>OX344860.2:5020000-10020000 GCA_947037095.2 Nycteola revayana
AGTAGCAAAAGTATCGGGGCAAAATACATAAACCAAGTCCGTCCGAAAAGAAATCTACCTAGATTTCTTTTGGTTAAGGATTGTTTTGCTAAACCAGAAAGAATGTATTTTTTGAGGGATAGATAACTCTAAAATTAATATTTTAAAATTGACATCACTTAAAGAGGCCGACCGACGAAAACGGTGTCAGCCATTTTGGTTTATAGTTTATACACGTGTCATGATGTCACTGCTGCAGTAAACGATCGCGTTCCATTTTATATTCTTACATTGACTTATTATAACCATGAATTTTGGTAAATTAAACAAGACATACAGTAAGTATAACTAAGTATAGTATTCTACGAGGCTGCAAAAATGCCAGCGAATCAAGTTTTTTTCATACTACAACTATGACGTCACAAAATGGCTAAAAGCGTTTTCATCAATAAAAGCTATGACTTTTATCTTCCAGATTTATGAACTTATATTATTTTAAGCTTTCTTTTGACAAATATTCTCAGAAATAAACATGGTTGTAACATAGCCCAGTGGTTAGGGCGTCGGACTTGCGATTATGTGGTCGCCGCCGGCCCGATCCCTTGCCCATTGCACTACCGACGTGAACCCACTCGTAATACGAGCATTATAGCTTAGCACGTGGGGTTGACAAAAATACTCTGCTAGTAGTCTTAAAAAAGATTAAATATTACTCTATGAAATATCCGGCTAGGTAACTAATAGCAGTAGACAACAGCAAATCTTACAAATGTACAAACTACGTAGTTCGTCCGTTCGTCCTGTGATATTTGTTTCTCTTATTCAATGATTATAAGTAGAAATAAAAACCGCGTCAAAATTGCTAGTGTGACTGATAAGTGACACACACCTGAGGGCACCTGTATGGGGCTGAGGACCACGATCCATGGTGCCACTGAAGTAAATACCTATACATATAAAGAGGATGTGCAGTGGGCAGTGGAAGGGACGCGACGCGGTCCTCGTCGACGAAAATCGTACCCTAGCCGACCCGGAGAAGAAAGAAACTCTGGGATTTTGTTGTGTTCTGTGTGAAAGTAGACAACCTCCGTAGCGTAGCGGTAATTGGCTCGCTTTAAATCTCGGAGGTCGTGGGTTCGATCCCTGTAAGAAATCTTTGTGTAAATTCTAAGATTTCTTTCCGGGTCTGGTTGGTTAAGAGATTAACCTCCGTGCCTCGGAAAGCACGTTAAGCCGTTGGTCCCGATTGTTGTAACACCATCTATAACAAACGAACCAGGGAACGGTCAGCAGCGTTTCCCCTGTGTATTACTACATAGTACTGCGGTCACCAATCCGCCTGCCAAGCGTGGTGACTATGGCAAAAATCACAAAAAAAGGTCCATAATTAATTAACAAGTATTTGACTGTAAAAATGTAAAATGCTGCGGGCTCCCAATATTAGTTATAAGATTATAACGTAGGTAACTAAGGTCTTATTTTAATGTTTTTAAACTTTAGCAATTTGTAAACATGTTGTAGGGCAGACACGGGACTTAATCGCGCTACAATTTTAAGACAAATCATTATCTTTCACTATGCCGACATTTCACCTGACTCAGGAGTTTTTTTTTTGTTTTACTAAATATAGGCTTACGTTTGAACATAATCTCGCTTGATGGAAGGCGAAGATAAGGCCTAAGATGATACACGCTTGTCTAGAAAGCGTCTGTTCACTTTAGTTTTAAAGATGTCCAGATTATACCGTTCCGGAAAAACTGACCCCGGCAGAGAATTCCACTCCTTAGCCGTCCGCATTATGAAAGAAGAAGCAAATCGCTTCGTGCGTATTGAAGGAATGTCTACAAAAAAACGGTGAAACCGCTCGTCGTGCCTAGTCGTCCGGTGATGGAAAGGTGAAGGGGGTGCAGGTTATGCAGAACCTTCGCACACACCCCGAAATGTAGCCGATAAAAAACCGATAGGCAGGCTACTCGTCTACGGTGTTCGAGGCTCAGAAGACTTGCCTCCACAAGTGAGTTATTGCCTATGACTCTCTTCGCTTGGCGCTCCAATGAGTCCAGAGCATCCAACTGATATCTAGCAGACCCATCCCAAAGATGAGAACAGTATTCCATTGAGGAGCGACATTGAGCTCTGTAAAGACTTAAGAGCTGCTCCGATGTGAAGTACCGCCTCACCTTGGAGAGAATGCCAAGTATTTTGGCTGTAGTGTTTGCAATGGACTCGATGTAGCGACCGAAGTTTAGATTAGAAGAGAGATCAAGCCCTAAGAGCTCAATATGGTCGCTGATCGGAACGGAGTGTCAGCAACAGTGTCTTCGCACAGCACGGTTTTCGGTAACCAACCCCACTTGATTGTATCCGACCTTGTTAAGCGCTGACACAGAGAGGAATCTTGTACAGTCAGCATCAAATAGGTCGATAGTGACAGTGAAGACCTCCAAATATACATCCAAAATGATCATAAATATTGACGCATCTACAGTGATCAAATAGTACTGAGATATTTATTTAGCACTTAGGTTTTTAGGTTTTAGGTTTAGGTTACTTGTATTTGTCAACAATGTTCACAATGCATATAAAATTAATTATAAATACCTAGTAAACATTTACTATTAATTTACGTTATTTAAAACTTATTTCAGGTGTGCTAGAAGTCTTGTGTTAGGTAGTAAATAAGTATTAATATTAACGTTAATAACTATTTTTTATATTTATTTTAATCAAGAATGTCCCTAGCTGATGTTAAGTAGACTATAGGTATTTTAGAAGATATCTAATTAATTGTCTGCCGTACAAAGTTGTGTATTGACACAAAGATATGTCAGTCATAACATTATATCTTTATTGCTGTAACACATACAAATGATTGTGAAATCTCTGTGTTGATAAAGATGCTGTTTCTGGGTTTGATGCGTATGTAAATACTGCGACGAGATTTTTGATAAGTAATTGTTTGTATTTAATTAAACAAAATCAGGCGTTACTCTGCGGGAATTCATACCAATCTAATTTGAAAAGACAGCTTATATGTTGTGTAATTCAGATCTAAAATGTATTTTGATGCTGGGATGCAATTTATGCACCGCCTTCCCGGACGTAAAAATTATGTATAGTATGCAGGAAGGACAACAACAAAACATGCAAGCGGCCGTAGCCTAATGGCTAGGGCGTCGGACTTGTGATCTTGAGGTCGGTGGTTCAAACCCCATCCATTGCACTACCGACGTGAACCCACTCGTAACACAAGCATTTTAGCTTAGCAAGAGGGGTTAACAAGAATACTAGTAGACTGCAAAATTCTGCTAGTAATCTTTAAAAAAATAAAATACTAACATGGTAGAGCATAGTGGTAGTACGCTCATTGAGCTGCACGACTGTGGGATATTCAGAGGCACTTCCACTGTAAGGTGAAGGTCAGAATAGCACAGAATATCCAAATAACATTATTGATAAATGTAGTGTTCTTATGCACGAGTAAGGTCGCTAGGTCACGGTGGGGAAAGGAAAAGGGCAGGCAGGATACTAGTAGCTGTAGTAATTGGTAGTACTGTTCATATTTACGGTATGGACACTAGCTGTCCTTCTATTTGCAACTCTATGCCACTTAACATCAGGTGGACAATCATATGCCTGGTCAGGAATTTAAAAACATACAATCATTCGACACGTGTTTAAATTGTTTATATTATTTATGCCCAGTAATTTTACGCATTATTTCCATGAGATTATTTTTAGCCATTCTTTCATCAATCGGGACTAACGGCTTAAAGTGCTTTCAGATGCATGAAGGTTAGTCCCTCAACCAACCAGCAAAAAAAGCTTAGATGGCACACAACATTTCTTGTCCGGCGTGGGGATCGCACCCATGACCTCCCAGACTGGTATTTGATATTTTCCTTCACATCACATCTACACTAATATTATTAAACGGTAAACTTTGTGAATTGTTTGTGAAGTTTTAGTGGGCACGTAATCTCTGGATCTACTGAACCGATTTTGCAAATTCTTCTATCAATAGAATGCCTCATTATTTGTAAGTGTCACAGGCTCAGTGCCGGATTAAGCCAGCGTGGGGCCTGTAGCTAATTCTGTCAAGAGGCCCTTGGTTAGCTTTAGGTTCTCAAGTATAGTGTTAAATAAAACTATAGGTACTTATCGTCATAGTCATTATTTCATCCGTAGGATGTCCACAGCTGGACATATACCTCCCTCCTGGATCTCCAGTTATTACGGTTGACGGGGCCTGCATGTACCGTGATCTGCATTTACCAGATCATCCGACCATCTGGTTGGAGAGGCGGTGCGGTGGGCGTCCTACGCTACGCTTGCCGATCCACGATCTCCATTCAAGATCAGTTCTCGGTGCGATATGGCCTGTCCATTGCCACTTCAACGAACTAATCCGTTGCTCTTGATTCGATCTCGTAAAGAAACCCTATATAAGCATAGTCCTCTCCATAGCTCGTTGAGCGACTCTTGAGTTTCGTAGCATTTCCTACTCTTGCTATATGGCTAATACGGCACTGCATAGGCTATATTTAAAGTTAAAATTTCTCTGGGAACCGTGAAACGAGGCGGGGCAGCTAACTAGTATTTCATAAAGGCATCTATTACTGAAGCCACTTTTTCAAGCAAAACCATATTCAAACAAGCCAATCTTGGTGACCTAAAAACTCGCTATCATTTCCCATAAACTGATGGGACAAACATCTCCTAAGTCTGTATGCATAGAACATTCCTGAAGTTATCTCTTTATCACACATACATGTACACGATCCGAGAGATAACGATAAGTAAATATTTACTCATTTATATAGGTAGTCAGGTGTTTTGTGGGCGGGTTATTTTTATGAGCTGATTTTGAATGAGGTTCCAATTAAATGTATTTGTGCCTTTTGGTGTCGAAGCATTTTGGGGCCGTGGGGACTGGGAGCCAAATTAATTTATAAATAGGTACCTCGCAGCCCAGGCCCTCTTTAGTGCGGCACGTTCTCAGAGTGCTGGTTTTTACTTTGCACAGCACGTAAGCATTGCCATTCAACGGGGTAGAACCAAGTAGAATAGATTTAGAATATTAGTATTTTATAAATTAGTGTTATTTTAAGTAAGCTACTTTTAGTTGTATATTATGTAATAAAAATGTTATGTCAATATTAATTAGCTAGGTTTTTCAATGGAAATTTCTAATGATTCGAGTTTCTGAATAAATTGAGGGATGTTCCATAATCACCACGCATGTCAGGTGGATTAGAGATCACAGTAACATGGTGAAGTCTTTCTTACTCCTCCTAATCTCTTTCTGATTAAATTCGTTGCGGGTCCCAAGGCAGTTTAACTTTTTACCGGAACTTGGTGAGCGTCGGTGCTCATTGCCATTACCAGTGTGTGCCATTGTTGATCCTGGCTTACAGGAGTTGCAGTGGTGGGAATGTGGGTGGGATTAGTCCAGTCCCATATAAAAAAAGAAAAAAGCCACCATCTTACAGTGAGGATCCTGGAGCTGATAGATGCTGCTGCCCATCCATTTGCTGCATGTCCTTAGTCGCCTCTTAAGTCACCCATGGGAAGATATGGTGGTCTTTTCTAATAGGGAAACCTTGAATATATCTTCACTTCTACAGTCTGTTTATGTCCACTGCTGACCCTGAGCCTCCTATTGGCAATGGCAAGCCCGGGCTGTTTAGGAATATTAAAATGTAATAATAAACTTGTATGAAAAACAGTATTTTTTAACGATATTATTTTATCTCTGACGATACTAATCAGGGTCAAATTTAGAGGTCTAAAAAGTATAGTGGAACCACAATTTATTTTCGCTCAAGATGAGTAGTAAATTCGACTACTTGTCATGACAATTTGGATTCTTACATTTTAAAGGTAAAACAATGAAAAAAATAAACAAAAGACAAGTGTTTGCTCGGAAAATGAAAGATTTTATCTATCCGAAGATTGTATTGTGGGCGCCAGTTAATTGTTGAGGTCCCGGGACTATTGCCCCGGTTAAATCAGGCCCTGATATTGTTATTTCAAACACATAGTAAGCAAGATGTCAATAAACTTAAAATCTGGCTATTAATAATATTTTTATCGACCTGTCTTTATTTGCGGTATGCTAAGAAATTTGATAAGATAGCTACAAATGTTGATAAACTTACCTGTTGATAAGAAGGGACACACACTACTACCGAGTTCCTGGCCATCGACCCTGGCCTAAAACTATTACAATGGCCCTTTGTGGGTCTCTAACATCGATAATCTATACCAGGGGTCTCCAAACTTTGACGGCCATCACGATTTTTTCAATATGTTCGAAGGGCCAAAACAGTTTAAATTTTTCTCTTTACTCCTTAACTAGTTATACTATTATTTCTTTTTCTTTTTTATTTAGACTGGTGTTAAGTGTGCGACCGAGTAATTATCATTTTGTGTTGTATTTTTCAAATAATCACAGCAATAGTAACAACAATAAGACATTGGGTGTCGCTGGTCAGATTGATGACACTAGTCTAAGCTGTCGCGGGCCGGATTGTTGGCACTGGCCGGCCGGATTTGGCCCGCGGGCCGTAGTTTGGAGAACTCTGATCTATACTATATTACAATACCAGTAAACACCGTTTTTAGTCGTTGCTAGTACCTACTCAGCTGAATGATACTGTAGCGACATCTACAGTAGCCGCACAAAACCACAACATAACAAGCAGCGCCATCTAGTACCGAGCATCCCAACTAACCTGTATCGCGCAATACAAGTTTTCACGCCAATCTAGAATATATACAAGTTCTGAATATCAAGAAATGGCCGTCGGCCGCCGGGCATACCACCTCACCAGGCAAAGAAGATCTTCATTTTATGTGAAGGAACACCTACAATACCCTTCCAATTTATTTTTATTAATTTTATTCCATCCTAAGGTTGTCTGGAAGAGATCGCTGATTGCGATAAGACCGCCGATTGTACATACATTCTTCCGCATTACATTCTTTGTGTGTATTATCCTGTACTATTCTGGTGTGACATAAAGAGTATTTATGTTATGTTAAGTTAAGCACGTTAAGCCGTTGGTGCCGAATGTTATAACATAATCTATAACAAGTATATATCAAGGAACGGGCAGCAGCAATTCCTTGTGTGGTACAACACACAATACTGCGGTCACCAACCCGCCTACCAAGCGCGGTGACTATGGCAAATACCCTCCCCCGGGAGGAGGATCATGTTTAGCAGTGGACGTTATACGGGCTGATGATAATGATGTTATGTTATCATTTCTTTTTAGTAGTACACTCGATATATGTATATAAGTGTTCACACAGTCGAGATTCGACCATAATAATTGCTTATTGGTTAAAATTGGCTTGCTAACTTGTGTTGTGCGATACAGGTTAGTTGGGATGCTCGGAACTAGATGGCGCTACTAGTTAAGTTGTAGTTCGTGTGGCTACTGTAGATGTCGCTTTATCATTAATCCAAACGCACTGCTTTCAAAGCGCACCGATATAAAAGTAGAGTCATTATCAATTTATCAATATTAATTGTCTATATTTCCTTCAAAAGAAATGATTAATTGATTATCTTGTTGATAATAATTACAATAACACCGAATTGATAAGAAAACGCTTGTATGGAAATCAGTGTGATTTGTTTTTCAATCAATGTCATACAATATGGGTGAAATGAAGTGCGTTTTATTGTGTTTTTTGTTTTATTTTATGACTTTAGTGAGGTGTGATGATGTTTTATGTGAGATCGGGTTTTGCAGTGTAAGTTCCATTAGGAGAGTAGTCGATACTGAATTATATACCTTACTAGACACCCGCGCGTAGTATATACACTTTTAATTATATGTGAAATCACTGTTTGATTTCACATTTAATAAAAAAATAGGGTTTTCTTTGGACACGCATTATGTAGTGGCCAGGAGGCTTTTGCTACTTCACCGGGCTTAAAGGTAAGCAGAACTCGAGTCTAAATAAATGGCTTAAAAACTATAAACTAAGCAAACTGCGCAAGAGGACGCCCTCTGTGGGACTTGGACCTAGGCTCAGGGCGGTAGCTGGCGGGCGGATTGAGGAATGATAACTGTAATAATTTTCTTAGGGGAATTTTGTACAACTGTCAAAAACATTGAGTGTAAACCCAAAATTTATTGACAAAATCATATTATTATATTTTGCAGACATACCTCACAGAAACCGGCTGCGGGTCTACATCGAGCCTTTGCAGCATCAACAACGCGACTCACACTGGACTTCTTCTGCCTTCGCCAACAATTTGTAACTGCTGCCAATACTGTCTGCCGTTTTATGGTAGGTACACCGATAGTTAAAGTTATTTATCCTACGGAAATAAATTATTTTGAAAATGTTTTTATTCATAATTAGCTGTTCTTACGCCTTCGTACACATAATATGAGGATTTTATAAGTTACCTGAAAATGAAGGTCCCGGGGCACAATTAAAACAAATTTTGATTTATTCATTCACATTACTCCCGTTCCCATAGCAACTTCATAATTAAATATAGCCTATATATTCCCCGATAAATCGCTATGTAACACTGTAAGAATTTTTCAAATCGGAACAGTATTTCTTGAGATAAGCGCATTCAAGCATACAAATGAATAAACAAACTGTTCTACTTTTATCTAAATAATTTAGGCTATTAAGAAATTACTTTTTATTTTGAACGTCTAATTGTTTGTATGTATTCCGGCTTATCTCCAACAAACGGTAGTAAGCTGTTGAGTTGGGACTTCACTTGTAGAAAGCTGATATTTTATTTTATCTGGCAATTTTTTTCCGCAAAATAATATTTTACTTAATTATGTATGTTGTTCGGATTAGAACAGACCACCCCCTTCGTCTTCCTATGGGTATCGTAAGAGGCGACTTAGGGACATTCAGCAGATGATTTGGCAACAGCTTCTATCAGGTCAAAGATATTCCCATTTTACTGCGATCACGTCGTTATTATGGCAATATCGCTGATCTACGCCGATGTTAAGTTGTGGACGTGAACGGGCTGACACACTACAGTTGTCGTGAACAGCAGGTAGTTTGTGATGTTTTTTTTATTAATGATCACGTAACATTTCAGGAGAAGGCGAGTACTGTAGCAGCGGTGGACCTGGCACAGGAACGACGGTCGGCAGATGTGGCGACGGCCTCACTTGTACAGATGATGTTGAGGGACACAGCATTTGTGTACGAAGTAAGTAAAAGCTCACTTTTTATTAAACTTTGATAAATCCCCGTTAAAATCAACAAGCCGTTTTATTTTGTATTATAGGTACACTGTCACTCACCTTAACCACAGCCCATTTAATGCCTACTTGTCTACTTCTGCATTGGATCTTCGCCCGTGAAAGACTACGCTTGGCGAGCTGGTTGGTGACCGCAGTATTATGCTGGACATACAAGGAAACGCTGCGGCCCGATCCCTGGTATACGCTTGTTATAACAATCGAGACCAACGGCTTAATGTGCTTTCCAAGGCACGGAGGTTAGTCCTTCAATCGACCAGAGTATTACCGAAGATAAATGCAGTACCCTTTCCCTCTTCTGCCGCGAAAAGTGAAACGTCTTCACGCCGGCGGAGGGCTATGTAGGACTAGCGTTGTTATTCTATTCATTCCACGAGGGGAGGGCCTCATTGACCAAGGTATGTATGTACCTTGCAACTTCTGTGAAGCCCGCAACAGTGATATCTTTTCTTCTGGGTATTCTGGGCAAGCAGGCCTAATCGAAACCTAAATTAAACTGGAGCTCCAATTTTCTATAATAAAAAAATCTAAAATAATCTATTTTTGTCGTACAATGGGCATTGACTTGTTTTGTGATCGTTACGTGCCCAGGGTCCCAAAGAAGACGGCCGTTGCCCTTAAGCCATACGATGACAGTTTATACTGTATACCGTAGAATCAACGTGTTTCTGTTGCCTATTTTCAGTGTCTACGCCATGCTTCAGGGCACAAGAGGAATACGACGCCAGGGAGCTGTTGGGTGAGATCGGATCTCTAGAGCACAGGCCGCAGTGTGATGGCAAAGGAAAATATGCGACCCACTACTGCATACCAACTATGACGTAAGTTGAAATTTAAAATTACTTAGACTTCGCGTCGTCTACAGGTTGCTGGTTCAATTCACGTGCCGAAAAAATCGTTGTGCGTTTCCAAACAATTGTTTCGTTTTTGGGTTTGTCGACTTGCAAGTTAGATTTCTTCCTTTTGGAAGCCATTTCTGGAGTTGTGGACTTAAACGGTCGAAATATGGAACTGTAAACAGTGTGAGTGAACATACAATTAAAGAGGGTATTATTACTTATTGTGAATTGATGTTAAATAATAATAAAAAATGTAACTTTTGCATGCTGTAAAGCTAATATGGAATGATCTTTGCTATAATTTGAAGAACATGAATGTAATACCTGTGGTAATACACATATTATATTTAAGATAAATAAATGAATTAAATTGATATTATGCGACGCATTTTTTAATTGTTTTCATATTTTAAAACGACAATTAAAATATTTAAATTTGTAACTAACTACAATTTTTATGTACTATTGCAGATGTTTCTGTCAATCGGAAGAAGGTGAAAGAATTTTCGGGGAAGCCTTAAATCTTGGGACTTCAACCACACAGAGTATGCAATGTGGTGAGTTTGATTATTATACTCATTCAGCAGACGTGGGACAGTCTATTTACAAGACTTTAAATTCTTGCAGGTGAAATGTTGGTTGCTGATACCAAAATTTCACCCGAAAGACTTAAGTCTTGTAAATAGACTGCCTAACGGTGGAAATATAGAGGTACGGTCCACCGTTGACCGGAACTTTTGTAACTTGCTCGTAAATTATATAATAAGGTTTATAAAAGAGAATTATACTGAGTTTTTTGGAAAAAAAATTTTACAAAGAATGTAGGTACAGGCGATATTTTTAGAAGAAGCATAATGTCGGATGTGCCAGTTACGCCAGAAACTTTCGTCGTATGTGCCTTTATCGTAAACTGGCACTTACAACCAAATGCTTCTGAAGTATAAAAGTAGGTACATCTGTCCTTATGCTTCTGAGGTCTTGATTTATTTTCCACTGCACCCAATGTTCTATGGGAACCTGTCATAGCCCACTTCTTGATTTTCCAGGTTGTTCCCGTTTCCACGAGCGTATAAAGAAGAACATTTCTCCCGGAGTACAAACCCCAGTGGTTGGACCCCTTTGTTCTGCCGATGGAAACTTCAACCCTGTGCAGTGTATTGATAGAATTTGCTACTGTGTCGATTCAATCACTGGTCTGGCACAGCAGGGTAGCGGGAGTGTGAACCTTGATGAGGAACCGCTAACTGAGTTGCCTTGTTGTAAGTTTCTTGGGACACCGCTTACGTATGTACAATCATCATCTTCGTCCACTGCTACCATTGGGTCTCCTCCCGAGGGAGGATATTTGCTATCGTCACCACGCTTGGCAGGCGGGTTGGTGAACGCAGTATAAAGTTGTACCACATAAGGAAACGCTGCTGCCCGTTCCTTGATATACGATTATTATAGATGATGTTATAACAATCGGGACCAAGAGCTTAACGTGCTTTCCGAGGTCGATGTATGCCAATAGAGGATATTAACTAACATTTTTTTACCAAAATATTGATTTTTACGCCATCTAATAGCTTATATGATAATCTTTAAAGTGACAGACAATCAAAACACTACAAAAATAATTTTGGCTGCTATCTGCTCGCCTTTATGTCCAGTGAAGTACCTAGCAAAAGTCACCTTGTCAACGACATAATGTCCGTCCGAAAAAAACAAACAAATTAATTACTTTAAAGACAACTCCCGCACTAGGGAAATTAATCCCTGTGTCTCGGGGGACTTTACAACACTCAATTCACTTAGAAAAAACTCAGAACAACTATCTGGTGTCCATCAGTAATTCACGGACGCAAAGTTCCAAGCATCCATGACCCATCCTCATTTGGAAAATTACGTTTATATCACATTGAAGTATTTTATCTCCTAGATGATCCCGATCTTGATCTTTACCCACAATACTCCGAAGGCAACCCACCATACAACTACACAACACCCTGCTTAGAAGACATGAAACAGAAGATAGAGCTAATCCTCAGAAGTGAAGAAGAAGGATATAACGTTGACTTCGCAAGTAGTTTCCCGGAGTGTCTTCCTGATGGAACTTTTGGCAGGATTGCGTTTACTAGGACTGGGTCGTAAGTACTTGAAAGAATTTTATATGTTATGGACTAGGTACATTCATCGTCTGGCTCACTGCCAAAGGGCGCCAACATTCCCTTTTCCCTAAACTTTTCTGCAAGAGATTAAAAAACTTTAGCCTAAGCAATGCTGCTTCTTCTCCGACTCACCAGCGAAGAGTGCGCCTGCGAACGCAACGCGTACCCCCATCGCCCTTCCAACTCTTACCTTGCAAAGAACTTTCACATCCCCGCATAGACCTGAAGTCCGAGAGGCCAGCGAACTGTAACGTAGAGCGACAGTTGCACAAAAAAACCCTTAAAAAAGTAAAAGTCATATCCCTTAATTCTTCCGTCAGCGATTGCCCTGAGCCGAGGTCCTAGTCCCACACTGGGCGTCATCTTGCATAGGTTGCTTAGTTTGTAGCAGTTAATAAACCATTTAAAAAGGTTAGAGCCCTGCTCGCCTTTATGCATACCTGGTGAAGTAGCAAAGCCGAGTACATAAATGTCCGACCTTTATCTTCTTTATTGTTTGACTGTGCTCCCGCTTGTATAGACCTGTAAAGACATTTACAAAAGCCGTAAAAACTACAAGAAGACGTACAGCGCCATCTATCATGTAGCATCTCAACCAATCAGTTAGCAAGTTATATCGAACATCTACAAGTTCTGAACAGTAACGAATGGCCGTCGGCCGGGCAATCCGCCTCAATGGAAAAACGAGATCTTCATTTTCTGTGGACTCCACCAATTGTTCCTCTACACATCTATTTATTTTTGAACTTTAAGAGGACTGTGGAATCATTGTTATTAATTTCATTATTACAGAAAAGTCTGCATCGACGAACGCGGCCGCCAGATCGAGTCATACGAAGCTCATTCCAGTTCAGAAGACTTCAATAATATGGACTGCAGTAAGTAAACAAACACCAGGCAAATTACTTAAAATTGAGACAGAGATCATTTAGCAGATTGATCGAAGAACGTCGAAAAATACCCATTGTAATAGCCACCAACAACATAAATTGTTTCCTAGTTGAAAACTAGCTTATTTATTTTTATTTTTTTACTTTATGTACACACATAACATTAAAAAGAGAAATATTAAAATACGAGAGAGGTAGTACAAAGATACTGCTTATTTCTAATGAAATTTCTTCCAGCAGACCCGCGACAGGAAAAAAAAACAAAAAGAGAACAAGAATAGTGTGTAGGGTTAAGAAACCAAGATACAGATGAACATGACATAAGATAGACTATGAAGAATAAATTAATTATAAAAAATAAACTTACATATTAATACATAAACAAATACATGAATAAATACATATAAGGCATCATAGACATACATTCAAATATATAAATAAATACTATCATGATATTATACTTTAATGATGTTCCTTTACTCGCTTCTTGAAGACGAATCTCTCTTATGTTAGGTGGGAGAGAATTCCATAACCTGACTGCATGAACAGTAAAGGAATTTGAGGAGAATTCGGTTTTATAGGGTGGAAATTACCATAACTGGCTTATTAATTTGCATAACTTATATAACTTGATAAACAAATTTATTTTATTAATTTATGTACAACCACACAAAAAAAATTAAAATCTTATAGGTATATAAGGAAATAAATTGTACAAAGGTATATTTAGTATCCTTAAATTCCTTATCACTTTGTACGCCATAATTATGCTAATTGCTACCCAATTTCATTTACTTTTGATTACTTACGACAATGTATTTTTCTAGAATGTGCCAGTACTTCCTACATAATGGGCACCTCATTGGAGAAGCCAGTATGCTGCAAGAATGGCAACTTTAGAAGGGTCCAGTGCCGCCGCGGATTGTGTCGGTGTGTAGACTCTGACGGCAGACAGACAAAGACAGAAACAGATGACGTCACCAAACTGAGTTGTTATACAGAGGATTGGAGAACTTGTTGAGAATATAATAAGTACCTATATTTATTAATGTAATTTAACCTGTAAAAATATTGATACAAAATAAAGTTTTTTATTATTCTATGACATTTAGATTTTCCTCATATCATTGATAGGAATGTTAAGGCGGTAGCTACACCCCTAAAATCTGATACAACAAATTTCCTGAATCTAATAAGTATAAATAAATACACATTACATAATATAGATACTTAGAAACTGTCTATATGCAAGTGAAACTATTGTAAATGGTCTAAACTGTACCAACACTTGTGGCAAATAAATGTATAAAGATACAATTTATAGGGATTAGGTATTAGTTAGGTATTAATTTACTAGGGGAGTCAGTATGTATGCTGTAAGAATAGCAACTCCAATAGGATCCAGTGCCGCCGCAGCGTGACGGTGAAAAGACTGACGGTAGACAGAAACAGATAACGTCATCAAACTGAGAATTTGTAGAAAAATATTGTTAAAATTTAATTTACCTATATACCAAATCTGTAACAATGCTGAAGTATTTTATTTAATTAAGTTTAGTTTAAAATGTACCTATGTCAAGAGGGTTACGTTCGAAACAAATGTTATAATTTTTTTCAAGTTCCTAACCTAACCCGCGACCGGGTTAGGATTTCGGGTCAGGTTCGGAATAATCCTGTCTGAAATCTGGTTTTAAATGTCCCCGCCATAGATTCGATTTGACATTAAAAAAGTTTTATCTAATTTGTTTTTAATCCTGAGACTTGCGCTCTGTGGCATTTTGACCCATGTATTGCCAGCATTATTTCACATGTTCCCTTTTTTTGTAATTGTAATCTATTTTATTATTTAAATGGAATATTATTTGTTGCGAGTTATTGGACTGTGAAACTGTCAAATAATAAAATAAAATAAGTCACACATATCACGACGCGCGAACGCGAAACACTCGAACGCGCCCCGCGCGCCACCTACAATAATAATTGTGTTTAGTTGTAAGTTAGTTAAGTCGAAGCGGATTGGTCGGATATACTATCTCGGAATGCGACCACTTGTAAATCTATTTTAGTACCTACTTAAGCAGACTCCCTTGTAAATAAATTCCATTCCTTCACCGTTGTTCTTGCGTTTCACTACTTACCTCGAAGAGACCCCGAGACGACTCAGCCACTAAAACTCTTTTCAGTTTGAAAACAATCAGATTTTGTATGTAACTATAATTTAATACAATCATCATCATCATCATCATCAACAGCCCGTTTATTTAGTAGTTTAGCCAGTGGACACTGCTGAACATGGGCCTCCTCTCAAGCAAAGGCAAGCCAGGATCGTAGAGAGATATTGCCATAATCACCACGCTTGGCAGACGGATTGGTGATCGCAGTAAGATGTAAACCTTGAGCTAATAGATGCTGCTGCCCATCTATCAGCCATATGTCCCTTAGTCGCCTTTTACGACACCCATGGGAGGACATGGGGTGGTCTATTCTCAGCCGGAAACCACACGGCACAATTTAATACAATACTGTTATAAATAAAGGCTGTAACATGAATGCTTTTTCCTATCGTCTTTAAAGATTTGTATGATCATTAGTCTTGCTTTATTTTATATAAAGTTAAGGATTACAGAACAGATAAACTGTAAAAAAAACCATTCCAAAAAAAATAAACAATAATAATGCTCAGCTGTGATCTCTACAAGTTACATTTTTCCCGTACATCAATTTGCAGTGCATAACTTGGTAACCCAAATACTCCCGTGGCGCCCTCCGAGAACTGTCAAATACACTTGTCAATCTTAACACAATATTTATTTATAATCTGTGAACGATTGTCGAAAGTGAATGTTTTTTCGTATTTTTTGTATTGTTAGGCAGTTGAATAAAATTTTGTGAATGTTAATAAATCGAAAATACCTGGCGGATATATAATTAGGTGTACTGTTACGTTAACGTTTCCACACTTTTCATATTTTTCTAATGTTCCCGTAGCGGCGTTATAGGTTAGGATTCAGTCGTCATCACCGTACGGGTTATGCCAAACTTATTTTTAGCACCTAAAAACGGTATACCAAGTCTGTGTTAAATATTACAAGTGTTCTTCAAGAAATCCACTTGACATTTGAATTTAATAAGTCAAGAAAATGGGGCTGGTTATATCAAGATTTCGCGTAAGTATTTCTTGTTATTTTTATGATTGATTAGTTCAATATGTTGTGTGTTAGAGCCAAAACTATTTCGATACATTTAGAATATTCATTTGGCGGCAATTCAAATCTGTGTCCGTGACCGGAGGTATTATAAATGAGTCGAATCGGTCGTATAAACTTTCCTGGGGAGAGTTCGTAGTTCCTTATTTATTTCTAAGGCTTAACAGTATTCATGAAGCCTTTCACTTTCATGTCGGCGACTTTTTCTTATATTCGATGGATCCGAGATATTATAACTGTATGTATTGAAGCTCTATTTTATACCAGACATACATCATTCATCCATTAAACAAATGCACCTTAAGGGGAAACATAATTATGCACACAAATATTTTATTGTTCCTTTGACTACAGCTATGATAAATTGTTAATGAAATGTATTTTTCCTTTATTATCCTTCTATATAAATAAGAATTATAAAACTTAGTCCGTACAAATTTATTAATAACTAGCTGCATCCTATGGTTTTACACACATCACTGTACTCCAGTGGATTGGAGTGTGAGATTTTATAGTCTGACTCACCTCTTTGCTTCAATAATGTGATATCTTGAAAAGCAGACTTAAAAAACTTATCACGTTATTGAAGCAAAGAGTTATGTTAATCCAGCTTATTAACTATCCGCATGCAAACTTTTAGTCAAATCCATTCAGTAGTTTTTGCGTAAAGAGTCTCAAACATACATACAAACTTTTGCATTTATAATATTAGTAGGATTATATTATAGGTAGATAATATTTGCTCAAGAAATATCTACTTTTGTTTTACATTATTTTATGGCTTAGTCATATTTATAAAACAAAAATGGCTTTTTTATCTAACTACCTGGTTACCTGCTACTAGTTTTGTTTTCTTTTTACATGATAAAAGTGATTTACTTCCTACCATAAAGATAAAGAAGGTACTTACTACATCCTACATCATAATCTCTTGTAAATTGTGAATTACAAGATAATCTAAATAAAATTGAGTAAAACATTTTTAAAAACTTGCCTTCCTGATTTAATTCATAAAAAATTATGGATTATTGTAATTTTTTTTTTTCCAATATTCTAATATTTCTTATCAAGCATGAGGATCTATCCCGCAGCCTCTGAGACTTAAAACAAGTCTTGTTCTACTATGCTGTAAAGGTTGTCAGGCTATTTTATTAGTACAACACTTTACGGTATCAGTCTTTAAACATCCACTGCTGGACATGGCCCTCCTAATTAACAGACCTTGGCAGGCCAGGGCTGTTGGACAATGGCAGACAGAGGAGTGTCTGGACAGAGTAATGTTGGGTGGTTTTAGTAGTGTTTGGTCTTCTCATTATGGTATGACTATAGCATACCACTCTATGGAGAGGGCGAGTGCCACATACCCCTTCCTGGCGCAGGAACGCTACAGTGGCGGAGAGGATGCGTAAATGCATTTCCTTGAGAGATATTGCCGTAATCACGACGCTTAGCAAGCGGATTGGTGGTGATTAAGAGAGGAGTATATTTGAGTTGATTGTTGTTACTGCCCATCCATCACCAGTATGTCCCTTAGTTGCAATACTTACAGGAAGATATGTCGTAATCCGATCTTAGACAGAAATCATACAATTATTTTAGTAGAATAATTATAAAACAATATCTGTACAACCAACAGCTTACATTGTTTTAAAAGATTTCGATAAGAATTTTTATCATGAACTTGGAGTTTAATAAATACATTAAAAAGGTGTCTGAACTTAGATAGCACTGACAAAATATATCATTCGTTCATTTTTATTTTATCATTCTCACCTTTTTTTAAATTTGCTTGGTTTGTTTATGAGTTTTTATTTTTTGGGTAAGAATTAAAAATTTACTAGCTGCCCCGACAGACATTGTCTTGTCTAACTAAAACTCTATACTAAATTGAACTTTTCATATTAGGCGTGCTAGCTCTGAACTAACCGTGATGTGCACGCAGAACGCATTCTGTCAATGTTATGTCAAACGCCATAAGATTACATTCAAAAAGTTTATAAATATTGTCAAAAGCACTAAAGTTACTTAAGAAAATTGAATATGGTGGTTCAGTATTCTTAAATTTTCCGATTAATTTTCTTGATTTTTCTTTCACACGCGTAGATTCCGTTCCCGTGGAAACTTTACCTTAAAATATAGCCTATGTCACTCTTTTCTAGCGGTAACAAAATTTTCAAAATCGGTCTATTAGATCCAGTGATACAATGTCACAAACTCACAAACTTTACCTCTTTGTAATATAAGAATAGATAAAAAAAACCTGTGAAAGACCCATCAAAATCAGCCATATTTAACAATAAATTCCCGCGCGCGGTTTCGCCCGCATAACTCCCGTGGGAACTTCATAATTAAATATAGCCTATTTCATCCGGGGATAGTGTAACTATCCAACGGTGAAAGACTTTCAAATCGGTCCAGTAGTTTCGGGGCCTATTCAATACAAACAATCAAATCTTCGTCTTTATAATATTATAGTATAGATGTGTATTTAATAATAACCTATTATTTCTCCATAACAATCAGACACTCTCATTTTATTCATTTGTATAGAAAAGGCGACATGTCTTTCAATGAGTTGGTACATACTTTTGTTACTGTTTTCATAATTACCCACAAAAAGATAATACAAATATATGTATATATATTTTTTTTTGTCCGGGGGCAATGCATTTACGCATTCACACCGCCGCTGCAGCGTATTCGCGCGCTGGCGGTGGGATATGTGGGACTAGCCCTCTCCATATCGTGGTATGCTAAACTCATACCACGAGGAGAGGACCCTAGAACTAGATTTTAATTTTATATAATCTTAACTCTAGCAATGGTTTGTCATCAAGACTGACTCAATAAAATGACAGTAGACTATGAGTCAATTTGTTCCATACATGGTAATGTGATTCAACCTATTGTATCGGCTAGTGTTGGCTAGTATTAATTATCATATTATATTATAGTAGACTGACATTGACATGTGGTTTCTGTCTTAAAATAGATCACCCCCTCTTTATGGTGTGGTGTGAGCCTCATACCACACGGTAATGAGGTGAATAAGGGACATACACAGGATGGATGGTCAGCCGGTTCGATCCCTACCCATTGCACTACCGACGTGAACCCACTCTTAACCTACCAACGGCTTAACGTACTTTCCGAAGCACGGAGGGTAGTCCCTCAACCAACTAAACCCGGAAATAAATTTTTAGAATTTACACAAAGATTTCCCGTCCTGCGTGGGGATCGAACCCACGACGTCCGAGATTTGAAGCGACCCAAATATCGCTACGCTACGGAGGTTGACTTTACTATTTTTTAATTGGTACTGTACTTAAACTTGGTAATGAATGACAAAATTAAATTCAACATAATTGTAATAACACAAAAGTTTTGTTATATAAATAATATTTTCCTCAAATTAGTAACAACAATTGTGTATTCATGCTAAAAATAGATATTATTTTAGGTATTAATGTTGTGTTTATTGTTATTAATTAGACTTTGTTATAGACCGTTAATTTTGTACCAACAATGGGCATGGAGACTAAAAAAATCTAGTTAGTCCGCCGGTTTGATTACTAAAAAATATTGGACACGTATTTTTTTATTTATCAAATCAATAAACATTTACATAGATACAGAGCATATACAAACTATAAAGTTTAGTAAAGAGGGGTTTTGTCCGTCACTAATAGGTAAAATTGTACCTAGAAGTGACGTCACACGGAATTTTAAAGTGCTGTACTTTCGTCATTTCTTGTTTCAGGAACGAAAAAAAATATACATGTCCAATATTTTTTGGTAATCTAACAGACGGGCTAAATAGAATTTTTCTGTCTTCATGACCATTATTATAGTTTTTAAAATACATTTTTAATTAACTAGAGTTGTGTATTATACATTATAAACATTCCTTGAGTCACTCTATCGATTAAAAATAACCGCATCAAAATCCGTTGTGTAGTTATAAAGGGTTAAGCATACATAAGTACAAACAGACAGCGGGCGAGCGACATTGTTTTATACCTACTATGCATTGATTTAATGTTTATAACTACTGTCCACTTTCTTGTTACTTTCAACTTACGCTCTAGGGACTTAAATCTCTGTGTTGCAGGGGACTTTTACAACACATCATTCATGGACACATCCAGACTCAGAACAACTATACACATACAACCCAGAATATCAGAAGCAACCATACAAAACTACTTTTAACCACTGAGCCACTACTGTAGTCTGAATTTATTTAACTAAGATGATGACATAACGCAGGTGATACTGCAATACCGCGCATGCGACAGTTGCTAATAACGTGTAATTTCATCTGTCAACAAAATATTATCTTTATATATGTTTTAAAGGGCAAAATATAAATTTGCTACATTTGATTTTCAACCTTATTAGCTATTCTCACATACGCGGTATTGCAGTCACACCGACGATAAAACTTTATTTTTAAATTATAACTCAAACCTAAATATGTATACCTTTTACAGACAGACAATAACCTCACAGCATAATCAAGCCATTTAAAGTTTTTATAATAATAATAAATGTTAGATTTATTATTAACAAAAAAATAAATATGAATAAATCATAATAAATATTTTATAAACGATTATTCTAAAACGAAATAGGTAAGCAACTGAGCTCGATGGTTGCTCTCATTATAACTAACATATATTTTGTATATATATATACATACAAACATATATTCACTCCTCTTCTCCATAGGGGTATGCAGAGACCACTTCCTTCCACTTGCTACGATCTAGACATACCACTTTCGCCTCTTCATTTATTAATCTCCTCGTGCATGTTTTTCGGTTTAGGGTTCCTATTAGCCTGGCCTTTCTTAAGAACGTTCTCGATTTGAACGTGGTCTTCTTTAGTAATCTTTAGTCAACGTAGGTAGCAAAAGCCTCCTGGCTTACTACATAATAATGTCCGTCCAGAAAAAAACGGAAAAAAGTCTTTTTTCATTCATTTACTTTATAGTTTCGAACCGATTTTGTATATAATATATATAGCTTTTCTGAAATCTCTGTGCCATGCCTTTGGAAAGAGCGGCGAGGTGGGGGACGGGGACGGACAAGCATGACGTCAGCGTTGACGGTAGACTGACAAAACAGAGGGGCCGATACAACTCCCGTAGCGCCGCGGACTTTCTTAAGGCGTTACTATTTCATGCCGAGTAATGAACGGGTTTACGAACTACTTTCAGACGTATGGCGCTGAAAATGCGTCGCACGTACTACTTTCAAACGTTGAACAGTTTCCATTGCGAAATGTATTTGTTCGTACGTACGTACCGCATCTCCGTAAATAAGGCTCAAGACGCGGTACAACGGTTTCGATCAGACTCGTAAGTTATAAATTATCAGCTCAGTGCAAAAAAAAAACCGTAGTAATAAACGGTTTTTTTTTTGCACTGAGCTGGCATGAAATATGAAGTAATAAACATCACATTTGTATTATTAACGGGTATAACTGTACCGCGCGGTTTTTAATCTATTACTTTAAATAAAAAAATAAATAAAAATCATTTTTATTTACGTAAACCAATTACAGGCACTTGTAAATAGTCAAACATTAATTAGAAAAATTTAATTAATTATATTTGTTATTTATTTATATCTATAAAATTAATAATTTTTATATTATCATATATTTATATGTTATTATTATAATTTATTTATTTATATTGTTCTTAGCGACACAAAATGCTTGTTCTGTCTATATTATGTCAAAACAATTGTCATTATTTGGGTGGACCATGAGCATATAACGACGGACGCGCTTTAATGCTACCACCGGATCCAATGCGCCCCAACTGAGAAGATCCGGCGAAACAAACTCAGTGGGTTACTTTACTACCGGTTTCAACACGGCCCACATGAGACGGTCCGGCGAAACATACTCAAATGGACAAATACGCGGGGTTTTGGTCCAATTATTATCATTTATTTTTAGTAGGCATACACATTTATTGCCCAAACGGTTGTCTTGTTATAATTTATTTTAGTTTTACTCAATAAGATTAAATGATATTGAGACAGAACTAGCGGTATTTATAATTAAAGTACACCATGTATGAAATCAATTACAGACAGTTCACAGAATAAGATACAGTTCTAATTACAAATACTGTACTTGGCTGTATGGTCCTCAGGGAGGTAGGTGCAAGATGGTTCCGATAGCCAAACGTCTTTATCTTCAATATAATCCTGAATACTATAGTAACCTTTCGATATGAGAACAGTTTTAACATGTGTTTTAAATCTAGTATCAGGCAAGTCTGTGACATAACTAGGGAGTTTATTATAGAACCTAATACCATTTCCCATAAATGTCTTATTAGTTTTGCTAACTCTAAATCCTGGAACAGCAAGTTTGTGCTTATTTCTTGTGTTAATATTATGAATGTCACTTTTTTTACTATATTTATCAATATTTTTTCTAATAAAAATTATATTTTGGTAAATATATTCAGAGGGCACGGTAAGTATATTTATATTTTTAAAAAGGTTACGTAGGGAGTCGCGACTACCTAATCCATATATGGCCCTGACCGCTCGTTTTTGTAATACGAATATAGTATTTACATCGGCGGCTGACCCCCACAGCAGAATTCCATAAGACATAATGCTATGAAAGTACGCGAAATACACCAGCTTAGCCGTGGCTTCATCGGACAACTGTCTAATTTTCCACACAGCATACGAAGCTGAACTTAATCTACCAGCGAGTTTTTCAATATGAGGGCCCCATTGTAGTTTAAAATCTAAGGTAATTCCTAAAAATACGGTGGACGTGACTAATTCTAATGTTTCTCCATTTAATGAAACTTTAGGCGTAGAATTGATGACATTAGGTAGTACAAATTTAACACATTTGGTTTTTCCCGCATTTAGTAAAAGATTATTTGCGGAAAACCAGTTTGCAATTAAACCGAGTGTTCTATTATGGTCAGTTAAATCGGTAACTTTTCTTTTAACTCTAAAAATCAATGAAGTGTCATCGGCAAACAGAACAATGTCTGATAGTTCATTAATTAGGTATGGGAGATCATTTATATAAACAAGAAACAGGAAAGGACCTAAGATTGATCCCTGGGGCACCCCCATTTTAACAAAATGTCCCTCAGAATTCACGCCGTCTATAGATACTATCTGTTTCCTATCTGATAAATAGGATACTACAAGATCAAGTGATTTATCACAAATAACATAATATTTTAACTTTAGCAAAAGCGTTTCATGATCTACACAATCGAATGCCTTGGAGAGGTCACAGAAGACTCCTAGGGCATCCTGCGATCCCTCCCAAGCCTCCAATATGGACTTAATCAAAACGCATCCCGCATCTTGAGTTGAACGACCCTTTGTGAATCCGAACTGCTTGTCGTGCAATATCCCATTCGTATTAAAATGAGCTAACATTTGGCCGAGCATAATTTTTTCAAAGATTTTGCTCAAAGTTGGTAGTATAGAAATAGGCCTATAATTAGTCGCGTTATTAGAGCTACCCGATTTAAATATAGGAACAATTTTACTTAATTTCATAAGGTCAGGAAAAACTCCATCAGTTATAGACTTATTGAAGATAGCCGCTAGAATTGGAGCAATATTTTGTATAACTGTGTCTATAGCTTTTACTGAGAGTCCCCATAAGTCTTCAGTACCCTTCATTTTAATTGTCCGAAACGCCTTTATGATGTCTATATCATTAACTTGTTGATAACTGAATTTGGAAATTTTTAAACTAATATTTGTTCTAAGAAGATTTTCAGCATCCTTCGGTGATGATGAAAGATACTTGGTAGTATCTATAGGAATGTCAGTAAAAAAGTTAGCGAGGAAATTGGCAACCGTATGCTTATCTGAAACCAGATTATCGTTAATATCTAGCGTTATTGATCTATCTCTAATTTTATTTTTACCAGTTTCAGTATTTATCATTTGCCACGTAGACTTTATTTTATTATCCGATTTTTGTATTTTATCTCTTATATATAGTGACTTAGCCTGTATACATACTTCTTTAAAAATACTTGAATATTTCCTTACATAGTTTGGAAAGTTTTCATCAAGTGTAAAGGACCTTATGTCATATAGTTCATATAAAACATCTCTACTCCGCTTTATGCCTTTAGTCGCCCAAGTATTAAATTTCAACTTATTTGGGTCAATCTCTATATGTTTAATTTTGCAAACCCTCTCAAATTCCTCATGTATACATTGGAATAAGGTATTATACATAATATTACAGCTACTTGAATCTAAAGTAATATTGCATAGTCTTAATTTTAAATTTTTGCTAAACTGGTCTAGATTTTTCTTTGATACTGATCTGAAACGAATTATAGACTTCTCTAATGTAATTTTATTATTTAATTTAACAATTTGACATTTGTGGTCAGAACGTACACCAGATACCAAGCATTTATCAATTACTTCAAAGTTTGTGACTATGTTATCGATGCAGGTAGCTGTTGTCGATGTGACTCTAGTGGGCTCAGAATATAAACAGCTAAGATTAAAAGACCTAAACAGACACAGAAGATTATTTTTATCCTGTGAATCAGATAGTAAATTGATATTAAAATCGCCACATATAATGACTTTTTTATTGCTTTTAACTAACTTTTTAAGAATATCTTCCATAGTTTTAATAAATAGCTGAAAATCTGATGATGGAGGTCTATATACACATATAATATAATAAGACTGTATTTCAGTACAGGCTACCTCGCAAATTCGTTCCACAGATAAATTACTAATATCTTTCCGTTCCTTAAATTTTATACTGTTCCGCATTAGAATGAGTGCACCCCCACCCTCAGCCGAAACTCTATTATAAAAGCTAGCAACTGTATAACCATTTACACTAAAAGCCATTTTGTGTGCCTTCAACCAAGTTTCAGTAAAACATAAAATATCATTATTAAATTTTTCACTAAAAAGTTCTATATCTAGTATTTTGCCAGAGAAGCGGTTAATGTTCTGGTGAGATAAGACCAAAAAATTTTCACACTTCTCCATTGTCTCACTTAATGGTTTAAATTACTATCTAAATTAATTTTAGTAACATTACTAAAATATTGTAAAAAAAATGGCTTTGTCATACTATGTATGACTGTGTTAATATGGGTTGCTAATAAAGTAGCAATTACATTTAATGACTTTTTCAGGACATACAATGTATTCCTGGTCACCTTACAACTAATCCTAAAACTATTTATATCAAAAAATATAAATTTGTCACTATAATGACTGACCAAAAATTGTATATGGTTATTCAACATATGAATATAACTATTGGTACTGTCAGTCATATTATTTATATAAGGGAAGGCACACAATATAATCTTACTACAACTTAAATCTAACATTCTTGTAAAACTGTCTGTAATATCCTTCTTTGTGAGGTTTTTGCAATTTCCTACTAACAATGTAACGCAGGACTTATCATTATGTTTTTTATTCATTATTTTATCAACTAAATCGTTAAAGTTCAATCCAGGAATACAACAGTTGTATAAGGGAACACTTAGCTTGTTATAAGGGAACACTTTATATTTTGTGTCATCAATTCGTCTCAAATAAGTATACATACAGCCTGCACGATGTTAAGAGGTAACCGTAGACTATGAACGCTTGTAATACACCTCTAGTAACATGCGTTACTTAACTAATGTACCCCATATGATACAACTTTACGTTGGAAATACTATAGGTGTGGATTTAGCCTTCAAAAATGGTTGTGGTTACAGCCACCTGAAGTACGAAATCGCACATGAACAATCATGACTTCTGAACGGCTTGAAATTGGCTATCGCTGTTCTATTTTAATTATTTAAATAAAGGAGCATGGATAGCGCTGAATTCTCAATTACTATTTACTTGTAGTCATTAAGAATTCAGTGCAAACCTCATCGCCAGCAAACGAGCGAGGCGAACGACGCATCTTTTACCTCTTTTCAGACTTCGGTTCTCACTGCGATCTATAGAAGTAGTAAATTCGTTTTATTTATATTGTTCCTCCAACTCCGTGGCGTAACTGTAGTCTCGCTTTAAGCCTCGGAAATCGTGGGCTCGATCCCCAACCGACCAGACAAGAAATCTTTGTGTAAATTCTAAGATCTATTTCCGGGTCTGGTTAGTTAAGAGTCTACCCTCCGTTCCTCGCAAAGTACGTTAAACCCTTGGTCCCGATTGTTCTAACGTCATGTATATGGACAGCAGCGTTTCCTTATGACTGTGTTACAATATGTTAGCAGAGCACCACTTTCAAACAAATATGCTAGAAGCGCGGGCGCAACTAGACATTGATTAATATAATACATATATAACTAAAATTAGCTAATTGAAAATTGGCAAGGTTCCAAGAATTCTGGCACCATTACCCCGTTGAATGGCAATGCTCATCTACTGTGCAAAGTAAAAACCAGCACTCGGGGAACGTGCCGCACTAAAGAGGGCCGCTGCGAGGTTTTTATAACTAGATAATAATATGCATTAAATAACGTGCAGTATTACACACGTACACACTCGCGCATCTTCGTATTATATTAAGACTATAGTGTTCGTATTATACGAAGACAGTAATAACTGCGGTCACCAACCCTTCTGCCAAGCGTGGTGACTATGACAAAACCGTCCCTCGGGCGGAAACCCATGTTCAGCAGTAGAAGTTACACGGGCTGATGATGATGATATAGTTCCCTTCGATTAATAAAGTACTCGTACAATGCATTTTCAATGAAAAATATATTGAACTGATATCGAAAACAATGAACACTTGGTAATTGTATGCATATTACGACCGTGCATCGCTAGTGCTCATATTTATTTATTACTGAATATTGATAAACATTGGATTCTTATTGTGTGGTGTAAATCAAGGACATATGAACTTTTGTAGTTCAAGAGGCCCGCGAACTGAAAAGTAGAGCGGAATTTGCACATAACTTGCCTAAAAATGGAAAGTCATCATTTCTCAATCCCCGTGCTAGCGACTGCCCTGAGCCGAGGTCCAAGTCCGACAAGTGGTGCTCTCTTGTCCAGGTTACTTAGTTTGTAGTTTTTAAACCATTTATAGAGGTTGGAGCATAGCTTGCCTTTATAAGGTTCGTCACAAGTAATACAGCGTCGGTCCGAGTTCAAGAACAGAGTTCGAAGGCGGTTCCACTGAAAAGAGGCATAAGACAGGGAGACGCTATTTCTCCGAAACTGCTTACGACCACTTAGGAAGACACCTTTAAACTTCTGAATTGGTATAAGGACTAGGCATGGCAAAGTCGATGGAAGAACTGAGTACAATGCTCGAAGTCACTCGAAGACCTCAACCGAGCCCACCAACGGGTAGGTTTTAAAATGAATATGGACAAGACGAAAATCATGTCTAACATCCATGTTGTGCCTACCCCTATAATGGTTCTTGTAGTTGTTGAAGCATATGTATACCTAGGACGGACTTTTTCGTTGAAGTGGCAATGGGCAGGCCATATAGCACGGAGAACCGATGGCCGTTGGGGCCAAAAAGTTCTCGATTGGAGACCGCAGATCGGCAAGCGTAGCGTAGCTAGCAAGTCCACCTACTAGATAGACGGATGATCTGGTTAAGGCCACGGTGGATGCAGGCCGCTTGTAACCGCAACAACTAGAGATCTATGAGGGAGGCCTATGTCCAGCAGTGGACGTTCTACGGCTAAAATGATGAACATAGCCTAAACATGTCTGTCCATCTGGCCTCTACTTACATAAAATCCTTTTAAGAACGCATATTGTAACAACTATGGAACTACAATGAAAGAGACGCTCTTGGCTAGTTTTTTAACCTTTTTTAGGGTTCCGTAGCCAAATGGCAAAAAACGGAACCCTTATAGATTCGTCATGTCTGTCTGTCTGTCTGTCTGTCCGTCCGTATGTCACAGCCACTTTTTTCCGAAACTATACGAACTATAATGTTGAAACTTGGCAAATAGATGTATGTTGTGAACCGCATTAAGATTTTCACACAAAAATAGAAAAAAAACCAAAAAAAAATGGGGTTCCCCATACTTAGAACTGTAACTCAAAAAAATTTTTTTCATCAAACCCATACGTGTCTGGTACATCTATGGATAGGTCTTCAAAAATGATATTGAGGTTTCTAATGTCATTTTTTTCTAAACTGAATAGTTTGCACGAGAGACCCTTCCAAAGTGGTAAAATGTGTGTCCCCCCCCCTGTAACTTCTAAAATAAGAGAATGATAAAACTAAAAAACATATATGATGTACATAACCATGCAAACTTCCACCGAAAATTGGTTTGAACGAGATCAAGTAAATAGTTTTTTTTTAATACGTCATAAACCGTAAACCGCAATTTACCTTTCATTCAATAGCACGGCACTTGCAACTAGTACGGAACCCTTCGTGCGAGAGTCCGACTCGCACTTGGCCGGTTTTTTTTCACTAACTTATCATCAAAGAATATTCCTGAGATTATCGCGTTGTTAATAACAAACAAACTCTTCAGCTTTATAATATTATTATAGTAGATGATATATCTCAGTTTGATACTGTTGCTAACCCAAGTCGCATGTCGACTGAGCTAATTATAAAATACAATTTAAATCTTAATTCATTTAACCGCTAATGAACTGGTCCGTGAAGTAAATGCAACGTGAAAAACAATAATGCGCACACGCAACAATGTATGTCAAGTGGATTAAATCGTGCACTGTTTATCGGATGAGCGATTGTGGATATTTTTTTAGGGTACTAAACTTTGAAAGTAAATTACGGTATCATTTTGTGTGGTACATAATACTGCGGTCACCAATCCGCCCGCCAAGCGTGGTGGCTATGGCAAATACCCTCTCCCGGGACAAGGCCCATGTTCAGCAGTGGACGTTATACGGGCTGATGATGATGATGGTGATGATTAAAATTTTAGTGGCTTTGAAACTGTGAGAAAAATAGATAAGTCTAGAGATGCAAATTTTAGTGATTTTGAAACTGCAAAAGAAATAGATTCTAAGTCCATAGGTGCATAATTTAGTGATTTAGAAATTTAAAAAAAAAAGATACTTTCAAAGTCACTAGAGTTAGTTTGATTTATCGACTATCATTATTGTCAGTCTACTTGAAAACCATTGTCCAATGAATTTTTATTTGCTAGATGGCTGGCATGCTTGGCAATATAACTGGGGCTGGCTAATCCTTTAGGTTATTGATGAAGCTTTATGCTGAAGCCAGCGCCCATTTGTGGTGCAAATAGAAAGAAAATATATTTAATTCAGCACAACATACAAGACATTATATAGCAAAACTTTCGTTAAATGTACTCAACAATAAGACACCTTGCATGATCTGTCGCAAAAATCGCCACCTCAGCATAGGCTAGGTGATATTACTAGTCGCAGCTCGTTTACAGGTGGCAACTCGAGTCCCACGGACGAGATTATAATACCCATGTCACCGGAAAATAATACGAATCGTAAGTTGATAAACTTCCGTGCCACTCATATTGTTCTGCAGAATTATTATAATATTTGCTTAATTGACAACATTTCATTTTTTTTTATGTATTTTTTATATTTGTTTATGAAACTAGACCAAAAATTAAGGTACCTATTATTTTTTCCTTTTTTTGAAATTCAAAGTTTTGCATAAATTTCTAAATAGATGTAAGCGCGGGTTGATTTAATTGTTACGGTGGTTAGACGAAATTTCTTAATCAGAGGAAAAAAAACTGACCTAAGCTGATGGCAAACGCTTGTGATAAGAGTTGCCAAATTAAGAATGTTAGTTAGGTTTTTTTTTTTAAAGGCAACTCCCTCACTTTTGAAATAAATCCCTGTGTCGCGGGGGACTTTACAAACACTAATTTCACGGACACAAAAAACACCCAGACTCAGAACAACTATTTGTGGTTCACACACATTATTGTCCCGGGTGGGAATCGAACCCAGAACACCAGGACTCGGAGGCAACTATCATAACCACTGAATCACCGGCGCAGTCTAATTAGTTAGTTTATTAACTAACTAGAAAGTTGATGAACTAACCAGTAAGTTGATCAACTTACGATTCTAATTTTAAGATGACATAATATGTCATCTTAAAATTAGAATTATTCCCCAACATTGTGTATATTATACACAATGTTGGGGAATAATTTGTCATTGTATATTTTGTTCTTTTTATAATAAAATAATTTTCTTTATTTATTTCTTTATACTATTATTATAGTGACACGAAAATCAAGTTGGTTTATTAACCTGCTCCAAAAATACCTGGCGATACCTGACTACACAAACCTGTTCAGTTGTTAAATCTTTATGAGTATGAGTAACATATGCATTGTGTTCTTGTACTGGCATTGAGTCATTATATGATCTCATTATGTAATGAATCGATCGTGTATTGTGTGGTCCCACCCATATAATGTACTAGATACTATTAGCTACTTTGTCCACCTAAAATAAGAAAAATTTTGTTTTCGGAAAACAATTGCCAGATTAAAATAAAAGGAGAATTTTGCTTTCGGAAAAAAATTGCCAGATTAAAAAATAAGGAAAATGTTGCTTTCGAAAAACAATTGCTAGATTAAAAAATAAGGAGAATGTTGCTTTCGGAAAACAATTACCAGATTAAAAATAAGGAGAATGTTGCTTTCGAAAAACAATTACTAGATTAAAAAATAAGGAGAATGTTGCTTTCGGAAAACAATTGCCAGATTAAAAATAAGGAGAATGTTGTAAAAATACCCAAAGATAAAAAAAAGCCTATGTTACCCCCAATAAGTTATAAAACATACTATGTATGTACTTTACTACAATATATAAATATACTCTTTGTCAGTGGAGTCCGGTCTAAATTGGTGCTAACGTTTTAAAGATTAGGCGCATTACACGGACAAAAAAAACTGACAGACAAAATAAGAAGCCTATATTATAGTCCATATAATATTAGCTATCTACCAGTGACAGTCCCGTCAAAATCGGTCCAGCCGTTACTGAGTTTAGCCGGAATAAACAGACACGTGTCTGCCAGGCAAAATGTTTTTTTTTTGTTATTAGTACTCTAAACGTTCTAATGCATTAATTAAAAACATGTTATTTTTCCATTACACACAGACAGTTTTAGTTATTTTACAGATAACTATAGATAGATAGTTCTGATACAGATCTGCTAAGTTAAAGAGGGCGTATCACATGAATTATTTATCTCTTGATAGTGGGAAAAATGGCGAGATTAGTAACGAATTGTTTTGTTTTAAAGATTACTAGCAGAGGTTTGCACACTACTAGTAACCTTGTAAGCCCTTCGTACTAAGCTAAAATGCTTGTGTTACGAGTGGGTTTAGTCGGTAGTGCAATGTTTGTGGATCTAACCTGCGACCGCATGATCCCAAGTCCGATAGCCATTTTTTTTTTGTTGTCCGGGTAAATACTTTTACGTATTCCCACCACCGCTGCAGTGTATTCGCGCGCTGGCAGTGGGATATGTGGGACTCGCCCTCTTCATAGCGTTGATACGTCATTCTCGTTTTTTTTCAGACAAAATTTGACCCTAATACTCAATATAATAATAATGTCTTGTTTTTGCACACGCTGTGTACTTGACACAGCGTGTGCAAAAACAAGACAGACATGCGTTCAAGTTGCCAATTAGCTTAGTTTCGTGGTGCCATTCGTCAAGCCCGGGTACCGTATCTGTATATCTACCACTATTTACCCGACTGCGCCAGAAAGAGTGTTATGTTTTTCAAGAGTATATATGTATAATTGTTAGGCACGCTCTGTAGCCTGAACGGCTTGAGGGGAAAAAAAAATGCGGATTTTTATCGCCAAATTAAAATGTTTGACTCGCTTTGTAGATTAAACGGCTTGATAGATTTTAGCTTGAAATGTGTCGTTAGATTCGTGTTTACTGTGAGTATATTAAAATATAAAACAGAAAAACGGGTTTTTAAGTTTTTAAATTACCGTTTTTATTACTATAATATCATTGGGGTGAACGTTGTGTCCGTACATTTAATCCTTAGAGCGGAAGTTGCCTTTAAATAATATTTTTAACTGGTCGTGTAGAAATGCGATGTCTATACTGAAGTCTGTATCATGTCTGATATTACACACGCTGTTGTACCTATCAATGCCATATCTGTTAGACGGGATGTATGATTCCATACAGTAGGTATGCAAGGTGATTGTAAAATATATGCCGCTTCTTTACCGGTATACAGTATTATGTATGAGTAGTGAGAACGTTAGTAAAAAAAACTGTCATCATTATCATCATCAGTCCGTATAACGTCCACTGCTGAACAAGGACCTCCTACCGAAGGTGGGGTTTGCCATAGTCACTACGCTTTTTGAATCAAATGTCATGCAAAAAACTATTGAAAATAATTTACCAAATCTCTTATTATAAATCATTTATACTTTCACTTTCACTCTTAACACTTTTAACTTAAGGTTGAATATTGAACACAATAATGCGACACGCTCTAGTTGTCATACTTTCAAGGAAAGTGAATGTTTTCGAGATACGCGACTTTGGTTTGAAGTGTCAAATTCACAAAATAAGAATGAATAATATTCATTTCTTTAAATATATTCAGTTACAATTATTATTGTAGGGTTTCTTATTACGTCTATTGTAATACTTTTTAATTGGGTTTTATTTGTTCCGCGGCATAACGTTTTGCTTTAAGCCATTCGGTGATAACCTGAATAGTTTAGCACGCTAATGCATGTCAGGGAGATCGCCAATTCCTTCCCTAATTTGCGCCAAACGACTACGGCCGCCATCTTCTCGGAAACTTCTTCCTCGGATGATTTTCAAGGTTTCCTTTCAGTGGACACCCGGCAAGATGGTTTGCCGGGTGTCCACTGAAAGGTTCACTATGACCTATATCCAGTGCCGGATTAGCCATATAGCAAGAGTACCAAATGCTACGGGCCCCGCGATGATTTGAGAGGCCCCGCACACCAAGCATACATACGCAAGCAAGAAATTGGATGCAATAAATACATCCTATGGATCCGAATCATGGTGCTCCAAAATAGGTGGCCTAATAGGCCTTTAAAATAAAAAAAGCTCGTTGAGCGACTCGTGAGTCATTAAGAGGGGTCGCCGGACATAATTTGCTACAGGCCCCGCGCTGGCATCATCCGGCACATCCGATTCGAAAAACATTTCAGTGTTACGTGCCCCATTTATTGAGGAAGGCTATAGGCTATATTTAATTGTAACGTTTCTACGGGAACGGAAGATAACGGGGTGAAATCGCGCGTGGAAGGTATTTCTATATATCTAAGAATAACATCGAGATCGTTATTCCAAGCTCTGCAACGTGCTGTGATTTTTTATGCTCATACAACTATGCCTGTTTGGTAAAACACAGGCCCGTACCCTCGTGGAATATCACTTCCAGCAATGCAGCTCTGGGATGCCTGTGCTAAGCACTTGGCGGTGGCGGATGGCGGTGAGGATGTCACTCGCAATCTCGAGCCTCCTATAACTGTGTCGCGATATGTCTGCGAGTGTCCCGAGTTACCATTGGTCAGCTTATTTATAATAAATCCGGTTCCTGTCACTCCAGAGCTCAGTAGCATAAGGTCGAATGTGACATTATATGTTCCTACGTCAGAATCATTCGTCGTATGGGATTTTATCGTAAAATGGCACATTTGACCAAATGCTTCTGAAGTATAATAGTACATCCATCGTTATGCTCCGAGGTCTAGGCTGTTTGACTGGCCACTATGCTACTAATGAACATCTCTAAAGAATGGATTGGAAACGAAGGTCGACTTGCAGAGAGAAAAGACCTATGAAGAAGAAAATGAGTCAATGCTACACATATTTTGTGAATGTGAAGCATTGGTACGGACAGGGATACCTTCCTAGGACTGACATCCCTAGGACTCATAGGCGATTAACACACGGCACCGCGCACCGCCGCGGTAGGCGGTGAAGCGGATCTCATGTCGCATTGGTTTCTATTAAATCCGTAGATGCCTAACACACGTACACCGCCCGGCCGCGCGGTGGAGCGGTGCTCTCACCGCCACCGCCCCTCCGCGCTGCCGTCCGCGCGGTGAGGCGGCGCCTCACACACGGGGCGTCGCATAACCGCGCGGATCATCATATGGGTGCAGGACGTGTTGCAATTTAAAAATGGATGAACGAAATATCTTCTTATTTTTTTCTCTCTACGCCATAAAAGCCAGAATGCTGCCACCGCTTCAGCCTCCATTCTTGCCAGTGTCTGTGATCATACATACATAAACTCACGCCTGTTTCTCAGCGGGGTAGGCAGAGACAATGGACCTCCACTTGCTACGATCCCTACACACATCTTTCACTTTATTCATTCTCATAACATTCTTCATACAAACACGTCGGTTTAGGGTGGATCCTTGTTAAATCCATCCGCGCGGACAGGCGCGTAAACCGCCTTACCGCGCGGGGCACCGCTACGAAATCCGCTTTACCGTCACCGCCCTCCGGCGGTGCGCGGTGCCGTGTGTTAATCGCCTTAAGACTCTTCTGTGCGTCTGTCCCAGGACTGTCTTGGGGATCGTACTAAATACGTAGACTCTAAACTTTACAATGTGACTGGATATTATTGATTTTAATTAAATAAATGCATTTAAATAGTTTTGGATTGAACATGTGTTTAACAAATGTATAGGTTTGCAAAAGTACTTAAATTTATTTTTCTTATCTTTTCTTTCAACAGCGCAAAAAAACCACAACAGACGTGCTCGAACGACTCGAAACAAAAATCAGAAGCATTGAAAAAGATGGACAATACAAGGAACAAACGCATAAACGTATTATCGGATACGTCATGGCGTACTCCGTAGGGCTTTACGTGCTGTTCGCCATTCTGTACTACTACATGTACGTGGGCAGGAGCCAACACTGGCTCCATTCATTGTTGTATGCGTCGCCGTTGTTGGTTTTGCCTATTTTGTAAGTATTTCTTTTTTATTTTGTACTATTCTACATAAGCCATGGAAGCATTGAAAAAGACTGACAACAAGCAAAAAACGCATAAATGGCGTACTCCGTAGGGCTTTACGTGCTGTGCTGTTCGCCATTCTGTACTACTACATGTACGTGGGGTTTTGCATGTCTTGTATATTGCATATCACCATCATCAACAGCCTGTATAACGTCCACTGCTGAACATAGACCTCCTCCCGAGAGAGTTTTAGCATAGTCACCACGTTTTACATGATGCTGTTCGTTCTTTGGTATAAAATTGATATAGACGATGTTATAACAATCGGGACCAACGGCTTAACGTGCTTTCCGAGGCACAAAGGGTAGTAAGTAGGTAGGAAGAAGTATGCTCTACCAACCAGACCCGGCTAAAAATGATCTAAGATATTACACTTGAATTTCTTGTGTCTTGTTGTTGCCTCGTGCTCAAGGATCTAACCTACGACCTCCAAGACTTGAAGCAAGACTTATTACGCTATGCCACGAGCCTTCGTGGCATAGCGTAAATACGTTTGCCCAATTTTAATAAGTTTTATGAAATGTTTTTCTATTGTCAATTTCAGGGTGATATTCCTCCGTTCAGCGATATCATGGTACTACAACTGGTCCCTCACCAAGAATAGAACGAAACTCAACAAAATGAGAGAAGAGAAGAAGAAAATTCTAGAAGAAGTTATGAACACGGAGACTTATAAGGTACTTATAATTTTACTAGCATTAGCGCGCGGTTTAGTGGCAACCTCATTGTTAAATACTAGCTGCGCCCTGCCGTTTTACCCGCGTCTCTCGGCTCCAGTGGGTCGGAGCGTGATGTTTTGTAGCCTATATGCTAATCCAGCTTATAAACTATACGTGTACAAACTTCCAGCCAAATGCATTCAGTAGTTATTTCGTGAAAGAGTAACCAACATCCATCCATCCATACATCCATACTTACAAACTTTCGCGTTTATAATATGGGATAAAATATAATGACCACCAAATAAAGTCTAAAATTATAATAGTACTAGCTATTTTAGTCACGACTGCACTTCAAATTGTATTCGAACACCAAATGTAGTAAATGATCACCAAATCTTAGCGAGCAAATTATTGCGCTATTTCTTCCTTAATAAAATCAATGAAAAATGACAATCGGTTAGGTTAGGTTAGAGCTGCGGCCATACAACGCCAGAACCGAATAGTAAATTAGTAAAACATTTAGGTACAATTTTACATTAAAATGCGGGTTTAATTTTGGTGATCATTTTCAATTTTTTTGGTGGTAAGTTAAACATAAGCCTTATAATATTAGTAGAATACCAGATACGTAAACAACTTTTTAATTCATTACTATATGTTTGTTTGTAGCCAAATTTTTTGTCCACGATTATCAACATCAGCCCGTGGAACGTCCACTGCTGATCATGGGCCTTCTTCCGAGGAAGGGTTTTGCCGTAGTCACGCTTGGCAGGCGGGTTGATGACCGCAGTATTATGACGTAATACATAAGGAAACGCTGCTTTCCGTTCCTTGGTATACAATTATTATAGATGATGTTATAACAATCGGGATCAACTGCTTTACGTGTTTTCCGAGGCACTCCTAGTCCCTCAACCATCCAGAGGCGGAAATAATTTTTTAAATTTTCACAAATTTTATTCACCAATCCGTCTAGTGAGCGTGGTGATTATGGCAATATCCCTCAAAAACCCTGGCTTGCCGAGTCTGTTAAGATGAGGCCCGTGATCAGCAGTAAACATAAACAGGCTGGTGAAGTGAAGAAGTGATATCGTCTATCCCATTCCTGATGGATCCCATCCATCAGGTGTATTTCCCTTAGTCGATTCTTACGACACCTGTTGGACGTTGGTGGTCTTATCTAAACTTCTTATTTCTTTTTTGAATTGACATATGTAGGCTACTTCACCGGGCTTTTTTTTTGTTGATGTCCGGGGGGAAATGCATTTACGCATTCCCACCGCTGCTGCAGCGTATTCGCGCGCTGGCAATGGGATATGTGGGACTCGCCCTTTCGTATGGTATGCTAGCTCATACCACGAGAAGAGGACTCTACACCACTATAACCCCCCGAACACTCTATCGATCCGCCGATGGCGGGGGCCGGGCAAACATAAGCAATCCGGCCCCCCGACGGCACCTGCGGCCCATGTGGCACCGCGGGATCACCTGGGCAACTATAAGTGTGGCCCAACCTCAGCGACCTGCGCAAGAGGGCGCCCCCTCTGGGGCTTGTACCTCAGCTCAGGGCGGTCGCTGGCGATGAGATGGAAAGATTTTTTTTTTCTAAACTGCAAACTTTATTTTTCACATGAAATTAACATAGACTTAACTTTAATTTCAGGTCGCCAAAGAGATACTCGACAAATACGGCAGCCCTGATGACCAGTCGAAAGCTCTGAGACCGTTCATGCCCTCGATCAACGTCCCCGGTAATACCCCTAGCACGCCGCCCCCGGCCGTCCCAGGTAGAGCCCCTTTGTACATATATCCGATGTTAGATAGACCCTGGTATTAACACTAATTGTATATACAGTGAAACCTGGTTAAATGGGACCTGGATAAGTGAGAAACCTCTAAGAACTACAATGAGGTCGCGGCACTTTTTCATCGTATTACCTTTGTTAATGGGACTTTTCGAACCTGGTTTAATGAAATTTGATTTCTAGGATTTATCAGGTTAGGACACGATTGTTGTACAAACATTTGAATTCCTTTCGAACATTTGGCACAAGTTTAAAATTTAGTTGTCTCATTTACAGAGGTCAAAATTTCAGATAGTACTGGCATCTTTGTTTGTCTGAACAGTCCCAATTTTTTAAACAAGTCTTATTGGAAAACTGGATAAATGAAAACCTCTTTAAATGGTACAAAATCCTTGGTCCCTTGAGTTTCAAATTTACCAGGTTCACTGTAATATACTTAACTAACTATCCCATATTTTTTTAAGTAAGAACACGTTTTAATTTTTTTTTATAAAAATATATAAAAACTGTTCATTTAACAATGTAACCATCTAAATAACATAACTGGTAACAATATAAGTATAAGATTTTCTCTTCTAGAATACATATCTAATTTAGCTATTGTTTGTCGGTATTGCATGAGGTGCCTACTTGTTATAGATTGTTACACTAAAGTATTTATTACTAGTTGCGCCCCCCGGTTTTACCCGCGTTACTCTGTTCCAGTGGGTCGGAGCGTGATATTTTGTAGCCTATATGTTAATTGAGCTTACTAACTATCCCCGTGCAGAGTTTCAGCCAAATGCATTCAGTAGTTTTGGCGTGAAAGAGTAACAAACATCCATCCATCCATACTTACAAACTTTCGCGTTAATAATATTAGTAGGGTGGAAATGTGTTGTTAACTTGATACAGTGTATACAATTGATGGTGAGCCAATAAAGAAAAATAAAAATAAAATAAAATAATACTTAACGGAAAAGGTTACCGCTTACTAAATTTCAAAATTGATATGAATAAATTAAGACCACTGGCAGGACTCGAACCTGCATCTTAGGTTTAGCCCGTAATGCCTTAATTGAGTCTTTTTTTTTATTTTTTGGGGGGAAATTTACGCATTCCCACTGCCGCTGCAGCGTATTCGTGCGCTGGCGATGGGATATGTGGGACTCTACCTCTAACCCTCTCCATAGCGTGGTATGCTAAACTCATACCACGAGGAGAGGACCGTACACCACAAAAACCCCCCGGACACTCCTACGATCCGTCGTTGGCGGGGGCCGGGTACGCACGAAGCAATCCGGCCCCCCGACGGCACCCGGGCTACACTGATTGTGTCCCATTTGCCCAGTTATAGGGACGCCCGGAGTGTGGAGGCGTCCCTACTCCTCATGGGTCGGCCTCGAAGGGAGCGGGGCCTATGGGGGCACGCGGCGGGTGCCGAATTGAGTCCTGCCGGTGTTCTAAATTTATTTATCTCAATTTTGAAATTTGACCGTTTTGTCTTTTTAAATATTAGCTTATTTGCGTTGGTTTTTTTTATTCAAAAGACAAGTTTTTTTTGTATTTCAATGATCCCGCTTTTTTTCCACCCCTGACATGAAAAGAGGGTAGTTATAAGTTTGATGTGTATTTGTGCCTGTGTATACCTGTGGCATCGTAGCTCCTAAACGAATGGACTGATTTAAATGCGGTTCCTTTTTTTTCGTCTGAAAGCTGACTTCCTATAATGGAAAACTACAATTTATGAAGATGTGTCCATTCGTTTTTAAAACATCTATATCATGGCCGTCTGTTTGAGATAAGCTCTTTTTTTGAAAAAAAAACTTATGTCAATTTTTTTATGTAACGTTTCGATAGTAATAGTTAAAGCGGCCGTAGCCATTAGGCTAGGGCGTCGGACTTGTGATCTTGTGGCCGATGTGAACCCATTTTTAACTCAAGCATTTTAGCTTAGCGCGAGGGGTTAACAAGAATACTAGTAAACTGCAAAAATCTGCAAGTAGGTATTCTATTTAAACAAGGAAAACTGATGCCAAATGGACAAACTCTGTGGGTGTCTATGTCTATGGGTGTCGTAAGAAGTGACTTCGGGTCTAAGAGAGCATCGGATTACAGCTGATGGATGGGCAGCATCTATCAGCTCAAGGCCGCCTAGCCTAGAGCTCTAACAAGCCTTGTATGGTGACCATAGCTTGCCGGGTATGTTAAGAGAAGGCCTACGTCCAGCAGTGGACGTAAACGGGCTGTTCGAGTCATGTCAAACTGAAGGCTGAAGCTCTGCTCGCCTTCATGCCCGGTGAAGTATCAAAAGCCTCCTGGCTAATTACATAATGTCTGTCCGAAAAATATACTTCTCCTTCTTCCTGCCCTTATCCCATATTACTTGGGGTTGGCGCAACACGTTTGTTTCTTCCATTCTGTACTGTCACCCGTCACACTATCAGTAACTAAACAGAACATACTATTAGACGTAAAATAATAATTATTTATTTTATAATATTAGGTAATATATACGAATATTTAAAGCTGAAGAGTTTGTTTGTATGCTTAAACGCGCTTATCTAAGGAACTGCTGGACCAATTTGAAAAATTCTTCCCAAAATCCCATTTATTGACGAAGGCTATAGGCTATATTTTATTATGAAGTTCCCACAAGTTTGTTGTTGTCCGGGGGGGGAAATGCATTTACCCATTCCCACCGCCGCAGTACACCACTAAAACCCCCCGGACATTCCATCGATCCGTCGTTGCCGGGGGCCGGGTACGCACGAAGCAATCCGGCCCCCCGACGGCATCCGCGGCCAGTATGGCGCCGTGGGATCTCCTGGGCCACACTGACTGTAACCCATTTCATTTGCGTACCTCCCGTTTCTTTGGGAAATTGATAATGAAATATAACCTATGTCATCTGGGAATGGTGTAACTTCCCAACGGTGAAGGAATTATTCAAATATCTAGTAGCTCTTGAGCCTAAATCAAAATCCTACTAATATTATAAATGCGAAACTTCGTATGTGTGGATGCATATTTGTTGCTCTTCTAAAACTACTAAAAGTTAGCACGCGGATAGTTTATAAGCTGGAGTAACATAAAGGCTACAAAATATCACGCTCCGATCCACTGGAGCACAGTGACGCGGGTAAAACAGCCGGGCGCAACTATTTTTTAAATATTATCTAACAAACTATTAACCCCTATTTTAATACCCTCCTGGGGATGTTTTAAAATAATCGGAAATTACATGTTCTGTCATTTTTATTTAGGAGCTCGGATAATAAATTTCATATAAATTGGAGCAGATTTTAAATATTTTTCACAGAAAATTTCAACCCCTTTTTTGGCATCCTTAGGGAGTCAATTGCAATAAACCATCGAACACGTTTTCAATGAAATGTTTTTAAGAACTTGAATGTCAAGTTTTATCAAAATTGGTGCTAATTTAAAAGATTTTTCCACACAAATATGTAACCTCTATTAATATATGTATATATATTGTAGAACTAGCGGCCCGCCCCGGCTTCGCACGGGTGGACTTTTATAACCTACCCCTGCCCTACCCTACCCCTGCCCTACCCTACCCCTACCCTAACCCTACCCTACCCCTACCCTACCCCTACCCCTACCCTATCCCTACCCCTACCCTACCCCTACCCTACCCTACCCTACCCCTACCCCTACCATACCCCTACCCTACCCCTACCCTACCCTACCCTACCCCTACCCAAAAGTATCCTATGTCCTTCTCCCAGTTCTTAGCTACCTCCCTACCAATTTTCAGCCAAATCGGTTCAGCCGTTCTTGAGTTATAAATAGTGTAACTAACACGACTTTCTTTTGTTTTTAAAATGTATTCTGCTATTCAGGGCGTAGACAAATCCAACGAAACAAAAACCATGAAAATTGATCCAGCCGATCTCGAGTTATAAGTGTTGTAACAAACCCGTCTTTGTTTTATATATATAGACTAGCGGCCCGCCCCGGCTTCGCACGGGTGGACTTTTATACCCTACACCTGCCCTACCCTACCCCTACCCTACTCCTACCCTACCCCTACCCTACCCTACCCTACCCCTACCATACTCCTACCCTACCCCTACCCTACCCTACCCCTACCCTACCCTACCCCTACCCTACCCCTACCCTACCCCTACCCTACCCTACCCTACCCCTACCCAAAAGTATCCTATGTCCTTCTCCCAGTTCTTAGCTACCTCCCTACCAATTTTCAGCCAAATCGGTTCAGCCGTTCTTGAGTTATAAATAGTGTAACTAACACGACTTTCTTTTGTTTTTAAAATGTATTCTGCTATTCGGGACGGAAACAAATCCAACAAATCAAAAACCATGGCAATCGGTCCAGCCGTTCTCGAGTTATAAGTGTTGTAACAAACACGACTTTCTTTTATATATATAGATATAAATTAACCTCCGTAGCGTAGCGGTATTTGGCTCGCTTTAAATCTCGGAGGTGGGCTCGATCCCCACGCCGCGCCGGAAAGGAAATGTTTGTGTAAATTTTTAAAATTCTATCCGAGTCTGGTGGAAAGCACGTTAAGCCGTTGGTCCCGATTGTTATTACACCATCTATAATCATCGTAGATCAAGGAACGGGCAGCAGCGTTTCCTTGTGTACAACATAATACTGCGGTCACCAACCCGCCTGCCAATCGTGGTGACTATGGCATATACCCTCCCTCGGGCCTCGGCCATGTTCAGCAGTGGACTGTATACAGTCTGATGATGACCATTAGCGGTTACGGCTGTGCGTGCACTTACATGTCAGGGAAACTGAAAACTTATCCTTTTATATTTATTCAGCTGGAGTCATTCATATCCAAAGCGATATAATTTGTGTTAGGACTCGGGCGGCGCGGCCAAGGCACGATGACTCACCTACCTAACAATAAAATATAATACGTCTGCCAAACTGCAGAACAGTTAAGTTAAATTTAAGTTAAGTGTGAGCAACACTATTCTTTTCTTCCTACTTTCTCATAGCAATATCGCGCATAATCATTATGCGTAAGATTGAGCGTTATTGTATCTATTAAAAAAATGAACCCATGCATGATAAAAGTAATAAATAGTTTGATTTTTTTAAATATAAATATAGATTAAAAATGAAATATCTTTCATTTGTTATTTCACAGCTACTCCTGGTCAACTTCGACAACGGCAGTTGGCACTGATGACTTCCACACCTATTTCAAACAGTAAAAGCTTGGTGCCTATGAACATAGTCAACTCGCCTAATGCGGTATACAAAGGACCTAGACTCAGGGTAAGATTTATTTAAATTTATGTCCGTACATAAAAAATAGACGAAAGTCTTTAACCAGTGTGTATTGCCAGTGATGACTTATGGATCTGAAACGTGGTGCTTCACTATAGGCCTTATGAACCGGCTCAGAGTCGCTCAACGAGCTATGGAGAGGGCTATGTTCGGGGTTTCTCTATGAGATCGAATCAGAAATGAGGAGATACGTAGAAGAACGCGGGTTACCGACATAGCCCAACGGATTAGTTCTTTTAAGTGGCAATGAGAGATGGCCGTCGGGGCCGAAAAGTTCTCGAATGGAGACTGCGGATCGGCAAGCGTAGCGTAGGACGTCCACCTACTAGATGGACGGACGATCTGGGAAACACCGGCACACGTAATTCTTGACTCCAAAAGCGTATGTCAATAGCGTGATCAACCCAAGCTCAATGTCCGTAGCTCTTGAAAACATCAAGGGCCCTGGGAGGATTTAGGGTGGTTAAAGTAATTATTCGGACGTTCACGTACAAAGGCCCAATCAGGAGGTTAAGCGGAAATCCTTTTTGCCTAACTAATAGTTGTGTATTTTGGTTACAGTCGGATCAGCTTCCCCGTCCGTTGGCTGATAAGAATCGTTCAGCGCTGGACAAAGTGGTCGACTACCTGCTGAAGGACGGTCCCAACCATCGCATGGCACTTATATGTACCGAGTGCTTTTCACATAACGGTAAGTTATCTGTTTATTAATATGTGAAGCAGAAACTTTGTACTCTTATGTAAACCTTACCCACCTTTACTTCATCATCATCATCATCATCAGCCCGTATAACATCCACTGCTGAACATGCGCCTCCTCCCGAGAGAGATTATTTGCAATAGTCACCACTATGCTTGGCAGGCGGGCTGGTTACCACAGTATTATGTTGTACCACACAAGGAAACGCTTATGCCTGTTCCTTGATATACGATCATTATATGTAGAATATAATAATTGGGACCAACGGCTTAACGTGCTTTCCGAGGCACGGAGGGTAGTCCCTCAACCAACCAGACCCGAAAAGAAATCTTACAATTTACTCAAAGATTTCCTGTCTGGAGTGGGGATCGAACCCACAACATACTGCTACGCTACGGAGGTTATCTATATATATACTAGCTGACCCGGCAGACTTCGTACTGCCTCAATCGATAAATAAAAGACCTAAACATTTGTATAAAATAAACTGGCCCGAAGAGACTTCGTTCATGCGGTGTCCTACATCTACCCTACTCCTACCCCTACCCTACCCTACCCCTGCCCCTAAGCTACCCCTACCCTACCTTACCCCTTTTTTTTTGTTGTCCGGGGGGAAATGCATTGACGCTTTCCCACCGCCGCTGCAGCGTATTCGCGCACTGGCGGTGGGATATGTGGGACTCGCCCTCTCCATAGCGTGGTATGCTTAACTCATACCACGAGGAGAAGACCCTACACCACTAAAACCTCCCGGACACTCCTTCGATCCGCCGTTGGCGGGAGCCGGGTACGCATGAGCAATCCAGCCCACCCCTACCCTACACCTACCCTACCGTTAGAATCCTTTGGAGCTAACAGATAATTATGACTGTCAAATAATAGACAAATAATTTGCAAAAAAATAATATTGCGACTATAAATTGAAATGTAAGCTATCCTATCTTTCAAGTTGGGTCGATTTGCACACGGTGTGCAAATCAAATTTAAAATTGGTTCAGTAGTTTAGGAGTCCATCGCGGACAAACAACGTGACACGTAATTTTTATTTATAAAAGATATATATATATCTCTCATCTATATAAAGCTACACTATCCCTGGATGACATTTTATTATTAAGTTCCCATGGGAACGAGTGTTACACTGGTGAAACCGCACGCGGGATACTAGTAAAGCAATAAAAAATGGTATTCCAATATACACCACATCAATTTACTTACAAACAAACTTTAATAATAATCTTCATTAATATTTATACACGCATAACCCACTCTTTCAGTGAAAACCGGACATTTGTTATCCAAAATCATACTATTGCTTACAAGAACTTTTGAACCACCAAAGTTACCATGTAATTTATTATTAATATCTGCAGTTCTCTTAAATTCACCATTTACATCGCGTCTTACTCGAAAATCACTAATATCTGATTTCTTATTTATATTAAATTTTGTAGTAATTTCATTATTTTTTTCATTTTCCGAACCTAAAATGCCCTTTGGTATTGTAATAAATTCATTTTTAGCATCATGTTGAGAAAAATCACTATAATTAATTTCATGTTTCATCCATGGAATGATGTTCGTTGGTTGTATTTTCATTTGATTTTCATCACTATATTTAGACAAATCATTGATATTTATTTCACTTTTCGCCTGTAAAATATTATTTTGTGTAATTAGTTCTTTTTTATCATCATATTTAGAAAAATCATTTAAATTTATTTCTCGCTTCATCCGTAAAAGGTCCTTCGGTATTTTAACTTTACTTTTGTCATCATATTTAGAGAAATCATTGAAATTTATTTCAATTTTGGATCGTAAAAGATGCGTATTCGTACTGGCTTTGTTATCAATTCCTTGCTTCAGTAGTGTACTAATTTCATTTATATTATTCGTATCGACTTGGTCATCATTTCCTTGCTTTATCAGTACATTAATTTCATTTATATCATTCGCAATGTCGTCTTCATTTATTTCGTTCTTGATGCTCATACCAGAAATCAGTGGTATAAATAAATGTATCAAAAATACTAGTATTAATTTTGAATAATACATTTTTTTTAAGTTCTTCTTAGAAATTCACTGCACTGGTTCCGATTCAATATTTTAATGTATTCTATATTCGATGTGTAATAATTATGCGTTGTATTAGAACCAGACTATGAGGAGTAAATGAAGAAAATATGATATTCTATGAATGCTAATTACAATGTATCTAGAACTTGAATCTTGATAAGAATGTCAGAGGTTAATATAAATGTAATTAATGTTTCTATACTATCTGCTAAGGTTGCATCCATAAGGTAAGTCACAGGTAAGGGGGGGGGGGAGGTTGGCTTTAAGTGTAACGTGTAAACCCAAAAAATATTGCAGATAACCTACCCATAGTGATAAATTTTTGGTGATAATTCTAGACCTCAGAACCATTAACGACGGATGATCTTCAGAAGCATTTGGTGCCAGTGTACAATTTTTACTGAAGTATAATTGCACATCCGACCTTATGCTTCTGAGCTCTAGTATTCCATGCAAATGAGAATAAAAAAAAACGTATCTTAAAACAACTATATAAACATTATCTATTGATTTAATCAATTAGTATTGTTTTTCCTGACCCCTGTCCTCGCGACCCTTAGTTAGCAGAGAACCATCCATTGCCCTCGTAGAGCGACAGTTGCATGAAATTCCCCTATAAGTCTAAAATCATCATTACCCAATCCCCCGCCAGCGACCTGAGCCGAGATCCAAGTCCCAAAGGTGGCGCCATTTTGCGCAGATTGCTTAGTTTGTAGTTTTTAAACCATGATTTAGGCTGGCTCTGCTCGCCCTTATGCTCGGTGAAGTAGCAAAAGCCTCCTAGCTAACAAAATAATGTCCGTCCCAGAACAATAAATAAAAAACCCTTGGAAACAAACATATATTTTTTATTTTTTTTAACCTATATTATCCGACTGCTGGGCAAAGGTCTCCCCCATAATCTTCCTTTTGTGCGACTTTTTCCGGCCAATCTGTCCTGAATGCGTCTTGATCGTCACGCCAGCGTTTTCTGGGCCTTCCTCGGCAACGACGCCCATCCGGCACCCACTGCGTAATGACTCTGGCCCACCGATCCTTATGCATTCTATACACGTGGCCCGCCCAATCCCACTTTAACCTGGCAGTCTTAATACCCACATCAGCAATTCCGGTTTTTGAGCGTATTGTGGTATTTCTAATTCGATCGCTGAGCTTAATACCCAATAAGCTACGCTCTAAACCTTGAGTTTGGACTTCTGCGACTCGGTCAGGGACCAGGTTTGAGCACCGTAGGTAAGAATAGGCAGAATGCACATGCACAAACATATTATTAATTGCAATATTTACTTAAATAAAAAACAATGTATTGTTCCACTGCAGAGCGAAAATCTACTTTCCTTTCACATTTCCCGGTCGAAGGCAATTTAGGGCCAGTCTTTTAAAAAGAAATCCAGTTCAAACAGCCGTCTTTTTCTGGCCCTCAATGGTATTACAATACAAAAAGTGGTAGATACGTCAAGCTCGTGTTTTGTCAAAAGAGCAAAGAGGACAGCATGAGGATTGCTTGTGTAAAAACGAGACAATTAACTATGAAATAATGAATTTTATTCAGCACTTAGGTATTTACATACACTTGTACTTGTCAGAATTACAATGTATTAAGACAAATAAACTAAAAAAATAAGTAACAGATAATTCTTATTCTATGAAATATCCGACTAGGTAACTAACAGTAGTAGGCAATAGTAAATCTTACAAATCTACAGACTACATAGTCCGTCTATCCTGTGATATTTATTTCTGTTATCTAATTATTATAAATTATAGGTCATTTTTATAAGAAGTAGTTCCACTTTTCAAACTCGAATACCGTATCTACCTCCTTTTAGTATAACATAATTGCAATGGCTTACCATATTCCATCATTTATAATCATAATCATTATTATCTTTCCCAAATTTGATATCAACACATATTTCTCCCACTCGTAGCTGTCCTTCTGCACAGGAATGATCGTTTATTATACTCTTGCCTTTGGGTTTAACACCTGGATCAGGAATTTGATTGACACCAGAAACAACAGTCTTATTTCTATCTGCATACAGTCCATTTTTAATCGGCACTGGCAATGATCTGATTTTCGTATGTAGATCTACGAAGTTTTGCTCTGGTTTCGACATTTCTTTGTCACTTTGGGCGCTGATATCCGTTGGTTGCATTATTAGATGTATTAATAGTAGTAATGGAATTATGTTTATTAGCATATTTATTTTTGTTTTTAACACTTGACACTATTCGCTTGAGATTGATAAGTTGAACGTAATAATTTATTCAAACCAAAGTCGGTTTACACACACTTCTTCTTAATATGGGACGAACTCTTGCGCAGGTTGCTTAGTTTGTAGTGTTTAAACCATATATGCGGATTGGAGCTCTGCTCGCCTTTATGTCCGGTGAACTAGCAAATGGCCTCGGGGCTAACAACATATATCCGTCCGAAAAAAAAACTCCTTTTTTATAAACTTTCACTTTTTCAAATAGCTGAGGTCCAAGTCACACAGGGTGTCCACTCTTGCGCAGTTTGTTGTTATTAGTTATTTGCCTGGAGCGTTTCTACTTGTTTATATCTAGTAGCAAACGTGTGGTAGCTACATATGTCCGTCCGAAACAAAAATTGTCAAATATAACATGAGTTGCCCTACGCCGCGCCGTCGAGTCGAATACTCCTTGAGAATGGACCTCAGGATGGTCTCGAAACTAGTCGGACATATCCGATGATGACAAATCGGGAGTACAACCGGATAGTTAATATAAATATTTGTACCACTCACGAAAGTTTTATTTCTAAGACATAACACAAATGACTGCGCACGATTTTCTTAAAAATGACTCTTCACGGATTAATAACTGTTATTTATATATTTAAAAAACACTGTTGACAGAGTTATCACAATATTACATTAATTATTGTATACTGCTTATCTATATTAATGTTTATAATTTATTGCTATCGTGAATACGCAAATTAAAAAAAAAAACGGCCATGTGCGTCTTGGACTCGCGAACGTAGGGTTCTGTACCATTTTCAAGTGCCTACCTGTTGACGTTACTGATATCGAGCATTAAATGGCAAAAAAGACGGTTGTATGGGAGCCCCCCTTAAATATTTATTTTATTTTATTTTTAGTATTTGTTATAATAGCGGCAACAGTAATACATTGTTTCTGAAATTTAACTGTTGGGTTTCTTATTTATAACACGGGAACTCATAAATGTTCTTTGCCTAAAAGTATTTTAAATGTTGACTGGGGATGTAAGGTACCACCATGCAAAATTACATTTACTGCGGTGCAACAGTTTCGGAGATAAGCCCTCACAAACAGACAGAGAAACAAAAAAATCTTTTTTTTCTATGTACAGACATTTGACCTCTACAGTTTTATTATAATTATGTATGCTACTAATATTATAAACGCGAAAGTTTGTAAGTATGGATGGATGAATGGATGTTTGTTACTCTTTCACGCCAAAACCACTGAACGGAATTGGCTGAAATTTTGCACCGGGATAGGTTATACGCTGGATTAACATATAGGCTACAAAACATCACGCTCCGACCCACTGGAGCAGAGTAACGCGGGTAAAACCGCGGGGCGCAGCTAGTAGAATATAATATAGATGTTTGGTATCTAAAACTTATGTAGTCATTCAAGTTATATTAAATGGCCGTTGTGTATTAATTTAATATTTATCTAGTATATATTGTCGTTATATTGACCTTTGAATGTGACTTTCTTATCTTTAGGAAAATGGTATGAGACGTGATCAAACTATATATTCTCCTGAGTTTACCTACTAAAATTGATAGCATATGTTTTACTTATTTATTTATTAACGCACATCAACACATACATTGACAAATCCTACTAATATTATAAACGCGAAAGTTTGTAAGTATTGATGGATGTTTGTTACTCTTTCACGCCAAAACTACTGAACGAAATTAAAGAAAAATACATAATGTGGCATTCTAATGGTAAAAGGATTATCGAAATCCGTTAAGTAGTTTTAGAGTTTATCCGAAACAAACATATAAAAATACAAACTTTCCCTCTTTATAATATTAGTATAGATAAGTATCAGGATGACAACCTCCGTGGTCTACGCCACGGAGGTTGTCTTCCTGATATTCGATTTTGACCACGCTCTTGTTAGCTTCACATGCCCTCTGACCCCCTAAGACCCCAGAGTCCGAGAGGCCCGTGAACTATAGCGACAGTTGCACAAAGCTACCCTAAAAACTAAACGTCATAATCCCTTAATCCCCCCGCTAGCCCTGAGCCGAGGTCCAAGTCCCACAGGGGACTTGGACCTCGGCTTGCCTCGACCTGTCTTGGCTCGACACGCCCCCTTGCGCAAGTTGCTTAGTTTGTAGTTTTTCAATAATTTATTAAGGCTGGAGCTCTGCTCGCCTTTATGTGCGGTGAAGTGGCAAAAGCCTGGGTAACTACGAATATCCGTCCAGAAAAAAAAGCGCTTGTTAACGGTCGTTAATGTTTGCACACGGGTTTTAAAATTAAATGATTTATCGTTCCAGGTATGGCGATGGTTGAAGAATTCGACTACGTATCGTACGTGTGCGCTTACTGCGGCCGCATGAACCCGGCGAGGAAGCAACGCCCCGCCGCGCCCTTGTTGGCCGCTCGACCCCTGCCCGCTCTACAGAACTCTATACCTGGTTAGTTATACATATAAGTAGTCAATCCTGATGTGTGGGTTTTTGTGGACCCCCAACGTATACACACCCTTGGGTGTTAAACCCCCATTTAGAATTAACTACGTGACAAGCCGCGGCTATATAAAAAAGGTGCGGATGCTGAATTAAACGAAATAATTTGGGTAATCTACTATTACACCCAGAATTTACCTAGTATTTTTGAGACTATCAGAAGATTTAACTACCACATGCTTAGTTACGTCTGATTTTATACATCCTTTTTTTGTACTGTCTCCGCCTTGTACTACACGCTTATTATATACATTTTTCGGGTAAATAGCTATAAAACACTTAGGTATACTTTGGGGGTTTGACCCCCAATGTAAGCACACTTGGGGATTAGCCCCCCATTCAGATTAATCAACCGAACAAGCCATGGCTTACTAAAATTAAGAAGCCGTCTCCCTGGAATTCTAATCCATTATTGTCATATATATATGCATAGTAGTTGCCGTGTGGTTTCCGGCTTAGAATAGACCACCCCATATTTTCCTATAGGTGTCGTAAGGGACATCCAGCTGATGGATAGCTAGCAGCCTCTATCAGCTCCAAACATACTCCCATCTTACTGGGACCATCAATCCGCCTGCTAAGCGTGGTGATTGCTCAACCACCCTGGCTTTCTAAGGTCTGTAATGATGAAGCCTGAACGTGCTGATAAAAGTAATACATAGTAACAGTCAAATTCTCCCGAAACCCGAAGGATCAAAACTGGAACCTATTACTAAGACTTCGCTGTCTGTCTGTCGCCAGGCTGTATCTCAAGAACCGCGATAGCTAGACAGTTGAAATTTTCACAAATGATGTATTTCTATTGCCGCTATAACAACAAAACATAAAATAAAATAAATATTTAAGGTGCTCCCATACAATAAACCTTTTTTGCTCGATCTCAATAACAGCAACACGTAGACGCTTACTGCGCTACTGCGCCTGTCCGACTCGCACTTGACCAGTTTTACCCACTAGGTCCAGACTTATTTTTTAATTTTACTCTTAAATTCTCATATTAATACATCGATATATTTGTTACAGGAAGTGGCGATGATTCGTCGCTAGCTAGTTCGGCGAGTGACAGCGATGACGAAAAGAATGCCGATAGCGCTTCTAGACGTACAGGTACGTTTAAACCCTTTTGTAACTAGATCCCGGGAAGAAACCTTAGAATTTCCAAACAAAGATTTTCTGTGGCGTGGGGATCGAACTCCCCCCTCGCCCTCCCGACCCTTAGTTTGCTAAAAACCTTCCGATGCCCTCGTAGACCCGAAGTCCGCGAGGCCCGCGAACTGTAAAGTAGAGCGACAGTTGCTCAAAACTCCCTTGAAAAAAACTAAAAGCCATAATCCCTCAATCTCCCCGAGCTGAGTTCCAAATCACACAAGGGACGCCCTCTTGGGCAGGTTGCTTAGTTTGTAGTGCTTAAACCATTTATCTAGGCTGGAGCTCTGCTCGCCTTTATGCCCGGTGAAGTAGCAAAAGCCACGGGGCTAACAATATATGTCCGTCCGAAAAAAAAGGGGATCGAACTCATGACTTGCAAGATTTAAAGCGAACCAAACACCACCCTACACTACGGAGGTTGTCAACCTCCGTAACCCGTTTACGTCTGCCAAACGTCTATCATAATATTTTTTTAGATATTCTGAAAAAAATAAGAATCTTGTTTAACTTTCAAACGTCTACAATTGGCATGAAGACTAATTAATTATATTTAGTCCATCAGTTAGATTACTAAAAAATATTGGACACGTTTTTTTATTTATCAAATCAATACAAATTGTCAAAGATACAGTGCTACAACAAACTATAAAGTTCAGGAGAGGGAAGCTTGTGACGTCACTATAAGGTAAAATTGTACCTAGAAGTGGCTTCACGTGAAATTTCAACGCGCTGTATCTTCGTCATTTTTTGTTTTACGAACGAAAAAATAAATACGTGTCTAATGTTTTTTGGTAATCTAACTGACGGACTAAATAGATTTTATTATGATTCTTGATCTTATGATTTTGTGTTTATCTGATTGTCTGAGAGAAATTCATCAATTGCATCAATAATTTACAGGCTCCGAAGGTGACGCAGATCGGCCCCCCTCAGCGGAAGGGATCCCGAAATCTGAACAAGAGAAGAAACAAGACTGAACTATGTTGTCAATTTAGCACTAATTATACACTAATTATGTGTACAAGATGATGCGAGGGAGGTCGCGGTCTATAGCCAATTGCCCCAAGCTCGATGCGGAAGGTAATTTAAAAAAAAAGTGTAACTTAACACTTGAACGGACAATGGCAAAACATTTTGTACTTTATTGCCTTGTGATAAAGTTCAAAGTCAATAAATTTTAAACAAACCTACTAAGTCCTGGCAAAATCACCTATTTGATTGTAGGAATATTATATTATTTTTTAACAACTTCGCTGAATAAGAGGAACGCCTTTTTTGTTTTGATATAAAAAACAATCTTTTATTTTTTTTCCTAGAATAGATTCTAATGGCGCATCCACACATGCCGAGCGGCACGGCCGGCGGCTAACCCGGCGGCCTCCGGCATGCGCATCTTTAGGAACGCGTTTATGCAGCCTGAAAGCCGGCGGCATGTGTGGATTCGCCATAAGAATCGATACTAGTGGTCGAAATTCAATCATAATAAAAATAAAGTAGCATTCTGCACTCCTCCGTCCGCATATTTTTCGTTAAAAGGGGTACTTACAAAGTTTCTGCTTCACGTATTATAATATAACTAGCTTCCCGCTTCAGTAGTTAAGGCGTGATTGCGTAACAGACAGACAGACAGACAGAGTTACTTTCACATTTATAATATTAGTAAGGATATAACTAGGTCTCAGAAGCATAACGACGGATTTCTATTATACGTCATAAGCATTTGGTCGTAAGTGCCAGTTTACTATAAAGGCACATACGACGAATGTTTCTGACGTACAATGGCACATGCGACCTTATGCTTTCGAGCTCTAGATATATAATTCTCTATATATCTGTGGTTTGCTCCGAATTACCTCTGGTCTTTAAAGTTTAAATAAACAAGCTATAGATGGCTCCTAACAGAGTATGAACTGTAAGCACGGGCATGAATAACACAGTGGTGTCTTGACCAAAAAATATTAATTATATTAATTCATTTACCCGCGTCTCTCTGCTCCAGTGGGTCGGAGCGTGATATTATGTAGCCTATATGTTAATCCAGCTTATAAACTATCCGCGTGCAATCTTTCAGCCAAATCCATTCTGTAGTTGTTGCGTGAAAGAGTAACGAACATTCATCACGCATACAAAAATTCTCATTTATAATATTAGAAGGATGTTTTGAGATAATTATCATGAAATGTAAGGTACCAAGTTTCAAATTGAGTCGCGGAAGCGAAGTTAAAGATAAAGATTTTTTTTACTGTAGTAGCGCCATGCCTAGACTGTCACGGCACCGGTATGTTTTCCATTTGGAAAAGAACTGACGGCTTCAAATGTATCTTGAAGTATTCATAGAAAAAATAAAAGAATTTCTTAAAAAAAAAATGCTGTAACATGTTTAAACTTTGTGAGAAAAATAAATGAATATATTATTATTATTATATTTCTAGATGTTTCTAAAAGTCAAGTGTTAAAAATAGAAAAGAAATCTATTTTTAACTCTTGAATATAAGAAAGATCTGCTGTTGTATTTTGTAACGGTTAAGTTAACAATATTTATCTAAAAATATGTTTAACTGAAGTATGTCTGTAAACTAAGTTTAAACAGTAAAATATATAACACTAGCTTTGCCCCGCGGTTTTACACGCGCTATTCAGCTGCAGTGGGTCGGAGCGTGATGTTTTGTAGCCTATATGTTGACCCAGCTTATAAACTATCGTGGTGCAAACTTTCAGGCAAATCTGTTAAGCAGTATTTCCACGAAAGAGTAACAAACATCCATCCACAAATAAAAACTTACGCGTTTATAATATTAGTAAGGAAATTATAATAATTTAACATAATTTTAGCTTTGCATTGGACTAAAAAATTAATTTCAGAATAAAACCATTTTGGTACAAAGGTAATGAAATAAAAAAGCTTAACCTTTAAACGGCAATATTTTGAATCCTATCGCCTTGTGATAAAGTTCAAAATCAATTAATTCTAAATATTATTAATGATAATTTATTTACTCTAGTTTTAAATGATAAGGTAATAAAAACAACTTAACCATTAAACCACGACATTTTAAACTCTATTGCCTTATGATAAAGATCAATATCAATGAATTCTAAACTATATTAATGATAATTTATACTCTAGTTTATAATGAGCTTATTTGATTTTTGGCTATAGATTTTTAGACCTCAGAAATATAAGGACGGATGCACTATTAGGGACTAATTACACTTATTCAGCTCAATTCAGCTTATGTCCATAGAATACGCCAGAATTGTACGGTATGCGTACGCGTCTGTTCAGCTGAACGCGTGCGTACGCGTCCCCTATAAAACTGGTGTTTTCTATGGACATAGCTGAATAAGTGTTATTAGTCCCTTATACTTTAGAAGCATTTGGTCGTAAGTGCCAGTTTACGGTAAAGGCACTTGCGACGAATGTTTCTGACGTATAATGGCACATTCGACCTTATACTTCTGAGCTCTAAATGTCATCTTATAATACTCATGTTGATCTGATAGTACTTATACGTCGGGCTTGGGGCAATTCGGACCATATCTTCGAGTGGTGGGTTTGACAGGCCAATATGTTACTTAATGTTGAAGGAATAAGATTGGTAATTGATGGGTACAAATAAAGAACAGGGAATGACGTAATATTATTGAAGGAAACGCAATAAAAACTTTGCGTAATATTTTTATTGCGATTAGACATTTTTTTTGTGTTATCTTTTTTTTTTCTTTTAAAAGGCTATGCATTAAAATACTATAGTCCCAGCGGTAAGCTTCCGTCATAGGTTCGATTCGTTTTCGTAAATTCAAATATTGAATTACGAATTGCTTATTATGTATTAAAAAAAATGCAGTTTCCCGTTGCCATGGCAACCAAAAACATAAGTTGTAGCTCTAATAGCTATGTCGACTTTGCATTTTTTGACACAATTACAAAACAAAATATTGAGATTCCCTGTTTTTGGTCTGTACCCTTAATTTGATAGGAATGACGACTGAAAAAATCTATTTGACTTGTCAGTTAGATAACCAAAAAATATTGGACACTTATTGTTTGTTTTCTTCACGTAAACAAATAATTATGAAAATACAGCGCGTTAACTTTACTTCTAGGTACAATTTTACCTAGGAGTGACATCACAAGCCTCCTTTTGCAGAACTTTGATGCTATATTGTATCTTTGTAAATTTTATTTCCTATTTCAAAATCATTTATTCCGTAAAAATGGTTACATTTGTTTGGAATCGTCATATTCCTTTTACCTTACCGTGCAGTGCGTGACGTGGCGACTACTAAGAAACACTGCCAAAAAACTCAGTAGAACCCTCTTTCACAAATAATAATATTTATTATTTGTGATACTGTATATCTTCCAATTTACATTAAGATTGTGGCGACTCCATCCCAAGCATTTAATTTGTTTGTTTTGTTATTGATTTGATTTAAAAAAAAAACGTTTCCAATATATTTTGGTTATCTAACTGACGGACGAAATAAGATTTTTTTAGCCGCCATTGGCGCCAAAAGACAAAGACGAAGAAGAATGTAACTTTTTAATTTGAATAATGTGTTCAGATATAAATAATGTTGGATGTGAAAATTATTATATTCAATTGGGATTGTTATTTATTTTTATAAAAATAATTTTAGGACATTCTGTTTAAATTTTGATTATGTAATTTTTTCGTTGAAAATTGTAAATATTTATTGATAACTTTGTGTGTTTATATAAAACGGATGGCTGGATTATGTTAAAAGTTAAATCCATGGAAAAAAATGACCATATTTGTACTGTCAAATGTACCACAGATTATAAATATAAGGATTGGTTACTTAGGTAAATGCTTGGTCTCGCTCGGGTAGATACCGAGCTAGTTTAAAACCATAGCTTTGTAAATGCGGCAACTTAATAGTGTAGTGTGTATACACACTGCACCGATGGTATGTGATTCCGATGTCTTTATTTTACAGTTTACTACGCAAACTGGCATATCACATCGATTATTATCGATTAACCAAAATTTTACACTTTCCGACACGTATTCCTTACACAGAGCGTGACTGCTTCGGGTACGCCGATTTCGGCGCAGTATTTTTTGCCGCATTTCTCAAGTGCTACGGCGGTATCTAGTCGAGTGCGCGATATAAGTGATTTATTTAAAGATTGGTTAATTTATTTAATTTGTGTATTGTATTGAGTAGTCCCAATTCAGTAAACGAGTGTATTTATTATTTAGTGTAAATTTCCATTTTAATCTGTTATTAAAATGTTTGTTAACCACTGACTTTGTATGTTATTCAAGTATATATTACGAGATTCCCGCGAGCGGTTACACCCGCGTTCCCTTGGGAAGTTCATCGATAAATATAGCCTACTAAAAGCGTATCTATCATCATCATCATCATCAGCCCGTATAACGTCCACTGCCGAACATTGGCCTCTTCATGAAGGAGGGTATTTGCCGTAGTAACCACGCTTGGCAGGCGGGTTGGTGACCGCAGTATTGTTGTACTACACAAGGGAACGCTGCTGCCCTTTCCTGGGTATACGATTATTATAGATGATGTTATAACAATCGGGACCAACGGCTTAACGTGCTTTCCGAGGCACGGAGGTTAGTCCCTCAACCAACTAGACCCGGAAATAAATCTTAGAATTAATACAAAGATTTCCTGTCCGGCGTGGGGATCGAACCCACGACCTCCGAGATTTAAAGCTTGCCAAATATATCTCCGCAATCCTCCTCGTCAGCAAATCCTGGCCCATGGACCAAGCTCCATATGGCGACATCTTGCACGGGTTGCTTAGTTTGTAGTTTTCGAAACATTTAATAAAGCTTGCTGAAGTAGCGAACGTCTCATCGACAACCACATATTTATGGCCGTCAAATAAAAAAGTAAATTTTTTGTTTTTACTTTTTTATTTGACAGCTATATTTGTGTTTTTTTATAAGATTCGGTACGGGGCTGCTCCGCCGCACCGTATGATATGGGTCCCCGGGTAGGGTATCCATCTCTATAATTTGGCAACCCGGACAAGACGCGCCAAAATCCCGGATTCTAAAAATTTAAAGTAAATTTTTAAGCCCACACTACAAATGAAGTCCGACCAAGTACGCCCTCTAAACTAGGACAAATGGCAACCCTATCCCCGGACTACAAAGACATCAAAAGTGTGTGTAAGGAGCGACTCCAACGAGATTTGATACTGGGCTAGTCTATGCCTTGTGAGAGAAATTTAAATAATTTTTCATCCCACCATCTCGGAAAGAGTATTTTTAATCTTCAATATCTGAGTGGAAAAGCCGTTTTTATTCTCTAGAGGATAAAGTAAATTGAATTTAGAACATCGTGTGCACTAAGTTTGTGAATTAAAAAAAACATTAAACCTATTTACTGCTACCTCTATGGTGCCGAATATATCATACAACTTTTTTTTAATTTGTTAAAAACTCAGACTCGGAACCTTCTTGGTGCCATGTTCTTTTTTCGATTTGCTTTGTACGCGGTTCTTTACGCGGCATTTTTCACGTCATTGTTAAACCTATATTAAAAACAAGAAACTTGAAAACAAGTGAAAAAACTAAAATGAGTGATTCTAGCGACGAGGAAGTTTGTTTGACGCCAACAGAATTGACTGAAACTGTTAATAATGCGCATTTCCTCGCTGAGGTGGAATGAAAAGTTACGTGTTGCACTCGAGTGCAAAGATTTTTCACCTCGTGCTCTTTTGATTCCCTCGCTAACGCTCAGGATTCTAATTTTGAATCACTCGCTGCGCTCGTGATTCAATTTTAGAATCCTTCGCTTGCTCGGTCATCAAAATTGAACACGCGGTTAAAAAGCAACTTTGCACTCTTGTATAACAAATAACTATTATCATTCATGATAAAATTATTTGTAAAAATAAAAAGATAAAGAAGTCAAAGGTTGCCTGGTAATAAAAATATATATAATAATAGACAGAAAGTTTGTTCGCTTTTCTTTGTTGAGCTCAATGCGGTAAATAGCCTTTCCTGCGCCCTGTGCTAGCTTCTATGACTGTGACCTTATTTATTTTAGATAGGTACCTATATTGGACCTTTCGCCTATTATAGGTATCACCCACTGTGTCTCACTCACTAAAACTCAAACGCAAGTTAACTAGTGCACATGCGTTGCCCACCCTATGCACCGGAGGCATCGCCCTATTTACGGCACTGGTTCAGCTATGTCACCAGGTATATAGGCGAGTTGTACGGCTCTGGCTACAAACTAAACACCCTGCGTAAGAGGGGGGCGCCCTCTATGGAAATCGGCGCTTTCTGGATAGTCTTTATTCTTGCTCTTCATTTAGAAAAAGAAGCAATGATTTTGTAGCGACATTTACAGTAGCCGCACAAACTATTAGAAGACTAGCAGTGCCATCTAGCTCTTAACATCCCACCTAACCAGCATCCCGCAATATAAGTTCGTAAGCCAATTCGGACATATTTCCGAGAAAAAAAAACAGATTTTCCGGCATCTGTGCGTTACTCACACCTGTCCGTCTTTACTTTTTATTTATTCTGAGCATTTAACAAAGTAACGCGTGTAATTCCGGCGTTCTCAACTAGTATTTAAATAGAGATAAGACTATAATTACAAGATTAATAACCAAGTGTTTTTTTGGCTTCAATATACAACAGACATGCTATATGCAGCTACGCAGCAGACTCCAGAACAACATTTTAACTTGAAGTGAACCGATTATAAAATTAACATGGCGTCATATATAGTTTTACCGATGTTTCTAATATTGTGTTTAACAGTTATGCCGTCTCTTCTACTCCAAGATTTCATTATACAGCCAAGAACGAAATACATATACGTAGAACCAGAAGACTGTTTTACCATGGAAAAAGGAGATACATTGGAGATGGGTTTTACCAGAAATAAGGGTGAAACTTCGAATATTAACAATGGTGATAACAAAGCAGATGATCTATACACGCGTACTGTTATTATTAAAGGAAAGTGTCCAGAAGTGGTGGGAGAAAAGGGCCTCATAGGCTCTCACAATTGTCCTGAAGGACAGAAGAGAGTGGGCCCCCGATGTGTAGAAGACAAATCAAGCTGGGATGAAGATGATTATGATTTTAAGTAGTTGCAATAGTAACTAGTGTTTGTATGCCGATTACCGCCAAAACATGTCCCATTTTTTGTGCCAAAACCTTTATAATTAAATCCTTTTTAATATAGGTACCACTAGCTGACCCGATAGACAGATAAAAAACTATATTAAATTAAACTTTTAAAATTATACGTGATAGCCCTGAACTAACCGTGATTGCCCATCACGGTCTTGGTCTGAGAAATCTTTTTTTTTTATATCCTCTTTGACGATATTTTTTTTGCACGTAGTGGGAGGACATATAGAGGAGAAATTGTCCCCCTACCGCAAATAGTGAAATAAAAAAAATATAAATATAGCCCATATAATAAAATGCCATTTTCTATAAGAAAGAACATGATGCAAATAGCGATCTTGCATCTCACTCCGCGAATTAAGAGAAAAATATTTTAGAGAAAATGCTGAACACATTGAAAGGAATGTTTGCCTTGGCAAACGAAAATTTGGATTGTCTTAAAAACACTTATGTAGAGGTTTGTTGTTAATTAAATCATATGCACACATTACGCTTGAAGTCTTATAAATACTTTGTTTTATTATCTCACTTTTGCACCAGCTATTCACAGAAGTGTGTAGTTATAATAATTAATTAGTTTATATATTTTAATTCATATTTTTCATGAATAGAAACAAATTCCTGATTTAATGAAAGCAAATGTAGAAGAAATGTAATTAGAATATAAATTAATTTAAATAATCACAACTTTCAAAACGCCAGTTTTTTAATAAATACCTTTTATTTTAAGGTAAAAAAAGATACCTTTACCAGACAAATAAAATACCTTCTTTCTACTTTCATCCCATATTTATCACATTTTAGATATTTTTCGGAATTAAGCTACGAACTAGCAAATGTAATTACATCAAATAAATCTATCGATTTTGATGTTCGTCCAAATGATGAAACCCAACACTAGTCGAGTAGCTGGTAATATAGTGGACTAGCTTCACCCACGTAGCTCCATTTCCCGTGGGAACTTCATAATTAAGATAAGATAAGATATCATTTATTCTCACCACAATTTACAATAACAAAGATAAATTAAATATAGCCTATATCATCCGGGGATAGTGTAGCTTTTCAACGGTGAAAGAATTTTTCAAATCGGTCTAGTAGTTTGGAGCCTATTCAATACATCAAACAATCAAATCTTTTCTCTTTATAATATTAGTATAGATATAGATATCAACGGTATTTCTTTAAACATAAAACATAATCGCTTAAACTGACATCAGCGCCATCTACGGAACTGGTGCTAAACATGCTTGATAATCGTAAATATTATAGCCGTAGACTATAAAACGTCGTTACTACAGCACATTATGAATATTAAATTAAACCTAATCGTCGAACTAAAGGTTAATAAAAAAATTACCAGCGATATAATTTATATTTAAAAAAAAAATATGAAAATCTAATCAATTTGCTTTTTATTTGTGTTGTAGATTGTGATTAGAGATTAGAACAGTTTATATGCGTGAGTTTGGTGGCAACTGTTATCACTTATCATACATATTTTGCTGCATAACACTTCCACCTATTCTCTGTTCCGTGCTTCCATGTGTATTTTCACGTGATTGTCATTAAATCCAAAAAAAACTGTTCTGTGATTATCATTAAAATCCAAAAAAAAAAGACTGTTCTGTGACTTGACTTAAAGGTCCAAGTGACCAGTTCATTAGAATGCAAAAAAAATAAAAGAAACTGTTCTGTGATCATGATTATATTCCTAGGCTCAAAAGATATCATATGTCAGTGCCTTAAAAAATACTAGTCATATGTCAGCTGTCAGTATAAAGTGTCAAATATGACAGACAACGATCCCGTTTATGTATGTACGGTTGTTGTTACAGAGCGTAAATTCTATAAATATAACGATAGCTTATCACCGTTCACACACAAGAAAGTGGGGACTAACTTCTTTAATCTAATCGACACGCCTCCAGTTGAATTAATTACAGTTATTTAACGTCCTTTACTTCATTTAACGTTCTTATGTCCTCTGCATATCTTAAACAGTATTTTTTTATCTAAAATATATTTGTGAAATCGTTGTGATACAAAAAACCCACTGAATTAAGTTCTGTCGTTTTCATTTAAGCGGCTGGGTAATAACTAGAAACTATTAAGTGTTAATTAACTATTAAAGTAATAAATTTTAGTGATTGTTTAAAATGTCAGTGTTAAACAATTTTACGGTGTCCGTGGCTAAAGGATTGCGATGTAAGTATTTTAAAATTGTTATATAGGACTTTATTCATATAACAATACTAAGTATATATAAACCTTTGAGCAACTTTTATTGTTATTTTAACAATAAAAGTTGCTCAAAAGTTTCTTAGTAGCTTGCATTTAAAACCTGAACATCGTCATTGTCATAATGCTATTAAAATTTAAAACCGGTATCTCGCTCTCGACTTTTTGCATTCTGTACTTATTGTTTGTTTTTTAATTCCTCCATTTTAATATAGCTGGAAAGTTCTAGAATGTAAAATGTTGAACAACATAATTAAGTAAAGGTCAGATATTTTATGGTAGCTTAACTATTTTGCAATGACATAAATGAATGATACAGCTATTATAGTTGTGTTATGTTTCCAATTTTAAAGATTTTACTTTTTTTATTAAAAAAAAGAAAAATCTTTAAATTTGGAAACTCAAAGAATTTAATTTAAAAACTTCTTGCACAAAATAGTACAATATCAATTTTTTTCATTTTTTTTATCCCTGATCTCAGGTGTTAATATAACACATTTTTAGTAAAAACAATGCAATATGAACTAGAATATGTTGTTTTAAATTGCATGTTCATAGATAATATATAAAAAGTAATTAATGAAAGTCCATAATTGTCTTGTATATGAAGGATCTTTGCTTATATGTAAAATCGCCAAACTTTGCAGTTGTGTACAAAATACACTCAATATGTGTGGTTTGTCATATTTCACTTAAGAGTGTATGACATTATAAGGGGCCATCCATAAATTTCACTTGTAAGGGGGAGGGAAGTGGTTGACAAAGTGGGATGTTCTGTGACAAGGGGGTGGGATGGGTCCTTTATTTTGTGACGTCACATTTCAAAATCTTGGCGTTACGCACTATTAACAACCATTTATTCAAAATTGCAAGATATGTGATGTCACACTAAGGGAAATAAATCCCCCTGTGTTCTCGGGAATTTATAAACACAATGCACACGGACATAGTAGAGCTGTACATACTGATTATATTCAACAGGAGAAAGTGCAAATATGTAATATGATTATGTTATAATTTTATCTAGCAACAATTGTAAAGTTCAAATTGCTTACATTGTAGCGTGTTGTGTAATAATACATGTTTGAGATAATATTATCTTTTACTTTCATACAGTGAAAGTTTACTAAAAAGTACCAAATAAAGATTTCATTTTTTATCTTTGTTTGAAAAGGTGTTTGAGTTATCTCACACTAGGGAAATAAAACCATATCAATTTTTTTTTTTTTTTCGATAATTCTTTCCTTTTGATGCCTAAGCATAAACAATTTTTATTTTATTTTTGTTTATTTATTGTATGTGTTTTCTTTTTGTGTTATCAACACACACACATATTATTAATAATAAACATAAAAAAGTGGAATAACTGGTACATATTATAAAAAAGCAGGTTTATTATATAAGATTTTTTTAAATGTTATTGCACAATGTTGCACTAAATTAGAACTTTATATGGTTCTCAACCAACTTTAATTACTATTTAAGTGGTACACGCTTGAGGTCACCCTTATGGGGTGACCTCCACATTATTTCAAATGACCTATATTTGACATTTACCAAACAACATCTGTACAATATTATAAAAATCTGTTATCATTATATATATTCTTAATGACGTATAAATACGAATGAACAATGTTTTTATAAGTCTATTTGCGATGTGATTACTTAGTTTCTTATATAAATATTGATAAATATCTATTTATAATACTTCATAGCAATAATGTATGAAAACATTTACGGTTGTAACTTATTATTGTGTTGTATTGAGTATTTTACTTAAAGTTTAACCGAAACGGCTTTACTTAGGGATGCACTTGGAGAGACATGGACAGATGGGTTGCTCAGTACGAGCATCAACTATCACGACTATCTAGCTCACTCATCGAGTTTATGAACTCATGCTCTTTTCACCCCAACCCCCATCTCCCCACGCATTTCTAAGGCGAGGTATAGCAGTTAGTTATTTTAGCTACATGTCAAAAAACGGACAACACAAAAACTGTACCATCGATTTGGGGTACTGTCAAAGTTGCGCACCATCGATTTGGTGGACTGTCGAAGTAGCGTACTATCTATTTGGGGTACTGTCGAAGTGGCATACTATCTATATGGGGTACTTTCAAAGTTGTATACCATCGAATTGGGGTACTGCCCAAGGTTCGTTCCGTATTTAGTGTACTGTCTAAATAGTCTACCATTTATTTGGAATAGGTACTGTTAAAGTAGAGTGTCATTGATTTGGGGAACTATCGAAGTACGATGGTACGCTACTTCGACCGTACCCCAAATCGATATGTACTGTCGATTTGGTGTATGTACTGTCGATTCATTAACCCACCGATGGAACGATTTCGAAACGGTGACGATCGATGTAGTGATGATTCAATAATATGTATTATGAACCAAACCCTCTCACTTGTATTAATAATTATTGTGTATAACTGTCTACCACATGTGTATGTTTTGTTAAGCAAATGTTTTGTAGTTAAAGATGCACTATGCAGTTATTTTTGAACAGAAATAATTTGTATACATTAAACTAGGGGTCTCCAAACTTTGACGCCTTAGGGCCATAACGATTTTTTCAATATGTACGAAGGGCCTGTTTTAATTTTTCTATCCTTAACTCGGTATACTCTTATTTCTAGACCAGTGGCAAAGTGCGCGACTGAGTAATTATCATATTGTGTTGTCTTTTTCAACTAATCATAGCAATAGTATGTAACAACAATAAGTCATAAGATGCGCGGGCTATATTGATGACACTAGTCTTTAAGTTTGTTGGCACGTGCGGGCCGTAGTTTTGAGACCTCTGAATTAAACCATCGACTTCTATAGGTATATAAACTGGTCCTTCGGAATTTTAATGTTCCGATGGACCCGTTTACCCAATTATGAACTGTAATTTCTGTATACATACACGTTTCATTTCCTTTACCGACTTGTAATATGCTGTCCGGACCGTGCAGATGCAAGTCGATCAGTCTGAATCGTACAAAATAGGGTTGCCATCCGTCCAAGATTGTCCTGGACTGTCCTGTCCTCGATTAGTCTTCGGTGACCGCGCGCAGTTTCACCCGCGTAACTCGCGTTCCCGTAGAAAATTCATAATTGAATATGGTTTATAGTCATTCTCGATAAATGTGCTATGTGGCACTGAGATGAATTAACAAATCGGACCAGTAGTTCCTGAGATTAACGCATTCAAGAAAACAAACAAACTCTACAGCTTTATTTTTTTTGCGCGTTTCTATACGTAATTGCAGTGCGGCGAATCAGGTACGAAAATTACGTAAATAATGCGTTAGCTATCTTTTTGCAAATAATCGCAAAACGTCAATTTATCTTCGTGGCTACTATCCAACGCAACGTAAAAAAATACCCTTTCTATGCGACATTTTTGTCAATTTCAGTATATAGTTTTTATCTTATTAGTGTGCGAGGCTTAGTTATGTCCGGTGAAGTAGCAAAAGCCTCGTGACTAACAACGTATGTCCGTCCGAAAAAATAAAAATAAAGGTTTAGTAATTAACGACGGGGAGCACCCCTAGCGTAGCCTCTTCACAAACAACTCTCCACATTTGGGTTGTAAGTCAAGTCGCGAAATTCAGGATTTGCACTCTTCTCTATCTAAGATTATATTACCACACAAGGAAACGCTACTGCCCGTTCCTTGATATACGATTATTATAGATGATGTTATAACAATCGGGACCAACGTCCCTCAACCAACCAGGCCCGGAAAGATATCTTAGAATTTAGAAGTATATGTTAGACAAGGCAACCCTATCTACATAAATTTATTTACTTAGTTCGCAAAGACATGTAAAGGCTGATGCGCATACGATGAACTTCAATGTCAAGTGTATGCCCGATATAAGTTCTTTGCCCTTTTTCTTCCCTTATGAAGGCTATGACTGAGACAACCTCCGTAGCGTAGAGGTATTTGGCTCGCTTTTAAGTCTCGGAGGTCGTGGGTTCGATCCCCACGCCGGACAAGAAATCTTTGTGGAAATTCTAAGATTTCTTTCCGGGTCTGGTTCGTTGAGGGACTACCCTCGTTGCCGCGTTGGTCCCGATTGTTATAACATCATCTATAACAAGCGTATACCAGGGAACGGGCAGCAGCGTTTCCCTGTGTATTACAACATAATACTGCGGCCACCAATCCCCCTGCCAAGCATGGTGACTATGGCAAAACCTTCCCTCGGGTGGAGGCCCATGTTCAGCTGTGGACGTTGTACGGGCTGACGATGATGATATGTATCTATTATATTCCTCCCAATAGATTTCGATTGGCCACGATAGTAAAACCTAAAAGAGAATATCACAATATATATTAAATCAAACATTGTAAACAAAAGTTATATTAAAAAAAGAAATAGGTACATAAATTGTGCCAAAAAATGACGAAAAAGAAAAAAATCCGGAGTTTCTTTCTTCCTTTTTGCTCCGGGTCGTCCACCTAGGTAGCTACGTAGCTAGTGAAAGGTTGCAGGTTAGCTAGGGTAGGATTCTCGCCGGCGAGGACCGCGTTGCGCCTCTACCCCTGCCCTGTGATCAGCGCTTTCCTCTTATGTTCCTCTTGTGCCCCGGTTTTCAATATTGGGTCGCGTACGCATTCCCAATGTGGGGTCAGCCTAAGACTTCTCTAGCTGAACATGTAAACATACTGTACCGTATTTAAAGCAAATGAAAATAATACAATTAATATATTATTATGTGGTATGTGGCAATTGCAATTGTGTGACCACGTATTGTGATGTGGTCGTGTGGGTTAACCGTAAGACACATTAATAGCGCTGCTGGAAAACAACTCGAATTTTACATTGCATGGTGTATTTTGAAAGCTACGGTCATTGACATATTATGTCTGACATACTTGGCAATTGGCCAAAATACGAGTTTAACCCCAATACGGCTAAACGCTCAAAGGTCAATGTTTTCTACCTTCTCTAAAGCATGATTTACTAGTAAACTAGTGAGATACTAGGGGATACTACTAATTTTTCAATCTTCAGATGAAAATGATCAAATATCTATATTAAAACTTTTTACGAATATTGCGCGAACGAAGGATCATGAAATTTCCCATTTTTATAGAGAAAAAGTGTAGAACGCTAATATTTGTTAACCTTCCGATGCCCTCGTAGACCCGAAGTCCGAGAGGCCCGCGAACTGTAAAGTAGAGCGACATTTGCACAAAACTCCCCTAAAGAAACTAAAAGCCATAATTCCTCAATAAAAAATTAAAAAATTCTCCTCGTCACCCCGACACCGCCCTGAGCCGAGGTCCAAGATCCACAGGGGACGTCCTCTTGCGCAGGTTGCGTAGTATGTAGTGTTTAAAATTTACCTAGACTGGAGCTCCGCTCGCCTTTATGCCCGGTAAAGTAGCAAAAGCCTCAGGGCATTTTCATTGAAATTCCATATGCATCCAATTCCATATATAACGAATGCGTTGCTTTGTCGTGGCGTCAGCGATGCGTTTACGTACGTCAAACGCTGGACTAATGCTAGACTGATGCCGCGGCGTCGCGGTATCGCGGCGTCTACGCTCCGCATACATTCATGAAACGTTTATATTAGGCCAGCGCTAGTGTGACCAATCTATATAGTTGATTATAGGCAGTGCCGGCATGAGGCTAAGTTTAGGTTGGAGCGAGATGATAACATTTTGGCGCCTTTCAAACCGTCATTTTTTTAACAGTGGATAGGTTCCGTAATGGACGGTGCAGTCCTGGTTGCACATGTAAAAGAAAAGGCAAAGATACCTAATCTTTTTCAAGGTAATTTCAAGGTGTAATTCAATTGAAACGTTCCGATGCCCTCGTAGACCCGAAGCCTGAAAAGTCCGCGAACTGTAAAGTAGAGTGCCAGTTGCACAAACCTCCCTTAAAAAACTAAAAGTCATATTCTCTTCTCGCGGTTGTGTAATGTTTTTAATGTAATTTTAAATTCAGTAAAAAAAAGTAAAGAAATTTATTTATTAACGTAATCAAATCTAGCGCTAAACAAATGGCGTATACTTTGAAAGCATCTGATACAAGGTGCGTGCCTCTTGCAAACGAACTGTTTATTGGTCTATATTACTGATAAGCAAGTGTTATAAAGATAATGTGTATATTATTATTTTCTTCATCAAACATTACGAAGTTGCGTCATTCATTTAGCAAAATTATCGCTTTTTATCTTTACGCTGAGTTGCTCAAGTTTCTTAACAAATGTATAAATAAATTCTTTACGGTTCAATAATCAACTATGAACTTTTATTATAATGTATTTTTGTGCGATGAAATGAAAGCCCGACCACATTTCTTTTCCGGCGGTAACTGCACTAATGCTACGTTTATCCTTTCGCCGCTGCGGCGTATCCCTCCCGACCCTTAGTTTGCTAAGAACCGTCCGATGCCCTAGTAGACCCGAAGTCCGAGAGGCCCGCGAACTGTAAAGTTGAGCGAAAGTTGCACAAAACTCCCCTAAACTAAAAGCTATAATCCCTCAATATCCCCGTCAGCGACAGCCCTGAGCCGTGGTCCAAGTCCCACAGGGGACGCCCTCTTGCGCAGGTTGCTAAGTTTGTAGTGTTTAAACCATTTATCTAGGCTGGAGCTCTGCTCGCCTTTATGCCGGGTGAAGTAGCAAAAGCTTCGAGGCTAACCAACGCCGGATTTAAGGGAGGGAATCCAGGGCAACTGCCCAGGGGCCTCCACCATAGAGGGGCCCCCACTATAGAGATTAATTATCTTACAAATTCTGACAAGTAAACTCTACAACTTTTCTTTTATTTATTTTTTCACTGTTATACCTTTTGAAAAACTTTCCATACAGTACTTTATAGAATCATGATTAATACAATAGTTTTTAAATATTGTTAAAACGGTTATTCATCTATACTTGTTCTAAAAAATATCAGAATTCAAATCGTACTGAAAAGTAGGTACATACTTTAAATTTTCACTCATTTAGAGCGAAACTAATTTGGGACCAGGGGGCCTCGTCTCCTTTGTTGCCCCGGGGCCTCCGGACTTCTAAATCCGGCCCTGAGGCTAACTATATACGTCCGAAATGAAACAAAAGCTGCGGCGTATGAAGTTTGTTGTGATATCAAGCACCTTACGCTGCGATAGAATGAAATATCGACTGACAAGGTGAGAAATTGTTTTGGTACGCGTGTGTGCGTAAACTGTGGATGTACACGCCAAGGAGGCCGAGTTTTTACTGGCTTCAGTGTGCTCGAAGCGCTCAGTCTTTACTTTTATCAGGATTCTGCCGACGGGACCCTATTACTAAGACTTCGCTGTCCGTCTGTCTGTCTGTCACCAGGATGTATCTCTAGAACCGCGATAGCTAGACATTTGAAATTTTCACAAATTATGTATTTCTGTTGCCGCTATAACAACAAATACTAACAACAAAATAAAATAAATATTTAAGGGGGGCTCCCATACATCCCCAGGAAATCCCAAGGAGATCAGTGCGGCACTATATTGGCCGCGAATGCCGTCGGGGGGGCCGGATTGCTTCGTGCGTACCCGGCCCCCGCCAACGACGGATCGAAGGAGTGTCCGGGGGGTTTTAGTGGTGTAGGGTCCTCTCCTCGAGCAATGAGTTATAAGCATACCACTGCTATGGAGAGGGCGAGACCCACATATACCAACGCCAGGGTATGGACAAAAAAAAAACTCCCATACATCAACTTTTTTTAGTAGGTTTTTTGGTCACAGGTAGCAATATTTACGTACTACAATATTTTTCAATAGATACTCTATTCTTTTCATCCTGTTGTTTCCACTTTATTGTTATGATTGCTGTTGACTTTGATTAAAGTGCGTTGCTCGTACTAATGTTTATCTGTATCGCGATTGTAAAACATTTCCTGGTTGTTATTTCTGGAGTGCAATCAAAGCCACAACTCTATTACTTACCGCCCTAAAATATATTGACAGTTTATATTTTTTCTATTTACTCTTGGAAGAAAATCTTACCCAATAATAAACTTAAAAAAAAAACAGATGGCGTTAAAAATACTCGTTTGCTTATATAGAACGCGTTCCGTGTGGTGTCCGGACGTAAAGAATAGCACCATCCCATAACTTCCCGTGGGTGTCGTAAGAGACGACTAAGGGACATTTTGAGACCGTGCGTACTATAAGGCACCGAAGGTCACCGCATGGTGGTGCGTCAACTACCAACAATAGCATTCCCAAGGAGGGTTGGTGTCAGGCTGGCGGCCGACTATAAAACAGTTGCCGAATCCCTTGCAACATGTTTGTTAAAAATGGAATGCGCGGTAGGGCTTATATAGAACGCGTACTTAGCGCGCGTCGGAGCGCTAGCCGGACACCGCGCTAAACCGCCCAATTGTACTGTACTATGACGGTTTAAAGCTGTCAAACAGGGCACTGACCGCTGACGCTAGCATACGTCACGCTCTGTCACGGCGTTAAAGCGTAGCACGTACGCTAGCTAGAGGTGTGTAACTCTTTACTGAACCGACTCACTGTTCCGAAACATCTTAGTGTTTCGAAAGATTGGAACGTCAGTAATGTTTTAAATGCATCATTTGGAACACTGAATCTGGAACACTACTTTGCGGACCGACCGGACCGTGAACGACGTCGCTTGCGAGTTGCGAGTGAGAGATTTGAGTGAGACACAAAATGCTGAGCGGTGAGCGGGATACATATACGCTCGCTCGCTAGCTCGCGGACAGCGGCTCTCGATTCAATGCACGTAATAATAACTATTATGGTGCTTACATATCAAATACTATTAGGTTGTTTCTTGTATGAAATAGAAGACTAGGTATCATTTTACTTTGACAAAGCTTATTGAATTGTTTATGTTTGCGCAAATTTAAACAAACACGATCAGATGTTTTATGATATTGTTTGAATTGCATGTTTATTCAATTGCATCTTTTGAACCGGTGCCGGTGTTCAAAATGTTCCAAATGAAACATAGGTATCAGTGTTCCGGAACAGTTTAGTGATTCAGATGCAAATGTTCCAATCGCAAAAATGATACACTTTGCGCGGGCCTAACGCTAGCTACGATTAAACGCAAGCGGTTTCAAGAATAGCTAAAAAACCATAAACGCATGCAAATACGCACTGCGGTTGGCTTTTTGCTTAATTTTATTTCAGTTTAACCATGGATTTCTGGCAAGCAGCATGTTTTGTAGCTTTGATTTTAAAATAAAAAACCTATACAAAACCGAGGGCGGTTAATTGCAGTGCGGGCACCACCTTACAATTGCTATGGGACACAAAACAAGAACACGTGTTTGCATCCAGTGAACAGATGTAACAAGTAACGTTTTTAAAATCAGTCGCTGAAAAACGTCGCGTCACTAATACGTGCGCTGGTGTATAAAGCTTTGTGTTACAAATTCAAATTCAAATTCAAAATTCATTTATTCCGTAAAAATGGTTACATTTGTTTGGAATCGTCATATTTTTTCCCTACCGTGCAGTGTGTGACGTGGCGACTACTGAGAAACATACATTTTTTGCGGTTCAGGCTTACGATAAAACGCGTGCGTGCTAAGTCTAAAGGCACAGACACAGTGCCGGAGGCAGGGTCGCCGGGCACGCCGCCGTACACCCCGCGGCATTTACAGCCGCCGGCTTCGCCACACAAAGGAGCCGCCGGCATGGCTGCTGGAGTGTGCCGGCCGGGTCCGGAATGATGCTTGGCGGCTTTGCGCGGCTTGTGCCGGCGGCTTGTATTGCCGGCGCCATAGCCGCTCGGCATAATGCGTCTTAAGGTGTGTAGTAGCCTTAAGACGCATTGACGCCAGGCGTTGTATTAAAGAGAGTGGTGTTAAAACGCATTTACAACGCGGCGCTAAGTACGCGTTCTATTTGGCGAAGCCTTAAGCGGTACTTAAGCAACCTCCTGCTTTCTTCGACTTGGATATTGGCAATCGCTTATCAGTACAATCTAGAAAAATACACGTTGTTTATGTAGCAGATATCGTTATCTGTTGTGACACAAATACCTTGACGTTATTTAATTAAGTTTTGTTTATACACGCTGTTATTTCGGAATTTCCATAGCTCGTGATCTTCTAAGATCGAGTAAGTATATCAAGAGTCGTCATCAGGCCAAGATCAATAGGCTAGTTGACTCATAACAAATTATGTTGCATCGAAGTTTATTTCTGAAAGCTTTTATCAGAAGGAAACTAGATATCATAATTTTATTTCAATACCTACTTACATATATTCACGCCTCTTCGATAGGGGTAGGTAGAAACCACTTCCTTCCACTTTCTACGCTCTAATCACGCCTCTTCGATAGGGGTAGGTAGAAACCACTTCCTTCCACTTGCTACGATCTAAACATACCACTTTCGCCTCTCCTACATGAATCAATCTCCTCATGCATCATCCTTCGGCTTAGGATACTTTTAACCTGGCCTTTCTTAAGAACCTCCTCCAATAAACTGAAAGAAGTTGATGTCAGTTCAGTTCTTTTGTTGTGGACGTTGTGGAGAGTCTTCCACAATTTTGCCAATGTCAAAGTTTTAGATAAAACGCTGTCAGCCATTTTGTGTCGTCTGCTATCGGCTCTGGATTCGCTAGCCCTTTCGAAATTTAGTTATACACACGTTTGGAATCTGAGAAAAATCTGTTTGAAGTTGGTGTATAATTTGGAAAAAAAATGTTAGTTCTGCTTCATTTTTTTATGACGGCAAAGTACCCAGTGTAAAAAACTTCGTCAAACTTTTACTTTTGGAGCGTCGCGCGTCGTCGCGCCGACGCTACTTTGCGCAGACGCTGGCACGACTTCTACGCTCGAAAGACGCTAGTTTGGAGGGTCTCTTAAAATAGGAAAAATTCTTCAACTGAATCTGAATATCCATATGTTTTATACCTCTTATCTTCAGTTTAGAGTCACATTGGTTTATCTATTTACCTATTAACACCGATAGAAAAACAACGATAGCTGGTTTATCTTCAAGTAATCTGCTAATGATTTGCAATTAAATACATATGATCAATCATTTTGATGCTTTCATATATCAGTAATCAAAATTATCATATTTGTTCCAAAACGACTGTGCGTTGAACCTGTTGAACAATGATTTCTATTTCCATTGTGTGCAAAACTCAGAGCATTCTGCGGAGTTATATACAGTGAAACCTGGTTAATTGGGATCTCAAGAGACAAAGGATTTTGTTCCATTTAAAGAGATTTTCATTTATCCAGTTTTCAAATGAGACAGGTTTAAAATTTAGTTTTCTCATTTACAGAGGTAAACATTTGAGATAGTTCTGACAAACAAAGCATGTGCGAAAGAAATTCAAACGTTTGTAAACATTCGTGTCCAAACCTGTCTCAGCCTGATAAATTGTCTCACTTATAAAGGAAATTGAGCTCCAGAGTCCCAATTATAAAGATAAACATCGAAAAAATCCTTGAAATCAAATCTCATTTAACCAGGTTCGAAAAGTCCCATTAACAGAAGTAATTCAATGAAAAAGTGCCGGGACCGCATTGTAGTTCTCAATAATAGAGATTTCTCACATATCCAGGTCCCACATAACCAGTTTTCACTGTACTCGTAGGTCTTTTAGTATAGTAGTAGTAGTTTAAGAGCCTATTATATAGACCTGGGGTCTCTAAACTTTGAAGGTTTAAGGCCATAATGATTTAAAAAATATATTTTTCTCGGACTGTACTCGTATTTCGAGACTAGTCGCAAAGTGCGCGACCGAGTATTTTATGTTTTCTTCTTCAATTTATTACAGCAATAGTAATATCAATAAGACATCAAATTAGGGACTTTGAGATTTTTGGGGATTTGGGACTTTCATGGATAAATTTATACAAATCTATACTAATATTATAAAGAGGTATAGTTTATGAATTGTTAAGGTTGTAAGGGGTAATCTATGGATCTATTGAACCGATTTTGCAAATACTTTTATCAAGAGATAGCCACTTTTTTTTCTAAAAAAGAAAAAGATTACTAGCTGAATTTTTGCAGTCTTCTAGTATTCTTGTTGAACCCTCGTGCTAAGCTATAATGCTTGTGTTACGAGTGGGTTCACGTCGGTAGTGTAATGGGTGGGGTTCGAACCGGCGACCTCAAGATCACAAGTCCGACGCCCTAGCCATTGGGCTACGGCCGCTTTGCATAGAACATTATTTGTGAGTGTATATATTCATAGGCTGTATTTTATGTCAAGGTTTCCACGGGAACGGGATCTACCCGAGTGAAACCGCGCCGAACAGCTAGTATTTTATATGACGTATAGATAAACAAACAATCGTACTAGGAAGTTTGTTTGCGAAATCATTATATTGTTAGTTTGATAAGCGATGGATTTTGTTGGAACACGTTTTGATGTTTTAATTATATATTTGATTACAGTACACGTGTTGAATTTGTTCAATATTATATATATATATATAATATATATTATTCGTGATACCGCCGTGCTCACTTCACTCACGTGACACGCTCTGCCCATCCATTTACCATTTATTATTTTGCTTACTTGGTATTGCAATCAGTGATATTAATTAAGATTTTTTTGTAATAGTGCCAATGTTTCATCTGATATTACTAAATGAAAGAGTGGCCCAGAATTTTACGTTGGGGGACACCGTAAATTAAAAAATGTCAAAGCTTTTTAAAATTTTAGAACACTTTAAGGCAATCATTTAGTAAACTTTGCCTTAAATCTTAAACCTCATTGTTATCTAATTTATAAAAATGAGATTCATTGGACTTACTATTATAGCGAAAATTATTGAATATAAGCCTATATGAGCGTTAACATTTCTTCATAGAAATTACCTAGCTCTTACCAAAATTTTGCCATTTGCCAACCCTTTTCAAACCTCTTTGGGTTGAGTCAGTCATGCCCCCGCGCCCTCCCTACCCTTAGTTTGCAACAAACCTTCCGATGTCCTCGTAGACCCGAAGTCCAAGAGTAGAGATGTAAAACAGAGTGACATTATGGTTCCCCGTTATTATTCTAGGAAATAGTTTTGTGTCTTAAGAAAAACAAGCGACACTCGTAATGTTAATACTAGAACTAAGCATAATCACGTTTTACATGCTACACGTCTCCACAAAATTTGTAATTCTTTTATGAGGCAATGTGCGCTTCTACAACAAACTTCCTAATAATGTAACAGATCTTTCTACAAACAAGCTTAAACGATATGTCAAAGATAAATTATGTAAAAAGGCATATTATAAAATTGCTGACAAAAGTGTCAATGACTAAAGTGCTTGGGAGTGAGTTGCTCTGAAACAATGCTTTATTAATAATTGAAAAATAAAATTTATTTTAAAAAAAGGAGTCCTCTGAATTTCTTGCCAGTTCTTCTCAGTGCTGCCACGTCCAGAACTGGTGGTAGAAAAAGAAAGGGACGCATCATAAGAACATGATTTAAAATATTTAAAATATGTTTATATGAGTAAAGAATTTTTGACTGACTTGACTGTCCCCAAATAAACACATTGACGGCGGTGTCCCCCAAGGTACAATTCTAGGTCATTCTTTCATTTAGTCATATCATGAATACAGTGCTGGAATTTAAGTTGGAGCGAGACAATTTATTGGCGCCCCAAAAAAACCTAACACATTGCAGTCATGTTTTGAAGCCAATATTTAATTAATTATACGCTCTATTAAAAAATATCTTGTTATAGTCATTGTTTCTTTGACCTACATATCATTCGTTTATCAGTGAAGAATTATTCACTGCGCAGAAACTAGTATTAACCAAGCCATAATTGATGCGTAATAAATCAACATGACTGCACAACATGAGTGTCATTACACTTTATCAAAATTTCGACAGAACTATGTTCAGCTTTTGATAACGTAACCTACCTAATACCTAAAATTAGTTTAGATTTTATCTATTCTTCTAGCTTTTTTATGTTACTCCTGGATAAAGTAGTATTCTAATGACGATAGAATTTTTGAAATCAGCCCAGTAATCAGTTTTCATTTTCATTTCCATTTCATAAAGGCGAGCAGTGCTCCAGTCTTCCCTCTGCTCGGAGGTCTCTAGCAGGTCGAATTGCGGAACTATGCCTTTTACATTTTAGGGGAGATCTGTGCAACTATTGCTCTATTTTATAACTTGCGGCCCTCTTCCTTTGGCCCTATGAAGGAATTGGAAAGTTATTAGTGATGGTATTCATTACCTTCTAAATTCTTAACTTCTGTATAGCGCTATATTTTCGGTTGACTGAATGGACCACTTTGTACTCTACTGGGGACCACCGAGTGGGAACTGCAGTTCTAGAATATTCTGAGTGCTGCTGTGTATAAAAAGAAGAATGATGTTTACTGGCATTATTTCGAAAAAGTGCCAATTATATAATATGCCAAGTATAATAACTATTTTGTATTCTTTGCCAAGGTTGAAACGGCTACCACAATCATTTAATATGACAATTGTCGTTGAAGGTTACCATTAATATTGCACAGTAATGTAACTGAATGTCCGAACGCAAATAATAAATATATTTTACACTGGTTTTTCGCGCGCGGTTTCATGCGCGAAACTTTCGTTCTCGTGGCAACTTCATTATTAAATATAACCCGGTATGTTATTCAGGGATAATGGTAGTTTAGGAGCACGGGTTGTATTATAAAAATTATTGGCACTGCGTTCACTTTTTACAATAATATATTTACAGAAGGAGAATATACTTAAATTTACATGAACAGCATTATTTTATATGATTATTAGCAACCCGCCCCGGCTTCGCACGGGTGCAATGTTTATGTATCACACATAAGCATTGCTCTTGAATCACTCCATCTATTAAAAAAAATCACATCAAAATTTGTTGCGTAGTACAGCGGCAAGTGACTTTGTTTTATAGTATGTAGTGATGTTATGTTTTTATATACTTATAAGCTTGAACAGTGTTATGAAAAAAAATTGTGCCTAAAAGCATAAGTACATTAACTTTTCTATTTAATGTTTAAACGAATGACAAGTATGTATTTTAGTTAATAAGCCTCAAATAAACAAAATAAAAAAAATGACATGCTAATTTACAATTCAGTCATTTACAATTAAATGAGAAAAAACAGAAGAAGATCATGACAGCATTTGCGCACCTGCCAGTGGCGACGCAAAGTGCCTCTACGGAGTACGAATATGTGATCTGGAGGCCTAACGCCACAGTAGCATAGACGGAGTACCCGGCGGGTTCTAGTGGGTAGGGCCCTCTCCTCGTTATGGAGAGGGTGAGTTTCACATATCCCACCAACTTCCAGTTTTTCCAATTACATGAGTTAGAACACGGTCAATGAGAGTCAACTCAACTGGGAAAGTATCTCTATCTAAGAGAATCTTCAATAGTCCGTTTATATCCATTGCTGATCATGGACCTCCTCTAAATAGATCTTAGCAAGCCCGGGTCGTAGAGGGATATTGCCATAATCACCACGTTCGGCAGGCGGATGGATGATCGCAGTAAGATGTCAATTAACCTTGAGCTGATAGATGGTGCTGCCTATCCATCAGCTGTAAGTCCCTTAGTCGCCCTCTTACGACATTTGAAGACATGAGGGGACATTTCGAAGCTGTAAACCACGCGGTTAACTTATGGTAGTTAAAGCTATATATATATATAAATATACGACTCAACTTAGGATTACCCACTATAGGATTGCCCGGTTCATAAACATGTCCCCATTTCTAAAGACAGTGCCCTTGACGATAAAAGTAATGTTAATATATTATAAAAACATTCCATTCAGTTTGTTTATCTGTCTGTCAGTGGGTCGGCCGCTTATCATACGTTTTAACCTAGCCGTACGATTTATGTTTGTAATGCACATTGCAGAATTTATGTGTATTGTGATTTTATGGCCAATATTTTATACAACCTCCGTGGCGCAGCGGTATAAGTATCGCTTTGAGTCTAGGAGATCGTAGGTTCGATCCCCACACCGGACAAGAAATCTTTGTGTAAATTCTAAGATTTTTTTTCGGGTCTGGTTCGTTGACGGACTATACCCTCCGTGCTTCGGAAAGCATGTTAAGCCGTTGGTCCCGATTGTTATAACATCATCTATAACAAGCGTATACCAGGGAACCGGTAGCCGCGGTTCCCTGTGTGTTACTTCATACTTCATAATACTGCGGTCAAGAACCCGCCTGCCAAGCGTTGTGGCTATGGCAAAAACCCTCCCTCGGGAGGAGGCCAATGTTCAGCAGTGGACGTTAACGGGCTGATAAAGGTGATTCTATTATGAAACTGCGCGTGGGAAGCGAGTAATATTATAAAAAGGATAGATTTGATTCTATGTTTGTATTATGTTAGCCACGGAAACGTGAGATACACGGCTAGTTAGTAATATCATTTTGTTTTTTCTCCCCAGTACCTCGTCTACGTCAGAAGCAAGAGTTACGAGAGATGGTCCCCAGCGTGGGTCCCAGTCCTACATCACGCCTACGCGGAAGTACCACCAAGGATGAGAACCTAAGACTCAATATGGAGAAGTGTCTTATCGTCTCCAAGGTCACCAGATATGAGTATGAAAAGTAAGTTGTATCTTTATCACTTCAATAGCTCTTTTACGACTGCTGAATATGGGCGTCCTCTTAACAGAACTTGGCAAGCCAGGGTGATTTAGGGGTATTATAATAAGCAACAGGTATACATGGCAAGTGTGAGTGGCACAGTCGGAAGGGTAAGACCTCGACGAACGTTCTCTGACCAAATCGGACACATCCTCGCAAAAGGTCAAATAAGATCCACCCTAAACCGACGGGCTTGTATGAAGAATGTTATGAGAGTGAATGAAGCGAAAGATGTGTGTAGGGATCGTAGCAAGTGGAGGTCCATTGTCTCTGCCTGCCCCGCTGGGAAACAGGCGTGAGCTTATGTATGTATGTATGTAATAAGCAACACGCTTGGTAGGCGGGTTTTTTACGCCCCCACCATCGTTTTTACAGCACATATAATTTAATTTCATAATAGGCGAAATTTCGCTATTAAATAGCAAAAATCATACCTATTTTAAAATTGTAATACAGTGAAACCTAGTTAATTGGGATCTCAAGGGACCAAGGATTTTGTACCATTTATAGAGGTTCTTATTTATCCAGTTTTCCAATTAGACAGGCTTAAAATTAATTTGTCGTAAATAAGACAACTAAATTTTAAACCTATCTAATTGGAAGAGGTCAAAATTTGAGATACTGTAAAACAAAGCTTGTGCGAAAGATATTCAAATGTTTGTGAACAATCGTGTCCAAACCTGTCCCAACCTGATAGATTGTCTCACTTTTAAAGGGAATTGAGCTTCGGAGTTCCAATTATAGAAGTAAACATAGAAGAATTCCAAGAAAATTTAACCACGTTTGAAAAGTCCCATTAACAGAAGTAATTCGATTCGATTACTCATTGTGGTTCTCAATAATAAAGGTTTCTCACTTATCAAGATCCCACTTAACCAGGTTTCACTGTATTACGTTTCGATAGTGATACTATAAAACTGTCCTGCAAATTTTTAGCAATGACCAAAATATCACTTAATATAAAACGCAAAAGTCAGAAGTATCAAATTGAATTATGTTCTGTATTGTATTATACTAAGCTCTCGCGCGTGGTTTCACCCGCGTAGCTCCCGTTCCGATGGAAACTTCATCAATACTATAATATTATAAAGAGGAAAGATTTGTATGTTTGTAACGAATTGGCTCAAAAAGTACGGGACCTATTTTAAAAATTCTTTCACCATTTGAATGCCACACACTAGCACTGATTAATATAGGCTATATTTCATCGTAAAGTTCCTACGGGAACGAGAGTTACGCGGGTGACACCGCGCGCGGGAAGCTAATTATTAAATATAGCCTAGGTTTTTTTTTAAAGATTACTAGCCCCGTTTTGCATTCTACTAGTATTCTTGTTAACCCCTCGTGCTAAGCTAAAATGCTTGTGTTACGAGTTGGTTCACGTCGGTAGTGCAATGGGTGGGGTTCGAACCTGCGACCTCAAGATCACAAATCCGACGACCTAGCCCAATGGCGATTGATCCCCGGATAACATTAAAGCGTAGCCCAATGGCTACGGCCGCTTTAATGTTATCCGGGGATCAATCGGTCAAGTACTTTAGGAGCCTATTCAATACAAACAATCAAATCTTTCCTCTTTATAATATCAGTATCATACGTGCAAAATATTATCCAGTACATTCCAGTAAGTACATCAAACTGATAGTTAAGATTTATGTAGGAACAAAACGTTTTGACACGGGAAATAGGCCAGTTAACGTTACATAACTGATAAACAATTGACATTATCAGTAAAACTGTTGTTTCACCAATTATTACCAGTTAGATGTGTGGATGCGGTACAATGACTTGTGATAATCTTTGCCTTTTGATAACGGTTGGCGGAGGAATGTAGACTTTGTTGTGGGCAGTTAAGGTAGGTTTTTGTTTGGGAATGTTGTGAGCAAATGTTTTTTAAGCATTTGAATGGCAGTTTTGTTAAGTAAACCTTCTAAGATTTTCAACTAACAATAATTAAAACAGCGGCCACATCCCAATGGCTAGGGGCGTCGGACTTGTGATCTTGTGATCGCCAGTTCGATCCCCACCCATTGCACTACCGCCTTGAACCCACTCGTGGTCGAAAACCCCTTTATCTTAGCACTAGGGGTTAAGAAGAATACTATTAGACTGCAAAACTCTGCTAGTAATCTTTAAATAACAAAAAAATTGCCTATAACTGAAAACTGTTCTAAAATGGCGCTCCTGGGCATCTTTTTCCTGAATGCTAGCAGCATTGCCTAGCATCACAGAGACTGCAAGAAACTAAAATCACTACGAAGATTCCATTCTATCCGACCCGCCACGCTCAGAGAGGAGTCCACTGGTGAAACGCGTCTTCTTTCCCCCTTTATTCGCAAAGAACTTTCCGATGCTCTTGTACAGAAGTCCGAGAGGCCCGCGAACTGTAACGTAGACCTACAGTTGCACAAAACTTCCATATACAACTAAAAGTCATAGTCTCTCAATCCCTCCGTCTGCCCTGAGTCCTGAGCCGCACAAAACTCCCCTAAAATACAAAAAGTCAAAATCCCTCAATCTCATCGCCACCGCCCTGCGCCGAGGTCCAAGTCCCACAGGGGACGCCCTCTTGCGCAGGTTGCTAGTTTGTAGTGTTTAACCATTTATCCAGGCTGGAGCTCTGTTCGCCTTTATGCCCGGTGAAGTAGCAAAAGCCTCGTGGCTAAATACTTAAGTCCGTTCGAAAAAAAAACTGCCCTGAGCCTAGGTCCTAGTTCTGTAGTTTTTAGCCTAATTCTTTCAATCTTCGCCGAGTTCGCCTCTATGTCTGGTGAAGTAGTGAAAGCCTACATACATGTCTGTCCTCTACTTGCAGTAATCGACATTTTTGGGATTTTCCCTTTTTTGCGAAAACGACATTTCTGGACTCTGATCTATACATAAAGATTTATTTTTTCTTATTTTTTAGGTTCACTTAAAAAGTCATGTAATATAGACTTCTTGTTTAGATATCAAAAAATGTGTTTGCCGCGTTAATGTCGAAATCGCGATTTGGCAAGGACTGCGTTTGCATTAAGGAGGGTCTTGTGTAAAATTGACGTTAAAGCATTTATGAGGTACTAGCGACCCGCCCCGGCTCCGCACGGATATCTATTAAAAAAAACGCATCAAAATCCGTTGCGTATAGGAATATAGGGACAGAGAAAGCGACTTTGTTTTATACTATGTAGTGATTGGTAGCTTACGGTCGGTATGTACAGTCAACAAAAGAGTTAGGTTTACTCTTAGTGAAACGCATTTTATATTTATATGTACGCGTTTATGAGAAGAGTATAGTATTATGTGTATTTGTACACAGCTAGCAGTGAACTCTTCACCCATAAAGAATTACCGGCTGTCGCACTGACATAAACATATTTACTGATGGTATAAAGCTATCTCTTTTGTTGACTGTACATAAATAAGTACGAATTATAATCATACTTAAAAGGTCAATAGGTTGCAAACTTTTTTTTTCCAGAACATGTATATTTAGGTCTGAGAAGAAAATTGAACAGTATTAAAAAAAAAGCGTATGTACATGTCACACTTGATGTCTAAAATATTTGATGTAAAATATTTTAAAAAATTGGGTCAGCGTCTCAGTCCTATATAACAGTATTTTGTATACTTTAATTTTGTTCAACAGTAAAAAGTATAATTTAGTGAAAAACAGATACTGTTTTTAACAGTATAGTTGGCAACCCCAACAGTACAATTTATAACCCTTTTTACGTTACCTAACGTAAAAAGTGTTATAAATTGTACTTTTTGTTATACTTTATTTATGATAATTATAGTGGTCGTATTAGTAAATATTAATGTATTTTTAAAAATCGTTTTGTAAAAAGCGAGTCTTTTGCTACTTCACCGGGCCAAAGGCGAGCAGAGCTTCAGCTTTAGGAAACGGTATAAAAACTACAAACTAAGCGACTTGCTCAAGAGTGAGATCTTGTCCCCTGTGCGACTTAGATCTCGACTCGAAGCGGTCGTTGGTATTGAGGGATTATGACTTTTACTTTTTTGATTATGACTTAGTTTTTTTCGCGCAACTGTAGCTCTACAAAACACGGTCATGGTTTTTATAAATTAACTAGCTGACCCGACAGACATTGTCCTTTTTTTTTTGTCCGGGGGGAAGTTCATTTACACATTCCCACCGGCGCTTCAGCGTATTCGCGCGCTGGCGATGGGATATGTGGGACTCGCCCTCTCCATAGCGTGGTATGCTAAACTCATACCACGAGGAGAGGACCCTACACCACTAAAACCCCCCGGACACTCTTTCGATCCGCCGTTGACGGGGGTAACGCATGAGTAATCCGGTCCGACAGTCTTAACTGAAACTGAATTAGGCGTGATAGCTCTGAATTATGCACTAACCGTGATGTGCACTAAGAAGTGCTGCTCTTAGTGCACATCACGGTTAGTTCAGACAATATTATGTCAAACACCATAAGAATAACACTTAAACAATTTATATTGTCAAAAGTGTTAAGGTAACATTACAAAAAAATAATATCGTGGTTCTGTATTCATAAATTTTCTAATATTCCGCGCAGTTTTCTTATTTTTTTTCTTTCATAAGAACCTTCTCCTGATAATCATAAACACAACAAAAAAGAATCAGCGCAATTGGTCCATCACGCGTGATAGGATGCCAAATTCGAATTCATTGTTATATATTTATATTTATTAAAATAATATAGTATTAGCTTATTATATAATTAGTATAGGTACTATATACACGTTGTCCGCTTACGTAATGTTTACATGCACCGAGTATTCATATTATTTACATACGCAAATTAAATATGTGCGTTTCCTATTTCCTAGCATTTCTGTATCATAACATTAGCTCTTTCCTTACAATAACATAGATTAGATTACAAGTTAATTATAGTTGATTTATTAGCTGTATGGTTTCCGGCTTAAAATATACTACTCCAAATCTTCATATGGGTGTCGTAAGTGGCGACTTAGGGCCTACGCACACCCCGTTTTTTAAACGCGCCGTCGATTCTACAAAGCTGTTTGTTGTCGTTTCTATCGATACACACGCGCGTTAGCATCACGTTTGTATCGATTCAAATGCGCGTCACTGGTGCGTCGATAGCGCGCGCGCCTTTCCTTAGTTTACGTAAGTTAAAGTAAGTAAGTAAAAAGTAGAGCAAATTGGTGGCGTATGCATCGCGTCTGTATCGCTACACACGCGCGTTTGTATCGATTCAAAAGCATGCAAGTGTGCAAAGGTCTACAGGCTGCATCTGACTCGCGTGTGTATCGCGTCTGTATCGCTAAAAACGCGCTTCAACGGTGCGTTTAAAAAACGTGGTGTGCATAGGCTCTTAGGGACATCTATCAGCAGGAGATCCCGCCGTGGCAGATTAGCCGTTGGTGCCGTCGGGGGGTCGGATTGCTTATGTGTACCCGGCCCCCGCCAACGGCGGATCGAAGGAGTGTCCGGGGTGTTTTAGTGGTGTAGGTTCCTCTCCTCGTGGTATGAGTATAGCATACCACGCTATGGAGAGGGCGAGTCCCACATATCCCACCGCCAGCACGCGAAAACGCTGCAGTGGCGGTGGGAATGCGTAACTGCATTTTCCCCCGGACAACAAAAAAAAGGCAGTATTGATGTAACACAAAGAGTAATACTGCTGCCCGTTTCCTGATAAACGGGACAAACGGCTTAACGTGCTTTCCAAAGAACGAAGAACAGTCCCTCAACCAACCAAACCAAGAAAGAAATGTTAGATTTGATATAAAGATTTGTTGTTAGGAGCGAGGATCAGACCCCAATGTGATTTAAAGCAAGCCTTTTACCGTCACGCCACGAAGGGTAATTATCATTGCCTAGCTTCCCTCGCGCGATTTCGCCCGCCTTCCTCCCGTTCCCGTGGTAACTTGATAATTTAATAGAGTCTATAGCCTTCCCCGAATAATGGGTTATCTAACACTGAATTAATTTTGCAAATCGGACCAGCAGTTACTGAGATTAGCGCGTTCAAGCTACCAATTAAAGGAGCTCTTCAGCTTTATATCTATATATATATAAATGAATCTTATGGCGTTTGACATAACATTGAATGCGTGCTGCTGTGAGCGCACATCACGGTTAGTTCGGAGCTATCACGCCTAATATTAATAGTTCAATTTAATAAAGAGTTTTAGTTCCGACAGCATAATGTCTGTCGGGTCAGCTCGTTTTATATACCTATAGATTAAATAATAACATGTTTTGTTCCAGACACAGTCATGATAATATATCGGAGGCGGAGCTTGAAAGGGTACTCCGCAAGCGAGGGTCTGATTACGATGGTATGATACAGACGCACAAGAAACAGAAAGCCTTCGAAGAGAACGTGGCGAGCAGTTTGAAGGAAATGGGTCTGAAGGTGGAGATGGCGAGCAGGTGGGTTCATTTTTATAGTTTTACGCGTGACAAAAGGTAGTCAATTTTAAGATACAATCTGTAAAAAATAATAATTTGAGGCAGTAGTAACGGACGATATACATTTAAAATCCAGGTTGGAGCCCTGCTCAGCTCAAAAGACTCAGGGATAACTACATATGTCCGTCCGAAAAAAAAAAACATTTAAAATCCTTTATTTGTGGGCCCACTTACCACAGACACAATTAAACACCGACACGTGGGTTGTACTCTCAAAATATATGAGAGAAAACTTGAATTAATTAATTTGGTCTGTACCAAAGTTAGGTAGTACCAAAAAATATTGGACACGTACCTATTTTTTTTTTTTACTTAAACATGACGAAACACTGCGAGGTGAAATTTCATGTGCCGTCACTTCTAGGTATAATTTTACCTATTAGTTACGTCACAAGCCAAATTTTTATTGATGTGATAAACCTAACTGACGGACCCATTTACTTTAAGATTACAGCTTATCAAATTAACCTGTGTTTATCAGTGGTCACGTGTTTGTGAATTGCATATTGATCGCCAATTTATATTATTTATTGTCATCTTGCATGCATCTTAATTAATCCCCTATTATTAGTAACATTAGCCGGTTATTGCACAAACAACACTCGATAATCAGACCCAAGTGGTGGGTTAAAGATCAAAGTATACTTATTCAGCTGTTTATTGATTTAGTTGAACACACAGTATCGACAAATCGATCGCGATCGACCAGTTGGCAACCCCTGCTGTAGAGCAATCGCTTACTTTTTTTTTGGATGGACATTTATGTAGTCTCGCACGAGGCTTTTGCTACGAGTAGCTAGATCTATTCCCCAAACGGAGGAAAATGCGACTGGAAATTTTGCTACGCGGAACTAACGAGTTTGGGGAATAGATCTAGCTACTCTTAGCAAAAGCCTCGCGAGACTACATAAATGTCCATCCAAAAAAAAGTAAGCGATTGCTCTACAGCAGGGGTGGCCAACTGGTCGATCGCGATCGATTTGTCGATACGAACTGAGTTAGTGTTTGTCCTATAAAACTCTGAAAAAATACCTAGTTATCATTTTGATTGCCTTAAACGACACGTGTATCAACGTTATGTTTACCATATGGTCGATCGCATACAGTAAACAGTAGTATGTTAGGTCATATTAAGTTGGCCACCCCTGATCTACAGAAATGTTGTTCCCACGTTCTTTTTGAACTTCCAGTGCAGTGGTCCCTGATTTTTGTGTTACCTTAGACATTCATGCTTTTTTTTTTCAGATTAACATACAACGAAGAATTGATAAAGTGGTGTGACGTCGTGGTTCCAGTGGGGGGTGACGGCACCTTCTTATTGGCAGCTTCCAGGGTTAGAGATGCTAAGTAAGTGAAACCTTATACTTTTTAAATGTGCGAAATTTCTACCTTCCGATGCCTGCGTAGACAAAACTCCCCTAAAATACTAAAAGTCATAATCCTGAATCTCATCACCAGCGACCACCCTGAGCCGAGGTCCAAGTCCCACAGTAAACGCCCTCTTGCGCAGGTTGCTTAGTTTGTGGTGTTCAAACCATTTATCTAGGTTGTAGCTCGCCTTTATGCCCGGTGAAGTAGCAAAAGACTCGAGGGGCGAAATTTCGTTCTCCTCCGTCCGCGCAATTGTTGTATTACGTATTAATATATAGTATTATTTGTTGTTCGCAGTAAACCAGTGATAGGTTTCAACAGCTCGCCACACAAGTCAGTGGGGCGACTCTGCTTACCCACGTGGTGCTCCAACGACGTCAAGGGTGCGTTCGAGGCTTTGAGAGAGGTAACTATTTACACATGTTTAAAACTCATAATGGTCATAAAGTCTAAAAAAAACTATTTAGTTTGTCAGTTAGTTTACCAAAAAATATTAGAAACGTTTTTTTTTTGTTTTTCAAACAAAAAATGACGAAGATACAGCACGTTGAAATGTTGTGTGACGTCGTTACCTAATAGTGACGTCACAAGCCCTCCTCTCCTGAACTTAATAGTTTACTTGTCCGGCGTGGGGATCGAACCCACGACCTCCGAGAATAATACAGCTATGCCACAGACATTGTCAATTTTCTTTACTGCTTTGTTAAATACGTATAAACTATTTAATTCAATTCCAGGGCAGGTTCAGATGGATGCGTCGCTCTAGGATACGTACCACTATCAAATGTGAGCCTAAACAATTAGACTCTATCACCCCAGTGGATCTACATACGCTACATTATTGCAGGTAATATATCATTATGGTTTTAGAGTTTCGCGTATCGATCACCACCACCGCCATCAGCCCGTATAACGTCCACTGCTGAACATGGGCCTCCTACTGAAGGTTTTTCCTTAGCCACCACGCTAGGCAGTCAGGTTGGTGACCGCAGTACTATATTGTAAATCGTATGCGATTGTATGAGATGACATGATGACCAATTGGAACCAAAGATTTTTTTCCTTATAAAAATATATATTAATATATTAATATATAATTTTAATTTTTTATTAAATTTTATTCCTTATAAAAATATAAGGCGCTTCTATCCCAATTTAAACAAAATACTTAAAAAAAAACACTGCGCGCGCTCTGCCCTGTATCTCGAAAATGGTTCAAGATATAAAAAAAAATGTTGAATAAAAATTGTAGAAAATTTAATACTCTACAATATTTATAATAAATATTAAAAGTATTAAACCCATCGAAAACGAGATATTTGCAATAAATGTGTAAAAAAAAACGTTTTTTGACCTTTGACCTTGGGATATCTGAAGACGCGGACACCCTACTATAGGTAGGATTTGAGACAAGTTTTAGAGTACCAAAATAAAGGTCTATACAAGTTTATAGCCGACTATCTCTCATTCCGATATTCTTGCCTTTATTTGACTAATGTTCCTGGACTATAATTTATAACAAAACTATTGTTTCAGATATCCCCCAGTACAGAACTCTCACGAGACGGAGTCTGAAGTATTGCACAGACAGAACAATGGCAAAGAAACTAGTTATTCCCTCGCCACTAAAGTGTTGCCGTATCTAGCTTTAAATGAGGTGAGTTAATAAATTATTGGCACGTTAGTGTTGCCATGACTGGGATTAAATAAGGCGAGGTCTTTAAACTATTGGTACTTTGGTGTTGCCAAACCTGGCATTAAATGAGGTGAGGTTTTAAACTATTGATACTTTAGTGTTGCCAAACCTGGCATTAAATGAGGTGAGGTTTTAAACTATTGATACTTTAGTGTTGCCAAACCTGGCATTAAATGAGGTGAGGTCTTTAAACTATTGGTACTTTGGTGTTGCCAGACCTGGCATTAAATGAGGTGAGGTTTTAAACTATTGATACTTTAGTGTTTCCAAACCTGGCATTAAATGAGATGAGGTTTTAAACTATTGATACTTTAGTGTTGCCAAACCTGGCATTAAATGAGGTGAGGTCTTTAAACTATTGGTACTTTAGTGTTGCCAAACCTGGCATTAAATGAGGTGAGGTTTTTAACTTGTAGGTTAGTGTTGCCATATCTGGTGATAAATGAGCTGAGGTTTTTAAATTATTGGTAAATTAGTGTTGCCATATCTAGCGTTAAATAAGGTAAGGTTTTCAAATTTTATTATTGGTCGGTTAGTGTTGCCATAACTGGTATTTAATAAGATGAGGTTTTCAAATGATTCAAAATGTTAGTATTGCAATATGTGGCTTTTTATGAGGTGAGGTTTTTAAATCAGATCTTGGAAGTCATTTCCTTAGCCACTGAGCCACCGGAGTTAAAAAATACACATTGAATTGTCTTGGGTGGCAATGGAACCCAGAACATCAAGTCTTGGAAGTCACTTCCTGAGCCACTGAGCTATCGGAGTTAAAAAAAGAAATAGAAAAGCCTTTGGTGGCAATCGAACCCAGAACTCATCAGATCTTGAAAGAAATTTCCTTAACCACTGAGCCACCGGAGTTAAAAATACCCATAGAATTGTCTTGGATAGGAATCGAACCCAGAACTCATCAGGTCTTGAAAGTCATTTCCTTAGCCCCTGAGCCACTAGTGCTATCGTATCATTACTATTATTTATTTTTACAGGTATTCATAGGTGAGAGCGTAACATCCCGGGTGTCACTCCTCCGGCTACAAATCAACAATGGCGAATGGACACACACCAAGAGTTCAGGCCTTTGTGTGACCACGGGCACGGGGAGCACCTCGTGGCACTTCAGGTAAGCATTACATTCATTAGACTGTTGTGACTTTTGTTGACACAGAGCCAGGAGGCTAACCATCATCATCATCATCATCATCATCATCTGCCATATCTGGTTCATAATTGGTACCACCACCCTCCGTGCCTCGGAAAGCACGTTAAGCCGTCGGTTCCGATTGTATAATAATGCGGTCACCAACCCGCCTGCCAAGCGTGGTGACTATGGCAAATACCCTCCTGCGGGATTATTTTAGCTATACAGGGTTATTTGTAAAACACCGGTAACCTCTCAGGACTATATTACTAACATCATAAACAACAACTTTTGTTCTACGACTTTTTACAAAACATAATACATTTACCAAAAACAAACCTTCAATATTTCGTTGTCCTATCTAACACATTTCAACTCTGTATTCCCCGCTCCCCTCGCTATTGTCGGTATTATCGCTTTCTTTTATAGACTTCGCATAGACTTCGTATCATTTAGAGCGTTGAATTTAAATATTTTTATTTTTGTGTGTAAATCTGATGAATTAAAATATGATGAATTTTTAAAAGTCATAGAACATAAGTTGTTGATTATGAGGTTAGTAACGTAGTTCTGAGAGGTTACCGGTGTTTTACAAATAACCCTGTATTTATATTTTTTTTGTTTCAGTATAAACTGTCTTCGCTCACATTCGGTGCTAGAACTAATGAAGATCCTATCAGAAGACTATGGCGTCAAGCTCGACACGTCATTAGAAAAAGCCAGAGATGTCACTGAGAGATATAACCAAAAACTCATGTTTGCGCCAGGTATATATATATTTATATATAACTCCTGCTCCCGTGGGAACTCCATTAAATATAGCCTATGTCACTGAGGGTGAATGTAGCTTTCCAATGGTGAAAGAATTTTTGAAATAGGCACAGTAGTAGTTTTTGAATTTATTCATTACAAACATACACGCACAACTACAAATATTTCCTCTTTATAATATTTGTATAGATAGACTGATGTATGGGCAGCGGTATATATAAGCTGAAAGTACAACATCTTAATGCGATCACCCATCCGTCTGTTAAGCGTGGAGATTATGGTCATATATGGTCTGTTCAGCGGAGGCCCATGTTTAGCTGTGATCTTTATATTAATACCTTTTTTTTGTTGTCCGGGGGGAAATGCATTTACGCATCCCCACCGCCGCTGCAGCGTATTCGCGCGCTGGCGGTGGGATATGTGGGACTCGCCCTCTCCATAGCGTGGTATGCGACACTCATACCACGAGGAGAAGACCCTACACCACTAAAACCTCCCGGACACTCCTTCGATCCGCCGTTGGCGGGGGCCGGGTACGCATGAGCAATCCCCATTTTTATATTAATTTCCGTTCCCGTGGGAACTTCATAATTAAATATAACCCATTAAGAAAGCAAAACTCTTTCTTAATGGGCTATCATCATCATCAGTCTCAACGTACACTGCTGAACATGGGCCTCCTCCCGAGGGAGGGTAGTTGCCATAGTCTCCACGCTTGGCAGGCGGGTTGGTATTCTACCACACTAGGAAAAGCTACTGCCCGTTCTTTGATATACGATGATTATAGATGATGTTATAACAATTGGGACCAACGGCTTAAGGTGCTTTCCGAGGCTCGGAGAGTAGTCCCTCAACCAACCAGACCCGGAAAGAAATCTAAGAATTTACACAAAGATTTCCTGTCCGGCGAGCCAAATACCGCTACGCTACGGAGGTTGTCCTGAATGATTGGGTTATATTTATATTCAAATCGGTCAAGTAGTTTCGGAGGCGTTATAGATGTATGAATTATTTATTTATAGATTCGGATCAGCTGGCCTATTCGGTGCGGGAGTACATAACATTTGAAGAATGGCCGACGCCCAGAGGTTTAAGAGTGAGAGACAGGGCTAGCTCCGTCACTGTCAACTCGCATTGCACCGACGCAGGTAAGACAAGGACAAAATATGTGTAAAATTGAATAATGTATTTTTTTAAATAGGAATGAAATTGTAATCGCAATATTTCTGCAATATGCTGTGTGGTTCCCGGGTTAGAATGGACTACTCCAATTCCCATAGGTGTCGTAAGAGTAGTAGTAAGGGACACCTGATGAAGGGCAGCAGAATCTATCAGATCTAACAACTTTTTTTTTTCGGACGGTAATATGTTGCCCTGAGGCTTTTGCTACTTCACCGGGCATAAAAGCGAGCAGAGCTCCAGCCTTAATAAATGGTTTAAACACTACAAACTAAGCTACCTGCGCAAGTGTGGGGCTTGGACCTCGGCTCAGGGCGGTCGCTGGCGGGGAGATTGAGGGATTATGACTTTTAGTATTTTAGGGGAGTTTTGTGCAACTGTCGCTCTACTTTACAGTTCGCGGACTTCTCGGACTTCGGGTCTACGAGGGCATCGGATGATTCTTTGCGAACTAAGGGTCAGGAGGACGAGGGGGGACCTAAATTCAGTAGTGGACGTAAAGGGGCCGTATAATTCAAAACATTTAATTTTCATTACATTTTTCATCTCGCTTTAGTTGCCTTTGCAACGTGCGACAGAAACGATACCCGCGCGGTTGTATCGATACAAATAAGCAACAGTATCGCTACTGTGACGATACAAATGCGCGGCCGTTTTGCAGATTAGGCGGAATACAGGGACAAACAAATGGACAGACAACAAATAAAAGTAGCCTATATGAAATTTTATAAAAGTAAAATACATTAAAAATATATTAGCTTTCTTCCACCTCCAGCAAAAATCTTGTCACAATCTGTCACAGCCGCTACTGAGATTAGTTAGAACAATACAGATACACAGAGAAACAGCAATTATATCAATTGTGTTTTTGTTATTAGTACCCTATAAACATCCATATTCATATGCATTTAAAAACATTTCTATTTTTTCATTTCAAACAGACACTTCGAATTTTATTAATTTGTATAAGTTTAGTAATAATGTAAATTACAATATAATTAACAATTGTTTTTTATATTCCAGGTCTAGTAGTCGACGGGAGCGTATCTTTTCCCTTCAACGATGGCACTGAAGCCAAACTAGAAATACACCCAGAAGACTCCCTTATGACTGTTTGTATGGACAACAGGCTACCATACTGAAATGTATGTATGTATGAAACTGAGGAGGAACGGTTGGTGGTGAAGATCTTCTTTGCCGGGCGAGGTGGTATACCCAACAGCCGACGACCATTTGTTACTGTTCGGAACTTGTATATGTTCGAATTGGCTTGCAAACTTGTATAGCGCGATACAGGTTAGTTGGGATGCTAGGCGCTAGATGGCGCTGCTCGTCTACTTGTAGTTTATGCGGCTATTGTAAATGTCACTACAAAAGAACTATATTTGTAGTTGAAAGTTTTCATAGTAAATGAAGATGTTCTTTGCTAGGCAAGATGGTGCATTTGTTAGTTGTTCAGAATTTGTATCTGTTGACCAATCTGTAAAGAGATTAACCATCTACGCAGGGCATATTATAGCCTAAGTGTGTACGTAAACAATCTGTGTTTAAATGTGCACTAAATTCTTTTACTTGCAAAATTCGGTTGGACGGTTCTAAAGACACGACCGGTTAGAGATCAGGCTATATTGCTTTACTCGGATTGAGACTAATAAAAACATTCTACCGACGCGACCAGTGAGCAATTGGCCGCAGGATCAACGGCTCAACAATGTTATGTAGGTTGTTACTCAAAATAATAAATTCACATCGTTGTATTAAGGAATTCAAACTAAACGAGTTTATGAATAACAATAACGCGAGATCTCGCCAATTCTGAGATCTTACGAGATTAATAGAGATAATAAGTTAAACTCGCGAGAAATCTCCCATTTTTCGGTCGAGAACGAGATCTCTAGTTATATTTTATGGAGTGCACGAATTATAATTTTTATTTCGTACTTTACTAAGTTAACTATTAATTACATTACATACATTCACGCCTCTTTACCATAGAGGAAGGGAAAGACTGTTTCGTTTCACTTGCTACGATCTTGACATACCACATTCGCCTCTTCTACTTTCATGAATCTGCTCATGCATCATCCTTTGCTTTAGGGAACTTAACCTGGCCTTTCTTCTATAAATATATATATTTAATTTGATATTTAAATAGTTATAAAAGTGTAAAATCTAAAACTGTTATAAAAGTATTTAAAGACAAACTTAATGCCTGAATTACTGTGATTATCAATGGCAATTTATTGTAAACTATAAATATTTACTAAATATAAGATTGTTATATTAGAGCCATTACAAACGTGCGAACCGTGTCATAAATCATTTTTATCAGACCTTTCGCTCACACATAGGCATATCGGAACTCTCGCTCGCACTAGTGGTGTTGTGTGTAACAATAAAGGCGAAAACACATTATTAAAACGCCACGCCACGCTACGTGTCAACACCTGTGCATCAGTACGCGCGTTGCGTCGTGTCGGGTGTTCATAGTGTGTTTCTGGTCTATAGAAAACAATACATTTGATTCGACTCAACACGCGTGGCGTGTCGTCGGGTGGCGTGGCGTTTTAATAATATGTTTCCGCCTTAAAAAAGGGATTTGTCGATAGTAAATAGCAGGTAATGAGGAAATAATGCAAAATATTAAATAATCAACGACCGCGGCTACCTGCGTCCGAGCGGCATCCCTTTATCGATAACGAGTGACGCGGCGTTGTCACATTCCTATGACTTAATGATTTATGACTCAGTTCGCACGTTTGTAATGGATCTAGTATAGTAGTTTTAAATAAAATTGTAATAATCGGGGTTTTATTTGCACAAACTGCAATTTACACGATATTCCACCCCCCATATCTTCCCAGGGTGTCGTAACAGGCGACTAAGGGACATACAGCTGATGGATGGGCAGCAGCATCTAACAGCTCAAGGTAACTTCACCATCTGGTTGAGCTTTGGCTTGACCTGATAGATGCTTTCATAAATTACTTAGAGTGCGGAATGGTGATCACAGATTACTATGATCACCAATCCGTCTGCTAAGCGTGGTGACTATGGCAAGAACCCCCTGTCGGGGTAGATGATATTTTTTTAATTTTGATTAAATATATTTGTATAAAGTTTGAGTGTATAAGATTCCGAATATGCGATTACTAGTAATAATTTAAGACTGAAATGTATAAGTTTAAGACGATTATATTAATAACTTTTTACTGCTTTCAAATGTTGCCTATACCTATATGCGTGCCTAATCGTGAAAGTAGTTAAGAGAACGCTATGGAGTTTAAGTAACCAATTTTTAACCTTAAGATGAGGTGATAAGGATTGTTATTGCACAATATAATTCATGTTTTTCATTGTAATTTGTTTGTTATAACTAAGCGTTATTTATGCAAACCAGTGCTAAAACTCGCATTATGAATGGAAGGTGCTTGTGAAAAATATGTGATACCTTTATTGGAGACATTACATAGTATACTATCTATGAATAGTGGTGACTTAAGTCAAGATATGTATTTACCCTTTAACGGGTAGTAGGTATGTTTAGAATTCATTGGTTTTGATCTTTATTACAAGTACATAAAGTTCAAAATATGGTGGTAACTATGTTGCCACTGCCCATTAAAGGGTTGAACATGCTTCCCGCGCGCGGTTTTTTCCGCCTAACTCCTGTTCCCGTAGGTACTTCAAAATTGAATATAGCCTTCCTCGATAAATGGGCTATCTAACACTGAAAGATTTTTCCAAATCGGACCAGTAGTTCCTGAGATGAGCGAGTTCCAGCAAACGCATTCGCATTAAATGATATCCTCCGTAGCGTAGCGGTATTTGGCTCGCTTTAAATCTCGGAAGGTTCTGGGATCGATCCCCACGCCGGACAGGAAATCTTTGTGTAAATTCTAAGATTTCTTTCCGGGTCTGGTTGGCTGAGGGACTACCCCCTATGCCTCGGAAAGCACGTTAAGCCGTTGGTCCCGATTATTAAAACATCATCTATAATAATCATATAGCAAGGAACGGGCAGCTTCGTTTCCTTGTGTGGTACAACATAATACTGCGGTCACCAACCCGCCTGCCAAGCGTGGTGACTATGGCAAATACCCTCCCTCGGGAGGAGGCCCATGTTCAGCAGTGGACGTTATACGGGTTGATGATGATGATGTTGATGATGATATTCGGTAGCTTTAAGATGTATTTTTGTTCCTGCTTTTTTAAATCTCGGGTTCAGTTCGTGTGTATATAAATAAACTGTCCTCCGTGTTTCGGAAAGCACGTTAAGCCGTTGGTCCTGATTGTCGAAGCCTCATACATTTTCATTGTATGCCAGATAAATCTCAGGAAATACTTGTCCGATATTTAAAAATCCTTCAGTTTTAAGGAAAGCTATATAGCCTATAGCTTTCCTCGATAAATGGACTGTCTGACTGATCAGAGGTCTCCAAACTACGGCCCGCGGGTTAAATCCGGCCCGCCAGTGCCAACAATTCGGCCCGCGACAACTTAAGACTAGTGTCATCAATCTAGCCCGCGCACCCAATGTCTTATTGCTGTGATAAGTTGAAAAATACAACACAAAATTATAAATACTCGGTCGCACACTTTGCGACCAATCTAGAAATAAGAGGATAGAAAAATTAAAACGGTTTTGGTCCTTCGAACATATTGAAAAAAATGTTATGGCCCTAAGGCGTCAAAGTTTGGAGACCCCCGGGCTAGATAAAAATCGTCACGTTACTATTTCACGCGGTTGAAGTCGTGCAAAAGTTAGTTTTAATAAAAGTCTAAATGGTGGATATTCATATTAAGTCTTATGTATCTTTGTTTAAGGTCTATTATTCTGTGAAATTATTTATTAAAATATTGTACAGTAGTCGTTAGGCCTTATTTATGTTTTTTTGTATATAGTAATATTAAGCCTATACACGGAGATTTTAGTTTGTATGTGAAATGAATAAATAAAAACAGTTTATGAACTTGCTTTTTTTTGATTATCCCTAAATATAAATCTTTTCCTAGCGGTATAAGCCTCGGAGGCCGTGGGTTTGATTTCTACGCTGGACATGATAGCTTTGTATAAATTCTAAGATTTCTTATCGTGTCTGGTTGGTTGAGGGACTACCGTGCCTCAGAAAGCATGTTACGCTGTTCTTCTTGGTTTTTATAACATCATATTTAACAAGTGTATGCCAGGACACGGGCAGCAGTGTTTCCTTGTGCATACACTTCGTGAAAATACTAAAACATTTTCGGCCATTTTTCAGACAATATGAAATATATTTGGAAGTTAGATTAATACAACCATCTTTATCTCTTTATATATTACATGAATTGATTTAAATTTAGGTTCCTATGAATACGTAATATGAAGCGTACTTTTGCTTTCAAGATTTTTTGGTCGACTGATCCTAAAAACTGGCTTAGTGGTTAAGGTATTTTTTTTTATTTTTTATGTTTACTAACAGAGTTTTGCGGTCCACTATTAGTATTCATGTTAACCCCTCGTGCTAAGATAAAATGCTTGTGTTACGAGTGGGTTCACGTCGGTAGTTCAATGGGTGGGGATCGAACCGGCGACCACATGAACGCAAGTCCGACACCCTAACCATTGGGCTACGGCTGCTTCAAGCTGCTTCTAAGACCTGGTGTTTTGGGTTCGATTCCCACCTGAGACAAATATTTGTGTGAACCACAACTAGTTGTTCTGAGTTTGTAAAGTCCCCCGCGACAGAGGGATTAATTTCCCTAAAACAAAAAAAAAACAAAATCTGTTCGGAATTTCAAAAAAAAAAAAACGACAAAATACTTATCAAGTCAGTATATTTGTTAAAAAAAAAATCGTACACTGTCTCACGAGTCGATATCGTTCCAGAACCCCATTGTATTTAACTAGTTAATATTATTAATAATTAGTCGAAAAAAAAAACTAAAACAACAATGGGGTGTATGAAACGGATATCGGAATATTCGTTGTCACATTATGTCATAAAAAGTATTTTTATTGTCCATGCGAATTCAAAATTCAAGTATTTTATAATTTTAACTACCAAAATATATTTTATGGTATATACAAAAAAAGTTCTAACAGTTGTATACTTATGCTAAATTAATAAATTTGACATAAAATTTATCGAAAAAATACTTGGTTAAATTCTCAAGGACAATAAAGCTTGTACAAGCAAAATAAGCAACTTAAAAAACCCAAAATTATAATAAAAATAGCACCGTTTGGACGAACTGGTATCGGACGGAAAAACTTAAATTAAACTTAAAAAATATGGCATCAATTTGTCCAATTGTCATTACTTTTATAGTCTAAAACTCATAGAGCATAAAATTTCGTAGATATTCGTCAGCTCTATCTAGTTTGTTGACAATAAAAAAGAAAATATTGTCTCTATTGTTGTGAAAATTTCCCGCCACCATTGTGAAAAGAAATAAAGGCCTGATAACTAGAAGTTAAAAGTTTAGTTACTATTAGTACAATGTTTAATATGTACATCAAAATATAAATATAATTTTAACGACCTAATTACATAGGTATTTACAAAAGAAATATACTTACAATGAAAACTTGCAAGTCTTTGAAAATATTTTGGTTGGCAGTAACCAATATTTTTTGCAAGATATCGGTAAATGTATATTTTTTTTCTCCATTTTTATAACAAACAAAAATGGAAGTTAGTAAAGTTTGTTTTTTATCAGGCAGGCAAAAATTGCCATATTTTTGCAACATTTAAATTCAAACGTCAAACGAAATGTCACTTGTTTTATTTTTAAATTTACACATTTTTAAGGAACTTATCTTAAAATCTAGCTGTACAGGCCTTTATAGATACCCTTAAATTCATACCCTTGACTAAATCAGTCATTTAAACTACTTTTTTACGTAATGGAAGGCAACCAGTAAAATTACTTAAATCATATGGTTTTAATGTTACCATGCTATCCAATCGGACATAAGTATACGAAATGATAAAGTATCACAAAATATAAATACAAGATTATCGTGATTATAAAACGTGAGAACTTTAAACAAAATATTTTTGTACTCAATAAACATTATGTACTTCTAATCTTTTTTTTAAACAATAAAAATAAAGTTTTTTTAGTTATTATGAGTTGAACGTTTTAAAATCACATTTTCTTAATTTCTAATTGTCTATGGAACGTTTTTTGCTTTTAAAAACTATTTTATAAAAAAATACATTTTTGACGTTGACGCACTCTTTATAGTTGTATTGTAATGGTAAATACATAATTATGGTAAAATGCTAAATTAAACTAAAAACTAAGTATGACTCTTTCGTTGTGAAATCTGAACACAACAGTAAAAAAAATATAATAATTATTTTTTACAAAACACATACGTTTTTGTCTTCATATAATAATATTATTATATGCATATTTGTAATTACGCATTTGTAATGTTTTTAATAAAATTTCAAATTACAGTTGTAACGCGCTTTATGATAAGGCGGTACATTACAAAGTTACTATTTATTTCGATCTTTAATTAATATATTCGATGTTTTAGAAACATAATTATGTCCAATATTAAAATGGCACTTAGCATAAAGACAGACACAATACCCTTTCAAAACTCTATCTTTCCCTCTCTTGAAACCGTTATTAGAAAGAAAAATTATAAAAAAAATTCTTTCTAATAACGGTTTTTCAGTTTCAAATTTTTGATGTTCCATTTTTAAAATATGGAACTTTTTTTTTCTTATAATGAAAGTTCAAATTTTGTAATTGTGTCTATGTCTCATGCATAAATAACGTACCAATCAACTTTAACTTGTGTGTGAATAGCCAGTGTTCGTGTAAGGCCCGCTGTACAAAGAGCTGCCGGTTCTGGAGTAGGTTTTAGGGTTCCGTCTTCTTGCTAGAATGAAGGCGATCGCGGCGATGACGCAGATCATGAGTATGACGCCCGCTATACAGATACCGATAGCAAAGTTTCGTTGTGAGATGCAGATTTCGTCTTCTTTCTAGAAAAATGACAAATAAATTACATTTATTAGATTAAAGATCAGACAGATCACTGAAGCCGGTAAATGTCTGCCGTGGCGAGTACATACACAGCTTACGCACACACGCGTACCAAAACTATGCCTTACCTTGTCAGTCAATCTGACGCAGCGTCAAGTCATTGTCATAACAAACTTCATTATTTATTAACAAAAATGCCGAATTGTGGGGAACGGCAGCAGCATTTGCCTGTGGGTTACGACTTAATACACGGTCAACAAACCACCTGCCAAGCGTGCTGCCTATGGTAAAACCAAAACCAAAAAAATATGGACTGATGATGGTTATTAAAAAGCACGGTATCTCAAAACTTTACCTTTTCACTAGTGACTTCATCGTTGTCCAGCGAGTCTGCTTCATTAACGTACAGTCCTTTGAACACCTCGACAGTAGCAGGGGCGCCGTCCTCTTCGCGACGGACGCGCCGTTTGTGGGCACACGGCTCCTGAAGTAGCAGCATTATTGGAATTAAGTTAATACCTTTGAAGATTGACTTACCTTCGAAATTAACCGACGTCCGATCATAGGGCCTAGGCAAAATGCCGCAACAGCGGAGCGATCGCTAGCAAAAAATCGCTATTGCAAATGCAAAACTTGACATTTGTCCATATGCAGTTCGTGTGAGCAACCGAATCCATACTACGATCACCAATCTGATGGCGGATTATGACAATGACAATATAACAGCCATCTATCCGCAACATCATATTCTGTCCTGAACGTAGACCAGACTAACAGCACCTTGATCAGTGGTCTAAATTCAGCAGTGTATCTGGGAGCAGGTAGTAGCTAGATCTGATACTTGCTTAAATAATAAGGCAGTTATGATTTGAACTCAAATTTCAAAGCCCATAACTCAAAAGTGTCTTAAGTAAGTAAGTGTGGTGCTGTTCCACAAACGATGGGACACTTAAAATCGTGACCTGCGTGTCCTGTCAGCTGCACGTTACAGGAAATGATGGACGCTGGTGATGATGCCAAACGAGTGGCCAATTTCTGGGCAGAGTCAATTTAGATTGCTATCGACACGCTAAGAAAAAGAAGAAAAGTGTCTTTGCGTGGACTAAATTATTTCTGATTGAACAACGTTGTCCATTGTTAAATACTCACACAATCAGTCGGATGATTCAGATCGCAGAGCTTAACCTCACAAGTATAGTAAACACTGGCAGTGTAGGGGAACTTGTGCGCGGGGAAGGACACACGGGCTGTCTGCTTGTCGCTGTTGTACTGGAACATGCCCATTATCTCACCGTCCAACGGGCAGCTGGAGGCAGAATTGAGGAAGAATTATTAGGCTGGAGAAAATGTAAAGTGTACAATTTCGTTTGCAAAATATTATGGCGCAGTCGGGAAATATATGTAGGTACTAAATAGTTGAAGCCAAACTGTAGTTCGATGGATCTTCACAGGACAGATGGTTAACCGCGTTTCGGTATAATCGGGTTATTAACATTTACTTTGTCAGTTCTGGGGGCTAGAAAGATGGTGGTGACGGTATTTTTACTTTCTAGGCTTTCCTCATTTTTGCTTGGAAAGCAATAGAATTTCAAAGGTGTGAGAAGCTTAATTGCAGCATAAAAATTCATTTCGCTGCAATGGAGTTTATCTCACCTAAACATCAGTAAAAACACCATCAACATCTTCCTTGCTAACGCTACTCTTGTGCACGAAAATACAAAGCAATAATTTTAATATAAGATAACTAAGAATAAATTTATTCATATAGCTTTTATCGCAATAACAATAAACTTTGTGAAAAAGACTATATAACATTTTTATTCGTTTTCTCTCTTTTTGACTTGCTTATATTTTTTGTACCTAACGATAATTTTTGTAATATCAAGAACTAAAAAATAATACTAGCAAGAAACTCTGAGGATTCATTTATTCTCAGATTTGCCTGCCTTGCTATCCAGAGCTGGTGGAAGGCAAAAAAATAAAGAAAGAGCAAGATGCATCATAGAAACGTTATCTAAAATAGGCTGTAAATAAAGGCCTATATGGAAAATTCACCATACCTATTCTAAGAAGCTACTCACCCATCATCAGCAATGAGACTTTGTTCGGCCCACCCGAGGCCGTCCCTCACCGAGCACTCGGAGACCAGCAGTCCGTACTGACGCTGCTTCTCTAGCGACACTACCAGGCTCAGGGTATCTCCGATACGAACGTTTGACGCCACCTTTAATTATGGAAGATGTTTTTACGTTAGAGTTCACAAAGTAGGTCTGCAAAGTCAGTTTAGTGATAGTATGTTCCATCGCAATTAGAAAAGTTCAGGGACAAACAAAAAGTTAATATACTAAAAATGTTGCTCAAAAATAAAAGGCTTGATGCTTTGAGTTACGTCAAACTGTTAATCGGTTATCTTGGAAATAACGTATGCATCACAGGCCAAGCATAACTATAACATATTCCATAATATCTTCCGAAAACGCACGCTCCGCACAGCAACACTATTTCATTATATCTCTCCTGGCAAATGACACCCTCATGTTAAGTGGTAGTACTGGCAGAAGGGTCAAAATACAAGGGGGGTAAGTGCCAGTGCAGTATATGTACAGCACTAGCTGCCTTCATCCTATCGGCTCTATCAATCTCCAAGATCTCTAGTGACTTGGTAAGTTGGAGGTATTACCACAGGCCAGCATTGAGCATACTGTAGAGGAACGGTTGGTGGTGTTCCTCCAGAGATAATGAAGATTTTCTTTGCCGGGCGAGGTGGTATGCCCAGCGGCCGTTCATTTATTGTGTTTCGCTCCTTGCATTGGCAAAATTATTGCTAATAATAGTGGCAAGTTTATAAGGAAAAAGGCGATATACTAACTTGTTTATCCTCTGGGTCTCCCTTGTAAATCTTCATCGTAACGGAGGGCAGTAGTCCTGAGTCTTCATCGAATTCGTTGCTGTAAATTAAATGTATAATTGGATTATTCAAACAATCGCGTCAGAAATAAAAGTAAAGTTAAATATTTCAGTCCGGGTCGTAAGGTTTGAAGGTTACCATTCGTGCCTGGGAAAGCTTATAAGTGGTGGGTCCCGACTGTTATCTATGGTAATCGTATTCCAGGAAAAGGACAGCGGCGTTTACATCTTGATAGGTACTGCAGTCGTCAAAACCGATGTGGAAACTATGGCAAAACCGACTGGGGAAGAATGCTGATATATTATAATGTTAGCTTTATATGAAATGATAGGTGCTTGCATTCTGCTCATCTCTTTTCTTTCATTATCAACAAGGGATCCCCGATTTGTATTTACCTGTTAAAATCATCCTAAGATGCTATCCTTTCGGGATCTATCCCCACGTCGGACAAAACATGCTAGTGCGAGACCAAAGATTTAATTTAGTTAAGTTAAGGCCGGGTTTAGTTGGTTGAGAGACCCTTGGTGAGTCTGGTATCTTGCAACATGATTCTGTGGTTACCACACCTGCTAAACGTGATGACTACGGCAACAGACTTTTGGATGAGGCCTATGTTCATCAGAAGATTACACAAGGTAATGATAATAAATGATGGTAAGGTAAGCCGCTGAATGAACGAATAGGTAATTCCTGCTATGCGCCATTCTTTCGATCTATATCCAAAAAGGAAACTTCAATTCGTATTTACCTGTCGCTAAAGTCATCGCTTAGTGAGTTGGTAAGCGCGTCAGCTCTCGGTCTGTACAAGTGAAACTGCGTCAGATCTCTGCGTCGGTACCGGCAGCGCACGTGGTACCCTCGACCCTGACCCGTCACCAGGCGCAGGTGGGGTTGCACTATGATGTTGTTGTAGTACTCTACTGTGCCATCCTCCTGGAAAGAAATGAGAGGTTTCTATTTAAAATCAGAGCTGTACGTAAGCACGTCATGTACTGTACTTTATCAAACGTTTACGTCAACTGCTGAACATGGGTCTCCTATTAACAGACTTTAAAAAGTTATTTGTATAGGGGAGCTGAAATGTATCTAAGTAGTAAAGAAATTATGCCTAAATATTTTTAATTATAATACAAATGACCTCCTGCTCGTTTTTTGCTATTGCAACTACCTAAACTCCATTAAGAACTCCAGTACAAATATTAAGAATTCTTTGGTTTTGAACTTTATTAGAAGCTCACAGAGTTCAAAGTAGGGTGGATGAGGTGTGACTACCTGGCTATGCCTGGTTTAAACAAAAGCGGGGATGAATTATTACTCTGTTCATTTCTGAAATATATAGTGTAACAAAATGATACATTAATTAAAATTATATTCAGAAACAAAAAAATGTAAGTATTTTTTTAATCTTAAACAACTGTTAAATTTACTGTTATATAACTGTGCCTACAACAAAAAAAGTAAATAAAATTATTAAGAAATACTGACAAGCACATTTTTCGGACGGGTTTATATAATATAAGCCACGGTGCATGAAGACTGCAATGTTATTAAATGGTTTAAATAACTCCATGGGGGCACTTCGGAATGGTGTCTTTTCGATATGTATTTATTTCGGGGAGTTTTGTGCAGCTGTTGCTCTACTTTATAGTTCGCGGGCCTCTCGGACTTCGGGTCTACGATGGCATCGGAGGGTTCTTTACAAACTAAGTTTCGGGATGTTATAAGCAATTTAAATAATCTTAGATATTACATTGTGCTCTACATCCTTTAGGTACTATTTTGTCAAAGTGGTATCATAAAAGTAGGTACTAACCCTGATGGTACTCAAAACTTGTATAAAGACAGAACTTATCATCAGTTAAGAACTTTGCCCCAAATAACCCAAAACTGTATTAAAAACTAATATTATTGAAACAAAAATCGTGCGAGTCAATTTCCTCCCGAATTCGTGAGACATGCGCGCGCGCCGGTCCGGATGTGACGTCACTTCCCGTTATTGTTTTACAATGCAGTGACCCTATACAAATAAATAGGTAGGTTGTACTATTTGAAATGGATAGAGGAAACAGTCTTAAAATATTTTAATGTTGCTTTTTATTTAATACTAAATTAATATATATATATATATATATATATATATATATATATATATATACAGCATCCTCGGGGTTCGAATTTCTGACCGTAGGAACACAATACTGCGCGTCAAAACCAAAATAACAGACGTTACCCAAAAAGCCGCCAAACTTAAGTGGGACTGGGCTGGACATGTCTGCCACATGTCAGATGACAATTGGGCTAAAAGAACCACCGATTGGGTCCCAATAAAGGCACGACGCCATCGCGGCAGGCCGAACACAGGCTAGTTAGATTAGATGAGATTAGATCGGATATCTATACATAAAAACAGGGTCGGTTTGAGACATAGTCATTCTCTTCCTTCTCTTCTGTGGTGACAGTTGCCTCTGAGATCTGGTGTTCTGGGTTCGATTCTCACCAGGGACAATTATTTTTGTTAAACACACATCTTTGAGGTTTGCTTTGTGTCCAAGAATTAGTGTTTGTAAACTCCCCCGCGGCACAGGGATTTATTACCCTAGAGTGGTAATAGTTAAAAGTAATTGCGACTAAAAATATTACTTCGGTATGATTTCCAGTAACGGATTTCCAGAATTCGCGCGCTGGCGGTGGGATATGTGGGACTCGCCCTCTCCATAGCGTGGTATGCTAAACTCATACCACGAGGAGAGGACCCTACATCACTAAAACCCCCCGGACACTCCTTCGATCCGCCGTTGGCGGGGGCCGGGTACGCATAAGCAATCCGGCCCAACATTTTTCTACCTGCCTTAAACTTTGTAGCCCAAAAAAAAAATTTGTTCAAAATAAACCTTACCTTACCTTTAAACACAAATCTACAAGCTTTAGATAAATCATCGATTTAAAACAAATAGTGTTATCTATATTTGCGCCTGCTCAACCGAGGTTGTTTTTTTATAGTCTGACCATACGTGGTCCCCGCCTTTCGACAGCCAAGGTCTTTAGAAAGGTCACCTTACTTCGATCTCAAAACCGAATGGTAACAGGTTTGATTCTTTTAAACAACTTGTGATTATTTTCTCCAAAGACAGGTATGAGTAACATTAATTTAGTGTTAGAATAACTCTTTTAGTTTTTTTTTTTTCGGTTTGACTTACTTAGGTAACCACGAGGCTTTTGCTACTTCACCGGGCATAAAGGCGAGCAGAGCTCCAGCCTTATTCGTTTAGTACAATGAGTTATATATATAAGGTTTTACCATAGTATATGCCTTCCTAGTGATAGTAGATGTACTGTATACAATTATTCATTCTTACAAAAAAATAAACTGTTCGCTTTATTATGCAGGGTTAGTTTTAAAATACCAACAAACTTTCAGGGGTGAAAAAAATGATGATTATAAATAACTTTTACCTTAATTTTAACCCAGAACTCGCAAAAAAAAAAAACTACTTTTCCATACGTATATGTTCACTTACCTCGACAAAATGTATAGAACATCTGATTTTTATTCAATTTTCTAATCAGCAATATCTTATATACTTACTAATATATAAAGATGAAGAGTTTGTTTGTATGCTTGAACATGCTAAACACAGGGACTACAGTACTGGTCCGATTTAAAAAAAAACAGTGTTACATAGCCCATTTATCGAGGAAGGCTTCATTGAATTTAAAATTATCAATATAAATAATTCCTACGGAGGCGGGAATTACGTGGGTGAAACCGCGATCGGAACCTAATCTAAGATACCTTTTTTTTTGTCCGGGGGGAAATGCATTTACGCATTCCTACCGCCGCAGCGTAACCGCGCGTTGGCGGGATATGTGGGACTCGCCCTCTCCATAGCGCGGTATGCTTACCACGAGGAGAGGACTCTACACCACTAAAACCCCCCGGACACTCCTTCGATCCGTCGTTGGGGGAGCCGAGTACCTATGTATACCTATGTAACCATACGACGGAAACAAATTGCTTAAAGGTTTGTTATATAAATATTAAAACGTATAGGTCAGCATGTGGAAATTACTGGGTCAATTTTGATATGGTAGCTTTTGAAGTTTATTTTGATGCATTTTATGTTTAGCTTGAGAATATAGTGACATTCCAAGTAGTGTTTTAATTTAACTTTCGGTAAGTGATAGACTGATAGTACAACTTTGATATGTGATTGAAGGGTAAAGGTAAAAAAATGTTTTAGGGTTCCGCACCCAAAGGGTAAAAACGGGACCCTATTGCTAAGACTTCGCTGTCTGTCTGTATGTCACCAGGCTATATCTCAAGAATCGAAATATACTAAAAATAAAATAAATATTTAAGGGGGGCTCCCATACAACAAACTTGTTTTTTTTTGCCCTTTTTGCTCGATATCAATAACGGATTTTTTTTTACAGACAGTGTGAAAATCGTAACGATACAGATACGTACCTAATTACGTAGTCATCATCTATAATAATCGTATATCAAGGAACGGGCAGCAGCGCAGCGTTTCCTTGTGTGGTACAAAATTATACTGCGGTCACCAACCCGCCTGCCAAGCGTAGTGACTATGGCAAATACCCTCCCCTGGGAGGAGGCCCATGTTCATCAGTGGACGTTATACGGGCTGATGAATATGATGATAGTTTCACAAGTATTCTTGTATACCACTACAAGTCTACCTCTAATTACATTACAAATGTACAAGGAAACAACGAACGAATCTTTACGCCTATTCTAAACAATGTTAAACAATACATTTTTATCTCACAAACTATTTACAACAATCTTGTTAAGTACACAGTTATTTATAACTATGACTGATGGGTTTTACCTTCAGCTGCTGTAATTATGCATTTATGAATAATAACCGCAGTCAGCTGGTTTGAAATAAATTAATGTTACTTATTAAGAATAATCATAGCAAAGAACTTTATGTTCTTTATTTTTCATCTATACTATAATTCACTACATATATTAGTATGAAACAAAATCGCTTCCTTGTCTGTCCGTCCCTATGTATGCTGAGATCTTTTACACTACGCAACGGATTTTGATGCGGTTTTTTTAATAGAAAGAGTGATTCAAGAGAAAGGTTTATATGTATAATATAAAGAGAAAAGTATTTTTGTATTTTCGTGTGTATGTTATGACTAAACTCAAAAACTGATGTGCTGATTTCAAAAATTCTTTCTCCATTGGAAAGCTACATTCACCCTGAGTGACATAGGCTATATTTAATTATGAAGTTACCACGTGAACGGGAGTTACGTGGGTGAAACCGCGCGCGGGAAGCTAGTTCATTAATGTCCTCATGCCTCATGATTTTTAATAAAATAAAATATAAATAACCAATATGGCTACCATAAATATGATATATTACGTGTAGCGCCCGTTATCCGAGCGAGCATAAGTGAGCAAAAATTATGTTAATTCGTCCGTCTGCTTTTGGCATTACATAAACATTTTGCGGTATCGGGGTCAGTTGATGCAACACTCGACGAGATATGGACGGCACATAGGTGGTATTATTGGTCTGAGTGGCCATGGAGCTATGTCTTTTTAAGTTAATATAATGAGGGCATTAATAGGGCTGTCTGCAAGCCGATATTTTTCACTGGGTAAGTGTATAAGGTTGCTTTCCATTTTACGATAGATCAGAGACAGCTTAAACGTGAGAGCGCCGTAGGCAAACATCTCATTTATTTTATAAATGAGTGGTAGAGGTTACTTCAATTTGGAGCTGGCATTTCTATATTCAGAGTAGTAGTAGCCTCAACTACAGTTGCTGTTCCAGCGTCTATTACGCCCGCGCAAATATACAAAGTGGCTTTTATAGGAACTTTGCGCACCTAGGCAATTTTTCTTTTTTTTCGGTTTGGCTTACTTAGTTTGCTACGAGGCTTTTGCTACTTCACCGGGCATAAAGGCGAGCAGAGCTTCAGCCTTAATAAATGGTTTAAAAACTACAAACTTAGCAATCTACGCAAGAGGGCGCCCCCTGTGGGGCTTGGACCTCGGCTCAGGGCGGTCGCTGGCGATGCCCCTAGGCACGTGCCTAGTTAGCCTTATGGATAATCCGCCTTTGTGATGGAGTGCGTCCGGATCCAGGATCTATTAATTATTATTTTTTTCAGATAGGATCGGTAGTTCCTGAGACGATGTTCAAGTAAACGAGCAAACTCTTCAGCTTTATATATTAGAATACATTATTACGAAGCTATTCCAAATCTATCATCTTTTTTTTCCTGACATTTGTGTTTTAGTTAGCCACAGGGCTTGTGCTACTTCACCGGGTATAAAGGCGAGCAGAGCTCCAGCCAGCCTTCGTGTATTAATGTATTCCCACGGGAACTGCGAACCAGTGAAACTGCGGAACGAAATACAGACAGAGGTCAAAGCCTTAACAATGGTATTTCAAAAAACGTGTGAAATTAATGGTATTCTCTGCTATTATTCATAATTTACATGCTGATGCGATCAAAGGAAGAGGAGAATTCAAGAATGTACCGTACAATGTGTTATTACGCACATAATTTAATAATTAACTCTTGTTATAAGGAAATTATAATGATTTTGAATGAATAGCCCCTTCCTACTAATTATAAGTAAAACATTAGCATACCATATAATTACACAATAAATGTCTAAAATTTGTTTTTGTAATAAAAATAGGTATCATTCGTAAAGTAAAGACAAACATACATCCACACATACAAACTTTCGCATTTATTATATTATATTTATAATATTAGTAGGATTAACATCTATACAAACAAATTAAATGGAGGTGTCTGGTTTTAATAAATTACAGGTTTTTGTTAAAATTATATTAACCCCCATTACAAAAATATAATTAGATTTGATTTTTCTATATTAATATACGAGGTGTTTAATTGCTTGGACGCGCCTATTTATCGACGAAGGCTATAAGCCTTCCTCGATAAATGGCCTTGGCAAGCCAGGCCCACTCAGGGATATTGCTATAATCACCACGCTAGGCAGGTGGATTTTTGATCGCAGCAAGATGGTGAGTGTCCTAGCTGCTGCTGACCACCCATCAGCTGTATGTCCCTTAGGGCCTATGTATACCACGTTTTTCACCTATACAGACGGAAGTCAGTACTTCTTTTCAAAAAGCGCGTCGACGGCTCGTTTAAAATACGTGGTGTGCATAGGCCCTTAGTCGCCTCTTACGATAAACAAAGGCATGGGGTAGTCTGTTATAAGCTGGACACCTCTAGGTTTATAAAGAAACTTAGACACGGTACAGTCTTAATAGATAAACGTGTTTTTAAATTAACTAATTAATCTTTAAGAAGTGTAACTAAAGATAAAATACGTCGACACAACACCCGTAGGTGTAATTATGTGAGAAACATAAATGTACATACGATTTGCAAACGTTTAGATTTTGCAATGTTTGCAAACCTAAAGCGAAAAGTCAACTTTTTTATAGCCATACCTTATCTAGTGCTATGAATTAATTTGTAAGTATTAAAATATCTATTTAAACCGTGTTTTGGATGTGGTGTGTTGGGCCGTGCGCCTAATGTTCACGTTTTTTGATTTTCTATAAGGAACCCTAATACGAAAAAAAAACAGCGGCATCGGAAAAGCGCGTAGGTTAATTGAACTATCTTTGACTTGTTAACGATTAAATTAATAAGTTGAACTAAGTTGAATATCGGCTATCGGCGGCGCTTATGTGCGCGTGCGCTTTTGGTTCACGTTTTTTAATAAATAATTATTAAAATACGTACGTAAAAACGTATTAAAAGGTTATTATCACACTAGGGAAATAATCCCTCTGTCAAGCTTTACTTTACTCAATTGACAGACACAAAGCACAACCAGACTCAGAACTACCTTTTTTTTTGTTGTCTGGGTGGAAATGCATTTACGCATTTCCACCGCCGCTGCAGCGTATTCGCGCTGACGGTGGGATATATGGGACTCGCCCTCTCCATAGCGTGGTATGCTAAACTCATACCACGAGGAGAGAACCCTACACCACTAAAACGCTCTGGTCACTCCTTCGATCCACCGTTGGCGGGGGCCGGGTACGCAGCTACCTGCGGTTCACACAAATTATTGTCCCGGGTGGGAATCGAACACAGAATTCCAGGTCTCAGCTGCAACTGTCTTCACCACTGAGCCAATACAATTTTCAATAAGGAACTCTAACACAAGAAGGAACAGCGGAATAGGAAACAGTATAATTATACAAATTGTTATATCATTCGTAAACAAATTACATAAGTTAGACTTCGCATCGTCTATTATCGTGCGTAGTCTAATGGTGGTGGCCTTCGCAATACTTCACGTTTTTATACATAATATTTGAGTAAACATGTATTTCCGTGGGCTGGTCGAAGGCGCACGCGATGCACAACACATTATAATGTACTTCCCGGTTTTATCCACGTAGTTCCAGTGGGAAATTGATGGTTTAATAAAGCCTATGTTACTCCTGGAAAATTTAGCTTCCTAGTGATAAAATATTTTTTGTAATCGGTCCTGTAGTTCCGGAACTTGGTCAATGCAAAGAAACAAACAATCAAATCATTCCCCCTTATAAAATTAGAATAGATTACAAAGCAACGCTATCCAGGAGTAAAATAGGCTACATTTAATTATGATGCTCCACGGGAAAGGGAGGGAACCGCGTGCCAGACAGTACATATATAAATTAATACCTAATCAAAGATGACACGTGACTACATACATAAACTAAAAAGTGACATCACGAACCTTGAGCAAGACTTATGATCATATTCTCACGTTTATATACAAAAATAACTTAAATACGAATAAATTTATATGTATTTAATTGAAATCTATTTAAAAGTATTCATATGTATACAAATAAGTATATTTTTTTATTTAAAATAAGATTACTAGCAGAGTTTTGCAGTCTACTAGTATTCTTGTTAACCCCTCGCGATAAGTAAAATAAAATGCTTGTGTTACGAGGGGGTTCACGTCGGTGGTGCTATGGGTGGGGATCAAGATCGCAAGTCCGACGCCCTAGCCATTGGCCACGGCCGCTTAATTAAATGAAGTGACTGATTAACGTACAAAAATATAATTAGATTCTAATTTAACATGGAGTATGTGTTATTGTCAATTTATTTGTTGGTAGTATAACCAATCTATAAATAAGTTTAATGCAACTATTAAATCCAAATTGTGCAGCAGGGCTTATTATACAATTTCTGATTACTTATGTGACAAAAATGCTTGGGATCAAATCGCTCCAATTTCAATGTAGGTAAAATAAAGTATTTTAGGTTGGTAATAAAATATTGTAAAATATTATTATTTTTTTAAGAGAGGGTTCTACTGTGTTTTTGACAGCGTTTCTCAGTAATCGCCAGGTCACGCACTGCACGGTAGGAGAAAAAATATGAAGATTCCAAACAAATGTAACCATTTTTACGGAATAAATAAATTTTGACTTTGAATTTGTAAAAACTTTAACAATAGCATAAACATTTACAGATTAAAATGACCTCCAAGCTGTGTTAGGAGCGCCCGTTCATACTATGGAGGTTTTACGAATGAGCGTCCTTTACATCGACATAACATCACATTTTGTCATATGCATTTATCATTACTGCCTCTTTGAGGCCCCCTTGCCCACTTAACCCTTTGTTTGCAAAGAATTTACAGATACCGTCGTAGACTCGAAGTCCGAGAAGCCCACGAACTGCATAAATGGTACAAATATGCATAAATGGTACCTATACTGTTGAAGAGTAACATCTAGCTTTTATTCTTTCAACTGTAACATAGAGTGACAGTTTCACAAATTCTTCTAAAATCTAAACCCATCATTCCTCAATCCCCCGCCACCGACCGCCCTGAGCCGAGGTTCTAGTTCCATAGAGAAGGCCCCCTTATAAAGCCATTAATTATGAAGGCTGGAGCTCTGCTCGCCTTTATCCCCGGTGAAGTAGCAAAAGTCACATAATGTCCATACGAAAAAAAAAGTTTTTAAGAATGTGTATACTTTTTCTCGTAAGCACTAAAAGACATACCTATAATCTATTTTATTATAACTTTTTGATAATAATATTGATGGCAGCCAATAATTGACAGGACGAATGGCGTGCCAATTATTAGCAACAATTAAATAGCGTAGCGGCATTTGGCAAAGTTTTATTATTATATTATTATTACATAATGACGGCGTATAATAGAGTAAGTAGTATGTTCTCTAGTATTCTAGTAGTATGTTCAATTGTATTTTGCACGTTTCCTGGGAGGGTATTGTTCTGTCAGCTGCGACACCATACTTAATAATGCACGAGTTGTGCACAGTATAAATAAATGCAGTGGATTTCTTTGACATACTGAAACCTTCGTTCTCTCATCTCAAATCTCATTCGTTCATTGTCTCCCGGTTTGCGCTGGAGGGAAGTGGAATTTTACTTTCCAACTCCTTTTATAAACTTTCTGATTAAATTAGATGTGGGATCCAAAACATTTAGGTGTCCCGGGACCAGCGTCATCCTAACAGCTTATAGCCTCTTCCTTGTGTGCCGCTGTTGATCCTGGCGTACAGGAGTTACAGTGGCGGGAGTGTGGGAGGGATTAGTCCCATAAAGTTACTGAAACCTTGGTCGCCTATATGCCTGGTGAAATAGAAAGAGGCTCGTGGCTAACTTAATATGTCCTTTGTGTTTGTGAGTAGCAAGTCCCTCGCGATTCAGGGATTAATTTACATAGTATGAATGAAGTCTTTAAAAAAAAAATCAGAGAATAATTCCAAGATCACGTAAGTCATTTTTTGGCGGTTTGATATTTTGTAGCCATATTATGTATGCTAAGTGGTATACACCTTGTTTTGCCTATCTATTATATACTTCTATACTAATATTATAAAAAGGAAAGATTTGTATATTTGTGTGTAAGTTTGTAATGAATAAACTCAAAAACTACTGTGCCGATTTCAAAAATTCTTTCACCATTGGAAAGCTACATTCACCCTGAGTGACATAGGCTATATTTAATTATGAAGTTCCCACGGGAACGGTAGTCGCGCGGGTGAAACCGCGTGAGGGAAGCTAACTATATAATAACTTAAAACGAAGAGCGTTTCGCAGATGGCGCCATCAGCGTAGTCCGCAAACAAAACAGTAATTTTTCAAATCAGTCCAGTATTTTTTGAGTTTTTTCATCACAAAAATACAAATCTTCATAATATAAATATATATAGATAGTACATTGATGACCTAGCTGCATTAAGCTAAGCTGTACTACACTATAATTACATGAATATAGTTGATATAAAGCGCAGCCTACACTGCGCCCTTGATGCCCTACGTAATTGTGACGGATGACTGTTGAGCAAGAGGCTTATTGTGGGTACATACATGTATCAATGTATTGTACTTACATAGTATTAAGAAGGTATTAAACAATTTATATTCTAAAATAGATTACCGCACGCAGTTTTACCCGCACATCTCCCGTTTCCGTGGTAACTTCATAAACATATGGGCTTGTATACAGGCATACATACATCAGGTATACATGGCAAGTGTGTTTGACCAAATCGGAGACATCCTCGCAAAAGGTCAAATAAGATCCACCCTGAACCGACGTGCTTGTATGAAGAATGTTATGAGAGTGAATGAAGCGAAAGATGTGTGTAGGGATCGTAGCAAGTGGAGGTCCATTGTCTCTGCCTACCCCGCTGGGAAACAGGCGTGAGCTTATGTATGTATGTATGTACATATGGGCTTAAAAAAAACCGATAAATGGGCTGGACCGAATACAAAAATTCTTTCACCACTAGAAAGCTACGTCATCCAAGGGGAAAATAGGCATATTATGCTAATTATGAAGTTGCCACGAGAACGGAATCTACGCGGGTGAAACTGCATGCGGGAAACCAGGAAAAGGTAATATAGGTTATAAGAACGGGCATTACTATATGTAAATTTTATTGCAATCGAAAAACAAGTATATATGTATTTATACATAAATCGACAACCTCCGTAGCGTAGCGGTATTTGGCTCGTTTTAAATCTCGGAGATCGTGGGTTCGATCCCCACGCTGGACAGGAAATCTTTGTGTAAATTCTAAGATTTCTTTCCGGTTCTGATGGATTGATATACTACCCTCCGTGCCTCGGAAAGCATGATAAGCCGTTGGTCCCGATTGTTATATCATCAACTCTAACAATCGTATATCAAGGAACGGGCAGCAGCGTTTCTTTGTGTTGTAGGTACAACATAGTACTGCGGTCACCAACCCACCTGCATAGTGACTATGACAAATACCCTCCTTCGGGAGGAAGTCCATGTTCAGCAGTGGACGTTATACGGGCTGATGATGATGATGAAATCGATTGTACCAGAAATAAATAATTCCGTTTGGTATTAATAATGATAATGACAAAAACATCACGGAGTAGATATAGGAATTGTCAACTCACAACTCTGACGCAATATGTTACATCCTACTCACTCATTCGTTCACTGAATGAACATAAAAATTATCACTCTTTTCTCAATATCCGTTAGGCTTTATTTGTTCAACTACGCGTCAAAGAAAATTTCACTTTAACATATTCAAAATAAGATTCCTTTTCGATTGATTATTTTTTAAACCAATATAACTTAGAAAAATGCACTTTACTGTTATGAAGATAAGATTGATTTTCCTTTGATTGTTTTAAAATAGTGTGCTTAGTCACTTATTACGTAATATCAGGAAATGTATGTCTGTCTGATGGTATCCAAGCATTAAATTTGTACTTTAATGTATATTTAGTTAGTACGGGGTTTGTTGATGATTTCTTATAGATTAAGTATAAACTATATTATTTTCTATCTGAGTCCATCATCGTCATCAAAATCATCAGCCCGTATAACGTCCACTGCTGAACATGGGCCTCCTCCCGGGGAAGGGTATTTGCCATAGTCACCACGCTTGGCAGGCGGGTTGGTGACCGCAGTATTATGTTGTACCACACGAGAAAACGCTGCTGCCAGTTCCTCGATAAATGATTATTATAGATAATGTTATAACACTCGGGACCAAAGGCTGAATGTGCTTTTCGAGGCACGGAGGGTAGACCCTCAACCAACCAGACCTGGAAAGCAGTCTTAGAATTTATACAAAGATTTCCTGTCCGGTGTGGGGATCGAACCCACAACCTCCGAGATTTAAAGCGAGCCAAATACCGCTACGCTACGGAGGTTGTTATTTTATTAAGTAGCTGCGATGTTTTACCATGATCTTTTAGTAGTTGCTTATACTAATATTAGTTAACAAGCACTCCGCGTGCGATAATTAACTTAACAAAATCCTGTTATTTTTTTTAATTAAAAATAGAAATTTAAATTTCATTTATTTCTAAGCTTGCTGCGCTACGCGGTTTTACTCGCGTTACTCTGCTCCAGTGGGTTGGAGCTTGATTTTTTGTAGCCTATATGTTAATCGAGCTTATTAACTATTCCCGTGCAAAGTTTCACGTTTCACGTTAGTTTTTTGCGTGAAAGAGTAACAAACATTCATATATCCACACATACAAACATTTGCATTTATAATATTAGTAGGTATATCCTACGATTTGTATGAAAATTTAACCATACAAACAAGAAAAAGCGCGTTGAACTCTTTTATATGAACGTTAAAGATATGTTCATTATACCAATTTACTTATCTACTGTTTGTCTTTCAATAAGTCCCGGGGAATCTCTGAAATGGCTTTACCGATTTAATATTATTTTTTGAATATTAAATTATGATATTTTTATTTTGAAAAATTAATTAACAAAGATATAAAAACAATTCCGGGTATCGTGTTACAATAAGTTCAAGAAATAACTTGATTTAACAGTATAAAATTATATTTATTGTGATGTATTTGATTATCTACTTAAGGTGAAACGGCTTATCTTACCTCTTAAACGAAAACTGTTTTTTTTAATAGAAAAAACAACTAAGTATATAATTTATTTTTAGTTTACAAACTGCAATATTCCTTGTGGATACAATATCCTCTGCAAATGTTATACGGTCAGTATTCTACTGTAACACTAGTAAGTGCGGGAGTTGTCTTTAAAAAACATAAAGGATATAAGTTTTTGTTAGACAACTAAGTATAATGAACGTAGATCGGTTATTGCCTTTTACATTTATTAAGATGGAAGATAAAATATGCCATTTCTCGAACCTTTATTTTTTTTTGTCCGGGAGGAAATGCATTTACTCATCCCCACCGCTGCTGCAGTGTATTCGCGCGCTGACGATGCCATATGTGGGACTCGCCCACTCCTTAACGTGGTATGCTGAGCTCATACTAGAGGAGAGGGCCCTACACCACTAAAACCCCCGGACACTCCTTCGATCCGCCGTTGGCGGGGGCTGGGTACTCATGAGCAATCCGGCCGCCTAAACTTAATACCTGCGACCGTTACACCTTAATATTAAATTAAATATATTGTGCAAATGTTCATAAGTATAATTATATTTGGCATTTTTTTATAATTACGTTTAAGCAATTGCACGCAATGCCAATTGAATTATAGAAACATTTGTTTTTGCTTTATTTATTAAACCAACGTACCAACGCTCTTTTAATAATATTTTTATATCAAGTGCCTGATCATCTTTATCATCATCTCCCTGCCATTATCCTAATTTATTTGCGATCGTCGCAACACCTTTTTCTCTTCTCCCTTTCCTCTCCATCCATCTACTCTCATATTCATTGCTCTTTTCCTCACATGCGAATACCATAACAGGACAATCAATTCCTTTTCAACTTTTCTTTCACATGTACCACTTTTATTTTTCATTCATTGGTGGATTGCCTCGCGTACCCGGCTCTCACCAACGGCGGACCGGGGAGTTTTAGTGGTGTAGGGTCCTCTCCTCGTAGTATGACATAGTATACCACGATATGGAGAGGGCGATACCCATTCGCCAGCGCCGGAACGCTGGAGGAGACGCGTAAATGCATTTCCCCCAGGACAAAAAATAAATATAATATTAAACAGAAAAGTACAGAAGATTTGTTAAGTAAAAAAGACATAGGCCGCAACCTATGAAATTACACCTATAATTAAAAAGAAACCGCATCCAAATCTGGTCACCCGTCTTAAGAGTTTCGGTGCCACGAGCAGACACACACAGAGCGCTCAAACTTATAGCACCCCTCTTTTGCATCGCGGGTTAAAAAAATGAAAATTTATTAATTAAACACTTACGTTATCATTGGACATAGTATTACACCCTCGCAGCGGCAGCGTGTACTGTAAGTCCCCTCTCTCGCTAACGTACTCTCGGAGGCACGTAGAGTTGCTGCCGAGACCCGCTGGGTAGACTATACCGTTGAAAGTGTCGTATACGCTGTGAACAAAATATGTTTGAATTAATGAAATGAACAATTTCAGGACAAACTGTTTTATTACTGTAATCATTCCTTCAAAAATATAGTAAATAAAAAAACTGTTCAATTGCGAGTCAGAATCGCGTACGAATGGTTCCGTACCATTTTTAAGCGCCGTTGGTTCCGTACCTGTTGCCGTTATTGATATCAAGGCCAAAAATAAAAGCTTGTTGTATGGGAGCCCCCCTTAAATATTTATTTTATTTTTAGTATTTTTTGTTATAGCGGCAATAAAAATAGATCACCTGTGAAAATTTCAAACGCTAGTTATCACGCTTCTTGTGATACAGCCTGGTGACAGACAGTCTTAGTGATAGAGCCCCGTTTTTACCCGTCGCGTACGGAACCCTAAACAGGGAGTCGGAACAGAACTCAAATGTGTTACGCTACGCTAAGCTATCCCTCTCATTACTTGTCAAGTTTGACAGTTTATCGGAGTCAAAATAATTTATATAAAGCTCGCTTATGCAGCACGTTCCTATGCCCGGTGAAGAAGCAAAAGTCGACCGAAAAAGCAGCACATGAGTGCTGGTATTTACTTTAATCAGCAGGTAAGCATTGCCATTCAACGGGGCAATACTGCCAGCATTCTAAGAACCTTGCCGAGTACCATCGATTTAGATAATTAAATATTTATGACATTTAAAATATTAAGACACTTGCTTCCCGCACTCGGTTTCACCCACGTAACTGCCATTCCCGAAGGAGCTTTATAATGAAATGCCCCCCTTTTTAACTCCCTTAGGGGATGAATTTTACAAAATCCAGTCATAGTGGACCTATACCTCACAAACGTAACTCTCGGTCCAAACATCACGTGTACCTTCAGTAATTTGCCTCGGCGTTGATAAATCAGTCAGGCAGGACATGCTACTTTACTTTATGTCATCAGCCAGTATAACGTCCTCTGCTGAACAAGGGCCTCCTCCCGAGGGCCAACCTCAACCCCTTCCAACGAGATCCGGACCTTAAGTAGTTTTGCCTCGGCGTTGATAAATCAGTCAGTCAGGACTCAGGACATGTTACTTTATATCATTATCAGCTCTTATTACATCCTCTGCTGAACAAGGGCCTCCTCCCGAGGGCCAGCCTCAACCCCTCCCAACGAGACTCTGAAAGAAATCTTTGTGTAAATTCTAATTTACACAAAGATTTCCTGTCCGGCGTGGAGATCGAGCCCACGACCGCCGAGATTTAAAGCGAGCCAAATACTTATTTTTGTCAAATACTAATATTGCAATAAAAATATACTTAAATAAATGCTTGTCTTCTTTAGCTTTGACCTTCAATTTGTATGTGCAATTACAGTTGCGTGTATGTAATGCTTGATAACAATGGATGAATAAAAACAACTCTTACATACGAATGACTGTGTGATGTGACAGAACTGGGGTATAATTGTCTTTGAATGCTGATGGACTAAGAATGGATTTCAGAATTGAGATGTGTAATTAGGGTCGTTAGTGCAGGAAATTGTGTTCTATCCGACTGCGCCTAATGGAGGGTAAAAAATATATGTATGTTATGGACCAGGGGGCCGAGTCTGCTATTTTTTTAAGTATTGTGCCACCGTAATGCCATCAAGATCAAGATCATTATGCCAAAAATGGTAATCTACTAATCTCACTATGGTGTCGGCGCTGTAATGGTAGGCGGTGTTGCTACCGCAGAAAAAGGCCGTCAACAGAAGTATCAGGGGAGATGGTTAGGGAGATCGTAATGTTTATTTAGGCGATTTCAAAACTTATAAATGTATCATTTGTTATTATATTAGTAGTATATCAAAATCAAATAAAAAAATGCAGTCGGGTTTTTTTGTTTTGTAAATTACGGTTTTTTTATCATCTATACCAATATTATAAAGCTTCAGAGTTTGTTTGTTTGAACGCGCTAATCTCAGGAACTACAGGTCCGATTTCAAAAAAGCTAGTCATTAATGTTTTTGAATTAAACCATAATGCACATCTAGATATTATACAGGGTTATTTGAAATGTGAGGTAGGTATTCCTGTTAGAATGTTATAGATAAGGTTAACATCTGTAGCGTAGCGGTATTTGGCTCGCTTTAAAATCTCGGAGGTCGTGGGTTCGATCCCCACGCCGGACAGGAACTCTCTTTGTAAAATCTAAGATTTCTTTCCGGGTCTGGTTGGTTGAGGGACTACCCTCCGTGCCTCGAAAAGCGCGTTAAACCGTTGGTCCCGTTTGTTATAACATTATCTTTAACAATGGTATACCAGGGTACGGGCAGCAGCGTTTCGCTGTGTGTTACTACATAATACTGCGGTCACCGACCCGCCTACCAAGCGTGGTGACTGTGGCAAAAATTATCCATCGGGAGGAGGCCCATGTTTGGTAGTGAACGTTAAACGGGCTGATGACGACTTCTTTCTTACCTATTCTGTGAGAGTGAGACGGTGACATGCATGCTGTCCTTCTCGCACGCTACGGTGAGGGTGTCTAGAGGCGCCACGGCTCCGGGCCATGCTGTTGTGTCGGCTTCAGTCGCTGAACCCACCGTCGTGGACAGTTCTGTCGAAAGAAATGATGTATCACTACATAGTATAAAACAAAGTCATGTCCCGCTATCCGTCTCTCCATAATCCCCCAAATTTCATATACCTAGTACATTGTTATTACATGATTGTGTAGCAAATACCTACCTATATACATTTTTCATATATATGAAAAGTTTTTTACATTATTGTGGTTTACTTTTGAGTACCTAATCATAAATAAGAATTGTTATCACTGCACCCGTACGGAACATTTCGTACTCAAGTCCAACACGCACTTGACCAGTTGTTTGACATAATAACAACTTTAAGACACACAAATTTCATTTTTAAAAACATACAATTATAAACCATAAAGCACATACCTAAATATAGGTTGGTACCTTTTTAAATTTCCGCTTCCATAGACAAATAATATACTTTCTAACCCCTATATCATTAACTTATAATTAAATTACAAATTTTGAAAGGCAGTAAGTGCCACTAATTTCTCAAATTGTTATAAACTTTACACCTTCGACTTAAAGTACATTTCATTTCGACTTTTTCGCTTCTTCCTAATTATAGAACAATTTGTAATGCTTTCTGCCTTTGTAATAACCACATAGAATAATTGATATAAATAAAAACATACGTACACATTTGATGAAAGCAACTTTAAATTGTATGAAATAAGGTCGATTTTTATTTGATGATTTTTTTGAAGTTATGTCTTTTTATAGTCTAGTTGTTGTTAATTTGATGGTGATTATTTATCTTTTTTATTTATGTGTTTCTATTATGCATATTGTTTTTGAATTTAATGTTACATTTTATAATTTAACTACCTTCGCCTACAAAAATACACAGATTTACCCGTGTTAATGACGGCCGTATCCCAATGGGTAGGTCGTCGATGGTAGCCGGTTCGATTCCCACCCATTGCACTACCGACGTGATTCCACTCGTAACACAAGCATTTCGGCTTAACACGACGCCTTAAATAAATAAAAAAATCATTTTTATTTACGTAAGCCTATTACAGGCACTTGCAAATAGCCTTAACAAGAATACTAGTAGTAATCTGCTAGTAAGTTTAAAAAAAAGAAAAATCTCGTTCCCGTAAGAACTTCATCATTATCTAGGTACTATATTATATAGTATCGTACTATATTTCAGTCAAATGTACTATATATTATATAAAAATAATTTAGTACAAAAAGTACTGAATTTTTTGGCTTAACTGAAATTCGCCCCATTTAAAAATTTAGGCCGCACCCTCAGAGCGCGTATGAAAAAAAAAAACAATAAAAAATAATAATATACAATTGGTGGAAGCCCAAAAAAAAATCTCATCTCTGGACACAATTTGGTAGATTTAGTCTGATACAGTGTAATTTTGACAAGTACAAGTGATGTAAATACCTAAGTGCTGAATAAATTTATATTATTTCAATCCTAATCCGGTACTGTATGGATCTAAGATGCTCAGAATCTTAAATGTGTACTATTTTTTTAGCCTGAATTTCCCAAAAGTACTATCTATCTATAGATATAGATCTTTTAGTAAAAAGTACTATATAAAACAAAAAAAAAAGGTGTCAACCCTATCATCATCCTAAGTTACTGTTTTCTTTGTTGTCGGCTCGAAATCCTAAAACTTTATTATTCCGAAGAAATTCTCGTTACTTTGCCTCTACTAATATTATCAAGAGGAAAGATATAAATTGATTGTTTCTATTGATTTTAAATCGATCCATAACTTTCAAAACTTTTTTTACCGGTAGAAAGCTTTGTTATCTAGCAGTAACAAATGCTATATTTAATTGTGAATTTCCACGGAAACCGGAGCTTCATGATTTACACCTGTTACATTAAAAAAAACGCATGGGTTGCAAGTCAAGAAATTGTAAAAAATAAAATAACACCACATCCAAATCCTTTTACCCGTGTCAGAGTTACTGTGCTACAAACATACACATAGCTAAATCATCATCATCATCATCAGCCCGTATAACGTCCACTGCTGAACATGGGCCTCCTCCCGAGGGAGGGATTTAGCCAGTCACCACGCTTGGCAGGCGGATTGTGACTGCAGTGTTAGTTTGTAATACACAGGGGAAACGCTGCTGCCCGTTCCCTGGTTCGTTTGTTATAGATGATGTTATAACAATCGGGACCAACGTCTTAACGTGCTTTCCGAGGCAACCAGAGGTAGTCTGTCAACCAACCAGACCCGGAAAGACATCTTAGAATTTACACAATGATTTCTTGTCTGGTGTGGGGATTGAACCCACGACCTCCGAGATTGAATGCGAGCCAATTACCGCTACGCTACGGAGGTTGTTATAGCTAAATATATATGACATAGCTAAATGTTAGTAAGAAAATATTACATTCTACCCCGATCCCATAGCAATAAAATTTACATACATTCCATATAACTTATACTTAGAAATCGTCATAAATATAAGTATAATCTATAGAATGTAAGCACTTCCCTATAATAATATAAACGGTGTACAGAACGGGCTTATTGAATAACCCTGTCCGGCGGCCGTTGACCCTGCGCCGGCGCATCAAGACAAGGCGTTTTTATGGACGACGCTGTCTGAGTCGCCATGCCTTGCCATTTTAAAATTGTGATGAAAATATGTTGGGTTTGAAACGAGTATATTCTTTTAATAGTATATTTTTATAATAAGTAAGAAAATTGTACATGAATGATAACCTCTGTGTAAAGAATTTTTAGATTTTAAGTTTACTTTGTCCGGTTGCGATAACTCTAAGGGAGGCCTTTGTCCAGCTGTGGACGTTATGCGGGTTATACGGGAACAGTGAAAGGGTTTAGTAATTAAATTATAAATGTAACATACAAGACCAAATAAAAATATTCAATAAAAACCCCAAAATAAAAGACACATAAATATTTATTTTCACTCTGCTCTCTACCATACATGACACTTGCTTACAATCAAGGCAACGGACCAATTAGACCAGGTAAGTATACGCTAACAGTGGTATGCAAGAACAATACTTAGTTTTAAGGATTCACTTGAGTACGTACTGTCTCACTGTCGTGGTCTCTATTGCTATGGTAATAGAAAGTGACACCAGACAATCCCATGTGAATTCATAGTCTTAAATGTTGTGCGCTCATTACATGACACTGGCCCCTCGTCCTCTTGACCCTTAGTTTGCAAAGAACCATCCGATGCCCTCGTAGACCCGAAGTCCGAGAAGTCTGCGAACTGTAAAGTACAGCGACAGTTGCACAAAACTCCCCTAAAATACTAAAGTCTTAATCCCTCAATCTCATCGTCAGCGACCTCCCTGAGCCGAGATCCAAGCCCTACAGGGGGCGCCCTCTTGCGCAGGTTGCTTAGTTTGTAGTTTTTAAAACATTTATTAAGGCTGGAGCTCTGCTGGCTTTTATGCCCGATGAAGTAGCAAAAGCCTCGTGGATAAAAAAAAACTTGACACTGGCAGTAATTGCAGAATAAGGCGTCAGATCGCCATAAAAAAAAAGTGTTGTGCGTACATACGGAAGTATGGACTCTCTTCTACATGACCTCGCCATTTCGTCATGGAGTAACCCTGCGATGGCGAAGGGGTGGCTAATGCATTTTCAACTGTTAAAAGTTGTAGCTAAGTGTGAAAGAAAATGTCTGTCATTTACCAGTAGACGCGCGGTCGCTAGCAGGAATGAGGTCAGTAGTTGGACAGTATCGTTTATACCTTTGCGTATTTTAAATAATAATAATAAAATATATTTCACATTGCTTATCAATGGCAAATGGCTTGTCAACAGTGAATTGTAATGCCAAAATTAAAAAGGCATAATTCCCGCACAATTTGAACATGGAACGCATTCTTTCCACGTATATTCCATTTGCGTCTCTCTCTTCGCTAAAATCACTCACAATGTAAACATCTACAACGCATCTCATATTTTACCGTCGTTTTTGAGAAACTTATGTCAAGAAATCACAATATAACTTCGTCTGTGTATTGTGGAGGATTGTGCAGCGAGACTGACTGTTAACATCGTGAACTGGCGACAGTAACGTAGTGGAGGTAAGCGCGGGTAATCATTGCTGGACGAATGGCTTTTCAAGGTAGGTGAGCTTCCTTTTCTATTTGGCTGCCATTGATATTCAATGTGAGATTTGAAACAGCGCCTCACCAATCAGCAGCGCAGTGGTGGTCTCCTCTTCATATTTCGCGCCGCATACGCGAGGAGTTTATCCACCATCCATCTAACAAAAGTTGTAGTTAAGTTACGTGTAAAACAAAATGTCTGTCACTCACCAGTAGATGAAGGAAGCTGCTTCGAACGCGCGGTCGCTAGCAGGAATGAGGTCAGTAGTATTAGCCACATGGTTCAGTCTGAAACAATAAGGTATTATGAATAAAAATGAATCACAAAAATTTATGTACGAGAACTAGAAAACGACTTAACTAATTTGGCTGATTATTAATTATTTTTTTGGTAATTCGAGGGAAAAGGTATTGTGTAAAATATTTTTTTCGAAAACATAACGGGTTGTATCAGACTTTATGACGGACGAAGCCAGGCACTTTCAACTAGTATTTTATACGTATAAATATTTAAAGAAACTCTTTGTTGTAGCTATTGTTTAGCTTTTTTATTTTGTTTTTTAAAAGATTACTAGCATAGTTTTTCAGTCTACTAGTATTCTTGTTAACCGCTCGTGCTAAGCTAAAATGCTTGTGTTCCGAGTGGGTACACGTCGGTAGTGCAATGGGTGGGGATCGAACCGGCGACCACAAGATCACAAGTCCGACACCCTAGCTATTGGGCTACGGCCGCTGAATATTTAAAGATGGTGTCAATATAATTTTTTTTATAGTTTCTTCACTCTCTTCTGACATAGGTACGTGGTATTAAAACTTCAATAACGATAGGCTACATTTGATTTTCAACCTTATTAGTAATAGTCACTTAGGCGATATTGCATTATCACCGACCTTATGTAAAAGAGGGCACTGTTTTTTTTGCATAATGGTGCGGTTATTCTAAAAAGGCTTCCTCTGCTGTCTTTTACCGGGGAAAATGCATTAGCACACGCTGCAGTGATGTTATGCTAATCTGTTTCAAAATTGAGATTAATAAAATTCGATCACTAGTGGCTTAACCTAAGATGCAGGTTCGAGTCCTGCCGGTGGTCGAATTTTAATCTCAATTTTGAAACATAGTATACCTATGGTAAACATTTCCGTAAAGTATTCATAAACAATAACAAATGTGATTTTTAATTTATAATATTTGAGGGCTTAGTCACTAAAGCCCCCCGGTTGCGCCTTCAAAGGCCAATAATGCGGAGAACGGCTAATGCATTCATAATTTCTGAATAAACATTTGTAACTATCATTAAGCCGTTGGTCCTTATTATTATAACATAATCGCATATCATGGAAAGGGCAGCAGCGTTTCCTTGTGTGTTACAACATAATTCTGAGGTCACCAACCTCCCCTGGGAGGAGGCCCGTGTTCAGCAGTTGACGTTATATAGGCTGATGATGATGATGAGTCATTATGATGGTACATTTTACAGCCACTGGCAATGTCATTTAAAAGGCATTCGTGGGGCCGAAACCGGCATTGAAGAGGCCTTTGGTACCTTTTTATACAGGGTTATTTGTAGAAGATTAACAACTTTTCAGGGGTTGAAAGTACTGATGGTTATAAGCAACTTTTACCATGGGACCAACCCTGAAATCGCGAAACAAAAATCTTATCTTTTGTCGAGGTAAATAAATATATGGAACAGCTGTTTTTTTTTTTTTATATACACCAATGAATATACCTCCACAAATACGAAACTTAGTATTATCCGATGCAACCTCTTCTCTGATCTAACAACTCATTTTTTTTACGGATATTATGTTAGTTAGCCAGATGGCTTTTGCCACTTCACTAGGCATAGCTAACAACACATGTCCACCCAAAACTAACGGCAAATGATCGCTTACTGACATGAAACATTGCTGGCTGAGTGACCGTAAAGTAAAGCGTTCGTATAGGCGCGGTCGGTCCTTTCACTAGATCTTTTAGTATCTGTGGTCTTAGGGCACATGGCCTTGTTTTAGTATCACGAATTGTATGAACTAGAATTGTTTGTTATGTAATTAGTTGGTTTCGCCTTTATGGTTATGAGAATAAGGTCTATAAAAGTACAAAGGTTAAATTTGAAACGGGGCCTACAATTTTATCCGCATTGGATAAAGTTCTGTGATTGCAAATCTATTTCTATAATGTCGTTTAAATACATTTGAAATGAAATAAAAAAGTTTTTTGATTATTAACAATAAACTTATGGAACCATCTTAAGGCGAGATCCAAGCTCACAATCTGCATCCGACACCCAACAAAATTCTTCTAAAAATATAAAGTCATTAATCTTCAACCCCCCCGCTATTCAGCAACTGCCCTGAGGCAAGAGAATTGCGCAGATTGCTTAGTTTGTAGTTTGTAAGAGGCTGTGTCCGTCCGAAAAATATAATTGCGCAGTTTAGCTTAGTTTGTAGTTTATATTTTAACTAGCTTCCCGCGCGCGGTTTCAACCGCGTAACTCCCGTTCCCGTGGGAAATTCATAATAAAATATAGCCTATGTTCTTTCTCAGGCTCTAGACTATATCTGTACCAAATTTCATTTAAATCGCTTCAGTAGTTAAGGCGTGATTGCGTAACAGACAGACAGAGTTACTTTCACATCTACACTAATATTATAAAGAGGAAAGATTTGTACCTATTTTTGTATGTTTGTAATGAATAGGCTCAAAAAGTACTGGGCCGATTTAAAAAATTCTTTCACCAATAGAATGCTACATTTTTCCAATTTGACATAGGCTACATTTCATTTTGAAAAAAATTAGGGATCCTTGGTAAAATTTGAACAATGTAACCGAAGGTGTAGAAAAATGAGTCTTAAAATGTCTTTCGTCGAATGCGCTGCCGAAACTATTAGCGATAGAACAAAATAATGTACAACAATATTGAAGAACATCATAATGTCTACAAAAAACTCCGCGGTAGCATATGTCCAACTATTGTAGTTATGTCACTACAACAACTTTTTTCATTTTAAACATTAATGAAAATGCTAACCAAATTCAAACCATGCTATTTATGTGTTTATATTAATCCTTATCCAAATAAATTATTTTATGGTCAAGACCATTTAACTACCTATAAAATAGTTTTTAATCTTTATATATAAAACAAAGACGGGTTTGTTACAACACTTATAACTCGAGATCGGCTGGATCAATTTTCATGGTTTTTGTTTCGTTGGATTTGTCTACGCCCTGAATAGCAGAATACATTTTAAAAACAAAAGAAAGTCGTGTTAGTTACACTATTTATAACTCAAGAACGGCTGAACCGATTTGGCTGAAAATTGGTAGGGAGGTAGCTAAGAACTGGGAGAAGGACATAGGATACTTTTGGGTAGGGGTAGGGTAGGGTAGGGGTAGGGTAGGGTAGGGGTAGGGTAGGGTAGGGGTAGGGTAGGGGTAGGGGTAGGGTAGGGGATAGGGTAGGGTAGGGGTAGGGGTAGGGTAGGGGTAGGGTAGGGTTAGGGTATGGGTAGGGTAGGGCAGGGGAAGGGTATAAAAGTCCACCCGTGCGAAGCCGGGGCGGGCCGCTAGTTTATAATATTATACTAGCTTCCCGCGCGCGGTTTCACCCGCGTAACTCCCGTTCCCGTGGGTAATTCATAATAAAATATAGCCTATGTTCTTTCTCAGGCTCTAGACTATATGTGTGCCAAATTTCATTTAAATCGCTTCAGTAGTTAAGGCGTGATGTTCTTTCTCAGGCTCTAGACTATATGTGTGCCAAATTTCATTTAAATCGCTTCAGTAGTAAAGGCGTGATTGCGTAACAGACAGACAGACAGACAGACAGACAGAGTTACTTTCACATTTATAATATTAGTAAGGATAAGGATTTTGCTGCAGCCCGGTGAGGTAGTAGAAGTTTCATGGCAAACTACATTTAAGATCATCCCGTATTATGTCTACTGCTGAACATGGATCTCCTCCTGAGACTATCTGATGGTTTTGCCATAGTCACCACGCATGGCAGGTGTTTGGTGACACAAGGAGAGGGCTGCTGCCCGTTCCTTGCTATACTGATTGTTATAGATGATGTTATAACAAATGGGACCAACGGCTTAACGTGCTCTCCGAAGCACGGAGGGCTTTCCTCTTATCTTAGATTTTACACAAAGATTTCTTGTCCGGCTGAGTTTTATTTAAATAGTTTTTCATAACTAATTTAGATCCCCGAGACTTAAAGGAAGACTACGAAAATAGCGTTTTCTTTTATTAAAGTGGTCTAATAGGCTAGTTGACACATATTAAATTATGTTACAATGATGTTTATATCTAAAAGTATTTGTGATTTGGAACCTAAATATAATAATTTCTGTTCATAAAACTTGAATATGTTTGTATAAACTCAATATAAAAATTATTTCTTTTGTCTATGTCGTTAACTTCCGAAAACGCTATCAGCCATTTTGTGACGTCATACATCTTGTTAAAAAACATGAACGCGATCCTTTACTATTACACTTTCTGAGTCGTGACGTCATCGATCTTGAACACAGATATTGTATATAGATCAACATGGCTGACATCATTTTCATCTCTAAATGTCAAGCCAATTTTAAAATATTTACTTTAGACAAATAAACAATTCTTATTCTTATTCTTATTTAGTGCTTTCTAGATCTCAAATAAATGCCATATTCTTTTCTTGATCTTGTAAAACCATCCTTACCATATAAAATCAATTTAAAAACACTGTCAACTAGCCTATTACCAATGTAGGAAATACAAACTGTCCCATATTAGAATGTAAAGTTGCAAAACCATTATAATTTATGTTCAATACACTTGTTTAAACATTGTCTGAAATGTAAAAGTAATTTAATATTAAAAATATTTGGCAATGAGCTACATAATCTTCAATTGGGTTGATGAGAGGAATTATGTATTATGTATTGTGACCTGGTTATGAAAAAAATATTAATATTACTACTTTTTTTTTATTTACATTTTAAAATTTCATAATTATTTTGTTTAGTTTAATTTTAACTTATAATTTCCGGAAACATTTATTTCTTGGACACATAATATCTAGCTGTGGTCCCAAGAAATAGTTTTTAAGAATAGTGGGAATCGAACCCACTATTCAGAGATAGCTAATGTGACAACTGCGCCAATAGGGTCCGTCAATTTATATTACATGTTATTTTTTTTGGGCGGACGTAATATTTTGTTAGCCCCGAGTATTTTACTACTTCACCGGGCATAAATATTATATGTGTTCAAATAAAGGATGCCAGTTAAAGTAGATAGAACCTCGTGGGTAACTATAAATGTCTGCCCGAAAATAAATCTGAGAATTAATTCGACTACAAATAGTCTAATTATTTCAAATACCTACATTCTTCGACTCCAAATAGTCGGAGAACTATAAATAAAGTATATTTCACAAATAATTTTATTATCCTTGTTGCATGATAACTGGCTGAGTCTTAAAATTATTGTTCTTTTAAAAAATAATAATATTAAGAACAATAATTTAAAAAGGATAAAGTAAAAAATAAGAGGTCGAATGGTCAGCCAGTGGTCAACAATTATGTATTAAATTATTAAAATCAGGTACCTAAATACAATTAATTAATATATTTAACTAGTTTTAAGTAAAATAACAACTCATTGAGATTTAATTTAAAATTACGAATTCGCAAAAAATATGTTAAATATCTCGTATTTTTCGTAATGTTTTTGTAGATGAAGTTATATAAAGTGTTTTTAATTCAAGTAGATATATTTGTTCGACCGTAAGCGAGATATCGGGTTCAAACCCCGGATTGAGTAAAAAATAGTGTTACTAGATTTTTTATTTTTTTATTTAACCAACTTTCAGACTTTTGGCTCGTAATTAGGGTTCCGTGCTCGAAGGGTAAAAACCGGACCCTATTACTAAGACTTTGCTGTCTCAAGAACCGCGATAGCTAGACAGATAAAATTTTCACAGATGATGTATTTTTATTGCCGCTTAAATAAATATTCAAGGGGGCTCAAATAGTGATATCTTTACCTAATATTAATTGCAGTTTCTTTTTAGTCCATAGGTACTGTTATGAGACCAATAACCCTTTAGAAAGCATCGGTGGCTCGGTGTGGGACGGTAGTGGCCCCAGGTGACAGAAAGACCTAATGTTCTGGGTTCGATTCCCACCCGGGACATTTCTCAGCAACAATAAATTGTGTATTTGAGATTAACGACGAAAAAAAAATGTAATATTTTTTTTTTACTTTTTTTTGCTTGATATCAATAACAACTACAGGTTGGCACTTGAATTTGGTACGGAACCCTTCGTGCGCGATTCCGACTCGCACTTGGCCGTTTTTTTTAAACCTAGATATTTCTCAGAACACTCTCGCGTCTCAGAGACAACTAACGTAACCAACAAAGCAGTCCATTAATAACATTCACATCTCCGGACTGACTGCGTAAAATTTAAGAGTTTTTTCAGGTCTGGTTTGACCTGGCTAATCAAGGTGAAGTAGCAAAAGCCTCCTGGCTAACTACATAATGTCCGTCCGAAAAAAAAGGTAGATAGTATTGTAAACTGGTCCTTTTAACCTTTGTTCGAAAAAGTTTACTAATTGACAACATACCTATATATGACAGCCCCCATTCTTCACAACACTTGTTCAACCATATGTGTATGTAAGCTGATAAAACAACTTTCATAACCTATTAGTCTAAACTAAATTATTAAAACCCGGCTTTTGGCTAAACACGATTTTGAAACAATCTTTATTTTGTGCTCCGCTCCAATTAGTCTTACCGTGATGATATAGGACTATAGGCCCTATTTATTAAGGGAGCCTATATATGCCAATATATGTCTCCCTTAATAAATGGGCTATCTAACACTGAATGATTTTTTCATATCGAACCAGTAGTCCTTGAAATAAGCGCATTCAAGCTAACAAACATAGTTTTCTATCATCGTCATTACCGTCTAATTTAACAAACAGTCCGTTTACTTCCACTGCTGAACATGAGTCTCCTCTTAACAGACCTTGACAAGCAAGGGTCGTTGAGGGATATTGTCATAATCGCTTGGCGAATTAGTGATCGCAGTAAGATGGTGCGTGTATTTGAACACGGAGGATTCACAAAACTATTTGATCACTGTCGATGCGTCAATATTTATTATAATTTTGGATGTTTGGAGATCACTCTGTGCTGTGTGATGCTTGATACTGACTGTACTAGTGTGTTTACTGTTACACAACATATATCCGTCAGCCCTCATTATACATAACACTAGTTCACCCATATGTCTATGTAAGCTGATTAAACTGTCGCAACCCATGTCTATCATTGGTTTGGACTGAATTAGTAATAAACTTGCTGCTTGTTGGTTTTATATGTGTCACCGGTAAATAATAAGAATCGTATGTTGATCAACTTACTAGTCACTTGATCAACTTTCTCGGTAGTTGGTAAACTAATGAGGTATTGGGTGGTTAAAAAAAAACCTAAACGAATGGGGTTCAACAGGACTTATTAAAGTTGAAGTTTTTTTTGTTTTGTTACAACAGTGGCATAGTTTCGTTTGGTTAGGTTAAATGTCATCCCCGGAGAGTCCGCGGCACCATCCAAACTGCGGACGGCGGCGACGGCGGACGGTTCACCGGAAATGCAAGCGCTTCTCAGCGATACCCGGTGGCCCTCACACTCATGGCGGAAGAAGGAGTACCCGGGGGGGTTTTAGTGGCGGTAGGGTCCTCTCCTCCTAGGGTGAGTCCCCACATATCCCACCGCCGGTTTCATAACGGCGGTGGTTGAATGCGTCAGGGTTAAGTAAATCCATATAATAATCATGCGCGTTCACTGAAACTAGCGTTGTTACTCTATGACAGCGGGTAGAGTGATGTTTTGTAACGTATTTTTATAATTAATACGTTACATGGGTCTCTTGTTAAAAGACCTTGGTCGTTGATATTATCATAATCACAACGCTTGGCATGCGGACGATCGCAGTAAGATGGTGAGTATCCTAGATCTGTTAGATGCTAGGTACTGCCCATCCATCAGCGGTATGTATAGTCGAACCTTACATGAATAGACATGGAGACACGGAGTGGTTTATCGTCCGGCCGCAAAAACCATAGCTAGCTGGATTTTGAGTTCTCGAAAAAAAAATGTATTTTTTTTTGGAGCCGAAAATCTATTTTATTTCAAATCTGTATCTTTAATTTAAAATAGGTCAGTAATTTAGGAGTAAAAAGTGTTAAACAAACATACAATTACTTTCACATTTATTATATAAGTAAATAAAAAATATATCAATGTTTGTATAAAAATAAAAGTAGGCCGCACTTGTGGCTGCGTACGCATACGTTGTTGCGTCATAAATATATGTTCCCAATATCCCCACTCATATTATAAAAGTAACTTTGTCTGTCTATCTGTTTGTACGTTTACTATTATAATTTCGCACCTTAAAAAAGGATTAATGCTATTGTTTATTGCAAAAAAAATCTGGCCAAAGTAAAGAAGGTCAGTTTTTTTTTGCACCCGCGGGCCTACAATACAGTATCCAGTCAGTCCACTGCCGACCATAGGCCTCCTCTTGATAGTCCTTGATTGATAGGGTCGTTGAGAAATAATGAAATAATGAATTTTATTCAGCACTTGCCGTGTGGTTTCCGGCTTAGAATAGACCACCCCATGTCCTGCCATGGGTGTCATAAAAGGCGGGGATCCCTTCTTTTCGCATAATGTTCTTTGTCCTAATATACTTTGGCATAACGATTTTGGCACAATTTGTTTTGGCATAATAATACTTCGGCATAATTTTTTTAGGCATACATTTTATGTTGGCATAATCATGTAAAAGACTAATTTGTTTTGACATAAATTTGATTCGCATAACGTTAGTAGGCCTAATCACTATTAGCATAATAATATTTAGGCATACAATTAATATAAATAAAAAAAAAACAATTTTCATGCAAATGATTTATTATACATAACATTATGTAACTTAAACGATTTTTCGGTGCCGCGGCCGACTTGTAAGCAAATGACAATCGGTTAGGTTAGGTTAGAACTGCGGCCATACAACGCACGAGCCGAGCGAGCGAAGCGAGCGGTGCCGCGGCAGCGGCCGGCGAGTGGGTTATTCTAAAGCATTATAAATTTATGCTTTAGAATATTATGCTTAATCATTATGACAGTTAGAGAAATTAGAACTTTATACTTAAAAAAGTTATGCTTTAGAACTTTATGCTTAATAAGTTTATGCTTTAAAATATTATGCCTAATCATTATTATGGTTACAGACATAATGCTTAAAAAAATTATGCATGAGCTGTTATGCGTAATTATATTATGCGAAAATATAATTATGCCAAACAACATTATGCTAAGTTATATTAGGTCTTAAAATTTTATGCTAATGGATAGGGAACCTAAAAGGCGACTAAGGGACATATGGCTGATGGATGGGCAGCAGCATCTATTAGCTCAAAGTTTACATCTTACTGCGATCACCAATCCGTCTGCCAAGCGTGGTGATTATGGCAAAATCCCTCTACGATCCTGGCTTGCCAAGGTCTGTTAAGAGGAGGACGTCAACGGGCTGTTGATGATGATGATGATGATGATTCAGCACTTAGGTATTTACATACACTTGTACTTGTCAGAATTACAATGTAAGAAGACAAATTAATTTAAAAAGAATCCCCTAAACTAACAGATAATTCTTACTCTATAAAATATCCGACTAAGTAACTTACAGTAGTAGGTAGGCAATAGCAAATCTACAGATTGCGTGGTCCGTCTGTCGGTCCTATGACATTTTTTGCAATTAACCAATCATTATTATTATAAGAAGAAATTAAAACCGCATCCAAATTGCAAGTGGTCACATTATATCTAAGTGGCACACACCTGAGGGCACACTTATGGGGTTTAGGACCACGATGATGATGATGAGAAATATTACTTTTTATTTAACGAATTACATAATCAATAGTTGACGTCTGGCTAGCGCTCAGACGCGCGCTATGCACCCGCTCTATTTGGCGAAGCCTTTATTGACGCGTTAATAACTTAATGTTACCGGAAACAGGAAATGACACATCCAACCGTCACTATAGTGACGCGATCAGAAATGTAATACTGTTTCTCCGTCCGTTAGTCCGTCGCCGAGGGATTGGATAACAATCCACTTTCAGTTTTATTTGATACTTGCTTGAATTCCTTTGGGGAAATGGAAAAGTTATTGGATCACCAACGGTATTCTATTAAGAATTAAAGAAAATAGGATTAAAAATGCAAAATGCAAAAGCTTGAGAAAAGGTGGAGAAATTATGAAGTTCCTACTGGAGTTATGCGGGTGAAACCGCGTGCGGAAGCTAGTAATGATAATAAATTAAAAAGCCTGATTATTAACAAAGTCATTGAAGCACTAACGTCCCTCTTAGAGACGTGTTACAAGGAGATTAATAAATTTCGATGACAGACTGTGGTTCCACCGTAGCCTAATTGGTTAAGGCATTAGGGGCTTAACCTAAGATTCAAAATATATAATAATAATATTAAAACAAAAACACTAATAAGATTTGATTTTTTTTTTGGATGCTCGAATAGAAATAAGAGTATAATTAAGGACAGAACAACTAAAACTGTTTTATAAATAAAGAATGTATGGAATCAGTACGATTTTTAGGACAATGAAGGAGACGGTTGTGTAGGGAACGCAAAGATTTACTTTGATTAGAAAAGCAATACTGAAATTAAGATGTTAAGTATGGTGGAGAAGAGGGAGAATTAAGTAAGGACAATAGAGTGGTCAATGCACTCATATATCTGCGCTGCCAGATAGGTCATTTAATTTTTTCATAGATCAATTAGAATTAATACTAAACTATTGTTTTGACTATTTGCAAGTGCCTGTGATACGTTGCGTCGGTTTAAGTAAATAAAAATGATTTTTATTTTTATTTTAAGGCAAAGGTTGGACCGGTGCTCTTAGTAATCGAATGTTTACTTACACTATTACTTGTAGTGAATGGTTGCAGCTGAGGTCTTGCATAATATCATATCAAGATGAAGCTTTCTCTACTTAAACTGTTTGTAAACGGTCTTAGACTAGTCTAGACTGTTGGCGGTCCGAAAAGGGTCATGCGGGCTATTGAGGTCATGACCTTTCTACTGGAGCATAGTTACCGATGTATCAGTTATATTATACGAGGCCCTGGCCTTTTTTTTCGAACGGACTTTATGTAGTCAAAAGGCTTTTACTATAACGGGCATAAAGGCGAACAGAGCTCCAGCCTAAAGGACCCTGAAAGTGAGAGATAGAGAGCTGCTCTAATAAGTTGTGATAAAACTCGATATGCCATCGCTTTTCATTTTTAGCGGAATTAACACTAGATATTTTGTCTTTTTAAATTAGATTAATATGGATTTCCGCAAAGTAACGCCTGATTCTATTAATTATGATAAGTTTTAATTCAATCAATCAATTCAGTCCTAAAAAAAGAAGAAAAGTTAGTTTTAATTTTATTTTATTTCAAAATCAGCATACAATTAGTAAATTATCCTTGAATAGGCGACCATACGTGACACTACCCACATTACAGTTTATTACATAACATTAAAATTATTAAAATTTTTGTAAATGTAAATTCACAATTATTATTATTAATGTATATATTTATATTGTAAATAAACCATTTGGTTTAATTCGCAATATTATCACTTTTAACGAATATCGAAACGCAGGATGACTACACTGCACTCAAAAAAATATGTTAAATATACCGATAATATGCATTATAATTTGATATTAGGTAAATTAAGCTAGTACCGTTGAGAAAGGCTTAAATATGCCAATGTTTATGCAAATATGCAAATGCATATAATTCGGTCTGTAGTTATTGTACCGATGGTTACATTATTATATATATATTACAAATACCGCTACGCTACGGAGGTTGTTGTTCCAGAAGCATACATAGGCACAAACAGACAGCGGGAAGCGACTTTGTTTTATTTTATGTATCTAGTGATTGGAGGATATTTTAAAGTATATAAATCAACATACCATAGTGTCGCTTTAGTTTTGTTTTATTAGTTTAATTGAGTTGAAAAAGGTAAAGCTATTTTGCTCTACAGTTACATATATGTAAAAAATCGCCTACAAAATAAATTCTTTGTTATGAGTCATGTAGCTTATTCTAGAAGTTTTATACAAAAATTAGGAAAACTACGAGTGTTAAATCGTATTTTACTATTTTTTGTCTCCCCTATAATAAGTTATTTAAACCGCTCATTAAATTTTGCACGTCGTTGTAAAGATACGCTCTGTGGACCTTGAGATTAACTTTTGTAGACGTCGGATGTAGCTGTTTATATTATGATGTATAAATCATAAACTGTGACTGACTGTGTATTTTTATTTACTTGAGTTTAAAGTTATGATTTCTTTATGAGGATTTTGTGGGAAAAATGTATTTAAATAAAAAATAGATTGATCATATCAATGTTTGACTTGAAACGAGTCAAACATTGATATGATCAATCTATTTTTGCCGTAGCGACATGTTTTTTTTTTTCCGGACTGTTGTTAGCCAGGAGGCTTTTGCTACTACACCGGACATAAAAGCGAGCAGAGCTCCAGCCTAAATAAATGGTTTAATTACTACAAACTAAGCAACCTGCGAAAGAGATTAGCGTCCTATGCGGGACTTGGACCTCGGCTCAGGGCGGTCGCTGGCGGGGGGATTGAGGAATGATGTCTTTAGATTTTTAGGGGAATTATGTACAACTGTGCGTAGCGGCATGTTGAAATTACGTAATTTTCTTGTTTACATTGTAGTTTTGCATGGCAAAATGGCTTATAATAACGTTCAATTTCGAACTTTCAATTTCGTCGTTGATACAAGTAAAGCCTTGGATTTTCATATGACTTTTACTAGTCGGAGTACTTTAAGGTTTGTGTATATAAATCATCCTGCTCCTGTTACTGTAGGAACTTCATAATTAAATATCTTCTTCACAATAAATCTTTCGTTGATATATGAACAATGATATCACAGAAACAATTTTTCAAATCGGACTTGTAGTTCCTGAAATAACTGCGTTCAATCAAACTTTTGGAATTAATAAGAATTTTGCGCTTTCTAATTTTATTACATTCTTTGTGAAAGTGCATCTATGCCTTTCTACAAAATAGAATGACTAGAAGAAAAACATAGAGTATATGTTTTTCTTCTAGTCATTCTATTTTGTGACACTACGAGTACTACACATGATTGTGACTAAATATATATTTAAATTCTAACACAAACAAACAAACTCTTCAGCTTTATATATTAGTAAACTTGCTTCCCGCGCACTGTTTCACCCGTGTAACTCCCGTTCCCGTGGAAACTTCATAATTAAATAATGCCTATATCACTCAGGGTGAATGTAGCTTCCAATTGGTGAAAAAATGTTAGAAATCGGCACAGTAGTTTTTGAGTTTATTCATTACAAACATACACACAAAAATACAAATCTTTCCTTTTTATAATATTACTAGCGACCCGCCCCGGCTCCGCACGGGTACAATGATGATGTATTATACATTTAAACCTTCCTCTCGAATCCCTCTATCTATTAAAAAAAACCGCATCAAAATCCGTTGCGTAGTTTTAAAGATTTAAGCATACCTAGGGACATAGGGATATAGGGACAGAGAAATCGACTTTGTTTTATACTATGTAGTGAAATATATAGATAGATAAATTACTTCTGCAAGCTGGGACGGATCGCTAGAATCTTTAAACGGTGAATATCTACATCATTGCAGGCGAAAATTAATACCTCGTCTAACATAGTAAATAATACCTAATCCAAACGGTCAGTTTCATACTTCGTCGCAGGCGCAAATTGACGCGTTGTTTAAAATGAGCGGTCTGCGTGTCTCGGTCTGTAGAGTTTGAAGTTTTCCGTGTTCAAATATTCTAAAGTACCATTCTGGTAGGTAACTATATAGTTAACTGCGCCCCGCAGTTTTACCCGCGTTACTCTGCTCCAGTGGGTCGGAGCGTGATGATTTGTAATCTATATGTTAATCCAGCTTATAACCTATCCCGGTGCAAAATTTCAGCCAATTCCGTTCAGAAGTTTTGGCGTGAAAGAGTAACAAACATCCATCCATCTATCCATACTTACAAACTTTCGCGTTTATAATATTAGCAGGATGATCGTGAAAAACATTCGCAATCTACAGTAACTAGTTACTAGATTCTTAAGTGATCATCAACGTTAAAATGAACTAAAAACTGTTAGTAACAAATGAGTTTCAAAACGCGTGATTAACAATTTTTATTTGTATATAGATTAATTTACACGATACCGTGTAAGTTAATCTATGATTAATATTGTTGTACAGAATGCAATGACAAACAACACTCAGGAAGTATTGAAAGCGAATTCAATTTCATAACCCAGAAACGGATTTTAATGTCTCAGCGATGTTGGAGTTAAAAGCTATGTTAGATGATCGTTGCTTTTGATTTTGACATTAATAGGTGTTTTTTATTTTTTATTAAATATAGGCTTACGTTTGACCATAATCTCGCTTGATGGAAAGCGAAGATAAGGCCTAAGATGATACACGCGTGCCTAGAAAGTGTCTGTGTAAATTACAAAATAGATATTAATAAATTTTGACCACCAGCAGGATTCTAACTTTTAACATTTTAGGTAAAGCCCCATAGGGGCTTAACTATATCATCATCTATCATCTATCATCATCATCATCACGAGCACGGTGGAACCCAACCAGTCGTCGAAATTTATCAATTTCTTTATAAAACGTTGTTGGTTCTAACGGTCAATTTCCACATCAGCGCAAGCGCAAATTGATGCGTTGTCTAAAATAAGTGGTCTGCGTGTCACGGTCTGTAGACTCCTTAGTTTTCCGGGTTCAGAGATTGTAATGTACAATTTGATGTACGAAGAAAAACGAGGCGGTTAATGATCTTGAAAACATTAATCTAGGTTTTTTTTCGGACGGACATATTAAGTTAGACACGAGGCTTTTGCTACTTCACAGGGCAAAAAGACGAGCAGAACTCCAGCTTAAATAAATAGAAGTAAAGACTACAAACTAAATCGCTGGCTGGGGGGTTGAGGAATGATCTGATGATACTAATAAAGTGGAAAGATTTGATTTGTTAGTTTTAGTTAGTGGGTTTAGTTAGTGAAGTCGTTTTAGTACAGTGTTTAGTTTGTTAGTTTTATAAAATAGGCACCGGTTTAAAAAAAATAAAAATAAATAGCGACATTATCCAGGAGTAACATAGGCATATTCAATATCGAAGTTGGGTTATCTAATAATAATTTTTTATCTGACCAGTAGTTCGAAAACCAGCTAATCTCAGCAATGACTGGTCCGATTTGACAATTTTTTTCAGTGTTAGACGAACCATCCGATTTGTTCCGATGCCCTCGTAGACCCGAAGTCCGAGAGGCCCGCGAACTGTAAAGTAGAGCGACAGTTGCACAAAACTCCCCTAAAATACTAAAAGTCATAATCCCTCAATCTCATCGCCAGCGACCAACCCCAGCCGAGGTCCAAGCCACACAGAGGGCACCCTGTTGCGCAGGTTGCTTAGTTTGTAGTTTTTAGACCATTTATTACGGCTGGAGATCTGCTCGCCTTTATGCCCGGTGAAAGTAGCAAAAGCCTCGTGGCTAAAAATAAAAATGTAGATAGCTCATTAATCGAAAAAAAATATAGGGTATGTCCTATGGTGAAGTTCCCACGGGAACGGGTGCTGTGCGAGTAATAATGGGCGCTAGTATATATATATATATTACTACAACACTTAAGCGAGACCATGACACCGTGTCTTAATTATATTGTATGATGTATCAGCACTACATAGTATAAAACAAAGTCGCTTTCTCTGTCCCTATATCCCTATGTCCCTATGTATACTTAAATCTTTAAAACTACGCAACGGATTTTGAAACGGTTTTTTTTAATAGATATAGGAGAAGAATTCAAGAGGAAGGTTTATATGTATAATACATCAGCATTGTACCCGTGCGGAGCCGGGGCGGGTCGCTAGTTATACATATAAGCCAACCTCTTGAATCACTCTATCTACTAAAAAAACCACATCAAAATCCGTTTCGTAGTTTTAAAGATCTATGTATATATTGGGACGGACAGACAGCGGGAAGCGACTTGGTCATACTATGTAGTGAAGTGTATGTTGAAGGAAGTTGAATTAGCCAATCAATTAAGTAAACGGTGTCATTCAAGCAATAGCCATGAATGATTGGTAACTAATTGTTTTATTCAACGTTTAATTAACTGTTTGGCTGAGGCTTGATGAATGAAGTTGTATTTTTTTAATTAAACAGACTTAGTTTGTAGTTTATAAATCATTTAATAAGGCAGGCGGTTAATCACGTAACGTTATTACTATGACTTTGATAAAAATTTCTTTGCTACTCAATGTTAAATTCGTGCAAAAAATATTTTATATTTATGTCAATTTATTAAGTTCACTAGCTGACCCGACAGACGTTGTCCTGTTCTAACTAAAACTCTATATTCAATTGAACTTTTAGTATACGCGTGATAACTCTGAACTAATCGTAATGTGTGCCAAAAAATTTAGATTTTTACATCCTCTTCGTAAGAAATAAAAACCAGCCAAGTGCGAGTCAGTCTCGCGCACGAAGGGTTCCGTGCCATTTTCAAGTGCCTGCCTGCTGCCGTTATTGATAATGAGCAAAAAATGGCAAAACGAGGTTTGCTGTATGGGCCCTTTAATTTTATTTTACTTTTATTTAATTTTTTAGTACAACGGCAACGGAAATACATCATTTGTAAAAATTTGAACTGTGTAACTATCGCGATTCTTGAGATACAGCCTGGTGACAGACAGACAGCGAAATCTTGGTAATAGGGTCCCGTTTTTACCCTTCGGGTACGGAACCTTAAAAAATAACAAATTTTTACTAAATGTATCTGAATGTATATAGGAAAATTATGACAAACACACTATTACAAAAAATCTGTCTGTCTGTGTGTTTGTTTGTTCCGGCTAATTTCAGCAACGGCTTTATCGATGTTGACGGGACTTTCAATGGTATATAGCTAACTAGCTTCCCGCGCGCGGTTTCACCCGCGTAACTCCCGTTCCCGTGGGAAATTCAAAAAATATAGCCTATGTTCTTTCTCAGGCTCTGACTATATCTGTACCAAATTTCATTTAAATCGCTTCAGTAGTTAAGGCGTGATTGCGTAACAGACAGACAGACAGACAGAGTTACTTTCACATTTATAATATTAGTAAGGATAAGGAAATAAAATATAGCCTATGTTCTTTCTCAGGCTCTAGACTATATCTGTACCAAATTTCATTTAAATCGCTTCAGTAGTTAAGGCGTGATTGCGTAACAGACAGACAGACAGACAGAGTTACTTTCACATTTATAATATTCGTAAGGATAAGGAAATAAAATATAGCCTATGTTCTTTCTCAGACTCTAGACTATATCTGTACCAAATTTCATTTAAATCGCTTCAGTAGTTAAGGCGTGATTGCGTAACAGACAGACAGACAGACAGACAGACAGAGTTACTTTCACATTTATAATATTAGTAAGGATTTTAAAGGCTGATTTATATCGCCTGTCAATCAGTGTGCTTATAAAATCCTTAATTAGGGAGCGTTCAAGTATTACGTAACGCAATCTGTGGGGGGGGGAGGGGGTCTCGTAAACGTTACGATGCGTTACAGGGGCGGGAGGGGGTCTTTCTTACAACACTTTAAGTAACATTGTTTCTAATAAATTAGGGAATTAAAACTCAAAAAACCAAAACCAAAAAAAAATAAAAGGCAAAAATTTATTAAAAAATAAACAAAATATGCAGGTGTTGCGAATTAAAATTCTCTTGCTTTATTTAGTAGATTAAAACTATACCAAGTGTAAAAACTATTTCATAGCTTTTTACGACTTTAGGGTAAAAATGATCACTTGAGTGTTACGTAACGTTTAGAGAGGGGGAGAAGGGGGTCCAGAAAAACGTTACGTCAAAAATCTTCAAAAATTGCGTTACGTTATACTTGAACGCTCCCTTAGCAGCTAGAATTGTCGAGACATATTCAAACCCGGTACCGCGCACGTTACAGTCCACCACTAGACCAACGACCATACTCGTTTTTTTTTTTAAACAGATTGCAGTCCTTTGCTGTAAAATGCTTGTGTTACGAGTGGGTTCACGTCGGTAGTGCAATGGCTGGGGTTCGAACCGGCGACCTCAAGATCACAAGTCCGACGCCCTAGCTGCGCCCCGCGGTTTTACCCGCGTCACTCTGCTCCAGTGGGTCAGAGCGTGATATTTTATAGCCTATATGTTAATCCAGCTTATAAACTATCCGCGTGCAAACTTTCAGCCAAATCCATTCAGTAGTTTTTGCGTGAAAGAGTAACAAACATCCATCCATACTTACAAACTTTCGCGTTTATAATATTAGTAAGGAAGTAGGATAGATGTTTTTATGTTGAATCTTATAAAATAAATGACAAACGTCACATGCGCAATTGACAAGTCAATCACCATACTCGAGTACACTCACAATCACTACTGGAGTAACCAATCAGTAACTAAGTAATACTTACGTAACACAACGTAAGTATGTCACAGATAATGCTATTGTCGTTATTTCAAGCTCTGAGGAAAGCAGGGCATTCCACACACAGAGGAATTCGTTTATGGAATGCATTTACCTATTAGTAAAGTACATGTTATTTGGCTTCGAATAGACCACCCCATGTCTTCACATGGGTGACATAAGAGGCGACTAAAGGATATACAGCTAATGGATGGGCAGCAGCATCTATTAGCATAAGGATACTCACCATCGTACTGCGATCTCTAATCCGTTTGTCAGGCGTGGTGATTGTAGCAATACCCTTAACTTCCCTAAGACAAAATGCCATTACAGCGGAGCGATCGCTAGCATATAATCGCTAACGCAAATTTATGGTACTTTATATTCATCATGTCTCTAAGGGGGACATTAGATGGCACTAACGTCCCCCTTAGAGACATGATAAGATAGAGATATGTAAGAAAAGAGATTTATAAATTTCGATGATCGCTTCGGTTTGACCGTAGCCTAATTGGTTCGAATCCCGTCGGTGGTCGAATTTTATTAATCTAAATTTTAAAACTTTTATCATGTAATTTAAAAAAATTTGGGCATTTGTTGATTCTTTTTTGAAACGAGCGATCGTTAGGATTTCGGTTTCATTAAACCGAAATCCGAATTTTAATGGTAAACGTGTGAAAGTAAAACAAAAGGTAGATTTTGTTTTTTTATAAAGTTAGGTACGAAAAAACTAACTACCTTACTAGGTACTAGTTAGATACCTATGCGATGACTCTTACGTCAAATAGAGTATTTTAAACTAACGTGGAGTAGCAAAATATTCGTGACAAAATTCATATATACGTGGAGTAGCAAAATATTCGTGACAAAATTCATATATACGTGGAGTAGCAAAATATTCGTGACAAAATTCATATATACGTGGAGTAGCAAAATATTCGTGACAAAATTCATATATACGTATGTCCGTGCGTCAAAAAAATCAAACACGTAAATTATAAATGTCGTGTAGATCTATTTATTTGATTTATATAAAAACCGACTTTTAACAGTAAACTAAGAGTTCCCTGAACGGTCCTTGTGCGGTTCATCATCAACCCATCTAGGTGTAGTTCTTATCAATATTAACAATGAAAAAAAAGAACTCAATAAACACACTAGTCGCCCCTACGATTTTTGAAAGATTTCCTCGATTTCTCTAGTCTGCCTTCTCAAATAAATTCTCTAAATCCTAAATAAAATCATGGGACCGCCTTTGAAATACCTTCTTTCCAACAAAAAAAGAATAATCAAAATCGGTTCATAAACAACGAAGTTATTCGCGAACAAACATAAAAAAACGGTCGAATTGAGAAACCTCCTCCTTTTTTGAAGACGGTTGAGACTAAGATTGACATAACATACCATTTCTCATACAAAAGCCTATATAAGTACTATGTTGCGGCAATTTACATTTAGATAATAATATATTATATACTCATAAATATATATTCCTACTATTTAAGTATAAAGCCTAACCTCGTAAGTAAATAAAATACATTGTATTTTAATGTGCCTTATTATGACCGACCTTGTAATTATCGCCATTTTGTTTTCTATGTAGGTTGGTAGCACAAAGTATCTATGTTATTGTCTATGGCTGATGTCATTTTCTCGGAAAATGGATGTTTTTTATTTTATTATATGTTAATTATAGCCTCCGTAGCGTAGCCGTATTTGGCTTGCTTTAAATCGCGGAGGTCGTGGGTTCGATCCCCACGCCGGACAAGAAATCTATGTGTAAATTCTAAGATTTCTTTCTGGGTCTGGTTGGTTAAGCTACTACCCTCCGTGCCTCGGAAAGCACGTTAAGCCGTTGGTCCCGATTGTTATAAAAATCGTATACTAGGGAACGGGCAGCATCGTTTCCCTGTGTGCTACATTATGACTGCGGTCACCAACCCGCCTGCCAAGCGTGGTGACTATGGCAAAAACCCTCCCTCGCCCATGTTCAGCAGTAGACGTTATACGGGCTGATGATGATGATGATGTCAAGTACATCAACTACTAGCGACTAGTACGGGTGCAATGCTGATTATACATAATATATTATATGTCACAGGAAAATAATACATATCGTAAATAGATCAACTTTCATGCCACTCATATTGTTAAATTTAGTTGCCAGTTTCAGTGAACGCGCATAATTATTAAAGGATTAATTACTTCATTATTATGACAGTACTTGACCTAGTCTAACCAAACGAGACTATGCTACTGTTGTAACAAAACAAAAAAACTTCAAATTCAATAAGTCCTGTTGAACTCCATTGGTTTAGGTATAGGTTATTTTTTCTTTACCATCCGAAACCTCGTAAGTTTATCAACTTACGATTTTTATTATTTTCCGTTGTCACATATAAACCTTTTTGTACTCTGTACTTTAAGGAAACGTCATTTGACATAAACTCGTCCTCCCGACCCTTAGTTTGCAAAGAACCATCCGATGCCCTCGTAGACCCGAAGTCCGAGAAGCCCGCGAACTGTAAAGTAGAGCGACGGTTGCACAAAACCCCCTGAAATACTAAAAGTCATAATTCCTCAATCTCATCGCCAGCGACCGAACTGAGCCGAGGTCCAAGCCCCACAGGGGGCGCCCTCTTGCGCAGGTCGCTTAGTTTGCAGTTTTAAACCCATTTTTAAGGCTGGCGCTCTGCTCGCCTTTATGCCCGTTGAAGTAGCAAAACTCTCGTGGCTAACTAGGTAAGTCCTTCCAAAAAAAAAGTCTTGTCTTTTGTCAATTAATGATTCAGGATTTTAAAAGTACAGATAGCTAAGCAGTACTTGTTCTGAGACCCGGTGTTCAAGGTTCGATTCCTACCCGTTACAACTGGCTGGGAGAACTAGCTAGTAGAACCCGGGAGTTCACTAGTTACGGTCGAACATATTATTACCACTACACCAACGAGACAGATATGTTACACACAAAATTTGATACCTAATTAGGTATTAGCAGCAGACACCTTGACTTTTTTACTAACCACATTATGTGGTAACACTAACAAAATGAGAAAGCGAGATTTAGAATAAAGCGTCGTACAATGAACGTAATGTTTAGAAGCGTTATTATAAGTTAAATACAAAATGCGCAATGTATTGCGTCAATAGCGATTAAATAATGAAATAAGTAATAGTAGTAATAAGACTAATATAGGTTAGGTATTAGTGCTTGTCTTTCAGCACATATTGGCTTTTTTAACATATATTTATTTTACACAGAACTACACCACAATTAAGTATAGTTAATTACTTAAAACTAAACAAAACATTCATTGCCATCGTGAACCCACTCAGCGAACTCGTAAACACGTCAACCGTATCCCCGACTGCGTAAAGAACATGCCATGCCGGCGGCTCAGTGGAAACAGTAGAAGTTGCTTCTGAGACCTGGAGATCTGAGTTCGATTCTTATGTTTTAAGAACTGGCATATCCATTCGCCGTGTGGTTTCCGGCTTAGAATAGACCACCCCATATCTTCCCATGGGTGTCGTAAGAGGCGACTAAGGGACATTCAGCTGACGGATGAGCAGTAGCATCTATCAGCTCAAAGATACTGCCATCTACCTGCGATCACAAATCAGCCTATCAAGTAGGGTTGCCAGATCGAATTACCATATTATCGAGAGAAAAATCGGGATTTTGGGACTTTGGTCGCGAGATACAAAAATAAAATAAAATAAAATATAATATTGAAAACAGCAACATTAATAAAGTAATTTATTTCTTAGCTTGCCTCATGTAGGTACAGTGCTTTACAGATTTAACCTTTTTTTGTCCTTTTTAACTACCTACTATATTTTAAGAAGACTAATGAAATTCAAACAATTTTCGTCAAAATTGAGGCGAATCACTCCTCTTTTATTAAATCCATGCACATTTCTTTTGTGTAAAGATTGTTCAGTAAGATTATTAATTCAGTAAAATAGGTAATTTAAATTATTGTTTTATAAAAATAAATGATTTTCGGGAGTTTTTTTATTTCATCAGGAGTCGGGAGGGTATCCAAAAATTCGGGAGAATCCCGGCAAATCCCGGCCATCTGGCAACCCTACTGTCACGCGTGGTGATTACGGCAATATCCTTTAGGCCCCTCGCCCACGGCGACTTTTTGCAGCGATACAGTCGCGCGTTTCGTAAACGCGCAACTGCATCGCGACTGAATCGTGGTTTTGTGGGCGATAGCACACAGCTAATGACCGCATCGCGACTATATCGATGCAAACGCGCGACATTATCGCTACTGCATCGCTGCAAAAAGTCGCCGTGGGCGAGGGGCCTTAACAACCCTGGTCCACCAAGGTCTGTTACAGAGGAGGCCCATGTTAGCAGTAGACGTAACCAGGCCGTTGAAGATTGAAGAATAGCTTCTTTTAATAGAATTACAGATTTTTTTCTTTCAAATCAATCGTTACATTTTTAAATACTTACTCTCTTGAGTCTCCACTAAAAGTTTTCAAAATGGTAGTAAATGCATCGACTGCTGATTACCTGAAATAATAAAAAAATAGTTTAAAAACTAGCTCAAATAATAAAGCATTAAATTTAAATTTAAAGTTTAGGAACCCTGCGCGAGTTCAACTCATACTTAGCCGGATGTGTGTGGTATCTTAGTTTTTAAATGTATTTATATCTTTTGCGGTACAATTTTAAGGGAAATCAAAAGCCTTTTTTAATTTTAAACATTCACATACAACTTGCAATACTTTTATCATTACATAGTATAAAACAAAGTCGTTTCCCACTGTTGGTCTGTACCTATGTATGCTTATATCTTTAAAACTCCGCAACGGATTTTGATGCGGTTTTTTTCATAGATAGAGTAATCCAAAAGGAAGGTTTATATGTATAATACATCAGCATAGCACTCGTGCGAAGCCGGGACGGGAAGGTTACCAGATGAAAAAATCAAAAATTCGGTGAAAATGCCTAATTTCCAGTAAAAAATCCTGAGATTTTTTACAGATTGATTTTATTTTCTCAAATGTACTTAACAATTTAAAAAAGTCGTAATATTATCGTTTTTATTCACTGCGGATCTCGCTCACGCGTGCAATTATAACCGAAAGAAGATTATTTTAAGTTTGTTTAACTTTTTATTAAAGAGATCTCTAAAATGTATGTTGTATTTTATTGAAAATTCTAAAAATCCTAAGATTTCATGAGAGTTGCAAAATACGGTCGCAATCCTGAGAAAAGTCTAAAGATCCTGATATCTCAGGACAAATCCTGAGATATGGTAATCCTAGGTGCGGGTCTCTAGTACTAATATATAAAGCTGAAGAGTTTGTTTGGTAGTTTGCTTGAACGCGCCAATGAAATAATAATGAACTTTATTCAGCACTTAGTTATTTACATACACTTGTACTCGTCAAAATTACACTGTATAAAATCTAACAAAAGTATCACTTAAGTAGCTAAAAACATTTTTTAAATAATTTGATCTTACAGAATTTTTAATCAGTCAGTCCGTCTGTCGTGCGATAAATGACAAATGTACACATTATAGTAAGACGCCTTAAAGGTGACAGGTCTAAAATTAACTTCCAAGAATCCGGCCAAAGTCTAAGCGACATCCACCTGAGGGCACCCTTAAAGGGTTAGGACCAACGCTCAGGGTGCCACTGGAGTAGAGTAGATTTACGAACAGTGGTGATGATCGCTGGAACGAGATCACAGTTCGGGGAATAAGCAACTACGAGGTCCTCGGTCATGCCGTCGAGGATCGTACCCTAGCTAACCTGATAACCGCAAATCCCAGGAACTACTGGTCCGTTGTGAAAAATTATTTCAGTGTTAGATTGCCCTTTTATCGGGTAACGCTTTGTAAGGCTTTGTTTAATTATGAAGTTCCTACGACAGCTAGAGTAACTCGGGTGAAACCACTAAGCTAAAGTGTAAAGTTAAAGTTTTTTTAAGACTAAAGTGAACAGACACTTTCTAGACAAGCGTGTATCATCTTAGGCCTTATCTTCGCCTTCCACCAAGCGAGATTATGGTCAAACGTAAGATAAAATTAAAAAAAAAAAGTTAATAATACTCGTACAAAAAGTTACAAAGTAAACTAATATAATGTAGCAATACAATAAGCACGTGTTATTGCCAATGTCGTTAGTAATGAAAAAGTGAGTCGGAAAGCTGCGCCGGCGCGGCGCACGCTCGCTTGCGACTTTGTAAGGACAGTTGCGGACAAAAGTGTTATAAGAAATAATAATTAACTAACAAATGACTTCAGTAGTTTTGACTATATTTAGATACTTAAAGGTACTAAACTAAAGTCATATGTTTCAGCAAGACCTACAGCTGAAATTTCATCTATACTAAAACTAATAATATTATAACGATGAGAGATTGTTTGTTTGCATCGAACGGGGTATGAACTACTGGACCAATTTCAAAAATTCTTTCACTATGTTAGTTACACGAGAGCCATTGGCGAGAGTGTGCTTGTCGGTTGTCTGTCCCTTAAGTGCGTGTGCAAGCTTGTGATATCTTCCCCTAAAAAGCCCAAGAAGGATCGGTTCTACAATTAGAAAGCTACCTTGTACGCGTCCTGGAAGCGGAACTTTATCAGGCGTTCATATATCAAGGGATGGACCGACGACCTCATAAAGGACGACCTTTATGAGGGCCTCGGTCCATTGTAATTGTGCGGTCGTCCCTTGCTGCGCTTGTCAGTTTGTCTTCCGCCCTCTAGAACTTTCTGTTTTATCGGCCGTCAGTTCTTCGCGCTCTTAATCCTGCATTGAGCTATGTCAGCAACCGTAGTTCTCCCGCTTTCTTCATTTCTTATTCAACCATGCAGGGAATTGCCGAGCATATCTCGCTGAGCGACTTTGATTATTCTTATGGGGCACACAGTGTGGCAGTTTGAAGCGGCCGTAGCTAAATGGCCAGGGGCTTCGGACTTGTGCACCCATTACACTATCACGACATGAACCCACTCGTAACACTAGCATTATAGCTTAGCACAAGGGGTTAGAATACTAGTAGACTGCAAAACTCTTCTAGTAGTAGACTGAACCGGTGGCTCAGTGGTTACGGAAGTTGCTTCTGAGACCTGGTGTTCTGGGTTCGATTCCCGCCCGGGACAATTATTTGTGTGAACCACAAATAGTTGTTCTGAGTCTGGATGTTCTTTGTGTCCGTGAAATGAATGTTTGTAAAGTCCCCCGCGACACAGGGATTTATTTCCCTAGTGCGGGAGTTGTCTTTTTAAATACAAAATACAAAAATACAATGTTTAAAAAAAATACGTCGTCTTAGATCCATATGCCATCATTAGTAAGACGAATTGGAAGAACGAAGATCCGTGTTTGCGGAGAAAATAAAATCTGATATTCAAGCTCGTTAAACACTTTTGTACAGCACGATACCGGTCGGGATAGTGGTATAGTGGTTGCACAAGGCTTGTTACGTCATCGTCATCAGTACAGTTTTCGACAACAGCGGCCAGAGCTTATGGCCCGGCTGTTCATACAAACTCTTATTATGATACCGTTAATATTGATATTGTTTAAAAATTGTGACCTTATTTTGGTAAGTTACTTTTTCTACACTAATAATATAAAGAGGAAAGATTTGATTGTTTTTTTGTTTGTTTGCATTAAATAGGCTACGAAACTACTTGACCGATTTTAAAAATTCTTTCACTGTTGGGAAGCTACACTATCTCCGGTGAACAAAGGCTATATTAAATTTTCAAAAAAGTTAGGGATCCATACTTAAACTCAAATAATGTAACCCAAGGTGTGAAAAAATTACCAAAAAACTTTCTTACATCGCGTGCGCTGCGATGTAAGAAAACTATTGATTATAGAACAAAATAATGTACTAACTACGTCTTTGCAGAACATACGCTGTCGCGATATTTTTTAGACAGCATATGTCTAACTATTAGAGTTATGTCGCAATAAGTGTTTTATTTTATATATAACTAGCTTCTCGCCTGCGGTTTCACCCGCTTAGCTCCCATTTCCGTCGGAATTTCATTATGAAAAATGGCCTAATTTAATCCTGGATAACGCAACTTTCTAATGGTGAAAGAAATATTGATATCGGTTCAGTAGTTTCGGAGTCTTTTAAATGTAAACAAACAATCATATCGTTTGCCCGCGAATTTGTCTGCGTGGAATAGTAAATACTTTGAACATGGGTCTCCCTTGTAGGGGGTGTTATAATAGTCATCACGGTACATAAGCGGGTGTGTTTTTTTTCGGACGGCAATTAAGTAGTAAGCCAGGAAGCTTTTGCTTCTTCACCGGGCATAAAGACAAGCAGAGCTCCAGCCTTAATAAATTTAGTTTAAATACTACAAACTAAGCAAACTGCGCATGAGGGCGCCCCCTGGACTTGGACCTCTGCTCAGGGCGGTCGCTGGCAACTTGTGCAACTGTCGCTCTACTTTACATTTCGCGAGCCTCACGGACGTCGGGTCTACGAGGGCATCGGAAGGTTAGTCGGGTGTGTGAACGCAGTATTATGTAACTACAGTATATACACAAGTAAATGCTGCTGCCCATAATGTAATTAGGTAGCCTAATGCCTAAACCATTCACCCATGGTGACTGCCGACCGATTATCAAAATTTGCCTTCTACACAAAAATATAAATCTTTGCTCTTTATAATATTAATTATAAAGAGGAAAGATTGTATGTTTGTAATGAATAAACTCAAAAACTAATGTGCCGATTTCAAAAATTCACCATTGGAAAGCTACATTCACCCTGAGTGTCATAGGCTATATTTAATTATGAAGTTCCCACGGGAACGGGAGTTACGCGGGTGAAACCGCGCGCAGGAAGGTATTATTCGACAGATAATATAAAATATTTAATTTCAAATAATGATGTTCACAATATTAGTTTTACCATAAGACTAGGACCTAGAGCGGGAAAATATTCATATTTTAAACTGGATTTGGTGCTAAGATGCATGTTCCAATAATTATGGTGGTGTCTACATTTACGAATCTAGACCTCAGAAGCATACGGGCCACCGGCCACAACCACAAAACGCCGCCACCGGCATATTTCCTGTAGTGTGCATCGACCGTGTGCAGCGAGTCCATATAAAATGTATGAAAACTACAGGGAACATGCTGGTGGCGGCGTTATACTCGCACGTAGGGCTGTAAATGCAACTACGACCAATGATTCTGAAGTATAATGGCACATCCAACCTTATACTTCTGAGCTCTAGATAAATGTATAAAACAAATATTCTTCTTCTTCAACAGCCCGTTTACGTCCACTGCTGAACTTGGGCCTCCTCTTAAAATACCTTGGCAAGCCAGGATCGTTGAGGGATATTGCCATAATCACCACGCTTGGCAGACGGATTGGTGATCGCAGTAGGATGTAGACCTTGAGCTAATAGATGCTGCTGCCCATCCATCAGCCATGTGTCCCTTAGTCGCCTTTTACGACACCCATGGGAGGACATGGGGTGGTCTATTCTAAGCCGGAAACCACACGGCGTGGCAAACAAATATTAGTGGCGTAAAAAAATCAAATATTTTCTTAAAAACTTAATCCAACACTGAACCGTGGGACATTACCGGCTCGAATCGCGTTAACAAAAGTTGTCCAAATAAGGCAACTAACGGACAACTCCTTAAATAGTTGTTATGCCGTTATCAGAAACTGCAACGAAGTTATCATTATATTTTTCACAGGGACTCTTCTAATTTTAATAATAAATTATAAAGTATATTCCTAAATATAATAATTATGGACTATATACAAAATGAAAACTGTTATAAATTTATAAACAACAAACAACCGCTAGGCCCACAGGCAGTGCCCAAAACGCTCCGCCGCGCCGCCTGCTGCCCTAGGCTCGGCCTCGGGGAGTGGGGTACATGGGCTCTTCGAGGACAACCCGAGGGCGTCCCTATAACTGAGCAAATGGGCCACAGTCAGTGTGGCACAGGTGATCCCGCGGCGCCATATTGGCCGCGGGTGCCGTCGGGGGGCCGGATTGCTTCGTGCGTACCCGGCCCCCGCCGGAGAACGGCGGATCGAAAGTGTCCGGGGAGATTTTAGTGGTGTAATGTCCTTTCCTCGTGGTGTGAGAACAGCATTGTTATGCTTTACTCATATGCTATTGAGAAGGCGAATCCCACATATCCCGCCAGCGCGCGGATACGGTGCAGCGGCGATGAGAATACCTAAATGCATTTCGCCACAAAAAAAACCACCACAACAAAAAAAAAGTGCCCTAAGCGCTGGATTACCAAGCTTATTCGTTGGCCAACTCGAGCACCCGACTCCTCCACCAGGCGTCTGGATAGCGCCTTTTCTATATCTATAACTATATGAAGCTGAAGAGTTAGTTTGTTTAAATGAGCTAATCTCAGAACCTACTGATCCTATTTGAAAAATTATTTCAGTATTAGATAGCCCATATATATATATTTTATCTTGAAGTTTCTATGGGAAAGGAAGCTACGCGAGTTAAGCCGCACGTAGAAAGCTAGTACCAATATTTAGAGCTGAAAAGTTTGTTTGTTTGCTTGCTTGTACGCGCTAATCTCAATAACTCCTAGACGATTCGAAAAATTATTTTACTGCAAGAAACTAACACCACTGCACAGAGACCACCCTATCCGATCTGCTGGAGGAGAATGCTTTAGCGAACCCGACGAACCTAACCTCACCTTGCCGATCCTTAGCTTTCAAACAATTTTCCGATGCCCTCGTAGATCTGAAGTCCGAGAGGCCCACGAACTTAAACTATAACTAAAGTATAGCGACTGTTGCACAAAACTCCTCTAAAAAACCAAAGCCTTTAATCCCTCCGTCAGCGATCGTCCAGAGCCGAGGTCCTATTCCCACAGACGGCGCTCTATTGCGCAGGTTGCTTAGATTGCAGTTTACAAACCACTAGCGACCCGCCCGGCTTCGCACGGGTGCAATGCTGATGTATCATACAAATAAATGGTCCTCTTGAATCACTTTATCTGTTAAAAAAACCGCATCAAAATCTGTTGCAACGTTTTAAAGATCTAAGCATACATAGAGACGGACAGACAGCGGCATGTGACTTTGTTTAATATTATGTAGTCATTAGCTTTCCGCTTCCCGCGTAGCACCCGTGTCCAAGGGAACTTCATTAAATATAGTCTATGTCATCCGGGGAAAGTGTAGCTTCCCAACAGTGAAAGATTTTTGTAAATCGGTCAAGTAATTTCGTAGCATATTCAATCCAAACCAACAAACAAAACAAACCTGTCCCTTTTATTATATTAGTTTAGATTTTTTAAGGCTGGAGCCCTGCTCGCCTTTATGCCCGTTAAAGCAATAAAGCTTCTCGGCCACATAAATGTCCTTCCGAAAAAAATCATCGCCCATGACATTTCAATGGATAATATGACAGGTAGATGACATTCAAAGTTCTAATCGCAAGGTCGATCAGACCGTAACTGAACTAGTTGCAAAGTTGAATCAATCACTAATAATTGATTAATCATTATAATTAGTTAATTAGAATGCCATGAAAACAGAAGTGTAAAAATGACCTTTTAAATATTTTATTGCCGTGAAACATGGTTTAAATTATTAATAAAAATATTTCAAAATAACATTTTTGATGGTTTGAAAATACAACTAGGCCTGGTTTGGTTGATATATAGTTATCTGTCTATCTGTTTACTACACTGATAAAAAGTTCAGTTATATCAGTGTAATATAATTATAACGATTTTATTAATGTTAAGAAAAACTGTATATGAGCTTCCGTCGAAGGGGTTTGGGACTAATTTCTCCTACACTCCGGGCATACAGGCGAGTACATACTAAGCAGTAGGTAGCTTGAGGGCGTCCCCTGTGGAACTTGGACCTCGGCTCAGGGCGCTCACTGGCGGGAGGTTGAGGGATTATGGTTTTTAGTTTTTTTATGGGAATTTTCCGGGTGCAGCAGGTGGTCTTATCTAAGAAAAGTTAATCCTTACTAGTTAATATTATAAACGCAAAAGTTTGTAAGTATGGATGGATGGATGTTTGTTACTCTTTCACGCAAAAACTACTTAATCGATTTGGCTGAAACTTTGTACGGGGTTAGTTAATAAGCTCGATTAACATATAGACTACAAATATTCACGCTCCGACCCACTGGAGCAGAGTAACACGGGAAAAACCGCGGGGCGCAGCTAGTAATACCAATAAAACAACAGCGACCATATTGCTAAACAAATTTCTTATATAATTTGTACTTTAATAAACTACTATTCTAAAAACATCGGACTTATTACAAAACGAATTGTTTCTCAGTTCCCATACCACAATAGGGCCTGCCAGTGTGAAACCAATTTAACATACCAACTTTATATTACACCTAAATCCATTCCATTTTCAACCTTATTTTTGTTATCTTAAGGTACATATGTAAATTTTGGAGGTAATACATTTTGGTTTGAGTAAAGACAGATGGAAAAATAATTGTCATTTGAAATTCGACCTTATCAGTATTCAAATAAGGTGTAAAAATTTGCAGGTGTTTGACAATTTGCTTTAGTATGCGTTGTTAACCGACCTTGGCGTAAAAAGAGTGGTATTGTAGTAGGTGTTCAATTTACGAGGTTGTTCCGTGAGTGAATCAGAATTGGTTTTGGTTATTAAAGTGATCAAATATAAGATATATTTTACTAGGAATCAACAGAAATAAAATACAAAACAGTGTTAAATTTCAGATTGCTATTCTAATACCCTTCGTGCATTGGAAAGCACGTTAAGCGGTTAGTCACGTTTGTTATATGGAACATATCCCGGTGTTTTACAACACACATAAACTATAGTCACCAACCCGCCTGCCAACCGTGGTGGCTATCCAGAAAAATCCTGGTTAAGAACGGATTTTGACAAAATTTGGTAGTGAGGTGTCTTATTGGATAAGAATTCTGCTCAAAGCTGATGAGTCGCCTCTTTCCAAAATTTGGAACGTGACAATAGCTAAGCATTTTATAGGCCATATTTTAAAAATAAATTAGACTTTTAGTTATTTATCGCGCTATTTTTCCACGAAAGCATAAGCGTAAATTTTGTATTGCACTTGAGTTCAAATGGATTAAGATCATGTGCAAAAAACCTGCCACACATATTATTTTAGTATGACAAGGTCAATATCGAAACCATCTGGTCATCAGTGCAGCGAATGTGTGACCTTTCTTAAGCTTTCGCCTACTTGAGGTAATTATAATAAAACTGACTTGTTAAGCTTGGTTCGGAAAAGCAGATGAAGGGATGAATGGAACTGTTAAAATTAGGATTCTGATTTAAATCAGATAAGAGTAGCTTTAAATTCATTATCTATAAGTAAGGCATTCTTTTTTAAAGATTACTAGCAGAGTGTTGCACACTTCTAGTATTCTTGTTAACCGCTCGTGCTAAGCTAAAATGCTTGTATTACGAGTGGGTTCACGTCGGTAGTGCAATGGTTGGGGATGGAACCGGCGACCACAAGGTCACAAGTCCGATAAGCTAGCCATAGGGCTACGCCCGCTTCAAAATTAAAATACGTACCTTGTTAACAATAGGTGAGCTTATTGAGCTATCTTATAACAAGTTAGGAATAACTCATTTCCGAAAATAGTAAAAAAAAAAAATTGACCACAGATTGCCACACATGCCGCGTGTTTTCCGGCTGAGAATAGACCACCCCATCCTACTAATATAATAAACGCGTAAGTTTGTAAGTATGGATGGATAGATGGATGTTTGTTACTCTTTCACGCCGAAACTACTGAACGGAATTGGCTGAAATTGCACCGGGATAGGTTATACGCTAGATTAACATATAAGCTACAAAACAATACGCTCCGACCCACTGGAGCAGAGTAACATGGGTAAAACCGCGGGGCACAGCTAGCGTGGTGATTATGGCAATATCCTTCAACGGTCGATGTTTTGCTGTGGACGTAAGTAAACGGGCTGGAGAATGGCACGTGTAAAAAAAATACTAGAATAGCAAACGCCTTAAATTTGTCGGCCAATACTCCATTGCGATTTCTTATCCAAAGCGTTTTAAAATCATCAGAATTGGGACCCAATCCAATCGCAAAATCTTTTAAAGCCAATAGGTACCGCCAAGGTCATAAGCCGGTCCATTCCATATTTGGCAACAATTTCCTCGCGAGTTACAAGTAATATGACTAATATACTCGTATAACATTCACTTAAATGGACAGAGTTCAATAAGGCTTCACAATTAAGCTCCATAATTTATTAGCGCCTGTGGGTGAACGGATAAGAATCCAGTTGTTCTTATCAACTTGAGAGGAAAAAGAACAGTAGTGGCCCTAACATTGGCTGAAGCTGCTTAGACACCAATAACAATATTTACAGACCACAAGGCTTTTGCAAAGTTGCAGGACGAGAAGGCGAGCAGATATCCAGCCAGGTTTAAAATTATAAACCTGCGCAAGATGGCATCCCTTTAAAGCTTGGACCTCGGCTGACGATTGCAACTACATGTAGAACTATCGCTCAAACTTTGAGTTTTTGAAGCAGTTTTTCGGAGCGGACTCGTAAAACATCTGGATTATAAATCCAGTCATAACAAGAAAATGCTGTTACCCGTTCCCTGGTACACGATTCTAAAGGTATAACAATCGGTTGTCTGTTATATGCTTATGATAGATAATGCTATAGCAATCGTGCTTTCCGAGGCACGGAAGGTAATCCCTCAATCAATCAGACCCAGAAAGAAATCTTAGATTTTACACAAAGATTTCTTGACCAGTGTGGGGATCCAATTTTGTTTTACTTATTTAAAAACTTCTGCACGGAAACTCTGGCGGACTTAATGTGAGAGGAATTCTCTACCAGTGAATGATTGTGAGTTGCAGAGCCAACGAACATAGGTGTACAGGAGAATAGTTAGTAGATAAAATAGATACCATCAAGTGTAAATAAAATACATAGAATAAAAACCAAGACTTACAGCGAGACTTTGCCGATACACTACTGAGGTTGTCATCAAGGTGTTCTAGCTTCACCAAGATAACTTTACAATTTAGCAGCTTACCTACTTCAAATGTTATTCAAAGCCAGTCCCACATACAAATGGACCTTGTCATATCTTCCTAGTGGGCGGGTTGGATGTGACTCGCATTCAAGGCGCCGTGCTACTTGCAAATCATGTGACGTTATATGATTTAATGTTTGTGTTATTGCGTAAGTGGGCACGCTTGAGGTAAAAAAAATAACTTAACTCAGCCTGTAAGTCGAAATGGTAGATCAGAGTTCCATGACGGGGTAGAGAGAAAAGGGATTTTTACGCGTCTACTGGTCATATCCTTACCAATATTATAAAGGCAAAAGTTTGGATGGATGGATGGATGTTTGTTACTCTTTCACGCAAAAACTACTGAAAGTTTGTACGGAGATAGTTTATAAGCAGGATAAACATATAGGCTACAAAATATCACGATCCAACCCACTGGACCAGAGTGACGCGGGTCGCAGCTAGAATAACAATTAAGTGTTCAAGGGTTAAGCGTTACGTCATCACCTGCCCGCCAGGTCTCAAGGCGTTTTTCCTATTTTTACCGATATTGTACAATAACCGTTCTAAAGTGCATTAGCACCTCAATGTGCACTATAGCTTGTCTTAATTGTGTAATTAACAATATCAAACCATGTGGTTTCCGCCTTAGAATATATTATTCTATGTATTTTCATAGGTGTCGTTAGAGGCGACTAAGGGTAAAGGCGGAAACATATTGTTAAAACGCGACGCGACCTGATGAAACGCGACGCGTGTTGATTCGAATCAAATGTATTGTTTTCTATAGACCAGAACACCCGACGTGACGCGACGCGTTTTATCAGGTCGCGTCGCGTTTTAACAATATGTTTCCGCCACATATTTGTATTTTAATACAGTTGATGGATGGACATCTTTCAACTCAAAGATACTTAACGTCTTACTGCGATCACCAAACCGCTACAGGACTTTTGAACGCACTGTACAGTAATTATATCCGAACATTCTTAAAACACTCAAATCTCAACACAAAGGTTTAATGAATTAAAAACCAAAAGTCAAAGAACTTTACTGAAAATCCGAGTACGGATTGTGTCGAGCCCTGCACAAACCGGTCACTCCCACTTGATGCAAGATGTTTCCTCAAACGTTTTTATATTATCATGCAGAGTGCATTCCTTGTTCTGACCACTTTATTTAAAACTAGCACTCCCGCGTGGATTCACCGGCGTAGATCCCGTTTCCATGGAAACCTTGAATTAAAATATAACTTTTTTTTATTGTTCGGGGGGAATGCATTTCCACCGCCGCTGCAGCGTATTCGCGCGCTGGCGGTGGGATATGTGGGACTCGCCCTCTCCATAGCGTGGTATGCTAAACTCGTACCACGAGGAGATCCGCCGTCGATCCGCCGTTGGCGGGGGCCGGGTACGCATAAGCAATCCGGCCCACTTAAAATATAGCCTAGGACACTCCCAAATAAAGTGGTTTTCTATTGGTAATTAAATTTGCAAAATCGGTAGATAGTAGATCCATTTTGTCCCCGAGGGAAATGCAAATATGATACGCATCCTCTCCGCCGCTGCGGCGTTCCCGCAAATGGGTATATGGGACTCGTCCTCTCCATAGCCGCGGTGGTCTGCTAGTCATATCACGAGGAGAGGACACCCGCGATATACCCGCTAAATCACCCCGGGTACTCTTCCGTCCGCCGTTAGTGAGGGGACCAGGAATGGTTCAGTAGATCTAGAGAATACTCCCTACAACCACACATACAAAACACAAACTTTACCACTTTATAATTTTACTATAGATGTGGGCTTCAATTATTTGTACTCATTTTTAAAAGGAGTTGGTTTAATTTTAAGCTTAGTTTGAATATCTTTCCTATTTGCATGAGCAACATTTGAGACTGAGGTACTTGGAAATATCATATGTCACTTTGATGATTACGTAAAGTAGAGCGACAGTTGCACAAAACTGCCCTAAAATACTAAAAGTCAAAATCCCTCAATCTCATAGCCAACGACCGCCCTGAGCCGAGGTTCAAGCCCCACAGGGGGCGCCCTCTTGCGCAGGTTGCTTAGTTTGTAGTTTTTAAACCATTTATTAAGGCTGGAGCTCTGCTCGCCTCAAGCAAAAGCCTCGTGGATACATAGGTATGCCCATCCGAAAAAAAAATCTAATGATTACCATAGCAATCGAGACCACGATAGTGAGACACTCACTGAGAAGTCAATCAAAACGTCATTCTTTTATAAACATTACTATAGCATAGTTATTGCACACTAGTAGTATCCTTATTAACCCCTCGTGCTAAGCTAAAATGCTTGTGTAACGAGTGGGTTCACGTCGGTAGTGTAATGGGTGGCGATCGAACCGACGCGGCGACGACCACATGATCGCAAGTATGAAGTCATAGGCATTGGGCTACGGCGCTTTCGCGGTCAATATATTTACAAAAAGGAATAAAAAAAAGAAAATAGGTATAAAAGAAAAGAGTTTGGAACATCGTGAGTCAGCGGCGGCAGCGGATAACGAGATCTGTAGATCGGCGCTAGAGTCGTTCGCACGCTGAAAGACCGCGCATGTCCAATGTGGGTTCCAACCTTAATATAGCTAGAGTTTCGAAACTTACTGTCAATAACTCAAACGAATATTCTGTATTTTCCAGTAAAATATTTGCTCACGGAAAATACTCCGTCAGGTTGTTTGTCCGCGTGGGTCGTGACCTACATACACTGCGTAAGTACATAATACCTCTGATGTAAGGTCACATGACGTCACACACTGTTTGAGTCAGTTGTCAGACGCTGGTCAGAATTTGGTCAGTCAGTCGTTGGATGGTCTGTGGAAGTGATTATGTTACTGACTTAAAATCCCCCGGTGACCCAGTGGTGACGACGTGGCAGTGCTTCAGACCTGGTGTTCTGGTGCTTCCGTTGGTCCCAATTGTTACTACATCATCTATAATTATCACCTATAAAAACCACATATAAAATCAGCTGTTCCATACATTTTGTCGACGTAAATAAACATAAATGTATGGAACAGCTGATTTTTTTTTCTCGATTTCAGGGTTGGTCCCTTAGTAAAAGTGGTTCATAATCATGAGTACTTCTATTCCCCAAAAGGTTGTTGGTGTTTTAAAAATAACCCTGTATATACTATGGCGGTAGGGAGCTACTTATATTATATTAGTTGTGCTCCGCGGTTCGGTCGGAGCGTGATGTTTTGTAGTCCATATATTAATCCAGCATATAAACTATCTGCGTGCAAGCTTTCAGCAAAATCCGTTCAGTAGTTTTGCTTATAAGACTATCAAATATCTATTATTCACTCATTATCATACTTACAAACTTTCGCGTTTATAATATTAGTAAGGAAGAAATAATGTTACTCTTTTATACTAAAACTTTTCAATCGATTTGGATGAAATTTGTCACCAACAACAACCTAGTTTCACACAAAAGCAGAAAATAGTATCACTATGAATAAATTACGGATATAATTTTTAAATAAATTTAACTGATTACACCATAACATTGCACCATAAACATCCTACAGTAATATTATAAACGCGAAAGTTTATGAGTATGGATGGATGGATGGATGGATGGATGGATGTTTGTCTCTTTCACACAAAAACTACTGAATGGATTTCGCTGAAACTTGCACGGGGATACTTAATAAGCTCGATTAGCACATAGGCTACAAAAAATCACGCTCCGACCCACTGGAGCAGAGTAACGCGGGTAAACCGCGGGGCACAGCAAGTAATATTATTATAAATGCGAAAGTTTGTATGTGTGGATGTATGTATGTTTGTTACTCTTTCACGCAAAAACTACTGAATGGATTTGGCTGAAAGTTAGCTTGCGGATAGTTTATAAGCTGGATTAACATAAAGGCTACAAAATATCACGCTCCGACCCACTGGAGCAGAGTGACGCGGGCACAGCTAGTAGATACATATTACTCTAACATATCAAACCTACATCTTCACATGGCATAGGTCTAATTAAACTGGTCGTGTCTGACCTTAGTCCGGCCTTATGTACTTGTATGTGTCAATTATTATGTGACTTATGTAATATTTAGCATGAATATGATTTGTGCATACAATGATGCATTTTAGTGAGGCCCTCAAGATAAGACCTTCTGATGATTGTAAACTAAGTATTACTTTTGAAATGTAGCATATGAATACTTTTTGTGTTTTTTGGATAGACTTACGTAGCCACGAGGTGTTTGCTACTTCACCGTGCATAAAGGCGAACAGATCTTCGGCCTGAATAAATGGTTTAAAAACTACAAACTAAGCAACCTGCACAAGAGGGCGCTCCCTGTGGGGCTTGGACCTCGGCTCAGGGCGGTCGCTGGCGATGGGATTGAGGGATTATGACTTTTAGTATTTTAGGGGAGTTTTGTGCAACTGTCGCTTTACTTAACAGTTCGCGGGCCTCTCGACTACGGGTCTACGAGGGCATCGGATGGTGCATATGAATACTTTAGCAACTTAAGCTATGAGGATCTTTGGGTCAATAATTCATGTTGGGCCGGATTGCATTAGCAACCGGACCACAAAAAAAAAATTGGTCAATACATGTTACTGTTTTACCTTTATGTTCATTGGTCACCCGGTAGAAGGGACTAGAACTCCATCATCTTTTTAGAACTGACTTATAAAATTCTAACAATTCTAAATATAATTATGCTTGGTAAGGTATATCTATACCATCGTTATAGTTCTTGTACCTATGTCTTCAATGGCTAGGGCGTCGGACTTGTGATCTTGAGGTCGTCAGTTCGAACCCCACCCATTGCACTGCCGACGTGAACCTTCTCGTACGTAACACAAGCATTCTAGCTAAGCACGAAGGGTTAACAAGAATACTAGAAGACAGCAATATTCAGATAATCTTTAAAAAAAAATCTTTTCGGCTATATATACATATAATCTTTAATAATAAAATGCTTTATAATGAATAACTTACTAACTGACGCATCTACGCAGACGAAGTCGTGGGCAACAGCTACTTTTATAAAAAGGTCAAACACTTGACTCATCTTTTGACCTCACTATTATATTATGGTCAGCATAATACATTCATACATAATACTATACAACTGTCAGTTGTTATTTAACGGCTGTCAACAATGACAGTTGACGAGCTACTGTCAAATATGACATAACACTCGACATTAACCAACAAAAAAAGAAGGTTATATTTTTATGGTGTTTTTTTTTGGACAAGCATATACCTATATTATTATTTATTTACCGTGTGGTTTCCGGCTTAGAATAGACCACCCCATGTCTTCCCATGGGTGTCGTAAAAGGCGACTAAGGGACATATGGCTGATGGATGGGCAGCAGCATCTATTAGCTCAAGGTTTACATCTTACTGCGATCACCAATCCGTCTGCCAAGCGTGGTGATTATGGCAATATCCCTCTACGATCCTGGCTTGTCAAGGTCTGTTAAGAGGAGGCCCATGTTCAGCAGTGGACGTAAACGGGCTGTTGATGATGACGATGATGATACCTATATTTAGCCACAAGGCTTTTGGTACTTCACTGGTCATTAAAGCAAACATGGCTCTAGCCTTATTAACAAACTTCGATACGAGATCGATATTTTTCTGATTGAAAACTTTTTTATTTTTCTTTTTAATAAATAAATAAATAACTCTACCAAATGACTCAAATGTATGTTTCTAACAAATTGTGTCTAACAATTATTGTCACTTTTTAACATCTATAGCCATTAATGACCACATTAACATACAAATTTTACAAGAGAATTAATAAGACCGTATACATTAATCATTTTTTTTAAACTATAGAGTTTTAAAACAGCCATATTTATTACAATCTTTAAAAAAAAAAACTATTAATTTTTTATTTCGGTACGTAAAAAGAAATGGAGCCAAATAAAGTTTTTTATGATTCATTCGATTTTCTATGATTACTAATGGATTAATAAGAATCCATAACCATATTATTATATAGTTTAAACTTTTCAACATGCAAGTCTTAGAAAATGCCAACTATTTTCCTGTTACGTTGGCACCCACTGCTTGTTTACGTCATGATGACAGATGACATCATTCAGTCGACACTGAGGGCCGATCGTGAAACACTGCTGCCTTTATGATATCCTGGTACCTAAGTTATTAAAGTTATGCATTCATGGTAACTCAATAATTGAGTTTTGCACTAATATTAGCTGTATAATAATATTAATAATAATAAAGTTTTGCACTAATGTTAGCTACATAATTAAGTTCAGCTTTTCTAATTAAGTTTTGCACCTGTAGCTAAATAATAATTAAAAGATAAATTATTTTCACTTCACCAAATTTAAAATAAGTAATGACTTTAACTAAACCCAACTTTACCCAAACTAGTTTTTTTTTATGGATTTGCGTTGATATTTTATCTCTTTGTTTATTTTAATGACTTTTTTGTTGTAATGGCCATGAATCACAGGCATATTTCTAATTAATTATATTATTCTCAAAACTTTATTTTTAAACTAGCTGATGCCCGCAACTTTGCTTGCGTAGTGTTTGTTATTCCTTCGGTTTTTTAACTATCCCACGGGAACTCTTAAATTTTCTGTGATTAAACGTATTTAAAATGTTAACCGGGATGAAAGGTACCACCGTGCACAATTTCATTTAAATCGGTGCAACAGTTTTGGAAATTAGTCCGTACCAACAGACAGAGAAACAAAAAAAACTGGATGTGTTTTATTTTACTTCTAACATCCCCCTGACTCGGTTTTTATAGTTTTTTTTTCTATCTCTACAGTTTTATTATACGTATAAATAAATGAAACATCTTGTATTACGAAGTTTTTCTGTTTATTTGAAGTTATGCTTAAACGACAAACAAAATGTTCATGAAAATTTAAAGATTTTAAAACATGTACTTAAAATGATATCTATAAAAACAGAAACTTAAAGTTAATGCTAAGTTTCCTTGTCATTTTAAACAAACGGGTTAACCCCTGGTACGGATTTTCCTCAAGATTCTATAAATTAAATACATAGGTACTGAGATATTTTACATTCTGGCTGATGATGCAACATTACCTGGAACAAAAAAAATATATATTATTCACATAAGATTTTTAATATTTTTGTACGTAAATAGTTGACTTTTTTTACCTAACCTTTAAGATGGCTGCTTCTTAAATGTGACCTAACCATTGTTTTGTGGTAACCATTATAAATCTCGGAGGTCGAGGGATCGATCGCCACGCCAGAGAGGAAATCTTTGTGTAAATTCTAAGATTTCTTTCCGGGTCTGGTAGGTTGAGGGACTAACCCTCCGTGCCTCGGAAGGCACATTAAGCCGTTGGTCCCGATTGTTATAACATCATCTATAATAATCGTATATTAAAAAACAGGCAGCAGCGTTTCCTTGTGTGGTACAACATGCCTGCGATCACCAACCCGGCTACCAAGCGTGGTGACTATGGCTAATACTCTCCTCCGGGAGGAGGCCCATGACCAGCAGTGGACTTTATACGGGCTGATGATGATGATGATGTTAGTTATAAATATTATTAAAAACTTCGATTGATTTTATTTCATACTAGCGACCCGTCCCGGCTTCGCACGAATGCTATGCTGATGTATTATTCATATAAACCTTCCTCTCGAATTACTCAATCTAATAAAACAACCGCATCAAATCCGTTGCGTAGTTCTAAAGATTTAAGCATACATAGGTACAGACAGACAGCAGGAATATTTAAAGGGGGCTCCCATACAACAAACTTTTTTTTTTTGCCATTTTTTGCTCGTTATGAATAATGGCAGCAGGCAGGCACTTGAAAATGGTACGAAACCCTTCGTGCGCGAGTCCGACTCGCACTTGGCCGATTTTTTCTTTATTGTTTCCGACGCACATGCGGATTTAACTATGAGGCCTTTGCTACTTGCTACTGCATGAAGGCGAGCAATGCTTTAGCTATTATTAGCAATGGCTTAAAAAACTACAAATTGCGCAACCTGCGCAGTAGGGCTCCAGCGACTGAGAAGCCGGAGCCGAGATCTAAGTCCCACACACACAGTCTCACACAGGAGGGACTTAAACCTCGGTTCAGAACGGTCGCTGGTGAGGGGATTGAGGAACGATGACTTTAGATGATTATGGGAGTTTTGTGCAACTGTCGCACTACTTTACAGTTCGCGGGCATCTCGGACTTCGGGTATACGACGGCATAGAAAACACAAGGCCAGGAAGTAATATATCTTTATTAATATGACGGAACAAAGTTTCGATACAAAAATAAATCGTGATTCAATACTCGATGATCCTTATATTAGTTAGTAGAAGGCATTATAATAGCATCCGACCTCGATACGAGGACACCTCTACAGTAATATACCTTATCATTATAGAAATAAAGTATAAAATAGCTTGTTCAACTAGTAAATAACTTAGAATTAAGTTAGGATTTGTTGAGTCTTAATCGTTTGTAATAAGGTTGGTTTTTGTATGATGTTTTGTTGTGAGTATTAACAATTATAATGAACGTTATGGACGCTAGTTATGTAATTAAGGAGGTTGTAGTTATGAATTGAAGATGAGTCTAGTAACTTAGTGTCTGTGCATAGTTTGGCTTATAGAATTAGAAATAATTTAATATAAATCTACACTAATATCATAATGAGGAAAGGTTTGTATGTAAGTATTTTTGTAACGAATTGGCTGAAAAAGTACGGGTCCGATTTAAAAAATTCTTTCACCATTTGAATGCTACATAATCACTGATTAATATAGGCTATATTTAATTATGAAGTTCCCACGGGAACGGGAGTTACGCGGGTGAAACCGCGCGCGGGGAACTAGTGTTTAATACTAGCTGTCTCGCGCGATTTCATCCGCGTAGATCCTGTTCCCGTGGAAACTTCAACTTTAAATAAAGCCTATGACACTCACAAATGACGTGGCTTTCTATTGGTAATAGAATTTTCAAAATTGATTCAGTAGATCAGATGATTTATAATATTAGTATAGATTCTCCGTCCTTTTGTCCAAAATACCTCAAGGTCTGAAGTCAGAATACGAGACCTCAAGGTCTAGAGAAGAAGAAGAAGACCAATGAATCCTAAACTTCACAATAGGCCTTATGAACAGATTCAGAGTTGCCCAACGAGGTATGGAGAGATATCCAGGCTATGTTCGGGATTTCTTTACGAGATCGAATCAGATGAGGGGATACGCGAGTTACCGATACAGCCCAACGGATGAGTTCGTTGAAGTGGCAATTGGTAGGTCGTATAGCATAGAAAACAGATGGCCGTTGGGGCCGAAAAGTTCTCGAATGGAGACCGCGGATCGGCAAGCGTAGCGTAGGACGTCCAGCAAGGACGGATGATCTGGATCACGGTGGATGCAGACTGAGTTTGACTTGGTAATTTTTGACTAAATATGTTTTTGATTTAGTTGTCCCTACGATAACCCTAAAATCCCGACTTTCCCGGAATCCCAACTCTTTACGTTTTAGTTTTTTCATGTGGCAACGTATAGGTACCTACGTCGAAAAAAAAAAACAAATTCTGCGTACGAACACCTAGTAATATAATAAAATGAAATACTAGTATTCTTATAAATTTGTTAATTTCAAGGTAAGCATCTTGATACTAAAGGGTACTTGTATTTATAATATGATTCATTTTACTTTTAAAGAAACTTGTTCGCCTCTCTATTCGAATGTAATCCGTGATAAATTGTGATTGTATTGACAAATTGTATTGTCTCTACTAATATTATACATAGGAAAGAATTGATTGTTAGTATATTTGGTTGCATTGGAAAGGCTATCGGAAATACTGAACCGATTTCAAAAAATCTTTCACTATTTATCCAGGTACCCAGGAGTTACATAGGCTATATTAAATGACCAAATTTCATTAGCTTATGACTTTAGCATATTTAATAACAAGCTGTGCCCCGAGGTTGTACCCGCGTTACTCTGCTCCAGTGGGTCGGAGCGTGATGTTTCATAGCCTATATGTTAATCCAGCGTATAAACTATTCCGCTGCAAAATTTCAGCCAATTCCGTTCAGTGGTTTTGGCGTGAAAGAGTTACAAACATCCATCCATTCATGCATACTTACAAACTTTCGCGTTTATAATATTAGTACGATTATAACGTGAGACACGGTGTATCCACAACACCCTCTAAAGTACTCCAAACTACAATATTATATTATAGTATAGGAGCTAGCAACGTTTTCGAGAAAGAATTTTAGGTCAGCTGATTTTGTGATATGTTGTCTTTCTTGCACTTTCGGTTAGAATCTGGGCTATCTGGCTGGCGGTAGCGGTTGCGTTCTTTAGTGCGCATCCTACCTGTCCAGGTAATAATCCTGGATTTTAAAAACATTTTAGAAGGCGTAATTTTTAATTTTTTGTTTTTAAATAAGTCTACCTGACATACTTTTTCTATTGCCAGACATTTTTGACAATGCTAACTATGTGCCATACGCGATTTTTTTTTTTTTTATAAAAATTTCAAAGTATTTTATAATGTCTGTAATTTTAATATTATGTTATTTAAAGATAAGAAAAACTTAAAATAAATTTGCCAGACATTATTTCGATTGTTAAGTCTTGAATTAAAATGAAAAAGTCATGAAAAGTATTGCAGTATAATGCTAGTAGTCCGACAGAGACAGCTGAAGGTGCGAGAGAGATAGACAACGACAGTGGCGCGACGGGCAAGTTTGCAAGATGGCGTCAGTCTAATGTCACATGTTTGTTTTTGTTTTGATTTTAATGTTTATTTTTTAATTTGATTACAATGGCCAGTGATAAAATAAAATGTGTTTTTTGTAAAGGACATAACGATAACATAATACTTTTCGTAAGTGATAAACTAAAAAAATGTCAGCAAGTTTTAAGTGTACGTGTGAAATATAAATTAAAGTACAGTAACATTGAGCTGCCCACGCAAATAAATAAGACAGATGGATATCATAGACAATGTTATAGTAGTTTTACTGCTTTAATGGCAAAATACCGTGATTCATCATCAGAAACAGATTATGCCAGTAACTCCACTTCACTCACTTTGTCACCGAGTACTCCAGTAGATATTAGTGAAACTGTTCCAAGAAACGTAACTCAAAGCTCCTACAGTGAGGTTGCTTCTTCAAGTTGAAACATTCAAACAAAATCAGGAGATTTTGAATTGAATTTGAACAGTAAAATAACTCCAGAAGATGTTGCTCCTAGTTCAAATAACCAGAGATGATGATGATGATGATTATGAAGATGCCTCTTTTTTTTGTGACGTCACTAAAGGCTGAAACAACTTGAAAAACTTAATATTAATTATTTATAATTTTTAATTAGTAATCAGAACAATTTAAATAAAAAGTGTTGTTTTTTAAATTTTAATCTAATTTTATATTCCTTTTTATGCTTAATTTTTTTTCAAACTTGCTCGGACTAGAATGATTATTATTATTATTATTATTATTTTTTATTATATGCACAATGAAAACTTGAAAAGTCATTTACTTTCGTAATGGTTCTCTGTATCATTCTCGACTTATTCTGCAACTGACTCTCTCGGACTACTAGCATTATACTGCAATACTTTTCATGACTTTTTCATTTTAATTCAAGACTTAACAATCGAATTAATGTCTGGCAAATTTATTTTAAGTTTTTCTTATCTTTAAATAACATAATATTAAAATTACAGACACTATAAAATACTTTGAAATTTTTATAAAAAAAAAAAAAAATCGCGTATGGCACATAGTTAGCATTGTCAAAAATGTCTGGCAATAAAAAAAGTATGTCAGGTAGACTTATTTAAAAACAAAAAATTAAAAATTACGCCTTCTAAAATGTTTTTAAGATCCAGGATTATTACCTGGACAGGTAGGATGCGCACTAAAGAACGCAACCGCTACCGCCAGCCAGATAGCCCAGACTCTAACCGAAAGTGCAAGAAGGACGACATATCACAAAATCAGCTGACCTAAAATTCTTACTTTCCAAACGTTGCTAGCTCCCGTACTATTATTGAAGTGGCACTGCGTCAATTGCTGGACATAAAAGTTTTAGTTGCAGGGCTGGATTTAGAAGTCCGGAGGCCCCGGGGCAACAAAGGTGAAGAGGCCCCCTGGCTACAAATTAGTTTCCCTCTAAATGTGTAGAAAATTTAAAATATTCTACTACTTTTCAAAACGATTTGAATTCTGATATTTTACTGATTGTCTTATTTAAGTAAACAAGTATAGATGAATAACTGTTATAAAGTACAATATTTAAGAACTATTACAATAATCATTATTCTACAAAGGTACGACACTGAAAAAATAAATATAAAAAAAGTTGTTGAGTTTATTCGTCAGAATTTGAAAGATTTTAAATTTCTATTGTGGAGACCCCGGGGCAGTTGCCCTGGATGCCCTCGCTTAAATCCGGCCTCGTTTAGTTGCACAATAATTGATGACGGATGACATGCAACAATAATACCTATCATAAAAAAATATTCATCGTTTAGTTTGACTGCACCGGTGGCTCAGTGGTTACGATAGTTGCCTGTGAGACCTGGTGTTCTGGGTTCGATTCCCACCCGGGACAATTATTTGTGTGAACCACAAATAGTTGTTCTGAGTGTGGGTGTTCTGTGTGTCCGTGAAATGAATGTTTGTAAAGTCCCCCGCGACACAGGGATTTATTTCCCTAGTGCGGGAGTTGTCTTTAACATACACATTAATATCAGAATCACAGATAAGCATAAATCTAAGAGGGATGTGTTATAAAAATAGATTGATCTGCATCTTAGGTCCGGCAGGACTCGAACCTAAGATGCAGCTTCGAATCCTGCCGGTGTTCGAATTTTATTAATCTGAATTATGAAACATAGTATATGGTAAACTTTTCCGTAAAGTATTCAAAAACATTTAAAAAATGGGACATCCTCTCTTTGCAAATGAGAAGCGATTCAGCTGAATATTGCATACCTCCCATCCATTTATAATAATCAATGAGGAAAGGTCACCAACAACCCATCACGTCAGATACATATAATTGCGTGTAATTACTCAACGCCCGATGCCCCTCTTTGCCCTTATGTGGCATATTCACAAGGGCGTTTGCGTAATCCGCCCACAATAACTATGTCAGGTATGATATCACTCCGTAAGCCGAGTTTTATATGGTAGTCGATGACCCTAACCCGTCTGCCGAGGATGGTAGGGTATTTTTTCGGATGCGCATGTGTAGTACGCCATGACTGTTTTGCTTCTTCAGAGCAGTAACATTTTCGACCGTAACTTGTCAGGTATGGAGTTCGATCGATGAGTCAGGCAAATAATTAAGTAGGTAAGAAAGAAAATACATTTAATTCAGCACAACACACAATATATTTAGCTAAATGAACAAAACAATAAGACGCCTTGCACGTTCTGCCGAAAAGGTCGCCACTTCAGCATAGGCTAGGCGATACCTAGCGCTGGTTTTCAGTTGGCAACTCGAGTAGTGACCCACCGACAAGGGATGCTACACTTAAACAGTATAGGTACCATTCATGCATATTTATAGGGCAAACCAAATAAAAAAAGTAATAATTGAATAGAATACACGTATATATATATTAAAGCTCTACGTCAAACGAAAATAAATATATTAAATATTTGTCCTTATAAACCATAAATACATATTTAGGAACTGGAAATTTTGTATTTAGAATAATTTAAGTACCAGCTTGAAGTCTGGAAGTTATAGAAGTATAACGTCCACTAATAAACATGGGGCTTCTTTAAAGCAGTTTGATGTTATGACAATCGGAAAAACCAGCCAAGTGCGAATAGGACTCGCGCACAAAGGGTTCCGTACCGTTATACCCTTATATATTAATATTATATTTTTGTTTTTAGTATTAGTTGTAATAGCGGCTTATACATCATTTGTGAAAATTTCAACTGTCTAGCTATCGCGGGTCTTAAGATACAGCCTGCTGACAGACAGACAGCGAAGTCTTAGTAATAGGGTCCCGTTTTTACACTTCATGTAGTGAACCTAAATATGGCTAAGAGTTTCGGCATAATTAGTCTAAAAATTGATAAGTCGATCCTTAATGAAGCCTTTTTTTTCTTGTTTTTTTAAGACTACTCTTGCACTAGGAAAATAACTATATCCCTGTGTCGCGAAGCACTTTACATATACTCAATTCACGGACGTTGTTGTTGACCGAATAAAGCACACCCTGGCTCAGGATAACTATCTGTGGTTCACACAAATAATTGCCCTGGCTAGAAATCTAACCTAGAACCCCAGGTTACAGAAGTATCTACCGTAACAACTGAGCCACTCGTGCAGTAGCTCAGTATTTACGAATGCTCGTGTTTTGTTAAGACAAAACACGAGCATTTTTTTTTTTTGTCCCTCGTGAATAAAAAGGCCAGCATGAAACTTTGCATGTGCAAAAACGAGATAGACATACGTTCAAGTTTCCAATTCGTTTAGTTTCAAGCCCCGATACCGTATCTACCTCCTTTTTTACTATAACATCATCATTCATTTGCCCATGGGGTTAAATGATTTATCATTGAGTCACTTTACTGTGGTAGGATGTTTTTAAACCGTAAATTGATTAACAAGATCTTATATAGACACTTAAGCAATATATTAAGCAGAATTAATAGCTAGAGGCTGTAGGCGCCGGACAAGGCGAAGTGATTGCAAAGTGCGCCATTTTTAGAATATCAAGATTTTGCGCTGATGTAGCAACATACTTAAGCATACCACCATTTTATTTGCCAGTAACATTATAGTTTTCTTTGAATATTTCCTTTCCCATTTTTATTTATTATCCAACTTGTATTATAAATTGATGGTAAACAAATTTCGGCTAACTTTGGGTTTTTTCAAAGTCACTCCGGCTAGTTGACACATATGACATTTTGTAACAATGATGTTTATTTCTAAAAGTATTTGTCTTAATGGAACCTAAATATAATAATTTCTGTTCAAAAAACTTGAATACATTTGTATAAATTCAATATTAAAATTATTTCTTTTGTCTATGTCTTTAACTTCCGAAAACGCTATCATCCATTTTGGTACGTCGTTAAAAAACAAGAACGCAATTCCTTACTATTACACTTTCTGAGTCAAGACTAGGGCGTGCAAAACCGGAAGGTCTTCAAAACCGGTTTTGAATTTCGGTTTTGAGGCCCCAAAACCGGAAACCGGTGTTATCCCCGGTTTTGGCAACAATTTTATATTGTTTTTATAGTATAATTTTAACAAGAAAACAATATTCTTAGATACCCACAAACTCTACAAATAAAACAAATTGTATGATATACCTCTTTTTAATAAACCATTTAAGTATGCCTAACAATACCAAGTAGACCACATTCATACTTTGAATAACGGGAACTTAAAATAATATAAAGATAAACTGAGATCAAATCAACAAGTACCTTTAGTTACCTACTAAAGGTACCACAAACTTACTTGTAACAATTCTGGTAAGTATAGAAAAAAAAAATTAAACATACGAAACACATTCATCAATTACTATATGTCTCTTTCTCTCTTTAATTAATAACTAATAACAACATTATTAAAGGATTCTTAATTGACTGTAAAACGAGATAAAATCAACTGCGTAGTTATACTAATTTAAATAAACAATAATCATTTTTTTCCAAGAGACCGCTGTTCTTGGTAATGTGTTCTTAAGAAAAGAAGCGTATTTAACAGTTTATCGGATAGCGTACTTCTTATTTTGTTTCAAAAGTACCCAGCACTCGAAAACGCCCTCTCACTCTCAACACTTGTTGGTAGTACACACATCAAATAGTTCTAAGCTTCTGTGAGATACATACCCCGATGCCCTCCGCTTTCATACACGGCTTGCTCTACCTTTATAAACCCTGCAAGGTCGAAATCGGAATCAGACCGATTCTTGGGGGCTTTCCTGCATTTATCCAATTCCTTATCAAGCTGCTCTTGAAGAGTTAGCTCATCAGCTACAACTTCAGCGTCAGATGATGACGATAACGTTGGCGCGGACCGCTCGGAAACAACTAGGGGATGGTATCAGAGTCCTTGGGCTTATATTTTAGCTTCTGCAATAAATTTGTAATAGTATCAGATATTTCAGCACCATTGGATTTGGGAAACGTATCATCGTCATCTTGTGTTGAGAAGTCTTCCCAATCGTGTAAATAGTGCAAAACACCAGCTAAGCTTGATACGACTTCTCAAATTCATCGCTAGTTTGAAGCTCAAAACACTGTTTTGTTCATCAAGTTTCTTGATCATGAATTTTAATGTTGTGTTATCTGTGTGAAGAGTAGCATCACGTCGGCACAAGGACAGAACAGCAAGTTTGACAACATTCAATTCGAAAAAAGTTGTTTAAACCAAAATGTAAATAATGTAATGCAAAAACGGGAAAACCGGAGTTAACTCCGGTTTTGTCTTTCAACCCCGGTTTTCAAAAATCGGTAAATTTTGTCCGGTTTCCGGTTTTTAGCAAAACCGGAAAACCGGTTTTGCACGCCCTAGTCAAGACGTCATCGATCGAATGTTCACAGAGCGAATTCACAAAAGTGACATTAAATATAATAATTATGTTATCGTTAAGATATTACGTTTGTTGTGATGTTAGTTAATATATCATGAATCTGTTGTTATTTTGTATATTAATTTGTTATTTTATTATTAAAATCGTTCCAAATACACTAATCTATCGCATTGGGTAACTATAGATGAGAGTAAATAATGCATGTTACGTTTTTATCAGTTGAGTAACCGTATCTCTTTGTCTAAAAGAGATACGCCTACGTCCTTAGAACGAATAAATTTTTCATAATTACTTCAATATTAAGTTTTATCGTCGAAACTCAACCGATCAGAAAATTGCTTCAAGGCCATCGCGTGGGAATCGAACTCCCACTACTATCGACAGCTAACGCACAAACATTATTATCCGTTTACTCATATCATGTATGTTAATATGTGTACACTAGATGTGCGTTGGAATGCCATTCCTATGCTTTTTATTCTGGCAAAGGGCTATACCATGTTGCTTTCTTTTTTTTGGAGTATGAGACTTGTGCGACTTCACCGGGCATAAAGGCGAGCATAGCTCCAACAAGAGGGCGCCCCCTGAAGGTTTTGAATCTCGGACTTTTTTTCGGACGCCCCGAAGGTATGTAGTTTTAGCCACGAGGCTTTCGCCACTTCACCGGGCATAAAAGCGAGCAGAGCTCCAATAAGAGGGCGCCATCTGTGGGTTTTGAATCTCGAGCCCTTTCTTCTTTTCTTTTTCTTTCTTCTTTTTCAAAAGACAACTCCCGAACTAGGGAAATAAATCCCTGTGTCGCGGGAGACTTTACAAACATTCATTTCACGGACACAAAGAACAGCCAGACTCAGAACAACTATTTGTGGTTCACACAAATAATTGTCCCGGGTGGGAATCGAACCCAGAACACCACGTCTCAGAAGAAACTTCCGTAACCACTGAGCCACCGCACCTGTGCAGTCCTTTTTTGTGACGTAACGCAAGGAAAACTACATACGTAGGTAAGTAGTTTAGTATGGACTTTTCCTCTTTTGTTAGTTCACCGGGCATAAATGAATGCAAAGCTCCAGCCTAAACCTCGGAGCGGTCACTGGCGAGGGAATGTAAAATTATGACTTCTAGATTTTTGGCAAAGTTTTGTGCAACTGTCTCTCTGTTCTTTGAAAGCAAATGGAAAATGCAATTTTTACCGTGTATAAAGAACGAGGGAATGTGTTATCACAATTTCTAACGTAACTACTTTCCTACGCAGAGGGAGTAGTCTAACTTATTATATAAACATGAAAAGCTATTTTGCTGTTGCTTGTTTTGTCTAAAATGTATACTAAGTTAAGTTAACTCTGTTTGCTAACATTGAGATACAGAGTGTGAACTAATATTTGCATATTTGAAAAACGTATTACTATGCTTCTAACATAGGATTAAGTATTCGAGTATTACACTACAAGGTTGTTATTATATGTTTAACATTGAAATATTTGGAACTCAATTCCTACATTTGAATAATTCATAACATCAGCCTTTGGATGTCAATTGCTGAACATAGATCTCTCTTATCGATTTACAGCGGGAACGAATGCTAGCTGCCTGCATCCACTAACTTCCTGCGACCTTTATGAGGTTGTGGATCCATCGCGCAGGCAGTCGTCGTACCCTGCGTTTGTAAGTTCGTGGTCTCCACTCCAAAAACCTTCGGCCCTATCAGCTGTCAGCTCTTGAGTAGGTTGCTTAATTTGCAGTTTGAAAACCTCATACTAATAAATGTTGTTGTAACACGTTGAGACGACTTAACATGTTTTGAGAGGCACAGAAGGTTGTTAATAATATGGAATGGAATAAAATTGAATATTTTGCCGTTTTTTTTCAGGGTTTCTTACTCATCCACCGGACGTTTAAAAGAGCACCCCGAGGGTTTTAGTGAATAAACCCTCTCCTCGTAGTATGATTATCATATCTTCACTATGGAGAAGGAAGTTCTACATACCCGGCTGCTGCGGCGGTGGGGATACCTAATGAATTTCCCCCCGGAATAATGGAATTTTACAAATACAGTTAAAAACAATATTTTGATTTGTAAATCGGGACTAGGAGCCGAATTATTTTATAAAAACCCTTTGCACAGCAGATAAGCATTGCCATTCAACAGAGCAATGTTGCCAGCATTCTAGGAACGTTCCCAAGTCGTACAGCTTTAGAATAGTTAGTATTTTAGTAAGTTTAGTTTAGTTACTTTTAGTTTAAACTTGGTAATTTTTTATATATTATCAAACTTGTCTATTGATATTTTTTTAGTCACCGATTAGTTTTTTCAAAAACGAATTAAGCAAACCCCAATAAGGCATAACGCCATATTGGTCTCATGATTCACAGAAAAGTTTGATGACCATTTAATTATTTTTTTAAATTAATTTCTGAAATTCGAATAATTAATGTGCAAATAAAAAAAAAGATTGAATGAATACTGCCATCTATCAATGAATAACGGAATAGAATTTGAGATTCTTTTTTTGGCACTAATTATGTTGATTACATTTATGGTACCAAGATGGATGCTTGACTTTTTTTTCGAATGCTCATTTTATGTGGTTTGCCACAAGGCTTTTGCTACTTCACCGGGCATAGAGGCGAGCTGAACTCCAGTCTTAATGAATGATTTGTGGGGTAATTGTGTGAACAATTTAATAAAATTAAAATATTTTTTAGTAAAAAGTTTATAATGAGATTAAAAAGGAATAATTAACATTTCTTAAAACAGAAAAAAATACTAATTTTTTGACAATTTCTAGGTTTTTTTTTTTGCGAGCCTCTCGGGCTTTTGGTCTTCTACAGCTTTCAAAGGGGAGAAATTAAAATGGCATTGCCGCGTTGATTCCGGCTTAGAATATACCACCCCATGTCGTTCCATGGGTGCCATAAGATGACTAAGGGACATACAGCTGATGGATGGGCAGCAGCATCTATCAGCTCAAGTTTAATTTATTTAATTAATTTATTATTTTATCTTATTCCGAATACTAACTCGCATGCCAAGCGAGAAAAGGGTTGTTTAAGAAGAAGAACAAAATCGCACGGCTCAGTAATATATTATGTTTCAATGTAAAAATGCGTCTTTTTTTAATTTTTTTTAATTTATTTATTATGCATACCTATATAGAATGAAATAAATAATATACAACTAAAAGTATCTAATTTAAAATAAAACTTACGTATAAAATACTACTATTCTAAATCTATTCTACTTGGCAAGGTTCCCAGAATGCTGGCAGCATTACCCTGTTGAATGGCAATGCTTACGTTTATTTTGAATTTTACAAATAGCAAATGGCAATAACTATATCGACTTAATTACCATACAGCGCGTGATTCTATGATTGCCAATGACTGTCGCAATATTACATATGATTGCCTCTCGCTGTAAATAATTCTAAAATGGTGATAAACAAACTAAAATGGATTCGTGTGGGATGTGACGACCTCTTTGTGTTAGGAGATGAATGTTTTGTAATTTTTTTAAGGTGCTCTTAACACAACCGCCGTGGCTTAAGGATATAAGTCTCGCTTTCGAGGTCGTGGGTTCGATCCCCACGCCGGACAAGAAATCTTTGTGTAAAATCTAAGATTTCTCTCCATATCAGGAGCCTGAGTCTACTATCATAATGGTGTGTCGTGAAACTGTCACTGACTTCTCGATGGTCGGTTTTCTGTGTCTTTTGGATTAGTAGACTACCAAATGTGCAAGAAACCATTACGATAGAAGACTCAGTCTCCTGGTTGGTTGGTGCCGGAAAGCGCGTTGCCGATTGTTATAACCTCATCTATAACAAGCATATTCCAGGGAACGCAGCAGCGTTTCTCTGGGTGTTACAACACAATCGTGTGGTCAAAACCCCAGGCGGACGCCAACTATGGCCACAATGGCAAACCCTGGAGGCCAATGTTCAGCAGTGGACGTTACGGGCTGATGATAATTATTTTTCCATTACAAACAAACGCTCCAATTTTATTTACTTGCTTTTTTTACTTCCTATTTATTATAATACATTTAAGTACAACATGTAAATATAGTATGAAATAAGATTCATTAAAAAATTGCCTAACATGAAGTATCATACATAATAAAAGTAAAGTAACAATAATAAAGTTATGTCCACACCCTCGCCCTTCGTCAAGAGCACGCACTGGTGTGGAATGGAGCGAGCGAAGGCTACAGCCCACACGAGTGACGTCACGACATAGCTAGCCGGAACTTGCACTGTCATTAATTGGCTATAGTGTGATTGAAACTAAAATATATTGTTGAGAACTTTTCATCGTCATCATTTCAGCCGTAGGACATCCACTGCTGGACATAGGCCTCCCTCATAAATCTCCAGTTATTACGGTTGGACGCGGCCTGCATCCTCTGTGATCCTGCGGCCTTTACCAGATCATCTATCTATATAGTTGGCGGACGTCTTACACTAAGCTTGCTGATGTGCGGTCTGCATTCGAGAGCGTTTCGGCCTCAACGGCCATCTGTGCTACATGGCGTGCCCATTGCCACTTCAACGAACTAATCCTTTGAGCTATGTCGGTAACCTACGTTCTTCTACGTACCCCTCTTTCCCACTGGGCAAAAACACTGGGCATGTGCACAGGGCCCCGCGATAGTCCCTATTCCAAACAATAACCGACAGCCACTCTAAGGACTAAGCGTAGCGAAACGTAAAATTAAAATTAAAAAAAAAAACTTCCTACCGAAAAGTTTTTCATCTGGAAACGGCAATGATAAATGTCCATGGTGAAATGAGCTCTAGCGCTTTACAATAAAAATAATCTATCTATACTAATAATATTATAAAGAAGAAAGATTTGATTGTTTCGTTTGTTTGTTTGTTTTAGTTTCGGAGCCTATTCAATACAATAGGCTCCGAAACTACTGGAACGATTTGAAAAATTCTTTCACCGTTGGAAAGCTGCACTATCCCCGGATGACAAAGGCTAAATTTAATTATGAAGTGAAACCGCGCGCGAGAAGCTAGATTTGTATAAACAGGCTCATCAATGCTGTTGAAAGAGTACCTACATAAATCGATTGTCCTCTTAAAAATAAATATAATTTCGCTCAGTAGCATCGACTAAAACAACGGCCTATAACAAGTAAGTATAATGTTCTTCCTATGTATTTAATAAAATTCCCATGTAGATATAACAATTGATAATAGTACGCAACAACATCTCTCGTACACGCAACGATTAAGTAACTAAGTGAAGAGTTGCGAAAAAGTTTTCCTTTCCAAACACTTTTTGCAGTTAACGGCTCAGAATTAGCAATACATTTTGCAAAGAATCAGCTCATTCATAAGTATTCTAACTTGATTATTTTTTGTTTAACCAACTTTTCTTACCTACACTACATCAATCGGAAAGTAACAATTACGCCTGTATCAATAACTATTTACGTCCTCCTCTTAATGTCCACCGCTTGTCAAATGGATTGGGGAATTTATTTTCATATAATACGCTTACCATTGTTGATGTCATAACATTTATTTCTTTCGGACGGACATATGTAGTTAGGCTTTTGCTACTTTACCGGGCATAAAGGCGAGCAGAGCTCCAGCCTAGATAAATGGTTTAAATACTACAAACTAAGCAACCTGCGCAAGAGGGCGTCCCCTGTGGGACTTGGACCTTGGCTCAGGGCGGTCGCTGACGGGGCGATTGAGGGATTATGGCTTTTAGTTTCTTTAGGGTGTCATAACAATTTGGACCAATATATAGTCGTTCTTTCTAAGGCAGAGTACAAAGTGATCGGTACGTAAAAATGGTTACTTTATTTTACTTTTTTATTTATTTTATACATGTCAGTCATTGCTCTTCCAGCAAGCGTTTAGGAAAGAGATACATAATAATGAGTGCATAGCAAGTGTACAACAGATTCAATTTACATTATTTTTACCAAATTGGTAAATACATATCTATAAACATACACACTAATAGTTACATATATACAAATACATACTAATATATTTGCCTGATATTTATAATTTCTTTAATTTGGAATAATAAATGTGAACTTAAACTTATTATGAGTAGAGGAATTAATGACAAGCTGACGGATGGACTACTTTGTCTGTAATATCCTACAATTGGCTACCTGTTAGTTAAATATCTAGTTTAATTCATAGAATAAGACTAATTGTGTAACATTGTGATTCTGACAATTACAAGAATAATTTCATTATTTCATTGGAATCGTCATATTATTTTCCATACCGTGCCTGCATGACGTGGCGACTTTTGAGAAACACTGTCAAAACTCAAAAGAAATTGGAGCGACTCAATCCCAAACATTTTTTTTTATTTTTTATTATTTAATATAGGCTTACGTTTGACCATAATCTCGCTTGATGGATGGCGAAGATAAGGCCTAAGATGGTACACGCTTGCCTAGAAATTGTGTGTTCACTTTAGCCTTAAAGATGTCCAGATTATAGCGTTCCGGAAAAACTGACCCCGGCAGAGAATTCCACTCCTTAGCCGTCCGCATTATGAAAGAAGAAGCAAATCGCTTCGTGCGTATTGATGGAATGTCTACAACAAAAGGGTGAAACCGCTCGCCGCGCCTTGTCGTCCGGTGATGGAAGGGTGAAGGGGGTATCGGGTTATGTAGAACCTCACCTTAGTTGCTTAGATTGGATCTTTTAATAACCTCTACTTCACAATTATGGCTTTAATATTTGTTTTAAACTCTTTTACTTACAATTCTCTTATATTATTAGGAAGTGTGTTGATGGCATGAGAGCTCAAGAACCCAGCGGATTCGAAAACATTCTTTTTTTTTTTTTTTTTTATTCTAAAAAAGACAACTCCCGCACTAGGGAAATAAATCCCTGTGTCGCGGGGGACTTTACAAACATACATTTCACGGACACAAAGAACACCCAGACTCAGAACAACTATTTGTGGTTCACACAAATAATTGTCCCGGGTGGGAATCGAACCCAGAACACCAGGTCTCAGAAGTAACTTCCGTAACCACTGAGCCACCGGTGCAGTCAATTTTGTATTTTATGTGCAATTTTTTTTATCAAACTTATCGATTTTTTAAGCAGGAATTACACGGCTATTCCATAATTGCTCCTTTCATTATAAAATATCATAAATACTGAGATAGACTTAGTTTTTATAGCACTTTGCATTGCGAAGCTTATCGTTGGATCTACTTCGCTCCACTTAAGGTAATGCAACGATTGTCTCTCGTTACAACACCTAATGTTTTATTTAGTCTGTTGAGTATACTTAGTACGCAGCGAATGGCAGAGCTTTAATTTAAAGTTAATTCTTTTGATTCCTTAGTTCCTAATACTCAGCAATATGATTTATTATACATATATTACTTCGAACCTTTTTTTTTTGTCCGGGTGGAAATGCATTTACGCATTCCCACCGCCGCTGCTGCGTTTCCGCGCGCTGGTGGTGGGATATGTGGGACTCGCTCTCTCTATAGCGGTGGTATGCTAATCATATCACGAGGAGAGGACCCTACACCATTAAAACCCCCCGGACTATCCTCTGTCCGCCGTTGGTGAGGGCCGGGTACGCTTGGCATTGCGGCCCTCCGGAGCACCCGCGGCCAAATTGGCTCTCTTGGGCCACACTACTGTGGCCCATTTGCCCAAATTATACGTACGCCCAGAGTGTGAAGGCGTCCCTACTCCCCATGGGTCGGCTTTGAAGGGAGCGGGGCCCATGTGCCCCACTCCCCGAGGCCGAGCGTAGGGCGGTAGGCGGTGGGTATATACTTCGAATCTGTTATAGGTTAGAAAATGACTTTGAACCTGTGTTAGGGGCGTCCTATCATACAACCTAAGTAAATTATCTTTTATATATATATATTACTAGCTACGTTCCGCGGTTCTACCCGCGTTACTCTGCTCCAGTGGGTCGGAGCGTGATGTTTTAGATGGATGTTTATTACTCTTTCACACCAAAACTACTGAACGGAATTGGCTGAAAATTTGCACCGGGATAGGTTATACGCTGGATTAATATATAGGCTACAAAACATCACGCTCCGACCCACAGGAGCAGAGTAACGCAGGTAAAAGCACGGGGCTAGTATTAGTGTAGATAGGTTTTTTTTTGTGTAGGTTCCTTAATTACGTACGTATTTAGATGTAAAGAAACAATTTATTGTAGGTGCAACTGCGGTTCTCGGTCTGATTAAGTTAAGTTAAATACTCTCAATTTACAATCCTTTAGCTTGTAAACGTACAAAAAATATATAAAATACCTAGTTTCCTTTATAAAGAGTAACATTCCTAGTGGACAATTTTAATTGTTAATTAGATGTAATTACTCTTGGGGCTTAAGGCTGACTGTAAGGTGGGTTTTTTCGGACAGACATTATGTAGTTAGCCAGAAGGCTTTTGCTACTTCACTGGACATAAAGGCAAGCAGAGCTCCAGCTTAAATAAATGGTTTAAAAACTTCTACAACAGTTCTCCTTTAGGGAGTGCCGGATGAACCATATAGCAAGAGTAGCAAATGCTACGGGCCTCGAGTTGATTTGAGGGGCCTCGCGATGACTTGGGGGCCCCCGCGATGCATTGGGGGGCCCCGCATACCAAGGTACGTGCGCAAGCAAGAAATTGGATACAATAAATAATCCCATGGATCCGAATCATGGTGCGTCGTTGAGTGACTCTGACCCCGCGCTGGCTTAATCCGATACTGCCTTTAGGGCTTAGATCTTGGCTCGATTTTTAGTGTTATTTCGTGCAACTGTCGCTCTGCGTCACAGTACGGGTCTCTCAGACCTGGGGTCTACCAGGTTTAATATATTACATACTAATACATAAAGTCGTTGTTAATGATATAAAATACAAAAAAAAAGTTGCACAAAACTCCTTTAAACTAAAAGCCATAATCCCTCAATGTCCCCGTCAGCGACCGCCCTGAGCCGTGGTCCAAGTCCAACAGGGGACGCCCTCTTGCGCAGGTTGCTTAGTTTGTAGTGTTTAAACCATTTATCTAGGCTGGAGCTCTGCTCGCCTTTATGCCCGGTGAATTAGCAAAAGCCTCAGGGCTAACTACATATGTCCGTCAGAAAAAAAAAACCGGCCAAGTGCGTGTTGGACTCGCACACAAAGGTTTCCGTACCATTTTCAAAAAAAGCAAAGAAAACGTTTGTTGTATGGGAGCCCCCCTTAAATATTTATTTTATTTTTAGTATTTTTTGTTATAGCAGTAATAGAAATATATCGTCTGTTAAAATTTCAACTGTCTAGCTATCGCGATTCTTGAGATACAGCCTGGTGACAGACAGACAGCGAAATGTTAGCAATAGGGTCCCGGAACCCTGAAAACGAGCTCTAACATGCATTTACAGGTTCTTAAAGATATTTTTGTTTTAATATTTTATACAGAGAATCTATTACAACGTCCACGCTCATTTTTTAAAACACTATGTATCTACTACATACTACATTGTCAACAAAGTTATTATTAGCCAAGCAACTACATTTTCCTTACAAAAAGACAACAGATCCAGTCACAGGGAATCGAACTCACGTCCTTGAGCAGAAAAGTCTCGGCTGACGTTTTAATCTTATTGTGTTGGGCTTAAGACCGGTTGTTACAGAGTTGTTTTATCATTGGAATGCTGCTCTGCCCCATTATGTTATGGCGCAATGGTTTGTAGCCTATATGGTTGGTTTATGGGTTAAACTATTTTTGTGCAAAATTTCATCCGAATACTATCAGCAGTTTTTGCGTTATTAAGAGACAAACATTTAAAAACACAAAATGTATAGTCCTACTAATATTATAAATACGAAAGTTTGTATGTATGTTTGTTACTGTTTCACGCAAAAACTACCGAATGGATTTGGCTGAAAGTTTGCACGCGGATAGTATATAAGCTGGATTACCATAAAGGCTACAAAATATCACGCTCCGACCCATTGGAGCAGAGTATTGTGGGTAAAACCCCGGGCGCAGCAAGCTTTTAACTTTCGCGTTTATAATATTTTTTCGACGGTCACCGTAACCTAGTTGGTAGTGCTCCTGCCTACGAAGCTGGTGGTCCTGGGTTCGAATCCCGGTAAGTGCAAATATTTGTGTGATGAGCACGAATATTGGTTTCTGAGTCATGGATGTTTTCTATGTATATATATGTATAAGTATTTATCTATCTATATAAGTATGTATATCGTCGCCTGGTACCCTATAGTACAAGCTTTGCTTAGTTTGGGGCTAGGATGATCTGTGTGACATTGTCCCTAGATATTATTATTATTATAATATTAGTAGGATTAATGATGGTCGTATTTCGACCACTGGGAACCACACTTCATATTTATTATTTCTTACACAGAGAATGTAAAAACTGAATTTCTTAGAGCACATCACGGTTAGTTCAGAGCTGTCACGCCTAAACCAAGATTGTTTTAAAAGTGTGTAATTTAATATTAAAAGTTTATTTGAATATAGAGTTTAGTTTGATTTAGTTGAGACAGGACAATGTCTGTCGGGTCATTTAGAATCGTAATATTATGTCATGATTTTTATTGGATTTAAGACTTTCTTCTTCTTTATTTCAGCAGGACCAGTGGCGGATCCATCAGCAATATGTCCTTTTGCATGCCGATAGATGGGCACAGCAATTAAAATTACAATACTTAATTGTGATTTCCATGTAGGTTTTGTCACCGAGTAGGCTTAAAGGAAATAATTAATTCAAATTCGCAGTCCCACGTCAAGTTGAAAATACGGAGGTTAATAGTAGGCTGCGTTGCCAGGTGTACGCCTTGATTTTGGCGGGACAATCCGATTTTTAGAAGCATTGCCATTCAACTTAGCAATTCTGCCAACCTTCTGGGCACTCTTCCGACGGATAACGATGCGGAGCGTGTTTATGACGCCCTCTAATTTCCCACTTTTTTGTCTTATTTTAGGTTTATTAGTTTCATGCATTGTATCCATTTAATATTCACATAAATAAACAATGTGTATTTCTTTTTATTTTCGTTGCTAGAACGGGCGAAACTCGAAAACTGCTGGTCTGATTTAAAAAAAATATTTCACTATTAGATAGCCCATTTATTGAGGAATGCAGGCTATAGACTATATTTAATCATGAAGTTCCTACAAACGGAAGTTACGCGACTGAAACCGCACCTGGAAACTAGTAAATTTATATTTTGTCAGAAATTCCATAGAAAATTAAAATTTATTAGTCAGTTATTTTTATCTGAGGACTGATAAATCTTAGTATTGTAACGTCTTAAGTATAGTTGACGTAAGAAGACATCTTTTATACCAGTCAAACCGGTTCTTCGCAATAACCTTCAGTGTCCTGCACTGGTGACACTGCAGCTAGGTAGCGACGACTTTATCCTGGTATTGTAGGTTCGATTCTAGGACGGAAACTATTCATCATCATCATCATCAGTACTTCCACTGCTGAACATGGGCCTCCTCCCGAGGGAGGGTATTTGCCATAGCCCATAGTCGTGCCCATCGCTTGGCAGGCGGGTTGGTTACCGCAGTATTACAAGGAAACGCTGCTGCCTGTTCCTTGCTATACGATTATTATAGATGATGTTATAATAATCGGGACCAACGGCTTAAAGTGCTTTTCGAGGCACCCGGAAAGAGATCTTAGAATTTCGGGATCGAACCTACGACCTCCGAGATATAAAGCGAGCCAAATACCGCTACGCTACGGAGGACGGAAACTATTAAAGAAGTATAAATCTCGCGTTAAGTCTAAAAGGTCGTGAGTTCGAACCCTAAGCCGGCGGAAAGGAAATCTTTATGTAAATTTTAAAATTTCTTTCCGGGCCTGGTTTGTAGCGAAACTACCTTCCGTGCCTCGGAAAGCACGTTAAACTGACTCTTTGTTGATCCGTCAGTCAGCCATTCAAGACAAAGCTTTTAATTAATAGAGTTAAGAACTTGATGTGGTCCACACTCTTGTCTGTCTCTGTAGCAGTCTTTATAGGTCAAACGAGACCTCGCCTTTCTTTTTAAGGGTACTTCGCAATAAAATATGACATATCTCTAAGAGCGGTCTCGCACTACGTCCGATCCGAATCCGATTCGAACCCGATCCGAACCCGTGAAAATATTGGTCTAGAAATTTGGAAAGAAATCCGTTGACGGATCTCGGATCTAGTGCGTAAATTACCATAGAAATAGTTATACGGCTACTACGGACTATATTTTCACGGGTTCGGATCGGATTCGGATCGGACGTAGTGCGAAACCGCTCTTAAAACAAACAAACATCTAGAGTCAAAAACATTACTGTTGCATTGACAGCATCAGTTTCGGCGCCATTACATCTGTCACCGAAGCATTGACAAGTTCGGTGTGATCCACACTCTTGTCTCTGTAGCAGTCCTTATTGATCGAGTGCGAGAACTGGTTGGGCCGTACCCACCCACAGCATGCAGCAGTGGCAGTGCATAATCACCAAGTAATATGCTGATGGACGCAGCAGCTTCTATCAGCTTAAGGTTAGTCACCATCTTATTGAGACCACTAGACTACCAAGAGTGGTTATTATCCAGTATCCTTCAAAGACCCTGCCTTGCCATGGTCAGTTAAGGTGAGGCTCATGTTCAACTTTGGACATTAACGGGCTGGTGAAAAGAAGTTTTTTTTTTTTAGGAGTTCCGGGCATAAAGGCGAGCAGAGCTTCAGCCGGTGATGTGAAGTGAATGCTATGGGAAGTAGAGAAAGGTGTGCTATTTCCGCACATGCTATTTCAGTCTTTCAGTTTTTAAACAGTATAATAATACCTATACCTACCAGCTTTAATAGTCTATGTATAAATAATTAAATAAAAGCCTGTAAAATGAATCCTGATTTCCCTCGGTCACGGCATCACAAGTGAACGAACCGATTTCCCTCATTCTTTGTTTGTTGTATTTGTTACTGTCAGGAGAAGGTTCTTATGAAAGAAAAAATTAAGAAAACTGCGCGGAACATTAGACAATTGAAGAATATTTGACCACCATATCAAATTCTCTGATGTAAAATTTGCGCTTTTGACAATATAAACTTTTTTAATGTAATCTTATGGCATTTGACATAGCATTGACAGAATGCGTGCTGCTCTTACGCTCTTCGAGCACACCACGGTTATTCCAGAGCTATCACGTCTTATGTCAAAAGTTCAATTAATATAGAGTTTTATTTAAGACAAGAAAACGTCTGTCGGGTCGGCTTGTACCCACCTATAAGAATAAATATTGATCGAGTTTTTACGTTACAACATCGACCATAAAACAATTCCACTTAAAAATGATGAAATCATACACTTTTTGTTTTAAAAGTGTGTAATTTAAACCTCCATTGATGGGAAAAAAGCTTATACAAAAACTTCGTCACGCCACATTCGATCTGACCTTAGCTATCCGAAGGCAACCCCACTTGCATATTATCAACAGATGTTGCCATACTATCAATGTTAAACGACATAGACAAACATAAAAATCCATACCTTTTTTTAACGCACACAGATCCCAAAACACCTTGAAGTTGTCACCACATTAAGAAAAAAAACAATAAAAAAAATCACACAGCACTCGATCTTTTGTGCATGGACACTACCACATTCCTACTGGCGAGAAAAAAAAACAAAAATACTCTATTCACATAATTTCAAATTTGGAATTCGATCAACACGTTTGTTTCACATGAAATACGTTAAAAGAATGTTAGATTTTCAATTTGAAAATTTAAATTCGTGTTCGTTTTTTAAAATGTTCGTTTTCTGTCGCATCGCGGCCGCGCGCTTCGAGTCGCGAGTGTTACTGGCTGGCTGCGCGGGCGCAAACCGGACGGCCTTAGCAAAAAGGTCTTATGATCAGCGTAGGCGATTATGGACTTAATTCTCAAAAGATGTTTAAGGATATTTTTTAATAGGTGTCTGACGTTGGCTGCATATAAATTGGTTTGTATTATTTGGTATGGGTGACTTTTAAAGGCTTTTTTAAGAATCTTATTATAGGACATGGACCTATGACTAAGTTTTAGTGGTCTGTCTTTACTAATATATTAAGTAATACTGAAGAGTTTATTTGTTAAACGCGCTAATCTCAGAAACTACAGGACCGATTTGAAAAATTCTTTCAGTGTTCGATAGCCCATTTATCGTGGAAGGCTATATAGTATATTTTATTATGAAGTTTCTACGGGAACGGGAGTTACGCGGATGATAATGCGCGCGTAGTTAGTACATATACCTACCTATGTACCTATGTGGAAAACATGGCGAGCGGAGCAATTGATTGGATAATCGGATGACATAAGTCCTCTCTTGATCTATTATATCATTCTATCATAAAAAAAACATAATCGCAGACTGTAATAAATTTAAAAAGACATAAATATATTATGTTTAGTAGGTACATACTTACATACGAATGTATTTTTCTATGCAGACTTAGAAGAAATATGGACTACTTTTCATTTGTTCTAAGTCTGACTTTTATTTAACCAGATGGTTGATATAGGGTCAAGCTATAAATCAATAAAACCGGCCAAGTGCGAGTCGGACTCACGCGCAAAGGATTCCGTACCATCATCTATACAACATTAGACTCTATATTATATTTATTTCACTATTTCAAGCGTATATCTGTTGCTGTTGTATAAAAAATACGTTCGTTGTTAATTTTATTGTATTTAATAGTAACTAGCTTCCCGCGCGCGGTTTCACCCGCGTAACTCCCGTTCCCGTGGGAACTTCATAATTAAATATAGCCTTTGTTATCCGGAGATAGTGTAGCTTTCCAACAGTGAAAGAATTTTTGAAATCGGCACTGTAGTTTTTGAGTTTATTCAATACAAACATACACACACACAAAAATACAAATCTTTCCTCTTTATAATATTAATAGTTATAAGCGGCAACAGAATACATCATCTGTGAAATTAGCTATAAAGCTTCACGAGATGCAGACTGATGACAGATAGATAGACAGGGGAGTCCTGTTTATCATTTGGGTATGAAACCCTAAAAAAATATGTCGCTGCAGATAACTAGGTATTTTGACGCACAATGCATATAATTTATTTATTTATTTCAACTTAAACATACATTAATTATGCCAAGGTGGACTTAATGCCGTAGGTATTATATGCCAGTCGACCTTAGGATGGTCAATGTTAGATAGCCCATTTATCGAGGCAGGCTATAGGCTAGATTTAAGTATGAAGTTTCTACGAAGACGGGACTTAGACAGGTAAATATAGTGAAAGGAAGAAACAAAAATATTTATTCATAATGCACAGTTTTACAAAAAAATACAATACCAAATTAAAATAAAATAGACAAGATTCAATGTGTACCATAAATAGGCACCAACTTCAGCTTTATGCTATGCACATTTGTGTATGAATGTAGTGCCAATGATACGGCACAGCATACGGTGGTGGAGTGGCGTGGCCCAACGAGCGGGAGGAGCACGTTGGCGTGGTGGGAAACGACCTCTCGCTGCCGACCATCATCTAAAAGATGGTCCAAAGCGAGCGGTCGTGGGAGGTGGTTGCCTCCTTCTGTAGACAAATAATGTCACAGAAGGAGGCCGCGGAGCGGGAGAGGGAAGAAGATCCCTCTGCGGGTGGGCACCCGCTCCGCAGACGGCGCGCGGCGTGCACCAACCCGCCGCCTGCCGCCCTAGGCTCAGCCTCGAAGGGTGGGGCACATGGGCCCCGCTCCCTTCGAGGCCGACCCATGATTAGTAGGGATGCCTCCACACTACGGGCGTCCATATATTTGGGCAAATGGGCCACAGTCAGTGTGGCCCAGGAGATCCCGCGGCCATATTGGCCGCTGGTGCCGACGGGGGCCGGATTGCTTCGTGCTTACCCGGCCCCCGCCAACGGTGGATAGACGGAGTATCCGAGGGTGGTGTAGGGTCCTCTCCTCGTAGTATGAGTTAGCATACCACGCTATGGAGAGGGCGAGTCCCACATATCCCATCGCCAGCGCGTGAATACGCTGCAGCGACGGTGGGAATGCGTAAAAGCATTTCACCCAGGACAACAAAAAAAGAAAAGGGGGATGAAAATTGTATGAAAGTATTGTCAGCTCAAGGATCCTTACCACTGGCATCATCAATCGGCTGCTGAACACCCATCAGCTGTATGTCCCTTGGTCGCCTTTTACGACACCCATGGGTAGACATGGGGCGGTCTATTCTGAGCCGGAAACCACACGGCTTTCTTTCTTAGAGTCGGTCAATAAGTTGCATCAACGAGGTAATCTAATTCTTAAGTAGGTATACCTACAATATAAATATAATTTAAAAAATTACCTACTTACTTACTTGCCGTGTAACCGTGTTACATATCTATAAATACTAATTTTATTTTAAAACAATGTTTTTTAATAGCCTTCGTGGCGTATCGGTAAACCTATGCCTCTTTTTAATTCTCGGTAGTGGGTTCGATTCCCAGCCCCACAAGAAATATTTGTGTACCAAAAATATTAGATTTTTTTTCGGGTCTGATTAGTTTCCGGGTCTGTATGGTTAATTGAAGAACTACCCTCCGTGCCTCGGAATTTGTCTGCTCGACACGACATGAAAGCTACATTATCGCTACTAATAATATAAATATGTGTAAGCGTTATATACTCATGGTCCGCCCAAATAATGACAATTGTTCTTAATATAATTTAATATAGACAGAACAAGCTATTGGACACAATATAGTAAAATAATAAAGTTAAGACTAAAATGATTAAAAACAATAACTTAAATACCTGCTTAATATGCTCATTTAAAAATGTTAAAATTATACATAGATTAATAATAGATTATTGTTTTGACTATTTGCAAGTGCCTGTAATAGGTTTACGTAAATAAAAATGATTTTTATTTTATTTATTTATTTTAGTGTGTTTGTTTCGCTTTTACGCGAAAACTACTTGATCATCATGGAATTGTTTATGTTGCAGTCGAAAGTACTTTTAACTAGCAAAAACAGACAAAACTAACCTAACCTAAAACTACTTATGACTGATTTTGCTAGTTAAAAGTACTTTTGACGGGTTAAGAGTTTTGACTGCAACATTTACACAAGTTCTTGGAGGTATTCAGCAAAGCCACGGGTAAAAGATAGTAAGATATATATAATATAATAAGTGTATAAGATGAGGTTGCCACGGGAACAGGGACTGCGGATAAAACCGTACGAGGAGTTTACAAAAATAAAAAACGTGAATGTCATAAAACATCTGCTCAAAAGGATATTGACAGGTGTTATAAGTATTTTTTCGAAGTTTTTTTTTCCTTTTGTGCGAGTAGCACAGAAAGAGATTGCTGTCTCTTTCTGTGCTACTCATTCATATGTATCCGTTGAAAAACAAAAAGGATCTTTCATTTAATTCGGTATCATTTTTATATGGCTTCCAGCGCGTGGTTCTTTTTTTTTTACTAAATATAGGCTTACGTTTGATCGTTTGCGGCTTAAGATTGCGTAGAAAGTGTCTTTAATTTTAAAGATGTCCAGATTAAAGCGTTCCGGAAAAACTGACCCCGGCAGAGAATTCCACTCCTTAGACGTCCGCATTATGAAAGAAGAAGCAAATGTCTACAAAAAAAAGGAATGTCTACAACAAACCCCGCGTAACTCCCGTTCCCGTGGAAATTTCATAGTTGGTGGTGGTTACATATTATTATTATTAATCACGCTTACCCTTACCGTTTCCTCCCCCGCAACCCCTGTGATCTTACTCACGCCAGGGCCACATTATTAACCAAAAAATGGTTATATATCTGTGTTATTGTGAAAGGTGGATCTTCCCGAGCCGAGCATTTTAATTAGCTTACCAACGGTAGGTACTAAGCATGCCACTGCTAAACATGGACCTCCTAAGACAGGGCTTTGGCCATAGTTACCACGCTTGGCATGCGTGTTAGTTTTTTTTTCGGAAGGACATTATGTTGTTAGCCACGAAGCTTTTGCTACTTCACCGGGTAAAAAGCAGACCTCCAGCGTAAATAACTGGTTTAAAAACTACAAACTAAGCAGCCTGCGCAAGAGGGCGTCCCCTGTGGGAGTTGGACCTCGGCTCAGGGCGGTCGCTGGCGGGGTGTTTAAGGAATTATGACGTTTAGTTTTTTATGGTAATTTTGGAAACTGTCCTACAACTGTATTACTTTACAGTTCACGAAATATTTTATTAAAATACAAGACTTGTATTTTAATAAATATTTTATTAAAATAAAAGTCTTCAAACATGTAAAAAAAACCAAGCCTCTCTAAAACTCAGTTTTTTTAGCGTAAAATGTAATGAGATCCTTGTACCTAAACAATCAGATAATTTATTCAATCCGTACTTAAGGGAACTGCCTTCGCTGGTGACTCAGTGGTTACGGTAGTTGCTACTGAGCTTGTTATGCACATAAAATTTCCGCGTCACATGGATTAATTTCTGGAGTACGGAATTTATCTTTAAAAAAAACCTCATTTAAATAAGTAGGTACACGTAACTTATCATCATTAAAAATCATACAATTAACTAAGTAATTTTAATAATATTTTCAAAAAACAACTTCCTTCATTTTATTATTTAAAATAATTCACGCTTAGGTTACGGCTTTTCATATTAATTCTTGTACAAAAGATTTTACACAATGTCCGTGAGGGGCATAACTGTATCAGTGCACGCAAAAAGCAATGGCGATCGGTTCAAAAGCCACTGAACTCGAAAACCAGAAGCGGTATAGTTATTATTAGACGCTGGATTAAGCGCGCTGACTCCTAACAATAGGTATATATGCCTACCTACCCCGCCGCCTACCACCCTAGGCTCGGCTTCGGGGAGTGGGGCACATGGGCCCCGCTCCCTTTGCGGCTGACCCATGAGGAGTAGGGACGCCTCTACACTCCAGGCGTCCCTATCATTGGGCAAAATCTCCTGGGCCACACTTACAGTGTGGCCCAGGATCCCGCGGTGCCGTACTGGCCGCGGGTGCCATCGGGGAGCGGATTGCTTATGCGTACCCGGCCCCCGCCAACGGTGGACCGAAGGAGTGACCGGGGGGCTTTAACGGTGTAGGGTCCTTTCCTCGTTGTATGAGTTTAGCATACCACGCTATGGTGAGGGCGAGTCCCTCATATCCCACCGCCAGCACGCGAATACGCTGCAGCGGCGGCGGTGGGAATGCGTAAATGCATTTCCACCCTGCATAATCCTGAGATCCTAGACAAAATGCGACTACAGCGGCGATCGCTATAGCTGGATAGCTACTGAACCCTCCGAGTAACGATCATCCTGTAAGGATAGAAATTTTTAGAATGATAATTTATAGCATGTTTCATCATCAGCCCGTATAATGTCCAATGCTGAACAACTCCTCCCGAGAGAGGGTATTTGCCATAGTCACCACGCTTGGCAGGCGGGCTGGTGACCGTAGAATTATGTTGTAACACACAAGGAAACGCTGCTGCCCGTTCCTTGGTATAAGATTATTATAGATGACGTTATAACAATCGGGACCAACGGCTTAACGTGCTTTCCGAGGCACGGAGGGTAGTCCCTCACCAGACCCAGAAAGAAGTCTTAGAATTTACACAAAGATTTCCTGTCTGGCGTGCGAATCGAACCCACAACTTCCAAGATTTAAAACAAGCCAAATACCGCTTCGCTACGGAGGTTGTTGATAACACGCTTAGGAAGCACAAGTACCTGCCAGGTGAATCGAAAGGTATAGGTAAGGGTAAAATAAATTCACCTGGCAAGTACTTGTGGTCAATGCCTGTCATTTTTCTTTCATAATTGACAATGAATAAACTTAATCATATTAAATGTCAAGGCTTACAGGAATAAGTTTTTTTCTTCTTTTTTTTTACACTTTTAAAAACCAAAGGGCTGATGATATGTTTGGCTCATGCCTCCAGGTCATGGTTATCACCCTTAGCGTGCTAGAAATCAACATTCTACAAATTTCTAGCCTTACAGGAAGACCGTTACTCAGACAGTTCAGTAGCTCTTGGACTACTAAGCCAAATGTATGGTACTTGACATTAAAATTTGACACGTGATTAAGCGGCTGCGGGAAAAAATTACAGGCTTTTCGAAATGAGCGATTAGATGGTTGGTTTGGATTTCGGTTACATAAACCTTGTAGATAGCATAGCAATTAAAAGAATCGCTTAACGACGCTCCGTAATAGTGGCATTTTGTCTTTGTCTGAATGAATCTGAGACATGGTCTCGCACTTTGTGTCTCATAAGAAAGCTCAGAGTCACTTAGCGAGATATAGAAAAACCAATGCTCGGCATTTCCCTGCGTGATCGAAATGAAGAGATCTGCAGGAGAACGAAAGATGTCAGCGCATAGCTCAACGGATTAGCAAGCTGAAATAGTAATGGGCAGGACACATAGCTCGAAGAACTGAGGGCTGATGGAGCATAAAGAAACATTCCGATGCCCTCGTAGACCCGAAGTCCGAGAGGCCCGCGAACTGTATAGTAGAGCGACGGTTACACAAAACTTCCTTAAAGAAACTAATAGCCATAATCCCTCTCAATCTCCCCGTCAGCGACCGCCCGCCCTGAGCCGAGGTCCAGGTCCCACAAGGGACGCCCTCTTGCGCAGGTTGCAGTTAGTTTGTAGTGTTTAATCCATTTATCTAGGCTGGAGCTCTGCTCGCCTTTATGCCCGTTGAAGTAGCAAAATCCTCAGGGCTAAATATATATGTCCGTCCGAAAAATTAAAAAAAATCTCAAATGGAGACCGTGAACTGGCAAGCGCGGGGTGGGACCACCGCCTGCAGAACGGACCGACGCCATCATAAAGGTGGCAGGCAATCACTGTATGCAGGTCATGCAGGCAGCTAGCAAACGTTCCCGTTTCAACTCAATAGGGGAGGCCTTTGTCCAACAGTGGACGACAACAAACTGATATGACGACGAAGAGAGTTCTTTTTATTTAAATCAATGAAACTAAACCCCGTTCGTTTTCGGTACTAAAGCAAATCTCTAACCCGCGCAAGAAGGCATCCCTTGTGGGGCTTGGACGCATCCTAGAGTGGAGACTGCGTTTTGGCAAAGGCCCAGCACGATGGACCGATGACTTTAAGAGGGTAATTATAGCAGTTTGGGTTTTGAAGGTCGAGGACCCAGTGTATTTGTGCAAATTAAGAAATACCTATATCCTGTACACTGAAATGGTCTAATATTAAACGTTTTGACGCATTTTAGATTGAACGATCGCCTTATCAAACACTCTTACATATAAACATCTAAATTTATTGCTAAAACCAATGTAAAAATAAACATTTATGACCAAGATCTTGCAACTGAACTGCATTTACAAGTCAGCACGTAAGAAAAATATATTAAAACCTACACGTCGAAAGGTAACGATTTTGCACCAACTTTACATCTTTTTAAACGTTGCAGAACGAGTTTTAATAGAGTGCAATATGTTTAAGTACATTAAACTAAGCCAAAGGAAACTGAATCTTATTGTTTAACCAGAAAAGTTTTATTAAAGATTGATTTAAATTAATTTAGAATAAAATCGAAGGTTTATAATGAACGTTATTTTAGTACTACTCCGTTCGAATTTAGACCTAACATTATATCAAACTACATGATATAGGTTATTACATTTTGTCTTGTATTTGTTAAATTAATTCTGGAATCCTGTAAGGTCCAAAGTTCAACGTAAAAAGCGGTTACTTACGATGTTTTGGAAACAAGTGTGTTTTGGCAACAGTTTCAATGTGAAATAAAATTAATGCGATACATGGACGTGTATTTATGTGGATTTTGTTTGTCTTTTTGTTGCGTTCTCAGGAATGGATGTGTTGTTTTTATTTAGACACCTTGATTTTTCTTAAGTTTTGTATTTCTACTAATATTATAAATGTGAATGTAAGTTTGTTTGATACGCTTTCACTCGAAAACTACTTAACCGATCATCATGAAACTTTGTACACATAATCTTGGAGGTATACGAAGTAACATAGGGATATTGGCTTCAATGCGAGTGAAGCAAGTAAAAGCAAGTTAAGTAATAAAATAAAACAAAAAATGTGGTTTCCGGCTTAGAGTATAGGCCACCCCATATCTTCTTATGGGTGTCACAAGTAGCGTCTAAAGGACGTACACCTGATGGATGGGCAGCAGCATCTTTCAGCTCAAAGTTACTCAGCTAATCATACTGCCATCACCAATCCGACAAGTCATGGTGATTACAGCAACAATGCTCCATAGGGTTGCCACCTTTTTTTAAAAAATATAGTAGGTACTATTGGGAAATTTAAGAAAAATAATCGTACACATTTATTTTTTGTAGTCTTTTCGTGTCAACGACGCCTCTATTTATTATTATATATTCGCTTTTGGTAAATGAAAATAAAGCCCAGTACTGCCAAGAAGTTAACGTTTACTTGTCGTCGCAATTACCGATGAAAATATAGTATTATTCGTATCATATTAATTTTCAATAACATATAGTACAATGGACTGAAATATACTATAAGTCCAAGTACCACAGGGAATGCTCTTTTGCGCAGGCGGCTTAGTTTGTAGTTTTTAAACAATTTAGGCTGGAGTTCTGCTTGGACCTCGGCTCAGGGCGGTCGCTGGCGATGAGTTTAAGGGTTTATGACTTTGAGGCTGTGTTCAAACCAAACTGACTATCAGCCGCCGAAATTGAGCGAACGTTACGCAGTTTATTGTATTTCCATACATATTCACTTTTTCGTTCACATCTAACCGACGATACGTTATTACGCTATGCGTAGACGCTGACATTCGGCGGCCGATTAATATAGCGTGTCACTACGCTCCGCGGACGCTGACTCGACGGACGGACGTGAACTATAGCCTATTGTCAGCATACTGTGAACGAAAAATAGCGTTTATCATCACGTTTACACTGGGGCTCACAGTGAGCCTGCTCACATTCAGCGGCTGACAGTCAGTTTGGTTTGAACACGGCCTTAGATTATTTAAGGGGAGTTTTGTGCAATCGTCGCTCTATTTTACAGTTCGCGGACCTCTCGGACTTCGGGTCTACGAGGGCATCGGAGGGTTCTTTGCACACCAAGGGTTGGGAGGGGTTATCAAATCAGACCTGTAGTTTCTTTGATTAGCGCAACTTTATAGATTAGAATTGATTACAGCTGAAAAAAAATCATAGACAGGCATTTGGCATAGCTCTTTCCATAGCTCGCTGAGTGACTTTGAGCTTCCTTATGAGGCATACAGTGCTATACCATATCATTCCTGGTTATAATATCACTATTTAATATTACTTATTACATCATAAAACCGCTCGCCATCTTCAATCGCTCTACAATCTATTTAATATGACTTCAATCATAACCGGCCCAGCTATTTCTGAGATGGCGTCATGCAATAGGGTTTCAATTACGCTAATCATAAAAATCACGAACTAAGCTTAAGTGAATTTTTGTTGAGATTTTTTTGGGGTTTTCCTTTTATTCCTGACAAGGTAAATAGTCGGTCGGTCAGACGGGATGATGACCGCAGTACTATGTTGTACCACTCAAGGAAACGCTGCTGCCCGTTCCTTGATATACGATTATTATAGATGATGTTATAACAATTGGGACCAACGGCTTAACGTGCTTTCCGAGGCACGGAAGGTAGTCCCTCAGCCAACCAGACCTAGAAATAAATCTTAGAATTTATACAAAGATTTCCTGTCCAACATGGGGATCGAACCCACGACCTCCGAGAGCCTCGCGAGGATACCGGCCCCTATCCTAGTTTCCTACGAGTCTTTCTTTATCTACCTACGGTGTGACACCCATTTTTAAATTAGCAGAATTGTAGCCCACTACATATGTACATAAGGTATGCTATTCATCGTTATATTTACATTTATTTATACAACTGTCTAGAATAACAATGAAGTGACATAACAAATAGATTTATTGATTCTGTACTCTAGATTTATGCATAATGTGGGGAGAAAACATACTTAAAAAAAAGTAAGGTAAACTTCTGATATAGCAGAAATCGTTGGCTACGGTAAAAACTTACCGTTTGACGGGTCGTATGCTTATGTGCCGAGTATATTATAAAACAGAAAAAGAAACCTCAAAGATTGTTTTAACCTCAAGTGCTGGATGCCTCTGGATGTAGTTACCAGTACCCCCCCTACACCCAGTGGCGTAGCTACCAAGGGGCTAGGCGGGGCAGTGCCCTGGGGCCCTCAAGCTCAGGGGGCCCTCGAATCCTTACCAGAAAATCTCAATCGATCTCAACTTTTGAAAATTTCTGCCATTTTCAAAATAAATATGACAGGTGGCAACTCGAGTTTAATCATGGCAACTCAGTTGTGAGAAATTCCAAAGTTGTAAAAAGAGAATTCCCCATTATTTGTGTGGGTTGACAGTGTTATTAACGTGTTCATAAATTTGTCGGATATGGGCATTTTCACTTTTAAGTGTACCCGCGATTTTAAGACTGTCCCACTAATTCAAAATTTTATAGCAAAATAAATCATGGGCATATGGTTTAATTTATGGAATAAAAAAGTAAATTATTCATTAAATTGATGAATTCATCTGAAATCCAGGTAAAACACGTATTAATTATTCATTTATGCGTATTTCAAATATTCATAGTAACTGTTTTTGGCATGTCCCACCCCTTGCCAACATTGAATTGACCAAAATTACTAAAATACTACTACGAATACATTTAAAAGTTTTGGTGTGTTCATAGTGTATATCTTTGTCGTCACATAAATTAAATTTATACAATTTAAACTATAATAACACAGGCCACAATACGTTTTCAAAAAATGTTCTAAATTGATACCGGTCGGACATGTCAGTTTAGTGACGGTTCCAGTTGTTCTAAATAATTACTAAAGGAACTCATAATAATTTAAATGGCAAAATTAAGTGAAGAAGATCACGGCAAAAAATTTTCAAAAAAAAAGTTGCGGCTGTGTCTCGAGTTAAAGGTTGTTATTGTTTGTGTCGGCAGCTGTCTCCAGTTTTTTTGTCAGGTTAGTGACGTTATTTCCTTGTTAATATAGAACGTTTTACATCCTACAACTGTTTCAACCGAATCAGATAAAACTTACAAATATTTTCACATGTTTTATTCTTACTTAATATTTAATTGTGATTAGAAAACATTTTTCTTTAATATTTACCCGCGAATGTGACGTCAGTTTGGTGACATTTTTATTCCGTCACATATAGGACTGACTACAAATGTCACCAAACTGACACATAAAGCTAGGATTACATAGCTACAATGTGCAATATTTTATTTTCAGGTATTTTTTTTTAATAAATCTCACTATGGCACTAAGTGGCGCGGAAAGAACGAAACGATATAGGGAAAAACTGAAATTAGAACGCCCTCAGGAATATGAAAAATAGAGGAAGAAAAATTTCTGAATTGCCGCCAGAAGAAGCTGACTGAACTGACCTATACATTGCAAAAAACGCAAGAAAACTTAAACTTCGCGGGCTAACACAGCCTATCCGCCCTCAGATATAAAAATATTAGTTTAAATACTTTTAATAGAAATGTTAAAGAATAAAGACTTTTATTTACCAACGCTATGTTTTATTTTGTATCATGTAATCTCAGCTTAAAGTTTTTCAATGTGTAACTTTGGTGACTGTCCCAATTTGTATGTGAACAAAAAATATTTTTTTAACTTTTGTTTCATTGTTAAATTATATTTGTTTGAATATTGTTTAAGCCTGTTGCAATATTGAACACTACAAAATACATTAATTAAAAAAACTAAGCCCTTTATCAAGGGAATTAATAAAAAATCGATCTTCTTAGCGTCACTAGTCACAAAATAGAAGTTGAAACCTCAATTTAGAGAAATGAGATTTTAATTAAAGGTTAGTATATATTTTTTTCGATGGATTGTTTAATATTCAGTAGAAAAAGAAAATAAAAATTGAGTCATATTACTTAAAATAATAAAACAGGATGATTTTTATGTAGTCACCAAACTGACACTTTTTCACTACAAAGTCCAATTATTTTCCGTTTTTAATAAGGAAAGCACTCGATTTATTAAAAATAAAATACTATCTCCAGTCCGTCATACTATGAAGTACAGGTTGAGATCTTTAAACATATTAAAAACACAACTTTAAAAAAAATATCGTAATTTTAACAGGGTACACTTATAATTGAAAATGCCCATATCAATATCTGCATATTATTATTTACGATTTCTACTTAACTTTATTGTTGAATGTGATTATAAGGCGATAATTATGTTTTCATCCCACCATCTCGGAAAGAGTATTTTTAATCTTCAATATCTGAGTGGAAAAGCCGTTTTTATTCTCTAGAAGATAAAGTAAATTGAATTTAGAACATCGTGTGCACTAAGTTTGTGAATTAAAAAAAACATTAAACCTATTTACTGCTACCTCTATGGTGCCGAATATATCATACAACTTTTTTTTAATTTGTTAAAAACTCAGACTCGGAACCTTCTTGGTGTTCTTTTTTCAATTTGCTTTGTACGCGGTTCTTTACGCGGCATTTTTCACGTCATTGTTAAACCTTATATTAAAAACAAGAAACTTGAAAACAAGTGAAAAAACTAAAATGAGTGATTCTAGCGACGAGGAAGTTTGTTTGACGCCAACAGAATTGACTGAAACTGTTAATAATGCGCATTTCCTCGCTGAGGTGGAATGAAAAGTTACGTGTTGCACTCGAGTGCAAAGATTTTTCACCTCGTGCTCTTTTGATTCCCTCGCTAACGTCCAGGATTCTAATTTTGAATCACTCGCTGCGCTCGTGATTCAATTTTAGAATCCTACGCTTGCTCGGTCATCAAAATTGAACACGCGGTTAAAAAGCAACTTTGCACTCTTGTATAACAAATAACTATTGTTATATCAGTAGAATAGAAATGTACGAAATATTTATTTTATTCATCCATTGATTTTTAATATTAACATACAAGTTAACGTTTTCATAGACATAGTTTCTTTTAAATTGACCAATAGATACCTAAATCCGTAAGAGATACCTACAAAAAAAATTGTTAGGAGACTTTAGCTCTTTCTTGATGTTTAAAAAATTTAGGCGTATTTTTTTTTGGTCATGTGTGACTTGTCAGAAAATTCTAAAAACACACAGGATTACTTGCATAATATATTATATTTATTTTTAGGCAGTAACATGAATAGAATTAATTCTTGTTCAATTAAATAATAGTTAATGATTTTAATTAAAAAAATATCAAGTATCAGCATAAAAGCACAGTGGCGACCCCCGGATTTTCTACTCTTTTTTGCCGATCTATACGTGATGTATATTTGTCATTTTTTAAACCGTCAAATGTGGTAAAACTGGCGGCGATAAAATAACCGTAATATTATAATTTTTGTAAATAGCTTGCATCGGCGATAGGTTAAATAACTGTAAGCTGGTGCAACGTATCTATGAACAAATAAATATATAATGAACCCTTAAATCTTTTCTATTTCGTTTTATTGCCCAATACCTAAACCAAGTATTAAAATAATTGTAATTTATGGTGTTAGTGTTTAATAGTTTTATTACCTGCCCATGCACGAAAAAGAGCTGATGATAAAGTTGCTTAGCATTTTTAAAGTATTTGTATATTTAATGATTTTACTTCAAAAAACCTTACCAGTTTTGATAGCAGTGGGCCCCATTTTTTTATTTGCCCCAGGGCCCTTGGTTACCTAGCTACGCCACTGCCTACACCTCTCGACGTGACAGCGGAAGGAAAGCGTAATGCATGTCCCCCGAAACAAAAAACCGACCGAGTTCCCCTCCCGACCCTTAGTTTTCAGATGCCCTTGTAGACCTTGAAGTCCAGGAGCCACGCAAACTGTAAAATAGAGTGACAGTTGCACAAAACTCCCTAAAAAATTAAAAGTCAAATCTTTAATATTCTCGTCAACGACCGCCCACAACTTACCGTGGTCCTAATCTCACAGGGGCGCTCACTCTTGCGCAGGTTACTTAGGCCCCTTTGTTTTGTGCCCGATTACCGCATTTTTAGGACGCTCGGAACTCACGCGTCCTAACTACTCAAAGCAATATAGGCCTAATGTCACTTCAAATCTCACAGTACAAAATATATCAGGGAGAGAATTACAGGTATGCCTGGAGGAGAAGAAAAACACTTTTTTTTTACTTTTTCTTCACTTTATTTTTCATTTTTTTCCACTTTTTTTTTATTCGCACGGTCATACCTTGCGAATAAAAAAAAGATTTAGGTACAGGGGCCTAATAATGTTTTTTACTATGCATGGAAAAAACATATTTAAAATGTATTTTAAATGTTCATAGCCTCAACAATACCACAGTCAAATAATATTATTGTGTAGTCAAATAGTATTATGTTTTTTGTTCTTGAGTACCTGAGGTCTACAGAGCTCACGTGGGTAACTTAGTATAATTATTACTCACTTAGCCAAAACTAGTAAATAGGATATAAAGATAGGCCGCAGGTTTTGAAACATATAATTGGAAATATCCTCCTTCCTTGTAATAGTTTGTAATTAATATTAATTCGATAAAGTTGTATAGCAACGCCCTCTATAATAAAGGGTAATAGTTACAGAGACAAAAAGCTCTGTTATGTCGCTCCGAATACCCATTCAATGTTTGTGTACATCTGAAACGACGTAGTTCGGTAAGTTAGCAATAGATGGCGCTGACAAGAAAAAAAACGAACTCTGAAACAAGACTAGAAGTAAGTACAATAAAATATGTGTAATGCTGTTATGGTGGCGAGAGAGCCCTGACAAGGGTTGTCAACGTTTTTTTTACAAGAAAAAAATATATTTAAGTCTGAGAAGAATATTGAACAATATTTAAAAAAAATTATGAGTAGGTACAAGTTACACTTGATGTCTTGAATATTAGACATAAAACATTAAAAAAATTGGCTCAGGGTTTAAGTCCAACATTTAACTTAAAACAGTATTCTGTATACTTTAGATTTGTTCAACAGTAAAATAAAAAAAATAAAAATAAAAATCATTTTTATTTACGTAAACCTATTACAGGCACTTGCAAATAGTCAAAACAATAATTTAGTATTAAGTATTATTTAGATAATATCTTATTTTATAATATTATTATTATTAATTATCATATTTTATAAATTTTCAAATTAAACAAGTATTTAAGTTATTATTTTAATAATATTTAAGTCTAAACGTCTTAGTTTATTATTTAACTATATTGTGTCAAATAGCTTGTTTGTTCTGTCTATAGTAGGTTAGAAAAATTGACATTATTTAGGTGGACCATGAGTATATAACGACGGACGCGCTTTAATGCTACCACCGGATCCAATACGCCCCAACTGAGAAGATCCGGCGAAACAAACTCAGTGGGTTATTCTACTGCCGGTTTTAACACGACCCACATGAGACGGTCCGGCGAAACATACTCAAATGGGCAGTAAAAAGTATAATGTAGCGAAAAACATTATAATACTCTTTTTAACAGTTAAGTCAGAGTCTATAACTGTGTATAAACCTATAGCTTTTTCTGCGCCCTGTGCGAGCTTCTATGACCTAGTTTTTTTTAGATAGGCACCTATGTTGGACCTTTCGCCTATTATAATGGTGTCTCGCTCACTAAAACTGCGTTGCCCACCCTATTAGGAGCAAACCGAAAAAATAATAGTCCTGCCTGGTCTAGCTATTCTTGCGGTCCCCAGAGTTTACGCCCTGTGCCTAGGCACCGATTGAAATTGTAAAACTGCAATTAAAGATTATTATTATTAAATATCACGTGACTAGTTTCAGTAGTTTTGCCTCGGTGTTGATGAGTCAGTCATTTGGGACAAGTTACTTTATAACATAATATTATTATTGATCTCAATCTGACATTATAGATAAATAAGTTATAAAAATCGATTGCTAAAAAACCTTCAAAAATTCGGTGTATATTTTTTTTTTTATTACTAGCAGAATTTTGCTGTCTACTAGTATTCTTGTTAACCCCTCGTGCTAAGCTAAAATGCTTGTGTTACGAGTGGGTTCACGTCAGCAGTGCAATGGGTGGGGTTCGAACCGGCGACCTCAAGATCACAATTCCGACGCATTAGCCACTGGGCTACGGCCACTTAAACTAAAATAATACGAGTAAATTAATATAAATTAATCTTTTATTGTAAAACAATGTACAAAAATAATATTAATCAATTATAAATAAAGACAAAAAAGTCTAACAAAATAAATAATTTTTAATCTAATCACATGTTGAATTTTCAACAAGTCTTAAGTATATCTTAAAAAGTAAAACATCACGCCTTTCTTCTCAAAAAGGGTAAACACAGTTGTTTCATATAAACACTGCTAAGTTTTTCTAACGGAGATAATGCATTTTAGCCACGAAGCTTTTGCTACTAGGCAATACACTTCGTCAATTACTAATAACGTCCAAAGCTGTATTTCCCATCTGCCAAGCGTGGTGACTGGCAAGACCCTCTTTATAGAATCCGCCCATGTTCAGCAGTGGACGTTTTACGGGCTGTTGATGATGATGATGATGACAAATTATGATGATAGATGATTTGATGATAGATGATATGATGATAAAAATAATGGTGATATAAAAGTGTGATGTGATAGATAATCAATCTATTGATTGCACCGGTGGCGCAGTGGTTACAGTGGCTTCTGAGACCTGGTGTTCTGGGTTCGATTCACACCCGGGTCAACCCCCGCGACATTGGGATTAATTTCCATAGTGCGGGACATGTATTTTTAAATAAAAAAGAGCTTATGTCTTTATCTAATTGAACCAGCTTTGGTTTAAAGGGAATTATGAAAATTACCGGGCCATAATATCTTTGAAAAACACTGAACTAGACAAAAGTTTTGACAGCTGAAGCTGATTGTTAGAATTGTCAGTACCTTTAGAAATATTGCAATTATAACTCAGATTGGCAATTATAGACATGGTTTAAACCTTCCAAATTGGGTCAAATATCCCATCTCCCATCTTTGACTAATGACCAACAACAACGATCGCTGTTTTTAAAAAAAATAACTTCCCTGCCTTGCTTTTGTTACCGTAGGAACTCCATAATTAAATATAGCCCAAAGCCTTCCTCGATAAATGGGCTAACTAACACTGAAATATATTTTCAAATAGGACTAGTTCCTAAAATTATTTCATTCAAACATACTCTTCAGCTGTATATATTTTTATCTATAATATACAAATGAATAGCTGAATGTGTTGCTAAACGCAAATCTCGAGAACAGCTGAACCGATTTCGCTAATTCTTTCTTTGTTATGATTGTTATGGATAGAAGAAGGTTCTTATGAAAGAAAAATTTCAGAATATCGCTCGAAAAATTTGAAAATTTAAGAAAACTCAACTGCAATACTATTTTTGTTATGAATTGACTTACTGTCAGTCGTTTGAAATAACTGTTGTTACGAACTCTATTATTTATAATCTTTTTAGTTTTATATCTTCTATTTGTAAATATTTTGACAAAATATATACTTGATTAGACTGTGTTACAAGAAAACTTTGCTTTCATTTATTGCTAAATAATTTATTAAATATATCCATAATTCTTCATTTATTCATCTCATTAACAACTGTCAACGATCGATAGAAAGCCACATTATTTGTGAGTATCATAGACTGTATTTTAAGACGAAATTCCCACGGGAGCTAGTAGATAATATATTTATTTCGAAATTATAAAATTTCGATTTCATTGGTCATTCCATTCATTGGTCATCGTTTCTTGTCATTTCAGAAAAAAAAAATGTTTTTTTTAATTAACAATATTTCTTATAGTCTAAGGATTAACGACTTTGTCGACCCACGGCACAAATTTCTGTATATTCGTGTAAACTCCCGGTAAATGCTCGCGGCCACAGCCAATGCCCCAGGATACGAGCCCTATGAGGGTGCTTCGCCCCTCCATCTTCATTGTGAGAGGGCCTCCGCTGTCGCCTTGACAGGAATCTCGACCACCCTGAAAGAAAATTAAATGCAGTTTTAATATTAGAATTACATTAAAATAATGAAAAACTGGATGCAGGCCGCCGCCGCCGCAAATCTATGAGGGAGGCCTATGTCCAGCAGTGGACGTCCTATGGCTGAAATGATGATGATGATGAATGAAAAACTTTCGATCAAATTAATACTCAAATAATGTTGTCCTGTTGCAACAGTATTGATTCCAAGTATGATTCCGTAATCTTGTAATAGGATATTTGAATTCGTATATCAACGAATTCAAATATCCTAGAACATAGAGGTTACGGAATCTTACTTGTATACTAATACGAGCTTGAGCCCGCACCTTCGTCTGCATTCTCGGTAAATAGGCTACCTAACACTGAAAGGATATTTAAATCGAACGTAGTTCCTAAGATTACCGCGTTAAAGCAAACAAACAAACTCTTTAGTTTTATAATATTAGTACTAGCTGTGCTCGTGTCTTCGTCCGCGTGGAACTGGACTTTGGCAATCTTCATGTCCCCTTTGAACTCCCTAAAGCCAATTTTTCGCTATAAAAAGTAGCCTATGTCCTTTCTCAGGTTTTACACTATCTGTATACCAAATTTCATTTGAATAGGTTTATTAGTTTTGACGTGAAATGGCGACAAAATAAAAAATACATATATTTCTTACTAGCTGCGCCCCGCGGTTTTACCCACGTTACTCTACTCCAGTGGGTCGGAGCGTGATGTTTTGTAGCCTATATGTTAATCCAGCGTATAACCTATCCCGGTGCAAATTTCAGCCAATTCCGTTTAGTAGTTTTTGCGTGAAAGAGTTACAAAAATCCATCCATCCTTCCATCCATACTTACAAACTTTTGCGTTTATTATATTATTAGGATAAATACTATTTATATAATGTTTACAGTAAAGGCTGTATTGTAGGTATTCAAAAATTAGGACTGTGTGTGATCTCAAGAATATCGACTGAACTTTTAATAATAGAAAAGGTTCTGCAATTAAAAACACATATCAACTTAGGATTCTCCAGTGTTAATATGTACACAGGCTTGTTTTATAAGTAACACGTCCATTTCTATTATTACATTTACGAGACTAGAAATGAAACCTTTAAAACGTAATATATTCACACATACACGCATTCACTCACACACACACTACCATTACTTTCCAATGTTGTGCCTAGTAATACTCTGCATGTTATATTTTATTTAATGTTTATAGTACCGACAACCTACGTAACGCAGCGGTATTTGGCTCACTTTATATATCGGAGGTCATCGGTTCGATCCCCACGCCGGACAAGAAATCTTTGTGTAGTTTCTAAGATTTCTTTCCGGGTCTGGTTAGTTGAGGGACTGCCGGCTTAAAGTTCTTTCCATCATTCGTTATAACATCATCTATAATAATCGTATATCAAGGAACGGGCCTACGCCTGCTAAGCTAAAAGCGTGGTGACTATGGCAAATAGTCTTCGGGAGGAGGCCCATGTTCAGCAGCGGACGCTATACGGACTAATGATGATGATTATTATAAAACAGTAGTTACCTCTTTATATCCAGCGCATAGAAACACGTCGTGGATGGTTTCTCTCCTACCCGCGGCTCTGAACCACCTCTGACACCTTTCATTGGGTATCACTTCTACGTCGACTTCCTGCAAACATAAATATTTATTTGTAATTTATTTATATTAAATAATAATAATTACACTAAAGAAGTAGTGCCCGACATTGCCCGTCAAAAATTCTGCTACTTCTCAAAGGGGTTTCCATAGATTATTTCATACAATCCTCATAAATACAAATAAACTTAGAAAAAGAATCATTTAATAAACTTTAAAAATAAATTACTTTTATATAAAGATGCTTATTAACCGAGAAAAGGTTCAGACATCCTCCGTGCATAGCGGTATTTTGCCACTTTAAATCTTGGAGGTCGTGCTTTCGATCCCCACGCTGGGCTGGACAAGAAATCTTTGTGTAAATTTTAAAATTTCTGTCTGTTTTTGGTTGGTTGAGGGACTATCCTCCGTGCCTCGGAAGGCAATAACAATCATATACCAGGAAATGGGTAACAGCGTTTCCTTTTGTGTTACAACATAATACTGCGGTCACAAGATCGCCTACCAAGCGTGGTGACTATGGCAAAAACTCAGGACACTTTTTGGTGGAATAGTGGACGTTATACGAGCTGATGATGATCATAAAAAAGTTTTATACCTGTAAAACTGATGGGACAGAACTTTGTCCGTGCCTCGTTCGTCCCCATCCAGCCACAGTCGCCATTTTACCTGCCAACTTCACTTGCTTCTGTGGTAGACATACCTGTAACGTAAATTATATTTAAAAAATAAATAATGAAATAAAATAAACTTTGTATTTCCCATTAAAAAATGTATATAATTTTTCCTTAGAGACTAACTTAAAAAAAAACTAGTAGTTTTTGCTATACTAACAACTAGGTATAAATTTGTGTGTTATATCCTCTTTCTAGGTTTCATTTTACTGGGATCCCTTTGGTAGGGTAAAGGATGTCCTTTTATTTCTTCCACTCGTCTTTGTTGGGTCAATTATATTAGTTACTTAATTATCTACATATAAAATAATAAGGTAACATATAACATACAATTTTAAGGGCAACCTTGTATTTCAGCTGCACCAGAGATTTGAGTTTTAACGAAGGTTCGGACGATGATTGCAAACTAGTGAGGTGCTCAGATAAACATAAAATATGTATGACGTTGCCAAGTAAAATCAAATCATTTATTCACAAGAAACATGGTAATACAAATCAAGAAAATACACGTCTCGCACAGTTGGCATGCAAATATAAAGTTTTATATTATTTAATTAAGATTAAAAATGTCCATAAAATTATTTCGTCATTAAATTTAGATTCTAGGTACTCTTTCACATTTTTTTTAAAGATTACAAGCAGGGTTTTTGCACGCAGTATTCTTGTTAACCCCTCGTGCTAAGCCAAAATGCGTATGTTACGAGAGGATTCACGTCGGTAGTGCAATGGAAATCGAACCGGCGACCGTATAATTGCAAGTCCGCGCGATGCCCTAGCCATTAGGGCCACTTTAAAACTATAAAATCTATATTTTAACAACAATTTAAATAATCTTGATTTGTATTATACTCAATTATTGTTGAATACTATTCGGAAGTTTGTTGTACAATTTAATTATCATTCCTACACAATTCATCTGATAAAGTGCAGTATTTAGTTTAGTTACTATTTGTTAAGTAGACTGATATCCTACGTAGCGTAGGGGTATTTGGCTCGCTTTAAATCTCCCTTTAGGCTCTGGGTATGCCTTTAAGCTTTATACCACGAATTCTTAGTTGTAGTAAGGCCAAGTTCACGGCTTACAGTGAATATATCATTATGAATTTTATCAGCACACTTGACTGCTTCGTTTTACTTTTGGTATATTTGACCCCATTGAAATTAAGTAAATTTGTCAATATATTTATTTAACTTACAGGTAAAATATGTTGTTTGAATACAACGCCTCGATCCAGCTGTACTAAGGCTACGTCGTTTCGGAAGTCGGTAGGTTCGTACGCTGGGTGAACCTCTTTGCGTTGTACCGCGTACTCTTCGTGGGAATATCTCTCTCCAGCATCTCTCACGTCCCATTCACCGAGTCGTACCCGGAGTTGATTGTTTGGAGTCCTGGAAAGAGTAGTAAAAATATATGAAAATATTTGGGGCAAACATCCTGAATCCTGACCTCATTAAAAGCGCCTGATACCTGAGGCAACATTATACTAACTTAAACTCATAAGTTGGAAACAGCTGTGAAAACAACCAAATTCATTCACTACATGTATAAAATTTGTAATAGAACGGGTTTTTCGACGTTTTGTAACGATTTTTTATTTTATGTCAGCTATTTTAACAAATGATTATCATCGCATTGGTATGACCCTTATATGTTCGACTGTAACGAACGAGGTCGCGGGTTCAATCCCCTGATCGGGCAATCTAACTATCAGCCTGAAGTCTGTAAGTTGGTAGTATCTCACCCGTGCCTCGGAAAGCACATTAAGCTGTACGTTATTCCAATATCTGGGTAAAACTCATTAGGTACTTATTATCAAAGAACACTATTTGCGTTCAAAAATTATCCCTTTGTTGTATAGTTACTTTTACATATATTTATATTTATTATTTATGTATATCTATCATATGTTGTTTATAGTATGTTATAGTATATATTATTGTATTTATTTTGTGTATAATAACATAATCTTATGTTAGGTACATAAGATTATGTTATTATACACAAAATTTTTATTATTAATATTTTGGTATAAATATAAAGGTTTTACCTTTATATTTATACCAAAATATTGGATTTTAATTAAAAGATCGTAAATTTTGAATTACACACTATCTACCTACGTCATTTACCTAGTGAATTCCATTATCCATCCAAAGGTTGTCTGGAAGAAATTGCTTTATGCGATGAGACTATTAACTATATCTATTATATTTTCTTTATCCTGTTGATTCTAATAAAGAGTATTCTGTTCTATTCTATACCTCAAAATCCTCTATTCAGGTCCACCCACATTTAAAATCCGTCTATTTTCACATACAATATAAGTACAATCTAAATTAAACTTTCACATAAAGGAGGTCAAGACTTTATCTAATGAATATTCGTTTGCAGGCAAAAGCCTCTTTAATTTAATTGAAATATATTATATAATGACTTACAATCTCTATTTCGGTAGTTAGCAGTGAAAAGTACGTTTCGTCACAATTTTTTATCTAAAAACGTCATCTTAAGGCGAAACATTCACACTTTAGGTAATTAACGGACTCCTACCGGCAGAGCAATTACGCAAAAATGCGACAGCGGTAATTTTGCAGATTAATACAATAAATAAACAAAAAAATGCCAGTAAATTATACAACAGGCGGTCTTATCGTACTCAGCAATCTCTTAGGATGGAAATTATTACTAAAATGGGTAGTAATGAACAAAGAAATAACTATGAGAAAGGAAGAACGATGTGAAATAGGATTACGCACTTCAAAGGAAATGCTTGTGCATCATCATCATCAGCCTATATAAAGTCCAATCCTGAACATGGGCCTCCTCCCGAGAGAGGGTATTTGCCATAGTCACCACGCTTGGCAGGCTGGTGAACGCTGTATTATGTCGAACCACACAAGAGAACGCTGCTGCCCGTTCCTTGATATACGATTATTATAAATGATGTTATAACAATCGGGACCAAAGGCTTAACTTGATTTCCAAAGCACGGAGGGTAGTCCCTCAACCAAATACTTAAAATAAAACTATTAATACCAACCTATAAATAAATACATACATATAGCAACCAACAACAAAAATTGTATGTGTATCGTTAAAAATTAGCCACCAATTGCTATGGTACCGCGACATTCTTTGACGTTTAGCGATTAAACAACTAAATTATCGCTGTCGCTTTTTTTACGTAACTGTCCTGCGGGCATGGTATTTGTCATCTGTTCGATTAATCGGTTTATTTTATAAGGTTACGTGGGTACTTCCTATACCAGTTAAACCTTTTTTTTTTACAGAATAATCGCCTGTATGCACTTAATGATTACGCCGTGTACATTGGTAGCATCTTCCATAATACAACCTCTGTGGCGAAGCGGCATAAATCTTGCTTTGAATCTAGGAGGTCGTGGGTTCGACCACCTAGACCGGGCAAGAAATCTTTATGTAAATTCTAAGTTTTCTTTCCGGGTTGTTGGTTAAGGTACTACCCTCCGTGCCTCAAGTTAAGCCGCTGTCCCGATTGTTATAACAAGCTTATATCAGGGAATGGGCAGTAGCGTTTCGCTGTGTATTACAACATAATACCTGTCAAGCGTGGTGACTATGGCAAAATCCTCCCTCGGGAGGAGGCCCATGTTCAGCAGTGGACGTTATACGGGCTGATGATGATGATGAACCTTACATAATAATAAAATAAAATAATTGACACTTACGTAGCAACACAATGTGCGGCCGTTATAACCCATCGGTCCGAGATCAAAGCTCCTCCGCAAGCCAGCTTTTTGCTCAAAAATCCCGACTTTATCAACGCTGCTTGCCAAGGATGGGATCCGAACCCGGTAGAGTGACCGCCTACAATGCGGTTGGAACGGGTAAAATGTTCCCCACAACCTGCAAAATGAAATTAAAACTTTAGAAATGATTGTGTGTAGTGATACCTATGTTTTTAAACATGGACTAAATGTTGGGGCAAATATTCCAGGAAAAATCAATGCGACTTTCCAAATTTAGCCTTTGCTGGAGGTTTTTGGAATAAGTCCATTTTTAATGCAATATATACGACAGTATACAAACAACAGACTTGACTTACTCCTACAAAGTAGAGTAAAAATAAAAATAATAATAAAGAAGCTGCACACCTTATAAACAATAAAATATAAAAATAAATATACTTATGTAAAATCGGCATTTTAAATTGTAAAACTAACTTTACCTACTTATTTACACTATTATATATAATGTCTCCCATATTTCATCCCTATATATAAACAATTAATATAGTACACATATACATATATAATAAATCATACAAACATTAACCAATTATGATGTTACATTCATTTAATACACACATAAACATTATATAAAGCTAGTGCAGAATTGTGCGTTATAATTTTACACTACATGCGACGTCACGTTGCTCAATAAGTCACTCCTAAATGTGTAAGTAAAGTCACTTTGCAGAAAACATAATAGTGTGAGTAAAGTCACTTTACAAGACATAATAGTGTGAGTAAAGTCACTTTGCAATACATAATAATGCGAGTAAAGTCACTTTACAATGTGTAAAGTTGAGCAACGTGAACGTTTGATGCGAACGGTGCGTGATGATTATGAAAACGCTTGTGATAGCAAAAAAGCAGAAGAAATAGACTGAATACTATGAAACTCAAGGTAAAGAACTTGTTGCCTCAAAAAAGTCTATAAATAATGCACCCGAATCCCGTACATAATAATGATTTTATTAAGATACTGCTATCTATAGATAGAAGTGCAATTTAATATTTTCCCCAAAAACATAAATTTTGTATGTGTGCATATCATGCATTATTTTTATATCTACGTGATAACCAATTAACCTTGAGTTTCATCGTCAAAATTTTGAATAAAAAAAACAAAAAACTGAACCAAATAAAACCTAGTTTACAATATCTCACCCGGAAAACTAGGCCGCGGCGGCTTATGGCTCGTGTGTAACGGCACATAATCATCATCACCCTGTACATTTCCCTCATTATAATCCGGGGTATAATAATCATCCGGTTTTTGCGTAGTCTCATGATACGACGGCTTTACATGGTAAAAATTGTTTTGGTGCCAATCCGGCCGGTTTGAACCGGTTTCATCCGGCTCTTGGTTGTTCATGTCCGGTTTTTGGTGGTATGTCGGCTTAGAGTCGGTGTAAATGATGATTGGGTCTTCAAATTGGTTTGTGTTGGTTTGGTAATCGTAATTTTCGTGAGGGAATGATCCGATTAGTTCGATTAAGTCACCTGTTTGGAATTATATGGGTTTAATATTGCTAGTATGTTAATAGTGGAGTACTCGTATCATGTTTTAGGTCTAATGATGTCCTTAGATAGGGCTGTCATCTGTCCGGGATTCCCTTGATTTGTCCGGGACCGGGGTTTAAAAAAAAATCCGGACATTTATTTTCATGGGAAAACCAACTTTTTAAAATACGATTTTAATAACAAACTTTATAAACGAATAAAATTTAAAAAAATATAATATTTTAATTTTTGTTGAAAAAAATATTTTAGAAGAGGTGTCTCGGCAAAACTGTTTTATTCGACGCGCGGCGTTGGCAATTTAGGTGATGGCAGCTCTACCTTAGATATTATTGTATAGTTTGTATTGATTGATACTAACTTAACTGCAAGGTGATAACATATCTTTAGCGTCCAGCAATACGATCGCAAAATGACATCTGCGCACCATCCAATGAATCTTTTGTATCCTCAACTTAGCGAATGGAGCATACGAAAGACGCATTGAATACCATGCAACAGTGACATTGCGATCGGATTGTCGATCACTACAGACACGTAATTACACTTTGCTGTGTATAAAGTACCCTTAGGTACTTTTGGATATAAATAAGCTTCCTGCATTTCTCCTCCATATCAAATTTAGCTATGCTTAGTCTAACTTCTTCATGCACGCAATAGTCTAAAGGGATCCAAAATTGTTGCTTCAGTTACTGGTTCTAGTGATATGATGAAATAGAATATGATTACTGGCTCTTGCCTCCTGGATGCGAATACCGTCAAGGTTCCCTCTAAATTAAACCTGAACTCGTTGATAAAATGATGGCTGAAATGGTGATGTAAGGAGTATCATGGGGTTCAAGGAATAAGACAGTATTAATGATGCGGGAGTGTCTGTACACATCTCCGGAAAAAATGAAGCCGTGATGAATATAACTTTTTAACGACTGTGTTTACAAAATCAATGTTATTGTCCAAGATTATAAAGAGCTTCAACTGAATATTGAATAAAACAGGCTAACATACATAGCAATGTAGATCTCGAAAAACCTCCACGAAATTTGGCGCTGAAAGTGATCAAATTTTTCGACAGACAAATGTCACAAGGCTTTTACAACTTTACCAGTCATAAAGGTGAGCAAGGCTCCAGAGTTATACAATGTTTTGAAAACTACAAATTCAGCAGCCGGTGCAAGAGGACACCGGTATGGTTCGCCGGCGAAAATGATTGATGAAAGACGACGTTTAGCTACTGTCGCTCCTCCTTTCAGCTCGCCAGACTTTTGCATGGCCTACGAAGGCTTCGTAAGTTAAGGATCGGGATAGTCATGTAGACGAGCAAATATCCAGCCTTATGATGACAGTACCAAATTCATTGATGGAACACGAATGGTCTTAAAACCCTTACGCAACAATGACGCCACACACTCGTCATGGCTACTGAACATGTACTAAACCTTCAAGTCCGAGAGAGCCAAGTGAAAATTGCAGAGAAAGCTTCGGTGAACCGTTAACACAATGGACTGATGGACAGTGTTACGTGGATGTGGAGTTATTAGGTGGATGTATTGTGAATCTACAGTCCGGTTTGCCCATATATATGTACGAATACCTAGCGGTCTTCTGTTTTTTTTGTTCCAGATTTAATAAATGGTTTATAAACTACAAACTAAGCAACCTGCGCAAGAGTTGCCCCTTTTGGGGCTTGGAACTCGGCTCAGGGGAGCATCAGCATTTAAGGGGAGTTTTGTGCAACTGTCGCTCTACTTTACAGTTCGCGGGCCTCTCGGACTTCGGGTCTACGAGGGCATCGAATCACTCTATCTACTATAAAAACCCGCATCAAAATCCGTTGAGGAGTTTTAAAGATCTAAGCATACATAGGTAAACTAAAGGTCGCGAGGGCGAGGGGGGAGGTCTTCTGAGTGAATACCTATACCGTATGTGCCTTTACCGTAAACTAGCACTTACGACCAAATGCATCTAAAGATAAGAATACATTCGTCCTTACGCTTCTGAGGTCTAGATACATACAGCGTTAACCGTGTGGTTTTCGGCTTAGAATACACCATCCCATATCTTCCTATGGGTGTCTTAAGAGACGACTATGGGACATTCAACTGATAGATGGGCAACATCATCGGTTAGCACAAGGATACTTTTCATCGTACTGCAATCACCAATCTGCCTGCCAAACGTAGCTATTACGGCATATCCTTCAATGACCCTGGCTTGCTCTTCTGTTAAAGATGAGGCCCATTTTCAGCAGTGGACGTATAGAGGCTGTTCAAGATTCATAGATCAATTGTACCACATTTCACTGAGTATTTGCAACAATTAAAAAAATACATCATCGTCATCAGCCCGTATAACGTCCACTGCTGAACATGGGCCTCCTCCCGCGGGAGGGTATTTGCCATAATCAACACGCTTGGCAGACGGGTTGGTGACCGGAGTATTATATTGTGCCACACAAGGAAACGCTGCTGCCAGTTCCTTGATATACGATTATTATAGATGATGTTATAATAATCGGGCTAACGGCTTAACGTGCTTTCTGAGGCACGGACGGTAGTCCCTCAACCAACCAGACCCGGAAATAAATCTTAGAATTTACACAAAGATTTCCTGTCCGGCGTGGGGATCGAACACACGACCTCCGAGATTTAAAGCAAGTCAAATACCGCTACGCTACCGAGGTTGACTTTGTATCCACATTTTGCACTATCAACCAGTTATTGTATACACGTTGTTATGTTGTAATACTACGCACTTTCTAAGACCGATAATGATTATTTATAATTTATTCATACGCGAATCGAATACAATGTCATACTCTGAGTCATTGTAGTGTAATTATGTTCTGTTGTGCATGTCGTAATACTTGCTATGGGTCAGTGATTTAATGTGAAAATATTGTGTTTTGAAGACAGAGTACTTATTTCTCAAGTGAAAGACACTGTCTTTCACGTCGATATTTTTCTTTTGATTGAACATTTCTGAAGTCAGCTACGAGTGTTTTGCTATTTCACCGAGCGTAAAGGCGAGTCGGGCTCCAGCCAATGATGTTATAGTACAAAAGAGGAAGATACCGTAGCTGATTGAAACACTTGAACGTATGTCTGTCTCGTTTTTGCACACGCTAATTTTCATGCTGTCCTGTTCACTCACTAGGGACAATTTTTGTGTTAACAAAACACGAGCATGATGTATCTTCTTCTTTTTATATAACAACATTGGCTCCCGCCTAGTCTAGCGTAGCCTAGCCTATGCAATCTACAAGGTTTATGAAACTGAAATCCGAACGATCGACTTGCTTGTTTAAAAAAAGAATCAACCAATTAATGCCAGTCATTTTTTCCCGCGCCCGCTGAATCACGTGACTAATGTCAAGTATCCATACATTTGCGTTATCGATGTTCTGCTAGCGATCACTCCGCTTTAGTGGCATTTTGTCTAGGCTCTTAGGGCCGCTCCGTGAATGCTGCAACTCAATATCGTAGTTTTTATAGAGACTGTACCGATGATATGTGATCCCGATATCCTTCTGATAAAAGGATATTGAAAGTAAACTTTATAACATACATACATTATAACAACAGCTCACGCCTGTTTCCCAGCGGTGTAGGCAGAGACAATGGACCTCCACTTGCTACGATCCCTACACACATCTTTCGCTTCATTCACTCTCATAACATTCTTCGAGCACGTCGGTTTAGGGTGGATCTTATTTGACCTTTTGCGAGGATGTCTCCGAATTGGTCAGAGAGCGTTCGTCGAGGTCTTTCCCTTCCGACTGTGCCACTCACAATTGCCATGTATACCTGTTTTGTCAATCTTTCTTCATCCATTCTTTCCACGTGACCAAACCATAATATCATCATTCCCTTCTCTATCTTCGTAATCACGTCCTCTTTCAGTTCCACACCGTTCACTTATCACGCTATTGATTATAACACGACAATAAATAGTAGTCTTGTAGTGTTATTTTTACACATTTTACTACGCCAACAGGCTGACTTTGATTATAATCAAATTTAAATCGAACCTCCGACCCGTATTCCTTGCACAGAGCGTGACTGGCTCGGATACGCCGATATCGGCGTGCTATTTTGCCGTATTTGTCAAATACAAATGCGGTATCTAATCGAACGCGCGAGACCTATAATTTATCTAAGTATCTAGTCTGAGTCGGAAACCACACAGCCACTCACTCCCGTGCATCACGCCACCATCGAGTCATTTTTTTTTGAAGATTACTAGCAGAGTTTTGCTTTCTACTAGTCTGTTAAGCTAAAATGCTTGTGTTACGAGTGGGTTCATGTCGGTAGTGCAATGGGCGGGGATCGAACCGGCGACCACAAGATCATAAGTCCGACGCCCGTAGATACGGCCGCTTAAAAAAATACACATTAGCCCCGTAGCATCCTATCCCGCTTTGTGCTGGAGGGAAATTGAATTTTACTTTCCAATTCCTATAAACTATCTGATTAAATTCAATGCGGGATCTGTAGGATTTCGAGCAAATAAAAGGAAATTATCTGAGTAATTTATAGTTTTATTATAACTTCAGTGCAAACGTGTACAATCTAATGGCCGTTACAATATTAAGAGAAATTGTAAGCAAAAAACAAGACAGAAGTATAGAGGAACACCACAGATTATTAAAGGTCACAGTGGCGCCCTCACATTGATAGTATTTTTAAGTTATTGGATTGTGTTCAAATACTATCAGGATCCAAGACATTTAGGTGTCCCGGGACCAACCTAACAGCTTAGAGCCACTTCCGTGTGTGCCGCTGTTGATCCTGGCTTACAGGAATTACAGTGGCGGGAGTGTGGGAGGGATTAGTCCCAAAAATATCCCACCCCCTTTCTAATACATAAAGTGCAGATGTTTTTTTTTAGAAATATCGCATCTTCTTACATTTCACACCAAACCCCAATAGAGAGCTAACATTATGACGTGTATTTCGTAATACACCAGTTAACAATAACCTTGAGAATTTCTCTCTAGAGAGTGGTACATTTGTTAAGGCATATTATATCTTGATTCCATGTACATAAGGTTTGAATTCCTTTGTAGAAAGTTTGGCACAGTTATGTAACTAGTATGAGAATATATAAATTTGAATGGTCAATCCAAGTGTTAATGAATTCGTTTGATGATTTGGTTTAAAATATCCAGAGCTCAGAAGCATAAGGACGTACTTCACAAGCTTTTTTTTATTGGACGGACATATTTAGTAGTTAGCCCCGAGTCTTTTGCTACTTCACCGGGCATAAAGGCGAGCAGAGCTCCAGCCTAGATAAATGGTTTAAACACTACAAACTAAGCAACCTGCGCAAGAGGGCGTCCCCTGTGAGACTTGGACCTCGGCTCAGGGATTATGGCTTTTAGTTTTTTTAGGGGAGTTTTGTGCAACTGTCTCTTTACTTTACAGTTCGCGGGAATCGGTTCGGCCAGTTTACGATAAGGGCACATACGACGAATGTTTCTGACGTATAATGTCACATCCGACCTTACGCTTCTAAGTTCTAGATATGTTTATTGAGTAATATTACTGCTGTATGCTGCGACTGCACTGGTGACTCAGTGGTTACGACAGTAAGGGAAGGTTCATATCTGACGGAACTTGCGTCGCGTATTATCGGTCGCGTAACGCCAGAACAGACAAATGTATAGAAAAACACTTGACTGTTCACACTCAACCGATGATACGTTAGTGCGATCGATGATACGCTCGACGTATTTTACGTCAGATATGAACCTTCCCTTACTTCTGAGACCTGGTGTCCTGGGTTCGCTACACAGAGACCACTCTATCCAAACCGCCGGAGAAGAGTGCGCCCGCGAACGCGACGCGTCCCCCCTCGCCCTCCCAACCCTTAGTTTGCTAAGAACCTTCCGATGCCCTCGTAGACCCGAAGTGCGAGAGGCCCGCGAACTGTAAAGTAGAGCGACAGTTGCACAAAACTCCCCTAAAGAAACTAAAAGCCATAATCTCTCAATCTCCCCGTCAGCGACCGCCCCCAGCCGAGGTCCAAGTCCCACAGGGGACGCCCTCTTGCGCAGGTTGCTTAGTTTGTAGTGTTTAAACCATTTGTCTAGGCTGGAGCACTGCTCGCCTTTATGCCCGGTGAAGTAGCAAAAGCCTCAGGGCTTACTACATATGTCCGAAAAAAAAAGTGCTGGGTTCGATTCCCACCCGGGACAATTATTTGTGCGAACCATGATTAATTGTTATGAGTCTGGGTGTACTTTTTGTCCGACTATCCCCTATCTTAATATGACGAAAGAAATGAGAGCCATTTTTAAATTCATGAGATGCTACCTATACAGAAAAATGTAATTATTATTAATTAATATGTTAAAACAATTTAAAGTTAAACATAAATGTTAAGACACATATTATTAATAAAAAATTACACACTGGGAATTAATTTACAAAAGTTAAACATTAAACAATTTAAAACTAATTAGTGGGTTCAATAAATAGTAATTTAAATATTAAAATAATACGTCTATTCATTTGACCACCATATTAATGAATAACTCATTCAAATTATAATTACGTCTGCGATAATTCTGTCCAAGTTAAGTATTTTTATTTATATACCTACCTAATATGCAACATTACGAGTTAAACTGGATGGCATTTGCTCATCTAGTGTGTCTTCTGCTACCATCCACACTTTTATAAGTGCCATATGGTACTCAGAAAAGTGAATACATCTAAGAAAAGAACCAACTTTAAGTCAAAAATTTGGTGGGTGAAAGACTACCAACTTGCTGACTTCGAGTCCATTCCTCGAAGAGCGCCTGAGTAGATGGAATAGAGAGCGCGCTTGTGCACTATTTAATTTAATTTGAACTACATAATATCAAGAATCTTTGTGACTTTTAGTCCGCTACTGCTTTCTAGCAGTTTAATAATGAACGACAAATTAAATATTCATGATTTCCCGAATACTACCTATTATTTCACAAACATTAACATAATGTATGTTGGTGAAAAATGAGTGAAAATTCTTAAAATAATTTACACTTGTATCTACTTACTCTTTCCCTCTCATTCTCCCTAATTATCAAACACTAATTACCCATATTCACAATATTTTCCTCACACACATATCAAGTAGGAAAAGGATCGCGTGGTCCCCACCGATCACACGATCCTTTTCCGAGTTAATATCGAAGCTACGACCTTATTAAGTATCATTAGCTAATAGCAATCCGAACGCAAAATGATTGTTTCGAACTCTTTAATTTTGTAGGTATCCGTACCTTAAGAGTAATAACGGGATATTACTAAGACCCCGTTTTCCGTACCTCAGGAACCGTGATAGTAAGACAAATAAAAAACACAGATGATGTATTTCTGTTGCCGCTAAAACAACAAATACTAGGATAAAATAAATATTTAAGGGGGGCTTCTATACAACAAACGTTATGTTTGTTAGTAATGGTACTTGGCCAGTTTTAATTCCATTTGTAAATGTATCGACGAAGTTTTCATATCATGTTAGTTTTCACTGTGTAACCAGATAAAACCATATTTTTCATTAAAATAACCAATTAAATAATACCATTTTTATTATTATTGACTTCTCGACAATGACAGTTGCCTGTTTTTTTTAGAATCTCGTTTGGTCGTTTAGTTTAGAATACAAAAAACTCCTTGGACAGAACGCAGATGTTAGATTGCGATCGGATCGCTAATTGCTAAAGATACTTAATTACTATTCATTTTTTTTTTGTTATTATTTAGATAACTATAAAAATAGACTTACTTGCATTATGTACCACGGGGGCTAGTTCCGTGGGTCTTTCGGTTGTGTCCCGATCGACACAGCAGGCCCATATCATGCCCCCTGAACATAAGTCTAGAGGCTTTCCGCCTCCAAGAACGCATGATATGCTGAGCCCGCAAGGGTACCGGAGACCCCGGTAGCGACACGTTTGGGGAATCACTGAAAGAAAGAAAGATTAGGATTAATAGTTAAAATAAAATATGATACTTAGTTGTTCTGAATCTGAGTGTACTTTGTGTCCGGGAATGATGGGTTTGTAAAGTCCTTCGCTTAGCACCTCCGTCCCGATTGTTATGACATCATCTATAATAATCGTATATCAAGGAACGGGCAGCAGCGTTTCCTTGTGTGGTACAACATAATACTGCGGTACCAAACCGCCTGCCCAGCGTGGTGACTATGGCAAAAACCCTCCCTCGGGAGGAGACCCATGTTCAGCAGTGGACGTTATACGGGCTGATAATGATGATGGTGAAAGTCCTCCACGACACACGGATTAATTTCCCTAGAGAGGTAGTTGTCTTTAAAAAGAGATAAGGCGCGATTTCTTGAATTCTAAAAAAAAAATTCTAGTTATTCTACTTCGCTACAGAACAGAAATAGCGAAGGCACATTAAATAGAAACGCGAATCGGAAATGATTAAGCCATAGATTGACTTTCTAACTATTAAGTGAAAAAATATGCTTGGCTCTTTCCTTAATTATTATACACTAGCTTCCCACGCGTGGTTTCACCCGCATAACTCCCGTTCCCGTGGGAACTTCATAATTAAATATATAATTAATATAATCAGGCGTTACTTTGCGGAAATCCATATAAATCGAATTTAAAAAGACAAAATATCTATTTTAATTCCGCTAAAAATGTGTCTATATGTTGTAATGCTGTTTTATCACCGCTCGACCGCCCGCAAAAATTATGCACATGCAGGTAGGAAAAAATAATAAAACGTGCAAAAATAAAATCGCCAGCCGAAGACCCGACACGTGCTTCGCTCCACCACGGAGCATCATCAAGGTGAGGTTGAATTTTTTTTTTGTGTCCTTTTCCACAAACAAACAATCAAATATTTCCTCTTTATAAAACATAATATATATATAATTGATAAACATGTTAGTAACGCGCTTACAAACTCCGTGGCGTAGCGGTTTTCGGGTTGCTTTAAATCTCGGAGGTCATGGGTGCAATCCCCACGCCGGGCAAGAAAATGTTTGTGTAGATTCTAAGATTTCTTTCCGGGTCTGGTTGGCTGAAGAACTACCCTCTCTGCCTCGGAAAGCACGTTAAGCCGTTGATCCCGATTGTTATAACGTCATTGATAACAATGGTATACAAGGGAACAGGCAGCAGCGTCTCCTTATGTGTTACAAAATAATACTGCGGTCAGCAACCTGCCTGCTAAGCATGGTGTCTATGGCAATAACCCTCCCTCGGGAGGAGGCACATGTTCAGCAGTGGACGTTATACGGGCTGATGATGATGATGAACACGCTTATGTTATTACTAGCGTCCTGCCTGCAGGATGCATGGATACGACTAAAACTTAAGTCTTTCTTACTCCTCCTATTGTCTTTCTGATTAAATTCGTTGCGGGTCCCAAGGCAGTTTAACTTTTTCCCGGACCTTGGTGAGCCTCGGTGCATGTGTACAAATTTTCATGATGATCGGTAGTTTATTTTTCGCGGGAAAGCGTTACAAAAATACATTAAGTATATTCTTTTCATCTTTTCATTACATTTTTTTCATAATATTAGTAGTAATCTGCGTGCGAACTTTTAGCCAAATCTGTTGACCAGTTCAACTAGCATCAATCCACACATATTATTATGTACTCACAAACTTCCGCGTTTTCTATTAAAGTAAGGAAAAGGATATACAATAGCCCCGCAATATAACTAAACTTAGGATGTCGTGGATTCGGTTCCCGCATCGGATAAAATCTGTGTGTGCCTACAACTCATGATTGTCTCAGTGGTATTACGTAAAAAATGCGACAGCGACTGTCAGCAGATCGATCGCAAAATGTAAAAAAAAAACTCAAGTTGCTATAGCGTAGGTACTCGTAACAAGCTTAGCTCCCATAAATAGAGTCGAGTACGCTAAATTAACTCGACTGGGGAAGTATTTACATCTTACATAATATCATATAATAATAGTCATATTTTTATTTTTAACAGATTAGCTATGCTTTGTAGTCATCTAGTAGGTATTCTTGTTAACCCCTCGTGCTAAGCTAAAATGCTTGTGCTACGAGTGGGTTCACGTCAGTACCCACGTCATTTGTGAGTGTCATGACTATATTTTAAGTTAAAGTTTTTACGGGAACGGGATCAACGTGTGTGAAAACTATTTAGTTATCAGTAAACGGTTTCCTATTTATTTTCCAATTACTACGTTAAGGCGTTATATTTTGACGTTCTGTATTTATTATATACTGGCTAAATAACCGCTGTCGCATTTTTATGTAATCATACCTACTGCTGGTCTGGTTGAATTATATACGAGTAAATAATCCGCAACCACACCACAAAATTTTCATGAAATTTCATATTTAGTTAAACAAAAATGTTATTGATATTATTATGTATTTACCAATTTGGGTATTTTTTTCTTTAAAAAGATTTGTAGCAGATTTTGCACTTTTGTACCTATTCTTGTTAACTTCCCTTGCTGAGCTCAAATGCTTGTGTTACGAGTCTGTTCACGACGCTAGTGCAATGGGTGAAGATCGATCCGGCCGCGGCGACTACAGAAAGTCAGCCTTAGCCATTGGACTACCGATTAAGATTATCGTATGTACACTGTCTATGCACTTAAATTTCAATCAAATATCTCTTTCATAAAGGTTTGCTGAAAGAGAATTCATTATTGAATTAAGCTCGTCTTTCTACATGTTGTTTCTGTTGTATAAACTTTATGTTATATATTTACTATGTGCAATAAATAATAAATAAATACCCAGAGTGATCAATTACTTTGGTGACAGAACACTAAACAAGAGAATACCATACCTTTTAAACAGTCTGCCGGCAGACATAAGGAGTGAAACAAAGACAAATAGATTAAGACGTAAATAAAAATTATATTATGTTTACGGGAACCGGAGTTATGCAGGTAAAAACGCGGGTGGGAAGCTAGTAAACTATATGTTTACGAAATTTCATACTCCTCCGTCCGCGCAATTGTCTTAGTACAGACGGAGCGCAGAATACTAATATTTACTATAAATTATGCAAGGCCGGATTTAAGGGAGGGCATCCAGGGCACCTGCTCTCGGGACTCCACAATAGAGAGACCCCCAAAATAGAGATTTAAAATCTTTCAAATTCTGACGAGTAAACTCTACAACTTTGTGTGTACCTTTACATACAGTACTTTGTAGAATCATGATAAATGTAATAGTTCTTAAATATTGTAATACTTGTTCACTTAAATTAGACAATTAGTAAAATATCAGAATTTAATTTGTCCTGAAAAGTAGGTACATACTTCAAATTTTCAACACATTTAGAGGGAAACTAATTTGAGGCCAGGGGGCATCTTCTCCTTAGTTGCCCGGGGCCTGCCGGACTTCTAAGTCCGGCCCTGAAATTATGGTCCAATTTGGATCAATGGGCGACCACTAGTTTGTATAGATAAACAATATAAGTGTAAATAAAGATAATGCGGTATCGAGAGTAAAAGCGAAGAGGCAAGGAGAAATTCGGTCGTTCACTCTACTAATGATCAATGGATGCGTAAATCATATCGCGTGCGCTTACGTAATATTTGTACGATTTCGTTTACTTAACTGAATGCGTAGATGTTGAATGCGATTATAATTTGAATATTTCGTGTGGTTGCTGTGTTGGTGGGAATCACTTTTTCTTGTGACAAATTTATGATGTTCTCGTGTGATGTTATTTGCATTTTTATTGATATTAATTGTGTAGTAAGGATGGAAAAAATATGTTTAGCTCTTATGATGTTTTATTTGGCTTTAGTAACAACTTCACAATTATTAATAAGTTTCACCCGTGTCCCTCTAGTTCCCATAGGACCTACACTTTTTTTTTAATACAAGTAGCGTAATTATTCCCTGTGTCGCGGGGGAGTTTACAAACACTTAATTCACGGACATAAAGCACATCCAGACTCATAACAATTATATGAGTAACACTAATAATTGTTACGGGTGGGAATCGAACCAAGAGCACCAGGTCTCAGAACCAACTACCGTAACCACTAAGCCACCACCGATGCTGTCAAATTTAATATAATATTATAATAAATAATATATTACTATGGCCCACAGCTCGACAAGAGCCCTCCCGAGGGTTTATTATGTTGTAAGACATAGGGAAAAGCTGCTGCCCTTTCCCTGGTACACTATTGTTATAGATGTTGTTATAACAATTAGGACTAACGGCTTAGCGTGATTTCCGAAGCACGGAGAGAAATCCCTGAACCAATCAGACCAGGATAGAATTCTATGATTTAAAACTCAGATGGGCTTGCCCGGCGTGGGGATCGATCACACGATCTCCGAGACAAGCACAATAAGAAAGCAAAGTAACATTCAAACTGACTTAAAAAGCTGCTTGATTTCCAGGAACAGACCACTACTTATCTTTCCACGGGTGTCGTAAGACGCGACAAAGGGACCTACAACCAATGGATGGGCAGAAGCATCTAACAGCTTAAGATTACTCCATCACCAATCCGTCTGCCAAGCATGGTAATTTCCGTCAATAGTTTTTTTTTTCTGTGGACAATGCATTTACGCATTCCCACCGCCGCGCCGCCGCTGCAACGTATGCGCCCGCTGCGCTGGTGGTAGGATATGTGGGACTCGCCCTCTCCCTCTGTCAACAGCCCTGGCTTGCCGAGGTCTGTTAAGAGGAGGACCAAGTTCAACAGTGGACGTAAATGGATTGTTTAAGTTGCAGATGAAAAAAGTACCTTTAACGATTTTTTTTATATCTCATCTTTTAACATATAAACATTATAATACTTATAGTTCTTATTTTAAAATGTTTCCCTGTGTGACGATATTATACTATGGTTACCAACCCACCTGCCAAGCGTGGTGATTATGGCAAAACCGTCCCTCATGGCCCATGTTCATCAGTGGACGTTATACGGGCTGATGATGATGATGACTTAAAAGTGAACGTCCGATTTTCACTTGGCTCTTTTATACCTACTTTGTTGCGTGCAACTAATTATTTGATTACTTATCTTCTATCCGGAATGTAAAGTAAATAACTATGATTATAATAAAGTGATGTAAGAATAAGATTAAGAAAACCTCCGTAGCGTAGCGGTATTTCGCTCGGTTTAAATCTCGGAGGTCGTGAGTTCGATCCCCAGGCCGCCGCCGGGCAGAAAATATTTGTGTAAATTCTAATATTTCTTTCCGGGTCTGGTTGGTTGAGGGACTACCCTGCGTGCCCCGGAAAGCACGTTAAGCCGTTGGTCCCGATTGTTATAACATCATCTATAGGTAATAATCGTATATCATGGAACGGGCAGCAGCGTTTCCTTGTATGGTGCAACTTAATACTGCTGTCACCAACCCGCCTGCCAAGCATGGTGACTATGGCAACTACGCTCTCTCGGGAGGAGGCCCATGTTCAGCAGTGGACGTTATACGGGCTGATGATGAAGATTAAGAAAAAGTGTTAAAATGAAATGTAGACCGATTTCAAGTTTGCAGTTTTTAAACCTTTTATTAGGAACGGGCAGCAATGAAGTAACGGGCAGCAGCGTTTCCTTGTATGGTATAACATAATACTGCGGTCATCAAGCAGCCTTTTTTTTCGTCCGGGTGGAAATGCACTTACGCATTCCCACCGCCACTGCAGCGTATTCGCACGCTGGTGATGGAATATGTGGGTCTTGCCCTCTCCTTAACGTGGTATGCTAAACTCAAACCACGAGGAAAGCTCCTTACACCACTAAAACCCCCCAGACACTCTTTCGATCCGCCGTTGGCGGGTACGCATGAGCAATCCGGCCCGTCAACAACCAGCCTGCATTTTCAGCAGTGGACGTTATACGGGCTGATGACGATGATGATGATGAAACCTTTTATTCAGGCTGGAGCTCTGCTCGCCTTTATGCCCGCTGAAGTAGCAAAAGCCTCGTATCTTTCTACTTACATATGTCGGCCCGAAAAAAAAACGACTAACGTTATCTTAATGCTAATTACTTTAACACAAAAAACAAAGGCCGCATTTATATTACCTATTGAATTACCTAGTTAAACATTTGATCACGCTACCGTATAATTATCTTATCAAATATTTATAATTTATAGTAGGTATGTACACAACAACGCGATTGTAATCGAGATGATCAACAATTAATCAGTACAGATTGCTATTACGATGCATTAATACAACACTTTGTTTTAAAATTGCGTTTAATTTGTGTAATGAACCTATTTTTTAGTGAACAAAGAAATACGGTTTATCTCTGAATTATTTTTTTTCGGATGAACATACGTAGGTATCCACGAGGCTTTTGCTACTTCACCGGGCATAAAGGTGAGCAGAACTCCAGCCTTAAGGCGCTGTACTTAGTCAAAATAGGCTTCACAAAACAGTTTTTTAGCCAAATGTTTACATTTTAGAGCAGCTAAAAAAATATATGTTAATCTTGATCATATTTATGGGGGGACCATTGTGTTCAAAACACGTTTTCGGTAAATTTTCTCGATAAAAAAACCCATAAAATAACCATTTAAATTGAAATTGTAGCAATTGTAACTAATTTATAAACAAATCTTGCTAATATTAATAACAGTGATGTAATATATAATAATAAAGGGAACTGTTGCTTTTATTTATCGATTGGAATAAGATATTTGCAAGGATTAATGTATTAAATAACTCGAACGAGTCGAACGAAACGTTGCGCCATCGCGGCGTCTCTTCGCTTCTCTTTTATTTCTACGCGGAGCAACAGTGACAAAACTAATACGTAAAAGTCGTCTATTCACCGCGCCTTAATAAATAAACTACAAACTAAGCAACCTGCGCAAGAGGGCGCCCCTTGTGGGGCTTGGACCTCGGCTCAGGGTGGTCACTGGCGATGAGATTGAGGGATTATGACTGTCAGTATTTTGGGGGAGCTTTGTGCAACTGTCGCTCTACTTTACAGTTCGCGGGCCTCTGACTTCGGGTCTACCAAGGGCATCGGATCGTGAATCACTCTATCTACTATAAAAACCCGCATCAAAAACCGTTGAGCAGTTTTAAAGATCTAAGTATACATAGGTACAGACAGACAGTGGGAAGCGACTTTGTTTTATACTATGTAGTATTAAGAGTATAAGATAGATAACTACGAGAAACTGTAAAACATAATGATTTTAGTTACTTACATTCAGCAAAATGATTTATTATTGGTTGTACAATCAATACCGTGTGGTTTCCGGCTTAGAATAAACCACCCCATATCTTCCCATAGGTGTCGTAAGCAATACGGCTGATGGCTGGGCAGCAGTATCTATCAGCTGAAGATGTCATACCATCTAATTTAAAACTAACTTCTCACGCGCGGTTTCACTCGTGACTCCTGTTTCCGTAGGAACCTCATTATAAAATGCCCTCTTTAGTTTCGGACGAACATATGTAGTTAGCTCCGAGGCTTTTGCTACTTCACCGGGCACATAAATAGCCTATAGCCTTCCTCAATAAATGGGCTATCTAACACTGAAATATTTATCGCTCCAGTAGATCGGTTTTTTTTTTTCGGTCTTACGTATGTATTTATCCAGGAGGCTTTTGCTACTTCACCGGGCATAAAGGCGAGCAGAGCTCCAGCCTAGATAAATGGTTTAAACACTACAAACTAAGCAACCTGCGCAAGAGGGCGTCCCCTGTGGGACTTGGACCTCAGCTCAGGGCGGTCGCTGACTGGGAGATTGAGGGATTATGGCTTTTAGTTTCTTCAGGGGTAGTTCCTGGTATGGGTTCGACAAGCAAGCAAACAAAGCGACAACTCTTTGTGCTCCAAGCCATCTTGCGGAGGCACGGTACCCTCCCGTAATCCAAATAAACGAATCTATCTTCCACCATGGACTCCACACAAGACAACCTTCGCGTCACATCAATATTATACACTAAGTACCCACATCTATACCAAACTTAACAAACACCTAAACATCACAAACCTAAACACGCATGCTCTTAAATCTAAATTAACCGACTGGCTTCTAATGAAGGACTTCTTATGCGAAGTCGTTACTTGCATACACTCAATAATAAAACACAACACACCCGTCATACATACACACACACATGCACACTTGCGCACAGACTCACCTACACACATACGCACACACACCCTCATACAAGCCATACATGACACGGACATCACATCACACATCTTTTTTAATTTTAAATGGTTGTACTTCTTTTATTTATTTTTATTTATTTTTATTTGTTTTTACTTTTTTGGATTGTAAGTCAAACGGTATAAAGTTTTTGTTGTTCATGTCTTTGTTTTACCTCGACCAACCACTACCTCTTAAGATACAAGTATAGTGATCAACCATTATTGTACAGATTTACAACAAGAACTTTGAATGCGAACTCTAAATCTATCAATCTGTATTTTTTGGCTAAATAAACGTTATTATTATTATTATTATAAAGAGGAAAATATATTTGTGTATGTCTATATTTTTGTATGTTTGTTTCGAATAAATTCAAAAACTACTGAACGGATTTCGATAATTCTTTCACCATTAGAATGCTACATTATCCCCGAGTAACATGAGAAACACAGGCTATAAAAGTCTTCCCGTGCGAAGCTGGGGCGAGCCGCCTAGTATTTTATAAAAAAGATTCCCGGTAACAAAATTTTAGAAAAAAAAGAGAAAATAATACAATGAAGTTAACGCGTTGAAGTCTTTTATATCGTGACTATTTGTATATAGTTCTAACACCGCGTATATCAGAAACTAGCTGCGCCCCGCGGTTTTACCCGCGTTACTCTGCTCCAGTGGGTCGGAGCGTGATGTTTTGTAGCCTATATGTTAATCCAGCGTATGAACTATCCCGGTGCAAAAATTCAGCCAATTCCATTCAGTAGTTTTGGCGTGAACGAGTAACAAACATCCATCCATACTTACAAACTTTCGCGTTTATAATATTAGTAGGATTGTAAATATTCAGGACAGTAAAATAATTACTTTTTAATTTATTTTACTAATTTCTATTGGAAGATGTGTTTAAAGAAACTAAAAGTCAAATTCCCCAAAATCCCTTTATCAACGATCGCCCTGAGCCAAGGTCCTAATCCCACAAGGGGCGCCCTCTTGCGCATGTTGCGTAGTTTGTAGTTTATAAACCAATTAATACGGCTCTGCACGCCTTTATGTCCGGTGAATTAGCAAAAGCCTCTTGGCTGTCAAAATAAAAATCCGAAAAAAAAAGTCACGAGCGAATTGCATTAGAATGTCAAAACATTGAACTCAAACGATGTTTTCGGTTGTTATGTAATATTGTTCTGCTAAATAATGTCATACAAATTGATTAAGGTCATGATCATGATCATAGCATTTTAGTTTAGCACGAGGGGTTAACAAGAATACTAGTAGACGGCAAAACTCTGCTAGTAAGCCATAAAAATAAAGAAGAAAAAAAACTAAGATTACACTCCCTATTCCTATGGTCTTAATTCCGTTACTTGCGTGAGTCAGGGCGGGAATTTCATTTAAAAGTAGTATTAGTACTACTAGATATAGTATTTACATAAATAAAATAATTATTATGAATTGTAAATTAAATAAGTACCTAATTTATATTTTTTTTATTTCACTAAAAAATATTTTGAAAAAGTTGTTCTTGTGCAACATTTGAAAAACGTATTTGATTTAAATTTTAACCGTTCACAAAGTCGATATAAGTATTTTCTATTGCCACTATTTTGCTTACATGCAGGTTCAAATCCTGCCTCCTCCCGTGGTCTAAGTTTAATAACTTTAATTTTGAAATTTAGTTATGATATTAAACTTTTGCAAAATTTTGTAAAGTTACAGAATGTTCAGAAATTTTAACTTATAACATAAAATACTCACTTTTTCCCAATAAATCCATAATAGAGTCATCTTCCTGTGATGAACTGTAGGAATTGTGATAAGAACCTTTTCTTCTGCCAAGAGCTCCCAGTAATAATATATCTTTTTCCTGTTCATTAGCTGGTCGCCTCCTATCCGATGGCAAATCAACATCTTTCTCATCCAAACTATCTTGTAAAGTCAAAACATCGTTTTCGCTACACAAAACATGATTAAAACAACTTATTATAGCGAACAAGTAAATTAAAGTACTTAAACGAAACATATTGTTAACACATTCGCGCGCTCTTCTGCGAATTTTGAAATTTTTCTTTTTAATTTTTCCCGCTGATCCATCGAGTCCGTTTTCGATTACACTTTTGCACATTTCACTTGATTTTATTTGTTTGTTTTTTATTTTTATTTAGAACACATTTTTTGACACTTGTTCACTTCTTTTTTTGTGACCATAGACAATTTTTCTTTAGTTTTTTTTTTAATTTATTTATTGTTGTTAGTCTGGCAACGTCTTTGCGCGGGAAGTGTTGTGTCGGAAGTAAGCAGCGATTACTTCGAGCTGCGTTCCTTTTCACTTTTCGTTAGGGTTCCTCGAGAGTTTTACATTTTCTCAGCGTGGAATTAGATAACTTATCTTGTTATATAAAATGTTATTTATCGACGGAGTTAACTATCACTTTAGCATCTGTAAAGGAATTCATTCGATTACTAAAATTTATATTATATTTTATGGTTACTTTATACGGAATCATAAATAATATTTTGTTTTTTTTTACAGTCTGTATTGAAAGGCCAAACAATGGATGCGCATCCGTTATTTTAGCGTGTTAGAGGTGTGCGTGACATATGAAAATTACCAAATGGGTGTATAATAAAAGTAAATTATTATTCTACATTGTAACTTGACGAACGATTTTATAAATTAGTGATAATTAGATTTAGAGTTCACGGATTTATATGTGGACTAGATAATTTAGATACTTACTAGTTACTATATTTATGTGAACAAATGTAGAGAGTACTCGAGATTATCTAATATGTTTGAGTATTTTTACGATCTTAGTTACAGCTCATAAATTTCTATTTTTATTGCGACAAAATAAACTTACGCAATTATAAATGGTCGTAAACTCTGATATTGTTTATCTTATAAATCTTGGTATGATATATTAACACGGGAATTGTTTTTTACTGTGTGCAGATATTTGCATGCGATTTGAATATGTTTAAAAAAAAGAGATATGATGAAAGTTTTAATATATTATATTATTGTATATGACTAATTCACTGCGAAGTAAAATTAGGTTATTGATATTCATTTATTGCAAACTATATCTGTATTAATATCACAAAGAGGTAAGATTTGATTGTGTGTTTGCATTGAATAGGCTCCGAAATTACTGGATCGATTTCAAAATTTCTTTCACCATTAGGAAGCTACGTTATCCAGAAGTAACAGAGGGGGCTATATTTAATTATGAAGATCCCACGGGGACGGGAACTACGTCATTAATTGTATCTAAGATTAAATCATTACAAATTAAGGACACTGTCTATCACGGTAATTTAAAAGAGTAAAGGATAAATTAATCATTCAGGATTGTTTTATAAAATACTTTAATAATTTGTTATGCTAGTACATATTAAGAAAAAACATATGTTTCTTTGTTAAATAGTATTAAAATGAAATGAAGTTGATATTCATAATGTGACTTACACCTTTTTTGCTATACAAGTAATTTATATCTTACTAAATGATTTTACACGTGTTACGTACCTACCTTTCATTTTACTAAATTAATAATAGTAACAAGTATATTGTCAATTTTACAAAAGTATAATATTCTATCTCCTTTAATTAAAATGTGAGTCACACAACAATGGCTTACATTTTACACATCATGAATAATTTATAGGCAGCAAAATTCAAATTCACATCTGCAACCTTATCTCATAAAACATATTATAATATACTTACAAGGTACCTACTGTGTTTTCTAAATTATACATACTTGAAACATAAAAGGATTAAATAAGCAATTCTGCAAGCAAACCAACATCCTTGCCAAGATAAGTGGCGCTTTCTGACTACCTTCATAATATTACCATATCAAGTAATTCTTACTATTATTATATATGCGAAAGTAACTCTGTCTGTCTGTCTGACGGCCTTTCACGCCAAAACTACTTAATGATGTAGGCATAGGCTTCTTTTTATAGCGGCAAAAGGGTTGAAAGGAGGAATGAAAATTGTATCGAAGTATCGTCATTTGTAAGCTAGAAGCTTGAAACATAATTAAAACTGCTACGCAAAGTCACTATTCCACGCGGCCGAAGTCGCGGGCATAGGTAGTCACTAATAAGATACAAACTCCATGCATTCAAGTATCAAAATTGAGTGGTCACACTTGAACACTCATAAGACGCCGACTTTCGCCGTAGCTTTCCAAAACATGGCTATAAATAGACGAAAAACGTCGCAAGTGACATTTAAATCAAATAAATTTCGATTTTATTATTAACGCTGTAGTGACTGAACTCATTTAACCGGTGGACACCGGTGACAAATCCCTGATTGATTTGAAGTAATGAGGTGTTTGGGAAAGTAAACTTAATTTCTAGGAAAATAAAGTTTACTTTTGAATGAAAACTTTTAGACGTAATTTGTAGAAATAGACAAGTCTGCTTTCTTTACTAATGATATCTGTTTTGGTTAATTTTGTAGCAGCACATTAAGTAGTTGCTAATTCGATTTTGATAGCGCTCTGCTTACGGAAGTTCACGGAGAGTGGAACATTTTTTACGGAGACATGTACAGCTTGCCAAAAGGCTTTTACTACTTCTCAAAGCTACAAACTAAGCAGGCTGATCCTTGGATTGGAGCAGAGCAGTCATTGGAGAGGGAGTTGGAAAATGATGACTAAGACTTTTAAGGGTGCTTTGTTCAACTGTCGCTCTACTTTACAGTTTGCATGCCCCTCGATCTTACGAGGGCATCAGAGGGTTCTTTAAAAATAAAGGGTCAGAAAGGAGAGGTCTCCGGTGGATAAAACGTATAGTGAATAAAGTTACGTCAGTTTCTTACAGACCGGGTCATCTAGGATGCCCCGAGGCCAACGGTGTTAAGGCGCTTTGTGGGCAAAGGTCTTTAGTCGGATGCTGCAATAACCAAAGGGCTTGAGCCGCGGATTCTAAGAAGTTTTCCGACGCCACTTTCATCGTTTGGAAGAGATCTTGATGGAAAGTGGTTGGATATTAGAGGAACCATAGATAGATTTCTGAGTGTCGGTGCCTGAAATTTATTTTTCGGCGTGGGGATCGAATCTGCAATCGCCGACACTTAAAGCGAGACTTGTACCGCTACGCCATAGGTGTTGTATTTTATATATAAAAGTATATTATAATTTCATAGTTTGTATAAATTAATCTCATATTTTTAAATAATGTGTGTAATTAAATAAATTTGACACGATAGATTGTGCTAGACAGCTAGTATATTTAATTTTATATGATTAATATATTTTGTAATTATTTTAAGAAACTTTTAGGAGGAAGCAACTTTGTTATCATATATACCTTGTTCCTCAAAATTATGAATACTATTCATAATACAACACAACGCAAGATATTTAGAAAAATACACTTAAATTTGTCTATGGTTTAACGGGCGACACCGGGCCCGACAAAATCTCTTGAAATAATTACAAAAAATTGTAATAGTTAGGTAAGAGCTTAAGTACTGTATAAAACTTTTTGTATACACCATGAAATGTTACAATAAAAAGCCAAAGTTAAGAAACATTATTATACTTATTGTAAACGTTTTCACGTACTTCATTTCTTTGTAAGAAAGTACAAAAAACTAACGGAAAAATAACGTAACGAAACCGAGAGTGTAATGGAACGCACGTACAGTTTGACAGCTCATCCCGCCATTTTCACTTTCATTTAGAATGGCGCGAAACGCGTGAAATTGGACCGCCATATTGTGTGTGATTACCGAACTATTTTACAATGGTTTTTGATGCGGTTTGCTTGAGAATAAGAGATTATCTTAGGCTATTATTATTAATGTATTAAGTGTTAAAACTTTTATAATAAATAAAAAATATAATAATAAAATAACAGATGAAGTAATTCTAAAAACAAAACATATACAAATACAAATATATTATGATTCAATATAACTAAGAATTAAAACTATAGTATAAGAGACGTGGAAGATCAACCTTCACCGATCTAATAACCAGGTGAGACATACACTTTTTGATTAACAAGTTATCATAGCTATGTTTGTTAATGAATAATATTAAACAAAAAGTATGTCTCATCTGGTTATCAGATGGGTAAAGGTTGATCTTCCACGGCTCTTAGACTACTATCAAAAGCGATTGCTTACCTACTTGAGGAATAATAACTTTGCTAAGAGGGCCCCGAAAGTGTATAACGTCCACTCCTTAACATGGGCTTTCTCCCGAGGGAGGATTTTTGTCATAGTCACCAAGCTTGGCAGGTGGGTGGCCGCATGCTAAGCGTGGTGATTAAGTCTTAATACTCAGAGAATCGCTGCTGCCCGTTCCTTGGTATAAAATTGTTATAACAGTAGGGACCAACGGCTAAATATACTTTTCGAAGCATAGAGGTTAGTTCCCCAACCAACCAGACCTGAAAGAAATCTTTGAATTTACACAAAGATTTCTTGTCCGGCGTTGGGATCGAACCCAATCCACGAACTTCAAGATTTGTACTTTTATGGCACGGTGGTTGTCCGAAAGGGCATAGTAGAGGGCATTTCCAATGAATAGTGATACGAGGCCTGTTTAGCTACGCCGCTGTTTCCGTACATGTAACTCTATTACAGTCTATTCTCAACGATGATGTATGCGATTACAAACATATTGTACAATCCATTCCGGAAACATTCGAACCGTACTTAAATAATTAATCGAATGCATTCTGAATACTAACGAAAGTAATTTACGCCAATAAAATTACCTTATGTAAACAAATTCTGCGTGTAAAGGAACGGGGTTTTTTAAGCTGCTGTTCCGATCGGAAGTGATGTTACTCGTGTATATGTAATCGTGATACGTAATCAATAATCATTGATTAATCAGTAATAATGATTAATATTATTAAGTAAATAACTGTTTAAGTTATGTAGTTTAATGGATTATATGTTACATATACCTAATAATAATGTTGTAATAATTTATATAAAGGTGCATAACGTTATTCAAAATATTATAAAACCAACCAATTTTCTTTCTTATACTCAGAATCAAAGTTTTAAAACGAAATTGATTGGTTTTATAAAATTAATAATGTAATATAATATAATTTTATAATATTGGTGTTATACCACTTGGCTAAGGAATCTCAAGTCTTAGATGATACCTTAGCTGCGTGGTTTTCGGCTCACAATAGACCACACCATTTTTTTTTATTTTTTTTTTATTAGGGATAGTTTAGCGTTTGACTACACCCTGCATGCGATGGAGCACGCTTACCTAGAAGGAACCGGTTTTACTCTTGATTTGAAGAGACCCATAATAATATCGTACTTATCGGGAAATATAGACCCCGGACAAGGAGTTCCACATCTTCGCAGTACGTATAAAAAACGTGGAATATCTTTCCATGGCTATCGTAAAAGGCGACTAAGGGACAAAAAGCTGATGGAAAGCAGCAGCATCTATCAACTCATGTTTACCTACCATCTTACTCCGATCATCAATCCACCTGCCAAGCATGGTGATTATGGCAATATTACTCAACGACCCTGGCTTGCCAATGTGGAGGTAAACAAGCAGTTGAAGAAGACATGACGTCGGCAGGCAGAGGAGAAATTTAATCTGGGATAAGGGCAAGAAGAACATGTAGACCTGGATGACATATATAGTATTTAAGTTACCTGAACAGTACAGGAGAATTCATTTAAAAAAAAACAAAGAAAAGTCCCAGTAAGTGTATAATCATTTTTCTCCGGGTTACCCGTAGGTAGATAAAGAAAGACTCTTATGAAGTTTGGATAGGTAGGGCTCTTAAAAAAAAAGGTAGGGCTCGGATGTTTAGACTTGTTCTCAGTCTGACGGATCATCGTAAATCTAGTTTAAAACGCGACATAACTATATTTGTTAATTATGTTATATGATTTATTATTCATTTATTTGTTAATCTATACTTATATTATAAAAGGGGTAAAGTTTGGGAAAGGAAGGTACGCGGGTGAAATTATGCGGGTTACATAATCTAACATAATCATTGTTCTATCACAACATATTTGACATATAAATAAGTACGATCAATTCGTTTAAATTATCAACAAACTTTTTCGTTTAAATTTTCCCGTCATCTGTTACATAACAATAATAATGTAGAACAACTGACTCAAAAATTAAGTACACAATTTTCAATATGGCGTCATATTGTCACCGCGTCTTGTGTGAAACAGAACGTATCTCTATTACATTACGCATGCGCTGTCGCAACGGTTGTTGTTTTAAAAAATAAAGATTTTGCAAATGGCGGACGAACTATGGTTGGTAGACGGATGTGTATGACAATGGCTTAAGATATATGGTTAATGTCGCAATATCTGTTTTAAGATGACAGTAGGCAAATTTTAATGAGCAGGTGAATTTAAACGTCGCGGCATCGTTGCTGAAGAGTAAAAGTAGCAAGGTTGTCTACATCTATACATACAGATAAATAAAATTGAAGCGTCTGTTTTTAATAGAAAATATATCATATCAATGTAGCCATTTTGCCACCAAGAGGCTTTTGCTACTTCACCGGTCATAAAGGCAGGGGTCTAGCCTTATTAATTTTAAAACTACAAACTAAGCAACCCTGTTACGCCTGGACCTTGGCTCAGGACAATTTATTGCAGGGGTAAAAATTGCTGAAGTATGACTTTTACATTTTAGGTATGGTTTGTGTAGCTGTCGCTCTACGTTATTGTTCGCAGGCCTCTCGGACTTCGGGTCTACGAGGGCATTGGAACGTTCTTTGCTAGGTAGAGGATGTAGGTCTGCTACTCTACCTAAATGGTACATTGTGTAATGTTTTATATTTAATAATAAAAAACGTTGAGATGGAAAAGTAATTTTAACTCACTATAAGTAATTTTTTCTTCTACCATTCAGATTTTATTATTTACTAGCAGCCCGCCTCGGCTAAGCACGCGTGCACTTTTATAGCGTATGTTACTCAGGGATAATGTAGTATTCTAATGGTGAAAAAGTTATCGAGTATTCAGTAATTTTTGAGTTTATTCGTAAAAATGTATCATTAAAATATTAGTAAAGATGTATCTATCTATACTAATATATAAAACTGAAGGGTTAGTTGCTTGAACCCTCTAATCTTGTTTTCCAATTTGAAAAATTATCGAGGAAGGCTATAGATCTTGTTAATTAAATAACCACTACTAATAATAATAATGGGACCAACACTGTAACTCGAAAAAAAAAAACAACTTTTTCATACATTTTGGTCGAGTATTGAGATTTTTTACTTCGAGATACAATGTTGGTCTCTTAGAAAAAGCTGTTCATATTCATGAGCACAATCACCACCCAAGAGGTTTTGCGTTATTTAATTAACACGTTGTATACTATACAAGGTGTAACGGAAAGGGTATATAAATAGAAAGAGCAAGGCTTTTTTGGATGATAACAAACGATATGGCAAGGGTTATTTAATCCTATCTCTACAAGTCCGGATACCAGAAACCAAACTTTTCAAATTGAAATAAATACATCACTAGCACTCAATCAGCTGATCGATGTCAACGAACTACTTGCAAGTAAGAATAAACCTCTTACTCCTGTTATTTCTGAATAAAGGGTTCCGCATTTTTATTTTTTGTTTGCAAAATAATACTGACTTTTTTTTATTTTATTTTGAGTTGAAACCCTTGCCATATCGTTTGTTATGATCCAAAGAAACCTTGCTCTTTCTATGTATATACCCTTTCCGTTACACCTTGTATAGGCTATATTTAATCATGAAGTTCCAACGGAAACAAGAGTTACACGGGTGAAACCGAACGCGGGAAGCTAGTTGGATATAACATTATTTTAGTCGTACTAGAGCAATCCAGATATTAAACTTAGCGTTATAACTATGACTTCAATAAAAATGTCTTTATTACAGTGAGACAACATCCGTAGCGTAGCGGTAATTGGCTCGCTTTAAATCTCGGAGTTCGTGGGTTCGATCCCCACACCGGACAAGAAATCTTTGTGTAAATTCTAAGATTTCTTTCCTCCGTGCCTCGGAAAAGCACGTTAAGCCGTTGGTCCCGATTGTTATAACATCATCTATAATAATCGTATATCGAGGAACGGGCAGCAGCGTTTCCTAGTGTGTTACAAGATATTCAACATAAAGCTGCGGTCAGCAACCCACCTGCCAAGCGTGGTGGCTATGGCAATACCTTCCCCCGGTAGGAGGCGCGTGTTGTATTGTAACAGCCCGTATAACTTCTATTGCTAACCATGGGCCTTACTCGATGGGGATTTTCCATAGTCAACATGCTTGGCAGATGGATTGGTGACCGCAGTATTATGAAAACTAAAATAGCTATAGGTAAAGAAGGAAGAGAAGGATAGCCGGCGTAGCCTAAACTGCCTACTTACTTGATATTATGAACGGAAAAGGTTGGTCGGATGTTTGATGTTTGATTTGATGTTTTCAGACAAAATTAGTGGTTCGATTTAAAGATATCTCGCACAGGCATTGCTTATAAGCTGGATTATCATCACGCTATGGCTCACTGGAGCAGAGAAGCGACGCTAGGAAGTAAAATAAATATTTTTTAATCTCACGAGTTTTCTCTCCACTAAAATCTTTAATTTCACAGCTTTTTTATGAATCTATTATATATTATAATTATACTTAAATCTTCATAATGGTAAACATATAAGTACTTAACTTGAGTTGTTGTAGTTATTTTTTTGAGCAATATTATTTTAAAGCAGTTTTAATAAATGATTTCAATGATTTGTAATTCCCTCCAAGCCAATACATATTTTGTAGTGTTACACGGTTTATACACTTACATAATTCATTCTGTCTTATAACTGTCTTGTAAATATAATTTATTAAATATTATTATAATGATACAAAAGAAACACATTTTAATGTTTTTATCACGCACACCACCTTAACAGTACAAAAAAAATTAACTTACCATAAAATAAATCGCATCATAGAAAACAAACCTATTACTTTTTTTAAAGTTATTGAATCTTACATTCCAATTTAAATCTTCATTTTATTATTCTTTTAACTTAAATTTATCGTTTTATTCCAAAATTCTCATTACATTTTTACAAACTACGTAGTTTTTCTAACGTTACGTTTAGTTTTTAATAATTAATATTAGTATTTAACGCGTGTACAAGTTTTTAGCCGTCAACGAATACTGTTAGTTCTCACGCAAACGTTTGTCGCACCCGTGTGGGGTGTTTGTAAGACACTTTCATTTGAAACTCACTGATATAGCAATTGATTTTTTTAGGCCAATGGCGTGTTATGGGTTTTATAGCTTTAGAAACGGTTGATATTTTATGCTTGGTTTTTTACTAAATTAAGATTAAGTAATAAAATTCATTGTTTATAAGTTCTAGACGTAATTACTAGGTATCTCTGCACTTGCTGATAAAGTAAAGTAAGAAAAGTAGTCATAACAGAAAAATGAAATCGAGACGTTTTTTTTATTTTGTAGCTATAATGAGTTTAAGTCTGAGGCGTTGAAAGTTTTATTAATTATAACGAAATGTTGCGACTAAGTAATAAACTTACGCAATTGCAAAAAAGAAATTAATTGTCACGATATAATAAAAACATGAATACTTAACCATTTTAATTGCTGTTATTAATTTGACAATAATTATACAACTAATAAACATGACAACAAAATCATAAAAATCCCGCGACTTCGTTATTTGACGGTCATAATATGTAGTTCGCTACAAGGCTTTTGTAACTGGGCATAAAGGGCATACGTTCCTTCACTGAACATAAATGCGAGTAAAGTACCATGATGAATAATTTAAAATCTACAAACGAAGCAACCTGCGCAAGAGAGCGCAATCTGGTGTCCGTCAAAATGAAGGGACCTAGTCTTGGATATGTGTGATACATATCATATTTTATAAACAATTAATAAAATTAATCCACTAATTGCTACCTAGTCAGCATTTCAGCCGTAAGACGTCTGCTTCTGGACATAGGCCTCCCTCACAGATCTCCAGTTATTGCGGTTAGAAGCGGGCTGTATCCACCGTGATCCCGCGGCCTTAACCAGATCATCCGTCCATCTAGTTGGTGGATGTCCTACGCCATGCTTGCCGATCCGCGGTCTCAATTCGAGAAATTTTTGGCCGCAACCGATTTTACATACATACATAAGTACATAAGCTCTCGCCTGTTTCCCAGCGGGGTAGGCAGAGACAATGGACCTCCACTTGCTACGAACCCTACACACATCTTTCGCTTCATTCACTCTCATAACATTCACCCAACCGATGTTTTACCTATTAAAACACTAACTACAACAATCCAAGATCCAAGCAATATTCAAGGTCAGTCCCTCCATCTTGATATCATGTTGGAGGGACCAAAAATAGTAGTTTAATCGCTTAATCTAATATAAAGCTGAAGAGTTTGTTTGTTAGTTTATTTGTTTTTTCATAGAAGAATCTTTTGTTCTTATTCTTTTTAATTTTGAATACTAATACTACATACCAAAAATAATGGATTTCACTAAGTATTAGGAATGACTAAACATTACGGTAGATACACCACTGAGAACGCCTTTTTTTCTTTCTTTTTTTTGCTGTCCGGGGAGAAATGCATTTACGCATCTCCTCCGCCGCTGCAGCGTTCCCGCGCCGGCGCGGCGTAGGGGTATGTGGACTAGCATATGCTAGTCATATCACGAGGAGAGAACCCTACACCAATAAAACCCCCCGGACACTCTTCCGTCCGCCGTTGGTGAGGGCCGGGTACGCGAGGCAATCCGGTACCCAAAGGGAACGCTCAAAGCCCCCTCGGAAAAAATCCCAGTATCTTCAATGTTGCCAGCTTTCCGAGAAAGGTGTTGGAGAGTTGAAAGTTGCTGAGTTACTTATACTTTTTGATTTTTATATTTAGCGCTTACTGCGATATATATCTAGTCTAACTAGATTTGTGTACTAGGTCGCTATTTGCATTAATTTAGGACCGATAAAAGTGGGTCGACTTACGGTTAAGTCAACTGGTTCAATCAACTTCCTTGGAAGTTGGTACTTACGTTTTATGGATAAATCGCGGGCGGTTTTACATTGAAATAGACGGAAAACTAGTTAAAATGTATGTTTCTATTCTATTATTTCCGGTTTCCGGCTCGTAATAATCCACCCCATTTCTTCCCGGGGATGTCGTAGAAAGCGACTAAAGGATACAGCTGATGGATGGGCAGCAGGATCAGCTTAAGTAGGTAGATATCTTACTGCGATTACCAATCCACCGGCCAAGCGTGGTGATTAAGATAGTGTCCGTCAGCAGCTCTGGCTTGCAAAGGAGGCCCATGTTCAGCTGTGGACATAGGTAAGCTGGCTGTTGATGATGATTTAATATATTATATAATCCATCTATAATTATATATACATATGTAAAAATGATTCTCTATTTCCCTTGGTCACGGCTTGGCTGATCCAATGTCAATGTCAGCTAGTTATACATTAATATATAATCTAATCTATCTAATTCATTGTACTCATTTAAAATATTTTTAATAATGTTCTTATGATGCGTCCCTTTTTTTTCTCTAGTTCTGGATGTGGCAACTCTGAGAAGAACTGGCAAGAAATTCAGAGGAATTCTTTTTTTTTATAATTGGTTTTGTTACAATTATTAATAAAGCAGTATTGTTTCAGAGCAGAGAGCTCACTCGTAAGCAGCTACACCGGGCATAAAGTCCGGGCATAAAGTCCGAGTATAGCTCCAGCCTTAATATATGGTTTATAAACAGTTTGACTTGTGACACTAGGACGCTCTGGCAGAGTAATCCCTCTGCCAGCGACTGCCCTGAGCCGAGGCCATTAAGGGGAATTTTGTGCAACTGTCGCTGTACTTTACAGTACGCAGGCCTTCGGGACTGCGAGGGCATCGGAAAGTTCTTGCAAACTAAGGATCGGGAGGGCGAGAAAGGTTCGAAGTAGCATGTAACATAGAGTCGGTAAACCCGTCTCTTATACCGGTATATTTTATTATTATTGGATACATAGCTATAAAAGTAAAAAAGTCGTATTATAATCTGAAAAATACCTATTTATCATCACTGGCGTAGCTAAGCGGTCTAATGCTGTACTTACTTCTTCAGAATTACTGGTTCGATTTGAAAAATTATTTCAGTGTTCGATAGCCCTTTTATCGAGGAAGGCTATAGGCTCAGGAACGGGAGTTTCGCGGGTTACAAAGAGATTATAAATTTCGATGACCGGCTGTGGTTCCACCGTAGCCTGCCGGTGGTCGAATTTTATTAATCTCAATATTGAAATATAGTATAAGGTAAACTTTTCCATAAAGTGTTCAAAAACATGTAAAAATAGTAATATGTTGTTAATAAGCTGAAGATTTTGTTTACTTGAAAGTATTTATCTCAGGAACCACTGGTCTGATTTGAAAAATTATTTCAGTATTAGATAGCCCATTTATCAAGGATATATTTTTTTATTATGAGGTTCCAAAAGGAACGGTACCAACGCGGGTAAAACCGCGCGCACAAAGCTAGTTTAATTATAAAGTTCTTCGAGAACGAGAGTAGAAAACGTGCGCGGGCAAATACTCGCCCAATATAATATCAAATTATCTACGTAATCAACCAATATATATAATATACTATATATGTACATAATAATAGCACTACACCTATAATTTTTATCGCTATAATAACATTATAACACTGAATTATGTACTTAGTTGTATTGTGTAACACGTCGTGAGGTTACAGAGAAAGCCTGGCTTGTGTTTTGGTCTCCTTGACTAAAGGTGTGTACACAAGACAACTTACCTATACTTTTACTTTAATTTAACAGCTCGTTTACGTCCACTGCTGAACATAGGCGACCTGTTGAACAGACTTCGACAACCCAGGGTCGTTGAAGGATATTGACGTAATCACCACGCTTGGCAGGTAAATTGGTGATCGCAGTTCTATTCGACGCGCAGGAAAAGAGTGCACCCGCGAACGCGACGCGACCCTTAGTTTACAAAGAACCATCTGATGCCCTCGTAGACCCGAAGTCAGAGAGGCCCGTGAACTGTAAAGTAGAGTGACAGTTGCACAAAACTCCCTTTAAATGCTGATGCTCCCCTGAGCCGAGGTTCAAGCCCCACAGGGGCGCTCTCTTGCGCTGGACGCTTAGTTTGTAGTTTTTAAAAGCCTCGTGATTAAAAACATATGTCCAAAAAGATGGACGAATATTTGAGCTGCTGTTATTCATTCAGTTGTATGCCCCTTAGTCAATTCTAACGCCACGCATAGGTAGATATACGGTGGCCGTAGCCTGAAACCACACGGCTGTCGGCTACACGGCTTAGCTATACGGCTTAATTTATACTACTGGTCGGCAAGTGGTCAAAATTCGATCTTAATTAAAAAAAAATGCATTCTGAACTCCTTCTCTATATAAAGTTCTAGCTTCCCGCGCGCGGATTCACCCGCGTAACCCCCGTTCCCGTGGGAACTTCATTATTAAATATAGCCTATGTTATACCGGGATAGTGTAGCTTTCCAACGGTGAAAGAATTTTTCAAATCGGTCCAGTAGTTTTAGAGCCTATTCAATACAAACAAACAAACAATCAATCAAAATTCCTCTTAATATTATTAGTATAGATTAGTATATATAGACTAGCTGTCCTGCCGACGCGCCCCAGCGTCGCATGGGTGAAATGCTGATGTATTATACATATAAACCTTCCTCTCGAATTACTCAATCTATTACAAAAACTGCATCATAATCCGTTGCGTATTTACGAACTAAGCATACATAGGTACAGACAGACAACTGGAAGCGACTTTGTTTTATACTATGTAGTGATAAGACGGATATACATCTTCCACAAAAAATACATTACATAATCAACGATTACAAAACCTGCAATACACTGTAAATATTAATCATTAATGTAATAAAAACTTAAATGAAACTAAATGAGTCGTGAAATCCTCGGCCGCCATTATGACTCGTCCTAACTGAGATCCGGGTGAGACTTTCTCTCGATGGCATAACATTACAAAATATTACACATTTGCAACGCCAAAATGTTATGTTTATTATGTTTTATTGTTTTGTAGTAGGTAGATGTTGAGTAAAAATTATTTTTTTATCCCACCATCTCGGAAAGAGTATTTTTAATCTTCAATATCTGAGTGGAAAAGCCGTTTTTATTCTCTAGAGGATAAAGTAAATTGAATTTAGAACATCGTGTGCACTAAGTTTGTGAATTAAAAAAAACATTAAACCTATTTACTGCTACCTATATGGTGCCGAATATATCATACAACTTTTTTTTAATTTGTTAAAAACTCAGACTCGGAACCTTCTTGGTGTTCTTTTTTCAATTTGCTTTGTACGCATTTCCTCGCTGAGGTGGAATGAAAAGTTACGTGTTGCACTCGAGTGCAAAGATTTTTCACCTCGTGCTCTTTTGATTCCCTCGCTAACGCTCAGGATTCTAATTTTGAATCAATTGCTGCGCTCGTGATTCAATTTTAGAATCCTTCGCTTGCTCGGTCATCAAAATTGAACACGCGGTTAAAAAGCAACTTTGCACTCTTGTATAACAAATAACTATTATTTACGTAAACCAATTACAGGCACTTGTAAATACTAATTCAAACATTCTAATTAAACGATATTTATTCAGCACTTAGGTATTTACCTACATACACTTGTACTTGTCAATCATACACAATGAAATCAGATTAATATAATAAAATACAAATTATGACAACTAAAATGTTGTGCGGATTAGTCAATGATCTGTCTAGTATCACCTCATAGGTAAAATGGTAACAATAATTCAGTCTATAATTCAAATCTTAATATAATTTAGCTCTACAGAAAGGAGGCACGTATTTAAACAATTCTTTTACGTATAAGCGACACGCCTGAGGGCACCCATAAAGGGCTAGAACCACGGCTCAGGGCAGGGCAATGTAACCATATTTCTATGACTACAAGCACTGGATCATCGGATTGGGACAGGGGGCCAACGCGATCGGTCCGGCGAGGACTCTAGCCTAGCTAACCTGCAGGTTTCTCTAGCTACCTAAGTGAGCGGCCCGGAGAAGTAACTCAGAAAGAAACTCCGGTATTCTTTCTCCGTCTTCTTTTTCATGTTTTATCATATTTTTAATTCTATATAAATAATACTTTTTTTTAAATTATAATATCACATTCAGTAATCGGACGATTTCTCGATTAATATAAAACATAGTCGCTTCCCGCTATCTGTCTGTCCTTAAGATATTTAAAACCACTGTAATTTAAGACTTATGATAAACTAGCAACCCACCCCGGCTTCGCACGTGTGCAATGCTAATGTATCTTCAACCTAACTTTTATATTCACTCTATCTATTAATAAAACCCGCATGAAAATCCGTTGCGTAGTTTTAAAGATCTAAGCATACCTAAGTACTTAGGCACAGACAGACAACGGCTTTAAATTGCGGAGGTCGTCGGTTCGATCCCCACTCCAGGGAACCCCACAACGTTAATAAATAGTTTTCGTATTTGTAGCCAAAATAATATGATTTGTGATTGTGCCAGTAACCAATTTTAATACTGGGATTTAGAAATCATGAATCATTATTGGATTTATTTATTTCTATGCATTTATAGATCTCTATTCATAATAGTATCGAAGAAATAGGATGTGTTGAAACCTAATTGCACATTTTAACAAAAGAAATACCATTGTTTGCTAAATTATCTACAAATACAATAGCTAAACTTGATCATTACTTTGGGATTTTCAAGGTGACATGATAATATATTTTAGTTTTATTTCATTACACACTTCCTTAAACGTATGATTTAATATTGGCCGTAGCCCGATGGCTAGGGCGTGATCTTGAGGTCGCCGGTTCGAACCCCACCCATTGCACTACCGACGTGAACCCACTCGTAACACAAGCATTTAGCTTAGAACGAGGGGTTAACAAGAATACTAGTAGACTGCAAAAGGCTGCTAGTAATGTTAAAAAAAATTGTCATTAATTGCCAGCCCAGCACTCTCGTCTTACTACCCCCAAAACACCTCATCACAAGCACTTTCTAACATAACATTAGATGACAGGGAAATATATAAAAGCTTAAGGGATTTAGATGAGAATAAAGGTGCTGGATGTGACGGCATAACTCCTGTCTTCATCAAACGTTGTGCTAAAGCTTTAGTGATTCCCATAGGATTTATTTTCAATCGCTCTTTACTAGAAGGGACTTTCCCGGATAAATGGAAAAAAGCCCTGGTGACTCCTATATTTAAGACTGGACAAAAACAGTATATAGAAAACTACAGACCAATTTCCATATTAACGACATTAGGAAAAATATTCGAAAAGCTTATAAACGAGCGGCTATCATGGTATTTAAAACAAAAAATCACTGAACATCAGCACGGCTTTGTCAAATGCAGGTCTACAACTACTAATCTCCTGTGCTTTACTACTAACTACTTTGTCGCTCCATCTTGACAAACGAACCCCGGTAGACACCATCTATACCGACTTCAGCAAAGCTTTTGACAAAGTGGATCACGTTCTCTTAATAGAGAAATTATGCCAACTTGGCGTAGATGGAACTTTGATTAGATGGTTTACCTCATACTTACACAACAGAACATCGAAAGTTGTCGTCAACGGCTATGTTTCCGACACCTACACTACCACTTCTGGAATTCCACAAGGTTCACATCTGGCTCCTACCCTCTTCAATGTTTTCATAAACGATGTAACCAAGTGCTTCAAACACTCACAAATATACTTGTTTGCCGACGATCTAAAGATACTAAAGCCCATACAAGGTCCTGTTGACGCCCAACTGTTGCAAAATGATTTAGACAGACTAGTTCGTTGGTGCGAAAATAACAAAATGAGTTTAAATACCAGCAAATGTCACTACGTACAATTCACTCGCAACAAGCATCCCCCCATCATCAAATATAACATTAAAGGGGTAGAAATCCTTAAACATACGGTGGTCCGTGACTTGGGCATTCAACTTGACAGTGCTCTCAAGTTCGACACACATATATTGAATACCGTGACACGCGGCTTCAAGGTACTCGGCTTCGTATTACGGAATTGCAAAGAGCTCAAAAAAGCTAACACCAAAATCAAGCTCTATGAAACAATAGTTAGACCCATTCTGGAATACGGATCAGTCATATGGAATCCTCACTATGACGTCTACATCAAACGTTTGGAGAGCGTACAAAGAAGATTCCTTTATCATCTCTCCTATGGAGACAACATAGCTAAGCAGGTTAAGAGCTACTCAAATAGGCTGCAACGCTACCAGTTAAGGAGTCTGGCTGATCGCAGAATATTAATCGAATCTGTCTTCAAGCACAAAGTGATCAACGGCACCATCGACTGCCCAGAGCTCTTGAATTTCTTCAAAATAAATATCCCTACTCGAATTCCAAGAACATCTACATACAAGCTCTTTAATATTCCACTGTCTAAAACGAATCTTGGTCATTGCGCCGCTGTGTCCAGGCTCTGTAGGCAATATAACACATGGTCTAAAGGGCATGAACTGGACATTTGTGTTCCACTTCCAAATTATAAAAAAAGCTTACAAGATCTAGTATAAAATTACTCTCAATTATTGCTAACTACCATTTTCTATTCATAATCATAATTATAATTTGTAAACTAATAATAAATTCCTAATTTTCAAAAATCAATCAAATTAGTTTAGAGCTTTACATTATACAAACTTTTTACCCTATATATTTTATTACTTCATTAATAATTATTTTAAATAGTCAAACGAAATAAACGATGTTTAAATTATTTCAGCTTAAAATAATTATGTTTAAATTTTAATCAACTTTAAGATAGTACTAAGCTATAAATATTGTGCATGATGTGGTCTCCTGTAATTGAGGGAATATACTACCTCACATATTGTAAAACGCTAGTTATTAAGTACTATGTAATGTGCATATCCCTTGTTGGAGGCCCGTAATAAATAAATAAATAAATAGTCTTTGGAAAGGTAGAGGAACTGCTGTTTCGCCATAATCATCAAAATAGGGAAAATCTGACTCCGTTTCATGGTCGCGACAAACAAATACGCGATAGGGGCGAGAGAACTATATATCAAAAATCTATATAGTTACTAGTGTCCGACCGAAGCTTCGGCTTCGGCTTCGGCTTCGGCCACCTTCGGCCAAAAAAGCACCTTCGGCCAAATCTTCGGCTTCGGCCAAAAATTTGCCGAAGGTTTGGCCGAAGCCGAAGGTTTGCTAGTTGTCAAAATTTGAAATTTACTGAACGATGCTAGAGCGAGACGGAGAGTGTGCAGAGCAGCAGAGTTTCGCCGCGCCGCCGCACCGGCCCAAACGAATCGCAGTTAGTAAACTAAACGAGTCAAAACAAGTTTGAGAGCGCGTCTTAAAATTCTAATAAGTGTTTTGTTTTAAAATATTTCATATTCGTTATTACAAATTATTTTATTTATTACTGTGAGTAGTACCTGTGGTGATACGTTCATTATTGTGAGGCACTCTAAGAACCAAAAAACCGTAAGTATTATCTGGTTTAAAATATTTTATGTTATCTAACGTTAGGTAGGAAACTAAATGGAAACAATGTTGGTATGTTTTTTTATGCAATTTTTAGATAAAAAGACATGTGAAGATTGTTTACTTTTAGTTAACTACCTAAACCGATAGGATATAGGCGCATCCGCGTTGCAGAGTCCTACTGCGAATACGGGGCGGTCGGCTCGGCTCGGTAGGTACTTGTGCATTTATATAGAATATTTTCTTTCAGGTACACAATGACTGAATGAATGTTTTATTTTATTTTAGAGAATCTTTAGAATTAGCTGATTAAAGTGCATTTATAACTTTAAGTCTAGTCTCTTCTACTAACTAAGGTTTTTTCCAAATAGTGAACAAAAATGTTCATATTTTCTTTTAATTGTAAGTTTTTATTATAGTTTAGTTTTCCCAAATAGGTATATTATTGATAATTTTGATAAATGACTGCTTCGCCATATAATTAAGTATAAAGAGCTATTTTTAATTAAGACTAGTCGAAAAAAGTGAGTTTATTTTTTATTAATAAGGTGCCTCAAATTGTTACCAAAACTTGTTAAGTTTTTATTTTCTCCAATTGTTACCAAAAATTTTTAACTTAATTATCCTAAGAAATTACTTATAAGTATTTAATTTTCTCAAAAATTCCAAAAAATGATATGTAAAAAATAGATATTAAAAAAGCGTTAAACTTTGCTCAATTATTTTATAGAAATATTTAGTGTTCGTCTGATAATTAAAAAAATGTGACTGATTATTTGATTATTTTTGTTAAAATTACTTTAAGTAAATAAATATTTAATTAACATTGTATATTTGAAACTTTTATTTTAGACAATATTTTATTACCTACTTGTATATGTTGGTCACTCGGCTCGTTATTGGGCTAAATCTCTAAAGCTCTCACAATATGTATCTAGTATATTCTGAGATCAAAGTAACTATCGTATTTCTCAAGGTCAATGACACCTTCGGCTTCGGCTTCGGCTTCGGCCGAAGGTTTTGGTGAATACCGATTAATCGGCTTCGGCTTCGGCTTCGGCCAGAATTGCACCTTCGGTCGGACACTAATAGTTACACATCTAGACCTTAGAAACATAAGGACGGATGACTATTATACTTAAGAAACATTTAGTCGTGAGTGCCAGTTTACGATAAAAACACATAGGTACGACGAATGTTTCTGACGTATAATGGCACATCCGTCCGTTTGCTTCTGAGTTTGCTAGATATTTAAAGTAATACTAATATTATAAAGGGCAAAGATTTGAATTTTTGTTTGTATGTTTGTAATGAATAAACACAAAAACTACTGTGCCGATTTCAACTTTTGACCATTGGAAATTGACCATTGGAAAGCTACAGTCACCGTGAGTGACATAGGCTATATTTTATTATAAAGCTCCCACGGGAAAGGGAGTTACTTGGGTGAAACATCGCGCAAGAAGCTAGTTTACTATAAAGGTACATACGACGAATGTTTCTGACGTATAATGGCACATCCGTCCGTTTGCTTCTGAGTTCTAGATATACATATAGGTAAAGTAACTGGCCTGACTGACTGATTGCTTTATCAACGCTGAGGCAAAACTACTGAAGCTAGACACGTGATATTCGGACCGTGGCTTTCTTTTGTGACGTATAAGTCCACTAAGAAAGGATTTTGTAAAATTCAATGCTTAAGTGGGTGAAAAAGGGGGGCACTTAAGTATAAAGCTCCGAGAACGGGCGTTACGCGGGTGAAACCGAGCGCGGAAAGCTAGTAAGCTATAAATGAAATTTAAATTTTCCACAACCGGTGGAAGAGCAGAGAACCAGCGTAACTTACTGTCCGATGAAATACCAACAATTTCCTGAATATATACTTAGATTTTTCTTATAATATATTTTTTTCCCAATTAGTTACCCGGCCCGGAACTCGAACCTCGCTAGTTAGGTTAGTTGGTATGCTAGGTGCTAGATGGCGCTGCTAGTATTCTTGTAGTTTATGAGGAAAGGTTGGTGGAATAGAATAGGATGAGGAGTATCTTGCTTTAGTAGCCGGTTGCGTGTTGTCTTCGGTTTCGTCGCGTGGCGTCGCTCCACAAAAATATATTATTTTCTTCGAGCCCTCATAACGGGTTGTGGTCGCAGCCACTCGCAAAAAAAAGCCAGGTGCAAATCGAAGTACGCTCTTACTCACTAACGATCATGACTCATAATTGACTTAAAGACTATGTCCTTTTCAACTGACTTCAACAGGAGGGGTCAGTGGGAAGTCTTAGAGGCGGATGATTTAAATCATATAGTTATATGTTATCATTGGAGCTAACCATTCCATCAGCCTCTGTCCACTGTTAGACATATGCCTCTTCCAATTTGGTTCATAACTTGTTCTTCCGCCTTCCGTATACAAAGGGCTTAGACAAAATGCCACTACAGCGGTGCGATTACGAGCATAAAATCGCTTATTTGACATTCGTCTCGTGATTAAGCAATTCTATTGAAAAAAAACAATGTCTATAACTTTTAAAACAGAATCGCTTAATCACGTAACGAATTAAATTAAAGCGGCCGTAGCCCAATGGTTAGGGCATCGGACTTGTGATCTTGAGATCGCTGGTTCGAACCCCACCCATTGCACTACCGACGTGAACCCACCCGTAACACAAGCATTTTAGCTTAGCACGAGGGGTTAACAAGAATACTATTAGACTACAAAACTCTGCTAGTATTCTTTAAAAAAAAAAACCTACCATACATTTGCGTAAGCGATTTTATGCCAGTGAGAATCCACTGTAGAAGCATTTTATCTAGGTCTTCTGACTGGATACGGAAGGTGGAAGTCCAAGTTCCGTCACAGTACGTCGCCTCGCACAACCAGTAATATCACTGGTTCATACAAATAGATGTACAGTTTGGTTAACTTACCCCAAAACTAGGTCTCAGAAGCAACGCTCATTGCCACGAAACTATAGGTGCATGTTGTCATTATTTTAAGATAACATTATTATTTAAGTAGGTACTTACAGTCCAAATCATCGAAGAACTTCGGCTTATAACCAGAGTCAACTAACTTCACTTTATTGTTGTCATGTTCAGACACTGGCACTTCAATTTGAGTCACTTTGTCACTCACTTTATGCACGTCACTATGAACCCAACTCGCTAACTGCGACTTTGGTACAAACGCTGATTTATATTTTAAGTTTTTTAATTGTCCATCGTCATCTAATATTGTTATATCCTCGTAATTATTGACTACATCATTACTTTTGCCAAAGTTTTTAATTATGTCCGTATTAAACTTGTCTTCACTTAAAAGTCTTGTCAAAACCACGTTACTTTTGACATTTATGAAATTCTTTGAGTCAAACATGTTTTTGTTGACTACTTCATCGTGGTCAAAATCTAAATCGATATCACAGATAATAGTACTAAATAAATGCATCAAAATTATCACTTTAGTAAACGCCGACATTTTGATTAAAAAAAACACTCAAAATGCTAAATAACATAAAAAAAAGAAACGCACTGGTTAGAAACAGAATTAAGTAGTTCGATTTTCAATTTGAATTGACGGCTATCGATCGTGTTTTGTTATAGGTCCGTTTAAAAACCGAAAGTATTTTGGTCGGCGCACGCGTCGGACTGAGTGGACCGAATGACGGATATAAGCCAAACAACAAGTTTGGTGAAATGTTTACGTAATCACTTACACTTAATATAATAGGTAAATAACAACTCGCTTTGGTCGTGTATATAATATAGTCAAGTGTTTGTATAACGGCGCGAAATGGGAACGTTATATTTGCGAGGATTCTAAATACCAACTTAGTTAAAATTTTCCCAGTGATGTAAGTATAGGTATTTCTGTAGCCGCTATAACAAAAAAAAAACTTAAAATTAGAATCCTTATAAGAATGTATGGATGTATATGTATGTGTGTTTGTTACTCTTCCATGCAAAAACTAGTAAACGGAATTATTTATTTGTCTCCAACCGAATTAACATTCCGATACCCTCGTAGAATCGAAGTGCGGGAGGCCTGCGAACTGTAAAGTAGAGCTCTTTTTTTCGGACGGACATAATGTAGTTAGCCACAAGGCTTTTGCTACTTCACTGGACATAAAGGCTAGCAGAGCTTCAGCCTTAATAAATGGTTTAAAAACTACGAACTAAGCAACCTGCGCAAGGGTGCAACTGTTGCTCTACGTTGGAGTTCGTGGGACTCTCCGACTTCAGGTTTACGAGGGCATCGGAAGGTTATTTACAGACTAAAGGTCGGGAGGGTGAGGGGGGATGTAAAATAGAGCGACAGTTGTACAAGACCCCTTTAAAAGTGATTACTTGCAATTCCAGCGAATATTGAAGCTTCAAATTGTAATACTTCATTTAACCATGGCTAGAACCCTGAACATCTGCATGCCCGGTGAAGAAGCGAACGCCTCTTACCCTACATACCCTACATATGGCTTACTGGCAGTCCACCATGTACTTCTTAGTGCAAAAGTTTAAATAAATTAATGTCTGACCGAAAATATTGTCACGATATCCATCACCTGTAGGCTTATTTGCCGACCTTATGACATAATATAATGCCTCGGAAAGCACGTTAAGATTAAGGACCCGATTGTTAACATCATTGATATTACTATAGACTAGATTCCGCGGTTTCACTCACGTAGCCCGTTCCTGTGGGAACTTCATAATTAAATACAGCCTATTTTACTCTTGGATAACGTAGCTTTCTAATGGTAATATAATTTTTGAAAGTGTTCCAGTAGTTCCGCAGCTTATTTAATACAAAGACACAAACAACGAAATCAGAAAAGATTTAGTTGTTTGTTTGTAATATTAATATAAAGTACTAGCGACCCGCCCCGGCTCCGCACGGGTACAATGCTGATGTACCTATACATATAAACCTTCCTATTGAATCCCTCTATCTATTAAAAAAAACCAAATCAAAATCCGTTGGGTAGTTTTAAAGATTTAAGCATACATAGGGATATAGGGACAGAGAAAGCGACTTTGTTTTATACTATGTAGTGATGATACATGATATTATAACAATTGATAGCAACGCGCGACGGCTTAACGAGCTTTCCGTAACAATAAAAAAACATTGTAAAATCGTATTCCAGCAAACGTCAGCAGCGTTTCCCTGTGTATTACAACATACTGCAATGCAAACATCATACTACTATTCTCCACAGAAAGTGCACCTACCATGTTTTTGTCTGCATCACCCAATGGATGACTGGTAGAAAATGCCTTTGGTATTAAGTCCGCCACTGTACAACTTTGTGCAAAAAGTTTTAAATAAATTAAAAAATGCCGCCTGCCAAGCGTGGTGACTATTACAAAACCTCATTCGGGAGGAGGCCCATGTTCAGTACACACAACCTGACAGACGAACAAACAGTGGAGTCTTAATAATAGGGTCCCGTTTTACCCCTTTGGTACGGAACCCTAAATATATTTTCTAATGTAGATATTTTAAAATAACAACACTATCACACGCCATAGTTTACGTACGTAAGGAATTGTCAATTGCAAACGGGTTTAATTTTCTCCCTTTTACCTCGCGAGAGTTGTTTTATCATTATAATTATGAATGCAGTTTGGGATTGCTTTCATTTAATTGGTGTTATCTGTACAAAGTTGAAATGTTTGTTTGTTTATATTAACTGGGCAAATAAATACATTCACGCCTCTTTCCCATAGGGGTAAGCAACACTTCCCTCCACCTGCCAATTTTGACAAACTTCTTTTGCCTCTTGCACATTCATTAATTTTATGTACGTCTTTTTAGGGTAGGTACCTACTTCTAACCTGGCCTTTCTTAAGAACGTCCTCGATTTGATCATGGAACATCCACCTTGGTCTTTGCCTTCCAACACTTCCGTTCACATTCGGCCTATAAATTCTACATGTTAGTCTTCTTTCATTAATTCTCTCTCATGTCTGATTTACTAACCGAATGGACGAATACGTACCTACTTATTTTCGGACAGACATACGTACCTAGTTAGCCACGAGGCTTTTGCTACTTGATTGACCGAGCATAAAAGCAAGCAGTGATAGCAGTCCAGCCTTATTAGCGATTACGTATAATTTGTAACGAATAGACGAATAATTAATAATACCATAAATGTCGTGTTGCCTAAAAAAAACGTATGGTTGCTTGTTCATGGCAGTATAGGTCCAATACCTAATGGTTAACGTTACATACAAAAGGCATGAAGACTAAACAATTCTAATTCTATTAATCCGTCAGAGAGAATACAATAAAATATTGGACACGTGTTTTTATTATTTATCAAATGAATAAACATTGTCAAAGATACAGAGCAACAACAAACTATAAAGTTCCGGAGAGAGGGGTTAGTGACGTCACTACTAGGTAAAATTGTACCTAGTGTTACAATGTAATTTTCATCCTTACTTGTGGTTGTAAACCTCACATAGAATCACAGTGGTAATAGTTTAAAATCCTTGTTGTAATTAATGTTTCTCCAAGTGGATTAGATTTTTGGAACTTTGTAGATAAACTTTGAGTTGTCCGCGTAGTTTGAACTTGTAGTTTCCATCGACACTCGTAAGCAAGAAGTGATGTCACATGAAATTTCAACTCGCTGTATCTTCGTCATGTTTTGTTTAAGAAACAAAAAAAGTGTCAAATATTTTTGACGTGATAACGTCTTATAAATCGGTGAACGCCGGCTGCACTCACGAAAAAGCATGACTCATTGTCACGTTCCGCATGAGCCGAGCGTGCAAGCGAGAGCGTGGAAAAGCGATAGAGAGGCACGATCGGCGTAAACGTTCGGCTTGTGATGCATCTATCTCTCTTCCACTCCATCGATCGATGCGTCCGAGTAGAAGAGTCAGCGGCAGCACCAAACCAACAACCTGTCTACACGTAAACTGTCATGGTGAAGTGAAAAGTTGATGTTGTTTTCATCAATGTTTTCTTATGTCGTTATCACGTAAAATTATCGTCCGTAAACCGACTTTACAGTCAACCAATTTTTTTAATAATCTAACTGACGAAATAGATTTTTCTATTTTCCATGCCTATTTTCACCCGATGTCGTCTTGCTATTCTTAGATGCTTACGTAATTGGGCTTAAATTAACGTGAATTATAATGGTAATTTTTTAATAACATTCACGCTTACGACACAGCTAGCATGGCTCGACTTAAAAGCATTTGACTGCATGAAATTTCAGTTCATGAAGGAATTCCTTTATGAATTCTAAACTTTATAGTCGAGTCGATACCGCTAGGCAGGCCCTACAACTGCGTTATTAAATAAACATTTTCAGTCAGTTGAAATTTACAAAAGAAAGAGCGATTATTCAATTCTAAATTGATTAATTTTGCATTAAGAAAACTATACTGTAATTTGAACTATAGTATATGACTGGTTTGGATGAATGCATTACCATACAACCTCGTAGCGGTATTTGGCTCGCTTTAAATCTCGGAGGGCGTGGGTTCGATCTAAATTCTAAGATTTTTTTCCGGGTCTGGTTGGTTGAGGGACTACCCTACCTGCCTCGGAAAGCACGTTAAGCCGTTGGTCCCGATTGTTATAACATCATCTATAATAATCGCATATCAAGGAACACACATAATACTGCGGTTGCCAACGCGCCTGCCAATCGTGGTGACTATGGCAAATACCCTTCCTCAGGAGGAGGCCCATGTTCAGCAGTGGACGTTGTACGGGCTGATTATGATGATGATGATGATAATTACCATATCATTTTAAATTAGAGTCTGCTAGATTGTTGGTAAGAATGGACTACTGAAGATCAGTAACATAGTAGATAAGAGGGTATATAAAATAAAACATACAAGTACATAATATTGTTTACATATCATTTATTACATAGGTACGCGACAATCACGCTAGGTAGCTATACGTGTCCTTCTCTCCCTCCGTGCGCTCTAAGTATTCTTTCTCGATCAGAATGTCGATGCATTTCTGTGGAACAAATAAAAAACATTAATTAATTAATTTTATAATAATGGAGACGTGAGTGGATGAAGGTGATAAGTCACATAATTTAAATTTGGAGTAAATCGAAGTTAAAGTTTCACTTTTATTTTATGAGATAAGTCTCTACAAAACTAATGTTTGTATTAAACTATTATGCCAAGTTGTGTAAATAACCTGAAATATTAATGGTATGAAAGCAACCAAACAATATTTTTTATTATTTAATTTGAAAAAAAATCTTGACTCAACTCATTTTTTTATAAACAAAAGTAAACTTTTCTGCAAGTTTAGATATTGAAAATGAGGTGATAAGATGAATGTAGTTGTCTCGTAAAGCCTTAAATGGACAGTTTAAGATCTGTACTCGTATTGTATTGACATATCACCTTCATCTATGCAAAAAAAACAAAACAAAAACTTGAAAATTAGACATATCACCTTCATCCACGCACGTCTTTAATTCAATTTCAAACGGTGAAACCTAACCTAATGTCCCTAAGCCTTAGGGACATTAGGTTAGGATTCACCGTTAGTTTCACTTAGGGCCTAAGTGAAACGTAGGTGCCATCTATCGGTAATGATAAACATTACTCGTCAAATATCTCCAAAGTTGCATTTGGAAAAATATTTCAATGATGACATCGGAAAAGGTTACCGATTATTAAATTTCAAAATTGTAATTAAATAATTTAGCCCACCGAACCTGCATCTTAAGTACAGCCCCTAACGCCGTAACCATTCAGTTTCGGTGGAACCCAACCGATTGTCAAAATTTATCAATATATTTCATAAGTTATAACACACGTTTCTAAAGGGAAAAAATGTAAAAACTTGTAAATAAATTCAGTATTTTATTAATACTGTATTTTTATCTTTTGAATCATTTTTATTTACTTTATCTGTACGGTTACGTCCACTGTTGAACATGAGCCTCCTCTTAACAGACCTTGGCAAGGAAGGATTATAGAGAGATATTGCCATAATCACCACGCTTGGCAGACGGATTGGGGACTGCAGTAAGATGGTGAGTATCATCAAGCTGGTAGATGCTACTGCCCATCTATGTCAGCTGTATGTCCCTTAGCCAACTATTCCGACACCCATAGCATTATATGGGGTGGTTTATTCTACGCCGGAAACCAAACAGCACATATTTACATGTATTTGTTCCGAGTTTATCATAGACCCGTACCCATGGAAACATTGACTTAAAATATAGCCTTTGATACTCACAAATAATGTGGCTTTCTATAGGTAAAAGAATTTGCAAAATCGGTTTAGAAGATCCAGAGATTACCCCCTACAACCTCACAAACAAGCAAGTCGCCGATCTGACTGTCGAAGCGGTGACAGAATATGTATATTGTCACCTTCGGCCTACCAACCTTCACCATCTTCAACCCGTATAACGTCCACTGCTGAACTTGGGCCTCCTCCCGAGGGAAGGTATTTGCCATAGTCACCACGGGCTGGTGACCGCAGTATTATATTGTAACACACAAGGAAACGCTGCTGCTCGTTCCCTGGTATACGATTGTTATAGATGATGTTATAACAATTGGGACCAACGCCTTAACGTGCTTTCCGAGGTACGGAGGGTAGTCCTTCATCGAACCAGACCCGGAAAGAAATCTTAGAATTTATACAAAGATTTCCTGTATCAATGTGTACCTATGATTATTTATATGTAAATGATGCACGATAAAACTCTAATAAGTTTATGTAATATTAAATAGCTTCGACTTCATTTTGTTTTATCCATATATACTGGGTGACTTTTTTTACCTCGATAATAATATGGTGTATTATGTAAGTGGAATAGAATCTATAGACCACAGTTTATTTGTACTAGTATTTCAGTAATTAGAGTTTTGAAAATCTTATACATTACTTAACAGAAATACGCTCTACATAGCGCGTGCATAATAACAAAATAGGTGCTTATAATACCGCAATCACACATGAATGAAAAGAGTGAGCGAAATAGCGTAACTACCTACTTAGATACGCATTTTTACCGTTACGATTTTCACTCTGTCAGTAAAGAAATAAAATGATAAAATAACTATGCCTCAGACATCTATTTCATATACCTACATATTATTTTCAAGACGGTAAGAAAAGTCACCCATTATAAATAAATAAACTTTAACCCTTTATAATATTAGTATAAATATATTTACCTTGATGACAGGAACTCTGGGTTTAAACCGAGACGACAACTGGTTCAGTACTTCGACGACCAAATGTTGGTGTTTCAGCGTTTTGCGTGTTTTCATTATCCTTACAATTGCGGCCTGGGGAATTGTTACAATATTATTATCAATCATCATCATCAGCCCGTACAACGTCCACTGCTGAACATGGGCCTCCTCCCGAGGGAGGGCCATAGTCACCACGCTTGACAGGGGGTTGGTGATCGTAGTAGTATGTTGTAACATACAAGGAAACTCTGTTGCCCATTCCCTGGTATAGATGATGTTATAACAATCGGGACTAACGGCTTAACGTGCTTTCCGAGACACGGAGGGTAGTCCCTCAGCCAACCGGACCCGGAAAGAAATCTTAGAATCTATAGAAAGATTTCTTGTCCGGCGTGGGGATCGAACCCACGACCTCAGACATCTAAAGCGAGCAAAATACCACTACGCTAGGGAGGTTGTGTGTTGTCATATCGATGTAAATAATTGAAGTATCTGTTTGTGATGAAAAAATAACAGGGGCTTAATCACGTGATAAAAATGTCTTCATGACTGTAGGGTTATTGTAACGCATTTCCTATGTTATTGTGACTGTATTATTGAAGCTACATTAACTTATTAAAGAAGGTTGGCCAAATCGTACCCGACGACGAAACGATTGCGTCCCAATATGCCATATTTATGAAAAAATCCCTTATTTTTTAAGGTCTTAAAAAATATAATAGAAATTAGTGCGTTTTTGGCTTTTGTAGAATGTGCCAAAAGAAGTCCATTATAGATAAAAACGTATTTAGTGATTTTTTGCAGTTAATGAGTGCTTGCAATAAGCCGACGATATATGAAAAAGGGGTAACCTGTGTAACGGCTGGACCGCTTTAACGGGACTGATAGATAATTTTATAAGGTAACAGCGACCCGTACCGGCTTTGCACGGGTGCACATTTAAAATATAGCCTAAGTTACTCCAGGATAACATTCTAATGGAGAAAGAATAATCCAAGTCCGTCCAGTAGATTTTGTGTTTATTCGAAACAAAAATACAAACATTTCCTATTTATTATATTAATATAGATTATACGGTTACTCTCGTTTTGTATGTTTGTTTGTCCACGTATTCTGTCTAATCAAGATTTCGACTTTACTTTCAATGTTAAATTCTTCTAATATTATAAACGCGAAAATTTGTAACTATGGATGGATGGATGTTTGTTACTCTTTCACGTAAAAACTACTGGATAGATTTGGCTGAAAGTTTGCACGCGAGTAGTTTATAAGTTGGATTAACATATAGGCTACAAAATATCACGCTCCGACCCACTGGAGCAGAGTGACGCGAGTAAAACCGCGGGGCGCAACTAGTAGCTTATAAAATCCTAATTTTACGCGAACGAAGTCTCAAGGTGCAACAAGTCACATAAAAATATTCTATTGGTTTATATATGGTACCTGAATGAGCATCTTTCTGTCCTCCTCAATGTGTTTGTGTGTGGCCTCCTGTTCCACTTTCAGTTCTGTTTTTAGCGGAATATTAATGTTCACGCGAAGCTTTTTGCTGTAACACAAATATAACAGGTTTAGACATCAAACATTATATTACAATTTTACGCATTTAGGGCGAACATGAACAGGGCCCCGAGTCTACTATCGTAATGGTGCGTCCATGAACTATCAATGACAGTTCAATGATCGGTTTTCTTCCCATTTGGTAATCTATTAATCCAAATGACGTCATAATGGTGTCACTATGACATTAGCTTAGTTGAATATAATAACAAATGATACATTTATAAGTTTTGAAATCGCCTAAATAAAAAATACAATCTCCCCTGCTACTTCTGTTGACGGCCTTTTTCTGCGGTAGCAACACCGACTGCCATTCCAGCGCCGACACCATAGTGAGATTAGTAGATTACCGTTTTTGGCATAATGATATCATGACGACACTACGGTGGCACAGTATTTAAACAAATAGCAGACTCGGCCCCCAGGAGTGTTGGAAGGGGAAGGCCAAAGCGGACGTGAATTGATGGACGAAAGTGATTTGATACATAGAGCCTGTGTTTCAGGGTGATGATTGAGGCCAGAGGTATTATCTGATTCTATAAAATAAGCTAGTTGATACTTTTGAAATTACTTCTATATGTTGAAGTTAAGGCAATTTTTAATTAAATTACTTTCCGAGCCATGAAATGTAGTCCCTCAACCACCAGCATTAAAAAGAAATCTTTCATCATCATCATCCATCTTCCGAGGGAGGGTTTGCCATAGTCACCACGCTTGGCAGGCGGATTGGTGACCGCAGTATTATGTTGTACCACACAAAGAAACGCTGCTGCCCGTTCCTTGATATACGATTATTATAGATGATGTTATAACAATCGGGACCAACGGCTTAACGTGCTTTCCGAGGCACGGAGGGTAGTCCCTCAACCAACCAGACCCGGAAAGAAATCTTAGAATTTACACAAAGATTTCCTGTCCGGCGTGGGGATCGAACCCACCACCTCCGAGATTTAAAGCGAGCCAAATACCGCTACGCTACGGAGGTTGTCTAAGAAATCTTTGATATAACAAAAAGATTTGAAACGGGAGTCACATCCGCGACCGCTACACACTATCATTTATATATCATTATTTTAATATACTAACTTCTTATATCCTACATAAAGGTCCACTACGGAAGACTCTGATAGTTCTGTTTCATCGTCCGCACACACCAACAGTTTTGCTTTTAACAGGATTTGCAACACCTGTAACAAGGTTTTATATTTAGACATTTAAACAAAATTCGACGTAACGGCTTTCGCATCCCCCATTAAATAATACAGAACATCTTGGAAGTTGTGTCATTCGAATAACCTAGATTGTCTCGTATTTTAAGGCACTAGAGCTCATATTGCCATGCACATTTATCATCGTTGCCGCCTTAAAGGAATCATTTTTTGTAATAAATATAATTATTATGACTATTTTTAAAACAAGCAAACAAACGAAAATCGTCCTGCAAAGTGAGCCCTGAGCCGAGGTCAAAGTACCACAGAGGACGCTCTCTTGAGCAGGTTGCTAAGTTGTAGTCTTTTAAACCATTTATCTAGGCTGTAGCTCTGTACGCCTTTATGCCCGGTGAAGTAGCAAAAGCCTCAGCTACTGACAAAATGACCGTTCCAAAAAAAAATAGATTTTAACCATTTAATAAGGCCGGAGACCTGCTCGCCTTTATGCCCGGTGAAGTAGCAAGCCTCTTGACTTGCTAAATATCGCAGGATCGAAGACGCATCATAAGAACATTATTTGAAAAAATATTTTTAAATGTGTCTATGTGAATAAAGACATATTGTCATTAAAATAAATAAATCAAAAATAAAAATCATTTTTATTTACGTAAACCTATTACAGGCACTTGCTAATAGTCAAAACAATTATTTAGTATTAATCTATCTATAATTTTTTCATTTTATAAATCAGCATATTAAGCAGGTATTTTAGTTATTATTTTTTTAATGTTTTAGTGTTAACTTTATTATTCAACTATATTGTGTCCATTAGCTTGTTCTGTTTATATTCAGTTAGAACAATTGTCATTTTTTGGGCGGTCCATGAGTATTTAACGACGGACGCGCTTTAATGCTACCACCGGATCCAATACGCCCCAACTGAGAAGATTCGGCGAAACAAATTCAGTGGGTTATTCTACTGCCGGTTTTAACACGAACCACATGAGACGGTCTGGCGAAACATACTCAAATGGGCAGAACGTAGGTTTTGGTCCAGTTACTTTTATTATTTATTTGGCATTCACATTTTCCAGAACGGTTGTCTTTGTAATATTTTTTTATTTATTTTTTTATTTGACTTTAGACCAGCGCTATGTCCGTCCGATAAAAATACCTGTCTAATAACTAACCTGAATAAGGAAGTCGCCCTTGATGCCGGTGTGTTGTTCTAACTGACGCACTGTCCACGATGTGTTGTCGTTATACTGAAGAAGTACCGCCATTTGGAACGTGCTCGCTTGTAGTGTGTATCTGTAAGTAAAATAACTCATATAAATAAATAATTTGCAGTAGTGTACGATAATGTCTACATTGACTGTGAAACTGTGTGGCACACATAAGCGCCCGCCTTTTTTTTTGTCCGGGGGTAAATGCATTTCCGCATTCCCACCGCCGCTACAACGTATTATCGCGCTGGCGGCGGGATATGTGGGACTCGCCCTCTCCGTAGCGGTGGTAGGCTTACTCATACCATGAGGAGAGGACCCTACACCACTAAAACCCCCCGGACACTCCCTTAATCCGTCATTCACAGGGGCCGGGTACGCACGAAGCAATCCGGCTTCCCGACAGCACCCGCGGCCAATATGGCGCCGCGGGTGCTGTCGGGCGGGTAAAACGGTAATGAGTATAGGCGTGTGTGTGGACGTTGGGCGTGAGAAATGGGTATGCTCATGCAACATCAAAACGTGTATAAAACTTCGCAGGAAACATACAAATTTATTTATTAATATTATTATTATTTAACCGCATTATCATTATTATTGACGATCGTTGAAGTGGCAATAGGCAGCCCATATAGCACGGAGTAAAAATGGCCGTAGGGCCGAAAAGTTCTCGAATGGAGACCGCGGATCGGCAAGCGTAGCGTAGGGGATGGGCAGATGCAGGCCGCCTCCAACTGTAGTAACTGGAAATATCTGAGGGAGGCCTATGTCCAGCAGTGGATGTCTTACCGCTGAAAAAATGATTATTTAAATTATATTACCTGTTTTTAAAGCAGTTAGTGACGAGTTCTCCCTTGCTCATGTTGTACAGCCAGTTCAGTTTGCGACCCGAGTGTTGTGACGAGTAGAATGTTGTGAATCTGTGTACTGAACGCTCCAACTGTCGACGAAAAAACAATTTATATATTAATAAAAAATAAAAAAAATTATGTAGCATAACACATAAATATATTTTTTTAGACTTTTGTACTGTTTTACGGGGGCGTTTCAAAAATAAACAAATAATATAAATAAACCGTTTATTTCTTGCGTTATTACGTTACATTAAACATTTCTATTATTACCGATTTATTTATAATTATGCAATGTAATTTATAGTTCACTAACTTTAATCCACGGCTTCGCTCGCAATGAAGCCAATGTCCCTATATTACTTTTAATAGCGCCAAGAATATGCATGGGTAAATAGTTTCATGATGATCATTTAAGTAGTTTCCGCGTAAAACCGTAACAAACAAACATACATTCACATTTATAATATAAAGTAGGGATGATTTTTAAAATTGATAGTTTATTCTTATTATTATTGATTATTATTAATATTAATTGATCTAAGATCACGCGGAGGACTTTACAAACACTCATTTCACGGACACAAAACTGCAGACACGGAAGAATTATCTATGGTTGAACGCAGAACACCAGGCGTTACAAGCAACTACCATAACCACTGAACCACCGGTGCAGATTGTGAAATTAATTTCCATTAATAATGACTTTGACATAAATATGTTTATTTTTTACTATACTCTCATTTGATTACTTTCATTTTTAATATTAATATGGTTTACTCACTTCAGTTGGCAGCTGGAAGGAGCTGGACTGCTGGAAGGGCCACGAGCCACTGGACAGCACCTGGATACTGAAGTCAATGTGGAGTGGCTGTTCAGTACTCTTCGCCATGTGTTTGCGGAAGTTCTCATTAAGATCCTTCGATACACCTATGTCCTGTAAATAAAAAGTTTTATTCATCATCATCATCAGTCTACGAAATGTCTACTGCTGAACATGCCTCCTGAGAGAGGAATTATGCCATAGTCCAAAGTGGGCAGGCGGTTGGTGACCACAGTATTATTTCATCACACAAGTTTAATCTTAGTTTGGGTGCCAGTGGAACATAATGTGTGAACCCTACAATTTTCTATCAATTTGCAATAACTGAATGTATTCCATAGTGTTAAGTTTTCTGTAAAATTGTATACTTTGAAATAAAGAAAATTATTATTATTTTGTAACACACAGATACTACAAAAAGACACGTATTTTTATAGTTTTTGTATCGATAGTGAATCGACTGTCAGACATTATCTATACTAATTTAAAGAGTTTGTTTGCTTGAACGCGCTAATTTTAAGAACTGGTGGTCCGATTAGAAAAATTCTTTCAGTGTTAGATAGCTCATTAATGGAGGAAGTCTATAGGCTATATTTTATTATGAAATTACCACGGGAACATGATTTACACGCTTCAAACCGGGCGCGGGAATCTGGTTCTGTATAAACAGCCGAATATCTTTATATTTTTTAACCGACTTCAAAAAAGAGAAGGTTTGTCAATTCGACCGTATATATTTTTCTTTATGTTTGTTCGCGGATAACTTCGTTGTTTATGAACTGATTTTGATTATTCTTTTTTTGTTGGAAACAAGATATTTCAAAGGTCCCATAATATGGAAATCAGGGTTTGATGAGGGCAGACCAGAGAAAACGAGGGGAACTTTCAAAAATCGTAGGTGCAACTAGTGCGTTAGTTAAGTTTTTTTTTCTTTATTAATATTGATAAGAACTTTACACCTAGATGGGTTGTGACTGTCATTAGGGGTCTGATGATGAAAGACGAAGGACAGTTCAGGGAACTCTTAGTTTACTGTTTAAAGTCGGTTTTTTTTGTTTAAAATTATTATTTTATAAAGATTACTAACAGACTTTTGCAGTCTACTAGTATTCTTGTTAACCCCTCGTACTAAGCTAAAATGCTTGTGTTACGAGTGGGTTCACGTCGGTAGTGCAATGGATGGGGATCGAGACGATGAAAACAAGATGACAAGTCCGACGCCGCTATCATATGGTGATATTTGTCATCATAGTTTATAAATTTGTAATGTAAGCCTAAATATTTGCATGCCGTTAATAGGCAAAACATGCTGAACTTTATATATGTAACCATGTTTTATCGCAAATAAATGATCTTATCTTATCTATTGGGCTAATCCATTTATTCAGCAACCGATACTTCTATAGAATACAATCTACTTACCTGGAACATTCTTTGTAGTTTGCTTGTGTACTCGAAACCGCACGCCTGCTTCAGTTTTGAGATCATTGATGCCTGAAAATATCAAATATTTAATTAATCCAACTACCCAATATTATAAATGCAAAAGTTTGTATGTGTGGATGTATGTATGTTTGTTAAGGCGGAAATATATTGTTAAAACGCCACGCCACCTTACGCCACGCGACGCGTGATGAGTCGAATCAAATGTATTGACTAAGTATTACCAGAACCACACTATCCGACGCGACGTCGCGTCGGGTGTTCATAGTGTGACTCTGGTCTATAGAAAACAATACATTTGATTCGACTCAACACGCGTCGCGTGTCGTCAGGTGCCGTGGCGTTTTAACAATATGTTTCCGCCTTTACTCGTTCACGCACGACTGAATGGATTTGGCTTAAACTTTTAGCGGGGATAGTTAATAAGCTCGATTAACATATAGGCTACAAAAAATCACGCTCCGACCTACTGGAACAGAGTAACGCGGGTAAAACCGCAGTGCGCAGCAAGTATTTATATAATACTAGCTGACCTCACAGACGTTGTCCTGTCTTAACTTTTTTTTTGCGTGACATCGCTTTTCGATTAAACCCTTAAAACTTCTTTTTTTTAAATTAAATATAGGCTTACGTTTGGCCATCATTTCGCTTGATGGAAGGCGAAGATAAGGCCTAAGATGATACACGCTTGCCTAGAAAGTGTCTGTTTACTTTATTCTTAGTTATGGGGAATGAGAATAAGCATGTGCATCGTTTTAGGATTTGGCAAAGGCACGGGCAAAGGGAACGTTCAAGTATTACATAACGCAATTTGGGGGGGATGGGGTCTCGTAAAACGTTACGATGAGTTACAGGGGCGGGAGGGGGTCTTTCTTTCAACACGTTACGTATCATTATTTCTAAAAAAATTGGGAATTACTCCCGAACCAAACCAAAAAAAATTAAAATATTTTTTTTTTAAATAACTTAAATATGCAGGTTTTGCGAATTAAAATTATCTTGTTTTATTTAGTAGATTAAAACTATATCAAGTTTAAAAACTATTACATAACTTTTTACGACTTTAGGGTAAAAATGATCACTTGAGTGTTGCGTAACGTTTAGAGAGGGGGAGGGGGGGTCCAGAAAAACGTTACGGTACGTCACAAGGGGGGAGGGGGGGAGCAAAAATCTTCAAAAATTGCGTTACGTAATACTTGAACGCTCCCAAAGGCGTGGGCATGGGATTAGGCATGGGAATGGGCATAGGCCCATGCCCTAAGGCATGGACAAGGATACGTACCAGATCGTTGGCATGGCCTTAGGCATGGGCAAGGATACGGACGAGATCGTTGGCATGACAAAGGGCAAGTGTGGGTCACGGTACCTTTTTTTTTCGGGCGGACGTACTTGCAAATATCAGTGGCTAACATCAAGTAAGTTGATTGACCATAGCGAAATTCAGAAAAGATGAACAGCGCCATCTAGTGTATACTTGTGTACTTGTGACGATAAGTTTATTAACAAGTGACACTAGATGGCGCGTCTCAGATTTCCTGAATCTCGCAATGGTTTCGCGCGGCCGCCAACATGTGTCTCAATGTAAGTACAATTATAATTGAAGAGATGACAAAGTGCATTATGGAATGATTACCAATGGCATCTGATTTGCTTACTTAATTTTTGTAAATGACATTTATTTAAAGATAAAATGTCTCAAATTTCATTACATTCTTAATAATTTATTTAAGAAGGAAACATGCGTAGTTATCTTTATTCACAAGGATTTTGCTAAATCACCGGGCGTAAAGGCGAGCAGAGCTTCAGCCTTCATAATTGGTTTAAAAACTATAAACTAAGCCGACGCAAGAGACTGATAGTCAGTAATATGAAAAAAACTATTATGCAGGTCAAACCGCTGTGGCAGGTCAAACCGCTGTGGCAAGTCAAACCGTGAACAGTGAACAGACACTTTCTAGGCACGCGTGTATCATCTTAGGCCTTATCATCGCCTGCCATCAAGCGAGATTATGGTCAAACGTAAGCCTATATTTAATAAAAAATAAAAAAAACCGCGCGGTACAGTTAGTCTATACTAATATTATAAAGAGGAAAGATTTGTATGTAAGTATGTTTGTAACGAATTGGCCATTGAGAGGTCTAATAAAAATGATTTATGACTTAGTTCGCACTCGCAGTGTATAATATAAAGGTTACCTCAGCGTCATCGCTAGCCGACATATGTTGCACGAGCCGCTTGGCTAGCATCTTGCTGTAAAACTTCTGGAAAACATCTTTGTCTTCTATGTATTTGAACACAACCATCTGTGGACAGTAGAAAAACATTGCACAATTTAAAAACAAGGAATAAATTTTATATATTAACGACCCGCACGGGTCATCGCCCGCATAAAAATGGGCCTCCTCCCAAAGGAGGGTATTTGCCATAGTGTGCCACAGTATTATGTTGTACCACACGAGAAAACGCTGCTGCCCGTTCCTTCATATACTACTATTATAGATGATGCTATAACAATCGGGACCAACGGCTTAACGTGCTTTCCGATGCACGGAGGGTAGTCCCTCAACCAACCAGACCCGGAAAGAAATCTTAGAATTTACACAAAGATTTCCTGTCCGGTGTGGGGATCGAACCCACAACCTCCGAGAATAAAAGCGAGCGAAATACCTATAGATATAATAATTATAGATATCGAGCAAAAAAAAATCTCATTTGTTGTATGGTATTTGTTATAATTTATTTTTGGTTATATTTGTTGTTATAATGGCAACAGAAATACATCATTTGTGGAAATTTCAACTGTCTACCTATCTCGGTTCTTGATACAGCCTGGTGATAGTCTAAATGATTTAAAAACAACAGTAGGATCAATAGACATCGTTTGCTTTACTGAGACGTTCCTAAAACAAGGCACTGAGTCTAATGTTAGAATAAATAATTATAAATTAGTCTCTTCCTTCTCAAGAACTAATCAACGTCGAGGGGGATCGTGTATTTTAATAAGGAACAACCTACGATACAAAACACCAAATAACATAGACCTTAAATCCCTTGCAACCACTTTTGACTTCGAAATCTGTGCAATAGAAATACCTAAATTTAATCTCATAGTTATTTGCATTTATAGAACGCCAACTTCTGATGTAAACAATTTCTTAAACAAGCTAGAGTTGCTTACAAACAAAATATGCAAGATAAATAACAAAAATATCATCTTATGTGGTGACTGGAACATAGATACTATAAAAATAAATAAAATATCAAATAACCTCAAATCTATAATTAAAAACAATAATCTACAAAGTCACATATTATTACCTACGAGGAAAAATAGCTGTCTGGATTTGATTATAAGTAACATAAAAGACATTAAACCAGCTCAGCATTACCTAGCACTCTCGGATCACGAATTAGCACAGACAATTACATGTAATTTAGAGATAAACATGAAAGTTAAAGAAGCACCCCTTTTCTGGTTTAAGAGTGTAAGAGACCTCAGTAAGGAAAATGTAATTAAATTTAAAACTACATTGCCAGCCTATCATTTTCTGAGGTATACGAGTGCGAAACCACGAACGAAGCTTTTAATAGCCTACACGACACTCTTACTCTATTCTATAAACTGTGCTTCCCTGTATTGAAAATAAAAAACACTTGCAAAAATGTAAAAAACAGGGGTTTAACCAACAGCATTAAAAGATGTTGTGTCAAGAAAAGGACGTTATATCTTAGGTACCATTTAAGTAATAGTAATAAACATCACAACAAAAAAGTATATTTAAATTATAACCGGATATTGAAAAAATGTATTTATAAAAGCCCAACAAATAAATAGCCAACGTTACATTCATAACGCTAAAAATACCAGCAAAGCAGCATGGCAATTAATTAAACAAACCACGAGTGATCTAACGACTAATTCTGAAATCGAACATGTACAAATTAATAATATAATGTATGATAACCCAAATGAAATATGTAACCTTTTTAATGATTATTATATATCACTCACTAACACGACAAATCATAGCCGAAAGAACTCAAAGATTAACATACCACAAAATCCTAAGAGTATTTTCTTAACACCAGTAGACAAGATTGACGTATATAAAACCATAAAAAACCTAAAAAATACCAGCTCCGTAGGCTACGACGAATTAAGTACAAATGTATTAAAAGAATGCGCAAGCAGCCTCACACACCCATTAACTTACATAATTAATAAGTCACTGACTGAAGGCTCATTTCCAGATCGTCTAAAAATTGCTGTCGTTAAACCACTATACAAAAAAGGGACGAAAACAGACATGAGCAACTATAGGCCTGTTACGTTACTACCTGTATTGTCTAAAATTTTCGAAAGAATAATGTACAATAAAATAGAGAGCTTCCTTAGCTCATGCAACATTCTCAAACAGGAACAATTTGGGTTTCGAAAAAACAGCTCTACTACGATGGCATGCTTCAATTTAATGAAACAAATTACAGAGAGCTTGAATAATAAATCCAAAATAGCTTGTGTATTTCTAGACATGACAAAAGCATTCGACTTTGTCTGTCATGAAACACTGTTAACGAAATTGTCTCACTACGGAATACGCGGCAATGCATATGACTGGTTAAAAAGCTACCTTCATGGAAGATCTCAGTGTGTAGAAATAATTAAAACAAACAATAATGAAATAAAAACGTACCGATCAGAACACAAACAAAATAACTACGGAACGCCACAAGGTGGAATATTATCCCCACTTCTTTTTTTACTGTACATCAATGACCTTCCTGATAGAGTTCCCACAGATTGCTTATTATTTGCTGATGATACAACACTAATTATAAAAAGTGACACCCAGGAACAACTGCAAAACGACATAAATAAGGCTCTAGATAAAGCTGTTTGCTGGCTCGAACAAAATAATTTGAAAATTAATATGGCTAAAACCAACCTATTACAATTTCAAACTCATAACGCAAACCCAGGTACTCTTGACATCTGCCATAGAAACAATCATGTAGTCACTTCAGATCAATGCGTATTTTTAGGTATAACTATAGACAAGTATTGTAACTGGAAACATCACATTGAAAAAATCGTTAGTAAAATTGATGGCTATGTATATGTTCTAAAAAGAATTAGGCAAACCGTAAATATAGAATTTCTTTTTGATCTCATTAGAATGTAAAACCGAGTTTTAGTATATTATGTAAATATTTGCACGCCACTATTCGGCAGAATATGAGGACAAACCGCTATATGTATAACACCAATGTATATACCATATTTAAGCAAATAAACGATTGATTGATTGATTGATTGATAGACAGACAGCGAAGTCTAACAGCGGTTTCGCACTACGTCCGATCCGAATCCGATCTGGATCCGTGAAATTATGGTCCGTAGTAGCCGTAGAACTATTTCTATGGTTATTTACGTACTAGATCCGATATCCGTCATCTGATTTCTTTCCAAATTTCTAGACCAATATTTTCACGGGTTCGGATCGGACATAGTGCGAAACCGCTCTTAGGGTCCCGTTCTTACCCTTCGGGTACGGAACCCTAAAAATACAATGGGGGTGTAAAATAAAATAAGTGAAACGACAAGGCAATGACAATGTAACATAGTTTGCTATACTGACCACTTGATTGAGAGTATCTTCGAGTTCGGCCTCCTCGGGATTCTTGCTCGACTTCTTGAGCAGCAGGTCGCAGTACTTGGCGAGCAACTCGGGACTCTTGGACGATGAGTTGGCTGCCTTTGTCACCACGTTGCCTGAAGAAACATAATAGTTATTATTATCTAAATTAAAAACGCAAATATATGTATATATAATAGCGCAAAAAAATTGTCAAAATAAATAATGTGTTAAAACATCAAAATAACAACTTTCCATTGATGAATATACAAACAAATGATGTGTCATCCCCATTGTTAAACTCGTCTAGTGTCAGGTATATAAAGGGATTCCGTCAAGCGGTCGGTCATCCCCCCGCGCATCCACCAGGAACCTCCTAGCGCGGTCGGCACACGGTAGCAGATCGGCTCCTGCTGGGCCCAACGGTGTCTCACCCGGTAGGGCCTTGATCTCCCGGCGCCGTGAAGAGTAGGAGGTTTCATTCCCCCGAGATTGCTGCCCCGGGCCACAACCCCGGGTGCCCACCCCAAGCGGCCCCCAAGACCAGCCCTTCGGATTTAATTTCATGGGTAAAACCCACCCCAACCACCTGTATGTTTTCACATACAGCGTCGGATACCTCGGTCAGGGAGCAATACGCCCCGAAACCGACCGAGAAGTCTCCACGAGGTCGGGCCATTTGCGCAGTAGTGGTCGACGAGGTAACATCAGCTTGATGATGCTCAGTGTAGGAGCGAAACACGTGTCGGGTCTTCGGCTGGTGATTATATTTTTGTACGTTTTATTTTTTCTTCCTGCATGTTTTTGGGGGCGGCAGGGCGGTGCAAGCAAGGCATCCCAGCATTTTGTCACATTTTTTTTGCGGAATTAACACTAGATATTTGGTTTTTAATGTAGATTAGTATGGATTTCCGCAAAGTAACGCCTGATTCTATTAAAAATAGTTATTATTATGTCATCATCATCATCATCATCATCATCATCATCATCATCATCATATTAGCCTGTTGTCGTCCACTGCTGAACATAGGCCTCCCCCATGGATGTCCGTTGGGAACGATCGCTAGCGGCCTGCATCCACTGACTCCCAGCGACCTTTATGAGATGGTCGGTCCATCGTGCAGGCGGTCCCTCACAGTTCGTGGTCTCCACTCGAGAACCTTTCTGCTCTATCGGCCGTCAGTACTTTGAGCTATGTGTCTTGCCTTCAGCTTGCGAATCCGTCGAACTATGTCAGCTACCTTCGTTCTCCTGCGGATCTCTTCATTTCTTATTATTTAAAATTATTTATTTATCTGTGTTTTTTTTTTCAGATGGACATTTGATGCGGCTGTAGCCTAATGGCTTCGGACTTGCGATCTTGTGGTCACCGGTTCGATCCTCACCGTAAACCCACTCGTCACACAGGTACTTTAGCTTAGCACCAGGGGTTAACAAGAGTACTAGTAGTATGGAAAACTGCTAGTAATCTTCTTTAAAAAATGTTTAGTAAAGTGTAAACTTACTGTTGATAAACCTGCCGCAAGCCTTATCGAGTGAGGCTACGAAGCCAGAGTCGTTGTTAAAAGCTACCAGCACTAGTGCGTTGTATTTCTTGTGCACCTCCAGTATTGTAGATACGTATACTTTTGGATCCTGAAACAAAAACAATTTTTATCAAACACACTTTAATTTTACCTGATTATCTATGATTTTTGATAGCACCCTAATGTTATCAAAATAACGTTGCACTTAGATTTGTACACCCTTTCACAATTCGGCATTTTTGTTAACAAATAATAAAAATGCTTATAAAATTCAACTAAATTCATTTTATTACGAACTGAGTGATGAAATTTTATATAAGGTTTCCCTTCTACTTACACGAACACATTTCTTTTTATCTACCTATACTTATATATAAAACTGAAGTTTGTTTGTTGTAGAAAGCGCTAATCTCAGGAACTACGGGTCCGATATGAAAATTATAAAAAAAACACAATTCCGGCTAAACTCAGTAACGGTTGGGAGTGAATTCAAAAAAACTATGAAACACCAAATGAAATATGTTTAAAAGCATGACTATCAAGTTTTATCAAAATCGTTGGTAATTTAAAGATTTTACCACACAAACTTCTCCATTTCATCCCTTTGGGGCAGTGTTTCCCATAGTGGTCCAGGTCGACCCCATGTGGTCCACGGTTTCGCTCCACGAGTCCGTCCGGGATGTATATAGTGTGTGTATATAGCGTGTGTATATAGTGTTACCGTGTGCGCGCACTCGCCGCACTTCTCGACGGCCTGCAGGCCCTGCGCGTGGATGTGGTGCTCGAGCAGGCGGCGCAGCTCCACGAGTCCGTCCGGGATGCGCGCCACCAGCGCGTACATGCGGCCCAGGTCCACGTTCTTGTCGCCGTCCAGAAGTTTCTGGAATCCACCAGAACGACGGTATTAACATCTCATAAATAGGAAAAAACGTCCAATTATTGGCAGTAAGCAACAAATCGGTGAAATAAATATTGTTTGTGAAAATTATACGCCTTTTAAGAGAAGAGAATATTAAAAAGTAACGATAGGAATATTTTTTACGTTATTTAGGTCGAAAACAGATATATTATTAATTGTACAAATAGAAAATTATAGTTTTCACCAATATTCATATATTTGACCAAATTATTAGCATAGATAAACTCTTGCCACTTGAAATATAGATACAAAAATCTATAAACTTTGCAGATAAAGTTGATGGTTGTGACTTTTTGATATTTTTACATTTAACGTAGCTGTGACATTAATTCTACTCTTATTTGCTATCTAGTAAAATTTATAGGGCGAATGTGAACGGAAGTGTTAAACGGGGAAGACCAAGGCAGACGTTCCACGTTCAAATTGAGGACGTTCTTAAGAAAGGCCAGGTTAAAAGTACCCTAAACCGAAGAACATGCAATAGAAAAAGATTAATGAATGTAGAAGTGTGAAAGTACTATGTCTAGATCGTAGCAAATGGAAGAAAGTGTTCTCTGCCTATCCCTATAGGAAAGAGGCTGTATGAATGTATGTAATGCTGAATGTATGTAATGCACGCCAGAATAGGCTAGTTGACCCATATGAAATTATGTTACAATGATGTTTATTTCTGAAAGTATTTGTCATATGGAAGCTAAATTTAATAATTTCTGTTAAAAAACTTGAAGATGGTTGAACTTAATATGAAATTATTAATTATATTTTGTTTATGTCTTTAACATAACGTCGTCGACTAGATATGTTACATGTGGAGTTCCCCAAGGAAGTGTCCTCGGGCCCTTGCTATTCATTGTATACATAAATGATTTACCAAAATGTATTAAACATCAAACCGTTCTTTTTGCAGATGATAGCACTGTCATAGTCCCATGTGAAAACATACATACTTTCGAAAATGATATTAATAGTTCCCTTCAATCCATAATTAACTGGTTAGAAACAAATAAATTGAAAGTACCTTAGAAAAAACCAAAATAAAAGGATCGCTGAAACTAATACTGCTACTTTTCTAGGATTGCATTTAGACAATCACCTATCATGGAAATCCCATATTGAAACCGTTGCCAAAAAGTTAAATCAATATGCATATGCCCTATACAATTTATCAAAAATAGTAAATGAGTCTGCCGTTCTAGTAGCGTACAATGCATATGTAGTTTCTACACTACGGTTCGGCATTATGTACTAGGGAAATTCCAATGATAGACTCGTCGCTTTCAAAGCGCAAAAGAAATGCCTTAGATCAGTTTTTAAATTAAAATCAACTGACAGCTGCCTACCATATTTTAGAAAATTTAATTTACTTACCATGCCTTGCTTATATATTTATGAGATAGCTTTGTTCGTAAAAACTAATTCGGAAACATTCAAAGCTGTAGAATCTAAACGCCGTAATATGGACATTTGCTCCTACTCACACAAGACTGCCCTTTATGAAAAAAGCATTGCAGGTATGGCACCCAAAATATACAATAAAATACCCAGGTGCATCAGAGAAACAAATGAGTTAAATGAATTTAAAAAATACCTGCTGAAATTCCTGACACAGTAGGCATATTACTCAGTACAAGAATACCTAACCGATGATAATTTAAATAAATATTCAAATAAATTGTAGATAAATATGTGCTTTAATAATATTAGTAATATTTTAACATTTTTTCAATTTAATAATAATGAAATTATGTGCATGTAAATCATTTAATATTGTGATACTTATTTTTTAATTTAGTTGTAAGGACATTATATATAATTAATATTTGTATGCCGCTATCGGCTAGACATGGCGAACTTATATTTTATTATGTACACCTTGTATATTACCTATGCTCTACAAATAAACATTTGATTTGATTTGATTTAATTTCCGAAAACGCAAAAACGTCATAGGTCTAGTTAAAAAAACAAGAACGCGATCCTTTACTATTACATTTTCAGAGTCATGAGAGGGACCAACCCGGAAATCGCGACAAAAAAAAACAGCTGTTCCATAAATTTTGTCGAGGTAAGTGAACAGTTGAGTTTTTTTCGCGATTTCCGGTTTGGTCCCATAGTAAAAGTTGTTTATAATCATCAGTACTTTTATCCCCTAAAGATTGTTAATGTTTTAAAAATAGCCCTGTATAATAATATTATAAAGAGGTAAAGTTTGTGAAGTTATAGAGGGTAATCACTGGATTTACTGAACCGATTTTGCAAATTCTTTTACTAATAGAAAGCCACATTATTTGTGCGTGTATAGGCTATACTCAAGTCAAGGTTTCCACGAAAACGGGATTAACGCGAGTGAAACGGCGCGCGATAGCTAGTATAGTATGTATTCTTCATGACTGGTGTACCTGTAGCGACCTCCTTCGTGACCATAGACGGCCGCCACTTTATTTTGTTTAAAAAGAAAATTTAGATATGTCATTGTGAAAAATTTCATTCAGACAACATGTACATAACCATTGTTGCAACACCATCATCATTGTAAATATAAGTATTTCTACTTCTGTAAATATATAATTGTAAATAGTGAGCACAGTGTTATTTATTCCAACCATCAACCCATGCTTCTAAATTCCTAATGTGTATTGATTCATTTTGTATCGTGATTATGTTAGTGCGGCATGTCATTTTGGCAATGTTTTTGATTTTTTACAAATTACAAATTAGTGACCATTATTATTGTGTTGTTAACTTTTGATTGGGTTAACTATTTGTTCCGACAGGATATTATAACAAACTAGCTTCCTAACTCCCGTCCCCGTGGGAACTTTACAATTAAATATAGCCTATGACACTCAGGGTAAAAGTAGCTTTCCGATGGTGAAAGAATTATTGAAATCGGCACAGTAGTTTTTGAGTTTATTCAATACAAACATACACACAAAAATAGTAATCTTTATAATATTAGTTTCGATAATTCTTAGCTATTATAATGACTTGTAGTTATATTAACTTTGATGAATACCATCTAAAAAGGTTACACCGAGGCTTACATAGGTATGGCCACGAGAAATGCCTAAAATAGGATACCTATACGTGTTGGCCACACCAGTGTAATTAGTGATGTGGCCCCTAGGAATGCCTAAAGTAGGATATACATGTTGGCCACACTTGTGTAATTAGTGATGGAGCCACTAGGAATGCCTAAAATAGGATATACGTTGACCACACCAGTGTAATAATTGATGTGGTCATTAGAAATCCTTAAACAGGTTATACTACCTGTTGGATACACGGTATCCTTCTACTGGCTACAAAGGTCTTCACACTGGTGTGGCCACAAGGTATGCATCACATATACTCATATTTACCTGGAACTCAGCATGGAATATCTCGAGGTGTTTCTCAATAAGTACTCTGTCGCAAGTCTTGGCTAGGCGCTCCATCGTCGTCTCGTGCAGGTACACTTGCACACGACGCTGTTCCTCTTGCAGACGTTGTTCAGCCTGCAATACAAAATATTACTAATTTAATCTATATATATATTAAATGAATCCCCACTTCCCTTTATCGGATGGGCCGCTAATTCGTTTGTTGTGTTTGTTATTGTTAGAAGAAGGTTCTTATCTAACTAGCCTGTGTTGTCCCACTGCAGGGCAAAGGCCTCCCTCTCCCTTTTCCACACAATTCTGTCTTTTGCGAGTGCTTTCCAGTCCCTGCGGTAGGTGTCACGCTCGTCCCGCCACCTTCGTCTCGGCCGGCCGCGATGCCGTCGTGCATTTGTTGGGACCCAATCTCTCAGCCCAATTGTCATTTGACACGCGGCAGACATGTCCAGCCCAGTCCCAGTTTAGTTTAGCGGCTTTCTGGGTAACGTCTGTTATTTTGGTTTTGAAAGTTCTTATGAAAGAAAATTTTATTTCTTATTTTATTCTTTAGGTATACAATGTAACTTATCTATAAATGAAGTACTTATTTGCCTGAACTAGATAATGCCGTGTTTCAGGCATATTACGAGCTAGCATATTCTTATAACAATCACATAAAAGCAAATAAAATAACATAATATTTTAGATATAATTTATGTTACGGACTTATAATTTAAATGAAAAAATGAATAACTTATACTCAGTGCCGTAAATAGGGCGGTGCCACCGGTGCCCAGGCACAGGGCGTAGACTCTGGGGAGCGCAAGAATGGCTAGACCAGGCAGGACTATTATTTTTTCGGTTTGCCCCAATATACATATCTAAACCACCGCACAGACTGACCAAATCTGAACGGTCTGTATACATCATGGGCCCCTCAGTATATAACCGTTTGCCAGAAAGGATTAGGAATGCAGTGTCCATTCCGATATTTAAAAATAAACTGAAGGCCTGGTTAATGGAGGAAGTGTTCTACATCATGGACGAATTTCATAAACTGCCTTTAATGTAATTAACTAAATTATTATAAATCTTAAGTATAATTTAATTATGTTAGAAAATTCATTAAATATATTATAAAATGAAATAAAATATTATAGTAATTCAAAATAATATAAAATGTAATTAAAATAAATTATTATTATTGTAAGGTCAGAATCAATTTGTACCAAGTTTATACTTGTAACTATGGAGTTATGAATAAATGATTGTATTGTATTGTATTGAAAAAAATAAACAAGGTCACAGTCATATAAGCTCGCACAGGGCGCAGAAAAGGCTATTTACGGCACTGGTTATACTTCTCTGTATCCTCGTAATACAGATTTTATACTATATCCTCACCTTAATCATGTATTCAGTGACCGGGTTATTCCTCAAGAAGTCGGTGCTCTCCCTCGTGTAGAACCGCTCCGTGTCCTCCAGGAACACCGCCTCGAACGTGTCCTTGTACACGACCAGGTTCTGACCGCGGGCAGTCGTGTCATCTTCGTTCAACCCCAGAGCTACGTAGCAGTTGATCACCTGGAATTAGAAAGAGATATTAAGCAAAAAAAAGTCCTTATCGCGAACGCACCTATTCGTAAAGATAAGCGTTGGGTTAACTATTGCATAGTTTTTATCGCGGGCTTTGAGCGCCGCGACCGAATCAAGAAATTCCGTAACGAAAATACAACCGGCACAGCGGCGCGGCGTTGAAAGCCGTGCATCGTCTAACGTCGTTTCAGTTCGGCACGGTGTTTGTGTGCGTGCGACTAGACGTATGCGTGTAGACTAGCTGCTAACTGCTAAATAGTTGGTTGAGGGACTACCCTCCGTGCCTCGGAAAGCACGTTAAGCCGTTGGTCCCGATTATTATAACATCATCTTTAATAAACTTATATCAAGGAACGGGCAACAGCGTTTCCTTGTGTGGCACAACATAATACTGCGGTCACCAACCAGTCTGCCAAGCTTGGTGACTATGGCAAATACCCTCCTCCAGGGGAGGCCCATGTTCAGCAGTGGACGTTATGCGGGCTGATGATGATGATGATGATGTTGCTGTGCCCGACAGGGTTCATAATTGGTACCACTTTTATTACAATGTTAAAACACCTGTAAACACATTGCAAAATGCAATAATGTATTGAGTATTCTCCAACAAATAAACTCACCCCAGAAACGAGTCTAGTATTAATAGTTTCTCCGTTCCGTTCCCTCTCAATCAGCTTGAGCACAGCATTTGTCACCTGCTTGTTGAGACGTTGGAACAGATTGTCACGCCATGTCACTAACGCCAACTGGTAGATCTCGTAAATACCCTGGAAAATTATAAACAAGTTAGTTTCATGGCAGATATGGCAGACAGAGTAATGAATATAACACTATACAATGCTCTCTAAGGAAGCGGAGAATAGACCACCCTATGTCTTAGAGCTAATGAATGGGCAGCAGTATCTATCAGCTCGCCGATAGTAACCATGTTACTGCGATAACCAGTATTACCAAGCGTCGTTATAATGGCAATATCTGTTAACGAGCTTGGCTTGCCAAACAAATAATGCTCTGAGGAACTCCACTTTCATACCTGTAATAAAAACTGAATTTCTGCCATATAAATGAGTAATAAAGTCTATTTCACAATGAACATACCCACCTTGCCTATTCACATTTACGCTTGGCCTGAAATAATACCTTGAGGAACTCCTCATTTCATACTTTCAATACCAACTGAATTTCTACCAGATAGCGGGGTTATAATGTCTATTTCACAATGAACATACCTCCCTCCCCTTACATTTGTGCTTGGCCTAAAGTAATGCCCTGAGGAACTCCGCATTTCATACTACGAATACCAACTGAATTCATACCATATAGCTTTGTAATAAAGTATATTTCACATTGTACAAACCTTCCTCCCCTCTTCACATTCGCGCTTGACCCAATGTCGGTTGAGGTAAGCGCAGACGCCGTTCAACACCCGCGATGAGAACTGATACTCTTCCCATTGCTTCGTGTAGAATGCTAACACGTCTTCCCCCATAAGTTCTGCTCCGTTCTGGGTGATAACAGACACTAATTAGATTAAACATTAGACATATTTTTTGCCTATGCTCAGGCAAATGGCTACACCTCTCTCCATCTGATGTCTAGTGGAATAAATGTCAGAATACAAGAACATGTAGTCCCAATGTTTGACTGCACCAGTAGCTCAGTAGTTACGGCCGTGGCTTCTGATTATTAATTGTGTGAACCACGAATAGGTTTAAGTCTGGGAGGTGTCAGGGAACAGGGATTTATGGTTGAAGTGCGGGAGTTGTCTTAAAAAAAAAAAGAATTAGTCGCCCTTCTCCTGTCGCCCCTTTTCTCTCTAGTATAGTAAGACCAAAACTTTTCTAACGCGTTAGGAAAGCGCGGCGAAGGGGGGGGGGGGACATAAGATCGACGAGTGAGCGAGAGACTCGCACATCTCTATTGAGCTGGTCTGCAGTTTCTATGAACGATAACAACTGTAACAACTGACTTTGACTGCACTGTTGTCTCAGTGGTCACAGAAGTTGCTTTCGAGAACTGATGTTCTGGTTCCCGGGATATTTATTTCTATGAAACACAGATGGTTGAGTGTTAGTTAAGTCCCTTGCGACACAGGGTTATATATCCTTAATGCGGTAAGTTTTATTTTTCATTAAGATTGTGTTTCTAACAAGTACCTATAACTTTAAGTATAAAACATAAATAGAAAAATAAAATTAATCATGGAACTGAAAAATTTGTTAAGAGAGTTAGTATAACAATTTAAACTACAAATTACCTGGAGCAAGTTAATAAGATAAATCCTGAGGAACTCCTTAAGTCTCTTGTACAATTCGAGCCCGACCAGTTGTGCACCGCCTTGCACTTGTCCACTCTGAAAACATGCAAAGGTATTATGAGATTGGTTTACTTGCACTTTACTGATATATAAAGCTGAAGAGGTTGTTTGTTTCTTTTCTTTAACGCGCTAAGTTAACTACTGGTCCGATTTGAAAAATTATGTCAGTGTTATCATAGCCCACTTGTCGAGGAGGTTTCTTACTCCTCCTATTCTCTTTCTGATTAAATTCGTTGCGGGTCCCAAGGCAGTTTAACGTTTTCCCGGGACTTCGTGAGCCTCGGTGCTCATTGCCATTTTCAGTGTGTGCTCTGTTGATCCTGGCCTACAGGAGTCGCAGTGGTGGGAGTGCGGGTGGGATTATTCCCATTTTTCATGGCCTACTTTTAATTGTTTGTTTTTTTTTTCATTAATGTTAAAGCCGTGTGGATTCCGGCTTAGAATAGACCCCACGTCTTCCTATGGGTGTCGTGAAACGACTAAGCAGCAGCATCTATCAATTCAAGGTTATCAACCCGCTTGGTGATCATGGCAATATCTCTCAACGACCCTGGCTTTCCAGCATTGGAATAAGGAAGCCCATGTTCAGCAGTGGACGTAAACGAACTGTTAAGGATTAAAGTTAAATGTAAAAAGAGAAAAAAAAAAAATCTCTTACCTGTTTCTTCCCGCTACCCAACCCGGTTCTGGCTGTATTGATGCGACCCGTTGTGGTGCTGCTTGCACTCTGATGATGCACCGATGTGCAGTAGTTGTACACGTGACTGTGAATCGCTCAGGTCATTATTGTGAATCGTATTATTGTGACATTAAGTCTATTTTGCAATGTGCTTGCCATCCCTTTTATCTTCGTGTTCGAATAACGCATGAATAGGTGATAGTAAGAAGGGAGTATCTTTGAGCTGATAGATGCTGCTGCCCACCCATCACTTGTATGTCCCTTAATCGCCTTTTACGAAGCCCATGGTAAGATATAGGGTGGTTTATTACACAGTTTGACATTTGACAAACATATATAGTTTATCTAACGGATTTTTATGTTATCTATTTGTTTGTCCGTATATTAAAACTTTTATAGTTAGATAGCTTATAAAATCCTTAAATTAGTGCAGCAGCTAGTCCAGAATACAAGAAAGTACTACTTTAATCGTGAAACTTCAAACATTTTGAACACTAATCGGTGTCCATGTGTAAACACTCATATTCATTCACTATCTTGCGATCAAACGATAATTGCATCGGTATTTAGTATCGATAAGATGGTAGTTCGATATTGATGACGATAAAATTATGACGATGCCATAGCCTCCAGCAGACGAAATAAAAAGTTAAGACAAAGCACTGTCAAGCAATGCATATGATCCATTTTTAGGTTCCGTACCTCAAAAGGAAATAACGGAGCCCTTATAGGATCACTTTGTTGTCAGTGCGTCCGTCTGTCTGTCTATCAAGACCCTTTTTCTCAGGAACGCGCGGAGTTATCAAGCTGAAATGTATATCAAATACTCAGGTCTACTGTTCCGAGCTGTGAAAAAATCAAATTTCTAACCCTAGATACTGCTGAGATAATTTTGCACACTTAAGCGAAATTTCATACTCCTCCGTTTTTGCAAGTTCATGCAGCATGTTAATATGTATTTATATTCAATTTTTTTTATGATGGTCGGATTTAGTGCAATGGGCGACTACCAGTAAACTTAAAACTAACCAATCTACGCAAAAGGGCCCTGTGAGACTACGACCTCGGCTCAGGGCGCTCGCTTACGGAGGGATCATGGGATTATGACTTTTAGTTTCTTACGAGTGTTTGGTGCAACTGTAGCTATGGTTCTACGAGGGCATCGGAAAGTTTTTTGCAAACCGAGAGGGCGCGTCGCGTTCGCTTGCGTACTTATCTCCGGCGGGTCAGACAGGTAAGTCTGTGTAGTATTTATAGTAAAAAGGATACGTATACAAGTCCATGTATCTCATCTTCTCCATACGCTGCCGCTTGTACACCTGTTCTATCCCCTCCTGTAGGTCCCCCCATATCTGGAACAATAGGTATATTTTATCATTATTATTGAGTTCAACTAAAAAAATAGAAAAAATAAAAATGGATACGGAAAATAACTATAATATATATATATATGTTACGGCTAATAGCCGAAGTGCGGCTACACCTAGGTTTAGCCGGCTACAACTAGGTGCAGCCGACCACATGCGGTTAAACTAAGATGTACCTATGCTACTTATCTTCGGTTAGAACTAGGTTTTAATTAAATAAACAATACCTATGCACAACACAAAAAGATGTTGGGGTGGTTAAAAAAATAAATAACCTAAACCTAAACCAATGGAGTTGAACAGGGACTTATTGAGGTTGATCTAAGTTTAACCGCATGTAGCCGGCTAAACCTAGGTGTAGCCGCACTTCGGCTATTAGCCGTAACATATATACACCTACACCCAAATAAAAGCCAATTTTTCCAACATAGTCTAGTCCTATATTAATACGTACAGTAAAAACGATGTACCCTTTTTTAGGAAAATTGCGCAAAAAAATACTAATATTATAAAGAGGTAAGATTTGTATTTTTGTGTGTGTGTATGTTTGTAATGAATAAACTTAAAAAACTACCGTGCGAATTTCAATAATTCTTTCACCATTGGAAAGTTGCATTCACCCTGAGTGACATAGGCTACTGACGTATGGCTAATGTTTTTTTAGAATTATGGTCGAATTTCAATGTGCATCTGCATTTAGTGTTCTTTAGGAAATTTAGTTAAAAATAGTAAAAACTTATTGCATGGGGTCTAAATGGTGACCACAAGTACAGTCAACAAAAGAGACAGGTTTACACATGGTGAAACGCATTTTAAATTTATATGTTTATGAGAAGAGTTTACTATTATGTGCATTTGTATACAGCAGCGAACTCTTCACCCATAAAGAATTACAGGCTGTCGTTGTGACATAAACATATTCATCAAAAGCTTAGTAAGTACGGGACAACTGGATCTGTTCTCGTGTACGCTGAGGGAATTCACAAGGGCTATAAATATACTAATAGGCAATAAAGCTTTTTGATATTGTTTAATATTGTGTAAGTTGTTATAAGTATAATTTAAGTTTGTTAAACATTTTAATTAACCTATTTGTCATGTTCCACTATTGCATTGGTTGTATAACTGTAATGATAGTGTGTAATTTGGAAAATAAATAAATATTTGATACAGACGATGGTGTAAACCTATTACTTTGGTTGCCTGTACATGTAAATAATTGTTTATTGAATCGAACCCACAACGCATGGGCAGTGGTCACATAGTTACAGTAGCAACCGCTCAGCCAGCCATCAGTGCATAAAATATTACGAGACTCGCTTTCAAAGCATTTAGATTAGAAATTACTTTACATTATCATAATAATAATTGACAGTATAAAAACAAGTTATTATATATATTTTTTAATTAGTCATAAAACTCCTTCACCGAGCTATATACAGCTCTTCGTACACACTACTGTACATACTAATACTACAAATTAACCTCTTTTTTTTCGGCCTATGATATTTAGTTAGCCCTGAGGCTTTTGCCACTTCACCGGGCATAAAGGCGAGCTGAGCTCCAGCCTAGATAAATGGTTTAAACACTACAAACTAAGCAACCTGCACAACAGGGCGTCCCCTGTGGGACTTGGACCTCGGCTCAGGGCGGTCGCTGACGGGGAGATTGAGGGATTATGGCTTTTAGTTTATTTAAGGGAGTTTTGTGCAACTGTCGCTCTACTTTACAGTTCGCGGGCTTCTCGGAATGCACCGGTAGCTCAGAGGTTACAGTAGTTGCTTCTAAGACCATGTGTTCTGGGTTCGTTTCCCTCTCGGGACAGTTATTTGTCAGAACCACCAATAATTATTGAATTTTTTTCTTACGGACATATATAGTTAGCCCTTTTGCTATTTCACCGGGCATAAAGGCGATCAGAGCTCTAGCCTAGACAAATGGTTTAAACACTACAAAGTAAGCAACCTGCGCAAGAGGGCGTCCCCTGTGGGACTTGGACCTATTCTGAGTCTGGGTGTACGTTGTGTCCGTGAATTGTGTGTTTGTGAGGACATAAATTTTAACCTTCCTCTTGAATTAATAGAAATTATTTTATATATTAGTAAAGTTTAAAGTAAGAGTAAAGTTTTGATTGATGGTTGCATCATCATCAGCCCGTATAAAGTCCATTGCTGAACATGGGCCTCATTGTATTGAAGCCTGTAAAATGTCCTCCACAACACAAGGATTTATTTCTATAGTACAGACGTCCTTGAAAAAAATATCGGTCCCTTGGTGTTAGTAGTCCAATGCAAACGCGGGCCAGACATTAAATATACTATACATATATATGAATATAAGTAGTTATATATGTATATGAAGACAACTCACGAACGAGTTAGTATGTGGGTTGTAATCACTGCAATGTGTAGTAAACGGCTTAATATATGATACACTATAAATAAACATGACCCAGTATCAAATCCTGGACACTGATTAGACTTAAGCATATTCTGATTCTAATTCTAATAAAGATTTGAATTTGAATTTCGGCTTAAGAACGCTGGTGGCTGAACAGTCCTGGTATTGTACCCGGGACAATTAGGTAACCTAGACGTGACGCCACATGAAATTTCACTTATTTATCAAATCAGTAAATATTGGCAAATATAGAGGAACAACAAACTATAAAGTTCCGTAGTGACGTCACAATCCCCCTCGACTGTGACGTCACAATCCTCCTCGACTGTGACGTCACTATTAGGTAAAATTGTACCTAGAAGTGACGTCACGTGAATTTTTAACGACGGGTATCTACGTCATTTTTTGTTTACAGAACGAAAAAATTGTGTTCAATGTTTTTTTACTGACGACGCGGCGACGGACCAAATAGTTGTTTTTTGTCGTCATCCCTAATGTCAGAATCATAAGCTATTTCGTCCCACGACTATTTCATCCTATAAGATATTCAAATATTCAAATAGTTATGTAGACTAAAAAAACAATTTAGTCCGTCAGATTTCGTTCCTCAAAAAAAAAAACGACGAAGATACAGCGCGCTGAAATTTTATGTGACGTCACTTCTAATTCAATTTTACCTAGTAGTGACGTCACAACCCCCCTCTCCTGAACTTTATAGTTTGTTGTTGCTGTATTTGTCAAATTTTATTGAATTAATAAATAAAAAAATACGTGTCCAATATTTTTTAGGTATCTAACTGACGGACTAAATATATCTTTTTAGTCTTTATACCTATTTTATGCTTCGTTCCATGTGCCGAAACAGCGAATCTGATTGCCATTGATAATAATAATATTGTGTTTTGTAAACCTCACATAGGGTTTATCCTGCGACTTGTAAAGTAGCATTACACTATCATCCGGTTTAATCAGATGCCAAAGTACAAGGTATAAGATGTGCAGACTCGTTCTTGTACGAACACCTTATATGGAAGAGCGTTGGCCGCCCTTTAATATTATAAGAGGAAAGATTTGATTGTTTGTTTACATTGAATATGCTCCGAAACTACTTGACCAATTTCAAAAATTATTTCGTCATTGGAACGCTGCTTTATCCAGGAGTAACCATAGGTAGGATTTAATGATGAAACTATCTCAGGAACGGCAGCTACGCGTGTGAAACCGCAAATGGAAAGCTTGTTGTAAATAAATGCAAAAGCAAAAAACACAAAGAAAACATCTGATAATCTATACTTAGGGAATAAAGTACGTTCTGTTATTTCAATGCAGGCTGCGCAAGAGTCTTGGTCACGGCATGACGCCTGAACGGCTATACTTATTTCGCATTTTTTTTCATTGTCATGAGAAGGTTCTTATGAAAGAACAGATAAGAAAATAAAAAAATGTAAGAATACTAACTACCACATTAAATTGTCGCTTTTGGCAATATAAACTTTTTTATTGTAACCATATGGCGTTTGACATAACATTGACAGAATCCGTACTGCTCTTAGTGCACATCACTATTAGTTCAGAGCAAACGCGCTTATATTGAAAGGTCAAATTAATGTCTAGCTTTAGTTAAGAATAAGCCGTCTGTCGGGTCAACTAGTAACAAGCACAAGAGAATCTTAGGATAAAATAACTTTCTAGATTTCTGGAGACATTAACTATAAAGGAGGACATCTATGATAGGTATAGGGATTAGGGATAGTCTGTAGTTCATCAATACATTTTTAAAAGTTAAAGGCTTTTAAAAACCAGCTTTAAAAAGACAAGCATCAAAACTGTCGTCTTTACGACCTAAATTCTACGAAAAGTCTAAATAATATTTAAAAAAAAAAAACATAAATTTGGCATAAAGCCAGATGTGTGCATCGAAAAGTATCACGAACCTTACAGCGTCGCAATAAAGTCGATTATTCAAATACATACAAGTGAAAGTTATTGAAAGACGGTGGAAATCAAATTTATCGGTTTACATAAATAAGAGAAGCGTGCGTCTGTGTGGTTTAATATTTATAAGTCATGATAGATCAATTTCGAGATGTGCGCCTACGATTTTTATAGCGATGGGTCGCGCCGCTCCAATGGGTCGTAGGCTGATGAATGCCGGATTGCTCACACGTACCAGCCCCCCAACGGCGGATTGAAGGAGTGTCCGGGGGGTTTGAGTGGTGTAGGGTCCTCTTCTCGTGGTATGAGTTTAGCAAACCACGCTATGTAGAGGGTGAGTCCCACATATCCCATCGCCAGCGCGCGAATACGCAGCAGCGGCGGTGGGAATGCGTAAATACATTTCCCCTCGGACAACAAACAAGAAAAAAAAGGCTGATGTTACAGGAAAATAATACAAATCGTAATTTGGCCAACTTCCGTGCCACTCATATTGTTAAATTTTGTTGCCAGTTTCAGTGAACGCGCATAATTATTATATTATTATTTACTTGATTGTTATGACACTTGATCTAAACTAACCAAACGAGACTATTTTATAATGCTACTGTTGTAACAAAACAAAAATAAAACAACTTCAATAAGTCTGGCAGTAATAAGGATAACCAAAAACAAATCTACTTGGGTTAGATTACCAAAAAATATAAAATATACCTATGTAGAATCGAATAGAAATGCGTGACTGTCATTTCAAATTCAAATATCATTTTATTCCGTTTAAATGGTAAAATTTATTTCATCATCATCATCAGCCCGTATAACGTCCACTACTGAACATGGGCCTCCTTTCGGGGTAGGGTAGGTATTTGCCATAGTCACCACGCTTGGCAGGCGGAATGGTGACCGTAGTTTTATGTTGTACCACACAAGGAAACGCTGCTGCCCGTTCCTTGATATACGATTATTATAGATGATGTTATAACAATCGGGACCAACGGCTTAAAGTGCTTTCCGAGGCACGGAGGGTAGTCCCTCAACCGACCAGACCCGGAAAGAAATCTTAGAATTTACACAAAGATTTCCTGTCCGGCGTGGGGGTCGAACCCACAACCTCCGCGATTTAAAGCGAGCCAAATACCGCTACGGTACGGAGATTTTCAATTTATTTAGAACCTCCTTTATTTTTTTTCCGTGCAGTGCGTGACGTGCGACAACTGAGAAACACAACCCAAAAAAAGAGAATTCTACTACGTTTATAATATTTTGTTTTTACATTATTTCATATTTTAAATTGTAATTGGAGCGACTCAATCCCAAGCATTTTTGTTACTAAGATAATCAGACATTTTATAATAAGCCCTGCTACACGATTTGGCTTTAATAAAGGATTACATACATATCGTCACGCCTTTCTCCCATAGAGGTTGGCAGAGACATAAGAAAGCCACCTGTCTCGAACCTGGCACACATCTTTTGCTTCTTCCACATTCATCAGTCTCTTTTGCATGCGAATTATTTTATAAGCACAATACGGTGTTGAGACTACGTTACTAAGACGAAATAATGAGGCCAACAATTCAAGAGTTAGGAACTAATAACAAACAAACATTTTGTTAAGAGTATTTTTTGTGTATAAATACTTTATGAAAGCACGTGTTAGGTGAGAATTGAGATTGTGACCTAGTTTCAAGTAAAGCGAAGGCATTTCATAAAATCGCAAAATGCTTAGCAAATGAAAATTTGTTAATTTTAAGTTTGTTTGTTTGCTTGAACGATTTATCTCAGGAACTGGTCCGAATTATTTTCCCATTAGGAAGCTACGGTATTGAGGACTAACATAGGCAATATCTTATTATGAATTTGGTACAGGAACGGGAGATACGGAACGGGAACGCGGGTAAAATCGCGCGCGGTAAGCCAAATCCGCTGCGAGCTTTATCACTACATATTATAATATATCAATGACTACATAGTATAAAACAAAGTCGCTTTCTCTGTCCCTATATCCCTATATAATATATGCTTAAATCTTTAAAACTACGCAACGGATTTTGATGCGGTTTTTTTTAATAGATAGAGGGATTCAAGAGGAAGGTTTATATGTATAATACATCAGCATTGTACCCGTGCGGAGCCGGGGCGGGTCGCTAGTCTATACTATAATATTATAAAGCTGCAGAGTTTGTTTGTTTGTTTGAACGCGCTAATCTGAGGATCTACTGGTCCGATTTCAAAAAGTATTTTAGTGTTGGATAGTCCATTTACCGAGGTAGGTTATAGGCTATATTTTGTTACGAAGTTCCCACAGGCTCAGGAGCTACGCGGGTGAAACCGCGGGCGGGAAGCTAGTAATTAATAAAAAGCTTGCAGATAATCATTGCCATTCAACTGAGCAGAATAGTTAGTATTTAGTTAATTTTAGTTTAAATTAGGCCAAAGAAAAGATGGATGGATTGTGTGAAGAGTGATATGAAAGAAAAGGGAGTTAGTGATAGTGTGACGGGTGACAGGACAGAATGGAAGTAATGGAGTATGGGATAAGGGCAGGAAGAAGAAATTTTAGTTTAAATTAGCTACTTTTCGGCTTTAGGATCGAAGCCACGACCTGAGACACATATACCGTTACGCCACAGAGTTTATTGTGTGGCCCAACATTATATGACTATATTTTATATCTATACTATCTATACCTACTATGTTTTACCTAGGAATTGTACTTCAATGAAGTCATACAAGTTCATTGTGTTATGATTACCTACATGCAAAACTGCTATCTATAATAAATATAATGTCGCCTAATCATAGGTACCTAATTGACCGTAAATAGAATTTTATCTGTCGGGTTCGTAACATAAATGTTCAGCGAAATAGCATTCAGATATCAATATTATTTAGAGATGAAATTGTTTAATCTACATCATCATCATCATCAGCCCGTATGACGTCCACTACTGAACATGGGCCTCCTCCCGGGGGAGGGTATTTGCCATAGTCACCACGCTTGGCAGGCGGAGGCTTTATATCTATATATATAAAAATTCTCTAGTTGCCTTGGTCACGGCATCACTCGTGAACGACCAATGTCGCTAATGCCTTTTTGTTGTTTATTTTTGGCAAAAAGGGTCTTATAAACGAAAAAAAAATGCCCGGAAAATTAAAAAATTAAAGAATACTTAACGAGTTTATTAAATTTTCTATTGTAACCTTATGGCTTTTGACTTAACATTGAGAGGATGCGTGCTGCTCTAAGTTCACATCACGGTTAGTTCAGTGGTATCACGCCTAATATTAAATGTTAAATTGAATATAGAGTTTTAGTTAAGACAGGACAACGTCTTTCGGGTCAGCTAGTAGAAAATATTTTCTAAAACCCGTGTCCTTTTAAATTAATACATATTCTATAACTCTCTTAACGTAGCGCTTATAAATAAGTAATGTGTTTTATTTACAATACATGTATAATATATTTGTATGTATTATGTGACCGCTATCCTAGGTCAAGGGCGGTTGTGTGTGTGACGCGTCGTGTAATCGGAAGATTATAATATTACGCACTCAGAAAACAGTGAATAACATATGTGGTTAACCACGAGGCTTTTGCTACTTCACCGGGCATAAAGGCAAACAGGGTTCCAGCCTCAAGAAATGGTTTATTAACTACAAAATAAGCGCCCAAGTTGCTTATTTTGTAGTTTACCTCTTGTGGGAGTTGGACATCAGCTCAGGGCGGTCGTTGGCGGGGATTTAGAAGCATTATGACTTAAGTTTTTAGAGCAGTTTTGTGGGCATCTTCAGATTCTTTACAAACTAAGGTTTGAGAGGGCGACGGGGGACGCATCACATTCGCGGGCGCACACTATGGGCAAGAATTTAAAGATGGAAGTGGACGTTAAGACAATTATGTGCTAAAAATAGGAACAACTTTAAGATAGCAAGGTATCTTCTGTCTATATCTGTCTTCTATCTATATCTGTGTATTTTATTTAATACTAGCTTCCCGCACGCGGTTTCACCCGCGTAACTCCCGTTCCCGTGGGAACTTCATACTTAAATATAGCCTATATTAATCAGTGATAGTATAGAATTCACATGGTGAAAGAATTTTTAAAATCGGTCCAGTACTTTTTGAGCCAATTCGTTACAAACATACTTACATACAAATCTTTCCTCTTTATAATATTAAAGTAAATAAAGTATAGACTAGCTTCCTGTAGCTCCCGTTCCCTTTGAACTTCATTATTAAAAATAGCCTATGTAACTCCCGGAGAAGGTAGCTCTCTAATGGTGACAGAATTTTTTTTAATCGTCTATTATTTCTGGTCACTATTCAATCCAAACAAACAACCAAATCTTTATTATATTAGCATTGATAATTCTTACACAACAGTGGGAGACTAAGTAAAGCGAGAGACACACAATTCCTCTGAAAATTTAAGGGAGTAGTCGCAGCCGAAAATCCCACCGCCAGCGACCACCCCGAGCTGAATTCGAAAGCCCCACAGGGCTATCGCGTGCAGCTTCCTTAGTAAGTAACTTTTAAAACATTTAATAAAACCCTGCTCAGCTTTGAGTAACTACGTATGATGTTGCAGACCTTCTGAATTTCGGGTCTAGGCGAGGATCAGAATGACAAAGGCCTTTTAGATACAATGAACTGACTACAAAACAAAAAACCTATAGAAACTATTGAAAACCTACACAACTGGATTAAACGCCAAACTACCATTAAAACTAACAAATCGATACTAACATTAGTACACAAGAACAATACTTGGCTTTAAGTATTCACTTGAGTACGTAGTCTCACTGTTTTTTTTATTTTTTATTATAAAGGACTTACGTGGTTAGCCTTGAGGCTTTTGCTACTTCACCGGGCATAAAGGCGAACAGAGCTCCAGCCTTAATAAATGGTTTAAAAACTACAAACTAAGCAACCTGCGCAAGAGGGCGCCCCCTGTGGGGCTTGGACCTCGGCTCAGGGCGGTCGCTGGCGATGAGATTTAGGGATTATGACTTTTAATATTTTAGGGGAGTATTGTGCAACTGTCGCTCTACTTTACAGTTCGCGGGCCTCTCGGACTTCGGGTCTACGAGGGCATCGGTAGTCTCACTGTCGTGGTCTCTATTGCTATGGTAATAGAAATCATCAAAGTGACACCTGACATTCCCAAGTCAGCTCATAGTGCCATATCCATCGGGCGTATATCCCTGATTCGCATCTTACGACACCCATGGGATGACATGGGGTAGTCTATTCTAAGCCGGAAACCACTCAGCGACGACGCAACAAACAAATACCTATATTTTGGTTATAGTTCCCGAAGTGCGGCCAATGGCATATATTTATATGAGTTTGTTTTTACGAAATCGCCTTCGCCCGTAGTTTCCATCCATCCTGACTGCTTTAAGCTATCCGTATATGACTGGAGTAATACATTTCTTCAAAGAAAATAAGCCTAGTAAAACATATCTAGATAAAGCAACAAATTACGGTATTATTTATTACAATATTAAAAGGATGAGAATCTTTGTACGTCACGCTTTCTAGACTTTAGTATTAGGTGCTATTCACACCAAGAAACAAGACGGTAACTCATGAAACTAACGAGATTACGAAATTAGACATAAATTAAATCAGCATTTCACCAGCTCGTATAAAGTCCACTGCTGTTTTACTCCTACATTTAAAGTAGGACGACAGTTCTAACGGGGACAGGGACCGCCCTGAGCCGAGGTCCAAGTCCCACAGACCGCCCCTTCTTGCGCAGGTTGCTTGTAGATTTTAAACCATTTATTTAGGCTACTCGCCTTTATGCCTAGTTAAGTAGCAAAAGCCTCCAAGCAAATTACGTAAAGTCAGTCCGAAAAACCGATATATAACTCCCACGATCCCATTAACATGACACTTAGCTCTTAAATCATCTCCTCCCGCTACCCCGCGCGAGTCCCCGCTCCCGTCCTTTAGTACCGTTAGCATAACATGCATGCAACTCGGGAGTAATTTGTTTGCTGTAATTTGTTACTGTTATTAGATTTTTGTTAAGTATTAAGCTATTTTTAAAAATTACAAACTTAGCAACCTAACGCAGGTCGCTTAGTTTGTAAGGTAATGAAAGCTGGAGCACTGCTCGCCTTTATGGACAGTGAAGCTGCAAAAGCCTCGTGGCGTGTGCGGTGCTCCATTAGTCAGTGCAAAACGTTTTATTAATCACTTTATACCACTTTATACGAAAGTTGCGCGGACGGAGGAGTATGACATTTCGCACACTTATCGTATTTGTATTTGTGTGTGTGTGTGTGTGTGTGTGTGTTTGAAATGAATAAACTCAAAAACTACTATGCCGATTTCAAAAATTCTTACACCGTTCGAAAGCTACATTCATCCTGAGTTACAAAGGCTATATTTAATTATGAAGTTCCCATGGGAACGGGAGTTATGCGGGTGAAACCGCGCGCGGGAAGCTAGTATTTTATATAAAGAAGGAGTGTATAATGCTATTTTTTTAATTATATGTAGTTGAATTTCGACCATTGTCGCCCACTATTACCTACAGATATAGGTACTTATAATCATCTCTAAATCAGTCCATTGAAGCGTAACTGAATTTCTAACTTAACATCCATAAATTAAAGTTCATATTAGCATAAATTATATACTGTATAATAATTAATTATCTATTATTCAATGAGAACTGTAAATTTACAATGACCCAGTTATTTTGACAATGGCATTCGTAGCGATTACAATGCTAACGTAATTATTCTTGCAAAGATTATGTATTGTATGGGAACATTCATTTTATGTATGTAGTTTTTTAGCAGCAAAAATAATAAATGTTGTTAGGATTAATTACAAAAGCAATGCAAAAAATCACTACATAGTATAAAACTACGTCGCTTGCGGTCGCCTGTCCGTCCCTATGTATGCTTAGTGATTCAAGAGGAAGGTGTTATGTATGATACATCAGCATTGCACTCGTGCGAAGCCGGGAAGGGTCGCTAGTTATTTATAATAACTGGTTAGTAACGACGTGAACCCACTTGTAACACAAGTATTTTAGTTTAGCACGAGGGTTTAACAAAAATACTAGTAGACTGCAAAACGCTGCTAGTAATCTTAAAAAAAAAGTTAATTACATACGCCGTGATTTTTAAGTCATTGCAAATACTGAGCTAAATGTATTAATTTTAATGTAGTATACAATTGATCTATGTATCTGTCACCGTTAAATTATTAATACCAACCAACAGTTTAACGTACTGTCCGAGGTACGGAGGATAACCCCTCAACCAACCATACACGGAAATAAATCTTGGATTTTACACAAAGTTATCTCGTCCGACATGGGAATCAAACCCACAACCTCTAATACTTAAAGCAAGACTTACACTGCTACGCCACGGAAGATGCATAGATATGCCAACCCAGATTTTGAGATTAGTTTGTAGGTCTACCCACCCTGACAACCTCCGTAACGTAGGGGTATTTAGCTCGCTTTAAATCTCGGAGGTTGTGGGTTCGATCCCACGCCGGACGGAATTCACGGAATCTTGTGTATATTCTCAGATTTCTTTCCGGGTCTGGTTGTTTGAGGGAAAGCACGTTAAGCCGTTGGTCCCGATTGTTATAACATCATCTATAATAATCGTATACCAAGGTACGTGCAGCAGCGTTTCCTTGTGTGGCACAACATAATACTGCGGTCACCAACCCTGGTGACTATGGCAAATACCCTCCCTCGGGAGGAGGCCCATGTTCAGCAGTGGACGTTGGACGGGCTGATGATGATGGTTTCGCTCTCATAACTCCCGTTCCCGTTACAATTTAATAATTAAATATACGTTACTCCTGGGTACCATAACTTTTTAATAATGAAAGAGTTTTAAAAATCGGTCCATTAGTTTCATACTTAATTCAATGCAAACAAACAATCCAAATATTTTCTCTTCATAATATTAGTATTAAAGTGTACATGAAATAAGTACCTTGCCTAAATTACTTGGTTTGTTGTTAAGCCACAAATCACCTTGGATACCACCTTGAGAATCGGAACAACATTCAATTTCGTACAACAGGAAGGAATACATTCTCAAACTGTTAATTTACTCTTGCCGTAATTAATTAAAATCTGCTAGTAATCTTTAAAAAAAAGGCAATGCGTAGTCACGTATATTGTGATTTAGCTGAAATGTTACATACACACAGCGGCATACATAGATGTAGCCCAAGGCCCTCAAAAAATATATTTTTAAGACAACACCTGAAGTGGTTTATTTCATCCCTGTGTCACTATCATCATCATCCCGTATAACGTTCACTGCTCGCTGCAAAATGGGCCTCCTCCCGAGGGAGGGTATTTGCCATAGTCACCACGCATGACAGGCGGGTTACTCAACCCGCAGTATTATGTTGTACAACATAAGGAAACGCTGCTGCACGTTCCTAGATATACGATTATTATAGATGATGTTATAACAATCGGGACCAACAGCTTAACATGCTTTTCGAGACTACTCAACCAATCAGACTCGAAAAAACCGCGATTTAAAGCGAGCCAAATACCGCTATGCTACAGAGGTTGTCCCAAGGCACAGTTTTTTTTTTTTTTTTAAGTCGTCACCCGAAATCCGTATATTAATATGTGTCGCGTCGCGGGGGACTTTACAAACACTTAATTCACGGACACAAAGGACACCCAGACTCAGATCAACTACACGTGGTTCTCACAAATAATTGTTCCTGCTGGGAATCGTTCCCAGAACATCATGTCTCAAAAGCAACTACAGCTAACACTGATCCACCGGTGCAGTAAAAAAAGAAAGGCAGAAGTATTCCTCTTTCAGCACTAACTTTCTGAGCACCAATGGTTTGAATACCAAAATTATTTCTGTTTCTGAATAATTTTGATGCAAAAGAGGAATACCCCTAAAGGCAATGGACTATATATATTAACTAGCGACCCGCCCCGGCTTCGCACGGGTGCAATGCTGATGTATCATACATATAAACCTTCCTCTTGAATCACTCTATCTATAAAAAAAACCGCATCAAAATCTGTTTCGTAGTTTTAAAGATCTAAGCATACATAGGGACGGAGAGACAGCGGCAAGCGACTTTGTTTTATACTAGGTATGTAGTGAAACTAGTTTCCTGCGCGCGGTTTTAACTGCGTAGCTCCCGTGGGAAATTCATAATTAAATCTAACTTATTTTATTTCTGGATAATGAAGCTTAATAAGGGTCAATTTTTTTTTTGAAATTGTTCCAAAGAAACAAAGAATCAAATCCTGTCTACAATATTATCTGCGTGCCAAATTTCAGCGGGATTGAGTACAACGAGCTGAAACTTTGCCTTATGTACAGTTTAGATAACATAGCCTGTAGAATTTTGAACCAAAACTTACTGACAGCCGATTTAGCTGACATTTTGCATACACGTTTAGTTCCGATATTAATGCATGATTAGCTATTCAATTTCCGACTAATTCCCTTCTCTAACCATAATCAATAAAAAAGTAATAGTTATGTAACTATGTGTGTACGTATGTGTATAATTGAACATGTAAATAATATTAAAACCGGCCAAGTGCGAGACGGACTCGCGCACGAAGGGTTTACAACAATAAAGACTAGGTATATTATTTTAAGATTTTTAGATAATAAACCACTTCAAGCGTCGAACTATTACCGTTAATAATATCAAGTAAAACAGAAAAAAAATTAAGAAAATTACAAAAAAGTAGAAAAATTCTTGTTCAGCGTGGGGATCGAACCCACGACACACCAGATTTAAGGCGAGCCTTTCTCAACTTCGCCAAGGTAATTACAAATACGTAAAATTTTAAAGTTAGCATTATATCCTTACCTGATCAAAATCCTTCTGTCGCAAAGGCATCTGCGTTCGCGCACCCGACGAACTAATAGAACTCATGTTGACCGTATGACATAAATATACTACGATGTGGCAACACTATTATAATATAATATAAAACAAAATATACACTAATCACGTAAAGAGATCACAGTGTTGCTGCTTCACAACTGCTATTTACATAATTTTTAGATATTTCTAATTTCTACTCTTTTTTTTTGTTTTGGGACTTGATTGTGGTCCTGTGTTTGTCAATTCTGTAAAGAGAAAAAAGTTGTGGTTATTGTCTGTGGCATTTATTATTTGGAGATAAAAACAGTTATGGTACATAAAAATATTGTGTACAAACATGCCTTCTTTATATAGAGCTAAATTATACTAAGATTCAAATATTAGAATTAATTATTGTTATTATTATACCTATGACGTGGTACTAGAGTGACAGGCAGATGATTAGCTAATCCGCAATAGTTTTTAGTTGCCATATTTTTTATTTCATTATATTAATATTATTTCATCACGTGTGTAATTAGGTACTAAATAAATATCGTGTAGTTTGTTTTATCATCAACATGAGTCTGTATAACATCCACTGCTGAATATAGCTGTCCAAGAGGTTATTTGCCATAGTTGGTCATGGAAAAAGGTTGCTATCCGGTGCCTGACATATGATAGAAGATGTAATAATAATAAAAACACGCCTTTACTTGCTTTCCAAGGCATGGAGAGTAGATATAGATGACTTAACCATCTAACATCATCTATCTATAACAATCATATACCAAGGAATGGTCATAAGTTTTTCCATGTGGCTTAAAATATAATTACAACTGCAGTCACCAATCCACATGAAAGGCCCATGTTATGCAGTGGACATTTTGTGGGCTGATGTCGATATTATACTGTGGTTGCCAACCTATGTGCCCACCATGGTATCTATGGATAATCCTCATTGAGAAAGACCCATGTTCAGCAGTGGACGTAATAAAGATTTTTTTTTTCGGATAGACATTATGGTGTAAGGCTTTTGCTAATTCACCAGGCATAAGGACATTATAATGACAAGATATAATATAAAATTACTAATCATATAGAAATATTTTGGCACCTACACATAGCTGAATCTAACAGATTAAACATAGGTAGCAGATGATATAGCAAATAATATTCAAAGCCAAATCAAACAAAGAAAATCAGCTGATTAATTACTACATACTTTGTTGTAGTAAATGAAAAGAAAATAATCTTGGCACTATTTGAAAATGCATTCTGATAATTTCCATATTAGCCTTTATTATAGTCAATTTATTTAGGTATTTTGATAAATATAGTTACTCTATATCAAAGTGGCCAACAAGTTGGTTATGGTCAACTGGTTGATAATGGCTGCTACTACTGTTGCTCAATTTATAATAAAAAGTGATATTTTCATTTCAGTCTACAAATACATGCCACAGACACACAAAGTTAGTGATAGTTTATACTACAAATAGTAACCTTAATTAGAAAAAATACTAATTTATCATTTGATTGACTTATGCAAAGCATTTTTCTATGTTATGTATGACAGTTGATCACACACAATAAAGTATGATCATAGGTCTTATTAAGTTGTCCAACCCTGCTGTATATTATTTCTTAACAAGCAGCGCCCAGCGGTTTTACCCGCGTTACTCTGCTCCAGTGGGTTGGAGTGTGATGTTTTGTAGCCTATATGTTAATCCAGCGTAGAACGTATCCCGGTGCATAATTTCAGCCAATTCCATTCAGTAGTTTTGGCGTGAAAGAGTAACAAACATCCACCCATCCATCCATACTTACAAACTTTCGCGTTTATAATATTAGTAGTATTATTAAACTAGATCTCAAGAAGCATAAGGTTGGATCTACCATTATACATCAGTAAAAAACAGATGACATGCTGTGCCAACCCTAACTAGAATAGTAAAAGCAGGAAGAAAAAATATGTAACTATAAATCAATAGATAATCAGGATTAGAGTAGAAGTAACAATTGATTATGAAAATTATCAATGAATATAGGCTTTTACCTATAGTGCAAGGTGTGTGTTACACACGGGCACTCCCTACACTTAGTACCCATTCAATTTTGACTTATCAGGGGGTGCTGAGGTTATTTTTGCATATGGCCTCTGACTTTTATCCAAGGGGACCACACAACAAAGAAACATTAAATACAGAGATAAAATATCAATTTTTAGTAGGAGTAGCAAATTTTGCTGAATTGAATGCCAAAGTATCACATTAATCCCTTTGTTTGATTCACTATAGTCCTTTTTCTGTTTGATTTAAAACTTGGACAAAGATTTCAAAGGTCAAAGGTTTCAAACCATTTCAATGTTTAATAGAAATTTGTATGTACAATATATCTCCTGTGGGAACCTAATCTTAAAATTTAGCCTATGATAGTAACCAATAATGTGACTTTCTATTGGTAATCACATTTCTAAATCAGTTCTATAGATGCAGTGATTATTTCCTACAAACTCACATACTTTAATAACAATAATAACACTATATTTCTCATCATAATTGACAATTTTATTCTAGGATTTACAAATTATATGTTTATTACGTTTTTTTTTTTTCATTTAAAGCAATGCGAGGAGCTGGGAGTCTTTGATAGGCTTAAAAAACCCCACGGAAAGAACAGAACTTTACCTTGATGTGAAATAAAATTAAAACTAAACAATATCAAATAGGAAGGAAAATATATAGTTGTGGGATATTATGTTGTTTATTTATATGGATAAAAAAAAACTGAACTGCTAAAAGGCAAAGGGAAAGATTGTAGTGTAGTCTATAGTTCCAATTGGATATATGGGAAAAACAATACAAAAACCTATTAAAGTGGCCAATTGCAGAAACCCATTTACCCAGTTAATATTGGAAAGTAAATATTGTACTAAATATCAAAGTGTAGCACTCTTTGGTAGCATGCAAGATGCAACTGTTGACATTAAAACAGGTAGCCGGAATAAACAGGATGCGAGGAGCTAATGACTGGGTCCTATGGTGCTAATTAAGGGAGGCGTATGTCCAGCAATGGACAGGGTTAAGCTGTTTATTTGATTGATTGCACCCTTTGATATTAAGTTAATACAATATTGATAAAAAGGTCTATATAGTATTCTTTGTTAAGGATTTGACAATTGTTTTGGGAAACATAATTTACTTCCTATTTTATCATGGAATTAAGATTGTGATGAACTGCTTTTATTAAAATTAATAACAGCCCGTATAACATTCACTCCTGAATGTAGACCTCCGGGGGTTTAGCCATAGTTACCGCACTTAGTAAGCCCATAGGTGACTAGATAATTAAAAATAGTATATGTACAGTACATAAGATGTACTGTTATGTTGGTATGGTATACAAAAACTGGACCCAAACATCAACATAAATATTGTAACTTAAAACATTAAAATAGACTACAAGTCTATGATTAATCATGATTATGAGGACTTGAACAGTTGAGTAACACTTGTCCAGCCAATTAGAGCCAAGTTCCATTTAATTATCAGAAAATTTTCTAAGAGAAACTCAGTACTTCAATGCAGTTATCCAACACACAGTTATGCCACTAAAAACTATGTCAGGAGGATAACAATCATGTCTAACTGCATTTTTAAACAAAAACTCGCACAACAGTGGCTATTCTTTCAAGTGGAACACTGCCTTATTAACATAAAAAAAATTATACCATATGACACTTAAGTACCCACTTTCTAAAGATAAAAAATCGAACAAAATAGCGGGAATTCATGAAACATAATTCAGAATCGTTCAATCGCATGCAATGCTCCACAGAAAAAGTAAAAGTGTTATGCTTATGACAAAGGAATCGAGATTTTGCAATCTAAACAAGGGCAGACGAAAACATGTTTTTTTTTACAACACCAAGACGCTCACACTCACTACATACCTTCACAGTTTTATAAACAATAATCATGGCACTATATTTAACACTAGATGTACATAAAATAAACGATTTAACTAAAATAAATTGTTCAATTACGACTGATTTCTTAGCTTGACAATACACAGGTACACATCTGTACCTGACAATCGAATGACTGACAGGTACTTCTATAACCCGACCAAATACGTTTTTCTCTCGGCCAATAGTAGTATTGCTATCACAACTATCTTTTTAACATACACGGATTATACTTACGTAGCAATCGTTTTCACGCTGTCATTGACCACATTTCACTTGAAATTTATAGCAACACGAAGCAGCACAACGCTATTCACTAATATGATCACAACTTAACATGAAAAAATCAGTACGAGAAATAATAGGCCTTGTTTAAATTAGTCATTTCTTTCACGCACTAAATTAAAAGAAACAACAAGGAGGAAGAGAGAACACAACCGTGTTTTATTTTTAATTTGTGACGGCAGATGGCGTGGGCATTGAACTATTTTTGCTGCATCCACAATTCAAAATATCGAATTGCGTTCAAAATAAATAATGGTAAGTCGAAATCTCGAAATATAGCTCAATGTATACTCTTAGTAAGGAGTAAACTTTATTAACAAAATAACTAAAATTTATTAGTAAGCAAGTCATAATTTTTTGAGAATTTTACTCATACTCAATAATGTAAAACAGAGAGCTTAGAAAAAATATTTTCTACAAACAAGTTATTGTATCTCATTCACTATCTTCACTGCCTGTTTACCTACGACTGGCTGATGGCAAAACCCCAACAAATATTAGTGCTTTTATTTATTTAAAATGTTAACCTAACCAAATAGCTTCGTTGTTAGAATAGCATTTTTGTATTAATAACTGAGTGGTTCCGCATTACATATCAAACTTTAAACACGAAAGTCGTTGTTTCGTTAGTACCTACTGGTGTTATTTTCTCAAAGTTTATTTTTATTGGGTTGTTTGGTAGAATTGTATTTATGAGTTGGCATCACTATAGAATAAGTTACTCATTCACATTTCCGTTCAATTACAATAATTCTTCATTCGTTAATCTGTCAAGAGTTCGTTTCGTTCCATTCACTCTTTATTTGTTGTTTAAGTTAACAATTACTATAATTTCCTACTTATTTGTATTGTATTTATTCAATATAACTGCACCAGTTCAATAACAAGCTGTATCCGCGCCCATTGTAACAGAACTTTTCACTTTTCAACTATGTGTTACGTTATAGTTACGGGTCGAAGTTTGGTGTGGCTTTTGCTAAGTTTGGTAGCTTTTATGTTAATTTTAACTGGAATTATGACTCCCAAGTGGCTGATGGGACAACCGGTGGTGGTCAACGAGAATAATATCACCAGTTTTTACGTTCGTAGCGTCGGTATTTACAATAGGTAAGTTGTATAAAGTTTGTGATAGCTAAAAGTTTAACAGTAAGTTATACTTTTTGAAATAGGTATAAGCTTGCCCTATTTAATAAGTATCAACTCAGTGATACCTAAATATAATAGTGCGGTCAATTTGCTACATCCTTTCTGTTATAAAATACTGTTAAATAGAAAAATGAGGCATGCAATCATAAAATTGGGTCCAAATTGGGATTACCTATCCTAATTAGGTGTGCATAGGTAAATAAACACATGCAAGTAATGAATAATTAAGATGTTTTATTTTAGTTGTTTATTATGATTAAAATATATTTTTCTAAGAGCTTTAATATGCATAATATAAGAATAGTATAATAATACCATTAAAAGCTGGGCTACCAGTTAGATCATAAAGCAGTCAATTCAATATATTCAAGGATTTACTTAAAAATAATCTATAGTTATTGTTTTCTTTGGGATTAAATGTTTGTTGGTAATGTAGACACATCAGTTTAAATACAATAATATTATAGGTATGCAAAATCTTCTGAACTTTTATAATTGTTATTTTAACAATTATAGCAATCTATTACTAATATTTAAAGAGAGAATATTTGTGAGTTTGTAGGGAGTTTTCTCTGGATTTACTAAACCAATTAAAAAATATGGTACACTAGCTGGGCCCCGTGGTTTTACCAGTGTTACTCTGCTCCAGTGGGTCGGAGCGTGATATTTTGTAGCCTATATGTTAATTTAGCCTATTAACTATCCCTTTGCAAACTGTCCATCCATCCATCCAAGAACAAAAATGCACCACCCTTTGATAGAATGGCAACCTGCTGCTGAGGCATGAGTCGCACATACTGATTACGGCAAAAAGTGTGAAACATAAATTTAAAAATAGATCATCTGTTCATACACCATATTTTTGTAAAGAATAATTATGATTTAAATGATTTATTGTATGTAGAACTTAATGCCTGTAACAGGAAACTAAAGTTTTTAATGATATGGGTTCTAAAATAAAATCGACATATTCCGTAATCACTGTATTCCGCAGAGAAACACTTTGTCAGCGCTGCCTTGACAATGCACTTGATGTACCTAGTTTTATTATATTATTTTATTTTATTTTATTAAGTATATTAGTCTTATGGGAAATAAATGGTTTATTGTAATTATAGTGCTAAAGTTTGAAAAAATAAAAAAATATATATTTTTCTATTTCAGATGTATCCGCATGAGAGATGACCCAAACAATTGTGCATCATTCTCTTTCTATGGTCTCGCTACTGACTCATCAGTCTACCCTACACCTTGGAAAGCAGCTATGTTCTTTCTGTCTTTATGTAAGTTATTTTCTTTACAAATATATAATATGTTTATATACAATGTATATTGTATATATAATAATGTAATTAATGTATTTTATATTATATAATTAACTAGCTTCCCGCGTAGATCCCGTTTCTGTGGGAACGTCATAATAAAATACAGCCTATATCCTCAATAAATGGGCTATGTAACACTGAAAGAACTTTTAAATTGGTCCATTAGTTCGTAGTTTGCAAAGAACCTTCCGATGCCCTCGTAGACCCTAAGTCCGAGAGGCCCACTATCTATAAAGTAGAGTGACAGTTGCTCAAAACTTTCCCAAAATACAAAAAGTCAAAATCTCATCCCCTGCGACCACTCGAGCCAAGGTCCTAGTGCCACAGGGGACGTCCTCTTATGCAGGCTGCTTAGTTTGTAGTGTTTAAATCATTTATCTAGGCTGGAGCTCTTCTCGCCTTTATGCCTGGTGATGTAGCAAAAGCCTCGTGGCTAACTACATATGTCCATCCGAAAAAAAAAGCATTGCTAGTTATGTTTTTTATGATTAAGATAGCTTCTTCAAAATGCTTTCAGTTGCTATCCTATTTCATGTACATGTACTTCAATAGGTTTTCTATAGATATCAGTATGTATGAATGTATAATCATTTTCATTAAATACAACAGACCATTGCAGAAGCATTGACAATAGGACAGCCGACAGCGCTTTAGTTGTCCTTATGTTGTTCATTTATGATGTGTCCTGAATTATTTGGCTTTATAAACTCATTGCCTTCCATATAATCACATGGAAGGCAGTGAGTTTTTGTTTACGTTCGTCCAGCTCATCCAGTAGCACTTATAATCTAACTACAGACTAACATTATTTTGTAAACAATCATTTTTTTTGTGACATAACATGGTTCTATTCATGGGCGTGGGTGTGAGTGAGAAATTACATCAATAATTAACACTTAATATATATTTACTTCCATTATTTTAGAAACAATAATTATTTTTAGTGACATCACATATGCCTATTCATGGGCGTGGGTGTGAGTGGGAAACTACATTAATAAGCAACCCTTAATATATATTTACTTAGAATATTTTATAAACAATCATAATTTTTTTGTGACATAACAATTGGAAACTTTTGTGCTAATTTTGCGTGGTGTGCGCATAGACATGGGTCTATTCATGGGCGTGGGTGTGAGTGTGAAACAACATCAACAAATAATTAACTCATATAATATATTTACTTAGATTATTTTATAAACAATAACTATTTTTCTGTGACATAACAATTGGAAACTGTAATGTTAATTTTGCGTGGTGTGCGCATAGACATGGGTCTATTTATGGGCGTGGGTGTGAGTGTGAAACAACATCAACAAATAATTAACTCTTTATAATATATTTAATTAGATTATTTTAAAGACAAACATTATTTTTAGACACATATAACACTTTTCCAAGTTTTATTAGTTATTTAGTAGGGTGTGCTTATGGGTATGGGCATATTCATGGGCCAGAGTAGAAAATTTCACCCATAGTTTGGAACTCGACATCCATATGAAACACAATTTTGTGGGTGAAAAAAAAAGTTAAATTAATAGTAAGACTATTTTATTTTAGGTGCAGCAATCCAGTTTTCAACAGTGCTAGCAGGAGTCATGGCTTGTTGTGTACAATCTGTCTTCAAGAAGAGTGTTATATCTCTAGCTGGAGCGACGCAAGCTTTAGGAGGTACTTTTACTTTAAATAATTTACTTTTTTAACTGCCCATATATCTTTGGCAACCACGGTCATTTAAATCCAGTGCTAAACATGGCCCCATATTAACAGTCCTACTTAAGCCAGGGTCATTTACGTCCACTGCTGACCACATGATCGCATGTCCAACGCCCTAGCCATACGTGGGAAACGTAGTCCCACGTTGTAAAACAAATTAATACACGCCTTAAAGTCGCAATGAATTGGCCATGTTTGCTGAATGAATGACAGACATTGGAGCAGACGCTTCCTAGAGTGGAGACCGTTTGGACAGACGCCGTAGCCAGAGTAGGTAGACTGGATTTGGAAGAAAGACCAGGTGTTGTGGCGCAAATTAGGCGGTTCTATGTCCAATATTGGATATATGCTTTCCCCTAAACAATGTTGCATCATAGATTAAACTGTGACTATTAATATGCCACAACTATTTATTTATACCTACTTCAGTATATTTTCACGACCTCCGAGACTTAAAGCGAGGCTTATAGCGCTACGCCATGAAGGTTACATTATACATAACTTCAAATAAATTACGCTCAAATAGTTTTTTTTTCATGTCGTGGGTGACTTTAAAATCATTCAAATCACGGACACATAGGACATCCAGACTCAGAACAATTATCTGTAGCTCTCAAAAATAATTGTCCCGACTGGGAATCGATCCCCAGAACACCAGGTCTCAGAAGCAACTGCTGCAACGACTGAGCCACCGGAGAATTCAGGGACAAGTGGCTTAAATTGAAATAAATGTTACAGGTCTATTCGGCGTGCTAGGATTACTTCTGTACCCTTGGGGCTGGGGAGCGCCCCGAGTGAAAAGACTGTGTGGCGAAAACTCTGAGCCTTATCTACCCGGTGACTGTTCTATAGGTAAGAAGTATCTTTTTTTTATGGTTCCGTATCTCAAAAAGAACATACGGAACCCTAATAGGATCACTTTGTTGTCCGTCTGTCTGTCAAGGCCCTTTTCCTCTGGAACGCGTGAAAGTATCAAGTGAAAGTATTCATCTTCTTCTTCTTCTTCTTCCTCTTCCTGCCCTTATCCCATATTACTTGGGGTCGGCGCAACACGTTTGTTTCTTCCATTCTGTCCTGTCACTCGTCATTCATATCAGGTAATAAAATACTCAGGTCTACTGTACCTTGGTGAAAAACTTTAAATCATATCAAAAGATACATGCCGAAACCTTTTCGACGCTACAAGCTACTTCCCGTGAACTCAGAATCTTGAAATTTGGTATGAAGCATCCTCTTATAGCACTCATAAAGCAAAAATTCCGAAATCCTTTTCCTTTTTTCATTTTTAGTTAATTCACATTACCTGCAGTTTTGTACGGAACCCTCGATGCGAGAGTCCGACTCGCACTTGGCCGGTTTATTGCAATTCTTGTCGGCAAGTACGTAATTTGTCATTGTCTTGTAAAACTGTGAACTGTTTTAATTATTTGAATAATCACCATATCCTTACTAATTTATAAAGCTAAAGAGTTGGTTTGCTCGTTTGCTTAAAAGAGCTAATCTCAAGAACTACTAACAAAAAAATATAAAAAACCCAGGTATCTCCCGTTCCCGTAGAAACTTCATAATTAAATATTGCTTTCCGAGGAAAGAGTGTTAGTGTCATTTATCGAGATAAATGAAACCAACACTGAAATATATTTTCAAATTGGATCAGTAGTTCTTAAGATTAGCGCGTTCAAGCAAACAACCCAGCCAAGTCAAGTGTGTTGAGACATACTGCCATAATCACCACGCTTGGCAGGCAGATTCGCAGTAAGATGGTAAGTGAACTAAGGCTAAGTGAACAGACACTCTCTAGGCAAGCGTGTATCATCTTAGGCCTTATCTTCGCCTTCCATCTAGCGAGATTATGGTCAAACGCAAGCCTATATTTAATAATAATAAAAAAGAAAAAAAAAGTTACTTTGACCTGATAGATTCTGCTGCCCATCCATCATCTGCTAGATGTCTGATTGTTTGCAACATTTAAATTGCAGTTTTCGACATTGTTTTGCTGGAGTACCGCACACGTAGGAAACTAGGATAGGGTTCGGTCGTCCTCGCAAGGCGAGGCTCGCGACGCGTTCTATGCTTCAGACCCGATCCCAGCCCGCGCTGGTTGATCTTAATTATCACTACATAGTATAAAACATAGTCGCTTTCTCTGTCCCTATATCCCTATATCCCTATGTATGCTTAAATCTTTAAAACTACGCAACTGATTTTGATGCGGTTTTTTTTAATAAATAGAGTGATTGAAGAGGAAGGTTTATATGTATGATACATCCGCATTGCACCCGTGCGAAGCTGGGGCGGGTCGCTAGTATTTTATAATAAGCGATTATCACATGCCATAACAACATTGGTAAATTTTATTTAATAACATTATTGTTGAAATGTAAACTAATTTATTAGTCAAGATTGTTTTTTCTTTTTTGTTTTCATTATTATTGTATTTGACTTATAATAAGCACGATCGATTCGTCTACATTATCAATAAACGTTTTTATTTCATTTCATCAGCTGTATGTCCCATAGTCGCCTTTTACGACACCCATGAGAGGACATGGGGTGGTATTCTGTCTGGTCTATATGCCGGATACTACACGGCCATCCGGAGAGTACTGAACATGGGCCTCCTCCCGGGGGAGGCCCATGATGTATTTGCCATAGTCACCACGCTTAGCAGACGGATTGGTGACCGCAGTATTATGTTGAAACACACAAGGAACGCTGCTACCCGTTCCTTGATATATGATTATTATAGATGATGTTATAACAATCGGGACCAACGGCTTAACGTGCTTTCCGAGGCACGGAGGGTAGTCACTCAACCAACCAGACCCGGAAAATCTTAGAATTTACACAAAGATTTTCTGTCCGGCGTGCGGATTGAACCCACGACCTCCGAGATTTAAAGCGAGCCAAATACCGCTACGTAACGGAGGTTGTCCTATTACATGGAGTAATTCCCCACTCTAGAAGCTAATTCAATGTATAAACATTATGTGTATTTCGCAATTAGCATTATTTTATGAGTTTCACATCTAACAAACATAGCAAATAAATCTATGTAAATAACTTGTACACTCTACTTATCTATACTTACTAATATATAAAGCTGAAGAGTTTGTTTGTTGAATGGGCTAATCTCAAGAACTACTGATCCGTTTTGAGAAAATTGTTTCGGTGTTAGATACCTCGAGGATGGCTATTAGGTTAGATTTAATTATATAAGCGGCGGTAACTCCCCTTCCATTACACTATCGACGTGAACCCACTCGAACACAAGCATTTTATCTTAGTACGAGGGGTTAACAAGACTAATAGTAGACTGAAAAACTCTGCATATATCCAAAAAAAAAAAAAGTTTTTAATATGTATCTCGCATTCAGTGTGGTCTCCGGCTTAAAATACACCACCCCATTACGAAATCCATGGGAAGACCTATGGGTGTCGTAAGAGACGACTATAGGGCATAAACCTGGTGGATGGGCAGCAGGTATCGGCTCAAGGTTATCTATGTTACTGCTATCACCAATCTGCCACTAAGTATTCGGACGGAAACTAAGTAGTTAGCCAGGAGGCTTTACACCTTACACAGGCACCGGGCATAATCAATCCGCCTGGGATCAGTTATGCCCGGTGAAGTAGCAAAAGCCTCCCGGCGGCCATCTCCCGGTGCTCAAGCGTGGTGATTATAGCAATAATAGTTGCGCCCCGCGGTTTTACCCGCGTTACTCTGCTCCAGTGGGTCCGCGTTACTCTGCGTTACAAATATATATTAATCGAGTTTATTAACTATCCCGTGCAAAGTTTTAGCCAAATCCATTCAGTAGTTTTTACGTGAAAGAGTAACAAACATCCAACCATCCATCTATACGCACAAACTTTCGCGTTTATAATATTAGTAAGGATGTGGTAACGATCCTGGAACCTTCCGATGCCCTCGTAGACCCGGAATCCGAGAGGCGCGCGAACTGTAAAGTAGAGCGACAGTTACACAAAACTCCCCTAAAATACTAAAAGTCATAATCCCTCAACATCATTTCCAGCGACCGCCCTGAACCGAGGTCCAAGCAAGCAAGCGCAGGTTGCTTAGTTTGTAGTTTTTAAACCATTTATTAAGCCTGGAGCTCTGCTCGACTTTATCCCCGGTGAAGTAGCAAAAGCCTCGTGGCTACATACGTAAGTCCAACCGAAAAAACAAAAAAAACGATCCTGGATTTTCAAGGTCTGTTAAGAGAAGGCCCATATTCAGCAGTGGATGTAAATGGGCTGTTGAAGAAGAATCAGTGCCGGATTAAGACTACTTGATGTCCTAAGTAAGTCATCCCTGTGGGCCCCCCTATTCATAACTTAAATTCAAGATTCACCATTTTCAAACAATTTTTTTTATATTTCAGGGTGGGCCCTCTTCGTAACAGCTACAGGTGTAGCACAGATATTCCTAGCCAGCGCTCTATCAAAGACTGCCGATAAAGCAGCTAATTCCGACAAGGTACAGTTTCAGATGGACGAAGGAAAACAATTGATATGTCTAGCTTAAGTTAATGGTAAAGATCTGGAATATTTTGAATGCGAAAGTAAAGTATTTCTGTGCTACTCTCACGTGTTTCCAAAGTTGCTATTTCTTTGTTTACTCATTTTGGCGCCCCTAGGTAACTGGCGTCACGAGATAAATGGCGCCCCTAGACAACTGGCGCCCCTATACAATTGGCGCTCCTATACAACTGGCGCCTAGAGCATCCAATCTATTTTAGAGCCGGTACTATTGTAAAGATTAAGCATCACGAATTCCTGTAATATTATTTTAAGATACCAGTATGTTATATCCTATTATATATCAAACATTATGACTGACTCTAAGAAAAGCTATAATTTTTAAAGTAAATAGCTATAATATTATCTTAATTAAGAATGTTTATTTCTATATACGTCAAAGCAAGGAGAACATCAAAGTTTAATTTGAGAGTTTTGCTTACAATATTTAAAATAACCTTCAATTTTGACCCCATTTCAATAACATAAATCCTTTTCGAAATAAGTAAATTATAATGTTTTTGAGGCTTCTAATATTTTCATTAAACAACTCAATGGAACATTCAGTTGTGAGTCTATTTTAAAACAAAATCTTATATAAATGATTTTCCTCGACTAGATACCGACGTCGTTTTTGACTAATGCGGCAAAAAAATATACGCCGAAATCTCTGTGCGAGAATACGTGTAGAAAGTTTTATTAAATGTTTGTTGGCGGACAACAGCAAATCTGTATTATATAGATTTTGTTTATAAAAATAACAATAATTACATCAATTAATGTTGAATGGGCATGCATACTAAAAAAATATGTTTAGTCCGTCAGTTAGATTACTAAAAAATATTGGACACGTATTTTTTTTCGTTCCTCAAACAAAAAATGACGAAGATAAGAGACGAAGACAGCCCGTTGAAATTTCGTGTGACGTCATTTCTAGGTACAATTTTACCTAGTAGTGACGTCACAAGCCCCCCTCTCCTGAACTTTATAGTTTGTTGTTGCTTTGTATCTTTGACAATTTTTATTGATTTCATAAATCAAATAAACTGGTAATTTAACTGGCGAACTAAATATATTTTTTTAGATGTCATGCCTAATACATTAATATTTAGGTAATCGTATAGCAAAAAATCAAGATGGTATAACATTGACACACACTTGACAATGGCAATTCTTTTTTTGAGAAATAGTAAGGAATTTTAGACTTATATTTAAAATGTTTTCCTATTATTATATAAGCTGTCATTTACAATTGTTAGTCACAAGTAAAATCAAAGAATCTTTACATTAAAATACTCATTTGTTAGATATATAGAAACATAATACTATTTATTGTTTTATTAAAACACTTTATTATATTATAAATTATATAAGAACAAAAAGATAACTGAGTTAAGCGACATCATAAATTATATCTAATACTAAATTCCCGCGCGCGGTTTCACCCGCGTAACTCCCGTTCCTGTGGGAACTTCATAATTAAATATAGCCTATGTTACTCCTGGATAACGTAACTTTCTAATGGTGAAAGAATTTTTGAAATCGGTCATCGGTTTTGCAAATGAACAATCAAATTTTTCCTCTTTATAATATTAGTATTCAGTATATATTTTACATCATTCGTAGCGTAGCGGTATTTGGCTCGCTTTAAATATCGGAGGACGTGGGTTCGATCCCCACGCCGGACAGGAAAGCTTTGTGTAAATTCTAAGATTTATTTCAGGGTTTGGTTGGTTTAGGGACGACCCGCCGTGCCTCGGAAAGCACGTTAAGCCGTTGGTCCCGATTGTTATAACATCATCTATAATAATCGTATATCAAGGCACGGGCAGCAGCGTTTCCTTTCCTGTTGTGGTGCAACATAATCCTGCGGTCACCAAGCCGCCTGCCAAACGTGGTGACTATGGCAAATACGCTGACCGGGAAAAGGCCCATGTTCATCAGTGAATATATAATAATAGTAAATGGGCTGATGATGAAATATTGAACTTTGTATGTCCGTCAGGCTGAAATAAATAAAAGGATTAATGCAAATGAAATTTGGCATATAAATAGTTTGTAAACTCGATTAACTGCAATACTTTGTTACTTCTGGTAACTAGTGTTGTTCAAGGTTCGATTTCCACTCTAGCCTACAGTTTGCGCGGACCATCCCTTTTTCTGGTTGTGCGACACAAGGGTTTATTTTCCTATCTATACTAATATATTAAGAGTTTGTTTGAACGCGCTAATCTCAGAAACTACTAGTCCGATTTGAAAAATTCTTTCACTGTTAGATAGCCCATTTATGGAGGAAGACTCAAGGCTATATTTAATTTTAAAGTTCCTACGGGTACTGTAGTTACGCGGTTAAAACCGCGCGCGGAAGCTAGTTGTCTATAAAATATATTTAAGAGTCGTCGAATGAAGCTAGGTACAGCTGGAAATAGAATTATAATAGAATAATGTGTTTACAAATATTATAAACTGTTCCTAGATAAATGAAAATTGCCGTAATTTTATATGATTAAGAATGGTTTTACTAGATCAAGAAAAATATATGGCATTTTTTGAGATCTAGAAAGCACTAAAATAATTATTTTAAAATTGGCTTGACGTTTAGAGATGAAAACGATATCAGCCATGTTGATCTATATACATTATTTGAGTCAAGATCTATGACGTCATGACTCAGAAACTTTAATAGTTAAGGATCGCGTTTATGTTTTTTAACAAGATATATGATGTCACGAAATGGCTGATAGCGTTTTCGGAAGTTAAAGACTAAAGAAATAATTTTCATATTGAGTTTATACAAACATATTCAAGTCTTAAGAACAGAAATTATTATATTAGGTTCCATATGACAAATACTTTTAGAAATAAACATCATTGTAACATAATTTCATATGTGTCAACTAGCCTATTAGATAAATGTAACAAAAATTGTTATTTACGCATAATGTCTTCTGTATGAAGTGCCATAATAATTGTTTGGCTTTAATTTGTTTAAACGTTTTGTAAGTTTAGTGTCATCCTTGATTTCTGTAGGGTTGGCATACCGTAGAATCAGATTACGAAATAATTTTTCGTATCTTCGATCTGACTAATCGGTGATTTTATGAACACACTAGCTGACCCGTCAGACGTTAACCTGTCTTAACTAAAACTCTATAATTATTAGGCGTGATAACTCTGAACTAACCGTGATGTGCCCTAAGAGCAGCACGCATTCTGTCAATGTTATGTCAAACGCTAGGTTACATTAAAAAAATACAAATATTGTCAAAAGCACTTAGGTAACATTAGAAATGTATAGGGTGCCTAAGCTCCTGATAATAACAAACACAATAAAAAAAGATTTTGCGAAATCAGTCCAGCGGTTCTCGCTTATATGAGAGTTTAGAACCGTTTTAAATGCAATACTGAATCATTTTACGATCTGATATTAAAATTACCGAAAGCAACAGTTACTGACAGAACTATCAACACATAGCTGGAACAACTGAAAGAATTGCGCTGAAATTTTGCACACGAATCCAAATTTGCATATGCAGTATGTTATGGTTGTCAATCTCTCGACAGTTTATAATTTCGCGGGATAGATTATAATTTTACGGTCACATATACGTAAACGACATTATTAGATATACAAAGACAATGTAGCGACATCTACAGTAGCCGCACAAAAACTTCAAGAAGACAAGCAGCGCCATCTACCACCTAGAATCCCAACTAACCTGTATCACGCAATACAAGTTCGCAAGCCAATTCGAACATATACAAGTTCCGAACAGTAACAAATGGCCGTCGGTCGCCGGGCATACCACCTCGCCCGGCAAAGAAGATCTTCATTTTCTGTGGAGGAACACCACCAACCGTTCCTCTACAACAATATTATAATATAACAATATTAACAAAATTTTAGTTTTATATTTAACTATCAAAATTAATAAATCGCAGTATTATTTTTCTTAATGTTTATCAGTTTTTTTTGGTGTTTTATGTTTAGTTTTATGAAATTGTATACTATTTATAATTTAGGTTTATTAAATATGTGTCAGAAAATATGTATGTTATTAATTAGTAAGTTATTATGGTCAACTCTGAATTATTATAATCCATTTCACATAAGAATGACATCTGTCACTGAACCCTTTCTATATGAAATATATTATAGTAGGTACCAGCTAATGATCTATAATAAATTAAGTAACATGTCCTGACTGACTGATTCATCAACGCCGAGGATATACTACTGAAGCTAGACACATGATATTTGAACCGTGGCTTCCTTTTGTGACGTCCACTAAGAAAGGATTTTGTAAAATTCAACTCCTTTTTTTGTCCGGGGGGCAATGCTTTTACGCATTCACACCGCCGCTGTAGCGTATTCGCGCGCTGGCGGTGGGATATGTGGGACTCGCCCTCTCTATAGCGTGGTATGCTAAACTCATATCATACCACGCTATAGAGACGCATACGCACCGGGTACGCATGCGGAATCCGGCCCCAAAGGGCTGAAAAAGGAGGGCATTTTAATCATAAAGCTCCAACGGGAACGGGAGTTGCACAGGTTAAACCGTTGTATTAAATGGTAGATACGTCACGCTCGTGTTTTGTTAAGACAAAATTTCTCCCTACAGAGTAAACAGGACGGCATGAAAGTTAGCGTGTGCTAAAACGAGACGGACATAGGTTCAAGTGTGCCAATTAGCTTAATTTCATGGTGCCAGTTTTCAAGCCCGGATGCCGTATTTACCTCCTTTTACTATAACTTTTTAATATTTCTACCAACAGTTTGTATTGAAGCCATGAATGTTTGAGATTTTATTTCTGTATGTATGTAGGTATTCTAAGAAAATCTCGCGAACATAATAAGTTAGTGTTTAAATAAATATCACAAATGGACTTATATTTTTGTATTAGTGTACCGATAAGTGTAATTTTCACTTTAGTTTTACTAACATAGTATTTTAAGGAATATATTTTTACAAAATATTGCTATATACAAATATATCTCTGTATTTTATACCAATATACAATTTTGAAAAAAAAATAAGTGTTTTCTTTTATTTTCATTGTGTAAAAATGAAGATTTCTTTCCGGGTCTGGTTGATTGAGGGACTGCGGAAGGCACGTTAAGCCGTTGGTCCCGATTGTTATAACATCATCTATAACAAGCGTAGGTATACCTACCAGTTAACGTTACAATATAATACTGCGGCCACCAACCCGCCTGCGACTGTTGCACAAAATTCCCCTAAAATACTAAAAGTCATAATCCCTCAATCTCACTGGCAGCGATCGCCCTGTGCCGAGGTCCAAGCCCCACAGGGGACGCCCTCTTGCGCATGTTGCTTAATTTGTATTGTTTAATCAATTTTTCAAGGCTGGAGCTCTGCTCGATTTTATGCCCGGTGAAGTAGCAAAAGCCTCGGAGCTAACTATATATGTCCGTCCGAAAAAAAAAACCTCTAAATCTTCAATAAATTTAATTTAATTTAAAAAGACAACTCCCGCACTAGGGAAGTAAATCCCTGTGTCGAAAGATAAAGATGCGCTTCTAAGACCTGTACTGTATCAGCCTATTTAAGTCCAGTGCTGAACATTGGCCACCTCTTAACAGACCCCAGCAAGCTAGGGTCGCTGGGGGATATTGCCATAATCACCAGGCTTTGCGGATTGGTTACCGCAGTAAGATCAGAGGCGGATTCACCATAACCGTATGAGACAGCACACACCGCACGCGCAGGTATACGTTACGCAAGCGGTGTGTCCTGTCTCATACGGTTCCATACATTACAACTCAGTGGAACTTGCACGTCTATGCATAGGCATCCGGTGTGCTCGAGCCTTAATGCAAACTAGGCACGTGCCTAGTGATGCGAAGGTACCTACAAAGAGGCGCGCGGGCGGAATTGACGCCGGAACATCAACTGTAGTTTAACTTCTGCCACACATGTAGTAACTACAATGATCATTTTTTTACTAATATTAGTTATTTATAAAATGGGGCGCCCATGATATGCTTGCCTACGACGCTCTCCACTTGTGAATTTTTTCACAAAAAACCTTTCAATATTCTTGCTAATTTCTTTCGTAATTCTGTTTATTAGGTAGTGTGTCGTACGAGTTATCAGGACGGTTCCAAATACTCCGTCACTTTCTCGCCAATATTTTTTAAAATTTCTGCACTTTTCAAAATAGCTCTGTAGAAATCCGGCCAAAATACTTGTATTTGGTCGATAAATCGCGATTTTTGTTCGCGACTAGTTCCAATTCTTGCTCCATTAGATAGATCCCGTCGAGACCTATCCCGTAATGCCCCATTTGTTGGGTTATCTGCGATAAAATGACAATTTTTTTTTACTCTGGATAAGATGGTGAATATCCTTGAGCTAAAAGATGCTGCTGTCCATACATCAGCTGTATATCCCTTAGTCGCCCCTCTACGATTCCCATGAGAAGACGTTGAGAGTTCAGAAGCATAAGTTCGAATGTGACATTATACGTCAGAAACAATTGTCGTATGTGCCTTCATCGTAAAATGATTTTTTTTCGGACGGATACGTAGTTATTTACGAGGCTTTTGCTTACTTCACCGGGCATAAAGGCGAGCAGAGCTCCAGTCTTTAGAAATGGTTTAAAAACTACAAACTAAGCAACCTGCGCAAGAGCGGCGCCTTCTGTGGGGTTTGGACCTTGGATCGGGGCGGTCGCTATCGATGGGATTGAGGAATTATGTCGCTCTGCTTTACAATTCGCTGACCTCTCGGACTACGGATCTACGAGGGTACGGATGGCTAATACATCTGTCCTTACGCTTCTGAGGTCTAGATATGGTGGTCTTTTCTAAGCCGGAAACCTTAACCTCACGCCTAACCACTTTTAATAGGTACCCATTCATCAAGGAATATGTTAATCCAATTATCATTTCAAACATAACCTGTCTGATAAAACGATTTTCATCAGAATTTAGAAGCATTGCCTAAAGCCATACCGATTTTATATCCTTGAATCAAAGGGCAAAATAAAAAATACTGATTTGTAAATCACGCAGAGAAAATAGAGGAACCTTGATTGATGTGCACAGGATCGAACCGGGTACCCTCGGGGAATGCCTGTCGTGCTATAATCACTGCGTGTGAGGTGATTGATTCATGTATGTAAGACCTATTCGTGGAGACGGTAAGAGATTTTCGACTTAATGGTTAAGAAATAAGGTGGTATTTTGAAGTTTTGTGTGGTAGCGAAATTGTTGTTGATTGAGGTTTGGTGTTAGTGACAGCGGGGCGTTTATGTAAGTATATGTGTAGTTTATTTGTTGATGAATTATGATTGAATTTAATTTTAAATAAGGATGACGACTGAAATGACGATGAAAAAGTATATTTAATCCCAAAAAAAGCTGACGAAGATACAGCGCGTTAAAATATCTTGTGACGCCACTCTTAGGTACCATTTTACCGAGGAGTGACGTCACAATCCCCTCTCTCCTTAATTTTGTTGCTCTGTAAGTATCCTTGTAAAATTTTATTGATTTGATAAATCGAACAATACGTGTCCAATATTTTTTGTTTATGTAACTGACGAACCATATAGTTTTTTTTAGTTATCATCCCTATTTAATACATTTGTTTGCTAAGCGGATGTAGTTCGTTCTAACCTCTAACTTGGGAAGCTGTAAGTCCATATTTCATGTACGGACATTCGATATATCTTTATGACTGCCTTTGGTTGCGGTTATATAATTCATATCCTTTTATCAGCTTACAAAAATCTCCGAACACCAATCTTATCTTTTTATAGTGACTTCATCCGAGTAAAACAAAGATTTTATATGCTATCTAACCATCACAGTTCCGTATAATTCTCCATAACGGTAGGAGACTACATATTCGGAAAAAGTGTCAAACAGACAGACAAAATAAATGGTCCAGCCGTTGTTCAGATTGGCCGTAAGAAACAGACAGAAACACTTTTTTTGAGTTTTTGTTATTAGTAGCCTAATATGTATTTATTAAAAAAAAAAACTGTTACCAATACAACCATACACTTCAATTTTATTTATCTGTATCTACAGATAATAATCTTAAATACCTTGCGTTATGAGAACCGCTCTCACACACCCCCTAACTTTATATCGATAACTATTCAACGGAATTTGAAAATTGCCCTCAAAAATGTTGTGCGTTTTGATTGATCGACTCAATTCGAGTTTATCTTTGATTTCAAGTTAAATGTCGGTCTGTTTAATTGTACATAATGTTTCTTTGTTACTTATGGCTCTTAATAATCTTGAATATCCGTTTAATATGTAGTTAATTCATTGTGTTGGAATTAAGGAAAGATTTTAGAGTTTTTGTTAAAAATATAATATGATTTATCTAACAGTTTTATAGGAATCTTGATAATTGTCTATCTTTTTCATAATATACGATAATAAACTTGTGGAATATTTAACTGCACCGTTTTTATAACATGCCGCTACTAGCTTTTGCTCGTGACTTCGTCCGCATGGCATATGTGTAATTCTCGAAGGACTTTTTTAGCGATAAAACTTATGATTCGTTTCCTCCCATCAAAACATTGTATCAGTTTCTGTGGATTTTCGGAACTTTTCTTTATAAAAATCTAGTATTTAGGTAGATGATTCATATTCCACACTATATATCTACTATACTTACCTAAGACGTCACAAAATGGCTGATAGCGTTTTCGGCGATTTAAGTCATAGACTAAAACAAAAGAAAAATATTTACACAACCATCTTTTAATTTTATAAGCTTTATATAATTAGGTTTCTTATGACAAATATTTTCAGAAATAAACATGAATTAAGTATAAACTTTTAAACTTTCGCGTATCATAATAATAATATATAGCACATACGTAATATAATTTAATATAAAAAAGTTATTTTATCGCGTTGATACCTGTGTGCTATATATTATGAATTAAGTAGCCTATATTAGATTAATCTATATAAATAAAAATATATCTCTAAAATGTATGTACGCATATCTGGAGACCTACTTACTATTATATACTTTTTTATTGTGTTTCTAAATCAGAATGTGGTTTGTAAAATAAATTATAACGACAGGAAATGTCTGATTTTTTTCCAAGAGCAAATCCGAACAGCTAGTACACCACTACATAGTTTTTTTTTGTTTTTTTTTTTAAGATTACTAGCAGACTTTTGCATTCTACTAGTATTCTTGTTAACTCCTCATACTAAGCTAAATGCTTGTGTTAAATAATTACTCAACGGATTTTGTTGCTATTTTTTTAATAGATAAAGTGAGTCAAGAATAAGTTTATAATCTTCCTAATAATAATAATAATGATGTATTTTCAGTAATATACAGGTTTATATGCAAAATATATCAGCATTGCACCCGTGCGAAGCCGGACGCTAGTAATAAGTACCTACTTATATTATATAGGTAGGTACTACTGTTAGGTACCTAATTATCAGCTTCAAGGTTACTAACCCGCCACTTCCATCAAATCTACACAGTTTCCGAGAACAAGGCACACAAACGTAACATACATATTATACTCGTATTCAAAACATTTGCGCTTACAAAACTTACAACCAATGAGCGTGCCGCTCGCCCCCGGCTCGTCACGAACCAGCAAGGTATGGCATGGCGGTTTCATTGCATGTGCTATATTATTATTATACGTACTTTCAACACTATATAAGGTGCATCCACAGTATATGCCTTCACTTCAACAATATATAGTAGCATTTCCGTGCTTTTGCCATACCTACTGGAATCAAAAATCTAGTCCCAGTTAAAAAAAAAACACACAAAATAAAAAAGGAGATAGTATATATAGTATATCATCTGTAGTGATTAGTACCTAGCTACGTTGGTGAAGAACACACTTAATGTGGGGTCAGTATAAAATACATAATACAACCGCGAGGCGAGGTCAGGATTTAATATAAATTTTATTTTCAGTAGGTATGCAAAGAAAATTACACAAAAAATCGTCACTATTCGTGGTTTTTTTTTTTTCATACATCACACTATATCCCGTTAAACGGATGTCATATACTTTAAAAGCACCTTATTTACACCTTATAAAGGAAAAGGTTAGGTACCTGCGTCTATACATATAATAATTATACTGTATGTATGTTTAGCTGGTAAGTACCTATAGGTTACCGGATATCATATTATTATCATAGGTACTTTTTTTCTTTTTTTTACGGACGGAAATATGTAGTTAGCCCCGAGGCTTTTGCTACTTTGCCGGGCATAAAGGCGAGCAGAGCTCCAGCCTAGATAAATGGTTTAAACACTACAAACTAAGCAACCTGCGCAAAAGGACGCGTCCCTTGCGGGGCTTGGCCCTCGGCTCAGGGCGGTCGCTGACGATGAGATTGAGGTATTCTGACTTTTAGTATTTTAGAGGGTTTTGTGCAACTGTCGCTCTACTTTACAGTTCGCGGGCCTCGGGTCTACAAGCACATCGAAAGGTTCTTAAACTAAGGGTCGGGAGGGCGATGGGGGGATTGATATCATACTACGTGATGCAGTTGCCAGGAGGCTAAAAACATAACAATATTACGATTACTTTGATAAAAATTTCTTCGCTACTCACTGCAAAATAATATATTTTAAATATATCACTTTGTTAAGTTAGCTTACCTTCAGTAGCAATCAAATGTCACTTTATAGAGTTAGGCCCGGACTCAACGAAAGCGGAGACGAGACGAGCGAAGAGAAATGTTTTTTTAACAACCAAAAGAATTTCGTTATTTAGGTAGGTACACATCTCGTCTGCATAACAAAATTCTATTGGTTGTTAAAAAACATATCGGCTTTAATGTAGCTTTTTTTTATTAAACATAGTCTTACGTTTGACGATAATCACGCTTGATGTAAGGCGAAGATAAGGCCTAAGATGATACACGCTTGCCTAGAAAGTGTCTGTTCACTTTAGCCTTAAAGATGTCCAGAATATTATTATACAAAATTCTATAATAATAGCGTTCCGGAAAAACTGACCCCGGCAGAGAATTCCACTCCTTAGCCGTCCGCATTATCAAAGAAGAAGCAAATCGCTTCGAGCGTATTGAAGGAATGTCTACAACAAAAGGGTGAAACCGCTCGCCGCGCCTAGTCGTCTGGTGATGGAAGGGTGAAGGGGGTATCAGGTTATGTAGAACCTCCGCACACTCCCCGAAATGTAGCCGATAAAAAACATTTTGTAGCTTCAATAATACAGTAACAATAACATAGGAAATGCGTTACAATAACCCTACAGTGATGATGACATTTTTATCGAAGTCTAAGTCATATCGTTACGTGATTAGGTTCCAGTTTAAATACGAGCGCTACATAAATACTAGAACGTAAATATTTTGTATACAGATTAGTGCACTTTGAATAAATAATTTGCTTCTTTTCTTTCTTTATCACTACTACAATAATCAGTATTATACGAAGTGTCACATCCCGACCCTTAGTTTGCTAAGATTCTTCCGATGGCCTAGTAGACCCGAAGTCCGAGAGGCCCGCGAACTGTAAAGTAGAGCGACAGTTACACAAAACTCACAAACCGTCAGCGACCGCCCTGAGCCGAGGTCCAAGTCTCCCAGTTTGTGGTGTTTAATTTAAACCATTTATCTACGCTGGACCTCAGTTTGCCTTTATGCCCGGTGAAGTATCAAAAGCCTCAGGCCTAACTAAATAAATGTTAATACATTTATTTAAAAATAAGATTTAGTGTGGGATGGGATGAACTAGCGAACGATTTAAGCTCACTCCCAATTGGCTTTGGATCGCAACAAAGCGGCCGTATTCCAATGACTAGGGCCTCGGACTTGTGGTCGCCGGTTCGATCCTAACCCATGCACTACCGACGTGAACCCACTCGTAACACAAGCATTTTAGCTAAGCAAGAGGGGTTAACAAGAATACTAGGAGACTGCAAAAACTCTGCTAGTAATATAAAAAAAAACGCCAACTTGTCTTTGAACTGACTGACGGATCAACGGACAGTCTATACCGCTGATCATAGACACCTGAAACTTGAAGGGTGCACTCTCTCTATGACACGAACGTATGCATCTCTTAAGAAAGAATTTTTAAAAGTTCCAGCCCTAAAAGCGAGAAAATGGACGGAAAGGTTTTATCATCATCCGTATAGCGTCCACTGCTGAACATGGGCCTCCTCCTCCGGGAGGGGTTTGCCATAGTCACCACGCTTGGCTGGCGAATTGGTGACGGCAGTGTTATGTTGTAATACACAGGGAAACGCTGCTGCCCGTTCCCTGGTATACGCTTGTTATAGATGATGTTATTACAATCGGGACCAACGGCTTAATGCTTTTTGCTTCCCTCAAGCAACCAGACCCGGCAAGAAATCTTAGAATTTACGCTAAAATTTCGTGTCCGGTGTGGCGATCGAACTCACGACCTCCGAGACTTATACTACGTCTCTGAGGTTGTCGGCAAAGTTTGTATAGTGAAATGAAATAGGCATTTAGGTAGACAAAGTCAAGCACAGTTGGTAATAAATGTGCTTGACTATGTCTGCGTAAATTTAAATTTCTCTAATCAACAAGATCTGAGTTCTGACTAGTGACTTTAAAATAAATAAAGTCACTTCCAAAAATTTAACAACAAGAGAATATTTATCTACTTCAGAAATACCTCAGTTTCAGTAGCTGACTTAGTTCGTGAGCCGCGCGAAACCATAGCGCGATTCAGGAAAGTTGAACAGCGCCATCTAGTGTATACTTGTAAAAACTTGTGATAACCTAGTTAATGTTTACGACTTCTTTACGCAAAAACTACCAAACGGGCTTGAAATGAAATTAAGCACACGGATAGAATAAAAACAGTGTTAGCTAATGAATAACATCTTTCAGTTGATTTATTAGATAACTACATTGCCATATACAACGCCATCTAGTATTAGACTTGCGGAAGTTATACTACTGAATGTATTGGATTTTTTTGTATAAGGTGGTTACGTATTATCAGAGACTATATTATTTCAACATAATGATATGGATATTATCATTCTCGTATATTGAGAGTCGTTGTAGAATAAAAATAAACTGGGAAGTTCAGAGTTCAAATGTTTGTTGCTTTGTTACTTGGCGTTGCGTAATAGTAATTTCAGAGTTTGTACAAAATAGATGTACCTACATAATCTTTTTTTGTTCAGAGGAGCGAGTGTACGAGTATACTTACTGCAGGTCATTATAAACATATTCATATCATCATCATCATCAGCCCGTACAACGTCCACTGCTGAACATGGGCCTCCTCCCGAGGGAGGGATTTGCCATAGTCACCAAGCTTGGCAGGCGGATTGGTGACCGCAGTATTATATTATATAGACTCATTAACTCAAATCACCTTGTTTTTGAGAGAGTGAGAGAGAGTTTTGGAAGGAGCGGAGTCTCTTAATACAGGCATCTTTTGCTTAAAAGGAGGCTCCAATCTCAAATTTGTTGTACGTTTAAGGTTATCAAATAAACTTTTTTTTTTTTTTAATTGTATAGTAATACACAGGAAAACGCTTTTGCCCGTTTCCTGGTATACGCTTGTTATAGATGACGTCATGATGTTATAACAATCAATCAAATCAATCCCTCAATCAACCAGACCCGGAAAGAAATCTTAGAATTTACACAAAGATTTCATGTCCGGTGTGGGGATCGAACCCACGACCTCCGATACTTAAAGCGAGCCAATTACCGCTACGCTACGGAGATTGCGTAATAGCAGCATTGTATTTTTTTTTTTCAATGTAATTAGATTACTAGCAGTTTTGCAGTCTACTAGTATTCTTTTTAACCACTCGTGCAACGCTAAAATGCTTGTGTTACGAGTGGGTTCACGTCGGTAGTGCAATGGGTGGGGTTCGAACCGGCGACCTCAAGATCACAAGTCCGACGCCCTAGCCATTGGGCTATGGCCGCTTTAGCTCTAGAAATGCAATACAGCAATGAATACCTTTTTATCGAAATAAAAAGCGATAAAAAACATTATTTAAAAGAATAAAAAAAATTATAGTCATTTTGTTATCTAATTACCTTCCTGAAGTCATTGCGTAATACACAGTCTCACGACATTTAATAATAATATGTAGTTAAACTTCATCAAACAGTAGGCCTAAATATATTTTTAATAACTACTTACTGCCATACGAAGTTATCTATATGTCCTACAAATTTCGAGGCGGGTTCCGTATTAAAAAAAATGTTCATACCTTTTTTTTCTGAAGTACTTTCGTAGTTAGCCACGAGGATTTTGCTACTGCACCGGGCATAAAGGCGAACAGAGCTCCAGCCTTAATTAATGGTTTAAAAACTACAAACTAAGCAACCTGCGCAAGAGGGCGCCTCCTGTGGAGCTTGGACCTCGGCTCAGGGCGGTTGCTGGCGAGAAGATTGAGGGATTATGACTTTTAGTATTTTAGGGGGTTTTGTGCAACTGTCGCTCTACTTTACAGTTCGCAGGCCTCTCGAACTTCAGGTCTACGAGGGAATCGGATGGAAAATGTTGGTACCGCAAGGTAATAGACTAATTGTGCATATCGATTTTACCCGCCCTAGTTCTGTTTTCCTAGGAACTTCATATTTAAATATAGCCTACCCTCAATACGCATCTCCCATTCGCGTAGGAATACCTTCATATCCTACTAATATTATAAACGCGAAAGTTTGTAAGTATGGATGGATGTTTGTTACTCTTTCACGCCAAAACTACTGAACGGAATTGGCTGAAATTTTCCACAGGGATAGGTTATAAGCTACAAAACATAACGCTCCGACCCACTGGCGCAGAGTAACGCGGGTAAAACCGTGGGGTGCAGCTGGTTATACTCATATATGAAGATTTTGTTTCTTTGCTGATCTCAGTAGATTATTTCCCGTGAGACCGATTTCAAAAAATCTTGAACTGTTAGATAGGTTATTTATCAAGATAGGCTGTAGGCTATATTTAATTGGCAATATTTTAGCTTCCCGCGCGAGTGAAAACACGCGCGGGAATCTAATTAAAACAATAAAGTAGTGGGTTTACTATTTCATTGTATCTACGGAACCCAACAACTCACATTATGTACCGACTACCACGATTTTATGATTGTAATTATTTATATAATTTAATTGTAACCTACCGGTTTCAAATAGTAGGCTTGCTTAGTTAATTAATACTTGCTTTGTTTGATAGATAAATCTATGAATACGGTTGTTGTTTTTGTTCAACTTCGTAGGTAATGTTTGTGTGAAAGTAGAAGATTAGATTACTGGCAATGCTATTTTCAATCTCAAAAACCTAAAGACAGAATTTTAGTTTCAGGCTTCTTTTTGGAATTTGGTGCACTCTTTGCACCGCCTGCCGTCCTCCCCACCGCAAAAATTATGCACAATGGGCAATGGGCATGCAAAAATCAATAAATCTATGTTAGTCCACTGCTGGATAGGTCCCACCTGATTTGCGCAATGACACCTGGTCTTTTGCCTTCCACATCTTACTTCGGCTACCCTTTGCAAGTCATCGGTACATCTTGCCGGGGGTCGTCCTAACTTACGTTTGACGAGACGCGGTCTCCACTTTGGGACGTATCTGCTCCAACGGCAGTCAGTCATTCTGCAGTCATGGCCCATTGCCACTTCAATTGAGTAAAGTTTTCTGTCGGATAACTTCATTGCGAAGTTTATCTTTAAGAGAAACTCTAAGCATAGTTCGCTCCAAAGTTCGTTAAACGATTTTGAATTTGTGGACCAGCGCAGCTGTAGGTAAGTGTCGATGTCTCAGCATAACAGATAGACAAACAGGAGGACAATAAAAACATGTTGTAACAATTAGGTGCCTACTACCTCTGCCAATGAGACATTCAAGACACATAAAACACCGCCACTGGTTTTTTATTTTTTTATGGCAATCTGCCGGCTTATTCTGCAATTTCTGCCAGTGTCATGTAATGACCGCCACTTATTAACTGTTCTTATCTGAGTGACACGCGCAGGTTGAAAAATTCTGTGTCATAGCGGGGTTAGGACGCTACTGACCGCCGACTAGATATCCGCAAAGTAACGCCTGATTCTATTAATCATACTTAATTAAGTTAGTTGGGCTAAAGTATTTTCGCACTTGGCCTCTTAGGTGGCCCTTTGTATGTTATTCATCATCCTAATTTGTCATCACAAGTTTTCACAAGTATACCACTAGATGGCGGTGTTCAGCTTTTTTTTATTTGTATTTCGGACGGATATTACATAGTTAGCCCGGCCTTTGCTACTTTATCGGGCATAAAGGCGAGCGGCGCTCCAGCCTAAATAAATGGTTCAAAAAGTACAAACTAAGCAACCTGCAGATAAGGGTGTCCCAAGCGGGGCTTCGACCTCGGCTCAGGGTAGTTGCTGGCGGAGGGATTGAAGAATGATGGCGAATTTTAGCAAATGGCACGAATTTTAGCAACTATCGCTATACCTTACAGTTTGCGGACCTCTCAGACTTCAGGTCTACGAGGGTATTAAAAGGTTCATTGCAAACCTTAAGGGTCGGGACTAGTCGGGAGAGGGACCCTTCCCTCTCCCGACACGTCACTTTCGCGGGCGCATTCTTCTCCAGCGGGTTGTATAGAGTGGTCTCTGTGCAGTGGTGCTAGTATCTTGCAGTCTCTGTACTGGTACGACGAAATCACTACTTACCAAAAGTTGCGATTTCGTCGTCCTTGGGGGTCTTAAAAACAATAATAATATTATGCTAGGTACCCATTTTATAAATTTATGAAAATATAATTACTTTTATTTTATTTTGTATAACTAACTCTCCTTATATCCCACAAGTCATTTGTAAATACCAAATATTTTGATATCAGCAGAAACAATGTTCTAACTCCCACATATATACATCTCAAATTCAACAACAAACTCAGAGATAATTGGAGATATTTCTTTTTTATTGATGTCTGTAATAATTGGCATTCCCTTTTCACGAAGAACCGCGTGTTGATATCGTAGGGTGGCCTCCGTTTCTTTTTTATGGGACTAATCCTACCCACGCTCCCACCACTGCAACTCCTGTAAGCCAGGATTAATAGTGGCACACACTGGAAATGGTAATGAGCACCGAGGCCCACCAAGTTCCCGGAAAAAATTAAACTGCCTTGGGGCCCGCAACGAATTTAATCAGAAAGAATTCAATCCTTGATTGAGGATGTCATCGTCAGCCCGTATAGTATAACAGCCACCGTTGAACTTGGGACTCTTACTGAGACAGTTTTTATGCCATATCACCACGCTTGGCTTGTGATATGACATAAAAACTGTCTCGAATGCATAAAAACTGTCTCGAGTGGCTTGGGTTTGTGACGCCGGATTGCTTATGCGTACCCGGCCTCTGCCAACGGCGGATCGAAGGAGTGTCCGGGGGTTTTAGTGGTGTAGGGTCCTATCCTCGTGGTATGAGTTTTGCGTACCGCGCTATGGAGAGGGTGAGTCCCACATATGCCACCGCGAGCGCGCGAATACGGACCACAATAAAAATAAAAGGTGGGTTTGTGACTACACTATTACCTATATTGTAAGTACATAGCAACGCTATTGCTCGTAACATTCCCTTGTAAACGATTGTTATAGATGATGAAATAACAATCGGGACCAAAGGTTCCTCCACAGAAAATGAAGATCTTCTTTGCCGGGCGAGGTGGTAAACCCAGCAGCCGACCATTTGTTACTGTTCGGAACTTGGCTTGCGAACTAGTATACCTATCGCGTTACAGGTTAATTGGTATGCTAGGTGGTAGATGGCGCCACTCGTCCACTTGTAGTTTTTGTGCGGCTACTCTTGATGTCGCTACAGGTTTTACGTGTTTTACAAGACACGAAGGTCCCTCAACCAACTAGACCCGGGCCCCGAGTCTACTATCGTAATGGCTTGTCCATGAACTGTCAATGACAATTCAATGGTCGTTTTTTTCCCATTTGGTAATCTACTACTACGGTGGCACAATACTTAAAAAAATAGCAGACTCGGCCCCCTGGAAAGAAATTGTTGTTCGGACCGGGAATCGATCCCACGACCTTTGGTTACATCGAGCCTTATATCGCTGCTCCACGGAGGTTGTCATTATTAACTGAGGCCCCATTAACAATAGCCGGAGGATTTAGTTATCCATCAACATTGTGGTTTTGGTGGATCACTGGATCTTAGTGGCTGGTGTTTGGGTTCAACGTGAGCTTTGATTATGTGAATCTTGATACATTGTTCATCTGCCTCCTAAATCTAGTACTGAAAATCTATACCTATCTATACTAATATTATCATGGCATATGGCAGTATCCCTTAACTTCCCTTTTTTTGTTGTCCGGGGGGAAATGCTTTTACGCATCCCCACTGCCGCTGCAGCAGTCCCGCGCCGGCGATTGGGTTTGTGGGACTCGCCCATGGCGTGAAATACTGATCATGCACCACGAGGAAAGGCCCCTATACCACTAAAACTCCGCCGTCCACCGTTGGTGAGGGCCGGGTACGCTGGGCAATCCGGCACATCCCTTAACTACCCTGGCTTTCCAAGGTTTGTTAAGAGGATATACCCATGTTCAGCCGTGGACGTATTAAAAATACCGGTTTTCAAGTTTTATCGTGTATCTGCATATTATTATATCCATAAGTATCTTAATCTTAAACTGAATATAAAATTGTACGCGGTCATTTCCTTATCCGTCATGACGTAGGTAATTAGTGCAGGAATGACGTCACAATACAGATCTATAGACCAAGATGGCTGACATCTGCATCAATTTCTTCTCTTTATGAAGTAAAAATTTTATGCACCAATAGTTTTTTAGGTATTGGGGTAGATTTTGAGTTATTAGGACCAACCGTGCCTCGGAAAGCAAGTTAAGCCGTTGGTCCCGATTGTTATAACCTTATCTACAATAATCGTATATCAAGGAACGGGCAGCAGCGTTTCCTTGTGAGTTACAATATAATACTGCGGTCACCAACCCGCCTGCTACGCGTGGTTACTATGGCAAATACCTCCCTTCCGGGAAAGGCCCATGTTCAGCAGTGGACGTTATACGGGCTGATGATGCTGACGTTTAGGACCAACGCTCAGGGTAAAATCGCGCGCGGGACGCTAGTGACAAATAATTTCGGAAATAATCATGATTGTCACATAATTTTATATGTATAGTTCATATACCACTGTATACATAGTCACCCTAACGTAACCGACACTTGACGCGTGAGAACCGCCGGGAATCGAATCCTGGACTCCCTATAATCAGCCAATCGCAGCACCGCAATTAACTGGCTACGGACAGACAGACGTTATGTACGTATTTGTAATGTTATGCAGTTGAATAATTAATTGTTAGTGGCAATTGTAGGTTTAGAGCTACTTATACAGTGTGGCACAGTGGTTATTACCTACCCTGTGTTGTACGGTACCGGGTTCGTTTCTTATAGTTTATTTAAAACTGATATTTATTCTTTATTGCGCTCATAGAAAAACGAAAAGATATTTTTTTTTTCTTTTTTAATTTTAATACAAACTAAAAGTAACTAATTATAATATACTTATATGAATTTATGAATATTTAATGTTTATGAATTTTCTTCCAGCAAACTCCGAGTATGAGAAAAAAATTGTGGACTATGCATTACCGTGTACATCCAACATACAATTTATTTATACCTGATCGGTATATAAAATAAAATAAAAAAACAATAAAATAATATAAATATACTCCTTAATACTTACATACCATACTTCAATAAATATGATATGATAATCTTCGTGGCTTATCTTATAGGCTTTTTTTTATAATTCTCGCTTTAAGTCTCCGAGGTCGTTCGAGCTTTTATTTGATCTTTGAATAATTTCTAAGATGTTCGGGATTAAGATTATTATAACAATTGTATACAAAGAAACGTAATAGGCATGGTGACTTAAAAAAATCTATTTAGTCCGTCGCGTCAGTTAGATTAACAAAAATATTGGACAATAAGTTTTTTTTTGTGACTATAGCAAAACCTTACCTCGGGAGGAGGCCCATGTTCAGCAGTGGACGTTATACGGGCTGGTGATGATGATGATTTACTACTTCACGGAGCATAAAGGTGACCAGAGCTCCAGCATTAGAGAACAGATGCTAATAAGGTCGAATTTCATCTGTCAACAAATATATTATTTATTCGTTTAATAAAGGCCAAAATATCGATTTTATACATTTGATCTTCAACCCTATTATCGATTGCATTCTACGCGGTATTACATATCACTAAAAGAATGCCGCGAAGCTAACTTATGTCTGTTTGAAATTTATAAAATACCTTATATAGTAGATATGTATAAATTATACGGAATCAGTAAAATAAACTATATGTTGCTCGAAAAATATAGCTTACCTAACTTACCTTAGTTAAGCTTTAACTTTTACATGAAAGAAAATTCATTTATTTACGGCACATAAAATATATAATGACTAATAACTAATCCACAACAATACGACTAAAAGAATATATTTGGTCCGTCATCGACCGTTACTTTAACAAAAGTTGGACCTGCATTTGAACTATATTTTTTGTTTTTTTTTGTCCGTGGGAAAATGCATTTCCGCTATAGACAATTGATATTTCAATTTCGTAAATAAATATATTGCCGTGTGGTTTCCGGCTTAGAATAAACCACCCCATGTCCTCCCATGGGTGTCGTAAAAGGCGACTAAGGGACATATGGCTGATGGATGGGCAGCAGCATCTATTAGCTCAAGGTTTACATCTTACTGCGATCACCAATCCGTCTGCCAAGCGTGGTAATTATGGCAATAACCCTCAACGATCGTGGTTTGCCAAGGTCTGTTAAGAGGAGGCCCATGTTCAGTAGTGGACGTCAACGGGCTGTTGATGATGATAATGATGATGATGAAATAAATATATTAAACTTCGAGTGTCTTGCCAGAACTTGCCGACGCCCTATAGTTACATTACAATATTTAGGGGCGGACTATGAAATTGCGGGGCCTTGGGTTAGTGTGAATTTTGCCTACCTTATACCTAATTAACGTTTCAATTTAACACGATGGATTATTTTTAAAAGTAGGACCCCATAATATCCCCCCGCCTACCACCCTAGGCTCGGCCTCGGGGAGTGGGGGAGATGGGCCCCGCTCCCTTCGAGGCTGACCCATGAGGAGTAGGGACGCCTCTACACTCTGGGCGTCTCTATAATTGGGCAAATGGGCCACTGTAAAAGTGGCCCTGGAGATCCCGCGGTACCATATTAGCCGCGGGTGCCGTTTGGGGGCTGGATTGCTCATGCGTACCCGCCTCCCGCCAACGGCGGATCGCAGGAGTGTCCGGGAGGTTTTAGTGGTGTAGGGTCTTCTCCTCGTGGTATGAGTTAATCATACCACGCTATGGAGAGGGCGAGTCCCACATATCCCACCGCCAGCGCGCGAATACGCCGCAGCGGTGGTGGGAATGCGTCAATGCATTTGCACCAAGACAACAAAAAAAAAAAAAAAAAGGACTCCATAATATGCACAACCAGAGCTCCAAGCCCTACTGATCCAATTTCCAGTGTTTCCGACATTAGCTCTTAGAAGCATACGATGGAGAGGGAAAAATCCTATATACCTCACAGCTGCGGCGGAGGAGATGCGTAATGCATTTTACATACAAACATACATTCACGCCTCTTTCCAATAGGGGTAGGCAGAGACTCCTTCCTTCCACTTGCTACAATCTAGATATACCACTTTAGCCTCTTTTATTTTCATTAATCTCCTTCATGCATGTCCTTCGGCTTAGGGTACTTTTAACCAGCCTTTTTTAAGAACGTCCTCGATTTGAAAGTGGAACGTCCGCCTTGGTCTTCTCCTTCCAACACTTCCGTTCACACTCGCCCTATACATTTTACTAGTTAGTCTCCTTTTATTAATTCTCTCTATATGTCCGAACCAATTCAGCATACCTTTCTCAATCCTTGTCACTTCATCTACTTCCATACTACAACGTTCCCTAATCACTCTGTTCTTAATTCTATCACTCAATTTCACATGCATTTTTCTCTGGAAAATAGGGACTCATTATATTGACGGGACCCTAGGCTGCAGCCAGTGGCGTAGCTAGGTGGGCAAGGGCCCCGGTGCATAGCTTCAAGTGCTGGCGAGTTGGCTGACCCGCCCTTTTCAAAGCTTACGTTAGAGGCCCCCCTGAGATCCGGGACCCTGGTGCACTGCACCACCTGGTCCTACTATAGCTACGCCACTGGCTTCAGCCTAAAAAGGGATCCAAGTATCTTCACGTACACAAACACATATTATTTAGGTGTAAGTTACGTACTTTTGCCGCCTCACGTGTTAGTAATTTACGTACGAAATTACAAAGTTATTGTATAATTGGTTGGAAGACGGCACTTACAAGACACTTCTGCCTTTTATTTATGGGTTTATTAAGTGGAGGTTCAGCTGCCGATCGGAAAATAATGTATTAGATCACTTTATACAGGGTTACTGAGAAATGTAAAGTATTTATCTATTAAATAACCTTTAAGACGAAAGTATTCATCCAATGTGTGTTACCAGTGATGATATATGGATTTGAGACGTGGTCTCGTACTGGGTGCCTCATAAGAAAGCTCAAAGTCGCTTAGCGAGTTATCGAAAGAGCTATGTTCGGCATTTCTCTGTGTGATCGAATCAGAAATGAAGGGATCCGCAGGAGAACAAAGATCGCTGACATAACTCAACGGAATAGCATGCTGAAGTGGCAATGGGCAGGACACATAGCTCGAAGAACTGACGGCCGATGGAGCAGAAAGGTTCTCGAGTGGAGACCACGAACTGGCAAGCGCAGCGTAGGATGACCGCCTGCACGATTGACCAACGACCTCATAAAGGTAAATCGTCAGTGAATGCAGGGCGATAGTAATCGTTACCGCTGGAAATCGATGGGGATCAGTTGTGGACGACAAGAGGCTGATATTATGAAGATTCATATTCATTTATTGCATAGATAGGTATATTATTTACACTACATCACGAATACATCAAATTTCTTGTAACCCTGTATATGTATATTCGAAATGAATGAGACAGGTGGAATCATGTAGCTATTTGTCAATTGAAGACTTATAAATGTGTGAAGCAGAAAATTCACCTGGATTAATTTGTACTTGTACCTGGATGAATATTACCTACATACATACTTATGTATATAAGTTATATGTAATACTTCCTAATAATGTAAGTGATCTTTCTATAAACCAGTTTAAACGATATTTCAAAGAGAAATTAATAAAAAAGCGTAGGAATTATAACATTTCTGATTATGTAAATGAAAAAACTGCTTAGGAGTGAGTTGCTCTGAAACAATACTGCTTTTATTAATAACTAGCTGCACTCCGCGGTTTTACCCGCGTCACTCTGCTCCAGTTGGTCGGAGCCTGATATTTTTTGAAGCCTATTTTTAATCAAGCTTATAAACTATCCGCGTGCAAACTTTCAGCCAAATGAATTCAGTATTTTTTTCGTGCCAGAGTTACAAACATACAAACATCTACTCATACAAACTTTCGCTTTTATAATATGAGTACAAAATAATTCATTCAATTTTTTTTTTAAACACAAATTAGATGCTTAGATGAGATGCTTTTAAAAAATTTAAAAAAAAACCTTACCAATATTATAAATAATTAAGTTTTTAAGCATGTGTGGATAGATGGATGGATGGATGGGTGGATAGATGGATGTTTATTAATCTTTTACGCAAAAACTACTGAATGGATTTTAATGAACTTTACTATAGGTATATGATAATCCTTATACATACAACAGAATAACACATAGGCATATTTAGCTATGTAGTTCCCACGGGAACGGATGTTACGCAGGTCCTCACGCGGGAAGTTGATAATAATTAACAATAATTACTCTATTTAGCCCGTCTGTTAGATTACCAAAAAATATGTATTTTCTTTCTTTCCTCAAAACGTGATTATAGACTAGAACATTCACTTGTAACAGCACATCGATCATTCGCAATTTGTGACATCGGTAACGTCGAATTTTGTGTAAAATAGTCGAATGTTCGAAGTTCTGTTACATGTAAATGCTCTAATTTATACTCACCTATAAAAAATGGCGAAGACACGAAATTTCAACGAATTTGTACGTTGAAATTTCGTGTAACGTCACTTCTACGCACAATTTTAAACTATTTATTAATCTGTGCTAGTAGTGACGTCACAAGTCCCTCTCTCCTGAACTTTATAGTTTACTAGCTGACCCGGCAGACTTCGTACTGCCTCAATCGATACATAAAAGACCTAAACATTTGTATAAAATAAACTGGGCCGTAGAGACTTCGCTTATGCGGTACTCCTACCCCTACACTACCCCTACCCTACACTACCCCTACCCTACACTACCCCCACCCTACACTACCCCCACCCTACACTACCCCCACCCTATACTACCCCTACCCTACACTACCCCTACCCTACACTACCCCTACCCTACACTACCCCTACCCTACACTACCCCTACCCTACCTCTACCCTACCCCTATCCTACACCTACCCCTAATCTACCCCTACCCTACCCTACACCTACCCTAAAAAATCTTAGCAAAAAAATAAAGCTCAAATTGACTCTACATTTTAGTTAGAAAACGTTTGTATGGGAAAAAGAAAAAGGCTGTTTTAAGGGGTTTTCAGGCAACTACTAATAAATTAAAAATTAATTAAAAAAACATTGTCCAGCGGACAAAATTGTGAATCTAAACCATTCCCAGATCCCCTTGAACACACACAAAAAATTTCATCAAAATCGGTCCAGTCGTTTGAGAGAAGTTCAGTGACATACACACTCACAGAAGAATTATATATATAAAGAGTGTTGGTCTGTAACTTTGTAATTTTTTACTGATTTAATAAATAAAAAAATACGTGTCTAATATTGTTTAGTAATCTAACTGACTACTGATTATAAATTTAAATTTACTTAACTTACTTAAAGCTAAAATCAATATCCAATCAGTTATACCTTATAATAATGTCATTCGCTGCGATTTCACTCTAACAACTTGCATGAGAAAAGTCACCTGCGAAGCCTTCTTTCAAATTATAGGTTGCGAAGTACCCAGTTACTCATTACTGGCCGTTCATTAAGTGACCATGCACTGACTTTACAATCGGTAAAAAAATCGAATTATGACATAACTTATTTAGGAATAAACCCTTTGTGAAGTTAAAAATGGCGGTAAGGTTTGTCATTAGGGCTTCGGTTGGGCTGTGATTGGTTGGTAAAATAGGCTTGTAATTTAGGTATAATGTCTCACTTAGTTGATTATACCTACTTATCTACTACTATTTTAACATTAATTTTATTGTTATAATTAGAATCCTTACTAAACCTTTCCTCCGTACTAATATTGTAGGTAAATGCGAAAGTAATTGTGTCTTGACTGGCTGTCTGTCTGTCGCTCTTTCACGACAAAACTATTGAACCGATTTCAATGAAATTTGGTACACAGATAGTGTAGAACATGCGAAGGGACATAGGCAAAAGGGTTATAGAGGATTGAAAGGAGTGGGTTAAGGTTCCACGCGGACGCAATCACGGGCACAGCTAGTCTATGCTATAATATTATAAAGAGCAAATATTTGTATTTTTATGTGTATGTTTGTAATGAAAAAAACTTAAAAACTACTGTGCCGATTTCAAAATCTTTCACCATGGGAAAGCCTCCTCACCCTGAGTGACATAGGCTATATTTAATTATGAAGTACCCACGGGAACGGGAGTAACGCCGTTGAAACCGCGCGCGGGGAGCTAATAAGAAATAATTAGAAGAGAATTCCTTATTTAACAAATACCGAGCCCGAGCCAGTCACGCTCTCTGCCAGGAATACGTGTCGAAAGTTATATTAAATGTTAGTTATAATCGAAGTAATAAGCCAGTTTGCGTTGTAAACGGTGTAAAAATAACACTACAAGAAATAAGGACATCACGATCACATAACATCGGTACAGTGTAATACACACTACAATATTGAGTTGTTACAGGTTTTAAGCAAGCGCGGTATCTCGGCGAGCGGGAGAGACCAATCATAGGTATAACTAAAGTGTTAGTATTAGAACGACTGCGATTACACTGATGTATTAGGTACCTAAATTTAAAGGGTACATGCAATTTATTTTTCCTTTTCTTTTTAAAAAGATAACTAGCTGAGTGTTTAAGTCTACTAGTATTCTTGTTGACCCCTCGTGTTAAGCTAAAATGCTTGTGTTACGAGTGGGTTCACGTCGGTAGTGTAGTTGGGTGGGGTTCGAACCGGCGACCTCAAGATCACAAGTCCGCTTAAAAAACTGGGCATGTTACAATTTTTATTCCGTCTGCTCTATACCTATTGGAAACAAACATTTATCTTGGGTAGTTTAATATTTAATCACAAACTTTGAAAAAAGTAAACAGAATGCGCCAATACTACGTTTTTGTTTATGGCCGTTACAAGGATTTTAAAACAAAAATGCTATATGTAGGTAGGTACCTACTTTTTAACTTTAATTCAGTTTATCTAAAAATGTATTTATTTGGACATTTCCAGGCCTTTGCCGGTACCCTTCAGTTTTAATGACAATTTTATAAATATCAAAGTGTGTTTTTAGTGTTTCTTCAAAAAAGGAAGAGGTTCTCAATTCAACTGTTTTTTTTTTTAATGTTTGTAACCAGAACTTTCGAGTGCATTAACCGATTTGATGATTATTTTTTTATTTGAAACTGTGTTGTTTTATTTCAGGTCTAGTTCTGACAAAGGCATCCATGAGAAGCAGTTCTGACGATGGTATCCATGAGTTCCAAACCATAGAAGTCTATATATCTAAGTCCATATAAATCTGCATTTAGTAGGTATGTGTGCGACATATGGACAAATAACTCAATATCAAGTTCGATATTTATTTTTTTTATTGGAAAGGGGAAAGGTTACTTTGAAGCCGAAGAGATTTTTTTTTTGTTATTTCTTTTACAGTTAAGTTTATGTTGTAACTGAGAGGCGCGTTAAAATTTATTCCTCAGATATTGGTAATGTGTCTATTGAAAATGTTAAAATTACGCAATTCTTTAAATAATATTTGTAATCTGAAGCTGATATCTGTTTATCTGAAGATTCCAAAATCGGCCCTTAAATATTTAATAGATATTTAGAACAATATTCCACACGTATACCGCCTATTAAATGTTAATATATTTAAAAGGAGTTTTTTTTAATTGTCATCAATATGCCAATAAAAAAAAATAGCAACAATGTTTTATGAGTTTACACCAACGCAAAGATAGTTTTTAATTACCTACCTACATAACTTACTACTTACTTTATCACTTCATCAGCTTCTTTACGTCCACTGCTGAACATCAGTATGTTCCTCCATAGTCCTCTCACCATTATCTTAAAAGACCTTGGCAAGCCAGGGTCGTCGAAAGTATTGCCAAAAACACCACGCTTGGCAGGCGGATTCGTGATAGTTTTTTTTTTTTTTTTTTCGGGCGGACATTTGTATTTAGCCCTGAGGCTTTTGCTACTTCACCGGGCATAAAGGCGAGCAGAGCCCCAGCCTAGATAAATGGTTTCAACACTACAAACCAAGCAACCTGCGCAAGAGGGCGTCCCATGTGGGACTTGGACCTCGGCTCAGGGCGGTCGCTGACGGGGAGATTGAGGGATTATGGCTTTTAGGTCGTTCTACTTTACAGTTCGCGGGCCTCTCGGACTTCGGGTCTACGAGGGCATCGGAAGGTTCATAGCAATTGAGCTGATAGATGCTGCTGCAGATCTATCCATTAGCTGTATGTCTCTTAGTCGACTCTTACCACACTATTTTCTCTCGACACTAGTCTATAATAAGCCGGAAACCACACAGCTGGCTTCTATATTTTAATATTTTTTCACCTACATAACAAACAGCCAAATCTGACAGCCTCCGCGGCGAGGCGGTATAAGTCTAGCCTTACGTCTCGGAGGTCGTGTGTTCGATCCCCACACCGGACAAGAAATCTTTGTGTAAATTCTAAGATTTCTTTCCGGGTGTGGTTGGTTGAAAGACGACCCTCCGTGCCTCGGAAACCACGTTAAGCCGTTGGTCCCGATTGTTATGACATTATCTGTATCAATTGTATACCAAGGAACGGACAGCAGCGTTTCCCTGCGTATTACGACCTGCGATACTGCGGTCACCAACCCGCCTGCCAAACGTGGTGACTATGTTAAACCCCTCCCTGGGGAGTAGTTTGCTCAGCAGTGGACGTTATACGAGATGATGATGATGAAAAAAATAGATTAACAAGAGATCGCTACAGAATCAATAATAATAAAAACCATTTTCTCATGAAATATCTCAATTCCCTCAAAGTATTTATTAACAACAGACGTACAAGAATAACAACCCCTTCCATACATCAATAGTACATCACGAGCCTCAAAATAAATCAAACTTACCTTACATTCCGCCATGAGTTATGATACCGCGGTCCCGGGTTCGAATCCTGCACGTAATCACAGCCCCAGGCATGGAATTAGCCCCAATTAACTATGGATCTACGTTTCAACAAAACTTTTTGTTTTGATTCCAAAATATTTTTAGTCGAAAATTTCTATGCCTTTTTAAAATTGGTGTAATTTGCGTTTGTTGTTTTGTAAGTAGTTTTGTTTGTCTGATTCTTGATTTGTACTATTTTTAAAAAATCCATAAAGAAAAAAAAAATTTTTTTTATTTTATTATATTTCATTTTTTTATGATACTCACCGTCAATGGGGTGAATAGGATGTGAATAAAGTAGAGCGGCAGTTACACTAAATTTCATTAAAAAAGTAAAAGTCATAATTTTTCAAATTTACCGCCAGCGACCGCTTTGAGCCGAGGTCCAAGTCTCACAGGTTGCTTAGTTTGTAGCTTATAAACTATTTAATAAGTCTGGAATACTGCTCGCCTTTATGCCCGGTGACTTAGCAAAAGCCTCGTGGCTAACTGCTGATACCCGTTCCCAGGTAAACGATTGTTATAGATGATGTTATAACCTTCGGCTTAATATGTGTTCTGGGGCACGGAGGGTATTCCTTCAACCAGGCCCAGAAAGAAATCATACTATAATATTTCTTGTCGGGTGCGGGGATCGAGACCACGATCCTCTAGACTTATACCGATACGCTACGAGAGGCTTTTAACACGTATTTATTTATTCATTAACTTCAGCACTATGTTAGAACATGGTGGACCTATGGTGGCATTTTCTCCTAGTCTGCCATAGGCTGGGTGATGCAGAGACAGTGTGGTAGGTGTACTAAGGTGGTAGAAACTTGTATAAAAAAAATACCGCAGTGGTTATATAATTAAGTGGCAGCGGCCTTCTTTAGTGCGGAACGTTCTCCGAGTGCTGGTTTCTACTCTGCACAGCAGGCAAGCATTGCCATTCAACGGGATAATGCTGCCAGCATTCTGGGAACCTTGCCAAGTAGAAAAGATTTAGAACAGTAGTCTATACTAATATTATAAAGGGGAAAGATTGTGTGTGTGTATATTTGTAAAACTTAAATACTTCTGTGCCGATTTTAAAAAATTCTTTCACCATAAGAAAGCTACATTCACCCTGAGTGACATAGGCTATATTTAATTATGAAGTTCCCACGGGAACGGGAGTTACCGAAAATAAATAATTTCACTGTGTATTAGCTAAGACTAAAAATCACAGTGAAAGCTGTGATTTCACTGTGATTCACAGCGAAATCACTATCATAGACTAGCTGCGCTCCGAAGTTTTACCCGCGTCACTCTGCTCCAGTGGGTCAGAGCGTGATATTTTGAAGCCTATAGGTATGTTAATCCAGCTTATAAACTAACCACATGCAATATTTCAGCCAAATCCATTCTGTAGTTTTTGCGTGAAAGAGTAACAAACATCCATCCATACTTACAAAATTTCGCGTTTATAATATTAGTAGGATACTGTGGCAAAATCAATATTGCCTCAAAGTTATAGAGGTTCATAATGGCTGATCTATAGTTTACCCGTTGTAACTTAAGACTGCGGTTTGTAATAAGGGGTTGTAGATTTATGACAGACAACCTCCATAGCGTAGCGGTATGAGTCTCAGAGGTAGTGGGTTCAATCCAAACATTGTTCAATGAAATCTTTGAGTAAATTCTAAGATTTTTCCTCTAGCCTCAGAAAGCACTTTAAGCCGTTGGTCCCGATTGTTATAACATCATCTATAATAATCGTATGTCAAGGAACGGGCAGCAGCGTTTCCTTGTGTGGCACAACATAATACTGCGGTCACCAACCCGCCTGACAAGCGAGGTGACTATGGCAAAACACTCAGTCAGGAGGAGGCCCATGTTCAGCAGTGGACGTTATACGGGCTGATGATGATGATTCTAACAAAGGGTTATAGATTTACGAGTTAGATTGGTGTTTTTGGATAGTTCTATAGCGTGGGTTTAAAGCGAATAAACCATTTAATAAAGACTAACACTAAAAGTATTTTTCAAATCGGACCTGTAGTTCTTGAGTTTAGCATGTTCTAACAAACAAACAATCTCTTCAGTTTTAATGATAACTGCAATACTTTGTAGCGACATGTTTTCTCACTTTGTAATATTATTAAAGATAAGATAAGAAAACTTTATTGTAAATGGGAAATGTAAATTTAAAAGGCTATCTTTAAATTATCTAGCATCACACAACAATAGGCAATTTGCATGTCAGCTTGCTTCAACGCCACTATCGCAGAAACCATCTCTGTTCAAAGCTCAAGATTTTTTAATTTAAATGACCTTACACCCGGTTTAAAAACCACGTTCTACGTTTAAAACAGGCTAGTTGACACATATAAAATTATGTTACAATGATGTTTATTTCTAAAAGTATTTGTCATATGGAACCTAAATATAATAATTTCTGTTCATAAAACATGAATATGTTTGTATAAACTCAATATGAAAATTATTTCTTTTGTCTATGTCTTTAACTTCCGAAAACGCTATCAGCCATTTTGTGACGTCATACATCTTGTAATAAAACATGAACGCGATCCTTTAGTATTACACTTTCTGAGTCATGACGTCATCGATCTTGAACACAGATTATGTATATAGATCAACATGGCTGACATCGTTTTCATGTCTAAATGTCAAGCCAATTCTAAAATATTAATTTAAGTGCTTTCTAAATCTCAAATAAATGCTATTTTTTTTTTTATTTTTTTTTTATAGAAGAGGGAGGCAAACGAGCAAGTGGGTCACCTGATGGTAAGTGATCACCGCCGCCCATGTACACTCGCAACACCGGAGGAGTCGCAAGTGCGTTGCCGGCCTTTAAGAAAGGAATAGGCTCGCTTCTTGAAGGTTGCCATGTCATACCGGATCGGAAATACCTCCGCTTTTAATTGATTCCACAGAGAGGTCGTGCGCGGTAAAAAGTTTCTCGAAAAACGCACGGTGGAGGACAACCATTCATCCAGGTGATGTTGGTGGAAGTTCTGGCGAGTGGATCTAAGGCGGAAAGCAGCGGCAGGTATGAGTTCGAACAATTCCTCAGAGCACTCCCCGTGATAAATGCGGTAGAGAATACAAAGAGACGCTACGTCTCTCCGCAAGGTAAGAGGATCAAGCCGATTAGTGGGAACCTCGTCGCCGGCGATGATTCGAGCTGCGCGACGTTGAACGCGATCAAAAGGAAGAAGCTGATATTGTGGTGCCCCGGACCAGAGATGGCAGCAGTATTCCATATGCGGCCGTATTTGCGCTTTATACATTTGAAGGCGATGCGCCGACGTGAAATACTGCCTGGCTTTGCCGAGGACACCCAGCTTTTTGGAGGCTAATTTAGCCTTGTCTTCCAGATGACCGCGAAATTTGACGTCACTCTCGACGTCGACGCCGAGAATCCCAATACTCTGGCTGATATTAAGGGGAGTGCTTTGAAAGTGAGGAGGTATGACAATGGGAGCCTTTTTCGCAGTAAACGCGCAAACCTGTGTCTTTTGGGGATTGAACTTGACCAAGTTACGATGGCCCCAATTTGAGACTTGGTCTAGGGTAGTCTCAATTTCAGACACAAGTTTGTTCCGACCCTCAAGGACGTGTGCCCGAGAAATGTTGGAGCGGCCAAAGTAGGAGGCATCTACCGTACTGTCATCTGCATAGCAATGAATGTTATCTGATTGTAACATGTCATTGATGTGCAGAAGAAACAGGGTTGGCGAAAGCACACAGCCTTGTGGGACGCCAGCATTCACGGGCATAGAGTCGGAGCATGAACCGTCGACAACGACCTTGATGCTGCGCTCCATGAGGAAGCTGGCAATCCATCTGCAAAGTTTCTCGGGCAGCCCGTAAGAAGGAAGCTTGGAAAGAAGCGCCTTGTGCCACACCCGATCGAAGGCTTTCGCAATGTCCAGACTCACAGCCATGGCCTCCCCCTTGCTCTCAATCGCCAACGCCCAACGATGGGTCAGGTAGGCTAGAAGATCACCAGCTGACCGACCCTGACGGAATCCATATTGGCGGTCACTAATTAGCTGGTGTTCCTCTAGATACCGTAGAAGTTGGCGATTAATAATGGTTTCCATTATTTTTGAGAACAAGGAGGTGATGGCAATTGGCCGGTAGTTACCCGGATCAGAGCGATCGCCTTTTTTAGGGATGGGGTGCACTAAAGCCATTTTCCACGCTTGCGGGACTACCCCTGTATTGTAGGAAAGTCGGAAAAGGCGCGTTAACACAGGAGCCAACTCTGGAGCACATGTTTTCAGCACAATAGGAGGGATAGCATCTGGCTCACTTGACTTGTGGATGTTCAGAGAGAAAAGTACTTTTCGGACGGATTTTTGAGTAAACCGAATGTCTACTAGAGTACTGTCACACCGTGGAATGGTTGGCGGTGGTTTCTCCCCGTATATATTTATATTTTTTTCTTGATCTAGTAAAACCATTCTTAACCATATTTAAATAATTTCAAAAATGTTTCAATTGGCGTATTATTTTTACTAATATATAAATCTGAAGAGTTTGCTTGCTTGAACGCGCTAATCTGAAGAACGACTGGTCCGATTTTATTTAGGGAATGCTTATAGGCTTTATTTTTCATGAAATCCTTACGGAAACTGGAGTTACAATGGTGAAACCGCGAAGGAAGCTAGTTTAAATTCTTGTTATGTTTTATACGAGTTTTTTAAAACATAATTCTTATACTTTTATTTGATTGTTGTGTTAGTTATTCATCATATATTTATTTTATCTATATTGATTCAAGAAGATGATCAACTATTACATATATAGGTATATATGTAATAGTGTACTAAATCAATTAATGAAACAGAATAATTCTAAAACTAAACCTAACAAATAAAAATAACCTATAATTTAAGCTAACCAAGAATTCAAAACTACCAAAAGTATTATATATTAATTAGGTATATTGGATTAATATTTTAGTTCAGAATCCATTGACTAACGCCATTTTGAATGTACTGGGGGTGAGCTGATTAGTCATCATCAGCCCGTATAAGGTCCACTGCTGAACATGGGCCTCCTCCCGAGGGAGGGTCATTGCCATAGTCACCACGCTTGGCAGGCGGGTTGCTGACCGCAGTATTATGTTGTATCATACAAGGAAATGCACGATTATTACAGATGATGTTATAACAATCGGGACCAACGGACTCAAACAACCAGATCCAAAATAAATCTAAGAATATAGGTACACAAAGATTTCCTGTCCGGCGTGGGGATCGAACCCACTACCTCCGAGAGTTAACGCGAGCCAAATACCGCTACGCTACGGAGGTTGTCGAAGCTGAAGTCACGTAACGATATTAGGCTTATTAGGTACCTATGATTATGACTTCGATAAAGATGTCTCCTACTCATAGCGTTCACTATGCATGCAAAAATATATAATATGTAAATATATTAAGTTAATGTAGCTTCAATAACAGTAACAATAACATAGGAAATGCGTTACAATAACCCGACAGTAATGAAGACGTTTTTATCTTACGCACGCCTTTTGGTTTTTTTTTTAATTCATGTTGTTTTTTTTATGGCAATCTGCCGACTATTTTATTTAACGTTTCAGAAACTGCTATTGCTTGTGGTTTGATTAAATTTTGAGTACATTACATGACACTGGCAGAAAATGGAACTAAAGTCGGCAGGCTGCCTAAAAAAAAATATTGAGGATCCGGGGGTAAATTTCGTTACATTGCCTACTACCTAAGTTATTTGTAGGTTGGTAGCATAAGTTCTATTTCGTGATTAGTAGACGACAACTTTGCGATGTTTGATTGTGTTATTAAATTGTAATTCTACTTCTTGTTTTACTTAATGATAAATGTATTTTCTTTCTTCTTTCTTTCATAATTGTTAGGTATACCTTTAGACAATCATTTTGTATAAGAAACTATGGTACTAACTAAATAAATCTAGTAGATATAAAACAAAGAACACTGTTTTTGGATTTATTTATGTACACACAAAAAATACTGTAAAGAAAAAACAAAAATGCAAAGAAAAGGCAATGTACAAAGGTAGATACTTCTTATTTCTATCGAAATCTCTTCCAGTAGACCTGCGAAAGAGAATATGAAAATAAAGAAATAAATAATAGTGTGTAAGAAGATATACAAACATGCAATAACTACACATATACTTAAATACATACATACATTGATAAAGTTATAATACAATTAACACAAATATTAATATTGTTACGAAGAGGACAGATAGTGTTCTTTTACTCTTTTACTGTAAACAGAAAGAGTATGGCAGTTACGGATTTATTTCGTTTTAATACCAAAAGTGTTACGTACTTTCTAGATAAAAAATAAAAGAAGACATACAATTACTTTTATGATTTATTGCGTTTTAATATTAAAAGTACGCCCCTACGCTGCGTTGATGGTAGCATTTGGTTTGTAGCTACTCAACAACAGATGACGCTAGTTGCACTGTATTTTATTACAGATCTCTTATATTTGTGTGTACAATTTAACTTTTGCATTTTAAATTTAACTCAAACTTTATATTTTAAAAAAACGAGCTTATTTTATTTAAAACAATATTTCTGATATTTTGCCCATAAAGATGGACTTCCTCCTCTATATACCATAAAATAACATTATTAAATTATTATTATGTTATTGTGTTTTCGTCGAGTGGTTTCCAACTTAGAATAAACCACCTATGTCTTCCCATGGTTGTCTTAAGGGCTAATGGGCATACAGTTGATGTATGGGCAGCAGCATCTATTAATGTTATTTACCTACCATCTTACTGCAACCACGTATCTTCCAGCCAAGCGTGGTGATTATGACCATATCCTAATAAGACCCTGGCTTGACATAGACGGTAATTAGGAATCCTTAGTTCAGCAAAGCCAGCTGTTTAAGAAGCTTTTTTTTGCCGGCTTCATATACTCCTCCCCACCGCCGCTGCAGCGTATTCGCGCGCTGGCGGTGGGATATGTGGGACTCGCCCTCTCCATAGCGTGGTATGCGACACTCATACCACGAGGAGAGGACCCTACACCACTAAAACCCCCCGGACACTCCTTTGATCCACCGTTGGAGAGGACCGGGGATAAGCAATCCGACCCATGTTCCTTCCTGCTTGGTTATATTGGATCAGCAAAAGAAATGAAGCGAGATGTACATCAGAACCATTAGATGTCTGTTACCAAAATTTTTTTTTTTTTTAAGAACGTGCTTTATTTTGTTTCCCTTTAAACCCCAATAATCAGAGGTAGAGTCAGCCAAAGTGGACTCATATCAATATAGGTATCTGTATCCGGATTTCTTTCCGGGTCTGGTTAGTCAAGGGACACCCTCCGTGCCTCGGAAACCAAGTTAAGCCGTTGGAAACGATTGTTATAACATTATCTATACTGTATGTGTTATTACATAATACTGCGGTCACCAACCTGCCAAGCGTGTCGATTATGGCAAACCCTTCCATCGGGAGAAAGACCATGTAGTGGACAAGCCACAAGCCCGTGTAGTGGACAATGTACGGGTCGATGACGATGATATAAAGACATACAATGTCTGAAACTGTGATCCATTTAATCCATTTAATCATATAGTACGGTATTTTATATCTATAGAAATAAATAAGATTGAAGTGTCTGTTTGTCATGAAAATATTTACAGGTTTTTTACTAAATGTGTAGGTAACCTATTACAAAAAAAAATGTACATTATTTTTGTCTCTGTCTGCTCGTTTCGGCTAATCTTATTGCCGGCCGGATCGATTTTGAGTGGACTTTTACTAGTAGATAGATAATTTAATAAAGTTTCACCCCTGTAGCTCCTGTTTCCGTGGGAAATTCATAATTTAATATATAGATATTCCTGGATAACGCAGCTTTAGGTGTAAGAATTATCGAAATCCGTCCGTCCGTTTTTGAGTTTACTCGTATTAAACAAACATACAAAAATACAATCTTCCTTTATGTGGTTTCCGGCTCAGAGTAGACCACCCCATATCTTCCCATGGGTGTCGTGAGGCGACTAAGGGACATACAGTTAATGAATGGGCATCAGCAACTATCAGCTCAGGACGTCTTACCATCTTACTGCAATCACCAATCTGTGTACCAAGCGTGGTGATTATGGCAATATCCCTCATCAACTCAGGCTTGTCAAAGTCTGTTAAGAGTGTTCAGTGGTAAAAGTCAGTAAACGTTAAGTAAAAAAAAATATGAATAGGTATACCTAATTTTCGTAAATTAATAGGTATTCTGTTACTTTTTAATTGTGTCTATATTGATTTCACATAAATACACGTAATTACGTAAATAAATACAATTTTCATTATTATCAACTGCTCTAATGTTTGATAGTAATATCAGGTCAGTTCTGGACTTTGTGAAAAGACTTGCATTTTTCGAAATTTAAAAATGTTGTTCTTATATTTAATTATAATTTATCGTTCAGTTTTTAAATGTGACATTGTTATAGTAACTATTCAATTTTACGTATTAATAGCTTGAAAGCTTCAATCATATAAACAATATCAGCTATGTACCATAATAACATTAGGTACATTTAAAACGAAGAAAAACCAATGTCCTATCTATAACAGCCAACTTAAAAACAAAAAGATTTGATTAAGAAGTCAAATTTGTTTTTTAAAATTCGAATTCGAAATATTAATTTTAACAATTGGTACGCCTGCAACCATAGTGCAATTAATTTCACTTTTCATTGTTTATGCCTACATTTTTTTTTAAATATCCAAATGCAATAAAACCATGTAAATTCCACAATACATAATTTCCATACTTACTTATATACTTTAGCAGTGGGTTTCTGAGTTACTTCGGGTACATACAGTGCGTGTGTGAATCGCGTGACTAAACTCAATTATACCGCCGCCATCACGATCGGCTTTCTTTTATTTGTATTGCAAGAAGTTGTTTTTTTAGTTCTTTTTTTAAATATTGTTTTGTTGCTGAGAGCTCTGTGGTAAAATTCAGGTGTATTATTTTTTTTTATTTCGATCTACCGCTGTGTTTTATTGCCTTTTCAGTTTCTAAGATGAAATGAAATCATGCGATGTAAAAGCAAATGAGTAGGGAAAAGGATTTTTTTTAATTTTACAATTCCTATTCCCTACTCATGTAGTAGAAGTAGGGACAAGTACTAGAGCTCAGAAGCATAAGGTCGGATGTGCCAATATACGTCAGGAACATTCGTCGTATGTGCCTTTATCCTAAACTTCTAAAGTAAAATAGTACATCTGTCTAGAAGTGCTTATGAGCTCGAGATGTTTAACGTTATTAGACGATTAATATTATGTAATTATAATGAATGGTTTATTCTTAAAACTAATATTGAAACTGGATGTTTTAGGTTAGTTATAGTTGCTCCTGTGGTGCGTAGCGTAATGATTTGAAGCATATTAATTTTATTTTTTTTTGTGTAAAAAATCCTCCCTCGGGAGGATTTGGCCCATGTTCAGCAGTGGACGTATTATACTAGCAGAGTTTTGCAATCGACTAGTATTCTTGTTAACCCCTCGTGCTAAGCTAAAATGCTTGTGTCAAGAGTGGGTTCATGTCGGTAGTGCAATGGGTGGGGTTCGAACCGGTGACTTCAAGATCACAAGTCCGACGCCCTAGCAATTGGGCTACGGAGGCTTTAACAGCCAGTTAACCACCTTAAATTTTGTAATGTAACCCTTAGCGCTGTTGACAATATTAACTTTTTAAATTAATCAAGTCAATTTTATGTCAAACGCCATAATCTTATTATGGCGTTTGACATAACATTGACAAAATGCGTGTTGGAAATATCGTCAAAGAGAATGTAAAAAAATGAATATCGTTTAAAACAGATGATTCGGCCGGAGTTAGGTATATTGATAAAATACTTAACAAATAATTAATTTATTATTTCTTACAAAGAGTATGTTAAAAAAGCTTAATTTCTTGGTGTACATCACGGCTAGTTCAGAGCTATCACGCTTAATATTAAAAATTCAATTTAATATAGAGTTTAGAGCTAGTAAATAATATATTTTTGTTGAATTTGTAGTAGACACCCACACTGGTCTACCAAAACACCAGGATAACTGATCTCCCGAGGCAATAAATTGTTGTCGGTCCCTCGATTATAATATGCATTAATACGGAAAATAAAACTTGTGGAAACGACGCAGCAATTAAAATATTAGCCGAGAAAACTATGGAGAGGATATAGTGTCGCGTATGCATCGAGGGCCTCTCGGACTTTGGGTCTACAAGGGCATCGGTTGGGCATTGGTTCTTTGCAAACTAAGGATCGGGAGGGCGAGTTATGGAATCATCATAAAAGGATGATCTCAGAGTTTCTTATAGTCTTTGTTCTCCGGATGTCACACCGTAGGTAGATAGAGAAAGACTCGTAGGAAGCTAGAATAGGGTCCGGTTATACTCGCAAGCCGAGGTTCGCGACGCGTTTTATGCTTCAGCCCAGATTCCAGCCCGCGCTGGTTGATTCTAATTATATTAATAATACGCGACTATCACATGCCATAATAACATTGGTAAACTTTATTTTATAATATTATCGTTTAAATGTAAACTAATTTATTAGTCGCGATTTGTTTTTTTTGTCATTATCATTGTATTTGACTTATATAAGTACGATCAATTCGTCTATATCACTACATAGTATAAAACAAAGTCGCTTTCTCTGTCCCTATATCCCTATGTATGCTTAAATTATTAAAACTACGCAACGGATTTTGATAAGGTTTTTTTAATATATAGAGTGATTCAAGAAGAAGGTTTATATGTATGATACATCAGCATTGCACCCGTGCGGAGCCGGGGCGGGACGCTAGTTATCAATAAACGCTTTAATTTTAATTTTCATAGTAGTCAATACTGAAATAAATCTTAGAATCTACTCGTAGGTTTATTTTCCTGCGTAGGAATCCAACCCACGACCTCCGAGACCGATACTGCTACACCACAAAGGTTGGTATTGCAAGCGTTTATAAACTATAGCTTACCGCGCGCGGTTTCACCCGCGTAACTCCTGTCCCCGTGAACCTCATAATTAAATATAGCCTATGTCATCCATGACAACCTCCGTAGTTTAGCGGTATTTGGCTCGCTTTAAATCTCGGAGGTAATGGGTTCGATCCCCACGCCAGACAAGAAATCTTTGTGTAAATTCTTAGATTTCTTTCCGGGTATGGTTGGTTGAGGGACAACCCTCCGTGCCTCGGAAAACACGTTACGCCGTTGGTCCCGATTGTTATAACATCATGTATAATAATCGTATATTAAGAAACAGGCAGCAGCGTTTCATTGTGTGTCACAACATAATACTGCGGTCACCAACCCGCCTGCCAAGCGTGCTGACTATGGCAAATATCCTCCCTCGGGAGGAGGCCCATGTTCAGCAGTGGACGTTACACGGGCTGATGATGATAATAATGAGGATGTCATCCGGGGATAGTGTAGCTTACCAACAGTGAAATATTTTTTCAAATCGGTTCAGTAGTTTCGGAGCCTATTCAATACAAACAAACAATCAAATCTTTATAATATTAGTATAGATGGTCACCGCTCTCAGGCAGACGTTATGCTTGTTTATTGTTCATATCCGAGGTGAATATGTTATTTAAGCATACAAGCGCGGCTTAACCTGCTTAATTCTTAAAAAAAAATATTTCTAGCAGATTTTTGCTGTCTACTAGTATTCTTGTTAACCTCTCGTGCTAAGCTAAAATGCTTGTGTTACAAATGGGTACACGTCGGTAGTGGAATGAGTGGGGATCAAACCGGCGACCACAAGACCACAAGTCCGACGCATCTAGCCATTGGGCTACGACCGCTTACATACAGCCTATAGCCTAATGAATGGCTGTCTAACACTGAAAGAATTTTTCAAACCGGACTCGTAGTTTCTGAGATAAGCGCGTTCAAGCAAACAAACAAACTCGTCGCCTTTATATATTAGTATAGATCTTTTTTATTTTTCCAGGAATTAATCCAAAAAATCAAAGTCTAAGTCGTCTCCATAGATTTTTCGGCTAATCGATCACCGATCAATCAAGTGGGCGATAAATCTGCCATATACCTTGTTATTATACACAATAATGGGCAGAGCATGTAATTAATCGTAACTATTGATCCTTCGAGCCTGATACATAGATTTTGTCAGTTACCTGGTTTTGTTATAGGTCAGTGTTAGATTTTTAGGGGATGACTAATCTTAATAAAATAATTAAACCCACGACCACCTAGATTCAAGGTGAGCCTTAAACCGCGACACCATCTTAGAGATGATTATGAATATCATCATCATCAGCCTGTTGTAGTCCACTGCTGAACATAGGCCTCCCCCATCGATTTCCAGCGGGAACGATCGCTAGCGGCCTGCAACCACTGACTCCCAGCAACCTTTATGAGGTCATCGGTCCATCATGCAGGCGGTCGTCCTACGCTGCGCTTGCCAGTTCGTGGTCTCCCCTCGAGAATCTTTCTGCTCTATCGGCCGTCGAGCTTCGAGATATGTGTCCTGCCCATTACCACTTCAGCGTGCTAATCCGTTGAGCTATGTCAGCGACCTTCTCTTCATTCCTGATTCGATCACGCAGGGAATTTATGAAGATGCAAAATTTCAATGAAAACCACTTCAAGATAATTGAAATAACCATATTATTAATATCCCAATACTTTTGACTTAAATTGTCAGTATGGTACGTTTACGTCGCTGAAGAAAGAAAGAAAGAAAATACATTTAATTCAGCACAACACACAAGATATTACCTAGGACATTTAGCTAAATGTACAAAACAATAAGACGCCTTGCATGTTCTGTCGAAATAGTCGCCACCTCAGCATAGGCTAGGCGATACCTAGCGCTGGTTTTCAGTTGGCAACTCGAGTAGTGGCCCACGGACAAGGGATACTACACTTAAACAGTATAGGTACCATTCATGCATATGAGGGATAATGCCGTAATCACCACTATGAGCAGTCGTATTGGTTAATGCTGGTGAAGTAGCAAAAGTCTCAGGGCTAACTAAAAATTACAAATATACGTCCGAAAAAAAAAAAAAACCTATTGCTGATCACAGTTCGATTGGATCTTTGAGCTGAACGATGTTGCTGCCCATCCATTAGGTGTATGTCCCTTACACCTAATGGATCACCACGTATGGCAAGCGGGATTTTGACCGTAGTATTCTGTTGTAACTTACAGGGAAACGCTGCTGCCCGTTCCCTGGTATACAATTGTTATAGATGATGTTATAACAATCGAGACCAACGGCTTAACGTGTTTTCCGAGGCACGGACTGAGGGACTACTCGTCCCTAAGTGGACCAGGCCCGAAAGAAAATGCTTCTCAAAGATTTCTTGTCCGGCGTGGGGATCACACCCGCGACCGAGTCTTAAAGCGAGACTTAGCGCGCTTTAAGACTCGGTCGCGAAAAAAATACCTTAATGTTGTAAGTAATTGTAACTTAATCCGTCACTGGATGTCGTGATTGTCTGCATAACTACGGGCGTTTCTCAGAAACAATATTGTGATCTAATGTTGACATTCATAGGTTACTTCTTGGTATTTTTTATATGAATAAATCAATATCGGGTTTGATAAAAATAGCTTGACTTAGGTACATTCATCTACATACCTACTATAATAGATAGATGATGATAGATGTATGATAAATTCCTTTCTGCGCCCGCGTTCTATTTAATATTTGTTTTTAAAGATTACTAGCAGAGTTTTGCGGTCTTCTAGTATTCTTGTTAACCCCTCGTGCTAAGCTAAAATGCTTGTATTACGAGTGTCCTTGCCTTTGTCTAGCAGTGGGATGATGCAGGCTAACAGAATAAGTAACTCTATCCGATTCGCCGGAGAAGACACATGCGAACGCGACTCGTCTCCCCTCGCCCTCCCCACCATTTGTTTGTTAGGAACCTTCCGCTGCCGTCGTAGGCCTGGAATCCGAGAGCCCTGCGAACTGTAAACGACGACAGTTGCAGAAAAGCCCCTCAAATACTTAAAGTCATAATCCCTCAATCTCATCGCCAGCGACCGCCCTGAGCCGAGGTCCAAGCCCCACAGGGGCTGCCCTCTTGCACAGGTTGCTTAGTTTGTAGGGTCTACGGGGGCATCGGATGGTTCTATGCAAACTAAGGGTTTGGAGGAAAAATTTGGAACAGTAGCTTCTGAGATAAGCGCGTTCAATCAAACAAACTCTTCAGCTTTATATATTAGTAGGTATAACATGCAAATTCATACATTTTCTACACGTTTTGTTCAAACAGGATATAGATAAACGCCTCAAATTGCAGGAAGACATAGATTGTGTAGTATTTTATAATATTGCTTTGATTTTGTACCGTGTGTGTAAGATCTTACAACAAGTTGGAGTCTGTATAAAAAATAACCAAACTCTAAGCAGACCGACGAAGATAATATTTTTTATGAAAAAAAAAATATAGCGTTCACAAAATGGCCGCGGGCTTTCGGCAGTCGGGTATGGTTAGCAAAATAAGTAAGTAGTTTTCAGTTTTATGTTACTGTAATTTTTATGTAGATATTTTTAAGCATTAAAATATAATAGATATTATAATAACATCACTATCTTTAATAACATAAAAAATATAAAAAGATATTTCAAAATTTGTATTTTATAGAAATCTTATTTTTTTCGCGGCCAGCTAGAATTCGAGCAGCACATATTAAAAGCATGTATGTAAGTAGTATAGATTTAGTTGAAGATTTTTCTTTTGACATACTGACGTTTTCAGAGCAACGCGCTCAAGAGGGCGTCCTTTGCCCTCTTGGACCTCGGCTCAAAGCGGTCGCTGGCGGGGAAAAGGAGGACTTTGGGGTGAGTATTGTTATCTGTCGCTCTACTTTTTAATTGAATCTGTTATGTAATTAACCGTTTCATATTTATGATACACAGTGCATAGTTCGTTAAAGTGTTTATGTCCTTTTTACCGTTTTTTATTTCATAGACTAAATCAATAAACTCTTCTTCAATTATTTTTTTTCTGTAAATAAATCGCGCATTTTCACCAGCGAAGCTATCGTTTCCGGAGGTAATTCGTCATTAAAGACACTCCTTCTTGTTTCTTATTGGTAAAAACCGGTAAAAATAATGTTCCACCGTAATTCACCGAATTTTTACTACTAGAAGTTTTCGCTCGAGAAAATTTCAAGTGCATGTCTAAAATCAGGAAGTTTTTGGTTTCATCCGTGCCTTGGAGAGCACGTTAAGCTGTCGGTCTTTCGCTTGATCTTTCACCGGTCATGTCGGTAGAGCCGTCGCATAGGGTTTAAAAATTTAACACACTTGTGCACTATAATATGTCCTGCGCAGCCTTATATCCTTAGCGACTGCCCGTCGTGGCTAATATCGGTAAGGGTAAAAGAATTTTTGAGGTCATCGATCATATAGGTTTTTATTTTATTTATAATATAGTCAGTGGTACCACTGGGTCGTGGTACTAACCCCTTAAGGGTGCCCCCAGGTGTGTGCCACTTAATTGTATGTTTTTTTTTTCCAAATTTTTCTATATTGATCCATTAAAGTCTAAAATAATTAATATGAACTTAAACTTATTATGAGTAGAGAAATTAATGACCAGCTGACGGACGGACTAGTTTGTCTGTAATATCCTACAATTTGCTACCGGTTAATTAAGTATCTAGTTTAATTCATAGAATAAGAATAATTGTGTAACATTGTGATTCTGACAAGTACAAGTGTATGTAAATACCTAAGTGCTGAATAAATTCATTATTTCATTATAAATAAAAATAATAATACTGAATATATTCTCTTTTTATACTTAATATTTGTATTTTTATATTTTTTTGTTCTGTAGATATAATAAATGATAAAATATTGTCGCTTTTTTCCTGTCCCTACTCGCCCAGTACTGTGTCAGTACATTATTTCCTTTTACTAAAGATTATAATAATTTACCAAATTTGTAATTACATCGTTGCTACTGTAACATAAATAATAAATTTTAGCAATTTTTATTATATTTATTTTTTATTCAGCGGTAAAGGTCGATATGTTAGTAATATCATTTAAATTAATAACTTAATCCGTCACTGGATGTCGTGATTGTCTGCATAACTACGGGCGTTTTTCAGAAACAATATTGTGATCTAATGTTGACATTCATAGGTTACTTCTTGGTATTTTTTATATGAATAAATCAATATCGGGTTTGATAAAAATAGCTTGACTTAGGTACATTCATCTACATACCTACTATAATAGATAGATGATGATAGATGTATGATAAATTCCTTTCTGCGCCCGCGTTCTATTTAATATTTGTTTTTAAAGATTACTAGCAGAGTTTTGCGGTCTTCTAGTATTCTTGTTAACCCCTCGTGCTAAGCTAAAATGCTTGTATTACGAGTGTCCTTGCCTTTGTCTAGCAGTGGGATGATGCAGGCTAACAGAATAAGTAACTCTATCCGATTCGCCGGAGAAGACACATGCGAACGCGACTCGTCTCCCCTCGCCCTCCCCACCATTTGTTTGTTAGGAACCTTCCGCTGCCGTCGTAGGCCTGGAATCCGAGAGCCCTGCGAACTGTAAAGTAGAGCGACAGTTGCAGAAAAGCCCCTCAAATACTTAAAGTCATAATCCCTCAATCTCATCGCCAGCGACCGCCCTGAGCCGAGGTCCAAGCCCCACAGGGGCTGCCCTCTTGCACAGGTTGCTTAGTTTGTAGGGTCTACGGGGGCATCGGATGGTTCTATGCAAACTAAGGGTTTGGAGGAAAAATTTGGACCAGTAGCTTCTGAGATAAGCGCGTTCAATCAAACAAACTCTTCAGCTTTATATATTAGTAGGTATAACATGCAAATTCATACATTTTCTACACGTTTTGTTCAAACAGGATATAGATAAACGCCTCAAATTGCAGGAAGACATAGATTGTGTAGTATTTTATAATATTGCTTTGATTTTGTACCGTGTGTGTAAGATCTTACAACAAGTTGGAGTCTGTATAAAAAATAACCAAACTCTAAGCAGACCGACGAAGATAATATTTTTTATGAAAAAAAAAATATAGCGTTCACAAAATGGCCGCGGGCTTTCGGCAGTCGGGTATGGTTAGCAAAATAAGTAAGTAGTTTTCAGTTTTATGTTACTGTAATTTTTATGTAGATATTTTTAAGCATTAAAATATAATAGATATTATAATAACATCACTATCTTTAATAACATAAAAAATATAAAAAGATATTTCAAAATTTGTATTTTATAGAAATCTTATTTTTTTCGCGGCCAGCTAGAATTCGAGCAGCACATATTAAAAGCATGTATGTAAGTAGTATAGATTTAGTTGAAGATTTTTCTTTTGACATACTGACGTTTTCAGAGCAACGCGCTCAAGAGGGCGTCCTTTGCCCTCTTGGACCTCGGCTCAAAGCGGTCGCTGGCGGGGAAAAGGAGGACTTTGGGGTGAGTATTGTTATCTGTCGCTCTACTTTTTAATTGAATCTGTTATGTAATTAACCGTTTCATATTTATGATACACAGTGCATAGTTCGTTAAAGTGTTTATGTCCTTTTTACCGTTTTTTATTTCATAGACTAAATCAATAAACTCTTCTTCAATTATTTTTTTTCTGTAAATAAATCGCGCATTTTCACCAGCGAAGCTATCGTTTCCGGAGGTAATTCGTCATTAAAGACACTCCTTCTTGTTTCTTATTGGTAAAAACCGGTAAAAATAATGTTCCACCGTAATTCACCGAATTTTTACTACTAGAAGTTTTCGCTCGAGAAAATTTCAAGTGCATGTCTAAAATCAGGAAGTTTTTGGTTTCATCCGTGCCTTGGAGAGCACGTTAAGCTGTCGGTCTTTCGCTTGATCTTTCACCGGTCATGTCGGTAGAGCCGTCGCATAGGGTTTAAAAATTTAACACACTTGTGCACTATAATATGTCCTGCGCAGCCTTATATCCTTAGCGACTGCCCGTCGTGGCTAATATCGGTAAGGGTAAAAGAATTTTTGAGGTCATCGATCATATAGGTTTTTATTTTATTTATAATATAGTCAGTGGTACCACTGGGTCGTGGTACTAACCCCTTAAGGGTGCCCCCAGGTGTGTGCCACTTAATTGTATGTTTTTTTTTTCCAAATTTTTCTATATTGATCCATTAAAGTCTAAAATAATTAATATGAACTTAAACTTATTATGAGTAGAGAAATTAATGACCAGCTGACGGACGGACTAGTTTGTCTGTAATATCCTACAATTTGCTACCGGTTAATTAAGTATCTAGTTTAATTCATAGAATAAGAATAATTGTGTAACATTGTGATTCTGACAAGTACAAGTGTATGTAAATACCTAAGTGCTGAATAAATTCATTATTTCATTATAAATAAAAATAATAATACTGAATATATTCTCTTTTTATACTTAATATTTGTATTTTTATATTTTTTTGTTCTGTAGATATAATAAATGATAAAATATTGTCGCTTTTTTCCTGTCCCTACTCGCCCAGTACTGTGTCAGTACATTATTTCCTTTTACTAAAGATTATAATAATTTACCAAATTTGTAATTACATCGTTGCTACTGTAACATAAATAATAAATTTTAGCAATTTTTATTATATTTATTTTTTATTCAGCGGTAAAGGTCGATATGTTAGTAATATCATTTAAATTAATAACTTAATCCGTCACTGGATGTCGTGATTGTCTGCATAACTACGGGCGTTTTTCAGAAACAATATTGTGATCTAATGTTGACATTCATAGGTTACTTCTTGGTATTTTTTATATGAATAAATCAATATCGGGTTTGATAAAAATAGCTTGACTTAGGTACATTCATCTACATACCTACTATAATAGATAGATGATGATAGATGTATGATAAATTCCTTTCTGCGCCCGCGTTCTATTTAATATTTGTTTTTAAAGATTACTAGCAGAGTTTTGCGGTCTTCTAGTATTCTTGTTAACCCCTCGTGCTAAGCTAAAATGCTTGTATTACGAGTGTCCTTGCCTTTGTCTAGCAGTGGGATGATGCAGGCTAACAGAATAAGTAACTCTATCCGATTCGCCGGAGAAGACACATGCGAACGCGACTCGTCTCCCCTCGCCCTCCCCACCATTTGTTTGTTAGGAACCTTCCGCTGCCGTCGTAGGCCTGGAATCCGAGAGCCCTGCGAACTGTAAAGTAGAGCGACAGTTGCAGAAAAGCCCCTCAAATACTTAAAGTCATAATCCCTCAATCTCATCGCCAGCGACCGCCCTGAGCCGAGGTCCAAGCCCCACAGGGGCTGCCCTCTTGCACAGGTTGCTTAGTTTGTAGGGTCTACGGGGGCATCGGATGGTTCTATGCAAACTAAGGGTTTGGAGGAAAAATTTGGACCAGTAGCTTCTGAGATAAGCGCGTTCAATCAAACAAACTCTTCAGCTTTATATATTAGTAGGTATAACATGCAAATTCATACATTTTCTACACGTTTTGTTCAAACAGGATATAGATAAACGCCTCAAATTGCAGGAAGACATAGATTGTGTAGTATTTTATAATATTGCTTTGATTTTGTACCGTGTGTGTAAGATCTTACAACAAGTTGGAGTCTGTATAAAAAATAACCAAACTCTAAGCAGACCGACGAAGATAATATTTTTTATGAAAAAAAAAATATAGCGTTCACAAAATGGCCGCGGGCTTTCGGCAGTCGGGTATGGTTAGCAAAATAAGTAAGTAGTTTTCAGTTTTATGTTACTGTAATTTTTATGTAGATATTTTTAAGCATTAAAATATAATAGATATTATAATAACATCACTATCTTTAATAACATAAAAAATATAAAAAGATATTTCAAAATTTGTATTTTATAGAAATCTTATTTTTTTCGCGGCCAGCTAGAATTCGAGCAGCACATATTAAAAGCATGTATGTAAGTAGTATAGATTTAGTTGAAGATTTTTCTTTTGACATACTGACGTTTTCAGAGCAACGCGCTCAAGAGGGCGTCCTTTGCCCTCTTGGACCTCGGCTCAAAGCGGTCGCTGGCGGGGAAAAGGAGGACTTTGGGGTGAGTATTGTTATCTGTCGCTCTACTTTTTAATTGAATCTGTTATGTAATTAACCGTTTCATATTTATGATACACAGTGCATAGTTCGTTAAAGTGTTTATGTCCTTTTTACCGTTTTTTATTTCATAGACTAAATCAATAAACTCTTCTTCAATTATTTTTTTTCTGTAAATAAATCGCGCATTTTCACCAGCGAAGCTATCGTTTCCGGAGGTAATTCGTCATTAAAGACACTCCTTCTTGTTTCTTATTGGTAAAAACCGGTAAAAATAATGTTCCACCGTAATTCACCGAATTTTTACTACTAGAAGTTTTCGCTCGAGAAAATTTCAAGTGCATGTCTAAAATCAGGAAGTTTTTGGTTTCATCCGTGCCTTGGAGAGCACGTTAAGCTGTCGGTCTTTCGCTTGATCTTTCACCGGTCATGTCGGTAGAGCCGTCGCATAGGGTTTAAAAATTTAACACACTTGTGCACTATAATATGTCCTGCGCAGCCTTATATCCTTAGCGACTGCCCGTCGTGGCTAATATCGGTAAGGGTAAAAGAATTTTTGAGGTCATCGATCATATAGGTTTTTATTTTATTTATAATATAGTCAGTGGTACCACTGGGTCGTGGTACTAACCCCTTAAGGGTGCCCCCAGGTGTGTGCCACTTAATTGTATGTTTTTTTTTTCCAAATTTTTCTATATTGATCCATTAAAGTCTAAAATAATTAATATGAACTTAAACTTATTATGAGTAGAGAAATTAATGACCAGCTGACGGACGGACTAGTTTGTCTGTAATATCCTACAATTTGCTACCGGTTAATTAAGTATCTAGTTTAATTCATAGAATAAGAATAATTGTGTAACATTGTGATTCTGACAAGTACAAGTGTATGTAAATACCTAAGTGCTGAATAAATTCATTATTTCATTATAAATAAAAATAATAATACTGAATATATTCTCTTTTTATACTTAATATTTGTATTTTTATATTTTTTTGTTCTGTAGATATAATAAATGATAAAATATTGTCGCTTTTTTCCTGTCCCTACTCGCCCAGTACTGTGTCAGTACATTATTTCCTTTTACTAAAGATTATAATAATTTACCAAATTTGTAATTACATCGTTGCTACTGTAACATAAATAATAAATTTTAGCAATTTTTATTATATTTATTTTTTATTCAGCGGTAAAGGTCGATATGTTAGTAATATCATTTAAATTAATAAGTATTACATTCGTAATGGTAGCATTAAGTTTATGCGTGTTGACGTATTATAATGATTTTTTTAATATAATATGTTGAGTGCACACCCTCCGTAGCGTAGCGGTATTTGGCTCGCTTTAAATCTCGGAGGACGTGGGTTCGATCCCCACGCCGGGGAATCTTTGTGTAAATACTAAGAGTTCTTTCCGGGTCTGGTTGGTCGAGGGACTACCCACCGAAAAGCACGTCAAGCCGTTGGTCCCGATTGTTATAACATCATCTATAATAATCGTATATCAAGAAACGGGCAGCAGCGTTTCCTTGTGTGGTACAACATAATACTGCGGTCACCAACCCGCCTGACAAGCGTGGTGACTATGGCAAATACCCTCCCGAGGGAGCAGGCCCATGTTCAGCAGTGGACGGTATACGGGCTGATGATGATGTTGTTGAGTGTACAGGAGGTATTTTTACCGACGGACATATGTATAGCTATGTGGCTTTTGCTACTTCACCGGATATAAAGGCGTGCAAGAGGCTAATCACGTAACGATATGACTATAACTTCGATTAAATACCTTCATTACTGTAAGGTTATTGTAACGCATTTCCTATGTCATTGTTACTGTGTTATAGAAGCTATCTTAACTTAATAAATTGGCATATTAATAGCGAATATTAGCATCCAGACTTCAAGCCTTATTAAATATGATGTATTAGGAATCAAATAAAACAGTCAAAGGTTAATAGAACACTGTTTTATATTTAACAATCAACATCTTTCATTCCATTGGTGTTCCATTTTCAAAAATGGTTACACTATGGTTTACAAACGGCCTGTAACGTCAAGCGGCCAGAAACATACACAACATTAAATGATTTGAAAATTGCAAATAAAGTAACCTGCGCAAGAGTGCGTTTCCGATGGGACTTGGACCTCGGCTTAGGGCTGTCGCTGGCGAGAGGCGTGAGGAATGCTAACTCCTATTTTTATTATAAAATGTAATTTCGTGAAGCTGTCTCTCTACTTTACAGTACGTGAACCTCTTGAACTTTAGGTTTTTGAGTGCATCGGAAGATTCTTTGCAAAGAAAAGGTCGGAAGGGTAAGGTGCTGTTGAAGAAGACTGCATCGGTGGCTCAGTGGTTACGGTAGTTGCTTCTGAGACCTTGTCGGTGTTCTGGGTTCGATTCCCACCCGGGACAATTATTTGTGTGACCCACAAATAGTTGGTCTGGGTGTACTTTGTGTACGTGAATTAAGTGGTTTGTAAAGTCCCCGCGAAACATTGTTTTTTTTCCAAAGAGCGGGAGTGGTCTAAAAAAAAAAGTAATAAATTAATATGGCGTTTGCCAAACAGTTCATTCATTCTCTCATCCACTCTATGACGCATCAAATTCCTTACTATCAATAAATTTATAACATTTCTAATACAACAACAAAAAGCCACAAACTGTTGTAGTGAATAAAATCATAATTGTAGGGTACAACATATAGTTATCACATTAATCTATCGGTTATATAAAATTGAAGGTACGGGCTTCCGATGCCGCGTTTTTAAAAAAGTATTTTATATTTTTTCTTTCATGTTTTAAGATTCCTCGAGATTGATACACGACGGTTTTTGGGAAGTGAATTGCTTGCTTTTTTGTGGTTTTTGGAATGTAATTCTTGATATATTTTTGGGAGTTTTGGACGGTTTCAGGGTCTTATTGAGTTGCACAGCATATAGACAACTAGATCGAGTTCAATGGATAAAGACCGTACGATCAGTGCGATCTGTCTGTCATGACCGATGGTGCTAAGATATGGACACTTACATCAGCCCTACTTCATAAGTATTATTAGTATTTATTAGTTTTTAGGTTATTTAATTTTTTTCTTTTATGTTTTTATTAATTGTATCATTGTACTATTACCAATAATATAAATTGTTAACTAACAATAATTGCAAACGAATGGAAGAGTGGAGCCTCCTACCACAGGCATTATTTGCTTAAAAGAAGGCTTTTAAATAAGTTCAAAGTCGCTTTCAACGACCAGATATTTTTCGGACGGACATGTAGTTAACTATGACTATGGGGCCGGACATAAAGGCGAGCAGAGCTCCAGCTTTAATAAATGGCTTATAAACTACAAACTAAGCAACCCGCGCAAAAGGGTGTGCCATGTGGGACTTTGAATCTCTGCTCAGCGCGGTCGCTGGCGGGGTTTGAGGGATTATGACTCTTAGTTAAACGTGTCCTCATTTCTAAAGGTTATTAAAGCATGAAGGACTATATTGAGGATAAAGACGTTTGGCTATTCTAAATAAGATAGTTATATTGTCATAAAAAATATCCCCGTTGACATTGTTCACTTCGAAATAAAATGAATCATTCATGAATAGCCTAAGTGGTACAACGATACAAACGCCTAGGGCAGGATTCGAACCTACGCCGGTAGCACGCGATATATTAAAAAATAAAAATGCATTTTAATATCTTATAATATAAAGGTTTGTTTGGAAGGATGTTGTCAGCATCTAAAGTCAGGATATTTTAATAAGATATACCTACATATAAAGGTCCAGATAAGCTTACTGTAATGCTTAATATAGGTACAACCTTCTCAGCGTAGCGGTATTTGGCTCACTTTAAATCTCGGAGGTCGTGGGTTCGATCCCTACGCCGGATAGAAATCTTTGTGTATATTCTAAGATTTTTTTCCGTGTCTGGTTGGTTGAGGCACGGGTAGAGGGTAGACCTACCCTCCGTGCCTTGGAAAGCACGTTAAGCCTTTGGTCCCATCTATAACAATCGTATATCATGGAACGGGCAGCAGCAAATGCTGCTGTGTGGGCACAACATTCAACTGCGGTCACCAACCCGCTTGCCAAGCGTGGTGACTATGGCAAATACCCTCAGCGGTACGTTATACAGGCTGATGATGATGATGAATGCTTAATATAATGCACAGTAAAGTAGCAAAAGCCTCCAGGGTAACTACATAATGTCCGTCCGAAAAAATAAGCTTACAGTTATACCTATCTTCTTCTTCTTCTTCCTGCCCTTATCCCATATTACTTGTGGTCGGCGCAACACGTTTGTTTCTTCCATTCTGTCGTGTCAGTTATACCAAATCATTTATATAAAGCTTATCATCCAACCTCTATAAAAGTATCAGATCTAGCTTCCCCCGCGTAGCACCCGCTCCCGTGGGACGTTCATCATTAAGTTACTATATAACCCTAATTACTATATTAGCCTATACTAGTATTACCAACCAATTCCCCCAGGTGCTCCTAGGTTTTAGTAGGTAATAAGATGCTCCGACTCAGCCAAGCTCAGAGCCGGGTGCTAATCAATAGGTAGGTAATTTTTAATAGATTTGATACGTTAGGTAAATGTAGAAAATATGTACCTACTAGTTGACCTGACATACGTTTTCCTGTCTTAACTAAAACTCTATATTCAATTGATATTCGACAAGAATGCTCTGAACTAACCGCGATGTGCACTAAGAAATTTAGTTGTTTTACATGCTCATTGTAAGAAATAATAAATTAATTATTTTAATATGTATTTTATTAATATAACTCCAACCGAAGCATCTGTTTTTAACAATATTCAGTTTTTTTACTTTCTCTTTGACGATATTTGCGGCACGCATTCTGTCAAACGCCATAAAACAACATTAAAAAAGTTTATAATGTCCAAAGCATTAGGATTACATAAGAAAATGTAATAGGTATGGTAGTTAAGTATTCTAAAATTTTCAATTTTTCTGCCCAGTTTTCTTAATCTTTCATAATAAGAACCTTCACTTGGCATTAACTAAAACATAAAAAAAGAATTAGTGAAATCGCCCGTTCACGCGTGATGCCGTGACCAAATGAAATAGAGATTCATTTATATATTTAGATAGATATAGGTAACATAATAATATATATTAGATATTGGTAGCAACGTTTAAGCTAATATGAAATGTATTTTAAATATCATGAAGACCAATTTCCTGTGTTAAATGATTATATCAAATATTTATTCTTATTTCTTTTGAGAACAATAATTTATATTGCTTGTATCCGGTTAGGCATTTAGTTCAAAAGGTCACAAGTCACTTCGCCAATCATATTCAACAATTAATTCTATGCTAATGAAATAAAATGTAAATTTGAATGTACAATTAACACTGATTGGCAATTATATTTTTTTATTGCATTCGTTTTATATACTGATTTGTATATTATATTTAAAGACAGCCTCCGTAGCGTAGCGGTATCTGACTCGCTTTTAATCTCGAAGGTTGTGATTTCGATCCCCACGCCGGACAGGAAATCTTTGTGTAAATTCTAAGATTTCTTTCCGGGTCTGGTTGATTGAGGGACTACCCTTCGTGCCTTATAAAGCATGTTAAGCCGTTGGTCCCGATTGTTATAACATCATTGATAACACTCGTATACCAGGGAACGGGCAGCAGCGTCTCCTTGCGTGTTATAAAATAATACTGCGGTCACCAACCCATCTGCCAAGCGTGGTGAGTATGGCAAATACCTTCCCTCGAGAGGAGGCCCATGTTCAGCAGTGGACGTTATACGGTCTGATGATGATGATGATATATTTTTTTTCTTGTATAGCTAAATAGGATAATAGCTACTTTAATTTACTGTTTACTAGCATCATCTTCTTGTGTGTATGGTGTACGGCTTAGAAAGATCACCCCATATCTTTCCATGGGAGTTGTAAGTGGCGACTGAGGGATAATACAGCTGATGTAGAAGTAGCATCTATCAGCTCGAGATTAGTTACCATCTTACTGCGATCACCAATCCACGTGCCAAGCGTAGTGATTTAGGCAATATCCTTCAACGAACCTGGCTTGCCAGGGTCTGTTAAGAGGAGGCATATGATCAGCAGAGGACGTAAAAGGGGTGATACCGTAGTCCACCGTAGTCAGCCGTCGGGGCTCGTAGCGCGTAGTGATTGCGTATGCGTGCCCGGCCCCCGCCAACGGCGGATCTAATGAGTGCCCGGGGGGATTTTGTGGTGTAGGTACCTCTCCTCGTGGTATGAGTTAGCATACCACGCAATGGAGATAGCGAGTCCCACATAGCGCGCGAATACGCTGCAGCGGCGGTGGGAAAGCGTAAGAAAGCTGGTTGATGACCGCAGTATTATGTTGTAACACACAAGGAAACGCTGTTATCCATTCCCTGGTATACGCTTGTTATATTACGTATTATTAAGAGATTACCTACTAACAGAGTTTTGCAGTCTACTAGTATTCTTGTCAACCCCTCGTGCTAAGCTAAAATGCTTGTGTTACGAGTGGGTTCATGTCGGTAGTGCAATGGGCAGGAATTGAACCGATGACCACAAGATCACAAGTCCGACGCGCTTATAGGATCATCGGGACCAACGGTTTACGTATTCTCCGAGGCGCTGATTCGAAAAAATGTCTTTTTCGAATCGCTACGTTGTTCAAAAACGGCATTTTAGTATCTACTTAAATAAAATTTTGTACTATATCTAAACTACAACCTTTCCTAAAAACCCAAGTTAACCTCCATATCTATTACAAAGCAGCAAAGCGAAAAGAAAAAAATATTACACATACTTTTTATTTTAATTCCCAAAGTTATCTTTTGAGCATCTAATCACGGTAGCCGGAATAATAAAACGGTGTTCTCCGAAGGTTTGGATAATTATATTGCCGGTTAGGCCTAAGGCGAAAAGCGGCGAGCTTCCCAATGGTTCCGACACGAATTGGCAAGTAGTTGGGAGTTTTTGATGAGACACTCAAAATTTGACGATAGTAGTGAAGTTAACTTGATGTATCAGTCGAAGAGGGGTTCTTTTGCGCTAGTTGCTTACTTTTTTTTTGTCTGGGGAGAAATACATTTACTCATCCCCTCTACCGCTGGCGAAAGGGCGAAAGGGTATGTCTCTGTATAGCGTGGTATGTTAGTCGTACCACGAAAAGAGGAGCCTACACCATTAAAACCCCCGGACACTCCTCCGTCTCCCGTTGGTAAGGGCCGGGTACGCGAGGCAATCCGGCCCTCCGACGGCACCCGCGGCCAAATTGGCGCCGCGGGCTCTCCTGGGCCATATAATAGCATGTTCTAAGTGATGTAGAAAATAATGTAATTGTTGGGGTTCAAAAGGCAATTCTTGAAATACCTTAGTAATTACGGAAAAATGATATATTCCTACATTTGGAAATTAATATCTATCCATCTTTTTTATGCAATCGCACTGACGTTTAATAAATCAGATATGATCAGCTTTTTCCAAGATACCACAAAAATATTGTAACCGCAAGTGTACAAATAAAAGGAAATCTTTATGAAAATTCTAAATTCCTGCTTTCCGAGAAACGGAGGTGTCTCGGAAAGCAGGTTAAGCCGTTGGCCCCGGTTGTTATAACATCATCTATAATAATCGTATATCAAGGAACGAGCAGCAGCGTTTCCTTATGTACAACATAATACTGCGGACACCAATCCGCCTGCCAAGCGTGGAGACTATCGCAAATACCCTCCATCAGGAGGAGGCCCATGTTCAGCAGTGGAGGTTATATGGGCTGATGATGAAGATAAAAAAATGCACTTATAAATTCAGCTAAATCTTATCATGGAGAGTGGTTAAAATATTTACAAGTTTTACTGCTGATGGAATCAGTGAATTGAATATGTTGACATCATTTTGGATATAGGTCAATAAATGCATGCGATATACCTATATATCCATTCATTTATATATAGGTACACACGACTTTGGGTCGTATAGAAATTATATGACTCGTTGCGTTCTAAGTCTTAGTTATGTAAGTTATGTAATTACAAATTATACTCTTATATAATCTGTTACATGTTTATATTTTTTATATATCTGGCTCCAAAATGACCATGTTTAAAAAGAGACAACCTCTTGTTATAATAATAATTATTATTTATTTACTTCTCTTCACAAAACAGGCATAAACATGAATATTCACTAATAATATATATTTAAGTACAATTTAGTTCACTATATGTGAGGAGCTAAATTAGGAAAAAAACCTGTTTTACAGATCATGTCGCGTTCTAAACGCTAAACCATTATATTTTATTATAATTAACCTTTATTATTAGCCCGATGTTTCGCACAATAGGACAAAGGCCTTCCTAACTTCTTTCCATTTTTCCGTATCACAAGTCTCCTGAAACCATTCCTCCAGGAAAGATTCCCATTCGCTTCGTCACCTCCTTCAGTTAGAATAAAATGTTTAACTTACTCTGTGTCGGACGCAATGGAAAACACCAGTCCAAAACTCCTGGACTTACATTCAAAACAACACCCACACCGCACCGCTAAATATACTTTAATAACCATGGTTTGTTTACAATCATTGTTCACTTCTCTTTATAACTCGATCGAGTTTAATACTAAGTTTAAATTGTACTTAATTCTAACTTAGAATTTCTTAAAACTAACTTTAAGTATAATAAATTGTAATAGTCAGAAGGTTGTCTCGTTTATTGGGGTAATTTCTTGAAGGTATGGGTATGCTTCCGTTACTGAACTGGGTGCCGTTGGAGACAGCACTTATTATTCTGAAACAAAAGAACAAATCTAGAGCACAGTTTTTTTTTTTCGGACGGACATTTTCCGACTTTCGGACGGATTTGTCTTGAGGCTTTTGCTACTTCACCGGGCATAAAGGCGAGCAGAGCTCCAGCCTATAGAGCTCAGAAGCATTAGGTCGTATGTGCCATTGTACGTCAGAAACATTCGTCGTATGTGCCTTTATTGTAAACTGGCACTTGCGGCCAAGTGCTTCTGAAGTATAATAGACGTCCGTCTCTATGGTTCTGAGGTCTTAAAATATTATAATTAAGTCAAAACTTACAGTTCTGGCTTAGAATACTGCTTTCCTCGAAATCGCGATTTTGCAAGTACTACTGCGTTTGCAAAACTTGCCAAATCGCGATTTCGAGATAAACGCGGTAAACACATTTTTGGGCAAGTACGGCGTATCCCGTTAAATAAAAAACATGTTTCTCATTAAAATAATATAATTTTAATTTTTTTATGTATAGATAAACCATAAGGGTCCTGAAATGTCATTTTCGCAAAAAAAATTGAAATCCAAAAATGTCGATTACTGCAAGTACAATTAACAGGGCAGAATAGACCACCCCATGTCTTCCCATGGGTGTCGTAAAAGGTGACTAAGGGATATACAGCTGATGGATGGGCAGCAGCATCTATCAGCTCAAGGATACTTAACATCTTACTGCGACCGCCAAGTGAGGTTATTATGGCAATATCCCTTAACGAGGCTGGTTAGCCAAGGTCTGTTAAGAGGAGGCCCTTTTTCGGTTGGACTTACGTAGGTAGCCACGAGGCTTTTGCTACTTCACCGGGCATAAAGGCGAGCAGAGTTCCAGTCTAAATAAATGGTTTAAAAACTACAAACTAAGCAGCCTGCGTAAGAGGGTGCCCCCTGTGGGGCTTGGACCTCGGCTCAGAGCGGTCGCTGGCGATGAGATTGAGGGATTATGACTTTTAGTATTTTAGGGGAGTTTTGTGCAACTCGGGCCTCTCGGACTTCGGGTCTAGGAGGGTATCGAATGATTCTTTGCGAACTAAGGGTCAGGAGGACAAGGGAGGAAATAGGAGGCCCATGTTCATCGTTGTATAAGTAAGTATATCTTATCATAGGTGTCATAAGAGGTGACTAAGGGATATAAAGCTGGATCAGCTTCTGTTACTTACCATATTACTGCGATCGCCAAGCCATGAGCCAAGCGTGGTGATTAGAACAATATCCTTTGACGATCCTGACTTTCTAATCTGTAAAAAAGAGGCCCATGTTCAGCAGTGGACAACAGGATTTTGAAGTGATAGATATGGTATTAGAGAATTATCTGTTAATAAATTTAAAGACAATGTCAAAGCTAAATTATGTAAAAAGGCATATTATAAAATATCAGACTATGTAAATGATAGAATGGCTTGGGAGTAACTTGCTCTGGAATGACACTACTGCCCAACAATATTGTATAAATAATGATAAATTAATTATTTAAAAAAGGATTCCTCTGAGTTTCTTGCCAGTTCTTCTCAGAGTTGCCACGTCTTGAACTGGTGGTAGGAAATGAAATGGACGCATCATAAGAACATGAGTTTTGAATTGTTTATATGAATAAAGAAATTATTGACTTATAGTTACGATCAACTAGAGACACAAGTGAAACCACAGAATACGGTTAGTGATCGATTTGTCCCATTCTAATTTAAAATTAAATATGGCGCCGTTTTTTGGTCTATAATTAAGGGTTAGATATGACAGTCCCTTCGTTTTGTAAATTATATAGGGCTGTGTAGGAACCCCACCGAAATGTCACTTAATATATAATTATTTGACAAATCTATGTACGTAAATATGTACATAAAAATAAATTTCCATATGTACACGGCATTAGTACAAAATTATGTATAACTAGCTTCCCGGACGCGGTTTTTCCTGCGCATCTTCCGTCTCCGTAAGAGCTTCATAATTAAATGTAGCCTAAACATTTATTCAAATCGGACCAGACGTTCCTAATATTAGCGCGGTCACATAAACAAACAAACTCTTCAGCTTTATATATTAGTTTTTTTCACGTTGTGTTCAAAAATGATTTAGGGAAATGAATCCCTTTTGTCCCGGGGGAATTTATAAAAACCTAATTCACAAAAGCACACCAAGACTCAGAATAACTGGCACCCACAATTATTGTACTATGTGGGAATCGAATCCATAATACCAGGTCTCAGAAGCTACTATTATTACCAATGAGCCACCAACTCTTATTCGATATGACTAAGTAATTGTTATATTATCAATTTAATTTACTTAAAACTAAGATGGCTGCCGTCGCGTTATCAATTATGTTGATCAATTATTTTTATTATTCATTATTTCGATCATTAGATCGAAATTTAATCATATTACTGCTATTAAGTAGTAATATTATTAAAGCTGCTTTTAGTAGGCAATCTGTAATATAACCTATGTAACATACGTACTTTTTTTTTCGGACCTATGTATTTATCTACGATGCTTTTGCTACTTCACCGGGCATAAAGGTGAACAGGGCCTGCCTTTTTAAATGGTTTACAAACTACAAACTAAGCAACAAGCTCCAGATATCACCAGATAGACCATTGGTCGCTGGCGAGGCGAGGGGATTGAAATTCGACTTTAAGATGTTTGGAGGAGTTTGTTCTAGAAATCTATATTTATACTATAATATTATAAAGTGGAAATGTTTGTATTTTTGTTTTGAATAAACTCAAAAGCTACTGAACAGAGTTCGATCATTCCTTCATAATTAGAATGCTACATTATCCCTAAGTAACTTAGGTTATAAAAGTCGATCTGTGCGGGGCGGGCCGTTAGTTTAACATAAAGTCATTGGTCAATCATAAGGTGGTTGGTTGGTATTTTCTCCCGCAATATATTCATCTCTACATACATTTTTATCTGTATATTAGTAATATCGTAACGTTTTTAGCCTCTTGTAATGGTTTAGTAACTCCAGAATGTATTCGTTGGTGCAAAAAAACAAGACGTTTATTTTTGTTTACCTTCTCTGTAATTAACAAAAAAAGTTTATAAAATCTGTCAATGCCATCATTATTTTGACTGGCAACACCGGGCACTAACAAGCAGTAGTCTTCATTTATTAAAATTCAGATTTATTTAACACAATAATTGATGTAAACGCTGCGCAAACGCAGGTGTTTGCCATGCAGAGTAATTCGACAAACAACTTTCAAGCGATCAGGCGCAATTGCCCGATAATTCGAAGAACTTTTAACAAGATTATGTTGTATTAAATTATTTAATTTAGATTGTTAATTTCATTGCTTTATATAGCTTCTGATTTGATTTTCACTTTATTATTCCTAAGAGATTGTTATCAAAATGGAGTTTCATGATTGGATTCATGAACAATTAAGGCCTGATTGCTCAATGATGGCGGTCAAAGGTGTATCGGGGGCAGCATAGGGTAGTTGTCCCCTAAAAAGTAATCTAACGTACTTGGGCAGAGGCGGCCAATCTCTGAGGAAATTGGCCAAGATATATGGTGGTGTTACAGTGTGTGCGCAAGATGCTCTCTTTATTATTTTGCTGTCTAAATCCGGTGAGATTTGCTGACTAGATTGGTGAGTTATTAGATAGTGATCATCAAACTGACACCTGAGATTCCCAAGTAAACTATAGTCTCAAGCATTGTTCTTGCATCATCATCGAACATGGGCCTCCTCCTGAGGGAGGGTATTTGCCACAGTCACCACGCTTGGCACGCGGGTTGGTGACCGCAGTATTATGTTGTACCACACAAGGAAACGCTGCTGCCCGTTCCTCGATGTGCGATTATTATAGATGATGTTATAACAATCGGGTTCAACGGCTTAACGTGCTTTCAGAGGCACTGAGGTTATTCCCTCAAACAACCAGACCCGGAAAGAAATCTTAGAATTTACTCGAAGATTTCATGTCCGGCGTGGGGATCGAACCCACGACCATCGAGATTTAAAGCGAGCCAAATACCGCTACGCTACGGAGGTATGTATGTATGTTGTTATGACTTAACTCAATAAAGATTGTACAGATTCAATAAATTGTATAATCATAAGAAAGATTATTTATCCACAACTAAAACAATCAATATTTTATTATGGTAACGGAAGCCACGCAGCTAAACTGAAAAATGTTGTAGGACCTGACTTTAAAATTAGTTCCACTCCTCGCTACTAGATGGCGCTAAAAGTCGTTTCCAACATAAACTTATTGAATAGCCTTACAAGTTTCTTTACTCAATACCACTCACGTATTTATATGTAATATAGATATATTATTTACATGTATAATAATATTTCGTTATTGTTATATAATTATGTTAAAAGCCTTTATGCGGTAAAGGAATAATAACTGTTAATAAAAAAAATGTTTAAGAATTGACGATAGCCATAAATAAATTCAATGAATTTTATTGAGCACTTAGGTGATTACATATACTTCTGTTAGTTACCTACTCTAATTCTTGCACTATGAAATATCCGACTAGGTAAACAGTAGCTGGCAGCCAATCTTACAAATCTGCTGACTACACAGTCCGTCTTGTTACATTTATTTCTTTTATCTGATAAAAATAATAGAAATTGAAAACCGTATTAATATTGCAAGTGTGACTATATCTAGAATAGAATACTCTTTTTTGTACACACATAAGTAAACAATAGATAATAATAACAAATAAGAGAACAGTATACTCTACTTAAAGCACCACATCACCGCACAAATCTGGGTAAGCACTCTCCAGTTTGTAGAATGGCTTTTCAGTACCTACAAAAGAGTATCATAATCTTCAACAGAAATAGACGTTTTCTTAAATTCCATTGACAAATATAAAAACTTGATTCGTACAAAATTACACGATATGTCTTTGTGTCGACGCACTTCATTGCTGGATGGATTGGTATTGCACAAAGTTAACTAAGTATATATATATACTACGATTGATTTATTATATAAAGATATTCATCTGTTTTTTTAATATAATTTATTTGATGTAATGCATGATGTGGTTGCCTGTAAATAGCTAAGCACTAGGTTTATTTTATAATTAACATCTTTAGCATGTAAGGTGTTCGGGATTATCAGATGATTAAATCAATAAATATTGCGACAATTGTTATTAATTGTGTATATCAAGCAGCTAATATTGGCAGGGTTTTTGTAGATAATGTAGAAGAAAAATAACATATGACGATAGTATTTCCCGCCGAAACCGGCAAAGAGAATATAAAACCATAGACATGCCGATGGCGCGGTGACAATCTGTTCGAGTAGGTTATATATGATTGTATGATTTGACCATAAGGTGTATTCTATGTTGGAAATACAATAAATAAATAAATGGACATAGTACAATGGGCGGTCTTATCGCAAAAAGCAATGTCTTCCAGACAACCTTTGTGTAATGGAATTCATTAGGTTAATGCCTTGATCATCGAAGGGTTAATGAAGTAGGTATGATTAGATAGTATGTGACTCAAAAATTGAGGTTATAATACATACTATACAATAAACAAGATATGATAGACATACTTACATAAAATATCTAAAGCCTCATTTACGGGGACGCGGGGCGTCGCGCGAGGCGTTGTGCGGCGCACAACTTATACAAAGATTTCCTGTCCGGCGTGGGGATCAAACCCACGACCTCCGTGATTTAAAGCAAGCCAAAGACCGCTACGCTACGGAGTTTGTCGGAACGATCGGTTAAGCGAAGCGATCGTTAACATAAAATCGCTAACGCCAATGTATGGTAGGCCTTCGAAATCAAGACACTCAGGTCTCAGAAGCAACTATTATAACCACTGTGCCATCGGTACATACGTACCGTTTTCTTCATTAGTGTAGATCAGACGTCTCCAAACTACGGCCCGCGGGCCAAATCCGGCCCGCCACTGCCAACAATCCGGCCCTCGACAACTTAACGACTAGTGTCATCGATCTAGCCCACGCATCTTATGTCTTATTGTTTAAAAAGACAACACAATATGATAATTACTCGGTCGCGCACTTTGCCACTAGTCTAGAAATAAGAGTATAGTTAAGGATATAAAAATTAAAACAGTTTTGGCCCTTCGAACGTATTAAAAATTGTTATGGCCCCAAGGCGTCAAAGTTTGGAGACCCCTGGTGTAGATAAATAACTTAACTATGTAGTTTATTTAGACAAGTTATATAAATGCTAACTAACTAACGTTATTTTGTCTACTTTAAGTCAAAGGTGTAAGAACTATTTGTCAGTAAATCTCCTAAACTAGTGTTTATATAGTTATTAATAGAAATTGGCCTATTAAAGTGTTACTGAGGGAATTGGCGGAGCTATCATATTTTGAGAGGGGAGCTAAAAAGTGCGTGGTATGCACCAAAGTTGAAAAAGCCCAGAGTGGTGATTGATAGTATATTTCTGGGTAGAAGTAACTTCCGTTACCATCGTTACCCTGCTACAATCGTATTAGGTAAATAGTTTAATGGCTACTAACAAAGCAATCAGCTCAAGAGGGCGCCCCCTGTAGGTCTCGAACCTCGGCTCAGGGCAGTCGCTGGATTAAGCGACTTTATAACTTACGCGAAATAACTTTTAATCTATTTAGGGGCGTTTGGTGGTAGTTCGATCTACGTTACAGTTATGTCTCAGGGTATTTCGGACTTCACGTCTACGAGGGCATCGGAGGATTCGTTGCAAACTAAGGGATGATAATGAATGATGGTATCCAGAATTACCAAAAACTGTATTATTTGATGAGAAAACCGCTAGACCAATAGAAGCTACGTGGGTGATCACAAACTATCATAATCATGGTTATCATCAGCCCGTACAACGTCCATTGCTGAACATGGGCCTCCTCCCGAGGGAGGGTATTTGCCGCACAGGTTGGTGACCGCAGTATTGTGTTGTGCCACACAACGAAACGCTGCTGCCCGTTCCTTGAGATACGATTATTATAGATTATGTTTTAATAATCAGGACCAACAGCTTAACGTGCTTTCCGACGCACGGAGGGTAGTGAGAAATCTTGGAATTTACACAGAGATTTCCTGTCCGGAGTGGGGATCGACCACGACCGCTACGCTACGGAGGTTGTCATAAAAAACTATGTAGTATCATAAAATTGTCCCCCCTAATCCAGCTTTCAATACGCCCATTACTTGTCGATATATTAGTCTGTCTCGATACTAAGAAGTAGTTAGTGGCGTAAAGGTCTTCATTTATCGCTTATTGATTTGCGATGATGGTTGAAAATATAATAAACTCTTCTAATTAGACTTGTTTGTATATTTTGTTCATAAACAACAAGGCTTTGGTCCAATATTTAAAGCTTTTTTATAATAGGTTAGTTAAGAATGGTATTTCTAGACCAAAAAAAAATGGTATGTAAGATATAGTAAGCGGTAAAAAAAAGATTTAAAAATTGACGTGACTTTTAGAGATGAAAATCGTAACTAAGAAAATGTAATAGTAAAAGATCGCGTTTTAATTTTTTTACTAGACCTATAAAGTCTCAAAATGGCTGATCGCGTTTTCGAAAATTAAAGACAGAAAAAAACACATTAAGTTTAACCATTAACCATCTTTATGATAAGATTTTTTTTTTAGGTTCCATTCATATGACAAATACTTTCAGAAATAAACATGCATAACTTCGTATCGGCCTAGCCTATATTCTTAACAGACCTCCACCTAGGTCATTCAGGAATCCTTCTAATAAATTAAACGTGAAAGTTTGTAAGTATGGATAGATGGATGAATGGATGTTTGTTACTCTTTCACGCCAAAACTATTGAACGGAATTGGCTGAAATTGCTTGCACCGGGATAGTTTATACGCTGGATTAACGTATAGGCTACAAAACATCACGCTCCGACCCAGTGGAGCAGAGTAACGCGGGTAGAACCGCGGGGCGTAGCTAGCTATCGTCTTAATCACTACGCTTGGCAGGCGGATTATTGATCGCTGTAAGATATTATATTGACCGTCTGACTGGGATTACTACGCCTCCTTGAGTTGATAGATGCTGCTGCCCATCCATATGCTGTATGTCCTTTATTCTCCTTTTACGATATATGTTCAATAAGTCCAGTTGAACTTCATTGTTTTGGGTTTTTTTTTAACCTAGTAACTAGAAAGTTGATCAACTTACGATTCTACCGACGAACCCGGTTTAGAGTTAGTAGAACCAATAAATCATTTATGGGAAATTGCATTAGGTTTTATAACAAACTCCCTAGTCATGTAACTGATTTGCCTGATCCAACTTTTAAAGTATATATTAAACGGGTCCTCATATCTAAAGGCTATTATAGCATTAAGGACTATATTGAGGATAAAGACGTTTGGCTTCATAAACCTACTTGCGTAACACTTCCTAAAGACCCTGTACCCAAATAAAATAGTAGTACGCATAATAGTGTGATGTTCTGTGAACTATCTGTAATTGACCTACTTACATAATAATATATTATATTCATAGACCGCTAGTTCTGTCTCAAATTCTTTTATTTTTCTATTAGTATAAAAACACAATAAGCAAATATTTCAAAGACAACGGTTTGGGCAAAAAATGTGTATGCCAATAAATAGTTAAAGTAACTGGACCAAAACCTACGTTCTGCCCATTTGAGTATGTTTCGCCGGACCGTCTCATGTGGGTCGTGTTAAAACCGGCAGTAGAATAACCCACTGAGTTTGTTTCGCTGGATCTTCTCAGTTGGGGCGTATTGGATCCGGTGGTAGCATTAAAGCGCGTCCGTCGTTATATACTTATGGTCCACCTAAATAATGACAATTGTTCTAACCTACTATAGACAGAACAAGCTATTTGACACAATATAGTTAAATAATAAACTAAGACGTTAAGACTAAAATATTATTAAAATAATAACTTAAATACTTGTTTAATTTGAAAATTTATAAAATATGATAATAAATAATAATAATATTATAAAATATGATATTATCTAAATAATACTTAATACTAAATTATTGTTTTGACTATTTGCAAGTGCCTGTAATAGGTTTACGTAAATAAAAATGTTTTTTATTTTTTTTTATTCTTTTTGTTTTCCGGTGACATGTACATTGTGATATATCGCAGGACGGAGTCTCTAAAGATCAAAATAATGTAAAAATAGTTCTCAGCTACTAAGTGATAGGTACATTTATTTATTTATTTACGTACACACATCACATATACAAATAATGAAAATACATAAAATGAACACACGATACAAAGATAGCTTATTTCAATAAATAAATTTCTTCCAGCCTGACCCGCAGAAGGACACATTACAAAAAAAAAAAAAAAGTTTTGTGTGTAGACAAATAATAAACTTTTTCTTTTGTAACATTTAGTCTTACATTCTGATTCTTACAAGTACAAGTGTATGTAAATACCTAAGTGCTGAATAAATTGCATTACTCAATAACTACTCTCAGTTCCTTTTATAATATAAAACTATTTTATTATTAGTTCGTTTTTCTCACAGCGCACCATATCTAACTAAGTAGGTACACTAGAACAATAAGGGTTGCTGTTTCCTGTGAAAAAATACTTCCACATCCTCTGTTTTATTGTAATTAAATGCGTTGACATCGAAAACTCCGTGGCGGGGATAAAGAAATAGTAAAATACCTATTAGGTATGTACTACAGGGGTTGACAACATTTCCCTTATAAATATCAATCTTTAGTTATAGGCATATATAACAAGACAACCTCCGTAGCGTAGCGGTAATTGGCTCGCTTTAAAATCTCGGAGGTCGTGGGTTTGATCCCCACGCCGGACAAGAAATCTTTGTGTAAATTCAAAGATTTCTTTACAGGTCAGGTTGGTTGAGGGACTTCCCTCTGTGCCTCGGAAAGCACGTTAAGCCGTTGGTCCCGATTGTTATAACATCATTTATAACAAACGAACCAGGGAACGGGCAGCAGCGTTTCCCCTGTGTATTACAATATAACACTGCGGTCACCAATCCGCCTGCCGAGCGTGGTGACTATGGCAAAAACCCTCCCTCGGGAGGCCCATATTTAGCAGTGGACGTTATACGGGCTGATGATGATGATGATGATATATAACAAGAAACTAGCACTAACGCGACGCGTCCCCCCTCGTCCTACTGACCCTTAGTTTGCAAAGAACCATCCGATGCCCTCGTAGACCCGAAGTCCGAGAGGCCCGCGAACTGTAAAGTAGAGCGACAGTTGCACAAAACTCTCCTAAAATACTAAAGTCATAATCAAATCAATCTCATCGCCAGCGACCGCTCTGAGCCGAGGTCCAAGCCTCACAGGGGGCGTCCTCTTGCGCAGGTTGCTAAGTTTGTAGTTTTTAAACCATTTATCTAGGCTGGAGCTCTGCTCGCCTTTATGCCCGGTGAAGTTGCAAAAGCCTCGTGGCTACCTACTTATGTCTGTCTGAACAGACAGCGGGAGCGACTTTGTTTTATACTATTTCGTGAAATATTTTGAAGGGTCAAACTTTTACCTATTGGGTACTTAAAGAGTAAAAACGGAACCTTATTACGAAGATTCCATTGTCTATCTGTTACCAGGCGGCTAATCACGTGACAATATGACTATGACAAGAAAAATAAATCTTCATTACTGAAGTGTTATTGTAGCACATTTCCTATGTTATTGTGTTATTATATTAAAATAATTTTGTATGTATAGTATATATAGGCTGTGTAGCGAAGACATAGAATAAGACATAGAAATATCGTTACCTGATTATCCTCCAATCCAGTAGTGACCCGTGATAGTTAGACATTTAAAATTTCCACCGATTATGTATTTCTATTGCCGCTATAACAATAAATACTAAAAGAAAATATCTACACTTCTTTACTAATATATAGGTTTGATTGTTTGCTAATTAAATCTCAGGAAATCCTGATCCGATTTGAAAAATACTTTTAGTGTGCAATAAATGGGCTATCTGCCCATTTATTGAGGAAGGTTAATTATATTCCTACGGGAACGGAAGTTACGCGAATGATACCGCACGCGAGATACTAGTTTAATATTTTTACTTCGTTACATTGCTTTTCCAAGAGTTTGAGACAAAAAAAAATTACCAAAAAGTGTTTTGGAAAATATTTTACAAAGAATATAAATTTTCACTATTTTTATTTGACTTGTTTATAAATACAAGCCACAGGTTGACTGTTAAGTCATTCGACCTGTATTATTCACAAATCTAGGTCTCGAATGGACTAGGCTAGGCTGTGTTTTTGCTCGCTACATCAAACGCGACACGGCGGTCAGGCGACGTGCTTGCAGCTTGTTAGAATACCATTAACGCAGATAGGGAGCTAGGCAGAAATCTTTGGATAAACGAACTTAGCATCAGAGAGGCGAACACATAACTAGGAGAATATGTGAGAAGTATGTCCAGAAAGGAGGAGATATGGACTTTTTGTCTACACAACAGGTTCATATCTCCTCCTTAGTTCCTTGTATTTCTAAGGATACATTGCATTGCATTTAGCATTGCATTCAGCATTGCATTCAGCATTGCGTTCAGAATAGCATTTAGCATTGCATTCAGCATTGCATTAAGCGTTGCATTCAGCATTGCATTCCGCAATGTTTTAGGAATAATCACCATTGCACTGATTGGGTATATTGGACTCCCCTCTCCATAGTGACGATTCCAATCATATCAAGCCCATGGCTACTCCAAATACCAGTAATGGGGGCTTCGGATTTTCTAAACCGATTTTAAAGATTATTTTACATTAACCCACATTATTTGAGAGTGTTATAGATTATATTTTAAGACCATCCCACGGTAACTGAATCTCTGCGGGACACATAGGTTTATGTAAAAGGATATTACTCATGTTCTTACGTTATTACTGCTTGATGGAAATACAATTGCTTTCGTTTTCACATGTAATATTTTTGGTTGTAATAATGTTAGGCTACAAATATAGACTAAATTAACAGTCAACCCGTCTGTACATCTTTAGTCTCTGCCTCCCACTTCCCAGATATGCGAGCGCGGTTGCGCCAGCGCAGGTTTTTCTACCCTCTCTCGCTCTAACGTGTTGCCGCCTCGCTCGCACCAAACGCGCCGCTCGCAAAGGTTTTTGCCCGCAACTCCGGTGCACTTTTTCACGTTCGCAGTTGGAAATTTTAAAATCACTGGACGATCGGAAATTCGATTTCTGACAATTGATGTTTTCGGTTTTGTTTGTATGTATGTGTGTTCGGAATTGTAGTTATGTACAAAGATTATGAATGATCGATTTCGTGTTTAGTGGTTCGATTCCGTTAGTACCTATAACTATTTCTGTTTAAAGACATATTATATTTATCTCTCACTAGCTTCTTGCGCGCAGTTTAACCCCTTTTTTTACTCCCGTTCCTGTGGGAACTTTAACTTAAACTGCCTATAACAATTGACGTGGCTTTCTATTAGTAAAAGGATTTTCAAAATAGATCAGTAGATCCAGATTACCCCCTACAATAGTCGTGGTCCTTACCCCTTAAGGGTGCCCGCAGGCGTGTGTCGCTTAAATTTAATAGAATTTGGCTGAGGACGTCTGATCTCGCCACTTGACCGATCTTTGCACTCTAAAATGTTCTATAATATTTTATACTTTTTGATTTTTATTCATAAAATGTTTTGAATAAAATAAGTACCTATAGTAAATAGATAGATATTAACTTTAATATTAAGAGCTTATTTACTAACACAAGACTGACAGACTTCTAGCACACCAGAAATAAATTTAAACATAATTTAATAGTAAATGTTACCTATTTATAATTAATTTTATATGCAATGTAAATTTTCTTGACAAGTACCTACATGTGTATGTAAATACCTAAGTGCTGAATAAAAATCGTTTATTTCGTTTATTTCAATGTCACAAACTTTAACTTTTTATAATATTAATATAGTATAGACTAGCTTCTTGCGCGCGGTTTCACCCGCATAACTCCCGTTCCCGTGGGAACTTCATAATTTAATATAGTATTTGGACTAAGTTTATTTCATTATTAAGTCTCTTAACCAGAACATATTTATTAATTACTAGCTTCCCGCGCGCGGTTTCACCCGCATAACTCCCGTTCCCGTGGGAACTTTATAATTTAATATAGTATTTGGACTAAGTTTATTTCATTATTAAGTCTCTTAACCAGAACATATTTATTAATTACTAGCTTCCCGCGCGCGGTTTCACCCGCATAACTCCCGTTCCCGTGGGAACTTTATAATTTAATATAGTATTTGGACTAAGTTTATTTCATTATTAAGTCTCTTAACCAGAACATATTTATTAATAATGAAGCCTATTTATCCATTCTCTATAAATAGACTATACTCTAACACTAACAGAATTCTTAAAGTCGAACCCGTAGTTTCTGGTATTAGCGCGTTCAAGCAAACGAATAAAGGCTCGAGCACACCAAATGCGTATGCGTGACTACGACGTAATCACGCCGTAGACACGCGCGTAGTTACGGCGTAACCCGATGTCACACCGGGCTACGCATACGCTTACGCATCCGAGCCGAGTACGCAACGCACATGGCCTATTGCGTACCCGGCTGCGGCAGCCATATTTTATTCTGTTTTCGAAGGTTGTGTTGTGCACGATGTCTGAAATGACGAGGAAGAAGCAATATTAATACTATTGTGCCAAAATAATCCTGCGGAATATATACATTTATACGATGCATTTTTGTAGAATTTACTTTTTGGATTGTAGATACATTCATAAATACGCACAATTTCAATAAGTTTTTCTTTCTTATCTCTATTCATTACAAAAACAATACAAAACATCACTACGTGCCAGTATATCTGTAAAAATATACAACTGACTGCAAGTTACGTGCGTAGGGCTACGCACAGCAAAGGTACGTGCGTGTACAAAATTGTTCGGTGTGACGTCTAATAAGGCGCGCCATTGAATACAACGTCATCATGCAACGTTGCCGTTCTGCTCTGCGTCAGGTACGGCGTTAGTCACGCAGTCAGTTTGTGCCTTGGGAGCTGCATTGCGTAGGGCTACGCATTACGTCTACGCGCACGTCTACGTTACGCAAGCGGTGTGACCTGTCTCATACGGTTCCATACATTACAACTCAGTGGTACGTGCACGTCTACGCTTACGTCTACGCATACGCATCCGGTGTGCTCAAGGCATTAACCGTTAAGCTTTTTATAATTATATTTTAATATAAGTATCTATATAGATATGGAAATAAGGTAGTAAGTAAGTAAGTATAGAGTAGATATAGGTAAGTATACTAGGTGTTGACAGAACTTTAGACTATTAAATTATAGATAAAAAATAAAATTCTATTTTCATACCTGACAGCTTTTACGCTAAAGCTATAAAAAATCTAATACAAACTATTTATTATTATTATAACTATAATAACTAAACTAAATTAATAAATTAAATATATTATATTAATGAGCCAAATATGTTTTGACTATTTGCAAATACCTGTAATAGGTTTACGTAAATAAAAACTTTTTTTATATTATTTATTTTATTTTATGTTGCTTACTTCCTCCACGTAAATTTCGATTTATCAATGCAAAGTTTGCCCCCATTTTCGTTCTATTAGGGGTGGAATTTATAAAAGTCCTTTCTTATCGGCCGCCTATGTCTTATAGAGGCCAATGTCTAATACGGCCGCCAGGTTTCAGGTCTCTACGTTCAATGGTTTAGGCTGTAGGTTGATCCGTTAGTTTTTTATTTTTACCGTCTACGTTTTTTACTTTATTTAAAAAAGTAGCGGGATTACCCTCCATGGCTAGGGAAACCGGTAAGCTTTTCGTCCCGATTGTTAAAAAATCTGCGTTTCCTGGGTCTTAACACAAGTAAAACTATAAGTTGGCAGTTAAGGCAGGACCAACTATAAGTTCCGGATTGCTCATGCGTACCCGGCCCCCGCCAACGGCGGATCGAAGGAGTGTCCGGGGGTTTTTAGTGGTGTAGGGCCCTCTCCTCGTGGTATGAGTTAGCATACCACTCTATGGAGAGGTCGAGTCCCACGTATCCCACCGCCAGCGCGCGAATACGCTGCAGCGGCGATGGGAATGCGTAAATGGAATTACACATGGACAAAAAACAAAAAAAACTCCAGCTATAAGTTAAGATTATAGTTTAACATCTAACTAAAACAGCACAGCAGTTAAGCATTGCCATTCAACGGGGTAATGCTGCCAGCATTCTGGGAACCTTGCCAAGTAGAATAGATTTAGAATAGTAATGTTTTATAAGTAAGTTTTATTTTAAATTAGCTACTTTTAGGGTGTATGTAGGGTGACTGGTAATTAGTGACCGATACCTAAACACATGATTGTGCTCATGATAACAAACAACTTTTACTATGGCACCAAACCTGAAATCGCGAAAAAAAATCAGCTGTTCCCTACCATGTTGACGAGTTATGTGAACATGAATGTATGGAACAGCTGATATATTTTCGCGATTTCGGGGTTGGTGTCATAGTAAAAGTTGTTTGTTATTATGAGCACAATCATGTGTTTAGGTATCGGTCACTAATTACCAGTCACCCTATATATGTATTTTATTCATGTAAAATAAATAAAACCTTTCGAAGTAATTCTACTAAAACATACATATATTATGAATGGATCTTATTGTTATTATAAAATAACGTGATCATTGCAATATATTTATATGTCACCGGAAAATAATACGAATCGTAAGGTGATCAATTTCCGTGCCACTCATATTGGTAATTTTCAGTTGCCAGTTTCAGTGAACGCGCATAATTATCATATTATTTACTTAATTATTGTGACACTTAACCTAACCTAACCAAACGAGACTATGCATTGTTGTAACAGAACAAAAAAAAACTTCAATAAGTCCTGTTGAACCCCATTGGTTTAGGTTTTTTTTTTATTAAGAATTCTATCCGAGTTTTGCAGTATACTTACTAGTATTCTTGTTAACCCCTCGTGGTAAGCTAAAATGATTGTGTTACGAGTGGCTTCACGTTGGTAGTGCAATGGGTGGAGTTCGAACCGGCGACCTCAAGATCACAAGTCCGACGCCATAGCCATTGGGCTACGGCTGCTTATTAATTTTTTACCACCCGAAACCTCGTTAGTTGATCAACTAACTAGTAAGTTGATCAACTCACGATTCTTATTATTTTCCGGTGACCTAAATATCACAATGTTATAATTATTCAAACAAAATTATCATAACATTAGACATGCGCAAAATGTGTCAGTAAAAATAAATGAATGAAGTATATCTTTTGGCTCAATGAAGTAGTCCACTGATTTAGTTCAGTACTTCATTAAGATAACATTCCCACAAAGTTAACAAGTGTATTGAAATAGAAATAACGTTTCTATTCACATAAAACACTATAGACAAACCCCATAGGTTCACGCTCACCATTGAACACCATAAGTTCACATCAATTCGAATGGAATAAACCCATGAATGAGGTAATGCCACGCGCCATGGGAGAAAGGGGAGCTATGAATGTACTTAAGAAAAATTGTGATTATCGACATAATATATTCTTTACTAGCTTCAACCACCTAGCTCCCGTTCCCGTGGAAGCTTTGTAATAAAATATAACTTATGTCATCCGGGGATAGAGTAGCTTCCCAATGGTGAAAGAATTTTTCAAATCGGTCACTACTTGACCGATTTCAGAGCCTAATCAATACAAACCGGACATAAGAAAATGTTACTCAACAAAAAAAAAAATGCAGGACAGCTAATTTACGACTATTGCATCACTATTTACCTCTTAATAAAAAAAGTAATGAAAACATAATAATATGAGATATTTTTGGCATTATATATGTTTAATATTGGTTCCTTTTCAAGGTGTGTTGTCATGATTTAATATATTCTACCTATAATTATTATTTTATTGATAATAATATTGATTTTTATAGTAGGTAACACTTTTGCATGAATTATTTTTTCTCATAATATTGGGAAACTAAATAGACCTGTCAAATTTATTCTGTAGATTTTGCCGATCTAATTAAGATGGCATTATTAATGTGCAAGACCGCACAACCTTTTTATATTTACTTTGTCTATGTTTTTATACCTTTTATTTTACCTGTCATTTTGACACATTTATTATTATACTTTTGTTTCCAACTGAACCAACGGCTTTTTACTATTACAGTCTAAAACAATTAACTCAATTTCGTGATAATTTCGTTTAGTAACTGTTTCGAAATGAAGGTGCGAAACAATGAAATCGGTCCTCTTTATAATATTAGTATAATAGACTAGCTATCCCTATGCCCGGTGAAGTAGCAAAAGCCTCAGGGCTAACTTAATAAGTCCGTCCGAAAAAAAAAGTATTTTTTTTTTAAACTTTGTCCTGCACTATTATAGATAGGGATAAACCACATCTGTGAAGTGGCTCTATGTGGGAATAAACTTAGTCTACGTCTGCAAAAGGTTTAACTTCACTAATGTGGTACACATACCCTGTAGCGCACAGGTGAGTTGAACTATTTGTAAAAAGATAAAAAAAAATTATTAAAATCGCTTTTCATTAAAATAAATAAATGTGAAATAAGATTTTTTATGCACTCTCACTTCCTAATTTAATTTAACACGTTACAAAGGACCGATATCGTAAAGGACTATTCACACTATCCAATGATTAAGCCACAAGGGGGTGTCCACACGAGCGCAGTCAAAATATTGTGCCAGCGCGTGTGATCTCACTTATTCGCATAATTGTTTAGATCGATGCAGTCAGACGGAGCAAGGGGTGCAGCATGTATAATGCTATTATGGATATGGTATTGAGTTTAAAAAAGTAAAAAAAAAAAAAAAAATTTTAATGTTTTTTTTAAGATCAATTCCCTTATTAGGAAAATTAATTTTTGAGTTGCGGGGGAATATATCATCATCATCATCAGCCCGTACAATGTCCACTACTGAACATGGGCCTCCTCCCGAGGGAGGGTATTTGCCATAGTATGCCACGCTTAACAGACGGGTTGGTGACCGCAGTATTATGTTGTGCCGTACAAGAAAACGTTGCTGCCCGTTCCTTGATATACGATTATTATAGATGATGTTATAACAAGCGGGTGCTTTCCGAGGCACGGAGGGTAGTCCCTCAACCAACCAGACCCGGAAAGAAATCTTAGAATTTACACAAAGATTTCCTGTCCAGAGTGGGGATCGAACCTACTACCTCCGAGATTTAAAACGAGCCAAATACCGCTACGCTACGGAGGTTGTCTACGCTACGGAGGAGAATATATACCAACACTCAATTCACGGACGCAACTCCTGTACTCCGGAAATTAATTCGGAAATTGCGGTTTACTTTACACTCAATTTACAGACACCAAGGGCCCATAACAACTATCTGTACTTCACACAAATTTTCAAATCGAACCAGTAGTTCCTGTGATCAGCACGTTCAAGCAAACAAACAAACTCTTCAACTTTATAATATTAGTGTATATTAAATTAAACATTTATTGGAGAATTGATAGTTAAATAAATAAATTTTATTTTATGTACGAAAGTGCCGTATTGATTTCAACCCTATTCCCGGTCCGCTCTAATTGTAATAGGCTTATTTGAACATATCAGTGCATCGCGTGGGACGGGAGATCTATTGTGATCTCTCATTTATAATAGATGTTAATTGATCTTATACTATATTGTATTATAATACATTATTGTAAAAATCAAGTAGGGTAGTTATTGTTTATTTGATACAGACAAAAATATTGTCAAAAACTTAACTTACGATTTGCCACTGAAGAAAATCTTTCGTGGCAAATCGTAAGATTAGTAAGATAGTAAGATCTGCTCATTTCATTCATGGAATAATAATAATAGCCTGTTAATTATAGTTTTTTAAATTGTGATTTTGTGAAGTATATATGTTACGGCTAAAGGTAGGTGTGAACATAAACTTAAGATAAGCCGGCTAAACCTAGGTGCAGCCGACCGCATGCGGCTAAACTTAGATCAACCTCAATAAGTCCTTATTCAACTCCATTGGTTTAGGTTTAGGTTTTTTTTTAACCACCCCAACTCCTTTTTGTGCCGTGCATAGGTATTGTTTAATTTAATTAAAACCTAGTTCTAGCCGAAGATAAGTAACATGTTATCGAACTTTAGCTGCTTCTCGAATATAAACCTAAGTTTAGCCGGCTAATATTAAGTTTATGTTCACACCTACCTTTAGCCGTAACATATACATATATAAAACCAAAGTGCTGTAATAATTCGCAAGTCCGACACCCTAGCTTTTGGGCTAGGGCTGTGTGTTGTACTTATTACAAACGTACAAAACACCAAGAAACAATAGTTCATTCCACCCTATACTCTTTTTAATTCATTGGTCAGTAATAGGAACTAGTATTTTACGCTATTTACAAATTAAATATTCAAAATAACTCCCCAACATAATTTCCAATACATATTATTCATCCCTATCCAGTTACTTATAATTACGTACATCTATAATCGTCTTCATTTTACAAAACGCTCTAATTGCGCACACTGTAAAGCGCCCCGCGAACAACAATTACCAAATCTAATTGGCTTATTCAAATTTAGAATTCTTACGTAGCGAGCCCTGATTGGTGTCGCGTGGCGTGGCCGTTATACAATGACCGATAATTTTACTTACGTACATATCCTATAGTAAAAACAGCCATTTTAAATTGGACTTTTTGCTGTACATTTTATTATGAATGAAGTGTCTAATGAAACTGGTGGTTGACTTATTATATTTTATTAGTGCTAAATTGTGAGTTACTTATAATAAGTGAGTATTTTAGCTATTATCTAGTTAACTAATAAGGGTCCTCTATTTTAATTTGATGTAATTTTGTCGTTAAATTGCTGTGTCGTAATGATTTCAGTAAAGGTACTTTAGTTTTCTGTTAATGTAATATATTTATATGGGAATAAGTTTACGGCTGAAGGGCTGGAGTAAGTAGGGGCTACTAATTAGGGAGAAAGGGATAATTCTGGCTAATTTAGACATAAACAGGAGAACTTCAGGGCGAATTGTATGCGGACTTTATGATTTAATATCAGTTAGTGCCCATGGGCTGTCAAACAGGGTGACTATATAAAATAAAATACTGTAAAAATTAAGCAGTTGAACTTTTTAACCTTTTAAAGTATCTTTCTAATATTATAAGCGCGAAAGTTTGTAAGTATGGATGGATGGGTGGATGGGTGGATGGATGTTTGTGACTATTTCACGCCAAAAGTACTGAACGGAATTGGCTGAAATTTTGCATCGAGATAGATTAACGCCAGTTTTGTACGGGATGCGTACGCGTCTGTTCAGCTGAACGCGTGCGTACGCGTCCCCTACAAAACTGGCGTTTTCTATGGACATAAGCTGAATTGAGCTGAATAAGTGTAATTAGTCACTAAGTCGCATCTTACGACACCCATAGGAAGATATGATATGGTCTATTCTAAGCTTATTTAATTACCTACCGACTATAATCTTTTATCAGTTAATATAATACCTATTATAATCAGTGCCGTAGCTAGATGGGCAAGAGCCTCGGTGCATAGCTTCAAGAGCTGGCGAGTTGGCTGACCCACCATTTTCGAAGCTTAGGTTAGAGGGCCCCCTGAAGTCCGGGGCCTTGGTGCACTGCACTAACTGGCCCTACGATAGCTTCGCCGCTGCATAATTTCTTTGTACTACTTCGCTGTCCGGGTTGCCTGCCATTTTGTGATAAGGCTGACAGTTGTACCTGCACTATTATATTATGTTGTATTCCACATTATTTGTCATTTACTTTGTGTAATTTGTTATGTGTACAATGAATAGTTATCTATCTATAATTGCAAAATGGACGTTTCGATTACTTATCGATTTTATTTGGACATTGTAATAATAGACTGAGATCATACATGCAGCAGGAAATCGCAAACTTAAATATAAATTTTTAATTGAGTAAAATCAAGCTTTTTCAAGAAATGGTTTATTCTTTTTTTTCAGTGAAATGATTGAGGTATGTTTCCGTGTTACGTGGAGTTTTTAACCAATATGGCGTCGCATTTCGATAAGCGGAGAAACTGGAGGTTAATCAAATCACACAACCTCCCTAGCGTAGCGATATCTGGCTCGCTTTCAAACTCGGAGGTCGTGGGTTCGATCCCCACACCGGACGAGAAATCTTTGTGTAAATTCTAAGATTTCTATCCGGGTCTGTTTAGTTGAATGACTACCCTCCGTGCCTCGGAAAGCACGTTAAGCCGTTGGTCCCGATTGTTATAACAACATCTATAATAATCGTATATCAAGGAACGGGCAGCAGCGTTACCTTGTGTGGTGCAATATATTACTGCGGACACCAACCCGCCTGCCAAGCGTGGTGGATATGGAAAATACCCTTCCCCGGGAGGAGCCCCATGTTCAGCAGTGGACGTTAAACGGGCTGATGATGAATCAAATCACGTAATGGTATATCAGTGACGTCACAAGAAATGTTGTCTTATGGCAATATCTTTGAACGACCCTAGCTAGGGCTAGGACGCACACGGACTGATATAGTCGTATTGGGCCGTGAGCGGTTCATACCGCGGTGCGAATCGCCCAATATTATTGAAATGGGTCGATTCGAACTTCTGTGTTAAACGAAAGATTGTCAAATCAATATTTTAGGGATTTTAGGTTTTATTAGTACAGATAAAAGAAAAGTAGTTTGTAGAAATAATAAACAGTTACAATAAGTACGCACAACAGATATTCCGAGAAGCCCGCCAATTGTAACTTAGAGCGACAGTTGCTATATCATAATCCCTCAATCACTCTGTTAGCGACCGCCCTGAGCCGAGGTCGAAGTCTCGCCCTCCTACAGCCAAGAGGCTTGTGCTACTTCACCGGATATAAAAAGGAGCAGATACCCAGCCATATTTAATGTTTAATAAACTAAAAACTAAGCAACCTGCGCAAGAGGGCGTCCTCTGTGATATTTGGACCGCGGCTTAGGGCGGTCGCTGACAAAGGACTTTTAGTTGTATAGGGAAGTTTTACGCAATTTTCACTCTACGTTGCAGTTCGAGGGCCTCGCGAAATTCGGGTCCAAGAGGGCATCGGAAACTTCTTTGCAAGCTAAGCGTCGGGAGGCTGAAGAGAGGAGCGGTATTAACAGTTTTGTCATTTATTTATACGGAACGAAAACAAAATACGTGTTCACTAATGTTTGGTATTCTAGCTGAAAGATCTAATAGATTTTTTTGGTTTTCAATCTTAATGCATTATTAATGTGTATCATTGTAACCTATCGGACTTCGGGTCTACGAGGGCCCCCGAAAATTCGCTCAGCGAGCTTTTTAAGCCTCCCTATATTTGCATTAGCAATTTCTTACTTGCGCACGTATCATGGCGGGGCCCTCGAAATCAAACGCGGGTGGCCCCAAATAATTGCGGGGCCCGTAGTCCTTAGAGTGGCTATCGGTTATCGTTTGGAGTAGGGACTAGGGGGCCCCAAACCAATTCGGCGCAGTGTGCCCAGTGGGAAAGAGGGGCCTGGTCGGGAGTACGAGGGGGATGAGTCGCGTTTGCGGGCGCACTCTTGAAAGAAGAAAGAATGAATATCGTTAGTCAATGGAAACGCAGTAACGATTAATATTGCACGACAAAGACTGATTGGTCGAATTAGCGATCATTATAGGCAGACGTCTTTATATTATATGTAAATTGCCTATCAACTTTACATACATAAAGGAAGCGGATACCTAAAGGTTAGCGGATTATAATGCGATTATAATGCGACATTTTGTGCATTGATTTTACTTAGGTTTCCATTTTTAAGGTTCAGTATCCAAATGGTGTCCGGCTTAATTGCCGTGTGGTTTCCGGCTTAGAATAACCCCATGTCCTCCAAAAGGCGACTAAGGGACATATGGCTAATGGATGGGCAGCAGCATCTATTAGCTCAACGTTTACTTCTTACTGCGATCACTAATAAGTCTGCCAAGCGTGGTGATTATGGCAATATCCCTCAACTGTTAAGAGGAGGCCCATGTTCAGTAGTGGACGTAAACGGGCTGTTGATGATGATGATGATGCAAATGGTAAAAATGAGTTATAACCTGGTGATCGATGGTTGGAGGGACGGACAGACTGTCAGGCGGAATAGAAGGAGAGCAGATACCAATTTTTGGGTAGGTATTTGAGGCAAGTTGAAAACTTATCAAATACTTTTCCTACTATACCTCAACACGGAACTGCACCTAGCCGTGAGCCGGCCTGCTACCTGGAGTAGCGGGGTAAAGACTCGTATTTTTTTTTAAATGTTTAATAATATTAAAAATATGTTTAAGGCAACATGAAAATGTTATATGTTGTTGTTAAATGTTTAAAGAATACAAAAAAAATAATAATACGACAGACATTTGAGTCAGGATTTTAACATTGGCAGACGCGTGCAAACATCTACAAAAACGTGTAAAAATGTATTTTAGACAACATGACATTTTAAAAGTGAAATATTTATAATTAAAAATTATATTCTCGAAAAGAAAACGCCTTTGCCTCAAATGTATATAAAAAAAAAAAAAAAAAAATATTTGGGGTCGAGTTAGCTCCGCTACTCACGAGCCAGATCTGCAGTTCTGTGTTGGGGCATAGTAGAGGAGGTAAGTGTCAAGTTTTCAACTTGCCTCAAATACCGGGTTAGTCACTATCTGGACATACAAGACTGGGCATGAGCGTGTCGAATTGGTGAAACTCGGAATTAGGATCACTTATTATTTCGTCATCTGGACATACCGATATTTATATGTGTGTCCACTTAGTGAAACTTAAATTAAAACTTTTTTTTGTTTTTGACGACTGGACACACACTCACATTTTATTTTACGATTTCATGAAAAAGTACAGTCACGCAGATATTTTTTTTGGATCACATTCATCATTGGCCTCTATTAGGCATGGATCTTTTTGTATGTCATGGTAAAATTATTCACCATTTGTGAATTTTCTAAGTTATTACACCGATAGTCATCGAAAGTCACCATGTCACTATGCATGTCTATAATCGTCATCACGGAACTAGTTTTATTACACTCTTTTGTATTCCCGAGGTGGCCGGTGACTAAAAATGTCGTAGTCTGCTCTAGTTGTTGACACAGGTAATAATCCCAACCCGGTAACCCTTTGGTCATACCTATTTGCTGTTATCAGTTTACTTTATTTTGTGTGTGCATTAAGTGCAGTATTTGTGCCATTAAAAAGTGACGTGGATTTTAATATAGGTAAGTACTCAGTCATTTAAGATTTAGTACCGTTTTTTTTTTCTTTTATCAATGCCACTTTTTTATTTTATTTAATTTTTATAAGAAAAATGTTATTCAGTTTTTCATGTAAAAACAAATATGTCTATAGAAAAAGTCGCAGGCCCGTCAATGGCTAAGATAAATACATTTTCATTTATCAAATCACAAAGAAATCGTCTAGTTTTATTTAAAAATGGATACAAAATATATATACACCTAAGGACAAATAAAGATAAATCTTCAATGTGGAGTTGTTCGAAAAAGTTAACTGGCCCGGTTATAATCAAATTAAATTTAACTAACACCATTATATTAAAAACAACTGATCATAACCATGAGGGTGATACAACAAATAACAAGATTCTTATAAATTTAAATGATTGCGAGATAGCTTGTATTTATATTATTAAATCATCTAAGTAATATAAATGTTTGAAAGATACACATTGGTTTTATTTCAAAATGTTTCTTACATAAAACGAAAACGATTATTAACCCTTACTTGTACTTCTTTTATCGCAAAAGAAGTAGGTATGACCAGTTGACGAAAACAAAAAAAGCTTAAATTTAAGTTACACTAAGTGGACACAAATACAAATATCGGTATGTCCGGATGACGAAATAATAAGTGATCCTAATTCTGAGATTCACCAACTTGACACACTCATGCCCAGTCTCGTATGTCCAGCTAGTGACTTACTCCAAATACCTACCCAAAAATTGGTACCAGCTCTCGGATTAGAAAGTGCAGTCTAAGTAGGTAATTTGGTAACATCTCTATTACTAAGACACTGCTGTCCTTCTATCTATCACCAGACTGAATCTCATGAACCGTGAGCTAGGCAGTTGATTTTTTTTAAGCGTATTTTAGATACTTATTTGTTTCGGAAATCTGCTCAAATTATGAGGCAAGTATCACACAAGGCACATGGAATTGAACTGACCATATTCTTAAAATAAAATGTAATGAACATTCAAAAGTGCTGACATCCTCCGTAGCGTAGCGGTATTTGGCTCGCTTTAAATCTCGGAGCTTCTGGGTTTGATCCCTACGCTGGACAAGAAATCTTTGTGCACATTACCATTTCTTTCCGGGTCTGAATGGTTGAGGGACAACCCTCCGTGCCTCGAAAAGCACGTTCACCCGTTGCTCCCGATTATTATAACATCATCTATAACCATACCAGGGAACGGGCAGCAGCGTTTCCTTATGTAACTAACATAATACTGCGGACACCAACCCGCCTGCCAAGCGTGGTGACTATGGCAAAAACCCTACCCCGGGAGAATGCCCATGATCAGCAGAGGACGTTATACGGGCTGATGATGATGTTGGAAAGTGCTAACTAATAGGCATTAGGTTAAGGATGGGTTAGTACTTTCCATGCATGATATTTAATATGTAACAGTACCCACGGAATCTTTCGTGCGCGAGTTCAACTTGAAATTAACCGGTTCTTGTCAGCTACATTTTCTTTTAAATTACAAGCTTCGTTTTACTTTCTTTGTTATTAGCGTAAGGTTCTAGACTTACATTACAACTGCACTAACTGCTAATTTGCAGTTTGAATGCAGTTAAAATAACGGAATAAATCCTTCAAACCAACCAGAGCTTATGTTTGTATGTCTTGAGCCTAGTGGAGACTTGAATTTTCTGAAGAAAGCTTCCAGGCAAAAGACTATTTGAGGAGAGCTTTCTTCAGAATATTCAAGCTTTATAGAGATAATTCCACACCATTTAATACGACTGCAGCCCTGGATACTAATCTTCATCATCATATCAGCCTGAACATAGGCCTCCCTAGTCGATTTCCAGCGGGAACGATTACAAGCGGCCTGCATCCACTGAATCCCTGCAACCTTTATGTGGTCGTCGGTCCATCCTGCAGGCGGTCGTCCTACCTAGCGCTGGTCAATTTTTTTTTTCGTACTGACATACATATGTATTTTGTCCCGATGCTTTTGCTACTTCACCGGGCATAAAGGCGAGCAGAGCTCCAGCCTATATAAATGGTTTAAACACTACAAACTAAGCCACCTGCGCAAGAGAGCGTCCCCTGTGGGACTTGAACCTCGGTTCAGGGCGGTCACTGACGGGGAGATTGAGGGATTATCGCTTTTTTTTTAGGGGAGTTTTGTGCAACTGTCTCTTGGACTTCGGGTCTACGAGGGCATCGGAAGGGTCGGTATAGTTACTATGACTTAGATAAAAATGTCTTCGCTACTCAGCGTTTACTATGAAAGCCAAAAATATTGTTAAATACAATAATAATACAGTCACAATAAAATGATGCAAATGCAAATGAGTTACAATAAACACAATGAATCATACAATCTGCCTGCGACTAGATAATTAGACAATGGTGAAAACATTTCTGCTGGAGATTATGATTCGTCATTTTGAACTGGTCTGGACTTGACAACCTCCGTAGCGTAGCGGTATTTGGCTCGCTTTGGATCGCGGAGGTCGTGGGTTCGATCCCCACGCCGGACAAGAAATCTTTGTGTAAATACTAAGATTTCTTTCCGGGTCTGGTTGGTTGAGGGACTAGCCTCCGTGCCTCGGAAAGTACGTAAAGCCGTTGGTCCCGATTGTTATAAAAATTATCTAAAATAATCGTATATCAAGGAACGGGCTGCAGCGTTTCTTCGTGTGGTACAATATAATACTGCGGTCACAAACCCGCTTTCCAAGCGTGGTGACTATGGCAAACTACCCATCCTCGGGAGGAGGCCCATGTGGACGTTATACGGGCTGATGATGATGATGATTTTGAGCTGGATAAAATAGGTTAGATTAGGTTAGAACTGTGACCAACCGCGCGAGCCGAGCGAGCGTAGCGAAAAGTGCCGCGGTAGCGGCCAGCGAGTGCTACTTCTAAATTTTTTTTCGATAGTTTTACAAGTAGGTATTTTTAACGTAAATGTAATGAACTTAGTTGTATTAAATGCTGGAAATTTGAAATGAGGTATAATGACTATCGACATTTTTAATCAGTCGATATTTGAATTACTCGGCATTTTAATCTTAAACATTTTGGGCTTAGGTAGGTATAACAAATTTCGAAATTTTGATACAATCGATATTTAAATTTTACCCTTAGGTATTTTAATGTTCGAAATTCAAATATGTAGGTAAATTTTTATCTAAGTCATAATCATATCATTACGTGATTAGTCTCTTGCTCGCCTTTATGACCGGTGAAGTAGCAAAAGCCTAATGGCTAACTAACTACCTACGTATGTACGCAAAATAATATCTAATCCTACTCTCACCACAACAATGCTAACTACGGAAGTCCGTCCGAAATAAAATAGCTAATCGCAAAGTCTCATTACTATAACTCCTGTAAGCTAGGCACCTACAACAGTAATACACAGGAAATGTCAATGAACACCAAGACCCACCAGGTCCCAGGAAAACGTTAAACTGCCTTGGGAATCGCAATGAATTTAATCCGAGATTAATAAGAAAGTTTTATGTTTCCACTTCCTTCTATTACAAAGCGGGGGACAGCCAAATGGAAATAAAACAGAGACTATATAATCTTAAAGGGTTTAACAACTAGAGATGGTAATAAAGTACCATGGATGGGTCATAAAATGGCGGGCCTTCACGTTAGCTGTTATGTTTGACGGTGTTAGTTGTAACTCTCTCTTGTCAAAGTCAATAATTTCTTTATTAATATAGACACAATTCAAAAAAAATATCGTGTTCTTATGATGCGTCCATTTCTTTTCCTACCACCCAGGGCCAGATTTAGAAGTCCGGAGGCCCCGGAGCAATCAAGGGGAAGAGGCCTCCTGGCCACAAATTAGTTTCCCTCTGTATAGAAAATTATGGAATATAATATGTGTGTATATGTGTAGAAAATTTAAACCTACTTTTCATGACGATTTGGATTGTGATATTTTACTGATTGTCTAATTTAAGTGACCAAGTATACATGAATAAGCGTTATTACAATATTTAAGGACTATTACATTAATCATAATTCTACAAAGTACGGTATGTAAAGGTACAACACTCAAAAAATAAATAAAAGTTGTAGAGTTTACTCGTCAGAATTAGAAAGATTTGAAATGTCTATTGTGAGGTCCCCTCTATTGTGGAGGCCCGGGGCATGCCCTCCTTTAAATCCGGCCTTGCTACCACCAGTTCAAGACGAGGCAACTCTGAGAAGAACTGGCAAGAAACTCAGAGGAATCCTTTTTTAAATAATCAATTTATCGTAACTTTTACAATATTGTTAAGCAGCAGTGTCATTCCAGAGCAAGTTACTCCCAAGACATCTGTCATTTTCATAGTCTGATATTTTATAATATGCCTTTTTACATTAATGTAGCTTTGACAATTGGCTTAAATTTATTAACAGATAGTCCTCTAATATAATTTAATCTTGTCCAATGTTTTCTATTTAAAACCAACTAGGTATTTGGTACATTAAAATCCATGAAAGCTTATACGATGACACCGACTTACTTACTGTGGAGCGATCGTTTACTTATTGAAATGGTAATTTTTTCTATCTGATCTTAATATGACGATAAAGATCATTTTTAAAGTGGTGACAAACAAAGTTAAAGTCAAGAATGATCTAGACAAGTGGTTTCTTCAATATTTTTGCCCTTAAACCTACCTACTAGGTCAGTCCATCTATATTTTTTTGGCCTTCGTCTTTCAACATATCCCTCTATCTTCATATTCAGCAGTCTTTTCGTCACATGCTTATGATCCCTACGCATAACGTGCCCATAAACATATTTTTTTACATTCATTGATATCTACAGAATATGTAAACTTTACCTATCTCTCATTTGACTCTCCCTTAACATAATTAAAAATCACATTCTTTACCTAATTACATAGAAACTGAACGCTTAAATAGAATACAAAGATCTAACAGACCCGTCCAATTACCGCCCAAACGAAAAAAAATGGCGGCCTTTTTTCATCACATTAAATGACATAAGTCGCCTAAAGGTCGCGGCACTACACCGAAAATTATATCCGTAATACACACAGTATATAATTTGGACCTATAATTCGGCGAGACACGGTTTTTTTCGTATCCAAAACCGTAATTGACGGTACCGATTCGGTTCTCGTCTGTGGATCTTTCCGGTTTTTTTTTTGAGTTTGTGTTTCGGCACGCAATGTATTGTGCGCGTTCGGTGCGGCCGCCGTGCGTTTTTTTGTTGAGTTTTTTTGGTATATTGTTGTTTGGTATCTGGTTTAATGATTATATTATTAGGAGCTTTATTTAGTTATGGTATGCTTGGTTTAGTATAATACTTGTGTTGACCGCAACTTCTTACCTACGGGTTAATTTAATAAAGCAGAGTTTTTGCAAACTATTTATGTTAATCCGTCGCGCGTCGTGCTATGCTTGTGTTACGAGTGGGATTGGGATCGAACCGGCGACCACATGATCGCAAGTCCGATACTCTAGTCTAGCCAGAATAGTATTTTTTCTAATAGATATCCTATCGGGTGATATCTTTAAGAAAAAAGCTGTTTTAGTTGCTAAAAGGGCGATCAACATTAAAAATCAGCTGTCAAAACGCTGTCTAGCTTTATTCGCTTGTTTACGTCCACTGCTGAACATGGGCCTCCCATTCTAACAGACCTTGGCATGTTAGGGTCGATGGGGAATATTGCCGTAATCACCACGCTTGGGAGGCGGATTAGTGATTGCAGATGGGAGTATCTTTGAGCTGGTAGATGCCGCTGCTGTATACCTCAGGTGTACCTTTGTTTCTTAGTTGCCTCGTACGACACCCACAAGATATTGGGCGGTCTAATCTAAGCCGAATTCATAATTTGCCCATTTGACCCAAAAAAATATGAAGTCAATCGTTTGTTAATCCTTTCGCCAGCGACCGCTCTAAGCCGAGGATCAATTTCCGCAAGAGGCTTCCTCTTACTCCATCCTTGATGTCAGCTCGTCGACCACTTTCAGCAATGAATATAATGATCCCTATTTCCCTTGGCCACACATCACGCGTGAACGGCCGGAGCGACTTCGCAAATTCTTTTTTATTGTTTTTGTTATTGTCAGGCGAAGGTGCTTATCACAGAAAAAAATGGAAAATTGCACGGAAAATTAGAAATTGTAAGAATACTTAACCACAATTTTAATTATCTAATCTAACCTTAGCGTTTTTGACAATAAAAACTTTTTTAATGTAATCTTATGGCGTTTGACATAACATTGACAGAATGCTGCTCTTGTGCATATCACGATTAGTTCAGAGCTAACACATGTAATATTAAAAGTACACATGTAATATTAAAAAAGATTGACAATTTTAAATTATTGTATGACATTTTATTTAACTGACATTTTATATGACATGAAATTATTGTATGACATATGGTTGTGATCAGTGTTTTATACGATTATGTTAAAGTCCAATTTCTTGACTATACAGGGTTATTTTTAAAACACCAACAACCTTTCAGGGAGTTAAAGTACTGATGATTATAAACAACTTTAAAAAATCAGATATTCCATACATTTTGTCGAGGTAAGTGAACATAAATTTATAGAACAGCTGATTTTTTTTCGCGATTTCAAGGTTGGTCCCATAGTAAAAGTTGTCCATTAGTATTTTCACGGCCTGAAAGGTTGTTGGTGTTTTAAAAATAACCCTTTATAATGAAAACATTAAAATGACATGTACTCAATATTAAGCTATAAATTCATAACTTGTATTATACCTACCTGTTGCTGTGCCTTACAGAGTTTTAGTTACGACAGGATAAAGTCTGTCGGGTCAGCTATTCTCCATATAGTTTTTAACCCGCTTTTACTTGCTATATTAATGTAAATTCTTGTACTAAGTCACCTTATATACATTGGTGTACACTTAAGTAGAATATGATCGGACAGAGTGCCAATTATATTGTGTTTCTATCGTAAATGTAGTCCAACTGTCTGTTTTACGTGAGTACTGGTGGTGACAAAAGTGCTTGATGTAAATAAATCGTTTTTATGTCCTCGTAGATCCGGAGTCTGAGAGATCTGCAAATACCCTTCGACCTCCCGACCCTTAGTTTGTAAAGCACCTTCCTATGCCCTCGTAGACCTGAAGTCCGAGCGGCCCGCGAACTGTAAAGTAAAGCGACAGTTGCAAAAAAACTCCCCTAAATATCTAAAAGTCATAATTCCTCAATCTCAAGGTCTTGAGCCGAGTTTCAAGTCCGCCATCGGATGCATTTTGCGCAGGTTGCTTAGTTTGTAGGTTTTCAACCATTTATCTAAGCTGGAGCTCTGCTCGCCTTTATGGCCGGTGAAGTAGCAACAGCCTCGTGGATAACAACATATGTTCGGTCAAAAAAAAAAAGATCCGCGAACTGTAACGTCATAATTAAGCCTTAGCTTTCCTCGGCAAATAGGCTATCTTACACTAAGATAATTTTAAAAATCGGACTATTCTTTTCTGAGATTTGCGCGTTCACGCGGTCAAAAGAGGTGATTTAAGATTTATTAACCGATGGATGGGCAGTAGCTTCTATTATCTCAATATTACTTACCATTTTACTGCGATCACCAATCCGCATGCTAAGCGTGGTGATTATGGCAAAATCCCTCAACGACCCTGGCTTATTAGGGTCTGTTGAGAAGAAGCCCATGTTCAGCAGTGGACATACACGGTCTGTTGATATGGAGAACAACTGAATGTATATTTGTGTAACACTTTACTCCATAACTGTCTGTGAGATGTCACTGAACACAAATTACTAGAACACAGTGCTCACCGGACAAGACAGATGGACAAAATTACATGGTTTGTTATTACATTGTGGAATGAGACAAAAATATAGAGCCAACAATGAGTTGAATAGAGACAGGTATAAAGGAACATAATTAAGTATATGGAGGTAGTTATGTATTTTTTCCCATGGGGTAAAATATCATATAAAATAGTTTTAAATAAATATGTAGGTAGGTACAGACTATATTTTTTCACCGGGTATCTTAAAAGCAAAGTTCTAACTTAAATAAATGGCTTAAAAATTACGAACTAAGCAACCTGAGATGTAATCTTTTTGTAAGTAATATTATATTGTAACACACAAGGAAATGCTGCTGCCAGGTCTATTTTTTTTTTCAGGTCTGTTTTTCCTTGTCCGTGGGAATGCATTTACGCATTTCCACCGCCGCGCACCGCTGCAGCGTATTCGCGCGCTGGCGGTGCGATATGTAGGACTCGCCCTCTCCATAGCGTGGTATGCTAAACTCATACCACGAGGAGAGGACCCTACACCACTAAATCCCCCCGGATACTCCTGCGATCCGCCGTTGGCGGGGGCCGGGTACACATGCTGCCAGGTCCCTGGTATACGCTTGTTATAGATGATGTTATAACAATCAGGACCAACGGTTTAAAGTGCTTTCCGACGGTAGGGTAGTCCCTCAAAAAAATCTTAGATTTCTTTTCCGGCGCAGGTTACTTAGTTCATAGATTTTAAACCATTTTTTTACGACTTGACAAGATCAAGTGTATGTAAATACTTAAGTGCTGGATAAATATCGCTTATTTAATTTATGCTGGAGCACAGCTCGGTTTCAAATTTTAAACAATAACGTCTTTTGTACTTTATATTATGTTAATAAATATGTCTATTCTACTATAACGACTTCAAATCCTACTAATATTATAAACGCGAAAGTTTGTAAGTATGAATGGATGGATGGATGTGTGTTACTCTTTCACGCCAACACTACTGAACGGAATTGGCCGATATTTTGCACCGGGATAGTTTATACGCTGGATTAACATATAAGCTACAAAACATCACGCTCCGACCCGACGCGGGTAAAACTGCGGGTATTTGATGAAGCTGTAGTTCTATTGTCTTTATTAAAATACTGTGTAATGGCTTCCCGTTATCTTAAGAACTTCATTATGAAATATAACGCTTTTTAAAAAAAATAGATGTCTTGTTAGATAGCTCAATTATTCGAAAAAGATGATTCCTAATCGGATTAGTATTTCCTAAGATTATCGCGCTCAAGTAAACAAACTTTTTTACTTTATACTAGTTACCCGCGCACGATTTCACACGCGTCACTGACTAGTACCTATTCTATAAAGTTCTCTTAAAACTTTATAATTAAATATAGCCTAAAGCCTTCCTCAATAAGTGGGCTATCTAACAGTGAAAGAACTTTTCAAATCGGACCATTAGTTCCTACGATTAGCGCGTTCAAGCAAACTAACAAACAAAACCCTTCAAGTTTTTAATAGCTTCCTGCGTGTGGTTGCTCCATAACTCCCGTTCCCGTAGGAACTTTATAATAGGTTATACTTACCTATAGTCTTCCTCGATAAATGGGCTATCTAAAACTCAAATATTTTTTCAAATCAGACCAGTAATTATCATCATCATCATCAGCCCGTATAACGTCCACTGCGGAACATGGGCCTCCTCCCGAGGGAGGGTTTTGCCATAGTCACTACGCTTGGTAACCGGATTGGTGACCGCAGTATTTTGTTGTAACACACAAGGAAACGCTGCCAGTTCCTTGATATACGATTATTATAGATGATGTTATAACAATCGGGACCAACGGCTTAACGTGCTTTCTGAGGCACGGAGGGAAGTCCCTCAACCAACCAGACCCGGAAAGAAATCTTAGAATTTACACAAAGATTTTCTGTCCGGTGTGGGAATCGAAGCCACGACCTCCGAGATTTAAAGCGAGCGATCGCCACGCTACGGAGGTTGTCGGACCAGTAGTTCCCGAGATGACCTACCGCGTTCAATTAAACAAACCTTTCAGCTTTATATATAAGTATACATTATACTTCAAATACAACATTGTAAGTGTTTTAGTTTTATATATTTATGGTTTAAGAGTTCAGTAGCCGGTTTTATAATCGAACATTAATTTTATGGACCATAAACATTTTTAAAACGAATGTTAATCGGGAATGAACAAGCAATAGTCATTTATTTATTTTCGATGGGAATCAGTTAAGTGCTCCTGTTCGCAACAGTAGCCAATTTCTATGGAGACTGGCCATTGGCGCAGGACAAATTATACATAGTTAACAAGTATGTTCAATTGAAAATTTGTTTATCGGAATTTAACTTCCCAAATTCTTCTATACACTTTCTGAATGAATTCGATGCGGGATCCAAGACATTTAGGTGTACAAGACATGTAGGGACCAGACTAAGCCAAACAGCTTAGTGCCTCTTCCGTGTGTGCCGCTGTTGATCCTGGCTACAGGAGTTACAGTGGCGGGAGTGTGGGAGGGGTTAGTCCCATAAAAAAAGTGTCTGCACTAACATACTTTTTATTGACTCTTAAAATTCTGTGGAATGGGGTTGAATGACACGACCGATCAGTAAGTACTTACTATTATCTACACATAAATAACATAGAAGTGTCTGTTTGTGAAAGAAAAATATCAGGATTTTACTAAATGTATATCTTATTTAGGGCACATCACAAAAACAGTATTCTTTTTTTTTCAGTCTGTCTGGTTTTTTTTGTTTCGGACGGACATACGTAGTTAGCCTCGAGGCTTTTGCTACTTCACCGGGCATAAAGGCGAGCAGAGATCCAGCCTTAATAAATGGTTTAAAACTACAAACTAAGCAACCTGCGCAAAAGGGCACCCCATGTAAGGCCTGTCGCTCTACTTTACAGTTCGCGGGCCTTTTGGACTTCGGGTCTATGTTGGCATCGGATGCTTGTCTGTCTGGCTGTGTGCTTGTTTGTATCGGCTAATCTAAATAACGACTGGATTGATTTTGACGGGCCTTTCATTCGTAGATTTCAAAATTTACAAGGTGCTTTTTTATTTTTTCTATTTGTTCATTAGTCCGTGTCTTATGCTAATTAATCTCCCAATATTGTACCGATTTAGACGGGACTTATATATGCTATATATGATGATGATGATGATGCTATACAGGGTGTCCCAAAAGATTACGTAGCTGGGAAGGGGGGTGATAGGGATGGTCACAAGGGTCACCAGAAAAATATAAAAAATTCCCTCTGGGTGTTTAAAAAAAAAATGCCATTTTTCAAAAGACTAAAAATTTTACACCTTGTGCTAACTGTACCTACAAATATGGCTGTATTTAAAAAAAATGCTGTTATGTAATCTTCAATAACAACAAGGTCATCAACATCAACATCAAAAATAACAAGGTGTAAAATTTAAAGTTTTTAAATAATGCAATTTTTTTTTTAAATACCCAGGGCGGATTTTTTATTTATTTTTCTAGTGACCATTGTGTCCTACCCTGTCACCCCCTTTCCCAGCTACTTAACCTTTAGGGACACCCTGTATATGATAGCTTATAAGACGAAGTTGCGGGCAGCAGCTACTATCCTTTTTTTTTTGTCCGGGATGAAATGCTTTTAGGCCTTCCCACCGCCACGGCAGGGCCAACGACGGATCGAAGGAGTGTTTGGGGGGTTGTAGTGGTGTAGGGTCCTCTCCTCGTGGAATTACTAGCATACCACGCTATGGAGAGGGCGAGTCCCACATATTCCTCCTTCAGCGCGCTAATACCTACGCTGCAGCGGCGGTGGGAATGGGCAATGGCATTTCCCACCGGGCAAAAAAAAAAGCTGGTTTGGTGACTGGAGTATTATGTAATTACACACACACTAAGAAACGCTAAGCTGCCCGTTCCCTATAATACAATGTTTTTTTATTAACTTCCCTAGTGTGGGAGACTAGAGAAATTAATCCCTATGTCGCGGGGGACTGTACAAACCTTCAATTCATGGACACACAGTACACCCCGACTCCGAACAACTATCTGTGGTTCTCAAAAATAATTGTTCCGGCTGTGAATCGAACCTAGAACACCAGGTCTCAGAAGTACTACCGTAACTACTGAGTCACTGGTGTAGCCAATTGCTATAGATGATGTTATAACAATCGGTACCAACGGCTAAGCGTGCCTCGGAAAGCACGAATCAGACCCAGATCTTAGAGTCAATACAAAGATTTCGTCGCGAAGTTTGTCATATTATTATACATATTCTGTTATGACAACCGAGTAACAACACAGCTTAGCGTGCCTTCCAAGATCCTCAAATATAGACAACAATTGAAATTCAATTAAAGGAGTACCCGCTAATTAACGTATACCCTATATATTTAAATACAATAGTATATAAATGAATATAACATTCGGAACCTATTCATTATACTTGTGGAAATAATTGCATGCGACAGTTGGCGTAATTAAGTCTTGGTTTTAATAAAATGAGGGTGTGTGGTCCCATTGGGAGATAGCAGCGATTTTATATACCTAAATCAGTACATAGGTAGCATGGCGGTATTTGGTTCGCTTTTATTCTCGGAGGTCGCGGGTTCGATCCCCACGCCGGAAAAGAAAACTTTTTTAAGACATTTAATATTAAATAACCGCTTAATAATATACATAATATACCTGTGTAAAATAAATTAACGAAAGCAAGCTATAGTAGAATCTAAGCTCGCATGACGACACCTCATCTTTATAGTCATTATTTAGAAATTTACCTACTTGAAAAATTGTTCTTAATCTTGTTTGTAACCTTTTCTTATATTATTACTAGCTTCCCGCGCGCGGTTTCACCCTCGTAACTCCTGCTCCCGTGGGAACTTCATAATTAAATATAGCCTATGTCACTCAGGGTGAATTTAGCTTTCCACGACCTGCCGGAGAAGAGTGCGACTCCCTAACCCACGCGACCCTTAATTTGCAAAGAACCTTCTGATGCCCTCGTAGACCCGAAGTCCAAGAGGCCCGCAAACATAGTATAAAGAAGAGCGACAGTTGCACAAAACTTCCCTAAAATACAAAAAGTCAAAATCTCTCAATCTCATCGTCAGCGACCGCCCTGAGCCGAGGTACAAGTCCCACACGAGACGCCCTCTTGCGTAGGTTGCTTAGTTTGTAGTGTTTAAATCAAATCTTACCTCTTTATAATATTAGTATAAATTAATGCTATATGTAAGGATGTAATTCTACAATATGTGTTAATATATTTCTGGAAAACTCGATAGAATTTAGATGAAAAATAGTTATTTAATATCCCATATTAACTACTAAAGTCATAAACAAAACCCGCTGCAACTGCGACCCTACCCAACCAAACGTTGAAATAAAAGAATATTAAAAACAAAGCGCCACAACGAAGCATTCCCGAGACAATGGCAGGCAGCCACAATGCGTCAAGTGTTGTGAGGGCCTGGAGTGCACTGCTGCAATTTGAGGGCGCTTGTATCGATATATTCAAGGGTTGGGGAAAAAAAGATACAACTTGCTAAATAAAAAACAATTGCATTTTTTTGAGACATCTTTCGCAGTATTATGATATAATAAACATGTAAGACGCATATACATACGAACGAGTAATTGCCTTGACTTCAGCTTCGCGTCTTGCTTCGCATTGCGTTTCATATTTCGAATCGCATTCTACTTCGTGGGTCGCTTCGCGTCTCATTTCGCAACTCCATTCGTGTTACAAATTGCTCTCGCGGTGAGTCTCTTCATGACTTGATTCGCGTCTCATTTCACATTTCTCTTCGCGACTCGCTTCGTGTCTCGCTTTGAGTATCCTATAGCTTAATGTCATCGAGTGCCATACTTCGTATTTAGCGTTGCGTATCATCATCATCATTAGCCCGTATAACATCCACTGCTAAACATGGGCCTGCTTCCGGGGGAGGGTATTAGCCATAGTCACCACGCTTGGCAGGCGGATTGGTGACCGCAGTATTATGTTGTACCACACAAGGAAACGCTGCTGCCCGTTCCTTGTTATAAGTACGATTATTATAGATGATGTTATAACAATCGTGTCGTGTGGTGTCCGGCTTAGAATAGACCACCCCATGTCTTCCCATGGGTGTCGTAAAAGGTGACTAAGGGACATATGGCTGATGGATGGGTAGCAGCATCTATTAGCTCAAGGTTTACATCTTACTGCGATCGCCAATCCGTCTGCCAAGCGTGGTGATTATGGCAATATCCCTCTACGATCCTGGTTTGCCAAGGTCTGTTAAGAGGAGGCCCATGTTCAGCAGTGGACGTAAACGGGCTGTGGATGATGATGATGATAACAACCGGGACCAACGGCTTGACGTGCTTTCCGAGGCACGGAGGGTAGTCCCATAACCAACCAGACCCGGAAAGAAATCTTAGAATATACACAAAGATTTCTTGCCCGGCGTGGGGATCGAATCTACGACCTCCGAGATTTAAAGCGAGCCAAATACCGCAACGCTACGGAGGCGTTGCGTATAGTATTTGACAATTGTCACGTGATAAGCGATTCTATTTAAAAGATAACGGGCATTCATTGGTTGATTCATCTTCGGATTTCGGTGATTATACACCTAGCAATCGCTCTGCTATAGTGGCACTCAGCTTCGCGTCTCGTTTCGCATTCCGCTACGCACTTCGTATCGCATTCTGCTTCGTGCTAGCTTCATGGATGGCTCGCTTCGCGTCTTATTTCGAATTAAGAAAATTTACACAGATTCAGCTTTTTGCACCAAATATACACGTACAGTTAAGCACAGCAATCAATCAGTAATTTAGGGAGACTGACAGACACATTCGCATTCCGTTATCATATAAGTAAACAATATTAAAAGGATAGAAAGTAAATATAGACGTCATCATTCCATTCCAGCAACGAAAACGTTATGGTCTACATTTTAAAAAAGCACTCCACGACATTTTATATCTAAGTTATATTGTATCTTAAGCGGGAACTGTTTAGATCTTGCGACACGATTTTTATTTGTGGTCATGTCGTTATCCGATCGTTTACCTACAAAGTTGCACGGCTTGGATTGCTCCGTGATAACATTCGTGGCGTAGCGGTATATCTATATCCACTATACATATTTATAATAAAACTGTAGAGGTTGAATGTCTGTACATAGAAAAAAACGCTTAACACAGAGTCAGGGAGATGTTACAAGTAAAATGGAACGCATCCAGATTTTTTTATTTTTTATTGTTTTTTTGTCTGTTTGTACGGGATAATCTACGAAACTGTTGCACCGATTTGCATGGTTGTGTACCTTACCTCCATGGTCAGCATTTTCAATACTTTTAATCACAGGAAATTAATGAGTTCCAGTGAGATAGTTAAGAAACCGTAGGAATAACCAACACCATGCGGAAAAAAGTCGCAGGCATCAGTAAAATATATAAAATATAGAATGTAGATAGTAATTAAATTAGTAATTGAATTAGTAATAACATATTCATGACAACTTCAGTAGCGTAGCGGTATTTGACTCGCGTCGGAGGTCGTGGGTTCGATCCCCACGCCGGACATGAAATCTTTGTGTAAATTCTAACATTTCTTTCTGGGTTTGATCGGTTGAGGGACTTCCCTCCGTGCCTCGGAAAGCACGTTAAGCCGTTGGTCCCGATTGTTATAACATCATCTATAATAATCGTTTATCAAGGAACGGGCAGCAGCGTTTCCTTGTGTGGTACAACATAATACTACGGTCACTGACCCGCCTGCCAAGCGTGGTGGATATGGCAAATACCCTCCCTCGGGAGGCCCATGTTCAGCAATGGACGTTACGCGAGCTAATGATGATGATGATGATATACTTAAGGTGTTGATATGTCGTGTCATATAAAAATGTCGTAATATGAAAAATCGTGCCATTCTAAAACAGCTAAATAGATTTCCCGGCGCACTTCGGAAACGAAAGCTTTTACATTAATGCGTTGAAATAACTTTATGTCTTCTAAATTACTTGGATATACATTTAGACAGAATTAAATGGAAAAGAAATAAGTTTGGTGAATGTTTTATATTTCTTTTCGTCCGCGAAAAAAAGTGACTTTGCGTTTGCCCTGATTTTTGAAACATTGTTCAGTGGTGCTCCGCGCCCATAGTTGGCAGCTTTAAAAAAAAAGTATATTCAAGTCTAAGAAGAATACAGAAGAGTATTTAAAAAAAAATTAAGTGTTCTGACGCAAAAAACAGTATTTCGTAGCATGGCCGGATTTAAGGGAGGGCATCCAGGGCAACTGCCCCGGGGCCTCCACAATAGAGGGGCCCCCACAAAAGAGTTTTAAAATCTTACAAATTCTGACGAGTAAACTCTACATCTTTCGTTGTTGAACCTTTACATACAGTACTTTGTAGAATCATGATACATTTAATAGCTCTTAAATATTGTAATAACGGTTATTTATCTATACCCACTTGTTCACTTAAATAAGACGATCAGAATTCAAACCGTCGTGAAAGTAGTTACATACTTCAAATTCTCTACGCATTTAGAGGAAAACAAATTTGTGGCCAGGGGGCCTCTTCTCCTTTGTTGCCCGGGGCCTCCGGACTTCTAAATCCGGCCCTGTTTCGTAGGTACTTTTTTATGTTCTACAGTGAAAAGTATAATGTAGTGAAAAACAGTATAGTTGGCAACCCTACCCATAGGGCTTGGCGTGATAATATATATTTCTATAGCAAAAGCAACTATTTGAAAATGAAAACGTCTATTGATAATGTAGACGAATCGATCGTACTTATTATAAGTCATATCCCTCATATCATCATACCCTATATACAATGAAAAGAACAAAAAAAATATCTTAACTAATCATGTAGATTAGTTTACATTACAACAATAGGTAATGTTATTAAATACAATTTACCAACCAAAGTTATGGCATGTGATAGTCGCTTATCTATACTTAATATTGTAAAGAGGAAAAATTTGTATGTAAGTATGTTTGTTACGAATAGGCTCAAAGTACTGGACTGATTTTAAAAATTCTTTCACCATTTGAATGCTACACTATCACTGATTAATATAGGCTATATTCAATTACGAAGTTCCCACGGGAACGGGAGTTACACGGGTGAAACCGCGCGCGGGCAGCTAGTTATATATATAATTAAGATCAAACAGAGCATGGGCTGGGATCAGGCCTGAAAAAATAAAAACTGAAAAATGAGCGCTGACGTCATCGTTACGGTCGGACTATTATTAACTGAAACTTATTGACCTTTGCCTATTTAAAATTAAAAACTATTTTTTAATTTTAAATATTATTGTTTTTGTGTTACTATTATTGTTGCTATTTATAATATGTATCTTTTGTGTTTGGTAAATAAATAAAAATTAAAAAAAAAAAAAAAAACTTAAATTGGCTACTCAATTCACAAGCATTTAACATAAGCTAATGTCACTTTTTTATTTAATTTTCAACTCTGACCAAAAAAACTTCGTCAAACAACCGTAACAATGACGTCATACTGCACTATAATTTTTTTTGTATTAAAAACTTAGAATTTTGAAAAAATAAAAATATATGGGTTTTTTATATTTTTTTAATAGAGTTTCATAAAAAAATATAAAAAATACATATTGTTAAAATATTAAATGTTGTCAATTGGGAAAGAATTAGTGCGTTCAAGCAAACAGACAAACCAACTTATCAGCTTTATAATAGTAAAGAACACCGAGAAAATTTTCAGCCAAACATATTCAGTAGTTTTCACGTAAAAAAGCAACAAACATCTATCAATCCAAACAAATTTACGCGTTGATAATATTAGTATAGTTCTACATAACTAGCTTCGTGACAAAACACACGTAAAAAGGTACATTTATTTTATAGAAAAGACAACCAAATATACAAATATATGGCAAGCTACCCCTATCGCGTCGCGTTGCTATAGCAACCGACGGGGCGGTGCTACCACGTAAATGAGGGAGTAAGGGCGTTAGTGAAATATTTTGGGGGAATTTAGGTATTTTTGATATATTATAGGTACTTTTTTATAGCCTTCGTGATGCAGCGGTATAAGGCGGTATCTAACGTAGGTTCGATTCCGATGTCGGACAAGAAATCTCTGTGTAAATTTTAAGATTCCAAAGGTGAGCAATTATCCTCCGTGCCTCGGAAAGCTAAGCCGTTGGTCCCGATTGTTATACAAACAGCTAGCTTTTACCAGGGAATGGGCGTTTCCCAGTGTGTCACTATGCCCGGTGAAGTAGCAAAAGCCTCGGGGCTAAATATATATGTCCGTCAGAAAAAAAAACCGGTATTTCACAGTATAATACTTTGGTCACCAACCTGCCTCCCAAGCGTTGTGATTATGACAAATCCCTCCTTTTGCGGACTTTTTTACGAGTGTTTCCTTGATAAATAGAAAAAAATCACATTGAAAGATTTTTTTAATCGGACCTGCAGTTTCTAAGGTTAGCGCGCAAACTAACTAACTCTTCAGCTTTTTCTTACTTTTTTATATATTAGTATAGATAAAACAAATTGAAAACAGTCTTGAAGATGGCATATCTGGGGCTCGGTTCAAAACCGCAATCAGATGAAATAACCGCTACACGTGAACCAATATTAGTAGTCCTCAACCGCATCGAAATGTGACCAGCCCTTTTGAAAGGAGCGGAAATACAAAAACCAAACCGCGAAATTAAACAAATTATATGAATTCCGATGTTCAATATGCAATAACAGTAGTACTAAATGGTATATGGTCCTTCGAACCGTTTTCTGGTTCATCATCAGCCCGTATAACGTCCACTGCTGACCTTGACTTCCTTTCAAGGAAGGGTTTTTGCCATAGTCACCACGTTTGGCAGGCGGGTTGATGACCGCAGTATTATGTTGTTGTAACGCAAGGAAACGCTGCTGCCCGTTCCTTGATATACAATTATTATAGATGATGTTATAATAATCGGGACAAACGGCTTAACGTACTTTTCGAGGCACGGAGGGTAGCCTCTTAGCCAACCAGACCCGGAAAGAAATCAAAAAGACAAAAATAATGATCTCGGAGTTGCTTATAGTCTTTATATTATATAGGGCAGGCAGCTGAAAATCAGCGTTGCAGTCGCCTCGCGGCTGTAACAGTATGCTGAGCTGCTAGCCATTTGAACACACTACATGTTACGCCATTGTACTATGTACTGTGCATGAAGTTTAATAAATAAAATAAAATAAATGTTTTGTAATATTTAATGTCATCATCAACAGCCCGTTTACGTCCACTGTTGAACATGGGCCTCCTCTTAACAGACCTTGGCAAGCCAGGATCGTAGAGGGATATTGCCATAATCACCACGCTTGGCAGACGGATTGGTGATCGCAGTAAGAAGTAAACCTGAGCTAATAGATGCTGCTGCCCATCCATCAGCCACATGTCCCTTAGTCGCCTTTTACGACACCCACGGGAGGACATGGGGTGTTCTATTCTAAGCCAGAAACCACACGGCTTAATGTAAATCCATGCAATCCATTTCATTGTGTACCTTTTTATTTTCTAATCTAGTATTTGTGTGTTCAATAAATGTTTTTTTTTTGTATCATTGCATTTGACTTATAATAAGTACGATCGATTCGTCTACATTATCAATAAACGTTTTCATTTTTATTTTCATTTCAATCTTAGAATCTACACAAAGATTGATTGTAGTGTAAATAAACTTTACAATTTTCAGCAACACTATTTTTCAGGAGCACCGCTGTATCAAGTTGCTTCACCGTGAATTATAAATACTGTTGACAGTTAAAGTGAAATAAAACAATGTTATATCGACGGTATTTTATTGTGCCGCCATTTTCTTAGTACCTAACTTTCAAAAGTGTTCGTTTAAAAACGTTCTGCTTTTGTTTGAAAATGGAATTTGTTTGTTAGAGGTTTTTTAAATTGTTGTTTTTTTATTTTAATATTGTTGCTCGTTCTAATTGTTTACAGATAGAGTATTCACAGTTATATTTAATGATAGTTATATTTGTATTTGTTAGTCAATAACAGGGGTCTCCAAACTTTGAAGCCATAATGATATTTTCAGTATGCTTCAAATTTTGCCCTTATCTATATCTATAGTCGTATTTCTAGCAATAGTAACAACAATAAGGCATTGGCTGTCGCGGGCCAGTTTGATGACACTGGCGGGCCGGATTTGGCCCGCGGGCCGTAGTTTGGAGACCCCTGGTATATAACAATACTAACTTTTACCCGCGACTTCGATCGCATTGAATCCAAGTCCCTATGTCTAATACCTTTAGAAACTGAAAGATTTAATTTGTTTGCATTGAATAGGCTCCTGAACTAATATACCGATTTCAATTTTTTTTGAGCTCGTTTAACCTTTTCTACATTGCACTTACCACTTCGGCTCTATCCCCCCCATAAATGTTGAATTTCGATTATAGCGCTATTTATGCACTCAAAGTGGCTATGAGTTGCGATTAAATCGTAATCAGCAACAATATTTGTAACGAATACACACAACATTTTAAAATTATAAAAATTTATAAATGTTTCCATTTCCCATGGACATAATTAGACCAAGCAACTTTCTAAGAAGCCTCCGATGCCCTCGTAGACCCGAAGTCCGAGAGGCCCGCGAACTGTAAAGTAGAGCGACATTTGCACAAAACTCCCCTAAAATATCTAATATCATCAATCCCTCAATCTCATCGCCAGCGACCGCCGTTAGCAGAGGTCTTAGTCCCACAGAGGATGCCCTCTTGCACAGGCTGCTTAGTTTGTAGTTTTTAAACCGTTATTAAGGCTGGAGCTCTGCTCGCCTTTATGCCCGATGAAGAAGCAAAAGCCTCGTAGCTAATTACGTATGTTCGTCCGAAAAAAATCAACCTTCTTAGAATTAATAAACCTCAAAATGACACAATTCTAGCATCGATTGAACATTTGCCCACTTGACCTTCCTCTTGAACTCTGTGATGAATCCTAGCACCAAGTGTAGGGGCATTCAATTTAGCCCCACATTCATGAACGAAAATAATGACTTACAAATGTTGGGGAAATTTACAAAGAGGATTATACTTCTTTATTTATTTAACTATATAATATTATATAAATAAAGTTCTCCGCTGCGTCTGTTCTCGATAAACTCAAAAGCTGTTGCATTTATGTTTGGACGGACTTATGTATTTAGCCCCGAGACTTTTGCTACTTCACCGGTCATAAAGGCGAGCGGAACTCCAGCCTAGTCAAATCGTTTAAACACTACAAATTAAGCAACCTGCGCAAGAGGGCGTCTCCTGTGGGACTTGTACCTCGGCTCAGGGCGGTCGCTGACGAGGAGATTGAGGGATTATGGCTTTTAGTTTTTTTAGGGTAGTTTTGTGCAACTATCGCGTTACTTTACAGTTCGCGGGCCTCTTGGACTTCGGGTCTGCGAGGGCATCGGAAGGTTCTTAGTAAACTAAGGGTACGGGAGGGCGAGGACTGTTGCATGGATTTTCATACGGGCAACCTTAATATATGGAGAATCCTAATATCCTCCTACCAATTGGCCTTATTGCTCCTCGATATATTGGCTATCAAACATTAAAATAATATTGAAATTAGACCACTAGTTCCTGAAATTTGCGCGATCTTTCAAACTAACATACTTACTATTAGATGTCTACACCGTGATTTTTAGTTGTTGCTCATCATCATCATCATCTTCAGCCCGTATAACGTCCACTGCTGATCATGGGCCTCCCGGGGGAGGGTATTTACCATAGTCACCACGCTTGGCAGGCGGATTGGTGACCACAGTATTATATTGTACCACATAAGGAAACGCTGCTGCCCGTTCCTTGATATACGACTATTATAGATGATGTTATAACAATCGGGACTCCCTCAACTAACCAGACCCGGAAAAAAATTGCTATGCCTTTCGGGGAAAAAAAGAAAATTGCGGTTGGAAAGCAAAATTTTAATCAATCAATTTTGTTTTAAAGACGTCTCCCGCACTAGGCCAGTAAGTCCCTGTGTCGCGGGGGACTTTATAAACATTCATTTCACGGACACAAAGAACACCCAGACTCAGAATAACTATTTGTGGTTCAGACAAATAATTGTCCCGGGTGGGAATCGAACCCAGAACACCAGGTCTCAGAAGCAACTACCGTAACCACTGAGCAACCGGTGCAGTCATCTCTATCTTTAACTGCCAAGTGTCTAAATCTAATATTAAAAAATATCCTACCATCCTACTAATATACATATTATAAACGCGAAAGTTTTTAAGTATCGATGGATGGATTTATGTTTGTTACTCTTTCACGCCAAAACTACTACGAAATTGGCTGAAATTTTGCACCTGGAATAACATAAAGGCTACGAAACATCACGCTCCGACCCTCTGGAGCAGAGTAATGCGGTCATTATCCATCAATCCCTCCGTTAGCGATCGCCGAGTCGAGGTCCTAGTCTCATAGGGCCACGCTTTTGCGTTGGTTGCTTAGTTTTTAGTTTATTACCCATTTATTAAGGCTCTCGCCTTTATGCCTAGTGAAGTAGCAGAAGCCTAGAAGTAACTAACTAAATAAATGTCCGTCCGAAAAAAAAAATCTAAAAAACTCATTATCAAATTGTCACAAATTCAAATGTGCCATTAAGTATGTACAATTTGAGTAATTTATTTATTACATTATGTACCACCTTGAGTTAATAAAAACCTTTTAAATTGATGAATAGGTACTACAACTTTTTTAATTTAGTTAATTTAGGAAACCAGTTAAAAGTAACGACTACATAATGACTGATGCCAAATTATATCATTATCAGAATTAAAAATATAAGAAGCATATAGGTAGATATACAGGGTTATTTGTAAAACACCGGTAACCTCTTAGGACTATATTACTAACATATAAACAACAACTTTTGTTCTACGACTTTTTACAAAACATAATACATTTACCAAAATCAAACCTTCAATATTTCGTTGTCCTATCTAACAAATTTCAACTCTGTATTCCCCGCTCCCCTCGCTATTGTCGGTACTATCGCTTTCTTTTGCTTCGCATAGACTTCGTAACATTTAGAGCGTTGAATTTAAATATTTTTATTTTTGTGTGTAAATCTGATGAATTAAAATATGATGAATTTTTAAAAGTCATTGAACAAAAGTTGTTGATTATGATGTTAGTAACGTAGTCCTGAGAGGTTACCGGTGTTTTACAAATAACCCTGTATATATGTTACGGCTAATAGCCGAAGTGCGGCTACACCAAGTTTTAGCCGGCTACAACTAGGTGCAGTCGGCCACATGCGTTTGTAAGTCCCTGTACGACTCCATTGGTTTAGGTCTAGGTTATTTTTTTTTTAACCACCCCAACACCTTTTTGTCCCTTGCATAGGTATTGTTTAATTTAGAGTTAACTTAGAGGAACTTATAGGAACTTATTAAGGTTGACCTAAGTTTAACCGCAAGTTGTCGGCTGCACCTAGTTGTAGCCGGCTAAACCTAGGTGTAGCCGCACTTCGGCTATTAGCCGTAACATATATACTGGGTGATTTATTTTATGTTCTTTTTTTTTACTGACATAGAGTGAAAATCGTAACGATAAAAATTCGTACCTAATTAGGTAGTTACCTACGTTACGTTAATTAAGATAGGTGCCTATATTATTGGTGCCGACAGACGCTGTCCTGTCTTAAACTAAAACTCTGTATTAAATTGAACTTTTAATATTAGGCGTGATAACTCTGAACTAACCGTGATGTGCACTAAGAGCAAGTATTCCTAAATCTTCAAATTTTCCCCGCAATTTTATCATTGTTTTTTTTTTCATTAGAACGTTATCCTCGGTCTATCGGTTCAGCTGTTGACACCTGATTCCGTGGCCAAGGGTAATAGGGATTCATTTTTATTACATACATAGATACGAGTGTATAGGGTGACTGGTAATTAGTGACCGATACCTAAACACATGATTGTGCTCCTGATAACAAACAACTTTTACTATGGCACCAAACCTGAAATCGAGAAAAGAAATCAGCTGTTCCATACATTCATGTTCACATAACTCGTCAACATGGTAGGGAGCAGCTGATTTTTTTTTTCGCGATTTTCAGGTTTGTTGCCATAGTAAAAGTTGTTTGTTATCATGAGCACAATCATGTGTTTAGGTATCGGTCACTAATTACCAGTCACCCTATATATACTAATATCATAACCATCAGTCCGTGTAACTTCCACTGCTGAACCTCCTCTGGTCCTTCCTTAGAAAGGAGGGGCGTTGCGCGTTGGTAGGAGGGTTGGTGTCCGCAGAATTATATTGAAAGCTGCCCGTTCCCGGGTTTACGATTGTTATTTATATATGTATAACGGTCGAAATGCTTGACGTGCTTTCCGACGCACAGTTTACACAAATATTTCTCTCATTTATGTTCGGCGTGGGGTTTGAACCAATGACCTCCGAGAATTAAAGTGACTTAAACTAAAACTTGACTTAAAGCCACGAAGGTGGAGTAGCGGCTCTAAAAAGGAAAGATTTAATTGTATGTTTCATTGCATTGAATAAGCTCCGAAAATAGAGGACCGATTTCAAAAATTCTTGCAGCAATCAAAAGCTACAATATCCAGGAGTAGCATAGGCTGTATTAATTGATGAAATTCCCACGGGAACGGGAGTTAAGTGGGTGAAACTGCACGCGGGAATCTAGTTAATTAAATCAAAGTTAACAATTTCTTTCGTAACATACCTACTTAACTTACATGCAACACAGCCACGTAATAAAATACAAGCAAAGAGGACTTTTTAAAAATGGTTCACTCACCAAACCCTTCGTTCATCATATTTTCATACTAAAAAACATCTCTTAATCGAGTATCATATTTCATATATCCATCTCTTTTAAACACACCACAAAACACGCAGGCAGAACGAGAGAGAAATAATACATTAGTTACCTCTCCAAGCATCTCTTAATGATATGCAATACGACCCTCTTTGATCAGCCATTCTTGTCACACCCGTTCGATATACCAAAGTGAGACAGAGATAGTGATATATAATAGCGTTCCGTTTCAAAATTACATTATGAAGTTCGGTTAAGCGTCCAAGATACTTTGACCTGTCAACGCTTCACAGTTTATTCAGCTAGACGCATTTTTAAACCATGTTAAAGAAAAGGGGGGTCTTAAAACACTGGTTATGTATTTTGGTTATTTTTCATGTTTCCTAGAGTGACAAATGGCTGGAATATAAATTTTATTTATAGTTTTGGTTGACAGCTAGAGTTGTAAATGAAGTTTTAATGGTGTTTGTGTTTGTGTACATTCAAATTTGTGGGTTAGTTGATTTATATACCTAGTAATGTTGTGATTGCTACGAGGCATGGAGAAACTGAGTTTACTCACGTTCATAATGATGTTTTTGAAGGCTCGTTAAAGACCTTCTACGTAGTTAGCATGAGAAAAGAATTGGTTGAACAAACAATAGATAATAAACAAATGTGAGCTGTGTTTTAAATTTAAAACCTATTTTGATATCATCAATCATATTTGTAGATACTTACTAAACTTTATAAACAAAATCAGACTCGCTCAATGAGCTATGGAGAGGGCTATGCTCAGGGTTTCTCTACGAGATCTAACCAGACATGAGGAGATACGTATAAGAACGCGGGTTACCGACATAGTCCAACAGTAAGTTTGTTGAAGTGGCAATGGGCAGGCCACATAGAGAGCAGATGGCCGTTGGGGCCGAAAAGTTCTCGAAGTTCGGGTAACCGTAGCGTAGAACGTCTACCAACTAGATGGACGGATGACCTGGATCACGGTGGATTCAGGGCGCCTACAACCGTGGTAACTGGAAATCTATGAGGGAGGCCTATATCCAGCAGTGGACGTCCTACGGCTGAAATGATGAATCATATTTGTATATAGGTAGGTACTAGCGACCCGTACTACTGATGTATTAAACATATAAACCTTCTTAAATCACTTTATTTATTGAAAAACCGAATCAAAATCCGTTGCGTATAGATAAATAGGTACATAGGGACAGTCAGATAGCGCGAAGCGACTTTGTTTAATACCTACTGCCTATGTAGTGATACTAGATTCCCGTGCGCGGATTCACTCTCGTAGCTCCCGTTCCCGTGAACACTTCATCATTAAATATAATCTATGTTACTGAGGGATAATGTAGAATTCTAATGGTGAAAGAATTATCGAAATCCGTTCAGTAGTTTTTGAGTTTATTCGTAACCAACATACGAATCTGTCCTCTTTGTAATATTAGTATAGATACAGATATAATTTGCCAGACAGATTTCGTCCACGGCGGCTAGTAGGTATCTGAGGAAATTAGCCATCTATGTAGAAAATATTATAGTATACAAGTTTGTGCGCAAATTCTGGCGCACTCTCTATATGGAATAGAGAAAGCGCCAGAATTTGCGCACAAACTTGCACTGAAAACTACTCTCAAAATCCGATGGGATAGATGGCTCTACCCGATCGGTGAAAGAACAGACGCAGGACAGGAGCATGACAGCTTAACTTACTAGGTATCTAAAGTAGGAAAATACATTTTCAGATCTTTTCAATCATAAAATGTACATAAATACATAAAACAATTGTATTATTGTACTTAGTTATCTATACCTACATAGCTATGCATCCTCAAAGATACTTATACTTAACAAAGTACTTTAAATACTAACATACCATATCTCCCGGCATTACTCTATAGATAGCTAGTTGGGCCATCTCACCAGGACTTATATATATACATATATACTCCCTATATATAGGACGTGTATGTATGTAAAATGTATGATTAATGTATGAAGTATTTACATACATACGAGTAGTAGGTACATGCTCGGATGTGTTAGCAACTCGTCCGCTGTGTCGACACGATCGTGGCGTATAATTGCGACCGCAACCCGCCGTGTGGGATATAAAATGCATTATTAATATTTATTGTAAGCCCAGAGATGGGGAATAGGTATTTGAGTGTAAATTATCTTTATAAATCTATATCTACTTAATATTTTAAAGGTTTTGGTTTTGGTATTCGTTGCTGGCGTTCGAGTATATCCATACTTGTAAGTTATTTTCGAAGTTTTCGACTGCACCGGTGGCTGAGTGGTTACGGAAGTTGCTTCTGAGACCTGGTGTTCTGGGTTCGATTCCCACCCGGGACAATTATTTGTGTGAACCACAAATAGTTGTTCTGAGTCTGGGTGTTCTTTGTGTCCGTGAAATGAATGTTTGTAAAGTCCCCCGCGACACAGGGATTTATTTCCCTAGTGCGGGAGTTGTCTTTTTTAAAACCAAAAACCAAAGAGATAGATATATAATATATAAACATTTTTCTTTCTTTGTTCAAGTAGGAAGGGGTAGTAAAAGACAACAAGGTGTAAAAAGGATGGCGTGCAATTACCAAAAGTTGATATACAATCTCACTAATAGATATTATAAACGAGAAAGTTTGGATGTGTGGATGGGACAGTGGAGCAGAGAAGCAGTCCAAGAGGGGTAAAAGCACGGGGCGTAACTATCTATGCTAATACATATTATAAAGAGGTAAATTTTGTGACATTGTAGGTGGTAATCTCTGGATCTCCTGATCCCATTTTGAAAATTATTTTACTAATAGAAAGCCAAATTAGTTGTGACTATCATAGGCTACGATTTTACAATGAGGTTCCACGGAAACAGGTTTTAAGCGGGTGAAACTGCGTGGGAAATCTATACTAATATTTTATTATAGTGGATAGATTTGATTGTTTGCATTGCATAGGGAACGAAACTACTGGATCAATTTCAAAAAATCTTTCACCATTAGAAAGCTGCGTTGTTCAGGAGAGACATAGGCTTTATAGGCTTCATATCTATTTAATTTTGAAGTTCCCACGGGTACGGTAACTATGTGGGGGAGCTGCGTGCGAGAAGCTAGTAATATTGTAGAGGTTGGTTAACGAGGTTATAGGTGGTAGTATCTGGATCTTCTAAACTGATGCTGAATATTCTTTTACCAAAAGAAAGTTACATTATTTCTAGGTTTCATTAGCTACATTGAAAGACTTGGCTCTCACGGGTTCATGCTGTTGAAAGTCCACGAAACAGCTCATATCTATAAATCAATACTTGAAGTAAAAACTTTGTAACCCTTTTACAAAAAATGCGCGGAGATAAACATTGCTAGTTTGAAGGCGACAGTTGCACAATACTCCCCTTAAATACTAAAAGTCATAACCCCTAAATCTCATCGCCAGCGACCGCCCTGAGCCGAGGTCCAAGCCGCACAGGGGGCGCCCTCTTGCGCAGGTTGCTTAGTTTGTAGTTTTTAAACCATTTATTAAGGCTGGAGCTCTGCTCGCCTTTATGCCCGGTGAAGTAGCAATAGCCTCGGGGCTAATTACATTATGTCAGTCCGAAAAAAATTGAACATTATTTAATATTTTTCAGCAACTAGGTAAGAACATCTGTTTTGCCTAACATATAATTAAAGTAATGTATACTCACTTATAATACAAAGTAACTAAAACATGTTTAACTTCAATTCACGCATCATATAACCATAAATTCCTTAAACACAGTACCCAACTACAATTAGTTCGAGTCGGTTAACATTTCAAGATTTGCATTCTTAATTAAATGTAGAATTTATTCACAATAACAGAATCTTAATGTAAACGTATGATTATTATACTACATTGTATCGTCACGCTATGTTCCTTGGGGGGTGAGCAGGGGAACTAGACATTAAAAGAAGCCAATAACAGAAAAGAACGGAATAATAATGGTGGCTTGTTCCGTGGGATATCAGATAAAATATGTAAGTAAATAATCCTTTACTTCTTGGTAAATTTTATGTTTTTTAAGATGTAGTTAACAAGACAACCTCCGTAGCGTAGCGGTATTTGGCTCGCTTTCAATCTCGGAGGTCGTGGGTTCGATCCTCACTTCGGACAGAAAATCTTTGTGTAAATTCTAAGATTTCTTTCCGGGTCTGGTTGGTTGAGGGAATACCCTCCGTGCCTCGGAAAGCACGTTAAGTCGTTGGTCCCGATTATTATAGCATCATCTATTTACACAAAGATTCCCTGTCCAGCGTGGGGATCGAACCCACGACCTCCAAGATTTAAAGCGAGATAAATACCGCTACGCTACGTAGGTTGTCCTATGTCATGTCTTAACTATATAAGATTTTGTAGCTCTGAACTAACTGTGATGTGCACTAAGAGCAGCACGCATTCTGTCAATATTATGTCAAACGCTATAAGATTACATTAAAAATGATTAAAAAAAGTTTTAGTTTAAAAAGTAAATTCGAAATCGGTCCAGCCGTTGACGCGTGATGCCGCGATCAAGGGAAATAGGGTTTTATAGTAAGTTGAAGTGAACGCGCATAATAATAATTATTAACTTAATTATTATGACACTTGACCTAACCTAACCAAACGAGACTATGCTACTGTTGTAACAAAACAAAATACTACAACTTCAATAAGTCCTATTTAACCTCATTGGTTTATGTAATTTTTTATAACCGCCCGAAACCTCATTAGTTTGTCAACTAACTAGTAAGTTGATCAACTTACGATCCTTACTATTTTCGGGTGACATAATAGATTTAATAGAAGAGGCGAATGGTGTCATGACCGAATATCACGCCACAGCTCTTGGTCTAAAATTACAGAACATAATATCTAGATCGTACATAGAATATTAATACATATAAACCAAACTCGGCCTGACCGAGCCGTGTACATTATATGCAGATTTATGACTAACGATTCTAGTACTTGAATGGCCTATTTACAGGTTTGTTGTTAACGGAATTTGAACTATGTATGTATTGAATGTGATAAGGCGCTAATAAGAATAAGGCTGACTCCATATTGGGCGCCGAGCTCGAACCACCGAACGGGATAAACATCGAAAATATTTTATATTCATTAAAATGATTAAAAAATAAAGTTATTAAAACTTTCTGCCATGAGGTTACTTAATAGACCACCCCATGTCTTTCTATATAACCTCCGTAGCATAGCGGTATTCGGCTCGCTTTAAAACTCGGAGGTCGTGGGTTCGATCCCCACGCCGGACAGGAAATATTTGTGTAAATATTAAAATTTCTTTCCGGGTCTGGTTGGTTGAGGGACTGCCTCCTTGCCTCGGAAATCACGTTATGCACGTCCCGATTGTTATAACATCATCTATAATAATCGTTTAGCAAGGAACGGGCAGCAGCGTTTCCTTGTGTGGTACAACATAATACTGCGGTCACCAACCCGCCTGCCAAGCGTGGTGACTATAGCAAATACCCTCCCCCGGGAGGAGGCCCATGTTCAGCAGTGTACGTTATACGGGCTGATGATGATGAACGCTACGATGCCAAAGACAGACACACACACAGACACGTCAAACTTATAACACCCCGTCGTTTCTGCGTCGGGGGTTAAAAACGTTGTCTTGAACGATTCTTGTAGAACGTCGATCGTAGAAACCTGAAACGTCATGTAGCCCATAAAAAAGGATTTTAAAATTTTCCTCGCCTTAAAGGATTTAAAAGGATTGGCAAAGTATGTATGGAAATCGAAATCTATCGCGGGCAACATATGATTATGATATAGGTCTAAGCATGGTATTAGATAAACGCTGGTTAAGTTTGATGCTTGTTTTGCCTCGTTTAGAACTTTCATAGTTAACTTTAAATAACTGACTGCGATGTCTGCATCGGGATCTCAGTGGCTATGATAATTGCTTCTGAGACCTGGTCTTCTGGGTTCGATTCCCACTAAGACAAAATATTAGTAGGAAACACTGTTTTGAGTCTGCTATGTATCCGTAAATTATTAGTTAAAACCGAATAACCGGTACCCAAGACTACACGAGCCCAAAACTTATTCGATAGGCCCTGAATCACACATTTTCCCTTTGGCTTCGTATCCGGGACCCTGTAATATAGATACGGCTAATGCAGTGCCAACAGAAAAACATACTTTCCGCGTCACGGAGGGTAGTCTCTCAAACAACAATCAAGAAAAGTTCTATTAAGAATTGCCCTAGTTGCGTTTAATTTTAGTTTGACCTGACCCTCAAATTATCCATCATTAATTCCTCTACCTTAGAAAAAAATTAAACTACAAAAGAATATAAAAAGCCAACAAAAGCACTAACAAGCAATACTTCCACTAGTTTGAACTAGAAAATTATCCAGAATTTTCCACAAAAGGACCAATTTACTTATTGTTGGCGAGTTAAATTGTCTGCAAGAAGAGGGTAGTTGCACGTTCTGAAATCAAATTCTATTGTGCGTGGTCATTCGATCGTGAACCGCGGGAGGGACAAGACGTGTGGGGTGAGGTTAGGGAAATGTTTCGTATTCGCTGTGAGAATAAAAGTTACTTGTTAGATACTATAGTTATGTGTTAGGCACTATTTTGTTTATATTATGCGGGAGAAAGAAATTCGCTAACATAGTTCATCGGATTAGCAAGTGGAAATAGTGATGGGTAGAGCACAAAGCTCTAATAACTGACAGCTGATGGAATGTTCTTTGGTGAATAGACCGACGACCTACTAAAGGTCACAGGGGGTCAATGGATGCAAGCCGCTAGCAAACCTTCTAGCTGGAAATTGACAAACAATTCTCTTGAGATTTATTTTGTTCCTTGAGAATATTTTATGAGCTTTTTTGAATATCTCGTGATGTTTTTTAACAAATTTACCACCTTATATAAATGAAATGGTCTCCAAGCTCGACTTGGTTGCTAGCTTTTTTGTTTTTTTGGATTGACTGCTACTTCACCGGGCATAAAGGCGAGCAGAGTACCAGCCTTAATAAATGGTTTAAACACTACAAACTAATGAACCTGCACAAGAGGGTGCTCCCTGTGGGGCTTGGACCTCGGCTCAGGGCGGTCGCTGGCGATGAGATTGAGGGATTATGACTTTTAGGGGAGTTTTGTGCAAATGTCGGTTGCTAGCCGTATAAATAGTACTAACACCGAAATCGGCGTTCCCGAGCTAATTTCGCTCTGTGAATATTGAAATATTGTTTATAATCGATGTACGTAGGTACCTAATATGTTAGTTTGCGCAGTAAGCTGTGCAAAAGCATTGGTGGGTATTCCCAACTTGAACAACTATTAGTGTGAACCACGAACAGTTTATTTATTAAGTTGTTCAGTTAAGTTGTTCAGTTTTTTTTTTCAGTTGTACTGAAAAAAAAACTTCAATTCAAATAGCTCACAGTATTAGTTCTAACTATAAAAAAAAACAATTTCACAATAAAATTGTTAATTCAAAATTGCCAGGTATAAAATAAGTTATTGTATAAGTAATTTCGCCCGCCATTACTGAGCAAATTGCTCACAAATTGTAATTCTTAACATTAAACTTGTATTTTAATGTAGTTATCACTTATTTAATTTATTATGTAAATATTATGATCTGCGTTGGTGATTTCGGGTCAAGTTTGCATTAAAAAGTATAATATAATCACGCCTGTGTTTTGAGGGGTAGAACAGAGAAAGAAAGGAGCCGATTTAAATCGTCGTAATACTAAAAATCCAGAATCATCAGAGCAGGCTAGTTGACACATATGAAATTATTTTATAATGACGTTTATTTCTAAAAGTATTTGTCATATGGAATCTATAATAATTTCTGTTCAAAAACTTGAATATGTTTGTATAAACTCAATATGTTTTTTTTCCTGTGTCTATATGTCTTTTACATCCGAAAACGCTATCAGCCATTTTGTGACGTCATACATCTCGATAAAAACATGCACGCGGTCCTTTACTAAATTACACTTTCTGAGTCATGACGTCGTCGCTCTCAAACACAGATAATGTATATAGATCAACATGGCTGACATCGTTTTCATCTCTAAAATATGTCAAGACAATTTTAAAATATTTCTTTTAGTGCTTTCTAGATCTCAAATAAATGCTATATTTTTTTCAAATGATTATTACTATTATTATTATTATTATTATAGTACATATTTCAAATTCATGAGGCTTTTGCAACTTCATCGCGTATAAAGGCGAGCAGAACTCCAGCCTTAATAAATCTATACCAATATAAAGAGTTGATAGTTTGTTTGTTTGCATTGAATAGGCTCCAGAACTAAGGGACCGATTTTGGAAATGCTTACACCATTAGCAAGCTTTGTACTTTATTCAGGAGCAGAGTAGGCTAAGTATATTTAATAATTAAATTGAAAGACAACCTCCGTAGCGGTTTTTGGCTCGCTTTAAATCTGTGAGGTCGTGTGTTCGTTTCCCACACCGAAAATCTTGGTGTAAATTCTAAGACTTCTTTCCGGGTCTGGTTGGCTGAGGGACTACCCTCCGTGCCTCGGAAAGCACGTTAAGCCGTTGGTCCCAATTGTTATAACATCATCTATAATAATCGTTTATAAAGGAACGGGCAGCAGCGTTTCCTTGTGTGGTACAACATAATACTGCGGTCACCAAACCGGCTTTCATTTCATTTCATTTCACTCTCCCTCGGGAGGACTTTATAAAGGCTGATGATGATGATGATGAATAATGAAACTCCTACGGGTACTGAAGTAACGCGGGTAAATCGCGGCAACCTAGTGGTTTATAAACTTCAAACTAAGTTACATGCAAATTGAGTAACTGCAAACTTAGTTGTTTATGTGTTAAAGCAAACGCGCTAATTTCAGAAACTACTGGTCCGATATTTTAGTCTTTCAGTTTTAGATAGCCCATTTATCAAGAAAGGCTATAATAATATAGGCTATATGTAATTATAAATTGCCTACGGCTACGGGAGTAACGCGGAAGCTAGTGCAATAAAAATGAGCCACGAGGCTTTTGCTACTTTACCTGGCATAAAGGCGAGCAGAACTCCAGCCTTAATCTAATTTAATGTCGTTAAAAATATGTTCAGTTAGGTGAAGGAGTTCTCAAACCAACTAATAACTTATATGCTATTCTTCTGCTTCTTACTTTCCTTCATAATAAAGGTGTACCTATAGAAACGTATAAAAATTAATGTAACACCTTCTAAATCACATTTATATGTGAGTATGGGTGAAGACACTGATCTCTGTAACACAGGTTTTACCATTCTTTTTTTTTTTTTTTTGTCCGTGGATTAATGCATTCACGCTTTCCCACCACCACTGCAGCGTATTTGCGCGCTGGCGGTGGGATATGTGGGACTCACCCTCTCCATAGCGTGGTATGCTAAAGTCATACCACGAGGAGAGGACCCTACACCACTAAACCTCCCGGACACTCCTTCGATCCGCCGTTGGCGGGGGTCGGGTACGCATGAGCAATCCGGCCCCCCGACGGCACCCGCGGCCAATATGGTACCGCGGGATCTCCAGAACACAGGTTTTACCTGCCACAGGGATCAGGGAATACATACAAAGTTTTGTAAACCTTTATGTGAATAAACTATTTTAATTTATTATTTTTTTTATTCTCAAGGATTTTACCTACAACTTTGTTTTGTACGAGTAAGTCAAGATAAAACAATAAATTAAGATGTCAATGATTCAAATTTTCGTGGCACCTATCTTACAATAAAGATTTGTCATGATAGAATTGACATCTGTAAGTAATCGTCTGTAGAAATCTATCAGACGTCTTTACAACGTCCACTGCTGAACATGGGCCTCTTTCCGAAGGAGGGTTTTTGGCTTGGCAGGTGGATTGGTGACCGCAGTATTATGTTGTAACACACAAGGAAACGCTGCTGCCCGTTTCCTGGAATACGATTGTTATAGATGATGATAGGTATAACTATCGGGACTTTACGTGCTTTCCGAGGCACGGAGGGTAGCCCCTCAACCATCCAGATCCGGAAAGAAATCTTATACCTAATTTGCACAAAGATTTCTTGTCTGGCGTGGGAATTAAACCCACGAACTCCGAGATTTAAAGCGAGCCAAATACTGCTACGCTGCGGAGGTTGTCAAAATTCATATTCCAATATTTAATTCATTATATTTGATAAACCAATAACCAACATTCACACTAACCACATAAAACCACAATGCCGTTTAAATCTAATACAGAAAAATACAATTATTATACCTTCACTAAAAATCATTCGAATAAAAATCGATTGCTTTCGTACCGATCATTTAAATTTGACAGCCATGCAGGTTGGTCCCACCCCTAAACAGGTCCCCTCTATTTACCAACCCGGAAACGAAAATGACTGTATTTTTTTTTAACCGCAGTCGCGACAGCCGCGCGGCGCCTGCGCAGGCGACTTCGAAATTTGAATTTGAAATTGGAACGTAATGGCGACTGGCGGCCATCATTAAAAATAGATCATAGACGCGGGATCAAATGATTTTGTATAATTTTGTATAGTTTAATGCTTGATCTGTTTGTAATTCTATGATTTGGTGCGTTTAAGTAGTAGGTATTAAATGTCTGGGAATTTTGAGGTAGAATTGTACCGGCTATCGAGTAAAGAACAAGATAATACGTACTCATGAACTCATTTTAATGTAATTATTATTTAAGGCTCGATTTAAATCTTGGAGGTCGTGTGTTCGATCTTCTCGTCAAACGAGAAAACTTTAGGTAAAATCTAAGATTAATTTTTGGGTACTTACCTACTACCTAGGCCTAAGCTGCCGTAGCCCAATGGCTAGGGCGTGGGACTTGTGATCTTGATGTTGCCGGTTCGAACCCCACCCATTGCACTACCGACGTGAAACCACTCGTAATACAAGCATTGTAGCTTAGCACTGAACTCGACTGAAGACTGAGCTAGTAATCTTTTTTAGAAAAAATAAAAATACTCTCCGTGCCACGGAAAGCACGATAAGCCATTACGTTGGAACCGATTGTTATAACATCATTTATAACAGTCGTATACCAGAAAATGGGCAACAGCGTTTCCCTGTGTGTTACAACATAACCCTGTGGTCACCAACCCGTCTGTCTGCCTTAGGTTCCATATCTATCATATCATTCTTACCATTCTTATATCTATACGTTACATATATATAAAGCTGAAGAGTCTGTTTGTTTGAACGCGCTAATCTCAGGAACTACAGGACTCATTTTTCAAATTATTTCAGTATTAGATAGCCTATTTATCGAGGAAGCCTATAAGCTATATTTTATTATGAAGTTCCCACGGGAACGGGAGTTACGTCGGTGAAACCGCGCACGGAAGCTTGATATGATTCCACTAGCATATTGAAGCTGAGACGTTTCTTCGAGAGACTCTCTTTTAATACTCTTCTTTCACTTTCGGGGCCTTTGCAGTTCTACGCTTAAAAAATTTAGACAAATCCAATGCTAAATCTTTAGTAAAATTCAATGTTCCGAATGTCAGTTGCTGCACCGAATGTCCAGTCCCTATAGATGTTAATAGGCTAGTTGGTCTATACATTATCTGTGTCCTGACGTCAATGATCGATGACGTCATGACTCAGAAAATGTAAAAGTAAAAGATCGCGTTCTTGATATTTAACTACACCTTTAAGGTCTCAAATGGCTGGCCACATTTTCAGGAATTAAAGACAGAGACAAAAAAAATGTTGTGTTTATACAATTTGCAAGTTTTTTGAACAGAAATTCTTCATCATCATACTTTGATACAACTTTCGACAACCTCCGTAGCGTGGCGGTATTTAGCTCGCTTTAAATATCGGAGGTCGTGGGTTCGATCCCCACGCCGGGCAAGAAATCTTTGTGTAAATTCTAAGATTTTTTTTGGGGTCTGGTTGGTTGAAGGACTACCCTCTGTGCCTCGGAAAGCACGTTAAGCCGTTGGTCCCGATTGTTATAACATCATCAATAATAATCGTATATCAAGGAACGGGCAGCAGCGTTTCCTAATACTGCGGTCACCAATCCGCCTGCCAAGCGTGGTGACTATGGCAAAATACCCTCCCTCAGGAGGAGGCCCATGTTCAGCAGTGGATGTTATACGGGCTGATGATGATGATGATGATACAACTTATAAGTTCCAAAATTATTCTTAACATTACGCCATCATGTAATATTATTTTCTAGTCGTCGTATAATGGCAGGAAACATTTAAACTCATGAATATTTAACGGTTTTAGGATATAAAGTTTTGACGGCGCCTCATCTAATTATGTTAATATGGCGTCTAGACATGTTGTGTAGGTATCTATTAAAGGTACATGGGACTCAAAGCTCCATAGACATAATCACAGCTCTTTGCCTAATTTTAAACTTTAAGTAAGAAATAAAAGTTTTCATTTTTGGTTATGCTTATCCCTCCCTCGAACTGTGATCCTGCGCCAGCGATCACTACTACTTCGTAAATCTACTATTCACTCCAGTGGCACCCTGAGCGTTGGTCCCAACCCCATAAGGGTGCCCCCAGGTGGATGTCGCTTAGACCTTGGCCGGATTCTTGTATGTTACTTTTGTACCTGTTACCTTTAAGACATCTTACAATAATATTGTAGAGGAACGGTTGGTGGTGTTCCTCCACAGAAAATGAAGATCTTCTTTGCCGGGCGAGGTGGTATGCCCGGCGACCGACGGCCATTTGTTACTGTTCGGAACTTGTATATGTTCGAATTGGCTTGCGAACTTGTATTGCGTGATACAGGTTAGTTGGGATTCTAGGTGGTAGATGGCGCTGCTTGTCTTCTTGAAGTTTTTGTGCGGCTACTGTAGATGTCGCTACAATATGTACAATTGTCATTTATAGCACGACAGACGGATTGATAAATTGACATTGTTTTTAGCTACTTAAGTGATTCTTTTGTTAGATTTAGTTTTACACAGTGTAATTTTGACAAGTACAAGTGTATGGAAGTAAATACCTAAGTGCTGAATATATTTCATTATTTCTCCAGACATATTTCGGCAACTTTATGAAGATAGGCCAATTGCACAGGACATGAGGAGTGCATTAGCTGTCCTGCATGGTTACACCCGCATAGATCCCGTTCCCGGGGAAACCTTGACTTAAAATATAGCAAATGACACTCACAAATAATGTGGTTTTCTATTGGTACAAAAAAATGTGAAATTGGTTGAGTAGATCCAGAGTATACCCCCTATAATCTCACAAACAATTTACAAACTTTACCTTTTTTTCGGATGGATATACGTAGGTAGCCACGAGGTATTGCTACTTCACCGAGCAGAGCTCTAGCCTAGATAAATGTTTTAAGCACTGCAAACTAAGCAACCTGCGCAAGAGGGCGTCCCCTGTGGGACTTGGACCTCAGCTCAGGGCGGTCGCTGACGGAGAGAATTAGGGATTATAGCTTTTAGTTTCTTTAGGGGAGTTTTGTGCAACTGTCGCTCTACTTTACAGTTCGCGGGCCTCTTATATTTACATTGATTTTATAATTTGAACTAGAGTTGTATTTATGGTTGCACTAGAATCCCGCGCGCGATTTCATCCGCGTTACTCCCGATCCCATTAGAAATTCTTCATTAGATAAATTAAAATTCCTTAATAAATGGGCTATCTAACGCTGTAATATTTTTAAAATTGGACTTGTAGTTCCTGAGATTAGCGTGTCCAAACAAACAAACTCTTTAGCTTTAGATATTACGGCTAGCTGATAATAATTCAATTAGTTGACGAAATATAATAAAAACAACACAATTGATGATTATTTCCATTCATTGAATATCAATATTAAATGTTTGGTTACTGCATTTAAGTAGTAGGTATCTACAAAAGTAATAACGCTACGGTCGACTTGGGTTTCTTTGACATTCAGAGTAACATTGACTGTGTCAATGTACTCGTATTTGATGGTAGGTAGATCTCTTTACTAAATTCACCGGCTTTAGTTTCTGGAGCACATTTCCTCATGTCATTTTGGCGTTTTGTCTCCCTTTAGATTTCGTTTCACCATCACGGTCAATGTTACCCAAAATGTCAAATTAACCCCGGTCTACTATATTCGAAAATGAAATGTACAAAACCTAAAAATTGTTTAATACTATAATCGGAATGTATTTACTTAGACTTGTGATAAATACATAAAATACTTATTACTATATTGTCTATAGGTATATCACCGGAAAATAATACGAATCGTGAGTTAATCAACTTCTCTGCCACTCATATTGTAAAATTTAGTTGCCAGTTTCAGTGAACGCGCATAATTATTATATTATTTACTTAATTATTATGACACTTGACTTAACCTAATTAAACGAGACTGTGCTACTGCTATGAAAAAAAAAACTTCAACTTCAAAAAGTCCTGTTGAACTCCAATCGTTTAGGTTTACTTTATTTTGTTTAACCTTCCGAAACGAAAGTTGATCAACTTATGATTATTATAATTTTCCGGTGACATCCAAATATTAGTGGGTTAATATGATTACTAAATATTTAAAAAAAATCTTATCAAAATAAATCTATGGTCTACGTTTGGCGGGAAATTTGTCCGCGAGTTTCCATCGCGAAGCACAACAATCTTATTAGTTCTTATTTCAAATAGTAAATGATTGTATACTTACAATTATCTCTGAATGCGCGGAAAATATTTTTCCTGGTTTATTTCTTCATAAATCATTATCTACAGCTTCGAGATAATTTGTTGTTATTGAGAAAAAAACACGTTCTAACGCAAACAAGCACTATTCGCGTGAGACTTTGTACACAGGTCATATACACACTTTATGAAAAACAAACTTGCTTTTTTTATATGTCACATTCTTCATAGACAATATTATGAAACGTCACTTTTATTTTTCAGAATGTTTTAAACTATAGACTTAATTTTTTTGCCCGCCATTTTTGCACTTACCTACAACTTTTTTAAAACGTAGTGATGTGAATTTGTTTTATAAAATCGATTTTGCAGGTTTTTTTATTTGGTATCTTTTTGTCACTGTTTATCATTCTGTCTGTCCTGCTTGCGCGTTTGTAGCGTAATGCTACAACAGACTACAACATGCGGTTTCTACCCAATTATAATGGTGTACAATTTGAGTGAGCAAAGAGCATTAATTTGAGGTCTATACCAATTTAGTGACGCGCTCATTTTGTATAATGTGTACGTATTACTTGTGATATTAGGTTTGGTATAAAATTGAGTTTGGTTGGATTTTTGGCGGGACTGGAGGGTAATTACGTAACGATATTACTATGACTTTGATAAAAATGTCTTCGGTACTCACCGTCAATTTATTATTTTTATGTAGCTTGAATATTACAGTAACAATAACATAGACAGTGCGTTACCTACATATTTTTATAGAAGTCATATTGTTACGTGATTCCGCTTTGTTTCGGGTTAGGTAACTCATTATATATTTAATAGTGAGGTTGCCACGGCAACAGGAGCTTAGTGCAGAACAAAAAATGGTACCTACCTATATTTGTAGATTGACTTGTCGTCAACAGCCTGCTTAATTCCACTGTTGAACTATAGGCCTCCTCTTAACAGACCTTTGGAAGCCAGAATCGTTGGAATATTGCCATAATCACCACGCTTGGAAGGCGCATTGGTGATTAGTACGGTAGTAATTAGCAGTGCCGTAAATAGGGCGGTGCCACCGGTGCCCAGGCACAGGGCGTAGACTCTGGGGGGCGCAAGAATGGCTTGACCATTGACTTGACTATTTTTTCGGTTTGCTCCTAATAGGGTGAGCAACGAATATGCACTAGTGCACACTTGCGTTTGAGTTTTAGTCAGTGAGACACAGTGGATGGTATACCTAATAGGCGAAAGGTCCAATATACCTATCTAAAAAAAAAGGTCACAGTTTTTTTTAACACAATTCACGCTATAGGGAAGTAAATCCCCATGTCGCGGGGGATTTTACAAACATTAATTTCACGGACACAAAGTTCACCCTTACTCAGAACAATTATTTGTGATACACACAAATAATTATCCCGGGTGAGATTCAAACCCAGAACACCAGGTCTCAGAAGCAAATACCGTAACTACTGAGCCACCGTTGTAGTCAAAGTATATATAGTTATAGAAGCTCAACCTCGCACAGGGTGCAGAAAAGGCTATTTACGGTACTGGTAAATGCAGTTCGGCACTGGTAATTAGCTTCGAGCTGATGCAGCAACCAATCCATCAGCTTTATATCCCTTAGTCGCTTCTTACCACACCCATAGGAAAACATGTAGTGGTCTTTTCGAAGCCGGAAACCACACGGTTTTAGATTATACTCAAAATCAGAAATATCTTTATTTACTACACATTGTTTTTAAAGTGTGTGAGCTTTTTCTTTTAAGTTTAAAAAACCTGTATTAGAAAATACCCCCCTCTCTCTGTACATCAATATGGATGTAGTTACAAAGTTTAACTTTTATGTGCTAAAGTGCATAACAAAATATCATCATCATTAGCCTATTGTCGTCCACTGCTGAGCATAGGCTCCCCCATCGATTTCCAGCGGGAACGATCGCTAGCGGCCTGCATCCACTGACTCCCTGCAACCTTTATGAGGCCGTCGGTCCATCGTGCAGGCGGTCGTCCCACGCTGCGCTTTCCAGTTCGTGGTCTTCACTCGAGAACCTTTCTGCTCCATGGGCCGTCTGTACTTCGAGCTATGTGTCCTGCCCATTGCCACTTCAGCTTGCTAATGCGTTTTCTATGTCAGCGACTTTATTATATTGTATATAACACAATATACCTATAAAATAATAGGTATATGCAAAGTCTTTAGAACCTACCTATAATTTTCTAACAGTACCTATTGTTACAGTTTTAAATTAGGTACCTTGACTAAAAACTTTATAGCTTTAGTGCCTCAAAATAAAAAAAAAATCTTAAAACTTTATGAAAAATTCCCGCGCTTTAATACTAACCTATATTCAAATTGTTTATGGTCATGACAGATGGCTATCGGCGTGATTATAATCCTAATTTTGAATAATGGGGTGTATACATTGATGCAGTAGGTATTTTAGTAACGAGAATCAAGCCTTTATGTATCGCTAGGTTACCATGGAAACTTCATAATTAAATGTAGCCTATGTGGCTCCTGGATAACGGACTCAATGCAAACAAACAATAAAATATTACCTCTTTATAATATTAGTGTATCAAGGAAGGGTATAATCACTACATAGTATAAAACAAAGTCGCTTTCTCTGTCCATATATCCCTATGTATGCTTAAATCTTTAAAACTACGAAACGGATTTTGATGCGGTTTGTTTTAATAGATTGAGTGATTCAAGAGGAAGGTTTATATGTATAATACATCAGCATGGCACCCGGGCGAAGCCGGGGCGGGTCGCTAGCTAATTATAATATTCTCTTTTTTATTTTATTTGGTTTACCCTATAAATATGCATGAATGGTACCTATACTGTTTAAGTGTAGCATCCCTTGTCCGTGGGTCACTACTCGAGTTGCCAACTGAAAACCAGCGCTAGTATAGCCTAGCTTATGCCGAGGTGGCGACTTTTTCGGCAGTACATGTAAGCCGTCTTTTTGTTTTGGACATTTTGCTAAATTTTCTATGTAATATCTTGTGTGTTGTGCTGAATTAAATGTATTTTCTTTCTTATTCTTTCTTTCTTCTTTCTTTTTTTCAAAGTTCAATTTAATATAGACTTTTAGTTAAGGCATGACAACGTCTGTCAAGTCAGCAAGTCTGATATGTTTAAAGATTATTTATTTTGCGAAAGTAAGTGGCAATAACAGACCTATGTTAAGTCATCATTAGGTCAAAAACATAGAAAAAAACTTGTGCATATCTGTTATCCAAAATTTTATACTTTTATCATTGTATTGAAATTCCTTGGTCTACTGATACTATTAACTTTTAAGGTTTATTAATAATAGATCCGTTATTGATTTTTATATTTGCAAAATAAACAATTATTTTAGTATAACAGTTACCTAAAAATACCATATTCTGACGTACATATATTCATCGAGATCAATTTTTCATCGAAGTCTTTAAATAGACTTCGAACGCCACCTAACACCATTTTCTAGACATCTCTCAGATGTCTAGAAAATCGTGTTTGGTGGCGTTACTCCAAAAACGACAATTGCGAGTGTGGTGTTGTCCAATCAATGAACCATTTATTGTCATGCCCGAACTGCCCCACATCCTGCACAATACAAGACCTAGATGAGGCAAATGACCGGGGAATCGCTGTGGCCAAATACTGGTCAAGTTTGATTTAGATGACTGACTAGCCTTTCGACTCGAGAAGAAGAAGATCGAGAAATACCTGCTTAAAGTGCGAACGTTGCGCCTTAAGTAGCTTTTCTAAACAAATTCCGTCCGCCTGTCTTGCTATAGGAATATGACAAATGTACGAAATATTTTTAGATGCATTAGATCTTTTATTTTAGCTTTTATTTTGTTTTAAATACGTATATTTTTATAGGGTGAAAGCAATTGTTATCTATTGAAAATAAAGTCACATTCAAGTATAAAACTTACAGTGTATCCACACCATAATATTGCATTAAGTGACTAAAGTTCAGTTTTAAGAAAAACCTTTACATTAACATAATGATAACTTTGCGCTTAGCTACAGAGTAGGAAATGAACAGAGGGTGGAGGAAATAATGCAGAATATCCTACTAATACTTATTATAAACGCGAAAGTTTGTAAGTATGGATGGATGGATGTTTGTTGCATACCTAAAGGCGAGCAGAGCTCCAGCCTTAATAAATGGTCTAAAAACTACAAACTAAGCAACCTGCGCAAGAGGGCGTCCCCTGTGGAACTTGGACCTCGGCTCAGGGCGGTCGCTGGCGATGAGATTGAGGGATTTTGACGTTTTGTATTTTAGTGAAGTTTTGTGCAAATTGCCAAGGTAGACAAAATTCTCTATTATTTCACTACCTACTTTGTGTCCCATGATATTTTTTCATTTCGATGTGCACTTAGAATCGGAGGCATGAATTTATTATATTTCATATTTATTCAACTCTAGTTTTATTATAGTGGTGCTTTGTCATTGGAATGTCAATAAGTAGTTACTATAATATGCTAAACGTAGAAATAGTTGCGTCAATTCATTTATTTATTGCAAATCTATACTATATAAAGTTGAAGAGTTTGTTTGTTTATTTGTTTGCTTGAACGCGCTAATCTCTTTTTTTCAGGGTTAGATAGCTCATTTATCGGGGCTATATTTTTTCAGGGTTAGATCGCTCATTTATCGAGGCTATATTTCATTATGAAGTTCCCATGGGAAAGGGAGTTACGCGCCCTCTCCATAGCGTGGTATGGTAAAATCGTACCACGAGCAGAGGACCGTACGCTACTAAAACCACCCGGACACTCCTTCGATCCGCCGTTGGCGGGGGCCGGGTACGGAGTCCTACTTACCCTGCCGCTGCGGTGGTGGCGATACACGATCATAAAATTTCCCCCCGGAAAAAAGGGGAAGGGACGGAACGCAGTCCTTGTTGGCGATAATTCTACTCTAGCTAATCTACAAATACACAACGATCTTCTGAAAAAAATTAAATACGGCATATTTTTTCGAAGAAACTTGTATAGGTACCTACTTATTTACCAGCTATGCCCAAAAAACCGTTTTCCTGTTCCCAACCGAAACTACACGACATCATTATAATCCCAAACGTTAATCTTCAACATTATGATAATATAAACCAAATTATGAATATTAAAATCAGCCATATTGGATGTTCAGAGCCCAAGTTAATAACAACATGCTTAGAATTACTCATTATAGTATCGAATTTGGTTTAAGGTATGTTTTTATTGGGAGATATAATATAAACTTTATTCTAGAACTAGCTGATGTCCGCGACGTGGACCGCGAAGTGTTTGTTATACTTATATACTGTTATGTAACTATCGCACAAGAACTCATTAATTTTCTGTGATTAAAAGTTGATGGGGATGTAAGATACCACCATGCAAAATTTCATTTAAATTGGTGCAGCAGTATAGGAGATTAGCAAACAGACACAGAAACAAAAAAAAAAAAGTCTGGATGAGTTTTATTTTACTTCTAACATTCCCCTGTATAGATAAATATACCCCTATGGAATGGCGTGAATGTATAGATATATAGATATTGCATACAGATACATTGCATAGTATAAAACAAAGTCGCTTACCACTGTATATCTGTCCCTATGTATGCTTAGATCTTAAAAACTACGCAACGGATTATGATGCGGGTTTTTTTAAAGATAGAGTGATCCAAAAGGATCGTTCTTTGTTCCTCATTGGCAGCCGGTGAGCCACGCGCTGGCAAGCGCAGTGTGGGACGATAGAACGACTACCTTATAAAGGTAGCAGGGAGTCAGTGAATGCAGGCCGCTTGCAATCGTTCCCGCTGGAAATCAAGGGCGGAGGCCTATGTTCAGCAGTGGACGATATCGGGCTGTTGAAGACCTGCCCTTCTTCAAGAGTCCGTTCATGCCACTTCTGAACATGGGCCTCCTCTTAACAGACCTTGGCAAGCCAGGGTCGCATCAGCAATCAGCATGCTTGGCAGCTGATAGATGCTGCTGCCCATCCTCACTACACCTGTATATAAAATCCTACTAATATTAGATATAAATGCGAAGGTAACTGGATGTATATATATGTATGTTTGTTACTCCTTAACGCAAAAACTACTGAATGGTTTTGGTTTAATGTTTGTATGCGGATAGTTTATAAGCTGTATTGACATATAGGCTACAAAATATCACGCTCCGACCCACTGGAGCAGAGTGACGCGGGTAAAACTAATTTGTGGCAGTGGAGAGGGGGCCTCTTCTCCTTTGTTGCCCCGGGAACTCCGAACTTCTGAATCTGGCCCTGTACATGCCCAAATCATCGCAACATTCCCTTCACAATCTTTGCTAGGTATATCTCAATATAGCTATGAACAGCATAGTCACAATCTTAACATTTTCGATACCAATAATTTCGGTAATAGGAAATGTTGTCGAAGTTATATGAGAATATATCCCGCGGTTTTAATATTAGGTATTATGAGCATAAGATTTTCTTGTTAGAATCCAGTTGTTTTTTCTTGGGCTTTTAATTACCTAAAGCGGCTGTAGCCCAATGGCCAGGGCGTCGGACTTGTGATATTGAGGTCGCCGGTTCGATCCCCACTAGCGACGTGAACCTACTCGTAACACAAGCATTTTAGGTTGGCACGAGGGGTTAACAAGAATATGTACTAAGTTAGTAGACAGCAACACTCCGCTAGTAATCTAAAAAAAAAAACCCTTTTATTATTGCTTTCGATAATTTTGCAATACTTTACTATACAGATAAGAAAGGAAGAACAAACATTAATTGAACGACATGATAAACATAATAAAATATTGATTAATAGAAATTTAAAAATCAATTATGATCTCGCATGTTCTGCTGAAAAGGCACCACCACAGCATTGGCTAGACAAGACACCTAGCACTGGTTTTCAGTTGGTAACCCCTGTGAGCTCTTCCGAACGCCACTGTTACCCCGAACTGGATTCACTGAAGTCAATTATCGTAGCTAGGACGATTAATAAATTAGGCAGTAGATAAAAATAATTGAGTAGGACCTATATTAAATTTTTTACATAATATTCTTTGTAAGATTTTACTAGGTACTTCTATTCAACGAAAAGTTTTTTTAACTTACCTACACTACACTTAGACTAACTTAATTTATAACAAACTTCGCCAAAAAATCTTTAAATCCAACAAGAACCATAATCAATAAAAATCATCGATGAAACAACGCCATCTCTTATTGAATAGCAGTAACTAACACCACTAGCGCCAACAATCACGCGCGGTGGCTTTCCGAACTAAGCCCCGTACTCACATCAAAATGACTCCACCGTAATTGGCTCAATTTACTTACTGATTAAAATAGATTTATTTTGTGTTTACACTGTGTTTATAATAACGTTTGTTTTACAACCTGATTAATAATAGATTGCACGTCAATTATTGTATTTAAAAATCTAAACACGTACATAAAAGAAAATTAATATTTTGATGTGTTATAAATCATGGCTGTTGATATTATAATTGGTTTTATTTACACATTCCATTAACAATCACTCGTTTTAAATTAATTTAGCCATATAATTAAAATAATTATTTATTCATTATGGTTACATAAATTACTTGGCTAGTTAGCCTACGTATGGTAAATAATATAAATTATTTATTTGGCTAATATTGTGTTCTTAGGACTTTATTATTGGTTATGTTCTTAATTAATGTTAATAATAGTCTAATTTGTTTAATTATGAGGATATTTTGTAATTTTGTTGAAGTAAAATGCTAACACCAATACGAATAAAAGTATTTTGTGCATACCTGAATAAAATTCAATCTATATCCAAACAAAAGTGATCATTATTATCAGCCCGTATAACATCCACTGCTGAACATGGGCCTTCTCCTGAGGGAGGGTATTTGCCATAGTACCACGCTTGGCAGGCGGGTTGGTGACCGCAGTATTATGTTGTACCACACAAGGAAATGCTGCTGTCCGTTCCTTGATTTACGATTATTATAGATGATGATACAATCGCGACCAACGGCTTAACGTGCTTTCCGAGGGTCAACCTCAACCAACCAGACCCGGAAAGAAATCTTAGAATTTACACAAATATTTCCTGTCCGGCGTGGGGATCGAACCCACTACCTCCGAGATTTGAAGCGAGCCGAATACCGCTACGCTACAAATAATAATGAAATAGTGGTACAGTTAATATGTTAAAATTATATATTTTACAATTTTGAGACAATTTAAGAAAAACCTGGAAGGAGTTCTTATCCTCGCCTAAATAATACTACCAATAACTAAAACGGGATAATAATGAAGATATTTCTATCGAAGTTAAAGTCATATCTTTTCCATCCTAATTTGTTAATTCTAAAACATTTTTTAATTTTGTGTAACTAAAACACCTTTTTTGTTTTCGGACGGACATATGTAGTTAGCCCTGAGGTTTTTGCTACTTCACCGGGCATAAAGGCGAGCAGAGCTCCAGCCTAGATAAATGGTTTAAACACTACAAACTAAGCAACCTGCGTAAGAGGGCGTCCCCTGTGGGACTTGGACCTCGGCTCAGGGCGGTCGCTGACGGGGAGATTGAGGGATTATGGCTTTTAGTTCCTTTAGGGGAGTTTTGTGCAACTGTCGCTCAACTTTACAGTTCGCGGGCCTCTCGGACTTCGGGTCTACGAGGGCATCGGAAGACTAATATGGATTCAAAGTACCTACCGTTTTGTCCCTACCTGAATAAAATTTCCGCTATTTGCAAGAGGTTTTAAAACAGTTAAAAATGTTGGAACAAATTCTAAAATCATGATTAAATAATGACCTAGCTATTATGTAGATCCTGTAGGCAAATCACGTGATGATACAAACATACATACATAAGCTCACACCTGTTTCCCAGCGGAGTAGGCAGAGACAATGTACCTCCACTTGCTACGATCCCTACACACATCTTTCGCTTCATTCACTCTCATAACATTCTTCATACAAGCCCGTCGGTTTAGGGTGGATCTTATTTGACCTTTTGCGAGGATGTCTCCGATTTGGTCAGAGAACGTTCGTCGAGGATATAATATTGCTATATACATAATTATATATACCTATTTATCATTATATTGACTTATACGAAACGTGATGTAAAGCTATGTATATCATATGGTCGATAGCAAATAGTAAACTGTCCATCTTAGGTCTTATTAAGATGGCCACTCCTGCTATATACCATCACGCTTAGACCGATAGGTGCGGAGCAGCAATAAATAATGTTTCAAAATCGTGGTTAACATTCTTAACCGTTAAAATGTAATGAATGCTACTTTAATATCAAATAAATTGTGACACTTTATTAAGCGCCTATAAAGTTATAAATAAATTTGCTTTCAAATGATATAAAATGAGTTTTATTATTATATGATTATCAAATAATGATATTTGCACTTTAATTATAATGTTTTAGTAGGTTAACTAATACTTTATATCGTAAGTTTAACCTAATACCTATAGGTACTATCGGTTTAAAGTTACCGTCGGAAAATTGTTGGCGTTTCGTACAAAGTTTTACGAAGCCATTTTAACTTAACAACATAATAATAATACGTACATAGAATATTATATTATAACATATAGGTAGTGTTACTATAGTTAATAATTTATTTTATATTAATTAAGTTTTCATATTATTTCGATATCACAACAGAAGGCTAACTATAACGATGTGACAATGACTTCTATCAAATTGTCTTCATTACTGAAGGGTTATTGTAACGCATGTCCTATGTTATTATTACTGTTTAATTGAAGCCTAATTAACTTAATAAATTGACATAGGTATGTAAAATATTTTATTGTATACATAGCAATTCCTGAGTTATCATCGTCTTCCTGCCCTGATTCCATTATTTGTGGTCAGCACAATATGTCTCTTCCATGTTTACCTATTACACGTCTCTTCCATACTCACAAGTCATCTTTCAGTCCATGCATCTTTTTTTTTGTCTTTCTCTTATAACATATCCCTCCATCTTCATTTTAGTAGTAAAGGCTGAGTAGCGATTTTTTAAAATCAAAATCATAGTAATATCTTTACTTGATTAGACTCCTTAACTCTCATAGGCGGTGTCGGTAGAATTGTCCAAAGTGTAATCGATTCTATTCGATCGAAAATATTTAAGAAGTGACTTGTCTAGCCTTTTTTTCAAGATTCCTTTCTTGCGATTGTGAAATATTTGTTATTCTGCTAAAATTAAACAAAAACACCTATATTCATAAAGCAAGTTGGGAAAACACGGTTATAGAAATCTATATATTATATCTATACTAATACTATAAAGAGGAAAATGACTGTATTTTTGTATGGATTAAACTCAAAAACTACAGCACGGATTTCGATAACTCTTTCACCTTTGGAATGCTACATTATCCTTGAATAACATAGGCTATATATTTTTACTAGAAATGTGCACCCGGGATGGGCCGCTAGTAACATTAAAAGTCGCTCAATCCGACAAATGCGTACCTACTTCAAAAGCCCGTTTCGTAATCTGCTAAAACTGAGCCTTCTCTGGCAACTAGCAAGCCAGCAGGTTAAGTGATATTGCAGTAATCACCAATCTGAGGATAAGTGATCACACCCGATGCACTACCGACGTGAACCCACTCGTAACACAAGCATTATAACTTAGCTCGAGGGGTTGACATGAATACTAGTAGACAGCAAAAAGTCTGCTAGTAATCTTTTTTTTTTTAATAAAAAAATAATGATTAAGCGGTATTGCATTTAACATTTTCGACTAATTAAATAACAAAAATCATTGAGATACCTAGATTCAAAGTCAATTGAATAAAAACTCACTGTCATTAAATGTTTAACTTCCTTGTCGGTATTTTCTGTAAAAAATATGTAATACAGCTACTTTGTTAATTTTTTTCATTGTTTGTCCGTTGTTACCGCGGCACGTTCGACACGACAGGGAAAATAGAGTTTTAATATAAATACAAAACAGTGTATAGGTATCTTTTATAAGAAAACTAGCTTTTGCGTGTGGTTTCAATAGATTAACTCCAGTTCGTGTGGAAACTTCATAATGAAATTTAGCCTATAGCTTTTCTCGATAAATAAGCTGTTTAAAACCATTTTTTTTTCAGATCGGACCAGTAGTTCTTGAGCTTAGCGCACTCAAGCAAACAAACAAACTCTTCAGCTTTATATATTAGTATAGATAGGTATCTGATTATAGCTTCTTATACATTATAGCTTCTTGCGCGCGGGTTCACCCGTGAAGCTCCCGTTCCTGTGGGAATTTCATAATTAAATATAGCCTATGTTACTCCTGGATAATGTAGCTTTCTAATAGTGAAAGAATTTTTGAAATCGGTCCAATAGTTCCGGAGTATATTCAATGCAAACAAACAATCAAATCCTTTCTCTTTATAATATTAGTTTTGATAATAATTGTGGACTACTTTTTTTTTTTTTTTTACCCTTGATGCGGGTTTGCCATAGTCACCATGTTTGCCCGGTGGGTTGGTAACTGCTGTAATATGCAGTGTGATATATAGGTATAAGCCGCGCCAATAAAGAAACGAATCTAAAATGGCGTCCATGAATGTCACTGACAGATGGTAGGTTCAGCAAATAAAAGGAAAGATAGAAAGAAAGTTTTTTATTGTATGGTTAGGTAAAATACAATTGTTAGTTTTATGTGTTGAAATGTGTACGTATACAAAAAACTACATAATCTTTCATAAAAATTCGAACAGTCTATTTGCTTACTTTTCTTTAACATTTTTAACCTTAACCACTCGCAAGTAAGTCGTGATTTTCCGCTAGCTTTCTTTACGGATATTTTTTTTGCATGCAGTACGCGCCGTGTGTGACTAAGACATCAACAGTTTAGAGTGAGAGCGCATGATCGCCGCTGCCATTTTAGATTCGTTTCTTTATTGGCGCAGGTTATACATACAAACTACCTTTGCCTGACATCTCAATTTTAGGGTCCTAAATTTAATATAAACGTCACTCTGTTCCAGTGTGTCGGAGCGTGATATTATGTAACCTATATGTTAATCTAGCTTATAAACTATCCGCGTGCAAACTTTCAGCCAAATCCACTCATTAGTTTATGCGTGAAAGAGTAACAAACATCCATCCATACTTACAAACTTTCGCGTTTATAACATTAGTAGGATTAAATGTCCCGTGCGGGACGGGTTTAATTTTATTCCAATTTGCAGGCTTGACGGTCAAGTAACATGTATTTCATTGATATATATAAAATATTAACTTTAAACGGACCAAGTCGAAGGCAGCAATTAGTATTTAACTTACTAAAATGAACAAAAATATTTTCAACCATGTTTTGTTACTTTATTTTTAATTTTCATGTTTCGCGCTTCGAGTCTTTGTCTATTATCTATTAATGTCAATTTTTTAAAATAATTTGTGTTTTAACCTTTTTAAATTTGTGTTTCGTTTTCATAGGTACTTATAGACAATAACCATAAACAATAAAGTCATCATTTAAAAAAACAAATTAGTCTCCAAAGTAGGTATTTGTTAGAAAAACTAGTTGTATGTATGTGGGTATGATATTATTAGTTATCTAGGTAACAAATTCCTGAAATCATATGGAATGCTGCAGTAACATTTATTACAAGGTTCTATGATATTTGTGTATTTTAGTCAGTTTTGTTATAATCGGACTAAGGCCCTATCACCGAGATTAAACACTTTTATAATAAGACAACCTCCGTAGCGTAGCGGTATTTGGCTCGCTTTAAATCTCGGAGGTCGTGGGTTCGATCCCCACGCCGGACAGGAAATCTTTGTGTAAATTCTAAGATTTCTTTCCGGGTCTGGTTGGTTGAGGGACTACCTTCCGTGCCTCGGAAAGCACGTTAAGCCGTTGGTCCTGATTGTTATAACATCATCTATAATAATCGTATTTCAAGGAACGGGCAGCAGCGTTTCCTTGTGTGGTACAACATTATACTGCGGTCACCAACCCGCCTGCCAAGCGTGGTGACTATGGCAAATACCCTACCTCGGGAGGAGGCCCATGTTCAGCAGTGAACGTTATACGGGCTGATGATGAATTTATTAAGCTAATGTATCTTCAATAACATAGTAACAATAACATAGGAAATGCGTTACAATAACCCTACAGTCATGAAGACGTTTTTATCGAAGTCATAGTCATATCGTTACGTGATTAGCCTCCAATAAATATAGTCTATGGAACTTCTGGATAACGTAGTTCTTTAATGGTGAAAGAATTTTATAAATCGGTCCAGTAACAGAAAAAGAAAGTTTTCATTTACTTAAACCTATTTAAGGGATTTGCATATAGTCAAAACATTTTTTGGCTTATCAATATAATATATTAAATTAATTAATTTAGTTTAGTTAGTTATTATAGTTATACTAATAATTAATATTTATTTTTGTTTTATACTTTATTTATAGCTTTAGCGTAAAAGTTGTCAGGTGAAAAAAATAAAAATAAAATAAAGAGTTTTCTTTTTATTTAATTAAAATTTTAATCTATGGCATGATAGCAGCACGCATTCTGTCAATGTTATGTCAAACGTCATAAGATTACATTACAAAAGTTAATAATGTCAAAGTTACATCAGGAAATTTAATATGGTGGTCAATTTTTCTAATCTATAATTTAGTAGTTCCGGAGCATTAATGCAAACAAACAATCATATAATTTATCTTATAGATGTGGTCGTTCAGTCACAAGTTATAAATATAGATAAAATGCAAAACGCAAGATGACATTTTATTTTCAACCGCCACCATAGATGAGCACAAACAACTTTTTTCTTTTTTAAACCGTTCGAGAGAAACTGTCCTTTTTTTTAAAATTCAATTCCGAGCGAATGCGTATAGTTTGATGAAACCGACACGGCAGTTAAACTTCTTTTGAGCAAAAGTATGCAAATTACGCGTAAAGGTTGATTCACATGGAATTTTAAAAATGTTTCGTATTTTAGATACTTACTTGCGTTATACATACCTCTGAGGCGTAAGGCTTTAAAATTAATTGGTTTTGAACTTTATTACAAGTCAACAGACTTCAAAATAATGTGGAATGCAAATGTCCGTTGTCCTATTTAGGGTTTTTTTTTTGTAAAAGATTACTAGCAGTATTTTTGCAGTCTACTAGTATTCTTATTAACCCCTCGTGCTAAGCTAAAATGCTTGTGTTTCGTGTGGGTTTACGTCGGTAGTGCAATGGGTGGGGTTCGAACCGGCGACCTCAAGATCACAAGTCCGACGCCCTAGCTATTGGGCTACGGCCGCTTCTTTTTAGGGTTAAGTCTTGGAGGTCGTGGATTCGATCCCAATGCCGGACAAGAAAGCTTCGAGATAAATCTTAGATTTCTTTGTACGAATGGTTACCACATACGCTCTAAAGTTTGGCTTTCGGTCAAGGATTACGCTTAAGTTCTTGGCTTGCCATTCCCAAGGGATTGGTTCGCCGAACATCTTAACTGGTGAATTGTTGAGAAGAGTACCGCGGCATTCTTTGTCAGATTGATCCTGTAGTCACAAGGGGCCCAGCCGTTACTGAGATTAACCGAAACAAACATACATGTAATTTTCTGCTTTCCAATTTTTAAGTTATATTAAATAAGAATTACACAAACACCACTAATTTCGGTGGCAGACAATTTATTTTATTGAATGTCTATTTTAAAAACCCTCCACGCAATAAAGCGAACATATTAAAAGTTAAAAACATAATACGTCTCAAAACGGCTGAAACGATTTAGATAAAACTTATCTTAGAACCATCACTAGAAAACCTGCTTTGAAATGAAAAATCGCATCCGGATCTTCGACGCCATTAACAGACATAAACAAAACAGTCAAAATTATCTATAACGCCCCCCTTTTGGGGCGGGGGGTTAAGGAGATACCTAAAGACGTAATGTAAACACATCCTTATATAATTATTTTTAAATAAAAGATAATTAATTGTCTACAATGTCAAGAACGTTGGATCAATTCCTAATTTGCATGTTACACTTTTAAGGCAAAGACTACGCTCGTATTGAACCAGACTTTTTTTTTAATTCCCTAGAATTTCTTGCATATTGAGTTCTCTTAGATAGAGTAATTGTTTGACTAAGATATGCATATGTTAGTCAAACAATGGAGACTCGGTTTAAATTAAAAAAAATAAATTATATTCTCTGTTGCTTTATTTATTTCGGGTTATCGAATAGGTTTGGTTTAGGTAGGTTGAAGTAAATAAATATATAATGGTTCAATTGTAGCCGATATTATTCAAATCAGTATTAGCTTTATGCTTTATGCTTTTATTTTTGAAATTGAAAGAAAAATTAGTTTACTTTACCTACTTGTAAAATTGGTGTGCCTCTAATTTTACAAATAAAGTGTTTTTTCCCTATATTTTTTTAATGATCACCAATTTAATTTCATCAGTTTTTGATTATATGTAATTTTGTTATTTTTGTTTCTACAACTAAAAATGACAGACCAAAGTTTTAGAATTTTGGTCAATATAAATATGTTTATAATGTTTATCTACTCATAGTTTATATACATAATATTTACGGTAAGACTACACAATAATGTAAATAAAATAATTCACAAAAACACGTAACAATGAACTCAAATAAAACTTACTATAGTTTCGACTACTCCAAACTAGATGGCGTTACTAGTCATACAGACAAAAGCGAACTCGACTTACATACTCGATGACTTAAAGAGCAACTTTTTGTATTATTCAAGTATGTATGATTGTTTATACATGATAATATTGCTTATTACTGTAATTTGGCTTATTTAAATATCAGTTACAGACTTTTTATATATGTATTTATGTTATTTAGGTGTTGATTATGATTATTAATAGATATCGGTTGAGTCGATACAATGCATTAGGTTTATTTGTATGATGTTATATTCATATGTGTGTTATTCGTTCGCAGGAGTACCCGGGGGGTTTAAGGGTAACTGTCTCGTGGTAAAAGATGTCAACGCAATGAGAGTCCCACAAAGTATGTTGGTAATGAATGAACCCGCCAATGCCCTCGTAGGAGACCCGAAGTCCGAGAGGCCCGCGCACTGTAAAAGCAGAGCGACAGTTGCATCTCCGTAGCTTAGTGGTTTTTAAACCTCGTCAAAGTATTGATAAAGTATGGATTAAATTTCCGCGCCGCATTGCGATAACTTTTTTATTATAGATAAACAGTTTTCTTGGTTTTAGTTCCAGTGGTTATAAAATTCAATTCATCAGCCCGTTATATCCACTGCTGCACTTCTTAACAGACTTTGTCAGACCAAGTTAAGGGATACTGCCATAATCACTACTACCTTTGGCAAGCGGATTGGTGATGGGCCGGATCGAAGGAGTGTCCGGGGGGGTTTTAGTAGTGTAGGGTCCTCTCCTCGTGGTATGAGTTTAGCATACCACGCTATGGAGAGGGCGAGTCCCACATACCCCACCGCCAGCCCGCGAATACGCTGCAGCGGCGGTGGGAATGCGTTAATGCATTTCCTCACGGATAACAAAAAGAAAAGGCGTATTGGTGATAGCAGTAAGATGGTGAGTATCATTGAGCTACATCTATTAGCTGCTGCCCATTCATGAGCTGTAGTCCTATGTCCCTTAGTCACGACTGTAGACTGCCATGGGAAGACATGGGGTGTTCTATTCTAAGCCAGAAAACAAGCGACTGCCATAAACAACCATTTTTTTTTTAAATATACCTAAGTGTACGAAATGTCGTGCTCCTCTGTCTGCGCAATTTTCGTAAAAAGGGGTAAAGTTTTTGATTCACGTACCTATATATAGATATTATAAAGAGCAAAACACTAGATTGTTTGTTTGTTGAGGATCCTGAGTATAATAGTTCTCCAGGATCCAGAATCACGTAACAAGACTATGATAAAAATGTCTTGTCATGTCTTCATTACTGTAGTAATGAAGACATGTTTATCGAAGTCATATCTTTGCCCCACCATAATAAAAAAAAATATTAGTCTTATATACATACCCGCGTTACTCTGCTCCAGAGGGTCGGAGCGTAATTTTTTGTAGCCTTACGTGAATCGAGCTGATTAATTATCCCCGTGCAAAGTTTCAGCCCAATCCATTCAGTAGTTTTTACGTGAAAGAGTAACAAACATCCATCCATCCATCCATACTTACAAACTTTCGCGTTTAGTATTAGTAGGATTCAAAATATTTTGTGCATAAATAGTAAACGCTTAGTAACGGAGACATATGTATAAAGTCATAGTATATATGACTATAAAATAATACCTGATTAATATAAAATTAAAAAAAAAAAAAAAATCACTCTCCTGAAAAGTTACTATTTCTTATATATGTCAGAATTCAGGCATGTTCAAAATTCAAAATCATTAATTCCGTAAAAATGGTAAAATTTATTTGGAATCGTCATATTTTTCCCCTACCTTGCAGGGCGTGACGTGGCAGCGAGACTACTGAGAAACACTGCCAAAAAGTCAGTAGAACCCTCTTTTTCAACAATAATATTATTTCACAATATCTTGCAGTTTACAATAAGATTCTATGAGTATAAGGTCATTCATTCTATAAGGTCCAATGAGTCCTAATTAGTACTTACTGCTGAACATACCTATGCCTTCTCCCGAACGAGGATTTTTGTCATAGTCACCACGCTTGCCAGGCGGGTTGGTAACCGCAGTATTATTTTGTAACACATAAGGAAAAACTGCTGCCCGTTCCTTGGTATACAATTGTTGTAGACGATGTTATTACAATCGGGATTGACGGCTTAACATGCTTTCCGAGGCACGGAGGACCAAGCATACCTGGAAAGAAACCTTAGAATTTACACAAAGATTTCTTGTACTCGTAGTCTTAAAACGAGTACCTATTAACGTTATATTTTACCTTTATAGTTTTAAACTCTATGCCCAATTTCATCAAATCCCTACTAGATTTTTATCACACACGAACGAGTAGGTACACCATTTACGACGCTCTGCAATCCTTAAGCAATTAGTTCAGAAAGTGGAGCTAGAACACCAGGTCTCAGAAACAACTACCAAGCAATCATTGAACCACTGGGGCATTTATGATACGTATTTCACGTTTTAATATTCTAAAAAAGAACACTTTTTATTTTTTATGATGATTACTACCAGAGATTTGCAGTCTACTAGTATTCTTGTTAACCCCTCGTGCTAAGCTAAAATGCTTGTGTTACGAGTGGGTTCACTGGCGACCTCAAGATCACAAGTCCGACTCCCTAGCTATTGTGCAACGGCCGCTTCAATATGTAGAGATGTTACCTTTACAGAAATCATTTATTTTTATTATTGTTCTTTAAAACGGTGCAATAGGCATGAAAAATTAATAATTAAGTATATTCAGTCCTTCAGTTAGATAACCAAAAAATATTGTTCACGAATTTTTTTTGCGCGTTGCGCGTTCAAATTTCATTTGACGTCATTTTTAGGTACAATTTTACCTAGTAGTGACGCCACAATCCTCTCTCCTGAACTTTATAGTTTGTTGTTGCTCTGTATCTTTGTAATTTTTTTTATTGATTTAATAAATAAAAATTACGTGTCCAATATTTTTCAGTCATCAAACTGACGGACTAATTATATTTTTTTAGTCTTCACACCTATTGTATTATATATTTTGTTACCAAAACTTAATGGCTTCAAATATTCTGTTGTTCCATCTTTTATAATACAGATAGTATATTAAGAACATCTTCAATCAGAACGTCTTATGAATCAATTTGATTTGGTTGACTTGCACCCTTTTTCCTGTTACTAAGGTCAAACGAAACGTTCATTCAAAAACCGACGCTAGATTTCAACAGCTAAAGTTCAAATTTGAATACTAATTTATTCTAATTCGATGCCCAAAAAATGTCGTAAGATACTTTTATGCTTGTAACCGATTTCGATGCCTATTTTCGTCGTAGTAAAGTTGATTTTAGTTTGCAGTGAATTGGTAAAATTTCAAGTGCAGTTAATTTGAAAGGAAGGCCCAATTCGAACCAATTCAGTCGGATTAGATGGACAGGTTGTGGGATTTCGGTAGTCTTGTTAGTAGAAGGTCATTCCATTACGACAATAATATTTGTGGGGTACGTAGAGATCGGTATAACGACGAAAAAAATTGGCAAATTACATGCATTGTAGCAAAAATAAAAACGAAGTTAGTGATAGATAACGATTTGATTTGATTTGATGGCATAAATCATCATCATAATTATCAGCCCGTATAACGTCCACTGTTGAACAAGGGCCTCCTCCCGTGGGAGGATATTTGCCATAGTCACCACGCTTGGCAGGCGGGTTGTTGACCGCAGATAATGTTGTACCACACAAGGAAACGCTGCTACTGTTCCTTGATATACGATTATTATAGATAATAATGTTATAACAATCTGGACTAACGGCTTAACGTGCTTTCCGAGGCACGAAGGGTAGTCCTTCAACCAACCAACACGGTAAGAAATCTTGGAATTTACACAAGTATTTTCATGTCCAGCGTGGGGATCGAACCCACGACCTCCGAGATTGAAAGCGAGCCAAATTCCGCTACGCTATGGGGGTTGATGGCATAAATACTAGTTAATTATTTGATGTATTTCTTTGATTGTGTCATTTAAATAAAATACCCTCATAGCGTAACCATGTATCAAAATAGATACTCTTTAAATAGTTCAAGCTGGAGTAGGTCAATGGCTTGGGCGTTGGACTTTTGATCTCGAGGTTCGAACCCCACCCATTGCACTACCGACGTGAACCCACGCGTAACACAAGCATTTAGCTTAGCACGAGGGGTTAACAAGAATACTAGTAGTCTGCTAGTAAACATTAAAAAAAACAGAAACAGTTGACTCATATGAAATTATGTTACAATGACGTTTCACTGAAAGTATTTGCCATAATTAAGGATTCTAAATAAAATATATCAATTTAATAAAACTGTAAGATGGCTGCATAAATTAAATTTGAACAGAAAAAATTGTAGCAGCCATTATGAAACGTCATAGAATTAGTATCGAAAATACATCTCATTTGATGTGTCAGCTTCAGAGCTGAAACATCAATTGACAAGCTCAAAAGGCTATGGAATTCAGATTCAATAGCCTTTTAAGCCTGTCAATTAATATTTATTAATGGTCTCTATAGGTGTATTTTTCAGTCCTGTAACATACTATAGTGATGATTATTGTATTCCTAGTTTAATTTAACAAAATTCATGTTTGTAAGTACTCAATATAAAAAAATTGTATTCGATCGTTTACTGCAACAATGACGTCATAACACAGATAATCTATAGACCATAATGGTTGACACCGTTTCCCTCTCTGTATATGAAGTCAATTTTAAAATATTTAAATTTAAGTGCTTTCTAGTCTTCAAACATATTTTATATTTTTTTTCCATACCTATAAAAGTTAAAATGTTTTACTATAAACATAGAAGCATTTTACAAGGTACCTATGCAGAAAATTTGATTAATTTTATAGGTAAAATTAACAGTCTTGATAAATAGTTATAAAATGAGGTACATATTTTTTATGAGCAATTAAAAAAATAATTATAAGTTAAAAATTTGCATATATAACTTAATGCCTAACATAATCAATACGATCTTGTTCTTTAACAAGTACTTACAGCGCGTAGGTAATCATTACATACAATTTCAATGGGAAAATTTTGATTTCATAGTTTTTCTATGTTTTGTTCTGTTCTTTATCTATTTTTTTAATGTAATTGTAGATACATGTATTATTAGGTTTCTTTTATTGAATTTATTTAATTCTCTAAGATATATTTTTTTATTTAATTAGTTGCGACTTGTGGTTTTGCACACGGTGGGATACTTTGTTGCTATGTGTAAAGAACGCACCTTTGGCCTCCTACGCACTATGCGGCTAGCGGCGATGCGGCCAGCCGTGCGGCTGACCGTACTCAGATATTTGTACGAGTAAGTAGTTTTTATTCGAACTGTGATGCGGCAGCCGGTCAACCGCTCCAGTCAATGGCCACCGTAAGTTAGCGATTGCGACGGTGACCGCAAGCGCAACCGCGTCCTGCGGTTAGCCGGACAGCTGACCGCATTCCGGCTAACTGCTGTAACTGCATAGTGCGTAGGGGCGCTTAGAGAGTAGGTATGAACTGTAAACACGAGAATTAACAACACCATGATGTCTTGATGAATGTTTTTTTTTTGGTGATGATTTTAGTGAAGTGCTCAATTCTAATTAGCAAAAGTAACACATGGAACCAAAATATAATAAACAAAAATGTTCAAACGACGCTTATTGAATCGATGTAAGTATTTGCGCTTTTTAGGTTTTTGTACCCGAAGTTTAAAATGACTCCCTATATTAGTCTTATTAACTTCGCTGTCAGTCTATCTGTTACCAGGCTGTATATCAAAAACCATGTTAGCTATACAGTTGAAATTTTCACAAATGATGTATTTCTTTTGTCGTTATAGCAAATAGATACTAAAAATCAATATTTATGGGGGGTTCCCAGGCAACAAACGTGATTTTTATGGCCTTTTTTGCTCGATAGGTATGAACAACTGCAAAAGTCCGACTCGCACTTGTCCCGTTTTTTAAAATAGTCACGAGTATTTTGCTTTTGCATAAATGTGAACAGGGCTCTAGCCTTAAAAAAGGTTTAAAAACTAAGCAACCTGCACAAGAGATTCCATTTGGACCTCGTAGTGGTCGGTCGCTGGCGTGTCAGTGTTATAATTCCTCAATTCCCCCTGAATTGAGGAATTATAACACTTAGAGTTTAGTACAACTGCCGCTCTACTTTAAAGTTCGTCGAGGGCTTTTTTAAATGGAACTAATCTCTCCCACACTCTCTCCACTGTAACATCTGTAAGCTGGGATCAAGAACGGCACACACGGAAGAGGCTCTAAGCTCAGGCTGGTTCCGAGACACCTAAATGCCTTGGATCCTGCATCGAATTTATTAACAAAGTTTATAGAAAGAGTTTCGTCGAGCGCTTCTAGGATTCGATTCTCGGTCTCGGTTAGGGTTGCCACCTTCTTTTTTGTTTTATATAGTACTTTTTACAAGAAGTTGCTAAATATATTGTGCTTTTGGGAAATTCAGGAAAAAAAAATAGTAATCATTTATTTAAAAAAAAACCACTTGTTTTTGTTATTACTCTTTGCTTCGGTCATCAAGGTTAAACACCTTTAAAATAATCATAAGAGCCTGAATATGTTAGATCCATGGTGCGGTCAAAATTTTTAAATGAGGCGAATTTTGGTTTAGCAGAAAAATATAGTAATTTTTGTACTATACTATTTTTTTATAATTGACTCAAATATAGTACGATACTATATAATATACTAGTACGGGTGGAAATCCTAGTCTCGGTAGAAACAGGTCCAATAAAATTATTAACCTGCTAGTAGCTCGTATTGTACTTGTACTCGAGTACTTCAATGAATCACTCGAGTACAATCGGTACTCGAACTACCCCTATAGTACCAACAGGTAATCAATACTCGTTTAAACTACTGCCAAACCGCTATTCTTACATATTAAGTGTCCTTAACTTAGTTTTGAAGTACTTTAACTTGTGGAACAACAAAGTTAGTACCATACATTGGCCAAGCGGATATCAACCTTAACTTGTTTGTGATAAGGTGTAGTACAGATGTGAGGTTAGGTTGGTTTTATTGTAAAGTTCTCGAGGACACTTAGGATTGAACTGAAACTTGTACAAAAGGTTTTAATGCATCTGTTGCTGATTTCTGAACGAATTGTTTTGTTTTATTTTTTAGTGTGTGCGATTTATTTAATCTGTATATATTCTAAATAGCATTGTAACTTTTTGTACTTTTTAAGAGGATTCCATCTGTCAATATGAAAATAATTATGGTTTTATTAGTCTTAGGCTCAGGCCAAATTAAAATTAAAGAAACTGTTGTAAAAACGGGATCCTATTACGAAGACTTCGCTGTCTGTCTGCCTGCCTGTCTGTATGTCTGTCACCAGGCTGTATCAAAAAGTGATTGACTGATTTTGCCAGTCAAAAGTACTTTTAACTTGCAAAATCAGTCAAAACTAACCTAACCTAAAACTATTTTTGACTGATTTTGGTAGTTAAAAGTATTTTTAACTGGTTAAGAGTTTTGACTACAACATATATAATTAAATCTTGAGCATTATGAGTTCCACAAAATTTAAAGCTACGACTATCTATAATTCTAGAACAATAAAAAATACAAATAAATGCCAAGTTACAAAAATAAATGATTAAGAAGATACCTATACAATAATACAATAATATAAAAATATGGAAAATTATAAACTATAATTTTATTTTATTTATTCGAATAAATTTACTTAATAAATAAACAAATGGAGTGATTAAAAGGGAAAGAAGAAATTTAAAAGAGAAAGAACGAGGGATGTGGGGAGGGAAAGAATAACATAATATAGGGAAAATAGCAAATGATACAATAGAAAATTATGTGGTCAATATTTCCGACATCATAACCACACTAAAAGAATTAATAAGTAATGAAGTTTTTTATGAGATCAAGCACCTCACGCTGCGACAGATCGACTGACAAGATCCGTCATCGTTTCGGTACGCGTGTGTGCGTAAGCTGTGTATGTACAGCCAAGGCAGAGATTTACTGGCTTCAGTGTGTTACTTGCTACAGCGATTCATTTCTACTTTTTGTTAGGTAAGAAGAATTAGTCAAAATAAAAATAAGATTTTCATGCCTCGGGAAGCACTTTAAGCCGTTGGTCCCGATTGTTATAACATCATCTATAAGACTATAACAATTTTTATTTTATTTTTTTATTTAAAGCTTCTTGCACACAGTGGCGGACTTAATGCCAATGCATTTTCTACCAGTCAACCATTGGGTGATGCAGAGAAAAACATGGTAGGTGCACTTTCAGTGGAGAATAGTAGTTTAATTAACCCGCCCCGGCTCCGCACGGGTACAATGCTGATGTATTATACATATAAGCCTCCCTCTGGAATCCCTGTATCTATTAAAAAAAACCGCATCAAAATCCGTTGCGTAGTTTTAAAGATTTAAGCATACATAGGGACATAGGGATATAGGGACAGAGAAAGCGACTTTGTTTTATACTATTTAGTGATTATTGAGTTAATTAACAATTAACAATTGTATACCAGGGAACGGGCAGCAGCGTTTTCCTGTGTGTTACGATATAACATTGCGGCCCATGTTCACCATCGGACGTTATGCGAGCTGATGATATTTAGTATGGGTTATAAACACCGTATAACACGCGGTATTATTTGCTAAATATTTGTTAATCCATTGTGTGTTCTCAGCGGGGTGTGTTGCTCTTTTGTCCACGAGGATCTGTGTGCACGGGGTGATGTTTACACTATAATATTTTTATTTACGGTCAGAATTTGGGAGCTGTCATGTAGCTTCCGTCTTTATGGGAACTACATCCACGAGCCACGAGGCGTTTGCTACTTCACCGGGCATAAAGGCGAGCAGAGCTCCAGCCTTAATAAATGGTTTAAAAACTACAAATTAAGCAACCTGCGCAAGAGGGCGCCCCCTGTGATTGGATCTCGGCTCATGGCAGTTGCTGGCGATGAGACTGAGGGGTTATGACTTTTAGTATTTTAGGGGGTTTTGTGCAACTGTCGCTCTACTTTACAGTTCGCGGGCTCTCTCCGAGAGCCTCGTAACTGTAAGAGTCTCGTCTAAGAGAGCATCGGATGGTTCTTTGCAAACTAAGGGTCGGGAGTAACCTCACGCCACGTCGCATCTTTGCCCTACTACAGCAGTAAAAGAAATTTACTCTAAGTCTAGACTTAGAATAATTTTCTGTAACTATCTCCTAGGCCACTTTAAGTGTGGCCCAGGTGATACCGCGGTGCCATATTGGCCGCGGGTGCCATCAGGGGGCCGGATTGCTTATGTGTACCCGGCCCCCACCAACGGCGGATCTAAGGAGTGTCCGGGGGGTTTTAGTGGTGTAGGGTTCTCTCCTCGTGGTATGAGTTAGCATACCACGCTATGGAGAGGGCGAGTCCCATATATCCCACCACCAGCGCGCGAATACGCTGCAGCGGCGGGTGTGCTTTGTGTCCATAAATTAAAAGTTTGTTAAGTCCCGCGATACAGATAATAAAATAAAATAAATGATTATGAAACACATTCACTAGTACATTGTTAAAATCAATACGACAATTAAAAGCAAGATATAATAAAGTAGTTATAATTATAAAAGAATCAAATGTACCTAATAATTATAAACGTATTAAAAATACCTACCTAGTATGTATTAACGTAGAGTATGTAATAATTGACGGAAAAGAATGTTAGGTAGTTGTTTATGGTACGATTTGCGTGATGTAATCTGTGGCGGAATTATTTTGTTTTTCATGTATTATACTGGTATCTAAGGAGTTCTTGAACTATTATAAATTCGATTTCCGCGCCCGGTTTCACCCGCTTAGGTCCCGTTCCCGCGGAAACCTTGACTTAAGGTATAAGTTATATTTAATTCTGATGTTCTTACGGGTACGGGAATTAAGTGGATGAAACGGGGAAACTAGTAATAGTATAAATAATAATCGACGAGTGAGTTCTGTAACTGCAGGTAGGTAAGTTGTATTTACTTAGCGGAGCCACTGACAGACTGATAGTTAAGGCCCCTCGCCCACGGCGACTTTTTGAAGCGATACTGTCATACGTTTGCTTCGATACAGTCGCGATGCGGTCGCGCTTCTGATACTCGGTTCTCTACTGGCGCGCCACTCTCCCTTCATTCTTCCCCGAATGTCTTCCGACGCGGTTGCGCGTTTCCATCGATACAGTCGCAATTCTGTAGAGCGTTAATACCGCGTTTGCATCGCTTTTGTAGCGCGTTACAAATGCGAAGAAAGCGCGTTAGTAGCGATGCTGTTGCGCGTTTACGAAACGTGCGACTGCATCGCTGCAAAAAGTCGCCGTGGGCGAGAGGCCTAAGAGTAAGTTTTTCTTTTCAAACGGACATTTATTTAGCTACGTGGTGTTTGCTACTTAACCGGGCAAAAAGGCGAGCATAGCACCAGCCTTATTAAATATGTAATTTATAAACTACTAATTAAGCAACATGCGCAGTGGCAGTCCCTGTGGGACTTGGACCTCGGCTCAGGACATGAACTCATAAGACTTTTAGTTGTTTAGGAGAGTATTGTGCAATTACCGCTCTTCGTTAAAGCTTCGTCTCGGACTTCGGGTCTTCGTGAGCATCGAAAGGTAAGCATGAGGAGGGGTGGCAAAGTTTGTGTAGAGAATCCGAAATGGAAGCGGACGAAGTTGCGTGCAACAGTTCATAATAGTATAGACAATAATCGACCAGTGTGTTTTGTAACTGCAGGTAAGTTATATTTGCTTAACCGAGCCACAGAATTTGCTTACTATTGAAGTGCAGTGGAGCTTTGAGTCCAGTATCCATTGTGTGTAATATGTATTAGTAAATGACAAAGTGGCTTAGAAATGACTTGCCCTAGAATAACACTGTTCCATAACAATATACTATATTAAAATATACTAGCTTCCCGCGCGCGGTTTCACCCGCGTAACTCCCGTTCCCGTGGGAACTTCATAATTAAATATAGCCTATGATAATCAGTGATAATGTAGCATTCAAATGGTGAAAGAATTAATAAAATCGGTCCAGTACTTTTTGAGCCAATTCGTTACAAACATACATACATACAAATCTTTCCTCTATATAGTATTAGTATAGACTAGCTGTCCCGCACGCTTTCATCCCCGCAGATCCCGTTACCGTGGAAACCTTGACTTATAATAATAATACTACTAATAGGTCATCATCATCATCATCATCAGCCCGGACAACTTCCACTGCTGAACATGAGCCTCCTCCCGAGGGAGGGTTTTTGCCATAGTCACCACGCTTGGCAGGCGGATTGGTGACCGCAGTATTATGTTGTAATACACAGGGAAAGGCTGCTGCCCGTTCCCTGATATACTCTTGTTAAAGATGATGTTATTACAATCGGGACCAACGGCTTAACGTTATTTCCGAGGCATAGCGGGTAGTCCCTAAACCAGCCAGACCCGGAAAGAAATCTTAGAATTTACACCAAGTTTACTTTTTTCCGGTACGGCGTGGGGATTGAACCCACTACCTCCGAGATTTAAAGTGAGCCAAATACCGCTACGCTACGGAGGTTGTCAAGTCCAAGTAAGCCCTTATAACGTAAGGATTAACAATTTTTGTTTTAAATTTATATTAATTTTTCGCCAAATTCGGTTAAGATCATATTGTATTATCAAAACCAAAACCATCCCTTTTATCTCCCTTGATACACCCTTCAAATAATATTTGTACACAATACCAAACAGTACTTTGCTAGATTATGACGGGTTTAACAAAAAATAATATAATGGGCGTTACTAAATCTATTGTTAGTATCAAACATATGGGCAATCGGACAACCCTTTGTGCATTCCGCCCTTCAGGTAAAAAATATTTGATAGATTTTGACATAATAATGTCCACCCTCGATTTTGGTTTTAGCAGCCAAATTTAAAGGAGATTGGCCATCTGTGCAGAAAAGTTTGTTTTGCACAAATCAGGTGCGCTTTCTATTCTTTTACACCCGAAATTGGGTGGCATGGTGTTCCGATATGAGGGGTCAAAGACAATATTAATAACTTTTGTTTTGTCGTTTTTTTTTGAGAAAAACAATAAAAACTAAAAAAATGCGCGTTGACGTCATCGTAACGGTCGGACTATTACAGACTGAAATGTGAATGACTGAAAACCTTTGCCTATTTAAAATTAAAAACTATTAAAACATTTTTTTGTTGGCAACTATAATTACAAGCGTTTAACGTTAGCTAATGTCAGTTTTTTTAATTTAATTTTCAACTCTGACCAAGAAATTTTGTCAACAACCGTAATAATGACGTCGTCCGGCGCTTACGTCTATTTAGAATGAGCCAATCAATTTTATTTTTAATACAAAAACATTGAATTATGAAAAAAGAAAACTTATGGGTTCCTTAATTTTTAATCTAGTTTCATAAGAAAATATAAAAAATACATGTTAAAAAATGAATTGCTGTCAATTGCAGTTATTGGTATCGCCCAAAGATCTAAAAAGAATTGTACATTTATTATTTACAAGCTGACCCGACAGATATTGTCCTGTCTTAACTGAAACTCAATTAGGCATGTTAGCTCTGAACTGACCGTGATGAACACTAAGAGCAGCACGCATTCTGTCAATGTTATGTCAAACGCCATAAGATTACATTAAAAATGTTTATATTGTCAAAAGCACTAAGGTTTACATTAGACAATTTAATACGGTGGTTAAGTATTCTAAAATTTTCTTATTTTCCACTCAATTTTATTAATTTGTATTTTGTAAGAACCTTTTCCTGACAACCAACACAATAACAAAATAATTATCGAAATCGACCCAGGCGTTCACGTGTGATACCGTGACCAAGTGAAATAGGAATTCATTTTTATATACATAGATATATAGGTATAGGTATCTACGTACCTACGTAAAAATACTAACAACCTGTCTAAAACCATAAAGGTTTTCCCTAAATATATAGGTATAGAAATGTATTTAGTTACATCCGTTCTTTAATCTAAAACACACAAAAAGTAACACTACACAAAAACGCAATGACACGGCATCGAACCGCCACCGGAATCACACATCGGACTAAACCCATTACGTTGGAACAAAAGGATGGATTAGTTTCTTATCCATGTTTTAGCGACATTCGCGAATTTATTTATATTGAGTTGGGTGAAATGACCTTGATGTGGTGGGCTCTTTTTGGTACCGAGATATACGCCCTAACAAGGTTAATTTCTCATCTATAGCATTTATCTATGTAATAATAAAACAATTTATAATTTTTAACAAAAAATACCCGACTTCAAACAGTAAACTAAAAGTTCCCTGAACTGTCCTTCGTCTTCATCATCAGACCTCTAATGAAAAAAAAAAACTTATCAAACGCACTAGTCACCTACGATTTTTGAAAGTTCCTCTCGATTTCTCCGGTCTGCCATCATCTAACCTTCATTTCCTTATCATGGGACCACCTTTGAAATATCTTCTTTCCAACAAAAAAGAATTATCAAAATCGGTTCATAAACAACGAAGTTATCCGCGGACAAACATAAAAAAGATATATACGGTCGAATTGAGAAACCTCCGTCTTTCTTGAAATCGGTTAAAAATTAATAATAATGACATCCCGACCACTTCTTGCGGCTAAATTCCAGGGTACTTCGACAAAAATATCTTTGCTATGCAAGCAAACATATTATTTGAATATGACAATTTATTAAGTTAATGTAGCACATACAAAACCAAAACATAGCAAATGTATTATACAGTGACTTTATCGTTCCGAGGCACGGAAGATAGTCCCTCAACCAGACCCGGAAAGAAATCTTAGAATTTACACAAAGATTTCCTGTCCAGCGTGGAGCTCCAACCCACGACCTCCGAGATTTAAAGCGAACCAAATACCGCTACGCTCGCGCTGTGAGATTGAGGTTGGTTCCATACTCCAGGTGCTAAACAGAACACACCAAGATCAAAGCTCTGGTCCGGGAAACCGAATCATTTGGCGCTCATAAAAAACACATTTCGGTACAGCCGGTCGCGGGTTCATCACAAACAAATTGATGATGCTGAGGCGGAAAGGATGTTGAGTTTTTATTGATACCAACTTAGAGTTCTGCAAGAATCGAAGAATTAGTTTGTTGCACAGAAAGCTAATGACGTAACGATATCACTATGACTTTGATAAAAATGACTTCGCTAATTACGTTTTACATTTTGTTTTACATTTTAAATTTTACGTTTAACAGCGTTTACTATGCAAGCAAAAAATATTTTAAATATGTCACTTTTTTTATCGGAGGGTTCGATCCCCACGCCGGACAAGAAATCTTTGTGTAAATTCTAAGATTTCTTTCCGGGTCTGGTTGGTTGAGGGACTACCTTCCGTGTCTCGGAAAGCACGTTAAGCCGTTGGTCCCGATTGTTATAACATCATCTATAACAAGCGTATACCAGGAAACGGGCAGCAGCGTTTCCCTGTGTATTACAACATAATACTGCGGTCACCAATCCGCTTGCCAAACGTGGTGACTATGGCAAAAATCCTCCCTCGGGAGGAGGCCCATGTTCAGCAGTGGACGTTTTTTTATCGACGTCATAATCATATTGTTTCGTGATTAGCCTCCAGGTTGCACAATGCTTCCCTGGCTTTCGCGAAAGCCTCTTGACTACAATGTATATATCAGTACCGTTAATAGCGGTGCCAGCAGTGTCCAGGCACAGGGCATAGACTCTGGGGGGCGCAAGAATGGCTAGATTAGGCAGGACACAGTGGGCCCCCACCAACGGTGGATCGAAGGTGTGTCCGGGGGGTTTTAGTGGTGTAGGGTCCTCTCCTCGTGGTATGAGTTTAGCATACCACGATATGGAGAGGGCGAGTCCCTCATATCCCACCGCCAGCGCGCGAATACGCTGCAGCGGCGGTGGGAATGCGTAAATGCATTTCCCCCCGTAAAAAAAAGAACGCAGTGTGTTGCTTAATAGGCGAAAGGTCCAAAATACCTATCTTAAAAAAAAAAACAAGGCACAGTTGTTATAGAAGCTCACATCGCAGAAAAGGCTATTGACGGCACTGATCTATACTAATATATAAACCTGAAGAGTTTGTTAGGTTAATTGAAAGCGGTAAGCTCAAGAACTAATGGTCCGATTTGAAAAATTGTTTCAGTGCTAGATAGCCCATTTATAGAGGTAGGGTATAGGCTATATGTAATTATAAAGTTCTTACAGCAACGGGAGATTTTTTTTTAAAGATTACTAGCTGAATTTTGCTGTCTACTAGTACTCTTGTTAACCCATCGTGCTAAGCTAAAATGCTTGTGTTACGAGTGGGTTCACGTCGGTAGTGCAATGGGTGGGTAGCGAACCGGCGACCACAAGGCTATCGAAACGGCGACCACAAGTGAACTACGCCCGGGAAGCTTGTATTTAATATCTATCCAGTCTTCAAATATCTATAACTTTGAATCAATAGACTATGCATTAAATTGGCAAGTCTAAAACCATTCAATTGGCCTAAATACTAGGCCTATGTAGTAATTTAAGGCCTGAATTTAAGGCCATTAGCTTACATTATAAATTAGTAGGTAGTGTTAAAGTGGAGAGACAACCTCAATGGCGTATCGGTAAAAAGACTCGATTAAAATTTTGGAGATCGTAGATTCGATTCCCATGCCGAGCAAGAAATATTTCTGTAAAATTTAAGATAGCAAGAATACCCTCGGGGAGGCCCTTATTCGGCAGTGGACGTCATACGAGCTGATGATGGTGATGATGATGAAAGTTGTAAAGTTATTGATTACGTTTGTGTGCTTGTAGAAATGAGGTTGAGAGAAAGGGCGCTAAAGTATTATAGGTTTAACTTAAGGTTTGCAATGAGTTAGTCACACTTCGTGTATTGCAATCGTTCATAAGCTATGGTAACCGCTTACAATCAGGCGGACCGTATGATTATTTGTCAACTTTTTCAGAAATTAAGTTCCAGAAATAATGTCTCATTACAAATTAGACCTCCATCGATCATAAAGGTGAGATTACACTAGCGAAAATCAGTGACATTACAAATTACATCTACTGAACCACTGGGCATTAAGGTAGGGCTACACTACCGAAAATCAGCCAGCCGCGATTAGGCCGGTGGCACAATGAGACAGCGGGGCGCCGGCTTATCTGACACAATGCTAATGCACCCAGCGGGCGACGTGTGAATCGCGCTTTAGTGTGCGGGATGTAGCATAAGCGATAGCGGGAGGGATAAGCGTAGCGGTTTTCTTTTCGGAATATCATACCTACGTAGTGAGCCACGAGGCTTTCGCTAATTAACCGGACATAATAGCGAGCAGCGGGCTGCAGCATTGAGCGGAGAATGTAGGACAAATTATTTTTTGACGGAAACGTAGAACCACGAGGCTTTTACTTCTTCACCGGGCATAAAAGATTCAATTTTTCGTTTTAAATCAAATCAAATTTATCGCTTCTTTTTCCATGTTGTTTGGTCATTCATGTTTTTTTCTAGTTATTGTGTTATTCCATTTACATTACCTTTGTACCACATATTTAAACCCGATCAATGTATCCTAGGAAGGTTCTGTCTCCTGAGATACAGGTCAATAGCCTAGTTCGGGCGACAGAGCTTTCATATAGCACGCACCAATTACTTGCTTGAAATAAAGAGTTATTATTAGTCTATAATGTACATTTTTTTATGTACATCTGTCTCGTTTTTGCACACGCTAAATTTCATACTGGCCTGTTTACTCTAGGGATAAATATTGTCATAACAAAACATTGATTGCAGTAAGTGACAGGCGCAGTAGAGTGTGTGTCTTTTTGACTTTTCCGCTACCTCTTCTAATAATACCACACACAAAAGGAGCACAGTTGATCTTTTTATGTTATAATACAGTGGCACTAATGTCCCACCGGGAGGTGTGATCCGTTCCGATGAATGAATGAATGAACGAAATAATATATAAACTATTAATGACAATGCGATCCACCGTTATAATAACCTTCCACTGTTCTTGATTAAAAGATAAAAGAAGCACGTGTTTGTAAAAAAAGAAAAATAGATTAGTTTCTTGTTATTTTTAGGTGTGTGTGTGTGTGTGTTTTTTTCTCCGATGTATCCGCAATATATTAGTTAGATAGTCAGATATAAACTAAGTATATCTGACTATAATGTAATGGATGTATGAATTTAAATATTATGTTTTATTTTAATGTATACTTATATATGTATACTTATATATGTATAAAGCTTGTTTGTTTGCTTAAACTGTTTACTTCATCTTAAGAACTACTGGTTCGATTTGAAATAATAATATTAATAAGCTTAATTTCATTAAAAAAGTACTTGGATAAGATTACAGTCAAGTGCTATTATAAAATAAAAGTACCTACATACAAGATTTAGCATCTGGAGCCGAACTACGGGGAACCTGTATGTCGGCTAACAATTTTATTGAACCGGATATCCGCGAAACACCAGTATGAAATAATTGTGTACAATCTCAATCTCAAAGATTTCTTTCAAGTTGTTCGTTGATTGAGAAACTACTCTCATCACGTGCATCTGAACGTGCTCTCTGAGGCTCGAAACCTTCCGATACCCTCGTAGACCCGAAGTCCGAGAGGTCCGCGAAGTGTAAAGTAGAGCGACAGTTGCACAGAACTCCCCTAAAATACTAAAAGTCATGATGCCTCGATTGGCAAGTGAGATTTCATCGCCTGCGACCGCCCTGAGCCGAGGACCAAGTCTCACAGGGGACACCCCCAGGTTGCCCCCTTTATGCCCGGTGTAGTAGCAAAAGCCTCGTGGCTAACTATGTCCGTCCGTAATTTTTTGCCTGACATGTGATTCGAACCCTGGGCTAGTGCGATTCGAAACATATAGCCTGTTATATTTCCAACACAAACAGACGAAGTGTCTAACTGACATAAACTGTGTTAGAAAAATTAACCACAATTTTCTTATTCCATTTTTATAGACAAAATCCATAAAATACTTACGTAAACCGTTATTAAACTTAAAATTGCAAAATTGTCAACAAATGTATCAAAGCACTACAATAATTAAGTCCTCAATGTCGACGATTTTAATTGATGGCAAGCTATAATGATAACGTGAAATCGAATAAGTGACTTAATTTGCTAGTGACAGTGCTGTCATTACTATGTAGGTTGGTATAATAGGGTTTTAGATATTATTCATTCATTTGCCTATGGAATAGTTCGATTTATCATTCACACATTCATGCATTTGTGTATGGTATTGTTAGGTATATCATTCACACATTCATTATTTTGTCTATGGATTTGTTTGATACATCATTCACACACATAATTACATGCTGTTTCACGAAATACACGCAAACTTTAATTTTTTAATTAAAAATAGATTAAGCACTAGAGATCTTACCTATTCGTTACCATACCTAGGCTTACCTATCTTTTTATATTTTACTAGCTTCCCGCGCATTGTATATCGAATTGTTTGTGGTAAGATTGGAAAGAAACGTATTGAATACCTTTTATTTTTTTAAACGAACTAATAATTTTAAAGATCTTATTGAGATTCAGACATTTCACTAATAATAAGTAGATCATTATTTTCGATCAGGAGGCTTATTACGTAGCGCGTAACTTTAATAACAAAGTCTTCGGTACTCAGCGTTTACTATGTATGAAAAAAATAAGTCAATTTATTCATGAAGCTTCAATAATACAGTAACAATAATATGACGTGTCACACCTTAGTTAGATAGAGAAAGACTCGTGGGAAGCTAGGATAGGGTTCGGTCGTCCTCGCAAGGCGAGGCTCGCGACGCGTTCTATGCTTCAGACCCGATCCCAGCCCGCGCTGGTTGATCTTAATTATATTTTATAATAAGCGATTATCACATGCCATAACAACATTGGTAAATTTTATTTAATAACATTATTGTTGAAATGTAAACAAATTTATTAGTCAAGATTGTTTTTTCTTATATTATCATTGTATTTGACTAATAATGACTACTAATAATTTACTATAAATACTATTTTATAAGTTAGTTTTTTACGTAAATATTTTTTAGTTAACAAATAAATGTCACCATTAAAATAAAACTTTTAAAGTCGCCAAAAGAATGTCGCAAAAATCTTAATATAGTTAGAAAAAAGTGTATAAAAACGATTACAAATTTGATCTCTTTTTGAACAAGAATATTAAAAAGAGCATTCGAGTAAGGAAGTGTCCCTTTTACTTTAGATATAAGATACTGTACACCTTGCTTCCGATACGAGAGAGTATTATCATTCTATTCTTTGTGACGCGAAGTGGGCGTGGAGTATAAAAAATTGCGAATAGACATCTTAGGGTAGGGACCCCTCCTAGGGGTGAATTAAAACATATTTAGGTGTAGCTGAATTTGTGTTAATGCGGTATTACATGGGACAGGACATTTGAAAATATTCACTTCTGTATGTAGTGTATTAATATATATTACACGTTTACTACTCGTACGGTCATCGGTAAAAACGAGGTCAAGATTTCATCACTAGCCCGTATAACATCCACTGCTGAACATGGGCCTGCTCCCGGGGAGGGTATTTGCCATAGCTTGGCAGGCGGGTTGGTGACCGCAGTATAATGTTGTACCACAATAGGAAACGCTGCTGTCCGTTCCTTGATATACGATTATTATAGATGATGTTATAACAAACGGGACCAACGGCTAAACGTGCTTTCCAACCAGACCCGGAAATAAATTTTAGAATTTACCCAATGATTTCATGTCGGGCGTAGAGATCGAACCCATGACCTACGACCAGAAAATAACGCTAAAACCGAGTCAGGGGGATGTTAGAAGTAAAATAACCGAACTATAACAAACACCACGCGGACAAAGTCGCGTGCAACAACTATACAATATATAACGTATTCTATACTAATATTATAAACAGAAAAGATTTGTATGTTTGTAATGAATGAACTCAAAAACTACTGTGCCTATTCCAAAAATTCTTTCACCATTGGAAAGCTACATTCACCGTGAGTGACATAAGCTATATTTAATTATGAAGTTCCCACGGGAACGGGAGTTACGCGGGTGAAACCGCGCGTCGGAAGCTAGTTATATATAAAAAAGATAGGTAAGTCTAGGTATAGAAACGAGTAGGTAAGATCTCTAGTGCATAATCTATTTTTAATTAAAATTTTAATGTTTGCGTGTATTTTGTGAAACAGCATGTAATTATCAAACGCGCTTCATTAAACATTGCCTTAGTGCCAACTAAGTAATAACTGAACAAGATTTATTTACTAATAGGCTAGTTGACACGTATGAAATTATGTTACAATGATGTTTATTTCTAAAAGTATTTGTCATATGGAAAATAATTTAATAATTTCTGTTCATAAAACTTGAATATGTTTGTATAAACTCAATATGAAAATTATTTCTTTAACTTCCGAAAACGCTATCAGCCATTTTGTGACGTCATACATCTTGTTAAAAAACATGAACGCGATACTTTACTATTACACTTTCTGAGTCATGACGTCATCGATCTTGAACACAGGTAATGTATAAGACCAACATGGCTGACATCATTTTAATCTAGAGATGACATTTAGAAATGTCAAGCCATAAAATAATTATTATTTTAGTGCTTTATAGATCTCAAATAAATGCCATATTTTTTCTTGATCTAGTAAAACTATTCTTAACCATATAAAATGGTAAAAAAAAGTGTCAACTATCCTATTGTTTTTTTTGCCCCTTAAAACATACTAATAAACATTATCAGCCCGTACAACGTCCACTGCTGAATATGGGCCTCCTCCCGCGGGAGGGTTTTGCCATAGTCACCACGCTTGGCAGGCGGATTGGTGACCGCAGTATTATGTTGTAATACACAGGGAAACGCTGCTGCCCGTTCCCTGGTATACGCTTGAAATAAATGATGTCATGACAATCGGGACCAACGGCTCAACGTGCTTTCCGAGGCACGGAGGGTAGTCCCTCAATCAACCAGACCTGGAAAGAAATCTAAGAATTTACACAAAGATTTCTTGTCCGGCGTGGGGATCTAACCCACGACCTCCGAGATTTAAATCGAGTCAAATAACGCTACGCTACGGAGGTTGTCCTCTAATAATATATTAAGATAATATTTCTTGACAGATGAAATTATACCTTATTAGGAACTGTCACTTACGTGGTATTACAGTATCACCGACGATAAGCATTTTTATGACTAAATAAAAAAAATATTTAAATCTTTGTTAGTTAAGTAGGTACATTGAACTACCGTCCTTCAAAATATTCGTAACAAAAATGTTTGACCAAATATCTTTTCAAATTCACCATTATCAAATGTTTTACAATAACATCGCATAAAGGTAATGGTACACCCTTCTTCCTATGCCATTGTACGGGCACTGTAAGACCCTATGGGTACTGCAGGGTACGTAGGGGTGTGGTCACTAGAGCAAAAAATTGTTTTATTGAATAACTATTGTGTGGGTTAAGGAATGAAGTGTGTTTGGGATTTAGGAGAGAATATTGTAATATAAGAGTGTTATAATATGAGTTTATATTCGTAATAGTTTAAGATCCGAGCCTACATCGAGCTGATAATAGAATGAAACATTTTTTATAATAAGTTAAGTATATTAGAAAATATATTAAAAATGGGTTGGCTAAAAAAATCCTGGGCAGACTAATGAGTTTTATAAATACATAAAACGAGTTTTATGAAATTTTAAAAAGCTTAAATTAAATTAACGCAAAGAATAGCGCTTATCACTACATAGTATAAAACAAAGTCGCTTTCTCTGTCCCTATATCCCTATGTCCCTATGTATGCTTAAATCTTTAAAACTACGCAACGGATTTTGATGCGGTTTTTTTTAATAGATAGAGTGATTCAAGAGGAAGCTTTATAATTATGTATAATACATCAGCATTGCGCCCGTGCGGAGCCGGGGCGGGTCGCTAGTGTTGTTATAATTTTGTATCTATTATCCAATCAAGTGAAAGTAACTGTCATCTCACCTTTTTTTATCTGGCAATGCAGTAGTTCGTCCTGGTCCAACCCAACAGCTGAACGTTCTATACGTTTTATACTTTTAGTCAGAAAAAAAAAAACTTAGTTACTTATCTTTTTTATTGATTTTTAATTAACTGTTGCAGAGTTCTCTTACTTAAATTAAATAAGTTAAGTAAGAGAACAATTGTCCTTATTTTTACTTTTGTTAAATCAGAAAGTACCAATTACGATCAATATTCGCCATATTAACAGTGGGCTTAAATCATTAGCCCACCAGTGGGACCCCAACTTAAAAACTTATTAAGTTGGCACGCGCTACACACGATGCCTGCTGTGAAAATTATTTATTATTAATTGTATTACCTACCCTTACTTTATTTAAGAGCTATGAACTAATTATTGTGATTAACTGTGTCATTGATTATGGTGTACAACTTTATTTGTGTAATTTAAATATTAGTTGTTAATTAAAGCTTCAAAAGAGATGCCCGGGACTTCATTCGCCTAGATACAATTTCTCGATACATTTTTTAAATAAATTTATTTAAAAACCTTTGGCGTTTATGTGTGATGTGAATGCAACTAACAGTTGACGTTGAATGTACCATCCGATGCCCTCGTAGACCCGAAGTCCGAGAGGCCCGCGAACTGTAAAGTAGAGCGGCAGTTGCACAATACTCCCCTAAAATACTAAAAGTCATAATCCCTCAATGTCATCGCCAGCGACCGCCCTGAGCCGAGGTCCTAGCCCCACAGGGGGCGCCCTCTTGCGCAGGTTGCTTAGTTTGTAGTTTTTAAACCATTTATTAAGGCTGGAGCCTTTATGCCTGGTGAAGTAGCAAAAGCCCAGTGGCTAACTACGAAGGAGGATCTGAAAAAAACTTGACTGTACCTACAACCAGTGTACAATCAACGGCAGTAATATGCATAATAGTAGAAGATCCGAACCGAATAATGAATTAAGTATCTTAGAAAATACACTAAAAATGGGTAGGCTATAGAAATCCTACCTCCTCTCTCCTCTACACCTCTACAATCCACTCTACAATCCAGGCGTCCCTATAATTGGGCAAATGGGAGATCCCACGGTGTCATACTGGCCGCGGGTGCCGTCGCCAACGGCGGATCGAAGGAATGTCCGGGGGGTTTTAGTGGTGTAGGGTCCTCTCCTCGTGGTATGACTTTAGCATACCACGGAGAGGGCGAGCCCCACATATCCCACCGCCAGCGCGTGAATACGCTGCAGCGGCGCGGCGGTGGGAAGGTGGGACTATTTTTAATTAAAATTTATTATCCGCGCCCGGTTTCACTCGCGTACCTGCCAGTCCCGTAGGAACTTTTTAATTAAATAGCCTATCTAGTCTAGCTGTCTAGCCTAGTCTTTGTCGGTAAATGGTCTATCTAACACTGAAAGAATTTTACAAATAGTACCAGTAATTTGTTAGATTAGCGCGTTCTAGCAACGCTTCGCTTCAGCTTTATAATAATATATTAGTATAGATATTGATATTTATTATTAGAAAACTTTTGTATCTGTGCGAATTATCATTATTATATTAATAGTTTGTGTATAGTTTCAAAATCTTTTAAAATGGCTTCTATATCATATTACAACACATAAAAATACAATCAACTAGACTTTTGCCACCAAATTAATCCGTCAAAAAGAACAATAAATTAAAAAATAACGGTTATGTATAATTTAAGTATCGAATTCTGACGCGTGCCATAGAGTAGAGCCGTAGCATTGCTTTACTTCTTAATTCTATAGTGTTAAGTTACATGTAATGGTAGGTCATAGGACTAGTGAGCTTTTTATAGGGGTGTTTTGGAACGGAGCTTTTTTAACGTCGTGCGTTGACATTTTGTTTTGTTTCTAAGTCGGTTAGGATTGTCGCTTGCTATAAACGTGCAGAATGAGGCTCAAAGACTGTTGAACATCCCTACACAAAAAAATTTAGGAAAATAAATTTCATTATATATTCCATGGCATTGTTTTTAATGTAATTTAACTATTTATTTCCCGGTCTTGGTGGTTAAAGGACTACCCTTCGCATCTCGGAAATCACTATATCAACTAGCTTATCATCAACATCATAAGCCCGTATAACGTCCACTGCTGAACATGGGCGTTCTCCCGGGGGAGGGTATATGCTATAGTCACCACCCTTGGCACTAGCTTTATGGCACTACATGTGAATGCAACTAACGGTTGTAGCTAAACCGTATCTTTTTTTATTTTTTTTCGGAAGGACATACGTAGTAAGCCACGAGGCTTTTGCAACTTCACCGGGCATAAAGGCGAGCAGAGCTCCAGCCTTAATAAATGGTTTGAAAAATGACAAACTAAGCAACCTGCGCAAGAGAGCGCCCCCTGTGGGGCTTGGACCTCGGCTCAGGGCCTGGCTCAGTCGCTGGCGATGATATTGAGGAATTATGACTTTTAGTATTTTAGGGGGTTTTGTGCAACTGTCGCTCTACTTTACAGTTCGCGGGCCTCTCGGACTTCGGGTCTACGAGAGCATCGGATGGTTTAATCCGTATCAACTGACGTTGACTGTACGTACAACCAGTGTACAGTCGGCAGTAACATTGCTAATGGTCCAAGGAACAAGCAAAGATAAAAATGAAAAAGGTTGATTAATTCACTATGGTAGGTTACCAAAGAGAATTGTCCATTCAGCCTTGAGTATTTTACAATTGACCAATTATAACATTCCAATAATTATTATTTACACAATACCAATAAAAGCTTTTATTCGTATGTGTTAATAAAAATTTAATAGTTGGCTATCTTCATCATCATCAGTCCATACAACGTCCACTGCTGAACATAGGCCTCCATACCTGACAGGAGGTTTGTTTGCCGCAGTATTTATGTTGTAACAAACAAGGACACAATAACCCCCGTTCCCTAGAATACGCTTGTTTATAGATGATGTTATATCATTTGGGACTAACGGCTTAACGTGCTTTCCGAAGCACGGAGAGTCGTCTCTCAATCAACCAGTCCCTCTGATCATGCGTGATGCCGTGACCTAGGGGAATAGGGATTCATTTTTATATAGGTATAATTGGCGGTGTCACCCGCGTAGATCCGTTTCCCGTGGAAACTTTAACTCGCAAATGACGTGATTTTCTATTGGTAAAAGTATTTTCAAAATCGGTTCAGTAGATCCAGAGATTACCCCATACAACGTCACAAACTTTAACTCTTTTTAATATTAATAGATATAGAACTGACATAGATTTAAAAATACAATTATTTTGTACAATACAAATCTTGTGTTCCATTTTCAAAATCATCACACATTACTCACCTTCTTGGTACCTACATTCTTATTTCAAAAACATTTCTTCAGTAATTCGTTTTGAACGATATAGACTTGCGTTCCATTTTTAAAACTTTATGACGTTTCGTCGTTGTTGTTGTTCGTTTAGTGCGTCTGCCATGTTGTTTCACTGCCTACCATCTTACTTACTTAATTACGTTTATCCTTCAATAAAACAGAGTAACATACACACACGTTCTCCTGACAATAACATACACAAAACAAAAAGAAAAAGCGAAATCGGACTGTCCATTCGTTCACGCGTAATGCCGTGAGCGTGACCAAGGGAAATGGGGATTCATTTATATTTTACAATTAATAATTCTAGAGCTCAGAAGTATAAGGTCGGATGTGTATGTATACGTCAGACACATTCGTCGTATGAGCCTTTATCGTAAACTGACACTTACGATCAAATACTTCTGAGTATCTGACATCGGACATTATGCTTCTGAGGTCTAGAATTCTTATGTACGATACAAAATGTGCGTTCCAATTTCAAAATCATCACACGTTACTCACCTCCTTAGTAAATCTTATTTCAAAAACATTTCTTCTGTAATACGTTTTGAACGATACAGACTTGCGTTCCATTTTCAAAACCATCACACATAACTCACCTCTATGGTTATTATTACATTCTCATTTCAAAAACATAAGTAGGATATTCGTTTTGTACAATACAGTCTTCAGTCTTGCGTTCCATTTTTAAAACCTTATGACATTTCGTCATTGTTATAGTTCGTTTAGTGCGTCTGCCATGTTGTTTCTGCCTACCATCTTACTTACTTAGTTACGTTTATCCTTCAATAAAACAGAGTAACATACACACACGTTCGTAGATATTTAACAGCATTACTTCGGCTCTAAGGCTCCGACAAATACGCTTTGATTCCGCCGACAACTCGGTATATCTCAGGGCTTTTTTTTTGCCGCAAAAATAACTTCTTTCTTGTACTGAAGCGGTGAAGGGACAAATATGCCTTTAGTTTTTACCTCATATATAGGGTTGGCGATGCATTGGCGTATAGGTAAAGAGGGATAGGTATACAATATGATGTTTTAGTTGTTGCTATTACTTAGTTTCATCATCATCATCAGCCCGTATGACGTCCACTGCTGAAAATGGGCGTTCTCCCGACGGAGGGTTTTGCCATAGTCACCACGCTGCTCGTTCGCTGCTGCCCATTCTTTGGTATACTATTGTTATAACAATCGGGACGAACAGCTTAACGTGATTTTCGAGGCACGGAGGGTAGTCCCTCAACCCTCAACAAAAAGAAATCATATATTTTACACAGTCAAAGTCAAATTCTTTATTCATATAGACACGTTTATAATATTTTAAATCATGTTCTTATGATGCGTCCCTTTCTTTTTCTACCACCAGTTCTGGACGTGGTAACTCTGAGAAGAACTGGCAAGAAACTCAGAGGAATCCTTCTTTTTATTTATAATAATATATATTTTACAATTATTGATAAAGCAGTATTGTTTCAGAGCAACTCACTCCCAAGCAGTTTTGTCATTGACACAAAGATCTCTGGTCCGGCGTGGGGATCGAACCCACCAACGAGGCTCAAAGTGAGACTTATTCCGCTACGCCACGGAGGCAGTCACGCCAGTTAGTATAGGTATAACCTAATAAAATACCTATAACCAATAATAATTATTCTTTATCTACATTTGAATTTTCACTTTAGTTTGTAACTGTTGTCTGACAGCCCTGCGCCTGGGCATTCCTCCAGTGCTATTGTTTTTGACGTACCCGCGGTGTGACGCGTGCACTGGGTTCGGGGTTCGGTGTCCGCGCGACGCTACATGAGTTCTGTATAGTTGTTTTGTTGACTATAAAAAAAATGGCGATTCCAATAGGTACAATAATTTAAATTAAGGTAGGTACTTGGTTTTTGGACTTATTTCGGATGAAATGTTGTGTTCGGTGTAGTAGCGAAGGCCTAAGTAGCTAACTACATATGGACTAAACTGAAAAAGGCTGTAAAGTAATAAAAGAGTGTTTTTTTTTTTCGGACGGACATTATGTAGTTGGCCGTGAGTCTTTTGCTACTTCACCGGGCATAAAGGCGAGCAGAGCTCCAGCCTAGATAAATGGTTTAAACACAACAAACTAAGCAACCTGCGCAAGAGTCCCCTGTGGGACTTGGACCTCGGCTCAGGGCGGTCGCTGACGGGGATGTAAGTAGTAAAAGTAATTTGTTGTGAGTAGTCGAGAAAAAATGATAAAAAAAAACATTTTGAGATGAAGGATTTCGTACTTTTTATTTTTTTTGCTAAATCTTCCACGCTTGTGACATTAATCCCTTTAACAAAGGGCAGTTTAAAAACACTCAATTTACGTCCACTAAGCTCACCCAGATTCAGAACTATCTGTAGTTCACACAAATAATTGTCCCACGTGGGAATCAAACCCCGAACACCAGGTCTCAAAACCTACCTTAACCATTGAGCCACTGGTGCAGAATGTTTCATTCCGAATCCCATAGGCTACTGACCCTTTTGTCACCATAAATAAAAAACCCTACAGTTCCATGGCTAGTACGCTGGGATTGGAACGCGGCTATTTGACGAATTCTAACAATCGCAGGCGTTTCCGACTACGTCGCGTTCCAGGAACTTACTCCTGAGATACTACTATACTAACTATTTGCTTTTTTCTTTTATCAGCCCATTTATGTCCACTGCTGAACATGGACCTCCTTTTAACAGACAGGCAAGCCAGGGTCGTTGAGGGTTGGGCTGGATTGTATATGCGTACGCGGCCCCCGCCAACGGCGGATCAAAGGAGTGTCCGGGGGGTTTAGTGGTGTAGAGTCCTCTCCTCGTGGTATGAGTTTAGCATACCACGCTATAGAGAGGGCGAGTCCTATATATCCCATCGCCAGCGCGCGAATACGCTGTAGCTGCGGTGGGAATGAGTAAAAGCATTTCCACCCGGACAACAAAAAAAAAAGGTTGAATGAAAAGAATAGGCTAGTTGACACTTTTTTGAAACTATTTTTAAATGGTTAAGAATGATTTTACTAGATCAAGAACAAAATATGGCATTTATTTAAGATCTAGAAAGCACTAAAATAAATATTTTAAAATTGGCTTGACATTAAGAATTGAAAACGATGTCAGCCATGTTGATCTATATACATTATCTGTGTTCAAGATCGATGACGTCGTGACTCAGAAAGTGTAATAGTAAAGGATCGCGTTCATGTTTTTTAACAAGAAGTATGACGTCACAAAATGGCTGATAGCGTTTTCGGAAGTTAAAGACATAGACAAAAGAAATAATTTTCATATCGAGTTTAAACAAACATATTCAAGTTTTATGAACAGAAATTATATTTAGGTTTCATATGACAAATACTTTTCGAAATAAACATCATTGTAACATAATTTCATATGTGTCAACTAGCCTATTAGAAGGCCGTAACGCAATGGCTAGGGCGTCGGACATGCGATCTTGTGGTTGCTGGCTCGAACCCTGCCCATTGCACTACCGATGTGAACCTACTCGTAACACAAACATTTTAGCTTAGCACGAGGGGTTAACAAGAATACTAGTAGACTGCAAAAACTCTGATAGTAATCTTAAAAAAATGGTGATTGCAGTAAGATGGTGTGTATCCTTGAGCTAATAGATGCTGCTGCCCATCCATCAGCTGTATGTCCCTTAGTTGTCTCTTACGACACCCATGTTATGATGATAATCACGATGGTAAATCGTTCAGCCACACCATCTTACTGTGATTACCAATCCGCCTACCAAGCGTGGTGATTATAACGATATCATTCAACGACTTACAAGTTTAGTTCTGTAAAGAGCAGCCTCATGTTTAGTAAAGGACGTCAACGAATTTTTTTACGGAATATCAATTAATAAAAATGTTATTTTGATAGGCAACCTAGTAGAATTATATTCTCCTAATGATAAATATCTGTAAAAACTTTGTTGGTTTTTAACAAATACTCGGTGAACGTACTAATTCTGCAGCCGGATCTTAGACTATATACTAATATATAAAGCCGAAGAGTTGGTTTGTTTGCTTGAACTCAGGCGTCAATCTCAGGAACTACTGATCTTATTTGAAAAAACCTTTCACTAACAGTATTTAATTGTGATCTCTTACAATTATTTTGTACAACACAACATTTATCATCATCAGTGGAATAATATAAATTTTTTTGTTCCTCTAACCTCTGTTACTCTCCGTAGCGTAGCGGTATTTGACTCGCCTTAAACCTTAGAGGTCGTGGGTTCGATTCCCACATCGGACAGGAAATATTTGTTTAAATTCTAAGATTTCTTTCCGGGTCTGGTTGATTGAGGGACTACCCTCCGTGCCACGGATAGACACGTTAATGCTTGCTATGCTAACGGATAACACGTTAAGCCGTTGGTCCCGATTGTTATAACAACATCTTTAATCATTGTATATCAAGGAACGGGCAGCAGCGTTTTCTTGTGTGTTACAACGTAATTCTGCGGTCGCCAATCCGCCTGCCAAGCGCGGTGACTATGGCAAATACCCTCCCTCGGGAGGAGGCCCATGTTCAGGCAGTGGACGTTATACGGGCTGATGATGATGATGATGAATCTCTTACAGTTATTTCGTACAACACAACATTTATCATCATCAGAGGAATAATATAAATTAGTTTTGTTGCTCTACCCTCTGTCACTGTTGTAGCCCATTTATCGAGGAACCTATAGGCTACATTTATTTATGAAGTTTCTACGGGAACGGGAGTTACGCGGGTGAAACTGCGTGCGGTTAGTGATCTGATAAAGTAAGTAAAACCGAATATAACATGCACACGTTTGATACCAGATGTGATTCAAAAAATGGCCCTTTTAAAAAACTTCGTTCTTTTGTATCTTGACAAAGGTCTTTATTATTTTTCAAAAGGGGTTCCGTAGGCGGGGCTCTTCCGTTCGCGTTTTCTAATAGTTTTTGGGGCTGGCAACACCGTTATTGTTTTTTTTTTATTCGGTATTAACATGACACTTAGGCAGAAGGTGTTCAGCCAGTTTTTTAGGAAGTATTATGAATTTTTATTCGAGTTAAAGGTGTGCAAATGTGATGTGTGAGTTTATTAAGATATTCTTTATTTTGATATGGATTAAGAATTCGTAATTTCTTTATTAATATCTGGAAATAGGTACGTTGTGATTTTTTAATAGTTATAATAATGCAATTGTACCTAGAAGTGATGTCACACGAAATTTCGAAACGCTGTATCTTAGTCACTTTTTGTTTGAGGAACGAAAAAAAAATACATGTCCAATATTATTCGGTAATGTAACTGAAGGACTGATTGTTTTTTTAATTCCTTACATAGTTATCCACAAGGCTTTTGCTACTTCACCGAGCATAAAGGCAAGCAGAGCTCCAGCTTTAATAAATGGTTTAAAAACTACAAACTAAGCAACCTGCGCAAGAGGGTGTCCCCTGTGGGGCTTGGACCTCGGCCCGGGACAGTCGCTGTCGATGAGATTGAGGGATTATGACTTCTAGTATTTTAGGGGGTTTTGTACGACTGTGGCTCTACTTTACAGTTCGCGGGAAGAATTTTTAGTCTTCATACCCATTTGCGGGCGACATAGCAAAATGAGGTCTATTGCTATGCAATACAATAAAAGTTTAGAAAAATATATATATATGTCACCAATATAATATATGTAGGTATATGTTCCCAATAATATAAGGGAATTAATTATTAAGGATATTAATAATTAAGGGAATAGAAAAATGATAAAAGCCAAATTGTGTAGCACGGCTTATTATAAGATTTCAGATTATCTTAGTGACAAAAATGCTTGACATGGTGTCGCCCCAATTTCATTGTAAATTGCAGGATATAATAAAATGTAAAATAATTGTAAAATATTATTAATTGTGAAAAATACAGAACAGTTTTGCTTAGTTTTTTGGCAGTGTTTCTCAGTAGTCGCCACGTCACGCACTGCACTGGTAGGGAAAAGAAATATGACTAATCCAAACAAATGTAACCATTTTTAATAACCAAAATCTAAACCAATGAAGTTCAACAGGACTTATTGAAGTTGAAGTTTTTTTGTTTTGATAGTAGACAGTCTCGTTTGGTTAGGTTAGGTCAAGTGTCCTCATAATTTTATTAAGTAAATGATATAATAATATGCGCTTTCACTGAAACTGGCAACTAAATTTAACAAGGTGATTGGCAAAACCTTAGTATAAGAATAATAAATCATTATATTTTTGATAATTTTTTTACAGACACTAGTTGTCTAACGCTAGATAGTTGTAAAATAGAGCAAAAGAAATTACGCTCATAAAATCTTAAAGTTGGCCGCCTGCAACTTATGACCGCGTTAAGCTGAGAAAGGGCACGCCCTCTTTCGCAGGCTAATGTTAGGCCCAAAATAGTAGCAAAAGCCACGTGGCTAAAATTTGAGCCACGAGGCTGTAGATACTTCTGCGGTCACTCACCTCAACAAAAGCAAAGGAATACGAATTTTAATTAATTTAACAAACCAAGGCCAAGTTTTCGTTTTCGCTAACTAAACAATCGAACACAATTAACATGGCGGCCAATTACCTCCGTTATTGAAACGTTCAGGTTGGCACACATTCGCGTTTTTGCCGCGCGGCTTCCACAAAGGATATTTGTGTTTTTGTCGCGGAATGGACGTACACAAAGTATTTGACTGCGTATGTGTAGTGTGGGGACTTGGGCACAATTTTGTTCTTATAGAGGTTAGAAGGCTTTGTGGGCGATAATTATATGCTAATGATAAAAAGTTTGTAATCTAAATTAAGAACACAAAACATCTAGTGTTAATTGCGTTAAAAAATGTGTCTAAATCAGTCGTACTCAGTAGAGTACGTAGTAATAAGGCTATATAATTATGTGGCTCATCTTATAAGGGCCACATTCACTCTTCAGCCTTGGTGTCAAACAAAAAAATATTTAAGGGTTAATAAGAACCTAAATCCATATTAATAAGATACTATTACGAAGTAATGAAAAAGAAAAACATAATACTCTACATAAAAAATAGATCAAAATATTCAATAAATAAAAAAAGATGCATTTATTATAAATAACCCCAGGTGGGCCACTTGCGGCTTAAAAAGGCCTTGGTTTAAATGGTGGGATGCAGTTTTTGCAAGCACAATATGACTCTCGAAATCATATTCAGAGTAAAAATTTTATTGAGGTAACTAATCCTGCCCACACTCCCACCATTGCAACTCCTGTAAGCCAGGATAAACAGAGGCACACACACACTGTTAGAAGAAGGGTCTTAACAATGATAAAATTAAGAAAATTTGCGTGGAATATCAGAAAATTTAAGATTAAGTACTTAACCACCATATTAAATTTTGTAATGCTACATTACAAAACTTTGTTAATGTAATCTTATGGCGTTTGACATAACATTGACAAAATGCGTGCACATCATGGTTAGCTCATACTTTCATAGCTATCACGCCTTATATTAAAAAAAAAAAAAACAATTTTATATATCTTTTAGTTAAGTCTGGAAAATGTCTGTCGGGTCAGCTAGTTTTCAATAATAATGTCTCAACTCCCTTCTATCCGTGCGCTCCCCAACGTAAAATAGTCAAAAACAATTAATATACCAGCTACCAGCGTAAAGGTTGACAATTAGATCTGCATTCTCCAGTTCCCGCCGAAAAAATGACAATTCAATGACAGTTTGACATCAACATTACAGCAACTTGAAACTTAACTGTACTCCCAATTAAAATGGCGGCAAAAAACATTAAAGGAATGAAAAAAAAGGCTTGTTTTTTATAATTGGTTATTATAAAAAAATAAGTTTACAATGACAGGAGGCAGATGAGTGATGAATAAATACCATCACGGTATGTCCCCCGTGGGGTAGGCAGAGGTATTTGTACGTACGTGAATGGTTTTTAATTTGTACATATTAATAGTTGTAGCCCTTTGAGTTTGTCCGCGAAAAATAAGGACTTTATGAGATATCTAACTACGAAAGTCTCATCTAAAACGGTAGGTACTACGGTTTTACAGATGAGGTATACAAACAGAGAGTTAAAATAAAAAGTAGCTTATGACATTGCAGCGGCGGCGTTAGGCCAAATATAAAGAGGCGCCCCTTTCCTTTATATTTGCTAGTGGGGAGTGGAGGTTTTCGAATGTATATGACATTGAATTGCTGTTAGGGGGCGCCGAAAAACTCTCGCCCAGGGCGCTGGTAGTGCTGAAACCGGCACTGGATATATGTCACGATAATTATATATTATTACACCTTATAAAGTTAGCTATCTACCAGTAAAAGTACCGTCAAATAACATTATAATAAACAAATAACAGTTTTTATTCGGTTTTTGATATTAAAACTAATTTAGTAAAAACTTGTTATTTTTTTCTTTACAAACGGACACTCCAATTTTTTTTATATGTAGGTATAGATAAATTGAGCACGTAGCGTTAGTAGATGGCAATATAATTGTGCTAATTATTTAGTTTTATACGGCTAAAAGCAGTTTGTTGACAGAAAAAATACAAAATATTGAAACCGTTCCCCCAATCCCCAAAGAAATAGTAAAAGGGCGCCCCCTGTGGCAATCATAGTCCTCGGCTTATTTCAGGCGGCCAGGGTTGTAAGATGTTTTATTTTTTTTAAAGATAAACGTAGAGTTTTAACACACTACTGGTATTCTTGTTAACCCCTCGTGCTAAGCTAAAATGATTGTGTTAAGTGTGGTTTCGGAAGTGCAATGGGTGGGGATCGAACCGGCAACCACATAATCGCAAGTCCGACGGCCAGCCATTGAGCTACAGCCGGTTATGTACCACAACAGTGCTTAATACCTTGTGTGGCTTGTAATGGATGGAAGTGGAAACATAAAGCTTTCTTCATCATCATCAGCCCGTACAACGTCCACTGCTGAACATGGGCCTCTTCCCGAGGGAGGGTTTTGCCATAGCCACCAAGCTTGGCAGGTGGATTGGTGACCACAGTATTATGTTGTAATACACAGGGAATCGCTGCTGTCCGTTTCCTGGTATACGTTTATTATAGGTAGATGATATTATAACAATCGGAACCAACGGCTTAACGTGCTTTCCGAGGCACGGAGGGTAGTCCCTCAATCAACCAGACCCGGAAAGTACCTAATCTTAGAATTTACACACATATTTCTTGTCCGGGGTGGGGATCGAACCCACGATCTCCGAGACTTAAAGCGAGCCAAATACCGGTACGCTACGGAGGTTGTCTTGTCTTTCTAAAGATTTCTTACTCCTACTCATCTCTTTCCGATTATACGTAAAGGGTCCCTAGACATTTTAACTTTGTCCTAGGACTTGGTAGGTCTTGGTGCTTTTTTTTTCAGACGTTCCTTCGCGTCTCCCCACGGCGCTTTAGCTACTTCACCGGGCATAAAGGCGAGCGGAGCTAATAAAGCGGAATAAATGGTTTAAAAACTACAAACTAAGCGACCTGCGTAAGAGGGCGCCCCCTGTGGGGCTTGGACCTCAGCTCAGGGCGGTCGCTGGCAATAAGATTTAGGGATTGTGAGTTTTTGTATTTTAGGGGAGTTTTGTGCAACTGTCGCTCTACTTTACAGTTCGCGGGCCTCTCGGACTTCGGGTCTACGAGGGAATCGGATGGTTATTTGGGCTTGGTGCTCATTGCCATTTCTAGCTATAGCATTAGCTTCTCGCACGCGTCCTCGTGGGAACTTCATCATTAAATGTTACTCCTAGATATCCAAGCTTTCTAATGTCATGGTATTTTTGCTATCGTTCCAGCAGTTTCAGGGCTTATTAAATGCAAACAAACAATCAAGTCTTTCCTCTTTATAATCATCATCATCATCATCAGCCCGTACAAAGTCCACTGCTGAACATGGACCTCCACCCGAGGGAGGGTGTTTGCCATAGTCTCTTGGCAGGCGGGTTGATGACCGCAGTATCATGTTGAAACATACAAGGAAACGCTGCTGCCCGTACCCTGGTATACAATCGTCATAGATGATGTTATAACAATCGGGACCACCGGCAACGTGCTTTCCAACACACGGAGGGTAGTCCCTCAACCATGCAGACCCGGAACGAAATCTTAAAATTTAAACAAAGATTTATTGTCCGGCGTGGGGATCGAACCCACGACCTCCGAGATATAAAGCGAGCCAAATACTGCTACGCTACGGAGCGGTTGCCTCTTTATAACATTAGTATAGATGTTATAAAAGGATTGCTTTTATAAATACCTTATTAATTAATTATCTTGAGTAAATTGTAACTACGAGTCTGAAGTATTTTGGTGAGGTATCAAACGTGCCACGGAGAGCACGTTGAGTTATCGATCCTAGGCTTGTCGTTATCGGTAATGACGTCCTCAGTAAGTAAAGGAACAGATGGCCAATCTCCTTAGAATTTAGCCGCCATGGCTGAAATCGGTCGGCCACACTTTTATTACTATCTTTATATGAAGCTGAAGGGTTTATTTGCTTGAACGCGCTAATCGCAGAAACTACTGGTCCGATTTCAAAAATTCTTTCAGAGTTAGATAGCTGGTTTATCGATCAATACACTATATTTAATTATGAAGTTCTAACGATAACGAGAGTTACGCGAGTGAAACCGCTCGCAGGGAGCTATCATATATTAGCGACTGGCCCCGGCTTCGCACGGGTGCAATCCTGATGTATCATACATATAAACCTTCCTCTTGAATCACTATATCTATTAAAAAAAACCGCATCCAAATCAGTTAAGTAGTTTTAAAGATAACAAAAAACATAGCATGGACAAACAGCGGCAAGCAATTTTGATTTATACTATGTAGTGAAGCTGCTTCCAATATTTCTTCAACCCACCACTTCACATAATACTATCGACTACTTAGTTAAAGGTAGGCATATATTTTTAAAACACCTTTTACATAACATCTTTCCGTTTTTACACAAATTTCTCGTTACATTGAAGGTTACACGTATCAACTACTAATGACCTCTACGCTACACTATACAATGTATGATGATAATTTTTAATCGTTTTACAACCCTATTAAGTTAGCAACTGAATACCTACTTGTCATTTGACAAAGAAATACTAGTTAATTTAATTAAAAAAAATGGCACTTGGCTTCGTACGACAGGATAAATAAATAAACCTATATATTTTAATATGTGAAGTAAAAACTTTGTACTCAATTTTACGAAAATTGCACGGACGGAGGAGTATGAAATTTTGCACACTTATAGTTTACATAGAGAAGGAGTGCAGAATGCAATTTTTATTTCAAAGCTAGATGTCATTTTTTTCGAAATTATGGTAAAAAATGGCTTAACTAGACCAAGAAAAAATATGGAATTTTTTGACATGTAGAAACCGCAAAAATGAATATTTTAAAATTGACTTGACATAGGTATAGAGATAAAAACGATGTCAGTCATTTTGGTCTATACGATATCTGTGTCTTGAAGTAATTCCTTTAATAAGTCGGCAGATTGCCATATATTAAAAAAAAGTCATTCCTGGATCGATGACGTCATGACACAGAAAATGTAATAGTAAGGCTGTGTTCAAACCAAACTGACTGTCAGCCGCCGAATGTGAGCAGGCTTACTGTGAGCCCAGTTTAGTTCACAGTATGCTGACAATACGCTATAGTTTACGTCCATCCGTCCAATCAGCGTCCGCGGAGCGTAGTGACACGCTATATTAATCGGCCGCCGAATGTCAGCGTCTACGCATAGCGTAATAACGTATCGTCGGTTAGATGTGAATGAAAAAGTGAATATGTATGGAAATACAATAAACTGCGTAACGTTCGCTCACTTTTGGCGGCCGACAGTCAGTTTGGCTTGAACACGGCCTAAAGGATCGCGTTCTTGTTTTTAAACTAGAGCTGTATCGACTCAAAACGGCTGATCGCGTTTTCGGAAATTAAAGACATAGACAAAAAACCATCCTCAAGTTTTATGAATAGAAATAATTATATTAAGGTTCCCTATGACAGATACTTTTAGAAATAAACATCATTGTAAAATAATTTCCTATGGGTCAACCACTAGTTACTATAATTAGCGTACCAAGGTATCTACTATCGGAGAATTCAAAAATTAACCTATATATGGCCTCATTTACTGAGACGCGGGGCCTCGTATCGTCATACAACGATATATTGAAATTTGAAATTGTTTTAGCTCAGCCTGGATTTGATACTGTGAGCTTAGCAGCCCTCACTATAGTCCAACAGTTGTATTCATCAGAAATATGTAATTAGTTTATAGTAACCACAGTTCAAAATCGGGACCAGTGTGTATATTATGTCACCAGGCTATCTATCTCCTGAACTATTAAACAAAGCTAGATGGATTATTGTGAAATGTTATTAAATATGAATTCATAGTTCTACTAATATTATAAACGCGAAAGTTTGTAAGTATGGATGGATGGATGTTTGTTACTCTTTCACGCCAAAACAAATGAACGGAATTGGGTGAAACTTTGCACCGGAATAGGTTATACGCTGGATTAACATATAGGCTACAAAACATCACGCTGCGACCCACTGGAGGAGAGTGACGCGGGTAAAACCGCGGGGTGCAGCTAGTTTTTAATATAATTTTCTTTATTCTACATTTTATAATTAGAGTTGTAGCTTATTATAATAGCGTTTGCATGCCTTTTTGGTATACTTCAGTGTTCATCACTACATAGTATAAAACAAATTCGCTTTCTCTGTCCCTATATCCTTATGTATGCTTAAAACTTTAAAACTACGCAACGGATTTTGATGCGGTTTTTTTTTAATAGCTAGAGTGATTCAAGAGGAAGATTAATATGTATAATACATCAGCATTGCGCCCGTGCGGAGCCGGGGCGGGTCGCTAGTCTATACTATAATATTAAAAAGAGGAAAGATTTGTATTTTTGTGTGTGTATGTATGTTTGTATTAAATAAACTCAAAAACCACTGTGCCGATTCCAAAAATTCTTTTACCATTGGAAAGCTACATTCAGCCTGAGTGACATAGGCTATATTTAATTATGAAGTTCCACGGTGTTGCGTGGGTGAAACTACGCGCGGGTAGCTAGTATGTTTGTATAACCCAGATTATCTTGTACTAGCTTCGCCCCGTGGTTTTACTCACGTCACTCTGCTCCAGTGGGTCAAAGCGTGATGGTTTGTAGCTTATGTGTTATTATGATGTATAAGCTATATTATTGTAAAGTTTCATTAAAATCCATTCAGTAGTTTTTACTTGAAAGAGTAACAAACATCCATCCATACTTACAAACTTTCCAAACTTTTAAAGGGGCCGTAGCCCAATGGCTAGGGTGTCGGACTTGTGATCTTGAGGTCGCAGGTTCGAACCCCACCCATCGCACTACCGACGTGAAACCACTCGTAACACAAGCATTTTAACTTAGCATGAGGGGTTAACAAGAATACTAGTACAGTGTAAAATTCTGCTAGTAATGATTTCAATAAAAAAAAAAAAAAAAAAAATCTAGACTAGAGCTCATGTACATTTATCATTACCGTCTCCATGGGGGAAAAGTATGCCTAATTAAAAAAAAAAATTGTCTCTCTGGTAAAAAAAACTGGTAACACACATACCAGTTATCACATATAACATAGGTATTTATGTGGCCTCATAAGAAAGTTCAAAGTTGCTCAGCGAGCTATAAAAAGAGCTATTTTCGGCATTTCCCTACGTGATCGAATTAGAATTGAAGAGATACCCAGGAGATCGTAGTTCGCTGACATAACTCAACGGATTAGCAAGCTGCAAGGGTACATAGGGAGAGGGGTGCCTAATTTACCTTGCTGTTGCGGCATTGGGCATAGTAGGTGCCAAAGTTAAATTATTTGGGTATAAAATGAATTTAAGGTGATTTTCACAAGAAAAAAAAACACAAAACATCATATTTTTCTCTTTTTATTTGACAAAAGAAATTAATTCACTTTTTTCTTATTTCCGTTTTCCTTATATTACATTGTAGTTATAAAGTAATTATGCTACCTATATTTATATGTATATTTTATTTGTCTATATATTACAAAAAATATGTACAAATTTTTATTTCATCCCGTAAAGACCCATTATAGAAGTAAAGTTTTAATACAGTCTATTCAATTATAAATTAAAGAATTTATTTAATTAAAAAGTAGGAATTAAAATAATTAAAAAAAAAAAACAAAAACCATAAAGTATAGATAGCTGCTCTACGTTAAAAAAGAAAAATATAATGGAATAGACTATATTTTTTAACAGGTAAATAAAGAAATTGCAGTTGAAATTAAAGATAATAATAATATTTATATCTTAAAACGAAAAACTTTTTGCATTCAGAACACATAATTTTTGCACAAAATGTAGTTAATAAATACAATTTTTAAATCGAAAAAATTGTTCTAAAAAACTTAAAATTATTTATCACAACAGAATGGTTTCATGTTCCCGTTAGATAGTTATTTTTTCAAATTTTATAACTTAATAAATAAAATGGATTAAAGCTTATTTTACGAATACAATATTCAAAATAAGTAATTAAATTTATTAGTGTTCCATAATAATTCTTTAAAATAAGATTTTTTTTTAATATAGCAAGAAATAATAAAGCGAATATTGCAACCATATATTCTTGATCCAAAATATTTTTATTAAAATTTCTTAATTTTCTAGTAGTAGTTTATTATTTTAATAGGGTAGTTTTTCAAACTAAATAAAAGTATTGATAAAACTCTTTGTTTTCTGGAGATAGTCGTTTGAAATTGAAAAACCTGTTGTTTAAAAAAAAACACGAATTTTAGTTATACGGGAAACTGAAAGTTTGACAACATAGTCAAGACACTCACATCTGTCAATGTCAATAATGGACAAATACAAAACGAAATCACGTGATTATCAGCCAATAAAAAAATAGCATTTCCAGCATCAGATCTCTCATTGGCTGACATCGGTGTATCGTCATCATTTACAATTATTTTTTTAGGAATTTATAAGTTGGTTGATGAGCCAAAGAATTTGTGGTATAATTTAGAAGTGCCTGTCTATTTATTTCATCTTATATATCTAACTATGCTTAAATAAAATGTACAAGTGCAGATTATTACGAAATCTAAAAAGATTTTGGTAACAATAAACGTTGTATTTATTTTTTATTATAATTCTTGATTAACCAAGAAACTACATAATATATTTTAATTTACGTTAAAATTGTTTGGCTCTTCATCCAACCTCTTAATAACATATTACATATACAGTAACCATCATAAACAATTATTCCCTATTAATAATTAATTATAAAAATTTACAATGATTTTATTTATTACTATTAAATAATTCTGCTTATTAATAAAAGTTGGTTGTGCCGATACTTTTAGCGCCAATTCCGACGCCATTTTGTGATGGCATCCATTTTGTGATCCGCCATTTTATAGTGAATATACACTTACGTTTTAGTTAGTTTTAGCTTATGCTTGTTGTGCGATGGCTGTTAAACCGCTGGCCAAACCCTGTTGACAACGAAACATCTTGTTAAAAATATTCAGTAACAACTTATGTTATCAATTAGTAAAAGGTAGGTATATCTAGTAGGTAACCTAAAAAAGAAATTTTGCACCCTTATAGATTATATAGAGACGAAGTGCTGAATGCTAATTAACATAAATAGTCAAATTTCGAAGACTAGGCGACCATTAATCATGTTAAGTATATGAATACAAAAAGTTATTCTTACGTGAGTAGTCCAGGGTTGGCGTCGGTCTGGTACCACGAGTACTGCGGCACATAGGGGGGGTGCGGCTGCGGCGCCCCCTGGTGGTGCAGCGCGTGCGCGGCGTGCGCGCCCTTCATGTCCCACGGCCCGGGTGGCGCGCCCTAAGACAAAGGAAAAGGGACGTTAGTATATGGTTCAGAGGTCTTCAATCTATTTCATGTTAAATGATTTGGATGTGTAGTAATATATTATTATATTAGGTACCTATATTAAGAAAATAAATTTACTCAGAATCGTATAGAATATAAATGAGACAAAACTATTAGGTAAGCAATATTGATTGGAGTTACATTCGTTGTAAAATAAATAGTAAATATAGCTGACTAACTAATAGGTATATATAAAGCGTTTGCTGGTTTGCTTGAACCTACAATGTTTCTTTCACTGTTAGCCCACTTACTGAGGAAGGCTTTAGGCTATATTGAATTATGAGGTTCTTACTGAAACGGGAGTTATGTGGATGAACATGCGCGCGGGAAGCTAGTAGTAGTACCTAAATATAATATTTATGACAGAGATAAGTATTAAAATCGCTTGGTCAATGTTGACTTAGTATATTATCTTTCATTCAATGCAAAGCAAAAAAATAATCTCAATTTAAAATACAAATATATTATAAAAGGTTTTATTATTGTAGTACGCATATACCTACTATATTAATATATTAATAATTTCAACTTTTAAATAACTCTACAATATTGTACTTAACGTTATTAATTACCCTGACTTCCAAAAACCCATAACAATAAACTAATTAATGGCGTAGTAAACGGAGCCGCGGGTAAAACTTAGTCGAAAACTAATCATTGAAAACGCTAGGCGCGGTCGACACACCTACGTGTCCATTATTTAATCAAATTTATATTGTGTTTATAATTTTTATACACGCAACGTATAAAAAATATACACAAACTTGTTCTTCTCTATAGCTTTCTAGGGAAATGTGTTCCGTAAAAGAACAAGTTTATTTTCAATTTTAATTTCGAATCTTTTTTTAGAATTTAGTTTCGACGTAAGTATTTTGTTTTATACAAATCTTTTTTCGAAATTTGTATGTTTTTAATGTTGTCGTTATTTTAATTAAATATGGAAATAAAATTGATTTGCATGACATGAATTAATACTAAATATTTTATTTCATAATTAATAGCTAAATGTTTTATTTGATTTTATGTGATGATTTTAGAGATAAGTTTGATTTAAGTTGATCTTTCATCACATATCGCTTACAAAATGTAAGCGCTTGAGCTTGTAATATTTGTAAATGGAACTAGGAAATAACCGGAAAAAAAGCTAAAACAGATTAAGTGGCGAATTACGAAATAAAAATACTGATAATCAAATGCCAAATAAATTAATACAAATAAGGAATGAAAAAGATTTTTATTTATCATAATTAAATTATAATCTCTTTTGGTACAAAAAAAAAGAAAATTATTATTTAAAATTTAACTAAGTACGTTTGCATGAATCAGGATTGGAATCTACGGTCCTTACCTTGAGCATCCAAGGCATAGGCCGGCCTCTGACACCATCGCTGGGGGACCCCTCTACGTCATCAGTTTGGGGGGCGAAATAACCTTCCTAATAAGAAAATAGCCCCCTCAAATATTGTCTTAATTTAAACTAAAGTCCTTAAACATATTTTAATAGAACCAATTGCTTTTTTCGGCATTCTATAGTAATATTGATTAGAATGACAAAATATCTATGATAATGTTATTTCCAGTAGAAATTAAACTGGGTTGCCACTTTGCGCGCCCTTCCACCGTTACATCCCGGTGACATTGATTTTACTCTCAAAATCCGATGGGACGGTTCTTATCTCACGAATTTTCTGAATTCGGGCTTTGATTTTACTTGAGAGAAAATTTCTTGTACAACCCGGGAATAAAAGCTAAGACCTCGCTAGTTACGGTTGAATATATTAACACTAGATTAACTTGGATCTGGTGGTTAGTGCAAGACATATTTTTATCTGAATTAAAACTAGATATTTTGTCATTCTACCTTAAATTCCTAAACAGATTAAAAAGTAAAAAAACGAACAAGCTTTAAGCCAAGGGTTAAACCTATTTAATTTAAAAAAAGTTACTTAAATAAGCGGTGCGTTCTGTTTTGAAATATAATAACAATTTTAAGTAGACTTTCGATTTAAAAATATATTTTGTTAATTTATTGGGAGATTGGGTAAGCAATTAAATAAATAAATAATTAGGTAAATTGTAATAAAGTTGGATATAGTTTTAAAATATAGCAACTAACACGCAAGCAAGGATTTTACAACTATTATAATACAAGTAAATGAAACGCATTCTATTCAACTTGCAATACCAATTTAATAAAAATAAAGTTGGCAAACAAGAAAAAAGAAAACGAAAAATTCGAACTTTAAATTCCGAACTTTCCTAATTTAACATTAACAACAGCGAACTTTATCAAAATAATACAGATTATTAATTCCGTAGTCTTAAAAAAGTATAAAACTTTTAAATTTAAACCTGTAATAATTGTAAAATCCTTTTTTTTTATGAATTGATGTTTAAATACTTACATAACCGACCCTAGGGTCCCATGACTGCTGGTGCGGAGGCTTCACGTCGCAAGAACTACCGTCAGGCGACCTGCCTGCCGTCGGCTGTTAACAAAAGGCTTTGGTCAATATACAGCTTAGAAAAGAAAAAGATACACCGTGTTTTTTTATTGTTATATATTATATTATACTACTATTCTATTTACTAACAAAATCCGGTGGAATAGTTTTACTGATATGTTAAGCTGTCGCAGGAGCGACCACTTACCGTGCTCTCTAAGGCACGTTTGTAATGCCACTTCCAAATTTCGGGCTAGTACCTACCTTAGTTTTTCTTGAGATAAATATTTACTGACACAAGCTTTTGCCCGACCCGGTACTCGAATCCGGAATCTCGCTAGTTACAGTCGTATGAAATGATTAACTTCAAATAATAATTTTCTCTTACATATCCGACCTTTACATCCCAGGACGGTTGAGGAGGTTGCTTAACGTCCCACGGGGTGCCCGTAGGTGACAGTCCGGGGGACAACTCCGATACTGGCGTGGAACTGGGAGTAGGCGAGTGGGCCTGTGTAGGCCCGCCGCTTTGGTACGCTGAAGGGGAATGCTGGGACCCGCTTGAACTGCCGCCGCCGCCGCCTAGTAGAAAATAGAAGGGGTACCATTAATAAAATGTTAATAACATATTTTTATTATAATACATTATAATATGACAACCTCCGCAGGCAGCGTAGCGGTATTTGGTTCACTTTAAATCTCGGAGTTAGTGGGTTCGATCCCCACGCCGGGCAAGAATTTTTTGTGTAAATTCTTAGATTTCTTTCCGGGTCTGATTGGTTGAGGGACTACCCTCCGTGCCTCGGAAAGCACGTTAAGCCTTTGGTCCCGATTTTTATAACATCATCGTATATTATATATCGTATATTAAGGAACGGGCAGCAGCGTTTCCTTGTGTGGTACAACATAATACTGCGGTCACTATGGCAAATACCCTCCCTCGGAAGGATGTTCAGCAGTGGACGTTATACGGGCTGATGATGATGATGAATATGTACATAAGCCGTGTATGTACATAAGATATTATTAGCAGAATTTTGCAGTCTACTAGTATTCTTGATAACCCGTCGTGCTAAGCTAAAATGATTGTGTTACGTGTGGGTTCACGTCGGTAGTGCAATAAGTAGGGTTCGAACCGGCGACCTCAAGATCACAAGTCCGAGGCCATAGCCATTGGGCTACGGCCGCTTTAAAAAATTAGATTGGTCCTCAAACGGTGTTTTTGCCAAAGGCACACATGTTGGTGACCGCAGTATTAATTAAGTGTGTAGACGTTATAAAACTGAAACAATCGCCTTAATGCCCCGCGAAGTATGCTGTTACTTGGTATATAAATGATGTAATAAAACTTACCATGTAATAACTGATTGTTGTTAGGGGGGCTTGAAGGCGCTAGGCCGAGGCTGGGGGGTGGGGCCCCAACTTGTGCTGCCTTCATCATCTTCTTGTATTTACTGCGCCGATTCTGGAACCAGATCTTCACCTGCGAAACAAAAGAGAAATAGGTTAAATATTTGTTGAAATCAATATGTTGTTTACATCTATACTAATATATAAAGCTGAAGAATTTGTTTGGTTGTTTGCTTGAACGCGCAAATCTCAGGAACTACTGGACCGATTTGAACAATTATTTTAGTTAGATAGTCCTTAACGAGGAAGGTAAGAGTTAAGGCTATATGGGCCGGCTTGCATATGCGTACCCGGACCCCGCCAACGGCGGATCGAAGGAGTGTCCGGGGGGTTTTAGTGGGCTAGGGTTCTCTCCTCGTGGTATGACTTAGCATACAGCGCTATGGAGAGTGCGAGTCCCACATATCCCAACGCCAGCGTGCGAATAAGCTGCAGCGGCGGAAGGAATGCGTAAATGAATTTCCCCCGGGAAAACAAAAAGAAAAAGTTAATAGCCTATTACATTTAATTATGAAGTTCCTACGGCAACCGGAGTTACTCGGGTGAAACGATATTAAACCTTATTAAATATTGTCACTAACGCGGTATCACATCTTCATCGACCATTATGTATACTAATATTTAAGTAAAAGGTCTTTTTTTTCTCCAAATCTTCGCTGGCATCATATTATATGAGTTTTTTAGTAATATGTAGTTGATTTTGTTTATAATGATGTAGAATTTCATAAAATGGGGATTTACACAATGAATACAACCCTTAGCACAATTGGATATGATTGGAATGTCATAAAAATCGGGGCCGTCGGGTTAACGATCGTTAACGTGCATTCTAAGGCACGTAAAAATTTTGCGGTTGAAAAAAAAATTAGATTTTGTTGTTTTTTTTATCCGATACCAAATGTTTTCGTCGTTGTTACACGGATGTGCCAATAATGATGACTAACATTATTTGATTTTAGAATTTTCTCGATAAAACTTAACTGTTATGAATATAAAACAAATTTAAATGTCTTACAAGAAATATACAAACGCGGTAATTATTGAATATGCAAATTGTTTAATTGTACGAATACAAATGTTAATGGACTTCGATAATAGAGCATAATGTCTGTATATAAACAAATACCTACACATTTTTTATGGTAAATATTTTTTTGCTGTAATTTATAGCTAACACCAAACTTAATAGCACATAATGATATTTGGATTTCAGGTTTTCAACGCAAAAGTGGTTTAAATTTAAATTTCGAATCGACAACAAAAAAGAGTTAACAGTTATATTTCATTCTGAATTTGAAAAAGAAAAAATATTAATACAGCTAATTTATGTTGCAATTCTTAATTCAAGGACAAAGTTGGTAATAACATTATAAAAAAACAGTCTAGTGGACACAACAAAAATTCAAAATTCAAAATTTAAACTTTTTTAAAAAGAATCAGTTCGACTAAAGTCTCAATACAATTTCTCCTCTAAAACATACAAATTCAGCATTTTGTCTCATGGCATACAATTTGTGAGTCTTCAGTGTCCCATTCATACAAATACCTAACTTATATATATATACTAGGGGTAGCGTGAATAGGGGCGGAGCTTAGGGTTGCCAGCCGTTACTATACCGTTAACGATAGGGGTGGGACATGTCGATAAAATTATATCGATTGATTGCTTTAACTAATATTTGGGTTAGTCGAGTCAAAGGTTAATAGTTTATTTTTGCAAATCATACACGTAGGTATTTGTACTTTCTTTAAGTTGTACATTTTTAATGAAAATAGGTAATTAACACCTTAATTACGAATAAAATAACTAGCTAGTGCCTGTGACTTTGTCCACATGGTATAGTTACTTTGGGGTAACAACAATTTTGAAACATTCTTCATTGATGATCCACTTTTATTAGTAGCAGCGTGATTATATATTATATAAAGCCTAATATATATGTCTGCAGAGTTTGTTTGGATAGACAAGATAATATCAGGAACTACTGATTCGATTAAAAAAATAGTTCAGTGTTAATAGCCCATTTATCAAAGAAGGCTAGGCTGGCTGTATTAAATGACGAAGTTCCTACAATAACGGTGAGAAAAAAGGTGAAAAGGCTAGTATTAATGTAAAGTCAGGTATAAAACATCTAATTTGGCGCTTATTATCATGCAGTAATAAGACATAGATTGATACAGTCATTAATCACTTTACAAAATAAACAGGCAACCTTCAATGCTTAAGATAAAGCGATCAAGTGTTACATAAGGGTAATAATCGATGTATGCTGTAGATCATTATTGCATGATAATTAATACAAGTTATTGGCATGCAACTTGACTTGAGTGACAAGAAACTTTATTAATAAACGTAAGGTCGGAATGACAGCGGGTGATAATGTTGATGTTATGACGCTGTTTATGGGTTCATCATTTTATTTTGCTGTAGATTTCAAATGGCAGTAGCCTGATGGCAAAGGTGTCGGATTTGCGATCATATGGTCGCCGTTTCGATCCGCAACCCCTATAGCACTACCGTAGTAAACACACTGGTAACACTAGTAAAGTAAAAAAAAATGCTAAAATTCATAAAAATCTTTTTTACTGTGAATGAGTCGGCTTATTTGGCAAATTTGCTGACTTATGCAGCAAAAAATAAGTTCATCATTCATAAAACACTTTATTAACTCATTTAATTGGTGCACCTCGATTGTCGCTAACACTATCGCCATACAAAACAGCTATCTATCGCGAATTTGTGTTATAAATGCATAACTGGTTGTCGAGTAAAAACTGCGTTGGCATTATTATTTATGTGTCCACTATATACTCGCCATATTTCACGTGTATACATAAAACAAAAAAACACATTGAAAACGATGCAAAGAGATTGCTATCATAAGAAAAATTGTGAATTTATAGCGGATTTTGTTATAAATAACAAAAAAATGTGGCTTGCATTTATAGAAATAAAAATTAATTGCTCAGTACATATATTCAACTTTTTTTTTGTATTTAACTACTTGAAAACCATTTAAACTTATTGGCTGATTTATAATAATTATCAATAATTTGTAACAGTTAGAAATAATTTTAAAAGAAACTGTAGATATGTTTAAAAAAACATAGTATATGTTTACTTTTTCGTAAATTATTCAAAACCATTTAAAAATGTGATATTCAAGTGGTGTCATCGTTTAATATTTAATACCAAATGCAACTTTGGAGATATTAGTAGAAATAATGCGGATCATTACCGATAGATGGCACTCACGTCCTCCTTAGAGACGTGTTATAAAAGAGATTGATATATTTCGATGACCGGTAGGGTTCCACCATAGCCTAATTGGTTAAAGCATTAGGGGCTTAACCTAAGATGCAGGTTCGAGTCCTGCCGGTGGTCGAATTTTATTAATCTCAATTTTGGAACATCAAACAGTATTCAAACAGTATTCAAAACATTTAAAAATAAAACTGTAGATATGCTATGATGTTTTTCTGTGGACTACGGTTTGAAATAAAGATCTTGTTATAATTACATCTCATTAATATATGTTATTACTAGCTTCCCGAAAGCGGGTCTCGTGAAAACATCATAATTCAATTTAGGTATATGTTATGTTATTCCTGTATAACGTATCAATACATACAATCAAATCTTTTCTCTTTATAATATTAATAAAAATATAACATGAGAATCTATTGACAGGTAACGCCGGGCTCAAACATCTAGTTCTTAATAACATTGATAAAAATCTACTTTTTTTTTTTAATAATGTAATGTATATAAACATATTTCAAATATTTCTTTGATACAGTATCTGCGTAATTATCTGTCCGTCATTTCTTTTTATATCAGATAGGTAAAATGCTAGAGGCAAAACCGCCATTTTATAGGAAAAAATACCCGGTGATGTCATTTTATGCAAAGATATTGAACACTTTGTATATACAATGTATCCAACATTGTTTTTTGCATGTTATTTTATAGTAAAAACGATACAACTATTAGAGGAAACGTATTAACTTATTATACATAATTTCAACTATATAAATGTTTGTAATAAATATAGTATTATATTTTAACATACTATGTTTAAAATAATTCTACGAAATAAGGGCTTGTATCACCTTTATCAATTAAATATGAAATAAAAAAAGACCGATTATTTTAATTTTATACACAAAACAACTTGTATTTTTTATATTGTACCTACAACTCAATAAAATCATCGATAAAAACTAAAAAGTTGCCTTTATCGATGTCGATTACTTTGGTATACAATCTCAACCCTCAACCGCCCACCCCTCGATTAGCCCGGTCGCAGTGCACGATATAACTTAACCCTGCCGCTAACTTATTGTATTGGCATTCGGCATTCAATTCACTTAGCCTGCGTTTACAGGGTTATAACGGCTTATTTATTTTATTTTATCGTTTTATGGCGGTTTTATGTAGGTATATGTGATTTGCGAAATATTTGTTTCTGCGTTTTTAGTTTAGAAATGTATGGAAAGTTAGTGTTGTTGCTTTAAAATAATTTGGATTAAATCCTCACCTGTTTAGTTATCTCTACAAATTACTAAGATAAACAATAGGTTGTAAAATAATGTAAATGATTAGGACAGATGTAAATTGTAGGACCAATGTAAAGATCTGACGTGTAAACTAAGCTTAAGCTCGGATTTTAGGAATTTAAGGTGCTTTTGAAATGTGTCTTCCTTTTAACATTGTGTTGTATTAACGTTACTGAGCAATTATGTGATTTTTTTTTATTGCCATGCTTCTGCAGTACTTTATAGCTCGAAATGTATTTCTCATTGAAAGCAGTACTGCTACTCTACTTCAAAAAAAATGTAAACTTAAATATGTATTTGAATAAGTGTTTAACTTATATGAAACGTATTTTATACCTTTATAACCAACAAATAAAAACTTAATGTCATGACGAACCCAGATATTAAGGACATAGCAGATACATGAAAATAATGGAAAATATTCTACCGTCAGGAGAATCTCTTTTAGATATATGACTAGTAATTTTACTAATAGGAACTTTATAAATAAATATAGCCTATAGCCACAACAACAACAAGCCTAACACTGTAACAACTTTTTAAATCAATCCAGTAGTTCCTAGGATTTGCTCGTTTAGGCAAACAAACAAACAAACTCTTTACATATAAATATATTATAGAATAGTAAACTCTAACAACTTTCCGCTAAGCCCACTCATGGATAACCTTCGAAAACTTACCTAAATGACGAAACTGACCAAAAGCAAAGCTATATACAAAAGTGTCGAAACTAAACCTCAAGGCTCAAAAACTCGAATCATTTGAACCACCAGACCGTGGACTATTGTGTTTATGACAAAAGACTTGGTTATTTTGTCAAATAAATATATATTACGTGGGCATGCGGATGTAGAAAAGATTGGGCCATCGCTGTAATTATACAAGTTTCTGTTGGACATCACAATGTTTTGGTAGATTTCAAAATTGGTTATGGCAACATTGTGTGGTGCCTTTTCGTTATTTTTATTGTGAGTTAGAATATTTGATTGTCATTTATGATAGGGGACATGCGTTTGGTTAGTATTAGTTTTTAATTGTAGAACTATAAAAATAAGTAAAATATTTCAAATACACACTCCCTAACTCATAGTGAAATAAAATAGATTGATAAAACCTATATCTTATTAAAATTTACTGTCAAAAACAATACGTTACGATCGAAAAAAAAAAACTAAAAAAAAAATACTATCGATACATAAACAATCGAAACGCCCCGCACTACTTCCGACATCTGTCACAGGAACTGTCATTGTTCCGAAAAAAAAGAAAAGCGCTAAAATTCACAAAATGGCCGCCATATGCGACCACAACGCAATATGTATTTACCGCGCGCCATGTCGGTCACGCACCCTATTGTTATTATGGTATTGTAGAAACATCCTAAGGGTTTCTGTTAAATAATATTACAATATGTAAAATAATATAACTAGATAGTTATTTTAAGTATTGGTTAATATTTAAAACCTCGTTTAGAAGAGTCAAAGTAAATTTTTTTAGATGTTATTTTTCTAAAAGACATATCGTAGTTAACCACAAGGCTATTACAACTTCTTCTTCTGCTTCAGCTACTTTTACGTTCACAGGTGAACATGGGCCTACTGTGAACATACGATATCAAGCCAGGGTCGTTGAGGGAACACAGGCCGCGCGGGTGCCGTCGGGGGGTCGGATCGCTTATGCGTACCCGGCCCCCGCCAATGGGGAATCGAAAGACTGTCCGGGGGGTTTTAGCGGTGTAGGGTCCTCTCCTCATGGTATGAGTTTAGCATACCATGCTATGGAGAGGGCGAGCCCCACATATCCCACCGCCAGCGCGCGGCGGTGGGAATGCGTAAATGCATTTGATCCTGGACAAAAAAATAATAATTGGTCGTTGGATATTGCTGTATTGACCATGCTTGAAAGGCTATCGATAGATTGATCGCAGTAAGATATTAGATAGCCTGAGCTAATATATACTGCTGCCCTTCCATCAGCTGTATGTCCTTTAAGCCGTCTCTGACGACAGTCATGGTCTATTTTAAGCAACAAACCACACGACTGTTAATTTCGAGATATGGTTAGTACAAATCTTTGATTTTAAGCACATATGAAGGAAGTAAATCATTTCATCCCACTCTAACACAGTGCTATAAAGTCACATTAAGCGAAACAACAACACATAGGTATAAAGTTCATTTTCTTCTCACAGCATTGGCATTTGGAAAATTTTAAGGCCATATTTAAGTAAGAATTGTTACAACAGTCTAGAAAATGGTAGCTAGTAGAACGATCGTGATTGTATGAAAATATATGGTTAACTTCAACTTTTGTACTGGGTAGTATATATGTTGCAGTCAAAACCCTAAACCAGTCATAAGTACTTTTAATTAGCAAAATCAGTCAAAAGTAGTTTTAGGTTAGGTTAGTTTTGACTGATTTTGCTAGTTTAAAGTACTTTTGATTGGTTAAGAGTTTTGACTGCAACATATACATATTTATGTCTTAAACTGCACCGGTGGCTTAGTGGTTATTTTAATGGCTTCTGATACCTGATGTTCTGGGTTCGATTCCCACCCGGGACAATCATTTGTGTGCACCACAAATAGTTATTCTGAGTTTGGATGTCCTTTGTGTCTGTGAATTGTGTGTTTGTAAAGTCCCCCGCGACACAGGGACTGCTTTCCCTAATGTTGAAGTGGTCTTTAAATAAAAACTACTAACCAGCGAGATCCTGGGTTCAGGCAAGTGAAGAAACGAGTAAGAAAAATCAAAGTAGGCACTAGCCCGATGTCAGTAAGTTGGTGGCGTTTCACCCGGATCTCGGAGAGCACGTTAAAACGACCTGCACCTGATCTACCATCCGATGCCCTCGTAGACCCAAAGTCCGAGAGGCCCGTAGAGCGACTGTTGCATAAAACCGCCAAAAAAACTAAAACTCATAATCCTTCAACCTCATCGTCAGCGACCGCCCTGAGCAGAGGTCCAAGCCCCACAGGGGGCGCCCTCTTGCGCAGGTTGCTTAGTTTGCAGTTTTTAAACCATTTATTTATGCTGGAGGTCTGCTCGCCTTTATGCCCGGTGATGTAGCAAATGCTTCGTGGCTAAAAAAAGCACCTTATCTCTCTTCAGTTGTGTCCGTATAACAGTCCTACAGTATATTGAATAACAGAACAGACGGAGTTGCGCTGAGTTGGAAACTGTGTTTGTGCAGTACAAAATTGCCATATTGAAATTTAGTGTATTCTTAAGTCAGAAATTATAAGCCCATGATCCAGTTTCTATAACTTCCACGCCACAATAATAAATAGTTGTAAATCTATATCTATATATACCTACACCCAACTTTCAATTCTTAATAAAAATCTAGTAAAACCATGAAATAGCGTCAACATAACACAAAAAAGGCGGCGTTCCCACAAGTTTGGCGAGGACGGCGGTATGCGCCACGGCACGCAGCGGCGGCACAAAGGCGAGTGTAGCATTCAGCGAATATCTGCGAGAGTTGACGATACAGCTTGCTTGCCACTTGGCGACAGGTTTATGTGATGCACCATGTAATACGAACAGTAGCGGTCGCGATGGCGTTTTACAAACAAATTGAAATCTAAATATAGGTATATATCACCGGAAAATAATACTAATCGTAAGTTGATCAACTTACTAGTTAGTTGATCAACTGTCTAGTTTGTTGATCAGATTTCTAGTTAGTTGATCACCTTTATAGTTTGTTGATAAACTAACGAAGTTTCTGGTGGTTAAAAATAATAATCTGAACCAATGGGGTTTAACAGGACTTATTGAAGTTGAGTTGTTTTTTTGTTTTGTTACAACAGTAGCATAGTCTTGTTTGGTTAGGTTAGGTCAAGTGCCATAGCCCGTATTACGTCGACTGCTGAACCCAGCCTTCCCCAGAGGGAGGATCTTGCCATAGTCACCACGCTTGTCAGGTGGGTTGTAGACTGTGTGTGTGTGGATTATGGCGAGAACGGTTGCTGCTCGTTCCTTGGTATACAATTTCTATAACGATCGGGATTGACGCTTTTCGTGCTATCCGAAACACGGACGGTAGACCCTCAACATCAAATGTTTGATTTTACGCAAAGAATTTTTTGGTCGGAGCAGGAATCGAACGACTACAACCTCCGATAACTAAGGCAAGCCTTAAACCACGGAGGTTAACAAACAAATTGTAGACATCATTCTTATAAAATGAGCACTATTTCTTAGCAAATTACTTTAAACAGTATAATAAATAGTAACAAATCGATCTCTATCTTTATACTGAATGCTATTTCTTCCCTCAGTTATATAAGGGCCTACAATTTCAATATGACGTGGGTAGCTGAGTTATAGCCATCGACTTTCATGACTGGCATCCGTTCCCGTGGGAACTTCATAATTAAATATAGCATATAGCAAAATTTGTATGGAGAAATCGAAAAGTAGTCGTACAAAGTCGCGGGGAACTAGTGTGTTATAAATTTGTATAGAAAACTACATTTAGTATATAATTATAAGGAGAATGTTCGAGTAATGTCATTGTATTCATTGAACTAAGCCCCTATTCACGGGTTACGGGAAGTTCTAAGCTAAGTTAAAATGTGTAGTAAGTATTTACAACAATAGATATCTGTATATATATACAAATTAATTGAATTAAAATGTAGTAATTGAAAAATAACAGGTTTATACTAAATGTATATGAATACATACATACATAATATATAAATACATTCAAGCCTCTTTCTCATAGGGGCAGGCAGAGACCACTTCTTTCCACTTGCTACCATCTTGACATACCACTTTCGCCTGTTGTACAATCATTAATCTCCTCATGCATGTCCTTCGGTTCATAGTACTTTTAACCTGGCCTTTCTTAAGAACGTCCTCGATTTGATCATAAATACAAATAAGGTACTAATAACAAAAAATAATTACCGACTCGAAGTAAATAAATGTTTTTTTAGGCGTTTTTTTTCAAATCTGTCTACGTTAACTTTATCTATACTAATATATAAAGCTTATCTTGGGAACTACTGAACCGATTTGAAAAAATCTTGCAGTGTTATAGAGCCCATTTATCGAGGAAGACTATAGGCTATATGACATTATCAAGTTCCTAAGGGGACGGGAGTAGTGCGGCTAAAATCACGAGCGGGAAACTAGTCGTATTATACTTTGCTAAAAGTAAGTATTCCACGTGCAAAATGCCACGGGAAAAGACTATTCTATGCTAATATTATAAAGAGGTAAAGTTTGTGAGTTTGCGACCTTGTAGGGGGTAATCTTAGGATGCACCACGCGGGACCGCTTGTTTTATATTAATCTAACGGAACGGACGACCTTAATAAAACTTGTACAAATTAGGAGTCCACAAAATAAATGAGCAGCACGAATGTATCAATCACCGTTCGACTCAATGAAATCATCATTAAATAAGAAATATAAATAATTAATGAACATTATATTAATGCGTCAATAGTGCATAAAGCCGTCCTTTTAAAAAAAGTAGTAGCCATCGCGTTCTTTCCACGGACATTGAGTGATGTGGACATGTCCTTTTGTTTTTATTCTCTTTTTATTTTTATTATTGCAATTGCATTTTTGTGGTGGACGTCTGTTTTGCGTTGTGCGTTTTTGTTTTTTGAAAATAGAATTACATGCGTTTGCGCAGCTGGGTTTGTGAATGTGAAAATGCTTGGGATTACCTTATTTTTGTTGGAGTTGAATAAATTGTGAAGTTAAAGTTTAGTTTTCATATAAATAAGTTCTGTCTTGTTCTATATTTATATAACGAAAGGGGATAGAAACATTTCCTTCAATGTATATAGGTAACTAAGACATTGAATATAAAATGGAATCGAATAGGACATTTCATTTGCAAAATGTACGTATTATAATTTTTCTTGTTAATGTCAGTCTTAAACATGATTTTAATTACCCCCATTACACTACCCATCCTAGAAACCCCATAGAGTTTACTTATTAACCCTTTATTAATAAAACAGTGACATACACAATAAAGTTATATATATCACTAAACTGCATCAAGAAGTCAATTTTATTGTTATAAGAATTAAGTCGAAAATTTATTGTCCAATCGGACAGGTGTTAAGTGATGACGTTGTATCATGGTAATCCTATAAACTAGTGATGCGCAAACGAGTTTTAACATATCGATACATTTAGCATTGTGACAAGGGTATTAGGCAGTGTCATTAAAAAATAAAAACATAGTGAATATTTTATCGACAGGCTATGTAACTTTTTGTCTTACGAGATAACATTTACCATTAATTTTATTACTGTAAACGGATGTCGCATAATGTTTCTTTCGTAAATGTAAAATCTATTTCACGCTGTTTTTACCTTATACAGAATAAGTTGAAGTTTTATAGTGCATTTTAGTATTTATGTGACATTTAAAAATATTTATTGGATAGAAAATACTTTTATTACAAATTGGTCATTAATATTTTTTATCTTTAATGTTGATTTCTTAATGTAATAACAATTTTATAAGTTGTATTGCTACAGGTATTGAGGTGAAAAATAACCTTTAATGTCTGAATAATGTCAGTGCAAACAAATTTACTGTTAATTGACACATAACAACTAAAACAATTAAGAAGAAGAGCCATTTCCTATATTGGTTTTAAATCCCAATAGTATAGTAAACGAAAAAGTTTTTATGAATGGATGTTTGGATATTATTATTTATTTAGGCTGGAGCTCTGCTCGCCTTAATGCCCGGTGAGGGAGCAAAAGCCTGGGGGCCAACTAAATATGTCCGTCCGAAAAAAAAAGTCTGGATATTGTGACCTTTTCACACAGAATATTGAATAGCTTTTTATTAAATTCACATGATACCTTCTCTTGTTAGATATATTAGCTCCCATAAGATTTACACCTGAGATTAGCTGCACCTAGTTCATCAATAAATTAATTATTAATGTAGACACTTTCTTACTTAACCTTAATAAAAGCTAAGTAATTAAGGTTAATCAATATTTTATGATTGAATTTATCTATAATGAAATATTAATATAACTTAATTTTAGATTTGAAACAATCAGCAAGCTAAAAATAGTTTTAGTGTTATTTTTACATCGAACATAAATATTAATTTGAAATGAACAACTTTAATAGAATAATGCATGGTGTATAAAGCCTGAAGGTATAATGAATAAATATAACTGTATCTATAATTTCACTGCCTAATTATTTCAAATATAAAAATAAAAAGTAGTAAAATAGTGTAGAAGCCTTTAAGTTGCAATAAAATATATTATTCAAATAGGAAAATGTAATTTTTTTAAATTATTTATGAAGTTTTTTATAATAAAATATGTTTTAAGTAAATTTATCTCTCTGCATAATTATATCTGATCAATATTATATTTTGTCGATATTTAAGTTATAAATATTAAATATTCATAATAATTATTCGATCTTTTTATTGGGTTATTTCATAGTTATTGTGTCTTTATGTTTGTAGCAAACTACATATTCTATTGTAAAACAAAAATGTATTAAATAATAAATTTTGTTTTAATTATACTTTCATTAAATTAGCTTTTTTTTCATACCATGATTCCAAATATCATCATTTTGTAAGTTAATTTTGTGTCCATATTTGTAATTCAATGTTGAATAATAATCACATAAATATGACATAAAATAAACCTCAAACGGAACCGAATCAATCAATAATCACCTACAAATGAGAGTCAGCTGTATCAACATTCATTTATTTTTTTACTGTTAAAGATCTAAAGCATCCCTAATAAGGAAGCCATTGCGATACACCAATAATATTAACATAAATAAGTACTTAATCTTCAATGATACTATTTATTGCTATACTCCATTTCAAGTAGAAAATAGTACTATGACAACAGTAACTATAAGATATTAAGTTTCATTAATAAAAATACAACTCCAGCGTTAGGGAATAAATCCCTGTGGCCTGTGGGATTTTCACTTCACTTTAACAGCTCACTGCTCTTAAGTTACCTTGGCTAGGTTAGCGAGGCTTATTGACAGGTATTGCCATAATCACCACGCTTGTCTGATGGGTTGGTGACAGCAGTAAGATGGCCAGTAACTTAGTTGATAGATGCTGCTGCCCATCTTTCAACTGCATGTCACTTAGTCGCCTCCTACGACACCCGTGATACAACCTCATAAATCATGGATACATTGGTTCACAAATATATTTGTTCCAGGTAGGAATCGAACGTAAAACACCAAGTCACAGAAGAAATTACCGTAACCACTGAGACACCAGTGCAATGACAATAAAGTTTATGAGCTATTTTCTATTATCGTCTGTAGTTTTTGCCGTAAAGTCCTTTGCCATTGAATAAAGTTTAATTTCTTCTAGCTATCAGCACCATACCTATATGGCATAGAGTATAGAATTGATTGCTAATAGTATCAATGTGTTTTTTTATATCGATATGTTTTTATCGATGCAATCACGTCACTGTTATTGCGCAATAATGAATTGATGTGATTTTTATGTTAACATTTGGCGGGAGATTTATTGTTTTGTAAATGGATTAAGAATAAGTGTTGTATTCGTTTTAAATATTCTTGTAGGTGTTTTTGTTAGTTATCTGTGCATTTTTATTTGTACCGATGGTTCATTGGTTATACTATAGTAGATTATATAACCTGGTATGTTGGGTTCTATTACCACCCGGGACAATAATTCGAGTGAATCATCGATAGAAGTATTTTTAAACATTCAATAGTCTACGAATTCTCTATCTTAAAAGAGCGGTGAAGCCAAGTCTCACAATTCTCACAAACATATTAAAAAAAATGTAGTGCGAAGACAACGCTTCTGTTTTCAATTGTAGCCAAAACTTTTCACTTTCAATCTCCAACTCAAAATACTGGCCTCTCCCTTTCATTCGGCATTTAAAAAATTAACTTGCGGTTTTAAAAAATAGTTCGAATTTCAAAAAAGCATTCGCAATGAGTTTTTACGGTTCAGTAGAAAGGACTGTAACTGTAGGTAGGCGCGAAATGTCTTTATCTTTGCCGACGGGGAAAATTCCAATGAAAATTAATTCTTATACTAATACTAATAAAGTATTATTTTGTATGAACTTTGGCAGGTCTTGTGGCCATTCCAGACTTATTTGAGTGGAGAGTTCCACTGATAATTGATTCTTATGCTTAAATAAATAGAGTATTAATTTGTACTAATATGGCTGGGTCTGTTGGCCATTCCAGGCCTGTTTCAACAGGCTCTGATTCCAGAAGGTTGTTAGTTCACTTTTTATTTAATGTTGTCATTTGTCAAGAGATATTTAGGCGTTGTTAATCACATTGACCGATGTTTGCTAATTTAATTTGTTTTTAATAATAATTAAACGGTATAGTTGAGCTTTCCTTAAGAGGGATTTGCTATCACCACGCTTTGTATACGGATTGGTGACCGCTGTATATGTGTATGTCTTAAAAATTACCGTGAAGGATTGTCTTAAAAAAAAAGTAACATTAAAAGCCAATTAAACTATATGCAACTAGCTTCCCGCGCGCGGTTTCACCCGCATAACTCCCGTTCCCGTTGGAACTTCATAATTAAATATAGCCTATATTAATCAGTAATAATGTAGCATACAAATGGTGAAAGAATTTAAAAAAAAAATAATTACCATCATCCATCCATCACCATCATTATCGGTCCAGTCCTTTTTGAGCCAATTCGTTACAAACATACTTACATAAAAATCTTTCCTCGTTATAATATTAAGTATAGGTGAAGTTACAACGTAAACGTTAGCTTAGCAGATGAAACCGCGATTTGAAAGCTACTGTTTAATAACTTTAAAAACTCCCTGAATAGGATCCCTAATTTTAATCTAAATAAACCATCTCTTTAATACAGTAGCCGAATAAAAAGCATCACCCAATTTAACCCTCAAATTACAGACATATGCCTCCCATCCCCCGTTGCCAAGCAACGCCCTAGGGTTGTCAAAATCGGAGTCAACTCACCAATTACAATTAGCTTTAGTATTATATTTGTGTAAGCCCTTGTTCATTATCAAATTGTCTTGGTTAATCAATTCTTTCTTGTGTTAGATTTAATTTGGACAATAGGGTCGTTTGAGGGTTGATTAGCATAATTGTTTATTTATAGTACTTTGGTACTTACTTTTTCTTTACTTTATCACGTTTACGACTACTGCTGAACACTCCTCTTAACAGTCCTTGGTAAGTCAGAGCTGTTGAGGGATGTTGCGATAATCACCACGCTTGGCAGACGGATTGGTGACCGCAGTAGGATGGTACGTACTTCAGCTAGTATAATACTTAATCAGGTAAACGCTAATGGCAATTCTCTGTTACACAATTAATTCATTGTGTCTAACTAAGTATTACGACATTTTCTGTTGTGTTATACATTTTCAAAAAATCAAACAGACTGATAAACTATTGTTTAAATGGTCATTGAACAGAAATTTGTAAATTAAATTGACACCACCATTTCTAAATTAGTAAACGAACCTATAAACCAAAATGGCTCTTCGTGCTTTCTGAGGCACGGATGGTAGTCCCTAAACAATGCCTTAGTTTACAAAGAACCATCCGATGCCCTCGTAGACCCGAAGTCTGAGAGGCCCGCGACAGTTGCACAATACTTCCCTAAAATACTACAAGTCATATTCAATCTCATCGCCAGCGACCGCCCTGAACCGAGGTCCAAGCCCCACATGGGGCGCCCTCTTGCGCAGGATGCTTAGTTTGTAGTTTTAAACCATTTATTAAGGCTAGAGCTCTGATCGCCTTTCTGCCCGGTGAAGTAAAAAAAACCTCATGGCTAACTACGTATGTCCATCCAAAAAAAACCTAAGCAATGGATTTCAAATAATTCTTCTACTTCACCAACTTGTTTTACCAACAAAATTCTATATTAATTTAATCAAAATAAAACAATATCAAAAGCTCAGCTATAAAGCAGTGTAAACCATATAATTGGAAAACTCAAATTAGCGATATATTGAGCATCAGGTATCAAGCGGCGTCGGATTGAGTTCATTATTTTGTTACACGACCCTGAAGGGTTAAAGTTGGTGATACCATTACAGGGTAATAAATTAATAGGGGCGGGGGTTAAAAGATGAAAATGTTGTGACAAAGGGATGTAAAATATGGTGTACTAATTATGTGTAAATTTTGAGTTGTGATGGGGTCCTTGATTAAATTTATACTTAATGGATGATAATTTGGAGGTTTAATCTTTGCATATGCCACCGGAAAATAATACGTAAGTTCTTCAACTTCCGTGCAACTCATATTGTTAAATTTAGTTGCCGATAACAGTCAACGCGCATAATTATTATATTATTTACTTAATTGTTATGACACTTGACCTAACCTATCCAAACGACTATGCTACTGTTGTAATAAAACAACAAATCTTCAACTCTAATAAGTTCTGTTGAACCCCTTTGGTTTGGGTTTAGATTTTTTTTTGTTTTAACCACCCGTAGCCTCGTTAGTTTACTAACTAGTTTGTTGATTAACTAACTAGTAAGTTAATCAACTAACTGAAAAGTTGATCAACTTACAATTCTTATTATTTTCCGGTGACATATATATTATTTTGATGCATCATATTGTGTATACATTATTTGTATGAACTACGAAACGTCGTTCTGAGTCTCAAATGTGTCCTATGTCCGTGATATTTGCGTCAACCGCAAAAGAATACCTATATACTTGATTTAGAATAAAAACGGCATCTAAACTTGAAAATTCAACGATTCAATTCTAAAATTTCAATTATTTGTGATAACGAGAAAATCTATGCCGACCACCATTGACCATAGATTTTCTATTGTTTTATTTCCAGTTTACCTGCTTTTCTAATGCTTAAGTATGTTTATTTCTTCACTATTTCAATCCCCGACGTCTGTTAACATTTAATAATCCAAGGGATTACATGTTCTTTCAATCTTGCTTCATTCAAAAAATTGTGCAACTGTTCTCCGGGCATCAACTCGGCAAACTTTTAGTAGAGTCGCTTTTTGTGTCAAGATCCATCGCATGACAAGCTCAAGGCACTGCCGTCCAAACCACCAATTTAATCAAAACACATGCAACAAATTTTCTCAAAACTGTGTTCCCACTTATTAGGCTCACAGACAAAATTACAGACCAAAAATACTAAAGTTAAACCATTAAAAAATCAACTTTATATTCGTGTATATAAAGATCAGTTTTGAATGATCGGATGAATATCAACGCCTACATGAGAAAAAGCAGTAAGTCAGAAATCGTATGTTTTTTTTCAATGTATTTTTTTTTCTTTGCATTGTTTTCTTCGAAGCACGCAACCCAACAATTGTACAGTTTTTCTTCAAGACGGAAGTCTCTGTGTAATTATTTTCAAATTAGTCACAATCGTAGATTTCGGATGTGTCCTAGGCCGTGGGAATAGGGAGGACATTTTTTTTGTGTTGTCTAGTTTAATGTGTTATTTGTTTTTAAGTAGTAAACATGATCGTGTGAATGGTCGAACAATTGGTAGCTTGAAGGTCTGCGAGCGACTTTTGGAGTCGAAATTGTGGTCTTAGTTTGGGTAGCAACGATTATGGAACGGTGTAAGGGCGTCGGACTTATGACCTTTTGGTCGCCGGTCGCCTTTAGATCCCCACGCGTTGCACTACCGTCGTAAACCCACTTGTAACTAGCATTTTAGCTTAGCACGAGGGACTTAACAAGAATACTAGTAGGCTACACTCTGCTAGTAATATTTAACAAAAAAAGTTAAAACAAAGTCTCATCCTGTCAGTGGGTTATGTTTTAAATTATTTCCTAGATGTGATTTACGTCATAAAACCGACCGACTGTTAACCGACTATGAACAATATTAGGAGTTTAAAGGTTACTTTCAGCGCTAACTTTATAAATTTAATGTAGGAACTAACAATTAAAAGCACAAAATAAGAAATACAAAACAAAATTATAATAGAATCATGATAATAAACGTAGAATTATTACTTTGAGGACATTTCGTAGTGAATGAAAGATAAAATCACATTAAATTGCGTCAATGCAAGATAATAGTCGTTTTTGAAAGTTATAATTGGCTTGAATGACGTCATTAATTACTTGAACAATTGAATTTTAAAACAATAAAAAACTAAAATTGTCAAATAAAATTCTACTAATATTATGAACGTCAAAATTTAAATGGAATTTTGTTAATCTTTTACGCTAAAAACTACAAAACAGGTTTGGTTGCAATTTTTCATGGGGATGGTTGATAAAATAGATTAATATATAGGCTACAAAACATCTTGCTACAACCCACTGAAGCATAGTAGCAGTCCAACGTGAGTAAAACCACGCAGCTATATTTACCAATAAACAAGCTCAGGTTTGTTACTTAGTCCGTGTAGAATAACATCATTGGGGAGCATTTGCAATGAAAGTTACCTTTCATTACGACAACCTCCGCGTAGCCGTATTTGGCTCACTTTATATCTCTGGACAAAAATTCTAATATTTCTTTCCGAGTCAGGTTGGCTGAGGGACTACCCTCCCTCGGAAAGCACGTTAAGCCGTTGGTCCCGATTGTTATATTATAATCTATATCAATCGTATAAAAGGGAACGGGCAGCAGCGTTTCTTTGTGTGTTACAACATAATACTGCGGTCACTAACCCAGCGTCTGCAATGCGAGGTGACTATGGCAAACCCCCCTTCGGGAAGAGGCAATGTATGGCTGATAATGAGATTCAATGGTCAAGGCTTGAAAGCATAATCAGAACATAAGAACTATGCTTACGAATGTTAAAAGGTGTAGCCTAATTCATTCAACGGTTTTAGCTGTGTTAATTTATTAGTCAGTAACGTTTGCGATATTTCATTTACAAATGATCTTGCACCTACTTATTTCTAAAGACACTGTTACTATTATTTTACGTTATACTCCATTTTAAATATACTTTTACATTTTTTTAAGCAATTTAAACTCCTTGTTAAACCTGTATAACTACTTACTTATATTATAAAAATATGTATCTAAATTATCTTCATAATATTTATAACCTTTAAAAAGAATCAATATGCAAGAAAATATAAGCCAAGTTGTGGGTAAATAGTAGTGAAGTAATAAATTATAAATGTTATCAATAGATCTACATCATTATAATCCTTGAAGAGTTGTTGGTCCAGTTAGTCAGTTGAGCGTACTGAAACCAAGTACAGGCTGCTTAGTTAAGTTTATACTATTATGATAATATAATTATTATGTTTACAAATAACAAAGTTTGTTTGGAATTTAATTTATAAATACTTTTTAAAGAACTTTCAAAACGCTTGGTTGACGCCACCCGTGACCAGAGGGCTGGCTTGTATTTGGCACAACGAATTAGCATTTTCATTCAACGTGGCATTGCTGCCAGCCTTCTGGGCACTCTTCCGATGGACATCCATGTGGAGTGATTTTTTGAGGCCCTCTAATATCCCACCTTTTTATCTTATTTTAGTTTTATTCTTAGTTTTTATTATGTTTATTAGTTTTAAATATGCATTGTATTTATCATTTAAATGTACTGTATAACATTTATAAATACAATTCCCACACTAGGCCGATTTACTGGATTAACAAACACGAACATCAAGGACACAAAGCACTGACAACTACTGTCCTTTACTATCAGGAATTAAACACAGTACAATATCATCCTACTACAGAGGAGACCAACACCTAAAAAGTGATATTTAAGTTCATGTTAGTCTATAAATACGTGCCACAGATATAGAAAGTTCATCATTGACTTATTTGATACGTGATTCAACGTTATGTATATATATATATATATATAAATAGAGAGAGAGAGTGAGAAACAATTAATTTTCAAAAAAAATACCTATTATCATAAAACGCCATATTTTGTCATGGAATGTATAAGCCGTTTTGCTTCTAAGATATGATATTAACACCTGCTTACTTAATAAAATATTATGTTTTACCTTTAATAATATAGTTTATATTTAATGCTCTTATTAATTTTACAGCTTTCATTATTTTTATCTTTATGATTATTTTTAATATGTAATTATAAACTTGACACAAAATACTTAGGATGTCATTTTAAGAACGACAGTTGTATAAAAAAACTGACAGTCATCCCTCAGACTCCCCGTCAGTGCCGAGCCGAGGTCCAAGTCCAAGAGGGCCCTCTTGCTTTTTGCCCGGTAAAGTAGCAAAAGCCTCATGGTTCGTTGGCGAAATGGATTTCAAATGTAAGACAAGTTTAGTGCAACTGTCCTGAGTGATTTATTTCTCAATATGGAAAAAGAAACAGAAAATGCACTCTTTAGAAAATAACTCAAAAACTACTATACCAATTTCATTCATTCTTTTACTATTATAAATTTAAACTAACAGAGAATCAGATGCATTATATTTTATAATGAAATTCGAAAGATGAAATGAAAGTGGTAAGGCTAGTTTAAAATAACATGTATTTTAAGGTTAAATATTTTTTTTATATAGTTTTGCCTGGGATGTGTAGTTTCTATGAACAAAGAATACGGCAAGAAGTTCGATCTATGAACAGGAGTTCTGTCCACAGTGATTCCTATGAACCGAGATATCTACGAACATATTTTCTGTGAACAAAGTTTTCGGCGAAACGTGATGTTTAGGAATAGAGATTTCTGTATAAGTATAGTGGTATCGTACGAGCGTGTTTCTACCCAACGTTCCACGCTCAAACAGAGCCGAATTAAGATAGCTCGGGGCCTGTACCAATTTTCTGTCTCGAGGCCCCTCTTAGTAATGACTCAGAGTCGCTCAACGAGCTTTTTTGTAGGCCTATTAGTCCACCAATTTCTTGCTTGCGCACGTAACTTGGTGTGCGCCCCCCCCTAATCACGCCCCCCCCCCCCCCAAATTGACCCCCCCCAATCTCGAGGCCGCCCAAAGCGCAGGACCCGTAGCATTTGCTACTCTTGCCATCCGGCACTGCGCACAAGTATTATAGCAGCCCTGCTAGCATGTTTATTACTAACTACACTTCCATGATATGAATTGACGGCTGAAGTAACGATAGCTTATCTATCGGTTACGCCTGTTGGTGAAGGGGCGGTATAGAGGACGGGAAATGGATGGGTGGCCACAGAAAGCGTAGAAAGTGTTGCGTGGAAAATTGCAGTTGCTCTGACAGAGATATACTTTCCATTCTTAGGAACTTGTAATATAAATATTACTATTTTCATGTGCGTGGTTTCACCCGAGCAATTCCCGTTCCCGTGGGAACTTCATAATTAAATAAAGCCTATAGCCGACAACCTCCGTAGCGTAGCGGTATTTAGCTCGCTTTATATCTAGGAGGTCGTGGGTTCGATCCCCACGCCGGACAAAAAATCTTTGTGTGAGGGACTACCCTCCGGGCCTCGGAAAGCACGTTAAGCACGTTGGTCCCGATTGTTATAACATCATCTATAATAATCGTATATCAAGGAATGGGCAGCAGCGTTTCCTTGTGTGGTACAACATAATACTGCGGTCACCAACCCGCCTGCCAAGCGTGGTGACTATGGCAAAAACCCTCCGTTGAGAGGAGGCCCATATTCAGCAGTGGAGGTTATACGGGCTGCTAATGATGATGATGATATAGCCTTCCTCCATAAATGAGCTATCTAACACTGACAGTATTTATTTCTAATCAGTCTCGTAGTTTCTGAGATTATCGTGTTCTAGCAAAAATATTCATATTTAGTTATGATGTTCCCACGGGAACTAGACCATCGCGCGCAGGAAGTTTTTTTTTTTTTTTTTTAATTCTATATAGACCTTTGTTTGGCCACAATCTCACCTGATGGTAAGCGACGATGTGGCTGACGATGGATCTCAAAGGTCTGGAGACACTTATTCACTCTTGACTAGTTATCTTATTAATAAGCAGGTGCGCTGAATTTTGAATAATTGGTTAGTTAAAACTTTATTTATTATCTCAGTAAAATACTGACCTACCCACGTACCATCAATATCTAGAGCTCAGACCCATAAGGTCGGATATGCCATTATACGTCAAAAACATTCGTCGTATGTTCCTTTACCGTAACTATACTGGCACTTACGACCAAATGCTTCTGAAGATATAGTACATCCGTCCCTATGCTTCTGAGATCTTGATATAATTTATTCTATAACTATGTTATTCTACTATTTCCTCAGAAGGTTACAGAAATGGCCGCGATTTGCTCGAAGTGCTGCCTCATTGTGTGCTAGTACATACGATATGATTGATGTGTCAAGACTACCGGAAAATTTATAGTAAATGACTGTGTTGTGTGTTTGTATGTATGATCTGAATGGTAAGGTTAAGACGTACAATCTTGGAAGCAGGAAGTAGTATTAACCTTTTGAGCGCCAGGGTCACAAATACGTGACAAGCGAAAACTGTCCCTGAGCGCCAACGACACAAATATGTGACAAAAACAGCGGTACATTAAAACACGAAATAAACTATTTAAACATTACTTTAATGCCTATTTATTTATATACCTGTAAAATAGAAGGTCCAAAATTTATTTATTTCCATAAAACTAATTAAATTGCATTATAAATATTGAGAAATTTTACGTTAAAAAGAAACGTATTTGCGGTGAATTTGTGGCCTGGCGTTGAGGGCAAGTTCATGCGTTTTTGCTCTGGCGTTCAAAAGGTTAAACATACCTACATATACACTGTATGTATATATAGGTACTATATGTTTCAGCAATGTTCTTTAAACCCTTCCTTAGTGCACACCTACGTCACTAAAGGGATCATCATCATCATCAGACCGTATAACGTCCACTGTTTAACATGGGCCTCCTCCCGAGGGAGGGTATTTGCCCGTTCCTTGATATACGATTATTATAGATGATGTTATAATAATCGGGACCAACGGCTCAACGTGCTTCCCGAGGCACGATGGGGAGTCCCTCAACCAACCAGACCCGGAAAGAAATCTTAGAATTTACACAAAGACTCCTTGTCCGGAGTGGGGATCGAACCCACGACCTCCGAGATTTTTAAGCGAGTCAATACCGCTACGCTAACGGAGGTTGTGACTAAATGAATATTTGTGCAAAATTCCATGGCTTTAATACCAGCGGTTTCGGTTTTGCGTAGATCTATCAGTCAGTCAGTTTTCTATTTTTAAATATATATACATAGAAAGATATACATTTTTTTATAGAATTAAAAATTACAGAATAAAATGACTTTGAACCTGTGTTAGGGGCGACCGTACGTACAATTTAGATTATCTTGTATTGCAAGGCATAAGAGCTCATTTTGTTTTGTACATTTAGTTATTATTGCTGTCTCCTCGAGGGACTTCATAATTAAATATAGCCTATATTCTTGGATCACGTAGCTTTCGAATGGTGAAAGAATTTTTGAAATCGGTTTACTAGTTACGGAGCTCATTCAATGCAAACAAAAATTAGTATAGAAAACTAAATTGTCTCACTTGATAAGATATTCAAGTAAAACATAATTAAAATTATTATTAAAAGGTACCAACATTGTATATAAACCTTTTTTATTTCCATAGATACCAGTAAATTTTTATTAATAACTGAATTAGCTTTTTATCAAGTTTTTACTTGAGGTTTACTCAAACTGTTTTACAAAGAAAACGAAGTGAATGGAAACTAATTTTCTTTTAACATTATTATTATTATATAAAGTAGCAGTTTACTTCGTTTAGTATATTTAGAAAATTTGTAATTATTTTTCGGTTGTTACGAAAAAGCAACCATTTTGATATTCCACAGACAGTAAAAAGTTTTTAAGTACTTTAAAAAAATAACATCAGAATTCCAAATTCAAAAATCAATTTCCAACCATCATTTCGTCACGTCACAACCTAAATACAGTTATTACTGGGAATCCTACTCTATTATCTTGGTACTAAGGCGGTTATTCTCTTGTGCTGTCATAATTGTCACTGAAAAGTGCAGCTTGCGGTATTTTTGCCTCACGTAGCGTGGTCTCGGGTTGAGATCTGTCATTACTGTGATAACACTGTCTGTCTACGTGCAGAACTGTCCGTTGGTTTAGTGGTGCGTTCGCGCGGTTGTCGATAGAATTAAGATGGCGGATTTCAATTGTGACAGCTGTCATTTTGTTAAGATACCATGTAATCAATAGATATTTTATGAAGCTTAACCTTTGGGATAATGCATGTTTAAGCAACAATCATTTGGAAATCAGATTCATTTATATAATTCTGCTATTACTTTTTAAATATTAACTCATAAGTATCGCAAAAAATAATTATAAGGTTAAAGAATCAAAATATTTTACGTCCAACAGACATTTTTTTAGCAATTTCTTTAGCAAAGTATTTCGATATTGGAGTATTAGTATATAAATATCTATGCAATAATAATTTCTTAGAATATAATGAATTTATAAAAAACTCCCCTAAAAAAAAAACTAAAAGCCATAGTCCCTCAATCTCCCCGTCAGCGACCGCCCTAAGCCGAGGTCCAAGTCCCACAGGGGACGCCCTCTTTCGCAGGTTGTTTAGTTTGTAGTGTTTAAACCATTTACCTAATCTGGAGCTCTGCTCGCCTTTATGCCCGGTGAAGTAGCAAAAGCCTCAGGGCTAACTACATATTATGTCCGTCCGAAATACTGAACTAATAGAAATAGAGAGATAGACGTCGATTCACAGAGCAGCCATATTTCAGCACGAATAGCTGCCTTATTTGTACTGACATAAGAATACTAACGATAGTAAAATTTTATCGATACTATATACATGCCATCACTAAACTATACATACTTATAACTACATGTTGTTTGTAAACATATAATTAGTTGGTAGGACGATGCATATCATGAATTTCTTTGTGTGCATCACCCGTGCGTCACCTACACTATAACTACGGTACGCCTACGTGCATACTCTGTTTGTTTGTATGTGTGCATGAGAACTAGTTTTGTACCGAGTATATTATGAGCGATTGTCGTAACAATTTTACGACTTATGGCCACACGGAGTTGATCAAATTAATTTTATTTATTGTTTTTTGAGTTGCAACTAGGTATGTTTATTATAGAAATGTTAAAATTTAGGAACGAAGTGTCTGTCTACGTATTCAGATTATCACAGCTAATGTAAAAGAAAGAGCCTTAAGGCATTGGTAAAAGCGTTTTGTTTAGTTTACTGAGTTAACTCAATATTTTGTTTTATCCTAGCACTTGACTGAAATGTAATCCAAGGACTGTTTTTATTATTATTTAATTGTGGGAACGTTGCACGTTGCAAAATTACTAATATTTTAATTAATAATAAACTAACTGTAGTGTGAACCTTCCCTGAGCAACGTAGAATGAACTAATTTAATTTAAATTACCATTTTTAGTTATATCATATTATACCTACATAGGTATATACAACTAAAACTGATAATTCAAAATTGTTTTTTTAGATCTAGTGTTATTTGTTCAATATAATCATTAGTGATATCTGTTTGAGTCTGGTTGGATGCATACCATACCACACGTTAAAGCATATAACGCTGTTGATCCCGATTGTCATAACATAATCTGCAACAATAGTAGTAAACCAGGTAAAAGGTAGCAGCTGTAAAAATATAAGATCATTGCAAGATCATGCCATTTCAAGAGAGGCCTATCAACAACCACAAGCTTTTTTTTTCGAACGGACATATGTAGTTAGCCACGATGCTTTTGCTATTTTGCCGGCATAAAGGCGAGCAGGGCTCTAGCCTAGATAAATGGTTTAAACATTAGATACTAAGCAACCTGCGCAAGAGGGCATCCGTTGTGGAACTTGGACCTCGGCTCAGTGCGGTATGTATAACCGTAGACATAACACGGCCACTTATCTCTTTCAAAAACCTGATTAAACATTCATAAATTAATGAGTTAACTCAACGACACAATAAAAAAGTTGGCATTAACTAAACGTAATATTAAAAACGCTAAAAATAAACCTTATTTTTTTACAATATCATTCGTAAAGCCGCATTATTACCGAAAAATAATTGTTGACAGACCAAAATAATTAATTATAGCAAGCAATTTTATCTGTATTTAAGCGAAGTAATTGCTATTATTATGTTGTACGAGATATATATCAGCTTTTAGTAGTAAATTAGTAATTAAATGTCTTTGTTAATTTTATGTATTTAGTGCAGATTTTTTACATAATTAACGGGCTGTGTAATTGTTTAATTGTTAATTTAATCTGTGGTGTTACACTTGATTTGTGAATCAGAGAGATTGGCGAATAAAGGTTTTATTTTTAATTTTTGACAGTTGTTTTTTTAAATTTGTTTTGAAAATATAATGATTTGTTAGCAACCGTAACAAGAAACAGTGGCGATGCGAGTCCTAGACAAGTCCCGTAACTATCAAAACTGATTGGAGATGCCCTCTATTACACACTTTCGGGGCTCTTGTAGCCCGCCTTGTGCCCCGTATTGATACAGTAGCTACGCCCCTAAATAATATAATTTTTAGTAATAACGAAGAAATTTACGTGCAAATACTAAGTAAATACTTACGAAACTAAGCTTTTTTTTAAGACAGCTACCGTACTAGGTATATTAATCTCTGAATTGCGGGGAAGTTTAACAACACTAGTTTACGAACTTAACAAATTAATAAATATATTGTATCCTTAAAATAAAGGCATCCCGTTATACTAGTTGTCTTTGAATACACAATGTCAGAGCTACAAACATTTTAAACTATTTGAAAAACTAATAAAGATAATTAATACACTTTATTATCCATAAATTAATTTTATGGTTGTAAAAACATTAATAGAACGATTTAGCTTCTTCAATTTATTGTTTTAATGCACTTTTAGAGTGAGCTGTGGTTTTAATTGTGTTTTTTTTTATTTGCGATGTTTTCGTGTTTTGGCTCAAGAATTTTATGCATTTTTTTATGATAACGGCGGTTCCGTTTCCTAATTAGTCTTAATAACTGACTATTTTGAGATGGAATATTAAAATTTACTTGAATAATCTTGTGCAAAATGTATTTTGTATAGTTTAAAAAAATGGCTAGGTACCTCTATCATCCATGTAAAATATATAGTCGCTATTCTATATGATACTAGATAGGTTATCGTTCGATTATCGAAAAAAACATCGTTAACACCAAATACAACATACAATAGTTGGTTCGTATAGAATTCTCAAAATCATACAGTTTTTTTATGTTTCAATGTCAAATTTCCATTGACAATTTTAAAATCATAGACAACAAAAATATTATAAACATGTCAATTTCAAACCAAAGACAGTTTTCTTTTTAATTTTAAACAATAGACAACAAAAAGATAATTTAATCATGTCAATTTCAAACCCTAGACAGCGAATAGTGAATAAAAATGGCTATTTCGTATCGAATTCTTATAAAACCTTCGTATACCGTCCATCATGACCTCCGAATGTTAGCTCCCCGGCCGTTCCGCTCGCTGGCTCTGTAATTGATGTGCATAAACACGCCGTTAGCTACAGGCTGCTAGTTATTTGTTTTTTTTTATTGCTTACTTTTTTTTTGGTAATTACTAGAGTTACATCTGTATTTACAGATAGTATACGAAAAATTATGTGGTGTATTTGTATCACTGTTTACCAGATACGTGTAAGAAAATGTACAAATGTACTTTACATACTTTATTATTAATATAACCCTGGATTTGTAAATTCTTCAGCTTCAGTACACAAACAAACTGTTTAGCTTTATAATATGAGTTTGTGTACTATAAAGCTGAAGAGTTTGTATGTGTTTCAATGCGATAATCCCAGAAATTACTTGTCTGATTTGTAAAATTCCTTCACCATTAGGAAGTTAAGTTAACCAGGAGCAACATAGGTTATATTTAATCATGAAGTCACTCCAAGAACGAGAATGACGCGGGTAAAATATTTGTATGAACCAGATAGTTGTTCTGAGTCTATGAATGCTTTGTGTCTTTATGAGAGATGCTACAAAAAAATGAAGAAAATATTTTATACACAATGGACCCGAATCGTTTTATTTAGTGAAAATGAGACAACGAATGAATTTAATTAGGTTTCAACAATGCCAGGCTACAAAATAGTGAAACCTCCTTTATACAAATAAATTTAGAAAGCCCACACAAACGTAATTAATCAATCACCAAAGCACTTCACGAACATCCTATATCTGTACCCATACATACAAAACTGACATACGGATACACAAACAAACACACACATACAAATATCATACAAACGTCGACTCGTGCGCATCGGAGCGTAAATATATTTTGTATGAACAAAACTGTTATTTTAAAATAATAATTGGTGTGCATTCATGATTGTCAATGGCGGTATTTTTTTTTCTTTTGTGTCTCTGTCATTATCTTTTGCCTTTTTACCTAGCATTTAATGGGGGGACGAAATTAATTTTTCCGTTTCCAGTGACCAAGGTTATTATTATGAGTAATACACGTTTATTCAAATATATAATATGTAGTCTTACCGATTATGACCATGGCATTTGGAATCTAAGATTAAACAGCGTAGGAAATATTTACATGAACAAACACAGGTGCACTCTATATTTCTTTACTCTAAGTATAACTCTTAGCTTGTCATGTGGTTTTCGTCTTAAAATAGACCACCTTATGTCTTCGTTCTTCCTGGTATCGTAATGGACGACTAACGGACATAGAGCTGATGGATGGGCAGCAGCATCTATCAGCTCAAGGATACTCACCATTTTACTGCGATCACCAATACTGCCAAGTGTGGTGATTATGACAAAATCCCTCAACGACTCTGGCTTGCTAAGATCTATTAAGTGGAGGTCCATGTTCAGCAGTGGATGTAAACAGGCAGTTGAAGAAGTAACTCTGAGGTTTTACAGACAATGTGAGAGATCTTAAAGCTAAGTGAATTCTAAGAGGAACGGGTTAAACACCACCTACTTTTTGACTTTAAATTGGCAATTAAATATTGTACTATTGACACATTTTTTTGTTCAACTCAGGACTAATACTTGCGACCTCTAGTTATGGCATATAACTGCTAAACACTGGCCTTTAGTTTTAAACTGAAGGTCTTTGTAAGCAAATGACTTTCCCGCCTTTAATGCGGATAGAATTTTAGTCTATGATTCATTGTCGTGAGAATTACAATATAAATACAGAACTTAGTTCTAGGTCTTTTCTATGATATTACATTTATCTTTTCGCGAAAGAATACAATTTTAAGTCTTTTTTTTATTAATGCCATAATCATTGTATTAAAATACCAGGAAAACAGTTCTTAAATAAAAAAAAAGTAGTCAAGTGTCTTTTCATGATTAAAAATCCTATTTATGTAAATAATAACTATTATTAAAATATAGGTACTAAGTAATTTTTCCTACAAAAGAATTTACCGTAAAGTATTAAATGATATAGAATTAATATCTTAGATTAAGAATAATATATAAATATCACATCATTTGAATACTATAACTCCAAAAAGAGACACTATCTCGGATTACCAAAACTTTTTGGCGGCAATCAAACCAAATTAACTTTCGAAGCAGAAGTTATACTCTAGAAGGTTTGACAGGAACAAATTGTTGCCAGACAAAAAAAATGTGTAATAGTAAATACAATAAACGAACACTGTATTTTTAATACTATTTAACCTTTGTATTTCAATTTATACACTTCGTTACATAAAAATATATCTGTTTTTTTGCAAACTCCTGTTTCGCACGAAACTATAATTCTTTAACTCGATTCAAATTTATTTTGAATGGTCAGGATTAAAAAACAAATTTCCATTCCAGTATAATTTTATACTTAAGATGCCGTAACATTTATTTACCTATGTAGTTTTTGAGCTGACACACTAACATACAAGTATTTTACATTTATATTATCTTTGTTTAAAGTGTATTACAGCTGTCATGGTATTTCCAGATTAGAATAGACCAACCCATATCTTCCATGGATGTAGAAAGAGAGGATGGGCAACAGCGTCTATCGAACTCAAGGTTACCTACCATCTTACTGCGATCACCAATCCGCCTGCCAGGTGATGTGACAATATCCCTTAACAAACCTGGTTTGCCAAGGTCTGTTAAGTGGAGGCCCATGTTCAGCAGAATGAGTTAAGCATTATTCCAGCTTCCTCATGATGAAATCTGTTATTTAGCCGTATAGCTATTGCCTACTATTTTTTGACGTAATCATCATTAGTCCATATAACGTCCACAGCTGAACATTCGTAAAAGGCACCATGGTTGGTTTAGTAAGCGGTTTGGTAACCGCAGTATAGCCACCAAATCTATGTATACTATACTATTATAAAGCTGCAGAGTTTTTTTGAACGCGCTAATCTCAGGAAGTACAGTGTTGGATAGTCCATTTATCGAGGAAGGTCCATTTTTCCCACGGGCACGGGAGCTACGCGGGTGAAACCGCGCATGGGAAGCTAGTATATAATAATATTTTTAAAACAGTATTAGCGCCTATTTTATTATGGCGGCTACCATTTTTATGCTCGTGAAAACAAATAAAAGAATACGTTTACTAGCGCTTAACATAAATAGAGTGAGTGATAAGATTTATAGCGCTCACCGATCGCCATGTTTTTACAATTAATGGCTGTGAGTTTACAAGAATTTATCTAATGATAAGATGTACACGTATTAAATTTAAAAAAAATGTTATAACGTCCATATTTTGCTTTATACGAGTAAATTTTGAATACCTATTTTATGTAATCTTTTGTTTTATCCCTTTAGGGGGCGAAATTATTTTATATAAAATTATGACCCCTAAATAGTAATCCCCTAAAAATAAATCTTATCTCTCTATCCTATACCTCTATCATAACAAGTGTGTCATAAATGCAACGGTTTTAAAACTAGACTATTTTGGTTTTTTTTTTCAAAACTGTCATCAGTCGGTTTGTAATCTGTCAATTGTTATAATAAAATAATGTCATTGTTTCAAACGTCATTTATACAAAAAAAAGACCACAAATTCGAAATGTCATTTTTCAAATGTGTCAAAAATGACATTAATATTAAAAAAAGCACTACAAATTCTATTTTTAAAATAAGAACGGTGAACCAGTAGTTCCGAGCCACTAGCCAGTAACACTGGGGCTGCGATGGTCATTAAATTCCCATAAATAAGAGAGCTACCGATCGACATATGGGCGACATCCACAGCCTGCTCTTGTAAAAATAAAAATTGCTAGTCTATAGAATATTTAGAACGGACATTGGTTATATTGTTAAAAAATAATATATTACTTATTTTAACTTTTATGTTATATTTGAGCCTTCAAAAATAAGCTTTTGCCCGTGACTTCTTTCGCGTAGTTTTTGTTTTCGTCATACAAACTTTGCTTCCCCATTTAATCTCTTTAGGGGGTGAATATTTGAAAATCTTAGAAAAAATAATTAGGTACATGCCAAATTGAAATGTATTTTTTCCAAGGCACGGAGGCTAGTATTTGATTTAACAAAGATTCTCGTCCGACGTAGGATCTTTGAGATTTAAAGTAGGCAGATATTGTCACTATTAAATACATAAAAACATTTCCTCTATTAATTACTATAAAATATTCATAGAATAACATTAGTGAGGTTAATATTACTGAAACTAGGTATAATAAAATTATAAAATATGAATACTTACTTTAACTTGTTATTACGTTTTACTTATAAAATAACGGTTTAACATTACTTACAGCGGGATTTTGCTAAGTATTAATGAAATTTACATTAAAATAACTATTAATGTTTAACTTTAATTTTTTTTATAAATTACCAATTTATACAAAAAGGAAAATTATAGAAACCCATTTGTGAAATTATATTTGTACTGTTTTTCCAATACTATATAACCTATATTATTCCCATAAAAAAAGTAATCCTACTAATATTATAAACGCTAAAGTTTGTAAGTATGGATGGATGAATGTTTGTTACTCTTTCACGCAAAAACTACTGAGTGGATTTGGCTGCAAGTTTGCACGCTCCGACGCACTGGAGCAGAGTGACGTGGGTAAAACCACGGGGCGCAGCTCGTTAATAATAAATCTTTAAAAATCAAAGATTCATTCTGGGTCTGGTTGTTTGAATGAATTTGACCAATGGCTTGACGTTTTAGAGGACTGGAGGTTTGCAGTCCTCTATAACGTCAAGCCATTGGTCCCGATTGTTATAACATAATCTATAACAATCGTATATCAGGGAACGGGCAGCAGCGTTTCCTTGTGCAGTATTACAACATTATACTGCGGTACCAACCCGCTTGTCAAGCGTGGTGACTATAGCAAACCCTCGACAAAGTTCCATGTTGAGCAGTAGAAGTTATACGAACTGATGATGATTGAAATAAAATACACTTGTGCAATTTCTAAAATATTTTATGTCATGAGTATGAGCATACATATTCACATTGTATTAGTTGGTAAGTATTCGACTTCGTTATAGGTGTTTGGTTGAGGATCATAAATATTTACTAATATTACAAAGAGGCAAAGTTTGTGAGGTTATTTGGGGGTAATCTCTGGATCTACTTAACCAACTTTACCAATAGAAAACCACATTGTTTTTGAGTGTCATGGGCGATATTTTAAGTCAAGGTTTCCACGAAAACGGTACCTACGCGAGTAAAACTGCGCGGGACAGTTTGTTTTTTATATTTTCGTAATGCATTCTACATAATTCGAAAATGTCGTATTAATAAAAAATATGTAGTAAAAAAGTGATACTTTAAGTTTTATTTCATGTAAAGTGTGAATTAATGGTCTATTCTTACATACCTTTAATCTCCATAATTATACGCTCTATGAATTGTTCATGGCATTAAAAAGTTGGTACTAAAAGCAGTTGTGGCATATTTTGGTTTAAAAAAATATCTGACAGTTGTCGCTTGTCTATTGTAAGTATGTTAGAGAAATAAATGAATCATGTCATGTAAAGTTTTTCTTTCAATTAATAAAACATGTTGTTAATATCATTACCTACTCATTAAAATTTAATATTTCCAGCTCTGAAATTGAATTGGAAATGAAATGTCGATATGTTGTGTAATATAGATTAATTAGCAAGTATTATGACTCGAATAATACGTTGTTTCGATTCCACGTTTGTTTCAAATCGATATTTTATACAGAAATTAAATAAGATGTAACCTTTGTCCGCGTGGCATTGTTACTTAAGGCATTTTTTTTTAAATAAAAATGCCTTTGCTAATCGCCAGTTTATCTCTGTACCAAATTTCATCAACATCGGTTTAGTGGTTTAGCCAGACAGAAAGTCAGCTCTGGAAGAGGCAGACAACTATTATAAATCAAATATCAACTATTATTAATGTAAAAATAATTCTTGCTTTTCATAATAGTAAGTAGGAATGGCAAAAGCCTTGAGGCTAGCTCCGACCACAAAAAAACTGGCTTCTCAAATCCAACTGTGAGTTATCTGTCAAATTTAGTAGGTTACGCTGTTTTTATTTTTACATTAAGCATTTTTAATTCGTCATCAAAATAATAAGCAGAAACACCAACGACAATGTTTCAAGAAAAATTAATCTTCACATTAATCTTCAAACAATATGAGTTCCAACACTACAGATCGTAAACCGCGTAACAATAAAAAACGATTAAAATCTTAATCATTTACTTCACGTCTAATATCTTCTGAAGCCAAGATAATTGTATACGTTATTAGTTGGCAAGGTGTGAAGCTACCTTGTTTAGTGGCAGACATTTTGTATTAAAACAACAAAAAAGTACCATAGATCTATTATTTAATTGGACCGCGAAAAAAGATGACTTAAGAGTACCATAAACAAACTAAAATAACTAGGTGGACTGAAAAAAAATACTGCCTATCAAAAACTAACTTTTTTCATGTGGAAAAGCGATGGATGATAGATGGATTATTTTCGAAAACTTTTAGAATCGAAAGTGTTCCAGAGAAAAAAAAGGAAAATGTGTAATGCCTTTGATAAAATAAACATAATAATTCGTATTTTTGTAATACCAAGAGTTCATATTTAAAATTATAAATTTTGATTTGTTGTCTTAACGCTGGCAAGTTGAAAAAATTTAGATGATTTTTTGTATTTTAAGTAACTTTTAGGTGTAGTTACATATTATATTTCATATTATTTAGAATTATGTTTGTTTTATACTGATAGTTAGTATGCTAATGCATTTTGAAATCAAGTTGGCATTACAGAAAATACCTTTGTAAATATATTTCTTCTAAGTATGGAATATTTTTTTTACATAGTCATTTTACTATGAGAGATTAATAGAAGATTTTTATCTGTTTACATTTATTCAAGATGGCGTCGTCACGGATGACAATCATCTTAATGGCGTTATCTCGCCATCGACCTTACATGCATCCGTAGAAACTTTGAAATTGTTTTATTTATTTTTAATGTCTTGTTTCAAGACGTATTAAGTTATACAAGTTTGAGATAAAAATATAAAAGGATTTCTGAAAAATATTGTGATTCGTCGGTTATACCTACTTTAAACTGTTGGCTAAACCAGTGAAATTTGCTATGTAGATCGACCAGACTTTCATAATTCATTGGCAAAGGCTGGCACTCAATTCCACGGGTACAATGGCGGACACAGGTAGCTTGATATAAAGTAGTAGTTGGAATACCTAATGTTACAAATATTTGTACTTATATTCCTTCACAAAAGTCTGCATGCAACGACCGAAATACCTACCTTTCATAACTCCCACATAAGTCCGAGAAATAGCGGTAGGCAGTAAATCGTACACCATAGCTTACCTGTAACAAGAAACCGAAAAAAAATTAGACCACGTCACAGATAGAATAAATATAAATTTTGGCGCCGAAACAAACGCTAGCCGCCATAAATTCTAGTCCAATAAAAAAGCAATTTAAAATACATTCAAATTTCAAAAAGAGAATGCGGCCACCATCTTGTTCAGACCCCTCAACCGTTGAAGTTACACCGAAATTTCGTTAGTATCAAGGGAAAATGAGAGGTCCGATTACAATGGTTGGTTCCCGTGGTTACTCACGCAACCGTGACGTCATTGTTCGGTAACCACGCTCGCTGCACAGCGTTATAACTTCACTATCGTGAGATTATCGTTTGTACTGTTAGTTCGCTTTTGCACATAAAATGGTTTTTATTGACAGATAAAAAATATGATAACAGATAGTCGCGATATATGTTTTTAATTGCAGCTTATCTGGTGGAGGTTCAGGAATCTTATATACAGAAATCTTGATGAAAACAAGAAATAAATAATACTTTTCGCAGCTCTTTAATTAACACTGGTTTGGTATTTCTTTATTAGCTGTTGCTTGCAACTTGTTTCGTGTAAGAATTACTTTAATGTTTATTTGTTACTAAACAACGTAGTCAACAGACAACCTCCGCAGCGTAGCGGTATTTGACTCGCTTTAAATCTTGGAGGTCGTGGGTTCGATTAGCACGCCGGATAAGTTTTCTTTCCGGGTTTGGTTGGTTGAGGAACTTCTGTGCCTCAGAAAGCACGATAAGCTGTTGGTCCCGATTGTTATAACATCATCTGAGATAATCGTACGTAAAGGAACTGGATGCAGCGTTTCCTTGTGTGGTAATATATAATACTGCGGTCACCAACCTGCCTACCAAGCGTAGGCAATATAAGAATTAGTTTTCTGAAGATCTGAGTTAAAATATATGTACCTATATATTTACTTTAGGTATTATTGTTATTGTATTAACTTACTACATTTTATATTCTTACTAGTGTTAAAACGTAAAGTTTGAAGGTACGTGTGTATGGGTGTTTGTTACTCTCTCACGCAAAAAGTACGGAACGGATTTGGCTGAAAGTTTGCACACGGATAGTTTATAAGCCGGATTAACATTAAAGCTTCAAAACATCACGCTGGAGCAGAATAGAGCGGGTAAAACTGAGGGACGCAGCTATTAATGGATAAAATGCATAAACATACATACAATCAATAAGTAACTAAATAATATAAAAAAGCTTACTATTCTACTATTCTTCTTATTAACTATTCTAAAACTATACGAAGTACTTGACAAAGTTCTCATTTAAAAGAAGTAAAATTTTTGCAACCGGTTAATTATTTTGTTTTATCGCCACAGCTCTAGTGACTCAATCATGAAGGTGCTTTTGAAACCTAGTGTTCTTGATTCGAGAAAAATAATTGTGTTCATCACAAATTTGCTTTGTGTCTTAACTACGTAAACTACTACAATAAAAAAAAATCAAAAGAAAACGTTTCGTTACTCACACATTTTAAGCCATATCTCTACATCATAGATTAACAGTTTATTTTTCTTAAAAAAAATACAGTTAACAAAACCTCTAGTACACACGCAATTCAAAAACTAACATCTTGACGTTTCCGGTTACTAAAAACATCGGATGACGTGTAACTAAATTAAAAAAATATATTAACATTCTAAAAACTGTCTTGAAATCTTTAAAACAATGTACATAAAGTTCAAAATAGTATGCAATCGACTTATAAAAATCGAATACGCGCAACAAATTTAAAATTTCATTAAAAAACTGCGATGAAATCCCTAAAACTATTAACACAAAGTTGATAATCGAATAGAATCGCCAAAAAAGATGGAATGGTGTTGCCATTTCATCAAAAAGGAGCCTCTTGATTCGGGTTCTGTTATTTTAAGTTAATGTAAAATATATAATATTATTTATTATTAAAGTAACCTCAATTCGCCAACTGTTACAGACAGACAGATCGTCTGTCTGTAACAGTTGGCGAATTGAGGTTACAGTTAAGTATTTAAGTAAGTTAAGTTGTGTTTTAGTAATGTATCTAACTTATATGAAGTTACTTATAAATATTAATGTACACCCTCCTCTCTCCAGTTCCCGTGACAGCTATAGTATACAATATAGCTTATAATTTGTATATAATATATTAGTTTCACCCGCATAATTGACAATGAAATGAAATAAATATTCAAATTAGACCAGTAGATATTTTCTTGTAGATTAGCCCGTTCAATCAAACAAACGAACTTTTTGATAGATCAATTAGATTGAGTATAACGTAACTTTCTAATCCTACTAATATTATAAACGCGAAAGTTTGTAAGTATGAACGGATGGATGGAAGGATGTTTGTTGCTCTTTCACGCAAAAACTACTGAATGTATTTGGCTGAAAGTTTGCACGCGGATAGTTTATAAACTGGATTAACATATAGGCTACAAACTATCACGCTCCGACGCACTGGAGCAGAGTGACGCGTGTAAAACTGCGGGCGTAGTTAGTAATGTTCATATAACGTCACAGCTGGAAGATTTTAGCTTTATATTGAGGAACACCAACCCCCGTTATTAGGGTTCACATTAACAATTTCAAATCAATAATATTCAATTTTATAGAGTTATTTATTTATTGATGATAATAAAGTCATAAAATCTCACGGTAGAGCGATTTCAATGTCCCTTCAAACTGATATCATCAGCTTTTAACAATTACAAGTTTTAGTGTGTGATGTTATTCTGGTACAATTTATGCCAAGTGTTAGCCACGAGGCTTTTGCTACTTCATTAGCTCTAGAGGTATTACTCAATCAAATCAATATTATAAAGGCTTTCTGACTATGTGTTATGCATTCACGCCTAAACGATTTATATATATATATATAACAATTAATCCACGCGGAACAAGTCGCAGGAAAAAACTAGTAATATTATAGATACAAACATTAAGATGTTTGTTAATGAATCACGTCAGAACGGCTGAAATTTTGCACAGAAATAGTCTGAAATGTCACATAGATTGTTTGGCTCAATAAAAATATAGAGATCCGTGAGTAAGATAGCGATAATAGTACAATACATCCAAGTTCTCTCACAAAGCTATATATAAAATTTATTATTAATGACTCCTTGTAACGTTATTAAACCAATATAATCAACAATTAGTAACACCAATTACTTGGCAACACTGGTCAGAATAAAACAGTACTTTCGCCTACAAAAAAAAGACAAAAGACTGACCCCACGATATTCAAATTTGGAATTATGAATGGTTGCGCCTGAGTTCCGTTCGGTTAGGGTTCTTGGCATTTAAAACCTTGTTAGATGTTAAAATATAGTTTTAAACGTATTTGTTAAATTTTTTTTGACATAATAATAGTATTAAAAGCACAATAATAAAGGTATTATTTCCCGTCATCAAAAAATATAACGTCTCGAATCCTATAAGTACAAAATAAAATAAGGCACAGTACGCGGACTACAAACACAAACAAAATTTATTGCCAATGTTGTAATATATATTATATCAGTAAATCAATTTAATCCATATTATTTTGGAGACATTCGCATGAAGATAAGTTAAGATACATCAATCTATTTATGACATTCACTACATTTTCATTCTTTTTGGTATATTACTAAGTTCAATAAAACAAATGCTTTCTCAAAATTCAAATTTGGAACGGAACCAGAACTACCCGAACATCATTCACATTCAAATCATTCGTTCATTTTTTTCTACTAGACGAATGATTGATAGTTCGTTTGATGTCTTTTTTTGTTCGTTGCGTCATTAGTAGTTAATTAGTTGTGAACTTGTTCATTTGTTACTATGATTGAACGAGAAGGAAATTTGGATGCGGTAGTTTTATTTATTTAGGATTTTGTTGGTATAGTGAAAAATAAGTTGCAATTTTGTTTCTAACTTATGTAGAGCCTATGTTTTATTTAACTGTTTAATTAAGGTATCCTAAATTAGCAACTTAAATTTGGTAAAAAACGTCGCTGGATGAGATTCATGTTGAGCAGTTGACGGGCGTTATACGGACGTACGAAACATTGAAATATATATATATATATATATTATTAACTTGACAGTATTTGTTACCTGAAGGTTACAAATAATTCTGTAAGCTCTTTAAGGTTACAAAACCTACCTAGACATTGAAAACGTCTGATATATTCAACGTGTAATAATATAGAAAAAAACTTTATGGCTAACTAAACCACCATGAGACTTTTGCCCGGTAAAGTAACAAAAACCTTATGGCTAAACTACATATGTTTGACTGCAATAAAAGCTGTTGAATTATGTATTAAAATTTTAATAATTATTTAGAGAAAACTTAAAAGACACAACAAAAAGTAACTTATTAAATGTTAAGCATTGAAATAAAACAGGAAAGTGAAAGTAGAAGGTCACAATCAAAACTTTCAATCAGATCACTTCAAAATGTCCAATAATCCTTTGCATAACAGGTTAAAAAGTTATCAGCCGCGGCCCTGTCAAGGTTGTAGCCGTCACCTTTTTTATTTCTTTCTCTTTTTTTGCTTAAATCTTGACTCGACTTCCCAATGTGTTTCCGCATTAAATTCTTTAAACTTGACTTAACATTTAAGATGCAGGTCGAAAGGGAAATCAGATATCTCAAATCGATATTCATAATAAAAAAAACATACTTAAGTCAATAACGTAGAGATGTCAAATACGAATAAAGAAGTTCGAATTGCAAAATAAATTAATGCGTTGATTATACGACGTAGGCAAAAATAGCTGAAAAGAAAAGAAAGCAATTTCGCGGGAGATTGAATTACAATAAGACATTAATAATGACTCCGGATCACTAATCTGGGGCATTAAAGTTAACCAAGAAAAAAATAAACATGTAACAATAATAATTATCGATGACCTTCTACTTAATTACCTTCTGATTAATCAATAAATTGTAGTATTACATAATTTCTACATATGTACGGAGTAAAGAGGTCTATTTAATTCCTAATCCACAAAAGTGTTTGTAAGTCGATACCTAATATAATACGTTTATTGAGGGACGCTGAAAATGACAATGCTCTTTTACCGGATTAATTGATATTTTAAGTAGTGCGGGAAGCACTAGGGAAGTAAATCAAAATGTGATGTGAGTTTTAATTGGATATAATTATCGCATTTGCTTTAGAAATTGTACTCTGACATTTTTTGGTCTTATTGTAGCAAAACCAATAAAAATGCAACTTTAAATATACAAATATCGAATCAATAAACGTATTTCCAACGAATAAATTTATGCGACAAAGTAGTCGTATAGAGGTCGCTCGTCGTAATATTATGTTATTAAGAACAGGTGTCAGCTACTGTTTCGCGATACCTACATATATTATTATGAACCCTTAGTCATCTTCGTGTCAGTCTTATTACCGACTTAACAACATACTTCCCGTAAATTGCGAATTGTATAACTTGTTTGTTGAATTGTCGCAAGAGTTGAATTTTATAATAGTCATAATTCAAAAAAATATGATGTAATCAAAAAATGAATAATTCGACTTTTTATAGGTAACTTAACTTTACGGCTAAGATAACTTTACGATTAAGTTAACTTCCATTTAGTTGGTTTGGTTAACTTACCGTTCTAATTAATAGTAATAGTAACTGTAAAGAATTAACGAACATAATTTGTAATCACATAGACGCCGCATCCAATCCCAAATATCATTTCTCAATCCACGTCCACAATCTAGCAGGTGGCTAGTACAAAATTATGATTTATGGCAACACCAAAACCAATTGATCTCACTAATTGGATCGTCTAATACTCATAGTCGAGTATTGCACAACACTACCGATAAACCATAGACCAATTTAAGATGGCCTTCAATGCATTTGTTTTTTTTTTTACTTTTTTAAAATTCAAGTCTTAAAGAACATACAGTAATGGCGGTGTCATTTATATTCCTTAATTATAAGAAAATAATAACTAAATTAATATACCTATTATGTTATTATAAAATAGATTTAATAATAGAATAAAGAAAATATGTGTTTTTATGACATTACAATTCTTACAATAATACATTATAGACGGTTATATAGCTAATTGAGCTAAACGATACCATGAGCCCTATTGAATTATAATATACTTTATGGAGATTACTTAAAGTATATAATTCAATAAAGCCTACGGTGTCGCTTAGGTCAATCAGCCTTTTAACGTTTATATTGACTAAATAAAAGAAACATTTTGTATTCAATATTCTTTTTAATGTTGATTTTACAGTAATGAGTCATCATCATCATCCCGTATAACGTCCACTGCTGAACATAGGCCCGAGGAAGGGTGCATAGTAACCACGCTTGGCAGACGGATTGATGACCGCCGTATAATGTTGAAACAAGAAGCGAAACGCTGCTAGACAATGTTATAACAATCGGGTCCAACGGCTTCACATTATTTCCGAGGCACGGAGGGTAGTCTCTCGACCAACCAATAACAGTGATAGTTTATTATTTCTTTCAAGTACTCGCCTCAGTTCAATTTGTACTGGTAACCAAGTACCAACCATATTTTTTACTTTTATTGCGTCAAAATTGATTAAGACATTTCAAAAATGGCTTCCCTTTGACGGCGTTGTTAATTAAGTTTAAATTGTAATATCGGCTTGTTTAAAAAGAAAATGTTTTGACTCCACCGATTTATATGGAGAATTAGTGTGGGAAACATTTATAACTATAAAAACCTCATTATTAATAAAATAATTACATTTTATATGTAATGAGGTTTTACAGTTCTAGACCTGAGAAGTATAAAGACAGAAGCATTTGGTCGTAAGTGCCAGTTTACGATAAAGGCACATACGACGAATGTTTCTGGCACAAACGACTTTATACTTCTGAGCTCTAGAGTTACAATTTTTTAAGGATCACTACATAGTATAAAACAAAGTCGCTTCCTCTGTCCCTATATCCCTATGTATGCTTAAATCTTTAAAACTACGCAACAGATTTTGATGCCGCTTTTAATAGATAGAGTGATTCAAGAGGAAAGTTTATATAATTATGTATGATACATCAGCATTGCACCCGTGCGGAGCCGGGGCGGGTCGCTAGTAAAGAATAAAGTTCTGTATCTGTATCAGATGGTCCACTGCTGAACATGCCTCCTCTTAGGTAGAAGACCTTGGGAAGCCGGGGTCGTTGAGGGATATTGCCATAATCACCACGCTTGGCAGATTGGTGATAGCAGTAAGATGGTGAGTATCCTTGAGCTGATAGATGCTGCTCATCTAACTTACGACAAACATGGGAAGATATGGGGTGGTCTATGCTTAGTTTAAACTTAGTGTTTTATGAGTTTTAGTAAATTCAAAATGTAGTTTTTTTGTTTACTTAAGCCGCAAGCAAAAGCATTTTTAATAGGTACTTTGTATAAAAATCTTATCTTCCTTTGGTCACTGTTAACTAAAAGTCATAATCCCTCAATCTCATCAACAGCGACCGCCCTGAGCCGAGGTCCAAGCCCCACAGGGGGCGCCGTCTTGCGCAGGTGGCTTAGTTTGTAGTTTTTAAACCATTTATTAAGGCTGGAGCTCTGCTCGCTTTTATGTCCGGTGAAGTAGCAAAAGCGTCGTACGTAAGTAATTCAGAAAAAAATAAACCTTTGGTCACTCTTTAAACGATTTCGCTGTCTTTTTACATGTATTGAAACATATACAGAAAATAACACTTTAAAGTTAGTTAGTAAACACCGGGCACAAATACTTAGTTTAAAAATAGAATCCCATAAGAGACCCTCGATGTAATTAAAGCAGATAATCTGTCATAAAGTTGAAATGCCCTTTTAAAGCTAGACCAATATTTAAGCATTATTACTTTATAGGCATTTACTTGCTAAAACTGATCCTAAATTAACTTTTAATTTATTTTATCGCCGATCGAATTATAAGGTCGCATGCTTGACATTTAAAATACTGACATTTATTTTACGAACCAATAAAAATATTAAAATATTACGCCTTTCATATTTGTTATGATTTTTCAAAAGTTTATGCTCTATGGTCACGCGAAGAGTGGTAAAAAATCGAGTTGATCTATGAATCGATATTATTTTCTTTTATTTGGCTGGACAGATGTAGTTTACCACGCGGTTTTTGCAACTTCACTAGCATAAAGGCAAGGGGTTTTAGCCTTTATAAGGTGTACCTAACGTTTGCACTTTACATATTTAATGAAGATTTAGACAGATTATATCATTTTTATCTATATTATTATTAAGAGGTAAAGATTGTGAATTTATTTTGAGGTTGTAGGGGGTAATATGTGGATCTTTTGAAACGATTTTGCAAATTCTTTTTGGCAATGGAAAGTCACAAAAAGTTCAAAGGGAACGGAAGTAAAAAATGTTTCGAAAAGATAGCTACGTCCATACTTTTAAACGGACAGAACAAAAATATTAATTTGTTTAATTTTATTGCAATTAATATAATATTTTTATGGGTTTAGTTACAGGTGTGTAACTATAGAATAAAATGCATTTAATTTTACTTGGAACGATAGTATTCTGAAATAGATGAATTTAATTATTTATTTATTTGCCTATAAACAAGTAAAGAAATTGCTTTGTTTCTATTTAATATTTACTTGTAATCATATTTTTTTATTTTCTCCTTCCTACTTGTAGTTATTATATTTAATAAGGTGACAGTTTTCATTATATACCTTTCATACCTTTTTTATAATACATGGTCGTGATATTTGTAAAATCTATGAAAAAAATATTCTGACTTCAAGATATTTTTTCTCTTTTTATGTAAACTTCACCTCAATTTTTAAAAAGCCAAACAATTCCTATCAAATAATTTCATTCAAATAAATTCAGGCTATCTTATATACCTACTCTGACATTGACAGAATTGATTGTGGAAGATTATTCACAAAAGCTACATAAAGAACTAAACCGACCTTTTTATCAATATTTCCCGCTATTTTCGACTGTCAATTATTCTGTCACGTGACAATTGTAACCAGTGCCTAACTGAATCGAGAGTTACTCGATTAAAATCGCCAACTGACTTTTATGTCGCAACAACTGTGGTGATTATATGTTCCTATATAGGTAGTTATACCTCTGTACCGACAAAAATATAGTACAAAGCTACATCAACAGCTAGATAACTCAACATCTTGAGCAAGCATCCGGCAACCAATAGAGCCAATATACTGACCAGCTTCCCATGACCTCTGACCTACTCGCGCACCCCCCTCTGTGGTCCATTCCACCCGCGGCCAGGAGAGGGAGGGGGGTCAACGTGTGCTGGTTGGGTTAAACAGGCAAACGTCACTTGAGCGAATTAACTGGTAATGGGAACTTCCTACTTACGGCATCGTAGAGTACTGTGATTTGTTACTGTTTTCGATTCCTACTTTTGATTTTGGACAATGTTTTGTGACCTGGTTGAACTCGGGATGAAAATAGGTATGTTAGCTTAGTTCATAAAGCCCCAGACTTAATATGTAAGGAGATATACAGACTGTTTTGGGTTTGTACCGCACGTAATTTATTTATTACTAGCTTCCTGCGCGTTTTCACCCGCGCAATTCCCGTTCCCGTGGGACTTCATAATTAAATATAGCCTATATTAATCAGTGATAATGTAGAATTCAAATGGTGAAAGAATTTTTTAAATCGGTCCAGTACTTTTTGAGCCAAGTCGTTACAAACATACTTACATACAAATCTTTCCTCTTTATAATATTAGTATAGATAAAAAACTTTTATAATGGATACACGTTATATATATAAGAGTATAAAGTGCTTAGCAGACAAATATTTGAAAATCATATATGTACCTATTTAGGTATCTAATGGTATAAAACAAATCTTCAAAATATACCATATCGATATTCACATTAGATCCATTTCTTGCCAAACTCTATGGAATGAATAATCATTTTCTTTTAAAAAATTTTTTTTTTTTTTTTCTTTCGAACATTATTCGAATTGTCTTTGTTCTAATTTTGTAATATTTTAAAGAAACTGGAACCACACTAAGTATTTCCATTTTTGAATATTTTTTTAGTTTAGTTCCAGAATAAAATATATTTTTTAAATTCAATAAATGTCAGAACTCACACAAAAAGTGACGTACCTACTCCATATAGTGAGGGACATGACAGCGCCTCACACGGAGTTTGATTAAAACTTATAATGACATTACGCACTCGCATAAAAAAGTCATTACCTTTAGCGATAAGCTAGCGTCTTGACTTTATGGTACAGTGTGCTACAACTATAGTAGTATAATCATGGACGTATCAAAAGGTGGATAGGAGGGCAGTTAACTAAAGTGACCTAACTTCGATCCCCACCCCAGCCTTCAAATCTTGTGTGATCTGTAAGCACAAAGATATCGATATTACCGGGTCTTACTTACTTTGAACTAGTGGTCCGGATGGTCACAACATCATCTAAGTCAATCATTGCGCTCACTAAGCCATCTACCAAGTGTGGTGACTATTATAATACACCCCATTCCATATTCAGCATTGGACGTTGATGCTGGACCCAAAAACCCCCCCTGAACCGAGAGCTTATACGCCCCTGTATAATATATAGTATACTTGGTGTGGTAGGCAATCTGTTTCGCGTGAAATTTAAATTGGCTGTATGCTATGCACAATCCAGTTCCCTTAAAAGGGCAAAAATTGATTTTATAGCGAAACTTGGTATTAAAAAATGTTAAAAACGCACCAAAATATTGCCTTTATTGCCCTGGTGGCTCAGTGGTTACGGTAGTTATTACTGAGAATTAGTGTTCGATTCCAATTATTTGTACGTATCACAGATAGTTCTGAGTTTTTGTTCTTTGCCTGTTTGTGTTTGTAAAATCCCTCGCGAGAACATCTGCTGCCTATGTTGAGAAAACAGACATATTTTTTAGTCGGAAATTCCTAGTTAATGATACATTATGACCTAATTCTATATTGCTACAACACTAGTAGCAAAGGTCAAATACTGAGCTGACTGAGTTGGCTGGGGGAAATACTATTCATACTTTGTTACAATCTAGCGTGCTTGCTAAAATTCCACAGTAATTACTATTTTCTTTATAAAATTGTTCAATTCCAAACGTTCCATATTACAAATAAAAATAAAGTTATGTTTTTTCTTTAGACTTAGAGTGAATACCTACATCACTACCTTTTGACAGGATGTCTATTTATTTATATTCTCTTATTTTTTAATAAAAACAAATATATTTTCAAAAAAAATTATAATAAGGTCATCATTTCTTTATGACACATTATTTATTTACGTTCTCTTTTCAAAGAGGAAAAAAAAAGTTCCTTTTTAACTTAAATATTTGAATGTTGAAATGTGACGCATTTTATTCGAAATTTGAAAATATTAAGGTACGACACCCAAATATTGTTAATTTACTTAATGGTGATTACAATTTGTGTCATTTAAACGAAGTTATGAATTGCTAAAATACATAGTACCTACATATCTTTATTGCATAATAGTATAACTGCCTTATTAACTATAGCAGAAAAAACAACCAATATGAAAGAAAACCAGTTTATTGTGACCTCCTTGGCCCCTCAGGGCTGGAATAAAATATGATGTTTAAAGGGTGCTGTAAATATTAATGAGATATCAAAGTATGTTGGACGTTTTGCACGCGTCTTTTATTATTATTGTCCGTTGTATGAACTTGTATGTCTCCATTGATATACGATTTATGAGTTGCTTTTTTTTTGTTGTCGTTTTCTGAGTGAAGTGTGAATTTATGTGGCTATTCGTCTGTCTGTCATGTTTTCGTTGGTGTGAACTTTTTTATTAACTAGAAGCTTTTTGTATGAATATTTGGTATTGAAAGGAAGGCTGAAAGTCGTAAAAATGTGACAATGAAATACGGTCACACATAAGGATATTTAAATTTTATTTTATTTATTGTATTTATTTAGTGTTGTGTTCGATATGTATTGACGCGTAGTCACATTTGTCTTGATGGACAAAACCTTATTTTGATATTAGTAGTTACGTTTTTGTAGTTTTTAAAACAGTGAGTCCTACTCGCTTTTATGCCCGGTGAAATAGCTAAAGCCTCGTGGCTAAACCAACGGGTTCTTTTGAAGGAAATAAAAAAAAGTTAATGCAATCAACTGAAAAGTCATAGAAAAGAACTATTAATTCATAACATTATTAAGTAGTGATAGAGGTCAACTATAACTGGTCATTATTAATATTTTCCATTTCATGTTTAATTACTCAATATCGTAGCGTAAGGTGAACAGGACAGTTATCGGCACACACCGGGCCACGTGCATTCAATGCGGGTTTCCTAGTACCCGACATATTTTTTCCTATGAAAACTTGTTCTATACATTTTATGAGATGTTATAAAAAATATATACATAGGTATGGCGAGAAGTCGCTATTGTCTTAATATGAATGCGCTTGTGGAGGGACGCCGTGAGTTTTTTCCCATCTATTGGTAGTTTAGTTAGAAATATTGTGAATAAGCCGTTGTACTTTTTGTTGAGAAAAACTTCATATCCCTACAAGTTTAGAATGCTACAAGCATGCCGCTATAGACAAATGACGGAAATACCGTCTCCATCTTGGTAAATTCCGATTAAATATTCTAGTTCCTGAACACCGGTGCTAGGTGACTTTCCATGTTGTCAAGTATGAATTTATAATGTGGCATTTTCTCATTCAATAGTATTAGATATAACGACGGAGATAATCTATACAATAATATTATAATAATATTATAAAAAGGAAGCATTTGATTGTTTGTATTGAATAGGCTCCGAAACTACAAGACCGATTTGATCTTCAAATTCACCAAAATTCTTTCACCGTTTGAAAGCTACACAATTCTTGGATGACATAGGCTTTATTTAATTATAAAGTTCCAACGGTATCTAGTATAAAATATAAATGAAAACTTAATTCTGCATAAAGAAAATAAATTATTGTGTCGCGTACATAATACAAGGACACAAACACATCAATACTCAGAACAGTTATCTGTGGTTTATATATATATTTGCTTCGGTTGGGTATCAAACAACCTGGCAATATCTAAGAAACATTTGCCGTAACGTCTGAGCCACCAGTGCAGTCAAAACTTTAACATGAACCAGTATAACACCTTGTAATTTCTGAATTTTGTTAAATGCTACCAACTTACCATTGTTTCTACAATATAACGAGATTTTTATCTCGATGCAATGAGATACCACATTAAAACATGGTATTGTATTTAATTATTACGCAATTCTGAATCATCTGACTCGTATTTCTTGTGTCTGCCGATCTTAGCACACTACTTGTGAAAATAAGTACATTTGTACACTTGTTGACTGCCTTATTGGTCCAGCAGTAATATGTTTGAGCGTAACTCCTTGGTTCGGTCCAAAAAATTGTGTTACTTGAAATTTTCTCTTGAGAAAATCTAAGTTTAATCTAAGCCTCAGAGTAAAATTTACACATTAGTAATATTAGTAGGATAAAATAAACAGAAATACATACAATTCTTAGCATTTCTCATAATATTTCCTTAAACTACCAAGCCTGTGATCCCACAAGCAATAATTTTGAGTATACAACCTTGGGTTGGATAATGTTCGTAATCTAATGTTACTGCATACCTTCATTATTAGTTTGTGCGTGAGCAAATATTTATGTGTAATGGTTTGTATGAGTCGAATATTATATGTAGTAAGTTCATATATCCATACCTAGTAATAATATAATAAGACATAACCAGTTGCTGATATAAATCTCAAGAATACGAGAAATCGGATTTGAAGAATCCATTTTAGTTTTTCGAATAAGAATCATATTTGATCTCATTTTAAAATATTGTTCTCTGCATTTTTTAATGATTCAATCATTATAAAAATAGGCACATGGCCTTTAACTCATACTTATCGCCAATTAAGGACCACTTCTGGGTGGTACCCAACTTTTTCTGAGGTGATAACATATTGATGTATTTGTATTTTGCTATGTTATATTGTCTCGTTTTGTATTATTAATATCTGTTCTGGTATTCTTTTGTTACTCGTTAAATATATGTTTCTCTGTTGTATCATCACCATTCATCTCTTAAATTAAATGTTTATTTTTCTTTATATAGTTGTTATCTATAGTATTCTTTGATGGAAAGACAATCTTATTAATACGTACATACTTAATCGGTTGTGACAAACTTATCAATGCTTTCTTCACGGCATTTAACATAAAGATCTCATGCTCGAGTACATCATAAATAATTATAAACACAAACTAATAACCTTTTAAACTCCTTTGTCTAAATTAAGACGAAGATTAATCGTTCGTTTTTTGCGTAACAAAATGTTTTAATCGATTTTCAACATTACGAGTAACGTTTTCACTTTTTGTTCGGTGAATATGTTCTGATCACGTGTTTCAAGGTTGATTTTTATTATGATTTGTGCAACACTTAGATGTTCATGTCGTGAGAGTATTTATGTTACAATATTCTTCTAAATAGTTATTATTTAGTACTGTTTTATTTGCTAAATTAATAGATTTTTATTTACTTACATACTTTTTGACCATTGTACGCAAATGTTAAGCACTGTACGTCTTCTAAATTTAGAATGATAACAATTTAAACAGCTGGCAGGATTCAGACTTGAAATCTTTGGATTGAATATCTTTATAAACTTAATTCACAAGTATATATTGATGTACATGGGAATATATATTCTACGAGTATCTTTGCTTAATAATCCATTAAGGCTAAATTGACCAAGCTTGGTAACTACGTTTAAAGCAAACCCTAGTTGGAAAAGTTCCATATTTTGCAATAAAAGTTATACGGGCTGATGACGAAAATAATGATTTCGGTAGTCAAGATTAAATAGGTATCAGATTTAACTACATTCAAATTCCACTTTCAATAACGTTACAAAGCAAATTCCTCGACAAAAAACCGTTTTATTAAATAGTTAACTTGTATGCATGGTTTGGTATAGAATAGTTATGCATATAAAAGTAAGCTTGAGGTTCACAGCGGTGTGAATGAAGAGAGGGCGGGCTCCGTGGCCCCGATACAACGTACATTCACGGCCGCTAGTGTAGTACTATGGAAATATTTTATACTGATTGATTTGGATGCTAAAATATAGTTTTATTTATTTTATAAAAACAACTTCTGTATTATTAAAAACACATGATTAACGGTTACAGAGAATAACTCATCTTATTGTAACTTATCTTCTACGGAGAGTAATTTACTTTAATAGATCTTCTGAGTAGGAATCGAATCTTGAATGCCAGGCCCCATATGCCACTATGGTAACAACAGTTTAGTCCTGGCCCAAAAAATATTAGTAATCATACTAATATTTTTTACAATACAGCAAACTGAATTAATGTCAAGCGAATCATATTTAAAATCAATGACTGTATGAGGAAAAAGGTAGAACTTGAAAGTAATTTATTGCTTTATAAAGATGCAGTTGAAACTCATCATATTGTAAAGATAAGACCTTCTTACTAAGATGATACCTATGAAGGAGATTTGATATACCCACTTGACTGGTTACAATACTTACCTATAATATATTGTAGGAAAATAAATGCCATAACACATAGTAAACTACTACTCATAATGATCTAAGAGTCACTTATAAGACTAGTTTACCTGTTTTCCTCAATAAATAACCTCACGTAGAAACAAAATACATTAATAAAGTTGAAGTTATTGCACGAAATACATACGATACCAGTCAATTAGAGTGACAATTACTTAACTTCCCTCAAAATTGAGATCACCATACTCCCGCCAGCAAGCGCCTACCAGCATTCGTTGCTTAATTTGTAGTTTTTAAACCATTGAATAAGGTTGGACCCTGCTCGCCGTTATGCCCGTAGACGTAGCGAAAACCCCGTGGCAAACTACATAATACGTACGTGCGAGCAAAACAGACAACGGTAAATAAATACTCACAACCAAGTTCATTATAAATTTAATAACTCAATAAAGTAGAAAATCAATCAATCATCCAAAAAAGTTTCTGTGTTTACAATATTAACTACACTAAATTTAAAAGGTTGTCAAACAAGCCTTCAACCACTCTTGTACCTTTACCTTTAGCCAACTTTTTATCAATGTCAATTAAAAGTCAGTGCCGAGTGCCGACAACAGGTCGCTTTACCCTACATTGAAAAAATGTACTACTTTCTCTCAGTGTTGCAATATGCAAAAATTCTGGTACTCCATTATTCCTTGATGTAAAAGATAAGGCTTGAATTAATGTTTTTTTTCGTTCTTTGTTGTTATTTGGTTCATTGGATGTTTATATTTTTTTATTCTATTACGTTACCTACCGGCACGAAGAAGTATTTACTTAGTAATAGATTGTCTTTCTAATTATTAAAATTTCGATTCCTCATCCCTAAATATGAGCATAGACATAACATACAAAATCTTCCTAATATGAAGAATTGGAATTTATGATTTTTTTACACTATTATAAAGTATCTACCTATTTTTTATGATTAAAAAAAAATTGTTTCATCATAATAAAAAAAATATTGAATAGGTAGTAGGTAGTCCATTCCTAATTAGAACATTTCATAAATCTCCCGCCAAACTTTTCACAACTGCTTCCCGCCAACAATTACAAGTCAAAATTAATCGAAAATGAAGTAATTAATAAAATTTCGCTGACTAACTTAAAAAAAAGCATGTACATGCTACGGTCGCCGCGCACGCGGCTGTAAACGCAAAAAATACGCGATCAAGTTGATATTAAAAAAAAAAGAGTTACTGTTATACAATGAGTATGGCTACGAAAGATTGTAAGTGTGTCTGTATAAAGTATTTTTGTTTGTAGAAATAAAGGTAACTGAAATAAATAAGTAGATAATGAAAATATATCTCAATAAAATTGCATTAAGTATTAAAATAATTATGAAACGAAAATGAAATAATTATGTATACCACATGACATAAAACCACTGCAAAATATTTGAATTTCGAATTCTTTAACTTTTTTTAATATGATCTTTACTTAGTCTTTTTTACATGATGAAGTCTACAGCGAGTCGAATTTAGAATGTAGAGTTGAATTAAGAATACTATCTACTTAAATCTCCTTTAATTTTCAAGAGTCATTTGAAACTAGAATTTTAACTTTTTATTCCTTTTATTTTATTTTATTATGTGTTCTATATTATCTTTTTTTTATTGTACATAGGTACCTTATTCTAAAGTTCTTTACTTTACAACTTAAGTCGAAAACCGCGGGAAAAATATGAGTATTCAATGAAATATTTGATGCAGAAATATCAACCAGTGTGTTGCAAAGGTCGTCTTGCTACACTTTCACGTACCTACATAATAAATGCAAGTACTTACTTGCAGAAGTTTTTAGTGTGCTCCGTTTTTGTTTTTAAAACATCATTATGCGTAGATATTTGGGGATAGGTGGGTACTCTTTTGTTTTTGGTAGATGTGACGTAACTGTGGTCTAAGATCAAAGGTAGAAATTTAAAAATGTATACCTACTGAAATGGTTAATGTGTTGTTATGTTATGTTTAATGTAACATTTTAATGCCTTGCTCTACTTAATCGCCTATAGGTAAAGTAGCAAAAGCCTTGTGGCTAAATATTGGCACAAAAAGTCCTTCCGAAAAATAAAAAAAACGTGCGTTGAAATTCTATACCTAAAATAAAATTATGAATTACAATTAATCAAATCAGTCCCTTTTATAATTACGCATCTTAATTATTCTTTATAATTTTCATTAAGAGAACCCCAAAGAGTTTTAATAACGAAATAATTAATAAAACAATCATTTCTACGTATAGTCGCGAGATAAAATTCATATTTTTTTTTCTTCAATGAAGAGATTTTAATAAATATACGGGCCACACCCAATGTGCAAGATGACCGAATGTTACACCGAAGTGTTAAATTATATTTAATAATGACATTGCATTCAACTAAAAATCATATCGTTCTGAATTGATAGTGATTATTAAAACATTGTGGTAAGGAACTATTATTTAAGAATTTTAGTTAAAAAGAATCGTGCAGAAGCAACTTATTGTGTTCTTACATAGTAATAACTATAAATGTATGTGGATATCTATAGCTAAACGAAATTCAACTATTTCAATAATACAATGTACTTACTTTTAGATAATATATTAGTTTCTTTGGTTGAATAATGTGTAACCTATATGCTTATCCAATAGAACAATTTTCACTTACAAAATTACTTATGTTATTAGATTTCTAGAAGGCATTTTTTCATATAGTTTTCAGACTTTAGTTCAGTATTTAGTTCACCGGTGTTACAGTCAGAAGAGCTGTAGCCTTATTAAATGGTTTACAAACTACAAACTGAACAACCTGCACAAGACAGCGAACCTATTCGCAACGGTGTAACAGTGTTCCTTTATGGGTGTGAATACCTCTGTAAGTATGCGCTCTTGGGATGCGAAAATTAATAAATAATAACAAGACCGCCCTCCGATATCCTTTCACAATGTTTTTAATAATGTCCAACTGAATTTATCAACTCATTACCACAGACAAGATAGAATGGCTAAAGATAAAGCTTTTTTTTGTTTTTTTTTTTTTTTAAGTAAAAGACTTTAAAAAAATATTGACAAGGTACTTAGGGAATGAATCTACGTGTTGTAAACTTAACAAACAATTTATTTAGTGGACAAAAAGCACACCTAGATTCAGAATAGGTATCCAATTCGCAGACTGAATTTTCCAGGGTGGAAATCGAACCCAAAACAACAGTAGGCTAATCACGCATCAAACGCGAAAGTTTGAAAGTATGGATGGATGGATGTTTGTTACTCTGACACGCCAAAACTTCTGAACGGAATTGGCTGAAATTTTGCACCGGGATAGGTTATACGCTGGATTACCATATAGGCTACAAAACATCACGCTCCGACCCACTGGAGCAGAGTAACGCGGGTAAAACCGCTGGGCGCAGCAGTGAGGACTTATTCTTATCGAAATCATAGTCATATCATTGCGTGATTAGCCTCTAGGTTTCTCTATTTATAATATAAGTATCAATTTATAAATTAAATATGTATCTAGTTTAAGAAAATCGATTATTTATCACATCCATATCGGTTTATTCGTGAATATTATAAACTCAGCTAGATTTCCACTCGAATATTAATAAGTGTCAATAAATTAATTTAAATATATTCAATACAAGTACTAATGACCTAAATTACTGGGCTTAGGTATTGCGAAAATTATATATTTTGTTGTGAATTACAAATTATTTGAAATATCTTTATTTACTATAGGATTTAGGTAATATGTAAAGTAGGGAGCTAATCACGTAACGCGCCCCGTGGTTATACCCGCGTTACTCTGCTCCAGTGGGTCGGAGCGTGCTGTTTTATAGCTTATATGTTAATCCAGCGCAAAACCTATCCCGATGCAAAATTTCAACCAGTTACGATCAGAAGTTTTGTCGTGAAAGAGTAACAAACATCCATCCATACTTACAAACTTTCGCGGTTAATATTAGTAGTATTACTGTAGGGCTATTGTAACGAATTTCCTATATTATTGTTACTTTTTTTTTCGAATTGACGTACGTAGGTAGCCACGAGGCTTTTGCTACTTCACCGGGCATAAAGGTGAGCAGAGCTCCAGCCTTAATAAATGGTTTAAAAACTACAAACTAAGCAACCTGCGCAAGAGGGCGCCCCCTGTGGGGATTGGACCTCGGCTCAGGGCGGTCGCTGGCGATGAGATTGAGGGATTATGACTTTTAGTATTTTAGGGGAGTTTTGTGCAACTGTCGCTCTACTTTACAGTTCGCGGGCCTCTCGGACTTCGGGTCTACGAGGGCATCGGATGGTTACTGTATATAACTTATAACTCAATAAATTGACATAGGTGTTTAATATACTTTTGCTACTTCACCGGGCATGAAGGTAAGGATTGCTCCAACCATAACCATATTGCGCAAGAGCGCGCCACGTGTGGGGTCTGGACCTCAGCTCAATGTCCCCTGCCTATAGGAGGGGTTGAGGAATTATGACTTTTAGCAATGTCCTTCAATAACCCAGGCTTAATGTATGTGAAAAGGAGGCCCATGTACAGCAGTGGACGTACACAGGCTATTGGAGTCGTGAAGAATGTCATCAGGAACCATCACATGTATGAATAAAAATAATTAAAACCCCCTATTTCACCCCCAACTAGGTTAAAAAGGACAAAATTTTCTTAACAAAAGGATATTTCTACATATAAAGTACTAGGCGCTCATAAAAGAAAAGAAGTTAGTACAAATACTTGGAAATCAAGAAAACGGTCGACACGCAAACTGAGACACAGAGTCTCTGTGTACAACACTGTGCAGGTTCATTTCACGAATTGAACACCAAAAACGTCACAGTGCGCTAGTTGGAAAACGGATCGCAAGTAAACGTTGTTCGCCTTGAAGTTGTGCCGGCGCTTTCTATCTCGCTCTTTATCATGTATATGTGTATTGTTGTCTCTTTCTCGTGTTACGCAAAAGGCAATTTTAAAGTATGTAGGAACGTGTAGTGATGGTAGATTTTCTAATAGCGAATTTGTTGAGATAGTTTTGGTTTTATTATAGTTTTATTCAAAAGAAAAAACTGTAAGTATTCGAAATGTACATATCTAAATGTTTCATTTATTTTGCAAAAATAACTATAATTAAAAAAAAAAAGTCCTTACTACCATATACTGTGGATGGAAGGATGTTTGTTATTCTTTTACGCAGAAACTACTGATCTGTTTTTAGCAATTTTCACGGGGATGTGATAGTTTAACGCTGGATTAACATATGGGTTACGAAACATCACGCTCCGACCCACTGGAGCAGAGTAAGTTAGTAATGTTATCTAGGGCCTTTTTACGACGTCGTCGACGTCGTAACACAAGCAGAGTTCCACACTGCTTGTGTTACGAGTGGGTTCACGTCGGTAGTGCAATGGGTGGCGATCGAACCGGCCCACATGGTCGCAAGTCAAACGTCCTAACCATTGGGCTACTGCAAGCGTTGTAAGGTTATGTTCACCATTTACCATCTAGCTTGAGGTATGATTATTTTCTGACTTTATGACAAAAAAAAAATAATAGCCATTATTATGTTCACGATAAAGATCGTACAAACAGACACATAGATCCAAGTGGCTAGTGTAGGCAGCCATTGCAGGTGGACGGAAAACCCAAAGGAAATGACGTCACTAACACTTGATAAACAAACATAGCTGATACTATGTAGCGCTATTATATATAACTATAGTATATATACGGTTTAGATCCGTGTACGTCCTGTCCCAGTGGCTACTTTACCACAAAATATTTAAGTAATATTATGTAAGTCTGAAATGGGTTCATTTAATTTCATCGTTAGTCGTATAACATCCACTGCTGAATATGGGTGAGTTGCTATAGTCACCACGCCTCGCAGGCGGGTTGGTCACCGCAGTATTATGTAATAACACGTACAGGGAAACGCTGCTGCTCATTCCCTGGTATACGATTGCTATAGAAGATGTGATAGCAATTGGGTACCAACGGCTTAACGTGCTTTCCGAGGCACGGAAGGTAGTCCGTAGTTCCTAAAAGAAATCTTATACTTATCTTAAACACGTCGGTAGTGCAATGGGTGGCGATCGAACCCACGAATATACCGCTAAATTAATTAAGCGGCCGGAGCCCAATGGCTAGGGCGTCGGACTTGTGATCTTGTGGTCGCCGGTTCGATCCCCACCCATTGCATTATCGACGTGAACCCACTCGTAACACAAGCATTTTAGCTTAGCACGAGGGGCTAACAAGAATACTAGTAGAGTGCAAAACTCTTCTAGAAATCTAAAAAAAATAAAATCGTTTGCTTCTATATTAATCACTACCTCCCTGCGAGGTGTTTTACCCGCATAATTCCCGTGGCAACTACATCCTTACATATATTCTATGTTACTCCTGAATAACTTGGCTATCTAATGGTGAACGAATTATCGCAATAAGTGCAGTAGTTTTTGAGTTATTTTAGTATTTATAATGTGTCTCCTGTTATGTTTTATTATTTTATGAACGCCATTACAACTAAGCATTGATTGGTAATAGAATACTGTCTATACTTTAGTTGTATATATAATATTCTATATATAAATATTAAAATACAAAACTAGTAACGTTTTAATTACAGGAAATGAACAGACACAGTGACATTTTCTATGTATATATATAATCTATATATATATGTATGTACAGACATACACGCACACTATCAAATATGATAAGTCACCGTATACATGTGTAGAGACAGCAAAAAAATACTAAAATACGCAAACTGTAAAATAGAGCGACAGTTGCACAAAACTCCCCAAAAAAATCTTAAAAATAAAATAGCGAACACCCTGAGCCGAGGTCAAAGCCCCACAGTGACCACCCTGAGCCGAGGTCCAAGCCCCACAAAGGACACTCTTACACATGATCTGCACTAATATTATTAAGATAAAAGATTAGTATTTTTGTATGTACCTTTCTTTTTTTTTTCGGACGGACATATGTTGTTAGCCCCTAGGCTTTTGCTACTTCACCGGGCATAACTTTCTTACGAATAAGGCACATTATTTCTGAGTAACATAGTCTTACATTTTTATTTTATTATACCGTTTTCAGTGCCTATTTTAGTTTATTGCGGTTCTTGAGGTACAGCCTAGTGACAGACAGACAGTAGTGGAGTCTTAGTAATAAGATCCCGTTCTACCCATTGGGTATGAAACCCAAATTAAACTAGTCAGATGAAAGTGAGACTTATGTCCTTATTGTGAGAGTTGGCTTTCTTATCATCATCATCTAAGACTGTTGTCGTTATTGTATGTTGCCTCCCTCATCCAGGGGGAGAGATACCAAATCCTAGCAAAAAAATTGTATAGATTTTTTTTGCTATCGCTACACTTTATATTTCTAGCTATTAATAATAAATGTATCTAGACCTAACATCAGCTCAGATGTAAAATGACTCAACAATAAACTTATAAATACTCAATAATAACGCGTAGAATATTAAAAACAATATTATGAGCTCAGAAAAGACTATCCCCGCCCATGTAATGCCATGGGTGTCTTAAGGGACTAAGGGCCCATGGATGGGCAGCAGCATCTACCAGCTCAAGGTTACTTATCTTACTGCGATCACCAATCCGCCTGCCAAGCGTGTTGATTATCGCAATATCCAACGACCCTAGCTGGTTAATCCGATACCCTCGTAGACACGAAGTCCGAGAGGCCCGCGAACTGTAAAGTAGAGCGACAGTTGCACAAAACTCCCCTAAAATACTGAAAGTCATAATCCCTCAATCTCATCGCCAGCAACCGCCCTGAGCCGAGGTCCAAGCCCCACAGAGGGCGCCCTCTTGCGAAGGTCGCTTAGTTGGTAGTTTTTAAACCATTTATTTAGGCTGGAGGTCTGCTCGCCTTCATGCCTGGTGAAGTAGCAAAAGCCTCGTGGCTAACTACGTATGTCCTTAAAAAAATACCTAGCTGGTTAAGAAGAGGCCCATGTTCAGCAGTGGACGTAAACGGGCTGTTGGACTGTTGGAGACCGTCATAATACTTAAGAAGGGCCTCCTCTTAACAGACCTTGGCCAAAAACTTTAAAAAATTAAAATAATGTCAAATGCCATTCAAATACTATTCTATCACGCAAACCCGACTCCGCTACATAAACCGACATCACAAAAAGAGGGCATATCAATTCGTTTTTTTTTAACTCGAGCACTAATTCCGAAACAAAAGACTGCACAAACAATATCTTCAAGCCACTGTTTTGACGGGTATCCGACAGCGCGGAACATTTTTTGTCCTACTTCCGCTCGCTATCTCTACCTCAAATACAAATACCCAAAATACAATACGAACTCAATAAAACATCAACTTTAAGTGCATTAAAATAAGATTCAAATTTGAATGAAGACAATGATCGTTACGTCATTTTGGAATACGAGACCGATGTAGGTGTTACACAGGAATATGATTCCACGGATATGTTGTGCGATATATGTGTAAGAATATTTATGGTCTGATGATTAGTACGTGTCCATTTCCGATGGAAGAAAATATAAATACCAATATATTTTTTAGCCATGAGGCTTTTGCTACTTAACCTTACTAAAAGGTTGAGACACTACAAAGTGAGCAATGCATTTTTTTTCGCACGGACTTACGTAGTTAGCCGCGACGTTTTTGCTACTTCACCAGGCATAGATGCGAGCTAGGCTCCAGCTTTATTTAATGGTTTTAAAACTATAAACTAGTCAATACGCAAGAGGGCATCCCTTTATCCCTTGCCCTACTGTCACTCTACGTTAGAGTTCGCGGGCCCCTCGAAAAAAGAATCGTATTTTTAAAGACCACGATTCATTTGTAATGCCCACATCCGACAATCGGTGTCAGACTTTTTGTAGGAGGAAAATAGAACGTACTACTATTACTATTGCAATCAGCAATAGTATAACGCACACGTCCTACTAAAAGACGGTCGGAAATAAAATCGGTGCATCCCGACCGATCCGATTGTCGGTGAAAAATGGAATGTCCAGAAATGTATGCGTTAACGCACACTGCTCACCGACTGTCGGCCGCTTGATAAGAATCGGAGAAAAAATATGCCCGATTATCGGCCATACAAAATGTATGACGTGGGCATGCTTAGTGTGTAATATTGATCTCGTTGAACTCTTTTTAAAGAATCAATTTATAATAATTAACGCTCTAAACTTAGTGAAATTTTAATACAAAATTGGTCATATCTTAAGGTTTGATGTATTGTAATAAGCACTGTACAAATAAAGCATCACACACAAATATTATAAAAAATCGATATCTATATATAAGTTACTTTCAATAAATGTGCCATCCCCTTTACCGTGTACAGTGTTACATAACTTGTTAAATAATAAATTTTAGTTCTTAATACAAAAAATAAAACAATTTTAAACCCATGCAAAATTTCATTTAAATCAGTGCAACAGTTTCGGAGAATAGCCCGTACAAACAGAGAAACAAAAAAAAATACTGGATGTGTTCTGTTTTACTTCTAACATCTCGGATGATCCATCTCATCCCTGGCGGATTTGAGCGCTTTTTTTCCTATGTACACACATACGACCTCTACAGGGTTATAATATGTATTTATAGATATAGAAGATGGCATAGAATCATATAAATCATTTTCATATACATTTTATGAGCCCTTTGAATATTTTATTAACGAATATAATTATTTTATAACATTCAACGTCCTTGGTATATAAATTGATAACATTATGCGTTCTAACGTTTTATTAATATCGTAAAATCTATCTTGGGATCTTGTGTGGTGTGTGATTTGCGAATCTGAACTTTACTGCTTTGGAATAAGGACTATATTTGGCGATGTAGTGAAATAGCCAACAATTACCATCATATTTTGTACGGTAATGACCCTTCATATGACAAATTTTAATTAAAAAGTTTAATGTACAGTTGAATCCATAAATTAGGATCACTGGAACTTTAGTTAGAGGGACAGGTATCCATTCATGCATTATATATTTTATCTAGGTATATATGTAAGGTCCATTTATACTGTATCATCACTAATAATTAAGTGTATTTTTTTCACGATTAATGTTGTATTCATATACACCTATAGTAGTAAAGACTTGTATTATTGTATGTATGTTTGTTACTAATGCTGTCAAAAACCACTGGCCGGATTTCTATCATTCTTTCACCATAAGAAAATATATTATTATATTTCCCTGAGTAACATAGGCAAAATTTAATTTTGATGTTCCCACGTCCTACTAATATTATAAATACGAAAGTTTGTATGTGTGAATGAATGTATATTTATTACTCTTTCACGCAAAAACTACAGAATAGATTTGGCTGAATCTTTGCACGGCAATAGTTAATAAGCTTTATTAACATGTAGTCTACAAAGAATCACGCTCCGACCCACTGGAGCAGAGTAACGCGGGTAAAACTGCGGGAAGCAGCTAGTATATCATAAAACATAGGCCCCCATTATTTCAAAATCCATCAACAGCCATGTTTTACCATTGTACGTTTACAAATATGTTGAGAATGCTAATTACAATAACATTGGTATATACAAACGTATGTACATACATTACAATACATTAAGCATATCTATTAATATGCAATAGAAGGAATATTTATACCTACAGTGCGATTTCATTGATCAATTCTTAACACAGATTCATTAAATCTATGTAATATGTTTGTCAATAAAAACACAAATCATATTTTGGTAACATTTTTAAATTACAACAATATTTTTAACACACCAACATTTTTGTCAACAAAAATAAGGCAGTAATATTTTTTGAGATCTTGAAAAAAATAATGTTTCCCCAGTTTTAACTTATTTGGATTCGACTGTATTTTTTTCTATTATATTTTTTTTCTATTATATATTGCATGACTGTAAGTAAACCAGCTTTTTTGCTAAGAAAATGATATATTTTACCGCCGTCAAAAGAATATGAAACTAGGTTCTGTTTGCACTGTACAAGCTCCGGAACTAGGTACTAGACCCAAATTGAAGAAATCATTCACTATTAGAAACAGAAGAAACTAAGTCATCCATTAATCACTTTTTCAATAAAAAAACCACATCAAAATTCGTTGCGTAGTTTTAAAGATCTAAGCGTACGGACAGACAGAAAGCGGAAAACGACTGTGTATTATACTATATAGTGAAACCGACATCTCACGTTTTATCAATAAATTAATAACACTTTTAAAAATAACATGTACAATCACACCTGCAATATAAATTCATCAATAAATTTACAAGTTTAACTCACACAGTACGCCTGGTATTTAAAGTTTTGCGCACAAAAACCACTATTTATTTACATTTTTATTGGTAACATTGATGGGTAAACTGTACACGCGAAATATGAAAAACTAAATCATTTTATTATATTTAGTAACATTGAGATTACAACCGTATTCGTATTACAATAAAGTTTAAATTACATTGTAGCGGTAACTTCATTTAAATATGGCCTTAACGGGATTTAAATATTTTATCAGTGACTTCTTTGAGTCGTCAGTATGCAAATGTCGGGTATATTTATCAAGTTAACTTAGTAGGATGCGTCTATTATGGGATAGCAAAACTTACTGTGCAATCAAGCATCGTTATAGAGACATTATTTTAAAGACTATCAATAAATTATATAGTAGAAACATGTGTGTAGGTGTTGGCGACCATAGACCGTATAAAAAAAAGAAACGTCTATGGATGATGCTGAATGTAGGTAGGTATTTCATTGTAATGTGTTCTATAAACTTTTAAAAATTATAACTTTGCATACGTTACGTCCAATAAGAAATTCCATTAACAAAGGTTTACTAATAAGGGACAAATTTTGAAATCGCATCATCCGATATACGGTTTCAAAACTTGTCTTTGGACGCGTGCAAAAGCAATAAATATTGAAGACTACAAGTCATCAAAACATGTGTCATTTGATATTCAAAATTCAGTATAATTCTATTAGAACTCTGTCCACCCCACAATAACATAAAGTCGTGAAAGTGTACAAGTACTCAGTTTTCCCTTGGCACCGGCAAGGCGAGTTTTTATCTATCTTTCCTGCAGCCACCTACTAAACCATGCGGCGAAACGGGCGATGACCATGGGTTATGATTATCGCAGGACGTTCTTAAAAAATAAGTTACAACATGTAACTTATTTTTTATATATTTTTTTGATGTATTTAAATAACTGCAACATTCAGAGGAAGTGTGTTAAATTATTATTAGATATTTTTACAAATTCGTAATTTTTTGGATCTATAAATTCTAAGCTTTTTGGCATAGGTTGGTACGTTCTGATTATTATGCCAATAGATGTTTAAGTACAAAGTCTATATTTGAGTTTAGGGTAATTTAAAGTTAGTAATTTTAATATATCTTTTGTAATTTTACTCAAAATAATTGAAGAGAAAGTTTTTCTATCAAAATTGCCATCTTGTTAATACTCAATTTGTAATGTCTTGTGTAGCATACAAAGTTTTTCGTTTCTACTAATATGTAAGCATTTTTTCATACGCTTTGATGCAAAAATACTATACGGATTTGGCTGAAACTTTGCACAAACATTATAAGCTAGGGCCTATGATATTATATTATAGGATGGTTTGAATATGCAGGTAATATAAATTTATTGATCTCAAGTCTTGAAAGTTATAAGTTTATAAGCTGTTGATAGTATATCTGGACATCTTTAAAACTAAAGTGAACAGACACTTTCTAGGCAAGCGTGTATCATCTTAGGCATTATCTTCGCCTTCCATCCCGCGAGATTATGGTCAAACGTAAGCCTATATTTAATAATAAAAAAAACGAATGTGAAGATAGGATTTATCCTGTTTGTTTTCGTTGTCATGGTAACCGTACCAGCTCCGAAGGAACATTACCATACAATGGCAGACACCTCACACGTCCTTGAGCACGATATCTGTTAATCGTTCTGCCTTCCTTCTTATAATTAATAATATTATATCTTTTTATTTGTTTTTATGAAAAAAAAAATAGTTGTAACTTTGTTTGCGTTAATTTTTTATTTTAGATACTTTTATTAACCATTAAAAAAAATGCTACCTTCTTGATAATACTTTATTATGCTGATTGATTCGGTTTCTAATGCTCTTTATGGGTAATTCTTAGCAATGTTTTTTTTTAAATAGACGCTAGCCTACTAAGGAAATAGGACCCTATGAATACTTAACAAACACACAGTTCATAAACTACACACCCTGACTTATATGATAATATAGTTTATAAAATTATCTCTGTGGGTAGCAAATTTCATCTAAATCAAAAGTTTTCAAACCAAATTACTATACTACATTCCATAGTAAAATGTCTGAAAGAGCGTTTAATTATTAGGTCTAATAGCCGGTGTTAACCATCGGACAAGGCAAAATAAAATAGTGTCTATATTTTTATTAAAGATAAAATTAATACAGGTAACGGTAAAGATCTAGTAAAAGAAATTAAAAATGCGTTTAAAAGAATTTTTCATCATAAAATATATTGTCTTTGATAGATAGGTTCATTTGAGTCGTAGGCTTTATGTCGTCGTGTTTATGGCCTAAATCATAGACTACAAGTCGCTCTACAGGATATTACTTGTCTATCGGACGGTGATCTGAAAGTGTATTCTCTATGGGACCTGAGAATTCAACCAGTGTTGTCATTTAATTGTAAAATATATTTTTTTATAACTAATGTTAGCTTTGTAAGTTACGTTTAAATGTTAGATGAGACATATTTATATGTGTGACTTAATCATACAAAAACGAGTCAACAGAATGGGTTGATATTTGGCAAAAGGGTAGGATTTTGTGGGAACCTGCTCCTTAATAAGGCGGCCAAAGGCATGTAAAATATACAACAAAATATATAGTTAATTAATATGTACTTCTAACCGACTTAATAAGTGGCCGATTCTATATCACTACATATTATACGACAAAGTCCTTCGCCGCGTCTGTCTGTCTGCCCGTTCGCAATAAACTCAAAAACTACTCCACCGATTTTCCAGTAGTTTTCACCAGTAGATAGACTATATAATTTGTCAGGGCTGTGTGTTAATTTAACTTTACTACACATGCTAAGCCGGGTTGGGTGGCTGGTTTTATTATATTAGTGTTAAACCTTAAACTATGAGTAGTTTAACAGATAAACAGTTAAAACATTTTTGTTAACGATGACGAAGTTAGGGATGGTCGAAACAAGTTATATCCAATAAAAACACAATTACAAAAATATGAGGCGAGCAAAATTGATTTACAGAACAACAAATTAACAAAAAAAAAAAAAAAAGAATACTTAGGTAGGTTCATATAATAACGGCAACAATTTTATGTTTTAAAAGTTAAAAAATGTATAAAAAGTTGATTGGTGAGTGAGTAAGTAAAATATAACGGAAAAATACCATTGATGACCTAAAATGTTAGACAAAAATATAAAATACAACTTTTTGAGAGTAATTAAAACCTTTTCACGCCAATAATTATAAATAATCGATGCTTTGATTAATCTTATAGCTTTACTACCTATGTTTAATAATATATATATGCCTACATGGATCATTTAGTAAACTACGAAATTTTACGATTTCGTTTTTAGTGTTCTATGATTCAGACCCGATCCCAGCCCGCGCTGGTTGATCTTAATTATATTTTATAATAAGTGATTATCACATGCCATAACAACATTAATAAAATTATTGTTGAAATGTAAACTTATTTATTAGTAAAGATTATTTTATCTTTTTTGTTTTCATTATTTGCCTTATAATAAGTATGATCGATTCGTCTACATTATCATATATATATATCATATATATCATTTCATTTCAGTGACTCTATACCTATAAATTTTTGAGCGAATGAAATAATTATTTGTTTTTCTGGTTGTTGATTTAATTTTAAATGTACGTATGATATAGTATTAGAAATAAATTTATTTCATCATTAATTTTAATGAGAAATCAATGTTTTTCTGGTGACACAGGCAAAAGTAATACAATATTATTCTATGAAAACTATGTCAATCTATTTACAAAAGGGATTAAAAAAGGAAAATAATAATATGAAAACCAAAGAGTTTATATTCAATGGTCGCAAAGGGAACTAACCTTTGCTGACATCCTGCCAGACCCGTTCTCATGACTCATTTTAACATTTATTTTGCATTAACTGCATATATTCTGTTATATTTACGTTATTTAATAACGGATCATAATCACAGTGACACCGCAAAAAAAATATTTCAATTAATTAATTTATATAATGTTTGCGTTGCAAAACAATGATACGTATCATTAGACTAATCACGTAAACCGATATTAGGTACTACCATCCTCAGCCCGTATAACGTCCACTGCTGAACATGGGCCTCCTCCCGAGGGAGCGTTTCTGCCATAGTCACCAAGACTGGCAGGCGGGTTGGTGAACTTCATAATTAAATATAGCCTATAAAATTTCTCGATAAATCTAAAACTAAAACTTTTCAGGAATTTCCAGAAGTTCCAGAAGTAAGCGAGTTCAAGCAAACAAATATACCTCGTCAGCTATCTATATTAGTATAGATTTAACTGTCTCGAATATGTTGTAAACAAGACATAAAGAACAAAACATTATTTTACACAAGTAGTTGTCCTATAATTACTATACTCCATGTAATTAAAAATTCTACAAACTTCAACAACTTTCAGTAATTAACTTACAATAATTAAAACTTGATTTGAGTTTCAAACTAACGAAGAATTGAAACTTCAGTTTATAATTAGTATCATGAAAACTTTATATCGTATTAATTCAACTAATATTTTTACATGTCTCACCCTCCCGTTCCCGTGGGAACGTCATTATAAAATATATCAGACTAGTTTTCACCCGTGATTTCGTCCTTGTAGAAAACGTACTTGAGGTAATTTTAACAAATAAAGCTAGTAGTCTATCTATAAAATTACATTTAAATCGGTTCACCAGTAAAGGCTTAAAGCATAACGAACAGACAGACCGAGTTACTTTCCATTTGTAATATTAGTAGGAATTAACGCGTGATAACAATTTGTAATACTATCCAGTTTCATTGGACCGCACGCCGAACTAACGTGTCCATTCTCAAAAAGCTCAGAATAACAACAAGGCTGTCCACTCCCAGCGGAAACTGAACTGTTCGGACATGTTGCTCACAGGAACCCGGACAACCTGGAGAAGCTGATAGTAGTTGAGCATGCAGACGGGAAAAGACCGCGGGTAGATCGCCTACTCGTTGGTCAGACCCAATCAAGAAGCTCACTGGCCTGCCAATACCTAAAGCCATGAAGACCGCTGAGGACAGGGTCGCTTGGAAATTCTTGGCGCATCAAATTTCAAGTAAGACAAGACCTTCAGCAATGAAGAAGCGGACTAAAAAGTATCTATACTAATATATAAAGCTGATGAGTTTGAATGCGCTACTTTCAGAAACTACTGGTCCAAATTGAAAAAGTCTTTCAGTGTTAGGTAGTCCATTTATCGAAGAAGGCTATAAGCTATTTTAATTATGAAGTACCTACGGGGACGGGAGGTACGCGGGTGAAACCGACAGCTAGTTATTAATAAAACAGTCTATTTTTACAATTGCTAATTTTAGTCAACTAAATACAAATAAATAGTAAAAAATTAATTAAAACAAATAAAATTAAAACTGTACCTTATTTGAAAGCGCCGCTCTAGGATCGATAATTAAAACTAAACCGATATTATCTATGGTATAAGGATATGACGTCATAACTATTAATCGTTAAAAGATCAGAAGTCGCCGCCTCTCTCTATATATAAAATTAATAAGAATGTTCGTCTGTTTAATACCATAGGTAGAGTTAATTTAATTCAGTACTTTTTACGACAAATTGTTATATTGAAATCTCAATTAAAATTTTCTATAAGCACTATTAAATTGAATACCATATTGAAAAACTTCGTAACTTTTTAAAATTGTTTATTTTTCTTTGAGCCTTCTTGTCACGCAGGTCACTCTACAAAATTAAAAATTAATTTATAAAGCTGAAGAGTTGTTTGTTTGTTTAAACGCTCTAATCTCAGGAACTAATAGTCGCATTTGAAAAATTCATTTAGTGTCTGACAGGCTATTTTTCGAGAAAGATTATAGGCTGTATTTAATTATGGTGTTCCTACGGAACCGGGAGTCATGCGGATAAACCCGCGGGAAGCTAGTTTTGGATAAAGTAGGTTCGATGAGTGAATATATTTTTTCTTTACACTGCACAATAACTTGAGTGAACCAGGGGCCTAAGCTTATAGTTACTATAATAGGTATATTAATTTACTTCGTCACCTGCTGCTCGTTACCGTTTAACTACTGAACTGGATCTAGTACAGTCGCGGGCTTAAGACTACCTACTTCAAGGTTTTAAAAAAAACTATCATGTAAATAAACATTATGGTCTTTTGACGTTTAAAAGAGCGCGGACGATTCCCGCTTTAAAAAAAAGAGAACTAATAGATATACTTACTTTAAAAAAAAAAATGAGAATAGTTCGGGGTTTTAAAAGTAATAAAAAAACCATAGTGTCTATAAAATATGTGCAAGTTTATTTTTTTTGAATTGACTCTTTGTATCTATCTTTATGATAGGTTTTTTTATGCACGATTACAAAATATCATATAGAGATTTCTCATTATTTTTCTTGTTATTTTTATTACTAGTTATATACAAAATAATGTACAGTTGTACATTTAAGTGAAATAAATGCATTCGATGTTTTTGACAAAGTAACATAGGCACCTACATTTAACAATGCGTTCAGGGTGCTGTTGCGGTTACCACGCTTTTGTAGTGCGTCAACGATGTTCGCTGAGTCGCGCACAGATGGTTTTGATGCCACCTGGCGCAAAAAGACAGCCTCACTACTAAGCAGATTGCGTGAAAACAGTAACGGCATCCTGGATGTAATAGCAAGTAGATTGGACAGTCCCCTGGTGTGGAGCCTCACCCAGAGGACTAAGTCCGTCTTAGTTATTAGGTACTAACATAGTTTTTAAGCTCATACTAACAATAATAAATGTAATGTAATATGTAATGGATCATTAGTTATCTGAATAAATAATAATAATAAATTATTGGCAAAGTTATTTCACATATATGTAAGTATTTATGTCATCAATTTTATACTGAACAACTTTTCTTGATACCGCTACAACGTGTTTGCACAACAATCGCCCCCGGCTTCATCCGTTTTATTTTACTCCGTACTGCCAGTAGTAATCATAATAAAATCTTTTAACCGTTCCGTGTAGCAAATTGTTTGTCTGTTTGTGTATAAAGTTATCGGGTATCGTAATAATGGAGGGTTTCATAATTTTATTATGTTTAATGTAGGTATTTAATTAGTAAGTAGTTTATTATTTGCAGTTTTATGCTTTGTATTGGTACATAAATATCGTAATATGAAAAATATATTTTATTTATATTTATTACTTTACCAGCTTCTTGTGTGTAGTTGCATCCGTGTAATTCCTGTTCCCATAGAACTTCATGTTTATATGTATTTACCGTTTCTCGATAAATGGGGTATATAACACTGTTTTTTTTTTTTAAATAGGCCCAGTTGTAGTTTTGCTCGTTCAAACAAACTAGCAAACGAACAAACTCTTCAGCTTTATATATTAGTATAGATTGACTTTTGTTTTTTTTTTGTTTTAATATAGATAATTCAAAAACAAGGATTTGTAGACATCAATATCTTACTACAAAAATGTAGTTCTAAATTCAAAATATTATATCGTTTTTTTGTCACTGATAATGTTTCCATTTTCAAAAATACATCCCTACTAAGAAAAAGTAATATACGCCAAACTCTTTAGTCCATTATTGTAACCTAACCGGCACAGTTCAGGAAACAGGTAAAATCGAAAGCTACATGCTAACTGACATCAGCCATGCTAACTAACTGATAAATATAATTGATACAGATTATATTAGCGCTCCGACCCGTTAAGAAAACGAAATGATCCTTACTAATAAATGCGAAAGTAACTCTGTCTGTCTGTCGGCCTTTCAAGCCAAAAGTACTGAACCGATGTAAATGAAATTTGGTACAAAGATAGTGTAGAACCCGAGAAAGAACATAGGCACATTTTATAGCAAAAAGGGATCTAATTAATATAATTAAAACTGCTACTCAAAGTCAATATTCCATGCAGACGAAGTCACGGCCACAGCTAGTTTCCTATGTAGCTTGATTTTTTCTGATGGACATGTGTTTAGCCACAGGGCTTTTGCTACTTTACCGGCCATAAAGGCGATCATGGCTCCAGTCTTATTAGACGGTTTAAAAACTAAAAACTAAGCAGCCTGTGCAAGAGACACTCTAACTTCACATTAAAAATAATATTTCATTGTGACGACACTAAAAACATAGACTATTGACTCTATAACCATCGCAAATTCCCGTGTAAACTCTAATTAGCTATACTCTGTGACTAAATCCTCATTCGAAACGACCATTCTTTATTTAAAACAATTAAAACATGATCAAAACACATTGGTTCCATTGCGACCAATTGTAGACAATTGGATAATGATTTTCCAATTAATTTAATTGTTTGGTCCTTTTTTATAGTGGCCTATATATTAGCCCGGAAGTTGTTGGTAATAGACAAGAAGATGTACAGACTACACATAGACTATGGCTGATTATTTTTCTCTTTGTATAGACCAAAATCTTTTGAGTTACCCCCCTCATAAACTATCCTACTAATATTATAAACGCGAAAGCATGTGAGAATGTATGTTTGCAACTCTTTCACGCTTAAACTACTGTACGGATTTGGCTGAAACGTTTGCACGGGGATAGGTTATAAGCTGGATTAACATAATAGGCTACAAAACACTACGCTCCAACCCATTGAAGCAGAGTACCAGCGCAGATAGTCTATTGATCGGTAAAGATCGGAGAGAGGTAATGGTTGTGAGTTTGTGACGTTGTAGGGGTCTGTCATTGGCTATATTTTAAGTTAGTTTCCATGGAAACGGTATCAGCCGCGCGGGACAGCTTTATCAATAAATTCAAAAGCTTTTTTATTACATCTTCTAATCTTTATTACAATATGTGGTAATCATAAAGTACATGTAACTTTTTTATGGAAAATCCACTTGTACGGTACTTTATGAACACTTCAATAACACAAAGGAGCTGAAATCTTTCTGCCGCCAGACAAAGACCTCAATAGAACACTTAATAAAAAGAGAAGGCTTCTGTTTTTTTTTTTACTCTTGCCACTTTAACGGAAGCACGTTCTTTTTTCGAACAATTGTTTTTAAACCGCAAAGTCATGATATTTGACGAGCTCTTATTGGTCGTCGGGTCGACTTTGACAGCCAATCAGAGGCGTTTCTCCAAATGCATAAGTCATCGTTCTTAACGTTTGAGATAGTGACTCGGCGGGTTCTTAGATACGTTATGTATTTTTGTAAATAGAACACGATTTCAAAGATCGAACGCCGAAAATATGAGAAATAAAACGGTCAAGAAATAATGCCGACATATTTTTTTTTAATTTAATTATTACCTCATTTCTATCAATGAAAAACAAAACTCAGTGTTACCATAATATTAGGTTTAAAGTTGAGATCAGAATTAACTGCACTCGTGGCATATTAGCTACAGTAGTTGATTCTAGGTTCTGGCGTTTTGAGTTCGATTCCAAGCCGAGAACTAGGTATTTGTATGATCCGCTGCTGGTATGGTTCTGAGTCTGGTTGTGCCCCGCGTAAGTCCCGATCCCGTAGTAGCTTCATAATAAAATATAGCCTATAGCATACCTCAATATAACCTATCTAACACTGAAATAATTTTCCGATTAGAACAGTAGTTTAAACAAATAAATTCTTCAGATTTTTTTTTATTTTTACTAGCAGTTTTGCTAGTATTCTTGTTAACCCCTCATGCTAAGCTAAAATGCTTATGTTACGAGTGGGTTCACGTCAGTAGTGCAATGTGTGGGGTTTGAACCGGCGACCTCAATATCACAAGTCCGACGCCCTAGCCATTAGGCTACGGCCGCTTCGCTAGCTTTATATATTAGTAAAAGATTAAATTCCCCGCGACACATGGATTCTTTTAGCTTATGAGAGAATTTTCTTATTAAAAAAAAACAATCCCATTTTTAAATAACCATTCGTACATACTACAAAAAAACTATTACATCAATAGAAATTCAAATAATTACGTCCAAAAAGAAACCTAAGAGAGAAAGAACAGCAATACACAGTTGGTAAATTCGTCACAGACTTGGAAACACAAATTAACTCGACACATCCATCATCATTTTACCTGACGTGCTGTGATCAAATGGGATTTTTTACGTCAAGCCGCCATGTCAGTACGAATGCATTGCGACACGATATTTTTTTCTTAATTTCCGTGTTTGTTTCATGCTTTTTCTGTGTTATGTGTAAATAATTTGTGATATATGGTGCTTTGACAACTTTATTTTTATTGGAGAAAATCATTTTCTTACCGTACCAATGACCATAGAAACCATAATGTCGAACTGTCATGTATTTCTTTTTTTATAACCACGGAGAGAATTTCTAGTAGACTAGCAATTTCATGATATAAAAATATTGTAGTTCTATTTTTTGAATAAAATAAAAAAAAAACAAAACAAGTTTTCGAACGTATAGACGAAAATAGTGCTGCACCGTGATCACGTAAAAATCGAAATAGTCGATTACTAATTACTAAAAGAACCGTAACCGATTCTGTTCAGACATGAGAATCGATTCTACGCTTATCACATGATATTGTGCGCATCCAATAGTTCATTGGGCAAAACATTGTGTAATTTTTAATGAAGTTGTCCTACATAGTAAGATTAAGTAATACTATGTTGCAAATACCTCTTTTCAAATACAAAAAATTGCTATTATTTGCGGCTTGCGTGATTATTATAATAAATCTTGTAAAAAGAAAGACAAATCCAGCAATAGACAACTAAATTCCTGTGTTGTGTCTTCCACGAAGCATTCTCAGTATAACTATATATTATGATTCACAGAAATAATCGTCCCGGATCTGATTAAAGCCCTATACTAGTCTCATTAGCAACTACCGTAACCAGTTATAAATAGACGCCATTAATCTCGAAATTTTCGGGACAAAATCTATACTTTTTAACATGCAAAATTCATTTACAAAAAAACATGATTTATAATCAAATCATTTTAATTTGTAATAAACTAACAACAGTAGTAATGAGACATCGTATTTTCACAAATACTACCGATAGGTACTTAAAATACAGCAGCTTATCTTAATTCAGCTCTTATCATTAATTAAATAATGTTATTTTGTTACTTTTTCTTGCGATCAAATAACAATGTAATCGGTATAAAGTAAGAACATAAAAGCTTAATCTCATTGCATGATAGCAATTAAAAATATAGAGTCAGATCCTGTTATGTAAGACGTTTTTATCGATATTATTCGATTATTACTCGATATTACAGTAGAAAGGTTGACTTTGTTAACAAAACGCTTAAACGGTAAAGACGTAATTATGATAAAACAGTTGTAACTGTTTTAATTAAATTATTTTTACGATATATTATTGTAAACTTGGCTCGTTTATTGCTATGATAAGTTTTATTTATTACACTCTCATTATACCCTCGCAGGACGAGGATTTTTGATAAATTTCTTCTTAACGCATGAGTACGTTATAATTACTATCTGTGTGTTGACGGTGCAATCCGTACTTTTGTCAGTATGTTAATAGATAAGACAGGAGCTGTTGCTTTTAATGTATACAGAATAACGATCGAAACATGTGTTTTTTTTGTCAATACTACATACTAAAATTTAGTATTCTAAAAGGCAATTCAATTGATAGTCGAATTACCAAAGAACTTCTATGAACTGTCAATAAGAAATAATTACTCACGAAACAATAGCCCATCTCTATCAAGACAAATGTTATGATTTATTACGAATGACAAAATCTATTTAAATAAACATCTTTATTGACTACACATTAAGGTTGAATATCACTTAAATAGTGAAGTAAAAACTTAATTATGTTCTAAGTAATGCAATCTCAGATAAGATTGTTTCGTTTTTGTTAGAAACACCGGAATAGTATGGAGTTCAATTCCGTCTTTTTTTTCGATGTAATGTGGAATCGAATCGTAAAGTTGGGACGCGATTAATCGACTAATCGATATGTCGATGTGAATCGATTTATTTCACTTTTCATGTTGATTGTTATTTATGTTTGACTATGTGAAATTACAGTTTTTGTTTACGTTAATTTCTTATACTAATGTTAGTTTAAGTTCGTTACGACGAGTGAAGTATGGAGTAGGCTTAATTTTGCGTGCTATGTAACTTCATAATGTGTATTTTGTATCGGAAATTAAACAGATTTAGAGTTTTATTTAATATTTATATAATTTTGGCCAAAAATAAGGATAGAGATCTGCTCCCTTTTATGCTTTGAAAAATATCAAAAGCCTCTTGGCTAACTATGAATGTCCACCCGGAATCAAGGGATCAAACAGTTAGAAATGAAGTAATACACTAATTTCTTTCGAATTTATTGTATTGTGACAAATGTTTGAGTACATAATTCACTGCAGGTATAGACAACTCCTTCCTAATAATATAAAGGCGAAAGTTTGTATGTATGTAAAGATGTTTGTTACTCTTTCACGCAAAAACTACAAAACGGATTTGGCTGAAAGTTTGCACGGAGATAGTTTATAAGCTGAATTAATATATATGCTTCAAAATATCACGATACGACTCATTGGAGCAGAGAAACGCGGGTAAAACCGCGGGGCCTAGCTAGTAAATATATAATTTTATTATAAGAATATCATGAATCACGCTATACTATAAAATACACTGCACACAGGAAATCATACCAGTTATGACATTCATCTGTAGTTACAAAATATCTATCCATAAATTTGTGATTAATATCGATAGTCCACTATAACATGATCCCATCCCTATATTGACGCGGGCTCATCAAACGCGGCGCACAGACAATAACTGAGAAATATTAAATTATAATAAAATTAACTTGGCTCTTACTTTTTATACTCTTAGCGCTTATAAAAGCATAGACAAAGCATGTAGGCAATTTATTCACGAAACGAAACTGTAATAGCATGAGACTAATATATATAGACAATTTTAAAATGATACTTTAAAATATGTAACTTTATTTTTGTTGCCGTGTGGTTTACCACCACCCCATGTCTTCCCATGGGTGTCGTTAGAGGCGACTATTTTTTTTTTCTGACGACCGCATTTGTAGTTAGCCCCGCGGCTTTTGCTACTTCACCGGGCATTAAGGCGAGCAGAGCTCCAGTCTAGATAAATGGTTTAAACACTACAAACTAAGCCACCTGCGCAAGAGGGCGTCCCCTCTGGGACTTGGACCTCGGCTCAAGGCGGTCGCTGACTGGGAGATTGAGGGATTATGGCTTTTAGTTTCTTAAGGGGAGTTTTGAGCAACTGTTGCTCTACTTTACAGTTCGCAGGCCTCTCGGACTTCGGGTCTACGAGGGCATCGGAAGGTAGACTAAGGGATATAAACATGATGGATGGACAGCAGCATCTATCACATCAAGGTCAACATCTTACTGCGATCATCAACCTGCCTGCCAAGCGTGGTGATTATGGCAATGTCCTTCAAGACCCTGGTTTGCCAAGGTCTATTAAGAAGAGGCCCATGTTCAGCAGTGGACATAAATGGGCTGATTAAGAGTGAAAAAAAAAATGTAGTTATATTGCCAGCGACCGCCCTGAGTCAAGGTCGAAGTCCCACAGGGGGCACCCTCTTGCGCAGGTTGCTTAGTTTGTAGTTAACGAACAACTTAGGCTTAATTAAGGCTGGAGCTCTGCTCACCTTTATGCCCGGTGAATTAGCAAAATCCTCGTTGCGAAATACATATCGACCGCTATCATGTATTTACACAGCTAAAATGCTGCCCGTTACCTGAAAGACAATTCGCTGCTTCAATAACGATAATGAGTTTTAGCCGCTCGATTTTAAAGATCAATTTTCTTTAAATCAAAACATAATTTTCTGCCACTATCAAATTAAAGCAGTGAATTGTCATAGATGATATTTTTTCTTTTAATTTTATTCAAAAGTATCATACGTAGTCCTGTCTCTTATATTAACTATACTCTTTGGCCCTACGATTATTCATTCCGTACGGTGACACATGACGAATCAATTTCCGAACGGAGCCAATCGGAATATGGTTTATGAACGCGTTTGTTTTTTTTTTTGTAACCATAGACTTTGATTGCAGTACTGTCGATGTTAATGATTTTTTTATTGGCTTGAATGTTTTGTATTTATTATTTTACTAGCTTCCCGCGGGTGGTTTCACCCGTTATCTGTATAACACATAAGTATAAATAAATAAATAAACCTTCCTCATGAATCACACTATCTTTAAAAAACCGCATTAAAGTCCGTTGCATAGTAGACAGACAAATAGAGTGATACAAGAGGAAGGTTTATATGTATAATAAAAATAAAATAAAACTACACCATTAAATAAAGTGTTCGAAATAATTAATTAATTATTATCAATTCATGCTTCATGTTTTAGCAATACAAAAAAATCTCGCTTAATGGTGTATGCTTTTAAAAAAAAGTAAGTGACTTCCTATATACTTACTTTCATTTTGTAAAAATAAACCATAGACCTATTCACAATGAAATTACTACTTAGAAGCAGCAGTGCGTTATCTGTGACAGATATTTAAAAAAAATCCTCCTTGTCTTTTAATTATACGTTACTGACACAAGGCGGTATCTCTTTTTGTCGATTTCATATTTTATTTTCACAGTAGTAAGGTTTATTTTTAGATGGACACAGATTTAGAGATAAAAAATGTAGCGGGTGTACACTAGAGGCTAATTACTAGGTGTGCGACATAATTACTAGCTAAGTACGAATGGGGATTTTTTTTCTTTGAATTTTGTAAAATAATAATAATAGAAAAAACACTTCATTGGAATAGATTAGGTATGGTACGACAACTTAAAAAAAAAGGTAGCCCAAATGAATAAGGTGCTAACTTATTTAATATTCTGTTAACCGTACTTATTATTATTAATTGCCTTAATTAAAGAAAACTGCCCACATACTTTATAAGTAGGTTTTTCCTTTTTTTTTTGAATATCACAAGTCGAAATTTTATTCCATAGGTACTGCAGTCGTCCATATTTAATTATCTTTAAACCATAGAATTTCAGTTGTCATTAAATTAAATTTATCAACTTAGTACTAAAAAACTTTAAAACTATAACTGTCATAAACATTAATTGACATCTCCATTTATTATAACTATAGAGAATTAAAAACTGCTAACTGTCATAAAATTCAAATTGAGAATAAGCAATAAAAATTAAAAAAAAAAAATAGAACTGTCAATAAACTTAAATTAAATTTTCAATTATTATAATATATTTTATATACATTTTGGACGTACAATCTACTTCGTTTGACGTTCTATCTGAAACTCTGACATTGGCAAAATTGTGGAAGTCTCTCCACAAAATCCACAACAAAAGAACCGAACTGAATATAATAATAATATGTATTTAAGTACTAAATAGTTGCTATTTTTAAATAATAGCTGTCAAAATAAATTCAAATTGAGAACTATAACAGTCTACCTACCTGCGTCTGCGTCAGTCCAAGGCTCGCGGCTAGCTCTGCCCTCTCAGGCAGGGCCAGGTACTGCGTCCTTTGAAACCTTCGATTTAGCTGCTGCAGTTGAAGACTGGAGTATATTGTCCTGGGTTTCCTCATCTTCTTGCCTTTCCCGTTCACCCGGAGGCCAGGGTCGTCTGATAGGCCACATTTTTCTGTTGGAGAAAATATCCATTATTAAAAAAATTAAAAGTTTATCTTATATATAAGAATTTGAAGCTGCCGTAATCAGGCTAGGGCGTCGGACTTGCGATCAAGTTGTCGCCGGTTCGATCCCTACCCATTGCACTACTAACGTGAACCCATTCGTAACACGATCATTTTAGTTAATAATGACCACTCAGGATTAACAAGAATAGATACTAGAAGTGTGCAAAAACACTGCTAGAGATAGCTTTTTTTAAAAATTCTCTAAGACCTGCTGTTAAAGCCTAATGACACCTTTTTTTGTTACAAAAATGGCTGACTGTACATAGTAAATTGAGAATCTCAAACAAAACCTCATTGGTATTAATATAAATTATACCTAGACCTAGATAAAACAAGCAAATACAAACTAAATGTAGTATAAACTTGCTTGTTGATTTTATAGCAAAAGATTATTATCACTAAAATTGAGTGTCGGCCGTTATAAAGGCTATAAGTTGTAAATTTATCACTTTGTCTTTACTACTAGTTAATTGTACATTACCTTCTTGTAGCAACAATACTAAATTAGTTAATAAATAACATGATTTACCTTCAATAAGAAGTCAAGCAAAAACGAATTAAAACATGATATCTATCTGTCCATTTTCTTTGTAACATATCTCACTATATCTATGATCTATGTTCGTGTTCTATGTTTAAATTGCAAAGAACTTTCCGATACCCTCGTAGACCCCGCAGTCCGAGAAGCCCGCAAACTGTAATCTAGACCGACAGTTGAACAAAACCTCGGGACGCCCTCTTGCGCGTGTTAGCAACAGTTCAGTTCAGTTTGGAGTTTTTAAACCATTTATTAAGGCTGGAGCTATCGCCTTTATGCCCGAAGAAGTAGCAAAAGCCTTGTGGCTAACTACATATGTCCGTCCGAAAAATAAAAAAGTTCCCTCTCAGCCGAGATACAAGTTGCACAAGGGGTGCCCTATCGCGCAGGGTCCAAGCTCTGCTCGCCTTTATACACAGAGAGGTAGCAAAAGCCTCGTGCCTAACTACATAAGTCCGTTTAAAAAAACCTATTTAAAAAGTCTAAACTATAGACTTTTATACATTAAACTTTATTCTCAATTTCAGCTACAACATTCGAAATTCAAAAATCGCCCGCCAAAACTTCCCGCCATATAAATCAACACACACAAGTCGGCCATAAATCTACAATATAAATATTCAACGCAAGACGCCTGTGAAGCATGGCCATCCATTTTGTAAAATATATGAAAGACTGGCTACTTGATAATAGTCAGTGGTAAGTTGTAATTACTGGGTTTCATATCTCGCCATCGGATCGCGGACACCAAGCTTTTTGGTAAGCGGGTTTATGTGGTAGTGGTGCGAAATGAATCGATGAATCGACTAAATGAATTTGCATATCGATTTTTAGTATCGAATAAAGTTTGTTTTTTGGCTGTAAAGTATAAGCGTGGTATACTTTTTTTTTCTTTATTTATATTTCAGTACATCTCAAATGACATTTATAATATGATTCTAGATATAAATGTCCGAAAGCATACTCATTTGACAATAAATAATAGATTTGTCAGCTTATTGGTTAATTTTAACGTTGTTCATCTTTTAATAATCCACGTGCAATATTTTTTAACATATTCTTGTATAAGTTCTAACATCATGTACATACCTAAGTAATTTTTTGGATGTTTTGATATTTTAATCCCATTAGTTAGATAATGGGCATACACGTTGATTCTCGTAAAAAGTAAACTATTAGTGGCATTTGTGTAAAATTCTAACACTGAAATAATTATGGATTCTCCTGAAAAGTTACCATTTCTGACATACACCTACGTGGTCTTTAGAACTAAAGTAATGATATTATACTAGCTATAAATAAAAAAATCAACTAAAGTTTGACCATAATTTTAAAAAACCTGCACTCGTACCGTATATACACTAAAAGTGTGCAAAATTTCATACTCCTCTGTCATCACTATTTTCGTTAAAAGTGGTACAAAGTGATCGCTTCACATATTAATATATAGATATCTCTATAACATCACTAACCAGGAAAGTTTCTCAGCACTGCATATTAATATTGAACGCACTTTAACGTTTTTTATTCGGTATCCGAAAGCATGGAGCGGCGTGGAAAATTTTTGAATTTAGAATTGTCCGCGGCTCTTTTGGTGTGCTTTTTAAAAATCGAACGAAACTCCATTTTTGTTTTATTTCCTTTTTTTGTTTTAGATGCGCCTCTGATTATTAGCGTAATGGAATTTTGGAATCCATCATGATATTTTTATGAATACTTATAATATAGGTAAGTAATATTATTGCGTAATAAATTATTTTAGTATAGTCGGTTTGATATCAATCTCTACATAATATAAAACAAAGTCGCTTCCCGCTGTCTGTTTGTCCCTATGTAGGTATGCTTGATGCGCTTTTTTAATAGATAAAGTGATTCAAGGCGAAGGATTATATGTATGATACATCAGCATTGCACGAGTGTGTCAGAAAACTCATTCATGATTGTCGGAAACAGTAAATTTTCTAACTGTGAGGTAAACAAAACTATAGGTAACCTACCAAATATAAACATAGACATAATTACAATACTATATTACTTTCTTTTACGAGTTCCTATTAGTCTAAAAGCCGTGGAAGATCGACCTTAACCCATGTTATTTAAACCAGATAAGACATATTTTTATATGTCTTAACAAATTCATTATGTGGGACCATGTTTGTCTAGCAAATAGCATCAAAATAACACTTAAAAGACTCGGCAGTTCTTAGTTCAAATAGTTTCGAAATTCAAAATAAATAAAAAAGATAAAATTTAACTTTTTCAGTTCTAAATTCAAATAGTCAAAAATTGAATTCCAAATTCAAACATAAATCCAGTTTCCAAGGATTTCAGTTACAAATGGTAACGGTCGGCTCGATCTGATATGCAAAGCTGTTAGTGCAACGTCCATATTTCAACGCCATGATATTAATATTCTGTTTGCTACCTATTTCTGCTAGATATAAGTTTGTTTGCTTTGTTTTAAAAGTCGAACATTCATTTAACTGCATTTTTTTCTTCGTTTGCACCAGATGGATCTAGGACTTTGCTTTTAAACTAATGAGGGTAGGTTTTATCAAGACGAAATACTGCCTACACCGGTGGCTCAGTTATTACGGACTTCTGATACCTGGTGTTCTGGGTTCGATGCCCACTCGGGACAAATAATTGTTCTTAGTCTCGGTGTGCTTTGTGCCAAAGTGAAAACGCGACAAAAAAAGAAAGAACATTAGTACAAATAAAAAGTAGGTATAGTGGAGCTCAAACAGTGGCGAAGCTATCGTAGGGTCAGGTGGTGCAGTGCACCAGGGCCCGGGGCCTCAGGGGGCCCTCTAACCCAAGCTTTGTAAAGAGCGGGCCAGCCAACTCGCTAGCTCTTGAAACTATGCACCGGGGCCCTTGCCCACTTAGCTACGCCACTGAACTCAAATAATATGCAATACTGTAATCACGACATTGTATAGTATATCAGTATTCGTTTTAAGTTTTTTGAATATAACTCAGATTATTTAGATAAAAACAACTTAATATAATGCATAAAATATTTATATAAGTAATATTTAACTCATTACAGTTTGCTAAAAAGTAAATCCTAATATACTTTTCTCTCGGTTTTTATCTCCGTCCTTAATTATAATTAATAAAACCCTAACCTAAAAGTTTGTAATAACAATACAAATGTCGTTCAAATCATTCATCAAACCGTTCCCATGGCCATACAACTTATACATACATATACATACACGTCGGCGTCCGTCATACACACAGACAAAACAATGCGAGCCTCAGGGCTTGACACACCCTCTAGCTAGTGATGTACCCAAATTGTCGATGGTACTAAATCGACTTAAACATGTCCTTTTTATTACATTTTCTACGACATGACTGATAATGTGTATCTATGATAAGGATTTGTTTTTGATATTTCGTTTTCTTAAAATAAAATACTAATTTGTAGCGTCAGATATCGTAAATTCGCGTTTAATACCTTCCTATAATAAATGCGATTGTAAGTCTATCTGTCTGTCACGCTTTCAAGGCCTTAACAACAGGCTTTCATGAAATTTGTTACGGAAATAGTCTTGTCCAAAGCTAAGGACATAGGCTAGCTTTAATCGTGAAAGCTTCCTAAAGCAAAAGTCAAATCTAGAATAAAATATAAATACTAATATTATAATGCTAATGAGTTTGTTTTAACGTGATAATCTCAGAAAATACTGGTCCGATTTGAAAAATTCTTTCAATGTCAGATAGTCCATTTATTGAGGAAGGCTATATGATATATATCATCACGCTAAGACTAAATAGGAGCGAAGTTAAACAGAAAAATCTTTCAAAATCAGTCTTAGCTAAGAAGCTTATCATAATAAAATGACTAACATCCATTAATCTTTATCAAATACAAATGTTATTTTATAAGTTGTCACACTAAAATCATCGTTACTAATATTATAACCACATACCATTCGTACGGTACTGGGTACTCCGCCCATTGCCCGCCTACCGAAAACTGAACATAAAATGGACCCGCCAAAAAACAATAATACTCATGCCTTGAGAAATATAAAAAAAAAGTAACAGACAAGCGGCTGAGTAACGGTTGAAATGTCAAATACTTTGTTAGTTCGATATTTAAAAACTTTTTCAGAAAGTTTTCGAAATTCGAACTGTTGATTTTTTGTGTACGTTTCACTGCTTTTTACTAACGTACATTCACGCCTTTCCCCATACTGGTTTGCCGAAAACACTTACTTCCTCTTGCTACGATCTTGACATACCACATTCGCCTCTTCTACATTCATTAATCTCCTCATACACGTCCTTCGGTTTAGGGTAGGTACCTACTTTTAACCTGGCCTTTCTTAAGAACGTCCTCGATTTGAACGTGAAACGTCTGCCTTGGTCTTCTAGTTTTAACAATTTAATAATATCCTGTGGAAGGCAAATGGACTTATTGATTTCTTTCGATGACTTTGAAAACAATGTCTTCTCTATTCAGCATTTACTATGCACCTAAAAATCATCTAAATATTATTATGTCAATTTATTAAGTTAATGTATCTTCAATAATACAAGTAACAATAAAATAGGAAGTGCGTTACAGCAACCCTACTGTAATGAAGATATTTTTATGGAAGTCAAATTCATATCGCTACGTAATTAACCTCCTGAATCTGGATTGCGTTAGTAAATGATATGTTTGTCAAGTCAGTCATGACACAAGGTTTCATTTCCCTAGAGCAAAATTTGTCATTTAATAATGCTAAAAAGTTTAAGCTCTATAAAATATTGAGTCACTTTAAACCAACTCTATTTGAGTTAAATCATAGTCTTACTTTTTTTTAACTAGTTGCACATTAGTCATTATTTAACCACACCCCTATCAGGCTAAAAAACCTTGTTTAAAAATAGTAAACTAAAAAAAAACTCTTACCATAAACGTTTGCCGCGCTTTCTCATATTTTTCTTTTACATTTTGTAAATCCCACACTTACGGAATATGGAAATAAAATTATTAATTTTAATTAGTGTTTTACATCGTTTCTTATTAAATTGTTTATAAAAAAATACTTTCTTAATTAACCTGTTTGTTTATATCTATAAGTAATTAATTTAAAAACAAAATAAGATTATAATTACTCAATTGATTACTAATGTTTTAATGTTTCTGTGATGTTTAAGTTCTTAATTCGATATAAATAGAATACCTACATACGATCCGTTATGCGTCCTCTTTGTTTTTTTTCCTACTACCAGTTCACCGTGGCATCACAGAGAAGAAATGACATGAAGTTTAGATATTACAATAAGTTTTGCAGTATTTCACCAAAACAAGTCCCTCTCAAGCCGTGTTATCGTTTACATAATCACAAATTTTACAATAGGATTTTTTATATATATAAACGCTTAAAAAACCAGAGGATGTTGCCATCCCCCTTTCCTACAATACCATACTATATACAATACAACCTTCGAGTCAGGTTAACACACACAGAAACAACATTAATCAACAATATTCTGTAAGGTAGCCTTTCTTATATTTGGCTGCGATCAGTCGTGCAGCTCATAGAGGGTACAAACAATAAGCTCTATCTCTCAAGAAAGTTACAAAAGTCGTAAAGTCGGCCATAGTTTTTAAATATTTTTTGTTTGAATGTTAGGGGGAGTGTCTACTTTTAGCCTTAGGATCCCGTTCCGACTAATCTTGTTTAGATCTAAGTTTTGGGAACAGTTCTTAACAAAAATGTTACGGTTCAAAATGGTTTATAAAACTGTGAACAATTGAGTTTATATTTAACTAGCTTCCTCCACGTGGTTTCTGCCACGTAACTCTCGTTCCCGAGGGATCTTCATAATAAAATATAGCCTTCCTTGATAAACGGGCTATCTAACACTGGAAGAATTTTTCAAATCGAACCAGTAGTTCTTGAGATTAGCGCGCTTTATATATCAGTATAAGGTAACAAAAATAGAATTGTCTCCAAAAATACGAATCTTAATTTTTAGAGATAATAAATTGTTATCATATTAAGACTTTGTGAAAAAACTATGAAAAGTTTTGGAAAAATAGACAAAAATATTGGAAAATTTAACAATAGACAGACGGATGACACCAAGCTTGACCAGCTAGTACCTATTTCATGAAATAAACCAATAATCCTACTAATATTATAAATGCGAAAATTTATATGAGTGTTTGTTACTCTTTCACGCAAAAACTACTGAATGGATTTGGCTGAAAGTTTACACGCGGATAGTTTATAAGCTGGATTAGCATATAGGCTACAAAATATCACGCTCCAACCCACTGGAGCAGAGTGACGCGGGTAAAACCGCGGGGCGCAACTAATTTATACATAGATATTATAAAGAAGAAAGATTTGATTATTTGTTTGCATTGAACAAGCTCGAGAACTAATGGACCGATTTCAAAAATTATTTCACCATTAGAAAGCTATGTTATCCTGAAGTAACAAAGGCTGTATTTAATGATGAAGTTCCCACGGGAACTAGAGCTACGCGGGTAAAACCGTGTGCGTGAAGCTAGTCATAATTAAATTTTAACTTTTAGTTCTACACCTAGATAACTTTATGATTGTTTAAGTTTGTTATGATTAGAACAACGCCACACGGCAAGATCATATTGGCATTAGTAGGTGCCTACCTACTCGCCAAGTGACTTACAAGTACCTTCCTATTATTTACTAGCTTGAAGTAGTATAAATTGTTAGTATGTTTTTACTTTTGTTTTATGTTTTCTTTTACTTAGTACATATGCCAACGAACATATTATATAATTGTTTATATTTAAGTTCTTATGTAAGTGACGTATGTCTTAATGAGAATAAATGTCTTTAAACCTAAATAAAATTAACAGTTCATAAATCATTACCAACTAAATTATTTATGAAACAATTCTTATTTTAAATTCATAAATATTTTTTTACAATTCTCATTAAACATAAAGTAGGTACAATTCATCCATGGCTTTCATTAGTATGTTCAAATAGCGTGTTTTCCATAGAACAAAGCTTTTTCTGAGGTGTGAACATAACACATAGTACTTACATAAGGGGCATTTAAAATATACGTCATCCGTTTAACAGTAACTAAAGAGAATTGATGATTAAGTTTGTCAAGATTTTTTTGTGAAATAATCATATTTATAATTTATTTACTTAATTAAAATTGCATATTAATAAATAAAAGATTTGCGGTAAATAACTTCACACATCATGTAATAAGGCCGGAGTTCTGCTCGCCTTTATGCCAGGTGAAGTAGCAAAAGCCTCGTGGCTAAATACATAGGTGAAGAAACACCACAAAATAGATGCTTTAATATCATTAAAGTTTTTGTTATTTCACATATTCATAAATTTCTTTACTTACTTACCTAATCACTTTTCGTATGATTATCTTTAAAAGGTAAGGCATATATTTTTGTTGCACCATACCATACACAGTCAATAAACATCTTATTCTTAATCTTTCATTCACCAATTAGCAAATCGATGGTGTATGTAATTATTAGTTTTGTTATACAAAGTTTTGAATAATTTATTATTTATGTTTATGTAAATTTGAATACAATTATTTGTTTTTATTGTTTATTTTTACGTAATTTGTATAAATACTTGTTTTTTTATGGTGTGTGATGACATATTTATAGTGTTAATATGCACTATGATATGCTAATGGTAATTTTACATACATTTAGAATTACTAAAACTTAAGTGTCGGATTAGTTTCTAAAAACATGATTTATTATTCTGATTTGATTGTCTTGTTAGCAAATTTATTTATGAATTATTTTTAATGAGTTGCGTGTAATGAAACAAAAAAAAATTATTTTATTTTATATTTGTATTAAATTTTAGCAAAATTAATGTAACACAAATATTAAAAAAAAATGAACTTAAGATACAATTTTAAAATAACATAATAAATAATATTAAAAAACTAATTAGAATTACTAAAATAAAAAAATGAAAAATAAATTTTATGAACTCAATGCTTTTATTAATGAATTTTATTTGACAGCGAAATTAACAGCTCTCTTACTTATTTGTTGATTTGATTGAAGTTTGATAAACCGGATGTCAGTTAAGCATAGGTACATACCACGCACGAAAGAAAAATATTGAAGTGAAAAATTAAAAATACCTGCCACTTTTGCTCCCAACTGTACAACACGTGTTGCCTCCAGGCTAAATATTCTAAGTAAAACTTGATAAAAATGATGTTTGAAAGCAATAATTAAAAATAGCTGCCATATTATTATCTTATAAACCGTCACTCGAGGCAGTCGGCAGTTGTTCTCTACCGGGTTTGAATTACCAACGTATAGGTTGACTGCACCGGTGGCTCAGTGGTTACGGTAGTTGCTTCTGAGATCTGGTGTTCTGGGTTCGATTCCCACCCATTTTTTCGGATTGACATACGTAGTTATCCACGAGGCTGTTGCTACTTCACCGGGCATAAAGGCGAGCAAAGCTCCAGCCTTAATAAATGGTTTTAAAACTACAAACTAAGCAACCTGCGTAAGAGGGCGCCGGGCTGTGGGGCTTGGACCTCGGCTCAGGGCGGTCGCTGGCGATGAGATTGAGGGATTATGACGTTTAGTATTTTAGGTGAGTTTTGTGCAACTGTCGCTCTACTTTATAGTTCGCGGGCATACTCTTCTCCGGCGGGTCGGATAGACAATTATTTGTGTGAACCTCAGATAGTTGTTCTAAGTCTTGGTATGCTTGATGTCCGTGAATTAAGTGTTTGTAAAATCCTACACGCGACACAGGGTTAAATTTCCCTAGTGCGGGAGTTATCCATATCAAAAAAAAAAAAAAAGGGTCCCTCGAAGGATGGGTCACATAGCCACATTTTTTTTACCGTGGTAAAATGCATTCCGCATTCCTCCGCTTTTGCAGGAACAACAAATGTGTATTTCCCATTTCCCGCCAAAAAAATGGTAACTACTCGCCTATATGCCTGGTAAAGTAGTAAAAGTCTCGTGGCTAACTACCTATATATCCATCCAAAGAAAAAAGGGATTACTGTAGAGTTTAGTCAGAATATGTACAAAAATGCTACATTTTCTTTTAAATCTTATCGTAATCTGTTCTTAAATCTGATTTATTAAAACAAAATCTATTTTTCTTATAAGAAATACCTAAAGAATCATATGTAACACCAGTTGACGTGTAAATTCGTAATAAACATGGCATATGTATCATAATAAAGCAATAAAAATGATAACGGCCATTTAAATATAATTAATTATCTAAATAGAGCATATTTCATGCCGTTCGCGCAGTGGGTGTGACCGTTGTTGTAGGTTTTTTTTTATTACTTTTTTTTTATTTTAAAGTTTGAATATGGTTTTAGGTTTTTGATATTAATTATAATGTGATAAATGTGTAGAAATATGGAGAAAGGCTTTATACATGAAATATTACAGCTAATTTTGATTAGAAGACATACAATAAAAATCACGAAATTTTGTTTTGATGTTTAAGGGTGTTTCACACAGAAACTACGGAATGAATAGCTTATACATCACAATGAGTCGTAGGCTATGAGTTTCCCACGTGAACTTGATTAACGCGAATGAAACCGTACACCGTTTTATCGAGACAACAAGCATAAATTATTATATAATACACTATGCATATTTACGTCACTGCCTACTATGTATACATATTGTATAAACTAACAAAAAACGAAGTAGAGCACGTTTCCGTACGCACTCACAGTGGGTGTGCCGCCCGAAAGTTACGTTAAGCACTTTTTAACATGACCACTGACTTTTTATTCTTTTTTCGAATTTAAATTTCGAATAAGTTTGAACGTTGAAATGTTCGTTAGAATTGTTTTGAATTTGGAAACCACTATTTGTAATACTTTACTCCAGTGCCAGTGGGGCGGAAATACTTATGTTTTTACGGAGAAAAAATTACGGACAAATGATTACAAAATTAGTATCATTCTCATTCACTTCAACAGCCTGTTTATGTCCACTGCTGAACATGGGCCTTCTTTTAACAGAACTTGGCAAGCCAGGCAGTGGCATAGCTAGGTGGACAAGGGCCCCGGTGCATAGTTGCATAGAGCTGGTGAGTTTGCCGACTCGCTCTTTTCAAAGCTTAGGTTAGAGGGCCCCCTGAGGTCCGGGGCCCTAGTGCACTGCACCACCTGGCCCTACGATAGCTACGCCACTGAAGCCAGTGTCGTTGAGGGATATTGTCATAATTACCACGCTTAACAGGCTGATTGGTAATCGTAGTAAGATGGTGACCTTGAGCTGATAGATGCTGCTGCTCATCCATCAGCTGTATATCCCTAAGTTGCCTCTAAAGACAATTTTTTTGTTTTTTTTTTTTCGTTTTACTTACTTTGATAGCAATGAGGCTTTTGCTACTTCACCGGGCATAAAGGCGAGCAGAGCTCCAGCCTCTTACGATACCCATGGGAAGACATAGGGTGGTCTATTCTAAGCCGGACACCACACGGAAGTAGTATAATACTTATACATAATTTAGTCATATAAAATCTTTGTAATACCTATAAATATACCTATTCAGTAATAAACGGGTTATAAAATATATAATAGCTATGTTTTATTGAATAATTAGGTACATGAATATATTTTATGAGCTAACATCTATGTTGCTCAATTGTCGATGTCTTGATTTCTGCCACATAGCTCCTGTCCCCGTGGAAACTATAACATACCTACATGTAGATAGGGTTACCACCCTTTTTTGATGCTAAAATAGTATTTTTTTCAAACCATTAGAAAATATGTAAAGAGATTACATTTCTTTATTAATCTAAACACACCTTCATTGTCTACGGAACTGCAAAAGTCAATGTCAAGAGTTTTGTTTTAAGACGAGAATGATTAATGAAAACGAAAAGCTGTGAATAAAAATTATCGTGTGCAGGGAATCGACAAACTAATTAAATTACTTTAAATGTCGTTTCTTTGTACACGATAATTTTTATTCACAGCTTTTCGTATATAGTCATCATTTCAGCCGTTGGACGTCCACTGCTGGACATAGGCCTCCCTCATAGATCTCCAGCTGTTGCGGTTAGTAGCGGCCTGTATTCACCGTGATCCCGCGGCCTTAACCAGATCATCCGTCCATCTAGTAGGTGGACGTCCTACGCTACGGTTTCCGATCCGCGGTTTTTATATATTAAGTACTATTGAGAAATACAAGAAAAAAAATTGTACCTACACAATTATTTTTTGTAGTATGGTGAACAAAGTCTGAAATAATATTTGTAGGCGTTTCAACGACGCCTCTACATACTCTGCCTTTACGCTTTTGGTTACGGAAACTGAGCCCAATACTGCCATGAAGTTGACGTTTACTTCGTCGTCGTCGAGAACTGAATTACCGATGAAAATATAGTATTATTCGTACTATATCATTTTTATATAATATATAGTACAATGGACTGAAATATAGTACGATACTATATAATTTAGTACGGGTAGCAACACGAAATGTAGAATACATTACTCTTGGGTATTGGAGCTTTGTAATTGGGATGATTTTTTAATATCTGTCCAATAGTTTATGAGTTAATTGCAGATAAATTCGATTTTACTTGAAACAATACAAAAATCTGCCGTGTGGTTTCCGGCTTAGAAAAGATCACCCCATATCCTCCCATGGGTGTCGTAAAAAGCGACTAAGGGACATATGGCTGATGGATGGGCAGCAGAATCTATTACCTCAAGGTTGACATCTTACTGCGATCACCAATCCGTCTGCCAAGCGTGGTGATTATGGCAATATCCCTCAACGATCCTGGCTTGCCAAGGTCTGTTAAGAGGAGGCCCATGTTCAGCAGTGGACGTAAACGGGCTGTTGATGATGATGAATACAAAAATTGATTTCAGACTACATACTAATTTGATTGTTATTTTGCATTGAATAGGCTTCAAAACTACTTGACGGATTTGAAAAATACTTTCACCGTTATAAAGCTACGCTACCAAGGAGTAACTTAGGCTATATTTAATTATACAGTTCCCACGGTTACAGGATTTACGCAGGTGAAAAAGCGCGAGAAGCTAGTATTTGATAAAATCACGAAACTGTCAAAAGCAATCTACCTAATACCAACATAACAAAAATCTACAAAATGGCGGAAACAGTCCGTTTAGTTTAAACAATACACAAATAGCTCGATGTAATAAAAATGTTGCCCAAATTGTTCAACTATTATTCATAATGTAACAAACAATTAGTATAATATGAGATAAGTATCGCTGTTGGAATTAAAAAAGATTTATTTGGCAATTTAACTGCGTTGAAATTATTCATTAGAGATTAGGCGGGAAATATGACGTGTGGTAAAATTAAAAGTTGAATGCATATCATAGTTTAACCGTTTATGTCCACTGCTAAACATGGGCTTTTTTTCGGATGGACATAATGTAGTTAGCCCCGAGGCTTTTGCTTCTTCATCTGGCATAACGGCGAGCAGAGCTCCAGCCTATATAACTAAGCAACCTGCGCAAGACGGCGACCCCTGTGGGACTTGGACCTCGGCTCAGGGCGGTTGAGGGATTATGGCTTTTAGTATTTTAAGGAAGTTTTGTGCAACTGTCACTCTACATTACAGTTCGCGGGCCTCTCGGACTTCGGGTCTACGAGGGCATCGGAAACTATGCAACCTGCGGTGCAAAAGGTGTTCAAGTAATTTAGATTGTGCGACAGCCTTCAATTAGGTAAACAGAAGTGAATACAAGTATCGATCAATAAAGAGATATTACGCAATTAATTTAATTTTTAAATAAATTATATTTTGTTAACATAACATAATTGGATATTAAAAGACCTTTGTAGTATCTAACTCAATTTATCTATTACAAAAACGATATGCTATTAAGTTTTTATACCATTAAAAGTCAATTGCCTAGAAAGATAATTTAGTTATCATAGAATACCTAGTTTTTGTAGTAGATATTCTATGGTATCTAAATCACTAAAATACCAATTGTGGGCGTTTAGTTATATTCGAAGTTAAATAAAAAAATATAAAGAAAGAATTTCATGAATAAAAAATTGTTAACTTAACTATTGTCATATTATGATTAAATTTAAAAAAAATACTTTTATTAAGTTATGGGTGCATAGAGAAGATAAATTAATAGATATAACTGCCCACCTGTCAAACTTGGTAGCTATTTTAAATGCTTAATATAACAATAAATACATTTAAATCTATAAATATTTAAATTTGTATGTTTGTATGTCATTCCCTAGTAGGTACAATACATTAATATTAATTCATCCGCTTATTAAATAATTAACATTGTTACCTAACAGTACTATTTACCCCTTGTTAAACTCAAAAGATTTATGACCCAAGACCATGTTAATGAAAATTAGTCTTTACATTGTTAGCAATTAAATCCAAAATTTAATGGAGTGGATGTGTTTCTATGCCTGACCATTTTGTAATGAGCTGTTAGTTTGACAAGATAGATAAAAATATGGGTGTTTGTTTTAATAGTAATTAAAAATTTTACTACATATCTCTGTAAATTAAAGCATCCGTTACTGTCCTTATTTATCAACACAGCTCAAACTAACAAACGGATTGCGCAGGAATTTGGCACACAGATATATCATGTTGTAGTTTTTACACCATTTATTTAAGCTGGAGCACTTCCCGGTGAAGTAGTCAGAGCCTCGTGGCTAACTACATAATAATGTCCGACCGAAAAAAATGTTATCATGCAGGCATCCTAGAAAAGATTTTCCAATATTCACGCTCTAATTGAATGAAACGGAACTACTAACATTAAGAGCACAAATAAAGAGCGAAATCTTAAAGTAATAAATATTCCTACAAAAACTGGAGGCATTAGAATAAAACCTCACTAGGAATCCAATCGACCATTTTACATCGTACAGTGCTACCAACACCACAGGCCAAACTAAAATGGTGGTATCCCAAGATGAGGATTTATATCTCTAGTTCAATTTGTCACAATTAACTAATAATACAGTACAGAACAGTCGTTCTAATTGTCGGTTTGTTTTACATACAAATGAATTAAAAGGTCCAGTTATGAGTTAACTCAATTATTGAGTTTAGTTATACGTATTAGATTATTGAAACGTTAATATTAAGCCAATTATTTGATAGAAACAGTTGTTTTTTGATAATCGAAATATTTATTACTACCTTTTGCATGCGACTTTATCGGCGTGGAACACGTAGTTATTTTGGACAGATTTTGCTATAAAAAATAACTTATGTGCTTTCTCAGGGTCAGGGGTCAATTTGAACCAAATTAACTTCAAAATGGATTCAGTTTAGGCTTAACAGACAGATAGAGAAAATTCGAGAAAATTAAGGCCCAGTATCGCATAACACTTCATAAATTAATAAAACACATAATTCACACTAGAGTAAGTATCTGTGATTCACACAAATATCTTTTCCGGGAGGTATTCGAACCGTGAACATCGAGTTTCAGATGCCATTATCGTGACCAATCTCATAATTTATCGAACTTGTAAAAACACATATTATAAAAAAGTACAATGATAAATCACTTAATCCAGTATTAAACATAGTAGGAACGGCATTTCCTTCGCTAGAAAACGAAGACCTTGATACAAGGAAGGGTTTAGAAACTACAACGTAAGCGACGACTGTGTGAAACCGACCTTGTGTAGGGCTACCAACTAAACGGCACTCAGAAAAAAACAAACACGGGCGATACCAACGTAAAAGTGTAAAAAAAATGTAGCCACTCTAAAATTGTGAAAAATAATTTGACTCAACTCAAAGTGTAAAAAAAAATCAATAATTGACAATGAGTATGGATAGATAGACATGTAAAGATAGTTAAATGTACAATTGTTGCTAGCGTATTACACAATTTTGTTTAATTACTGATTTTATGTCTTCCAGTTATACGTTCATTTGTAGTTATTGATAGTTATTACTAACGTATTTGTAATATCGACAACCATAGACAGTTAGATCTATAGCAAAGGAAGACGAGTGTCGGAACACATCAATTTAATCAGCATTTCCTTTGCACGAAATTTTTGACGCCTAAAAAAGTTATCAAGATTTTTTTTGCGTTGTCTGTGGTTTGCGTGTCAGTTTTTACACGGATGGCATTTTCGAAAGCGAAACTGATACTTAGCTACTTCTAATTTATTAATCCTTATAATTCGATCTAAGAGAAATAAAATGCAATTTGTATAGTTGGTCTGACATTGAAATGCATTCTACAAAGTAATTTGCTAATAGTTAATTGTATGATACAATGTTATAGGAGTTTCCTAGATGCTTCTTACATAGAGTAAAAACAATATGTTAGTTACAGTTATGGCTTCTGTCACCTGGTGTTCTGGGTTCTATTCCTTCTCCGGGCAATTATTTGTTTGAACCACGAATAGTTGTTCTGAGTCTGGATGTGCTTTGCGTCTGTGAATTATATGTTTCTAAAATCCCCCACAACACAGGGAATTAATTCCCTAGTGCGGGACTAGTCATAAAAAATCATTTTTAGCACTAACAACCATTAGTTTTAAATAAATAAAATTAATTTTAGTTAGTCTTACATTAATGGCATTCCGTCGTTAGTCAATCTACAGGCATTTACTAATGTCAAAATATGAAATTTTAATATAAGTTTTATCTTGCAACACGAACAAAAGAGAAAAATAGGTATATATCGCACGCCATCTTGATATATCTGTAATTTTGTATTCTCTACGATTCTTCTATTAAATGGCGGGAAACACGTTGGTTATGATATTTCCCGCCAAAAGTGGAATGACACCTTTTACTTTTGAAGATAGGTCAATCGTTGCCATGTTTCATGACAACAACCGTGATAAACGTGATTAAACACATATTAAATATTAATAACCTTTACTTAATCATTATTTGCACGCGATATTGTACCGAATGTATACCCAAAATAGACATCTTACTAACATGAGGTGCTTTAAAATATATGCCATCCTTATAACAGAAGATATATTTTGGAAGCACATCTATGCTAATATTATATAGCTGAAGAGTTTGTTTGTTTGTTTAAACAGAAACTACCGGAACTATTTGTAAAATTCCTTCACTATTAGAATACTACGTTATCCAGGAGGTAATTTTAATGATGAAGTTCCTACGGGGACGGGAGCTACACGAGTGAAGCCGCGGGAAGGAAGTAAGTTATAGTATAAACTCGAAAATTTGGTGGAGATAGGTGTTATTAACACTTACGGAAAAAGTTAAGCAAAGCAAGGCAAGGATTTGGCTGAAATTTTGCACAGACTTAGTTTATAAGCTGACTTACTATTTAATCGATAAAACACCATTCTTCGGCTGACTAGAGAGGAGTAGCCCAACGCATGTCACAGCTAATAAGGACATATTATTAGCCACGAGGCTTTAATTACATTATTAAGCCGATATAAACTTAAAAATGTGTTTTAATTCCAAAAACTAGTCAGAATGTATGTAAGTTTGTAACTCTTTATCGCAAAAACAACTGTTTCCATCTGATAATGTAAAAACAGTTATTCTAAGGAAACGTTTTATTAATATTTTTAATTAATTACTTCGCTTCATGGTTGCCGTGTCATGAAATCCGTTAGAACATCAAATCAAATAGTGTGTGCATAGATAATGTAGAGCCTTCACGGTTGTCTATGGGCAAAAACTATGGCCGAAAATTGTGTTTAGCATTTTAATATACAGTAATGTTATAATACATCACTGTATTTTTATTTGCTGTAGCTTTGAAGTCTTAAAGTCGGCAAATAAGCATACAGTTTGACTATTAGTATGCGGTTACCGTAGCCTACATACGTTTGTAATACAAAAGGGGTCACTTACGCGTTACCTTTTTCATCTATATACCTATGTAAAAGCAGAAACTGAACTGACTGACTGACTGATCGATAAACGCACAGCGGAAACTACTAGGTCTAGAACCATTAAATTTTGGTCAGGCTTTCTTTCAGTGACGTTAGTGTACAAAGGATTTTTGAAAATTGAATTCCTAAGGGGATGAAAAGGGGGGAAAACTTTGTATGAAGAAATCAAAATATGCGGACAAACTTACGGGCAATAATAAGGGCTTTAATAAGACTCAAATCTAGGTTTTGTTGTCCTCTGGCGCAATTTGCTTAATTTGTAAACCATTTAATATGGCTAAAATCCTACTCGTCTTTAGTTATGCTATGAAAAGTAGCAAAAACCTCGAAGCAAATTACACATATTGGCAAAAAAAAAACTCTGATTGTCTATGTTTCTTTGTCGTAGAAAGACAATAAAAAATGTTGAAAGCAAGCTTCATTCTTAAACATTCACTAGTATTGGTTTTGTCTATAAAGTACAAAAAAATGAAAAACACCCCTAATTACACATGAATAGTGAACAATACGTGGAGGACATTAAATATTAACCCTCCTTTGTACTACAATTATTATGAATGTTTTGACGTACGCCATTTTTGACCAATTTATATCATACGATATTTGTGCAACTCTATTTTTGTAACGGTCTCAATTATGTACCTAGTTAGCCACGAGGCTTTTGCTACTCCACCTGGCATATAGGCGAACTCCAGGGTTCTAGCCTTATTTAATGTTTTAAAAACTAAAAACTAAGCATACTGCGCCAGAATTCGCCCCCTACGTGGCTTAAACCATAACTGAGAGCGGTCGCTTTCGAAGGGATTGAACAATTTTCTGTTTTTTGGAAAGGTTAGCGCAACTGTCGCTCTACTGTAGAACTCATCATATTCAAAATCTAATGGATAAGCATATAGCATAGCCAATGCTTCCCATAGGTTAATTGCCTTAGTTCTATAAGAAATATCGCAACGCTCCCGTTTCAGTGGTAACTTTAACATTTAATGTTAAAGATAGCCACGTAGCTTTGTATTGGTGGAATAGTTGTTGAAATGGGTCCAGTAGTACCGAAGAAGCCTATTTAATACATACAAGCAAATAGTCAAATCTTTCCTCTTTATAATATTGGTATAGAAGAACTGGTTACAAACTAGGAAATGTAATGTTCAAAACAAGCAGAACATTTAAGTAGACAAATATAATATATGTGATTAAAAATATTTATTACGAATCTGAAATTACTCTTCAATCATAAACTTAAGTGTGAAATTAATTTTGATAAAATATTTTTATTTTCATTCGGATGCAGAGGAAAATCGTGTCGGATAGTTCTGATCGTGTCGTTTGCTCTGAATACGACATAACTTCGTCGAACTTCTCATCAAATATTGAAGGGAAGAGACAATTTTTTAGCTTTTTTCTGATCGGTCAAAGTGTTTACGTATTCTTCAGAAAATAGTCTATGTCGACACCTTTAATATGAAACCCCGATTTTAATACTATGCTTAAGTTGGTGGCGATAATTTGAGGGTAAAACTAGTAAAATTGTATTATTCCATAATTTAATGATATAACAGTAAGTAGATAGGGGTAATTTGGTACAAATTTTACTCAAATCAATATAATAACTTATTTTTCTGGTGAAGTGTCAAAATTGGTTAGGAAATTATACTGTAGGAGTTATAAGTTTCGTTGTATATAACTAGTTTGGTTTTTCAAGAATTATACGGAGAAATTCTATACATTTTTTTGACATAATTATTTCATATTTTATCAGTTACCATCGAATGGCCTTTATGTCTATGGTAAAAGATTAATGGCGTAATACCAACATGCAAAGATATTTATCGCATTTATGTTGGTACTCTATTTAGACTATGGTCAAGGAAAAAATAAGTTATAACAAGTTTTTTCTTTGACAATTGCTTGTTAGCAGCCTAAAAAAACGAGTAAATGCTATACATAAATAAACATACTTGTCATGTTATTTTTTCAGCAAATTTCAAATCATTAATAGAGTCAAAACTGTTTTTAATTTAGCTTGAAGTGAGCCAACACACTTGGAAAATTTATCCCTGATATTAAAGCCAGAATAATTGTCTCGGTGGGAATCGAACCTAGAACAATAGGAGTCAGAAGCCGTAGCCTCTGCGCCACTGGTGTTTTTGCAACAGGAATTCGTATAGCCTCAAAATGTAATCGTCTTTTCACAAATTGAGTTCTTTTCTTGAGCACACGTATATAACAAAAAGTCCATGGGCTCTTAAATTACAGGACCGTTTTAAAAAAAATCTTTCATAATTAGATTGCTACCTTATCCAGGAGTAACATAGGCTAAATTTGATGATAAAGCTCCCTCGGGGACGGGAACTAAGCGGGTGAAATTATACACGGGAAGCAAGTCATCATCATCAGTTCAGCCGTAGGACGTCCACTGCTGGACATGGATCTCCAATTATTGCGGTTGGAAGCGGCCTGCATCCACCAAATCCCGCGACTTAACCAGATCATCCGTCCATCTAGTTGGTGGACGTGCTATGCTTGCCGATCCGTAGTCTCCAATTAAGAACTTTCAGCTCCAATGGCCATCTGTTTCCCATGGTATATGGCCTGCCCATTGCCACTTCAACGAACAACTTGAAGATGGGGAAGCTGGTAGATTAACAAAAAGAAATACACTCACCATCTTTAGGTGGACTGGAGCACTGAGGCGCATAACTCCCTAAGTGATATCCATACGTGTTCTGATGCATAGGAGGAAAAGGATACCCTAAAGACCTAGGACTCGGAAACCCTGAGGCCTCGTGAGGATTTTGCTGACCCCCAGGACTACCAAAATGATGGGGATGTTGATAACCACCCTTGAAAGGACCATACCCATGCTGTTGCAACTCTATAAACGCCGATTTTGAAGACACATTTGTAGGAGTTGAGTTAGCAGAGTTTGAGATATCATGGGGGGTTTGTGACCCCCCTAAATGATGGTGCTGGTGGTCGATCGAGTCTTGGGTGGTTAGGGCAGGCTGGGGTGTGGATGGGCCCCCCCCGTCCGAAGACTGGGGAGGCCCAAATGGATCTGTGAAACTCAGGGTGGATGGTTTGCTGGATGGAGATTGAATTCGAGTAATTTTGAGTGATTTTATTTTCTTTTCGGGTAGTCTGCCGCTTGATGAGCCTGAAACAGAAGGGAAATACGTTAAATTACCAAACTTTAGTAAATCGTCAATATCAGTCTTAGTCTTAAACAAATGTTAATGATATAAGCATAAATCGATGTGTAACTTAATGTCACTATATAAATCTATGGTCGGATAAAACATTATTTTCATTATTCAAAATTAGAAAAGGCTTAAAAAAGGAGTTCTCAAGTGCATTTTCTCTTTGAATGCCATTAGTAACCTCTTCTCGTCCGCAAATCATTGTTATGTCATAAACTTTACCTATTTTTATTACCTGTCAACTCCACATAGTTACGTTTTTTTATGTGTGACTTATTTTTCCAAAAGACTTAAAGTTTTTAGGGCAATACCGCAAAAAAAAATTACAGTATCGCGCCTAAAATCTTTGACCTCACCTGATCATAGATAATTATTCTAATCAAACGATAAGAAAGAATCTTTTTCATATAACAAAATTTACTTTTCAACAACGAATATTAGAATGGACACTTCTAAAACTCCCAGGAGGTCACAAGAGGTCAAAAGTTGTGGGTTTTCTTTAAAACAATTTATCGTTCCGGTCAATTGAGTCCTAAGTGGGTCCATGTAGGGGAGTCCATTCAATTGACATACTGCTGTATGTATGTTTGGGAGACATGTATCTACTAAACTTTATAGTATGAGAATGATAGCGCATATTTAAGACAGGTAAAGCGTTATTGCGCTCAATGGACTGCTCGGCTGGGATATGAACAAGTTATAGAACATTATAACGTTTTTTTTTTTGGGTTTCGAATGCAAAGGTTGGAAACTGGACCCTATTACTAAGACTTCGCTGTCTGGCTGTCTGTCTGTCACCAGATACGGAACGGATGTGGTACGGAAGCTATGCTGTGACAAATGTCAGCGAAATCTGTTAGTGATTTAAGCTGTGCGTTGATAAATCAGACACCTCCGATTGCCTTTTTAACGAAATCGGTCAAAACTGATCAGACAATGGTGTGGTCTATTTTAACTCGTTCTCATTAACTTTTATTATTAATGTTACAAAAACTACCTTTTATATCAACCTCTTAAATGTCCTAACTACCACATAACGCTCATTCAAAATCATACCTTAATCTAATGATTATAAGGTTGCATTTCCAATGGGTAATAAACGATGCTTGTGATTTTAATATGAGGTATGGATATGTTTTCTCACAGCTAACTCTAAACGCCTCGGTATAAAACAAATGACCCGATGAATTGAGATGAAAAAAACAACCCCTTTTCGGCAACATCTTTGTGTTAATTACTGATAGGGTTGTCACTTATAGGTTAAAGATTTGATAATATAATATTATGGTATAATCCATTTTAAGATTAGGGTTTGAAATGGTCGATATTTATATCTAGTAGAAAAGGCTACGCGACACAATAGGGCATATCATATTTTAGGCTGCAGTAATATGTGAGGTAAATGCATTATTCAGCCCAATCCTACTAATATTATAAATGCGAAAGTATGTATGTTTGTTACTCTTTCACGCGAAACTACTGAATGGATTTGGCTGAAAGTTTGCACGCGGATAGTTTATAAGCTAGAATAACATATAGGCTACAAAATATCACGCTCCGACCCACTGGAGCAAAGGGACGCGGGTAAAACTGTAGGGCACAGCTAATGGTTAAATAACTCCACAAGATACTACTATAATACCTTTTATATATAAATAAACTCAATTACCAACAATACAAAGAAACAGGGAATTACAATTGAATTAAAATGTTTTATGCAAATTATAGGACATTCAAGTTTAATGGTGACATTAATACAGTGCTGCCACTATCTATTTGTAAACACAATAGAGAAAATACATAGTTATTAATATTGCAAGTGACTCTACAATGTTGGCAACATTGATGACATTAAATAGCTTTTTAATTTGTAATGGCATACTGTATAAGGTTTTATATAATATTTAAGGCTATGCTACGTCATTCTCGTAAGAGAGCACGTTTAGTTGTCGGTCCTTAAGGCTATGCTACTTCCCATTTGTGAGAGAGCACGTTAAGTTGTCGGTCATCTGACTTCTGCCCTCTTATCGTTCGACAAAACCTCAATCCGCACTCTCTTTTTTTCTATATCTATATCTATACTAATATTATAAAATAGAAATTTTAAAGTTTTATATTTTTGTAACGAATAAACTCAAAAACTACTGAACGGATTTCGATAATTCTTTCACCATTAGAATGCTACATTATCCCCGAGTAACAAAGGTTAAATTTTTACTTGAAAAGAGCAACCGGGCGGAGCCGGGACAGGCTTCTATAAAAAAAAATTACTAGCAGAGTTTTTGCTTATTACTAGTATTCTTGTTAATCCGTTCTTAGCTAAATTGCTACGAGTGTGTTTCGAGTGGGTTCACGTCGGTAGTGCAATAGGTGGAGATCCAGACGACCACATGATTGCAAGTCTGACATCCTAAGCTATTGGGTTACAGCCGCTTCGAACTTCGATACATCCCTATTCCTTTACTGCATAAAGCCGGACCATTTTACGGATACGACCGGTGAGAGATCAAATAATTGACTGATATCGTGCTGTTTGAGTTATAAGAACTCCACCACCTTTCTGACTTCAGGCTAATGCTTAGATTTTTCTCAAAAATAAATCCTAGTAACAATGTTTGACGGACTCGGGGCTTCATCCACTGTCACTAGTTTGACGATCTAGGGGCTCGACACTATTAACTTAATGTCCGATAATTTGTATGAAACATTTTAAATTAAATTGTAAGTCAATGTTACGTGTTGAATCCAGGCCAAGCAAAATTACTACCATAAATTACAGAAGAGCCGTATAGCTGAGTAAAATGAGTATTAATGTATTTTTATTAGCTATTTACTTGAAAATACGAGTGTTTAATCTTATTACCGTATTAATTGAACATTAGTTACGTGTCGACTGTAAGTATCATTATAAATTATTGTAAAACAAGCAATTAATTTAATAATAAATTATTGTAAAATTCGTTTTATATTCATTTATATGGCATTTAATTATACTTTTGTTTTTTCGTACCTATTTAAAAGTAACGCGTTCGTATTTAAAAGTGACGTTTTGATTTGGAGGGAAATTATAGCTATGGAGATGAGGTTTTATATACCTATCTAGTTTAATGTACTACGGAAATTATAAGAGGTAAAATTAAAATAAAACTACTACTTCTGCAGTTTCTACGGAAACACGGTAATTCAATTTTAATCTATAGCCAGGCAATAAATATGTTTGAAATTAATTTGTTTTGAACTTTATTAGAATCCAATAGAGTTTAAATTATGGTGAGTTCTAAGTGAGCACTGCTAGACTAATGTTTAAAGAAATGGAATACAATTTTGATTAGCAACTTTTTTTTTCATTACCACAGAGTAATTTTACATTTTAGCAAGAGTTAACTCAAGCAGTGCCAACCCTAGACACTGATTTCTTATCCCCTTTACTCTCAAAACAATTGGATATATCTATCTCTTTTCATTTCCGACATATCTTAGCCGGCGCCACAAAGGTCGGGTCAGATCGTTTTGTTTTAATCCTTTTTTTTCTGTATATTTGTTTGTAACTCCGTTGATTGCTCGTGTCCATAATAATAATGTTTATTACTTACTAATTGATGTAAATGTATTGAAAAATGTATTGCTTTCAATTTAGCTAGTGATTTTTGTGGTGTAGTTATTGTTAGTGTCAAATTGGAGGGAGTTAATTGATTTTGAGTATTGAGTTAACTCATATCAGTATTGATTAGTTGAATGAGTTATGAAATGCCAAAAGACTGTAGAAAGGAGCAACAAAAAAAAGTTTAGACGTTTATACAAAATGATTGGTTATTATGTTAAGGAACAATATTATATATAAAACTAGCGACCCGCCCCGGCTTTGCACGGGTGCAATGCTAATTTATTATACATTTAAACCTTCCTCTTGAATCACTCTATCTATTAAAAAAACCGCATCAAAATCCGTTGTGTAGTTTTAAAGATCTACGCATACATAGGGACGGACAGACAGGGAAGCGACTTTGTTTTTTACTATGTAGTGATAATGTTATGATTTTTATAATTTTCTGCTTTATTAAATGTGTTAATAATCAAAAAATGTAACCCACAAATTAACATCTTAATATTTTTAATTAAGTTAACTTAACTGACTTATCAACGATCAAAAAACTTCCTAGGACATATTAAAAAAAAAACTTCTAAACAACGCACAACGAACCAGAATGCATTGTTATATCAAATTTTAAATTTCGAACTCTAAATACAAAAAAGGTTTTTGAATTGTTTAACTATCACTGCAAATATATTAACAAAGACTTAAAATTCTCGCATTTAACCATAAATACCACAAAAAAAAACAATCAACGCATAGATTTGCATCATCAAATTTAATTTCGTCAAATAAATTGTACAAAGTAAATCGAACAGAATTCGTATCATCTAAAAACCATTGAAGCATAACATTCTAATGAGCACACAACCATTTTATGGGGTCCATAGTATAATTTATGTGTTTTTTCTTACAATTCTCATGAACTTTTGCGTTCCGGATCAATAGGCTTACGTGTACTGTGTAAGAATCCGACAGCATGATTGGGTAGACCTATTGTTAGAAGTCGACAGTACCTAGACCTACATAATAATATTATTATAAATAAACAAATTGTATTTTAAATCTATAATCATCACTACATAGTATAAAACAAAGTCGCTTCCCTGTCTGTCTGTCCGTATGTATGCTTAGATCTTTTAAACTACGCAACGGATTTTAATGCGGCCGTTTGATAGATAGAGTGATTCAAGAGGAACGTTTATATGTACAAAACATCATCATTGCACGTGCGAAGCCGGGACGGGTCACTTGTAATATATATATATATATATATATATATATATATATATATATATATATATATATATATATATTTTTTTTTTTTTTTTTTTTTAAACTTATTTTCAGATTTTTTGCAATCTACTTGCATTCTTGTTAAGCTAAGACGCTTGTGTTACGAGTGGGTTCACGTCGGTAGTGCAATGGGTCGGGATCGAACCGGCGACCACAAGATCACAAGTCCGACACCCAAGCCATTGGGCTACGGCCGCTTCGCTATAAATATAAAGCTAAAGAGTATGTTAAACGCGCTGATCGCGGGAACGACTGCGTCGAATTGAAAATTTTTTTTAGCGTTAGACAGTATTTAATGAGGAAGACTGTAGGCTATATTTAATTATAAAGTTCTAACGAGAACGAGAGTTAGTCGGGTGAAGCCGCACGGGGGAATCTATTAATATCTAGAACTCAGAAACATAAGGTCAGATGTGCCAGTACACGCCAGAAACATTCGTCGTTTATGCCTTTATCGTAAAGTGGCACTTACGATCAAATGCTTCTGAAGATAATAGCACATCTGTCTAGATATATTTGTCAACCTCTGTGGCATGATGCAATGGTAAAGGGCTCGCTGTAAATCTAGGAGGTCGTGGATTCGAAGGATTCTTAGTGTAAAATATAATGTCTCTAAAAGATACAAAGTACCTACATCCAAACTCGGAACAAATATCTGTGGTTGTCCAAGGTAGGAATCGATCCCAGAACACATATCACTAAAGGATAGATCATAACTACTGAGCAACTGGCGCAGGTAGCCATTAGACTCAAGATTTTCATTGTTATAAATTAGCTTCCCGCGCGCGGTTTCACCTTCGTGACTCCCGTTCCCGTGGGAACTTCATAATAAAATACAGCCTATGTCATCCGGGGATAGTGTAGCTTTCCAACGGTAAAATATTTTTTCAAATCGGTCCAGTAGTTTCGGAGCATATTCAATACAAACAAACAATCAAATCTTTCCGCTTTATAATATTAGTATAGATGCTTAGCTTGTTTATTAATTACTTATCTCTTTATATCAAGATGTACGTACCGTTTTCACATAATACATCTGCTTAATTAATATTCCATTGTTTTGAAGTCCTTCACAGACATTCGCCATTTTTCCCATACTAAGATTATTTTTTTTCTACCACAGAACAATAATTAAGTAGATGCGTACACGTGTAAATTCTGAATAAATTAATGCATAAATTAGGTTAATTTATGAATTATTTGTTACGTTATAAATTTAATGTTGAATAGATTTATTAATGAGGAACGGGACGGATCTTATTATATGTGACCGCACAACCTTTTTATATTATGTATGTAAGTAAAGATAGTAATCTGCGAGGTTAAGTACCTTGTTGCAGTCTTTACTGGGATCGGTGACCGACTGAATGGTTCTCGATTTGTCAGATTGACAAATCTTACAAAGATCAAATTAGAACTCATCATCATCATCATCATCAGCCCGTATAACGTCCACTGCTGAACATGGGCCTCCTCCCGGGGAGGGTTTCGCCATAGTCACCACGCTTGGCAGGCGGATTGGTGACCGCAGTATTATGTTGTAATACACAGGGAAACGCTACTGCCCATTCCCTGATATATGCTGTTATAACAATCGGGACCAACGGCTTAACGTGCTTTCCGAGGCACGGAGGGTAGTCCCTCAACCAACCAGACCCGGAAAGAAATCTTAGAATTTACACAAAGATTTCTTGTCCGGTGTGGGAATCGAACCCACGACCTCCGCGACTTAAAGCGAGCCAAATACCACTACGAACGGAGGCTGTCAAAATTAGAACTAATTAATTAAAATTAGATTAATACTTGAAGTATATGTAAACGTGTATTTAAAAACTAAATTTTTAATTAGAAACTAGGTTTTTAATAAGAATTCGCCATAACCTAAGTCAAATTCAATAAATTAATGATAAAATAAAATACTAATATTTTTAATTTCTTCAAATAATAAAACAGAAATAATTGTCACAGGACAGACGGATTATGACGGACTATGTAGTCTATGGATATTTTATAGAATAAGAATTATCTGTTAATTATAGTTTTTTATTTATCTTATAACTTTGTAATTGTGACAAGTATCTACAAGTGTATGTGAATACCTAAGTGCTGAACAAAAAAAATCATTATTTCATTCAATTATTATTCATTACTAGATAAAATTCATTTTATAGGATTTTAAAATCTTTTGCTTTTCATGAACGAATCTAATTTCTGGAATGCTTTACTTAAATTTACTTTTAGATTTTCTTTGTTTCACCTCGGAAAAACTACCAGTCTTATTGTGACAGGAGTGACAGGTAACGTCATTCTATAAGGTTGGCAGCATTGTCATTGCCGTCACGTACACCAATGGCGCCATATTTAAAACGATGTTTTTTTATTTTCATGTTCTCAAAGAAATTAATGTAGATTTCCAATCAAGTGAGACGGATTGAATCATAAATGCAATATATTGTTGTGTAGATACACATTGTCGTTGTGAATTGGACAAAAAAATTGGCGCCATGTCTGACCTAGAGTTATAGGTAATTAATAATAGTAGACAGAGGGGAAGGTAGTTGTGTAATTGATGCATTTCCTTTTTTAATTTCTATTGTAAGGGTCACGGTTGTTATACGGAGAAGTCTAGATAGCGAACGTTCGCAGTGAACTAAGATTATTAGAAATAGAAACGATGAAGTAATTAAGATGCCTACTACTTTTTTTAAGTAAAATAACGAATTTATAATTGGCTTTTGAAATTCTGTGTCGAATTTTTTATTGTATAAGTGATTGATATCCCACTAATACGTGAAAATTTATGGTTTTGGGTGCCTACTTATTAATGGTGTGTCTATATCACAAATGGAATTAAATGACATATTTTTCACCAATAAGCAATAAATTAAGAGATTAGAATTGTGCTGCCAGCATTCTAGGAATGGTGCTAGAATGCTGGCAGCACAATTCTCATTCTTAGCAGTAGAGTACTCTTGTAGCAGTAGTTTTAGGTTTATGTACGCATTCTACTTGTATTTAGCTACTTTATTGACAGATTTTCAATCCTATAACAGAACATAGTTTATATAACTCCTAGAAAACGTACTTAAGTGCAGTATTTTCAAGCTTATTCGTTACAAACATACAAATCATTCCTCTATATAATATTTGTATACTTAGATTAAAAAAGTTAAGATCTTTTTAACCAATGCTCGCGTTATTGAAACTAATTCTAACAACATAACAAAACGACTTTGAAACATAAAAGAGTACATCTGCAAACCTTTGTTTCGCCATTTTATATATTTTTTCTTCATCAATGATTATTACGTGGCTGTTCTTAGTAATTTAGTTCCTACGTTTTGTACTTTGTAATTTTTCTAGCTTATTACAAGTTCAATTGATGGTGGGGACTGATTAAAAGGTCTTTGCGGTGTCTTTTTTGAACTAGCTAATAGGCCATGTCCAGCAGTGGACGTTATACGAGCTGATGATGAATACATACATTAAGGCTTACAAAGTGTAGTCTTTAATTAAATTGTCAATGTTACCTAGTAGGAAAATTTGTTTCTTTGAATTTATTATTTTTATTCTGACTATGACGTTGTAAGGTCTTGCTTTATGTCTTGGATGTGGTGAGTTTGGTTCCCACGACAGAGAAGAAATCTTGTGCTAAATTTAAGATTTAACGTTATAAAGGCTGATAATGATGAGAAATTGTCACTGCATTTTGACTTTTTTTTACATTATGGTAATGCCAATAGTTGAATTAAAATCAATCATACATATATTATGGAAAAATTTGAAACCTTAAAAAACATTGTAGTTGTATATGTATCTATTAGCGTGTATGTTTATTGATATATACCAATTTGGTAGGAAATATTATTAGATTCGTCCGTTGTACACTAGCTATGAGCTTTTAATCAAATGATTCTTTCATAAGGTTTGCTGGAAGAAAATGCAGTATTGAATTAAGCTCGCCTTTGTACATGTTGTTTCCGTTGTATAAATTTTATGTTACCTATGTATTTACTGTGTGCAATAAAGAATTAATAAATAAATTGACATATGCCAGAGAAAAATCATTTTTGAACCATAAAATTTCAAATCTGTATATATATATGGCAACCGTTTCTAAGTGATCGACACACAACTCTACTTAGACGACAACAACGGATTGCGTTGTCACTTGGCATGCAGTTCTCAAGTTCACTCCCTAAGGCGATGAAACGGGTTATCAAAGTTTGTACGGAGAAGTAACCATGGACAAATGCTAGTTTTCTATAAAACAAGGGAGTTGAGATCGTGATAACAAAATATTAATAAAAAGGAAAAATATCAGTAACAAAAACCTCTTTCGTGCTCCATTCGCCTTTGACAAGATGACGTCTCCTTGAACTGAAAACCACTCGATATTACGTCACAGTTGTAAAATATTGCATGTTACTTGCAATGTATTTAGGATTTAGACAAATTGTTCTCGCCTCTAGGCAATTTACTAAGATTTATAAATTGGGGTTCCTCAAGGTGATTTGTGTGAAGCTTTTGACTGTAAGACTCAGACTGAGATACACATGCAATATTAGAAAATGAAGTGGTTATGTTATCATTATACCGGTTTTTCATATTCTAGAACTGCATTTAAACTTAATAAAGTCATTAATAATATGAGTTTTCTCGTTTTGTCCGTAGTTTGGGACATAAGAGTTGGAATTCGTATTTTTATTTTTTTTATTTATGTTACTGATTGCTTGAATTTAAAAATAATTAAAATACGACGGTAATTGCCACAACGGTTCGATTGGCGAAGTCAGGCATGAATAGCTAGTTCTTAACACAATAAGAGAAAAAAGGAATTGTATGACACTCAGAAAATATTTTCTTTTCTATTACTAAGTTTGCAATGTAAATAAATAAATGCAGACATGCAAACTCTGAAAAAGAATATTACCTTACCACAGTCCTAATTACGAATTAATACCAAAACGTGTTTTTCTGTTTAATTATTATTGACAATAAATACTGCTACAATCGCGTGCTAGCCCAAGCCTCAATTCGCTACGGCACTAGAGATACCGCTATACTAGCCGGTTCCAACATTTTTATTATCACTATCAATTTTGGTAATTATAATTCGCCGTGACGTTGGTAATCGTATGATGGAATTTTGTTTGGTTGGTACCTATCCAATCAATAGTAATAGGAAAACTTCTTTGAAGCGCCGGGTCCTTAATTCCGATCGTGGTGTCATTGCACTGACTTTTTTCTAATTAAGACAGTTCTGTAGGAATACTCCTAAAAGAACAGTGTATTTCTAAAGTTTTCAAGGAGCTTAGAGCCGAACCTGGTCATAGTATCTAGTCATGTCTATAGCTTACTTTATCAGTTTATTTGTGTCTACAGCTGAATGGACCTAACAAGTCAGGATCGTTGAGGAAGATTGCCATAACCACCACGGATCAGATGGCGAGTAGCCTTGAGCTCATGCAGATCCATCAGGTATATGTCACTTAGTCGCCTTTAACGACACCCATGAGAACATATGGGGTGGTATATTCTAAGTCGGAAAAACACGGCGTAGACAGTGTCTAGAACTGGTGTTAGGAAAAAACATCATTCGTTGTATGAATATGTCAATTCTGTGATACATTGTCTTTTTTCGGCGTTGACCTAGGACGGACATATTATGGACAGACGTATGCAACAAGGCATTTAGTACTTTTCCGGGCAAAAGGCCAATAAGATTTTATTAACTCTGTTGATTGTTGCATTTGGTTTCTAAAAAATACAGGTAAGGTCTAATCGTAACAGTCGTATAGAATTAAAATTGTAGAAAATATTTATTACACACCACACTAACCATTTATGCAACATTTAACATTGTAAGTCAGAATTAAAAGTATTAAAACGTTTTCCTCCGACAGCTGCCATTTTGTGCAGTAACTGTCATTTAGGTGTACAATTAGTTCGATAAATAGACTTAGACAATGTTCGAAACATATAAATTTTATTACACAAAGTTTATTGTATTGCGAGCCTCCATTTTCTTTGGCCTATAGAAAATGAAGTATTTTGTTAAATATTGCACGGTGGTTGTGTACAGTTATCGTTTTAATTGTAAGTGTGCTAGGATATACATCATTTAGGTATATAGTTTCTCGTCTTACTAGTTGACCACAAACTGAAGTAAAGTAGACCCATATTTTCGCAAACTTCTATAATAATGTAAAAGTTCGTTTTCATAGCGCGATCCCTATTTTTTTCGTACGGAGGTTTATGTAGCCGCTAGACTTTTGCTACTTCACCGGACATAAAGGCAAGCAGGGCGGTAGCCTTATTAAATGGTTTAATAATGCTGGTTTACAACTAAGCAACCTACGCAAGCATCCCTAAGCTGAGGTTCTAGTTCCATAGCAGGCGCGCTATGGCACACGTTGCTTGGTTGCAAACTTCTTTAATTATTTTCATTGAATGATCTGGGCGATTCTGAATGCAAAGGTAACTCTGTCTTACATACATAACGGAATTTCGATGGAATCGAATCGAATTTCGATCGAAAAAAATGTTAATATCATACTTTTTTGGTGTGGAACCTCAGTGATACAACGCGATTACCGAGACACTATTTTTGTTTTTCAACCATTACAAATACTTGCGTTCAAATTTTCGTTTAAATTCTATTGCTGCCAAAAATTTGATCATTCGCTAAACCAAATTTAAGAATATCAGTCAAGTTGTAAAGTTTATAAACCAACTTGCTTTTAATCGTTATATTATACGAGACTACAAGCTTCACTGATATTGACATGGAAATCTATTCCAGCAGATATGATCTATAAACTTATGTTTAAATTAACCGAGTGATGTATTATATTGTACCGGGATACCTAGCTGGTTTGTAAACTAGTTCGAGCCTTTCTAATGAGTCCAGTTTTAAGTACTACGTCTTAGAACAAGTTGTCTTTGGTAGACTTTAAATGTTGTGAAAAGAAGACTTGGGTAGTTTTCATTTTAATATTCAGCTCCATTTTTGTTTTATATCTTTGATTTGATGTTATATTGGCAGTTCAATTATGTGTCTTCTAACTGTCTAGGAACTCCATGGTTGAAATTATTTGGTAATCAGCAAATCATCATCTTCGTCAACTAACTCTAAGTACCTACCTCGTATTACAGAAATTACTTTTCAAAAGAGTGGAAATACTTTTTGATTTTACATACCTTAATATGATTATATATTGCTATTTTTATTTTTACAAGATTTTCTTGCTAAAATAATGTGTCTTCTGCTTACCAACAAAATGCAAAAAGTCTTACTTAGTTACGTGGTGTTAAAACAAATATGACACATAAATGTACCATAGGTATAACCTTTATGTATATAATCATTATACATAAAACGGACTAAATTTAACTCATCAAATACAATAAACACCAAATAAAACCGATCCTCTATAAATCAGTAACCACGGTACACTATCGCGTGTCAAAGTCGCCATTTTGGATGTAACCTCATTGACAGCTCCACGTAATGGCCGCTTCAAAAGGGCGCCAAGAATAGCTATTGTTGTTATTAAGACGTCAAGGGACAAAAAATTGTTTGATTAACATTTCATGACACTATTTGAACGAAATTGTGTTTGGGTAAGGATATTGTTCAGGTAATTTTGACAGAAATAATAGTTAATTTTGATATGAACTGTGTCAAAGTTAGCTGATAGGTTTTTTTTTGTTTTAACTGCCAATGTTTTTGTAGACAGAAACTAAAGTAATGTTTTTTTTTTTGTATTATTTTACAGTCATAAATTTGTTTTTTAAATATGTATAGATTGAACTATTATTTTACTGACCCTATCATTTTTTTTTAAGAAATGGCAGATAGATATGTTCTAGCAGAAACATTAACTTTGTAGATATATCATACACTTTGCTGACCTTTATTAACATTTTGACACTCCGTTAATCACAAGTAACTATGTTGATAGAAATCTACCAACATATTAATTTTTAATGCACAAGTACATAGTTTTATATGCATACCTGTGATAACTACGTATGGTCTAATAGTACGTAATCTACAACCGTAATTATTAAGGTCTCAGGTTCAGACCTCGAGATTCTCTCAAAGAAAAAAAAATTAAGCACTAATCCGAAGTTAGGTAGTTGGTATTTCATAATCATTTCTATTATAGATCATGTTTATTTTAATAAAATGACATATCGTGTATGGTATTTTACATTCGTTTTCATCTTATTTTAGAACTAGCTATGCCCCACGGTTTTTCTCGCGTTACTCTGTTCCAGTGGGTAGGAGCCTGATGTTAATCCAGCCAAATCTGTTCAGTAGTTTTTAGGTAAAAGAGTAACAAACATACATCCGTACATTCTTAAAAAACTTTCACGGTTGTAATATTAAGTAGGATTAACATCAACCGAATGGTTACTTTTTACAGAATAAGACACACAGAACAGCATTATGTTCTACATATCACTGATATCCTTAAAGTTAGATCTTTACTACATAGTATAAAACAACGTCGCTTTCTCTGTCCTTATATCCCTATGTATGCTTAAATCTTTAAAACTACGCAACGGATTTTGATGCGGCATTTTTAATAGATAGAGGGATTCAAGAGGAAGGTTTATATGTATAATACATCAGCATTGTATCCGTGCGGAGCCGGGGCGGGTCGCTAGTTGACTATAAAAAAAGAAATCATACTTCAACAACGTACCTAGCCTTTTTATAAAAGAAGGTTAAACGCTCCTAGTAACATTTTTCTTGTTCAAAAATTTCCATTTATCTTTTCTAAGAATCCGTTTTATACAAAACTATATTGCTTTTCAACCTTACGAGACTATCGTGGCATCGGCGTACAAAAGAAATGATAGCATCGCCTTTTCCAAGTAGCCACAAGATGGCGTGGCCACAGATTGCGTGAGATAGCAATATGGTTTTCTTAACTTTATGTTTTCTGATTGGTTTTGTAGGTCCTAAGAAAGTTATGGTTGCCATTATTATGTCCTATTTTTAATGTGGTCGACGAACCTTTGAAACGTCACCGTTTATTATTGGATTCCATTATCATCTTTATGGCAGGGTAATTGGTTAAAGATATGAGTATGCCTTTGATAATTTTTTTTCATTAGGTAGGTACTGTAGGGTTATTGTAACGCATTTCATCCTCTTTCATCTATAGATCATAATAAGCCCGTACAACGTCCACTGCTGAACATGGGCCTCCTCCCGAAGGAGGGTTTTGCCATAGTCACCACGCTTGGCAGACGGATTGGTGACCGCAGTATTATGTTGTTATACACAGGGAATCGCTGCTGCCCGTTCCCTGGCATACGTTTGTTATAGATGATGTTATAACAATCGGGACCAACGGTTTAACGTGCTTTTCGAGGCACGGAGGCACTACCCAAAGATTTCTTGTCCGGTGTGGGGATTGAACCCACGACCTCCGAGACTTAAAGCGAGCCATATACCGCTACGCTACGGAGGTTGACATCTATAGATGCAGGAGGCTAATCACTTTACGATATGGGTAGGTATGACTTCGATAAAAATATTTTAATTACTGTAGAGTTATTGTAACGCATTTCCATTGTTACTGTATTATTTAAACTCTATTTACTTAATAAATTGACATTATATCAAAATTAAATATTTGTTGTTATCATAATATTATGTTGTAACACACAGGCAACCCACGACTTCAGAAACTGAAAGCAAGACTATTACGCTACGGAAGTTGTACGTTCCACATTTAAAATATTTTTATTTATATTTTTATCTTGATAATTTAATTTATTCTTCGCAATCAAAACAATGCTATAAAATTATGGTTTTTATTGTTTCCTAAACAAAATAAATTAAAATACACCATCAACATTGAGCAGATTTAAATTTTCATTAATATTTTATATTGTAATGTTCGTTATTTAATTGTTCATTTGATCTTCAAAGTAAATCGCAGCTTGCAATTTAACAGGTACAAGCTGTTTCTTGATGGATTCCAATTAATTCAGATGTTTTTTGTCGTAATTATTGTTTGTATATAAAGATTAGGTTGTATAATATCTAAGTTTAGATATCAATTGTGATTGAAATGGTAAGTAAAGCATATTTTGTCGAACGGTTCCACCAGCGTACCACCAGTTTCCGTAAACACTTCATGATAATAAATAGCCTATATTACTCTTTGATAATGTAGCTTTCTAATGGTGAAAGAATATCTGAAATCCGTCTATTAGTTTCGGAGGTTTTTAATGCAATCAAACAATCAAATCTTACCTATTTATAATACTAGGTGCGCCCCGCGGTTTTACCCGCGTTACTCTGCGCCAGTGGGTCGGAGCGTGATGGTTTGTAGCCTATATGTTAGTCCAGCGTATAATCTATACCGGTGCAAAATTTCAGCCAATTCCTTTTAATAGTTTTTTATGTGGAAGAGTAACAAATATCCAACCATCCATACTTTCGCGTTTATAATATTAGTAGGATGTAACTCTTGGATCTGTGGAAATCGGTCCACTAGTTGCAGAGGTTTTTAATGCAAAAAAACAATTAAATCTTTTATAATATTAGTATAAATACTAAAATAACATGTGCTATATTCAATAATGAAGTTTCCACGGGAGCTTTGCGGTGGTTAGCTATCGTTGATAAATTTAGTCCCGCCCTTTCTATTACCGCCATTTTGAAAAGTGTTAGCTTCTAACAAATTAACTAACCATACTAAAATTCGTCCCCTAAACTTACTTAGCCCGGTGCACCCCAACGTGTCAAGTTATAAACACAAAAAAGGCAATATAACAACATTAATAAAAAGCAACGTAAGATAATGGTTAACATTTGCTCCTACGACAGTCATAAATCATATGTCAAGTCGCCATTTTGTCTGATTAACCTTACAAGGAAAGCGTAATTACGTAACGTTGATGCTCCCGCGCAAATAGGGATGGCATAGGCTTCTGTGTATAATCGAGTTTGCGCGGGAGAATCGATTGTTGCAATTACAATTTAAAAATGTTTAGTACATCAATAAGTTTTATAGTTTTATTTTTATGCTTGTAAATAGTATTGTAAAATACATGACATTTAGTACACATTTAATTACAACGATTAGTCAAATATTCTCCTACTTTTTATATTTCATTTAAATATATTAATTGTGGTTTGTAATAAATATAGGTAGTCGTATAAATACTTTAAAAGGGTATATTATTAGGTCTACTTCTTATTAATGGGACCAATTCCTCCCATACTCCCGCCACTGTAACTCCTGTAAGCCAGGATCAACAACGGCACTCACGGAAGAACCTCTGTTTAGGTCAGGCTGGCCATAAGACACCTAAAGGTCTTGAATCCCGCATCGAATTTAATCACAAAGTTTATAGGAGAAGTTAGAAATATTACTTATGTCTACTATAAAAATTCTTATATTACATAATATTATAAAAACAAAGTTGAATGCTTAAGTCACTTCACTGACTCTTGGCATATCCCTTCCATTAAAATAACTTCCAATACCCTCCTAGACCCGAAGTCCGAGAGGTTTGCAAACTATAAAATAGAGCGGCAGCTTTATGAAAGTTCTCCAAAAATTTGCAATCCTTCTAACCCTAAACCAAGATTCTAGTCCCGCACTATGGATCACCTCTTGCGCAGGTTGCTTAGTTTGTAGTTTATATCCGGTGAAGCAGCAAAAGCCTCGTGTCTAACTACATGCAATAACCGTTCGACAGAAATCATTTTAACTTAGTAAGTGGATTTTCAGATGAGTAGTGATGAGTTCTCTCATTTATTCCATGAATTTATCAGAATACTGGGAACAAAAATTGGTATATAATGATTTCTCGGAGACGCAACAAAATAGATTTCACGCCTGATTTGGTGTCGATGCATGATGAATAATATCGATTCTCAGTAACAAAGAATCGAGTGACTCAAAGTACATCACTATTCGTTATTGAAACGTCTCTATTGCTGCTAACAAATAATAGAAAATGAGTTACCAACTAGCAAGTGTCAATTAAACTCTTTCATTTACAACGATTCGTTGGGTAGGTAGGTACTTCATTATTTTTTAATGAGCCCTTTTTTATTGGTAGTTCCATATTTACTTATTAGTATAATGGAGAGGTTATGTCACTTTCTCGTCGGCCATATTTAAAAAGAAACACTTGTTCAGTTATGTTTTTTTTTCAACAGAAAATGTAAAGCGTTTGTGCCTAAGTTTGTTAATTCAACTGTACTGGCGTCCCAGTAGTTACGGTAGTTCGATTCTCACCCGGGACCACATAGTTGCCCCTTTTCTTTTCGGACGGACATTTATGAAGTCAGCCACGAAATTGTTCGTACCTAATTCACGGGCATAAATGCGAGAGGAACTCCAACTTTATTCAATGTTTAAAAATTTACAAGCCAAGTAACCTGCGCAACACTCTGGGACTTGGACCTCGGCCTGGGCAGTCGCTGATGGAGGGGTGGAGGCGGTTTCGTGCAACTGTCGCGATACTGCTAACTGTCGGTTCGTGGACCTCTTGGACTTCGGGTCGTCGATGGTATTGCAATGTTGCAAGCTAATGGTCGGGACGGCGAGGAATAGTTGTCGGGGGATCGAACTAACGTATAAACCACAGATAGTTGTTCTGAGTCTGGTGTGCTTTGTGTTCGTAGGTAAATAATTTGTTCGTAAAGTCCCCCGCGATGTATTTCTCTAGTGCGGGAGTCATCTTTTATGCCATAAAATAGGACAATTTTAAAGAATTTACACAGTACTTTAACAATTTCGCAAATCAACCTATTCTTATCTGAAAACCCTAAGCTAATTGCGGTACATGCCTATTTAAAAAAAACAATTTCTCAATAATGGCTTAAATAATAATCTAACTTTGAAAACAGAAGTTATAGTTCAAATGACTGAATGAATGAGTTATTTCTCTATGACACTGTCAATATAAACCACTTCTACCTGACAGCATATCATTGATAGCCTCACTAAACCAATAGTCTGACAACTATTTGTCATTTTATATCTACTAATGGAGATACGCCAAGTTTTCGAGTAGCTATTGACTTGTCAAATGAACTATCTTTGTTTTATATTTTCTGTTCAATACGAGGTAACAATATTATCCATCCTTTTGTTTTTTAATGGGGCTGTAGACCTTTCATTTTATTTTTTAATATTTCAGATTTAGAAGATGTTAACATGATTTTCTTGCAGTGATGCTTTTCAGTCTGTATAACGTCTACAGTTAAGTTGTTCTTCTCACATACACGTATTTATTTATGTATTTAGCAAAGCGGCTTTTGCACCGGTCGGGTGAAGTCGGGTGAAGTACACCCGACTTAAAGACGAGCAAGACTTTAACATTATAAAATAGTTTTAAATAAGCCTTTCCAAAGACGGTTTTGTTATAGTCACGACGTTAGGCATCTAGGTTGATATACAAAAACCACAAATAAATTTAACTAAACATTTTAATGTTCATGACAACATAAGACCAATTAATAACCTCAAAATGTACAGAAAACTGAAGCATGAACCAACAACGGCTGAAAACATCGATAATAGAATAATAACTAACAACGTATATTAACGTCTAATCAATGCCTTAGAGAGTAAAACAACTATTACAATGAAGGGGTAAATGACAAGTTAGTAAATTATTGATTTGACCGACCGTAGACGGGTTAAAATAGATTTTATGTAACAGTTATAAATGTTGGAGTCAGCCATGCCGCGTCAAACGTTTCAAAATCGAATAGATATTTTGGTTGCGTTTTTTAAATATTTGAAAGTTCGAAACTTAAATTCGAAATCAGTTATGAAACGTGATATTATATTTGATCTGTGCTACGATTCTTCTATAATTTTGTTTGGCTTTATGACGTTCTATTTAGAAAGAGTTCAGTTGTCTTTGGTTTATACAAAATGGCTAGCACTTTACAGGTAGTTTTAAAATTAGTACTGTTGCTAATGATTCATTTGTTTTTTGTTGTTGTTAATTATCTAAATGGAACAGTGTACTGTAAGAGACTTTCTTATAAGACTAATAAGTATAATAAAAGCCTATTTTTTAATTCAATTTAAAAATCTTTTAAGTATTTATTATAATTTCAATTTCTACTTGTCAACAATATCGTCCTATGTTACAGCCATATTATAGCTTAGAAACGAACGTTTAGAAACTGAAGATATAACACAAGTATATGGGACCGACGGCTTCGCTTAGTTTCTTAGAAAATTACTACGTAAAATTAATTCTTATAAGGATCTCAAAAAGTACTGAATAGATTTTGATACAGTTTCACCAGATGAACTCATTATTTGTGTAACTTTATCATGAAGCTAGAGTCCGTTTATGATGTAGGTATATTTTATATTTATCGTGTGCCGTAAATAAATGAAATTTTCTTTCTAATTCATGAGGTTTACGAGAATATGGAGTATTACATACAACCTGAGCTATGCAGTTGAAATGAAAAGAAAAGTCAATGCATCGCATAAAACGGGAAAAGCATTAATGAAATACACGAACAAAACTGCGTAAATAAAACTTAAAAACCAAGGTAGCCCTAAACCCAGAAAAAAACGATGCTTATATTTTTTTTAAGTAGTAAATATCCAAGACCTGAAAGTCAAGTCTTCTTTATCATGCTATGATTAATGAATCAGCGGTATGAAGACGAACAACTTTTCATACGATAATGATAAACAATGTAGTAATATTTTAAAGGCAAAGAAATATAAGTAAAACTTAAATAACAAAAATGTTTCACAAAAGCTTGATACGTAACACAATTGAGCGAAGAATGCAGTGTGATTTAGAATACCTGATTCGTATGTATTCTTATTTCGCTATGAACAAGGAAAATATGTAGCAAATCATACACTAGCAGATCATATAATTATATTCATTATGCTTTGATGATTGATAAATAACCTCCGAGTGGTGTATACTGTGAAATAATTTAATTATGTGGTAGACGGCTAAGTTAATTACGATCAGTATTATTGTATTCCAGTTTATTAGCTTTGTAAGCAGCTGATTTACATTTTTTATATAGGTATCCTTGGTATGTATGCCTATTACATATTCAATACATTTAATTAGAGTCTTGCTAGCCTTTTTGTGTCGTTGAAATATCAAAAGTTTTGTGGCTTACTTAATAAGTCCATCCGAAAAAAATAATATAGTCAATCCTGCAAAATCACGCAGCATTGCTAGGATAAATGTAACTATTTATCATTTCCGTCGATTTAAGAGTTTACACAGATCATTTTGTTTATGCAAGTTCTTGATAGGATTTGAGAAATGTTTGTAGTAGAAATATGAATTGTAAAGTTTCCACAGAAGTTCATAGATTTAAATTTGGTGTTTTATTATTAAATATTAAAAGAAAACATAATATGTATTCACCACGGCCTTTGGCCGGCGAAATAACATAAGCAATCATCATCATAGCAAAAATCCCTTTTGTTTTTAGTAATTTAATACTTTTTTTATGTGCATTTCGATCTGACATTTCTCTTATGTTTAATTGGAAACACTAACTGTTTATTGGCATACGTCTAAGCTTAAAATCTATTGTTAGACATGCAAATTCTTTCTACGCCATTTGATAAATTGTTTTCCTTGTCGTCTCAGTTAATTTACTTTCAAACGCTTCTATCAATCTTGCCTTTCTTCCTTTATTATCTATTGTCACATTTACAACTTTGCCAATCCTGCTAATAGGTTTCTAATAGCACAATGAGTGAAAATCATTTTGGAGCGGTTGTTGAAAAGGTGTCCCGCAGGGCTACCTACGGGGGGCCAAAAGTGCTATCACGGTGTTATGACAGATTTAAGAACATAAAAAGGTAGTAAAGATAAGAATGACAAGATGAAAAGATAGGACTCCATGTTAGTACATGGTTGTTGGTTGAAAGTGTTTTTGGATACCAAAAAAAGATGTAGATTTGGGTGTAGGAGATAAGGTATGACAAAAAACAAGTTGTCGAACTTCCAACCTTATTAACACTTTCACAGCCATTCACGTAGTGAGTACGTGATGCCGCTCTTCCCTCAGAACGCCGATCACGTAGTCAGTACGTTATCAACTTTCATACCACTTGTTAAAAAATCACGCATTCAGAACGTTATCGGCGTGCAACTCTATTCAAACGGGTTTCTTTAGCTATCCATACGTGCATCAATCATCAACCTGTGGTGCGGGGTGTAGGCATGGGGAGGGGTTTTGTTGACTGCGGCGCGCCAGAACTCGCATCGCCGCCGACTCGCAAGTGCGTTCACGTATTTTGGCGCGAAATGGAAGGAGTGGTCTATTACAGTCCAGACTGTAATATACCTCTTTGTTACCACCCATGTTTCAAAAAATACCATACAATGACCAATTACGCAGGTTAAAATAAGTAAAATGTTGTTGTAAGAGTTTTTTTTTTTTCATTTTTGCATAATGTTCACCGTTTATTTTGAAATATAAGAAAAAATAATAATAACATGTTTTTTATTTAAATCATTAGAATAGATAACACATAAACGAAATAAAAAAAAAATTAAGCAAATAGCACATATACTTATTTTTTTTTAAATCTTACAATATCTTAAAAAATGGCTGGCGTCCCAGAGAATGCGCGCTTAAAAACGGTCGGCTGTCAAAGTGTTAAAACTTTTGTCTCGTGACATTTTGTGTTGTAACTGAGTTACCGTTTTATGTGTGAGCTACTGTATAAAAAACTTCTAACCATTTTAAATATATTTTTATAGCAAGCTGCCGATATTTTTTGCAACATGTAGTTACAGTTCATGTGTATAAAAGGTACGAACCTAAAACATAACAGGTATTAAATATTTAAGAAATTAATGATGATTTTGTGCCCATTTTTAGTTCAAAGGTGTGAAAAAGATCATATCTTAGAAAAAGGCGTCATCAATGAAAACCACCATAAAACAGTAATAATACTACTTATACTTTAAAGTAAATGTAAGTTTATGATACAGCTAACGAAACTGCCGTCGTGACAGCAAACGTCATGCCGTGGAATGATATGACATGTACTTGATAGATAGTTCGAAGGTCAATTTTAGATTAAATGAATACCTCTACAGTTAATATAATAGAGTATAATAATATGTTGATTTTATTGAAATCATTATAACACTTTAAAATAGTGACAAAACTGTCTACCAAAATATAATTAAAAAATTTAGTGATACAAAATAACTTTACGTATCTAAATTTATTTAGTTGTATCATTTATTAAGAAGTACTAATTTTTAGTATTTTAACAATCACTAATTTTAATATTCAATCCATTAAACAGAAATACCTATATGAATTAAGACCATACGAGGTTATAAGATCTATATGATTTTTTTATTTAGTACCAGCAAATCTTCGTTGTTAGCAGTTTGTACTAATGTGTCTCCAAAAAATCTAACACAGAACCAAAAATGTATGATGATGACTTTCTAAGATTATTTTATGTGTATTTGAAGAATCAGTATTATATAGAAACAAAATAGAATTTAAAGAAATAATCCTACTAGCTACTATATCAATAGTTTGTATAGATTTTGGTAATTATCTAAATTAAGTGAAAGGGGTCTCGGTAACTCTTAGGGGTGAAAATATAATTTCGAAGATTGAGATGGCGTTTTACACAACATTAACAGGACGTGTGCAGATTTTAACATTTTTAAATCTTTAAAATTGTATACTTTTTGCCTAAGAGTGAGTTTGACAAAAAGTTAAGGTATAATTTTGGGTGACCCAAGGACTTATTCTTCGCCCCGTTAATATTGCTCAATATTAGGTTTAACTTTATCAATTAGAATTGTGGTGTTGAAGTTATTTCCAATACGTCTCTTATTAGGCCTAAATTAAATTGCAATAAATCCATGTTTTCTTAGAAAAAGCTTGAAAAAATAATCATTTCAGATAGATTTTTATGCCACAGCGTAGATTTTGGATCTGAAGAGCCGGTCCAAAAAAATGAGCATAAGTTTTCAATATATATTTTTTTAGTTGATCTGGTATAGATCGTATTTGAATGCCTTTACTAAAAAATAAAATATATAAAGTACTTACGGGTGTTGGGATTATCAAGCGATCGAACACAGCATCACTTTGTCACAATTTTTTTAACACCACAAATTGTCACACAATTTATTTTAAAGTTTCTCGCTTTTAACGCACTTCGTCTTTTCTATACACTTGTCAGTTTAGAATATCGGCTAATTGTAGAAAATTTACTTGTCAATTTAGAATTAAGAATTCTTTGTAACGTTTCAATGTTTAAATTTAAAATTTAGAATGAATTGGGTACACAGCGGGGTAGTGAAGCGTAGCAATCAAATTTATTGCTGCTAGCAATTAGAAAGAACAGGACAGAACGATAATTGCCTATCAATTAACGATCCATGCATTACGATTCAGCAATTAAGGAGCACGTGGCATCATTTTCCAATTTTACCCCGAGTCGTTCGACGATTTCGATTTTCACCGCGCCAAAATACGCGAGAACGTTATGTCACTGATGTCATTTTTCACCACAACACTTCAATGTTCCGTCTAATCGAGTCATATTATTCGTAGAGTTATCGTTTCGAAAATCACGAACGATCACCTCACACTAAACACAAATGATAATAGTCATCAAGTTTCAAAAAACCGAATCGTCACTGGCTTCGAAAAAAAAACAGCTCGCCAACGCACACAAGCACAAAATTCTGTCCAATTAAAGATAATGTTTGTGGATATTTTAATAGCGTACCCCTCCGAAGAAATCCGACACAACCAACTCCTGTTGGATTTAAGCACTTAATGACCGGTTGGGGGAAATTGTGCGAGAAACGAACGGCCCAGCGTAACGCTGTCTCTTTCTAATTAGTTCTGCAAGCGGCCACATGTATGGGGAGTATGGCGCCACTGTGCCGTTGGAGGCGTGGTTTATTTTGAGGCGGGACTTGAAGTGGGTGGGGTTACGTTGTGATTGGTTATTCGTTATGGCGCGATTTTTTTAGTTTGTACGTGAGACGGCTGCGGGTTGGCACTGTAAGATCGATTGTTGGCGCCAGGTCGCTATTATATGTTTTTTATGGGTATTTTTTGGCGGTACTCTGTGCTTTGGTAACCTGTTATACAGGCCACGCCCACCAGCGCTGGCTTTACGTGCAGACTAAGACGGAGCGGCTATCAATCGACTGGCCGTAGGCTTTTTTTAAGTGCGGTTTTTTTTTTAATTTTTCGTGAGTGTTTCAACTTGGTGTGGTGTTTGAATGTTTGTCTGTCAATGTGTTTTATTGTATGTATCGGCGTGTTTTGTTGTTTTAGGGTAGAACGTATGTATAGTATTGTTTCGTTGATATTTTGTTTTGTTTTTTGGGTGGGCGATATTATTATGTTAGGTTAATATTCGTTTAGGCAAATATGATAACGGACTATGTATTCATATATATAGAACTGTAGTTCGTACCAAATATCCATTTATATACCTATGTAGATAACAGTTAGGTATGTACATAGTTTCTAGTGTTTCCTTGTGTGGTACAATATAATACTGTGGTCACCAACCCGCCTGCTAAGCGTGGTGACTATAGCAACTATCCTCTCTCGGGAGGAGGCCCATGTTCAGCAGTGGACGTTATACGGGCTGATGATGATGACGCCATGTTGATTTAGGATAAAGTATTTTAATACATATGTACCTATAATATAACCGGAACCGTGTGGTTTCCAGCTTAGAATAGACCACCAGGGACATACAGCTGATACAGCTGATGGGCAGTATCATGCTGCGGTCACCAATCCGAATACCAAGCGTGGTGATTATGGCAAGATCCCTCAACTATCTTGGCTTGCTATGTTAAGAGGAAGCCCAGGTTCAGCAGTGGACTTAAACGAGCTGATGAAGTGGCTGACACAATATTAGTCACAATAGGTACTATTAGTAAAAGAAAATGTAAAAGGAATATGTTTGTCTTATTGGTATATACCAATAAGACAAACATATTCCTTTTACATTTATAGAATATTCTATAAACTAATTATATTAATTCTGCTCTAGGTAGAGTTCATCGTATTTTTATTTTATACTTGGAATTAATTACCTTATATTTTAATGACAGATGAATTATGTTACCTATATAAAATTGACTCTACATTCTACCTGTTTATTAAATTCTAGCTTCCCGTGCGTGGTTTCACTCGCGTAACTCCCGTTCCCGTGGGAACTTTAACATTAAATATAGCCTATATTAATCAATGATAATGTAGCATTCAAATGGTGAAAGAATTTTTTAAATCGGTACTTTTTGAGCCAATTCGTTACAAACATACTTACATACAAATCTTTCCTCTTTATAATATTAGTATAGACTAGCCTGAGCCCGTGACTACGTCTGCGTGGAATATTTACTTAGGGCTAAACTCGATTTTGAAACATTTTTGATTGGTGCTTCGCTTCTTCTACTCTTAGCGTGATACTATATAGCCTACATCCTTCCTCAATAAATGCTATCTAACACTAAAATAATTTTTCATATCGGACCAGTTGTTCCTAAGGATAACGCATTCTAGCAAACAAACAAAGAAACTTCGGCTTTATATATCTAGTATAGATTATAAATAAGTTTTACAAACTAGCACCCAGTTTCTGAAACGGTGAACTTAACTGATCAGCTGTCAAAGCTCTTGTTAAATGTCAAATTAATTTAGCCAGCCAATTAAAAGTAAAACAAGTAAAACGTACCTAAATATAAATAGAATAGCTATCAGTATATCTATTGTATAGTTTATTTTATATTTCCATTATGCTGGCCCTTGGGTATTTAATTATACTTTTTTTTATCAAAATAGAACCAAATCTATATATCTACCTAAATAAAAATACAACGACTTCTGTAGCGTAGCGGTATTTGGCTCACTTTAAATCTCGGAGGTCGTGGATCGCACCCACGACCCCAAGCCGGACAATAAATCTAAGATTTCTTTCCGGGTCTGGTTGTTTGAGGGACTAACCTCCGTGCCTCGGAAAGCACGTTAAGCCGTAGGTCCGATTATTATAACATCATCTATAATAATCGTATATCAAGGAACGGGCAACAGCGTTTCGTTGTGTGGTACAACATAATACTGTGGTCACCAACCCGCCGGCCAAGCGTGGTGACTATGGTAAATACCCTCCCTCGGGAGGAGGCCCATGTTCAATAGTGGACGTTATACGGGTGATGATGAAATAAAAATAAATGTCCAAATGTATACATAATTGCGCGCATAACTTGAGAACGGCTTGACACAATAGTTTAAATTCTTCTTATTGTAGTAATAGTTATGGGTAATTATACTCATCAACTTTATAATATCGGTAAAGATATCATATCGAGTATTAACGTGACTGACATGGCTATATACTAGTAATTAACAAGAATACTAGTAGACTGCAAACCTCTGCTAATAATCTTTAAAGAACAAAAATCCTCGATCCCCCCACCAGCCACTATCATAAGATCAGGTCCTAGTCCTATTGAAGACCCTCTTGCGCAGGTTGCTCTAGTTTGTAGTACTTAAGCCATTACGAAGGCAGGCCCTTTTTTTTAAGTTGTCCGGGCGTAAATACTTTTACGCATTCCACCGCCGCTGCAGCGTATTCGCGCTCTGGCGGTGGGATCGCCCTCTTCATAGCTTGGTATGCTAAACTCATACCACGAGGAGAGGACCCTACACCACTAAAACCCCCCAGACACTCCATCGATCCGCCGTTGGCGGGGGCCGGGTACGCATAAGCAATCCGTCCCACAAAAGTAGGCCCTACTCTCCTTTATGCCCGGTGCAGTCGCAAAAGCCTCTTGGCTTACTACATATGGGCCGAAAAACAAACGAACACAGCTCTCAAACATCATTAATCAACTAATATAAATGTTAAACTAAATTCAGTCATTCTTTAACATGAAAGGCAAATATCCTTTTCATTCAAAACGTCGTCTGTCATATGATTCTATACAAAAATATTAATTATCTTTTACATAAATGATCGACTTCAAGCTCATCTGAAAAAAATGGATTTTTTTTTTTGTAAATGTAGCCTATTTATAAGTAATTTTATATGCAATGTGAATTATCTTGACAACAAGCAAGTGTATGTAATAGGTAGTGCTGAATATATATCTTTTTTGTTTTGTTTAATCAAGCTTTTGGAAACTGATTTGACATTTGACAATAGTTTGGACAGTAGCTACAAAATCTACGTTGATTTACTTAAAAAAAAACATTAATGCAATTTTAAAATGTTTTTATTATATATATTCCACAAATGCGTATTTAATTTAATAATAAACATAAACTACAATAATTAATTTATCGTTTATGGTCTTCTCACTTAGTACCATAGTGCAACTATTTTACCCCCGGGCGGTACACACCCCTAGCTAACTTACAATATCTAATTTATTAAACGGTAATCAGACTGTATTTACTATAATTACATTTATAGGGGTTTACAGTATAATGTGATTTAGTACTTAGTAGTTGCGTTTGAAGGCATATTTTTTAAATCTTTCTATACTAATATTAAATAAAGAGGAAATATTTGTATTTAGGAAATGTGTGTATGTATGTAATAAATAAACTCAAAACTACTGTGCCGATCTCAAAAATTCTTTCACCATTGGAAAGCTGCTTTCACCCTGAGTGATATAGGCTATATTTAATTATGAAGTTCCCACGGGAACGGGAGTTAGGCGGGTGAAACCACGCGCGGGAAGTTAGTCTATAAATAAAAGAGTTTCGTCGCGGAGTGACAAGTCTCTTACATGAACAGATTATGATGCATTAAAAATATAAGACAAGTCTCTTACATGAACAGATTCAAACAACTTTAGAATTATTAAATAATCAAAACACGAATTAAATTTCTGAACGCATGAATTAAAAATAAAAATTAGCATTCTGCACTCCTTCTATACCAGATAAAATTATAAAGAGGAAAGATTTGTATTTTTGTTTGTACGTTTAAAAAAAATTTACACCATTAGAACATTTCTACATTCACCCTGAGTGACATAGGTTTTTAATATTGTGTAAAGATAAAAGCATTTTATGATCTAAGGACTAACTTTTACTGCTTAGATAAACGTTTATAAACGTCATAAATAAATTTCTTATTTCATTTGCATCTCCGACACTAGGGAAGCTTTATTCTGAGTCCGAACGTCTGACTGTTTTTTTTTTCGGATGTAATTAGCCTTGAGACTTTTTCATCTTCACCGGGAATATTTCTGACTGACTGACAAATCAACGTACAACCTAAACCGCTGATCATAGCTGACTTAGATAAAAATGTCTTTGCTACTCAGCGTTACCTAAGAAAATATTTTAAATATACATCAATTTATTAAGTTAATGTAGCTTCAATAATACAGTAACTAACAATAACATAGGAAATGCGTTACAATAACCCTACAGTCATGAAGACGTCAAGTCAAGTCATACTCATATCATTACTTGATTAGCCTCCTGAAACTTGGAGCATGTATTCTCTATATGATGTAGGCATTCGATAAAAAGGATGAAAGGATTTTTTGTACGTACAAAGCAGCCGTAGCCCAATGGCTAGGGCGTCGGACTTGTGATCTTGTGGTAGCCGATTCGATCCCCACCCATTGTACTACCGACGTGAATCCACTCGTAACACTAGCATTTTAGTTTAGCACGGGGGGTTAACAAGAGTACTAGAAGACTGCAAAATTCTGGTGGTAATATTAAAAAAAATATAATAAATGCAGTTAGCTTGAAGGCTTTTGCTACTATACCGGGCATAAAGGCGAGCAGAGCTCCAGCCTCAATATAATAGCTCCTTCTAGCATACCTTCCCCTAAATGCAGCTTGAAGCTTTTACTACTACACCGGGCATAAAGGCGAGCAGAGCTCCAGCCTCAATGTCTATTATACCTTGCCCTTGAAGCAATCTATCTATCTATTAAAAAAACCGCATCAAAATCCGTTGCGAGACGTTTTATAGATCTAAGCAAACATTGGGACCGACAGACAGCGGGAAGCGACTTTGTTTTATACTATGTAGTGAGTGACTTTGATAGAAAGCGGTTTTTATTGTGTTGCCAAATTAAATTAAATATAAGCAAACTTAACCTCATTTCGTCGATCACCATAGCAACACCGTATCCATCGCCCCCTATGGTTATGGATTATGGTAATATCTAATCCGTTTCCATAATCAACTCTATGGTTTTATAGACTTAGAAAAAAGTTGTGTTGCTCTAATTACATTTCAAGGGAAACCGTATTTATCTATGGTATTAGTAGGTTCCTAGTATTACTGTTTTATGTAATAAGCTGATTAACTTTACATATTTAATTTAAATTGTTAAAAGACCGACATGTGTAAGAAGTGAGTAATACTTGTAATGTTAGATAATTATCTAAATGTTGAAAAAAAAACGATGTTGGCCACCATTTTGATTTTGTATGTTTTGGGGGGAAATTAAATAATAATGTCATTGGAGTAGTTTAGTAGGTATGTCTTTATTTATTTATTTATTTTTCTAGCGATGTACATACAAAGTGTTTTTTCGGACGGACATAATAATATGTAGTTAACCCTGAGGCTTTTGCTTCTTCACCGGGCATAAAGGCGAGCAGAGCTGCACTAAGCAACTTGCGCAAGAGGGCGTCCTCTGTGGGACTTGGACCTCGGCTCAGGGTGGTCGCTGACGGGGAGATTGAGGAATTGTGGCTTTTAGTTTCTTTAGGGGAGTTTTGTGTAACTGTCGTACATACAAACATTGCTCTTGAATTACTCTATATTTTTTTAAAAACAAACCTACAGTAGTTATCTAAGCATACATAGGGACAGACAGCGGGAAGTGACTTTGTTTTATATCTACTATGTAGTGATTTTTTATTTATCAATATGTCTACAATCGGCCTAAATCAAATAAAAGGTTAAATTTTAGGGTTCCGTAGTGCACAAGGAACCCATAAAAATTTTGAAGTTAAATGTCACAACATTCGATAGAGTTAATACCACCATTGCGTAACAGTAAAAGGCTCGCTTTAAGTCTTGAAGGTCGCGCTTTCGATTAGACTAAAATTTTAGATTTAGTTTCGGGTCTAGGTGATGGACGGACTACCCTCCATGCCTCGGAAAGCACTGTAAATATTTGTGGCGTACAATGTAACGGAGGTCACCATTAGTTACCAACCCACCTGCTAAGCGCGGTGGCATTATATGGGCCATTTTTTGTTGTTTTTGTTATTATCTGTAGAAGGTTCTTATTAGCAAATAAAAAAATAAGAAAATTGCGCGGAAAATTAGAAAATTTATAAAAACTTAACCACCTTAGAAAATTTTCTAATGTAAGTAACCATAGCGCTGATGACATTATAAACTTTTTAATGTTACCTTATGGCGCTGACATAACATTGACAGAATGCTGCAAATATTGTCAAAGAGAATGTAAAAAAATTAATATCGTTTAAAATTGATGCTTCGGTCTGAATTTTCAATACCAATTTAATATTTTTATTTAGGACAGGACAACGTCTGTCAGGTCGACTAGTATTTTAGTAATAAAAAAGTAATACTAATAAACACTGTATACACACTAACATGACATCAAGTGCTAAATAAATAACAGAACCTTTCTAAATGTCAAGTTGTCACAACACTATGACACTTAAATTAGCGGTGTCATAGACAAGACTGTGTATAGACTTAGTTTGCTTTGAAGTAACCATAAACTTTATGATATGTTCGGATTAACTTTAGTAGACCTAGAAACGTTATTTTTTAAGATTTCGAGCAGAGTTTTGCAGTCTACTAGCATTCTTGTTAACCCTCGTGCTAGGCTAAAATGCTTGTGTTACGAGTAGGTTCATGTCGGTAGTACAATGGGTGGGGTTCGAACCGGCGAGCACAAAATCACAAGTCCGACGCCCTAGCCGTTGGGCTGCGGCCGCTTTGTTGTGTCTCTGACCATTTTTTTTTTTCTGACGGAGATACTTAGTTAGCCACGATGCTTTTATGTCACCGGGCAAAAAGGCGAGCAGAGCTCCAGCATTCATAAATGGTTTAGAAACTACAAACTAAGCAACCTGCGCAATTAGACGTCTCCTGTGGGACCTGGACCTCGGCTCAGGGCGGTCGCTGGCGGGGGGGATTGAGGTATTATAACTTTTAGTCATTTAGGGGAGTTTTGTGAAACTGTCATGTCACTTTACATTACATTTCACGGGTCTCTCGGACATCGTCGGGTCTACGAGGGCATCGGAAGGTTCTTTGCAAACTAAAGGTGGGGATTTTTGTAAACCAGTTACTAAGGTTGAAGCCCTTATTGCTGGTGAAATGGCAAAAGCCTTGAGGGTAAATAAGACATAGCATATCCGTCAAAAAAACTTGATAAAATTTTTTTAATTGAATGTAGGTACAATCATAGGTTCTTATAATATAATAATTATGTGTTTATTAACATTGTACGAGTACATTCTACTTTGATTTGTTCATATATTAGGCATACAATAATACACCTTTTGTGAAAAACAAGATAAAGTATTAGATAGTAATTACGTACTAATTTGAGTTGAATGGTTTTACTTTACCGATTCCTCAACCTTCAAAAGTTAATGATTTTTATTCAGATCAAATAAGGATTATTTTGCTAACAACTGTTTTGTTCTACAAAATATCTCTCCTTGCGTAGACTTTACTCGGTCGATTTGACGTTAACTGTCACAAACGTCAGAGCATAGACAAGTTGATGAGCACCTTGAAAGATGTCACCTTGACAGCTGTAATTAAGTCTAGTTTATATTGATTAGTTTAATTATTGAAATCCACGTGGTACCACGGAGTGTGGGAATCGTTCAACAGGTCTACAGCTAATTATTTTCGAATATAACGTTTTGATGTGACTATGCGTTGTTAGTACCTACTTCTTTTTCTTCTGTTCTATGAAACGGCGCCGGTTGGCTAGTTACTACATCCTTACTAATATTATAACTGAGAAAGTAACTCTGTCTGTCTGTCTGTCGCCATTACGTGCCAATACTACTGAACCGATTTTAATGAAATTTGGTACATAGATAGTGCAGAATTCGAGAAAGGACATAGGTTACTTTTTAATACGAAAATAGGGTTGTAGGGGGTTGAGAGTGGGGGATGCCGATTGTCGAAGTCACAGATAGTACCTAAATAAAACAAAGTCGCTTCCCGCTGTCTGTCCCTATGTATGCTTAGATCCTTAAAACTACGCAACGGATATTGATGAGGGCATTTAAAAAAAAAAATGTTTCAAGAGGAATATATCAACTATACTATCTACAATATATCAACATTGCACCCTTTGAAGCCGGGGCAGATCGCTAGTATTACATAAAGGATTAGGTACATGTTAGAGTCATTATCATCAGCCCATATAACGTCCACCATTGAACATGGGCCTCTCCCGAGGGAGGGTATTTGCCACCACGCTTGGCAGGTGAGTTAGTGACCATACCCGGCCCCCGCCAACGGCGGATCGAAGGAGTGTCCGGGGGTTTTAGTAGTGTAGGGTCCTTTCCTCGTGGTATGAGTTTAGCGTACCTAGCTATGGAGAGGGCGAGTCCCACATATCACACCGTCAGCGTGCGAATACGCTGCAGCGGCGGTGGGAATGCGTAATTATGCATTTCCCCCCGGACAGAAAAAAAAGATGTGTTAGTGACCGCACTATTATGTTGTACCACAAAAGGAAACGCTGCTGCCCGTTCCTTGCCTCTCGAGCCTCAATAAATGGTTTAAATACTACAAACTAAGCAACGTGCTCAAGAGGGCGTCCCCAGTGGGACTTGGATCACGGCTCAGGACAGTCGCTGGCGGGGGATTGAGGAATGATGACTTTAGATTTTAAAGGGAATTTTGTGCAACTGTCGATATACGATTATTAAAGATGATGTTATAACAATCGAGACCACTGGCTTAACGTGTTTTCCGAGGCACGGAGGGTAGGTCCCACAACCAATCAAACCCGGAAAGAAATCTTAGAATTTACACAACGATTTCGTGTCCGGCGTGGGGATCGAACCCACGACCTCCGAGATTTAAAGCGAGCCGAGAGTTAAAGAGAAATACCGCTACGCACGTTGTAACCAACCTACACAATCAAATGAAAAAAATATATACAAAAAAAACAATACCAGATATTTTTTTGTTATAGTGTTATATCGAATAATCATAGACAATAAACCATAGATACGTGTTTTTTTTAATTAAATGAACGCACCACAAACCCGTTATAGTACCACCTACCATATTTGTCACAATTAACGCCTGTTGACGCTAAATGGTTACTAAATAGGCAATTTGCGTTATTATGTCGCAATTCAACATTAAGTATGGCTAGTAAAGACGAAATATGTTCTATTAATATTCATATAACTAAATTAGTACTAAGTGCAGGCTCAGTTGACATTTTAAGTGATTAAAAGCTTAATTCTAAGTTGCTGTTAAGTTATAGAGAGAGACTAACTACCCGTGCGCGGCTTTACTCACATATCTCCCGTCCCCGTGGGAACTTTATTATTAAATATAACTTATTTTACTCCTAAATAATGTAGCTTTGTAATGGTGAAAGAATTTTTGAAATCGATCCAGTAATTCCGGAGCCTATGCAATGCAAACAATCAAATCTTTTCTCTTTATAATCCTACTAATATTATAAACGTGAAAGTTTGTCAATATGGATGGATGGATGTTTGTTACTCTTTCACGCCAAAACTAGTAGCCCAATGGCTAGCTGCGCCCCGCGGTTTCTCTGCTCCAGTGGGTAGGAGCGTGATGTTTTGTTGTTTTTAGCCTATATGTTAATCCAGCGTATAACCTATCCCACACCAAAATTTCAGCCAATTCCGTTCAGTAGTTTGGCATGAAAGAGTAACAAACATCCATCCATCCATCCATCCATCCATCCATCCATCCATACTTACAAACTTTCGCGTATACAATATTTGTGGGATGGGTCAACTAGCCTAGTCCAATAAAAAAATGGTTGGTATTTGTTCATATATATATATTTTATAAGATTACTAGCAGAGTTTTGCAATCTACTAGTATTCTTGTTAACCCCTCGTGCTAAGCTTAAATGGTGTTACGAGTGGGTTCACGTCGGTAGTGCAATGGGTGCGAACCGGCGTCCACAAGATCACAAGTCCGAGACCCTAGCCATTTGGCTATGGCCGCTTAAGTTGTTAAAGTAAGTTGTTTAATAATTATCTCAATAAAATCATGATGAGTTGAATGATCACACCTTTTTAATATGTCAATTAGATGCTAGATTATATGATTATATAATTTAATTATTCAGAATTGAGAAGTAATTGATGTTACCATCTGCTGTTAATATTGTTTGAATTATGTATAAACAACCTCCGTAGCGAAGCGGTATTTGGCTCGCTTTATATCTCGGAGGTCGTGGGTTCGAGTTACCGGACAGGAAATCTTTGTGTAAATTCTAAGATTTCTTTCCGGGTCTGGTCGGTTGTGGGAATACCCTTCGTGCCTCGGGAAGCACTTTAAGTCGTTGGTCCCGATTATTATAACAACATATATAACAATCGTATAACAAGGAACGAGCAGCAGCGTTTCCTTGTGTGGCACAACATAATAGTGCGATCACCAACCCGTCTGCCAAGCGTGGTGACTATGGCAAATACCCCCTCCCTCGGGAGGAGGCCCATATTTAGCAGTGGACGTTATATGGGCTGATGATATATATATTTATATATATCTTATCTATACTAATATATAAAGATAAAAAGTTTGTTTGAACGCGCTGATCTCAGCATAGTCTGAGAGCTGGCACCAATTTTTGGGTAGGTATTTGAGGCAAGCTGAAAAGTTATCACCCACTTTTCCTACAATACCCAAATACGAAACTGTAGACCTGACTCATGAGTAGCGGTGCTTCCGACCCGAACTAAGCATAATCTTGTCTCCATAAAATAAGCAATTCTTTTATGGGGCAATGTATACGCTTCTACAACCGGGTACGCATAAGCAATCCGGCCCTTGCCTCAAATACCTACCCAAATATTGGTACCAGCTCTCCTACTAGGAGCTACTAGCCATTTTTTTTTCGGACGGACATATGTAGTTAGCCCCTTTTGCTACATCACCGGGCATAACTACTAGTCCGATTTTAAAACATATATGTGTGTTAGATAGCCCATTTATCGAAGATGACTGGATGCTTATTTTATTATGAAGTTTCTACGGGAACAGGACCTACGTGGTAGTGAAGCCGCGCTAGGCAAGCAAGTACTAATATATTAAGCTTATGAGTTTGTTTGTTGGCGCGCTAATCTCAGGGATATTTTTGCATTGAATATCTCCAGAACTACTGTTTCGATTTCAAAAATTCTTTCACTATTGGAAAGCTACGTTGTCCAAGAGTAACTTATGCTATATTTAATTATGAAGTTCCCACGGGAACGGGAAGCTAGTAAAAAATACAATTAAAATATATGTTTATTAGATTTGCTTTTCAGTCGCAGCTATAATTATCAATTACCTTGTTTAGTTTATCTATTATTGTACTGCAAACTAATATTACCTATAGGTACTAATATATTATTATAAATCTGAAGAGATTGTTTGTTTGTTTATACTTGAACGCGCTAATCTCAGGAACCACTGGTCCGATTTGAAATATTCTTTCAGCGTTCGATAGCACATTTATCGAGAAATGATATCCTACTATTCTACTAATATTATCAACGCGAAAGTTTGTAAGTATGGATGGATGTTTGTTACTCTTTCACGCCAAAACTACTCAACGGATTTGGCTGAAATTTTGCACCGAGATAGGTTATACGCTGGATTAACGTATAAGCTACAAAACATCACGCTCCAACCCACTGGAGCAGAGTGACGCGGGTAAAACCGCGGGGCGCAGTAGGCTATATGTGTAAGTTTATATTTATATATGTGTATCTATATGTACGGAAACAGGATTTACGCGGGTGAATCCATACGGTACAGCTAGTTTACTAATTAACGTAGTGCATATTAAATATTGATGGGTTAAAATTTTATGAGCACATAATTTAAGCTTAGGTACCTACTCCTTTGCTTTAAGTTATTAAATATTTTATTATATGTGCTTCTTCCTCATGAGGCTCATAGCTTTTAAGCTAAGCTAGCTTTCTTATACTAGGTGACTTTTTTACCGTCCTGATATAAATACAAGCTTGGCAACCTCCGTAGCGTAGCGGTATATGGCTCGCTTTAAGTCTTGGAGGTCGTGGGTTCGATCCTCACACCGGACAAGAAATCTTTGTGTAAATTCTAAGATTTCTTTCCGGGTCTGGTTGGTTGAGGAACTACCCTCCGTGCCTCAGAAAGCACGTTAAGCCGTTGGTCCCGATTGTTATAAGTTATGCGTTTTCTTGTGTAGCACAACATAATACTGCCGTCACCAATCCGCCTGCCAAGCGTGGTGACTATAGCTAAACCCTCCCTCGGGAGAGGCCCATGTTCGGCAGTGGACGTTGTACGGGCTGATGATGATGATGATATTAAAATGGTTTGTTGTGTTAGTGGAATAGAATCTATAGACCACAGTATATTCTTACTAGTATTTCGGTAATTAGAGTTTCGAAAATCTCATAAATTACTTAAAAGAAATACACCCTACATGCGTAATAATAATAATAAAATAGGTGCCTATAATACCTAGGCCGTAATCACACATGAATGAACAGAGTGAGCGAAATAGCGTAACTACCTACTTAGATACGCATTCTCACCGTTATCATTTTCACTGTAGGTCAGTAAAAAAAAAAAGTTTAAAATAACTATTCGGAAAAAGCTTAATATCAAATAGAGATTATCGTCGACTGTGCAACTGCGAATCCTCAAATTCTTTGGGCACATCACTCGCAACGAGCACTCCATGGAACGTTTGGCGGTGCAAGGGAAAGTTGAGGCCAAAAGATCTCGTGGCCGCGCCCCAACACGATGGACAGACCTCATTAAGTCCGTCACAGGGAATACGATCAACGATTGTTCCCACTCCACCAGAAACAGAGACACATGGCGACGGGTCGCAAGAGCTGCTGTGTCGCAAGCATCGACTTTGATATGACCATGACCACTCTGTCAAGAGTGTACGACTAAGGAGAGACATATATTTCATATACATATCACTCTCTATTATTTTCAAGACGGTAAAAAATTCACCAACTATAAACGATTGGTTTCGTACGCTCTTCTTGACAAAATATGACAAAAAATAGTACCTACGCCGAAATACTACCCAAGCCAGTCACGCTCTGTGCGAGGAATACCTACGTGTCGAAAACGTTTATTGAATTTTGTTTAAATCGAAGTAATATGCCAGTTTGCGTAGTAAACTGTGTAAAAATAACGGACAACCCTCCGTGCCTCGGAAAGCACGTTAAGCCGTTGGTCCCGAATGTTAAAACATAATCTATAACAATCGTATACCAGGCAATTGGCAGCAGCGTTTTCCTATGTGTTACCTACTACTTAATACTGCGGTCACCTTCCTTAATACCTTCCTCGGGAGGAGGCCCATGGGTTTGATACGGACTGATGATGAAATACAAGTAAGTATATATGTTAATCGGGAAGTAAGTTAATCAAAAAACATTTGTAACAAATAAATAAAGTTTTTGTTAACAATAAACCGACCTATTAAACTCCATAATGAGATACAAAGCTAACTTATAACATAATAATCTGTAATGGCCGACAGTTTATTGTCCAATAAAGGCGGCTTCGAAATTCAAATTTCGCTTCCTAGAAAATGTAATAGGTAGAAGGAACGCGCTTTATAATTTTACTGTTTATTTATTTTACGTGGAAAGGGGTTAGTCTGTGGTGCAGTGTGTGTGTAGTTTTTTTTTTAATTGCGATTAGATCGTGTTTTGTTTTGATTTGAAAATGGAAGTTAAATGTTCGTTTTTTACCGTATGAAGTTCTGTACACATTAAAAATGGAATTACTTTACGTAAGTGAAGGTAGGTATGGAAAATTGCTGGATTAAAAGTTAAATTGAATATTTGTTTAGTAAAAAACAAAAATAATTGTATAACTAATATACACATATACAATTAGTTGTGAACTAGCTTTAGCTAGTGACTTCGTCTATGGTTTAAAGTAGTTTGCTATAATTTGTAACCAGTGTTCTTCCCTAAGGCCTAATCTATCTTTTATACCTAACTTCATCAAATTTAGTTCAATATATTAGGCGTGAAAATATAACAAAAACGCTGAGTTACTTTCGTATGTCTGTAACGTTACTAGGGACACTTTTGCCTAACGTTAACATGAAAAATTAAAACTAACCGAACCTAATATAGCCTATAGTCCTATATTAAGTTCCAATAGAACCTATAGTCCTTTCCAATGATTTCGGTCACGGTGGCCATTCTCCACGGTAATTAGCCATCTCAGCACATTATAATGCACAATGTGTGCGAAAACACAGGTGTAAATTTTATTACTTTACTCGATACGACAGTTTTACCGATACGACCTATGAAAGATCAGACGCAGACCCGATATTTTTTCCCCGACCCGGTGATCGAACCGGGACCTCCCTATTTACTGAAGGTTATTAGTAATTAGTTTTATAGAACATGGATGAAGATAGAATGCTATGGAAGCAATGGAATAAGCCTTGGTTACACAATACACACTCGTTTCATTAACGCGTCCCTTTTTTTTTCGTACGAACTATATTTAGGTAGACATCAGACTTTTGCTACTACACCGAGCATAAAGGCGAGCAGAGCTCCAGCATTAATAAATGGCTTAAGAACTAAAAACTTAGCTAACTGCGTGAGAAGGCATCTCCTGTGGGACTTGGATTTTGGCTTATGGCAGTCGCTGGCGGGAGGATTGAGTAAATCCTAATCTTGTTATTAAGTGATAGTTTACTGGGTGAATTTAATTAACAATATAGTCGACTGAGCGTAAGTGAACGAACTGCTTCCACATGCGCTTTGAAGTTTAACTTTCGGTCAAGGATTACGCCTAAGTACTTGGCTTGCCGTTCCCAAGGGATATCGCTAAACCGCTAAACATATTGACCAATGTTTTACGTGTCCCTTCCACATATTACCACTACACCAACGAGGCGAACCTAATATAAACAACTTAATTACTTACACAATTAACACTAACAAAACAACAATAAAATTCTTCAAACTAATTAATACATTCAGACCGTATTTTTACTATCCGTTAAACTTTAAAACATAAACAAAAGTTAGGTAACAAACCCTCTATACCGCAGAGCACAACCATAAAGTACCACAAGAGCCGGTCATGGTCATAAAATTAAGAAAAAAGTTAGTAACCATAAACGATAAATGTCAAAGATTAAAAAGATTATAAATAATAGACAAAACAATACGGCCAACTACTGTGCAAAAGAGGATCATAATTTTAACTTGTATTAAAAATAATGGGTTTTTGTTAATCAAAAGCGTTATGGCGGCTAATATTAATTTTAGTATTGGTATAAATACGTTTATATAAGGTGCTTTTGAAGTATATGCCATAGCTTTAACAGGAGATAGTGACACCAAAGAAGTGTCATATTATGTATACGAATAAGTTCATCAACCCGTATAACGTCCACTGCTGAACATGGGCCTCCTCCCGAGGAAGGATTTTGCCGTAGTCACCACGCTTGGCAGGCATGTTGGTGACCGCAGTATTATGTTGTATGTAACCCACAAGGAAACGCTGCTGCCCGTTCCCTTGTATACGATTGATAGAGATGATGTTATAACAATTGTGACCAACGGTCTAACGTTCTTTCCGAGGGACGGAGGGTAGTCCATCAGCCAGCCAGACCCGAAAAGAAATCTTAGAATTTACCCAAAGATTACTTGTCCGGCATGGGGATCGAACCCACGACCTCCGAGATGTAAAGTGAGCCAAATACCGCTACCCTACGGAGGTTAACCATACCAAAACTAAAATAGTATCTATAAAAATATAAATTCCGTATAATAATTTTGTTTGTGTTTTCTTATCACTTTCTCTTCTTCCAATCATGAAATCCTTATTTTGATAAATTAATCTGATCTTATGTTTAAAGTTCTTCTCAGCATCATCCCACCGTCACATGTCAGGGATCTAACCCCGTACCTCCCTAGTAAATTACGATCCATATTACCGCTAAACCAACGAGGCGAACGGACATACGCAGTTAGCCACGAGGCTTTTGCTACTTCACCGGGCATAAAACATTTCCAACGGTACTTCAACAAAAGGCATTGTTCAAGATTGCGAAAACCAAAACCCAACAAAAGAGAGTTTAGTTAACTATTGTCAACTTAAAGAGATGAATAGCAAATTATATTAAGCGCCATGCGCCAAGGCAAGCACCCGAACGTACCCGAGGATACCCGAAGACACCCGAATCAATAACGACTACTTCAAAATTATACCTTATTTGTAAAGACATAAAAGCTACTTTTAATTGACTTAACCAACACGGGCGATAGGATAGAAAAATCTATCTGGTGTCCAATTCTACTAAATCCTATGGCAGTCCATTCTGATGGAAATAAAGTTAAAGTTTTAGAAATCTAAATCTATACTTATATTATAAAGCTGAAAAGTTTGTTTGATTGCTTAAACGCGACTACGTCAGGAACTAATGGTCCGATTTAAAAAATGTTTTCACCATTACAAAGCTACATTATTCAGGAGTATCAAAGGCTATATTTAATTATGAAATTCCTACGGGAACAGGAGTTTCGAGGGTGAAACCTAGAGCTCCGCGGCGCAGCAATCTCCGCGATTTAAAGTGAGCCGAATGGCTCACTTTAAATCGCGGAGGTCAAGCGTGGTGACTATGGTAAAAACCCACCCTCGGGAGAAGGCCCTAGTTCAGCAGTGGACGTTATACGGGCTGATGATGATGATGATGATGAATACCTATACCATCTCAAAAACTGTCTGCCACTTCTTGCAATTTTTATGAATCATTTTTATAATATGTTTCAAAATTGAGATTAATAAAATTCGGCCACACCGGCAGGATTCGAACCTGCATCTTAGGTTCGCCCCTAATGCCTTAACCAATTAGTCTATGGTGGAACCAGAACCGGTCGTCGAAACTTATAAATCCCCCTATAACGTAAGAAAGAAGAAAGAAAGAAAATACTTTTATTTACGGCACATACAAGGAAATAAAACAAAAATTGATTAACACTATTACAGTTATATGCACCATAAATGGGAACTAGCTACAGCATTAAGCTACATCAAAAATCTTAAAGATCATTGCGCAGCGCTGGTATTCTAGCCAGACCCGTAAGGGGGACGTTTTTTAAAATACGCAGAATCGGGACCCCGATTCGCGTCGGCTCCTTTGTCCATATATTTGTGCTAGTCCATCATTTTTTACATTTAAAATGACAATCAAAATGAGTCGGCTCTTTGCCCTTTTTTTCTTAATAATATAGCCCTATTCATCTATTGTTATAGGGAGGTCTGCCTTTGCGATTTTTTTGTCTGGCAACACAGGTGAAATGTACAAAGGGGTTGGTATTGCCAAATTATTGTATGTTATTGATAGTACATATTGTTCCTTGTATTAATATTGTATTTTTATAATGTCAATATTTTATTGAAACCAAAATATGTAATCAAATTAAGTGTGTCACTATTATTATTGTAAACTATACTCTGCTTTTTTTCCGGGCCCACATAATGTAGCCCCGAGGCTTTTGCTACTTCACCAGGCACAAAGGCGCGCAGAGCTCCAGCCTATATAGATAAATGGTTTAAAAACTACAAACTAAGCAAACTGCGCAAGAGGACGTCCTCTGTGGGACTTTGACCTCGGCTCAGGGCGGCCGCTGGCGATAATATTAGAGGGATTATGACTTTTAGTTTCTTTAGGGGAGTTTTGTGCAACAGTCGCTCTACTTTACAGTTCACGGGCCTCTCCGACTTCGGGTCTACGTGGGCGTCGAAGACTTTACACTGAAAAATTACGTATGATTGTGTAGATATTTTTGTGCTTGAAAATAAACATTACAAAAATAATTGATGGTTTTATTTATTCTTTTATTAAATTATCGCTCCTCATTTATTTCGTCTTTATTGCTAACACAATAAAGAGGATAATATATTTGATTGTTTGTTGGTTTGCATGGAATAAGCTCTAGAACTACGGGACTGATTTCAAAAATTCTTTCATCATTAAAAAGGTGCGTTTACTAGGAGAAACATAGGTTATACAAGGTGTAACGGAAAGGGTATATACATAGAAAGAGCTAGGCTTCTTTGGATCATAACAAACGATATGGCAAGGGTTTCAACTCAAAATAAAATAAAATATGTCAGTATTATTTTGCGTACAAAAAATAAAAATGCGATGCGATGAATATAGGGTTCCCCTATATTCAGAAATACCAGGAGTAAGAGGTTTATTTTTACTTGCAAATAGTTCGTTGACATCGATCAGCTGATTGAGTGCTAGTGATGTATTTATTTCAATTTGAAAAGTTTGGTTTCTTATATTTATGAATTTAAAAAAATCATTACTTCCGGACTTGTAGAGATAGGATTAAATAACCCTTGCCATATCGTTTGTTATGATCCAAAGAAGCCTTGCTCTTTCTATGTTACCTTTCTATGTTTTCTATCTACCCTTTCCGTTACACCGTGTATATAACATTTAATGATGAAGTTCCCACAAGAACTGAAGCTACGTGGAAAGCTAGTTCCATGTATATTTACAGACAACCACAATGTATCATCACAATGTATGAATATGAATTCTTTTTTTTTACTTTCATACCTGAAAGAGCTCCGTAACGTAGCGATATTTGGCTCGCTTTAAATGTCATAGGTCGTGTGTTCGATCCCCACGCCGGACAGGAAATCTTTGTATAAATTCTAAGATTTATTTCCGGGTCTGGTTGGTTGAGGGACTTCGTTAAGCCGTTGGTCCCGATTGTTATAACATCATCTATAATAATCGAACATCAAGGAACGGGCAACAGCGTTTCCTTGTGGGGTACAACATAATACTGCGGTCACCAGCCCGCCTGCCAAGCGTGGTGACTATGGCAAATACCCTCCCTCGGGAGGAGGCCCATGTTCAGCAGTGGACATTGTACGGGCTGATGATGAGGATACCTCAAATAGCCAAGCACATAGCCTCTTTCCATTTGATGATTTAGCATAGTGATCAAATATAGGACCACAAGTCTCAGTGCAGTAGAAATACAACAGGTGTTTGTTTTATATAGTTAGCCACAAGACTTTTGTTACTCCAAAGGGCGAGCAGACCTCCAGCCTTATTAAATGGTGTTGTTTAGGGGAGTTTTGTGCAAAATTGTCGCTCTACGTAATAGTTCGAAGCCTCTCGGACTAAGGGTCAATGACGAGGGCATCGGAAAGTGTACAGCACATTCCACCTTCATCTTACCGGCGCTATCTCCTGTGGTACTCTGTGAGGTGGAGGAACTTACATAGTCGAGCAGCTCCTTGAATCCAATGTTATCCTGGTACCTATAAAACAAGTTAAATCTTACTTTAGATACCAGTTTCAAATAATATTGTTGCAACCATAATTTTGAAGCAATAATAGGATTTTAACGGCCGTTTTCTTAGACTGCTGAACATGGACCTTCTCTCAACATACTTTGGAAAGTTTAACACGCTTGGTTGGCGAATAGGTGATCGTAGTAAGTAACTAAGCTTGAGCTGATTGACAAAGGCTATATTTAATTATGAAATTCCCACGGAAACGGGAGTTACGCGGGTGAAACGCGCGTGGGAAGCTAGTCCTTAATAAGAAGTTACTTAAGCTTAACAACCAAGAAGTTTCCTCTAAAGTCTTAGAGTTACCTCAAAACATCTTTATGTAAAATCTAAAATTTATTTCTTAGTTGGTCGTGTAACTACCGTTCTTACCACGGATAGCAGCAATTAAGCCGGTGGTCCCGATTCATATCATTATCTATGATAAACCTATACCAAGTAACGGGCAGCAGCGCTTACACATGACACCAGGTATAACCTGCCTGCGTAGTCAGCAAATTCCCTTCGAGGGACACCCATGTTCAGCAGTGGACGTTATACGGGCTGATGATGAATAATGAGCCATTATGGCCTACCTATTCAATGCCTAAGTCTACTAGCGCAGTAAATAACCACTCTATTTATTAAGGAAGGTTGTAGAGGGTAATCTTTGACTCTGTGGATGTGTTGTACCTATCTATTCTTCTAAAAAGTGAAAATGGTAAACGCAAAGAGGTCGATTTTGAGAATCATAGAAAATATAAGGAGTCAGATGCTGGGGTTTTTAATACGATATGACACTTTCATAAAAACATAGGTAATTGAAAGCAAAACTGAGGCAAATATTAGCGTAATCTATGGATCTATGAACCGATTTTTAAATCTTTTACTACTAAGGCACATTACCTGTGACTGTCAAAGACTTTATATTAAGACGAGGAATTTAACCGCGTGGTATAGCTCTTTTACAATGAAGCAAAAATAAAAATAAAAAAGAAACTGTAATGTGACAAAAAAAGAACGCGGACATTCATTTTTTTCTATCCTTCTCTGGGGCATCCACTTAGATAGTAAGAATTTTTTTTCAGGTTAGCTAGGTTAGAATCTTCGCCGGCGAGGACCGTGAGCCTTGGTCTAGGGTGCCCTCAAGAGTGTGTCACAGCGATATAGTCCTTGCGATTTGTTTCATTACAACTTTCGTATAAATATAATAATGACAAGATGAATGAAAACTATTCGCCCGCCAAACCTCTTTCAATAAATAAGCAATGGCTCCAGTAATGTAACATTTTGGTTTTACAATGTACTTATTCCATCATCAGCCCGTGTAAAGTCCACTGCTGAACTGATATTGCTACATTTGATTTTCAACCTTATTAGCTATTGTCGTTGCGCGGTATTTCAGTATCACCGGCGTTTTGATATCACAACGTACCTAGTCAACAATTTCAATGACATAACTCTATGACAAATCGCTTAAAACCCGTAAAGGTTTCCCATAATTTCATGGTGCATGTATAAAACCAATTTGTTATATGGTCATCATAATAAATTGGAGTATTTACACACATGCACACACATAACAACGAATAATCTTGTAAATGGATAATAGCTTGTATTTGAACGTAATATAGTAGCTAGGGGATCAATGGGCAAGAGATTTTTTTATACCTACATATATGCTTGACAACTGACTTAGTGGTGTTTGGCTCGCATTAAATTTCGAAGATCGTGGGTTTGATCACCACACCGGACAAGAAATCTTTTTCTAAATTCTAAGATTTATTTTCGGATGTGGATGTTTGAGGGGCTTCCCTCCGTGCCTCGTTAAGCCGTTGGTCCTGATCGTTATAACATCATCTATAACTATCGTATACCGGAAAACGGGCAGGAGCGTTTTCTTGTGTGTTACAACATAATAATGCGGCCTGCCAAGCGTGGTGATTATGGCCAAAACCAGCAGTGGAAGTTGTACGGGCCGATGATGATGATGACATCCTTCTATCCTCGGATTTTGATTCGCACATTTATGAAGCGAGCCACGAAGGTTTTGCTACTTCACCGGGAATAAAGACGAGCAGATCTCCAGCCTTCAAATATGGTTCGTTCATGATGAAAGAATTTTTGTAATCGGTCGTAGTTTCGTAGCCTATTCAGTGCAAACAAACAATCAAATCTTTCCTCTATGTAAAACTTTATTTTTTATTTTTTATAAAGTATTTTGCAGTCTACTAGTATTTTTACTAACCTTCCGATGCCCTCGTAGACCCGAAGTCCGAGAGGCCCGTGAACTGTTAAGTAGAGCGACAGTTTCACAAAACTCCCCTAAAGAAACTAAAAGCCATAATCCCTCAATCTCCCCGTCAGCGACCGCCCCGAGCCGAGGTCCAAGTCCCACAGGGGACGCCCTCTTGCGCAGGTTGCTTAGTTTGTAGTGTTTAAACCATTTATCTAGGCTGGAGCTCTGCTCGCCTTTATGAAGCAGCATTTATTTATTCACAGCTTTTATGAAGTAGCGCGGTGAAGTAGCAAGAGCAACAGGGCTAACATATTTGGTCCGAAAAAAAAACTAGTATTCTTGGTAACCCCCGTGGTAAGCTAAACTGCTCATGTTACGAGTAGGTTCACGTCGGTAGTGCAATGGGTGGGGATCGAACCGGCGACCACAAAATCACAAGTCCGACGTCCTATATCGCTATTGGGCTACGGCCGATTCGTTATTATAGGATAGATAAACTATGCGACTTGCGCAAGAAGGCGCCCTTTGTGGGACTTGGACCTCGACTCAGGGCGGTTGCCGGCGAGGATCTACCCTTATGCCTCTGTGTAATAAGTAGGTAAGTTTATTAAAATCAGGCCCGTCGATCACCTATTAGAGGTCCTGGGCACATTCGAATTAAAAAGGTTAAGCTATATTTTGACTTCTTTACGGATGACTCAGAGTCAAAAGAGTTTCTTTTTTTTTAGGCATCCACCTACCTTCTACCTACCTTAGAGTGGCTATCAGTTATCGTTTGGAGTAGGGACTAAGGGGCCCTAACCCATCGCGGGGCCCTGGGCACGTGCCCAGTGTGCCCAGTGGGAAAGAGGGGCCTGTTTAAAATACTGGATTTAAATCTTCTTGTCTTAAGGCTTTAATGGGCAATTTGATCGAAACTGGCAATTTCCAGGGTTTCGTACCCGAAGGGTAAAAACGGTTCGCTGTCTGTCTGTTACAAGGCTGTATCTCAAGAACCGCGATTGAAATCTCTGTAGAAATTTTCACAAATTATGTATTTTTGTTGCCGCTATAACAACAAATACAATAATAAAATAAATATTTAAGGAGAGCTCCCATGCAACAAACTTTTTTTTAAATAACCCATTTATTGCTCGATATCAAACAAAGGAACAAGTAGGCACTTGTCAATGGTACGGAACCCTTCGTGTGCGAGTCCGACTCGCACTTGGCCAGTTTTTCAATTTATAAATTTAAAATACCAAAGAGAGTTCGTTTTACATATCGGCTACCTGTCTTGCGCAGTTCACTCCCTAACCCGAATCCCATGAGACCTTAAAATTCCCATAAAACCTTTTTAACAGAACCTGATGGCGGTTATTAGTTGCATATTAAAACCTCGATGGCGTAGCGGTGTAAATCTCGCTATAAGGATGGAGGACGTGGGTTCGATCTCGACGCCGGACGAATAAATATTTGTGCAAATCTAATGTTGTGTAATTTCTTACCTCCGTGCCTCGGAAAGTACGTTAATTGGTTGGTCCCGTTAAATGTTATAACATCCATTGTACTCCAGGGAACGTGCCGCAGCGTTTCAGTGTGTGATACAACATAATACTACAGTCTCCAACCCGCCTGCCAAGCGTGGTGACTATGGCAAATACCCTCCTCCGGGAGGAGGCCCATGTTCAACGGTGGACGTTATACGGGCTGGTGATGATGATGATGACAATTGTTAATAACTGTGTATTTGACAACCTCGTAGCGGTTTTTGGCTCGCTTTAAATCTCGGAGGTCGTGGGTTCGATCCCCTTGCCGGAAATCTATGTGTACAGTCAACGAAAGAGATAGGTTTACACCGTCAATATCAAATAATGTAAATAAATATGTTAATATCACAACAACAGTTGGTAATTCTTTATGGGTGAAGAGTTCGCTGCTGCCGGTATACAAATACTATAGCAGTAAACTCTTCTGAAAGACGTGTACATATAAATTTAAAATGAGTTTGACAGGGTGTAAACCTATCTCTTTTGTTGACTGTACATTCTGAGATTACTATTCTGGTCTGGATAGTTAAGGGATTTCCTTCCATGCCTCGGAAAGCACGCTAAGCCGTTGGTCCCAATTGTTATAACATATAACAATCGTATACCAAGGAACGGGCAGCAGCGTTAGCTTGTGTGCTACAACATAATGACAATGATAAAACTGCGGTCACCAACCCGCCTGCCAAGCGTGGTAACTATAGTAAATACCCTCCCTCGGGAGAGGCTCATGTTCAGCAGTGGACATTGTACGGGCTGATGATGATGATACCTGAAATAGCCAAGCATATGGCTTCTACCCACTTGATGCTTTAGCATTGTGATCAAATATAAGGACCACAAGTGTCAGTGCAGTAGAAATACAACAGGTGTTTGTTTTATATAGTTAGCCACGAGGCTTTTGTTACTACAAAAGGCGAGCAGAGTTCCAGCCTTATTAAATGGTGTCCAAACTAAAAAAACTTGCTCAAGAGGGCGCCCCCTGTGGGACTTGGACCTCGATTGAGGGATTATAACTTCTAGTTGTTTAGGGGAGTTTTGTGCAAAATTGTCGCTCTACGTAATAGTTCGAAGCCTCTCGGACTAAGGGTCAATGACGAGGGCATCGGAAAGTGTACAGCACATTCCACCTTCATCTTACCGGCGCTATCTCCTGTGGTACTCTGTGAGGTGGAGGAACTTACATAGTCGAGCAGCTCCTTGAATCCAATGTTATCCTGGTACCTATAAAACAAGTTAAATCTTACTTTAGATACCAGTTTCAAATAATATTGTTGCAACCATAATTTTGAAGCAATAATAGGATTTTAACGGCCGTTTACTTAAACTGCTGAACATGGACCTTCTCTCAACATACTTTGGAAAGTTTAACACGCTTGGTTGGCGAATAGGTGATCGTAGTAAGTAACTAAGCTTGAGCTGATTGACAAAGGCTATATTTAATTATGAAATTCCCACGGAAACGGGAGTTACGCGGGTGAAACCGCGCGTGGGAAACTAGTCCTTAATAAGAAGTTACTTAAGCTTATCAACCAAGAAGTTTCCTCTAAAGTCTTAGAGGACAAGGGTTCGATTCCCGCGACGAACTTAAACATCTTTGTGTAAAATCTAAAATTTATTTCTTAGTTGGTCGTGTAACTACCGTTCTTACCACGGATAGCAGCAATTAAGCCGGTGGTCCCGATTCATATCATTATCTATGATAAACCTATACCAAGTAACGGGCAGCAGCGCTTACACATGACACAGGTATAACCTGCCTGCGTAGTCAGCAAATTCCCTTCGAGGGACACCCATGTTCAGCAGTGGACGTTATACGGGCTGATGATGAATGATGAACCAATAAAGCCTACCTACTCAATGCCTAAGTCTACTAGCGCAGTAAATAACCACTCTATTTATTAAGGAAGGTTGTAGAGGGTAATCTTTGACTCAGTGGATATGTTGTATCTATCAATTCTTCTAAGAATTGAAAATGGTACACGCAAAAGAGGTCGATTATGAGAACCATAGAAAACTGATGAAATGCGGTCAGATGCTGGTGTATTTAATACGATATGACACTTTCATAAAAACATAGGTAATTGAAAGCAAATTGAGGCAAATATTGGCGTAATCTATGGATCTATGAACCGATTTTTTAAATCTTTTACTACTAAGGCACATTACCTGTGACTGCCAAAGATTATATATTAAGACGAGGTATTTCACCGCGTGGTATAGCTATTTACAATGAAGTATAGTGCAGCAAAAATTAAAAAAAAAGCAAACTGTAATGTGACAAAAAAAGAACGCGGACATTCATTTTTTTCTATCCTTCTCTGGGGCATCCAGAATACTGGGGAAATCTGGGGCAGTTAGAATTTTTTTTCAGGTTAGCTAGGTTAGAATTTTCGCCGGCGAGGACCGTGAGCCTTGGTCTAGGATGCCCTCAAGAGTGTGTCACAGCGGTATAGTCCTTGCGATTTGTTTCATTACAACTTTCGTATAAATATAATAATGACAAGATGAATGAAAACTATTCGCCCGCCAAACCTTTTTCAATAAATAAGCAATGGCTTCAGTAATGTAACATTTTAGTTTTTCCATGTACTTATTCCATCATCAGCCCGTATTAAGTCCACTGCTGAACTGATATTGCTACATTTGATTTTCAATCTTATTAGCTCTTGTCATTGCGCGGTATTCCAGTTTCACCGGCGATTTGCTATCACAACGTACCTAGTCAACAATTTCAATGACATAACTCTATGACAAATCGCTTAAAACCCGTAAAGGTTTCCCATAATTTCATGGTGCATGTATAAAACCAATTTGTTATATGGTCATCATAATAAATTGGAGTATTTACACACATGCACACACATAACAACGAATAATCTTGTAAATGGATAATAGCCTTGTATTTGAACGTAATATAGTAGCTAGGGGATCAATGGGCAAGAGATTTTTTTTTATACCTACATGATATATGCTTGACAACTAACTTAAATTTCGAAGATCGTGGGTTCGATCCCCACACCGGACAAGAAATCTTTTTGTAAAGTCTAAGATTTTTTGCCGGGTTAGGTTGAGGGATTGTCCTACGTGCCTCAGAAAGCACGTTAATCCGTTGGTCCTGATCGTTATAACATCATCTATAACAATCGTATACCGGGGAACGGGCAGCAGAGTTTCCTAGTGTGTTACAACGTAATACTGCGGCCTGCTAAGCGTGGTTTTTTTTTTGCTGGATGGACTTACTTAGGTATCCACGAGGCTTTTGCTACTACACCGGGCATAAAGGCGAGCAGATCTCCAGCCTTAATAAATGGTTTAAAAACTACAAACTGAGCAACCTGCGCAAGAAGGCGCCCCCTGTGGGGCTTGGACCTCAGCTCAGGGCGGTTGTTGGGGATGAGATTGAGGGATTATGACTTTTAGTATTTTAGGGGTGTTTTCTGTAAATGCCGCTCTACTTTACAGTTCGCGGGCCTCACAGACCTCGGGTCTACGAGGGCATCGGATATGCTGTGGCCTGCCAAACTTTACGGATGACTCAGAGTCAAAAGAGTTTCTTTTTTTTTAGGCATCCACCTACCTACTACCTACCTTAGAGTGGCTATCGATTATCGTTTGGAGTAGGGACTAAGGGGCCCTAACCCATCGCGGGGCCCTGGGCACGTTCCCAGTGTGCCAAGTGGGAAAGAGGGGCCTGATTAAAATACTGGATTTAAAACTTCATGTCTTAAGGTGAAACAGTCACTAGTTACATATTTAATGGGCAATTTGATCGAAACTGGCAATTTTTAGGGTTCCGTACCCAAAAGGGTAAAAACGGGACCCTATTATTAAGACTTCGCTATCTGTCTGTTACCAGGCTGTATCTCAAGAACCGCGATAGCTAGACAGGTGAAATGTTCACAAATTATGTATTACTGTTGCCGCTATAAGAACAACTTATTTACAGTCGTTAGCCATTATTATGTAACACACATGACTTTAATATCACTAAAATATAATAAAACTGTAGAGATCAAATTTTAATGTCAGTACATGTGTACGTAGAAAACAAATCCTAATAACCGAGCCAGGGGCATGTTGAAAATGGTTCGGAACCCTTCGTATGCGAGTCCGACTCGCACTTGGCCGGTTTTTTTAATTTATAAATCTAAAATACCAAAGAGAGTTCGTTTTACATATCGGCTACCTGTCTTGCGCAGTTCACTCCCTAACCCGAATCCCATGAGACCTTAAAATCCCCATAAAACCTTTTTAACAGAACCTGATGGCGGTTATTAGTTGCATATTAAAACCTCAGTGGCGTAGCGGTGTAAATCTCGCTATAAGGATGGAGGACGTGGGTTCGATCTCGACGCGGGACAAAAAAATCTTTGTGCAAAATCTAACTATGTGTAATTTTTTACCGGGTCTAATTAGTTGAGGTTGAGCGTATTTCAACCTCCGCCTCGGAACCTCTGCCTCGGAAAGTACGTTAATTGGTTGGTCCCGTTAAATGTTATAACATCCATTGTACTCCAGGGAACGTGCCGCAGCGTTTCAGTGTGTGATACAACATAATACTACAGTCTCCAAACCGCCTGCCAAGCGTGGTGACTATGGCAAATACCCTCCTCCGGGAGGAAGCCCATGTTCAACGGTGGACGTTATACGGGCTGATGATGATGATGATGACACTTGTTAATAACTGTGTACTTGACAACCTCGTAGCGGTTTTTGGCTCGCTTTAAATCTCGGAGGTCGTGGGTTCGATCCCCTTGCCGGAAATCTATGTGTACAGTCAACGAAAGAGATAGGTTTACACCGTCATTATCAAATCATGTAAATAAATATGTTAATATCACAACAACAGTTGGTTATTCTTTATGGGTGAAGAGTTCGCTGCTGCCGGTATACAAATACTATAGCAGTAAACTCTTCTCAAAGACGTGTACATATAAATTTAAAATGAGTTTCACAGGGTGTAAACCTATCTCTTTTGTTGATTGTACATTCTAAGATTTCTATTCTGGTCTGGATAGTTAAGGAATTTCCTTCCATGCCTCGGAAAGCACGCTAAGCCGTTGGTCCCAATTGTTATAACATATAACAATCGTATACCAAGGAACAGGCAGCAGCGTTAGCTTGTGTGCTACAACATAATGACAATGATAAAACTGCGGTCACCAACCCGCCTGCCAAGCGACTATGGCAATAACCCTCCCTCGGGAGGCGGCTCATGTTCAGCGGTGGACATGTGACAGTGGCAAGTGGCTGATGATGATGATGATGTGTTTTTATAACAAATAACGCAGGTAATAATATGACCGTCCGAAAATCGTTTTTTTTTTTATTAAAAAACTTTTGAATGCAGCGTAAAATCGTGGCTGGTTTAGCGATAATTAGGTATGTTTGACCGTACCGAAGTACTGGGTTCAAATCAATTTTTACCCGTATCTGGCAAGAAAATGTGTCATTTCGCACCAACCACAAGTCAGGAAGGTGGTGGTGTTCCACCCATGCCTATGAAAGCTCGTTAAGCTAGCCTGATCTCTCTAAAAGAAATAACAGTATCTTTGCACACACAGTTTGTGCTCTATAATACGTCTACACATAGTTAATATCTTCAGAGTTTTTTATCTAGGCTGAAGCTCTGCTCGCCTTCATTCCCGGTGACGAAGCATAAGTCCGTCCGAAAAAAAAAACATCTTCAGAGTTTGGTCACGATGGCCGGTAGAGAAACCCGTATCGTCAAAATTCTGAATATTCCTCTTTCAGCACCAACTGTTTGAGCACCAAAGCTATTTTTAGAAAGGGATAGATTTAATGGTCAAACCATGGGTTCTCAAAAAATGGTGCTGAAAGACGAATACTCCCATAATTCTATGGGGCGAAATAGGTATACCTATAGTTGTGCATCATATACCTACCTACATACAAAAAAAAACATTTATATCTTCCGGAGGATATCGCTAAAGACATAAGCTTCATTGGCATAATGCCTAATGTGACTTTAATTGTTAGCGGCGTTAAAAAAAGTAAAGAACATTACTTTTAATTACGTTATTAAGTAAACATTTAAATATTTGACAAAGACTATTAGGACACCATCCCTGGGTGGGCAAAAAAACTAGAAATACGAGCGGAAACACACAATTTAATATCGATAATAATTTAAAAAAGATCAACCAAACTAAAATGGCGCTAACATGCCATTTTACAGATTAAACACAACGAAAAAAAAACAAAAGAGAACGCCGCGCAAAGGTACCGCGCATTCAGCCGAAAAAAAAAACTAAATTAACACAAAATTTTAAATAATTAAAACTCACCTTGTTAGTGGAGTTTCGATGTTTTTATAACTTAACAAATTTATGTTTTCTTCTTCGAAACTCATATTTAATTGGATGCTATTTTAAGTCGGTGGCATAGAGTTGAAAGTCTAGTAAAAATTTTTAGTTATGAAAGCTTTCATTTTGTATAATCTTTCGAAATGTGCTGAAGTAAATTGCGTTTCACATTTTATTGTTTATTTGATTGTCCCTTTGTACGTCTGGGAATATGCTACTAGCCTTTTAGGCGTGATATACACTATATCCATCGGTCACGGCTAAATGGGTTTCGTGATGGGAATCAGAATGATTATGGACTGAAGAGATGGGATTAGAAAATTTGGAACAATGAACTTAATTAATATTTATATTGACTGTTAATTTTAACATCTCTATATATTTTTATAAGTGGGCTAGTGGTGACTGTAATTGCTTTTGAAACCTGGGTCTGGGTTCAATTTCCATTCATATTTTTGAGTAAGTTCTTTAGTTGTTTAGATTTGGTGGATTTAGTGGAGGTGTGTTGTAAGAGTATGTTATGTTCCCGGAACAGAAATCTTTGTGAAAGTTCTAAGATATATTTCCGGGTCTTGTTGGTTGATCAACGATTTAACGTATGTCCCGAGGCACAGAAAGTGTAGTCCCTCAACCATCCAGACCGAGAAAAAATCTTTAAATTTTACACAAAGTTTTTTTGTCTGGCGCGGGACTTGAACCGGTTGCCTCCGATAATTAAGGCGAGTTTTACACCGCTACACCATGGAGGTTTTCACTAAATAATTAAACTCATTTTAACGTGAAACAACAGATCAAAGTTCATATTTAAATTCCTATTACACTTAAAAAGAGCTTGAACAACTGTTAAGTCAATGTTAACGTTATCCTTCCTTCCAGAAATTGGGTATTCCTCGCTTACATTCGGCCGATATTTTGTACGTTAATGTTTTCTATTTAGTACAATTTTACATTAATGAATATAATAAGTACATATATCCAACTAAAAGTAGTTAATTTAAAATAAAACTAATTTATATTAAAATACTACTAAATCTATTCTATTTGGCAAGGTTCCAAAAATGATGGCAGCATTACCCCGTTGTATGGCCATGCTTAATTTCGTTCTTAACAGATCTATCAAAACACCATCTCAACACAGAAGACTTAACATTCATCAATCTTCCCCACAGACGTAAAATAAATAACAATAAATCATAAAATATTCGCTACTCCCAATATTTTGACAGAAAATAATCGAATACCGTAATACGATGACATGACAGAATCGATACTTTTTACAGATTACATTAGTGATATTGCACTTTTATGTGACGAGTCCAGTTGGCTGCTACCTCACTTTTTGTTTTTAAAAGAGCTCAGAAGCATAAAGTCGAATGTGACATTGTACGTCAGAAACATTCGTCGTATGTGCCTTTATCATTAATGACACATTCGACCAAATGCTTCTGAAGTAAATAGTACATTCGTCATTATGCTTTTCAGTTCTAGTTAATGCATTTAAGCGGGAAGGAATGACAGTGCAAAAGTTTTTTTTTTTCGTTTTAGCCACAGATAATTGAGATGTTGCAGCTTCTAGATATTGTTAAGGTTTAATGTGGTTTTAGGTACCAATTTTAAATTAAAATATGGCGATGTAGTTTTAAATTTTAAGATAAAATACTAAATCTATATAATTATATTAGTAATAATCCCTATTTCCCTTGGTCATCGCATCAAGCGATAACGGATGGACCAATTTCGCTATTTTTTTATTGTGTTTGTTATTGAAAGTTGAAGGTTCAAATAAAAAAATAAAAAAAAATCAGAAATCCTAACTGCAATATTATTTTTTTTAATAGAAGTGATATGACTGTCAGTAGTTTGAACTTACTATCAAATATTGACAGACAGCCACATTATTTGTATCATGACTGTATTTTCTAACGGTGGTCTCACGGGAATTGAATTTACGTGGACAAAACCATGCAGGACAGCAAGTAGGTATAGATAAAATACTATTGTATTTATTAATCAGGTTTTATATAAAGCAAGCTCTACAAAACGAAATGGTCAGGAGGCTTATCACGTCACGAAACTAGGTACTAAAATTTTGATAAAAATTCGCTACCTACTCAGCATTTATTTTACATGCAAAAGAAAAGCTAAATATGTCAATTTTATTAAGTTAATATAGCTTCAGTAATACAATAACATAGGCAGTGCGTTACAATTACCTTACAGTAATGAAGGCTTATTTATCGAATTCATAGTCATATCGTTACGTGATCAACCTCCAGTTTGTCGTGTAAAATAAAGAATGCTGTAATATATTAGCATTGTAGGTACCCAGTAACTTTTAATTATTTCTTCTACAAATAGTTTTAAAAGTCCACCTAATAATAAATACTTTTGCCCACCTCTGGGGGTCCAGCGCACCTTAACGAATGAGCCTTAACGAACCCCACCTACTTTCCTTTGTTTCGTCGGTCTAATTTCGCGCAAAAATACAAAAAAAATGTCCCGTAAATCATAAACTCAGTTTAAAATACCGGTTCATTTGAATAAAATTTGCACGATTCTTCCCTTTGTCGGGACACAGGTACTTGAAAGAAAGTATTTTTTTGAATTTCGAACGTAGGTAACGTTAAAAAAAGTTGCACATTTGACAATTGGACGTCTTGACAAGGATAATTTGTTTAATAAGCGTAAGTTTTGGAATTTATAAATTATTTATGGTTCAAAATTTATTTATTGTTAGAATGTAATAAAATATTGTAAGGTTCTTTAATTTTTTTTGGATAAAGTGACAATTTTAATTCTACATTCGCACTGTAGTGGCTTTCGAAACGGTGTGATACTTAAGTGTATAGGCTAAATAGGAAAATTAGTAAAGCTTCAGTTTTATTAAAAAGTTAGAAAACTACAATCAAGGGAACTTTCTATGGGACTTAGACCTCGAGCCCAGACGGTCGCCTGCAGGGGGATTGAGGAATGACAAGTATTAGATTTTTAAGGGCGTTATCACTTGCCTCACGGCTTTATGCGACCGTGGTCCAGTCTTTCAAGAAGCGGTCCAAGTCATCTCACCTTCGCTGGAGAGAGTGGAGGGAGGCCTTTGCCCAGCAGTGGGACACTATGGGCTGATATACTTGTCGCTCCAATTTATAATTAGCTCTCAAACTTTGTCTTTTAAGGCATAGTAACTTACCTATTGCAATCTCAGGATCGAGAGGGAGACACAACCTGCTGAACATGGGCCTCCTCTTAACAGACCATGGCAAGCCAGGATCGTTAAGGGAGATTGCCATACTCACCACGCTTGGTAGGTGGATTGGTGATCGCAGTAAGAAAGTGATACATGAGCTGTATGTCCCTTAGTCGCCTAATACGACACCCATGGCAAGACATGTGGTGGTCTATTTTTATCCGGACACCACACAGTATGATTATAACTATAGCGGATATAAGTAATGACTTTTGGGTTAACCCCAAAGATCGTTCTTGATCATCTCTCCTCGTCCTCCTGACCCTTAGTTTGCAAAGAACCATCCGATGCCCTCGTAGACCCGAAGACCAGGAGGCCCGCGAATTGTAAAAGTAGAGCGACAGTTGCACAAAACTCCCCTAAAATACTAAATGTCATAATCCCTCAATATCATCGCCAGCGACCGCCCTGAGCCGAGGTCCAAGCCCCAGAGGGGGCGCCCTCTTGCGCAAGTTGCTTAGTTTGTAGTTTTTAAACTATTTATTAAGGCTGGAGCTCCGCTCGCCTTTATGCCCGGTGAAGTAGCAAAAGCCTCACTACGTACGTAAGACCATCCGAAAAAAAAAACAATTCTATATCATCATCGTCATCAGCTTGTATGATATCCACTGCTGAAATTTTTACCAGAACCTTGAAGTAAGGAAGTCGGTGGTGCTTTATCCGTGCCTAGGAGAGCACGTTTAATTTTTGTTCTACACCTGATTTATCACCAGTCATTTTGTTAATATCGTCCCACCTCTCTAAGGCTGGAGTATATAGCTGCTCGTATTTATGCCCGATAAAGAAACAAACTAACTACATATTATTATGTCCGTCCAGAAAAAAAATCCGTTCCACCCGATTTGAGAATGAAGAAACAGAGACTGCCTCTGTGTTGGAGCACTCCCTTGTGCACTATAATATTTCCAACACTGATGGCCAATCTCCTTAGAGTATGGCCACCGTGGTTGAAATCGATCGGGAGTACTATAGGCTAAAAGTAACCATCAGTAACTACTTAAATGAATTATAGGATAGACAGACAGATAATTCTAAAAATCTACTTTGCTCCAGGGGGCCCAGCGTGATGTTTTGTAGCCTATATGTTAATCCAGCGAATAACCTATCCCGGTGCAAAATTTCAGGCAATTCCGTTCAGTAGTTTTGGCTTGAAAGAGTAACAAACATCCATCCATCCATACTTACAAACTTTCGCGTTTATAATATTAGTAGGATATAAAGTCCGGTTTGACTCTCGTGTAGTTGTTTTTGGCGATTTCTCGACCAGGGTTCGGCTCCCACCGAAAGCCTCCTTCAAGGAGCGAGCAGTTTGCGCCTAGGTATCAAGTACTTCATCATCATCAGCCCGTAAAACGTCCACTGTTGAACATGGGCCTCCACCCGGGGAGGGTATTTGCCATAGTCACCACGCTTGGCAGGTGGGTTGGTAACCGCAGTATTATTTTGTACCACACAAGGAAACGCTGCTGCCCGTTGCTGTATATACAATTATTATAGATGATGTTATAACAATCGGGACCATCAGCTTAACGTGCTTTCCCAACGTAGTCCCTCAACCAACCAGACCAAGGAAAGAAGTCTTAGAATTTACACAAAGATTTCCTGTCCGGCGTAGGGATCGAACCTACGACCTCCGAGATTTAAAGCGAGCCAAATACCTCTACGCTACGGAGGTTGTCGAAAACGTGAAGTATAAAACATGTACCTATGTAAATACCCAAGCGCTGAATAAATCTCATTAATTCTTTATATTTATTTATTTTATTTAGGTTAACCAACAATTGTTTACACGGTACATTTCTAACTTAGGTAATAACTTGGGTAACATTTACAAGTGCAACAATTAATTAAAGGTTAACACCACATGCACAAAGAATAAAAACGGCTTTAAATAACATATGTACATAAAAAGTTAATATTCATACAAAAATAAAATAAAAATAATATAAAGAAAATTAACAATAAATTCAGTAAACATTAAAAAAAACATTGGCATCAAAATGTCTCTTAATATATAATTAATTAATGATTGATTAATTAATTAATGAATACAACTAAAATGATAATGAATTATAGATTAGAAAATTATATTGAAAGACTAAAAACAGATTACGATTTAAAATTTATTTCAACATTAAGTTTATGATTATTAACTCTTAAATCTCAAACTATATAAATATTTGCCGCCCTAAACAGTAGGAAGATAATTCTCCCTACGGTAGCCATTTAACAAACAATGGCGGCTTTTATATATTTTTTAAAATACGCCATAGACTACAGAGCGTGGTCATTCAACCCTATAACGGACAATAGTGCATTGGAACGTGTGATCCGATTTGAATCCATTTCAAAATAGATTTTACACTTGAATTAAAGGATTTAGTTGTTACAATGTACCGTTTTTGAGATCAAAGGCAATATGCAATACTAAGACAGCGTGTTGCTACATATTTAGTCGGTAAATAATATAGTATAATGTAATTCTTATAATCATCATCATCATCATCATCAGCCCGTATAACGTCCACTGCTGAACATGGGCCTTCTCTCGAAAGAGGTATTTGCCATAGTCACCACGCTTGGCAGGCGAGTTGGCGACCGCAGTATTATGTCGTCACATATAAGGAAATGCAGCTGCCCGTTCCTTGGTATACGATTGTTATAGATGATGTTATAGCAATCGGGACCAACGGCTTAACGTGCTTTCCGAGGCACGGGGGGTAGTCCGTCAACCAACCAGACCCGGAAAGAAATCTTAGAATTTACACAAAGATTTCTTGTCCGGCGTGAGGATCGAACCCACGACCTCCTAGACTTAAGCGAGCCAAATACCGCTACGCTACGGAGCTTGAAGGATAAAATAATGTAAGTACTTATTACTTATCTACCTATATATATATATTTTTCAAGGAGGTTGCATATTTATATACCTAATGCCAAGTACATAATAAGTATATAACCGCAATCCTCAGCTACAAACACAATACTTAGGATCGCGTGTGTCTCTCCATAATTGTATATAATCTTAGTATCGGGTATAATATGATTTGCGTCCGCGCCGCCATAATCACAGGCCACGGTAGCACGCATGCGCGTTAGTACGGACGCCATTTTGGATATCCTTGGGTACACGATGGCGGTTATTATTTTAGATTTTGATTCTTTTTATAATTTTTTTTTCCTCCGTGGTATTTCTTGACCGGCTTGGGGATCGAACTCACGACCTCCCTAGATAAAAATCTTCGTGTACTTAAATTCTAAGATTTCTTTCCGGGTCTGGTTGGTTTAGGGACTACCCACCGTGAATTCGGAAAGCTCGCTATGCCGTTGGTCCCGATTGTTATAACATCATCTTTTTTTTTATTTTACAAACATTCATTTTTTTTTACAACATTCATTTCACGGACACAAAGAACACCCAGACTCAGAACAACTATTTGTGGTTCACACAAATAATTGCCCCGGGTGGGAATCGAACCCAGAACACCAGGTCTCAGAAGCAACTTCCGTAACCACTGAGCCACCGGTGCAGTCTATCACAATCGTTTATCAGGGAGCGGGTAGCAGCGTTTCCTTGCGTGTGACGACATAATACTGCGGTCACCAACTCGCCTGCCGCGTGGTGCGTGGTGACCATGGCAAATACCCTCCCTCGGGAGGAGAAGGCCCATGTTCAGCAGTAGACGTTATACGGGTTGATGATGATGATGATTGTTTTCGCTGAGTATATTAGCAGCAACTGGAAATCATGGGGTATCTTTACTAATCAATACTAAAATACACCTACAGCTGAAGACTTTGTTTGTTTGCTTGAACGCGCTAATCTCATGAACTACTGGTCCGATGGAAAAAAATTGTATATTAAATCATCATCATCATCATCAGCCCCTATAACGTCCACTGCTGAATATGGGCCTCCTCCCGGTCATCACGCTTGGCAGGCGGGTTGGTGACCGCAGTAATATGTTGTACCACATTACTGCTGCCCGTTCCTTGATATATATTACGATTATTATAGATGATGTTATAATAATTCAGACCAACGGCTCAACATACTTTCTGAGGCACGGAGGGTCAACCTCAACCAACCAGAAAGAAATCTTAGAATTAACACAAAGATTACCTGTCCGGCGTGGGGATCGAACCCACGACCTCCGAGATTTAAAGCGAGCCAAATACCGCTACACTACGGAGGTTGTATATTAAATTGTGAGGCTATATTTAATTGTGAGGTTCCTACGGGAATTGAAGTTTAAGTTGGTTATCTACTAATATCATATTTAAATAAAGATCAAAATCAAAATGAATATGTCAAGCATTCATCAAAAAGTCTAAATATCACCCCGTGCTAACAGCCGCGCGTCGAAGACGTAAAAACAATCGCGTTTCCTCCCGAGACGTGATTGAAGCTGTCTATTTGTGTACCGACAGCAAAATAAAAAGTTTTAAAAAATACAACAAACGCACTAGAGACATGGATACCTGTGTGAATTTTATCTTTCAGATTGACATACGTAGTTAGCTGTGAGGCTTTTGCTACTTCGCCGGGTAGAAAGGCGAGCAGAGCTCCAGCCTTACTAAATGATTTAAAAGGGCGCATTGTTTTACATGACTTTTCAACTCCTATCATCGGATGACCGAAAATATTTTTCATAGGTACCATTTAAAGTCATAATGATCATTCTTCATAAAACATTAAAAAGTAAATATTAAAATAATATTATCATCGAAATCCATAATATCACTAATTGTACACTTTCCTTTTTACTAATACATATTTGTTTATATTAATGGTCGAAACTCATGATCATTTCAATATATAAATGTAATATTCATAAATGTGTATTATTCTAATATTCGTTTGTATACAAGTTAAAAATGTCAAGTTAAAAATGCGATTCCACTCAAAATCAAATTCAATGTTATGAAGCAAAAAGTTCTGAAAAAAGAAATATAATTTTAATCTGGTTCTTGGTAGTAACAGTATTCATAAAAAAAGGTTATGAGATTCGTTGGTAGTTATAAAAATGTATGAATAAAAAGTTTAATTTTTTTTTTATGAAGAGTGAGCACAGCTTTCCGAGGCCCGGAGGGTAGTACCTCAACCATCCTGACCCAGAAAGAAATCTTAGAATTAACACAAAGATTTTTGAAACAGTTGCTTGTGAGACCTAGTGAGGTCTCACAAGCAACTGAGCCGTGAGCCACTGATGTAGTCTTATCGGAAGTAAAGAAAATAATATTACCATATTAATACTTTGTTCGTTTGAACGCGCTAATCTCAAACACTATTTATCGATCTAAAAAAATATTTTCATTTCATTTAGACCATTCATTGAGGAAGACATGTTTTAATTATCATCACGCTGCGCTTATACCAATAAGACCAATAGGATTCCATGCGAATGAAGTCACGGGCACTAGCTAGTATAAATTATTTTATAACAATCGAGACCAACAGCTACAGGGGGTAGTCCCTCAACAATCTCCCGGAGATTTTACACAAAGATTTCTTGTCCGGCGTGGTGATCGAACCCACTATGACAAGTCTAATACCGCTGTGCCACAGAGATCGTCAATATTACAATATTGCTATGATAGAAATGCATATTCACTCACATTGCAAGCAGGCAAGCTATAATTTATAATTGAAACTGACACACACGAATGTTGGAGTAAGTATAAATTATTTTGCATGACAGCTGTCTGACAGTTAAAGAAATTATATTGTAAAAAACTACTGATATTATAAAACAATGATTATAAGATACATAATGTATTTATGGATGTGATGTTAAAAAGTAAACGTAGATTAATACCGACAGAAAATGCGGAAAAGTCTATGATCTTACTAATATTATAAACGTGAAAGTTTGTATCGATGGAGATTTTTGTTAGACTTTCACGTAAGAAGTACAGAACGGACCTTTTTTTTATTGTCCCGGCAGAAATGCATTTACGCATTTCCACCGCCGCTGCAGCTTATTCTCGCGCTCTCCATAGCGTGGAATGATAAACTCATACCACGAGGAGAGGACCCTGCACTACTAAAATTCCCCGGACACTCCTTCGATCCGCCGTTGGCGGGGGCCGGGTACGCATAAACAATCCGTGCTGATTTATTTTTATTAGCGACCCGCCCTGGCTTCAATATGAATCAAAAGGACGATCGAAGGCGGTCACCAATCCGCGTACTGATCGCGGTTAGTTCGTTTTGCTAAATAATTTTCGCTCTTGGTATCCTGAGTGGACCTTTGTACCGAATCGTCCTGATTTTTATTTGAACTACCTTAAATCCTCGCAAAACTCTATCAACCAGGAGCGACATCTACAGTAGCCGCTGAAACTACAAGAAGACGAGCAGCGCCATCTAGTACATTGCATTACAACTAACCTGTATCGCGCATCACAAGTTCACTACAGGAGAAGTTCAAAGAAATTAAAATTCTTACTGTAGCTTCGCAATATGTTTATGGAAATTCGTTATACGTACATAAGAACATAAATAAGTTTCAGAAAAAAAGTTATAAACATAATATATTATGAATACTAGACATAAGCATGATTTAGTTGTACTTGCAACTTGTCTCCATAGAATAAGCAACTCTTTTATGGGGCACATTGCCCCATAAAAGAGTTGCTTTAACGCTGTTATTCGCTGTTATAACAAACTCCGAAATAATATTAGAAAACTACCTGTTAATAAATTTAAAGCCATTGTTAAAGCTAAATTATGTAAAAAGGCATATTATAAAATATCAGACTATGTAAATGACAGAATGGCATGGGAGTAACTTGCTCTGGAATGACACTGCTGCTAAACAATATTGTAAATGTAACGATAAATTGATTTTTTTAAAAAAGGATTCCTCTTAATTTCTTGCCAGTTCTTCTCAGAGTTGCTACGTCTTGAACTGGTGGTAGGAAAAGAAATGGACACACCATAAGATTAAGGCTAAGGCCGCTTTGCGCTATGGTATATATGATTCATTAGAAATCAACTAAGTCAACATTTTATTTGCTGACTCTACAAATGTCATGGCGCCGAGCCAGTCCTTTGCGTATACACCCGTCTCAGTCGCACATCAGTTGTCTCTTTCTAACGCAATGAGATACTCTCGCTTTTAGGATGCTATAATTGGTAGGTACTTTGTTTTATGAGAATTGGAGAAGATCTGTACAAAAGAATCGTATAATCTATACTAACTAACATTATAAAGAGAACGGATTATTTTTGCTTGTAACGAATAAAAAAACTCAGGGCAAATACAAAAAAAACCCTCGTCCTCCCGACCCTAAGTGTGCAAAGAACCATCCGATGCCCTCGTTGACCCGAAGTCCGAGAGGCCCGCAAACTGTAAAGTAGAGCGACAGTTGCATAAAACTGTGACCTCCCTAAGCCAACATTTTATTTGCTGACTCTACAAATGTCATGGCGCCGAGCCAGTCCTTTGCGTATACACCCGTCTCAGTCGCACATCAGTTGTCTCTTTCTAACGCAATGAGATACTCTCGCTTTTAGGATGCTATAATTGGTAGGTACTTTGTTTTATGAGAATTGGAGAAGATCTGTACAAAAGAATCGTATAATCTATACTAACTAACATTATAAAGAGAACGGATTATTTTTGCTTGTAACGAATAAAAAAACTCAGGGCAAATACAAAAAAAACCCTCGTCCTCCCGACCGTAAGTGTGCAAAGAACCGTCCGATGCCCTCGTTGACCCGAAGTCCGAGAGGCCCGCAAACTGTAAAGTAGAGCGACAGTTGCATAAAACTGTGACTTCCCTAAGCCGAGGTCCAAGCTCCACAGCCCTCTTGCGCAGGTTGCTTAGTTTGTTGTTTTTAAACCATTTATTAAGGCTGGAGCTCTGCTCGCCTTTACGCTCGGTGAAAAAGCAACTACATCCGAAAAAAAAACATGTTACGGAGGCTATATTTTAAAATGAAATTACTACCGGAACAGAATGGAAAACCACGTGAGAAAGGTATTTTTACTAATATATGAAGCAGAAGAGTTTGCTTTAACGCGCTAAGCTCAGGAACTACTGGTCCCATTAGAAAAATGATTTCAGTGTTAAATAGCCCATTTATTGAGGAAGGCTATAGGTTACATTTAATTATGAAATTCCGACGGGAACGGGAGTTACGCGGGTGAAACCACGCGCGACAAGCTATTTGTTTATATATTAGGGGGTAATCTCTAGATTAACTGAATAGAATTTGAAAATGCTTTTACCAATAGAAAACCATGTCATTTGTGAGTGTCATAGGCTATATTTTAAGTTAAAGTTTCCACGGGAACGGGACCTTCATGGGTAAAACGTCTCGGGACAGCTAGTCTATATCTATACTTATATTATAAAGATGAAAAGTTTGTATTTGTTGATTTTTATATTTTTGTATGTTTGTTTCGAATAAACTCAAAAAGTACTGAACGGATTTCGATAATTCTTTAACCATTAGAATGCCACTTTATCCTAGAGTAACATAGGCTATATTTTTTACTAGAAACATTTAGAGATCCTTACTAAAACTTCTATAATATAAACCAAAGTATTAAAAAAAATAAGTATAAAGTAAGCATCGATGTCCTTGTGGCTCAGGACTTTCACTGGCAGAGAGATTGAGAGATTAATCCCATCTTTTTTTTTCTGATTGTCTTATTTTGTTAGCCACGAGGCGTTTGCTACTTCACCGGGCATAAGGGCGAGCAGAGCTCCAGCCTTAATAAATGGTTTAAAAACTACAAACTAAGCAACCTGCGCAAGAGGGCGCCCCTTGTTGCGCCCTGAGCCAAGGTCCAAGCCTTTGGGGCTTGGATCTCGGCTCAAGGCGGTCGCTGGCGATGAGATTGAGGGATTATGACTTTTTGAATTTTAGACGAGTTTTGTGCAACTGTCGCTCTACAATCCTGTCATATCATCGTTAGGGAGAAGAGCTAGTAGTAGCCCCTTCCGCCCGTAATATCATCATCATCAGCCCGTTTAATGTCCACTACTGAACATGGGCCTCCTCCCGGGAGAGGGTATTTGCCATAGTCACCACGCTTGGCAGGCGTCGGTGACCGCAGTATTATGTTGTACCACACAAGGAAACGCTGCTGCCCGTTCCTTGATAAACGATTATTATAGAGGATGTTATAACAATCGGGACCATCGGCTTAACGTGCTTTCCGAGGCACGGAGGGTAGTCCCTCAACCAATTAGACCCGGAAAGAAATCTTAGAATTTACACAAAGATTTCCTGTCCGGCGTGGGGATCGAACCCACGACCTCCGAGATTTAAAGCGAGCCAAATACCGCTACGCCATGCCACGGAGGTTGTACGCAATTTACTACAACGAAAATTTAATTATATTATATTAATTAAAACTCCCTATAAATAAAATCTAAAACAAAATAAAATTACAATTATAAACTCGAAAGGAAAAAACTTAAATAATCATAATACAACTTAACCAGATAACGCCTAAGTTCCGAGTACCGCTTTATGACTCAACCGGTTCGATTCCCGGAAGATGCTGTTAATAAGGTACCTATAGAAAGAGCGGCGATGTCTTTGTGGTTAAATGGTCAGGGTTCAAAGTTATAATATAACTTTAGATTGAAATAAATAGTTAGGTATTATTTATGTGTATAACAACTTTTATTAAAAACTAGCTTCTCGCGCGCGGTTTTACTTGGGTAACTCCCTTTCCCGTAAGAACTTCATCTATATCTATACTAATATTATAAAAAGGAAAGATTTTTATTTTTGTGTGTATGTTTGTAATGAATGAACTCAAAAACTACTGTGCCGATTTCAAAAAATATTTAACCATTCGAAAGCTATAACATTCACCCTGAGTGACATAGGCTATATTTAATTATGAAGTTCCCACGGGAACGGAAGTTACGCGGGTGAAACCGCGCGCGGGAAGCTAATAATTAAATATAATTAATAATAATATTAATTAATTAAAACTTCCGCAATAAATGAGCTATCTATCACTGAAAGAATTTTTCATTTCGGACTAGTATTTCGTGATATTAGCGCGTTCAAGCAAACAAACAAAAAAAACTCTTCATCTTTATATATTAGTATATAGATATGTATTTGGAAAATATACTAATCACGTAACAATATGACTATGACTTCGATAAAAATATCTTCATTACTGTAGGGTTATTGTAACGCATCTTCTATGTTATTGTTATTGTGTTATTAAAGATACATTAACTTATAATATGTCAATTAATGACTTATTTAAATTTAGCCCCGAGCTCCAGCCTAGAAAAATGGTTTAGACACTACCAACTAAGCAACCTGCGCAAGAGGGCGTCCCCTGTGGGTCTTGGACCTCGGCTCAGGGCGGTCGCTGACGGGGATATTGAGGGATTATGGCTTTTAGTTTTTTTAGGGGAGTTTTGTGCAACTGTCGCTCTACTTTCTAGTTCGCGGGCCTCGCGGACTTCGGGTCTACGAGGGCATCGGAAGGTTAGTAAACGCTGAGTGACAAAGAGATTTTTATCAAAGTCATAGCAACATAGTCGTTTTGTAGACTTGCTTAGTGTAGCCTGATGTATAAATTCAATAGTCCTTTACCCAATATATTAAGTGGGTATTTGCTCTTCATACTCAAATCTACAACGCTGTACCAATTTGAATTAAAATCAAAATTGGTAACTAAAACCGCATTAGCCCTTATCTAGAAGCTGGCTGCAATATCTTAATTATGGCGGCTGCTTATTATTTTGAACTTTATTATGAAGCAATCGCTAAGTTATCCCAAACGCTTTGGCGGTCAAATCTTTTAATCCTAGCCAAAATATATTTTTCGAAACTATTGCTTTTTATATACGACCAATAGCTAAAAATGACGATAATAACTTTATTTTGTCACGTTTATGGAAGTGATCATTTCATTTCCAAAACCGTGACAAACAAAATTAAACTCGATGTTAATCATTTTTATTCGGTCAAATATTTAAGAAACCTTTAGACTTGGGTAAGGGTAGATATGTAAGGAAGCTATTTCTCCTAGGCTACGGTAACCGTTCACCACCAGGTGGTCAGTCATTTGCTTGTTTTCCGACCTCATGAATGACTATTTTAGTTTCAGTCTACATTTTATGAAACCCTTAGGTAAGGGTACGTAAGGAAGCTAGTTCTCCTAGGCTACGGTTACCGTTCACCACCAGGTGGTCAGTTATATACACTTGTTTTCCGACCTTAAGAATTTTAGTTTCAGTCTATATTTTTGTAATCAATTTAATTAAAGATTTTACCTTAACTCCTCCTCCGAAACGGAAATCACAAGGAAAGATATGTCATAGAGTACATTAGTACATTTAAGCGCCGCTACGATGACTTGCTACATGCGCAAGCGCAGGCGCCGCGCGCCGTACACTTCGAGACAGATTCATAGTTACCTCAAAATTAATACGGTTATAATTTAAATTGCTTAGTAAACTGAGTCTTGTTATGCATAGCCTTTCCCCCAAGGATTTTATGTCCACGCTTACACAAGTTACACATAATATTATATACATATATATATATAAAAATAAATCCCTATTTCCCGTGGACACGGCATAACGCGTGAATGGCTGGACCGATTTCACAAATTATTTTTTTGTTGTGTTCGTTATTGTTAAGAGGTTGTTATGAAGAAAAGAATAAGAAAATTGCGTGGAAAATTAGAAAAATTAAGAATACCTTAACCACCATATTAAAAATTCTAATGTAACCTTTGTGCTTTTGACAATATAAACTTTTTTTATGTAATCTTATGTCGTTTGACATAAGATTGACAGAATGCTGCTCTTAATGCACATCATGGTTAGTTCATATCACGCCTAATATTAAAAGTTCAATTTCATATACAGTTTCAGTTAAGACAGGACAACGTCTGTCGGGTCAGCTAGTATTATAATGATATATTATTTTCTTTTATTTTGTTCTTTTTATAATAATAAAATAATAAATTAATAACTTTATTTGATTTTATCGCTGTCCACTATTGGACATAAGCCTCCCGTAATTTGCTCCTGTAACAACCGGTTCGCCCTCCGCATGCAGTGTACAGTATTCAATTTACATTTAATAATATAGTCATCATCGTCATCAACAGCCCGTTTACGTCCACTGCTGAACATGGGCCTCCTCTTAACAGACCTTGGCAAGCCAGGATCGTAAAGGGATATTGCCATAATCACCACGCTTGGCAGACGGATTGGTGATCGCAGTAAGATGTAAACCTTGAGCTAATAGATGCTGCTGCCCATCCATCAGCCATATGTCCCTTAGTCCCCTTTTCTGACACCCATGGGAAGACATGGGGTGGTCTATTCTAAGCCGGAGACCACACGGCAATAATATAGTAAATTAAATTAAAATACATAATAATAGGTAACCTGGTTTTAGCTAAAAGGGTCCATAAGCTTCAAAGAGCTAGCAAGATAGCTAAGCCGGAAACTAAACGAATTAAACGATATTTATTAAGCTCTTAGGTATTTACATACACTTACACTTGTCAATTATACACAATGAAATATGATTAATACAATTAAATACAAAATATCGCAACTAAAATCTATTGCGGATTAGATAATGGTCTGTCTGCCAGTCTAGTATCACGTCATATGTATAGTAATATCAATAATTATATCTATAATTCAAATCTTAATATAAGTTAGCTCTATAGAAAAAGGCACGTCTTTAAACAATATTTTTACATTTAAGCGACACACGCCTCAGGAAATCGGTAATGCTATGAGAAATGTTAATGTGACAATAACTATATTAAAAAAAAGAGGGCGTGATCACTAGCACGGACTACAGGCACTGGATCAACGGATTGGGACAGGGGGCCAACGCGGTCCTCGGTCGGCGAGGACCCTAGCCTAGCTAACCTGCCTAGCTTACCAAGCCTAGCTAACCACAAAGCTACAGCAAATTTTTTATATTTATAATATCATTTAGTAAGACTGGCCACTTTTCTGCACTCAACTGTACACTGACTAAGCAAATTCTCTACTTTAAAACCACTATACACTTCACAATCAAAACTGAACCTTAATACTGTGCTATAGAGTTCTAAATAACAATACACATTTATATAAATATCTTATTCATAGCATTAATTAATATCAGGCTACCTGGCATGTTTTAAAAGGATTTCTTTAATGGAGGTTAACGTGATGACAGCTAGGATTGTGATGGAGATGTACTAAGATCTTTATTACAGGCGAATACAAAAAATAGCCTAAAAACCTTATCATGAGCGGTATATGTCTGTAGCAATATGTTCATTGTACGAGGAACGTGGCGGAAAAGCTTGAATGAACGATTACCGCCATCTTTTAAATGCTGTCAGATGACAAATGACAGGTGACGTCAGGAATCCTACATCGCGCAATAAAAGTTCCCACGCCACTTAAGTCTACAACAAGCTCTTAGCAAGTAATCGTGAAGTTGGAAATTGCGGTCATAGATTACACCGTGTGGTTTTCGGGTTAGAATAGACCACCCCATATCTTTCCATGGGAGTCGTAAGAAGCGAATAAGGAACAACAATACACCTGGGCCCCGAGTCTACTATCGTAATGGCGTGTCCATGAACAGTCAATGACAGTTCAATGGTTGGTTTTTTCCCGATTTGGTAATCTACTAATCCAAATAACGTCATAATGGTGTCACTATGACGCCACGATACATTAGCGTAGTAGTAGCGTAGAGAACAAATGATACATTTATAAGTTTTGAAATCGCCTAAATAAACATTACAATCTCTCTAACCATTTCCCCTGCTACTTCTGTTGACGGCCTTTTTCAGCGGTAGCAACACCGACTGCCATTCCAGCGCCGACACCATAGTGAGATTAGTAGATTACCGTTTTTGGCATAATGATATCATGAAGGCACTATGGTGGCACAATACTTAAAAAAATAGCAGACTCGGCCCCCTGATGGATGGGCAGTAGCATCTATAAGCTCAACGATCTCTACAGCTATATACTCACCATTTTACTGTGAGCTCCAATCTGCCTACGAAGCGTGGTGATAAAATAGCATAGCAGAAGCAGTACACCAGTTCGAACGTCAGGTGTGTTTTCCAAATGTGTAGAGAAACTCCATTTCCACCTTTTCCTATACATATCCATTGCCGCTGTATATATAGACACTATGCTTTTAATTTAAGACCATCACCATTGCACCTAGGATGGACGGCATTATGTTGACACCAATAGACAAGGAGGGGAACTGCATTTCAACCCGTTCCTCTACGTGTCCATTGCTGTCCACAGCTCTCTATAAAAGTTATTATGCTATAGTCACCATGCTTGTAATTAAGAACCATCACCATTGCACCTAAGGTGGACGGCGTTATGTACTCGTAGCAATTAAAAATAATCTTTCACAGTTACAACTTTACAGTGTCTCACGGATTATATACAACGCAGAGATCCCCGGGATAACTGGAGCTACACATAAGTCTTATAATAAGTTATTACGTTCGAATATCTCGCAATAAAAAATGCATATACCTATAATTATCTATGTCCATATATCAACTACCACCATATACTTAGTGAGACAAAGACAGGATTTTAAAAAAATTAACCCCTAAGGGGGTGAATTGGGGTTGAAAAGTTTGTATATGGAAATGGAAAGCTGTGGATAGCAATGGAAACGTAGATGGAACGGCTGGAAATGGAATTCCTCTACGTATCGATTGCTGCCCACAGCTCTCTATAAAAGTCATTATGCTATAGTCACTATGCTTGTAATTGAGGTCCATCACCATTGCACCTAAGGTCTCTACCTTAGGTGCAAGGCATTATGTACTCATAGCAATTAAAAATCAACAACTACACAGTATCTAACGGACTTTATTCAACGCAGAGATCCCCGGGATAACTGGAGCTACACATAAGTCTTATAATAAGTTATTACGTTCGAATATCTCGCAATAAAATATCATATACCTATAATTACATCACTTGGAAACATCTATGTATGTCCATATGTTAACTACCACCATACTGAGTGAAGTACGCATAATAAATCATACAACTCTCAAGTACATGAAGATTGATCGCTTATTGTATATGCGTCTGCGCATCTCTGTATGTGTGTGTAGACAGCTTGTGAGAAAGAACCCTTGGAAGTTATGTTCTAGGCTTGTAGACGCTGGTCTTCACAAACAAATAAATTTGAGAACTTTAAATTCGCACTTCAAAAAATTGGATTTCTTTCCAGCACACTTCTTTTCCACTAGTCACAATGGACACGCTATTGTCCAGGACCAAGAGATGGATGAGACCCCGGCTTACCTCCAAAAAATTATCATTCATTGGATCTTATCACTACATAGTATAAACAAAGTCGCTTTCCGCTGTCTTTCTGTCCCTATGTATGCTTAGATCTTTAAAACTACGTTACGGATTTTGATGCAGTTTTTTTTGAATAGATAGAGTGATTCGAGAGGTAGCTTTAAATGTAGGTATAATAACGAAAGCTGGTGAAACCGCGTGCGGGAATCTAGTTATATAATAAGCAACGTTTTTTAGACTGAAAGCCTTTTTATTTATTTTTTGTTGTCCGGGGGGAAATGCATTTACGCATTCTCACCGCCGCTGCAGCGTATCCGCGCGCTGACGGTGGGATATGTGGGACTCGCCCTCTCCATAGCGGTGCGCGGTGGTATACTTTACTCATACCACGAGGAGAGGACCCCACACCACTAAAACCCCCCGGACACTCCTTCGATCCGTCGTTGGCGGGGGCCGGGTACGCAGCAATCCGGCAATAGGGCTGAAAACCTGCTCAAATTTGTACCAGGTCATAACTCCACAAAAAAAAACACTTAAAGGTTTAAAGATGGTCCTGTGTATTTTCTCCTTTCTTCGAGATGGTGACCTTCAAACTACGAGTGAAAAAGCATCTTGTGGGTTGGCAAGTCGAGGACGCTTTGTGCTGTACTGGCGCTAGCTGTTCTTGTACCTATAATTGTATATGTACGAAACGATGCTGCTCGTTTCTTGATATACGATTATTATAGATGATGTTATAACAATCGGGACCAACGGTTTAACGTATTTTCCGAGGCACGAAAGTAGTCGCTCAAACAACCAGACCCGGAAAAAATCTTAGAATTTACATTAAGATTGCCTGTCTGGCGAGGGGATCGAACCCACGTCTTCCGAGATTTAAAACGAGCCAAATACCTACCGCTATTCTACGTAGGTTGTCTTGGGTTGAATTAGTAGGTACCTATATGCATTTTAATATTGTGTTCTGCATAGATGGTCTATCTTTATAAAATTCGAGCCGTGACCACTATTGGTCGGGATGACTATATCGAATAGAACCAAACAAATTGGCTTTACTACACTCACTAACTTATAAATTAGTGTTTTTCATTAAAAGAATATAAATATATTCTTTTAATGAAAAATAAACAAGTAGGTACCTAGTAATAAACCCTACATTTCTCAATTTTGACACTTACATTAGTCATACAAGTACGAATGATTTATTAATATAACCCTATTTTCACACGCAATAATAAAGAAATGAGTTCTGAACGGAAGACGCTAAGATTAATTACTTTTTAATTCGCCATTTTTGTTGCGTCATTCTTTGCGCGGGAACGCGTAAGTTTTTTTTTTTATTTAAGCTGTTTGATGAAGTTCATGTGGCAAGAGCCTAGGTTATATTGGATTGACCTATTTTAGAATCTGTTAATTTGATGCTTTGACAACTATCTATACTAATATTATAAAGCTGAAGAGTTTAGTTGTTTAAATTTGCTTGAACCCGCTAATCTCAGGAAACACTGATACGATGTGACAAAATCTTTCAGTTATATAGAGATAGCCCATTTATTGAGGAAGGCTATAGGTTATTTAGGTAATTATGAAGTTCCTAAGGAAACGGGAGTTACGCAGGTTAGACCGAGCGCTGAAAGCTAGTTTTTGAAAACTCGAAAACAAATGTCATGACTTTTATAAGTTTCCAAAATACATAGGTACCTACTTAAAGATCTGACGCAAGAAAAGCAATGTTTTTTTCATCCATCCTGTAAAGGATTACAAAGGTAGCACAGATTTAAAAAATAAAAATAATCGTTTTATATCATTTATTATTTTGTTTTAATGTATGTTTTCATTGTTAATGTTACCTTTTTATAGAAACATTTTTTTTTGTGATATTTTTTTTCACTGTTCAATTTCAATTTGACTACTCCCATGCTTATGGCTATACCTAACTTCCATTCTTTATTTGTAATGCATCTATCTTCTCATATTTACTAGAAACATGAATGAGAAATATGTTATATTATTTTATGCCATCGAAATCTAACTTAACATCTAAGCCGCGGCGCCAAAGGCGTGTCAAGTCGAAGTGTCAGTGGCGCCATAGCTTTCCGCTTTAGACATTTTAAGTTTTTTTTGTGGCCCGCGGCATTGAGGTAAAAGTCCCGATAATTTAATTAATGTTTGTGTGGACTAATTTAGGTTTTATTTGGGATTGCGGATTGGCGTTAGATTTGTAGTTGTGGCTTGTCGGCTTTTAATTTGGCTGTTTTTTTTTTGTTTGTGTACAGTTTGCGGTACATATAAAGAATTGCACTTCCCTTTATCATGTGTAGTGATAATTTTAGAGACGCAATTATTGTGTAATTTTGTATCTATAGTAATATATACCTAAAGCTGACGAGTTTGTTTGTTTGTTTGCTTGAACTTGGTAATCTCATGAACTACTGGTTTGATTTGAAAAAATATTTCATTGTTGGATAGCCCATTTTGGGGAAGGCTTATATTTAATAATGAAGTTCCCACGAGAACTAGAGTTACGCGGGGGAATCTGCGCGCGGGAATCTAGTTATAATAATATTAGTTAAGATGTGTCACAATATAATAATCCCCATACATAATACTAAGTACTTTTGAAGCTTATATAATGTAATGTTTATTTTTATAAACTGTGTAAGTACAACCATTTTCAATATTAACTTTTTATGTTTAAATATTATTCTAAATACTCTCATATTTTTCGTGTTTTTAATATTAGCTTTGATTTACTTACCTTTTATGTTTCGGGCTGCCGTAATGTTGGGACCTTGTGATCTGTAATACAGGCATTGTTTTTGCCTAACTCAGACTAAGTCCTAATTGTATAGTGAATTTAAGTCTGTGTTGTGAAGAGAAATAAATATGGTAGCATAAAATCGCGTCCGACGATATACTTATGGTCCATCTAAATAATAACATACTCAAAGGACAGAACTTTAGACTATTAAATTAATAGATAAAAAATAAAATTATATATTCATACCTGACAGCTTTTACGCTAAAGCTATAAAAAAATATCTAATAGGTACAAACAAATTATTATTACTATACTAAGTAAACTAAATTAATAATTAATTAAATATATTATATTAATGGGTTTACGTAAATAAAAACCTTTTTTTATTTATTTATAAACAAATAAGGTTCAAGCCCCGCTCGTCTTTTTACTAGGCAAAAAGGAAAACGTCCGCCAAAAAAAAATGAAATCTCTATTCTAAGTTTGAAACAATAAAATGTACAAATGATTAAATAAAAATGTAAAACAAACGCTACATCGTTCTTATCACAATATCGAGTGAATCAACTCGAGAATCGAACAAATAAAAGTAATTTGTTGTTTTTTTTCTACGGCATTGTCCATTGTTTGGCGCGAAACGACATTTTCCTTACAATGATTATGAAAGCAATTACTAACAGGAAATGTTCCAACTTGTTTTATTTTGACGACGAGTAAAAGTAGAGTTTTTAATCTTTATTAATATTATAAAGAGGAAGGTTTGACTGTTTGTTTGTATTCAACACTCTAATAGGTAAGTAGTAGCAATTATGGGAACACTGGGTCATGGTTCTAACCCCTTAAGGGTGCCCTTGAACCTCTGTAGCGCAGCGGTATTTGGCTCGCTTTAAATCTCGGAAGTCGTGGGTTCGGTCCCCACGCCGGAGAGGATATCTTTGTTTTACACAAAGATTTCTTTCCGGATCTGGTTAGTTGAGGAACTACCATCCGTGCCTCGGAAAGCAAGAAAGCACGTTGAGCCGTTGGTTCCGAATGTTATATCATCATCTATAATAATCGTATATCAAGGAACGCGCAGCAGCGTTTCCTTGTGTGGTACAACATAATACTGCGGTCACCAACTCGCCTGCCAAGCGTGGTGACTATGGCAAATACCATCCCTCGGGAGGAGGTCCATGTTCAGCAGTGGAAGTTTTACGGGCTAATGGTGATGAAGGGTCCCAGGTGTGTGTCACTTATTTGTATGTTTTGCACCAAATTTTTCAGTATTAATCCACTGAAACCTATAATAATTAATGTGAATTTGAACTTATATGAGTAGAGGAATTACTGACAAGCTGACGGACGGACTGCATTGTCTGTAATATCCTACAATTTGCAATTTACAATTGTAATTCTATCAAGTACAAGTGTAGATACATATGTAAATACCTAAGTGCTGAATAAAATTCATTATTGAATTCAGATATTATATAATAACAAATATTCTTTATACATATTATTTATTTCCTTATTAAAAGTAGTTGTGGTTTGTCTAGTACAAATACCTACAGATGTTCAAATTCAAATTTATTTATTGTTGATAGAACCTTATAAAAGCAAGGCTTAGACTGAATTGAAGTCTTTAGTTTTCATAAACAAGAATGAACCAAGACATTGGAAAAGCTGCATATAGACAGACTACTGTGCCTGAAAAGAAAATTTAAAAAAAACTTCATGTACTTGATAGAATCAAGCGTTCCATATAAAGAGGAAATATTTGTTTGTTTGTATTGAATAGGCTCCGAAACTACTTGACCGAATCGAAACATTATTTCATCGTTGGAAAGCTACACTATCCCCAGATGACATATAGGCTATATTTGAGTATGAAGTTCTTACGGGAAAAGCCGCTCAACTGGTAAGCGACCGGGGCCCGGTCGTGCGTTTTGGTGGCATGTTTCACTGATAATTACGCTTATGTGTTTTTGTTTAACCCACTTATCTTTACTTATTTAAATTTTTACTCTTATATCAATGTAGGTTAAGAAACAGGCAAGCTCTCGAATTAAATGTTTCGGTTGTTGGTATTTGTGGCGTAGATTGTGTACTTTGGCGACCGCGTCCTATTTACTAAATAGTATTTAGTGTCAAATCCGCTCTTCGGGCGGGAGGGTGTTGCAAAAATAGCATCTCAGCATTTTTGAGCGGAATTAACACTACCTATAAATATTTTGTCTTTTTAAGTTAGATTAAAAAAAACGAGTATTCAACCTACTTTCTCTAATATATCATAACCTACGTCTATTTTGATAGCACTTTGTGTTACCGACCACGTCACAGGTAAAAGTCTGAATGATTTTTTTTCTAAAAGCCCTTCCCGCCGAAAAGGCGCGCACGCGATCGGTGAGGCGCCATCTTTTTATTTTTTTTAAACCGCAGTTGGGCAGTTGCGTTCGGATGTAATGCCTCGGGCGAAAAACAGTCACTCAAAAGTCACGCGTTCGAAAATAAAAAAAAGAATAATACAAAAAAAATAGAAAAGGGTCTTCAATGATACAGTTTTTTCGGTAAATTAGAGATTTGGAGAAATAGTTTTTTAAGAAATTGCGTGCTCGACTTTTGATAATGATACGTCTGGCGAGGTGATTTTGGACTGGGCTGAAAACGCGGTTTTTAGTTTTTTTTAAGCGGTGCATTCAATATGAAGGTCGGTATATACAAAACCTAACCTAATTTTTATGTTGGTTGCATGTCTAGGCAGGTAGAAACATTAACATTACCTATGAGGTATTTAATTTGATTAACCTTAAATTAAATTAAGTTTATATTTTTAAAAGTCCATGACCTATACGTATTGGTAATGGAGTACCTTAGTGATTAAAATAAATAAAAAATCATTTTTATTTACGTAAACCTATTACAGGCACTTGTAAATATTTAGTCAATAATTTGGTATTACTTAATCCATTTATAACGATAACATGAAGCAACTTGAGAAGGTATTTGAGTTATTATGTTATACTTTATTCTAAACTTTATTATTAAACTATATTGTGTCCAATAGCTTGTTCCAGCGGACCATGAGTATATAACGACCAGTGGCGTAGCTAGGCGTTGGCGACGTGGGCCCTCACCCACAGCTTCGCGCTCTAAAGGGCCTCGCAAGAAGTCTGAATAAATGAATAAAAGATTTAAAAGGACTTAGGACTAACAACCCGCTACGTAATCACAAGCAAATCGTTACATTGTGAAACATAGGTAATTTGAACTTATTTTAATATGGATACAGGACCTGCCTACATATTAAAAATAAGTTCAAATTAATTTTTTTATTATGCATTTAATTATTCCTTGCGCACTTCACTATTATTAATGACAGCCTTGAACCCAAAAGGTAAGATTTAGATATTCTCAGGTATAAAATACTGTTATAGGGCCTCGCTCATGCGACTCGCCCTCCTCTAGATTTGCCCTCGCTACGCCACTGATAACGACGATTATATTGATAACTTGATTTATAATCTGCCTAGTTTATGTAGCGAAATGTTCGTTTTGGACACGATAGGGATGTCTACAATCCAAATAAACTTATATCGTCTGGTCTTGTCGCGGAAAAAAGGAAATAGTCAAATTCAAGGCGTTTATGAGTCATGATTGAGCATGAACGAGTCCGTAAGTGAGCTGATAAGGTAGATACATCACATAAATGCACAAAAAAAATCATACTAGGAACTTAATGGTTGTAAACTCATTCATTTTCTTTTAATTAGACAGATGTAGTAATTTCTTAGATCTATTGTTGTAATTTCGATAGATTAATATTATGTTTTCTTTTTATTAATGTGACATTAGAAAAACATTGATTCCCCATTCAAATAAATAATACCATTTTCATTTTTATCAACTCCAACTATTCATAAAAGTTTATTTTCAGTGTAATATTAGATTTTTAATGTTTCACGAATTTCAGCAATGCCAATTTGTTTTGGTGCAATGCGAAAATTTGGTAGGTTATTGACATTTGTTCCGAATGTCATGTTTCAATAGTTCTTTTTTTTTATTAAATATTGACTTACGTTTGACCATTATCTCGCTTGATGGAAGGCGAAGATAAGGCCTAAGATGATACACGCGTGCCTAGAAAGTGTCTGTTCATTTTGATTCATTGTGATCCCATTACTGGGGGGCTATGACCGGTGAAGTAGCAGGAGCCTTCTGGCTGCACCGGTGGCTCAGTGGTTACGTAAGTTGTTTTTGAGACCTAGTGTTTTGGGTTCGATTCCCACCAGGGACAATTATTTGTGTGAACCACGAATAATTGTTATGAGTCTGGGTGTGCTTTGTGTCCGTTAATAGAGTGTTTGTAAAGTCCAAAGACAGGGATTAATTTCCCAAAAGCTTTATTAAAAAAAAACTGGCAGAGGATCAGATGGAGGGTTTTATTGGGACTGCAGCCGATGGAAATGCTTTGAATAAAGAATGAGAAAAATGTGCTCCAAAACGTATGTCAAGCCTTATTTAAACAAAAATGTAGGTATATTATTCTGGGTTATGCTACCTAGTTAATGACGTTGATGATATATCTATTTAGTCTATAGGCGGCTATCTTAAACAATGACTAACAGCATTAATAAACAAACAAAAAACATCTAGACCATTTTAACTTAAAAACCTAAAAAACCACAACTAGACAAAAAAAAATAAAAACTAAACCGAACCCGTCCCGAACAACCTCTGGGATACGTAAAACGATCTAATGTCTGTAATTATAAACAGTTTTTATTGTATAAATAATAAAAAAGTTGAGTTTCAAAGCACGCGCCGGTGCCGCGAGCATTTTAGTGCTAATAGGAACTGGTGGCGCCACCGTAGACTGACTTAAATATAGTGATAATTTTGTTTATTTGTAATTATGGATAACTGAAGCTTAGATAACCTTTTTCTTTGGATCTGTCACGGAGAGCTCGTGGCAAATTAAATTTTTAAATATTCTTTATTCAAATAGATGTCACCGGAAAATAATACCAACGAATCGTAAGTTGAGCAATTTCCGTGCCACTCATATTGTTAAATTTAGTTGTTATATAGTCTCGTTTGGTTAAGTAAGTTCATGTAACTTACCTAACCAATGGAGACTATGCAAGTGTTGTAACAAAACAAAACTTTAACTTCAATAAGTCCTGTTGAACCCCATTAGTTTATGGTTACGATTTTTTTAAACACCAGAAATATCGTTAATTAATCAACTACCTAGAAAGTTGTTCAACTAGTAATTTGATCAACTTACGATTCTTTTTATTTTCCGGTGACATAGACACATTTAAAATGTTTAAAATTCTATTCTTATGATGCATCCCTTTGTTTTTACTACCACCAGTTCAGGGCGTGGCAACTCTGAGAAAAACTGGCAAGAAACTCGGAGGAATCAATTTAATTAAATGTTTGGATACAATTATTAATAAAGCATTATTATTTCAGAGCAACATTTCATTCACTAGCTTGCCTGATTTTTTTAACTACATGTTGATATAACTATAAGTTTTACTTAGATACTCAACTAATAATAATATAATTCATTATCTAGGTACATAAACTTTGTTTTTCGGACGGACATATGTATTTAGCCCCGAGGCTTTTGCTACTCCACCGGGCATAAACACGAGCAGAACTCCATTCTAGAGAAATGGTTTCAACACTACAAACTGCCCAAGAGGACGTCCCCTGTGGGACTTGGACGTCGGCTCAGGGCGGTCGCTGACGAGGAGATTAAGGCTTTTAGTTTTTTTAGGGGAGTTTTGTGCAACTGTCGCTCTACTTTACAGTTCGCGGGCCTCTCGGACTTCGGGTCTACGAGGGCATCGGAAGGTTCTTAGCAAACTAAGGGTCGGGAGGGATCTACATAAACGACCTCCCAAAAGTCATAAAAGAGCCGTGCGTCCCATTTGCTGATGATGTGTCTGTCCTAGCATCTAGTAAAACCAATTTATCGATGATTGTTTAGATATAGGTATTTAAACAATCATCGATCATCATCATCATCATCGAAAGCCCGTTTACGTCCACTGCTGAACATGGGCCTCCTCTTAACAGACCTTGGCAAGCCAGGATCGTAGAGGGATATTGCCATAATCACCACGCTTGGCAGACGGATTGATGATCGCAGTAAGATTTTAATCCTTGAGCTAATAGATGCTGCTGCCCATCCAGCAGCCATATGTCCCTTAGTCGCCTTTTACGACACCCATGGGAGGACATGGGGTGGTCTATTCTAAGCCGGAAATGTTTAATTCAATTTTAACTTGGGTTCCAGAACATAATTTGGAAATAAACTTTAATAAACCAAAAAATAATCAGGAAACTACCTTATCACTAAGTGACACTGTATATTTACGAAGAAGTTCCCACGGCAACCAGGGCGACGTGGAACCATGCAACTGGCGGCTATTCACTAAGGAGATTATCTAGTACAGTGGTTCCCAACCTTTAAGCGCTGAAAGACCATTTTACAAAATTTTTGTCTCGTTACGGACCACCTGTTTTGCGTAATCACCCTAAAACTCACACTATTACAATAACTTTTGTGTGTTAGAAAATCTTATGTTCAGTAAATAAATATTTAGCTGCATCGCAATGTTTTTTGGGCAGCTTCAGGTCCATTTCTAGTGGTTCCAGGGACCACCAGTGGTCCGCGGACCACCGGTTGGGAACCACTGATCTAGTAGGACATCTGTCTGCGCAGGACTTACTATAGTGTACAAGTGTGTACGCAAACAGACTTTCAGACTTCGAGCAGATTTTTATAATCCGAAGTTTTGTAGTAAGAATGTACAATTTTTTGGAAGTGGGATACCATGCACCATTTTATTTAAAAATACTTTTTTAATTGCTATCAAACCAAGTGCCTGTCATTTTTTTACCAGCAATAAGTTGCAATTCAGCGCCATAGCCAAAAAATCTGTAGGCGACTTGAAATTAATAAAAGTCACAACTCACAAGAACTTACTGTGATTTTCACTTAATCATAGTAATAAAGTTAAAAGAAAGCTAAGTAAGTATGTTCTGCTAAAAAAAATAACGAGATGAATACAATAAAAACAGCGAATACATAATATTTTTGTGCAACTTTTAGTAAATTTCAACTTTTATATAAAGTCCGGTTTGACTCACGTTTGTAGATTTTTGGCGATTTCTCGACCACGGTTTGAGCCGAAACCGTGGTTGAGAAATCGCCAAACCGGACTTTATATAAAATATGAACAATACTCACGAAAGTTAAGTATTATACAAAAATTTCAACTTATTTTACAAAATTATGGCAATCATACTTAAATATCAAATATTAATAATATTTGTATGAATAAATAGTATATTTGTAATTATTTTATAATATTACCTAGGAATTAGGATAGGTACACATATAAATTAAAATGTATTTTTTTCTTTTTCACCATAAGATCGCATAATATTCACCATGTAAATAGCATCAGTATTTTGTCTTTATAGTTGCCATGTACCGTAGTATTAGTTCCTTCATGAAAAATCTTATATCTTCTATATCTATATCTATATCTATATCTATATCTATATCTATATCTATATCTATATAATATATAAAAGAAAGTCGTGTTTGTTACAACACTTATAACTCGAGAACGGCTGGACCGATTGCCATGGTTTTTGATTTGTTGGATTTGTTTCCGTCCCGAATAGCAGAATACATTTTAAAAACAAAAGAAAGTCGCGTTAGTTACACTATTTATAACTCAAGAACGGCTGAACCGATTTGGCTGAAAATTGGTAGGGAGGTAGCTAAGAACTGGGAGAAGGACATAGGATACTTTTGGGTAGGGGTAGGGTAGGGTAGGGTAGGGTAGGGTAGGGTAGGGTAGGGTAGGGTAGGGTAGGGTAGGGGTAGGGTAGGGTAGGGTAGGGGTAGGGTAGGGGTAGGGTAGGGGTAGGGTAGGGGTAGGGTAGAGGTAGGGTAGGGGTAGGGTAGGGGTAGGGTAGGGTAGGGGTAGAGTAGGGGTAGGGTAGGGGTAGGGTAGGGGTAGGGTAGGCTAGGGGTACGGGTAGGGTAGGGGTAGGGTAGGGTAGGGGCAGGGGTAGGGTATAAAAGTCCACCCGTGCGAAGCCGGGGCAGGCCGCTAGTGTATATATAAAAGAAAGTCGTGTTTGTTACAACACTTATAACTCGAGAACGGCTGGACCGATTGCCATGGTTTTTGATTTGTTGGATTTGTTTCCGTCCCGAATAGCAGAATACATTTTAAAAACAAAAGAAAGTCGTGTTAGTTACACTATTTATAACTCAAGAACGGCTGAACCGATTTGGCTGAAAATTGGTAGGGAGGTAGCTAAGAACTGGGAGAAGGACATAGGATACTTTTGGGTAGGGGTAGGGTAGGGGTAGAGTAGGGGTAGGGTAGGGTAGGGGTAGGGTAGGGTAGGGGTAGGGTAGGGGTAGGGTAGGGGTATGGTAGGGGTAGGGTAGGGGTAGGGTAGGGTAGGGGTAGGGTAGGGTAGGGGTAGGGTAGGGGTAGGGTAGGGGTAGGGTAGGGTAGGGGTAGGGGTAGGGTAGGGGTAGGGTAGGGTAGGGGTAGGGGTAGGGTAGGGGTAGGGTAGGAGTAGGGTAGGGTTAGGGTAGGGGTATGGTAGGGCAGGGGTAGGGTATAAAAGTCCACCCGTGCGAAGCCGGGGCGGGCCGCTAGTACCTAATAAGAATGTTGTTCAAAATCTAAAAAACAATGTCGGAACAGCAAAATAATAACTTTATAGAAGAGCGCTTCCGAAGTTCAAATAGGAAATTGTTTTTTTTTGAAAATTACGAAATTAGGTTTACAAAAAATAAATAAGTACTTATGTAATATTAGCGGCCCACCCCGGCTGATGTTACTCAGGTATAATGTAGCATTGACTGAACGGACTTTGATAATTCTATCACTACTGGTGATTCAGTAGTTTATTCGAAACAAACATACAAATTTTTCCTCTTTATAATATTAGTAAGTTTTATACTTTTTTAATGAAATATTTATTTTAAAATACAGATTTGCAATATATATTATTTCCCATACTTTAAGCTTAAAATAAAATTCAACACCTGTAGCGAGCTGGAACTCATTACAATGTCCAATTGTCAATGTCAAATGAAACGTCAGTCAAATATCAAAACAGCCGGTTTAAAGTCCAGTGTGTTTTTGCGAATTTTATTATAAATACGATTTCGAAAAATGGCTGGACGTAATATCTTGAAATTGGGAGCCCTTGAGGCCCAGAAGACGGCATTCCTACTATGTGACATCCAGGAAACATTCAGGCCTCACATAAAACACTTTTCTGAAGTCGTAAAAGTAGCGAATAAAATGGTAAGTTTATTCGTATTTTGTTACGTAATACCTGTTTATATCTTACTTATTATCTATTCATGTGACTTTTATATTATATTGATAAGATTCGAGTACAAAATACATTCAAATTATGGACAGAAAATAAGATAGGCGCTTTAGGTTTTGTATGTAGGTACCGGCGTAATTGTAATGTTCATTGTAGCTAAACATATTTGCACCCAAACTTTTTGAAGAATGTAGAGTATTTCTATTTAGTACTGACTGTTCATGACTGGCATCGACCGTGCGTCACACTGACATTTTCCGTTTATTACAAAAACAATTAGACAAACACCAGGACACGAACCATCATTTTAGGAATATATTTTTTTTATTATTAAAACTAACTATTTTTTATACATTAAATTTGGTTTTGGTATGTCTTAATATGTAATCATTTTTAGTCAAAATCAATGCTTCGCAATTTTTTTTGGTTACTCTAATCTACTAAACCACAAACTAAGGGTCTTGCAAACTAAGGGTCACAAGGGGGAACCAATCGCGTTTGTGGGCACTCTCTGTTCTGGAGGGACAGAGAAATCTTAACATGATAAAAATTGTATGGCCTATCAATCTCGAGTTTGGCCGACCTTACTTAAGGGTATTTGCTCTTTATATTGTCATTTCTATTAATTTTGCAGATGTCGGCTGCCAAGCACTTTAAAATCCCAGTCTATGTCTCTGAGCAGTACCCCAAGGGTCTTGGCCACACAACTAAAGACATCAATGTAGAGGATGCTGCACTAGTCTACGAGAAAACTAAGTTCTCTATGTACACTCCTGAGTTGGAGAAGAGACTGAAAGCTGATGTACCAGAGTTGGGGTCCGTTGTATTATTTGGTATTGAGGTATTGAAATTTTGATAAATAAAATTTTCATGTTATCTATGATAATATAATAAAGAGGAAAGATTTGTGTGTAAGTATGTTTGTAACGAATTGGCTCAAAAAGTATTGGACCGATTTTAAAAATTCTCTCACCATTTGAAAGCTACATTATCACTGATTAATATAGGCTATATTTAATTATGAAGTTCCCACGGGAACGGGAATTAAGGAAGGAAAAACCGCGTGTGGAAAGCTTGTTATTGTATATTTCAAATCATTACATTGAAAGGCCGAAATGTCCATATTATTAACACTCATTGTGAATACCAAGATTAGTTCTGAATTCCGATTCACCCCAATTGACTGTATTTATTTCTCAATTCCAGGCCCATGTTTGCATAGAACAGACTGTGATAGACTTATTGTCCCAGGACATAGCTGTGCATGTCTTAGCTGATGGAGTATCATCCAGGTCACTGATGGATCGAGGACTGGCTCTACAGGTACCTATAAAACTTTTAATGATTATAACTTTGCAAGACTTTTTAACCAGTTTTCTTCTAATCCTGAGACATAGTCATAAGGCTGCCCCAAAAATAATAAACACTCGGTTGACTGACACATACACAAACATGCATACACACACACACACACACACTACCCCACAAACAGCGACCATAGTCCAATGGTTAGGGCGTTGGAGTTGCGATCATGTTGTCGCTGGTTAGATCTTTACCCATAGCACTACCAGACATGAACAAGCATTTTAGCTTAAAACGAGGGCTTAACAAGAATATTACTAGTGCAATAACTCTGCTAGTATTTTTTTAATCAAAATTACTTTACATACACAGGTGTGATTTGAGTGTGTCATATATACATACACACCATCACACATACTTACTTCAACTGACTCATCACCCAATGTGACAAGATTATCTTTATAGGCTATCAGATGGTGTAATTCATTTGTTAACACTATTTTGTTTATTTTTTCTTTATACGTACAATGGCGCAAAACGCAATAAACGGGCTAGAACAATGTAAACAACAGACCTTGATAGACATGTCCTTTTGGTCCCATATTGTTTTTTTTGGTTCTGAAAATTGACACTGGTTGACAATATGCATCTGCATTTTAAAAGACGTAAAACGCAAAGCATTGCGTAAATGGTGGCGGGTTTTAAAGATAGTTTTATATCGATATCGATTGTATTATATTATTTGGTTGTGGTATTCTTGATATCGGGTCTTGTGGTAGTCGCATTAATCTATCTAATAAATGTAACGTATTTAATATTACAGCGCCTACAAACCTTGGGTTGTTTTGTCACGACGTCTGAAAGCGTGCTATTCAAACTGATGAAAGATAAGGCGCATCCCGAGTTCAAATCTATTTCTAAGCTTACCAGAGAACCGACTAGCGAGGCCTTAGGCTACCCGGCCATTGATTTGGCCTCAAAATTATAGATACAAAATGATTTGACGCCACATTAATTTTTTTTTTGTTTTTTTTTTATACTGGTGATTGGTTCTAGTCTTTTGAAATATTAATGTTTGTATTGTTACTAAATTTCGGTAGTTATTGTACCTAATTGTTTATTTTTACATTCCTGCATGTTTAACACTGTTTTTTTTGTAATAAAAATTATCTTTAAATTATGTCTATTAACGTTTTATTTCTGTTTACTAACTTGATTAAAAGGCTGAATATTAGAGATTTGAGAGCCAATTGTGAAAGTCTGACTCAAACGTAGTTTTTTTAAGCAGTCCTATTTTTTTTCTATAGTTACATTTTCTTTGGCCAACCTATATCAATGATCTTTCAAGCGATATCAGTATAAGCGTGTTGGCACTCGAGCCAATTTTTTCGGACATTTGTTTAGTCAGACATGTGGCCTTTGCTACTTTATCATACACAGGGCTCCAATCTTATTAAATGGATTATAAACAACAAACTAAGCAACCTGAGCAAGAGGGCGCCCCCTGTGGGCTTGGACCTCGGCTCACGACGGTCGCTAGCGGGAGGATTGAGGATGGCTTTCAGCTCTTTTTGCTACTGTTAATCTACACAGTGTGCGAACTTCGAGTCTTTGAGCTCATCGGAAAGTCCTTTGCAAGCTTAGGGTCGGGAGTGACTCAAGCCACACTGTAACAGTTTTCATAAACATTAGGTATGTGACACTAGAGAAGCCCCATTATAGGTCATAGTAGATCAGCCGTCACACTTTTCTACTCAAGGGCCTAAAATGCTGCGAATCACGTTATTGGTACTGTGTCTGCTGCGGCTGCATTACATTAACCGTTACTTACAAATATCGTCCACGGGCCGTACGAGTATCGTCCACAGACGGTATAAATATCGGCCACGGGCCGTACAAATATCGGCCACGGGCCGTACAAATATCGTCCACGGGCCGTATGAATATCGTCCACGGGCCGTACGAATATTACCTATTCACGGGCCGTACGCATATCGTCTACGGGCCTTACAAATATCTTCTATGTAGGTACCCACGCCCCAGTTGTTATGACTTCGATAAAAATGTCTTATGTCTTATAGTTAGTACAGTATCAATATGAACCATCAACATACATGTGTATGTCACTGAACTCCTCCTAAATTAAGCGACCGCCCTGAGCCGAGGTCCAAGCCCCACGGGGGGCGCCCTCTTGCGCAGGTTGCTTAGTTTGTAGTTTTAAAACCATTCATTAAGGCTGGAGCTTTGCTGGCCTTTATGCCCGGTGAAGTAGCAAAAGCCTCTTGGCTATCTAAGTATGTCAAACCGACAAAAAAAAAACCTTACCCGGGATTTGAATGTTTTTTTAGTATGCGTTTGGGTGGAACCCTGGATGGTTTAGATTAATGTTTTTACATACCACTGCTTTATTTTCAGCGTCTTCAAAACATTGGGTGTTTCATCGGTACTTCAGAGAATGTTCTATTCAAGTTGCTACGAGACAAGAACAACCCCGCCTTCAAAGAGATTTCTAAACTAAACCTACAGCCAACGCCTGATGAATTCGGTGCATCCAATTAATATTTACTTATTGTAAAACTAAATGCTGACCGCTACTTCGCCCGCGTAAAATAAGGATTTTATGAGCTATCTAACAGTTAGAGTCATGTCTATATCGGTACTACTAGAGTTTTAGAGATTAGGCGGGAAAAATAAAAAGTAGCCTATATTAATTATACCTTATAAATTAGCTATCTACTAGTGACTCCCATCAAAATCGGTCCGGCAGTTACTGAGATTAGCCGAAACAAACAAACAGACAAAAATATTAAAATGTGTTTTTGTTATTAGTAACCTAGTAACAGTTCATTTTTTTGCTCAAAAGCGGGAATCTCGGGAATTACTGAATCAATTTGAAAAATTCTTACAGTGTTGCATAGCCTATTTAACGATGGCTATAGGCTACAGGTTATATATAATTGAAGCGGCGGTTGCCCAATGGATAGGGCGTCGGACTTGTGATCTTGAGGTCGCCAGTTTGAACCCCACCATTGCACTACCGACATGAATCCACTCGTAACACAAGCATTTTAGCTTAGCACGAGGGGTTAAGAATACTAGTAGATAGCAAAACTCTGATAGTAAATTAAAAAAAAAAATACGGCCGTCACGTATAAAGTAGCCACCAAGCTTGTTGAGCGGGTAAGTTATCACTACATAGTATAAAACAAAGTCGCTTTCTCTGTCCCTATATCCCTATGTATGCTTAAATCTTTAAAACTACGCAACGGATTATGATGCGGTTTTTTTTAATAGATAGTGGGATTCAAGAGGAAGGTTTATATGTATAAAACATCAGCTTTGTACCCGTGCGGAGCCGGGGCGGGTCGCTAGTTAAGGATATTTTGTTAAAATTTATGTTAAATATTTTCAATTATAAAATTGGTTAAAAAATCAAGATCAAGACTTAATTAAAATATTATATTATTCACTGTTTCAATTCGCCACAGTCAAGTTTAGATATAAGACTGAATATTGTGGTGCGTACAAACATTTTGCGATACTCGGAATTATGTAAATAATATATTAACGGAACTTAATAATAATAAATTTAATTAAAATAATGATTATTTCATTTCAACAGCGACCATTTTAGCTGCTCCTTCGCCGATTGTAATACCTGAAATTAAAAACAAAACTCACTTATAAAATGGATTAAGGTAAAACGTAACGGATGTGCTTCTTTTATGGGACTAATCCCACTGACACTCCCGCCGCTATAACTCCTGTAAGCCAGGATCAATAGCAGCACACACGGAAGAGGCTCTAAGGTTAAGGTCTAAGAGGCTCTGTTAAGCTCAGGCTGGTCCCGGGGCACCTAAATGTCTTGGATCCCGCATCGAAATGAATCAGAAAGTTTATAGGAGGAGTTGGAAAAATAAATTATACTTCCCTCCAGCGCAAAGCGGGAGATAAAAATGAAAGAATGAAATACATAACCTCAGGAAGAGACACTCACAATTGGATAGGCTAAGGCTAGTTGACACTTTTTTGAAATTATTTTTATATGGTTAAGAATGGTTTTACTAGATCAAGAAAAAAATATTGCATTTATTTAAGATCTAGAAAGCACTAAAATAAATATTTTAAGATTGGCTTGACATTTTGAGATAAAAACGATGTCAGCCATGTTGATCTATATACTTAACTGTGTTCAAGATGTATGACGTCACAAAATGGCTTATAGCGTTTTCGGAAGTTAAAGACACAGACACAAGAAATCATTTTCATATTGAGTTTATACAAACATATTCAAGTTTTATGAACAGAAATTATTATATTTAGGTTCCATATGACAAATACTTTTAGAAATAAACATCATTAACATAATTTCATATGTGTCAACAAGCCTATTGTAAAGCACCATTTTTATGTGAGCTGTTATGTAGGTACATTATGACTGATGTACGATACTTCTGATATACTTCAGAAGCAAATGGTCGAATGTGACATTTTACGATAAAGGCACATACGACGAATGATTCTGACGTATAACGTCACATCCGACATTATGCTTCAGAGCTTTAGATATTTGACCTGACATAGTATTTTATCTGTTAAATTATTAGATTATATATTTTGCGGATACTTATGAAGCTACGTGGTGTAGTGGTATAACTTTCACTTTAAGTCTAGGAGTGCGTGGGTACGATCGCCACGCCGGACAAGAAATCTATGTGTAAATTCAAAGACTTTTTTTCAGGTCTGATTGGTTGAGGGACAGTTTGTCCCGTTTGTTATAACATTATCTATTACAAGCGTAGACCAGGAAACTGGCAGCAGCGTTACCTTGTGTGTTATAACATAATACTGCGGTCACCAAGCCTTCTAAGCGTGGTGAGTTGGTGACTATGGCAAAACCCTCGCTCGGGAGGAGGTCCATGTTCATCTGTGGACGTTATACGGGCTGATGATAATGAAGCTGATTGAAAAGGGTAGCGTGAGTGGACTAAATGCGGAAGGCGGAGGAAAGAATGTTATAGCACCATCTAGACATAGACTTGTGGTCGCCGGTCCGATTTCCACCCATTGCACTACCGACGTGAACTTACTCGTAACACTAGCATTTTAGCTTAGCACGAGGGTTTATCAAGAATACTAGTAGACTGCAAAACCCTGCTAGTAATATTTTATCTACAATAGCCATACGAACCACGAGACAACTAGCAGTGTTATCTAGCACCTAGCATCCCAACTAACCTGAATCGCGAAATTTGTATTCCGCGATATAGGTTCCGCAAACCAATTTGAAAATCATCATCAGCCCGTATAACGTCCACTGCTGAATGTGGGCCTCCTCCCGAAGGAGGGTATTTGCCATAGTCACCACGCTTGGCAGGCGGGATGGTGACCGCATTATAATGTTGTACCACACAAGGAAACGCTGCTGCCCGTTCCTTGATATACGATTATTATAGATGATCTTATAACAATCGGGACCAACGGCTTAACGTGCTTTCCGAGGCGCGGAGGGTAGACCCTCAACCAACCAGACCCCGGAAAGAAATCTTAGGGTTTACACAAAGATTTCCTGTCCGGCGTAGGGATCGAACCTACGACCTCCGAGATTTAAAGAGAGCAAAATACCGCTACGCTCCGGAGGATGTCATCGCTGCTTTAATATAATATTGACGATTACAATGCAATGCAAATTAATCTGTAATATCATGTAACTAAAACTCATAATCGGGCTTGGGCATACCAACACGCCCGGGAAAGAAAATCTTCATTTTCCGTGGAGGAACACAACCAACCGTTCCTCTAAAAAGGGAAGCCTATGTCCAGCAGTGGACTAAGGTCAGTGCCGTACTAGTACGGCCACTCATCGTTCCTGCAGTGCGGCCACCGATACATATTTATATGAGTTTGTTTTCAGGGCGACCCCGGCCTATAATAGACTGATTTATAAATATAGGCCTATACTTGGCCGACATTAATCAATCAATCTTAGAAAAGTCAATTGTGCGGTCAAGGTGTCGCTGTTGACTATGAATATAAGAACTGTCCGTATGTTGATAGTGCCTAAAGCTGACTCCACATTGGGCAAGCAAGTTTCACATATTGACGACAGCAGGGGTAGCGGGCGATCTCAGGAGATCCCGCGGTACCATATTGACCGCGGGTGCCGTCGGGGGGCCGGATTGCTCTTGCGTACCCGGCCCTCGCCAACGGCGGATCGAAGTAGTGTCCGGGGGGGTTTTAGTGGTGTAGGGTCCTCTCCTCGTGGTATGAGTTTAGCATACCACGCTATGGAGAGGGCGAGTCCCACATATATTATCCCATCGCCAGCGCGCGAATACGCTGCAGCGGCGGTGGTAATGCGTAAATGCATTTCCATTAAAAAATAAATAACACAAAGAGCGACCGGACGATGTAACGGGAGCTCGGCGCTCGCGTTGTTCACACGGCTAAGGAACCTTAGATTACCTTTTTTAATTTGTTTCACTATTCCACTTTCATCATACTGAGGGTAGATACATAATCCAATGAGGAGTCTTATTTTTAAACCCTCAAAGCTAATTGCAACTGAATTCTGCTAATTTAATTATGTGCAATCGACGTTCCAGCGACACTGTTGACATTCCTTTACAATAGGCTAGTTGACACTTTTTTGAAATTATCTTTATATGGTTATGAATGGTTTTACTAGATCAAGAAAAAAATATATTGTATGTATTTATTTGAGATCATCGCTAGAAAGCACTTTAATAAATATTTTAAAATTGGCTTGACATTTAGAGATGAAAACGAAGTCAGCCATGTTGGTCTATATACATTATCGAATCGATGTTCGAGATCGATGACGTCATGACTCAGAAAGTGTAATAGTAAAAGGATCGCGTCCATGTCTTTAACGAGATGTATGACGTCACAAAATGGCTGATAGCGTTTTGGGAAGTTAAAGACATAGACAAAAGAAATCATTTTCATATTAAGTTTATTCAAACATATTTAAGTTTTTTGAAAGAAATTATTATATTTAGGTTCCATATGACAAATACTTTTAGAAATAAACATAATTCTAACATAATTTCATATGTGTCAACTAGCCTAATGTGTCATATTTGGTAACAATCCTATTTAACTGAATGATTTCAGGAGCATTAATATACGTAGCTCGCTAGTGGCGCCTCTAGTGGTGAAACTTGACAGTGTTTGTCATTTGTACTTTACAGTGATACCGTGGATTATTTGGGTCTAGAGCCCAGAAGCATAAGGTTAGATGTGCCATTGTACGTCAGAAACATTAGTCGTATGTGCCTTTGTCGTAAACTGGCACTTACGACCAAATGATTCTGAAGTATAATAGATATCTGTCCTTATAAGGTCTAGTATAATACTTACGATACTCTTTGCATAAAAAAAGAACTCATTGCATACAAAGCACCATTTTTATGTGAACTGTTATTGCACATTACGACGGGTGTACGATACTTCTGACTACTTCAGAAGCATTTGGTCGAATGTGTTTGAATGATAAACTATAAGTGTGCGTGCGCACAATTTTCTTAAAAACGGGTACTAAGTTTTCGTTTTTTTTTCCGAGGGACATTATGTATTTAGCCAGAAGATTTGCTACTTCACCGAGCTTAAAAAAGCGAGCAGATATCCAGCCTAAAAAAATGATTAAAAAACTACAAACTAAGCAACCTGCGCAAGAGGGCGCCCCGAGGGACTTGGACCTCGACTACTTGGGCGGTCGCTGGAAGGGGAATTGATTAAAGATGAGTTTAGATTTTTATGGAAATTTCGTGCAACATTCGCTCTACACTACGCGAGCATCTCGGACTTAGAGGACTACGAGGTGAAGTAGCAAAAGCCTCATGCCTAACTACAAATGTCCGTCCGAAAAAATAAGGTTTATGAGATCATATATAGCTGCAATCATGAAATTATACAATACTATGCTAGTGAATACGTTAAAATACAACTTAGTATAGTTACAATAGCAGAGAGAATACTCGGGGACTTCCCTTACCGTCTTGATAATAATATGGTGTGGGTGTGTAAGTGAAATAGAATCTATAGACCATCGTATATTTGTACTAGTATTTCGCTAATTAGGGTTACGAAAATCATAAAAGAAATACATTCTACATAGCGCGTGCATAATAATAAAATATGTGTCTATAATACCTAGGCTGTAATCACACATGAATGAAAAGAGTGAGCGAAATAGCGTGACTACCTACTTAGGTACGCATTATTACCGTTACGATTTTCACTCTATGTCAGTAAAAAAATGAAATAATAAAATAACTATGCCTTACACATCTATTTCAAATACATATCACGCCCTATTATTTTCAAGACGTTAATAAAAGTCACCCAGTTTAAAAAATTAATAAAAAATATTTTTTTACAAATATTGCCAAGCATTGTAAACAGCCAATATAAAAAGGGGTTGCCAAATGAAAAAAAGAAAAAAGGTGGTTAGTAAATTTGAAATAAATTTTAATAAGCATATAATAACTACAATAAATTACATAATATGTGCAAGTCATTTCGATACTATGGCCCCCGGGTTCGCGCTACATATTCATAATGTTCTGTATTATCTGAAATGTTTAATGAATATAGATGTTATTTGTTCAGTAAGTGTATATATTTAAATTAAGCATGTGATAAATTAATTTTGTTTATCTTTTTTATTAAATGAGTATTTTCTGTGATGATAAATTATCGTCTGTAAACTAAAGCCGTCAAAAATATTAGAGAAGACTATATGAATATGAATAATTCATATAACTTTCTCAAATATTTTTATTTAAATTATTTTTAAATTATGATAATTAATATATTTACTTCATAATAAGGCTTTTGACATTCTTTCACAGTCGCAACATAAATAATGTAATAATTTAAGACATAATAAAAACCCTTTGTAGTCGGTTTGTCCGTAAAATGCCTAAAGTGCAAACGACAACGACAACAGCGATAGTCTATTTAGACGGGTTTTGTTTGACTTTAATTTTAAAGTCAAACAAAACCCGTTCAGAAAGTATGAAAATAATAAAATTAAACAAAAGAGGTGTTAGTGGTCCACCAAAATATTTATTTAAAAATAAAAAATAAAACTGACAAATAGATTCATTATAATAACATAAACATCAACTAAATATATATTTAAAAAAAATATAGATTGAAAAACAATGGCACCTTATAAACATATTATAACTATATGTTTTTTTAACAATTTTAAGCTAAAGTATGATTTGGAAACACTTTATTTTATACATTAACGAATACTGTATAAATAAATGAAATTCTTACTTTTTTAATATACATGTAGCATATTTATAATTAATACATTGCATACATGCATAGCAACAATATTTTTAAACATAAAAATATCCTTCCCAATTAAAACTATATTTCTATTTAACAACAACATGCCACGGCTTCGCACGGGCGATAAAGTTATTTTTTAAGTTTTTTTAGTCTACTAGTATTGCAGTCTACAAGTCTTCTTGTTAACCCCTCGTTCTAAGCTATAATGCATGTGTTACGAGTGGGTTCACGTCAGAAGTGCAATGGGTGGGGATCGAACCGGCGACCACAAGATCACAAGTCCGACACCCTAGCCATTGGTCTACGGCCGCATATTAACAGATAACGTTGATAAATTAATAATTGTAAACCTTCGACGCGGTGAACGGCTTTATTTTATTAGTATAAATAGTGATATTTATAACAATATACTATTTGTTCAAAGGTCTACCCTCCGTGCTTCACGAAGAACGCTAAAATTTCATGTGACGTCACTTCTAGGTACAATATGACCTAGTAGTGACGTCACAAGATCTCCTCTCCTGAACTTTATAGTTTGTTGTTGCGCTGTATCTTTGTCAATTTTTATTGATTTGGTAAATAAAAAAAATACGTGTCCAATATTTTTTAGTAATCTGTACGAAATTATTTATTTTTGGTAGTACAGTCGATCTATGTACCATTTAAATAGAAATATATATAATTATATTAATATGACTTCGAGCAGCCTGTCTTAGAGGCGAACTACAGTTCGTACAACCTGAATTATCTTTTACTGTAAAGCACTAGAACTCAATAACCCCCGACGCAAAAACGACGGGGTGTTATAAGTTTAACGTGTCTGTCTGTGGCATCGTAGCTCCCGAACGGATGAACCGATTTTGATTTTGTTTTGATTTTTGTTTGAAAGGTGAATTAGTCGGGAGTGTTCTTAGCTGTTTTTACTTTCATAGGTACAATTTTTTTTTGCAGCGGGGTTTTTTTTTTGTTATGTAGGTACATTTATCATAGCTCTCTTTAAGGGTAACTTTTGTTTGTAAAAGACATATGTCTATTTTAAAATGTTAATACTAGGTTTAAATAGTAATATTGTTCGCCAAACGTTCTACCAATTTTCGCAACAACTAAAACAACACGGTGTACACTGTACACTAAACAAGTCAACTACATAGCTACCAAAACATCTTATTAACTTGGTCTATTACCTGTGCGACGGTCTGTTCTCCTAGTGGCACATCCTCGGTCCTCAGAGCTGCTCGACCGACGATCGAAGTGGGGTCCGAGTCGAGGATTACACTGGAAATTATATAGAAGATCATTGGCTTTTATATTAAACTAGCGGCACGTCCCGACTTCGCACGGGTGCAACCGCATTTACACTAAGAACTCAGGGAGCGGTTTGCACCCGCACTGCGGTTTTATTTCTATACTCACGAGACCGATCATTTGCGCGGTCGCGGTAAAGATCATCGCCCGCAAACTTGGCGGGCGATGATCGCAAGTTCGGTTACCCGCCGCCGGTGCCACGGGACCCGCTTCCAACCGCGCGTTGTAAAACGCGTCGTGAAATGTGCTCTTAATTTAAGTCTACATCCTACAGAAGCTGCGGGCCCGCAGTCGCGACGGGCGATGGTGGAAACCGCTCCGTGAGTTCTTAGCCTTATAGTTAAAATAAATGTTTTTGGAAAGTACCAGATTAAATAAAATAGCCTAAATCACTCCTTTTAATATCTTCTTTCTGGTAAAAGGCGATATTATAAGTTGTAATTCAGGCCATTTTTTAATCTGGCAATATTTTTTTTAGAATTGGAAACAAAAAATGTTTTTGGAAAGGATGAAGACCTATGTAAATAGATATTACCGTTTTGGAGATTAGACATACATTTTATGCATGTTCTTCGACATAATGTACATAGGTACATATATAAGTATGTTATATTATAGTATGTTGATTGGACAGCTCGTTTAGGTCCACTGCTGAACATGGGCCTCTTCATACCAGACTTCGGCAATCCACGGTCTTTGTGGGATATTGCCGTAATAACCACGCTTGGCAGACAGATTGGTGACTACAGTAGGGTGTAGGTGTTACCCATTAATTCTAAATAATTCTATTTTTTAATATCACCTCTCGCAGGTCTACTGGAAATAAGTGGTACCTTTTTACATGATTTGTTTATTTTCTTGTGTCATTTTCATATCTTGATTGCGTATAAATCTATACTAATATAAAAGATAAACTTTGTTTGTATGCTTGAACGCGCTAATCTCAGGAACTGGTGGTCTGATTTGAAAATATATTTCAATGCCGGAGAGCCCATTAGTCGAGGAAGACTTTAGGTATATCATCACGCTAAGACCAATAGGAGCAGAGCACCAATGAAGAATGTGTCAAAATCAGCCCAAAATACATATAATAAATATTCCACCATGACACAAGTAAAATAAATTAGTTAATGAAATGTATTTATTCAGCACTTAGGTAGTTACATACACTTGCACTTGTCAACACAATGAAAAAGAAATATAATTAATTGGTTACTCACCCCCCATCACAGATCTCATCGAAGGCCAGCATGACAGCATCAAGGTTATCCAACAGCACTCTCCTCTCCACATTCCTTCGTAGCAGTATGCTGACTGACTCATACAGAGCATTTAACACTGACTGTAGGATCAGCTGGAATTAAACAAAGATCATCATCAGCCCCTATAAAGTCCACTGCTGAACATGGGCCTCCTCCCGGTGGAGGGTATTCGCAGTTTTATGTTTTACCACACAAGGAAGCGCTGCTGCCCATTCCTTAATGTACGATTATTAAAGATGATGTTATAAGAATCGGGACCAACGGCTTAAAGTGCTTTCCGAGGCACGGAGGGTAGTTCCTCAACCAACCAGACCTGGAAAGAAATCTTAGAATTTACACAAAGATTTCCCTTTCGGGGGTGGGGATCGAACCCACGACCTCCGCGAGTTAAAGCAAGTCAAATACCGCTATGCTTAGGTTGTCGAACTTCGAAACTTCATTCATAGTTACGCAATTTATATCGTTATACATTTAAAAGCCTTAAATAGTAGATTGTTTATCAAGGGAGCAAACAACTATTTTAAAGGCGAGAGTGTTTTTTTAATCCAGAGCGGAGCGAAGGATTTTAGAGTAATTCTTAAGTAGAATCCTGAGCAGCGAGGGATTAAAAGTATGTCACTCGAGCTTAAAATAGTGTTGCTCCCGAGGTGGACACTCTACTTTTTATCACCCTCTATGAGAAAATAAGTAAGTGCAACTTATGAACAACAATTTATTTACGTACAATGAAGAACCATAAGACATAATAATACTTTCACTTGAGGAAGACGCACTCATTTTTTATAATTCTAAAATCTGAATATGAATCAACTACGAACGAAAGCAGAATGCATTTAATTTCGCGCGTTGTTTATTTTTCATCAACTTTTTTAAATTTGGCGCGCTCGCAGTTTTTCAACCAGTCACATATTCACTACATTGTTCCCGCATGGTTTGTGATTCACCTCTTTGCTGATTGAAACAGTATTAACAATATCCACATTCCAAATTCAAATCAATTTTGGTCCCTAGGGATTAATGAGCTTTTTTGGTCCCTGATTACGAGGAATTAACTAGCTCTTTTTGAATAGATGTGATAAAAAATATATTTTACCTCATTTTCGTGTGAGCTGCCCATGACATAGAAGAATAGATCCACATTGCTCTTGTAGACGCAGGTGAGCCCTTCCAACACTATGATCTCAGCATTTGCTCTGGAATTTCACAAAAATATCATTTAAAATCTAAAATCAATACCATCATAATATTAAGTTAGTAAGGCAAAAGGATTTCCGCACTTAGCCTCCTGAGTGGGCCTTTGTACGTGAACATCCAAAAGATTACTTTAACCACCCTAAATCCTCCCAGAACTCTATCAGCCTCTTGATGTTTTCAAGAGCTACGGACATTGAGTTTGGGTGGTTCAGGCAGTGTGCCCGTTGTTGACATACGCTTTTGCAGTCAAGAATGACGTTTGTCCGTGTGTCGGGAGCTTCCATGCATCCTCTGCATAGTGGGCTATCCGTTATTCCTAGGTTGGCCAGATGCTGATTTAGGCAGCAGTGTCCTGTTAGTATACTAATTATTGTGCTTAGTCTGTTCCTTGGGAGGTGCAGTGGCATACGTGTAAGACGTTTGTCTCGCCTCGGTACAATGGTTCTAGGCTGCCTGCATTCCACCACATTTCTGACCATTGTACTTGATGTAGTACCATCATAATATGGTGACTTCTATCTAGAAATTTATTTTCATTTTGGACAACCTGTATGTGTGGCTCAGCAGTACAAGTCTTGCTTGAAGATCAGGATGTGGGGATCTTTGAGGTGATGAAGATTTCTTTCCTGGTTGGTTGAGGGACCACCATCAAAGACTCAGTAAGTATGTTATAACATCATCTATAACAATAGTATGCCAGGAAATGGGCAGCAGCATTTGCCTGTCTGTTTCTATATAATACAGTGGTAAATTACACCAATCAATATACCAAGTGGTGACTATGGCAAAAACCCTCCCTTAGGAGGAGGCCTATGTTCAACAGATGAGGACTGTGCTGGGCAGGGTCTTTTAAATTAAATTTTCTCCTTCAGTATCCAAGACAATAAGGTGCCTGAGCCCAACAGCTAAGAGCCTCTTTCATATGTCCAGCTGTTGATCATGGCTTACAAGAGTTACTGTGGGTGGAATGTGGGAGGGATAATTCATAGTAATATTACAAATGTGTAAGTTTGTATGGATGTAACTCTTTCAAAACAAATACCAGACTGATTTCGCCAGTAATTTTCAGAAGTGTTTATATAAGTTGCATAAACATACAGCTGGCGTGGCCAACCAGTCGATCATAATCGTCTGGTTGATCCAGGCAGCTGTTACCGTTGATCTAAATCAATAATCAGGTGGACAAAGCCTCACCTTAAATCCCACACACTGAAAGTGCAGTGTCTGCTAAATCTGTTAGTTGTTTGTTTGTAAGGTTGTAGGGGGTAAACTCTGGATCTACTGAACCAATTTTGCAAATACTTTTGTTAATAGAAAGCCACATTATTAGTGACTATCATTGGTGTATATTTTAAGACAAAGTCCACGGGAACGCAATTTATGTTGGTGAAACCAGAGAGAACTATGGGGTTGAAACTGCATAGGACAGCTAGTTTATAACAAATATAGCTGTAGTATACCTGTGTGTTTTATTAAACAAGTTTTTCTCGAATGCCTTCTGTTCCTTGGTGGTGGGTAGCACATCTTTGTCGTAGTACTTGGCAAGGATTCTGTTGCCGTCATTGTCTAAGATGCACATACCCTTCACAATGTAGAGAGTTGGTTCCTGAAATTTTATAATGTAAAGATTAATAAAAGACATGTTGGTAGAAGAAGCCGACGATTGTGAATGTCTGCGACCAGCCGTGAATAACCAACATAATATTAATTATGCTTTTGTTTTACCCACCCAGTACCTGTTTTCTAGTCGGCTGGTAATCATTCTCTATTAGAGCTGAAGCAAACTGTATGTATTCGTTACTGAGTAACGGGTGCGCCGTCTAGTACCGTGTAACGAAACGTTACACACGAATGAATTTCGTTACTCGCATCTTTCGTATATTCGGTACCTATACAATGTAGGTTAGAGCTGAAGCAAACCGTATGTATTCGTTACTGCGTAATGGGTGCGCCTCCTAGTGGTGAATTAAATAATGAATTTCGTTACTCGCATCTTTCGTATATTCGATACCTATACAATGTAGGTACCCAATATACGAAAATGCGAGTACAGTCGATGCGTTTATTGAAACGTTTGCTGGTTGATCGTATGTTTTACGTACTTGCGCGCTTATTCGGTGTATTTTTTGAAAACGTTCGTAATAAGGAACAATGTCCGTTAATTAAATAAAGTATAATTTGGAAATAATTCGTTAAAGTTTTTTACTGTTTATACAAAGGTATTGTATGTGTAGACAACGTTTGAAATTGTAACAGAAACTAAGTAAGAAAGTATTTTTGTCAAATTACAAATACAAAAAAAAAATACTAAAATGCGAAAAATACACCTAACGTAGCTTGGTGTGTAATTTATAAATAAGTAAGTTTTCTATAGAGTACATTGTACGCATACGTAACACGGCTCGATTCGTTGCTCTAACATAACATATCATGTTGTGAGGTATCAGAAGTAACGAGTAACGTAACGATACGAAAGTAACGAGTACTTATTGTTATAGTAACGAATACATACGGGTACGCATTTTTTCGTTACTTTTACACCTCTAATGCGAAATCAGTAGAAAATATACGTTCTAAATTCAAACTAGTATAAAAAATAACAACTTGCAACCATAAGCTTAACACAACTATATCTAATTAAGGTTATTTTACAAACATAAGGATATAATAAAGCTTGACATACAAACAGTGATCCTTCCATATTTGTGTGCACCATTTTGTAGATGAATTAACTTTATTTATATTATATTTCACAATAAAACATGAAAAATCACCAATTAAAATTATGAATGTTGACGTGTTTCTGTTTGACATGTAATTTTGACAGTTGTGTGACGTTGTCGTTGATTTGTCGTTGAGTGGGGAATCAATATTTAGTCGAGTTGCAATCCAAAAATATTAGTGGACTAAAGTTATTTGTTTATTTATTATTGATTTATCTTTATTTCAAAAAGGTAAGTAACTTATACTTATAAGCTAAGCCCCACAAAACCGTTGCAATGGTTTGTTAAAAAACATAATTTGGCATTGTACGCAAATGTAAGGCCAAATAAAGCGTTTATTTTTGGTAGAGGATATCAGAGTGCTTCTGAAATATAGGTATTTTCTAAATATATTTAATATCGGACCTATAACCAAACCCTCGGAACCTAATAAAATTGTTAAAGGCATTTTGACATATTTCGCCAATCCAAAGTGATAAAGAGTATTTTGTAATCCCTATAATAATATAGCTTGTATGCATTTATCACTTAAGAATTTATTTATAATCAATATATATTTTTTAAGTCACATACGCACAAATTATATTACGATATAGTCGCCATTAGGCGTGAAGACTAAAAAAATCTATTTAGTCCGTCGCGTCAGTTTGATTACCAAAAAATATTAGACACGTATTTTTCACAAAATTTCATGTGACGTAATTTTTTGGTACAACTTTACGTAGTATTGACGTCACAAGCACCCTTCTCCTGAACTTTATAGTTTGTTGCTCTGTATCTTTGTCAATTTTTTTTTATTTGATAATTAACTCGACATTCATATTTTTATTTATTATTATAAATAATTATTTAAGTTATTACACAATTTTAAAACTCAATAAAAAGTAATATTGAAAGGCAATAAGAATCCAAGCTAAGCAATTTTAGTAATAAATTAATCTCTATGTAATGAAAATTGTTTTACAAAGATGACAAAAATGTTCGTAAATATTTTTCAAATTTCGTATTTGATTAATAGTTTGTATTTACACTGTTAATCGACTATTTGATTCCATCGACCATCCCTAAGCGGTGACGTTTTATCTACGTTTTGTTTCTTAGTGTTATTTCAATGATACTGCACATTATTTTTATTTAATGTTTTGATAATGCAATCGAGTAAAACAATACCTAATTTACAAGCATTTATTTTTGGACCTATCAATGCTACTAAAATAAATAAAAAGAAACAATATTGCTTTGCTTACAACGCCATCTAGTTAAAAAATGTAACAAGTAGTTTTGTTGAATTGTCAGATAGTTTTACTAGATGGCGCTTATTGTTTCACTAGAGCTTATACCAAGAAGAGAAGCCAAGCTAAGAGAACCCATTAAATGTATTTTGAATACTTCAGCAATATTTGCTAGTTATGTTGGCTTTTGGCCTTAGCGATATAATATACCTATAGCTTGTGGCCTCCATCTATTATTATACAAATTGGATTTGTTTCTGAACCGACCTAGTTCCTGAGATTAGTGCTTTCGTGCAAACAAACAAGCTCTTCAGCAGTGGCGTAGTTAGGTGTTATAGGGCATGGGGCAAATAAAAACTGTTTAGGTCTTATCAGTAATTAATGTATAATTATAAATATGTTAACAAGACAATAAGAGGATTGCTAATAAGATTTTGGGGTCCCGCCGGGTTTGGAGGCCCTGGTGTTGTGCCCCGCCCAGCGCTTCAGTAGCCACGCCAGTGCTCTTCAGCTCAACACATAAATACCTAATATTGCGGACGCCTAACTTGCCTAGTTTACAAGCAATTTGTACGTTATTCGGGCTGACGCTGATAAAAATACCATTTATATATTTTGTGAGCTAAAACATCAATTAGGGATTTTGAAATTTCTTGAGTGAAAAGAGCCGGATTCATCCAAAACTACTAAATAAACGTGCATACTAAATAAACGTATATATATTATTATAATATGCGTCATCATTAGCACGTATAGCGTCCACTACTGAGCATTGGCCACTAGGAACGGTTTTTCCATATTCACCACGCGTGGCAGGCGGGTTGGTGACCGCAGTATTATGTTGTAACACAAAAGGAAACGCTGCTGTCCGTTCCTTGGTATACGCTTTTATAGATGATGTTGTAACAATCTGGACCAACGGCTTAACGTGCTTTCCGAGACACGGATGGTACTTAGTCCCTCTACCAACCAGACCCCGGAAAAAATAAGAAGAGAATCGGATGATGGGGTCGGGAGCCCGATCACGTCGTTCACACGCTCGAGGGTCAGCCTAAAACTATTGAATCCAATAATCTATACTAATATTATAAAGAGGAAAGATTTGTATGTAAGTATGTTTGTAACGAATTGGCTCAAAAAGTACTGGAATTTAAAAATTCTTCCACCATTTGAATGCTACATTATCACTGATTAATATAGGCTATATTTAATTATGAAGTTCCCACGGGAACGGGAGTTACGCGGGTGAAACCGCGCGCGGGAGACTAGTAAATTATAAAGAGGAAAGATTGGATTGTTTGCATTATGTAGGTGGGACGAACTGGACCGATTTCAATAAAGGAGCTACCAACGTTATCTAGGAATAACATATAAATTATAAAGTTTCCACGGGAACCGGAGAAAAGCGGGTGACCCGCGTGACCCAAGCTAGTCATTATATAAAAATCGGGACGCAATGCTGATCTTAGATGACAATTAATTATTTTAGAATAATAATGCTGGCTATCCACTAAAAAAGGGTAATGAGCGGAAACGGACCTAGCGAACTGAGCGGAGCGGAGGAAATTAGCTGTGCACTTCCACTAAAAAAGAGTTTCGGCATTTGCCTTCCGCTGCCAGCGAGTAGCGGAGTGAGCGAGGCAGGAAATGAGGCTGAGCGAGTTTTAAGCTTCCATTAGAAGCGGACTTGGAGGCCTGCTAGCCAGTGTACAGACAGCCGTGATAGAAACAAGTCATGTACACGATGTCGGATGATTCAAGTGATGATGATTTTTATGAAACAATAATGAAATGTTTGCTTCTTTACCACTTTAAGAAGAAAAAAAAGGAAAGCTTACAAACCCAGATTCTGGATGAGCAACCATACTTATAAGACAATTACTAGACCGTTCAAGGACGTGAAAGGGGTAGCGGTGGCTGGAGGGGGCGGGTCTGTAAGCGGAGTCCGTTCAAAACTAGTGCGCGACGCCATGATGTAGCGGACCCATTTTAACTCGCTCAGTCCGCTCCGTTTACTCGCTCGCGGTGGATGTACTTGTATGAAAATCAGTATTGCTTCGACCACTTTTGTGACTCTTTGAACTCGTTTTGTCCGCTCCGCTCATTTTTAATTAGTGGAAGCACTTATATGCCATTCGCCATTGCGAGTTAAACGGACTCTAAACGGAGTCCGCTCCGCTCGCAGTGGAAGGCGAGCATTAGGTTAGGTTTCTAGGTATAAAAACAGACACACAAAGTTAGATAATTAATCATCGATCTCAGGCGCTTTACTAGATAACGCCGTCGTACTTTAAAAATGTAGCTAAAAAATAGTAGGTACCCAAATGTTATAAAAATAACGTTGAACTTTGATTTGTACACCACTTGAGGACACAATTGGGAATTTTTGTTAAAAAATAATGAAGTTTGTTATGATATTATACATTGCTTCGATAGAGTGACATATCGACTGACAAGGTAAGGCATAGGTTTGGCATGCGTGTGTGCGTAAGCTGTGTATGTACACGCCAAGGCCGAGTTTTTACTCGCAGTCCGTCTTTGGGTACTTTTTATGTGGGCGTCTAATATTAAAAGTTCAATTTTAGTTTAGACAGGACAGCGTCTGTCGGGTCAGCTAGTAATTAATGAAATTGAATCACGAACAAACTGAAAATAGCGTTCTAATTACCCAATATTTTCGCGCCACATTTTGACACATGGCGGCAAGATGGCTGCCGAGAATAGACACGATATTCTTTGATGCCACTGAATCGAATTACCAAAGGTAAAACTTCCTCTGCAATCGTTAGAAGTAGGTTATTTACTAGTCTTTTTGATTTATTTTAACTATTAAGTTAATGCGTAGTTAAATAAATTATTGCTATTTCTAAGGAATGGACAGAACTTAGAACTCCCGCCATTTAATATGACACCTGGCTCGATTGACGTTTATTTAAGGTGATGGCAAAAGTGTTGTTTTTTTAAATTTTCGATCCCGTGCGGTCGTAGCTTTATATTTTGTAACCTATACCTATGTTATTCCAGCTTATAAACTATCCGCTTGCAAACTTTCAGCCAAATCCGTTCAGTAGTTTTTGCGTAAAAAAGTAACAAATCATCAATCCAGTCTCACAAACTTTCGCGTTTATAATATTAGTAGGATTTTGTTTTATTTAAGTTTTACGATATTGAAATTGTCTATAATTACAGGCTACTATACTAGCTTACACAACCTCCGTAGCGTAGCGGTATTTGGCTCGCTCTAAATCTTAGAGGTCGTGGGCCCGATACCCACGACGGACAGAAAATCTTTGTGTAAATTCTAAAATCATTCCGGATCTGGTTGGTTGAGGGACTACCCTCCGTGCCTCGGAAAGCACGTTAAGCCGTTGGTCCCGATTGTTATAACATCATCTATAATAAACGTATATCAAGGAACGGGCAGCAGAGTTTCCTTGTGTGGTACAACATAATACTGCGGTCTCCAACCCTCCTGCCAATCGTGGTGACTATGGCAACTATCCTCTCTCGGGAGGAGGCCCATGTTCAGCAGTGGACGTTATACGGGCTGATGATGATGATACTAACTTCCCGCGGTCCCCACCCCAACACCCGTTACTGTCGTAATTAAATACAGCCTATAGCCTTATAACACTGAAATATTTTTTTAAATCGGATCAGTACCTACCTAATTTTTATCGTTTATACTCTACATCTAAAGTGTAGAAGAATACAATCCTTTATGTGTGTTTATCACTACATACTATAAAACTAAGTCGCTTCCCGCTGTCTGTCTGTCCCTATGTATGCTTAGATCTTTGAAACTTCCCAACGAATTTCGATGCGGTTTTTTTAATAGATAGACTGACTCAAGAGTAAGGTTTATTATGTTGGTAGGTATAATATATCAGCATTGTACCCGTGCGAAGCCGGGAGGATCGCTTGTACTTAGTATATAGGTATTTACAAAATGTTAAAACAGCAAAACCATATCTGGTTTCAAAATTTGGTTAATGACAACGTGGTCATATGTCTTGGAAAGTTTAATATTTCATGTGAAAAGCGCTTAATGTAGATGCTCTTCATGTTTCGACAATTTCCCAGACAGTAAGGTCAACTCGATGGAAATTGTATGCGTCGATTCTTTGTATGCTGCATAGTGGATGGCTGACAACACTTAGAATGTTGTCCTTTGATCACGCATGATTTAGGAACAAAGGAATCATTTTTACCGATTACTTTTAGTATTTCCTCCGTGGTTCAGTCATATAAGTATGAGTAGAAGTGGATTTGATCCTGTCGCCGGTCTTTGTAAAACCACCTGTGGGATTAGAACCCCGGTTCATCGCGGTCGCTGCGACGGAGCTGCGGAGGCGTAAGGGATTAAGGGATTAGGAGTTTTAGTATTTTTAAGGACACAATAAAGTTGAAATGTAAGAAATAATACTAAAGCAAGAAAATACGAAAGAATCATTTCACAAAATGATCTTAAATAAGCATTAAGCCCTTAAATATCTAAACAGTCAGCTTCCGATCGTTAAAGACTCACATTACCCCTTAATTGCTTCCAAGCGAAATCTTAAACCCAAATATAATGTCTGACTTTAACGATTTCACTAAACGGTTCCGTAAATAATGTGACATTTCTTTTTATAGAAATCATACCAAAGAAAAAGTATAGAAGGAACGCTGAAAGTAACGCACTGACGCTGCTAAAACTCTGCCTTGGCATATAGGCACAGTTTAGACAACACGCGTTTTTAAACTATGCCTACCCTACCGATTAGATGCAGCTTTTTTTTCGGACGGACATATGTAGTTAGCCTCGCTTTTGCTCCTTCACCGGTATAAAGGCGAGCAGAGCTCCAGCCTTAATAAATGGTTTAAAAAACTATCATCTCAGCAAGAGGGTGCCCCTTGTGGGGCTGGGACCTCGGCTCAGGGCGGTCGCTGGCGATGAGATTGAGGGATTAGACTTTTAGTATTTTAGGGGAGTTTTGTGCAACTGTCGCTCTACTTTACAGTTCGCGGGCCTCTCGGACTTCGAGTCTACACGGGCATCGGATGGTTCTTTGCAAACTAAGGTTCGGGAGGAATTTGTTGCCTCGGAATGCTCCGTTAAGCCGTTGGTCCCTAGTGTTATAAAATCATCTATAATAGTCATATATCAAGGAACGGGCAGCAGCGTTTCCTTGTGTGGTACAACATAATAAGGTGCGTTGGGGTAAGATCGGCGCTGGGGTAAGAACGTAGAAATCAAATTTCTCACTTATTTGGCTATATTTTTTAATGTTAGCCACATTGCGCGCCACGTCATTGTGTTCTGCCCCGCCCCGCAGTGACCACTAGTCGCTCCGGCAGCACGTACGTGTATAATGCACCGATAAAGAAAACAAGGTAAGTTTTACAAAATATTTGTCCGTCCGGTCTTTCACCTTCATTTGTTTTTGCATATTTTAGCAAAAGTATAGCTTATTTTGGTATTATTTTGCCTATATATCAAGTTTTAAGCGATGACAAGCCGATAAAACTAATCCAGAATTATCTACCATGTGTGTAGGCTAAAATCCGGTGTTTCCCCTCTCGAGTGAAGATCGGACAAATATATCCGATCTTAACCCGTTTCGAATTTGGTAGTGATTGTCAAACTTTTATTACACATGATTTTTATTTAAATACTTAATTGTCATCCTAACCGTTTTAATATAAAATACACTTGGCAGGCCGACAGCTATACCAGTTGCATTAGAATCTAAACTGGCAAACTGTCTACGACCACTGGAAAACTGGGGTTGGGGGTTGTCAAGAGAAGAGGTACTTGATGAAACTCAGGATTTTATAAAAATAAATAAAATACAAACACCCTTCAATGATGGCACACGAACAACATGTGGAAGCGCTAAAGAAAATATCACAGTTCGTATTTAAGGGTAAGTGGATGTTACAGAATCCTGAAAAATACGATTTCAATCTTGCCTATGCAGCCAGCAAAAGAGGCTGGATGGAAACTAATATTTTTATGATTACATATTAAAAGTATTTATACCTGATTTGGGTGAAGACAGGCCCGTATTATTGCTGTATGATGGACATGCCAGTCATGTCAATGACAAAGTGGTAGCTTTAGCAATAGAGAACAACATCACCATATTGAAGCTCCCTGCACACACATCACATCTATTGAACGTCAAGACTTGGCGGTGTTTAAATCTTTTATTCGGTGTTTGTGATTTCTGTACTTTATATTATTAAATAATATTTTCTACTGTCATTCGTTTCATTATTTAAAGAATCCTAGTTACAAAAAAACACACCATTTTGTTCCAGTCACCTCTTACCTCCTCTCTCTATCTACTGTACAGTATTCAGATTTTATACTTATTTGGTAGTATTTATTAACGCTTTATTTGGTAGTATGCTTTTGGATAGAACCTGCAAACTTTGAGAATCCTAATATCTTCCAAATTTAGAATTTGGGGTAAGATCGGACAGTTTAACCCAAAAAATAAGTATGTATTTGGAACATCTATGTTTATAGTATAAGGTAGATTTTGTCGATGTCACGTTAAAGAGCAGGAAAGAGCGGACAAAATCCTTTCTTACACCTTGTGCTCCTAGCAATAGAAGCAGTTTTAAATTATTGTCCGAACTTACCCCATCATGGCCAAATCGTAATTATACTCAAAAAAATTGTGTCCTGATTTTACAGGCTTACAAAGCAGAAAGTATTGAGTTTTTCTAACTAAATAAAATTTAAAATTAAACTATGTTTCAACATCAACAATTTCCACTATTTTTCAAGAACGTCGTGTACACCAAAATTGAGAAAAAAAAGTTTTTGCAACATGTTCGCAACTATTCGAAAATCCGTCCGGTATTACCCCAACGCACCTTACTGCGGTCACCAATCCGCCTATTATCGCGGCGCATAGTATCCATGAATTTAAGGACAATGTTGGACAGAATATATTTTAAATTTTGAAAACAAACATGTTTTTTTTTCATTGTATTTGCGTTCTGTAAGTGAAACCAAACCTCTGGTTTCAAGGATAACGGTGTCTACCCTAACACCCTGTATACTTAAGGTAAGGAAAGATAGTGTTCTTTTACACGTTTTTTGAACATGAGAATAGTGTTAGAAGTACGTATGTTAGGCGGAAGCCTTACAGCGTGAGCTGTAAAGGAGTAGGAAAAGAAGTCTGTTTTGTGAGGAAGGAATGTAAAGAGTGACCGGAGATGAGATCTACAAGGAGCATCAGACGTGTGCATAAAGGAGAAACACTCCTGTAGATAAGAGGGATAATTGGGATTGTGGAGGATGTTGAAGAGGAGACACAATATACGAGTAATCCTGCGAAGGCGGATGGGGAGCCACTTGAGATCCTTGCGGAAGTTGGAGACGTGGTCATAAGTATATCTTAAGACCAAAAATGAAAGGAATGCATAAGTTTTGCAAGCGCTCAAGTTTATTCAATAGCTGCTCCGTAGCATCCAAGTAGCAGCAGTCAGCGTAGTCCAAAATGGGTTCTAAAAGAGTTTGAGCGAGTGAGATTTTCGTATTCATTGTTCATTGTTCTTCAATGTATGTGTAAACCTTAAGTAATATGTGTTTACCTTGCACAAAGCATCATCATTATTAGTATAATATTAAAATTGGTATATTATCTATTTTTGTTTAGGATTCATTAGTTTTCAGACACGGTTGTCGAGTAAATCATTTTAACGCCAATGGATGACGCCTCACGATCTTTTAACTTACATCATACGACACGGATACGATACGGTTACGAATACTTGTAATATTAAGATATATAATACTAGTTGCCCCGCGCGGTTTCACTCACCTAGATCTCGTTCCCGTGGAAACTTCAACTTAAAATATAGCCTATGAAACTCACAAATGACGTGGCTTTCTGTTGGTATAAGAATTTTTTAAAATAGTTTCAGTAGATCCAGAGATTACTCTCTACAACGTCAAAAACTGACAAACTTTGCCTCTTTATTATATTAGTCGCATAGTATAGTTTACAACATTAGACTGTACATTCTAATGACTAGAGACCGGATTATATGCAACATAGCTTGTTATAGGCATGCAAATATGCATGAAAAATGCTTGAAATATGCACGAAAATTGGCAGAATAAGCGAAATTATATCATCCTTACTTCCTTACTAATATTATAAATGTGAAAGTAACTCTGTCTGTCTGTCTGTCTGTTACGCAATCACGCCTTAACTACTGAAGCGATTTAAATGAAATTTGGTACAGATATAGTCTAGAGCCTGAGAAAGAACATAGGCTATATTTTATTATGAATTTCCCACGGGAACGGGAGTTACGCGGGTGAAACCGCGCGCGGGAAGCTAGTAAGTTGTAATTCAATCAATCCTAAATAAATAAGAAAAGTTTTTTTTTTTTTTTTTTCAAAATTTGCATACAATTTGTAAATTATCCTTGAATAGGCGACCATATGTAACGTTACACATTACAGTAACGTTATATGACATTAATATAATTTTATTTTTTTGTAAACGTAAGTCACAATTATTATTATTAATGTATATATTTATTTTGTGACTCTAACATTTGGTCTTATTCCTGATATTATCACTTTTATGGCATTTTGTAACACAGGATGACTGCACTGCACTCGGAAAAATATTGTAAATATACCAATAATATGCATCAAAACTAAATCTTAGGTAAATATGCTAGTACCATTGAAAATGGCTTAAATATTACAATGCATATGCAAATGCATATAATGCGGTCCATATTAGTGACTATGGGTTCGATAAAAATGTCTTCATTAGGTACTGTAGGGTTATTGTCACGTATTGCCTATGTTATTGTTACTGTATTGAAGCTGCATTAACTTAACAAATTCATCATCATCATTTCAGCCATAGGACGTCCACTGCTGGACATAGGCCTCCCTCATATATTTCCAGTTTCTACGGTTGGAGGCGGCCTGCATCCTCCGTGATCCCGCGGCATTTACCAGGTCATCCGTCCATCTAGTTGGTGGACGTCCTACGCTACGCTTGCTGAGGTCTCCATTCGAGAACTTTTCGGCCCCAACGGCCATCTGTTCTCCATGCTATATGGCCTGCCCATTGCCACTTCAACGAACTAATCCGTTGGGCTATGTCGGTAACACTTAACAAATTGATATATTTAATTTTTTTTTTGCATGTATAGTAAACGTTGAATAGCGAAGACATTTTTATCAAAGTCATAGTAATATCGTTACTTAATTAACCTCCAGTTGGCTCCGTTTTTACGGTAGTTGTTTCTGAGATCTGGTGTCTTGCGTTCGATTCCCAGTCAGGACAATTATTTATGTGAACCACGGATAGCATTTCTGAGTCTTTGGTGTACTTTGTTTTCATGAATTGAGTGTTTGTAAAGTTACCTGAGCGTAGTGACTATGCCAAAACCCTATCTAAGGAGTAGGTCTATCTCTAGCAGTGGACATTGATGATGAAGGAAGAATTTATCAAAATTCTAAGCCCTTACACCCTTTCATCCTTTTCACCAGCTGCAGCGCAGGAAATATGGACCAGTGGATTAGCAAGCCCAGGGCCGGATTTTGAAGTCCGGATGCCCCGGGCCAATAAAGTTGAAGTCCTGGCCCCAAATTAGTTTCCCTCTAAATGTGTAGAAAATTTAAAGTATGTACTTACTTTTCAGGAATATTTGAAGTCTGATATTTTACTGATTGTCTAATTTAAGTGAACATGTATAAATGAATACTATTTATGATGAATAATAATAATAAAACCGTTATACCGTACAATAGTTAAGAACTATTACATTAATCATGATTCTACAAAATACTGTGAGTATGTAAAGGTACGACACCGAAAAAATTAAAAAAAGAAAAGTTACACCACAATAGAGATGTAGTTTACATCTCTATTGTGGGGGCCCCTCTATTATGGAGGTCCCAAGGCAGTTGCCCTGGATGCCCTCCCATAAATCCGGCACTGAGGAAGCCCTAGACGAACTGGTTGGAGAGTACTACGCACATTCGGTATCCTAGTCGCCCAAGGCTTTTTATCATTAACTGGCATGACGGGCGCGGTTTCACACGTGTAACTCCCTTTTCCGTAGGAACTTCATACTTAAATATGGCTTATGTTACTCAGGAATATTGTCGCATTCTGATGGTGAAAGAATTATCGAAAATAGTTCAGTAGTTTTTGAATTTATAAATAAATAATTTAAATAAATATAAATAATTTATAATTTATAAAAATACATTTTTTTTCTTTATAATTATTAGTATAGATATAGATTCAGAAAGATGAGTACCTACTAACTATTTTTAATAATATTATTGTTTTAAAAATCGTGTGTTGTAAAAGCTTAACCTGTCACCCGCTAGCTAACAGAGTGACACCAACGTCTCTCATGAACTAAACGACGCTCGGTCTAAATAGTCCGAGCTAAATATAATTTTATGTCCCCATTAAATATCGCGTTATTATCTTAAAATATTGCCCGAATGCGGAAATGTTATGGAGCTAGTTACGATGCTGTTTTGGAGTAGAATATTGCCTTTTTTGCAGCGTCGTAGCTTAAGGGTAAAATTTATATTTATTTGTTTGGAACTCTTTTTAAGCGAAAATACCTCGAACATAATAATATAATATACAGGGTTATTGAAAATGTGACGTATTCCTCCTTTCGAGGTCAAAACCAACAGATTTTGTCATAAATGAAGCGGCCGTGGCCCTAGCCATTTGGGTAATGGCAAGGGCGTCGGACTTGCGATCGTGTGGTCGCCGGTTCGATCCCCACCCATTGCGCTATCGACGTAAAACCCACTCGTTACACCAGCATTTTAGCTTAGCACGAGGGGTTATAGAATATTAGTAGACTGCAAAACTCTGCTAGTAATCTTTAAAAATTATATATAATAGGTTGGGGAAAAAGTTTCTTCGCATTTTTTAAGAAATTCAAAACATTTTTTAATACAGTTTATTTACATTTAACTAAAGTATGTAGGTACCATTTTGTTCGATAACTTTTTGCCATCTTGTAGGTAGGGACATGATCCCATTGCTATAGACATTTTGAGACTTCTGATCTAAATACCGCGACAAGTGGTTTTGGCACTCCTCTCGTGATATTAACCTGAGACTGCCTAAAGAATTCTGAAGAGACCGAAACAGGTGGAAATCTGAAGGTTCAAGGTCAGGATTATATGGCGGATGCATTAACAACTCCCAGCCAAACTCTCTTAATTTTTGGTGAGTGGCTAAAGTTGTGTGAGGTCTAGCGTTATCATGATGAAAAACCACACCCCTTCTGTTGATTAATTCCGGCCACTTTCTCTCAACTTCTTGCTTTAATCTCATATCAGTTGTTCGCAGTAGAGTTTAGAATCGATGGTCCTGCCTGGTGGTAACAGCTCATAATGAATAATGCCCTCCCAATCCCACCACTCACACAGCATCACCTTGTTGCGAGTTAACCCGGGTTTCGCAACAGTCTGTGAAGCCTCACCGGCCTTTGACCACGACCTTTTTCGCACGTTCTTGTCGTACGTGATCCACTTTTCATCACCAGTTATCAGCTTCTTCAAAAATGCTTCGGTTTCATTATGTCGTAATAAAGAACCACAAATGAGTACACGGTTTATTGAGTGAGCTCGTGAGGTACCCAAATATCGAGCTTTTTTGTGTACCTTGTGTTTTTCAAAAGCAACAAAACTGTTTTGTGGCCAATTCCCAATTCTTCAGTTCTTGTAGTAAAATTTTAAAATGTATCGAATTTATTCATTATATTCACTCATCTTGACAGTACGAAAAACAAATGAAAATCACAAAAGTCAAAGTCAAAGTCAAAGTCAAAAATTCTTTATTCAAATAGACACATTTAAAATATTTTAAATCATGTTCTTATGATGCGTCCCATTCTTTTACTACCACCAGTTCTGGACGTGGCAACTCTGAGAAGAACTGGCAAGAAACTCAGAGGAATCCTTTTTTTTAAATAAATTATATTTTACAATGATTAATAAAGCAGTATTGTTTCAGAGCAACTCACTCCCAAGCAGTTTTGTCATTAACATAATCAGAAATTTTATAATAAGCCTTTTTACATAATTTATCTTGGACATATCGTTTAAACTTGTTTGTTGAAAGATCTCTAACATTATAAGGAAGTTTGTTGTAGAAGCGTATACATTGCCCCATAAAACATTTTCCTAATGTAAATTTGGAATTATGTTCTTTAAAATTTAAACTTTCAATGATACCCAAACCAGCCAGATACAAATAGTATAGCCAAAGAGATTTTATTACAAGTTCATACATACTATAATGCGAAAAGACTTTTCTATACAGGGTTATTTTTAAAACACCAACAACCTTTTGGGGAATAGAAGTACTCATGATTATGAAAAACTTTTATTATGGGACCTATTTTATTCCTACTCCTCATGGGTCGGCCTTGAAGGGACCGGGGCCCATGTGCCCCATTCCCGAAGGCCAGGCCTAGGGAGGCAGCCGGCTGGATTTCTAACTTAACCTAACCGATTATCATTTGCCCACAATCGGTTCTGGCACTCGCCGGCCGCTGCCGCGAATACCAAACGTTGTTTTATGAGATAAAATAAAAAAACTATGAATAATTTACCAAATAATACGTTATTAAATAAAAGTTTATCGGATGATTGTTTTGTTAAGTGCATAATATGGTAAACTTGTTGTTGTATAATGATGAAATAATAAATTATATGTTTGCCTATCGTTGCCGGTCACCGGTTTAAAAACTACAAACTAAGCAATCTACGAAACATGGCGTTCCCTGTAGGACTTGTATTTCGGCTCAGGACGCTTACTGGCGGGGGATTACGGAATTACAAGTTCAGATTTTTAGGGGAGTTTTGTGTATATGTCCCTCTACTTTACAGTACGCAGATCTCTCGGACACCAGAGCGCATCGATTGCTAGATATAAGCGGGGCCTGTTTTCTATCTGGCAAAACCCTGCTCCTTCCCATAGCATGCGCCTGTAAAATAGTCACGCCTGGTTAAAGTCAAAATTGTGTTTATTCATATATACACAATTCAAAATAAAATTAAATCATGTTCTTATGATGAGTTTCGTTATTTTGTTCGTTTTGCATTTTCTTTTTCTGTGGTCCCGAGTATCAAAGGCTCCCCCGTACGTAGTCTCTAGCTGCGACACTGTAATGCTAGTAGGTATATCATACGGATGAAGTCGAATCGCAATGTCCACATGCGATGGCTTAAGAGCTCAAAGTTTAGACATATCGTGATTTCGCACGCTGACCATCGAATATCCATCTATACTTATATTATAAAGATATGTATGTGAGTTTGTGAGGATGAAGTAGGATTGCCAACTTTTTTGATGCTAAAATAGTATTCTTTCCAAAACATTAGAAAAAATATAATTATATTGGGAAATTCAAGAAAAAAAAATAGGACACAAATATTTTTTGTTGTATATTATGGTTAACAAAGTCTGAAATAATATTTATAGGAGTGTCAACGACGCCTCTACATATTCTGCCTTTACGCTTTTGGTTACGGAAACTAAGCTCAATACTGCCAAGAAGTTGACGTTTACTTCGTCGTCGCGCGAGAACTGAATTACCGATGAAAATATAGTATTGTTCGCACTATATTATTTTTCTATAATATATAGTACAGTGGACTGAAATATAGTACGATAGTATATAATATAGTACGTACAGGTGGCAAAACTTTTTTTTTTGTTGTCCTCGGGCAAATGCATTTACGCATTCCCACCGCCGGCGCCGCTGCAGCGAATTCGCGCGCTGGCGATGGGATATGTGAGACTCGCCTTCTCCATAGCGTGGTATGCTAAACTCATACCACGAGGAGAAGACCCTACACCACTAAAACCTCCCGGACACTCCTTCGATCCGCAGTTAGCGGGGGCCAGGTACGCATGAGCAATCCGGCCCCCCGACGGCACCCGCGGCCAATATGGTACCGCGGGATCTCCTGGGCCACACTTACAGTGGCCCATTTGCCCAATTATAGGGACGCCCTGAGTCTAGAGGCATCCCTACTCAAATGGGACGGGTGGCAACCCTAGGATAAAGTCATCTTGGGATATAGGTACTGAAACGATATTGAAAATTATTTTACTTATACGTCGTGATTTTTTAGTCGTTGCTTATTAAATTATGGTCTGTTTTCTTGACTTTTCTTTGTTGCATGTTTCTTTTAGTCTTTTCTGCGTATTGTTTATAACATTTTCATTTATTTAATTAGCCGAGAGTGGTGTCCCCATCATCCCTCATGGTGATCAACGGACCTTGCACTGTCTGGATAATTATGATGAAGAGCGTCAACTCTATTATTCAATACTTGAATTATATTTTTTGTTCCAGGGTAAGGGAATGATGGAGAAGTGCTGGTTGGAAGGCGAGATAGAGGAAAAAGATCAGAATGAAGCCTTGCAACTGTTCTCTACGTTATATGGAGATGACTAGTCATGCTAACATATTGATATAAAAACTCTACGACTATTTTGCCGTCGAGTTTTTCTTTCTGCGTATTGTGCATAACATTTTCATTTATTTTTTGTCTTTTCTGCGTATTGCGCTTCATTTTTTCCTGGTTTTTGGTTTTTCTGCGTATTGTACATAACTTTTAGATGTCTTTTTTCCTACATATTGTGCATAATTTTTATGTCCTTCCTGTGTACTTAATGCTTATTGCGCATAAATTTTGCTCGCACTTTGCGGGCGGTGAATTTTTGTACCACCCTACCGGCGGTGCGAAAAGTGCATCCCAGCATTAGATGCATTCTTGAGCGGAATGAAGACTAGATCTTTTGTATGTCTAATTTAAACTAACCAATTTATGTCTGACCCGGGAATTTATCTCAAATGAATACCTACTCAATACACGATCATCATCTCACAAAGCGTGGTACAGGAATGCTAACAATTAAAACTCGAACAATGCGGTCCATTAATTTGTAGTTGTACACATACATACATACATTGTATACAAGCGCTGTCGGCTCCGTTAAACAATGTCGCAATGATACAATGACTGCCGACGGCCGGCTATTACACCGAAGTGTAATGTTCTACTAATACTGTAAGTAAGTAAGTGTGAGAGTGAAATTTAGTAACAGGTAAACTTTTGGTTTTGGTACAATGGTGAAAAGTTTCTTGAAATCCATTCAAATGTTTGGGTTGATTTATGCGTAACATTACATTATATTAGCTTTCTTTCCTCTTTACAACAAACACCGAAAAGTTTAATCGGATGGGACGGTTCTTTTAACACAAACGGTAAAAGATCAGGAGCAAGTTTAATCGACCCGGGTATCGAATCCATAACGGGTTAAATTTATGGGTCTGGTACGGTTCGGTAGTTACGATTTAATATTTTACCGCTAGAACAAGGAAGGAGTTTTTTTTCCTTTATTATTATGTTATGTAAGATTTAGGTATTACGGTATATACTTTGCCAATCATCAGAGGCGGCGTTAGGGTAGGGCGGGTTGGGCGACTGCCCAGGGCGCCAAATATAAAGAGCAGGCGCAGGAGCAGCCGCAGGCGCCCCTTTCTTTATATTTGCTAATGGGGAGTGGAAGTTTTCTAATGTTTATGACATTGAATTGCTGTTAGCGGGCGCCGAAAAACTCTCACCCAGGGCGCTGGTAGTGCTTAAACCGGCACTGCCAATCATATAAGTATAGCTAATAGTAGCTATTCAACAGGGCAATACTGCCAGCATTCTGAAATCACTGCCCATCGCCCCTTGTCGAGCCGAACATTTCTGAGCACATTTTGTGATAGGTGGGACTGTTCCTTGCTGGGTCACTGGATACATTCTCACATGTTGATAGTGACAGAACACTAGCGACAGTGGACAGCACTTAATTGTATGTAAGGCAAGATATAATGACTAACATAAGGTTTCTAAGGCTTTTCTTCTACTAACACAAAATGTTGTGATCTGAAACAAAGATTTTTATTATTATTATTTATCTAAGTCGTCAGCTTTACTATATTAGTGAAATTACAAAATCCTACGGAGATTTTGTAATTTCACGAGACAAGACGAGACGAGACGTAGCGGTATTTGGCTCGCTTTAAATCTTGGAGGTCGTGGGTTCGAACCCCACTCCCGACAGGAAATCTTTGTGTTAATTCTAAGATTTCTTTCCGGGTCTGGTTGGTTGAGAGACTACCCTCTGTGCCTCGGAAAGCACGTTAAGCCGTTGGTACCGATTATTATAACATAATCTATAATAAAAGTATATCGTGCGTGGTGACTATGGGAAGTAGATACCCTCCCTCGGGAGGAGGCCCATGTTCAGCAGTGGACGTTGAACGGGCTGATGATGATGATGATGAGATTATACAACGGTGTGACAGACGTCCTGCCCACTATATCGTATTGTGAACACTCTGGTATCATTAATGTGTTTTTGAGCTGTTTCATGGTCATTGAGGAGCGTTCCGCTCTACGCATTGTTTTGGAGAAGGCGTGGTTACAAATCAAACGGTTTTTATGTATATCTGATGTTCTTTAGTCAATTACTAAACTAATCAGATCATTTTTGATGATTTCAATATTTTATATTAAGTTTCTGGATTACCTATCAAATCTTGTCAAATCGTAAAATGAAAAAACCGGATCATAAAGAGGAAATATTTGTATGTATTTTTGTTACGTATAAACTCAAAAACTACTCCACGGATTTCAGTAATTCTTTCATCGTTAGAAAGCTACGATATCCAGTAGTAACATGGACTATATTTAATGATGAAGTTTCCACAGGAACGGAAGCTAGTTATTTGATATATAAACGCAATCATACAGTTTCATGTATTTGAATTGAGTGCTGACTGCCAGTGCCGTAAATAGGGCGGTGCCACCGGTGCCCAGGCACAGGGCCTAGACTCTGGGGGGCGCAAGAATGCACGAGAACAGGCAGAACTATTTTTTTTTGGTTTGTTCCTAATTGTTCATAGCAATTTAAAATCTTAATCATCAGAGTGGGTAACGTATTTGTACTAGTTAACTTGCGTTTGGGGTTAAGTGAGTGAGACACAGTATTAGGCTAAATGTCAAATATTCACAAAATATAAAAGGTCAAATATTCAAGGTCACAGTTATAGAAGCTCGCACAGGGCGCAGAAAAGGCACAACTTACGGCTCTGCTGACCGCGATGCCTAATGCCACGCGTGACGTCCCGTGTCTCCGCAAATGTGGTCCAACAGTGGTATGCAAGAACAAGTTTTTCTTTAAGTATTTACTTGAGTAGTAAGTGCCTCACTGTCGTGGTCTTTATTGCTATGGTGATAGAAATCATCAAAGTGACACCTGCCATTCCCAAGTCAACTCATAGTATCAAGTGTGTTCTTGCATTTGGCAGTACCTAACAGTGGTATGCAAGAACAATACGTAGCTTTAAGTATTTACTTGAGTAAGTAGTGTCTCACTGTAGTTTTTTTTTCGGACGTAGTTAGCCACGAATCTTTTGCTACTTCACCGGGCAAAAAGGCGAGCAGAGCCAGCCTTAATAAATGGTTTAAAAACTTCAAACTAAGCAACCTGCGCAAGTGGGCACCCCCTGTGGGGCTCGGCTTAGGGCGGTCGCTGGCGATGAGATTGAGGGATTATAACTTTTAGTATTTTAGGGGAGTTTTGTGCAACTGCCGCTTTACTTTAAAGTTCGCGGACTTTGGGTCTACGAGGGCATCGGATGGTTCTCACTGTAGTGTCTGTCTCTATTTGGTATCTACCTACTGTGGTAATAGTTTAAATATATCATTAGGCTCGCCCGCTCTGTTAGATACCGCATACTTGAAAAATGCAACAAAAAATACTACGCCGAAATCAGCGTACTCTACCAGTCATGCTCTGTACGAGAAATATTGGGTCGAAAGTTTTATTAAATTTTGGCTATATTCAAAGTAATATGCTAATTTGCTTAGGAAACTGTGTAAAAATAACACTATAAGACGGACATCGGGATCTCAAATCATCGGTTCATTTTTTTTGTTTTTAAAATATTACTAGCAGATCTTTGGGAACTACTAGTATTCTTGTTAACTCCTTATGCAAAGCTAAAAGGCTTGTATTACGAGTGGGTTCACGTCAGTAGTGCAATGGGTGGGGATCGAACCGGCGCGGCGGCGCGGCGGTCATAAGATCGCAAGTCCGACGCCCGTAGGCTACGGCCGCTGTGTCCCATCTCAGACCAATCTTAACTTAGGGCAATAAAAAAATAAAAATTCAAACCTTTTTTTTTATCCGGGGGGAAATGCATTTACGCATTCCCACCGCCGCTGCAGCGTATGCGCGCGCTGGCGGTGGGATATGTGAGACTCACCATCTCCATAGCTTGGTATGATAACTCATACCACGAGGAGAGGACACTACACCACTAAAACCCCCCGGACACTCCTTCAATCCGCCGTTGGCGGGGGCCGGGTACGCATAAGCAATCCGGCCCCCAATAAATGCATACCTGACATTCCCAAGTCCACTCATATTCTAAAGTGTTGTTCTTGCCTAAGGTAGCTAAGACTCCTTCAGACAGATCAAGTAAAGTCACAAGGCATAGCATATCTACTAGTCACAAGAGGCGTAACGGATGGATTCCGTCACAATGGGGTAACAACACCTAATTCTGGATGTGATTACATCGTACGATTTCACAGATGTTAACGTGTTATACGAGTTTTACTGTGACAGCGTCTGATTGGATGTACAGGCGGGTGCGAAAGTGTTAAGTGCTATAGATAAATGATTGGTCTTGCGCGCTTGAATGTATACCGTCGTAGTACTTGACAAATGCGGCGAAAATAGGACACTAAAATTGGCGTGCCCAAGCTAGGTACGCTCTGTACGAGGAATACGTGTGGAAAGTTTTAATAAATTTTGGTTATTATTGAAAATGTGGACACTTACAGATGCGCTAGTCCACAAATTCAAAGTCGCTTATCGAGCTATGCTTGGTGTTTCTCTGAAAGATAAACTTCGTAATTAGGTTCTCTGTCAAAGAACTAACTAACATAGTTCGCAGAATAAGCAAGCTGAAGTGGCAATGGGCTGGCCGTGTCTGCAAACAAACACTTGGAGCAAACGGGTCCTAGGTTCAGTATCGCGTCTCGGCAAACGTTTAGTAGGACGTCCCCGGGAAGATGGACCGATACCACGATGCCCTGAAAAGGGTACACGAAGTACACTGGATGCTAAGGGTGAATGATCAGGTATTGTGGCGCAAATTAGGGGACACTTATGGCCAGTAGTGGAGAGAGATAAGCTGGTTGATTGATAATCGAAATAATACCTATGCCTAATTAAATTTAAAAAACTGCGTGAAAATAACTTTAGATGTTAGAGAAATTTGAGAATAGAGAGTGAATGTGTGTTTGAGCACACACTTGAGCACACATTTGTGTATGTTCTGCGCAGATAGAAAATAAGTAACTTCTGCCGTGCCTGAAATCAGTCGTGAGGACCTTATAATGCGGATTAAGCCATCAGCCCCGAATGTTATCACATACTAGCTACTCACGCGCGGTTACACCAGCGTCGCCCCAAAATGTTGGCAATTGTATGCCAAGGAACAGGTAGTAGGGTATTCCTGAGTGTTATTACGCAATACTGCAGTCACACACTCGCCTGCCAAGCGTGGTGACTATGGCAAAAACGCTTCTGCAGAATGAGGCCCATGTTCAGCTGTGGACGTTAGGCGCGCTGATGATGATACCTACTAGTATAATAAAAAACGACAGAAACCAAAAAATACTCAAAGTAAGTTTTGTCTACTTGTTAGTCACTACATAGTTAAAAACAATGTCGCTTTCTCTGTCCCTATATCCCTATGTATGCTTAAATCTTTAAAACGATGCAACGGATTTTGCTGCGGATTTTTTTAATAGATAGAGTGATTCAAGAGGATGTTTTATATATATATAATACATCAGCATTGCACTCGTGTGGAGCCGGGGTGGGTAAATAATAAAACAAAAAAACTCGAATCTCGATTCATTTGTTTTGATAGAATTTGTCTTTTGCACTTTTGTTGTTGACCGTACCAAGGGCCGAATCACATATCCTGGCAAATCTATAAGTACTATCATTTGATTGGCCACACACAAACTATAATTACTATTAAAATAACCGTTCAAAACATTTCGTACACATATAATTTTATGGACATATACGAAATATTCCGTTTTTCCCCATACAATTTTATTCTATGGGAATGACGAAGCTTGCTAGCTTCCCACACGCGGTTTATATCTCGCCCTCCCGACTCTTAGTTTGCTAAGATGCTTCCGCTATCCTCGTAGACCCGAAATACGGGGGGCCCGCGAACTGTAAAGCAGAGCGACAGTTGCACAAAACTCCCCTAAAAAAACTAAAAGCCATAATCCCTCAATCTCCGCGTCAGCGACCGCCCTGAGCCGAGGTCCAAGTCCCACAGGGGACGCCCTCTTGCGCAGGTTGCTTATTTTGTTGTGTTTAATCCATTTATCTAGGCTGGAGCTCTGCTCGCCTTTATGCCCGGTGAAGTAGCAAAAGCCTCGGGGCTAACTACATATTTCCGTCCGAAAAAAAAACACGCGGTTTCTCTCGCATAGCCCCCGTCCCCATGGATATTTCATAATTAAATATAGCCTATGTCATTTCTGGGTAAAGTAGTTTATTGTTGTTGAAAGAATTTTTGAAATCGGTCCAGTAATTTCGGAACTTATCCAATGCTAACAAAGAAACAATACAATGTTTCCTCTTTATTATTTTAGAGATGTTATAGATAAGACAATCTCTACAGTGTATCGGTGTTAGTCATATCCTACTAGTATAATAAAAATGAAAGTTGGAAGTATCGATGGATGGATGTAAAAATCAGTAGAATTTCGATTAAAGCCTATAACGAAAAAACTACAGAAAGGATTTCGTTGAAAATTTTCACGGGGATAGTAAATAAACTGGATTTACATAAAGACAATATATCACCCTACGACCCATTGGAGCCGTATTCAATTAGTATAGATATGGCTATAACAATCAGGATCAACTGCTTAATGAGCTTTCCGAGGCACGGAGGGAAGTCCCTCAACCAGCCAGACCCGGAAATTTTACACAAAGATTTCGTGTTCTTCGTGGGAATGGAACCTACGACCTCCGAGACTTAAAGCGAGATTTATACCGCTATACCACAAGATATAAGTAATCATCATCAGCCTATTGTAGTCCACTGCTGAGCATAGGCCTCTCCCATCGATTTCCAGCGGGAACGGTTGCTAGCGGCCTGCATCCACTGACTCCCTGCGACCTTTATGAGGTCGTCGGTCCATCGTGCAGGTGATCGTCCCACGCTCCGCTTGCCAGTTCGTAGTCTCCACTGGATAACCTTTCTGCTCCATCGGCCGTCACTTCTTCGAGTTATGTGTTCTGTCCATTGTTACCTCAGCTTACTAAACCATTGAGCTGTAAGCAAACTTAGTTCTTCTGAGGATCTCTTCATTTCTGATTAAAACACGCAGGGAAATGCCGAGCATAGCTCATTTCATAGCTCGCTGAGCGACTTTGTGATTTCTTATGAAGCACACAGTGAGAGACCACATCTCAGATTCATATGACATCACTGGTAACACACATTGATTGAAGACTCTTGTCTTCAGGCAGGTATTTTGGATGAGAAGATCTCTCGAAACTTTTCAAACGCTGCCCAACCGAATTGGATTCAGCGATTGACCTGTTTCTTCAAGTTTTTTATCTTTTTTATCTTTAAAGTTATTAGCAGAGTTTTGCAGTCTACTAGTATCCTTGTTAACCCCTAGTACTAAGCTAAAATGCTTGTGTTATGAGTGCGTTCATAAGTCCGACGCTCTAGCCATTGGGCTAGGGCTCAAAGTTGGTCCAAAGGTATAAGTAATACTGATGGCAAATCGTCCTGCCCATAATGACTTTTTTTTTCTCTTTGGCTTACTTAGGTAGCGATGAGGCTTTTGCTACTTAACCAGGAATAAAGGCGAGCTTAGCTCCAGCTTTAATAAATGGTTTAAAAACTACAAACTAAGCAACCTGCGCAAGAGGGCGCCCCCTGTGGGGCTTGGGCCTCGGCTCAGGGCGGTCGCTGGCGATGAGATTGAGGAATTATGACTTTTAGTATTTTAGGGGAGTATTGTGCAACTGTCGCTCTACTTTACGCCCATTATAACAACGACTAAACAATCCGCGGTGTAATTCTTATACAACCCCATAAAGGTTTCCATGATCTAAACCATGGAACCTTTTGTTACGGTATTTTAATAAAATTTCCCATTGATACATCTAACAAGACTATTATAAAGTTTAAGCGTAAAACAATTATTATATTTTAATTGTCCTTGATGAACTGGGTTTAATAATAGTGCAGGTTCGATGCCCGTGCCGGTGTATTATGAATGTTTCACGGTTTTTTTTTGTGTTCAAAAGTAGGTCTTTATCAGTGATCTTGTGGTATTTGGAATTTAATTAAATTGTCAATTATATTTCCTTTTTTATTGTTTTGTCTTTTTTTAATTTCTTTAACAGACCTGGATTGAAAACGTTACGGTATCAGTAACTAGCTACCCGCGCGCGGTTTCACCTGCATAGTTCCAGTTACCGTGGGAACTTCTCAATTAAATATAGACTATAGCCTTCCTTGATAAATGAGCTGAAACTAAAATAATGTTTCAAATCGGAACCAGTAGTTCTTGAGATTAACGCGTTCAAACAAACATTCATACAAAAAAATTCTTCAGCTTTATAATTTATTCGTATAAGTTTTGTACTGGATCACTTTTTTACCGTCTTGAAAATAATAGGGCGTGATACGTATATGAAAAAGATGCGTAGGCATAATTATTTTATCATTTTGTTTTTTTTACTGAAAAAATGTAAAAATCGTAACGGTAACAATGCGTACCTAAGTAAGTAGTATTTTGCTCACTCTTTTCATTCATGTGTGATTGCGGCCTAGGTATTATAGGCGCCTATTTTATTATTATGCACGCGCTATGTAGAGTGTATTTCTTTTAAGTAATTTATTGGATTTTCGTAACTCTTAAAACCGAAATACTAGTACAAATATACTGTGGTCTATAGATTCTATTCCACTTATACAACACACCAACAATTAAATTCTATTATCAACACGATAAAAGAAGTCACCTAGTAAATTTTGTAGAAGATTAAGTACAGAGAATTTTCGAGACGTTATGGCGTGGCATCCAATAGGTTACAACAAATACACCAATGAGTGATTTCTAAAATGCGATATAACATCTAATATGAAGTATCTAAGATTTATGTCGGTCGGTCCGTCCGTCCGTCTGTAGTATACGTTTGTGGTGTACGGAACTAGCCGGTAATATTTCATTATACATCATTTGGGGACCGGTGTTGTGGATACAGGGTGTTTCGTTTGTGGGTTAGGTGTTATATTTTGTGGTATGCACAGAAGATTCACTTCGCAAAATCTTATAAAAACTAAAAGCCATAATCCCTCAATGTCTCCGTCAGCGACCACCCTGAGCCGAGGTCCAAGTCCCACAGGGGACGCCCTCTTACGCAGGTTGCTTTGTTTGTAGTGTTTAAACCATTTATCTAGACTGGAGCTCTGCTCACCTTTATGCCCGGTGAAGCAGCAAAAGCCTCAGAAGCAAAATCGGACCCTCGTTGCGATACAATTAAGTGCAATTCAAATAGCACGGCGCTGATTGACTTACAGTTTTATTCATTTCCAAGTTCCTTCTCTTTCTATCGCGTATCTCTAAACTCTGCTGACGTCTGACGATCGATGTTTGTTACTCTTTCACGCCAAAACTACTAAACGGAATGGGCTGACATTTTGCACCGGAATAGGTTATACGCTGGATAAAACATCACGCTCCGACTCACTGAAGCAGAGTAACCCGGGTAAAACCGCGGGGCGCAGCTAGTTATATATAATTGTTGAAATGTAAATTTATTTAAATACTCAAGATTTTTTGTAATTATCATAAGTATTTGATTCGTAATAAGTACGATAGATTCGTCTACATTATTAATAAACCTTTGCCATTTTCGTTTTCAATCCCCCTGTACCTGTGGTAGGAATGGTAAGACATTAATAATAATCGAGATCTATCCATCAAGTATAACAGTTCGCGAGCCCACGTCTCTAGAACTGTGGACATTGTTTTTATATCTGTTGAGTTGCATTGCGTAGTTTTGTTTTTTTGGGACATTTATTTTTGGGCTTATGTACCTACTCAGCCACGAGGCTTTTACTACTTCACCGGGCATATTGGCGAGCTGAACTCCAGCTTGCGCAAAAGAGTGTCCTCTTTTCCCACGGTACATGTTGCTTGGGCCTAGGCTCAGGGCGGTAGCTGACGGAGCGATTGAGCAATTATGACTTTGGGTTTTTTTGGGGTTTTGTGCATCCACGTTACAGTCCGCGGGTCTCTCGGACTTTGGGTTAACGAGGGCATAGTAAATAGGGTAGCTTTGGGTTAATTAATAATAAACGAGATCTATCCATCAAGTATAACAGTTCGCGAGCCCACGTCTCTAGAACTGTGGACATTGTTTTTATATCTGTTGAGTTGCATTGCGTAGCATTGGTTTTTTTGGGACATTTATGTAGTCAGCCAGGCTTGTACTACTTCACCGGGCATATTGGTGGGCTGAACTCCAGCCTTATTGAATGGTTTATAGACTACAAAGTAAGCAACTTGCGCAAGACTGCGGACTCTCTCGGACTTCGGGTCTACGTGGGCATCGGAAATATGGTAGTTTTGGGTTGTATTGAGTAGCATTGTAATTTTTTAACAACCCTTGTGGACTAGCGTATGTCTGAGTCTAGCTCGGAGGAACTGGGTTTGATTTCCGCGGAGTACAAAAACAATGTATGCCAAGATTTACTACCGGGCTCAGTTGGCTGGGGAACTACTCTCCGTGACTCGGAAAGCGTGTTAAGCCGTTAGTCCCGATTTATGATATTCACATACGAAGAAACAGGCCGCAGCATTATGTAGTAATAGATAGGAAAACACTGCAGTGCCTCGGAAAGCGCGTTAAGCTGTTGGTCCCGATTGTTATAACGAGCGTATACGAGGGAACAGGCAGTAGCGTTTTCCTGTGTATTACAACATAATACTGCGGTCACCATCCCGCCTGCCAAGCGTAGTGACTATGGTAAACCCCTTCTTTGGGAGGCCCATGTTCAGCAGTGGACGTAATACGGGCTGATGATGATGAAGGAGTTCTTATTGTCTCAGTTATACCTGCTGAAACTGCTCACTCGTTCCACAATAAAGTACTACATAAGTAAATTAATTTTACATTATTACAGACATTATCTGATACAATACTCGGATTGATTGCCGGGGCCGACCGTGTGAATGGTGACCGGATATAAAGCGCGCTATTCACGGTGCGACTGGAGTTTTTCGATGGACATATTTAGTAAGCCACGATTCTTATGTTACTTCACCAGGCGTAAGACGCGTTGGGCTCCGGCCTTATTGAATGGTTTTAAAGTACAAACTTAGCACCAAGTATCTAAGAACGGCTGATGATGATGATGAATTATCTATATTAATATATACTAATATTATAAAGAGGAAAGATTTGTATTTGTGTGTGTGTGTGTGTGTGTATGTTTGTAATGAATCAACTCAAAAACTACTGTGCCGATTTCAAAAATTTTTTCACCATTGAAAAGCTACATTCACCATGAGTGACATAGGCTATATTCAATTATGAAGTTCCTACGGGAACAGAAGTAACGCGGGTGAAACCGTGTGCGGGAAGCGGGTATTATGTAAAACTGAAGAGTTTGTTTGTTGAACACACTAATCTCAGGAACTACTGGACCGATTTTCAAGGGACTTTCACTAGCAGATAGCTGGTGTAATAAGAACTAACTTTCTTTAACTTAGCTAACATTCTACGCGGACAAAGTCGCGGAAACAGCTAGTCTATGATACAAATACCACAAAATATATTAAATAATATCTCTTATTTAAAATATTACTTTAGCATTAAAATATTAAATTTCTCCATTACAATAACATCCCATAATCCACTAAGGAATAGCGCGCTTACATTAATAGGTGCTATACAAAGGGACGGTGTTATACAAAAGCAGAGAAGTGTTAAAAGATGGACGGTATTATGCGCTGAATGAGACGACTGATTGCGTGTTTTGATCGCTTACACCTAGGGGATGGCATTATGCAAGATGTTGTGATGAAAATTCAGGTAAAAAGTCTTTGCTTATTTTGTATATATGTCAAAGGACGGATATTAGCGATTAGAAAGTGGCAACTGTTATAAAAAAAATTTTTTTTTTACTTAACTTGACTACTCCCGCATTAGGGAAATTGATCCATGTGCCGCGGGTAATTTACAAACACATTATTCATGGATACAAAGTACACCCAAACTCAGAACAACTGGTGGTTCAAACTCAGAACAACACGAACAATTGTCTCGAGTGGGAATCGAACACAGAACACCAGCCCGGCTAGCATAGGCAGCGTGACTCGAGCACTGTCTCGCGACACTTTCTGCAATGTGATTGGTCGGCCTTCGAAGAGTAGACTCGAGTCGGGCAGGTCTCAGAAGCCACTGAGTCACCGGTGCAGTCAAAAAGAGTTGGACGGAAATCAGTTGTCCTGGTATGGTCATGTGAAGAGGAGGGATTGTGTGGGAAGTTATATGAAGGAAAAGGGAGTAAGTGATAGCGTGATGGCTGACAACACAGAAGAGAAGAAAAAAAACGTGATGTGTCGACTACAAATAAATTGGGATAAAAGCAGGGAGATGATTATAGGATTTCAATATGATATCTTATGTAAAGGCACCGTTGGGTATAGTAAGCCATGATCGGCTGTCGAAATAGATTATTCTCTTATCATTCTATCGGGTCATATTAGAACGTCACTTAAGACTACAGGTTCAAATCCTGTCGGTGATCTAAGTTTAGTAAACTTACACAAATGTTAAATATAAAATGCGCATAACTTTACCGTCATCATCAGCTCGTATATCGTTCACTGTTGAACATGGGCCTCCTCCCGCGGGAGGGTATTTGCCATAGTCACCACGCTTGGCAGGCGGATTGGTGACCGCAGTGTTATGTTGTACCACACAAGGAAACGCTGCTGCCCGTTCCTTGCTATACGATTTTATAGATTATGTTATAGTAATCGGGACCAACGTGCTTGACGTGCTTTCCGAGGCACGGAGGGTAGTCCCTCAACCAACCAGACCTGGAAAGAAATCTTAGAATTTACACAAAGATTTCCTGTCCGGCGGCGTGGGGATTGAACCCATGACCTCCGAGATATAAAGCGAGCCAAATACCGCTACGCTACGGAGGTTGTCTTGTGAACTTTAGCGTAAAAGTTAGTTTTTTTAGAACCTACAATTAACCTAGTGCCATAGGCAGGTATAGATACAATAGTTTATAATAGCGATTCTTTAGGCTTGTGTTATTCTTGCATAATGCCGTCCACTCAAGGTACAACCAACAAAACAAGGTGTGGATGACGTAATTTCCGCTGCAGTTAACCTTTTGTGCCTACCCTCAGTTTTAGAAGGCCGTCGGAATTTCTTTGATTCTATTGAACACTTCTTTGTCTGACTGTACTCGATGATATATGAAACTTGTACAGTGGACGAGACAAGCGTTAAGTCAAGCTATTTTTTTTATTTTATATTTATGTTTTGAATTAAATTAAGGTGTTTTTCTACATGTGTTCCACAGAACTTATCATACAGAATATGTAAAGACATCAACTGTATCTGTTAAAGACTCATATCAAAAGACATAACATGTCCTTTCTTTTTCAGGTAATTTGAGGACCACTGACTGAGTACGGCACTTATTCTAACTCTGTTGTGAGCGAATCGGGCTACTTTTATATTTATATAACGATTGTAATTCCAATTACATGGCATTAAGTCCACCAAAGTACTATTTTGCGCAGTAGTTTTTTAAATAAATAATTATAGCTCTAGGATTAAGGTGTGCTTGGCGTTTTCGAATTGTGTAAGTAAATTCTCTAGCAACACAGGTTTTATTTAGCTGCGTATTTTACGTTAATAAGCCAACAATTATTTATTGATAAAAAAATATTAATTATATTCTTTTTAAACATATATTTTTTTACTTACAACCACTTTTCTAATTAAAAACAAACAACTGTTATTTATCGATTAAATATTATTAATTCAGTTTTTTGACAATTTTTTTACTTCCTTTCACTTTTCTTGTGAACTGTACTTAATGAATCGTTTTATTGTTTAATGGCTGTATAGTTTTGCTGGCTGTACAGATAATATGTTATAATTAGTGATGGTTTCTTTTCATTGCTGATTATAATGGTGATTTAAATGACCGACTGTGATTCGACCACAAAGAACTTGGACAATTCAATGGGGTTTTCTATGGTGTAATAACACCATAGTTTTGTTTGACAATTAGGTGGAAAAGTACTTGAGATTTTAATCTGATTTAAATTATTAGGATTATTTTGTTGAACATGTTATTTAGAGCTATTTCATCATCATCATCATCAGCCCGTATAACGTCTACTGCTGAACATGGGCCTCCTCCCGAGGGAGGGTTTTTGCCATAGTCACCACGCTTGGCAGGCGGGTTGGTGACCGCAGTATTAGGTAGTAACACACAGAGAAACGCTGCTGCCCATTTCCTGGTACACGATTGTTATGATGATGTTATAACAATCGGGACCAACGGCTTAACGTGCTTTCCGAGGCACGGAGGGTTGTCCCTCAACCATCCAGACCCAGAAAGAAATCTTAGAATTTATGCAAAGATTTGTTGTCCGGCGTGGGGATCGACCTCCGAGATTTCAAGCGAGCCAAATACCGCAATACCGCGGGGCGTACCTAACTAGTAGGCTATAATTTTTTTTTTTCTGGCCCACATTTTATTATGTAATTATCCCCGAGGCTTTTGCTACTTGACCATAAAATGCGGCATAAATGTAGGCTATAGTTTAAGTTAAAGTTTCTACGGGGAACTAGATCTACACGGGCGAAACTGCGCGGAACAGCTAGTTACGTATAAAGAGATGCGCGAATAAAACATATATTAGTATAATGAAATATAAAAGGAAACCGTACAGAAACATCAAAAGGAGTTTTAAGCGAAGTTTGACGTTGACCGGAATTGAGTGTCGGCCATCTTGCCTCGTAGCGGAAGCAGCCATTTCGACCCGATTGATGGTAGACGCGGGAAAATAATAGACTGGGCAAAAATTATCTCTATCTTATCTTATTTATTGTTTTTTAAATAAAAAATCTGTCATTAGCTATTGTCATTCGCTTGGTCGACCGTAACGATGAGGTCATCGCGCATTTTTCAGGTTTTTATTCCTTTGACAAAAAATATCCGGCAAAGATAAAAACACAAAATTTTTGAATCAATATTTGAAAATAAAGGAACGGTATTTTGGTTTTAGGGTGTTACGAATGTTGAAATGTCTGTCAATTCATAAACTACATACCTACTTCCTAACTTTTAATAGCATTTTTCTGAAAATCTCTTGAAATGAAATAAACACGTTTATTGATAATGTAGACGAATCGATCGTACTTACATATTATAAGTCAAATACAATGATAAAAAGATACAAAGAAAAAACTCTTGACTATTTAATAAGTATACCTTTCAAAAGTAATGCCAATGAATTTAAATCTACCAATGTGGCATGTGATAGTTGCGTATTATAAATATAATTAGAATCAACCAGCGCGGGCTGGGATTAGGTCAGAAGCATAGAACGCGTCGCGAGCCTCGCCTTGCAAGGACGACCGGACCCTATCCTAGCTTCCTACGAGTCTTTCTCTATCTACCTACGGTGTGACTCGGAGAAGAAAGACGATAAGAAACTCCAAGATCATTCTTTTTGTTATCTTTTAAAGTCTTTAATTAATCATTTGTACATTTATTTATTTATTTACACATTCTCTGTTCTTTGACTGTACTCTTCAAATTATATAAGTATATGCTTGACTACTTTTTGACATGAAAGAAATAACTTTTTTTTTTTTTTTCTTTCGTACCTAATTTCTTAGCCAGCAGGCTTTTGCTACTTCACCAGACATAAAGGCGAGCAGAGCTCCCGCCTCAATAAATAGTTTAAATACTACAAACTAAGAACCTGCGCAAGAGGGCGTCGCCTGCGGGACTTGGACCTCGGCTCAGGGCAGTCACTGGCGGGGGATGAAGGGTTTTTTTTTTAGCGTTTAGCGCGACACTTCTAATAGCTACTAAGCTCTGTATCAACACTAGCACCGTCCATCGGAAGCGGGCGTGGTTCATTTTACAATATTGCACTCTATTTGCTCGTTTGCAGCGCACACCTACGTAACACGAGCTTCAAAGACAACGCGTCTAATAGCTACGGTAATCGATTTCATGTTTTACAATTAGTGGAATGGAGGTTACGTAGGGCGTTCCATTTATATGGCGAGTTTGTTTCTCGGTTTGAAATCTTATCTTCACTATATATATATTATAAAACAAAGTCGCTTCCCACTGTCTGTCTGTACTTATGTATGCTTAGATGTTTAGAACTGCGCAACGGATTTTGATGCGGTTTTGTTTAATAGTTAAGTGATTCGAGAGAAAGGTTTATATGTATAATACATCAGTATATATAACACCCGTGCGACACCGGGGCGGGTCGCTAGTTTACTAATATATGAAGCTGAAGAGTTTGTTTGTTTGAACGAGCTAATCTCATGAAATACTAAACCGATTTGAAAATTATTTCAGTGTTAGATAGCCCGTTTATCGAGGAACGCCATAAGCTATATTTTATTATGGAGTTCCCACGGGGACTGGAGCTACGCGGGTGAAGCCTCGCACGGGAAGATTGTATTAAAATACACTAGCGTTGGACTGCTACTCTGCTCCAGTGGGTCGCAGGGTGATGTATTGTAGCTAAGATAAGATAAGATAAGATACTTTATTTCGCAAATATGGGTACAGTACATGGTGTTAAATAGTAAACAATTCAGCCATATTTTACCATAAGGCATGCGAAAGGTACAAGACCAATAACAAACGCCTAAAGCATAGAGGAACAACTTTACATATTCAATACAGGTATATCACGCAATTACATTACAAAAAATAAACAGCCATAATCAAACAAATGCATTATTTTTTTCTGAAAAGTATTCAGAGATATTGTAATAGGCTTTTTTCACTAAGAAGTTACTTAATTTTTTCTTAAATAATGGCACGCTTAATGCCTTCCAAGACATCGGTAGCTTGTTGTAAATGCATGGGGCCATGCAGAAAACACTCTTACGCATGAGTGCTGTATTTGCGGTCTGCAGACATAGCTTGCTATCGTCGCGTCTATTTCGAGGAACTACCTCTGCGCGACGTGTAAAGCGATTAGGATTAGTTTTGACAAACACAGCTACTTCAAGAATGTACAAACAAGGTAGAGTCAGTATATTAAATTGTTTGAAATATGGTACACAGCTGTCAGTAGATTTTAACTTGAACATAGAGCGAAGGCATCTTTTTTGGGCTTTAAACACTGTTTCTTTCTCGGTCGAATTGCCCCAAAATATCAGACCATACCGGAGATGTGATTCTACTATGCCATAGTAGGCAGTTAGGAGAGCATCTGTAGATATAATAGATGACAGGCAACTCAAAGCATATGCTGACTTATAAATTTTCTTATTTAAAATATCTAAATGTGTTTTCCAGTTCAATTTTTTATCAATTTGGAGTCCTAAAAATTTTGTGTTTTCAGTTTCTTGTACAATATAGTTATTATGGTGTATATTAAATTTGCTTTTAAAAGGATTTCGTTGATTGAAATATATCATTTTAGTTTTATTTAAATTTATATTTAAGTTGTTATCATCTAACCATCTCACTACTGAAGTTAAAGTTTTATTTATATCTTGTTCGTATGTTTGTACATTTTTGCAGTCTATAGTCATAGTACTATCGTCAGCAAACAGTGTAAATGGATAGTGTGTACATTTGGGTAGATCGTTTATGTACAGAATAAATAAGAGCGGCCCCAATACACTGCCCTGCGGGACACCAAATGTGACTTCGCGTTCTAAGGACTGGTAAATTTCTTCTGTTTTAGTTGTAAAATTAATTGTTCTAATTTCTGTAATTTGTTTGCGTTTTGTTAAATACGATTCTATGAGTTTTAAGACATTGCCTCTGATGCCACAGGCTTCCAATTTTGTCAAAAGAGTAGGAAAATGCACATAATCAAAAGCCTGCGTCATATCGCAAAATATTCCACAGACAGGCGTCCGTCTATCCACGTTCTTTGTAATGTTGTATAAAAAATCGTATATAGCCATATTGATTGTTTTGTGTTTTCTAAAACCCTTCTGTTCCTCGCATAGTATGCGATTATTCTCAACATAGTTATATATTGCCTGGTAGATAAAATTTTCAAATATTTTTGAAATGATTGGAATTAATGCGATGGGACGATACGATTGCAAAAGGTATCTATTGTCTTTTTTAAATAGTGGCTTTATGATAGATGTTTTCAAAGCATCTGGGTAAATACCTGTGCTGATACTAAGATTTATTATATGGCTGAGGTGCCCGCAAATCTCCAATGATACGTGTTTAAGTATCTTAGTATTAAACCGTCATAGCCCACGCTGTTAGTGTTTTTTAAAGATTGTATGTGTTTGTGTATGTCATGTGGTAGACAAGGAGGCATAAACATTGATTTACTACAGCTGCTTGTCACATATGATTTAGGTTTGCTATTGGCAAGAAGTTTAGGTTGAATTTTATCAATGAAATAATTATTAAAGGCTTCAGCAATTTTTTGAGGGTTTGTTTCAATTTTATTATTCAATTTAATTCTATTAATATTACATTTAGGTATGTTGTACTTTGTACGGTTTATAATCTGCCATGTTGTTTTAGATTTATTATTAGATGCTTTAATCTCAAAATTATTTTGTGATTTTTGGGTAAGATGAATAATTTTTTTATACAGCTTCGCATAGTTTCTGAAAATTATTTTATTTGATTTATTAGGGTGTAGTCTAAACTGCCACAATAGTTTTCGTTTTTTTTGATTGCATAGTTTAATACCTTTAGAAACCCACTTAATTTTTTTAGTTGTATTTATTTTAATTCGTTTAGTAGGAAAACACAAATCGTATATGAGTTTAAAATCAGAAATAAATTCGTTGTATGCTAAATTAGGGTCATCTGTATTATATATATATGAGAAAGAAAGGTCGTTCAAGTACTTTTTAAATTTTATAATATTTTCCTTATTGTAGTCTCTTGTAACCGCAAACCAGTAGCCAATATTACATATTTTCTTGACCGGGCAGCAAATTAATTGAGCTGTGTGATCAGACAATGCAAACTCGAGCACATCAGTCTCACATTGTTTATTAAAATTATGCGCGAAATTATCGATACACGTTTGGCTGGCCAAGCGGGTCGGTTGTTTTATAGCTAGTTTCAAATTAAAGCTCATGAGGAGATATTCAAATGCATTTGTTTGGCTATTCTGCTTTAGCATGTCTATGTTAAAATCTCCAGCAATTACAATATTCTTACTTTTAGTAGGGCTTAATATTTGCATAAGAGATTCAAGTTTATCCAGACAGTCATTGAGATTATTAACATTCGGCACCCTATAGATACAAACAATAATTAAATCGTAATGAATAAGCTCTATAGCGCAGCATTCGAAAACGCCTTGTACTGATAATTTCGCTATTTTAGGCAATTCTCTCCATTGTAATTCTTTATGAACAAGTATACACGCTCCTCCCCGTTTTTTATTTTGTCGACAATAACAAGCTGCTAGACTGTAATTAGGTATGTACAATTGATTTTGATAACCTTCCATAATGAAATGCTCTGTTATGCACAAAACGTCTACATTAATTGATTTATTCCTTAAATCGTCTAAACAAATAGTAAGGTCATTAGATTTGTGTATTAGGCCTGCGATGTTTTGATGTAATACATTGATACATTTATTCGAGAAAAAACTGTTTAGTGACGTTTTTTATGCATTCTGAAGTAGAAGATAAATTGAATTCCGCGTTAGGGTAGTCGTAAGTAGAAGAATACACAAATTCATTGATCATTAGTTTAAGGTTTACAAATATATTCGCAATGCCGTTATTATTAACTGTGCCACTTTTGTATCGAAACATTTCATAATCATAGGACAGATAAAAATTAGAGTCGAACAGATACGCGTAGTTATGAGTACATGCATCCAAATATAACAGGCTATTAAAAGTTTCTATTCTTCTGTTGAATACCATAGAATATTTATCCATTCTAAACGTAGGGGCACATATTATGACATTCGTATGCTGTATTTTTAACAAAGTCTCGCGTATATTTACAATCAGGTCAACGTAGTTGTTTGTTCGTCTAAAATCCTCTTCGCCAACGAAAATTAGGCAATAATCATCCAGTGTGTAATGCTTTAATTTTGCCTCAATGTTGCCAATAATGCTTATATGTTAATCCGTTTATAAAATATCCCCGTACACAATTTCAGCGAAATGCATTCAGTAGTTTTTGCGTGAAAGAGTAACAAACATCCATCCATCCACACATATTACCTTTTGCGTTTATAATATTAGTTAGGATTTCAATTATCATGACTATTGCTGAACGAGGGCTTCCCGAGGGTTTTTGCCATGGTCACTACGCTTGGGAAGCAGGTTGGTGACCGCAGTATTATCTGATAACAAACAATGAAACGCTGCTGCCCCTTCTCTTACCATAACATTGCTATATATGATGTTAAAACACCGGCTTGACGTGCTTTTCGAGATACGGAGGGTAGTTTCACAACTATATGCCTGACATGGGCCCCCTCCCGAAAAAGGATTTTGCCATAGTCACCACGATTGGCAGGCGATATTAGATAAAATACGGCAATATTAGATTTTACACAAATATTTCTTGTGATCCTGGCATGGATATCAAACCTACGACCTCTGACTTAAAGCGAGATTAATACCGCTAAGTCACGGAGATGATCGTCCTCAAATATATTAAGACATTTCAAAAGCATTTGGTCGTGTAATATATGTAACTGGCTGGTTGGCTGTATACAGAGAGCCTTGGCCATTTTTCAAACATAGAACGCTCACGACGTTCTCTTGTTTATTTATACGAATAAAAGACAGTGTGCTTATAACTTTTGACTGTTTCGTTTATAATAGGTCGTAAGGCCCAAGTTTACGTAAAGGCACATACGACGAATGTTTCTGACGTATAATGTCACATTCGACTTTATGCTTCTGAGCTTTAAATATTAATCTTAAAAACTTATTTATTATCATATTTTCGTCACAAATAAAACTACGAATATCTGAATCTGTAAATAATGCTTCGCATTAAGTATTACTGTAATATATTACACGTATTGATCAAACTAATGCGACAACATGATCATAAATTCTTATAGAGGGTTATTGGTAGTATGCCCGAAAACTATTTGTGAAGATTTTGCTATGATTCTATGATATGCGGCAAGACACATCGGAATTTGTTAGATTTACTGGAAAATTATTTGATCTGGAGTGCCTACTTATATTTTTGGGGTGGGTCGAAGGATGCTTAAGTTTTACCCAATGATACAGCAATGATGAAGGATGATTTCTAATCTACACAACTCTGTCTTTTGCTAGTGCCGGCCAGTTCCTTGCGAAGGACGCTTTATTTCGTTATAATATTAAAAACGAATTACAGTTGTATTTGTTCCAATTCAAACTGTATTTGTTTGAATTTATTTTATATTACATATAGCAATAGAACGTATAGTGTAATCAAAAATATCAATATGAGCATCAGGTACTCTTCTTTATGCTCTTTTTAAGAAAAAAATATTTTTACCACTTGTCAAAAGCATTGTAATATTATGATCAACAGTGATCACGCATATTTTATAAAATTTTCATTTTTTTATAAATTTTGCTTATAAATAGCTATTAATAATATCGAGGGGTAACAGCTAAATGAGCTAAGCGACAATATGAATTGTATTGGATTATATACTCTATTATAGTTACATAAAATATATAATTCACTGTCGCTCATAGTATCACTTAGCCCAACTAGACTTATACCCGTCGATACAATGTCTAACAAAATATTTCATTTTAGCAATTATCGGTCGTTATAAGCGTGTAATGTAGTATTTTCTATCTATCATCATCATCATCAGCCCGTATAACGTCCACTGCTGAACATGGGCCTCCTCCCGGGGAGGGTATTTGCCATATATAGTCACCAAGCTTGGCAGGCAGGTTGGTGACCGCAGTATTATGTTGTATCACACAAGGAAACGCTGCTACCCGTTCCTTGATGTAAACGATTATTATAGATAATGTTATTATAATCGGAACCAACGACCTAACACGCTTTGCGAGGCACGAAGGGTAGTCCCTCAACCGACCAAACACGGAATGAAATCTTAAAATTTACACAATGATTTTTTGTCCGGGGTGAAGATCGAACACACGACCTCCGCGACTTAATACGAGTCCTTAGATTTACCAAATATAACATTTCAAGAAATTATATTTTTGACTTAACCAGGGATTGAACCCAGGACCTCACTAGTTGCAGATAAACATATTACAACTAGACCATAAAGGCATTCCACAAACATGTTAAATTTACTTTACTATTTAGATACTCCAACACTGATCGTATCTACAAATAAAAAATGGCGGCACTCCCAAAGCCTAAGGTGTAAGTGAAGTCACATACGAGAGATAGTACATAATTATCTTTGTTAAGCCGACAGACAGACAAACAGACGCAATATAGCGCTATGTGTTGTGTTAAATTATACCATCAGTGGGGACAGGTGGAGATATTATGTGGACGCTGGGTATAAGGAGGTGTGAGGGTCCATTGACTCACGATATTTATAATTAATAATGAATAGAATCAGGCGTTACTTTGAACACGTCGCGTCGGGTGTTCATAGTGTGGTTCTGGTCTATAGAAAACAATACATTTGATTCGACTCAACACGCGTCACGTTTCTTCATGTCTCGTCGCGTTTTAACAATATGTTTCCGCCTTTAATCTAATTTGAAAAGACAAAATATCTAGCGTTAATTCCTCTAAACATGTATTGTGTCTATATGCTGTAATGATATTTTTGCAACGCCCTCCCGCCCGCAAAAATTATGCACATGCAGGAAGGAAAAATAAAACGTGCAAAAATACAATCACCAGCCGAAGACCCGACACTTGTTTCGCTCCTCCACGGAGCATCATCACTAATTAACACTAGATATTTTGTCTTTTTAAATTAGATCACGATATTTATGTACGATTATAGTTTAGGCTGTCAGTCATAGCCGGCCACATTTGGGTAAGAGAGCCGGAATCACTACATAATGGGGGACGTTAGGTCTCAGTGACAGCACGGGTGGTTTTTTTTCCGGACGAATATACGTAGTTAGCCACGAGGCTTTTGCTACTTCACCGGGGATAAAAGCGAGCAGAGCTGCCTTCATAAATGGTTTAATAAAAACTACAAACTAAGCCACCTGCGCAAGGAGGCGCCTTGTGGGGCTTGGACCTCGGCTCAAAGCGGTCGCTGGCGATGAGATTGGAAGTATTGACTTTTATCTTTTTTGGGGAGTATTGTGCAACTGTATAACCTAACCTAACCAAATAAGACGGTGCTACTGTTGTAACAAAACAAAAAAAATCTACTGTAGGTTTAACTTTTTTTTAAACACTCAAAACCTCGTTTGTTTATCAAATAGAAAGATGCTCAACTTACGATTCTTATAATTTTCCGGTGTCATACATCTGGCAAAGCTTGACGTACGCCAATGGAAACGCACAAACAACCTGTTCTAACTACTTAATCGCTTCAAGATCTATTAACGTGAAATATGTAAGCATTAGCATTACGTATGTGTCCCGTCCGCGAAGCTATGACAACTCCATCATGTTTAAAAAAAAAAGCATAGACCATGCGTCTATGGTAGAGGCGAGTTAATTATGCTAAATGAGACGTCGCTTTGTCTTATTGTATGTAAGTATTATGATATGGGATGTTATTTTTGCATCTTTACTAATGTATAAAGCTGAAGAGTTTGTTTGCTTGAACGCGCTAATCTCCAACTATTACTCCGATTTGAAAAATGAGGTAGTGACAAGGATTGAGAAAAGTCCTTACTTATTTAAATTGGTTCGGACTTGTAGAGAGAATGAATAAGAGGAACTTTTTTTTCTTTTCTTTTTTTTCAGATGGACATACGTAAGGTAGTCGCGATCCTTTTGCTACTTCACCGGGCATAAAGGCGAGCTGAGCTCCAGCCTTAATAAATAGTTTAAAAACTACAAACTAATCAACCTGCGCAAGACGGCGCCACCTACGAGGCTTGGACCTCGGCTCAGGGCGGTCGCTGGCGATGAAATTGAGGGATTATGACTTATAGTATTTTAGGGAAATTTTGTGCAACTGTCGCTCTACTTTACAGGTCGCGGGCCTCTCGGACTTCGGAAATGAGAGGAACTAAGGAGTAGAATTTTAAGGGCGAATGTGAAAGGCAGTGTTGGAAGTGGAAGACCAAGGCGGATGGTCCAGGTTCAAATCAAGGAAGTTAAGTAAGAAAGACAAAATTGAGAAGTAAGACAGACATGCATGAGGAAATTAATGAATGTAGAAGAGACGAAAGTGGTATGTCAAGATCATAGCAAGTGGAAGGAAGTGGTCTCTGCCTGAACGTATGGGAAAGAGGCGTGAATGTATACCTATATGATTAAGAATCATCATCATCATCATCATCAGCCCGTATAACGTCCACTGCTGAACATGGGCCTCCTCCCGAGGAGGGTTCTTGCCATAGTCACCACGCTTGGCAGGCGGGTTGGCGACCGCAATATTATGTTGTACCACACAAGGAAACGCTGCTGCCCGTTCCTTGCTATACAATTATTATAGATGATGTTATAATAATCGGGAACAACGGCTTAACTTGCTGTCCGACGTGGTAGTCCCTCAACCAACCAGACCCGGAAAGAAATCTTAGAATTTACGCAAAGATTTCCTGTCCGGCGTGGGGATTGAACCCACGACCTCCGAGATATAAAGCGAGTCAAATACAACTACGCTACGGAGGTTGTCGCCGGAGTGTTGTATTATTAAGAATAAAATTTAAATATTAGCAAAAGAAATTATTAGTTATAATATGTTGTATCATCGGTAATTATATCAATATCGAAATCTTTGCATGAATCACTTAGCAAGTGGCAAAAAATACGGATGTAGTAAGGGTACATGATAATGTTAACGGCCTTAGTCTGTTATAGCGTTTTTTTTGGTATTATTTTAATTAGTCATATTGAGTCAACAAACATCCGATGCCCTCGTAGACCCGAAGTCCGAGAGGCCAGCGAACTGTTGCACAAAACTCCCCTAAAATACTAAAAGTCATAATTCCTTAATCTCATCGCCAGCGACCGCCCTGAGCCGAGGTCCAAAGGAGGCACCCTCTTTATTAAGGCTGGAGCTCTGCTCGCCTTTATGCCCGGTGAAGTAGCAAAAGCTGTCTGTAAAAAATGGTGTCAACATTTCTTTTTGTTTTACATAAACGTTTGTCGTGACGACCATAAACACTGTCAGTCAATTTTTTTTTTTAAATTTCGGATGTTCATTGTTTTATTGTTAGTTTGTTTGCATTGAATTGGCTCCGAAACTACTGGACCGAATTCAAAAAATCTTTCAATTAACTATTTTTTATGAGGTGGTCCCTGTGGGATCGGGAGCTATGTTATGTGGGAATTATTATTTACTTAATTAAATCCTACTAATATTATAAACGCGAAAGTTAGAAAGTATGGATGGATGGATGGATGGATGTTTGTTACTCTTTCACGCCAAAACTACTGAACGGAATTGGCTAAAATTTTGCGCCGGGTTAGGTTATACGCTGGATTAACATATAGGCTACAAAACATCACGCTCCGACCCACTGGAGCAGAGTTACGCGGGTAAATCCGCGGGGCGCACCTAGTAATCTATATTTTCAAAGGTATTGTAAGTAATTAGTAAATTTAGCTGACACCTACAATGTTAGCACAGAGGGGTTAGTTCGTAGGTATCCATTATTCATACCAGTATGATATTATCAATATTGACTGTTATTATGTCTAAATATAATGAACTAGCATCCCGCGCGCGGTTTCACTCGCGTAAATCCCGTTCCCGTGGCAACTTCATAATAAAATATAGCCTATGTCACTCAGGGTGAATGTAGCTTTCCAATGGTGAAAGAATTTTTGAAATCGGCACAATAGTTTCGTAGCCAATTCAGTGCAAACAAACAAACAATCAAAACTTTCCTCTTTACAATGAACCTCCTTTTTAGGGTTCCGTAGCCAAATGGCAAAAAACGGAACCCTTATAGATTCGTCATGTCTGTCTGTCTGTCTGTCCGTCCGTATGTCACAGCCACTTTTTTCCGAAACTATATGAACTATAATGGTGAAACTTGGTTAGTAGATGTATTTTGTGAACCGCATTAAGATATATACATACATAGAACTGAAACTCAAAAAAATGTTTTTCATCGAACCCATACGTCTGGATCTATGAATAGGTCTTCAAAAATGATGTTGAGGTTTCTAATGTCATTTTTTTCTAAAAGTTTCTTCCAAAGTGGTACAATGTGTCTCCCCCCCCCTGTATCTTCTAAAATAAGAGAATAGTAAAACTAAAAAAAATATATGATGTACATAACCATGCAAACTTCCACCGAAAATTGGTTTGAACGAGATTAAGTAAGTAGTTTTTTTTTAATACGTCATAAACCGTTAACCGCAATTTACCTTTCATTCAATCAACTATTATTAACATCGATCAGAGATACAACGAACTACAAGAACGTTTATATTATGTTACTTGTTGTATTCTTGATATCAAAAATAGGTAGGCACTTGCAACTAGTAGGTACGGAACCCTTCGTGCGAGAGTCCGACTCGCACTTGGCCGGTTTTTATAAACTGACAATGTTTACGATCACGACAAAAGTAGATGTAAAACCAAAAAAAAAGGTGACACATTTTTTTTTCGGATTTTCTTACTTAGTTAGCCACACACACAACAATACAAATCTTTCCTCTCTATAATATTAGTATAGGCAACTTGTACTTATCTATCACACCAACTTAAAAGACAGTAATTCGCCCTCCCTACCATAAGTTTGCAAAGAAATCTCCGATACCCTCGTAGACCCGATGTCCGAGAGGCCTGCGAACTGTAAAGTAGAGCGACAGTTGCACAAAACCCTCTAAAATACTAAAAGTCATAATATCTCAATTCAGCGACCGCCCTGAGCTAATGTTCAAGTCCCACAGAGGACGGCCTCTAGCGCAGGTTGCTTAGTTTGTAGTATTTAAACCATTTATTAATGCTGGTGCTCTGCTCGCCTTTATGCCAGGTGAATAGGTAAGCAAAAGCCTTCTGGCTAACTACATAATGTTCGTCTGAACAAAAGATCCCACGACCTCTGAGGTTTAAACCCATTCTTTTACAGCTAACCTCCGTCAGGTTGATCAATAAAATAATAACAAAAAGAAAACCGGCCAAGAGCGAGTCGGATTCGCGCACGAAGGGTTCCGTATCATTTTCAAGAGGCTCATCAAGGAAAAAAGGGCAAAAAAAATGTTTTTTTTATGGGAGCCTAATAATTTTATTTTTAGTATTTGTTGTTGTTATAGCGGCAATAGAAATACATCATCTGTGAAAATTTCACCTGCCTAGCTATCGCGGTTTTTGATATACCGCCTGGTGGCAGACAGACAGACAGACAGCGAAGTCTTAGTAATAGGGTTCCGTTGTTACCCTTTCGCTACGGAACCCTAAAAAACATCTATTACTTATAACCGAACAATAGGCTAACCGTCATCGAATCGATATCGTTACATCGAATCCGTATCGATATTACATCGATTCTGTATCGATATTACATCGATGTTGTATCGATATAACAGATGCAGATAACGTACAGTAATTGCTATTGTTAAGTTTGAATCGTGGTGAGATGTTTTTGTATTTGTGTGGCTATGAATGTGTAGATATGTCTTGAGAAATATTGTTATACATATGTAGTTTTACTTGTAAAATTGACAGGATATTCCTTGAGCAGTACTAAATATTCTCACTAATCCTTTCCAGCATTCTGGGAACCTTGCCATGTAGAATAGATGTATAGTGTTTTTTTAAGTAAGTTTTATTTTAAGCTAGCTGCACCCCGCGGTTTTACCCGCGGTCCTCTGCTCCAGTGGGTCGGAGCGTGATGTTTTGTAGCCTTTATGTTAATCCAGCGTATAACCTATCCCGGTGCAAAATTTCAGCCAATTCCGGTCAGTAGTTTTGGCGTGAAAGAGTAACAAACATCCATCCATCCATACTTACAAACATTCGCGTTTAAAATATGAGTTTATATATATATAACAAGCGTATACTAGGGCACGGGCAGCAGCGTTTCCCTGTGTATTACAACATAATACTGCGATCACCAATCCTCCTGCCAAGCGTGGTGACAATGGCAAAAACCCTCCCTCGGGAGAAGGCCCATGTTCAGCAGTGGACGTTGTACGGGCTGATGATGATGATGATGTATAACAATTTGTCCAATTCTAAAAGTATTGAAGTTACTAACATAGCAACTGACCAATGACGAAGCAGCATGATGCTGCGATTAGCAAACAACCTAGATTTGTAGTGAATGGATAAGAAATATTAAACACTTCCCGCGCGCGGTTTCATTCGCGTAACTTCCGTTCCCGTGGGTACTTTATAATTAATTATAGCCTATGTCATTCGAAAATAGTGTAGCTTTCCAACTGTGAAAGAATTTGTCAAATCGGTCCAGTAGTTTACTGAACTTTATAGTTTGTTGCTGCTCTGTATCTTTGACAATTTTTATTGATTTGAAAAATAAAAAAATACGTATCCAATATTTTGTAGTATTCTAACTGACGGACTAATTATATTTTTTTAATTATTCATGATTATTAGCACAGTTTATTAGAAGATACTAAAATAATATTATAGCAGACACGTTTCACTCATACATATCATATTCTAACATTATATTAATATAATAGAAATGGTTATACTGTTCATTTGTTGGTTTAAATAATGTACCTACATACCTATTTATTTATGGTAAATAATTTTCATGGCTACTACCTAAGGGCTAATTTTAATTTTGTCAGAGATTTCGATATTTTTTTTTGAAATATGAATTTAAAATTGACATATTGTTCTCCTTTTCGCTGAATGGGTTCACACTGGCCATAACCATTTTTTTTGTCAACTTAGTTAGTAAGAAATAATTATAAATTGTTAATGTTATGTCTACGCTAACGCATTGGGCAACAGTAATGTTAGTGTATGTTGTATGAATAAATAAAAATATTTATATTAGTAAATGATTCAAATCAAATTTTAAGAATTTTTATCTTAAGTTCTAATCTAATCTTTTTTTTTTTATTAAAACATTTTTTTAAAAACAAAACCGATACCACTCATATCCCGTAATAGGTAACACAGGCTTTACTTTATGGATCCCAAATGCTGACGAAAACGCGCGGTGAGCCTAGCACGTTATTTGCTTTTATTTTTATTTACTCCTTTGTCGAAAGAAAATATCTAGAAGATGATATTAAAGTATTTACTACTTCTATTTAACACCCCAATCTATACTTATAATATTATAAAGAGGAAAGGTTTGTATGTCAGTATGTTTGTAACGAATTCGCTCAAAAAGTACAGACCGATTTTAAAAATTCTTGCACCATTTGAATGCTGCATTATCACTGATTAATATAGACATTATTTAATTATGAAGTTACCACGGGAACAGGAGTAACGCGGGTGAAACCGCGCGCGGGCAGCTAGTTATTAATAAAACAATAGGTCTGTCTAATCCACATTCATAGCATCAAATGGTTAATACAGCGCCGCGAGATACCAACAAAAGAAATGTATTGTCGGTGTGTACATCTGTCAACATTCCTCGTGAATCGTTGAGGTCATACGTATCACCGGAGATTAGAAACTTATTTCTATACTAGTGACCCGCCCCGGCTTCGCACGGGTGCAATGCTGATGTATCATACATATAAACTATACTTTTGAATCACTCTATCTAGTAAAAAAACCGCATCAAAATCTGTTGCGTAGATTTAAAGATCTAAGCATACATATGGACGGACAGACAGCGGCAAGCGACTTTGTTTTATACTATGTAGTGACTAACAACACCGGAGACGAACTTTTTTATTTTAATAAATATTCACCCTCGTAACTCCCGCCCCCGTAGGAACTATATTATTAAATATATTCTTACCGATATTTATCCTACTAATATAATAAACGCGAATGTTTGTAAGTATGGATTGATGGACGGATGGATGTTTGTTAGGCTTTCACGTAAAAACCACAGAATGGATTCGGCTGAAACTTTGCACGGGGATAGTTAATAAGCTCAATTAACATATAGGCTACAAAAAATCAAGCTCCGACCCACTGGAGCAGAGTAACGCGGTTAAAACCGCGGGGCGCCCACATTTAGCGGGTGATGATGTAATAAATATTTTGATCTCAGAATATTCAAAGTAATTAAAATCGCTTTATACTAAGAACTATGACTGATAACGTCAAAAGGGTACATACCTCAACTTCCGTTTGTTAATAAACAATTATGTCAGAATTATTAGCAGAAAAATTATATTAGTTTTATCTGAATCATGTATATTCGATTCTTTGATCTTCCATCTATATTATTGTAACCGCGATCATAATTAAAATTCTTAGAACTTGAAATATCATTAATAATAAATAACATTCATTTGATATAGCGAATTGTGATTATTAATATATGAGTAATGAACTTCAATTCATGATAGGTATTACGATAAAAAATAACTTTTGCGATTCGACAGTAAGGTATGTATAGATTAGCACAACTTCCGTGGCGTAGCGATATAAGTCTCGCTTTGCGTCTCGGAGGTCGTGTGTTCGATACCCACACCGGACAAGAAATTTTAGTGTAAATTCTAAGATAAGAAATCTTAGAATTTACACTAAAATTTCTTGTCTTACGGGTCTGGTTGCTTGAGGGACTACCGCACACGTTAAGCCGTTGGTCCCGATTGTAATAACATCATCTATAACAAGCGTATACCAGGGAACGGGCAGCAGCCTTTCCTTGTGTATTACAACAAAACACTGCTGTCACAAATCCGCCTGCCATATTAATATAATTTATATATATATATATAATTTAATGTATTGGAACAATATAGTTAATTTAATGTATTTATTATGGATACAGAGTAGATAGCTCCAAGAAACTGCACAAAAGACGGCTACCGCTGCGTTTTGCACGGGGACGTGCCTTAACATACCATGGCCAGCCAGGATCGCTGAGGCAAATTGCCATAACGGCCACGCTTGGTAAAATTGGTGATCGCAGTAAGATGGTGAGTTTACTTGAGCTATAGATGCTGCTACTCCATCAGCTGTAGCTGTGCCCTTTAGTAGTCTCTTACGACACTGGGAAGACTTGGTTTGGTCAACAACTTTGGAGATACTGATTGTTAGGTGTAATTGGAACCCGCCGTCTACCGCCCTAGGCTCGGCCTCGGGGAGTGGGGCACATGGGCCCTGCTCCCTGACCCATGAGGAGTAGAGACGCCTCTACACTCCGGGCTTCCCTATAATTGGACAAATAGGCCACTGTAAGTGTGGCCCAGGAGATCCCGCGGTACCATATTGGCGGCGGGTGCCGTCGGGGAGCCGGATTGCTTATGCGTACCCGGCGCCCGCCAACGGCGGATCGAAGGAGTGTCCGGAGGGTTTTAGTGGTGTAGAGTCCTCTTCCTCGTGGTATGAGTTTATCATACCACGCTATGGAGAGGTCGAGTCCCATAAATCCCATCGCCAGCGCGCGAATACGCTGCAATCGGTGAGAATGCGTAAATGCATTTCCCCCCCGGACAACAAAAAAAAAAGGCGTAGTTAGAAAATATATTTCAGTTAAATATAGAATACAGCAATGGCATTACAAAAGATGTAACAGTCAAAGGTCGGGCTGTATAGGCGCGCCCCGCGACGTCTGTAGTCTTGGCAACTATATCGATCGGAATAGTGATGTTATCGCTGCTATGGGAAAAAGTTATCGATAAAATGTACTTACATTTCCCTGACTAGCTTTACCCTCGTAACTTTCATTTCAGTGGGAACTTCATAATTAAATATAGCCTTTGTGACTCCTGGATAATGTAGCTTTCTAATGGTGAAAGAATTTTGAAATCGGTTTAGCAGTTCCGGAGCATATTCAATGCAACCAACCAATAAAATCTACGCTCTTTATAATATAAGTATAGAATTTTATCGATAACTTTTAAGTAGAAAAAAGCATAACTGTTCATCGACCATAATCATTATTAGCCCGTACAACGTCCACTGCTGAACTAAGATCTCCTCCCGAGGGAAGAATTTTGCCATAGTCACCACGCTAGGCAGGCGGATTGGTGACCGCAGTATTATGTTGAAACACACAACGAAACGCTGCTGCCCGTTACATGTTATACAATTATTATAGAAGACGTTATAACAATTGGGACCAACGGCTTAACGTGCTTTTCGAGGCACGGAGGGTAGTCCTCAACCAACCAGACCCGGAAAGAAATCTTAGAATTTACACAAAGATTTCCTGTCCGGCGTGGGGATCGAACCCACGATTTCCGAGATTTAAAGCGAGCCAAATACGTACGCTACGGAGGTTGTCTGTTCAATGATAACTTATCTAATACAAATCTAATGATTACATAATTAAATCTCTGGTCACGTTCTTGGCCCTTTATGGGTCTGTGTGTGTATTTAGCAAAGCACTTAAAAAAACTAAGTTACCAGTCCAATTTGACTTTGAATTTGGAATTGTTAATCAAGTTAACGAAATATACATTCGATTTGCCACTTAAACCAATCAAATAATATCAAAAGACTTGAAATTTCTCGAAACTTTCACCCTATACAATTATTGTTACAATAACAATTACAAGTTTAGCGAGTAACTCGGCCAGGTGCTACGTTGTACACTTTTCCCGTGTCAATTTGTAACAGGTGATATTTATTGAGTAGGCAGTAGTGTTGTACTGACACTTTATCGATAGAATAAATGTCAAAAACAATTGAAAACATTTCAAGAGCATAAGCTATAGAAGCATAAGGTCGGATTTGCCATTATACATCAGAAACATTCGTCGTATGTGCCTTTATCGTAAACTGGCACTTACCACAAAATGCTTATGTTTCTGAGATCTAGATTTAATGCATATTGCGTTTAACGGACTAATTACACTTATTCAGCTTATGTCCATAGAAAACGCCAGTTTTATAGGGGATGCGTACGCGTCTGTTCAGCTGAACGCATGCGTACGCTTCCGATACAAAACTGGCGTTTTCTATGGACATAAGCTGAATTGAGCTGAATAAGTGTAATTAGTCCCTAATATTTTCATTTGTATTGACATTTAAGGAAGAACTTATTAACTAAATTCATAATGCTAAAGGGATAGAATGAACGATTTATTATTATATTAATCGTCAGCCTGTATAGCATCCACTGTTGAACATGTGTTTTTGCCATAGTCACATACAGTTTGCAGTGTTTGCACACAAGTAAACGCAGTTACTTGGTAGATCTTGGAAGGCGGGTTCTTGTCTACAATATTACGTACAGTTTGTACACAAGTAAACGCAGTTACTTGGTAGACAATTATCATTAATGATGATGATGATGATTGATGGTGGTATGACAGTCGGAAACAATGGCTTAACGTGTTTTTCAAGGCACGGAGGGTCCAAACAGACTCAGAAAGAAATCACAACTGTACTAGATTACGTAGCCTTTGTAATAGTGACCGATTTTGACATATTTACCTATATTCTTCAAAAACAAAAAAACTCATCTTCTGACTTTTTAATATTAGTGTCGATAAAATTATTATCGACACTTATATTACATAACATCTCTAGACACATCTCAATCCTATATTTGATGCTCAATTAAAAACATAATTGGTAAACTTTCTGCTATTATTAGCTCACATACTTAATATTGTTTTCGAATTTGATAATCTTAACTGAAAACATGTGCGAATTTATGTGTATACATAATAGATTGGTTTTATTTAAGAAACCAGGTGTGTAGACACTTTCCGTGGGTTTTTCGATAATTTTCTTTCAGACAAACCTTTTGCTCAATTTCGTAATAATAATAGAGGTATAAACGCGAAAGATTGTGAGTATGGATGGATAAATGGATGGATATTTGTTTCTTTCACGCAAAAACTACTGAATGGATTTGGTAGAAACTTTTTTTTTCAGTACACACAAATAACTATATTTCATCTAAAATATTTCAGATATGGCAACAATTACAAAACTGTAATATTCTTGGATACTTATGGAACCTGTACTTGAACCTGTAGCATTAAAATGTTATTTAAATTATATTGTAAATGCTCATTAATGAGAGAAAATATGTTTTACAAATATGCTGTTTTTATAAACTATCCCCACTTATGTTGTTATTGATAAAAAAGTGGAAAATTAAAGAAGTTTAACCTTATATTCCTATTACCTTAAGCATATTTTAATCTTCAACAACACTAACTATTGTCTTCATTGTCTATTTCTTCATCAGCCATGTTCATATTGTCTTCTTCCTTTTACTCTTATATGTCATCATAAAATAAATGTCTGGAGTTTTTAAGTCGGTGATTATGTGGGGATTTAGCGGAATCCGTGTTTCATAAAGAGGATTCAAATTCAGTTCGTTTGGTAGAGATCTCTTGTTTCTGTACAATATTCTAGTCCAAGGTCCAGTCCAGTTATATTAAGCCAATACAAAAGGAGAGTTCTTTTCAATTTTCAGCATCCTGGCATTTTTTATATTCATCGCAGGTTTGCTTTGTTTGAGGAAGTAAGGCTCCAAAGCTCCTTTTAAGTTGTAGAACATATTATGTGTCATCCTGACGGAAGACAGTTGCACAAAACTCCCCTAATATACTAAAAGTCATAATCCCTCAATCTCATCGCCAGCGACCGCCCTGAGCCGAGGTCCAAGCCCCACAGGGGGCGCCCTCTTGCGCAGGTTGCTTAGTTTGTAGTTTTTAAACCATTTATCAAGGCTGGAGCTCTGCTCGCCTTTATGCCCGGTGAAGTAGCAAAAGTGTCGTGGCTACCTGCGTAAGTCAAACCGAAAAAAAAAGAAAAAATAAACCTGACGTAAGTTATTTTTTTTTTCAAAATCTTAATTACTTACTTGAATTTTAAGTAATTTTTGATGCAAAACCCAAAAAGTTATGTTGTATTTGTAAAATTATCGATATTTTGCCTTGTTATATCGGGTAGGTGATTTATGCTGTTTTTGCAAAAATTGATTTTGGCGCCTTATATAATTTTCTTTTCTGAACGCATTGGTACCATTGTTACGATTCGCCCAAAATTGGCAGTTAAATAGTTTTTGTAAAAAACCCTTGTTGAAAAAGTACGCACATAGATCGATTGTACTACCAAAAAAAAACTTTCGCTGACTGATAAGCTACTAGGTACCAAAAAAACATGGTTTACTAAATATATTCCATTTTGATTAAATGGAATCCATAAGCCATCAGTTATACATTAGTGTAATACATTTAACTTACTTTCTTTTCCCATAGTCCCCTTAATGGCAATATTCGTCGAAAAGTAGGCACTTTTAACAGTTGTTTAATAATTCTTCAACTTATTTGCTTTTAAAACACGGGGGAAATTCGAGCCAACAGTGTTGCCAACTCACAATATTTACCCGGTTCTGGGGTATTAATTAATTTCATAGGGAAACGGTTTGCGTGATTTTGACTTTTTAGTTTGTTCAGTAAAGTACAAATATAAAGATGTTGATTATTATTAGTAGTACGTTAGTAGACCTGGTTTGGGAATTATTAAAATTATGATTATAAAAGTAGGAAGGTTGTTTCTGTAAGCCGTGAATTTCTTGGGTCTTAAATAATAAAAGCATTTATTTCGTTAATTACTTTATTACGTTACTGTTTGCAAATTTCCTTTCTTCGCCCACGCAGTTTGACAGCTTCCGAAGCATTATAGGTCTTGGAGGTAATTGGTTCGGTTGCCGGGCAGGGAAAATAGTCTTAATTTTTTTAGGGTTGTGATGAACGAAAAAAACTTTAAACCGTTAGTTCCGGTTCTGGCTAAGGATATTATATTTCATGCAGGAGTTGCTTTTTTTTTGTCCGGCGAAAATGCGTTTAGGCATCCCCTCCGCCTCTGCAGCGTTCCCGCGCTGGCGAAGGTGTATGTGGGACTCGCCCTTTCCATTGCCTGGTAGCTATGCTAGTCATACCACGAGGAGAGGACCCTACACCACTAAAACCCCCCGGACACTCCTCCGTCCGCCGTTGGTGAGGGCTGGGTACGCTGGGCAATGGACATGACCCCCTACTACCTCACAAACAATTACTAAACTTTACCACTTTATAATATAAAGATTTATACTATAATATTATAAAGAGGAAAGATTTGATTGTTTGTTTGTATTGAATACTGCTCCGAAACTACAGGACCGATTTAAAAAATTCTTTTACCGTTAGAAAGCTACACTATCCCCGGATGAAATAGGGTATATTTAATTATAAAGTTCCCACGGAAACGGGAGTTACGCGGGTGAAACCGCGCGCGGGAAGCTAGTAAATAAATAATTCTTTAACGATTATATTCGTTATTTTTAAACTTGTATCTTGCAACACCAATAAAAGCTGTCTACATTTTGACTGCGAAGTGCATAAAAGCGTAGGGGTGTGGGGTTGCTCTCAACAACAATAATATTGGGGATGATATCAAATGGGACGATGATACGCGTATTTTCATAATGCTATTGGAATACCAAAATGATGTGTTGAGTTTTTGTTGTAAAATTTTATGTATTTCCGTCGGTACCTACCTAATATCTGTTGGCGCCAATAATGAACCATAGAGTTTTTACTGCAGGCGAAGAGGTTGCAACCTCTTCAGTAATTAATATTAAAAAGTGTTGTGTATGTTACTGGCCGCTTGTAAACCATAGTAACATGTTTTTGAAAATGGAACACCAACGGAATGACAGAACAGTGTGCTATTAACCTTTGACTGTTTTATTTGATTCCTAATACATAATAAAAAGAAAAAACCTAATGTCATTTTTTTTCCTTTATTATTATAATCTTAACCATTCATAACCGAATTAAACCGAACTTTACATATACCAATTTTCTTATTTTTTATATTCATCACGTACATAAGTGGCTTGCGTGAACAATATCCTCTAAGTAATATTGTAGGTTTCGAAACAAAAAAGTATTTAGTACAAGTTTTCTTTCATTATTACGCGGAAAATGACATATTTAAAGGTTAATTGCGAGCATAAAATTACTGACGACTTAAGTTCCCGGAAAGAAATCATAGAATTTATATAAGGATTTCTTGTCCGGGGATTGAACCTACGACTGTAGCGTAATTATATCTGAAAGTTCTTATGGAATCCCGGTGAGTTATAATGAAGGTAGACCAGTTTTAATGTCAAATCTATATTATGTAAGTGCATATAGATTTGACAAATTTGTAAATACTTGACCGCACTCGAGTCCATTTTTTTTTAATATGGTTTCCTAGCAAAGTTTTGCATTCTACTAGTATTCTTGTTAACCCTCGTGCTAAGCTAAAATGCTTGTGTTACTAGTGGGTTCACGTCGGTAGTGCAATGGGTGGGGTTCGAACAAGCGACCTCAAGATCATAAGTCCGACGCCCTTGTCATTGGGCTACGGCCGCTTCAGAATTAATTCTTCAATCCTAAAAAAAAAAATAACAGTTTGGCCTAGTCTGGTAAGAGGAAGCCTATGTTCAGCAGTGGACATATACGGACTGATACAGTAGTAAAAATTTATATATGTGACAACACCGAAAGTAACCTTTCATACAGATTTAACAAACTGAATTAAAACTCATAAAACAGCATATGACAGGAAAAAACAGGATATGTTTTCCAATATCCTGTCTATTCCTGTCCACAGTGGACACACAGGAACACGGCGCATCGTGAGGGATAGACGGCAAGATTTACTGCGGCATCTGGCGGTCGGCGAATGTATAAATTATTACCAATATTTGCTGCCCGCTGCTGAATAAGTGTGGGAGTTATAACTTTATTTTTGCCGCTTTTTCGTACGTTCTCGTTTGTCGGATTGAATTGTATGTGACGACCTCCTTGGCGTAGTGGTATAAGTCTAGCTTTAAGGTTCGGAGATCGTTGGTACCAGTGCCAGACAAGCAGTCTTTGTGTAAAAACCCAGAATTTCTTTCTGGGTTTAGCTGGTTGAGTGACTACCTTCCGTGACTAAAAAACGAGTTCATCTGTTGGTCCGGATTGTTATAACATGATCTTTAGCAATTGTATAATATCAGGGAACGGGCATCGTTTTCCTATGTGTGTTATTATATAGCACTGCGGTCACCAACGCGCCTCCTAAGCATGGAGATTATGGCAATAACCCTCCCTGAGCAGGCCAGCAACCACACTGTGCCACGGTCTGTTAAAAGGAGGTCAATGTTCAGCGGTTGCCGTTATGTGGCAACTGCCGTGGACTAGCGGCATAAATCTTGGTAGATGCGAGTTAGATTCCCGCAACGGTAAAAAATCTTTATGTAAAATTAAAGATTTCGTTTCGGATCTGCTTAGTATGTCTCTGTGTCTCGGAAACCGAGTTGTTGGTCCCCGTTGTTATTACACCATCTATGACGATTGTAATCCATAGAGAGGTAGAACATAGCGTTTGTAAGCTTACTGAACTACTCGACTGGAGAAATTCCTCCATCTTACAGATTCATATCAACTCGTATCAGCCTATTGTCGGCCACTGCTGAACAAAGGCCTCTCCCTTCGATTTCCAGCGGGAAAGATTGATAGCGGCCTGCATCCACTGATTCCTGCGACTTTATGAGGTCGTCGGTCCATCATGCAGGCGGTCGTCCCACTCAGAGCTTGCCAGATCGAGGTCTCCACTCCAGAAACTTTCTGCTCCATCAACCGTCAGTTCTTCGAGCAATGTGTCCTGCCCATTGCCACTTCAGTTTTCTAATCCGTTAAGCTATGTCAACGACTTTCGTTCTCCAGAGGATCCCTTTTTTTCTTCATTATTTCAATCTCGCAGGTAAATACGCCGAGCATAGCTCTTTCGATAGCTCGCTGAGTGACTTTGAGCACAAAGTAAGAGACTATGTCTCGTAATTTCTTCTATCATTATCTACAATGACTAAACACATAACTCACCTTGTGGCACACTCAGATAAGTTTTTTTTCCGGTCTTATGTAGTTACCTAAGTTTTTGCTACTAATTATTAAATGGTTTTTAAACTACAAACTAAGCAACCTACGCCATAGGGCGTTCCCTGTGGGGTTTGGACTTCGGGAATTTCTGAACTACTATCGCAGTCGAGTAAATATGTACGTTTTTGTCCTAAAAACACATTGAACCCACGACATAAGGATACACAACCGATTATCTTAACAATAGAACATTCAGTGTATTCAAACTCGATTTATTTTTCTTGCTATAATCAGATTCGAATTCCTTCAACATTGTGCTTGCTTTATATTACATCTGCGCGTACTCACCGGTTATACAAGAGTAACGAATACCTAATGAAAGTATACAAAAAAAAAATAGAAATATCTGACGGATCCAAGTGTTAACAATATTAAAATTCGATGCAAAACCCTGTCTTCTTGATTGAACGTCTACATCGCTATAGGTTACAAACCTCCCCTTAAAAGGACTGTAGGCCACTAAAATGGTAAAACGACATCGTTAGGCAGAAAATGTAAGTTTTATACAGTAAAATAAGATCAAGAAAAATAAAAGACAGATAAATGTATGGATCTTTACATACAAAACGTGTATGTAAATGATGACAGGCGTGCGCACTCGACGAAAGACGGACGGAGACTGATTTGAATTTTTGAATTTCGAACGCACGCTCCTGCGCAAGCGCATTGAATGGTGAATATTTAGGGTGGACATGTATCTCAAACATGTAAGGGAATTATTACTATGTATTATATTTTTGTAACAGAATTGGTACGTATACATATTGAATTCCGATAAATTTCTAAAGAGAGCATAATATTTTTTTAACAAAAAAACCGACTTCAAACCGTAAACTAAGAGTTCCCTGAACTGGCCTTCGTCTTCATCATCAGCTCCTTATGACAGTCACAACCCATCAAGGTGTAAAGTTCTTATCAATATTAATAATGAAAACAAAAACTTAACAAACTACTACTACTAGACAACTAGTACTAGACGTTCCTACGATTTTTGAAAGTTCCCCTCAATTTCTCTGGTCTGCCAACATCAAACCCTCCTTATCATGAGACCACCTTTCAAATATCTTTCTTCCAACAAAAAAAGAATAATCAAACTCGGTTCATAAACAACAAAGTTATTATCCGCGAACAAACATAAAAAAAAACCGTCGAATTGAGAAACCTCCTATTTTGAAGTTGGTTCAAAAGAAGACAGGTTTTAATTAATACCTGTTGTCATTCTGCAACCATTCCATCGTCAGCTCGTTTAGGCCCACTGTTGAACATGTATCTTCTCTTTAACCTTGGCAAGCCAGGATCGTTGAAAGATATTGCCATTATCACTAGGCTTGACAGGTGGTTTTGTGTTCGCAGTAAGATGGATGGTAACTAACCTCGAGCTAATAGATGCTGCTACCACCATTTTGCTGTCTTCCGCTTTGCTATGGAGGGAACTGAAAACATAAGTCTTTCTTGCGGGTCCCAAGGCAGTTTAACTTTTTCCCGGGACTTGGTGAGCCTCAGTGCTCATTGCCATTACCAGTGTGTGCCACTGTTGATCCTGGCATGCAGGAATTGCAGTGGTGGGTCTTAAAAAGATGCTGCTACCAATCTATCAACCTAGTCCCTTAATTGCCTTTAACGACATCCATAGGAAGATGTGGAGTGGTTTATTGTAAGCCAGATAATAACATGCATATGAGCGCTGGTGGGATACTGTTTTCTTATTATATAATAAGGACAAATTAAAAGTAGGTTCTACAGATATTTTTTACTTAGACTGACCCCAGATGGACTCTGTTAAGCATTCGTGTGTTAACGCACAAAAAATCGGATATTGAGTTATGCATGCTAACTCTATGATCTGAAGCTTTAGATCATAGAGTGGCGATGGTGCAATCCATTTTATTGAAAAATAATTGCAGAATATTCTAGAATACAAAAATGGTTATCGCTTATTTCCTATATGAAATTTCCTATAAAGATTTAAAACTTTAACGGTTGATTACTCAAAACTAGCTCGTTGGATTAACACACGAAGTGCGAGATTTTTGAGCGTAAGTTCGAAGCGCGCTGGTTTATTTGTTAAAAATTAATATGAATTTGCATGTTTATTTAGGGATTAATCCTATAGCGTATCCTATTTTTATTAAGGACTAGCCGGCACAACATACTTTGTCCTGTCTTACCTAAAACTATAAATTTAATTGAACGTTTAATATTAGACGTGATAGCTCTAAACTAACCGTGATGCACGCATTCTGTCAATGTTATGTCAAGCAACATTAGGTTACATTAACAAAGTTTGTATTGGCAAAAGCTCTAAGGTTACATCATCATCATCATCAGTATAACGTCCACTGCTGAACATGGGCCTTCTCTCGGGAGGGTTTTTGCCAAAGTCACCTCGCTTGGCAGGCGAGTTGGTGACCGCAGTACGATGTCGTAATATACAGGGAAACGCTGCTGCCCGTTTCTTGGTATACAATTGTTATAGATAATATTATAACAATCGGGACCAACGGCTTAACGTGCTTACCGAGGCACGTAGGGTAGTCCCTCAACCATCCAGACCCGGAAAGAAATCTTAGAATTAACGATTTCTTGACCGGAGTGGTGATGGAACCCACGACCTACGAGATTTAAAGCGAGCCAAATACCGCTACGCTACGTAGGTTGTCAATTCTTCTAAATGCTTGCTAAGGTTACATACAAACATGTAATATGATGGTTAAGTATTTTTTTATATACAAAGATTTGTCCACCATGAAATAGGGCTCACTCTACTGCCCTCAGCATATCGGAGACTATCTGAGAATTACGTCGTATTAGTTCGCATTTTGTTGAATATTTCCTTACTAGAGTTGAGTTCGTTCTCAAGACCACGATATTTTTGTTCATTATTTCTTCGAGAGCTTGCCAAACATAATAATATGTTAACTGCGACGCCTTTGGGAATTTGTAATTTTTTAACAATTGTATTTCTAGTAACTTGTTATCAGATAAACTCCAAATCACTTGATTTTATAACAAAAAGGTGGACTATGTTACTCAGGGATAATGTGGTATTCTAATAGTGAAAGAGTTATCGAAGTCCGTTGAGTAGTTATTGAGTTTATTCGAGCAAATAAACAAATTCTTCAGCTTCATATATGAGTATAGATTTTTATTATTATTGTGCAAGAGAATTAGCTGATATAGAAACAAATGTATACTTAGTATTTTGTATTTTTTCCAATTTAACACTGTTTAAGGAATTTTGAAGGTGGCTTTAATTTCAAGTATAAATTTTTCGCCCACTTTTTTTATTTCATAAGAGTTTAATTCCGACAATAACAAACACAACAAAATAAGAATAAGTGAAATCAATCCAGCGGTTCTTACCTGATGCCATGACCAAGGGAATTCGGGATTCATTTTTATATATGTAGACTAGAACAGTCAATAGAAACCAAATCTGCGCTCAAGTCGGACACATCACGTCCCTGCCTCATATCTCTCAGGCCACATCAGCTCATACAAATCCTAAGAAGGTTAACATAATGAGGTGGAATAACTCAATGGCCTATGAAATACTTAAGTACGGTCAACAAAGTATGCTGAACTTTTTATTTTTTTTAATTTTATTTAAATAAAATAAATTTAGACCACTGTCAGCTAAAGGTTAAATTGTATTCTTAGATAACTATTAAGTTGTATGGCTAAGTAGGTACAGTGCCGTAAATAACCTTTTCTGCGCCCTGTGCGCGCTTCTGCGCCCTTTTTTTGATATTATAAGTTCCTTTTTTTTTTTTTTTTTTTTTTTTTAACCGGGGTAAAAATGCGTGATCGCACTTCCTCGCTGGCGCAAGAATCACTATTATGTGATTCTTGCGCCAGCGAGGGGCATGTGGGGCTCTTCCTCTATAGAACGCGGTGCGCTGTCGCACCGCAGAGAGGACATACCCACTAAAAAAGCCCCCGGGCGTTCCTCCGTCTGCCGTTTAGTGTGAGGGGACCCAAGAACCATATGGGCCTTTGGTCATCCCCCCACGGCAGAGTTCTTCAACAACTCTCGCCCCGGTAAAAGGGCGAGAGTTTCCCTCCCCCTTGGCCCCATCGCGAGTGTTAAGCACCCGCGATGGGTACCGTCCTACTCCTACAGGGGCGCCCGGACGCAAGGCGCTCCCCGACCTACTCATGAATGTGACCCTAGGGAGCAAAGTCATGCACTCTGCTCCCCAGGGTCACCCCTTATGGCGGGAGACGACGGAGCTCAGCCCTTCGCCTCCCGCCAACGCGACGCCTACGAAGCGGGTGAGAGCTGGGATCTTGTTCTCTCACCCGCTCCGCGGCCTCTTTCTGCGAAACTACCGTCTCACAGAAAGAGGCCATCGACTCCCACGATCCCTCGCTCTCGAGCATCTTCTGTGTGATGTTCGAAAGCGAGAGATCGTCACCTACCTGAGCGACGAGCGCACTGCGCTCAGTCGCCCAAGCCGGACACTCGACCAACGTGTGATGCGCCGTATCATCGGCGCAATCACAGTGGTGGCAACGAGTGTCCGGCTCTCTCCTTGCCACCTTGCACAAGTAATGACCGAAGCACCCGTGCCCCGTCATTACCTGTGCAAGGCGGAAGGTAACCTCCCCCCCCTTGCGTCCGGCCCACTCTAACAAGTGAGGCCGGATCGCATCCACCGTGCGCGATCCGCTCAACGGCGGGTCGGCTTCCAACCGGTCTTTCCATCTACGGAGAACACGACGCCGTGATTCAGTACGCCACGTCGCCATGCCCTCCGGAAATGGATCCCGGTTGTTTAACGCCCCATCGCACCTCCGCCGGTACGCCGCGGCCAGCTCTTCCGCCTCCAGTTCCCACGGAGGGGAACCGGAGAGAAGACAGGCCGCGTCGAACGACACCGTGCGGTAGGTCCGGGCCGCCCTGGCGGCTATGACCCGCTGCGGCCTGCGCAGCAGGGCCACGTTACGCCGGTCCAGGGCGTCTGCCCATATGGGGGCGCCGTACAGCGCCATTGAGCGGATCACGCCGGCGTAAAGCCGCCGGCAACTCCCCCCTGGCCTGCCAACGTTGGGCAGGAGGCCACTCAAGGCTCCCGCCGCCGCAACTAACTTCGGGGCCAACCGTTTAAAGTGGGCCCCGAAGCTCCACCTGCTGTCGAGGACGATGCCCAAATAGCGCATCGTATCCCCGACAGGTATGGAGGTACCGCCGACTACTAAGTGGGAACCTGCAGGGGGCGCTTGCCGAGGTCCCCGCCTATGAAAGGCGAGGGCCTCGGTTTTATCAAGCGCCACCTGCAGTCCCAGCCTCCGTATGCGAGCGACCACCTGGGCCACACCGGCTGTGGCCGAGATGATCGCCCGCCTATGATCGGGGCCCCGGGCGGTCACCAGAGTGTCATCCGCGTACGCAATGGCGGTGACACCCGGGAGCCGTGAGTCCCGGAGCGCCCAATCAAACCCTATGTTCCACAGGAGAGGGCCTAAGACCGACCCCTGTGGAACACCCCGCGAGACGGGCCAACGCGCTATCTCGCCGCCTGCCACCGGATACACTACCTCTCGCCCGCGCAGGTAGTGTCCGATGAGTACCCGGAGGTACCCAGGAACCCTATGGTATCGGAGGCCCTCCTCGATACATACCCAAGGGATGGTGTTGAAGGCGTTTTTGATGTCTAACGACACCGCCATCAACACCCCCCCCTGCTCGGTCGCTTCCCTAGATAGGGCCTGGAGCCGAGCGATCGCATCCAAAGTGGACCGACCCCTACGAAAACCGTATTGGTCCCCGCAGAGATCGGGACCCGCCTCACTAAGATGTTTAGTGAGGCGTCCCGCGATCACCCTCTCCATCAGCTTACCCAATTCGTTCAAAAGAACGATTGGGCGATAAGCCGATGGAGATTCGGCCGGCCGGCCCTCCTTGCTCAGAAGGACCAACCGACCAGACTTCCAGGCCGACGGGAATCGACCTTGCCGCAGGCATGCATCGAAGAGGGCGAGCACAAAGGGCTCAAACACCTCTACCGATAGGGCCCAGGCACGTCCGGGTATCCCATCCGGGCCGGGGGCCGTAGCCTTGCCAGACAACTTGGCAACGGCCACCCCCAGCTCCGCCGGAGTAACAGGCGGCACCTCAGTGTCATCACCCTCGGTTGGCACAACGGCGTCTTCGTCAGGCGCTGCCATAGGGGGCGGAACAAACTCCGCGTCTTGGCTGGGAAAAAGCCCACCAACCACCATATTTAAAATGTTAGGCTGGAGGCTCTCTGTGACCGGTGGTGCCCAGGGCCGCAACTTACGGCGGACCCCTTTGTATGGGCGACCCCAAGGATCGCGGTCTAGAGCCTCCAGCGTTTTCTCCCAGCCAAGATCTTTTGCTTGCCCTATGGCAACGCCCAACTGACTCCGGCTCTCCCTATAGGCGGCGTAGGTCTCTTGCACGCGGACCTCGTCCCTCGGCCTCCGACGCTGACAGCGGGAGTATATTCGGCGGAGGGCGGTGCACTGAGCTCTCAAGTGCTCAATCGCACCGCTCCACCAATACACCCGCCGTCGCGGTGGACACGGACGAAGCCGGGGCATGGCTGTGTCACACACCCGGGCCATGCACTCCCCGAGTTCCTCCGCGGCCACGTCGACGTCTGAGGCCGGGTTACAAGGCCGCGCAAACCACGCCTGGACCAGGGCTGCTTCCACCAATAGCTCCCGGTCCATTTTCCCGAGTGCCCACCTCGGACCCTCTCGTCCGGGCCGCGAAGCAGGGCGAGCGGCCGGAACCGCGGAGGACGCGGAGACGCCGATATCAATATACCGGTGATCCGACAACGTCTCCACGCCCTCTAACACCTCCCATTGGTGAACACGGCGTGCCAGGGCGGGGGACGCAAACGACACATCAACAATCGAACCGCCCTGTTGCCTCACGCACGTGTCCACGGTGCCACGGTTCAATACCACTAGGCCCTGCTCCGCAACCCAGTCTTCGAGGGTCCTTCCTTTAGGGTCGGACCTCGGACAACCCCATGCCGAAGACTTGGCGTTGAGGTCGCCCACCAAAATGATGTCGGCGTGATTTCCCACCCCAACTAGCAGTCGACTGACCTCGTCCAGGTAAACCTCGAACTCGGCCAGCCCGCTGTTAGGGGAGAAATACATGCCGACGATGGTGAGCGACCCCAACACCGCCTTTACAAAGCCCCGCCCTCTTTCCACATTGAAAAAGGGCGGGGTGCCAACCGAGGGTGACGAAACCAAGGTCACCAAGCCATCCAGGTCCCCGACATAACAAGGACGGTCGGGGATCATGTATGGCTCGGCGACGACAGCAATATTGCTCAACCGCTGCGCCATGGTCTGCAGGAGAAGATCCTGGGCCCTGGCGCAGCGATTGAGGTTAGCCTGGAGGAGACTGAACACGGACCTATCCATCGATAGCCGTGTCCATCTCCTCCTCGAGCACCCGCCTCGCGGTTCCCTGATCCGACGGGATCATCGGCCTCAGCACCTTGCGCACGGGCGGCGCCTTGCACAGCTTGGAGCCGATACTGTGATCGGCTTCCCTTCCCGCCGAGGTGCAAATAGCGCACCTCGGTTTGGAGACAGTGCAAGACGCCGCCTTGTGTCCCGACTCCGAGCAGCGGAAACACAGACCCGAACGGTCTGTGTCATCGCAGCGGCAGCCCACGTGACCCGGTATTAAACACCGGAAACAGCGGAGTGGCCTCGGGTCCAGTATGACTACCGGAACCGAGACCATCCCCACCTTCACGCGGTCTGCCGCGCGCAACCGCTTCGCCACCGGAATCGGGACCGCACAAATGATGGTGCCGAGACCGAAGTGATCCCGCCTTATCTCGCCCGCCCGGATTACGGAGGCTGGGCAGTCCCCAACCTTCGCCAGTGCAGCGGCAACCTCCTCAGGAACGGTGCAATCGTCGAGGCCTGAGATCCTCACCCCGATTGTTTTCTCGGGGCGAGTAATTTTGGCTACTGATGGATCTATATGAACCATCAGCGCCTCTCTCAGGGCCTCGGCTTTTGCACCGCTATTGGCGCCGGGGATCTCTAGGATCCGCCCCCCCGCCTGCCCCACCCGGAAACGAACACCCTGAGTGATGCCCAGGGCGTCCGTGTCCACAAGTCGGGCCTTACGAATAACGTCGGCGTAAGTGGCACCGCTCTTCTCCGCTTCCGGAGAGAGCGTTACCACCACTACCGACGAGCGAGGGGCGCGGAGCCGTCCCCCACGGTTGCGGTGACGTTTGCCTTTTTGGGCGGCGTCCTGCTTTCCCTTGGCGGCTTCCCCCTTGCGGGCGGCTTCCGCCGCGGCGGCCGCCTTCCTTCGGGCCTTCTTTTCGGCGGCGGTTTCTCTTGTGACGAAACCGTCCGCATCCACCCTCGGTCCCGCACCTGCTGCAGGCGTAGGCACCGCGGGATATTATAAGTACCTACCCTAGCTTGAGCTATGCTATGTATAGACCTACTTTATTTTATTAGATAAATAAAGCACAAGGACCTTGTTGTTGGTGGACCAATACTCTAATATTTTTTTAATGAATTAGTAGGTACTGATGTGGGCAAACTTTATTGAAGTTGACCCTTCGCTTATTACCACCATGTACTGTGTCTCTCTCACTAAAACTCAAACGCAAGTTCACTTGTGCAAATGCGTTGCCCATCCTGATGCTTAACTTTAAAATTTTGGGCTACTTTGGTTTCATATTTCTATGATATAATAACACCCTCCAAATTCAGTAAATTGTAAATGAATTTAATGTTAAGTATGCACTTGGTATGGTACAGTTTTAAATCTATACTTACTATAATAATATCATAAAGAGGAAGATTTGTATGTTAGTATGTTTGTAACGAATTGGCTCAAAAAGTACTGGACCTATTTTAAAAATTCTTTCACCATTTGAGTGCTACATTATCGCTGATTAATATAGGCTATATTTTATTATGAAGTTCCCACGGGAACGGGAGTAACGTGGGTAAAACCGCGCGCGGAAAGCTAGTAAGTTATATGTAGGTAAATATGTATGTTTTGTCTAATTTACCAGAAATTTTTGATGATACTGGATTGTAAGTAGGTACGTAGGTTGGAATCGAGCGCTATGGGCGCAGCGGGATCTTATCAGGGACAAACCGAAAAAAAAAGAATCTGCCTGGTCTGGCCATTTTGCGCCCCCCAGAGTCTACGCCCTGTGTCTGGGCACCGGCGACACCGCAATATTTACGACATTGAATAGGTTAAACATCAAACGATATTTATAGAGCTTACTGTCTTAGATACAGGAGAAATTATCTATTTAGTCCAAGTCCTCCTATTATCAGAAAGAGAATAGGAGGAGTGAGAACGACTTAAGTTTTCACTTCCCTCCATTACAAGGACCCATTCAATACATTTAACAAACAAATTCTTCCTAACTAGAGCTCCGCGGTCACCACCAAAGCAAGTATTTACATTTTGACAACATCATTCCTGTAACGGTAACATTTATAGGTTTAAACTTAACATCTTAACGCTAACTGAACTAAACATGTGTTAACAATTGTTGAGAAAAAGTCGGTATTACGCAAACGCAGCACACTTTCTATGGAAACCCATTAGATACACTAATGACGTGTGCAAACGATGGCTTCACCTCGTTAAGGGTACAGACGGCTTTTAAAAAAGTAAAGAAATAAGCTTTGGAAAGACCAATTTGTTTAGTATTAAATAGATATTAAATTGTATCTCAGGACAACCTCCGTAGCGTAGCGGTATTTGGCTCGCTTTAAATCTCGGAGGTCGTGGGTTCGATCCCCACGCTGGACAGGACATCTTTGTGTAAATTCTAAAGATTTATTTCCGGGTCTGAGGTTGAGGGACCCACCGTGCCTCGGAAAGCACGTTAAGCCGTTGGTCCCGACTGTTATAGCTTCATCTATAATAATCGTATATCAAGGAACGGGCAGCGTTTCCCTGTGTGGTACAACATAATACTGCGGTCACCAATCTACTTGCCAAGCGTGGTCACTATGGCAAATACCCTCCCTTAGGAGGAGGTCCATGTTCAGCAGTGGACGTTAAACGGGCTGATGATGATGCTGCTGAAATTGAATCTATTAACGGGCTTGTATAGTAGTATGCAGTGCTAAAATTAGCTGTCTTTTTTCAGATGGACATTATATAGTTAGCTAGGAGGCTTTTGCTACTTCACTGAGGATAAAGGCGAGCAGATCTCCAGCCTAAATAAATAGATTATAGCAACCTGCGCAGAAGGGCGTGTGTTCGTCCGTCCCTGTGGGACTTGGTCCTCGGTTCAGGGCTTAAAGAGTTATGATTTTTAGGGGAATTTTGGGTGAATCGCAATGTAACTGAAAAATACGTCAGGTTATTGCTTACGGTAAGGCTTAAAAGGGCTTACAGCATTATCCGTGGGGTAGCGGTATCAGGCTGTTTCAAATCTGGGAGAACGTGGGTTCGATCCCCAGACCGGACAATAAATCTTTTAATTTTTCAATAATATTTTCGGGTCTGGTTAGTAGAAAGACTACTCCCTCTCTCCTCAGAAAGCACGTTCAGCCGTTGGTCCCAACTTTTATAACAGCATGTATAACAATAGTATACCAGGTAACGAGCAGCATTGTTTCCCTGTGTATTACAACATAGTCCTGCGGTCACCAACCCGCCTGCCAGGCGTGGGCACTATGGCAAACACCCTCCCTCGGGGAGCCCTTCTTGAGTAGTGGACTTTAAGCGGGCTGATGATAATGAAGATCAGAAACTTACAAATTTCAAAATCAGTTTGAAATTGTAAATTGAAAGGGTGTATAAATCAAAATACAATAAGCCAGCTTCAGTGCATAGTTTGACAGCGGTCTATCTTTTCTTTTTATTTATTCGGTCTCAGAGTATACAAAGATAATATTTCGGAGCCTTTAGTGATATTTATTTCAGTGTGACATCCATTGCAGGGCTCTAGTGGTTTTATCCCACAATCTGTGGTGTTACGTCGTATACGGGGTAGTAAATACTGGCGACAATACGGGGTTGGGGATACGGGGTACCTATTGTTTCTGAGAAATGTAGGGATGTACATGCTGTGTAAACGAAGTATATCGATGAAAAGTTTTAAGTTGAGTTTTTATTATTTACTAGGTTGTGCTCCCGACTTATAGTTCCTTAATCCTCACCAGTAACCGCCCCGAGCCGAGATCCAAATCCTACAGCTGGCGCCCTCTTGCGTAGGTATTTAAGTTTATGGTTAAAAAATAATTAATAAAACTGGAGCTCTGCTCGCCTATATACTTGATGAAGTAGCAAAAGCGTCATGGCTAATAATAATATGTCGGTCAAAAAAAAACAACGTTCAGCTGACAGTAGCTAGCCGCAAATGCCTCCATACAAAACCTTATAGTCATTGGACTAATATCGAATAAGTAGGTAATCCTTTATGCCCATAAGTGAAGTGAGAAAATTTATTAAACACATTTAAATTCCGCACATCCTTTTTCATTTCCAATCTATCGATAAAGTCATGGCCTTAAAGGTACATCCCTACAGCTGTCATAATCTGTCACCTCAACGCCGCAGATTAAATGAGTCCGACCACTAGTAGGTACGTTGTGGTGCACACAACTTTAAATAGAGTTCAGGTTCCTAGCAAGTACAAAAGGCTTTTGGCACCTTAGAAATTGAACAGCTTAGAATATTCACTAGTATGTTTATATTTTTCTAGTTAGTTGATAAAGTAACGAGGCTTAGGGTGGTTAAACAAAATAACCTAAACCAATGGAGTTCAACAGGACTTTTAAAGTTGAAGTTTTTTTGTTTTGTTGCAACCGCAGCATAGTCTCGTAACTAGACTATGCTACGGATCTATACCATATTTATATTCTATACTCTCGTTTGGCAAGGTCAAGTGTACACTTCTTTACAAAACTTGGTAACTCTTTACAACTCATAGTTGTTGAGGAATATGGCATCCAATGCCCTCGTAGACCCGAAGTCCGAGAGGCCCGCGAACTGTAAAGTAGAGCGACAGTTGCACAAAACTTCCCTAAACTACTAAAAGTTTCGCCTAAGGGACCGCCCTAAGCCGAGGTCCAAGCCCCAAAGGGGGCGCCCTCTTGCGCAAATTGCAGTTTTTAAACCATTTATTAAGGCAAGAGCTCTGCTCGCCTTTATACCCGGTGAAGTAGCAAAAGCATCGTGGCAACGTACGTATTCCATCCTTTTCAGCCATTTTTCACGTTACTAGAATATTTGTTAACTCCGGACATAATATATATTTCTTTTGCTTTTTGTTTTTTTTTTTCTTAATATTTATGTACCTAAAGATGCATAGTAACGTGAATGACGTGTCGTCTGTCATCAGATATTTAGCGGGCCGTTGGTTGGCGTTGGTTCAGTCTTGTCTCGGCGCACGCGCATCTAATTTGGTTTAACGAACTTATTTTTAGTTTTATGATGGTTTTAGAAAGTGTCCGTCTTATTACTGAGGTTAAGTATTTTAGGATAATATCATGAAGACGACATTTTTGAATAATCAGCCGTGAAAATATTAGAACAGCATTATGGGGTGAAAGCACTAGTTTTATGCTAGTGTATGACTAGCTTCTGCGCGCGGTTTTGCCCGCGTAACTCCCGTTTCCGTAGGAACTTCATTGTATAATATATCCTATAGTGTTTATCAATAAATAGGCTATCTAACACTGAAAGATTTTTGTAATTCGGACCTGGTTTCTGAGCTTAGAGCGCTTAAGCAAACAAAATTTTCAGCTTTATAGTATAGACTAGCGGCCCGCCCCGGCTTCGCACGGGTGGACTTTTATAGCCTATGTTACTACTCAGGGATAACGTAGCATACTAATGTTGAAAGAATTATCGAAATCCGTTAAGTAGCTACCGTAGTCTAATTGGTTAAGGCATTGGGGGCTTTACCTAAGATGCAGGTTCAAATCCTGCGGGTGGTCGAATGAGTATAGATGGGAAGGTCAGGTGTCATTTTAATGATTTCTATCATGATAGCACTGAATTAGCCCATTTACGTCCACTGCTGAACATGGGCCTCCTCTCAACAGACCTTGGCAAGCCAGGGTTATTGAAGGATGCCGGATTGCTCATGCGTACCCGGCCCCCGCCAACGGCGGATCGAAGGAGTGTCCGGGGGGTTTTAGTGGTGTAGGGTCCTCTCCTCGTGGTATGAGTTAGCATACCACGCTATGTAGAGGGCGAGTCCCACATATCCCACCGCCAGCGCGCGAATACGCTGCAGCATCGGTGGGAAAGCGTAAACGCATTTCCCGCCGGACAACCTATCACGATTGCACTGAATTAGCCCATTTACGTTCACTGCTGAACATGGGCCTCCTCTTAACAGATCTTGGCAAGCCAGTTGCATCAGCGAATTTTAATGATGAATTTTCTTTTATTCATTGTATATTCATTGGTGAAATGAGATGATAAGTGGGTTTACAAGTGCCCGATGATTTGAAGAGAATGATTTGAGAATTTGAAGTGAAAACTGAAAACTGATTCAGTAATGTACTGTTTCAGTTATTCTGGTGTAATAAAACTAAAGGGCGTTGGTTTGCGGATTGCGGACCTAAAACTGATAATATAAAAACAGAAACTGACCGACTGATCGATTAACGCCCAGCTAAAACCGGGTTTAGAACCATAAAATTTCGCACAAATAATCGTAGGTGTAGGTGTGCACGAAGAGAGGATTTTTAAAAATCCAATTTCTTAAGCGGTGAGAAGGGGTCGCAAAGTTTGTATGAAGAAATCGAACGAAGTCGCGGTCAGCAGCTAGTATAGTATAATTAAAGGCTACAAGCAAATGTCCAATTAAATAGATTTCGAGAAAAATGCAATTAAAAGTTTGGAAGTATGGCGTTTTAGATAATCTCAATTTTTTTTTTCGGTCAACAAGAGCCAGTTCAACCAGTGTCGTTGAGTGTTATTGCCATAATCACGTGAGTATCCTTCAGCTGGTAGATGCTGCTGCCCATCCATCAGCTGTATGTCTCTTAGTCACCTCTTACACAACCCATGGGAAGACATGGGGTGGTCGTTCCTAAGCCGAACACCACACACCTAGCTCATATAATAAATTAAGTAAATTACTAAATAAGTTATAAATTAATTCTGTGGCCATCGGTAAACAAAAGTTATCTTTTAAAAGCTTTTAATTGATGTAATAAATAATGCACACTTGAACATTTTAGGGTTGCTTTATCTTAACCCTTTGAGCATGGGCGTAGCGAGAGGGCAGGGAAACACAGTTGTGTCTTGAACTCTAATAGTAATAACCATTTTATTAAAGGCAAATCCCGCTCTAAGGACATTAATCCCTGTGTCGCGGTGGTTTATACCAACATTTAATTCACGGAGACAACCACATCCAGAGTCTGGACCACTATCTGTGGTTCACACAAATGATTGTCGCGGACGAGAATCGAAAACAGAATACCGGGTCTGTAGCAATTACCGTAACTACTGTACCATATATACCTTATACATTTTTCGTTCTTTTCTTAATTGGTATAAACATAGTAAAGAGTCAAATTTGGGTTTTCAAAAGTCAACCAAAGCAATAATAACGTAACATAACTCAAACCATGTCAAATCAAATTCAGTTTTTGACACATGAAGTCCATAAATCGACCATTACTTCTAAAATAACGTTTGACGTTCACTTCTGAATGAAAATGAGTTTCAAAGATTAACTTACATAAAATTATTAGTTTATTAGTTAGTTTATTAAATAAAATTAACACCTTGATTTCATGCTTTCGGAAACTCAACTTAAACAACCAGAAAAGTCAGAGTTGATGAGGGAAATTGATATAATCACCACATTTCGCAGGCGGATTGGTGATTGCAGTAAGATGATAGGTAGCCTTGTGCTGATAGATGCTGCTGCCCATCCATCCCAGATATAAACCTATCCTTTAGTAGTCTCTTACGACACCCATGAGAAGAAATGGGGTGGTCTTTTCTAAGCCAGAAACCCAACGAAACTCATTTAGAACTTATTTAGTGTTTTGACAGTTAATGATTAACATATGTCAACATTGATCATTATTTCAGAAACTCAATATCAGAATCGGATTGTAACTTACTTTCAATTTTGCCCCCCCTGGACAGAAAGCTGGGTACGCCGACGTTTTCAAGGGTAGTCTGGTTAGTAAAATTATAGATATAGTAATTTAATGTTGTTTTTGGTAGGTTTTAAATGGTTAGATATAATTTATGTAAACTGTTAATGTCTTGTTTTTGAACAGTACCGGTACCTTTTTTTTTTTTCGGACGGACATATGTAGTAAGCCAAGAGGGTTTTGCCTGGTTCATATTAAGGTGAGCAGAGCTACAAACTAAGCAGCCTGCGCAAGAGGGCTTCCCCTGTGGGACTTGGACTTGGGCTGTCAAGTCAAGTCGCTGGCAGGGAGATTGAGGGATTATGGCTTTTGGCTTTTTAGGGGAGTTTTATGCAATAACTACGCTAGCTTAAAACTATAGCTATCATGTCTATAAGACTCTGAACCGATGATATGGTATCCCGATGTCCTTCTTATTTCTTTTAATGTTATTTTTACACAGTTTACTACGCAAACTGGCATATTACTTCCAATATAACATAAAAAAAAACTTTTGACACGTATTTCTTGCTCAGAGCATGGCTCGGGTACGCCGTTTGCCGTATTATTAATTTTTCAAATCGGACCCGTATTTCCTAAGATTAGTGCGTTCAAGCAAACAAACAAACTCTTCAACTTTATATATTAGTATAGATTTACATTTCTCCTTTCGATTTGTTATATCGATGTTCCACATAAGTAAATCATAATCTGTTACAACAATCATCATCAGCCTGGATAACGTCCACTGTTGAACATGGGCTTCCTCCCAAGGGTGGTATTTGCCATAATTACCACGCTTGGCAGGCGGGTTGGTGACCGCAGTATTATGTTGTAACACACAAGGAAACGCTGCTGCCCGTTCCCTGGTATACGATTATTATAGATGATGTTATAACAATCGGGACCAACGGCCTAGCGTGTTTTCAGAGACGCGAAGAGTAATCTCTCAACCAACCAGACCCGGAAATAAATTTTAGAATTTACACAAAGATTTCCTGTCCAGTGTGGGATCGGACCCACGACCTCCGATAATGAAAGCAATACTTGTCAATTGAATTATCAATGGGCTGTACTTCAATATGATCTTATTACTTTCAATCATTTTAATATAACGAATATCAATCCTTAATATCTTCTAATAAAATACATCCTTTGTTATACACATTGATAGATTATATCCTTCTCATCTTCAATTGATGTGATAATATTCTAACGGTCAATATAAAGTTAATTTCCTGTAATAAAATTGGTCTATTCTAACCCGGAAACCACACAGCGCAGTACATGTAAATGCTGAAAAAATGGTCAAGAGCGACTTGTCGGTCAAGCAGACAGTACTTTGATCATAAAGATCGAATAATATATTTGTTTCAGTACAACATATAAGTACACTAGCTGCGCCCCGCGGTTTTACCCGTGTCACTCTGCTCCAGTGGGTCGAAGCGTGATATTTTGTAGCCCATAATAATATGTTAATCCAGTTTATAAACTATCCACGTGCAACATTTCAGCTAATTCCGTTCAGTAGTTTTGGCGTGAAAGAGTAACAAACATCCATCTATCCATACGTACAAACTTTCGCGTTTATAATATTAGTAGGATACTAGACATTTATTAATACTTAATTAAAGAGTTTGTTGAATCTATCAAAGGGCTAATCTCAGAAACTACTAATCCGATTGCTCATTTATCTAGGAAGGCTCTACATCACGCTAGGACTATGGGAGCCGAGCACCAATAGAGAATGTTTCAAAATCGGTTGCTTACTAAACTAAATCGAGATTAATAAATTTATACCACCGGCAGGAATCGAACGTGGATCTTAAGTATAGCCCATAATTTCTTAACCTCTTTTATCAAGTAATTAATTATAACCAAATTAATTTCACATTTCAAATTTTGACGACTTAATTTATTTCAGTAATATATAATTACTCCGGTAAGAGGCTTATGCGTACCCTCACCAGTGCTCTGGAACAATATAAATATATTAATATATAATAATATGCTTGTCTGTACGTAAGTAGGTTTAATGAGGACAGGTAAATGACACGAGGCGCCGTGAATGCTGCTCTGAATTCCTATTGGGACCCCAGAATAGACGCTTTTATTTAATAACTAGCTTCTCGCGCGGGGTTTTACCTGCGTAACTCCCGTTCCCGTGGGAACTTCATAATTATTTATAGCTTATGTCACTCAAGGTGAATGTAGCTTTACAATGGTGAAATAATTTTAGAAATCAGCACAGAAGTTTCTGAGTTTAGTCATTACAAACATACCCAGAAAAATACAAATCTTTTTCCTTTATAATATTAGTATAGACTAGCTTCTCGCGCACGGTTTCATCCACGTTACTCCCGTTCTCGTGGGAACTTCATAATTAAATATAGCCTTTGTTATCCGGGGATAGTGTAGCTTTCTAACGGTGAAAGAATTTTTTAAATCGGTCCCGAAGTTTTGGAGCATATTCAATACAAACAAACATTCAATCAAATATTTTCTCTTTATAATATTAGTATATATATGGATTATGAAAAACTAAATAGTTTATCACTTACATTAAAAGCCAATTTAAATTAAAAAAACATTACACACCATCAAATTCATAACATTAGTAGCACTACCACAAATCGGTACAAATGAACGAGACCCAAACGGAACAGTCCACTTCATCCCTAGTCTCCCCGCTTCCCGTCGCGTTCGTATTGATTTTGGTTGTTAGAGATTTATTTATGACTGCCAGGTGGGGGTTCGATGCCTTTGCCAGTTCATTTAGATAAGTTGAGCTTCGGTAGAATTCGTACTGTCTGGTAAATTTGGAAGATTTTGTTGTTTTGGCAGGTATGTGTTGATATGTAAACAATTTAGTAGGTAAGTGTTTATTTGCAATTTTATTTTACCCGTTACTTCGTCCAAGTGGAATAATTACTTTGAGCTGTTGTACGAAAAGTAGCTAACTTAGTGTTGGCTTTTTTTACTGGCTGGCTGGCTTATTGTACTGATTTTTTTTAAAGTAGTTATTCTTTAAAAAAAAAAGCTAGTTGTTTCCAAAGTCAACTGAAAAAGGTTGTCTATAAATGTATCTTTGCTCTAGGAAATAAGATAAAAAAGCTTTAGCAGATTTTTTATGCTTTATCAAACAATGACAAGCTTTGTTTCAAAATTGAGATTAACAAAATTCGACCACCGGCAGGACTCGTACCCCGTAACATCTAAAGATAAGCCCCTAATCATCATCATCCGCCTGTATAACGCCCACTGCTGAACATGGGCCTCCTCCCGAGGGAGGGTTTTGCCATAGTCACCACGCTTGACAGGCGGGTTGGTGACCGCAGATTATGTTGTAACACACAAGGAAACGCTGCTGCTCGTTCCCTTTTATACGATTGATATAGATGATGTTATAACAATCGGGACCAACGGCTTAACGTCGGGGATAGTGCAGCTTTCCAACTGTAAAATCATTTTTCAAATAGGTCCAGTAGTTTCGGAGCCTTTTCAATACAATACAGTGGCACCTCTGGGTTGTGGTCCTAACCCCATAAGGGTGCCCCCAGGTGTGTGTCCCTTAATTTATGCTTTCAATTTTTTTAATGTAAATATGAACTTATTATGAGTGGAGGAATTAATGACACACGGGCAGACAGAGTACCTACATTGTCTGCAATGACCTACAATTAGCAGAACTCACAGGTTGCACTTGCTAGTTATAGTTACCTAAGTATTATTATAGGTTATTATTCATAGAATAATAATAATACAAGTGTATGTAAATACCTAAGTGCTGAATAAATTCATTATTTCAAACAATCATTCAAATCTTTCCTTTTTATAATATTGGTATAGATAATAAAGTGATCATCATATTATTCATATCATTTCAAATAAATTCCAAATTTCACCGCAATGAAATACAAACCGACCCACATTTTAATAATCATTTTACCACAAAATTATAATCACCCAAGTTTTTACCTCAATCTCATTGTGGGCCCCCAAAATCAGTCCGGGATTAAATGCCAACAGAAGGTGGTATTGGGGGGTAGGGGGGGACCTGCCCCTAATTACTGACGTGTCAGCTTGAAGTGGGTATAATGCGTAATTACCTCGGAGTAAGTTAGTACTGTTGGTTTTCGCATTGATTTATATTTTGTTGAGGTGAGAATGAGATGAGATTGTCTATCCCAACAGACAGTCAGAGGTAGACAGATACAGCAAAAAAAAATAATATTATTATTCGACAATACAGAGGATGACAACCTCCGTAGCGTAGCGGCAATTCGCTCGCTCTAAATCTCGGAGGTCACCGGTTCGATCCCCACGCCGGACAGGAAATCTCGTGTAAATTCTAAGATGTTTTCCGGGTCTGGATGGTTGAGGGACTACCCTACGTGTTTCGGGGATCGTTATGCCGTTGGATTTGATTGTTATATTTATTATTATCTTTGTCATTTTTTGTTTGAGGAACGAAAGAAAACATACGTGTCCAATATTTTTGGTAATCCAACTGACGGACTAAATATATTTTTTTAGTTTTCATGGCCATGATAAAAAAACTAAGACTAATACTAATACTACTAATAAAATTAAGACAAATTGGTTAAATAAGATTTTACAAAGATTGTAACTCGCACGTACCAGTATAACTCTGTGCGAGTTCCATTCGAGTTCCAATGGTAGCGTCAGGTGCAAAAGCTCAGAGTCCCCGCATCCGACGATCAGTCAGGAAGAAAGCCGAGATACGGTTGCCTAGCAACCGCCCGCCCAAGAGAATACAAAATATTAAGAACAAGCTTTTCGTTTTATCTACCAAAAACATATTGATAGGTTCCTACCTACTTTATTATTATGAATAATATATTAGTTATTTTGTTGTAGCCAATATACAATATGACTTTTTTATTAGAGCTCAGAAGCATAAGGTCGGATGTGCCATTATACGTCAGAAACATTCGTCGTATGTGCCTTTATCGTAAACTGGCACTTACGACCAAATGCTCTTGAAGTTCCTATACAGGGTTATTTTTAAAACAGTAACAACCTTTCAGGGGGTCAAAGTACTGATGATTATAAGCAACTTTTACTTTGGGACCAACACAGAAATCGCGATAAAAAAATCAGCTGTTTCATACATTTTGTCGGAATAAGTGAACATAAATGTATGGAACAGCGTTTTTTTTTTTCGCGATTTCAAGTTTGGTCCCAATGTAAAAGTTGTTGTAAAAGTTGCTTATAATCGCACTTTCACCCCCTAAAAGGTTGTTAGTGTTTCAAAAATAACCCTGTATAGTACATCCGTCCATATCCTTCTGAGGTCTAGATATGTATATAGTTAACTAGCTTGTACCCGCGTCTCCGTTCGCGTAGAAGAATGCCCGCGTACATTGTACTAACTCCGATTAGTACATTCTTCATTAGTGATCTGTTTCTGTTGGTTCGAGTGTACGACATATATGTACGACGATTAAGATACGTACTTAATTAGGTTGTTACTTTACGAAAGTTAAAATAGGTGCCTATAATACAGGGCCGCAATCAAATATGAATAAAGAGTGAGCGAAATGGCGTAACTACCTACTTAAGTATCTACGCATACATAAATCATGATTATTTAAATTATTGTTAAAATATAGATTTTATAGTGAGAAAGATTACCTAGAATCCAAATTCAATGACGAAATAATTTAATGTTCCTAATCTTAATTATATACCTATTGTAAAACTTTATATTTGCATGCCAACTGGGCGAAACGTGTATGTTCGTGATTGAATGATGATCACCAGTATTACCATGTTTCTTGTGAATAAATGATTTGATTTGATTTGAAAGATAAAATAACTATGCCTTAAACATCTATTTCATATACATATGACGCCCTATTATTTCAAGACGGTAAAAAGTCATCCAGTATATGGGTAGATAATATCCTCGTGGCCTTAATTAAGTCCTAAAGGTCCTAAATCCACATCAAACAAGAGTGTAATTCTAGTCCTAGACTGGATGTAAGCACAATTTTAGCTTGACCGACTCCATTAGCATAATTAGAATTGCATAGCGTCGGCTAATACAATTATATTTTGCATGATATTATAATATATGCTTTTATTTGATGCTACCTCCGTGGCGTAGTAGTATTTGGCTCGCTTTAAATCTCGGAGGTCGTGGGTTCGATCTCCACGCTGGACAGGAAATCTTTGTGTAAATTCTAAGATTTCTTTCCAGGTCTGGTTGGTTGAGGGAATATCCTCCGTGCCTCGGAAAGCAAGTTAAGCCGTTGGTCCCGATTGTTATAACATCATCTATAATGAATAATGAATAATGAAAGAACGGGCAGCAGAGTTTCCTTGTGTGGTACCACATAATTCTGCGGTCCGAACCCGCCTGCCAAGCGTTATGACTATGGAAGATACCCTCTCCCAGGAGGAGGCCCATGTTCAGCAGTGGACGTTATACGGGCTGATGATGATTATGATTTGATGCTAAAATTGAATTGGGTAGTTTATGTCTTGACCAGGTCTGTCTCACTACCCGTGTAGGTATCGAAATCGTTAGTACGCACGGTGGCCCCGACCGAGATGCTTATCTTCCTTCCGACCCTTAGTTTGCAAAGAACCATCCGATGCCCTCGTAGACCCGAAGTCCGAGAGGCCCGCGAACTGTAAAGTAGAGCGACAGTTGCACAAAACTAAAACTAAAAGTCATAATCCCTTAATCTCATCGCCAGCGACTAGGCTGAGGTTCAAGCCCCACAAGGGCTCAGATTGCTTAGTTTGTAGTTTTTAAACCATTTATGAAGGCTAGAGCTCTGTTCACCTTTATGCCCGGTGAAGTAGCAAAAGCTTCGTGGCTATATACGTATGTCCGTCCGAAAAAAGAGGCTTATCTAGTAGAGAGTCACAAGCAAACAGTGCAAATACAATTTGAAAGTCAAATACAATGATAAAAAGATACAAAGAAAATAAAATTTGACTAATTAATAAGTTTACTTCTCATCATCATCATTTTCATCATTTCAGCCGTAGGACGTCCACTGCTGGACATAGGCCTCCCTCATAGATCTCCAGTTGTTACGGTTAGAAGCGGCCTTCATCCACCGTGATCCCGCGGCCTTAACCAGATCATCCGTCCATCTAGTAGGTGGACGTCCTACGCTACGCTTTCCGATCCGCGGTCTCCATTCGAGAACTTTTCGGCCCCAACGGCCATCTGTTCTCCGTGCTATATGGCCTGCCCATTGCCACTTCAACGAACTAATCCGTTGGGCTATGTCGGTAACCCGCGTTCTTCTACGTATCTCCTCATTTCTGATTTGATCTCGTAGAGAAACCCCGAGCATAGCCCTCTCCATAGCTCGTTGAGCGATTCTGAGCCTGTTCATACGGCCTATAGTGAAGGACCACGTTTCAGATCCATAGGTCATCACTGGCAACACACACTGGTTAAAGACTTTCGTCTTCAGGCACTGAGGTATTTTAGAGGAAAAAACGTTGCGAAGTTTCCCGAACGCTGCCCATCCGAGTTGGATTCGGCGATTGACCTCCTTCTCGAAGTTGGACCTACCTAATTGGACTGTTTGTCCTAGGTATACATACGCGTCAACAACTTCAAGAACCGTATTCTCAACCATAATAGGGGTAGGCACAACATGGACATTAGACATGATTTTTGTCTTGTCCATGTTCATTTTAAGACCTACCCGCTGGGAGACTCGGTTGAGGTCTTCGAGCATTGTACTGAGTTCTTCCATCGACTTTGCCATGACCACGATATCATCAGCGAATCGAAGGTGAGTGATGTATTCACCGTTGATGTTGATGCCTAGTCCTTTCCAATTCAGAAGTTTGAAGGTGTCTTCCAAAGTGGTCGTAAACAGTTTCGGATAAATAACGTCTCCCTGTCTTACGCCCCTTTTTAGTGGAATTGCCTTCGTACTCTGTTCTTGTACTCGGACCGACATAGTGGCGTTTCTATACAAACATTTCAACACTTCGATATACCGATAGTCAATACGGCATCGCTGGAGAGACTCAAGTACGGCCCATGTTTCGACCGAATCAAAGGCTTTCTCGTAGTCCACAAACGCTAAACAGAGAGGCAAGTTATACTCTTCGGTCTTCTGTATTACTTGCCGCAGCGTATGTATGTGGTCTACGGTACTATAACCTTTTCGAAATCCGGCTTGTTCGGGAGGCTGAAAGTCATCAAGCCTTCGTTCAAGACGATTCGCAATAACCCTGGAGAACAGCTTATAGACATGGCTCAAAAGCGAGATGGGCCTGTAGTTCTTTAGTAAGGTGTTATCCCCTTTCTTAAAGAACAACACCACCTCGCTCTTATTCCATGCTTTAGGCGTGGTGCCTCCGAGCAAAGTGGAATTGAAGAGCTTCTGAAGGACTTTAAGTACCGGTGATCCACCCGCTTTCAGGAGCTCTGATGTGATTCCGTCCTCACCCGGCGCCTTGTTGTTCTTTAGTTGTTTCAGGGCCATGCTTATCTCGTATAGGCTGATGTCCGGGATATCCTCGGTATAGTGTCGGGTCAGTTTGGCTCTTGGGTCTATAGCCGCACTGAAAACAGGCTTGGTGACTGAAGCGTAGAGCTGCCCGTAGAACTTTTCGACTTCCCTTAACACTTCCGCTTTTGTCGACGCAAGACTGCCATCATCCCTCTTCAGCTTTGTCATCTGGCTTTGCCCAATAGACATATCTCTTGCAAACACTTTGGAGCCCTGGTTACGCTCTATCGTATCTTTAATACGTGAAGTATTAAAACTACGAACATCGTGTCGCAAGGATTTTTTAATTCGTCTATTAAGCTGCCTTTGTGACTCAGCATCATCGGGAGATTGCATTCCTAGCAAGCGTCGTTCAACCATTAGGTTAAGGGTGTCTTCAGAAAGTTTCTGAGTTCTACTGGTACGGCGAGCCTTGAAGAATTGAGACCCTACCGTATGGACAGTCTCTACGAGCCTGTTGTTGATTTCGTCCACTGATGCGTCTTCATCTAGACAATCGAATCGATTTGAGAGCTCGAGTTGAAAGATCTCGGGGTTATCGATCTGGGCGCGAGTAGGTCGGAGCGTAGACTTCATCAAAAGGGACCGTTCAAGTTTAACGTTTATATTCAATGTGCCTCGTACTATTAAATGATCACTACCGGTTTTCACCCTGTGAATCACAGAGACATCATTGAAAATCCGTTTCTTGTCGGTCATGATGAAGTCGATCTCATTTCTCGTGAAACCATTGGGACTCAGCCAGGTCCATTTCCTGTGAGGCGGCTTCTGGAAGAAAGAATTCATCATATAGAATCCTTCTTTCTCCAGAAAATCAGCCAGCCTCTGTCCCCTAAGGTTCCGTTGCCCATAACCGAAGTTCCCTACTATCAACTCATTATCGTTTCTCTTGCCCAGTTTCGCATTGAAATCCCCCATAACAACATTGAAGTGAGTTTTATGAGTATGTATGGCCCTACTAATGTCCTCATACATACACTCAACTTCTTCATCTGGGTGTGCCGAGGTCGGTGCATAGACCTGAACGACCTTCAGCAAGTATCTTTTAGATACTCTGAGTGTTAGGTATGCCACCCTGCTAGACACACTGTCGATGGTAATTATGTTGTTAACGAGGGACTTGTGAACGAGAAACCCGACACCACCTTGGGACTGTTGGTCGCCCTCCCGGTAGAAGAGCAGGTTGCCAGATTTCAGGGTTATCGTGTCCTGTCCCTCTCTACGGACTTCAGACAACCCTAGAATATCCCATCTGAGCCTGCTCAATTCTTCTTCCAGCTCAACAATCTTTTCCTCGGTCCGTAGAGTGCGCACGTTATGTGTTGCCAGGGCCAGTGTTTGCCTGTAAGATTGGTGGCCACTCGTCTCCCGGGGATTCTTAGCACCCCTAGCCCCGCCGATACCATGACCGCTACCGTAGCCAGGCCTAGCGGGGCCGCCGGGGACTCGGGGCCGTGTGTTATTTAAATTTTCCATGAGGGGAGTTTACTTCTAGCACACCTGAAATAAATTTAAACAAAATTTAATAGTAAATGTTTATAATTAATTTTAAATTAAAATTAATTATAAACATTTACTATTAAATAAACGATTTTTATTCAGCACTTAGGTAAGTGCTGAATGAAAATCGTTTATTTCCAGCGCGGGCTCGGATTAGGTCAGAAGCAAAGAACGCGTCGCGAGCCTCGCCTTGCAAGGACGACCGGACCCTATCCTAGCTTCCTACGAGTCTTTCCCTACCTACGATGTGAGACCCGGAGAAGAATGATATAAGAAACATTTCTTTTTTATAAATTGCGAAACCCTGAACCCTGAAAGGTCAGATCTACTTTAAAGTGGTTAATATTATTATGATATACTAGCTTGCTGCTTACCGCGGTTAAATATAGCCTATGTCATCCGGGGATCGTGTAGCTTTCTAACAGTGTTTCTCTATTTTTACGCATAAAATTTTATGTCATAATTTAACATGGCATACTGCTCCTTGTCCTAACATTTGTTACGCATAATACTAATTCGCCATAACTTTAAACCACAATTTTTTAATTCATTATTAAGCATACTGTCCCAAAGCATAAATTGACTTACGCATAATGACGTATAAGCATAACAACTATACACCGAAAATTTACTACTAAACTATTATGTGGTTTTTATTTCCCCGTAAAAAGCAAGCAGATACGCTGCATATCTGTCACGGCTCCTGGCTGGGTGGCTACGGCGCGCGGCGGTTCGGCAATTCGGTTCTGGCGTTGTATGGCCGCAGTTCTAACCTAACCTTACCGATTGTCATTTGATTACAGTTCGGTTCTGGCACTCACAGGCCGCTAGCGTGACACCGCTCGCTTCGCTCGCTCGGCTCGTGCGTTGTATGGCCGCAGTTCTAACCTAACCTTACCGATTGTCATTTGCCCACGAATAGGTTTTGCGGTTCGTGATAGACTCGCCAGCCGCTTCATCATTATAACCATTAGACGAATAAACAATATGCCTTACAACTTTATGAATATCAAAATTATGAATAAAAAAATAGGATAAACTATATTTATGCTAAATAAAAGAGTATGCCAAAAACCAATTATGGCACATTATTATTATGCCAAAGAAAAATATGCCTAACTCATTATGCCAAATTAAATTATGACAAAAAAATATTTCAAATCGATCCAGTAGTTTTTGAGTTTATTCATTACAAACATACAAAAACGTGCAGTTCGTTCTATTTATCAACTAAGTACGAGATTCTCCTTAAGAGACTTTTTTAAGGACATAGATATACTAACAGTCGCTTCGCAATACATTTATGCCAATATAATCTATGTCCGGCAAAATATTAACCTTTTTAAGAAAAGAAGTGACATACACACAATAAACACTAGATATAAGCATAAACTTTGCACCGAATACCATCGCCTACAAAAAGTACACTCATCTTTTGTGGGATTAGGAGTCCGTATGTATAACAGAATACCTGTACACCTACAAGAGTTACCTCATGATAGATTCAAGTCAACTGTTAAGAGGATTCTAATAAAAAGGGCTTATTATTCAGTAAACGACTATTTAAACGACAATAACGCTTGGTTGATCAGTGAAACACAGACAACATTATAAACTCAGTTATTGAAACAGTTTAAACATTGTTCAACTAAAGGTTTAATATTAATAGACTTGTAGATATCCCCACTTTAGTTCGTCATGCTCCCGTTGTCTGTCATTGCTTGCGGTGGCGGTGTGGGGCGGGTCGCCACCTTCCCTCTAATATGGCGAGGGAGGCGATGGCTGCGTCACACGTCATACTCGTGAACGGGTGCTGCTTGTGGTGACTGGTCGGCTGTTGTCGGGGTTATGTTATGTTATTTTTATTTTATATGTTGTTAATTCATTCTTGCTATTGTTTATAATTATTATTATAGGTATATCCTTTGGTTGAACTTGTGTAAATTGTCATATTGTAAATGTATGTGAATGCATCCGCCATTAGGTTTCTTTGTAGGAGATTGTTTGTGCCTGAGTAAACTTTAATATCTACATTATAGTATTTACTGTATTTTTTTTTTCTTGTCTTATTGAGCTCCTGGTCGGTATAAATTGACCAGGCAATAAATGGTACTGTGCTTGCATTCGCTTACATCATATATACATTGTACAATATTACATGATTGTGATAAAAGACTTGACATAAAAAAAAAGAAACAGAGCAAAAGAGACAAAAAAAATAATCTCGGAGTTTCTTTCTTCCTTTCTTCTCCGGGTCGTCCACTTAGGTAGCTAGTGAAAGGTTGCAGGTTAGCTAGGGTAGGATCCTCGACGGTATGGCCGAGGACCGCGTTGTTGCTTATTCCCCGAACTGTGATCTCGTGCCAGCGATCATCACCACTGTTCGTAAATCTACTCTTTACTCCAGTGGCACCCTGAGCGTTGGTCCTAACCCCTTAAGGGTGCCCTCAGGTGGATGTCGCTTAAACTTTGGCCGGATTCTTTGAAGTTAATTTTAATTTTAGACCTGTTACCTTTAAGGCATCTTACTATACCTAATGTGTACATTTTTCATTTATCGCTCGACAGACGGACAGACTGATTAAAAATTCTGTAAGATCAAATAATTATAACAATGTTTTTAGCTACTTAAGTGATACTTTAGTGATTTAGTCTTATACAGTGTAATTTTGACAAGTACAAGTGTATGTAAATACCTAAGTGCTGAATAAATTTCATTATTTCATTATTTCATTATACACACAAAAATACAAACCTTTCCTCTTTATTATATTAGTATAGAAGTAGGATATAGATTAACAAAATATTTCAATAGTACTTATTCAGAAGTAAAGCCTAAATAAGCATACCTATTGGACATCTAAAACCGCAACATAAATAAGCCATGTCTTGACAAGGGTAGTCTGGATGTCACTTTACGTTTATACTAGCTTTCCTATAGCTTTATCATAGAAAAGGAACAGTCGCATCATATGAACTAAAAATATATGGTTTATCATGCATATTCCCGATGGAAATTCGGAAATCACGTGACTAATTTTAAGGTAAAATACCATACATTTGCGTTAGCGATTATATGCTAGCGATCACTCCGCCGTAGTGGCATTTTGTCTACGACCTTTGAGAAGAGGGCCATTACCCGTAGGGAGCGCCCTCTTGATTGATTAGTTTGTCGTTTTTTAACTTTTTACCTATTAAAGCTGGAGCGCTGCTCGCCTTTATGCCCGGTGAAGTAGCAAACGCCTCGTGGCTAACTACATATGTCCGTCCGAAAAAAAATGCTCTTTGAATGTTAGTACTGTATTGTCCCCTTAGCACTAAAGCTCTATTTGACCATCGTTGTTTGGACAAAAACCTGGGCACTGAGTTACTGTAAATAAATTTAACAGTAAAATATAATTTGAGTTAATAAAACTACATATAATAAAACATTATAATAATAGACAGACTCATATAAGGTGTTGCTAAAATATGTGCCATCCGTTCAACAGAGTATAGTATTCGCGCGGTATCACAAGCGTACCTATCTCCCATTTCTGTAAGAAATTTATAATATTGTCATATCTATTATATAAAAATGAATCCCAATTTCCCTTGTTCACGGCATCACGGGTGAACGGTTGGACCGATTTCACTAATTATTTTTTTGTTGTATTTGTTATTATTAGGAGATAGGTTCTTACGAGAGAAACAAATAAGAAAATTGCGCGGAAAGTTTGAAAATTTATAAATACTTAACCACAATATTAAATTTACCATATTACCTTTGCGCTTTTGACAATAGAAACTTTTAAATGTAATCTTATGGCGCTTGACATAACATTGACAGAATGCGTGCTGCTCTTAGTGCACAGCACAGTTAGTTCAGAGACAGTGTTGCCAGACATCCCGATTTTCGAAATTGACCACTATAGGGTAAATTTGTCGAATTTTAAATCATTAACGTAACACATTTAATTTAAATACATTTTCAGTGGCTATTTTTACTCTCTATTGTCATGTAAACATTATTTAAAACTATATTTGAGAACTTAAAAAATTATAAACTTCTGATTATATAAATTTTGTTACTTATTGAAGTATGAATCCCGCTTTTCACACTCAAAAAAATTAAACCTGGCAATGCTGTTCAGAGATCACCTAATATTAAAAGTTCAATTAAATATAGAGTTTTATTTCGTACAGGACAGCGACTGTCGGGTAAGCTAACGCATAAAATAATTGTTCAAATCAGACAATTAGGTAGTTCCTGATATTACTGCATTTAAGGCTCGAGCACACCAAATGCGTATGCGTCACTACGGCGAAATCACGTCGTAGTCACGCGCGTAGTTACGGCGTAACCTAATGTCACACCGGGTTACGCATACGCTTACGCATCCGAGCTGAGTACGCAACGCAGACGGCCTATTGCGTACCCGGCTGCTGCAGCCATATTTTATTCTGTTTTCGAAGGTTGTGTTGTGCGCGATGTCTGACATGACGAGGAAGAAGCAATATTAATACTATTGTGCCAGAATAATCCTGCGGAATATATATATTTATAAGATGCATTTTTGTAGAATTTACTATTGGATTGTAGAAACATTTCAATAAATTTTTCTTTCTTATCTCTATTCATTATAAAAACAATACAAAACACCACTACGTGCCAGTATATTTGTAAAAAAATACAACTGACCGCAAGTTACGCGCGTAGGGCTACGCACAGCAAAGGTACGTGCGTGTACAAACTTGTTCGGTGTGACGTCCAATAAGGCGCGCCATTGAATACAACATCATCATGCAACGTTGCCGTTCTGCTCTGCGTAAGGTACGGCGTAAGTCACGCAGTCAGTTTGTGCCTTGGGAGCTGCATTGCGTAGGGCTACGCATTACGTCTACGCGCACGTCTACGTTACGCAAGCGGTGTGTCTTGTCTTATACGGTTACATTACAACTCAGCGGTACGTGCACGTCTACGCTTACGTCTACGCATACGCATCCGGTGTGCTCAAGGCATTAAGCAAACAAACCTAATCTTGAGCTTTATATATTACTAGCTGCGCCCTGCGGTTTTACCCGCGTTACTCTGCTCCAGTGGATCGGAGCGTGATGTTCTGTAGCCTACATTTTAATCCAGCGTGTTCAGTAGTTTTGGCATGAAAGAGTAACAAACATCCATCTATCCATATTTACAAACTTTCGCGTTAATAATATTAGTAGGACTAGCTTCCACGCGCGGATTCACCCGTGTAACTCCCGTTCCCGTAGGAAATGCTGATAAATGGGCTATTTAACACTGACATTTTGTTTTACTCATCTCCCATTTCTCTTCATCAGTTAGTTTATATCTACTGCTAAACATGGGCCTCATCATAATAAACCTTAGCAAGCCTGAGCAAGCAAGCATGAGGAATCATCATCATCATCATTAGCCCGTACAACGTCCACTGCTGAACATGGGCCTCCTCCCGAGGGAGGGTATTTGCCATACTCACCACGCTTGGTGGGTTGGTGACCGCATTATAATGTTGTACCACACAAGGAAACGCTGCTGCCCGTTCCTTGATATACGATTATTATAGATAGATTACATTATTGTAGTCCCTCAACCAACCAGACCCGGAAAGAAATCATAGAATTTACACAAAGATTTCCTGTCCGGCGAGGGGATCGAACCCACGACCTCCGAGATTTAAAGCGAGCCAAATACTGCTACGCTACGGAAGTTGTCAGTTGCAAGCATAAGGAATAATGCCGTAATATTAGCAGGTGCATTTTGAGCAGTGGACTTAAAAGTGAAAGAAATAAAGAATCTTTTCCGTAAAGCGTTCAAAATTGTAAGAGAAGGCATATACTTTGAATGCTCCATATGTAGGGCTTGAGCTTTAACCCAGCGAGCTGTAGATATAAATTACAATTATTATTGTCATATTCTAACGGACTTTCTTTATTACTTATTTATCAATTAACTTTTATTATTTTATCATACCTCACATGAAAATGTTAATTTATAATAACAGGGGTTGTGTATAGACTACCTTAACAGCTGTACTAACTGTCAGTCTTTTGATGCGTAAATCATATAATGATACTAATGCCTACCGCCCTAGGCTCGGCCTCGGGGAGTGGGGCACATGGGCCCCGCTCCCTTCGAGGCTGACCCATGAGGAGTAGGGACGCCTCTACACTCCAGGCCTCCCTATAATTGGGCAAATGGGTCACTGTAAGTGTGGCCCACCCAGAAGATACCTCGGTGCCATATTGGCCGCGGGTGCCGTCGGGGGGCCGGATTGCTTATGCGTACCCGGCCCTCGCCAACGGCGGATCGAAGGAGTGTCCGGGAGGTTTTAGTGGTGGAGGCTCCTCTCCTAGTCGTGGTATGAGTAAGCATACTACCGATATGGAGAGGGCGAGTCCCACATATCGCATGGAATGCGTAAATGGATTTCCCCCCGGACAACAAAAAAAAAAGTAGACGGATTATAACGGACTATGTAATCTGTAGATTTGCTATTGCCTACTTCTGTTAGTTACCTAGTCGGATGTTTCATAGAGTAAGAATTTATCTGTTAGTTATAGTTTTTTATTTAACATAATTCTGACAAGTACAAGTATGTGAAGTATGTGAATACCTAAGTGCTGAATAAAATTCATTATTTCATTAACTGCAGCGGTGGCTGTGGCTCAGTAGTTAGTGTAAGTAGTGGCTTCTGAGACTTGGTTTTCTGGGTTCGATTCCCACCCGGGTTAACTATTTATGTGAACCAAGTTCTAGGTCCACTGTATGCTTTGAGTTCGTAAATAATATAGTTATAAAGTCCCCCGCAACCCAGGGATTTAATTCTCTTATAACTTGTCTTTTATTACAATTAAATAATGTTTGTTTCTATGATTCCCACTGTTAATTGATTCCGTTAGTGTCTACTAGATGGCAGCACGTTTATACAACTAGTTACACCGTTGACCACATGATGGCGCTAGTAAAATTATTCTTATTGGCAACATTATACCAATTATGACTAGATGGCGATAAGTGTTGTGTTATACGAATACAAAACCCTGCATGAGTGGGCGTTTTATGGGCAAATGGCCCATAAAACGCCCACTGCTGAAAATGGGCCGGCCTCGAAAGGGTTTACACGTAGGTATAGGTCTGATTGTTATAAATATAAGAAGGATAGTCGTTCAATGAACACTAACACGAAATTAAATTTAAATTTTACTCAAAAATGTTTGCCGGTCACAGCTAACAGGACCTACGCCCTCCCATATTTTTGCCACAAAGCTAAAAATTAGCCTTGCGACAAAATTATATACCCCAGTAATAAAGCGATGTCTAAGTAAGCCAAGTCTATGCTACCCAGACATTAGTGCAATAATATGCAAGCCATTACCTAGTCTGGCGATGTGAGGAATCTTGCAGGTAGTTCCTAATGTTAGTCATTTGTTAAACTAACGCGACTTATTACTGGTTGATTAAAACACAGATTTGTGGGAAAACTTAATTAAAAACATGGTTTATGGTCTGAGTGGGAAATTGAGTGTGTATAGTTTAGGATGTCGCGTCAAAAATTGCGAGTCAAAGGTCGATTATTCCAAATATAAATGGTAATGATAAATAGGATGAATTAGTTAAGCCACTTGCTTAGCTAATTCATCCTATTTGCCCAGTGTTCGCAATACGAACGTAATAAAAATATATTAGCATTCTTCTCCTTCACTCCCTTTTCTGAATAAACTATAAGTGTGCGAATTTTCATACTTCTAAGTCCGCGCAAGTTTAGTAAAAAGGGATACAAAGTTTTAGCTCAATATATACAGATTTTCAAAAAAACGTTTTGAAAATCTGTATATTGATTTTCAAAACGTTTTTTTTACAAATTCGATCAGATAAAGGAGACTGCATAGATAAACTTTAATCTAAATGGTAAAGCTCTATTGCACATCTAATGCAGGTTCGAAATTATTTTATTGTTATCACGTAAAGTAATTTCTTTTTTTTTTTTCGGACGGACATATCTACCTAATATGTAGAGTTAGCCAGTACTTTTTTGCTACTTCACCGGGCATAAAGGCGAGCGGAGTTCCACCCTTATTAAATCAGAAAAGTAATTTGTATTCCATCTAACTTATAAAACAATATATATAAGTGTATCAAAATTGAGATTAATAAAATTCGACCACCGGCGGGACTCAAACTTGCATCTTAGGTTAAGCCCCTAATGCCTTAACCAATTAAGCTACGGTGGAACCCTATCGGTCATCGATATTTATCCATCTCTTTTTATAACACGTCTCTAAGGGGGACGTTAGTGCCATCTATCGGTAATATTCAAGTCCCGCTGGTAACCGATTTTTATTAATGTCAATTTTGAAACATAGCATATGGTAAACTTTTCCGTAAAGTAAAACCAAAAAACATTTAAAAATATATGACTGTAACCGTGTGGGACCAGTAGAAAGCTAAAAACATCACGCCACAACATAGTGGACAGTGAGGTAGATCTCCTATAACGCAGGGAAAACTGGATTGCGTTGCTAGTTCAAAATATAAATAAGATTATTAACTAAATCTTCAAATGCTCAATTTATCGCGAAATTTTAAAAATTCTCCAGCAGAAAAAATATGAAAATTTATCTTTAAACTTATTACTATATTATAACGAGGTACCTAAATCATCATTGCTCGCATTGGCCGGGTAAATTACGCAATAATAAAGAGAAATAGGACAGTATAGGCTAAGAGCCGGTCTCCAAAAATGATTAAATTTTATTTTTAGAAACTACAGCACTAAAAAGGTATATAGGCTGAATTGATGTTTTAGACATTTTTCACTTGTTTATCATAGGGTAGTTATGTAAACTAGTAGAAAATGCCTTAAGTACATTTAGTCAGCCTTAAGTCACGGTGGACGTGATGTCGTATTTATTTATTTAAAACTGAGCTGATCAAAATCTCAAAAGGTTTTTGAGGAATATTGTAAAGTATATAGGCTGACTTTTAAAGGCGAAAGCGAAAACGAAGAAAATGTAGAGACAATGCAGTAAGTGCACTGTTAAACAGATTTTAAAATCTAATAAGAATATTTATTGTGAAACGTAGTTCTTATTAGACCATTTGGAAAAATAAATAAGGTAATGCATGTGAATATGATTTTTAATGATAATAGTAAATTAATTTTGGAATGCATTATTTTTTAGGATTATTATATTTAACAATAAAATAATGATTGAATTTACAGAGAGTTATGCAACATCCTTCTTTTGTTAGTGTGAATTTTATAAAGCTAGAAAATGATATAAAAACATTTTATCGGTAGGTTTTTGACGGCAGTGTTTTGTTTCTGGCTCTCGGCCCAACAGCTAGATATCGCTGCGGGGAACGCACTATTATTAAAAGTTGTGCAAAAATTTCACAAACTTTTTCAGTTTAATATTTGAGCAAGATATTTTTAGATCTAAGTCGTCTGATAAATTGAATGAATTAATTAAACGTGTAAAATTAATTAATTTTCTAGTTGCATACATTGCAAACCACGAAGATCTCAACTCAAATAAAAACTTCTTGCGGTCCAGACTTTCATATTTATTTTCTCTATTAAGAAATACCAAAACGATTAAGCTAAAATAACATTACGGGCTTCGCAAAGCACGTTAAAAAGTTGGCCAAAATTGCAATCCTACTAATATTATAAACGTGAAAGTTTGTAAGTATGGATGGATGGATGTTTGTTACTCTTTCACGTAAAAACTACTAAACGGAATTGGCTGACATTTTGCACCGGGCTAGGTTATACGCTGGATTAACATATAGGCTACAAAACATCACGCTCCGACCCACTGGAACAGAGTAACGCGGGTAATAACATATATGACAATGACAACCGTATACACCAGGGAACGGGAGACAGCGTTTAGGCGTGTATTAGGACGTAACACTGCGATCACCGCGAGGTTGCCAAGGTTGGTGACTATGACAAATCCTTCTGTCGAGACGGAGGCCCATATTATGCAGTGGACATTATGGCGACATGATGATGATTAACATTGAAATTTATGGGATAACATTACCACACATAATTACTAATATAAAGCTGCAAAGTGTGTTTGCTGATGAGATTAGTGCGTTTGGACTGGACTGACACTGGACCGATTTGAAAAATACTTTCAGTACTACCCCATTTATCGCAGAAAACAGGATTAACGCGGATGAAACCGCGTGCTAATTAATACATGACATTTTCGTGATAACCATTATTGCAAAAAAAAATTGGCAATAAGAGGACGGGTAAAACCAAGAAGAAATGAAATTAAATGAAAACGTTTATTGATAATGTAGACGAATCAATCGTACTTACTTATTATAAGTCAAATACAATGATAATGAAAACTATCTTGACTAATAAATTAGCTTACATTTTAACAATAATATTGTTAAATAAAATTTACCAATGTTGTTATGGCATGTGATAATCGCTTATTATAAAATATAATTAAGATCAACCAGCGCGGGCTGGGATCGCCTCTGAAGCATAGAACGCGTCGCGAGCCTCGCCTTGCGAGGACGACCGGACCCTATCCTAGCTTTTTACGAGTCTTTCTCCCGGAGACGAAAGACTATAATAATCTCCGAGATCTTTCTTTTTGTCATCTCAAGAAACCCTATGCATCAGATAAAGGACACTGTTAATGTCATGTCGTATCAAGAAGTCAACGAGCTCGCTGATAATAGAGAGGAATGGTCGGGGTTTCACCAACAAGAGCATGGCTCTTAAACTGTATGATGACGAAATAGTATCAACTTAAGATCTGTTAAATAATTTGCAGATCTCCATACCAGCTTTAAAGAAATCTTCACTCATTTTAATTCCACTGTTAGTACCCGTCACTGTTGGGTACAGTGGAATTGCGTAAAGACCCGACAGCTATACCTAATAGGCATGAAAACGAAACTAAAAAAATATAATTAATCCGTCAGTTAAAATACTAAACAATATTGGACACGTATTCTTTTATTTGTCAAATCAATGAAAATTGAAAAGATACAGAGCAACAACAAACTATAAAGTTCAGGAGAGCGGGGCTTGTGACGTGACTTCTAGGAAAATTGTAGCTAGAAGTGACGTCACACGAAATTTCAACGCGCTGTATCTTCGTCATTTTTTATTTGAAGAGCAAAAAAAAGTACATGTACAATATTTTTTGGTAATCTAACTGATGTAATAAATATATTTTTTAATTTTTCATAGCAGCAGAGTACATGATGAATGAAATAAAACACTTAGGTACTAAATTAAACACGTAATAAAACACGACATTTTACAAAACAATGTTTTCTAAAAAACCTCTCAAAAATCCATCAACAATCCGACATCTTAATTGACCAGTTACAAAATCCATACATTACTTTAATATAAAAATAAACTTGACATAGACAATAAAAAGTAAGTAATAAAAAACACAATAATCACGACATAAAGCCGAATTCACACTTAAAACCATAGATATCTTTATCTTTTTAATAGTAATTTTGTCAGTTTTTGGACGAAATTTATTGTTTACTCTGTGTGGTCGGTTAACAGATATTACTATCACAGTGATGTCACAAAAGCTATAAATCTAGAGCTCAGAAGTATAAGGGCGTATGTACCATTATACGTCAGAAACATTGGTCGTATGTGTCTTTATCGTAAAGTGGGATTTATGATCAAATGCTTTAACTGAGACATACGACCAAATGCTTCTGAAGCCGTGTGGTGTCCAGCTGAGAATAGAGCACCCCATGTATTTCCATGGGTGTAATAAGAGGCGCCTTAGGGACATACACCTGATGGATGGGCAGCAGCATCTATCAGCTGAATGATACTCATCATCTTACTGCAATCACCAATCCGCCTTTTTTTTTCTGACGGACATATGTAGTTTGCCCTGCGGCTTTTGCTACTTCACCGGGCATAAAGGCGAGCAGAGCTCTAGCCTACATAAATGGTTTAAACCCCCCCTGTGGGACTTGGACCTCGGCCCAGGGCGGTCGCTGACGGGGAGATTGAGGGATTATGGCTTTTAGTTTCTTTAAGACAGATTTGTGCAACTGTCGCTCTACTTTACAGTTCGCGGGCCTCTCGGACTTTGAGTCTACGAGCAGGTTCATAGCAAACTAAGGGTCGGGAGAGACCAATCCGCCTGCTAAGAGTGGTGATTATGGCAATATCCCTCAAAGACCATGGCTTTCCGAGGTCTGTTAAGACGTGGCCTATGTTCAGCAGTGGACGTACACGGGCTGATATTGTACTTCTGAAGATATTACCTCCATTCGTCCTTATACTTCTAAGATCTAGAACTATTGTAGGTGTAAGTGTTAACCTCCGTAGCGTAGCGGTATTTGGCTCGCTTTAAATCTCGGCGGAGGTCGTAGGTTCGATTCCCACGCCGGACAGAAAATCTTTGTGTAAATTATAATATTTCTTTCCGGGTCTGGTTGATTAAGGGACTACCCTTCATGCCTCGGAAAGCACGTTAAGCTGTTGGTACCGATTGTTATAACATCATCTATAATAATCTTATATCAATAAACGGGCAGCAGCGTTTCCTTGACTGGTACAACATAATACTGCGGTCAATATGAGGTGGTGACTATGGCAATACTCTCCTTCGGGAGGAGGCCCATGTTCAGCAGTGGACGTTATACGGGCTGATGATGAATATCTGTTCCCGTGGGAACTTCATAGTGAAATATATCCTATGTAACTCTTGGATAGCATAGCTTTAAAACTATACTTAATGACTATTAGTAGCTAAATGCGATTCAACTTATTTTAACCCTATAACTGCGGTTGACATGTTAACTCTTGACACAAAATGTGTTTTCAAATACGGTAGACGAGAAAATTTGATTTTCATTATATTTTTACCACATACTGGGCGAATGAAGGGGAATCCTCCCCTACGTAATATGTTCTTTAGTATTATTGATCAAAGGTTTTGTTAAACATAGGTATACCTACTTATACCCTATTTTATATATTTTTTCAGTTTGATATTTGTTTAGTAAAAATATATATACCTACCTAATAAGTACACTGTTATTTTTAGTTATCTATACTTATCGAAATCCGTCCAGTACTTAGTTTTTGAGTTTATTCATAACAAATATGTTTATGTATATACAAGGTGTAACGGAAAGGGTATATACGTAGAAAGAGCAAGGCTTCTTTGGATCATAACAAACGATATGGCAAGGGTTTCAACTCAAAATAAAATATGTTATTTTGCAAACAAAAAATAAAAATGCGGAACCTTTAATCAGAAAACTTTATTCAGAAATACCAGGAGTAAGAGGTTTATTTTTACTTGCAAATAGTTCGTTGACATCGATCAGCTGATTGAGTGCTAGTGATGTATTTATTTCAATTTGCAATGTTTGGTTTCTGGTAGCTATGAATTTAAAAAAATCATTACTTCCGGACTTGTAGAGATAGGATTAAATAACCCTTGCCATATCGTTTGTTATCATCCAAAAAAGCCTTGCTCTTTTTATATATATACCCTTTCCGTTACACATAGTATATACAAAAATACAAATCTTTCCTGTTTAAAATATTTGTGTAGAGAGAGATGAGTACAGAAAGGTAATATAGAAGGAAAGAAAAAAGAAAACTCATTAAAATTTATTGACGGCACATTGTAGGTACAATGACAAATAAATACATAGCAATAAGATAAGTAAATGTGCCATAAATGGGTGCTGGCTTCAGCACTATGCTACCTCAAAAACCTTAAAGATTATTGCGGCAGCGCTGGTATTCTCGCCAATCCCAGTTATGACGGCACGCATGTCAACCGTCTAGTAAAATAATAATAAAAAGCAATAATACTTAAAATAATAATAAAAAACAATAATAATAAAGGGTTGACGACAAAAAAAGTTAGTTCCATCGGTTTACAAAAAGTCATAATCCCTCAATCTCTCGCCAGCGACCGCCCTGAACCGAGGTCCAAGCCCCAAAGGGGGCGCCCTCTTGCGCAGGTTGCTTAGTTTGTAGTGTATTTTTTAAACCATTTATTAAGGCTGGATCTCGGCTCGCCTAAATGCCACGAAGTAAAAAAAAGGTCTATCGGTTAAATTACCAAAAATATTGGACATGTAGGTATTTTATGTGGTTCCATAAAAAAAAAAAACAATGACGAAGACACAGCGCGTTGAAATTTCATGTGACGTCACTTCTAGGTACAATTTTACCTAGGAGTGACAACCTCCGTAGCTTAGCGGTATTTGGCCCGCCTTAAATCTCCAAGTCGAACAGGAAATCTTTGTGTAAATTCTAAGATTTCTTTCCGGGTTTGGTTGGTTGAGGGACTACCCTCGTGCCTATTATCTATAATAGTCGTATATCAAGGAACGGGCAGAAGCGTTTCCTTGTGTGGTACAACATAATACTGCGGTCACCAACCCACCAAGCGGGGTGACTATAGTAAAAACCCCTCTCTCGGAGGCCCTTGTTCAACAGTGGACATTAAACGGGGTGATGATGATGATAATGATCCCTATTGTGTAAGACGCATTTTTCCAAATACTTATAATCACCGGCTTCTTAATTCTCCTTCGCGACCCTTAGTTTGCTAACAACCTCCCGATGCCCTGGTAGACGCCGAAATCCGAGAGGCCCGCGAACTGTAAAGAAGAGCGACAGACAAAACTTCCCTAAAATACAAAAGTCAAAATTCCCCAATCTCATCGCCAGCGCGCCGAGGTAGCCGAGGTCCAAGTCCCACAAGGGACGCCCTCTTGCGCAGTTTGCTTAGTTTGTAGTGTATAAACCATTTATCGAGGCTTGAGCTCTGCTCGCCTTAATACCCGGTGCAGTAGCAAAAGCCGCGTGGCTAACTGCATATATCCGTCCGAAAAAAAAACTTCTTAAGTCTGAATAAATCTTGATGTGTGGTCTCTTATAATAACTTTTTCAAAAAATATAACTAATTTTAATTTCTTATCATCAACCATCTATATTGATTCACATAAAAGTCGAGATAATTGGCGAATAATGTACAGAACCTAATCGCAACGATTTAGGACAAAAATAATATCGGATTACATCATTAACGATTTAGCCGGAGCCCGAAGGTTTTACAAACACGGTAATGTTATACTTTTTGAAGAGAGCTTCAAAATTTTACGAATTTACCCAAAACCAAGTAATTGACATATCCTGTTACTTTTTGCAACAGTAAAATACATAGAGTAACCTATGGTTGCATTCGTTGTCTATGCGTTCATTCAAACGAAGCAGTATAAATCTTTTACTAATAGATAAAGCTGTCTTCAGCTTAGTACCAAACAAACTCTTGTTTGTTTGTTTGAACGCGCTTATCACAGAAACTACTGGTCCGATTTGAAAAGTTATTTTAGTGTTAGCTAGCTGATTTATCGAGGAAGGCTATAGGTTATATTTCATTATGAAGTTCTTACGGAGCCGAGAGTTATGCAGGTGAAACGGCGCGCGAAAGCTAGTGAAAACCATCTTTTTAATAAAAAAATTTTGTTTTTATCTTTTGGCCTTGGAAATATTGAGGCCATGGGGACAGGGAGCCAGATTAGTTTTTAAAAACCATACAGCAGAAGTCATTTACCACGAATGTAACCTTTAGTTGAATTCGGTGTAAATTAAATAATTGTAAAGTTAATTTCTCTTAATAAAATATGGCCTGTAAATAATAATAATTATGAAATATTTTACTGATATCAGTGTAGTTTTTGAGTGTATAAACTACTAAGGTCACATAAAAATCTTCTCTCTTTATAATATTAGTGTTAGTTTAACCGCCGGTAGCATTGACCCCACTCTCGCTGCCTGTTGGGACCCTACTTTTTACTTTTATAGTTATATTTTTGTAATATAGAAATAATAAAATAATGAATTTATCCAGCACTTTATTCAGCAAATACACTTGTACTTGTCAAAATCACTATGAAAAAGAACTGTAATTAATAGGTTATTATTCTTATTCTATGAATAAAACTACTTAGGTAACTATAACTAGCAAGTGCAACCTGTGAGTGCTGCTAATTGTAGGACATTACAGACAATGTAAATATGTAGATAGTTATAATTGTAAAAATTAAAAGATATTTGTTAAATAAAGTGAATAATCATTAATAATAATCATTAAAAAAAGCTATAGATAGATCTATAGCTCTTTTCATTGTTTAATACTAATTTAAAGGTTTTATTTTGCATTTCCACAAGAAATCACATCAATACTTACCATAAAACTAAACGCACGAACCTCTATTCGTTTTACCATCTACATTCCATTCTTTCCAACAAGACCGCCATTTTTTCTGGTCTCATTCAAAGCACACAAAAGGAATTATCTCGCTAGACCACTACTCCTTGCTTCATTTGTAATTGATTGTACACACTTGAGACAGATTTTTTTGTATATATATATTTCTATGGCCAGGTGCACTTTTGATATTGTAAAAGTCAATAGTTTTGGAGAGGTATATTAAAAGGATGTATGTATTGTGTTTTTGAAATGTAACTGTTCATTTTGTCGGTATCAAAATAGAATGTGAGATTTATTGTCATAACAGACAGCCTGCGTGGCGTAGCAATAGGTTTTTGGTTTTTACTGACATTTGTAGTTAGCCCTGAAGCTTTTGCTACTTCAACGGGCATAAAGGCTAGCAGAGCTCCAGCCTAAATAAATGGTTTAAACACTACAAACTAAGCAACCTGCGCAAGGGCGTCTCCTGTGGGACTTGGACCTCGGCTCAGGTCGGTCGCTGACGGGGAGATTGAGGGATTATGGCTTTTAGTTTCTTAAGGGGAGTTTTGTGCAATTGTCGCTCTACTTTACAGTTCGCGGGCCTCTCGGACTTCGGGTATACGAGGGCATCGGAAGGTAGCATTAGGTATAAGCCTCGAAACATAAGAGAATAAAAAATAAAAATATAACATTTTGATTTACGTAATAAAATTTCTAATCCATGTTTGACTATTAACAAGTGTAAGCATGGATTAGAAATTTTATTAATTAAATCAGTTATTTAGTTATATCTATAAAATTAATTGTTATAATTTATTTATATTGTTCTTAGCGACGCCAAATGCTTGTTCTATATTCTATATAATGCCAAAACAATTGTCATTATTTGGGTGGACCATGAGCATATAACGACTTTAATGCTGCCACCGGATTCCATGCGCACCAACTGAGAAGATCCGGCGAAACAAACTCAGTGGGTTACTTTACTACCGGTTTCAACACGGCCCACTTGAGATGATCCGGCGAAACATACTCAAATGGACAAGTACGCGGGGTTTAGGTCCAATTATTTTCATTTGTTATTAAATTGTGAATTCGATCCTCACACCGGACAAGAAATCTTTGTGTGAAGTCAAAAAATTATTTCCGGATCTGGTACGTTGAGAGATTATTTTCCTCGCAAAGCACGTTAAGGCCTTGTTCTGATTGGTTCATAATCATAATCTATAATCTATAACAAGCGTATCCCAGGGAACGGGCAGCAGCGTTTCCCTGTGTATTACAACAGTATACGAGGCCCATGTTCAGCAGTGAGTGCATCTTCGCAAATCACGTTAGGGCGTTGGTCCTGATTGTTATAACATCATCTATAACAATCGTATACCAGGGCACGGGCAGGCTGCTCAGCTCAGTGTTTCTCTGTGTGGTACGACATAATACTGCGGTCAAGCGTGGTGACTATGGCAAAACTGTCCAGACAGCGGAGGCCCATGCTCAGCAGTGGTCGATATACCGGATATTATAAAGGCGAACATTTTTTAGTTGATAGGTACTTTACGTCAGAATTAATGAATGGAGCTAGATAAAATTTGGTACTGAGATAGATAATGGCTATCCTGGAACTAGAGTGGTCTAAGTAACAAGTGGTCTGTGTCATTTTGTCACCAGAAATTGCACAATGATAGACCACTTTAGTTTAAGGCTAGCCGATTATAGTCTGGAATAGCACATATTTACGCTTCTACCCCCCCCCCCCCCCCCACTGAGGCGACGTCCAAATCCCAGAGGAGGAAAAAGTTATTAGTTTTTAAACCATTTAATAAGGAGCAGGGGTGCTCCTTACAACAGCCCGTTTACGTTTACTGCTGATGAAGGGCCTCCTTTAACAAGCCTTGGAAACTGGGTCGTTGAGGGATATTGCTAAGATGGGAGTATTCTAGAGCTGAACGATGCTATTGCCCATCCATCAGCTGTTACACCCTTGGTCTCCTCTAACGACACATGGGAAGATCTTCTTAACCGTAAATCTAATATATACATTATAATAATTAAACAATATATATAATATATATAATATAATATATATAATATATACATATATAATGTATCCAATATATATAATATATACATTCATACAAAAGAAACTACCTACATACCTACAACTTCATATTCATTGCTTTTTATTAAAATAATTATTTAAAATTCGTTAAAATTTACAAAAACCGTTAAATTTTAATGTACACTACTATATTAGGAAGTTAATAAAAAAAAACTAATATTTTATCTGTACAATTCATTCCAAAAAGTATTTATTCTCCGTGTCCACAAGCCCAAATTGACAATGAATCTTACATTATAATTGAATACATTATTTAATAAACATCATAAGTAACATCCTATCCTCACAATTGTAAATCTTATCTCTAATATATTAAAGCACAAAATTGAATAGTGTAACTATGTTCTGTACAACAATTGAAACTTAAACTCCTCAATTGTCAAATGCCTATTGAACTTTTGAATGCAAAAGGACATTTTTTTCTTAAAATACGGTTTGAAGATCAAAATTTTACGCACCAGAGATCAATATAATGTTCTTTGTGTAAAGTAAATGTAATCTATGGGAGAAAAAGCAGCAGATGCAAACAGTCTTTGTGTACAGAGAAGTCGAGGACTTGGAGTCTTAATAATTGACATTTAATGAAGTGTCTCACGCGTGGTTGACTTGTTTAGGGTTCCTTGTGAATTTTGAAATATGTATATTGGGTTTTCAGGTTTGAGATAGCTTAATGTTTTGTTGCACAATGAAAAGCTGCTGTCCGTTCCCTGGTTAACGCTTGTTAAAGATGATATTATAACAATCGTGGTCAACGACTTTACGTGCTTTCCGAGGCACGGAGGGAGGTCCCAAATGAGGAATAACAAAATGAACATAAATAATGTAATTAAGGAAGAACTTAAGATTACTCTAAACTTAAGAAAGAAAAATAATATAGGTACAAATAATAAAAGAGCAGAATAAATCAATCTTTTACCACTGGGAATGCTGGCAGCATTGCCACGCTGAATGGCAATGCTTATTTGTTGGGCAAAGTATACACCAATATTTTGAGAACACGTCACATTCTTAACAGCTCCTGGGAATTCTTTATTATTAAATAAATAAAATAAGTATTATGAAAGCACATGGTGGACTTAATGCCAGAGGCATTAAAAGTTAAAATAAATAAGTATATATATTTATAAATAAATACGTTTATTTGTATTTAAACATTGTACATACATACAAAATAAAGGCATTATTTTGGAATTTAAAACAAAACTGATTATTATTTTTAACTAGCTGACTTGACAGACGCTGCGCTGTCCTGTCTGAACTAAAATTATTAGTATATATATATTATAGTTATAGTTTAATAGCTCTGAACTAACCGTGATGTGCACTAAGAGCAGCACTCATTCTGTCAATGTTATGTCAAACTCCATAATTAGCCATTAAAAAGTTTCTATTGTATAAGGTAATATACAAAATGTAATATTGTTGTTCAGTATTCTTAAATTTTCTAATTTTCCGCTCAATTTTATTATTTTTTTCTTTCGTTAGAACTTTCTCCCGATAATAACAAACACAACAAAAAAAGAATTAGGGAAATCGGTCCAACCGTCCAGCCGTGATGCCGTGACCAAGGGAAACAGGGATTCATTTTTATATATATTTATTAATTTATCAATAATTTTGGGCTAAGCTTTAGAAAATAAAATATATTAAAACCAAAAAGACCTACGTCCCAGAAACGAACCCAAAAATAATAATTCAAAATTCATACAGAACCCAAGTCATACTTATATGTTTTTACTATCCACGCAAGGTGTCCCCTAAACCACACAACACATGTTTCGGCGTCACAAAGCTGTACCCAAAATGATAAAATAAGTGTTAAAATATTAACATCGTATTGACATTTTACATTTCTGTAGACATCTGATACTTTAGCTGTCAATAATAACAATAATAAAATTATGATAAAAGATTTTATCGAGTGGAAAATTATATTTGTTGTCATTATTTTACTTTAGTGCTGTAATATTTGAGTTTAATTGGTGTATGACTTTATAAGTTGTAACCATTTATTTTTTTACACAATCTACGTTGCGTACGAGGTTGCGTACCTTTGTTTTAGTTACCCTGCAGCAATGAATATATTTTTAATCGATGTCATAATCATATAGCGTTACGTGTTTCACCTCCAACGGCTGGCGGTAGTCAATGGCTAACATGATAAGAATAGACAGTAATATCCATTACATTTCACTAACTTTTACACACGAAATCTGTTTTTGTATTTATTTGACAACCTCCGTGGGTTCGTCGTGTGTTCTATCCCCTGGACTAGAAATCTTTTTGTGATATCTAATATTTATTTCCAGCTCTTACCAGAGTGCATCGGAAAGCACGCTAAGCCGTTGGTCCCGACTGTTATTACATAATCTTTAACAATTATATACCAGTAAACGGGCAGCAAAGTGTGAATGTATAATTAAAAAAAAAAGTTTTTATTCAAGTAAACCTATTATAGGTATTTGTAAATAGTCAAAACATATTTTGGCTTATCAATTTACTGTGTTAAATATATTAACAAAATATAATAAATTTTATTATAACTACTTATTATAATAGTGTTTAGCCCAAAAGCTGTCAGGTATTAAACTTCACGCTCCAACCCAACGGAGCAGAGTAACACGGGTAAAAGCGCGGGGCGCAGCTAGTATGTAATATGTTACTCTTAGATAACGTAGTGTTCTAATGGTGAAATCCTTTTTTATATAAGTCATGTAGTTACGGAGAATATTCAATTCAAATTCAAATTCAATTATTTTTATTTTTAGAACATAGGTAAACAAAGGGTACAGATGTCTTATAATTATAACAATGAACGTCTTGCCGTCAACGGCGTACAAATTTCTAATTTTTATTTCTAATTAACAATAATAATAGGTAAATGGAAAATAAAAATAAATAAAAGTACTAAAACATTTAAAATTAATAAAATGACAGTAATTACATTAATAATAATAATAATCTTTATTACACAAGAGAGTGGTTACAAAAAAAGTGTGAAGTCCCTGACTCCTGTGCTAGGTGATAGACCTGTGGATAGGCAAAACGTGGCCCTGCTGCGACGTCCGCAGCGGGTCATGGCCATCAGGGCGTCCCGCGCCTACCGCACGGTCGCCTTCAATGCGGCCTGCCTCCTGGCGGGTTCCCCTCCGTGGGACCTGGAGGCGCAGGCGTTGGCCGCCGCGTACCGGCGGAGGTGTGAGGGGGCGCGTTCTGGTCGCGACCCCTTTCCGGAGGGCATTGCACGGTGGCGGAGTGAAGTCCGTCGCCAGACCCTCCGGAGTTGGCAAGAGCGGCTGGAAGCTGCGTCAGGGAGTGGATCGCGCGTCGTGGAGGCGATCCGGCCCCACCTTTTAAAGTGGGCCGGTCGCAAATGGGGCGCGGTGACCTACCACATTGCACAGGTGGTATCAGGCCATGGCTGTTTTGGTCACTACCTGTGCAATGTGGCACAGAGGGAGCCGGACACTCGGTGCCACCACTGCGGGGGCACCGATGATACGGCGCAACACACCCTGGAGGTGTGTCCGGCGTTTGCCGGTGAGCGCGCCGAGCTCATCGGAGTCGTGGGTTCCGACCTCTCGCTACCGACCATCATTTCTAAGATGGTCGAGAGTGAGGGGTCTTGGGCGGCGGTTGCCTCCTTCTGTGGACGTGTCATGTCGCAGAAGGAGGCCGCGGAGCGGGTAAGGGAGGAAGATCCCAGTGCACACCCGCTCCGCAGGCGGCGTGTTGGCCGCAGACGGCGGGCCGAGACCCGTCGCATGCCACCTTAGGCTCGGCCTCGGGGAGTAGGGAACATGGGCCCTGCTCCCTATAGAGGCCGACCCGTGCGGAGGAGGGACGCCTGAGTACTCCGGGCGTCCCGTCTATGGTTATACGGGCCACACACAATGTGGCCCCGGAGAGTCCGCGGCACTATAAAGCTGCGGACGGCCGCCGTGGGGGTTTCACCGGAAATGTTAGCGCTTCTCAGCGTTTCCCGGTGGCCCTCACACTCAAGGCGGAAGGAGGAGTACCCGGGGGGTTTTAGTGGCGGTAGGGTCCTCTCCTCGTGGTATGAGTAGCATATCACGCACTGGAGAGGGCGAGTCCCCACATATCCCACCGCTGTTGTTTTCACAACGGCGGTGGTCGAATGCGTAACTGCATTTCCCCCCGGTCAACAAAAAAAAAAAAAAAAAAAAAAAAAAAAAAAGGTGATAGACCTGTGTTACAAGAGCCAGTTCCTTCTCCCAGTACGAGATAGTACAGAATCTTATGCAAAAGGATTAACAAAATAAAGATTATATGGTAACAACAGAAAAGTAAGATAAACTAAATTATTACGGTTAAAAGAAGCCTGTATTTAGTATGTGTGTGTGTGTGTACTAACTACGAAATAGATATAATAACTTCCTCTGTTTCGTCATAGTTCAGCGACAGTACCCATGGCTTAAGAGTCTGCTTGACTTTATGTAGGGTTAGTTTATACATTGAAAGTTTTTTGTTTATTTTATTACATAATTACTTAAATGTCATTAAATTACAATTAAAATGTCAAACCAATAAAATGTCATTAGATTACAATTTGTCTTCCAGGTACTCATTCCATTGTAGAGTAAGCTTTTTCACCCAATATATGGTGTATGCTGTCAAAATCTTTTATTGCAATAGGTAGCTTATTATATAACTTGGGGGCCATTCCCAAAAAGCTCTGTGAGTATAGCGCAGTCTTGTACAAACAAACAAATGTGGTTTCCGGCTTAGAATTTAGCACCCCATTTCTTCCTACGGGCGTTGTTAGAGGCGTCCATATAGCTGAAGGATGGTAAGCAGCATCTACCAGTTTGAGGTTATGGTACGGTATGGTATGGTTAAGGTATGGTGGCCGTATGAACTTCAAAATTAAATAAAGCCAACTAGCTGCGCCCCGCGATTTTACCCGCTTAACTCTGCTCCATTGGGTCGAAGCGTGATTTTTTGTAGACTATATGTTAATCGAGCTGATTAACTATCCCCGTGCAAAGTTTCAGCCTAATCCATTCAGTAGTTTTTACGTGAAAGAGTAACAAACAACCATCCATCCATCCATACTTACAAACTTTCATTTTGCATTTATAATATAAGTAGCCTAGCCTTCCTCAATATGTGGGCTATCTAACACTGAAATATTTTTATCAAATCCGACCAGTTGTTCCTGTGATTAGCGCGTTAAATCAAACAAACAAACTCTTCGTCTTTATATAAAGATATAGAAGTACACAGTTCTAATGGAACTACTTACTTAATCATTAAATTCCTTATTTTGGTGCTCAAAACAATGTCCTTTAAACCATACAGATTTCCTACTAAAATTCTCTATGAGTTATGTCAAATTCTTACTGTTAGACAGCTTTTTATTTATCGATCAATTATGAAAGTACATGTCACTACCTGTTACAAAGTGCTAAAAATGCAGTTAATCTTTTAACACTCCTAAAACACCACATATAAATCAAATAAGCATTAAATCACGAAGGTGATTAATCACTGATTGGATTGTAATTGAAGTGGTTTACTTTATAAATCAAACCGTGTACAAAATTAAGTAATAATTCATTTTCTTAGACTCTTAGTAGGTTTAGGTTTAGTTAGTTAGTAGTTTAAGTGGTAATTAAGTGTGGCCCAGGAGATCACGCGGCGCCATAATGGCCACGGGTGCCGTCGGGGGGCCGGATTGCTTGTACGGGGCGGGGCGTACCCGGCCTCCGTCAACGGCGGATCGAAGGAGTGTCCGGGGAGTTTTAGTGGTGTAGAATCCTCTCCTCGTGGTATGAGTAGCATACCACGCTATGGAGAGGGCGAGGTTTCCACGCCGCGGCGGTGGGAATGCGTGAATGAATTTCCCCCCGGACAAAAAAAGTTATTAGGTAATTACGACAACCATTTTCGCTGTAAAAAGTAGCCTTGTCCTTTCTTAGGCGGTAAACTATCTGTTTACCAAATTCCACTTAAATCGGTTCAGTAGTTTTTGGCATGAAAGGCCGATAGCCTGACAAACAGAGACACAGACAGATAGACAGAGTTACTTTCGCATTTATAATATAAGTAATTAAGGATATCAAGGTGGAGAGTTGGTTCGTTTGATTGCTTAAGCGCGCCAATCTTAGTAACTCCTGATCCGATTTGGAAAAAATCTTGGAGTGTTAGATAGCCCATTTATCGATGGTGGTTATGAAACTAAAATCTGAACGAATGAATCGCTCGTTTCAAAGAAGATTCAAACAATGGACTTTTTTTATATAATTATATTTCAAAGTAACTGATCAATTCAGTTACTTTGAAATATCGTGTCTAATTTAATTTTTGTAATACACTTGTCCTATTTTTATTTTGTTCTTGTTTAAATTGTTTTATTGATTTTACATAACTCACAAGCAAACAAAAATTCAGACAGAGCCTGGAGTTCTGTAGTAGGTACAGGTTAAGACCTAGTTCAGACTCCAGACTCTCACAAGGAATCCTTCTAATATTATAAACGCGAAAGTTTGAAAGTATGGAACGATGTTTGTTACTCTTTCACGCCAAAACTACGGAATGGAATAAGCTGAAATTTTGCACCGGGATAGGTTATACGCTGTATTAACATATAGGCTTCAAAACATCACGTTCCGACCCACTGGAGCAGAGTAACGCGGGTAAAACCGCGGGGTGCAGCTAGTTAATAATATAAAAACTATATACATATAAACGACTGCTTTGTAAAATCCTTGTGAGAAGTGAATAAATAAATGTAATATTATTAAATTGTATGAGACGATAAAATAACGGAATTAAAAACTGATCGCGCCTTTAATTCTTAATTAAAATTGTGTATGTACTGAGTTTTTGAAAGCAGTCAATCTCACCCAATATAAATCATTTATACCGAAATATTAAACGCGGTAATAAGAGGATTTTCGTTAAAATAAACAAGCATTTTTAGATATAATCTCTCAATAATGGAAGGTTATGGTTAAATTTTATTATTTTTTATGATGTTGCATAAAAATGTGAGTTTTTGTAATGTACGCTATCTCTGTCATCTTTTTGTGGGGTGACTATAAATTTTGGTTGGTAAGGATATCTATAATAAACAATTGGCCCGGTAATCGAAATTCGACTATAATTAAAAAAATAGCATTCTGCATATTCCTCCGTCCGCGTAATTTTCGTGGGGGTGAAAAAAGGGTGAAAACTTTTTGCGCCTAACCTTTTGCGTAACAGAAACCAAAAACATAATTCATACCTCCTATAAATTGTCATAAATTTAACGTTTTATTTACTTAGACCCGGATTCTTACATGCATGTTTCCACCCCACTCTCACTGGACCAAAAGCTCTTTTTGCCCCCTTGAACTATAAGCACGAGGGTTTATTCTAAAATACGTAATTCTCCTTCCTCCCCTGAACCAAAAGCTACGCCCTAGGGTACGCCCTATTTCCTTACTAAGGCAGATTTACCCTATTTAATACAAAATTCATGGACAAACTATTTATAAATCGTATTAATCACAAAACTCCGGTGGCTTGTAAACAATATTTTGCTTAAATATAAAACTCGTAGCACTAGCATTTTAGCTTAGCACGAGGGGTTAACAAGAAAACTGTGTAAAAAAACTCTTCTAGTAACATTAAAAAAGAAATACATGCTATCCTATTTGATACTAAACTCATGGACACGTCACAAACTGAATTATACTTTATATTGTAAAGTATATTTTATAAATCGGATTAATCACGAAACTTGGGTGTCTTATTATTAATATTTTGTTTTTAAATTTAAACCCTTTGACGTTAAGTAAATGATGTATTGGAAAGTCGATGAATGTTAATTTTAATATATAAAATAAATAAAATTGAATTGACTGTTAGTAATGGAAAAAATACAGGTTTTTACTTAATGCATATGGGGTTACTAAACAAAAAAAAAATAATAAGATGTCTGTGTGTCTGTTGTTTACGGCTAAGCGCAGTACCTAACGGCTGGGATTTTTCCTGGAACTTTTTTTTTTTCTTTTTTTTTTTTTACTACATATAGGCTTACGTTTGACCATAATCTAGCTTGATGGAAGGCGAAGATAAGGCCTAAGATGATACACGCTTGCCTAGAAAGTGTCTGTTCACTTTAGCCTTAAAGATGTCCAGATTATAGCGTTCCGGAAAAACTGACGCCGGCAGAGAATTCCACTCCTTAGCCGTCCGCATTATGAAAGAAGAAGCAAATCGCTTCGTGCGTATTGAAGGAATGTCTACAACAAAAGGGTGAAACCGCTCGCCGCGCCTAGTCGTCCGGTGATGGAAGGGTGAAGGGGGTATCAGGTTATGTAGAACCTCCGCACACTCCCCGAAATGCAACCGATAAAATTATGACTTCAATCAAAGCAATACTCAATTAATTAAAGTTGTAAAGTATCTAGATAGAAGAACTGCATTTCGACTTCAATTCGACGTTGGAAATTTCTTAGGTTCTGGATAATATGCACTTTGACTGCAAATTTGCAATTTGAATGTAGTACGACTACAAAATAACCATGCTCTACATTGGTTAGAACTGCACCCCAACTTCAACTGCATTCAAACGTCAAATATGCAGTAGGAGTGCAGTTTAAATGCAGTCCATCTATCTAGAATGCCAAAGCCTGAAAATAACTTGTAACCTAAGTACAACCAATATTATATCAGTCATTGCAAAATTAAGATTACTAAATTTCTTAATTCTTCTCTCTACTAAACTCTTCTCAATACTAAATTTCAAAATTGAGATTAATAAATCTCAATTTTGAAATTTAGTAATCGGTAAACTTTTCCGTAAAGTATTCAATTTTTTTTTAAATATATCAGTTATTTTATTCTCAAAGAAAATGTTAATTTGCATTGAAAAAATGAACTCTTAGTTAAGCTCGGGAAAGTTAGTTACCAATAAAACAAAACCAATAGGTACTACTATCAAAACTGTGTACCAACTTCGGTTGGCATCGAACCCACACAATGTAACGGATCCCTGTAAAACCACTGGCGTGAACGGGCCTAGTGAAGCGAAGATGTTTTGTTGACGTTACAAAATGGCGGCTTGATCTGTTAGGTGATATTAAATATTAGTGGTTGGGTGAGCGTGAATGATAACTTGTTTCATTTTGTTGCATAATTAATATACTAGGTGTGCCCCGTGGTTTTACTCGCGTTACTCTGCTCTAGTTGTTTGGAGCCTTTTTTTTGTTGTCCAGGAAATGCATTTACGCATTCCCACCGCCGCTGCAGCGTATCCGCGCGCTGGCGGCGGGATATGTAGGACTTGCCATCTCCATAGCGGTGGTATGCTTACTCATACCACGAGGAGAGGACCCTACACCACTAAAACCCTCCAGATACTCCTTCGATCCGTCGTTGGCGGGGGTTCGTACGTACGAAGCAATTCGGCCCCCCCAACGGCACCCGCGGCCAATATGGTGCTGTGAGATCTCCTGGGCCACTAGTGGGTTGGAGCCTGATGTTTTGTAGCCTATATGTTATAGGTATATGTTATCCAGCTTATAAACTATTCTGATGCAAACTTTCTTCCAAATCCATTCAGTAGATTTTCCTTGAAAGAGTAACAAAGATACTTGTATACATTCCTGCAAACTTTGGCGTTTATGCCTATGTAGAGGCTTTTTGGGCTGCAGCCCAGGGCTCCGTGCATGTAAGGGGCCCCTATTACTCCTTTGAAAACAATAGATTATACTACAAAAACTATTTTCCAGAAGATTGGGTACTTAAATAAATTAGTTAGGCCTTCAAATAGTATTAGACCCATAATACTGTCCCACAAATTCACGGTCCGCTATTACCCAATTAACTAACTAGGGTCCAACCTTCCACCTCGTCCTCCTTACCCTAAGTGTGCGTCCATATTGCAAGCCTAGCGCGGATGCGACGACGGGTGCGAAGTATCAAACATATGAAACGCGTCTTTGCGTCCATAGTGTAGTGACTAAGGCGGAATCCTAGCGCGACGGGATCGAGCGAGACAGCGCGCGTAGTTTTCAAATGTATCTACCCGCGCTTCCTGTTCACACTACGGGCCTAGTCAGCAAGCGATCTAACGCGCGGGTGGCGGTGGTAACAAACCAGTTGGGTCTTGCCGCTCGGCGTTCGCGCGGTTTTATATTGTTTGTTTTAAAATTACGGTAAATACTGAAACTGTTTATAAATGCAACTTAATTTAAACCACCTATATGGCAAAGTAAACATCCACGTATATATAATCTCAATTCTACAAACAAATTTTAAAAATCATCACATTTTCCTCTGTTTTTGTTTATTTCGTGTTTACCAACTCTAATGATCAACATCTTCCATCTTAGGATAGGACTGTTCAGTAAAATACCAAATCCTCGTCCATAGTTTGTGACTCCTGACATACATAGATCCGCTATTAGAGCTCGCGGCTCACTGTGGCCATGCACTCCACCGCTCGCCGCACCCGCCTTAGGCCCCCGTCATCGCGCATTCAGTATGGACACACTTATTAGTTTGCAAAGAACCATCCGATGCCCTCGTAGACCCGAAGTCCGAGAGGCCCGCGAACTGTAAAGCAGAGCGTCAGGTGCACAAAACTCCCGTAAAATATTAAAAGTCCTCATCCATTAATCTCATCGCTAGCGGCCGCCCGGCCGCCCTGAGCCGAGGTCCAAGCCTCGCAGGGGGCGCCCTTTTGCGCAGGTTGCTTAGTTTGTAGTTTTTAAACCATTTATTAAGGCTGGAGCTCTACTTGCCTTTATGTCCGGTGAAGTAGCAAAAGCGTCGTGGCTAAATACGTAAAAAATGGGCTTATGTTACACCGAAAGATTTTTTCGTACGAAGGTGTAAGAAGTCTTGTGTAGTTCGTGAACGATGAACGAATAGGAGCCGTATCTTCGCACTGTACTAGAAGAAACGTTTCCGAACGCTGATTTGTAATCGGTCTAATTAGGTCAAATAGCTCCTTTCGTACTTCGTACATTGTAAACCGCGTGATCGTATAAGTGCGAGCGAGATCGAAAATGAAATATCACTGACTGATTGTTTTTGACAAGTACATCATACGAATTCATTCGTAATAATGTAAATGAATACAATAGTAACCATAATTTGGTCACCGTGGTGATTTGGTGGCTACTCTGTGGTCCGCAAATACGTTCTAAGTACTTAACAAGGTACCTAGAGAACTAATTTGCTCTGTGGTCCGCGCTGTCCTATATGGAAATGCTGACCGAGAGCAAAGACCGAATAGAGCTGTTAGAGCTTATAGAATGAACTAGTTCACTGTCCGAAATGAACTAGTACGGAGCAATCTTGAAAATGACCGAGCAGGCACAAGACTAGGTGTAAGTCCAACCGGCTCAGGACGGTCGCTGGCGATGAGATTGAGGGATTATGACTTTTAGTATTTTAGGGGAGGGCATCGGATGGTTCTTTGCAAACTAAGGGTCAGGAGGACGAGGGGGGATGCGTCGCGGGCGCACTCTTCTCCGGCGGGTCGGATAGAGTGGTCTCTATGGTAAAGTACCCCGCGACACAGGCATTTAATTCCAGAAAGCGGGAGATGTCTAAAAAAAAAAAGCTTCAAGGTTAAAAAAAATGTTAAATCTGATTTTTTCTAACCTCGAAGCTTTTTTTTTTGACGGACACAAAGTCTAATGAAATCTACCACCTTTCTAACTTAACCCAAACATATTTACATTTGTTACTATCACTTGCCTAGTATGGCATAAAGGAAAGTACAGTTCACAACAAATTCGATACCACTGACTGACAACTGACTGACACACAGTAAGCTCAAACTGACAGTTGTGGTTATCCGTTGGTGTTATATTAAAGTAAGGATCAAACACAGGTATTAACGAATACATACGTTTGTATAGAAAAGGGACTAAATTGATTAAAATAAATAAGAAAACCTCGGAGGTCGTGGGTTCGATCCCCACTCTGACATGACTCATGACAGGAAATCTTTGTGTAAATTCTAAGATTTCTTTCCGGGTCTGGTTGGTTGAGGGACGACCTTCCGTGCCTCGGTGAGCACTTAAGCCGTTGGTCCCGATTATTATCATCTATAATAATCATATATCAAGGAACGGGCAGCAGCGTTTCCTTATGTGGTACAACATAATATTGCGCCACCAAAGAATAAAAATTTACAGCACACACAAGGAAATAAAAAATAATAATTGATGATTTCTACCACAATTATATGCTCCATAAATGGGCACTGGCTTCAGCATATACAGCGTAGATATTATAACAATCGTGACCAACGGCTTTACGTGCTTTACGAGGCACGGAGGAAAGTCCCTTAAACATCCAGACCCGGAAAGAAATTCTAGAACTTACATAAAGATTTTTGTCCGGTGTGGGGATCGAACACAATAAGCCATTAAATGGTTAATAAACTACAAACTAAACAGCCTGCGCAGGAGGGCGACTCATGGCGGACTCACTGATAGAGGAATTAAGGGATTATGACTTAGTTTTTTTGGCGGAGTTTTGTGCAACTGTCGCTCTAAGTTGCAGTTCGCGGACCTCTCGAACTTCAGGTCTACGAGAGCATCGGAAAGCAGTCGTGTCCGTCGACTCTTCTACGTAGATTACTGATATCGCTAAAGCCATATAGGAATCTTTCTAACGTCTATTTAGCTCCACGGCTATCAAACCACACTTCTCAATATTTCTGCCTACCTAAAGGACCAAACTACCAATGAAGACCAAGCAAAAATAGATGCTATTGCCTAAGAAACATGGTTCAATTTCAAATGGATGGGATGGTGAAACGTGGTGATTCGAGATTGGTGAGTTGTGACGTGAGTGACGCATAGTGGAGGCAACACGACATATGCATTGATGCTTCCCGATGAGGTAGCGTCAGCAAAAAAGGCTTTAGTATTTCGTAATTGATTTTGGTCTAATTTCTAATATCTAAGACATTATTTAGAGGCCGCGGCCCGTACTAAATTCAAACATATGGAGATTTATGAGTGCGTTTACTACGCGTAAGTGCGCAAACACGCGCCCGGCTTCGCACGGGTGCATTGCTGATGTATTATACATATAACCCTTCCTCTTGAATCACTCTTTCTATTAAAAAAAACCGCATCAAAATCTGTTGCGTAGTTTTAAAGATCTAAACATACATAGCGACTCACTCTACTACTCAATGATTTAAGTGGTTGCTTGTTTTTTATATGATAAAATGATTTACCAGGTAGTTCTGTCAAAATCCGTCCAGCCGTTACTAAGAGCAGCCGGAACATTCAAACACAAAGAAAGACAACATTTTTTTATTGTTTTTTATTATTCATTAGTAACCCACAGAACAGGTATAAACATAATCAATTAAAAACCTGTTATGATTCCATTACAAATAGACATTTCAATTACATTAAACAAAATAAACGATTTTTATTCAGCACTTCGGTATTTACATACACTTGTACTTGTCAAAAAAATTCACATTGCATATAAAATTAATTTTAAATAGGTAACATTTACTATTCAATTATGTTTAAATTTATTTCAGGTTCTAGTACAGAAGTCTGTCAGTCTTAATAAGCTCTTAATATTAACGTTAATATATATTTGCTAAGTATATTTATTTTATCAAACATTTTATGAATAAAAAAAAATGTATTTACCTATTATTATTTATTTTTATTTATTTGTCATCATTTATCATTAAAGTATCAACAAAATAGTTACTCAGTTATTATTTTTTTTGCTGACCTTACACCAAACCGAAACCTAAGCTATCTCAAATTCATAACCCTATAACATGACACAAACTGTGTTTTACAAAACACTTGGTTTTTTTTTACTATAGTTTTTATGTTCGTCTGTCTGTCACGGGAGAAATGCGACCTCTACATAGGGTTGCCTACCGTATAATATAGTACGTACTAGATATCCGCGGGGGGTTTTACCCCCGTAACCCCCGTTCCCGTAAGAATTTCATAATTAAATATGGCCTCATTATCGGCCCGTATAATAACGTCCACTGGTGTATATTAACCTCCTCACGAGGGAGGGTATTTGCCATAGTCACCACGCTTGGCAGGCGGGTTGGTGACCGCAGTATTATGTCGAAATGCTGCTGCCCGTTCCTTGGTATATAATTGTTAAGTCATTGTTAAAGATGATGTAATAACAATCAGGACCAACGGCTTAACGTTCTTTCCGAGGCATGGAGGGTAGTCCCTCAACCAACCAGACCCGGAAAGAAATCTTCGAATTTACACAAAGATATCTAGACCGGTGTGGGGATCGAACCTACGATCTTCGAGGCCTAAAGCGAGACATATACCGAGGAGGCTGTCCAAATATGGCCTACAGCCTCTGTAATGGGCTATCTCTAACACTGAAAAAAGTGTTGAAATCGGACCAGTTGTTCCTGCGATAAGCGCGTTCAAGCAATACATTGGATTGTATTATGTATATCACTACATAGTATAAAACGAAGTCGCTTTCTCTGTCCCTATATCCCTATGTATGCTTAAATCTTTAAAACTACGCAACGCATTTTCTTGCGGTTTTCTTTAATAGATAGAGTGATTCAAGAGGAATGTTTATATGTATGATACATCAGCATTGCACCCGTGCGGAGCCGGGGCGGGTCGCTAGTGTGGTATAATTTGTATCTTTTACGTATCTGGTTTGCGTTTTATATACTGTTAGAGAGGTATATAGTACGCAAAAATACTATATTTAAAAAATATAAACCAAACAAAAAATTGTTAAAAGACACAAGAAGTGCAACTCAATTTGGTAGTTCTTATCACTACAAGTATAAAACATAGTCGCTTCCCACTGTTCGTCTGTCCCTATGTATGCTTAGATCTTTAAAACTTCGCAACGGATTTTGATGTGGTTTTTAATAGGTAGAGTGTTAAGAGGAAGGTTTTTATGCATAATCAATCGGCATCCCACATGCACACAGCTGGGGCGGGTAAATATACATAAATACCTTAAATATATTAGTCTATTTTGTACTTTTACCATTAATTTGTATTCTTTTAAAGAGTACTCTATTTTTACAAATTACTGGAGCCTTCACTCCGCGGTTTTATTCGCAATACTCTAGTCCAGTGGGTCGGAGCGCAATGTTTTGTAGCCTATATGATGAAATAGCTCATAAAATATTTGCATGCAAACTTTCAGCTAAATCCATTGAGTAGTTTTTACGTAAAAGAGTATCAAAGATTCATCCATCAACTCTCAAAAATTTCCACGATTTTTCTTCATTTTTTTTGAACTACTGCTTTTTTGGCAACCCTACCCCTCACATATTATCATAATATAGATCGATGGTACTGTATGTTTGTTCAAATGTAGTTTTAGCTTTTTTCTTTACGAGTAATTTTATTATTGTTAATAACTTTTTTAAACGGTAGCTTCCGTTATGTGACTGGTAGACATGTTATTTTTAACCGATTAACCAAAAGGTTTGGTGTTTCGTGTTGTACTATTTTTTTTATTGCTGTTAGTATCTACAACCCCCAGAATAAAACTACACTAATATTATAAAGAGGAATGTTTTGATTGTTTGTTCGTTTGTTTGCATTGAATAAGCTCCGGAAATACTTGACCAATTTCGGAAATTCTTTCACCATTAGAACGCTTAGTTATACAGAAGTAATTTAAGATATATTTATTGATCGTTTCCACGGGATCGGTAGCTACGTAAGTAACCTACTTAAGTTATAATTTAAGTTCAACCCAGTAAGCGGGTTAGAAAAGAAACTTAAAAAACTGGTCAAGTACGAAAACAATAAGACGCTCACCTCAGCATAAGGTAGGCAATACCTACATAGAGCTGGGAGCATGTAAAGACACACACCCACCGTCTTTCCCCAAGACGGTGGGATGTCTATAAAATAATTTCACCAAGAAATAAAAAAATGGCTGGGCGATACCTAACCGTACTTATACTCTTACTAAGCATATCTTTTAAGATATTCATTAGAAATAAGCTATTCTAATACTAAATCCTGTTTATAAATAAATAGTCCTGGTTTTTTGAAATGTTGGTTTGCAACCCTATAATAAAGTCCATTTCATATTAGCGTTTTAACGTGCAAAATTTTAAGATTTTGCAATAGAGAACGATTTCAAGCGTCTACCTTAATTCTAGAGCTCATACGCATAAGGTCGAATGTGACATTATACGTCAGAAACATTCGTGGTATATATCGTGAACTGGCACTTACGACCAAATGCTTCTGAAGTATAATAGTACATCCGATTATGCTTCTGAGGTCTCCATATCGATGTATGGGGATCACTAACCTAGATACTAATAATGTTGAAAAAATTTATAAAATTATTAATCAAAGCGAAATTAACTAAATTTGAAGCGGCCGTAGCGTTGCCCAATAGCTAGGGCGTCGGACTTGTGATCTTGAGGTCGCAGGGTCTAACCCCACCCATTGCACTACCGACGTGAACCCACTCGTAACACGAGCATTTTAGCTTAGCACGAGGGGTTAACAAGAATACTAGTAGACTGTAAAAATCTGCTAGTAATCTTTTAAAGAAAAAAGATAAAAAAAACTTTAAAAGATGACCAAAATAATGATCTCGGAGTTGGAGTGGCACACCGTAGGTCGATAGAGAAGTAGTAGAAGAGTAGCTAGGCTAGGGTCCGGTCGTCCTCGCAAGGCAAGGCTCGTGACGCATTCTATGCTTCAGACCCGAACCCAACCCGCGCTGGTTGATCTTAATTATATTTTATAATAAGCTTCTATCACATGGCATAACAACATTGATCCATTTAATTTTATAACATTATTGTTGAAATGTAAACTAATTTATTAGTCACGATTGTTTTTTCTTTTCATTATCATTGTATTTGACTTATACTAAGTACGATCGATTCGTCTACATTATCAATAAACGTCTTCATTTAATTTCTAGAATTATTATCAGAGTAGGTATAGACTATAGCCAGACATAAATAGACAACCTAAACCTTTGCAGGAATAGTCTAAAACAACGTCACCGAGACCTGAGCACATCCAGACGATGCAATAAAGATAAAAGATACGTGTAATGTACGTCCACCCCTATTAGGTGATTTTTCACAGAGCTAGTGCAGGTTTTCGGCTAATATATTGAGCTGTTATCTGTTTTCAGAGGCTACCTCTGGAAATAGCCCATCGGGGTGGGCTATTTATTTATCAGTCCATTTATGTCTACTGTTGAACATGGACCTCCTCTTTGCAGACCTTGGCAAGCTTGGGTCGTTGAGGGATATTTCCATAATCACCACGCTTGGCCGGCGCATTGGTGATCGCAGTAAGCGACAGCCACCGTAGCGTAGCGGTATTTGGCTCGCTTTAAGTCGCGAAGGTCGTGGGCTCGATCCCCACACCGGACAAGAAATATTTGGGTAAATTCTAAGATTTATTATTTCCGGGTCTGGTTGGTTGAGGGACTGCCTCAGAAAGCACGTTAAGCCGTTGGTCCCGATTGTTATAACATCATCTATAACAAGCGTATATCATTGAACGGCAGCAGCGTTTCCCTGTGTATTACAACATAATACTGCGGTCACCAATCCTCCAGCCAAGCTTGGTGACTATGGCAAGCCCTCCCCCGGGAGGAGGCCCGCAGTGGACGTTATACGGGCTGATGATTATGATGATGATGGTCTTTGAATTGATAGATGCTGCTGCCCATCCATCAGGTATGTGTCCCTTAGTTACACCCATAGGAAGATAAGGGGTGGTCTATTCTAAGCCGGAAACCACACGGCACTCCTCCTACCTCCTATTGATTAGTAAAAGTACTTATAAGTGGGCATTAGGGCAGTCAACTAATGAAAGAACGATTCGATCGATGAAATGATTTAATTACTATCGGTTGATCGTACATTTTCTAAGGTTCCGTACCCGAAGGGTAAAAACGGGACCAAGGGTCCCGTTTCTAAGACTTAGCTGTTTGTCTGTCACCAGGCTGTATCTCGAGAACCGCGATAGTTTGACAGTTGAAATTTTCACAAATGATATATTTCTATTGCCGCTATAACATCAAAAAGGTACCTACTTAAAATAAATAAAAATATTGAAGGGGGCTCCCATACAATAAACTTTAATTTTTCCCCTTTTTTGCTCTTTATCTATAACGGCAACATGTAGGCACTTGAAAATGGTACGGAACTCTTCGTGAATGAGTCCAACTCGCACTTTGACGGTTTTAATATTAACTGAACTAAACGGAAAATGGGCGTCCTGCGAAGAGGATTTCACCGTAGCCACCAGTGCTTACCTTCCGATGCCCTCGTAGACCCGAAGTCCGAGAGGCCCGCGAACTGTAAAGTAAAGCGACAGTTGCACAAAACTCCACTGAAAAAACTAAAAGCCATAAACCCTTAATCTCCCCGTCAGTGACCGCCCTGAGCCGAGGTCCAAATCCCACAGGGGACACCCTCTTGCGCAGGTTGCTTAGTTTGTAGTGTTTAAACCATTTGTCTAGGCTGGAGCTCTGCTCGCCTTTATATCCGGTGAAGTAGCAAAAGCCTCGAGGGAAAATACAGATATTTCCGCCCGAAAAAAAAACACCAGTGCTCATTTTCTGGTAAAAAAATCTTATATATGATATTATAACCATGCAAGGCAGCGAGCAAAGGCTTAGCGTATATTGCGTGTTAGGTCTTCAACTAGACAGACCCCGAAAGAACCATTTGATATCACATAAATATGTTTTGTCTGTTGCGGGTATCAAATCGATTCCCCCTAAGACGTATACCACTAGGCCATGGAGGTTGTCACGTAGACAAAATACCACAGCCAATTTTAATAATTTTATGAGTCATATCGGTAATGCGATTTTGTATAAAAATGTATTTTGGATTAGGACCAGCTGCCATCACATTTTTACTCAATTTGGCATTTGGTTGTTAGAGCATTTACAAATATAAAAAAAAACTAAAGGAAATGCCATAAATTAAAAAAAAATAACATACATAGTTATATATTAGTCTTCAAAAAAACAGCTGTTTTCAATACTTTAACTTCATTTATTGATATCATTTAAATTCCACATAAATTACCAATATTTTGACTTCATTGCACCCTAAAATACTTTAAATACGTTTTTAAATTGGTTATCCAATAGCCTTATTATAATAAAATATGACGCATACTTTTAATAGCTGTCAACTACCATATTGCGTACACGAGTCAACCGAAAAAAAAAACAAAAAAAAGGTACCACAGACAAAGCAACTTTGAAAAAAATAACAAAAAGCGAGGGAACAAAAAAAAAAGATCGGTGAGGGACCATAGATAGATAATAATGAAATGTTAGTGCGTTTGAGAGAATGACGTTTCTCAAAAAGAGTCTGACGTCGAAATTATAGGTTGGGTGCCCGCGAGCCGCAACGGGTTATAGTTTAGGAGCTAGAAACTATAAATGCTCCGGGTTTAATTATTTTTGTAATCTTTTTCAGACTTAGGTAAAATAATAATTTATCGTATCGATGAAATCTATAATAATATTAATGTTAGAAATACCGAAAGTGTGGATGCTTTAACTTACGTTACCGTTTAATACGATAGTATTGTGTTTATTACTGTTGTGTGATCAATAAATGATTTTTCTTTCTTTCTTTAAACGGATCTAGATAAAATACCCTAGTCTACTTGAAAAAGCAGTTGATATTTATATATTACCTATATACCTAATCTAGATTAAGGAAAACTCAATGTAACTATTTTAAGACGCGTTTAAAAGAATAATGGTAAATTCTAATTTTATAGCTAAAGCTAATATAGGGTGCCAATAAATTTACTCAGACTTTTGATTCATATTATCTTTTAATTATTTTTCTTTCTATAGCTAAATGTATATTTAAAAAATGAAACATTAAATAAAAAAAAGGTTTTTTTTACGTAAACCTATTATAGCCATTTGCAAATAGTAAAAAGATATTTGGGTTTATTAATATAATACTAAATAAATAACTAATAGATTTATTAGTTGTTTATTATGTAATTAGTTTAGTTATATAAAAAATTGTATGAATTTTTTGTTGGTTTAACGTAAAAAAAAAATACTATTTTATTTTTATCTATGTTTTAATATCTAAAGTTCTATTCTTTGAGCGTGTTATTATTTAGATGGATCATAAGAATATCGACGGACGCGATTTTATGCTAAAAAAGAATTGTCGATACCTACTGTATAACTAGAACAGTATGTAAGTTTTTTCTTTTATATTTTTTTCATTTAAGTGTCTGAAAAAAAAACAAATAAGCATTACTTATGTATGTATATGAACAACATAAAGAGACAACAAGAACAGCGAAATAAAATATTATTAAATTAGAGATACAAGTAGCAAATTTTTAATAAAACTAACTTATAAAAGACTGCTATTCTAAATCTATTCTATTTGGCAAAGTTCGCAGATTACTGGCAGCATCACCCCGTTGAATAGCAATGCTTACCTGCTGTGCAAAGTAAACAACATTATTACGTAATAATGTGTGTAAAAATAAAAAATATCAATACCCTACCTCTTAAACTATGTTAACCCACAAAAAACGCTCCAACATGGTTTCCCTTTCTTCTTAGTTATTTGTTAGTGAAGGGTTAAACATACGTTACACTAACATATTTATATTAATGTTAATACATTTAATTGTATGTTTTACTAATATAAATTAAGATGAAAATTGCTAGGTACGTATATGTTTAAATATTCGGGGGATATATAATAAAACTAGCTTCCTCCCGCGGTTTGTCCTGCGTAACTCACGTTCCCGTAAGAACTTTATAATTAAATATAACCTATAGCCTTACTCGATAGATGGGCTATCTAATGGTGAAAGAAAATTCCAAATCGGGCCAGTAGATCCTGACATTACCGCGTTCAAGCAGACAAACAAATTCTTCAGCTTTATATATTAGTATAGAAAGATAATAATAAATATAATTTTTTGACTGCACCGGTGGCTCAGTTGTTTCTGTGACCTAGTGTTCTGGGTTCGATTCCCACTCGGGACAATTATTTGTGTGAACCACGGATAATTGTTTTGAGTCTGGGTGTGCTTTGTGTATGTAAAGTTTTTCGCGACACTGGGCGTTAATTCCCTATAGTACGGGAGTTGTCTTTTTAAAGAGAAGTAAGTAGAAGAAAGGATACTTATTTTTTTACTAGTTTATATAATATCTGCGCTAAAACAAGCGATACAGGGATTAATTTCCCTAGTACGGGAGATGAATTACAAAAATAAACTGTAAACAAATGAACTAAGCTTATACAGAATGTAAATTACATAAAATGACAACTTTTAGTACCAATTCATATGAAATGATGTTTATGTACTGGGTGACTTTTTTTACTGTCTTGAAAATAACAGGGCGTGATATGTATATAATATGTTCTTTCATTGTCACTTGAAATAACTTCTAAATGTGTTGCTCTGAAATTAATTAAGTATATTTTATTTTAATAAACATATGTTTAAACTAAAACATTAAGTATTTACATATAAACATAAAAATAACTTATGTGAAATTAAGAAACAACATTTGAAGCTATTATTTACCTATTTTATTTACAACAAATCTATTTTATATGCTACTAGCTTCCCGCACGCGGTTTCACCTGCGTAACTCCCGTTCCCGTGGGAAATTCATAATAAAATATAGCCTATGTTCTTTCTCAGGCTCTAGATTATATCTGTACCAAATTTCATTTAAATCGCTTCAGTAGTTAAGGCGTGATTGCGTAACAGACAGACACACAGACAGAGTTACTTTCACATTTATAATATTATAGTAAGGATTCTGTTAAATCAATAATAATTAATGACAAATATGTTATTTTATAATATTTGTCAAATAAATAAACAGTCTCTATGGTATAACAAGTATTTATTAAATAATGAAGATAAAAGTTTCATTACATCCCATCAAAACAAACCTGCTGCCGAACGGTTGGTACCGTATGAAATAGATGTCTCAGACATAGTTATTTTAACTTTTTTTTCACTGACATAGAGTGAAAATCGTACCTAATTAGGTAGTTACGTTACGTTAGTTAAAATAGGTGCCTATAATACTTAGGCCGCAATCACATATGAATGAAAAGAGTGAGCTAAATAGAGTAAATGCCTAATTAGGTACGTATTTTTATCGTAACGAGTTTTACTCTATGTCAGTAAAAAAAAAGATAAAATAACTATGCCTTAGACATCTATTTTATATAAATATCAGGCCTTATTATTTTCAAGACGGTAAAAAAGTCACCCAGTATAGATAGACTAATAGTCCGATTAGGAATAACTCTGCAGTTTTGGATAGCCCATTTTTCGAAGAAGGCTATACACTTGTAAAGAGGAAATATTTGTATGTAAGTATGTTTGTAACGAAATGGCTCAAAAAGTACAGGACCGATTTTAAAAATTCCTTCACCATTTGAATGTTGCAATATCACTGATTAATATAGGCTATATTTAATTATGAAGTTCCCACGGGAACGGAAGTTATGCGGGTGAAAACTCGCGCGGGCAGCTATTTTAATTATAATGATTTTATGGGCACCGGAGTTACGCGTGTGAAATCGCGCACGGAAGCTAGTCAAAGTCATTGATAAATGTCCAGTGTGGGTCTGTTTTATGTCTGTTATGTGTTTGTTCAATTCTGCTTTACACAGGGATTTATTTTCTAACTGCAGGAGTTGATACTTAATAACTTAAAAACTTAACTTTAGATAATTAATAAACATTTCTTAACTACTTACATACCAAATACTTAACATGCTTTGCAATAGCCTACAATTAATTAAAAAAACAAAAGCAGAAAAAAGAACCACAAATTCAAAATATTCGTCTTCCAAATTCGAATACACTTTTGGCGCCGCCTCGAATTTACGTTGACAGTTGAAAATGGCGGGCGGGTTAAATTTTTAAATAAATTTATTGGCTATTAAGCGCTAATGTGTATATGGTAGGCTTATTTGTCGTTAATTTTTAATTTGTGTGGGCTTTGCGTAAATAAGAGAAATGTGGTGTTTTGAAGGTATGTAATTTAACCTTCAACGTAATGTTAGTAAGTAAGTTTGATGTATGCTTAGACCAAACATGAAAGCGGCCATAGCCCAATGGCTAGGGCGTCGGACTTGTGATCTTGAGGTCGCCGGTTCGAACCCCACCCATTGCACTACCGACGTGAACCCACTCGTAACACAAGCATTTTAGGTTAGCTCGAGAGGTCAACAAGACTTAAAAACTCTGCTAGTAATCTATTAAAAAAAAAGTAAAAGACTGAGCACTGTCGAACAATGCAGTGAAGCCAGTATTTTTGTACACACCAAGGCAGAGTTTACCGTCTTTCTTATTCCTTTTAACCTCACCTCATCATATAAGCCTGTTGTCGTCCACTGCTGAACATAGGCCTCGCCCATCGATTTCCAGCGGGAACGATTGCTGAACATGCATCCACTGACTCCCTGCGACCTTTATGAGGTCATCGGTCCATCGTGCATGTGATCGTCCCACGCTGTAGGTACTCGCCAGTTCCTGGTCTACACTCGCGAAATTTTCTGCCCCATCGGCGGTCAGTTCTTCGAGCTATGTGTCCTGCTCATTGCCCCTTCAGCGTTCTAAAAATGAAATAGCCTTTATTGCTGTTTCTTTCCTTACAATAAATACATGCCTATTTACTAAAACTAAATAGATTTAATCATTTCTAACTTTCATTTAAATGATCGGCAACTGGATGTTTGTGCGGAACAGCTTGTCTGTCGACAATGGCCTCCTCTAAACATTTCCACATACCTATTCCTGTCTTTTGCTAAACGGCTCCATATTGGAACCGTCCAAGAGATAGCAAAAATAGAGGCAGACAAACCAAGAGATGGGAAGATGACCTCAAGAAAATTCAGAATGCTAGTCCTTCTCTAATATCTATACTAATATTATAAAGCTGCAGAGTTTGTTTGTTTAAACGCGCTAATCTCAGGAACTACTGGTCCGATTTCAGAAAATCTTTCCGTGTTGGATAGTCCATTTATCGAGGAAGGCTATTTTATTACGAAGTTCCCACGGGCACGGGAGCTACGCGGGTGAAACCGCGCGCGGGAAGCTAGTATAAAATAATAAAACGCTACCTACTAAATTGAACTTGACTACAATAACTAGCCATTCAATACTACACATACAAATGTATGTAAATAACATAAATTCAACACAAATTACTGAGTAATATTGCCTTAAAATTACTTATAATGACCGAAATGCCGACTTAACCCGTCGCATCAGATATAACATTGTTTCGTGGGCGAGTGTAATATATATTTAATTGTAACGCCCGCTGACGCCCACAGGTTATTTGGTGCAGTTCCGACTAAAAGTGGCGTGGAGTAGATTGTACAGTAGATTGTTTTTTGAAAAAAGAATTCCCTAGTTCGAGTTCTTTCTCGAGGGAAATTAATCTGAGTTGGTAGGTATTCTAAAAACACAAAATTTACGGACACAGTACACTTAGACTCAGAACAGCTATCTGTGGTTCACAAAAATAATTGTCTTGAGTGGGAATCGAATCAAGAACTCCAGGTTTGAAAGTACGAACATATTTGAAAGTCATGTTTTTTTGCGATCATGTCGGATTTTGTGTAAAATGTTAATATATAGTTTTACCTTTATCGGCGTGGAATGGATGCTACTAACTGTAAAGGCCAAAAGGCCATATGTCTTTTTCGTGGGTCAAGTCTATATCTGTACCAAATTTCATCACTTCAGCGGGTGTGAATGTGTAACAGACTGCAAAACACACTTTCGCATCTATATTATAACATAAATAATGAGATGGCGGGATGAACTAGATGGATTCCTGCAGGGATGGAAGGAAGAGGGGCAGAATTGAGAAACTTGGAAGGAATGAAGGGAGACCTTTGCACAAGAGTGGAAAAGAAAAGGTTTAATAAAAAAATGAAGTAAATTCAAAGTTTCACGGGGCTAGACAATAAGAGAGTGTAAATGAAAATAAATATCTACATTCAATAAGCGTACTCTTACGAAATGGTGTAAATTCTTTTACGAAACCACACGGCATACGATGTATGCCGTGTGGCAACTGCCATGTATTAAACTATGCTATAAAAAAAGTTTAACATACAATAATTTATTCATACAAACCAATAAGCTAGTTGACCCTTATGAAATTATGTTACAATGGTGTTTATTTCTAGAAGTATTCTGTCCAAAAAACTTGAATATTGTTGTATAAACTCAATATGTTTTTATTGTCTATGTCTTTAATTTCCGAAAACGCGATTAGCAATTTTGAGACGTCTTATAGGTAAAAATCAAGTACGAAATACTTTACTATTACGATTTTTGAGTCATGAAGTCATCGATCTAGGATTCACGTCAGGACACAGATAATGTACAGGCCAAAATGTCACGTCATCTCTAAATGTCAAGTCAATTTTAAAATATTTATTTTGGCACTTTCTAGATCTCAAAAAATACCATAATTATTTTATTTTGGTCTACTTCATTCTTTACCATATAAAAAAAAATCAAGAAAGGGTCAACTAGCCAATTGTAGAAGCATAAAAACCAGTCACCGTTAGCTACTTATTTAACCAACAAACTATAAATCAATTCTTATTGTTTAAAACAGACACAGAAGCTACTTAAAAAAACAAAAAATGCGTACCTTTCTTAATATTTTAACACACTTCAAAAGCAAATGCTGTGTACTTAAAATTGTAACTAAAATATTTCAAGTGCTAACACATGCTCCATTTATTTCGCTGGCACAGTTATTTCGTGTTCATTCCCACGTTTGGGCCAGCGGTGGGCAAGCGCAGTTAAGGGTTAACTAATTATTGAAATATTTTTTCTTGTATTCAATGAATTTTTGTGTGAATTAACTTTGAAGGACCATATTTTTAGTTAGTAATGAAAAAAAAGAACAAAAAGTTTAACGTATTTTCGAGAAGTTTTGTGTGGTATTTTTGGTACGTTTCTGAGACGAACCCAGGCTTCGTGGTGGGTCATACCATCAAGGAAAGTCAATGTCATAATTTACAAGAATAACAATTAATGTAATCTTGCCAAATTATCTTGTAATGTTAATATAGCTACTTGAACTACTTAATTATTGTCAGCTTGCATGCCGTTCTGGCTCCTCGCGCCGGGGGGTCTAAGTCCAGGATATTTTGCTATATTTGGCAAATATGCTGATGTTGTTAGTTCAAGCATATGTAGTTAGCCACGAGGCTATTGCTACTTCACCGGGCGTAAAGGCGAGCAGAGCTCCAGCCTTAATAAATGGTTTAAAAACAACAACCTAAGCAATAAACAACGGGTTTTAAAAATGAATTTATTAGGTATATAATTTATTGTAAACGGTTTCTAATTCTAGTAGAAAATAGAGATTTTTTTTCGGACAGTTGTAGTTAGCCACGGGGCTTTTGCTACTTGCTTTTGCTTTGAGATTGAGGGATAATGACTTTTAGTATTTTTGGGGGGTTTTGAACAACTGTTTTACAATAGACACATGAGACATACAAATACGAAATAAAATAAATGGAGGTACAATCGGCGACAACCTCCGTAGCGTAGCGGTAATCGGATCGCTTTAAATCTTGAAGGCACGACCTTCAGCTTGGGGATCGAAGGTTCGATCCCCACGCTGGACAGGAAATCTTTGAGTAACTTCTAAAATTTCAATCTATACCTATGTAAGCTGAAATCTTTAAAACTACCCAACGGATTTTTATGCTTTAATTGCTAGAGTGACTCAAGAGGAAGTTTAAATGCATAATACATCAGCTTTGCACTCGTGCGAAGCCGGGGCGGGTCGCTAGTCTATAATAATCTTATATAAACGAAAACGGGCAGCAGCGTTTCCTTGTGTGGTACAACATAAAACTGCGGTCACAAACCCGCCTGCCAAGCGTGGTGACAATGGCAAATACCCTTTTTTGGGAGGAGGCCAATGTTCAGCAGTGGACGTTACACGGGCTGATCTTGATGATGACAATCGGCGGTCTTATCGCAATTTAATAGTGATCTCTTCCAGACAACCGTTGGATGGAGCAGATTTTTTACAGGAAAAAACGGAAGTTGGTAGCACCTACATTATAATTATTTGTAAATTTCCAAAATGAACTTCTGATTGTAGTTGACTAATTATTGTGTTTACTTTATTTCCTTGCTTATCCTTAGGCGAAAGATTGTATGTGGGTCATACACAAAAATCGAAAAAAATGTGTTCATGTAAATTAAAACCGTTATTTTATTATTATATCAACATTGAATACATTTAATAGTTCTTTTGTCTTTAAAATTTATCATCTTTCATAAAAAAAATAGCGCTTTAGTAAAATTTACATGATATTTTTTCCATTTGAATCTGAAAAAATCTCCTTCTGTAGACTGTTCGGATGACAAGTATTTGAGTTTAAGTGATGGTTAAAAATATATACACATACTTTAGATACTTTTATTATGTTTCATTACATCAGTTATATTATCAAATATACATAACACAACGTTTTAAAAAATAGATAATTGTTAATTTTGAAATAAAACGTATAAACATGTTGTTCACAGATTTTAGGTCTACTTCTGTAGACGCATAAAATGAACCAAAATTTACCAATGATTAACGCATCGTTAATATTTTGTTTCTTGCATCGGTAGCACTATATTCTCTGTCATTTGCCCGGTTATGAATTAAGGTAAAGAGCGTGTGACGTGGAAAATCGCAATTTTATTCAATTACACAAGTTTCCGGTCGAGATCAGTGTTTCTTTCCTGTGCAAAGGATACCTGAGTAAGTAGCCTTTTCAAATACATAAAAAGATCAAGACAGTATATGCGTTTGGGCGCGATATGCAAATATCATATTGCTTAAATTCTCACTTCATAATGCAGGATGCCATCTTTGATTTACCAAAATTTGTCTCTCGTGTAGACATCTTCACTGTAGACTTAGTGTCTACAGAAGGGAGCTATGTCAACAGAAGTAATGCAATTTCACTGTATTTAAAAAAAAGAACAGTCGTGTTACTCACTTTTTATCCGATTTAAAAAAAAGGGAGGTTCTTAATTATAATGTATTTGTTTTTATTCCTTTTTTAACCAAATTGTTTCTTTTTTTTTTAATGGGCATACTTTAGTGCGGTTCCATATTAATTTGGTAGGGATCTAATGGGTTTTCTAGATAATTAAAGAAGGTTTTGTAAAAAGAGTTTCTTTCTGTATTTACTCTATGTATACGCCGTACTCGGGTCGAATCCAAATAAACCACATCAGGGATTCGTTATGCCTAGAACATCTAGAACCATAGCCACTCCTGATTCATCTTTGTACAATTTGTCACCCGATTGCCCTGAAAGATCCGCATCACCAGACTCCTCATCTGAGTATTGCCTGTACGAGATTCTCCTATTGCTCCAGCTACTCCTGAAGCTCGGACTGAGTCAAATTCATCAGGACTGTCAGATAGACTGACTCCAGATCTTTTCATCGAAATATTCAGCAAAAGGCATAGACCCCAGAAGATAAGAATCTATTCAGACGACTCTGAAGCTTCTGAAAATTCACCACAGAAAAAACGCCCGAAAAATTTCATGTGGAACGATTCTGATGAGGATAATATATTTTAATATTCTGTTCATTTATATGCCCACAGAAGTATAATGTCTGTTCTGTGGACAAATTTCGATTATTTTTTTGTACTCAATTAGTAAAGATTTTTGATTATAATTTCTTTAGGGGTTAAGGAGAACTTCATTTTACGTTTATTTTTCATTGTTTCTATTCTTCATGTTATAGATTTGATTATATAAGGCCCATTATTGTTATCTTCTGTAGACAACACGATCTCTTCAGTAGACGTAAAAAAACTAAAAATGTGATTTTTTCCTAAAATATCCAAGACTGATCTCTAGTAATATTTTTGCAAGAATATTAATATCTAACTTTAAATGAATATAATGTTTCAAGACAATTCGTGGAGTTTTATTATTAATATTTCGTAATGTTCACTTTTTGTGTATGACCCATGTATGGATGGATGGATAGATGTTTGTTACTCTTTCACGCAAAAACTAATGAATGAATTTGGCTGAAACTTTGCACGGGTATAGTTAATAAGCTCGATTAACATATAGGCTACAAATAATCACGCTCCAACCCACTGGAGCAGAGTAACGCGGGTAAAACCGCGGGGCGTAGATAGTATTTAATGTTTTTGTTCTTAATGCGGTGTAGATGTTTGTAGATGCTGTGTTGGTACAGCTATAAGTGTAATTAATTGAACTCCATATTCACTATTTGTTCATAGGTTAAGATATTGCTATATTTTTTTAAATAGGCTGTCTGTTGGTGTGCCATTGAAATAAAATAAAATCAGTAACTGCATCAATTGCTGTAAATAGGGCCGGATTTAGAAGTCCGGAGACCCCGGGGCAACAAAGGAGAAGAGGCCAAAAATAAGGTTCCCTATAAATGTGTAGAAAATTTGAATAATGTACCTACTTTTCAGAACGATTTGAATTATGATATTTTACTGACTGTCTTATTTAAGTGAATAGGTGTAGATGATATTGTTATTACAATATTTAAGAACTATTACATTAATCACGATTCTACAAAGTACTGTATGTAAATGTACAACACCGAAAAAATAAATGTAAGAAAATATTGTGGTATTGTGGGGGCCCCTCTATTGTGGAGGCCCCGGGTCAATTGCCCTGGATGCCCTCCCTTAAATCCGGCCTTGGCTGTAAATTGTTTTAATACATAGATTCTTTTTTTTTGTACTTAGATTTTATGCCTGGTAAAGTTTAAATGTTCGAAAAAAAAGATGCTTCATTTTTACACTCCGCAGAAATTACACAAAAATTAAACATAAGAGTTATTGTTAGTAATTATTATAATTATAAAGTTTAAGGTGTCATGGCGACCAAAAAGTGGAGCTAACACACCGTGCTATCCAAAACGAATGCCAATATAAAAATAAAATGGACGCCAAAACAGAATTTTAAAAGCGCCTAATTGGTCAAAACAATTTGTGTGGTGACAAAAATGACGTTCCTACACGACCTAGCGGGGAAAACATACGGGATAATATTAGGGGCAGGTTCGTTGAGTTTCCGGATTGCTTCGTGTATACCCGGCCCCCGCTAACGACGGATCGAAGGAGTGTCCGGGGGGTTTTAGTGGTGTAGGGTTAGCATACCACCGCTATGGAGAGGTCGAGTCCCACAAATCCCGCCGCCAGCGCGGGGATACGCTTCAGTGGCGGTGAAAAAAATAGGTTCGTTGAGTTTATAATATATTTAATTATCATCATCATCACCCCGTATAATGGGCACTGCTGAATAAGAGCATTCTCCGAAGGGGGTTTTTTCATAGGAACTAGGCTTGTCAAGGTTACCAAAGCCAAGTTTACCCAACTTGGCTTTATGTTGAGACAGTTTGGGAATTGCTGCTCCTTGTACACGATTCACATAAACAATGAGGGTTTTCTAAAAAGGCGTCCACGAGGTGACAACACTGAGTTGTCAGGTCCAGGCACCTATCAAAGCGCTTTCAATCTTTGGTAATTGTTTACTTATTACATTACAGTTCGCGGACCTCTCGGACTTTGGTCTACGAGAACATCGGACCCTTGGGGACACCTCCTAACGTCAGTGTTGGGGACACCGGGAATTACATCAAATTACTCCAGTGCGCGCTGTCATGCCTCGAATATCAGTGTCTATCAGGAATTAGCAGTAAATTATTTTTGTTGTTGATTTCACAGATATCACGTGTGATTAAAAAATATCTATTGTCAGTTTTACGAGGTAAAGTTTATTGATATATGTTCCAGAACATAGTTTCCACACGTTGGGGCGATACACGACTATGCGCGTCAAGCTGACGTCAGAACGGCGTGTCTATATCACTATCTATTCAATATTTAATTACTTGAGGTACAGTTTTTTTCCACATAGGTACAGTTTAGTACAATTTAGTTACAGTTATTTGGTGCAAATTTTGTGACTATTCAGACATCTCTCACGCCATCCTGACAGACACGAATATCAAACCGTATGTTTATGTCAATCAAAAATATGTCACTATGTTGATACAATCTTACGAACAGGCACCGGCGTCTCATTATGTTCAAAAAGGTAACATTTCTGCTCCATGTAACCCTTTTTGCTGCCGTGATGGTACGGGTGAATATTTGAATCATGTTTTGACATGTTTTCTTAGTTGAATGAGCTTTAGTTTTTAAATTGCGGTATTCGATTGATTTCGTTTCGAGATTGTTACGTTGATTTGATGGGCTGATAGCCATAGTTTCGTGTTTGAATGTTAAAGCTACAGAATAAAATAATAAAAATATTTATAGGTATTTGTCACAGGGTTTGCGACAAAGGAATTTTTCAAATCCTTTTTTAGGGTTGCGTAGTCGAAGGGTAAAAACGGGACCCTGTTACTAAGACTGCGCTGTCTGCCTGTCAAGTCAAAACCTTGATAGCTAGACAGTTGAACTTTTCACAAATGATGTATTTATTTTATTTATTTATTCATGTACATATACACACAGAAGATAAAGATACAACAATACAGACAAACAGCAATGTTCAAAGGTATTACTTATTTCTTAAGAAATCTCTTCCAGTAGACCTGCGAGAGGAGAAGTCAGAAGTTGAAAAATTTAAAAGCGATTATTTATGTTGCCTAAAAACCAAAAAAAATATTTAAGGGGGGCTCCCATACAACAAATGTGATTTTTTTGGCCTTTATTGTTCGATGTCAATAATGGCAACAGGTAGGCTCTTGAAATATTCACAATGTACTTAATTGTATATAATATAACTAAGTAATAAAATAAAAACAAAATAAATATTTAAGGAGGCTCACATACAACAAACGTGATTTTTTGCCCGATATGTGTGTTTGATCCAATCTTGCTTCCGGGTCTGGTTTTTTGAACTACCCTTCGTGCCTCAGAAAGCACGTTAAGCCGCTCCGATTTATATAACACTAGCAACACTAGCACCCACGCGGCCACGTAGCTCCCGCTTGTAAGGTTTATTTAAAATCGACTCAGTAGTTTTTGCGCGAAAAAGTTACACACATACATCCATCCATACATCAAACAAACAAACTCTTCAGGTTTATATATTAGTATAGATGAAATGCCCACGGGAATTTAAGTTACGCGTGTCAAACCGCGCGCGAAATATATAGTATAGTAAATATTTTACCCTCAAACCCATGAACAATAGGAAATATTTTTACCAAAAAAAGATACCTATTGACAGCAAAAAGTTTAATAACAACATGGCGTCCATTGTGTCATATTATGACAGTTCTTGTGTATGATGTGACATTTGAACACGGGTCCGCGAAAAATGGCGGGTAAAAATAGAAAAAAGTGAACGTTTGTTGTCCATTTTTTAAGGAAAATAAAAATAGGGCCAAATAATCGTAAACTAAGCTACGTGTATTAAAAAAAGACTCATCATTTTGTAATTTTTTCGGGCAGACATTGTGTAGTTAGCGAGGAGGATTTGCTACTTCACCGGTCATAATGGCGAGCAGAGCTCCAGCCTGAATAAATAGTTAGTAACTACAAACTAAGCAACCTGCACAAGAGGGCGCCCCCTCTGGGGCTAGGACCTTGGCTCAGGGCGGTCGCTGACGATGAGACAGGGATTATGACATTTAGTATTTTAGGGAAGTAAATAAAAATAGAAAACCTCTGTAGCGTAGTGTTATTTGGCTCGCTTTAAATCTCGGAGGTTGTGGGTTCAATCCCCACGCCGGGCAGGAAATCTTTGTGTCTTTCCGGGTCTGGTTGCTTAAAGGAATTCCCTCCATGCCTCGGAAAGCACGTTAAGCCGTGTTGGTCCTGATTGTTATAACCATCATCTATAATAATCGTATATCAAGGAACGGGCGGCAGCGTTTACTTGTGTGGTACAACATCATACTGCGGTCACCAACCTGCCTGCCAAGCGTGGTGACTACGGCAAATACCCTCCCTCGGGAGAGGCTCATGTTAGGCTTAGGCTCATAAAAATAGGACCAAAGAATAGTAGGTAGACTAAGTGTATTTAAAAAAGACTTTTATTTATTTATTTTTCGGACAGACATTATGTAGTAGGGCAGCGTGGATAAATGCCCATATATACACGCTGCTCTACAACATAGTGTGCAGCATCCGACTACAGGCCTTTGCCTACAAAGCGTCGTAAACACTATACGCTATACACTATTCACTGACGTACGACGAGATCACAACTTACCAACTAGCAGTACAGAGACTGCAAGAAACTAGCACCACTACACAGAGACCACTCTATCCGACCCGCCGGAGAAGAGTGCGCCCGCGAACGTGACGCGTCCCCCCTCGCCCTCCCGACCCTTAGTTTGCTAAGAACATTCCGATGCCCTCGTAGACTCGAAGTCCGAGAGGCCCGCGAACTGTAAAGTAGAGCGACAGTTGCACAGAACTCCCCGTCATGCCCCCCCCATCTAAAGAAACTTAAAGCCATAATCCCTCAATCTCCCCGTCAGCGACCGCCCTGAGCCGAGGGACGCCCTCTTGCGCAGGTTGCTTAGTTTGTAGTGTTTAAACCATTTATCTAGGCTGAAGCTCTGCTCGTCTTTATGCCCGGTGAAGTAGCAAAAGCCTCCTGGCTAACAACATTTGTCCGTCCGAAAAAAAAACCATCATAATGTCTATCTATATAATGTCACAAACATAATGTCTAATGTCAGTTCAAGTACAAAGTACCCATCTAACTGGGATCACCAATCCGCCTGCCAATCGACGTGATGATGGCAATATTCCTCAACAGATCTGTCTTGCCAAGGTCTGTTTAGAGGAGCCCCATGTTCAGCAGTGGATGTCAACGGGCAACAAAGTAATTAAAAACTTAAACACGGCAACAAAAGTGCAAGTTTGTGACTAACTGATACATTTGAAGGCACGCTTTAGTGTCCTCAGAGGCTTAGTACCTCATGTTAGTACCACGGCCCAGAATGCCACTGAGGTAAAGAGAGCGATGCCTTTTTTACTTCAGTGGCACCCTGGGTCGTGGTCCTAAACCCCATCAGGTGTGTCACTTAGATATAGTGTGACCACTTGCAATTTTGATGCGTTTTTAATTTCGTCTTATAATAATATAACAGAAATAATAGTCACAGGACAGACGGATTATGACGGACTATGTTGTCTGTAGATTTGTTATTGCCTACTTCTGTTAATTACCTAAGAGTAAGAATTATCTGTTAGTTATAGTTTGTTATTTTTTATTTATCTTATCACTTAGTAATTTTGACAAGTGCAAGTGTATGTGAATACCTAAGTGCTGAATAAAAAAATCATTATTTCATTTCATTTCAGCGATAGTATGCTTACCATGCTATTAAAATGGGCTTACCCACAAAAACCTCAATAAATGGAGTACCAAGTACTGCAGATTCATCACATACGGTAAATAATTGGAATACCTACTCATACTTTTGTTTGTTTAAAAAGATAAAATAAAAATCAATATAAACACAGTTAAGGTTGTCAAATGCCGGAGACATGTGTAGACCGATGTGAGATAACGTCCCGTCTGTCTGTCTTGATGTGTACAGGCGAGCGGTTAAAAAACGCAACGGTTAATTCGTATGGTATACCAGTCGTTATAAACATTTTGTATTTATTTTGGGTTAAATAATGATTGATGCAATTTTTATCTACTATTTATACCGAATAATAATTTTAATAGATATAAAACAAAATCCGGCTTAAAAAAGTGGTATTGTAACTAAACGTAGTTTAGGTTACATTAATAATATTTTTTTACTATTATTCTTTCATTATTTCAATACAGTCAATTTGGCAGCATCTCCTTGGAATATTTTATTTTATTTTTGTGTTATAAATATGTACATAAATGACCCCTATCAACATAATACTAAGTGACATAGTGGTCCAAATACAAGGACAACCTGTGGCAGAACGGTAGATATGTAAAACACTAATCACTCATGTCCTTCCAGCCCTTTCCCTCCAATGAGTTCCAGCGGCCTTACGCGCGCATACAACCACAAAATTAATCAATAATGTAATTTGACTGTAGTATTTTGTAAATAAGTGGCTGTACTTCCGTTATCAAGCAAATCATTAAGCGTACTACCTACAAAAATCACACCGTTTTTAAAACGCTTCAAAACCGCCCGTCTGCCGCCCCCCAGTAATTCAGAGGCTCGACTTATTAGTGCATTTTTGTGTCTAGTAACATATCGGCTGTCAGTTCTGTAACTAAATGCATATTAATCAGATGTTTTTTGTTTTAGGCACTCCACTTTACATGGACGCTTGTATCTGATCTGTGTTGTTTGACAGTTGACGATATTGTTAAATAGACAGTAGTGTCTCAGATTATAAAGGTATTTGGATCAAGGCAGTGGCGTAAAGACAACCTCCGTAGCGTAGCGGCATATGGCTCGCTGTAAATCTCGGAGATCGTGGGTTCGATCCCCATGCCGCGCAGGACAAAACATCTTTGTGTAAATTCTAAGATCCGAAGATTAATTACATTCGAAGGTTTCTGGCTCTGGATGGTTGAGGGACTACCCTCCGTGCCTCGGAAAGCACGTTAAGGCTTTGTCCCCGATTGTTATAACATCATCTATAACAATCGTATACCAGGGAGCGGGCAGCAGCGTTTCCTTGTGTGTTACAATACAATCTGCGGTCACCAGCCCGCCTGCCAAGCATGGTGACTATGGCAAAAATCCTCACTCGGGAGGAGGCCCATGTTCAGCAGTAGACGTTGTACGGGCTGATGATGATGAGTGGCATAAATAGGGTGGTAGCCTGGTGAGATGCTTCGGGCCTCGGGCTGGCGGCAAGCTCTTTTGGCATAAATTTAATTTAAAAACTAGTTGGTACCACGCGGTTTCACCCGCTTAGGAAATTCATAATGAAATAGCTTGTAGCTTTCGGAAATAAATTAGCTATCTAACACTGAAAGAATTTTTCAAATCGGATCAGTAGTTCCTGAGATTAGGGCGTTCAAGCGAACGAACAAACACACTATTCAGCTTTATTTATTAGTTTAGACAAAGATAACATAACACTTATTATTTTGAAAATTAACTAAAGGTGGGTAATGCTGCCAGCATTCTGGGAACCTTGCCAAGTAGAATAGATTTAGAATAGTAGTATTTTATAAGTTAGTTTTATTTTAAATTAGCTACTTTTAGTTGTATATTATGTATTTTATTCATGTAATAAATGATTATTCATCATCAGCACGTACAACGTCCACTGCTGAACATGGGCCTCCTCCCGAAGGAGGGTTTTGCCATAGTCGCCACGCTTGGCAGGCGGATTGGTAACCGCAGTATTATGTTGTAAAACACTAGGAAACGCTGCTGCCCGGTCCCTGGCATACGCTTGTTATATATTATAAAAATCGGGACCATTGACTTAACGTGCTTTCCGAGGCACGGAGGGTAGTCCCTCAATCAACCAGACCCGGAAAAAAATCTTAGAATTTACACAAAGATTTCTTGTCCGGCGTGGGGATCGAACCCACGACCTCCAAAACTTAAAGCGAGCCAAATACCGCTACGCTACGGAGTTTGTATAAATGATTATTATAATTCGATAAAAAAGAACTAAAGGTTATTTGATATTGAACTGAAATGCATTGCCATTCATCGGGGCAATGCTGCTAGCTACTAAAATACACGCAAAATTATAAGTGATTTATCAAAATTAAATAATAACAAGACGATTTTACTGAGAGGCCCCATACAATGGATTTGCCCTGAACCTTAAACGCATAGCTACGCTGCCGGATTAAGTGATGTTATAGAGTGGTAGAGTACTCACAATGGGCAACTGAACTCGCGAAGAAACGGGAGTGTGCGGAGGTTCTACATAACCTGATACCCCCTTCACCCTTTCATCACCGGACGACAAGGCGCGGCGAGCGGTTTCACCCTTTTGTTGTAGACATTCCTTCAATACGCACGAAGCGATTTGCTTCTTCTTACATAATGCGGACGGCTAAGGAGTGGAATTCTCTCCCGGTGTCAGTTTTTCCGGAACTCTATAATCTGGACATCTTTAAAGCTAAAGTGAACAGACACTTTCTAGGCAAGCGCCTTCCATCAAGCGAGATTATGGTCAAACGTAAGCCTATACCTATTTAATAAAAAATAAAATAAAAAAATAAACTCAATTTTAACAAAAAAATAAACATTTGGCTGCGGTATTCTACCGCAGCCAAATGTTTATATTTTTGTTAAAGTAGTTTCTGTGCGTGAGTAATGAGTAATGATATCGGGATTAAATATTACTAGGTCCTATATAACCCCACCAGCTACCAACCTAAGCTTAAGGTCCAAGTATTTAGGTGCAGTAGCGACCTACAGCCGACGTCTGAGAGGCCTATACTGTAACGTAGGGCGACAGCTACTCCCCTAAACAACTAAAAGGCATTATCTTTGAATCCCCCGGCCAGCGACTGCCCTGAGCTGAGTTTCAAGTCCCACAGGGGACGCCGTCTTGCGCAGATTGCTTAGTTTGTAATTTATAAACCATTTATCACTGGTTCGTCTTTATGAAGTATCTATATATATCCGGTGAAGCAGCAAAAGCCTCGTGGCTAAAAATAACTCAAAACAGTCTATTCTATCATCCAAACATAACAACCAACTTAACAACAACTAAGATCTTAGATAATGCCAACCTTAAAAAAAGAACTAAAAAAAACTTCGGAGACACCATAGCTATGAAAAAAAAAAGTAGCCGCCTCGATTTAAAATTCTAAACAGCCAGTTACAATCGGCGGTGTCAAACATTCACACCGAAAGACAAAAAGGTTAAAAAAAAACAAAATCCTGTTGCGAAAACAAAATATGTATAGTAGGACTTCGGATAAGAGTCTTGTCTGGTTTTGGATGTCAAGGTTATTGTTTGTGGTTTAATTTTTTTTCAATTTTAATTTCTTCTCTTTGAAAGTAGGTATCAATAAAACTGCTTCACTGTGCCATTATAAAAAGTAGGTATACATAAAATATATGCTTTTCGGAATAAAATATTTTTTTCGTTTTTATTTTTATTTAATAGTATTTTAAAATGATCTATCGATCTATACTGATATATAAAGCTGAAGAATTGGTTTGTTTGCTTGAACGAGCTAATATCAAGACCTACTAGGCCGATTTTATAAATCATTTTAGTGTTAAGTAGCCCCTTTATCGAGAAAGATTACATGATTTATTTATTAAGAATTTCCCACAGGAACGGGAGCTACGCGGGTGAAACTGCGATATAAAATAAAAGTAAAATATTATAAGTCCTAAAACCTTTATGATATAAATAGATAGCTTTATGATATATTTATAGATATGTTTATTCAGGGCAGCAGCTCTAGGTATTAGGCAAGCCCCCATAATGATGTAGCCGAGTATCATAGCTCCATAATCGTGTCCTGTGGAAGATCTATCCACAAAAAATTCTTTTTATTTGTTCGACCTGTGTTAGTTTTAAAAATACGCTTGAAAGTATTTTAATTTAAGTAAGTATCTTCACTTTTATATTTATAAAGCTTAGATTAAAAAAATATTTTACGTGACCTAGCCTATGAACGTCGACCGCTGAAATTAAACTTTCCTCATCGATCTCCACGCTTGTTAACATTTAAGGCTCGAGCACACCAAATGCGTATGCGTGACTACGGCGTAATCACGCCGTAGACACGCGCGTAGTTACGGCGTAACCCGATGTCACACCGGGCTACGCATACGCTTACGCATCCGAGCCGAGTACGCAACGCACATGGCCTATTGCGTACCCGGCTGCGGCAGCCATATTTTATTCTGTTTTCGAAGGTTGTGTTGTGCACGATGTCTGAAATGACGAGGAAGAAGCAATATTAATACTATTGTGCCAGAATAATCCTGCGGAATATATATATTTATACGATGCATTTTTGTAGAATTTACTTTTTGGATTGTAGATACATTCATAAATACGCACAATTTCAATAAGTTTTTCTTTCTTATCTCTATTCATTACAAAAACAATACAAAACATCACTACGTGCCAGTATATCTGTAAAAATATACAACTGACTGCAAGTTACGTTCGTAGGGCTACGCACAGCAAAGGTACGTGCGTGTACAAAATTGTTCGGTGTGACGTCTAATAAGGCGCGCCATTGAATACAACGTCATCATGCAACGTTGCCGTTCTGCTCTGCGTCAGGTACGGCGTAAGTCACGCAGTCAGTTTGTGCCTTGGGAGCTGCATTGCGTAGGGCTACGCATTACGTCTACGCGCACGTCTACGTTACGCAAGCGGTGTGACCTGTCTCATACGGTTCCATACATTACAACTCAGTGGTACGTGCACGTCTACGCTTACGTCTACGCATACGCATCCGGTGTGCTCAAGGCATTACCGTTGTCGTACTATACGATAGGCAGTTAGGCATCCATAAAAAGAGATTTGCCATTGTATTTTACAGGAAATGTTTGAAAAATAATGCTTAGGCGAAAGGAGTAAAAAGTCCTAGGGACTTATTTATTTTCTTGGTTTAGGTACGAATTAAAAAAAAACGTCGTGAATTCGATTTTTAAACAGGATGTGTATAGCTGGAACGAATAGAATGTTTTAAACTAAAAAAGTAATTATGTAGGTAACATGTTTTTGTCATTATTTTACCGAGAAAATTATTTTGTATGATATTCTCTAATTCAATTTCAAAATTAAGATTTATAAATTTAGACCACCGGCAGGATTCGAACCTGCGTTTTGGGTATAGCCCCTAATGCCTTCATAATCCAGCCCGTATAACGTCCACTGCTGAACATGGGCCTCCTCCCGAGTGAGTATCTTTGGATGGATGTTTGTTACTCTTTTACGTAAAAACTACTGAACGGATTTGGATGAAAGTTTGCACCAGAATAGTTTATTAAAATATAGATTACAAAACATCACGCTCCGACCCACTGGAGCAGAGTAACACGTGTAACACCGTGGGGCTCAGCTGATGTGTATATTAATACTAAATGGCCTAAGAATCTGTCATTTTGTAGTGTGAGACCCTGCATTAATCATGAGTGCACTATTAGCATATTTAACTAATGTTACACTGGACGGACAGACAGCCATCCGGCGTGAATTATTATTAGTAACTTATTTGTGGCTTTTAACCATTTAATTTATTGCTATTTACATGTATTTTTGACAACCTTCGTAGCGTAGCGGTGTTTGGCTCGCTTTAAATCTCGGAGGTCGCGGGTTCGATCCCCACGCCGGACAAAAAATCAAAAAAGTTGGTTGAGGCACTACCCTCCGTGCCTCGTAGCGGAAAGCACGTTAAGCCGTTGGTCCTGATTGTTATAACATCATCTATAACAATCGTATTCCAGGGAACGGGCAGCAATGTTTCCTTGTATATGGCGACATAATACTGCGGTCACCAACCCGCCTGCCAAGCGTGGTGATTATGACAAAAACCCTCCTTTGAGAGGAGGCCTATGTTCAGCAGTGGACGTTATTCGGGCTGATGATGATGACATGTATTTTAGTTACTAAAAAGCTTTAAAGATTCTTAATCATTATCATCAGCCCGTATAACGCCCACAGCTGAACATAGACCTCCCTTGAAGGGAGTTAATGCTGTAGTCGACACGTTTAACAAAATAAGCAATTCTTTTATGGGGCAATGTATACGATTCTACAACAAACTTCCTAATTATGTTAGAGATCTTTCTACAAACAAGTTTAAACGATATGTCACAGATAAGTTATGTAAAAAAGATTATTATAAAATTTCTGATTATGTCAATGACAAAACAGCTTGGGAGTCAGTTGCTCTGAAACAATACTGGTTTATTAATAATTATAACATCTAATTTATTTAAAAAAGGATTCCTGTGAGTTTCTTGCCAGTTCTTTTCAGAGTTGCCACGTTTGGTTTGGCAGGCGGGTTGGTGATCGCAGTATTATATACTGCATATACAAAAGTAAACACTGCTGCCTGGAAATCTTTTATAGACTTCCCACCGTCTTGGGGTAAGACGGTGGGGGCGTGAGGGACTGCTTCATTTGCTCCCGGCTCGATGTAGCTGATGAGCCGGGGTATCCGGTACCCACTAAAACCACTACGGTAGCATTGCCTCCGACGCTGGTCAACGATGGCCCCGAGCACTCGATTAGATCGACAACCAGGACCAGGAACCAGACGCCGTGCGTCTGCGTCTCCACAGAGACTCATCCCGGGGGAAGAGCAATAATTGGGCCCCACCCCCTGCATACTGCATTTAGGTAACCAGAGGCTAAATCTGGTTACTACTTCCCGGGATCACTATCAGTTGGACGGCTAGAGTCCCCATTCTGATCACCAGTGAAAACACTGCTGCCTAGTCTCAACTACACTCAGTGTATGACAGTAGTCGGGTTCGTTAGCCCGACTGGCATACACCGTATGTCATAAGTCGTTGCTTAACGTGCTGTCCGAAACACGGAGGGTATTCCATCAACTGGTTTATTCCACCTTGAACACCTACGTGATCACCTTAGAATTCAAAATGGAATGAACCGGTCTCCGCAAATCACCTGCGAATCACCCAGCTAGTATCACCCAGGTGATTCAAGGAGACTAAATAGGTGTCCTCTGATCACGATAACCAGACCCGGAAATAAATCTTACTATTAAACTCAATGAACCTGTGCTAAAAAAGGAAATTTAATAGAAAATATAAATCGCTTGGTGAAGTAGCAAAAGCTTTGTAGCTAAAAATAACGGTCCGAATAAGTTAAAAACCTTATAGCTATAAAAGTATACCTCGATGTCTTTAAACGAAGATAAATTAACTTTTATATGTAATTGGCGTATTCCGTTCCCTGAAAATACTAAGAAGTAGGCAATAGGCAAATTAAAACTCTATAAAATGTCCGCTATCCTACCTTTTATGGTATCGCATAGTCTATACCAGAGGTACTCAACGTTTTTCGTTTCCTACGCTCGTTTGTATTATTTATTTTCGGATATGTAGATTAAAAGTGGTAAATTTAGATCCCTTATGGATTTGTTTTCTTACATAAAATGCTACAAGACAGTGCCGGCGTTAAGGAAGGGGCGCGATGGGTTTAACGGCTCAGGGAGCCAAATATCCCAAAATTTTAATTTTTTCTGTATTCAAACACACTTATGCATTTTTTTTCGCTTTCTCCATGGTTCAGCAAGAAATTAACACTCGATTTTGATTTCCTTAAGTGGGCTGCCATAATATTCTTACCCGGAGTGTCAGTCGCTCTGACGCCGGCACTGCTACAAGACATTATAATTAATCGTTTCAGTTTTGGCACTACACTGATGGTTCATTGATTACGGTGAATGGTTCTGAGACCTGAGAGCCTAGACAAAATGCCACTACAGCATAGCGATCACCAGCATACAATTGGTAACACAAATGTATGTACTTGACATTGGTCACGTGATCAAGCGATTTTATTTAAAACATGAAAAATTCATTGGTTGCATTTTCTTTAAAACGAGCGATCCTTTCGCTCGGATTTTGGTTTTATAAACCTTGTAGTAACTATATTACAATTTAATTTACCATAATTTAAAGGATTATTACCTGATTACTACCATTATTAATTAGTTTTAAAATATAGTTTTTCTTATATTTAACTGACACTGTATTTTTGATAAAATTTATTACAAAACTTTGAACACCTGTTAAAAATCGTTATAAACGCACTGGGTTGATAAAAAAAATGTATGCACTATTCCCTCCTACACTACACGATCAACAGTGGCACACACTAGAAATGGTAATGAGCACCAACGCTCCCCAAGTTCCGGAAAAAAGTCCCAAGGAAGTACTTGGGACCTGCAACCAATTGAATCAGAAAGAGAATAGGAGGAGCAAGGAAGACTTTTGTTGATCCGATATCTAATCAAGACCCCAAATGTCCCACACTTTTAGAACCACTGTCATACTTGCACAAGTTCATATAAGTCGTCGGACCATACAATAAAACATTTTTGCTTTGTAATTAAACTCCGATGTTGAGGTATGTATGCAAATAATTCTCACGGCTGACCATAATTATTGAAAATGTCACTTTAGTTTGTGTAAGCGAAATGGTATTTGTTTTATTTTAAAGCAAAAAGTATGTAAATTCATTCAAAAGTATGTAAGAAAAACACAGGGCCGTTTTTGACCTTTTTGTGGCCTTTTACCTACTATATTTCAAAATTGAGATTAATAAAATTCTACCACCAGCAGGATTCGAACCTTCATCTTAGGTAAAGCCCCTAATGCCTTAACCAATTAGGCTACGGTGAAACGACAGCCGGTCATCGAAATTTATTAATCTCTTTGTAACACGTCTCTAAGGCGGACGTTAGTGCCATCTATGGTAATGATCCGCATTACTTCGATAAATATCTCCAAAGACACATTTGGTATAAAAAATTTACTATGTTATTTCTCACTGCCACCGTAGTACTCTTATCTATATAACGATGATAATTATGTTAATCATACCACGAGGAGAGGGTTGATCCACTAAAACCCCCGGGGTACTCCTACGAATTCCAGCAATGGGGGCACCAGGAACATGATATCCGCCGCCGCCTAGCGGTGCCCACGACATTTGATATACCTGCGGTTTAACATTAATCAAAATATAACTTACCCGCGTTACTCCCGTTCCCGTGGGAACTTCATAATTTAATATATCATCCGGGATCCGCCTATGTCACCCGGGGATAATGTAGCTTTCCAACGGTAAAATATTTAATATAATTAAATACAAAATATCGCAACTGATTTCGCAATATTCCGCAATAGATTCGCTAATGATCTGTCTGTCAGTCTAGCATCATGTCATATGTATAGTTATAACAATAATTATTTCTATAATTAAAATCTAAATATAATTTAGCTCTATAGAAAGAGGCACGTCTTTAAACAATATTTTTACGTATAAACGACACATGCCTGAGGGCACCCTTAATGGGCTAGGACCACGGCTCAGGGCATCGCTATTACTTCCTACAACCTCACAAACAATTTAAAAACTTTACTATATTAATATATTAGTATAGAAGTACATTTAAAATCGATCCTAAAACATATACTTAAACAGGCTGAATAAATGGATTCTATTCCCGTACACACGAGTTACGGTTCGATCGACATCGTAATTAGGCGTCTTCTATATATAAATGCACCGGAAATCGTCGACAGACAGCGTGGCATATGTAACTATGTTGTTTAGACTAATTATCACTTGTAATCATATTTAATTCTTCAGCATCAGCCCGTATAACGTTTTTTTTTCGTTAGGACATACGTAGATTGCCACGAGCCATTTGCTACTTCACCGGACATAAAAGCGAGCAGAGCTCCAGTCTTAACTCTAGTTTGTAGTTTTTAAACCATTTAGGTTTAAAAACTACAACACCGCCCCTCCTGCAACCTGCGCAAGAGGGGCGGGGCAAGAGGGTTCTTGCGCAGGTTATAGGCCCTATGGGGGCCCTGTAGGATATGGGGGTGGTGTGCAGGCCCTGTGGGGTTCGGACCTCAGGACGGTCGCTGGCGATGAGATTGAGAGATAATGACTTTGAGTATTTTACTGGTGTTTTGTGCAACTGTCGCTCTACTTTACAGTTCACGGGCCTCTCGGACTTCGGGTATCGGATAGTTTATAACGTCCACTGCTAAACATGGGCCCCTCCCGAAGGAGGGTTTCTCCATGACACCACGCTTGGCAGGTGGGTTGGAGACGCTTGATGCTCTTTGCTTATTGAGCTTACGTACTACGTAAGCCCGACCATCTATTATTTTCGAGACGGTTAACCAGGTCACGTAGTACCTATATAATATTTCAATATTCCCACGGGAGCTGAAGCTACAAAGCTAAACCTCGACCACCAGTAATAACTGTTTAAAGCCTACGTAAGTAAACCTCAATCACTCCGGTATCTATACAAAAAACTGCACGATCATTTTATTTGATGACTATAATTATGTACTAGACGATTGTATCAATCAATTTATAACGGATTTAGTTTAGTTTGTTGTTTAACTGCCTAAACGGTTTACTTAGCAGTTAATATTTTAGATCTTTTATACGCTGAATGATTCATTTCTTTGATAAAAGGATGACAAACCTCCGTAGCGTAGCGGTATTTGGCTCGCTTTAAGTCTCGGAGGTCGTGGGTTCGACGCCCTACACCGGACAAGAAATCTTTGTGTAAATTCTTAGATGTCTTTTCGGGTCTGGTTGGTTGAGAGACTACCCTCCGTGCCTCGGAAAGCACGTTAAACCGTTGGTCCTGATTGTTATAACGTCATCTTTAACAAGCGTATACCAGGGAACGGGCAGCAGCGTTTCCCTGTGTGGCACAACAAAATACTGCGGTCACTGTACTATGGTCACTAATCACTATGGCAAAAACCCTCCCTCGGGAGGAGGTCCATGTTCAACAGTGGACGTTGTACGGGCTGATGATGATGATGATGACACTTTCTAGGATTTAATTACAATTATAAATGTGTTTATAGCAGTGTTGCCAACTCGGATTTTGAAAAAGGCGTAGACCACATTAGAAATTTACGTAGAATTAGTAAAATTTGCGTATGTAAAGTTCGTAGATCTACGAACTTTTTTTCAGAGTGAAATGAAGAGGGTAGGGTAGGTAAAACTGAACAAAATGAGTGTTCTGTTATATAATTTATTCATTTTCAGGCAAATTAAATTTATACATAAATTTATTAAAAATTTTAATATGTTCTTGTGAAGGTTCGCGGTTTTTTTTAAGCCACTTTTCGTGAAAAGTAAGCCTGTTAGCGTTTCAGTAGAAAGTCTATTTCTGATATTAGTTTTCATCAAATTGATCGCAGAAAACAGCCGCTCGACATTGGCACTGCTATGTGGCAATGTTAACAAATTTTGTGCAAATAGGACCAATAAAGGAAACATTTGAGACGAATTGCCTTTTTTTATTTTTGAAATATGACGCCAAAATTAAGCATCTATTAGCTCAAGATTTACATCTTACTGCGATCACCAATCCGTCTGCCAAGCGTGGTGATTATGGCAATATCCCTCTACGATCCTGGCTTGCCAAGGTCTGTTAAGAGGAGGCCCATGTTCAGCAGTGGACGTAAACGGGCTGATGATGATGATGATGACGCCAAAATTCGTCTGCTTTAATTTTCTGTTCCTCTTGAAATGGAAGATTTGTATTTCTTAGAGTCCTCCATTCCCTGTCTAATTCCGTCAGATCTGTTGGACATAATCCTGAAAATAAAGATAATTAAATGAAAAATATTAAATCTTGTTTAGTTTTATCGTTTACTTAGTAATTGTTTTATTATTGAATTTAGAATTCATTTATTAAATGAAAACTAAGTAAAATGCAGCAGACTCAACTCATAAATAAAATATTTGATGTTAATGATAAAAATATTATACCTGGAAACATTTGCCCCAAATGAGCTATAGATTGTACAGAACGTTTTGAATTTGGGTCCAGCAATGTGTCAGGGTTTATAAACCTTAAGTTCTTCAGCCTTTGTCTGTGTTCATCTTCAAAGGGAAATTATGCTCATTCAGCCTAATGAGTGTTATTTTACAAAATAGTACAATTTATAGAAAATACGTAGATTCTGGGACTGAAGTTCGTAGGTTTGCAGGAAAGGCCTAAAGTACGTAGATCTACGTAAAAATACGTAGAGTTGGGAACGCTGGTTTATAGGTATAAACTAGTGGTCGAAATTATACCATAAGCTACCGTAGCCTAATGGCTAGAGGGGTCGGACTCGTGATCTCATAGTCACCGGTTCTATCCCTACCCGTTGCACTACCAAAGTGAACCCACTTGTAATACTGTTAGCATTTTTAGGAGTTAACAAGAATACTAGTAGACTGCAAAACTCTGATCTTTATCTAATAAAAAAAGCAATCTGCAATCTTATTTTTCCGACAAACATATATGTAGTTAGCCACGAGGCTTTTGCTAATTCACCGGGCATAAAGGCGAGCAGAGCTCTAGATAAATGGTTTAAACACTACAAACTAAGCAACCTGCGCAAGAGGGCGTCCCTGTGGGACTTGGACCTCGGCTCAGGGCGGTCGCTGGCGATGAGATTGAGGGATTTAGACTTTTTGTATTTTAGGGAAGTTTTGTGCAACTGTCGTTCTATTTTACAGTTTGCGGGCCTGTCTGACTTCGGGGCTACGAGGGCATCGGTCAAAATCTGCACTCCTCCTCTATATTACTGTACGAACTATAAGTGTGTGAAATTTCATATTCCATATATTTCATATTCCCAATCCCAAAAGGGGGAAAAAGATTTTGTTTCACGTAAATAAATATATGTGTTACACCTGATGGATGGCTAACAGCATCTATCAGCTCGAGGCTAGTTACCAGCTTACAACGAACACCAATCCGCCTGCCAAGGGTAGTAATTATTTCACTAACCCTCAACATGGCTTGCCAAGATCTGTTAAGAGGAGGCTTATGTTCAGCAGTGGAAGTAAACTAGTGATAGTGATATACAATGATGTTATAGTACAAAATGAGGTCTGCCCCTCTTAATGACAATTGTTCTTAATATAATTGAATATAAATAGAACAAGCTATTGGACACAATTTAGTTGAATAATAAAGTTAAGACTAAAACATTATTAAAAAGAATAACTAAAATACCTGCTTAATATGCTAATTTATAAAATTATATATAGATAATATAATAAATTATTGTTTTGACTATTTGCAAGTGCCCGTAATAGGTTTACGTAAATAAAAAATATTTTTATTTATTATTTATTTATTTAATGCAAGTACTTGCAAAATCGCGATTTCGAGATAAACGCGGTAAACACATTTTTTGATATCTAAACAAGAAGTCTATATAATTATATTACATGACGTTTAAAGTGAACCTAAAAAATAAGAAAAAAGTCAATCTTTATGTTTAGATTAGGGTCCTGAAATGTCATTTTCGCAAAAAAGGGAAATTTCAAAAATGACGATTACTGCAAGTACAATTAGCAGGGCAGAGGTAGGTACGGCATCAGGGCTTGAAAAATGGTACCACAAAACTAAGCTAATCGGCACACTTGAATAACGTTTAGTTTGTAGTTTGTTATTTTGTTTATATGAACAGAATACCTATAAAAAACCATCGCCGTACCCTTAACGACCATGTTAACACGACCATAACAAGATCACTTTTATTCAAATTTCACTAAAACTTAATTCTTAAATAAATTTTCGTCCCGATAATAATCTCTTTTGGCCCTGAGTTACTAAATAATCACCAATTAAAGTTAAACGATTGATATCAAGTGATTGTAGGTGATTAATAAGATATTTTTAATAATTTATCACCCGGTGATTGAGATCGGTGTTTCTAAACGAAGCGACATAAGATGGCGGTGAATTTTTAAAATGGCCGCACAGAATTTCTTAATAGTGTAAACAAATATACAGAGGAAGAATAAGTTTAGGAAATTGTGTTTACTTAAGATCTCGATTACGGGTTTATGTATTCACTTTTTTTTTATAAACGCCCCCCTTACGGATGTAAGGGGGCCGATTAAAAACAAAAACTGGTCAAGTGCGAGTCGGACTCGCTCACGAAGGTTTCGATCACCAATGCTAAGCATGGTGATTGTGGCAAGATTTTTTTTTCGGATACACATATTATTTTATTTGCCCCGAGGCTTCTGCTACTTTACTGGGCATAAAGATGCAGAGCAGAGCTCCAACCTAGAGTTTGTGGCAAGTAAGAACCTTGGCTTGCTAAGATATGTAATACCTAGGAGACTCATATTATTCAGGGACGTAAAAGTTCGGAAGTAAAGAACTTTAAAATTTTTAGGGGAGATTAATTTGTGCAAAAATCACTTAAAAATGACTTAAAGTCCGCGGGCCTCTTGAACTTCGTATCTACGAGGGCATGAAAAGGGTCTATGCAAACAAAGAATAAGGATCAAGAGGGAATTAAAGCTGTATAATCAATATACTTTTATAAAAATCTTTCATCAGCGTCATCATCATCAGCCCGTACAACATCTACTGCTGAACTAGGGCCTCTTCCCGAGGGAGGGTTTATATGCCATAGACACCACGCTTGGCAGGCGGGTTGGTGACCGCATTATTATGTTGTAATTCACAAGGAAACTCTGTTGCCCGTTCCCTATGATATAAGATTGTTATAGATTATGTTATAACAATGAGGACCAACGGCTTAACGTGCTGTCCGAAACACGGAGGGTAGTCCCTCAACCAATCAGACCCGGAAAGAAGTATTATAATTTACACAGAGATTTAGTATTTAGTATTATAATTTTTAGGGATCGAACCCACGACCTCCGAGATTTAAATGGAGCCAAATACCGCTACGCTATGGCGGTTGTCATTCACCATCATCAACATATTTTAAATCATAAAATCTACGTAACTTGCATTGTATGAGACTGTTTTACACTTGAACAATTTTATTCATAAAATACTGTAACTTAAATAATATCCCTTTTTATTGAGCTATGAAAACCGCTGAAATGAGGTTTAATAATTTGAACACTAATTAATGTCTCAAACGATTTTAATTATAACCTTTTAACCATATTTCTCTGTGAAAATCTACCCTGTGGTTATCGAAAAATTAATTGGCGCCAAAACTGGGATAGCGTTCCGAAACAATGTCAAAATCTTTTTGCGTTAACAGTTGCCAGGATAAAAAGACAAAAACGTTCAAGGGACAAATTTCTTACGCTTTTCTGAACCAAACACTTGCAACAGTCTAACAAGATTGTCAAAGAATAGTTTTTTTTAAATTGCGATTCTTTTTTCTTGTTCTAAAGGTTCAAATTACTTTGAGTTTTTAAGTTTTTTAAATGCAAAAAGAGGTTTGTCAAGTAACAAGTTTTTATTCTGAAGTTTAATTGTGCGAAATTGTTGCATGCGTGTTTTTGATGTGGTAAAAAGTAAATAAAAGATTTTGTTTTCAATTATTTAAAAGTAAACCCTAACTCTTTAACTGCAGAGTAGAAAATGCATATATTTATGTTATAATAAATGGTTTTTTCTTATTATTTTTGGCAATTATTGGTTCTTGTCCCGACGTGTTGCTTTTATCATTGATTTTATTTAATTTGTTTTATGAGCCACATAATTATTTATTCACAATAAACACGATGCTGGAATCTTGATTTAGAAATTTGATATTGAGGTAATTAAATTTTTATGTGCAGGACAAAATATGACATACATAAAAAGGGTATCTTTTATATCCAAAATTTATGAAGAATTAAAAAGATATTGATCATGAAATATGGCAAAATGATCGCGGATTGCGGTAGCTTGCCATTTAGATACTTTATCAGCTAAAAGCTATAATCCCTCAATCTCCCCGTCAGCGACCGCCCTCAGCCGAGATCCGAGTCCCATAGCGGACGCCCTCTTGCGCAGGTTGCTTAGTTTGTAGTGGTTAAACCATTTATCTAGGCTGGAGCTCTGCCTTTATGGGCATAAAGGCAGAGCTCCAGCCTAGATAAATGGTTTATGGGTAAAGTAGCAAAAGCCTCAGGGGGAAAAAAAACTTTATTATCTAGTTTACGTCCACAGCTGAACATGGGCTTCCTCTTCAATAGATCTAGGCAGGCGGATGCGGAAACGGAGTAAGAAGGGAGTATTTTTGAGCTGATAGTTGCCGCTGACAATTCATCATGTTCATGTATCTAGAAAGAAGAAAGAAAGAAAATACATTTAATTACGGCACATACAAGGAAATAAAACATAAAAATTGATTACATTTATATGTACCATAAATCGGAACTGGCTTTAGCATTAAGCTACATCAAAAATCTAAAAGGTCATTGCGCAGCAATGGTTTTTTTGCCAGCCCCAGTTTTGCACTGCTTAACTGGTAGATATGCAGTATGCACTAGCTTTTTGTATATAATACTAGCTTCCCGCGCGCGGTTTCACCCGCGTAACCCCGTGGGAACTTCATAATTAATTATAGCCTATGTCACTCGGGGTGCAAGTAGATTTCCAATGGTGAAAGAATTTTTGAAATCGGCACAATCGTTTTTGAGTTTATTCATTACAAAGAGGAAAGATTTGTATTTTTGTGTATGTGTATACATACACAAAAATACAAATCTTTCCTCTTTATAATATTATATATTATAAGTATCGATTATAACTCAATATATTAATGTGTTTTAATATGTTAATGCATTATAAATTACTAAAATTACGTACCTAAATCAAGTGCGAATTATATTTATAAAATATTTTATTTTATATTTTTAGTAATATATAAAGCAGAAGAGTTTATTTGTTTGTTTCCTGGAATCTCAGGAACTACTAGACCGATTTCATAAATTCTTTCAGTGTTAGATAGCCCATTTATTGAGCAACGCTATAGGCTTTATTTTATTATGAAGTTCTTACAGGAACGGGAGTTACGCGAAACTGCGCGAAAGATAGTCTTTTATAAACTTCTTACCGCCTTGCGATTTTTCTTTTCGGATGGACATTATGTTGTTAGTCACGAGGCTTTTGCTACTTCTTCGGACATATAGGCGAGCAGAGCTTTAGCCTAAATAAAGCCTCGGGAGAGGCAATGAGGGCGTGTGGAACTTCTTCATTTCCTACTGGTTCTCTGTGACCTGCGAGCCGGGGTACCTACGGTTACCCACTAAAACCACCACGGCGGCCATGGACCCTGGACCCTCGAATAGATCGACATCCAGAACTACCCCCCATAGGTAGTATCTTTCCTCATGAGGCTTGTCTAAGGGAAGGGAACTAACTTAACATTTACCATAAGGCGCAGGCCATATTACGGCGATTACGACAATGAATTAAAAATCAAAACAAAGTCATATAAACATATGACGGTGGCCACATTGCAGAAACGACAAGCGGAATTTATCTGTTCGTAGCATCGCTGTCGTGTGGTATGCGGCTTAAGTAACAAGCGGCGTCATATGCAACACACAAAAAAAAAATGTCTAGTTTTTTTCCACCTTTTATTTTCTAACTCCGGTAAAAATCCACCTTTTTTATTTACATTTTCTAACTCTCGGTAAAATATTACCGCACGTAAGTTATATCTAGTGCACGATGTCGTGATTAGCGCTCAATGGTCACGATAAGGTTTCAGGCTCCCGGTAAACGACTGTCAAAACACATACACGGTAATATGACGCGTTTTACACAGGGTGCTTGGTAATTTTATTGGTGGGATTTGGGACTGAAATATTTTATACATCATTTTTGAACTCATTGGAATATTATCTATGTGTGACTATGGCAAAAATCCCTTTTAGAGGGACTCATTTTCAGCAGAGGATGTTGTACGAGCCGATGATGAAGTTGCTACATTATAATAATATGTAACACTAGCTTCGCCGTTTCACCCACGTATCTCCAGGTCCCGTGAATAACTTCATAATGAAATATAGACTATGTCATCCGAGGATAGTGTAGCTTACCAACGCGGCAACGGTCAAAGACTTTTTTTAATCAGTCAGTAGTTTCGAAGCCTATTCGATCCAAACAAACAATCAAATATTTCCTCTTTATAATATTAGTATAGATATTCTTGCAAGAGATAAGACTGACTGACTGACTACTAAGTGTCACTGTGTTGTAGGTATTGTTAATTCTGAGGCCACTGAGAGTTTTACCCGAAAATGTTGTGTAGGTAAATTTTTCATATAAATAAAGAAACGTACGCACTGGGATAATATCCCTTTTGGGGGCGTAAGCTGGAGTTGTTTTCTGATAAAGAAATAAAGGCTAGAGCTACGAGGTAGTTAACAATACACCAATTAACAATAGCCATCACACGCAGCTATATCCAATTCCAGTTCCCGTGGAAACCTCTTTTAAAATACAGTTGTTCCTAGATGATATATAATTATGTGTTCTAAATGTTAAGATTTATCTTAGTAAGTAAGGTTTTTTATTCTATATTACAAATAGAAAAGGTATTTTGGGAAAATAGTAAAAGCAAATAATCCCGACATCACCCTGTACTCAAAGAATGTGCCGGTTACACCACGTATCCTGTGGGTCGAACGAGACGCCACCGCTCGCTAAGTGTGGAGTGTGCTTTCTTTATTAGCTTTTAGGTTATATAATCTGAAATAGATAGCCTCTGTGCCGTAGCGACATAAGTCTTGCCCTAAGTCTCGGATTTCGCGAGTTCGATCCCCATACCAAACAAGAAATCTTTGTGTGAATTCTAAGATGTATTTCTGACTCTCCGTGCCTCGGAAAGCACGTTAAGCCGTTGAGCCCGATTGTTATGACGTCATCTGTAACAATTGTATACCAACGAACGGGCAGCAGCGTTTCTCTGAGTGTTACGACACACGATAATACTGCGGTCACTAACTCGCATGCCAAGCATGGTCGCTTGGCAGGCGAGTTAGTAACCGCGGGAGGGTTTTGTCATAGTCACCAGACTATGACAAACCCCTCCCTTTGCCCAGGATCAGCAGTGGACGTTATCATTTTTGTTATCACGTTACGTATCTGATGATAAATCTGGAATGGCATATTCCTTGCTTGTTATCGCAAGGTATAGCTTACTTAATAAAGCTATGGATAAGTATATACACTCGATTACCTTCTTTACGGGGATAGTCAAAAGCCAGATAGTCCAAGGGAAACGGAATAATATAATTATATGTCATTTTGTTGGACAAGCACTCATTTTACTAATATACAAAACTAACGATTTAAGATATATGTACAAAAGTATGATAAAAATCTTATATTAATTTATCTAATACCAACATTTGACTAATACCAATCGTATGGAGAGTTTTAAAAATTGTATTTGGCTCCATACCTACTTTGTATAATGAAATCACAGCGATTCGGTTCCCTATATAACCCTAGTGATCACACCACTCCATTTTAATATAAAACACAATTAACAAACATATAAAAACGACAGATTCCAAATTCAAATGTAATATTTTGTTTATTTTTAATCGTACCAGTTTAATTGTCCAGTATTTATGTCCAAACGAAGTACTTTCTAATAGAAATTTTCTTTTCAAAAATGAATCCACTTCCATACAAACTTAGCTAAAAATATCGCGTGCACGCAGTTATGGCTTCACGTATGTGTAAGTATGCTGTTAAAACGAGCCGATGTAGAAATAATAGTGTTCTTGCTGGTTAAATGACGGATTACTGACGCATGATCAGACCGTGTCATAGGCCGATGCCAAGTCTTATCTACTGAATGAGCCCGTCTTCCAAGATGCTTATACCCTGGTAGTGCTGGTACCTAATTACTTTATCTTTGGCCCTTATTAACTTTTTCGGGAGACTTTATTTTGCACCGGTTAGCATGAAATTTCGATTAATTTCTACTTAGTTTCACATACCTACTTTTTTTTAAAGATTACTTTAACAATATTCACACACTATTAGTATTCTCGTTAATTTCTCGTGCTAAGCTGCTTCTGTTACGAGTGGGTTCACATCGGTAGTGCAGTGGGTGGGAATCGAACTGACGACAACATGATCGCAAGTCGCCCTTGCCATTGAACTACGGCTGCTTCATAGGCTCTACGAAGTTAATGAAATGAAATAATGAATTTATTCAGCACTTAGGTATTTACATACACTTGTACTTGTTAGTATTCGATTCTGCATTTTTTTTCGGAAGGACATAAGTAATATGGCAGTTAGCCGTGAGGCTTAAGGCGAGCAGAGCCCCAGCCTTAATAAATGATTTAAGAACTACTAACTAAGCAACCTGCGCAAGACACAGGCACAGGGGCACCCGCCCCTGTGGGACTTAGACCTCGGCTCAGGGCGGTTGTTTACAATCCCCCTGGATTGAGGAATTTGTCTATCAACCAACCAGACCCGATATAATTATAATTAACACAAAGGTATCTAGTCCGGGGTGGGGATCGAACCCACGGCCTCCGAGATGGGAGAACAGTGATAAACAGAAAAAAAATGATTTTTTGATTATTATTATGTTTGCATTGAAAAGGCTTAGGAACTATTAGACCGATTTCAAAAATACTTTCATAACTATGAAACTTCATTCTCCAGGAGTAGTACAGCCTATATTTCTAGACCTAAGAAGCCTAAGAACGGATGTCCTATTACCTTCAGAAGCATTTGGTCGTAAGTGCCAGTTTACGGTAAAGGTACGGTAATATTGACGTATATTGGCACATGCGATCTTATGGTTCTGAGCACTAGATTTAATGATGAAATGCTCATGAGTAGGGGATCTACACGGGTAGCATAGTATAGTAGTATCTATTTATATCGTGAGGCCACATAATTACTTATTTTATGGAGAAATTCCATTTTGTCAATAAGTGTGCAACTGTTCATGCAATAATTTTCTTTTCCAATATATTTTCTTCATTTTGGTCCAAGAGATTGTTTTTTTATGAGAGTGATAAGTCCCCCGCGACCCCGGCATTTGTGTTGAGTGCGGGAGTTTTCTTTTTAAAATCGAATACTTACCTAAAAATTTACCACCAGACTCAGAAAGAAGTTTTAATCATACACAAGGATTGTTTGAGATTAGTAATCAAATCCACATCCTCTAAAGCTGAAATCTTGATTATGTAGATTTTTTCAATGTAAATAATACTTTTAAATGGTACTTTTATAATTTCTACCCAACATTAGATATGATCTGTAACCCAGAAAGAATTATAAGTGGCATTTAAGCAATACACAAGAACGTCCAAAACAAGGTGATAATGACACTAAACGGGAGAGTACAAACAATTTTACCTGATTCCACGCCGTGACCAAAAATTAGTATGACGATAGGGCTGTCCAAAGTCAGAAAAAGTACTTTTACCGTCCACTGCTGAGCAAGGGCCTTCTTTTAACAGACCTCGGAAAGTCAGGGGAGTTGAGAGATGCCATAATCACCACGCTAGACAGGCGTATTGGTGATCGCAGTGAGATGGTTAGTATCCTTGAGCTGATAGAAGCTGCTACCCATTTATCAGATGTATGTCCTTTATTCGCCTATTACGACACCCATGAGATAAAATGGTGGTCTATAAAAGGCTACGTAAAAATAGAAAATAGGTACTTTTTACGCGCTGGTGCTGGGATATGTGGGACTCACTCTCTCCATAGCGTGGTATGCCACGAGGAGAGGACCCTACACCACTTTAAACCCCCGGACACTCCTCCGTCCGCCGTTGGCGAGAGCCGGGTACGCACGAATGTGCGTGTGGTGTGAGGGCACATCATGATGCAATCCGGCCCCAACTTATAGAACCTAGGTTTCCGCACGTGGTTTTACGCAAAATAATTATTCAAAGCGAACTAGTGGTTCCTGATTTTAGCACATTCAAGCAAACAAACAAACAATCTCTTCAGTTTCATATTAAGTATAGGCATGGAAAGTTGCAATGTTTTACAAAATCAATAATATTCAACTTTGAGTTAGCCCCAACAAAATTCAGCATATTGACTGGGAAGTCGTGCCGACATCCGGCACATTCACGAACAAGGAAAATGGAGTTATTACGTAATAAAAATTGTATAAAGACTTTATATAGAAAGGTTCTGTTTTAGTTTATAAATTTCCTTAAAGATATATTTGTTAGAAAATAACATTTATATATGTACAAAAGGGTTCAAAAATCCTGTTGCCGTTTGACAGAACTATAGGAACCATCTTCTTCTTCTTTCTACACATAGACACAAATATTAGTTGCTCGATAAGTTTCCGTTTGTATACGATTTATATTGTTATTTTTTATGGCAGTAGAATAACCCCACTGAGTTTTTTCGCCGGTTATTCTCGGATAGGGCGTATTAGATCCGGTGGTAGCACCAAAGCGCGTTCGTCGAGATACTTATGGTCCGTCTAAATAATAACATACTCAACGGACAGAACTTCGATTTAATCATAGATATAAAATAATAAAATAATATTGTATTTTCATACCTGACAGCTTTTAGGCTAAAGCTATATAAACTATTATAATAAGTAGCTACAATAAAATAAACTTAATTAATTTAACACAGTAAGCCAAAATATGATTTGACTATTTACAATAATAATAAAATATGTTTACGTGAATATAAACCTTTTTATTTTATTTATTTTTATTTTGTGGTAACCCTATGGGAAAAAGCGTAAGTCAACAAAGAGCACTTTTGTCGCAGACCACCTTAGACGATGGCGTGAAAATATAGATGTATAAATACTTGTACTTATTTATACTGACCGGCAGTGCGTGATATGTTCATTTAGAATCTATTAGAGTGGACAATAATCAAAAATGATTATAGTACCTTTATAGAGTTAGTTAGGAGTTAAATTAAACTATTAAATAGGTGAAATGGCAATGGGCAGGCCATATAGGCCATAGTTCTCGAATGAACGGATCTGCAAGCGTAGCGTAGGACGTCCACCAACTAGATGGACGGATGATCTGGTAAAGGTATGGATGACGGCCGCTTCCAACCCGTATTAACTTACGGCTGAAATTATGCCGATAAGATACATGATAAAAGTATATATAACCAAAAAAAAAACATTAAACGACTGAAAGCACCATATATATTAACTTAGATTATAAATCTACAGCTTAAAACCTCCAAGCTTAAGCACCCCTAAATTACAACTATTATAATTTATAACCCTCTCTTTTATGTTTGCAGTAAACGTTTAGATGCCCTAGTAGACCATAAGTCCAGGAGAAAGCAAACAGAAAATCAAGCAACAGTTGCACAAAACCCCCTAAAAACTCATCATGTCACTATTCGACAATTCTTCTGAGCTGAGCAATATATGTAGATAGTGTAGTAATTAAATGCAGGTATTCGCAACCGGCGTGCGTTTATGACCAGATGTATGAACGTGGTCGAGGCAAAGGGAGTGTGTAAGGATCGTAGCAGGTGGCGTTCTGTAGTTTCTGCCTACCCCCATGGGAGAAAGGCGTGATTATATGTATGTGTGTATGTTGAGGGACTACCCTCCGTGCCTCGGAAAGCACGTTAAGCCGTTGGTCCCGATTGTTATAACATCATCTATAACAATCGTATATCAAGGAACGGGCAGCAGCGTTTCCTTGTGTGGTACAACATAATACTGCGGTCACCAACCCGCCTGCCAAGCGTGGTGACTATGGCAAATACCCTCCCTCGGGAGGAGGCCCATGTTCAGCAGTGGACGTTATACGGGCTGATGATGATGATGATTCTACAATCTATTGTTACAAATGAAGCAGCCGCAGCCCCAACATAGGGCGTCGGACTATCGATCGTGTAGGCACCGGTTCGATCCTAACCCATTGCACTACCGACGTGAACCCACACACTGGCATAATTTTAGCTTAGCACGACGTGTTAACAAGAATACTAGCAGTGAGCAAAAACTCTGCTAGTAATCATAAAAAAAAGAAAATAAATACCTACAAGTGAAGGAACGTTCAAAATTTTAAAATCCAATAAACAATGTTTAATTCATTAGTATATTTGTGAGTTTGTCTATTTCTTTCGAAGTCTACATAGAGCGTATGTTGACCGAACAGTAGTGCTCTATCGACGTCTTGTTTGCAGTCCTCGTTACGGTGTCGAATGATGTAGAGCGCTGGTTCTCAAACATTATCAATATGTGACCCCTTCCCAAAAACAGTATTGTAGTGTTATTAGAAATATATTTTATAACTCGGCAGTGGTATTACATTTGGTTGTTATGAGTTTAATAAACGATTGCTTACAATATACGATAGGATCAGTCTAGATTCATCTGGAATATCGTATCTTCTCAATAATTCAAACCATAAAATAAGGTTGGAGCACAGCTCAAATTTATTTATTTAAAAACTTCTTGCACTAAATCGTACATTGGCGGACTTAATGCCAAAGGCATTCTCTACCAGTCAACCATTGGGTGGTGCAGAAACAATGTGGTAGATGCACAGGGAAGAGGTGAAACAGACCAGAGAAAAATGAATACCATCCAGGGTAATTTATGCCTAGTGAGGTAGCACAAACTTAGTGGCTAATTAGGTAGGTTAGGTTAGTTAGGTTAGTTACTGTTCTCTTCGCTCTTCAAGCAGCAAGCCATGTTTATTCTTATTAAATTACTATTATTTAAAAATCTTATGCTGAAGATAATGTTACGGAACCCTTGGTGCGCGAGTCTGACTTGCACTTGGTCGGTCTTTTTACTTACTTATTTATTTATTAATTATATTGTGGTACATAGGTAACATTAAATAGGTATAATACATTATAAGATTATATACATACACCTTAATTATTATAAATAACTTATGATAAGATATCATAACCATACTTCCATATAATCTTCATCTCCCCCTCCCTCCATTTAAACCCCTTTCTACCCTTTTTTCGCTATAAAAAGTAGCCTGTCCTTTCTCAGGTTCTAAACTATCTGTGCACAAAATTTCATTTAAATCAGTTCATTAGCTTTGGCGTGAAAGGCCTACAGACAGACAGACAGAGTAACTTTCGCATTTATAATATTAGTAAGGATTGTTTGTATTAACAACATATCCAGGCCGATATTTCAAGCGGCCGTAGCCCAATGGCTATGGCGTCGGACTTTTGATCTTGAGGTCGCCGGTTCGAACCCCACCCATTGCACTACCGACGTGAACCCACTTGTAACACAAGCATTTAGTTTAGTACGAGGGGTTAACAAGAATACTAGTTATTTTAGCTATAATATCAAGCTAGATGCGTCAACCTCCGTGGGGGTCACAGGCCACACATTGAGAAACACTGTCACAGACTAAGAAAGACGGCAACTCTACAATCATCCAACACCCTTATACATTAAGTACTAACTAAAAGGTTTACACTTCTCTTGTTAAGAAATGTAGAGACCTTTAAAGGTTACTTAGATATCTGTAATTTGTAACAGTTATGTAATTATTGAAATAATAAGGGAAGCCGTGGAGTTGAACTAGTATTTTAACCGACTCCCTAAACGGGGCTGTTTATATTGACTGTATCAGGGGCTTAGTGGATAGGGTAGTTGCTTCTGAGACATGGTGTTCGGGGTTCGATTCTCATCCGTGACAATAATTTATGTGAACCATATATAGTTAGCATAGACAACCTCCGTAGCGTAGCGGTATTTGGCTCGCTTTAAGTCTCGGATGTCGTGGATTCGATCCCCAAGTCGGACCAGAAATCTTTGTGTAAATTCTTAGATTTCTTACCGGGTCTGGTTGGTTGAGGGACTAACCCTTCGTGCCTCGGAAAGCACGTTAAGCCGTTGGTCCCGATTGTAATAACATATTATCATCTATAATAATCGTATATCAAGGAACGGGCAGCAGCGTTTCCTTATGTGGTACAACATAATACTGCGGTCACCAACCCGCCTGCCAAGCGTGGTGACTACCCTCCCTCAGGAGGAGGCCCATGTTCAGCAGTCGACGTTATACGGGCTGATGATGATGATGATGAATATAATGATGCTATACCCTAGCTGGCTGCCCGCGACTTCGTTCGCATAAAGTATTTGTTTGTTTGTTTGTCCGTGTTCTTCACCTAAATTGTACTACCTATTTAGTCGGGACTTTCTTTGTAAGACAGCTTATAAAATTCTTATTTATTGCAGACAAAGTCACGGGTAGTAGCTAGTGCGACAGTAAAACTACACCGGTAAACTACCAAAGTTTTGTCACTAAAATAATGGAAACAGATCTGTTAGTCACACGCGTCAAGTTTTGTGAAACTACACTTGTTTTGACGTGACATTCATCGAATTTGTAAGTTGTGTGATGTATCACTTATACTTTTTTTACGGTCCTGGGAGACAAACTTTTGTACCGGTGACTCAATGGTTATAAAGTAAGAAAGAAAGAAAAACATTTAATGAACACACAAAACGAATACAAAATAGTAATTACAGTCATAAAAAATAGAAGAAGTACATAGGTAAGGACAACACTTCAGGCTCGGACGCCATATATATAAAACACAAACATAAATAAAGGGAGAGAAAAAATACAATAATACATACACAATAAACATTAACAACAGTAGGCAGTGGCTATTGATAATCTGGGGTCCAGGATTCGATTCACTCCCCGTAAATTCTCCCTGCGACACAGGGTTTTTCTTTAAGATTACCAGCAGAGTTTTGCAGTCTACTAGTATTCTTGTTAACCCCTCGTGCTAAGCTAAAATGCTTGTGTTACGAGTTGGTTCACGTCGGTAGTGCAATGCGGGTGTGGTAGTAAAACGGGGATATAACCGGCGACCACATGATCGAAAGTCCGTCGCCGTAGCCATAGGATGACGGCCGCTTAAATTTATTACGATAGCTCTTTAGAACAAAAGGTTATACGGTTCAGCAATATTTTTTATTAATTTTTATTTCTAATGTACACATTAAATAACACATATATATCAATCAATACTTAGAAAAGCATGGCACAAGGGTAATGCTTATAACTAGAAGAAAACTCTGTCAGCAGTCCCGCGAGAGGAAGAGTAAGTAGAGAGAAAAACAATATGTGGACATGCATACGATAAATACCTACTTATACTAATATATAAATTTATATATATAATATAATAATATACTATGTTTATGGCGACTAAGAGTGATAAAGGAAAGTAACCTTTTTCTGACAATTCCGTAGCGTAGCGGTATTTGGCTTGCTTTAAATCTCGGAGTTCGAGGGTTCGATCTATCGAGGAAATCTTTGTGTAAATTATAAGATTTCTTTCCGGGTCTGGTTGGTTGAGGGTCTACCCTCCGTGCCTCAATAAGCCGTTGGTCCCGATTATTATAACTTCATCTATAATAATTGTATATGTGGTACAACATAATACGGCGGTCACTAATCCGCCTGCCAAGCGTGGTGACTATGGACCCTTCTTCGGGAGGAGGCCCATGTTCATGGATGATGATGATCCTTTTTTGAAATAGTGGAAGAGTTTTAATGTCACGGATGTTAGGCGAAGAGAGTTCTAATTATGTTAATATTCTTCTTGTATATTTAATCAAGTAGTAACTATAATATTAAAAACTGCGCTCCAAACGCTAGCTTTCATAAATTCAGCGGAACTGACGACATCTGCCGGCGCTAAGTGAAAACTCACATAACATCGCCGTGATACCGACGACAGCGGTAAAAGCTGTAATTTACAGGCGAAGATCTAGTGTGCCTAGATGTGGCAGTTTGGATCGAGTATGATAGCAGCCTGAGCGACACAAACTCGTAGAATAAATCATAATAATAATCTTTGACCGATAGATGAAAAGACAACCTCCGTAGCGTAGCGGTACTTGTCTCGCTTTAAATCTCGGAGGTGGGTTCGATCCCTACACCTGACAGGAAATCTTTGTGTTATTTCTAAGATTTCTTTCCGGGTCTGGATGGTTGAGAACTACCCTCCGTGCCTCAGAAAGCATGTTAAGCCGTTGGTCCCGATTGTTTTAACATCATCTATAATAATCGTAAATCAAGGAACGGGCAGCAGCAGCGTTCCCTTGTATACAAGGAAACGCTCCTACAGTACAACATAATACTGCGGTCACCAACCCGCCTGCCAAGCGTGGTGACTATGCCAAATATCCTCCCTCAATAGGAGGCCCTTGTTCAGCAGTGGACGTTATACGGGCTGATGATACATGAAAAGGTTACAGACACATTAGGCGGTTTGGCCAAGTCGATAAAGCGGAGAGGCGGCGCGTATTTTGCGAAGGTTCTTCTCTCCAGACGCATTATCACTGCATGGACCCTACTTCTACTGCCGGTAAGGGCCCTACCTTTTGTATCTTATTATGTATATATATTCATTAATATTAAAATGTTGAGAGTTTTAATAAATAAAGAGAAAAATCACCAAGTAGTTGTGTGTCAATAATGATAACGGAGTTTTTATGGACTATCAGTGGTGGACTGAAGCCTAAACTAGGGATGCCCTGCATTTTAGGACTCCAGGGCACTATCCCTTGGTATAAAATTAATTATATGCATGTGTGTGTCGAGATATACTTATACATGATATTGGTAATGTCAGATGACGCAATATTATGTACACTACCTATGTACACTGGAAACAGTATTATGTACAGGAACATGTTGCTGTCTGTGGTAGCTGGTATCCGATGTTATACAAATCGGGAAAGAATCCTAGATGTGACACAAAAGACTTTTTGCCCGAAGCAGGAATCAAACCCTCGACCTTCAAGATTTAAGATCAGCCTTATAACGCTACGGCACGAAGATTTTTTTTTTTATTTACATGGCCACATCCAGTATCACCACATCTTTGTCCACATCAAGCAAATGTATCTGAGCAGTGAACTCGTTACACACAACGCGAACACACTTACTGAGCACAATTACTCGCTGTGCCACTGCGACATATGCGTCAAATATACGATGAGCATTGAACAGACCTTCACTTTCACCGTGTATTTCTCTTTCCGTGTTCAACTGGCGACACCCTACTTTTTTATAAGCCACCCAGGAATAGGAGCCCCGCGAAGTACCTATAATAATACCTACTATATGTTTCTATTAATTTCTACATATATAAAATGATGGTATTTCAATAACTAAATTGATGTAAAAAAATAACGTCTTTTTTAATGTCAAATGCCATGAGGTTTTACTACAATCAGAATGTCATGTCAATTTATAAATAAATTAGTTGTCAACCGAACTCATCTTTCATTACAACAAGTCCCACATACCCCTTCGCCGGCGCGGGAACGCCGCAGCGTCGGAGGGGATGCCTACCATCATGGCATTTCCCTCCGGACAAAAAAAAGGTGTAATATTACCTTTTTTTTTGTCCGGAGGGACACGCTGTCTCTAGTTAACGTATATAATAGGCAAGAGGCAAGATTTTGAAATCCTCTTGCGCAACGTGGGTAGTCATTTTCTGAGTACGAAAAACACAATATTTCGGTAATAAATTTAAATTTAACGAAGTTTAAGCCATATTTCTATTAAATTTTAAATAGCGCGCGAAAAAAGGCCTCAAGTGTCATGGCGTCACGCTATTGTAAAAAATGTCATTGGATCCGCCAAACCTAACGTAGTGGTTAAATTCTCTTTGATGGTTACAATATCGTGACGTCATGCGCCGTGATTGGTGTTTCAGTCAAAATGGCCGATTGCAGTATTTTAATCTTTAATTTTTTTTTAAATCACATTAATCTCAAGGTTATATATAAAAATAAATAAGTGTAATAATTTCTTTTTATATGTACTTTCCCCTAAAAACATTAAATCTTTAATTTTTTGATACTGTCGTCACGCCTATTGTACTAATAATTCACCCGCGTATTTTCTGTTACCATAGGAACTTCATAATCCGATAAATGTGCTATCCAATACTAAAACAATAATAATTTTTCAAATCGGACCAGTACTTCCTGAGATTTAGGTTTATATATTAGTATAGAAGTGGCAATGGGCAGGCCATATAGCACGGAGAACAGAAGCCGTTGGGGCCGAAAAGTTATCGAATGGAGACCGCGGATCGGCAAGCGTAGCATAGGACGTCTACCTACTAGATGGATGGATGATCTGGTTAGGGCCGCGGGATCACGGTAGATGCAGGCCGGTTCTAACCGCAACAACTGGAGATCTATGAGGGAGGGCTATGTCCAGCAGTGGACGTCCTACGGCTGAAATGATGATATTAGTATAGATATAGATTATAAAGTGAAAATATCGTGAGGAAAGTTTTGAGTATGAATGTCGATGGATATAAGAGAAGGGGAAGACCAAGGAAACGATGGATGGACTGTGTAAAAGATGATATGGTTAGAAAGGGGGTGACTGTCGAAATGGCGGCTGATATAGGAGTATGGAAGAAAAAGACATGTTGCGCCGACCCCAAATAAATTGGGATACGGGCAGGAGAATGATGATATAGATTATAAAGGAATATTCTTTTACCTTTTTAATTTTTCGGACGGATATATGTAGTTAGCCCTGAGGCTTTTGCTACTTCACCGGGCCTAAAGGCGAGCAGAGCTCCAGCCTAGATAAATGGCTTAAACACTACAAACTAAGCAACCTGCGCAAGAGGGCGTCCCCTGTGGGAGTTGGACCTCGGCTCAGGGCGGTCGCTGACGGGGAGATTGAGGGATTATAGCTTTTAGTTTCTTTAGGGGAGTTTTGTGCAACTGTCGCTCTACGTTCAGTTCGCGGGCCTCTCGGACTTCGGGTCTACGAGGGCATCGGAAGGTTTATTATTTTACCATTGGAACATTGCGTTATCCAGATGGATAATAGCTTTCTAATGGTCTACGAATCATTGAAATCGGTCTACTAGTTTCAGGGCCCATTTAATGCAAACGAACAATCCAATCTTACCTCTTTACAACACAAGTGGGAATATTGTAGAACTCATAAGGCTTAAAACCTCTCTTGAAGTTGAAACATCTTAATGAATAAATTTTGATAATTTTCTGCGGTAACTTTTCCTAGTACTATATCTGTCTTCTATAACATCTGTGTCTAATTTGTAGGTATAAAAGTTACAATCAACAAATTTTACCTATATCAGGTAAAATTTGCGGAAATTCATACTTATCATCCGTCATTGCGGCATTTTTTTTAAGATAGAGTGATTCAAGTGGAAGGTTTATTATGTATACCAGCATTGCACCCGTGCGATGCCTGGGCTGGTCACTAGTAGTTATAAACCATTTAATAAGGTTGTGTCATCATGTTTTTGTAAAAAACATATTTTATTATGCCTATTTTAAAATGTTAATATTAAATTACATATGATAGTAATACCAATGGCAAATTGTCCTGCCAATTATTAGCTACGACTGATATAATAGTTATTCCTATGCCAATACTCTTCGAACCTAACATAACATATGCCTGCCAAATCGCTTCAAACCCATCTTAACCTATTTAAAATGGGCATTTCTCTTGCATATATTATCAATTGAACTATCAGTTGGGGGGGAGAGAGGGGGAAGTGACGTCACGTAAAGGAAACTATAAACCATTAGATGGGTCGAATTTTAGACGTGCTCTTTGGTGCATATTTAGTAGTACAGTCGGTTAGGAGAATAGTGGCCGTTGGGGTGTTTTAACGGATTGTTTGACACGTTTTCTTTGATAGCTAGGGAAAGGGATAAGAAGCGATTACCGAATAATTTATCAATATCGCAAATGAATAAGTTAAAATAATTTAATGTGTTTATACTTGGCAATTTGTAACACCTTTTTAATAAACCGGTGTTAGCAGCGGTGTTTCGATAACTTTCTCTACTTACTCGAAATATTTATACATGTATTTTTTTTGTACTTATAGATCACTTAGATTAGATAAGTATAATTGCTGCATAAATTAATAAAGTAAGAATAGTTTATTTATAAGCAGTTTGAATAGAGCTGTTTTGTTGAGTTTTCCATACAAACATTTTAGTTTCTACGCATGAAACTATATTTGTAACAATTATACGGATTATCAAAACACGTGTGTTGTGATGGAGGGATATTGCCAGAATAACAACGCTTGATAGGCGGATTGGAGATCGCAGTATGAGTTGAGTGACGTTGCGTATTCTTAAGATGATAGATGCTACTGTCCATCCATCAGTTGTATGTCCTTTAGTTGCCTCTTACATCTCCAATGAGAAGACATCATAATCATCAACCCGTATAACGTCCACTGTTGAACAAGGGCCTCCTCCCGAGAATACCCACCGTAATTGTGATAGTCACCACAAGTTGACAGGCGGGTTGGTGACCGCAGTATTATGTTGTACCACACAAGGAAACGCTGCTGCCCGTTCCTTGATATACGATTATTATAGATGGTGTTATAATAGTCGGGAACAACGGCTTAACGTGATTTCCGAGGCACGGACGATAGTCCCTCAATCTACCAGACCCGGAAAGAAATCTTAGAATTTACACAAAGTTTTCCGGCATGGGGATCGAACCCACGACCTCCGAGATTTAAAGCGAGCCAAATACCGCTAGGCTATGGCGGTTGTCATGAGAAGACATGCGGAAGCCTCTTAACGGTACCTAACCATACAGCATATTCCAGTCGCCAATACTATACGTCCCCACAATCTGTCTAACTAGCGGCAATACATTTAGCATACTAACGGCGTCACTTCCGAGCGGTTTGATCGTTGCACATCACTACTGATTACAGACTTATTACGTCACGGAAAATTAAGATGTTCTTTGCTGAACGAGGTGGTATACCCAGCGGTCGTTGCTAACGTTATCATCATCATTAGCCCATATAACGTCCACTGCTGAACATAGGTCTCCTCCCGAAGTCGTCCACTTAGGTAGCTAGTAAAAGGTTGCAGCTTAGCTAGGGCAGGATCCTCAACAGCATGGCTGAGGACCGCGTTGTTGCTAATTCCCAGAACTGTGATCTCGTGCCAGCGATCATCACTACTGTTCGTAAATCTACTCTTTACTCCACTGGCACCCTGAGCGTTGGTCCTAACCCCTTAAGGGTGCCCTCAGTGGATGTCGCTTAGACTTTGGCCGGATTCTTAGAAGTTAATTTTAGACCTGTCACCTTTAAGGCATCTTACTATAATGTGTACATTTGTCATTAATCGCACGACAGACGGACAGACTGATTAAAAATTATTTATGATCAAATTATTTTAACAATGTTTCTAGCTACTTAACCGATATTTTTGTTAGATTTAGTCTTATATAGTGTAATTTTGACAAGTACAAGTGTATGTTGAAATGCCGTGTGGTTTCCGGCTTAGAATAGACCACCCCGTGTCCACCCATGGGTGTCGTAAAAGGCGACTAAGGGACATATGGCTGATGGATGGACAGCAGCATCTATTAGTTCAAGGTTTACATCTTACTGCGGTCACCAATCCGTCTGCCAAGCGTGATGATTATGGCAATATCCCTCAACGATCCTGGCTTGCCAAGGTCTGTTAAGAGGAGGCCCATGTTCAGCAGTGGACGTCAAAGGGCTGTTGATAATGATGATGATGATGACAAGTGTATGTAAATACCTTAGTGCTGAATAAATTTCATTATTTCATTTCATTAAGGAAGGTTTTTGATCTAATCACAACGTTTGACATACGGGTTGTTGTAGAGCGACAGTTGCACAAAACTCCGTTAAACAACTATAAGTTAAAATTCCTTAATCCCTCCGCTAGCGACCTGTCTTGACGTCCAAGGAGAGCAACAAAACTAAGCAACCTTCCCAAGAGATGTTCCGCCGGGAACTAGTGTGTCTATAAATTTATATTAAACGAGCTTTCCACAACACCTATACATCTCACCATTCTAATTAGCAAAAATACATCTTTACTAATATTATAAACGCGAAAGTTTGCGAGTATGAATGGATGGATGTTTGTTACTCTTTCACGCAAAAACTACTGAATGGATTCGGCTGACACTTTGCACGGGGATAGTTAATTAGCTCGATTGATATATAGGCTACAAAAAATCAGGCTCCGACCCGCTGGAGCAGAGTAACGCGGGTAAAACCGCGGGGCGCAGCTAGTTTAGCATAAATAAAGGTATTTTGTATTAAAAAAGATTTCTCGTCGCAAGAACCCACGGCCATAAAGACTAACTTCAACTTCATAGTATATAATTATTATCATCATCATCATCAGCCCGTATAACGTCCACTGCTGGGCATGGCCTCCTCCCGAACAAGGGTATTTGCCATAGTCACCACGATTGGCAGGCGGATTGCTGACCGCAGTATTATGTTGTACCACACAAGGAAACGCTGCTGCCCGTTCCCTGATATACGATTATTATAGATGACGTTATAACAATCGGGACCAACGGCTTAACGTGCTTTCCGAGGCATAGAGGGTAGTCCCTCAACCAACCAGACCCGGCATGAAATCTTTGAATTTACACAAAGATTTCCTGTCCAGCGTGGGGATCGAACCCACGACCTCCGAGACTTAAACCGAGCCAAATACCGCTACGCTACAGAGGTGATCATTATAATTCTTATAGATAAACTTTATTATATTTACATTAGACTCTTATATAAACACGTTATATGACCAATCAGTATAACTGAATAATATAGATACATATCAAATGTACAGTTAATACAATAAGTGTTTGGGAACTCAATTAGATATCTTGTTCATATCAAGTCTTAATTCCTGATTTGCATGTTAAACAGTCGCTTACAAAAGTGTATTAATAATAATAATCCGTATAGCCGAAACCCAGTTTCTTCCTTTCCGGCAATAGTTTCGTATCTGCGAAGGACTGTCCATTGGTATATCTCAATGGTATATTAATGGATAGACCTTCATAGATGCAGCCATCTCACTTTTATATTAAAAGGTACCAAAGGCGTCTTCAATGTTCTCCTCTCTTATTCAAACTTCATTTAGGTGGGACAAGACCTTCAAACTAGTAAAATACTGTATCTTGAAGGTCAGTTTCCTCACATCACAACTATGTAGCTATAGATAGCTCATAACACGGAAAATGGAAAAAAAGTAAGATAAACAATTGACTTAACTAAAGAAAGAGAAATTAGTGTAAAATAAATCATAACAGGCAGTGTGTGTGTGGGTGTATGTGTTTGTGTGTGTGTGTGTATGTGTGAGTGTTATATCTTTGTATATATACTATTTTTTATATAACAGAGCAAAATAGTCATCCTTTCCACCTTATATCCACCTTATATTGAGTGGGATTAGGGTCAAAATATAAGGACAGCTAGACAGGCTAGCTACAGTACAGTACCTACATACAAAAATAGTAATCTATAATCTTTTTTTAAGCCACTGCCGCTGGCAAAGCTGCGTGTTAAAGCTAGTCATCATCATCATCATCATCAGCCCGTATAACGTCCACTGCCGAACGTGGGCCTCCTCCCGGGGGAGGTTATTTGCCATAGTCACAACGCTTGGTAGGCGGGATGGTGACCGCAGTACTATGTTGCACCACACAAGGAAACGCTGCTGCCTGTTCCTTGATATACGATTATTATATATGATATTATAACAATCGGGACAAACGGCTTAACGTGCTTTCCGAGGCACGGAGGGTAGTCCCTCAACCAACCAGACCCGAAACGAAATCTTAGAATTTACACAAAGATGTCCGGTCCGGCGTGGGAATCTAACCCACGACTTCCGAGATTTAAAGCGAGTCATATACTGCTACGCTACGGAGGCTGTCGTTAAAGCTAGTCATCTATAATAATATTTTAAAGAGGAAAGATTTGTATTTTTGTGTGTGTGTGTATGTTTCTTCACTAAAAAATCTTGCACCATTGGAAAGTTACATTCACCCTGAGTAACATAGGCTATATTTAATTATGAAGTTCCCACGGCGTTACGCGGGTGAAACCGTGCGCGGGAAACTAGTAAATAATAAAACAGAATCATTTATTTATAATGTACGAAGGACCAACCCTAAACACTACATTAGCAAAGGTTTAATCGGCTTTATAATAAATTAAATATAGATAAATAGTAACATGGTTGTTGCGATTATCGTAAGTTTTTGATGTGTTAGAGAGATTCATAAAATATGCGAAGGTTTTCCTAAGCCCACGTTTGATGTTATTAGTAAAATCGTTCAACTTTATTTATTTAATAACTTTAGCACTATGAAAGTACATGGCGGACTTAATGCTAGAGGCATTCTCTCCCAGTCAACTATAGGGTGGTGCAGAGATAGTGTGGTAGGTGCAATAAAGTAACGAGAATTATAAAAGAGAAAAAAAATACCATTGAGGTAAGTATACAAGTACAATATATTAATATTACATACGATACTTAATACTAACTTAGCTTCTGAATTCATCCGCGTAGATTTTATTTTCTCCGTCCAAAGTTTGCCATTTTTTTCCTCGACAGTTGCACAAAACTCCTCTAAAAATCCAAAATTTATAATTTTTCCATAGCCCGCCAGCTACTACCATAAGCCGTGGTCCGAGTCCCACTAGGATAACTCTCTTACCCAGGTTGCTAAATTTGTAGTTTTTAAACTATTCAAAAAGGCTGATGACATGCTCGCCTTAATGCAAGGTGAAGTAGCAAAAGCCTCGTGGCAAATTACATAATATGTCCGTCCGAAAAAAAAGACGTCACAAGGCCCTCTCTCCTGAACTTAGTTGCTCTGTAGGTATCTTTCAAATATTTTTTTGATTTGTTAAACAAATATTTTTTAGTAATCTGACGGACGAATTAGTTTAGTTTTGTGTCATACCTTTTATACTTTTCTTTGTTAAAAGTAAACCTACATGTACACTTTTCTCTCTGCCATTCCTTCCCACACAATTCATCCTATCAATCACTTATTATCACTCACAACAACGTACCACGTATAATTATCAACACAAGTGCATGTGGGCTCCTCTGTGAATATACATATCAGATTTGTGCCCAAACATAGTCAATTGTTATGAGTGTAATTAAAATAATAATTGTTGGTTTTGAGGTTATGTTAAAGATTAAATTTGGGTTACTTTGTTTATTTAAGGCTAGGTTCCCGCGCGCGTTTTTACTCGCGTAATTCCCGTTGCCGTAGGAACTTCAAAATTCAATATAGCCTATAGCCTTCTTCGATAAATGGGATATCGAACACTGAAATAATTATTGATATTGGACTTGTAGTTTCTGAGTATGGGTCGTTAAAGCAGACAAACTCTACAGCTTTACATATTAGTTGAGATAACTTTTAGTCTTTTTCGTCGTGGTCGGGTATATGATTTCCGCGCCGGACAAAACATATTTGTACAAAATTAAAAAAATATTTCCGGGTCTTGTCGGTAAGATACGGATCGAAGCTATTATCATCATCAATAGCTCGTATAACGTCCTCTGCTGAACATGGGTCTTACTCGAAAGGACATGGGTCTTACTCGAAAGGACATGGGTCTTAAACAGTCACCACGCTTGGCAGGCGGTTTGGTGGCCGCAGTATTATATACAGCATGTACCTACACAGGTAATTGCTATTGCCCGTTATCTGGTATACGATTCTGATAGATGATGCTATGACGATCGGGACTAACGGCTGAACGTGCATTTCGAAGCACGGAGGCGCGAACGGTACCTGAACCAACCAGACCCGCAAAGAAATCTCTGAAATCAGTTTTTTTTTTGGTCAGTAGCGGATTTAAATCCACAACCTTCGGAATTTTAAGGCGAAACATGGAAACATAAGTCTTTCTCACTCCTCCTAATATCTTTTTGATTATATTCGTTGCGGGTCCCAAGGCAGCTTAACTTTTTCCCAGGACTTGATGAGCTTCGGTGCTCATTGCTATTTCCAGGGTGTCCCACTGTTGATCCTCGCTTAAAGGAGTTGCAGCGGTGGGAGTGACCTTAAAAACTAAGATAGTAGTAGGTACATAAAAAAAATTAAATATCTACATATTATATACAACTAAAAGTATCCAACTTCAAATAAAACTACCTTATAAAAGATTACTATTCTTAATCTATTCTAATGGCAAGGTTCCCAGAATGCTGGCAGCATTACTCCGGTAAATAGCAATGTTTAGCTGCTGTGCAAAGTAAAAACCAGCACTCGGAGAACGTGTCGCACTAAAGCGGGCCGCTGCAAGATTTTTAATGTTTTTATAAATTAATTTGGCTCCATTTCCACAATGTTTCGACATAAAATATTACTTTTATAAACAAGACACCACTATCTCGCATATAGATTATACCTGATAGTAGTATCTTTAATCAGGTGGAAAAGAGTCCAGTGCTGCACTATAGGACTATCCACGTCATATCTTCCCGCTACGGTCCTAAGGAGGCAATAGGAACCACCCCACACTCGTTGCAACAGGGATGCTATACGTTTCTTGATGATAGCAGAGAAACTACCAACCCCAGCTGTGGCTACCATCCCTAAAGCACTGTAGGAGCGTGGCATCCCCAACACCGCCCTTAAGGAGTTGTTATATTGAGTACGTAGGGACCTGTGTGTGTGTGGCCGTAGGCCAATGGCTAGGGCGTCGGACTTGTGATCTTGTGGTCGCCGCTTCGATCCCCACCCATTGCACTACCGATGTGAACTAACTAGTAACTCGAGCATTTTAGCTTAGCATAGGGGGTTAACAAGGATACTAGTAGACAGCAAAACTCTGATAGTAATCTTAAAAAAAACATCCACAAGCTAGTATGGTATACTTACTTTATAATCAAGTTTCTTCATTCGGACCTAACATCAAAACAAGCCTTTCCAACCCTAATTTACATGAACGAAATCTAAACAATGCGTTATCAAACATATCGGCATCACAAAGACATATTGCCTTTTCAACCGATAACATAAATCTACACCAAAAACGACTCATCTACCATTCTACTACCTGCTAAATTCAACCTACATCCATCATAAATAAGGTCCATTTTTGATCGGGTGAAAAATGTAGTTACGCGATATTGAGTTTAAGTAACGTTATCTTCGCCTTCCTGTGCCGAGCCCCTTATGTCATAGGCGTGATGGATCGACGCTTAAAAGTGTGTCTGTTTGTGTTGTTCAATCACTGAGGTTTTTTTTTCAGATTGACTTTTGACGTCCATTCGAAATGTATCATTAATGCGTAAGGAATAGAAGTCAATTTCAATTGGAACAGCAATGGTAGATAAGTCTCATAAAAAATGGGGTGACATGTTGGTGTGTAATTAGTTTTTTTTCGATTGCTTGTTGACAAGTGTTTGGGCTTCTGTGGGATAAAAAAATTGTCGGTAATAAAACTAATTTTTATGTCTTGACTAGCTAAGTAACACCCGTCCCCGTGGGATCTTCATAATTAAATATATATGTATATACATATAGTCTTCCTAGATAAATGGACTATCTGACACTACAATATATTTTCTAATCGGTCCAGTCGTTTCTGAGATTAGCGCGTTCAAGCAAGCAAGCAAACAAACAAACTCTTCAGCTTTAGGTATATTATATTAGAATAGATGGTAGTTGAATTACCTTCAGATCATCATCATCATCAGCCCGTATAACGTCCACTGAACATGGGCCTCCTACAAAGGGAAAGTTTTTGCCATAGTCACCACGCTTGGCAATATCTCTCAACGAGCCTGGCATGCCAAGTTCCAATAAAGTGAAGGCCCATGTTCAGCCGTGGAAGTAAACGGGCTTAAACAATATTGGAATTAGGTTAACATTTTTAGTTTTTTTTTTTAATTTTTTTAACTGTCGAAATAAACAAGAAGTCGATTTAATCATACTATGCAAGCCACATTGCTCGCTTTTATGCCATGTGAAGTTGTCTATATAGTTGTCCATAGCTTCGTGGCTAAATAAATGTACCTTCAAATATAACACATATATAAGTATGTCGAACATTTAAATAATCGGAATCAATCTCTTCCCACACGTTAAAGTAGATCTGTCAAAACATTGACAACATAATCATAAAGTCATATCTAATTAAGATACAGTAGGTATATTCTTTATTATATACTTACATATCATAATAATCTATACTTATATATAAAGCTGAAAAGTATGTTTGTTTGCTTGAACGCGATAATCTTAGGAACTACAGGTCTGATTTGAAAAAATGTTTCAGTGTTAGACAGCCAATTTATCGAGGAAAGCTATATATAGACTTTTTTACGGCTATATTATAGGCTATAGGATTTAATTATAAAGTTCCTACGGGAACGAGAGTAACACGGGTGAAACCGCGCGCGAGAAGCTAGTATGTTAATAAACAAATTAAAAAAAAAGGTTTAATTTAATTTTTAAGGTAGGTATATGTAAAAATGTCGGCGTTAGTAAATACTTTGGTGTAATGGCACTCATTCTTACACTAACGCATTATATATATTGGTCTCGTTTCCACTACTCATAGACCACTGTATAAAAAAATGTAAGAAAAAATTACTGCAATATAACTTACTAGCTTCCCGCGCGCGGTTTCAAGCACGTAACTCCCGTTCCCGTGGGAACTTCATAATTAAATATAGCCTATGTCACTCAGGGTGAATGTATCTTTCCAATGGTGAAAGAATTTTTGAAATCGGCACAATTGTTTTTGAGTTTATTCATAACAAACATACACACAAAAATAAAAATCTTTCCTCTTTATAATATTAGTATAGATATAGAATTTTTCTAAAGAAATGGACATAACTGTCAATTGCTTGAAATAACTGTCAATGATTGAAAGAACGTATTTAAGACGAGATCCCCATGGCACCGCGGGAAACTTTTTAGCACGGGTTTAGACTTTATATTAATATGCTGCTAGCCTTATAATAAAAAAACGAATTATTCAAATAAAAGAAGCGGTAAAATTTAAAAAATCGAATGTCAAACATGTCTCCCATCAAAAAAGCAATTTGACTGAACAATAACATCATCATTCATAGTGTAAAAACCTTAAAATTGTACTGACACGGAAATCGGTTGGATTCTCACAATTTTTATGCGTTTACTGAATTTTATAACCGGCTTTTTGTACACACAAACTTTATTGTATAGACACATACATACATGAGTAAATAAAATTGAATTGTTCGATCGTAAAAACAAAATAAAAGTGTTCAACGAAATTCAAAACTTTTTTTTTATAAACTCGGTTTCAACATCGTAACTGCCGTGCCCGAAGGTACATCATAATTAAATATAGCCTATAGTGTTCCTGGATAAATGGGCTATCCAACACTGCCTTTTTTTTGTTCCAAATCGTTCCATTAGTTCTGAGTTCCAAAAAAACTCTTCAGCTTCATAGTTAGTTCAGATTTATTAAGGCTGGAGCTCTGCTCACCTTTATGCCCGGTGAAGAAGCAAGTCTCGTGGATGACAATTACGCAATTATGTCTATCCTAAATTTATGATCGGCACGATTCTTGAGCGCTGACCTTGATCTGCGCAGAAGCGAGTTATTACGCATGAAGTGAGGCCTGGGGCGGGGTAAAGTGCAGTACGTGATTGGCCCGTAGCGCATCGCGTCATAGCCGCCACTCGGGATTCGTTCTTTACTCCTGTTGCACGTACCTACCTCACGACGACGAGTACAATTCCGGCCAATTTAATTGACACCAATTTTTATAAAATATATTTTTCTTTTTTGTAAAAGTGTTTGTCATTTCATTAATGAACAAATGAAATTCGAGGTCAAAAATGTTAACAAAAAATAGTACGTAGGTACGTAGTAGTTTCTTTTAGGAATTTTTGACAAACTACAAGAACTAAGTTATGGTTTTAAATTAGAAACACTTGTTAATTACTTCTCTGATCTCAATTTCCATTTCTCAATTTAACAAATCATTATTTATTTAATCTTTCTTTCAACCAGTAAGAAATTACGTAGGTAACTTAGAAAAAATAAATAATAAACGGGTGTGCGTTTTATTTTGTCGTAATATACGTTAATGTAGATGATTTTTACGCGATCATTAGAAAAAGGACCGCCTCCATGACCGGTCGTCTACGCACCGGTTGCGCCACCAACGGTTTCCTGAGGGTGTGGACTGGACATGGACTATGGACATAATATGTCTTAAATAAAGAATTTGAATTAATGTAAATAAGTTTTATCATAATTAAGTAAAAACTACGTATTACTTAGACACTTCAAAAATCAGGATATAATTTAAATATCAAAACAAATAACCGAATAGTGTCTTTATGCGGTTAGCGGTATTTGGCTCGCTTTAAATCTCGGAGGACGTGGGTTCGACCCTCACACTGGACAGGAAATCTTTGTGTAATTTGTAATATTTCTTTCGAGGTCTCGTTGGTTGAGGGCTGAGGTTGAGGGACTACCCTCCGTGCCTCGGAAAGCACGTTAAGGCTTTGGTCCCGATTGTTATAACATCATCACTACATAGTATAAAACAAAGTCGTTTCCCGCTGTTTGTCTGTACCTATGTATGCTTAGATCTTTAAAACTACGCAATGGATTTTGGTGCAGTTTTTTTAATAGATAGAGTAATTCAAAAGAAAGGCTTATATGTATACTACATCAGCATTGCACACGTGCGAAGCCGGTGCGGGTAGCTAGTCTGTAATAATCGTATATCAAGGAACGGGCAGCAGCGCTTCCTTGTGTGGTACAGCATAATACTGCGGTCACCAACCTTCCTGCCAAGCGTGGTGACTATGGCAAATACTCTCCTTCGGGAGAGCCTCATGTTCAGCAGTGGACGTTATACGGGCTTATGACAATAGACTTTTTAAATCAAATGTAACTTTCCTACAATTAAAAATTGTTATGTTCATCATTATCAAGGTATTATGAACCGTAATACAGCGTAATAAAATATATTTTCAATAATATAAAAAAATTGCGTATATCGATGTGTTAAAGGCTTGTTGGGCTAAACGACACGATAAGTGATATTCAATTATATGTTTTATATAACAGTAATAAGGTATATAATCCAATGTATCTCAATAAGTCTTATACCCGTCTATATAATATATTTTAGGTAAACATTAAAATGCTATGCCAAGTTACGGTTGATAAAGCTATTTTAGAGTTCCTTATCACAAATAGAAAAGCCCTGTTTTATTAGTTTTTTAATGGTATAATAAGCATAGGTTTCAGCCGCATAACTCCCGTTCCCGTAGAAACTTTATTATTAAATATAGCCTTCTTCGATAAATTGGCTATATAACACTGAAATAATATTTTTTCTTATCAAACCAGTTCCTGAGCAGTGTTGCCGTTTTAGCGCCTTTCCCGCTAGAATTGGTAGATTTTGTGATCTTCTCGCGCGAAAACCGAAGGTTTTAGCGGGAAATAGATATTTAGCGGTTTCTTGCGGATTTTTTCACTTAACTTTAAATAATTTTGGAAGATTGAAATTCATGAGTTTTAAACCAAAAAATTATAATTTTAAGTTACGTTTATTTCCACCTATTTTAAATTCGTAGGCGGTATCACTGTAACGGAATAGATTGTTCGGGAATTCCCCCGCTATTAGATAAGATTGTCAAAGTAGTTCATTCACTCATTGTCTTTCTCATTCGTTGATATTAAAAAAGAGGGAGAGCGAAGTACAAACTACTACCGAATCCAAAAAACAAAGAGGGATACACAGTCAACTGCTGACTTTAGCACTGTCAAACTGAGCAATTTTTAAACACGATTTGCCTAATAATTGCTATTAAGATGTAATTTTAGTGGCCAACTTTCACGCTGTTAAATTAAGCAAATTGCTTAATTTGACAGCGTAAAATTAACTTATATTGTCTATCCCTTTTTGTTTCTAAAAGAAAGAAAATGACAGCTGCCCGGCTAGCATAGGCAGTGCGACTCGAGTCTACTCTACGGAGGCCGACCAATCACATTGCAGAAAGTGTCACGTGACAGTTCGTTTCTGCAATGTGATTGGTCGGCCTCCGTAGAGTAGACTTGAGTCGCGCTGCCTATGCTAGCCGGGCTGGAGTATAAAATTGGATTCACTATTGTATGCAAGAATCGAGACGATTATGCTTAGATGTATAAATAAATTAGTATAAAAAAATAAAACTAGTCGTGTTATACATGTGAAAAAGTTTAGCGCTTTCTAGCGGATTTTTTTTACTATATTTTTTTTATATCTGGCGGTATTTTCATAAAATTTAGCGATTTTAAATTAGTAGAACGGCAACAGTGTGTTCCTGAGATAGTTAAAGCTCACAAACCATTTAGCCTTATATATTAATATAGATATGAGGCATAATGTAGTTGAAGATTTTGAGAAATGATGAATCAAGCAATAAACGCAGACATGTTATTAAAGTCATTTAAAACATAAATCATATTTAAATAATAATAATAATTTTAATAATTTCTTTATACAGAAATTTATTAATTTTACAGAAAAACTTAATACTATGGAATATATTCAGTTATTGCGAATTAATGGAATGATTCAAGTCCTTCCGACAGATTTTGGTCGCGATGACGGCCAAACTCTAAGGAGATGGGCCAAGTGCTCAGGACATATTATAGTGCACAAGTGTGTGCGCTATCTATTCCCTTTACTCTTAAACTATGACTATAGCTCCTGCGACTGATTGTGCGTGGAACACCATCAACTCCTTAACTTTGGATTGGCACTTCAATGTCTATGCAGATACAATTTCTAACTAATCCCCGTGACGTAGCAAAATCTGTCTGACCGAAATAATAATAAAAAAAGAATTTCTAGCTTTAGCTACCTCGTTAGTAACATGAATATAATACATAATATACAACTAAAAGAAGCTAATTTAAAATAAAACTAACTTATTTAATTCTAAATTTATTCTACTTGGAAAGGTTCCCAGAATGCTGGCAGCATTACCCCGTTGAATGGCAATGCTTGCCTGCTGTGCAAAGTATACACCAGCACTCGGAAAACGTGCCGTATTAGTTACAGACAAACATACCTACACCAATGAGGCACCATAAATATTGACGTATATATTACCAATGTCTAAAATAAATATTTTTTATACTACATACGGAACCAATACGTGTCAAACCTTTCTAACTTAACCCATTCTTATTTTATTAACCCAGTTTACGATTAATAAATGCTTATAGAATGTCCGTTTGTCTGTCTGAATGAAGTTGAGAGTACGTTGTCGTAAAACAAAACGCCTGTGTACCAAGGTTGGGAAGTTGATGGGTGTCTTTTATGGTTATTAGATACTCAGAGCGTCGAATAAATGTAGATTTAATGGCAATTTTGTTAAGAGTTGTGTAATAGCATTTTTTATAGATAGGAGATGGATATTATTAACTTAAAAGGGCGTGAAGACTAAAAAAATGTATTTAGTTAGTCAGTTATATTACTAACTAGCCTCCCACGCGCGGTTTCACCCGCGTAATTCCCGTTCCCGTGGGAACTTCAGAATTAAATAAAGCCTTTGTCACTCAGGGTGAATGTAGCTTCCCAACAGTGAAAGAATTTTTCGAATCGGTCAAGTAGTTTCGGAGCCTATTCAATGCAAACAAACAAAAAACAATCAAATCTTTCCTCTTTATAATATAAATGCAGAAAAATATTGGACTCGTATGTTTTTATTTATTTATCAATTCAATAAAAATTTGACAAAGATACAGAGCAACAACAAACTATAAAGTCCAGGAGAGGGGGGCTTGTAGTGCACTAATAGGTAAAATTATACCTAAAAGTGACGTCACACAAAAATTCAACGCGCTGTATCTTCGCCATTTTTTGTTTGAAAAACGAAAAATAAATACGATATTTTTTAGTAATTTAACTGACGGACTAAATAGAGTTTTTTAGTCTACATGCCTATTGTTATGACAATTTTTTGTAACTATCCTACTCTGTCCCACTCCTGGGCAAAGGCCTCCTTCCACTCCTTCCATCGTTCGCGAGCCCGCGCGTCCTCCTTCCAGTTTTGTTGGAACCTATCCAGTTCGTCCCGCCAACTCCGACGTGGTCTACCGCGACCCCGCCTCGCTGTCTCAGGGCACCAATTCAGTGCTTTTTGGGCCCACAGTTTATCCGGCATGCGGCAGACATGTCCTGCCCAGTCCCATTTAAGTTGGGCAGGACAATGACACTTAACCTAACCTAATCAAACGAGACTATGCTACTGTTGTAACAAAACAAAAAAACTTCAAGTTCAATAACTCCTGTTGAACTGCTTTGGGTTACCTAAGCTTCGTTTTTAACCAACCGAAACCTCGTTATTTTATCAACTAACCAGTAAATAGATCAACTAACTAGTTAGTTAATCAACTTACGATTCTTATTATTTTCCGGTGAAATAGATATAGGACAACCTCCGTAGCTTAGCGGTATTTGGCTCGCCTTGAATCTCGGAGGTCGTGGGTTCGATCCCCACACCGGACATGAAATCTTTGTGTAATTTCTAAGATTTCTTTCCGGGTTTGGTTGGTTGAGGGACTACCCTCCGTGCCTCGGAAAGCACATTAAGCCGTTGGTCCCGATTGTTATAACGTCATCTATATCAAGGAACGGGCAGCAGCGTTTCCTTGTGTGGTACAATATAATACTGCGGTCACCAACCCGCCTGCCAAGCGTGGTGACTATGGCAAATACCCTCCCTTGGGAGGAGGCCCATGTTTAGCAGTGGACGTTATACGGGCTAATGATGAGATGAGATATAGGAAAAAAACTAGCCAAGTGCGAGTCGGACTTGCGCACGAAGGGTTCCGTACGATATTCAAGTGCCTACCTGTTGCCGTTATTACTAATATCAAGCAAAAAACAAAAAAAAAACACTTTTTTATAGGAGCCCTTCTTAACTATTGATTTTATTTTATTTTTATTATTTGTTGTTATAGCGGCAATAGACATACATAATCTGTGAAAATTTCGCGGTTCTTGACATACAGCCTGGTGACAGACAGACAGGCAGCGAAGACTCAGTAATAGGGTCCCGTTTTTACCATTCGGGTATATCACCCTAAAAAAATTGTCAGTTGGCAGAGTCTAGTCTAGTCACTGAGCTACTCAACCTGGAAAATTGCTCCACTTCAATATGCACACATTTTTAAGCTACAACAAAAAAAAACAAAGAATAAATCTTCCTGGGAGTCGAATGCGTTACAAACGGTGTCTGTCCTATGAATATTCGTGGCTTCTTAATGCAACTGTATGTAAATATGTAGAGTAAGGTAGCTAGCACATTGATAGGCCTTAGCGATTCCATAAGCTTACCGAGTTTAACTAAATAAAGTAAACATTTTCACAAAAAAATTACCTCACAAAAACTACTCTAGGAACTTAATCTTATACTAGTACATAAGGCAGAAGAGTTTGTTTGAACGCGCAAATCTCAGGAACTGCTTGTCCGATTTGCAAAACTCTTTCAGTGATCAATAGCCTATTTATCTAAGAAGGCTATATGCTATATTCAGTTATGAAGTTTCTACGGTAACGGGAGTTACGCGGGTGTAATCGCGCGTGGGAAGCTAATAAACTTATATTTAGCTGTCCCGCCATCCGATGCCCTCGTAGCCCCGAAGTCCGAGAGGCCCGCGAACTGTAAAGAGCGACAGTTGCACAAAACTCCCCTAAAATACTAAAAGTCATAATCCCGCAATCTCATCGCCAGCGACCGCCCTGAGCCGAGGTACAAGCCCCACAGGGGGCACCCTCTTGTGCAGGTTGCTTAGTTTGTTGTTTTTAAACCATTTATTAAGACTGGAACTCTGCTCGCCTTTATGCCCGGTGAAGTAGCAAAAGCCTCGTGGCTAACTACGTAAGTCCATCCGTAAAAAAGCTGTCTTGCTCGGTTTCACTCGCGTAGATCCAGCTCCCTTGGAAACTTTAACTTAAAAAGCCTATGCCACACACAAAGAGTCCCGCGGAAAGAAATCTTAAAATTTACACATAGATTTCCTGTCTAGCGTGGGGATCGAACCCACGACCTCCAAGATTTATCAAATACCGCTACGCTACGGAGGTTGTACAGTTTAAAGACGCTCCGCTTGTTACTATGTCCCCTTCCCCATATGTTATCATTATGACAAAACAATTACTAATTAAGTCAGCCAATCATTCTCTTGATTGTATTTTAATGACCTCACCGAGGACCGAGGCCCACGTGGGTTTTATGATGTAATGACTTTATAAATGAAACTCAGGGTCCTATTTACTCCCTAAGTTACCTCGTTAGGGGCGGAAATTTGGTAAAAGTAGATATTTATCGAGTGTTTGGAAAGTGGACAGAATTGGAAAGGAGTACAGTAAAATAAAAGTTTGTTATCTTAAAGAGAAGGCTTTTGTAACAGAGGTATCTTTTATATAACATAATATAAATATTTATTAGTATATTATAAAGGACAACCTCCGTAGCCTGGCGGTATTTGGCTCGCTTTAAATCACGTAGGTCGTGGTTTCTATCCCCACGCCGAACAGGAAAATCTTTGTGTAAATTCCAAGATTTCTTTCCGGGTCTGGTTGGTTGAGGGACTACCCTCCGTGCCTCGGAAAGCACGTTAAGCCGTTGGTCCCGATTGTTATAACGTATATCAAGGAACGGGCAGCAGCGTTTCCTTGTGTGGTACAACATGCTATATACTGCGGTCACCAATCCGTTTGCCAAGCGTGGTGACTATAGAAAATACCCTTTAGTTCAGCAGTGGACGTTATACGGGCTGATGATGATAGGTTATAAAAAAAACAAAGACTGGTAACATATATATAGGTACCTACAATTTCTAATTATATTCCTATACAAAAACAGCGACATAACACATCTGCTAATAATTAATATAACCCAATAATTATTATCTATTTCAAAAATTTAAACACTTTAATTAAACTTTAGGGGTACGTAACTAATAAATTTAAAAAACGAAACCTCGAAAAGATGGCCGCGACCATTCTACAATAATCATAATTCAAAAATCGAATACACACAAAAAAACCGTTAAAAATACGGCCATTTTGTGAAGTGGAGTCGACACCTACAATTATATTTTCAAGATATTTTATATGGTACGTCGTAAATTATAAAGAGGATGGGGTTACTATGGGTTTGAAAGTCACTTTAAAGTCGCGTCGGTAGATAGCGAGATTGTAGGACAAAAACTAATTTATATTTTTTTGTATGTTTTCATTTTGTGGTATAACGTCCACTGCTGAACAGCTCACGTTCAGCTGTGGACGTTCACAGGAATCGAACCCATAAAACAAAATGATCTATGTTACATATGACATATCGCACCTTCATTTCGAAACCGTTACTAAACGGAATTTTCACGAAATTGAGATAATAATGCCATCTTACTTAGATCGGCAAAATCTATAGAATGAATTTGACAAATCTATTTAATTTCCCAATATTATGAGAAAAAATAATTAGTGCAAAAGTGTTACTATAAAAATTAAAATGATTATAAAAACATAATTATTGGTAGAAAATATTAAATTTATGACAACACACCTTAAAAAGAAACCAATAATTTAACAAATAATGCTAGAAATATCTCTTTTGCGTTCATTACTTTTTTATTAAGAGGTAAATAGTAATGCAATACTTAATCGTAAATTATTAGCTTTCCTGTATTTTTTTTTAGTAACGTTTTAGCAATAATAATAATAATTCTTTATTTCAGATGACCAAGATCCAATGAGATAGTAATTACAATAAAAAACTTACAAACTGTTATTAGTAAAAGTGACACGACACTTGTGATTTCTATATATATGTCACCGTCTTCACCATATTTTTTTAAAATTGGAGAGGTAATGTCCTCCCCTATTATTTTGAGGATGCTGTTGCTAGTATCTCGTACTCTGCTCAGTAGAGATGCAGTTTTCTTGCGAATCGCCGCATGAAAGCCATCGGTTCGATACTGTATAAACATTTCCGAAGCACTACAAAAACGAGGCCTTCGCAACAGCATCCTAAATAAAGGTGCGATATCTCGTCCAACCCCCTGAATAGGACAGTTGACAATTCATAGAAGTTTCAGTTAATAGTTATATATATCATGAGCTCGTATAATGTCCACTGCTGAACAAACACGGTTGCCATAGTCACCATGGTTGAATGGGGCTGACCACAGTGTTGTACCACAGTGGTGTGTGAATGTACACAGTATTTTTTTAATCGTTATTAATATAAATATTTGGTGATCCCTTTGCCATCAGTATTACTATTGATACATAACAATAAAATGTAGAAAGAAAATAATGATGTTTACAAAAAAAAAAAAAAACATGGAGACTGCAATGACATATTATTATGTTAAAATAAGCTTTAGTGCTTGCAATACAACATAATCTAGCTCGTACGAAAGGGCGCTCCTAACACAGATTCGATGTTATTTATCTGTTATTTTAATGATTTTGAAAAAGTAGGTATAGGTGTACTACCAAAACATAAATTAGCGGATAAAATTCACGATGTGATTTCATTTTAGCGTAGCGTAGTATATAATGTGTTAGTAGTAGTAATTAACTGTAGTGTGGAAAACTCATTCAATGCTCATTGAATGAGTTTTCCATACTACAGTTAATACCAAAGTGATTTGCAAGTGACTTTATTCACAATTCCAATAGGTAGGCCGGCATCCCAACGAAATATTATACCTTTGTTCGTCAATGAAGCTGACATTTCATTTAGTTACGAATACGAGAAATAAAATATGTCTCCTGTTATATATTAAATGTTTTATTATTGTGTAAAAGAGCAAATGTCAAGATGTGTCCATTTTGACAGAAAAGTTTAACTTAATAATAGATAATAATCATCAGCCCGTATAACGTCCGCTTGCCCTCTCATCGGAGGCGGCCCATATTCAGGGCCGCTTCCTGAGAGGGTTTTTTTTGCTATAGTCACCAACCTTACCAGGCGGCTTGGTGAGCGAAGTATTATGATGAAATAAACAAAGAAACGCTGCTGCCCATGCCCTGGTATAGACTAGTTATATATGATGTTATAACAACCGGGATCGGCTTCTTCATGAGGTACGGAGGGTACTTCAACCAACCAGACCCAAAATGAAATCTTCGAATTTATCGAACCCATGACCTCCAAGACTTAATACGCGACTTATACGGCTATGCAAAGGAGGTTGTCAATGGCGAATAATTTAAATATAAAAAGTCATTAAAAAATATGCCGTACGCGGCGTTTTTTTCCCGCGTCACTCTGCTCCAGTGGGTCGGAGCGTGATATTTTGCAACCTATATGTTAATCCAGCTTATAAACTATCCGCTTGCAAACTTTCAGCCAAATCCATTCAGTAGTTTTTGCGTGTAACTAACATACAAACATGCACACATGCAAGCTTTCGCATTTATAATATATGTAGGATTTATCTTTTAAAAAAATATTATGAATATAAAACCTATTCAAGTGCTTATATTTAAAAGTGGTGGTTAGCATTCCACAGTAGATAATAATTGAGGCTGATATTGCGTTATTTACAATGAAAGCACTTATGTCAAATGTAATAAGGTCGACATTTGTTTATTTCACAGTCAAATGCTGGCCTTAAACATCTGCCAACAATTAATATTTAATATTTATATTATTAACTTTAAAATGATACACATATTAATTAATGTTGAACATTAACTTATTCGTTATAATTTAGTTAATGATAGAAATTACTAAATGAGTACTTGGTAAATAGACCATATTATACAGTACATGAATTTTTGTCCGACAGACTCATGATGACTAGTGCCTAACTCTTTTTATGTTTTGATGCAAACTAAAGCCTTACTGCAATTGAAATATCTATTTTAAATATATAACATAAACTTAGTTGTAAGAACATTTAAATATTGAACTATTGTATGCCTAACATGGTAGAGCAGTGCAACGCACACAAATTAACCTGTAACAACTCTGTAACCACTGTCTCACAATAAAGATCTTTGACTTTGACTTTGACTTTTTACTTTTTTCTATTAATTTCTCAGTCTATACCTTCCCTTTCTTTTGTATGCCTGTATATTTTTAAGTTTTTAGAGTAATGTATTTCGCAAGCAACACGAATTCTATACTAATAATAAAAAGCTGCAGAGTTTGTTTGTTTGAACGCGCATAACTAAGGAACTACTGGTCCGATTTCAAAAAATCTTTTAGTGTTGGATAGTCCATTTATCGAGGAAGGTTAGGTATATTTTATTACAGAGTTCCCACGGGCACGGGTGCTATGCGGGTGAAACCGCGCGCGGGTCGTAGCTAGTTAATAAAATAACTAGCTACGACCCGCGCTACTCTGCTCCAGTGGGTTGGAGCGTGATTTTTTGAAGCCTATATGTGAATCGAGCTTATAAACTATCCCCGTGCAATGTTTCTGCCAAATCCATTGAGTAGTTTTTACGTGAAAGAGTAACAAACATCCATCCATCCATACTTACAAACTTTCGCGTTTATAATATTAGTAGGACTAGCTTTACGACCCTGGCTAGCCAACCACTGTAAACAGTGAGGCCCTTGTTCAGCAGTGGACTTAAACGGTCGGTAATGTCGTAAAAAGCGGTTATTTTAATATAGGAAACAGACACTCCAATTTGATTTATTAGTATAGATGTTACCATAACCTAACTATCACTTCATCTGCCAAAAGTTTAACACCCTCTGCAACCTGCTACAAAGTAAGTAAATCAAAAAAGCAGTTAAGTTACCAAACCGATCGTAGTTCCGAAGCCTATTCAGTGCAAACAAACAAACAAATTTTTCCTTTTTATAACATCGTTATAGATTAGACATTATTAATTATTGAGCCGTGTGGCTATAAGCGTGGTAAAAGTGTCATAAGAGGCGACTAAGGAACAAACAACATCTGCTCAAGGATACTCCCATCTTACTGCAACTTTCAATCTGCCTGACAATCATTATGGCAATATCCTTTGACCCTGGCTAGCCAACTACTATTAACAGGGAGGCCCATGTTCAGCAGTGGCCTTTAATGGTCAGTAATGTCGTAAAAAGCGGTTATTTTAATATAGCAAACAGACCCTCCAATTTGATTTATTTGTATAGATGTAACCATAACCTAACTATCATTTAAACTGCCAAAACTTTAACACCATCTGCAACCTGCTACAAAGTAAGTAACTCAAAAAAGCAGTTAAGTTACCAAACCGATTGTACCTGAGATATGGAGTCGCAAAAACGAAGCATACATTGTAGCAAAAAAAGGCTTAAAACAATGTTCGGGGCCTTGTAAAAACAAGGGGCGTTGCTAACTTAATTTATGGCCTTGTTGAATATTGGAATCTGGGACCTCTTGCTGTATTTTTTTTTTTGTTATGAATCTTGTCAGATAATTTTCTCTTCCTCATTAAAGAAATGTAAAGCGTTAAGAGATATATAAAGTATTCTAACTAACTACCATTCGGTGCTGGATTTAGAATTCCGGAGGCCCCGGGTTTCTGCCCCCCCCCCCCCCCCGTTTTCCCTCTAAATGTGTAGAACATTTTAAATATGTACCTACTTTTCTGGACGATTTGAATTCTGATATTTTACTGATTGTCTAATTTGAATGAATACGTTTAGATAAATAACCGTTATTACAATATTTAAGACCTATGATATTAGTCATGATTCTACCAAATACTGTATGTAAAGGTTCAACAACGAAAAAATTATTGAAGAGTAGTTGAAGTTTACTCGTCAGAATTTGAAAGATTTAAATCTCTATTTTGGGAGGCCCTCTATTGTGGAGGCCCCGGGGCAGTGGCCCTGGATGCCCTCCCTTAAATCCGGCCTTGCTACCATTTGTATAATCTATATCTTATACTAATATATAAAGTATAGTTTGGTTGTTTGTTTGTGTGAACGCGCTAATTTCAGGCCGAAGCCCAATGACTAGGGCGTCGACGATATGATTTTGTGGTTGTAACACAAGCATTTTAGCTTAACACGGGGAGTTAACAAGAATACTAGTAGACTGCAATACTCTACTAGCACCATTTTTTTTTATTTTTATTAATAACGTGACTATCTCAGTTTTGCACTCTACTCTAGTATTCTTGTTAACTCCCAGTGCTAAGCTAAAATGCTTATGTTACGGGTGGGTTGACGTCGATAGTGCAATGGGTGGGGTTTAAAGAAGAATAATTACTGGTCCAATTTGAAAAATTCTTTCAGTGTTATATATATAGCCTACTTATCAAAGAAGACTATAAGCTACTTAATTATGAAGTTCCTTCGGAAACAGGAGTTACGCGCGTGACACCGGCATTAATACCAAGAATATCGGACGAGGCGCCATCAATGACAACTCGAATCGAGTTCCCGTTCTTCCCCTCAAGAAATCCTGAATCCAGGTACAAAGTCCGGGAGCAATACCGTAAACCGGAAGCTTACCAATGAGGCTTGCGTGCCAAACCCTGTCAAAAGCCTTAGAGATATCAAGAGACACGGCAAGCAAGTACCTCAATTTAGTGGATACGATTCATAGTCCTAAATAATTCGAATGCAATCAAAAACTATACTAAAAATAACTAAAATTTTATGGAGTTTTTATCTACAAAGCAAAATCGTTACAGATTCGAGTTTGGAGTCGAAATACGTAGGATAAAAGTTTTATTTCAAATCGCTATAAAGAGTTTAAGTACAACTGTCGAATATTTCCACTTTATGTACTAAATAGACAGTTATTATTTGGAAAGTATTTTTGTAGTGTAATTCATAAGCTTAAGCGATCTTCATACATATAAGATTCCTTTATATATCTCTGTAAACAATTAAAATTGAAGTGTCTGTAATGGATAAAATAACATTTATTTTTTAAACAAAGTGTTATGTATTTATAAAGTACTGCTAACAGTGTGGAGACCACGAACTGACAAGCGGAAAACAAATGCCAGCACAGTGGATCGACGACCTAATGAAAGTTGCATGTAGTTAGTGGATCATCATCATCAGCCCGTGTAACGTCCACTGCTGAACATGGACCTCTTCCCGAAGGAGGGTATTGCCATAGTCACCACGATTGGCAGGCGGGTTGGTGGTATTATGTTGTAACACACGAGGTAACGCTGCCTCCTTGATATACGATTATTATAGATGATGTTAAAACAATCGGGACCAACGGCTTAACGTGCTTTCCGAGGCACGGAGGGTAGTCCCTCAACCAACCAGACCCGGAAAGAAATCTTAGAATTTACTATCTAGAAATCTAAGATTTCTTGTCCGGTGTGGGGATCGAACTCACGCCCTCCGAGATTTAAAGCGAGCCAATTACTGCTTCGCTACGGAGGTTGTCAGTAATTGGATGCAGGCTTCGAACTATTGTTCCCCCTGGAAATCTATGAGGGAGGCCTATGTTTAGTAGTGTACGACAACAGGCTGATATACGATGATGATAAAATTTCCTATGATGATGGTTTTTTCTAACATTAACACCAGACAGCTTAGTCGGTGCCAGTCGGTATGAATTGTAGTCCTGGTAAATCAGGCTTTCAGATATCCACAATCATCGAAAGTAAAAAGACGAAATAGCGAGTGCTAATTCCGCTATCTGTGTTAAAACTCGGATGCAATTTTAAACAGGTGCACAGTTCAAAATTGCCTTCGAGCATTTCGACAAAACCACGTCCGCAAAAATGATGCATAACATGCAGGAAAGATAATAAAAACGTGCTAAAATTTCCCCGACCCGACCCTCGAATCGAAGACCCGACACGCGTTTCACTCCCTCCAAGTAGCATAATCAGAGTGGTATTGACGAGTCAATCGCTACTGCGCAATCATGGTAACATTGGTGTAAACGCAAACGCTTATACACTTGCACCGCCCCCCGGATTTCTTTACGCTGTTAGCGTGGGTGTCACTCATTACAATGCGATACCATTGTGCGTTTATGATTATGTAAACAGTACTAACACTGGTTATATTAGTATGGATGTGACTTGATTATACTGAAGATTTTTGTTTTCGGACACAACTATGTATAGTATCAGGTTTTTTTTTTAATTTTTTTTTTATTTCCAGTCTACAATGGATCCACTGTGTTAGTAACAATATAACTTAGCCTTATATATACTAAATAACTAAAACAGATCGGGTGCGATTAGATCGGGCTATCTGCCTGGGCGGCTATTGATTACAGGATAGTGTTAGGACTGTCGCGCAGCCTGTGAAGCAGCGAGGCAGTTTTTTTTCGCCACAAAGCATCAAAACATTCATTGCGTGCCTCGGTAAACATTGCAGAGGCACTGCAGAAGCGCGGCAGGCGTAACAATATCCTAAACGCATTATTATACTTTTGCTATTTTACCGGCCATAAAGGCGAGCGGAACTCCAGCCTAAATAAATAGTTATATAACTACAAACTAAGCAACCTGCGCAATAGGGCGCCCCTGTGGGACTTAGGACTTGCACCTCGGCTCATGGCGAGGAGGCATGACTTTAGATTTTTAGGGCAATTATTACTAAATTGTATAAAACAAAGTCGCTTCCCGCTGTCTGTCTTTACCTATGTATGCTTAGATCTTTAGAACTACGCAACGGATTTTGATGCGGTTATTTATAATAGATTGAGTGATTCGAGAGGAAGGTTTATATGTATAATACATCAGCATTACACCCGTGCGACGCCGGGGTGGGCCGCTAGTTAACAATAAATTATATAATATTGTAATAGGGGATAATCTTTGGATCTACTGAACCGATTTTGAATATTATTTTACTAATAGAAAGCCACATTATATGTGGGAGTCATAGGCTATTTAGTTTTTATAACACTGCCTTCCTGCGCGATTCCACCTTGTATTCAAACCAATTCATATATTAGTACTAGCTTTGTAACTTCCGTTCCCGTGAGACTTCATAATTAAATACAGCCTATATAGCCTTCTTCGATAAATGGGCTATCTAACACTGAAAATTTTTTTTTAAATCGGTGCTTTGTTTCCTGCGGCTTGCGCGTCCAAGGAAACAAACAAATTATTTAGCTGCATATCTTTACTAATATATAAAGCTGATGAGTTTGTTTGTTTGTATGCGTCGGCTAATCTACTACTGGTCCGATTTGAATAATTTTCTCACTTATCGAGGAAGGCTATAGGCTATATTTAATTCTAAAGATCCTAATCCTATAACGTCCACTGCGGAACATGGGCCTCCTCCCGGGGGAGGGTATTTGGCATAGTCACCACGCTCGGCGGATTGGTGACCGCGGTATTATGTTGTACCACACAAGTTAACGCTGCTGCCCGTTCCTTGATATACGATTATTATAGACATGACGGTATAACAATCGGGACGAATGGCTTAACGTGCTTTCCGAAGCACGAAGGGTAGTCCCTCAACCAAACAGACCCAGAAAGAAATCTTAGATTTTACACAAAGATTTCCTGACCGGTGTGGGAATCGAACCCACGACCTCCGAGATTTAAAGTGAGCCAAATACCGCTACGCTACGGAGGTTTTGAAGCTTTTATTATTAAAGACGATATTTTTATTAGCATAGAAGTATAATCGTAGACAAGTGGGTAATATATTATTATAATCTTATCCACTCTAATCTCATCATATAAACATGCATGCCCAGAAGTAGTATGGTAATACAGTAAAGAATGGTAACTACAGGCTTCCGCTACACGCCCCCCTCACGGTATTGATCAGATGGAAGTTACCGTGTGGTCATGGACTTCAATATAGTACTACCACGTTGATAGATAGCAACGAGGCTTTTGCTACTATGTAATACAAAAGCATAAAGGGCAGCTCTCTTAAATGGTTTAAATACATACAACAAAATATCAACCTTTTTTTTTTGTTGTCCAGGCGGAAATGCTTTTACTCATTCCCACCGCCGCGCGCCGCGCCGCTGCAGCGTATTCGCGCGCTGGCGACAGGAAATCTTTCAAAATTCTAAGATTTTTTTCCGGTTCTGGTTGGTTGAGGGACTACCCTCCGTGCCTCGGAAAGCACGTTAAGCCGATGGTCCCAATTGTTATAACATCATCTATAATAATCGTATATCAAGGAACGGGCAGCAGCGTTTCCTTGTGTGGTACAACATAATACTGCGGTCACCAACTCGCTAGCCAAGCATAGTGACTATGGCAAATACCCTGGGAGGAGGCCCATGTTCAGCAGTGGACGTTATACGGGCTGATGATGATGATGATGATACTTTACATAATACTAAGGTCACCAACCCTGGCGTGGTGACTATGCCACCTCAAGGATGCTATTGATCCTACTTTGTAAGTATGGATGGATGGATGTTTGTTACTCTTTCACGCCAAAACTTGTGAATAGAAATGGCTCAAATTTTGCACCGGGAAAGCTATACGCTGGATCATCACGTTCCGACTCACTGGAGCAGATTAATGCGGGTAAAACCGCGGGGCGCAGCTAGTGATGATATAATTTGGCTGTGGCATCTTTGTAAGGTGGAAAAAAAAAAAAAAAAAAAAAGCTAGGTTCTACCTCTCTTAATGTTTTTATCATCATCAGCCCGTATAACGTCCACTGCTGAACATGGGCCTTCCCCCGGGAAAGGGTATTTGCCTTGATATACGATTATTATACCTTGATGATGTTATAACAATCGGGACTAACGGCTTAACGTGCTTTCCGAGGCACGGAGGGTAGTCCCTCAACCAACCAGACCCGGAAAGAAATTTTAGAATTCACACTAAGATTTCTTTTAATTATTTTATAAGCCTTAATAATTCTATTAAAAAAGAAAGAACCTATACCTAGTTAATTTAAAAATAAATTGATTTTGTTTTCTTTTCCATATTGTTTCCACCTAATTTGTTTTGGAAACTCAATTAAGAAAGATCCTTGTGGCGACTGGAGTAATTTCATCTGTCAAAATTGTTTCATCATGATAACAGAAAATTTGTTATTTGTACCTTCCGTGTGGTTTCTGGCTTAAAATAAACCACCCTGTCTCATTCGTTGTCCTTCCGGATCTGGATTTCGATTCTTCCTAGATTTCTAGCTGAATTTTTGCACAGTATTCTAGTCCACGGCGCGGCGTCGGATGCTCATGTCGAGTGGGTTTCGACACTCGGAACTTACTAAGTACTTTTGATTAATGCACCTCAATCAAACACACACGAGCTAGCTAGCTATAAAGTTGTTGATGATTCTAGGGTCTATTCAACGATTTAATGCGAGTTTTCAAATTTACATCAGCCACGAGTCGCACCCAGCGGCGCACGCTTTTCAATCCATCTTCGAATGTTGTTATTCTTGTTTACCCCTCGTGCTAAACTAAAATGTTTGTGTTACGAGTGGGTTCATGTCGTTAGTGTAATGGGTGGGGATCGAACCTGCGACCTTATGATCGAATTCCGCTTCAAAGGTATTAATCTCTATCCCAAATGCTAGGTTTTGTATTCTCACTGAATTTTAAGCTTCACAAAAATTTAAGCTTCAAAACTTTCTGCTTAACATCAATATAATTCACACACCAAAAAGCATCCAATTTCACAGCAAAATAAATGCCCCTTGTTAACCAACTCATAAAATTGACTGCCAAAACACCTCAAACTACACGCACTGCACCTTAAACCAATTAAAAATTAATAAAAAAAACGAATCTCAGCAATCAAACATGCACTAAAACAGTCTAAACCGAAATAACTAATTAAATCTCAGTTGAACCAATGGTCAATATTTACGGAACCCTAACCCAAAAATCTACACATATAAACATGGAACGAAAACCAATTAAGCCGCCAGTCGCCACTGTGCGGAACCATCAATACGAATCAACCCGTTGCTATTAACTGCCATTTTAGACTAAGAGCTGAGGTTCAGGTCTGACAACGATAGTCCATTTAGGGAGGAAGCCTATAGGCTATATTGATTATAGATGAAATTAAGTAATAAATCAATTAAAACTCATGTTAAATAATCAAATGAGTTTCTAAAAGCATTCGAAATTATTCTGATAATTGTGTTTTCAAAATCGAATGAAATACTTAATATTTTTATTGTATATATATATATTTTTTTTTTTAATATATTACTAGCAGAGTTTTTGGAGTCTACTAGTATTCTTTTTAACCCCTCGTGCTAAGCTAAAAATGCTTTTGTTACGAGTTTTGTTTCAAAGTCTGTGTGTCAAAGTTATAAGAAGTGTTAGTTGTTATTTACTTTGAAAAACCGGGTGTAAATTTAACAAAAATGCAATTAAACTTACCATAATAGACATGGAACCAAATAATCGGATGTAATCTATAACCCCCTTCACCCTACCATCACTGGACGACTAGGCGCGGCGAGCAGTTTCACCCTTTTGTTGTAGACATTCCTTCAATACGCACGAAGCGATTTGCTTCTGCTTTCATAATGCGGCTAAGGAGTGGAATTCTCTGCCGGGGTCAGTTTTTCTGGAACGCTTTAATCTGGACATCTTTAAGGCTAAAGTGAACAGACACTTTCTAGGCACGCGTGTATCATCGTAGGCCTTATTTTCGCTTGATGAAAATCAAGCGAGATTATGGTCAAACGAAAGCCAAAATTCAACAAAAAAAAAAAATTAATAAAATATATTATTCCGATAAAGTGCTTTTATTTACAAAATATAACTTAACCAGTAAATTCAAAATACTTTAGACCTGTTGCCACCGCCTCGGAAAGTTGCCAATTGGTGGCGGTATTGTCTCCATTAGGAACCTATGTTGTTAATGAACATTGTCGTTTTTAGTATGCCTCTGCTGAAATGCCAATACATTACTTTGGCTGTCAAAAACAAGATAATTATGATTATTTTCCCTCGCTTTTACCGAATGAGGACTGTACAATTAAGTGTAACCAACGCTCTCCCAATGTTAACCACACAAGTATAAGTACCTCAGCTCCTAAACTAACCTCGTGATCACCGCTTATATTTCAGTGGCGGGCCCGCCCAAAATTTAGATTGGATTGATCATTACTCACAGCCCTTATCTCCACGTACTAAAGCACAAAATCGCATATCAAAACCATCTCGCGAACACTTTAAGTTAAAACAAACAACACGAAACAAGATTTCTTATAAGATCTTTTATCTTTTAAACGTCAAAATGTATTTTGTTAATCTTTGAAGAGGTTCGTATGTAGATTGTATTTAAAACGAGGTTTTCATCGCACTCAGTTAATTTGGTGAACTCAAAAATGTTTTATTTATATGTTGAGTTAACGAAGCATAAATATAATATATAAAATTAACACGTTTCGAGCGCTGATGCAAAAAGGCAATAAAAATCGTCGTTATATTTCTATAATCTATATGGTGCGAAAATTGAACCTATTAAAATTGATAGCCTTCGTAGATTAAAGAGATGAAAATTGAACATTGAACCTTCCGATGCCCTCGTAGACCCGAAGTCCGAGAGGCCCGCGAACTGTAAAGTAGAGCGACAGTTGCACAAAACTCCCCTAAAGAAACTAAAAGCCATAATCCCTCAATCTCCCCGTCAGCGACCGCCCTGAGCCGAGGTCCAAGTCCCACAGGGGACGCCCTCTTGCGCAGGTTGCTTAGTTTGTAGTGTTTAAAGCATCTATCTAGGCTGGAGCTCTGCTCGCCTTTATGCCCGGTGAAGTAGCAAAAGCCTCCTGGCTATGTAGTTAGCCAGGAGGCTTTTGCTACTGCACCGGGCGAAATGTCTGTCCGAAAAAAAAAAAAACATTGAACATTGAACTTTTCTATTACTTTTGAGTTATTCTAATTGACTATGACTTCGATACAAGTGTCTTTATTACTGGTAATTGTAAAGCCTTTTCTATGTTATTGTAACGGTATTATTGAAGTTACGTTAACTTAATACATTGACATATCGTCGCAGATACTGCAATAATGCGTAAGTGACAATAGCTAATAAGGTTCAAAATCAAATGTAGCAAATTGTTTTTTTGTCCTTTACAACATATAAGAAGAAAATATTCCTTGTCCGATGAAATTGCACCTTATTAGCAACGACAACTGTTACTTTCGCGGTATTGTAGTATCAGCGACGATAATATGTTAAATCTTTTTTGCATTCATAATAAACGCTAAGTAGCGAAGATATTTTTATCGAAATCATAGTAATATCGTTACGTAATTAACCTCCTGCTTAAATTCCTTTTTCGGACGGACATAAGTAGTTAGCCACGAGGCTTTTGCTACTTTACCGGGCATAAAGGCGAGCAGAGCTCCAGCCTTAATTAATGGTTTCAAAATTATAAACAAAGCAACCCGCGCAAGAGGGCGCCCCCTGTTGGGCTTGGACCTCGACTCAGGGCGGTCGCTGGCGATGAGATTGAGGGATTATAACTTTTAGTATGTAAGGGGGTTTAGTGCAATTGTCGCTTCAATTCCCGTGCTGAGAAGAGTGTTAAGAAAATACAAAATAGGTTTGGGATATGTCAGAATGTGTGGGACGGCCTTTTGAGAAAAAAAAATCGTATTTATGATAGGTATAGTACCAGGTAGGTACCTACTCCTGAAACCATTTTATTCCTCTAAGTTTCTTGCCAGTCCTTCTTAAAGTTGCTACGTCCAGAACTGGTAGAAGTATTAATATAAGGCTGGACCAATGGCTAGCCCCGAGGCTAACTACAAATGTCCGTCCGAAAAAAAATAAGAACTGGTCGTACGAAAATAACATAATATTTTCATAAGAACACGATGGAAAATATTTTAAGCGTGTGTATATGAATAAATCATATTTTGTTTTGATTTAACATTTAAGATCTATAAGATGCTGTTTTTTTTTAAGTCCTGATTTTCTGTAAATATTAGAAAAGCCCTTATATGACTTGCCTATCTGTATGGAAAGAGTGTACGTACTAAAAAAAATATATTTATGAAGTAATATAATGAATTTCGTGGCATATCGCTTTTTTATTTTTATTAGGTACTAGTTTCTCGCGCGCGGTTTCACCCGCGTAACTCCCGTTCCCGTGGGAACTTCATAATTTAATATAGCCTATGTTCACCGGAGATAGTTTAGCTTCCCAACCGTGAAAGAATTTTTCAAATCGGTCAAGTAGTTTCGGAGCCTATTCAATGCAAACAAAAAAACAATCAAATCTTTCCTCTTTATAATATTAGTGTAGATGTACATAACACAATATACTGTCATCATCATCATCATTATCAGCCCGTATAACGTCCACGGCTGAACATGGGCCTCTTCCCGGGGAGGGTATATGCCATAGTCACCCCGCTTGGCAGGCGGATTGGTGACGGCAGTATTATGTTGTACCACACTAGGAAACGTAGCTTAACGTGCTTTCCGATGCAAGGAGCATAGTCCCTCAACTAACCAGACCCGGAAAGAAATCTTAGATTCTACACGAAGATTTTTGTCCATTGTGGGGATCCAGCACACGTTCTCTCAGAATTATTCTACCGCCACGCCACAGAGGACACGAAGCTTTTACTAATTTTCCGTGCTAAATCCAACCAGACAGTGAAAAAAAATCATAGCTTTATACATCCATTTTAGCGGAAATCGAATCCATGACCTCACATACTTATAATGACCCCTAGACTACAGTCGCACCAATAAACTATTATTACACCAACCCAAAATCGAACCTGCGCCGCGCCAAAGTTACACACATACGTATTACTCTTTCAAAAAAAGCCTGAATTATTCATATGACTGCGACACGACAAATTGAAATTCGATTGATAGGTATGCTGTCGTCCATTTATAGTTTTAATATTTTCGCAAAAAGTCTATTTGAATAAATTTTTTTTCGTTTGTTTTCGCGATCTGTGTTTGCTATGAAAACAACGTTGATTGGTTTCGTACAGACGGACTTACGTATTTATTTGTTATACAGGGTGAAATGTTAGTCACCAGCCAAATTTTTTCTAGGCATTAGGTATCATTCACTAACACCAATTTTGAAAAAAAAACGATACCTAAAATTTTCATAATTTATAATTTACTCGAAGGAATTATCCGCTCTGCGTGGTCACCAAGTAAAATGTTAATAATACTACGTGCCGCGCGAACATCAATGAGAGCGCACGTCGTTACCCCCGCCCCCACTACCCCTGAGCGGCACTACCTATGATCTAGTCGGCCACGCGCACCCCTTCGCGGGCCTTTGTGACGTGATTTCTCAATATTTTTGTATTGAGTGATACTAAATGAAAAAACACGTATTCAATGATTTTTACTAAAGATTAACATATCAAAATTTGGCTGGTGATTAAAATTTCACCCTGTATATATGTATAATGTAATATTTGGACGTTAAAGTTGAAATATTGGGAAACGCCGACGGTACGATTGAATTTTAATTGGAAAATGTCTTTGTTTGTTGTAATTAAGGGTTTTTTTTTACGTTCGACTGCTGAAAATGGGACTCTTCTTTAAAAGACGTGCCTTTTGGTGTTGGCATAGCAAAAGAAAAACCTTGGGAGACCTTTGGGGAGAGTAAAGCCCCTGATGACGACGGGGGAGGTAGGTGGGTCACGCGATCCTCCTTGCCTTCCAAAAAAAAAACCTTACTTTGCAAAGGACTTTCCGACGGCTTTGTACTGTAACGTCTGAGCTGGGGTGCGTAGCTCAGCAGGGCTCACTGCTAGTCCTTGAAGAGACACCCTCTTCGAGGACTAGCAGTCCTCTCAGTTCAGCAGGGCTCACCTGCTGAACTGAGAGGAATATAACTACTGTGAGGACTTTAACTACTGGTATAAATAAAAGATGAGATTATATATTATGATACACCAAACAATTTTTACCATGAATTACAACTGGCACTCGCCTGAACAGCGAAGGTGCAGGAACCTTCGCCAGCACAAATCTATCTGAAGAAATATAAATATTATTGACATTCTTTAAGGGAATTCAAATTTTATTTTGGACTTGGTACATTTTAAGTACCTAAAATATATATATAATTTTTTTAAATTAAATATTGGCTTACGTTTGACCATAATCTCGCTTGATGGAAGGCGAAGATAAGGCCTAAGATGATACACGCGTGCCCAGAAAGTGTATGTTCACTTAAGCCTTAAAGATGTCCAGATTATAGCGTTCCGGAAAAACAGACCCCGGCAGAGAATTCCACTCCTTAGCCGTCCGCATTATGAAAGAAGAAGCAAATCGCTTCGTGCGTATTGAAGGAATGTCTACAACAAAAGGGTGAAACCGCTCGCCGCGCCTAGTCGTCCGGTGATGGAAGGGTGAAGGGGGTATTAGGTTATGTAGAACCTCTTCATATTTTAGTTGGCAGAATGTCATACCGGTCAATGTAGTGAGGGATTAAAACCTCAACCTCCCTACAGGACCCTTAACTTTTTATTACAATTTGATCTTGGCAAAGAACGTCAAAAGTACCTATTCGTATTCCCAATAGTCTTTCCTTTGATATGAACACAATAATTCTATTCTACTTTAACCCCGAATACAATAGATTGAGTCACCGATATCAAAGGTTGTATTTTACTATTTCCACTGACAAGTGGTTTCCAAACTTGTTCCGTGCTGTTTTTGGACCACGAATTTATAGTTATTCAAGGGTGACCACAATTCGAGTCCTGGATCAAGGGTATCTATATGAAAAGATCAGCCGAATAGTTTTTGATAATTCGCCAAATTCCAGGCTTATTCAATCGTATTGATTTCTTTTTTTTTTTAATATAGATCTATACATACCTATTCAGTCTAGTATTCTTGTTAACCCCTCCTACTAAGCCAAATGCTTGTGTTACGAGTGAGTTCACGTCGGTAGTGCTATGGGTGGGGTTCGAACCGGCGACTTTAAGATCACAAGCCCGACGCCCTAGCCAATGGGCTACGGCCGATTCAAAAACACATTACAAACCTGCGCATAAAAGCGTCTGTAAATCTACGATCACAACTCAAGGCGAATGCTGTAGTGAGTGCATACGTCCCGCATGATAACAATCGGATATCATCATCAGCCCGTATAATGTCCACTGCTGAACATGGGCTTCCTCCCGAGGGAGGGTTTTTGCCATAGTCAACACGCTTGGCAGGCGGGTTGGTGACCGCTGTCTTATGTTGTAACATATAAGGAAACGCTGCTGCCCGTTTCCTGGTATACAATTGTTATAGATGATGTTATAACAATCGGGACCAACGGCTTAACGTGCTTTCCGAGGCACGGAGGGTAGTCCCTCAGCCTACCAGACCCGGATAGAAATCTTAGAATCTACACAAAGATTTCCTGTCCGGCATGGGAATCGAACCCACCACCTCCGAGATTTAAAGCGAGCCAAATACCGCTACGCTACGATTTGACTATGGCAAATATCCTCTTTCGGGAGGTCCATGTTCAGCAGTGGCCGTTTACGGGCTGATGATGATGATGATAATGTCCCTTCATGGCCTCTCACCACACGCCATAGGAAGAAATGGGGTGGTAGATTCTTACCTATTTATGTTTAAAACACACTTTGGGAACCCCTTGCCATAGATAATATAAGAAAAAATATATTTGCATTTTTGGGCAGGCGCCAAGATTCTCAACTTTTTTTATTATGTGCTAATCACTGACGGATGGGGTAGATACAGGATGTTCAAAGTATACTTGGAAAGTTTTTTTTGGTTATTCCTTATTACTTGCCGGAAAGATTAAATGTTTTTTGCACAATCACAAATACTATTACCCGTGGAAACTTCATTATAGTACATAGCCCATCGCATTCCTCGATTAATGGGCTATATAATACTCATTTTTCAAATCCATTGGTCCATTTGTTCCTGAGATTAGCGCGTTCAAGCAAATTAACTCTTCAGCTTCATAATATTAGTATAAACCTACCAGATAATATAGGGTAAATTTTGTATGTGAAAGTACAACTATTAAATAAACAGTCTAAGGAATTTTCGCATATATTATACTGGTAATTAGTAAAATTTGATTATTTCAATTCTGAGTATTCGTCATCGTGACATAATTCCCCCTCAGTCACGTTGGCTGACCACATTGTCACGTCACGTTACATACTTTGTTCGCTGACAACTTAATGCCGGACTCTTAAATCATCGTAGCCGCAACCAAACCGCAAACGTTTGCGGTTCGGTACAGTCGATAGCATTGATATGTTTAATATTGCAGATGACTAGCTGTCCCTCGGGGTTTTAGGGGTTTGGGAGTGGTTTAGTCTGCTACCGTGGTCAAGAAGTTTCAAGTTGTTGAATAGCTTATGACAGCTGTGCTCCGCGGTTCATCCAAGACTTGGAAGACAAGATTGGCTATCTGCGCAAGACGTATGAACAGACGTACTCACTATTCCTTTACTGTCAAAATCCAGTGGGGGCCAGACCAACGAATCATTCAACGAAGTCGAGATAATAATGAATTCAGCATACATATTCGTATAACCAAATAAAACATTTCTTATTTTTTTATTTTGTTTTATTAGAGTAACCCGTAGTTATTACAATAAATTATTGTACGGATTACAGTCTTGTACAGTTTTTAACTAATTGCATAACTTATTAAGTTAGCCACAGCATACAACTTTGAGAGCATAAGGAAAGTATTAAATCGTATTGAAATTAATTTAACATAAAAGCAAAACTAAAGAACGAAACTTAGAAAAGGTTAAATATAACACTGAAATAAATACAAAATAAATAACAAAATTCAACAAAATTACTGTTGAAGTTTTACTTTTATAAATTCTACTCTTATAAATTACTGTTGAAGTTTTCGCATAAGTTGAGTTTTATGATTAGCAACAAATAAATTATTAATAACCGTGTGGTTTCCGACTTAGAATATACCACCCCATATCTTTCCATGGAGTGACTTCTAGCATACCTAAAATAAATTTAAATAGGTTAATTAGTATTAATTGGTAAAGTTGTGTGGAAACCGGTTGTCATGGTATGGGTATGTGTTACGGAGAAATTAGGAAAATATCGTGAGGAAAGTTTTGAGTATGAATGTCGATGGCTATAAGAGTAGGGGAAGACCAAAGAAACGATGAATGGACTGTGTAAACGATGATATGGTTAGATAACAGGGATGTACAGCTTATGGATTGGCAGCAGCATCTATCAACTCAAAGATATCTTCCTATCATACTGCAATCACTAACAAACCAAGAGTGGTGATTACGGAAATATACCTCAACGACCCTGGCTCGCCAAGATCTGTTAAAGAGGAGGGTCGTTCAACAGTGGACGTAAACTGGCTGATAAAGTAAATAATTAATAATCATCATCATCATCAACCCGTACAACGTCCACTGCTGAACATGGGCCTCCTCCCGAGGGAGGGTATTGCCATAGTCACCACGCTTGGCAGGCGGGTTGGTTACCGCAGTATTATGTTGTACCACACAGGGAAACGCTGCTGCCCGTTCCCTGATATACGCTTGTTATAGATGATGTTATAACAATCGGGACCAACGGCTTGACGTGCTTTCCGAGGCACGGAGGGTAGTCCCTCAACCAACCAGACCCGGAAATAAATCTTAGAATTTACACAAAGATTTCTTGTCCGGTGTGGGGATCAAACCCTCAACCTCCGCGACTTAAAGCGAGCCAAATACCGCTACGAGGAGGCTGTCAATAATTAATAATAGTATAATTTATTTGTGCCGCTGACTGTACTTGTAACAATTCTGTTCATTGTTGAGTAGTTGACATCTTAACTAGAGACTCGTTGTGAGTGCTCTTACTTTGTTATGTTGTTATTAATATCGTTACTTGCGAATTTTTTGAAGAAAAGAAAAAATAAATAAATTCAAGAAATGTGGTACTTTCCAGTATATTTCTCAATGTTTTTTTTATATCTTACTAATATTATAAACGCGAAAGTTAGTTAGTATGGATGTTTGAGACTCTTTCACGACAAAACTAGTGAATGGAATTCGCTGAAATGTTGCATCCGGATAGGTTAGACGCCGGATTAACATATAGGCTACAAAACATCACGCTTCGACCCACTGGAGCAGTGTAAGGCGGGTAAAACCGCGGGGCGTAGTTAGTTTTATATTTTTTTCGAGCCCCGGTAAACCAACTTTTAGCACCTGGTATTCGCTATATAAAAAAAAATAGAGTTAGACCAAATATTTCTAATTGGGTCCGACATGTTGAGTTTATAACCTCCATGCCCCACTAATTTCCTACTATACAACTCAGACGAAATAAAAAGTAAAAATGAAACGCTCTGTCAAACAATGCACTGAAGCCGTAGCCGTAGGAATTGTGCAGTAGTGTAGGTCAAATTGCTGTTATGATTTTTCATAGTACCGCAACTGAACGTTGAACTTTGGATATTGGCCCGGTGAAGTAGCAAAAGCTAAGGGGGTAAACACATAGGTCCGTCCAAAACCGTACCGGTACCGTTGACGGTCACCGTAGCCTAGTTGGTAGTGCTCCTGCCTACGAAGCTGGTGGTCCTGGGTTCGAATCCCGGTAAGTGCAAATATTTGTGTGATGAGCACGAATATTTGTTTCTGAGTCATGGATGTTTTCTATGTATTTAAGTATTTATCTATCTATATAAGTATGTATATCGTCGCCTGGTACCCATAGTACAAGCTTTGCTTAGTTTGGGGCTAGGATGATCTGTGTGACATTGTCCATAGATTATTATTATTATTATTATTAAAAAAAAAAAGTTGAACTTTAATTAGTACCACCATTTTATGACACAATTGAGATTTTTATTTACAAAAAAATTGTAATTCATTTACTAGAGACATTACAGTACAAATACGACAAAATACATTGGAGTACATTAAAGTTTTAAGCAATTGACGCTATGTAATGAGACATCTGACGCTGAACTAGATAAAACATATCTGTATTTCAGAAGGGGGGAAATCTAATAATACATTTCCCTCCTTTTTATCGTTTCCCCTCATTTGTTTAGTTTTGATTATGTTTATTTGTTTTAAATATGCATTGTATACTTTTAATAATAAATCCATTCTCTGTTTTATATTCACAACAAATAATTAAGTTTGATAAGATATTAAGCACCTAACATTGCGATATAATGACGTTAAAACTACTGCACCGATTTGAACGAAACTTGGTACACAGATAGTGTAGAACCTCAGACATATAGAGGGCATAAGTACTTTAAATAGCGGAAAAATGATTGTAGGAGATTAAAAGGGGGGGAAAATCGTGGGCACAGCTAGTCAAATATAAATTTAAAATATCATATTTCTCTTATAAAAAACAAATACTTGGTGCTTCCCAAATTGAATAATAAACTACTTTAAGAAGCGCATGTAAAAAAACAGTTTTAATAAATTAAAAAATCCAAAAAACAACAACCTATAGATGTAAAGAAATATATTGCGTGACACTAAACAACATTGCATACTAATTCGGGGTCCCGGGTTCGCTTCCTGTGACCGACACATAAAATATACAAAAAATATTTTTTTTAGTATCGTTTCGAAAAATAGGCTTTGTATGGAATGTGTTAGTTAAATATCCTATGGGGTTAAACAATATGAAGTAAGGTATTTTCAATTAAGGTATTTTTGAACTCTATGGCTTTGCGGTAAAATCCGCGCTAACAGGTAAGTAGATGCAAAAGCAGATCAGATGGTATAGTACTTAGATGACAATTAATCTTACTATTGGAATTCAGTGCCGATATGCCATATAGCAAGAGCAGCAAATGCTTCGGGCCACGCGTTGATTTGGGGGACTCGCACACCAAGATACGTGTGCAAGCGCGAAATTGGAATGGTGCTGCACAATAGATGGAGGCCCAAAAAAAAGGCTCGCGATTCTGAGTCATTAAGGCCTTTTTACGCATTCCCACTCCTCTCCTCGCCCGCCCATAGCGTGGTATGCTAAACTCATACCACGAGGAGAGGACCCAACCACCCACTAAAACCTCCCGGACACTCCTTCAATCCGCCGTTGGCGGGCGCCGGGTACACATGAGCAATCCGGCCTCCCGACGGCACCCGCGGCCAATATGGTACCGCGGGATCTCCAGGGCCACAGTTACAGTGGCCCATTTTCCCAATTATAGGGACGCCCGGAGTGTAGAGGCGTCCCTACTCCTCATTGAGTCATTAAGGCCTACGGTCAGAATTTGCTAAAGGCCCCGCGTTGGCATCTGGTACAGTTGGAAACCCTAGCCAAGCATGATGACTTTGGTACAACACTTCTTTGCCCTTGTTCTACAGTGGACGCTATACCGGCTGATGATGAATTTCGGCTCGCCCAAAAACGACTAGGCCGTCAAATTGGTTACAATAAGTAAGTATTCGGTTGGTTAAGGGACTACACACTCTGTTGAAAACGATAACTTTGTAAGGCACGAAAGGTCCCTGGAAAGAAATCTTAGAATTTACACAAAGATTTCCTGTCCGGCGTGGGGATCGTACCCATGACCTCCGAGATTTAAATCGAGCCAAATACCGCTACGCTACGGAGGTTGTCGCCACGAGGCTCACCTAAAGTAAAATAACTGTATGACTCAATAACTTGGGAAATACCGAACATTGGTACATTTCCAACTATTTTGATTATCTATACTTATATATACAGCTGAAGAATTTGTTTGTGTGTTTGTTTAAACGAGTTAACTTCAGGAACTAATAACTTTAACTTTAACTCTTTAAGTCTTACAGAGCCTATTTTCTAGGAAGTCGTAAGTCATCATCATCATTATCAACAGCCCATTTACGTCCACTGCTGAACATGGGCCTCCTCTTAACAGACCTTGGCAAGCCAGGATCGTAGAGGGATATTGCCATAATCACCACGCTCGGCAGACGGATTGGTGATCGCAGTAAGATGTAAAACTTGAATATAAAAATGCTAATAGATGGTGCTGCCCATCCATCAGCCATATGTTCCTTAGTCGCCTTTTACGACACCCATGGGAAGACATGGCGTGGTCTATTCTAAGCCGGAAACCACACGGCGTAATTAAGTACTTTCAACTAAAATTATAGTGGACTCGGTATCATAGATGGTTATTTTAATACTCAAAGGACAGAACAGACTATAAAATTATAGATAAAAAATAAAATCGTAAGTATTTTCATAACCTGACAGCAGCTTTTACGCTAAAGCTATAAATACAAACTATTTATTATTATTATAACTATAATAACTAAAATAAATTAATTAATCAAAAATATTATATTAATGAGCCAAATATGTTTTGGCTATTTGCAAATGCCTGTAATAGGTTTACGTAAATAAAAACTTTTTTTTATTTTATTTTATTTAAAAAATACAACTCGACTAACTTATGTATTACATACAGTCGTCCTAACAAAATGTATGGATCGACCGCAAAATCAAATTTAACATTATAATTAAAAAAAAAATAGGCGTCTTAGATATGCTACGGAACCCTTTCATGTGCGTACCCGACACGCTCTTGGCCTGATTTTTTTATTTGAATTGAAATAGTGTAATGTACAACATTGTCGAAATTTTGCATGTGTAAGCTTGTATGAAATGATTGTAATCAATTATTTAATATGTATTTATGACCTCTTAATTAGCGCGGGTAGTTAGTAGGTACTAATATATAAAGCTGAAGAGTTTGTTTGTTTGTTTGAACGTGCAAATCTCAGGAACTACTGGTCCGATTTGAAAAATCTTTCAATATTACATAGCCGAATTATCGAGGAATGTTAAATGCTACATTTAATTACCCATTCCCACGGGAACGGGAGTTACATGAGTAAAACCGCACGCGGAAACTAGTAACTAATTAAAATTCTAGTTGCGTACAAAACGTTGTTCTAGATAATTTGGCCACCCAAAATTCAATTGAAAGATTATCAATGACAGTACGAGTGCTGAATTTTAATTAAGTTGATAAACTCGGCTACTTCCTGGGCTGACTCATAAAAATATATAGGTATATATATATATATATCATCATCAGCCTGTATAACGAATATGGACCTCCTCCCGAGGGAGGGTTTTTGGCATAGTCACCACGCTTAGCAGGCGGGTTGATGACCGCAGTATGATGTTGTACCACACAAGGAAACGCTGCTGCTCGTTCCCTGCTATACGATTGTTGTAGATAACAGTCGGTACTAACGGTTTTACGTGCTGTCCGAGGCAGGGAGGGTATATAGTCCCTCAAACATCCAGATCCGGAAAGAAATCATTGAATTTACACAAATATTTCTTGTCTCGCTTGGGGTTCGAACCCACGACCTCTGAGATTAAAGCGAGCTTAAATTATGATGATGAAAGTTTGTAACGCTGAAGGGGGTAACCTCTGGATTTGAAAATTCTTTTACCGATAGAAAGCCGCGTCATTTGTGACTGTCATAGGCTATATTTTAAGTCAAGGTTGCCACGGGAGCTGAATCTACGCGGGTGAAGCCGCGCGGAACAGCTAGTACGTAATATATAAATCATAAATCATATATATATATATAAATATTCATAAAACACATTTTCATCTTAGCTCAATGTGGACAACTCAACACAAAATACGGCATTTTTGCCTGTTGTAGTCCACGGCTGAACATAGCCCAACCCCATTAATTTCCAGCGGGAACGATCGCTAGCGGCCTGCATCCACCGACGCCCCGCGACCTTTATGAGGTCGTCGGTCCAGCGTGCAGGCGGTCGTCCTACGCTGCGCTTGCCAGTTAGTGGTCTCCACTCGAGAACCATTTTGCTCCATCGGCCGTCAGTTCTTCGAGCTATGTGTCATGCCCATTGCCACTTCAGCTTGATAATCCGTTGTGCTACGTCAGTGACCTTCGTTCACCTGCGGATCTCTTCATTTCTGATTCGATCACGCAGAGAAACGCCGAGCATATAAATTACATGTACCTATTTCAATTCAATATGGTCGTATTTTTAAATCACACTTTTGCATTGAGAAGCATTCCGTTTTTTAAACATGTGACCATTTTGTTGTTAGCCAGCTAAATACAAATTACTTACAACCTAAACACTCCAACATTTTTTACAAGCCAAAAGAGACCGTTCCTTACCATAGCCAATATTTAAACTGTCAGAATACTTTTTTCACATTTTTTCTTAAAAATTCCTAAATTTGTCTATGCCATCCTATACTAACGGAACGGTACACTAAAAGGTTTTTTTAGGTGTCAAAGTGCGGCGCCCGATTTGTTTGTCAAATAGAGTTGACATAACAAAAAACCCATTTGCATGTGTTAATAGGTATGCATTGTTTTATATGAACAAGCTTTCGAAATGGAGTTGTAAGTTTGGTGTGGAGTTATAATTATGAAATTATGAATTTTATTCAGCACTTAGGTATTTCCTCCGAGTTTCTTGCCAGTTCTTCTCAGAGTTGCTACGTCTAGAACTGATGGTATCTAGTAAAAAAATGTGTCGCATCATAACAACATTATTTAAAGTAATTTATATGTGTATAAAAGTATAATATGAATAAAGATAGTTTTGAATTTAATTAACATACACTTGTACTTGTATGGACAGCTTCCGTGGTATCGCACTTTCAGTCTTGGAGGTCGTGGGTTTGATCCCCTCGCGGGTCTAAAAATATTTCTGGTCTAGATATAAAATCAGGATTCACCTTGTGTGAGGTGTAGGATCCCTAACAAAAATATGATCTATATTAAAAAATATATGAATTCTTACGTACGTACGCGTATAACTTGAGAGCGACTTAACAAATTCGGTTGTTTCTTGTTTTATTGTATGATAGTAAATCGGAAAATTTGGCAGGCGATGCCACGAATGAAAAATAAATATATTTTGAATATTTGATGTTGGTAGTTAACCACGGGCCCATGAGGATCCGGTTATTTCAAAGGGCTTCTTGAGGCTCAACATTGAAGAAGTCTTTTAATACCGGTCAATATATTATAGTTTATAGACTTTTTCTTTCTCCTTCTCTTTTTCTTGTCCATCCGGCTCGAAGGACCGAATTTGACTTATTCAAAATATATTACAGAGGCAAATAATGTCAAAAAACCAAACTCGCGAGTCAGAACGTATAAATCGTTTAAGATATTTTACGCGTATTACATTAAGATGAACTTTTCATATTTGCGGGATGCCGGCGTTAACAATCATCTGTTGTGGCGTACCGACTTGTAGGGTAAATGTACCTGTTAATTGTTCTATTTATTTATTTTATTTATTTATTTAAAACTTTAGCACTAAATAGTACAGAGGCGGACTTAATGCCTGAGGCATTCTCTCCCAGTCAACCATTGGGTGGTGCAGAATAAAAGTTTCTATGTTCTCTCTTCTTTTTTTTTAGTAGTAGTTTGTCACCTCCGTAGCGTAGCGGTATTTGGCTCGCTTTAAATCTTGGAGGTCGTGGGTTCGATCCCCACGCCGGACAAGAAATCTTTGTGTGAACTCTAAGATTTCTTTCCGGGTCTGGTTGGTTGAGGGACTACCCTCCGTGCCTCGGAAAGAAAGCCGTTGGTCCCGATTGTTATAACATCATCTAACATAATCGTATACCAAGAAACGGGCAACAGCGTTTCCTTGTGGGTTTGGCAAATCTCTCCCTCGGGAGGAGGCCCATGTTCAGCAGTGCACGTTGTACGGGATGATGATGATGATGATGATTGAAATAGTATTTGATGCACAGAGCAGCGTTAAAATATGTTACTTTTGTTTTCTGTATTTTTAAGTTGTTTGCAAACGTTAGCGAAAACCCGTTTATCTTGATGATTTATTTTTGTTATTTATTACTAAAAAAACACCTGCACATTTTATGCTACTCGTACGACATATAATTTTATAATAACTTGAGTTATCATTAATATAGATGATTTGAGAGTTATCAAACTTGATGTTATATAAAGAAACATTGCATCTTCCAGGATCATTTTTAAATCCTAAAAATAACTAAGCCGAACGCCTTAAACTCAACTTGCGAACTAACAATCATAACTAACCATTACAAAACACAAGAAAAAAATCAACATCAAAATCAATATTCATTCACATGAAACCATACGAAACGCCAATAAAGTAACAAGCTTATTGTGCCCAATGAAATCTGACACTCAAAACGAAATCTGAATAATAATAAATAATAAGAACTGCCAGCTATAGGCACATCCACCTCACACTTAATAACTGTGCAAAATTCTTAATGTCGGCATATAGTATCGTGTTAATTTATACCATGAGAGGGTCGATACGACTGTTGAAAAAAAAAAGAAAAAGTGCACAAGAAAAAAAGTAGTTGCTCGTAAAACTGAATCTGGTCTCGCGAGATATCGTTCGGGTCATATTATTTCGTTAGTAATGGTAGTTTCATTTATTACATGAATAAAATACATATTTAAAATAAAACTAACTTATAAAATACTACTATTCTACTTGGCAAGGTTCCCAGAATGCTGGCAGCATTACCCCATTGAATGGCAATGCTTACCTGCTGTGCAAACAAAAAACCAGCACTCTGAGAACGAGCCGCTCTAAGGAGGGCCGTTGCGAGGTTTTTTTAAATTAATTTGGCTCCCGTCAGTAATTGAATGTTGTTTATTAAAAACCTTAGAAAAAAATTAGGTCAATATTACGTGTATAAATTGCCCTAACTATGGTAGGCGACTGAAAACAGCGTTGCAGTCACCTTGGCTGTAACAATATGCTGAGTCGCTAACCTTTAGTTTAGAAGTTTGGAGGTTTAGAATAATAATTGCAGGCATTTTCAAATAGCCAAAACATTTCTTGGCCTATTAATATTATATATTAAATTAATTAATTTAGTTTCGTTAGTATAGTTATGAAAATAACTAGCTTCCCGCGCGCGGTTTCACCCGCGTAACTCCCGTACCTGTAGAAACTTTATAATAAAATATAGTTTATAGCCTTCCTCGATAAATGGGCTATCTAACACTGAAAGATTTTTTTCAAATCGGGCCAGTAGTTGCTGAGATTAGCGCTTTCAAACAAACAAACTCTTTAGCTTTATCTATTAGGGCAAATAACTCATTATTAGGTACCAATTCTTTGCGTTTTTATACTCGTGAGAATTAGAAGGGAATAAAACAAATAGTATTTTACTTCTTCATAAATACCCTTGATAACATAATCCTTAATTTGCATAAGGAATAATTAATATTACGATACACATTTAACGTAGTTTTTTCTTCAGACGATTTTATATTTTTTTATGAACATAAAAGCGGTTATTGTGACTAAACTATGATAGTTGGATATGCTCTCATGAATTTTTTTTTTTGATCTTAATAAGACCTACAAACCCGCAGTACATCATTTTGTTCTATTGTCAATAGTTTTTACAGCGCACGCATAAATAGGTTTTACATTTTACACCTTGGGTTACAAAATCAATTTTCTTACGGATCCCTAATTTTTAGGAAAAAATAAAATATAGCCTATTACCTTCCTCGATAAATAGAAAACACAACACTTAAAGAATTTTTGAAATCGGACCAGTAGTTCCTGAGATTAGCGCGTTCAAACAAACAAACTCTTCAGCTTTATTATATTAGTATAGATAAATAGTTTGTTTTTTATATTTATGTATATTTATGTAGGCATATGTCAGGTATGAAAATACAATTTTATTTTTTATCTATAATTTAATAGTCTTAAAGTTCTGGCCTTTAAGAATGTTATTATTTAGATGGACCATAAGTATATCGTCGTATGGCGGAATTATGGACAATTTTCAAAAAAAAAACTTTCTAAACTACCCACACACGGGACCATTTCGTACATAGTGTAGGGCAATTCGTACATAGTGGGGTACCTCTGTACAATCAAAGAAAACTCAATTTATTCCAATAGTAAAATATTACTTACATAGGCCTTTAATACACAAACCAATAAGTTCATAAAATCCGCCTTTAGTTAATGTCACACCTTTAAAACACTTTATGATTATTGTGATGACAAATGTTAAAATTTTACGATAAGTATCTCTCACATTTTATTATTAATACTTCAATAAACCACGCCAACAGTGTTGCCAGGTCAAATCGAAAATAAATTTCAGTTTAAAACTTATTTATTTTTATACACCTAGTAGTATTTAAATTAGCTAGAATAGTGCTTTTGAGAAATCTTGTGCCTGCCTTTAACTTAAATGCACACGTTGACTTTTAAATTTAATTTCCATGTGAATTACAAGTATGTATTTTAGTTAGTAAGCTTTTACTTAATAAACAAATAAATATGACAGACTTTTTAAAACTAAGTAACGGTTTAATGAGACTGTTTTTACATTTGTATTTAACATGTAATGGTTTTGGGTCGTAATTTTATATGCTTTGACTGCTGATCCATCCCCAAAACATCGCGTAATATTATAGTTAACTAGCTGACCCGGCAGACTTCGTACTGCCTCAATCGATACATAAAAGACCTAAACATTTGTATAAAATAAACTGGGCCGTAGAGACTTCGTTTATGCGGTACTCCTACCCCTACCCTACACTACCCCTACCCTACACTACCCCTACCCTACACTACCCCTACCCTACACTACCCCTACCCTACACTACCCCTACCCTACACTACCCCTACCCTACACTACCCCTACCCTACACTACCCCTACCCTACACTACCCCTACCCTACACTACCCCTACCCTACACTACCCCTACCCTACACTACCCCTACCCTACACTACCCCTACCCTACACTACCCCTACCCTACACTACCCCTACCTTACACTACCCCTACCCTAAAAAATCTTGGCAAAAAAATTATCAAGTTTTTAATTAACAAAATAAAGCTCAAATTGACTCTACATTTTAGTAAGAAAACGTTTGTATGGGAAAAAGAAAAAGGCTGTTTTAAGGGGTTTTCAGGCAATTATTCGAATTTTTCTCGCCGTAAAAACCATCCTTGAACTTCCACGAACATTAAAAAAAAAGAATTGGCCAAATTGGTCCAGGCTTTGTAGAGTTATGCGCTTAGCAACACATTTTGCGATTCATTTTTATATTATAGATTGAAGATTTCCTGGATATTTTAAATTCAATATTTATCATATTCAGCAGTCTCAGTACTTTAGACCGCTTCTAAGAAATTAACACTACTTATATTGTTTTTACTGACTGTTTTGCCAAAGTGACGAAACACTTACCCGATTTTTGAAGAGTTAGTTTTAGGCCTTGCCTAAAAAAATTACTAAGTAGTTGTCATTAAGCGCAGATGTTGATGAAGTTGCACAAGTGACGTTTTTGTTAATTGGTTAACATTAATAATTAAAATTTTGCGAAAGTGACGTTCTGCATCAATACCATTTTGTTCATGGTCGAGTAACCAACTCAAAAATGTCACATTAACAATATTATCTAGATTCTGGCAACACTGCACATACCACGCTTTCATTATTCCCGCGCGATGTAAATTTAACAGTTAACCCGTCAAGTCACTAACCCTTTAATGCCATTATCACTTGTCATATTATACCGATGGCCAAAAAAAACCGTGAAATAAAGTATAATAAATTGCGCTGTGTATTTTTGTGAGTCAGAAAGAACACTATTTATGCCATAATGTCCATTGCTGGGCCTTTTTTTTCGGTGGGAAATGCGTAAGCGAGGGGATATTACTCTGATCTCCACCTTTTATAAAGCAGTGGAGGAAAAAGGCGTCGGATCGCTTCTTCGAATCCTCGGGGAGATCCATTCCGATCTCCAACTGCCTCTCATCAAGCAGTGGATGGAAGAGGCGTTTGAACGCTTCGAATTCGCGGCTTAACGTTCAAACCCTTTGGCTGCTGCAGCATCCGATTAAAGGCTTTTGCGGAAAAAGCGTCATAAGCACAGTCGGCCTCCTTGAAGTTACGGACGACGAGACCACAACTTACCAACGAGCAGTACAGATAGCAAGAAACTAATAGAGATTACTCTACCCGACCTATTGGAAAAGAGTGCGCCGACACATTTAAATAAGGCTGGAACATCATTCTCCTAAGGGCCATAACGATTTTTTCAATATGTTTGAAAGGCCAAAACAATTTTAATTTTTCTATCGTTAACTATACTCTTATTTTTAAACTAGTCGCAAAGTGTGCAACCGAGTAATTATCATTTTGTGTTTTCTTTTTCAACTTATCACAGCAATAGTAACAACAATAAGACATTGGGTGTCGCGGGTCATATTGATGACACTAGTCTTAAGCTGTCGCGGGCCGGATTCTTGGCACTGTCGGGCCGGATTAGGCCCGCGGGCCGTAGTTTGGAGACCTCTGTCCTAAGTGAAAAAAGCTTCATGGCTAACAACCTGAAATATGTCCATCAATAAAAGTCTCCACAATGGGGTCAGGTTATAATTGAATATTAATTAGCAATGTTATCTTATTCATCCCATGAGAAGAGGACCTACCCACTATAACACCCTAGTTGCTTCTCCAATATCATTAGTTGGAATTGTGGCTGGATTGATGGGATGCTACACATGCTTTGGTCCATAGTCACCACACTTGGCCGTTGGATTGGTAACCGCAGTATCATGTTGTAATACACTGGGAAATACTATTGCTCGTTCCCTGGTATTCGATTTCTATAAATGTCGTAAGGACAGGGCCTTAGCTTGCTTATGTTTTTTTTTATTATTTTATTAAGAGCTAGGTACTCGACAACCTCCATAGCGTAGTGGTATTTGACTCGCTTTAAATCTCGGAGTTCGTGGGTTTAATCCCAACGCCAGACAAGAAATCTTTGTGTAAATTATAAAAAATATTTCCGGGTGGATCTTTCTGGATGGCTGAAGGACTACCCTTCGTGACTCGGAAAGCACGTTGAGCCGTTGGTCCCGTAAAGGCAGCAGCGTTTCCTTTTATGTTACAACATAATACTGCGGTCACCAACCCGCCCGCCAAACATGGTGACTATAGCAAAACCTCTTCTTCGGGATTAGGCCCATGTTCAGCAGTGGACGTTGTATGGGGATAATGATAATTAGGTAGGTACTCCTATTTTGTCCAATTGATATTCTCGTAACTACTCTCGTAATATTAAAAAACCGGCCAAGAGTCGGACTAGCACACGCAGGGGTCCATACCAATAGTTGGTAAAACAAGTAGTTTTTGAGATTTACAACCAACTGTGATTTTCAAAAAACACATTTCAACATCATCATCGTCATCAGCCCGTATAACGTCCACTGCTGAACATGGGCCTCCTCTCCCGGGAGAGAGTATTTGCCATAGTCACCACGCTTGGCAGGCGGGTTGGTGACCGCAGAATTATGTTGTACCACACAAGGAAACGCTGCTGCCCGTTACTTGATATACGATTATTATAGATGATGTTATAACAATCGGGTCCACCGGTTTAACGTGCTTTCCGAGGCACGTAGGGTAGTCCCTCAACCAACCAGACCCGGAAAAAAATCTTAGAATGTACACAAAGATATCATGTCCAGTGTTGGGATCGAACCCACGACCTCCAACATTTAAAGCGAGCCAAATACCGCTACGCTACGGAGGTTGTCACCACGTTTGTTGTATAGGTCTCCTAAGATTCCAACGAATAGTAAAAAAAATGTTAACCAACTATTGCTAAGATTTTTCATTACATATAGTTCCGTTATCCAGAAGAAGTCTACTCACCGTGGGAACTGGAAAGCAGGTGAACCCGCGTGGGAAGGCTAGTATTCCACACCCAACTGACATTCTAAAACCATTCCATGGAGGCCGAGATCCAAAATGAAAAAATACGACCTTAACCAATACCTCACAACGTAACATGCATTTAAAAAAAGTACAGTACATATTCTAAAAATAAATTCGCGATAAATCCCATTCGATAGTCTTACACTGTGCTGGAAAGAGAGGTCCGAGGTTAGAGCGAGAGGGGCTGGTGCATCGTGGAAGGTGTAAAGGATGAAACACGAAAGTGACGCATGTTTTAGTGATGTATTTTTTTTTGCGAAATTATTTATCGATATTTTTTGAGAGATTTATTTTAAAATTAGAACTAATTTTTAATTGATACAAAATTGTTGACTGCCTAGTGTTTTTTTGTAGTTAGCCACGAGGTTTTTGCTACTTTATCAGGCATAAAGGCGAGCAGAGCTCCAGCCTTAATAAATGGTTTAAAAACAACAAACTAAGCAACCTGCGCAAGAGTAGAGCGACAGTTACACAAATTTCTGCTAAGCATTATAATTCCTACGGCTGAAACCCTGCTCACCTCTATGCCCGGTGAAGTAGCAAAAACAACGTGGCTCACGTTTCCAAAAAAAATGTACTTGTGTTAACGCTTCATTTTTTTTTAACTCTTAAAATAGCTTTACCAGACATAGGTATAGACTAAAAAAAACTTTTTAGTATGTCAGTTAGAATACCAAAAAATATTGGACGTTCTGTAGTTTCTGCGTACCCCCATGGGTGAAAGGCACCTATATGTATGTATGTATGTATTGGACAAGTATCTTTTTATTGATCAAATCAATAAAAATTGAAACACTATATCTCTAAAGCAACTACGATAACGCAACACAAAGCACTCGAGGCATTAAGACCTCATTTACAGAGATACGAGGAGTCGTGCGTGGCGGTGAGCGGCGGTCCGCGTCTAAATTCTTTATGAATGAATTTAGAGTTGCGTTGCCTCGTTCCAACGGATCAACGCTTAGAATCCTGTTTACCTATTAGATGTGTAATGGAATATACAAAACACATTATTGTATGTTTCATTTCTCGTCATACATACAGTATCAACCATTAATGACATAATCAAAAGTACTAAAATGATGTATCAAATTAGTTCAATATGTAAGTAAAATGTACTTACCTATCAGCAGGAAACTGAATCGTTGGGACGCGACGCACCCATGAGGCATCTCTTTATAATAAAATAGCTTCCCGCGCCGGTTTCACCCGCGTAACTACCACTCGCATAGAAACTTCATAATTATAATGACACTGAAATAATTTTAAAAAATCGGTCCAGTATTTGCTGATGTTAGCGCGTGCAAGCCAACAAACTTATTCTTAAACTTTATATTTTTTATATATTATTTGAATTGATTGAATGAAAGGTAAATAAATTGCGGTTTCCGATTTATGACGTATTAAAAAAAACTACTTGCTATTGATGTCATTCAAACCAATTTTCGGTGGAAGTTTGCATGGCATCTCTTATTTTAGAAGTTACAAGAGGGGGGGGGCATTTTACAACTTTGGTAGTGTCTGTCGCGCAAACTATTCAGTTAAGAAAAAAAAATATTAGAAACATATAAGTAAGTATTACATACACACGTATTATATACACAAATTTTATAATTTCATCGATATCGATATAAAACTTGCGGGCACCACAAACTCAGAGGTCATGGCCCAACCCGGCTCAAAACGGGTTCCGGCGAGCGACGACTAAATAATAATAACAGCACACAAAATATAGTGTACATACACCCTAACACTAGGCGGGGAAACGAGCGAATTCCGATGGACATGGCTGTGTTCACGAGAAATGTAAAAGTATAGGACAGAAAACAGTAAAAAGATTTTTTTAATAAATATAGGAACGCTTTTCATGCTATCTCACCACTATCCTACTAATACTAATGTATTATAAACGCGAAAGTTTGTGAGTATGGATGGATGGATCGATGTTTCACGTAAAAACTACTCAACGGAATTAGCTGAAATTTAGCACGGAGATAGGTTATACGCTGGATTAACTTATAGGCTACAAAACATCACGCTCCGACCCACTGGAGCAGAGTAACGCGGGTAAAACCGCGGGGCACAGTTAGTACTTATATAATCTAATAAAAAGTAATATGATAAAGAGAAAGGTCTGATTGTTTGTTTGCATTGAATATGCTCAGAAAATACGAGACCGATTTAAAAAAATCTTTCACTATTAGAAACTTTTTTTTTTCGGGGTAAAATGCATTACGCATCACCTCGCTGGCGCAAGGATCCCAAATAGGCTAGTTGACACTTTTTTGTAATTAATTTTATATGGTTTTACTAGATCAAGAAAAAATATGGTATTTATTTGAGATCTAGAAAGCACAAAAATAAATATTTTTTAAATTGTCTTGACATTTAGAGATCAAAACGATGTCAGCCATGATGGGTCTATATACCTAGGTACATTATCTGTGATCAAGATAGATGACGCCATGACTCAGAAAGTGTAATAGTAAAGGATCGCGTTCATATTTTTTAACAAGATGTATGACGTCACAAAATGGCTGATAGCGTTTTCGGAAGTTAAAGACATAGACAAAAGAAGTAATTTTCATATTGAGTTTATACAAACATATTCAAGTTTTATGAACAAACAATATTATAATTAGGTTCCATATGACAAATACTTTTAGAAATAAACATATTTGTAACATAATTTCATATGTGTCAACTAGCCTATTGTGTGATCCCTGCGGCCGCGAGGTGTATGTGGGTCTTACCCTCTATCGAGCGCGGTCACTATTAGACACCTGCGTTAGCCAGGAGTAACATTGTCTATTGGCCGCGGGTGCCGTCGGGGGGCCGGATTGCTCATGCGTACCCGACCCCCGCCAACGGCGGATCGAAGGAGTGTCCGGGAGGTTTTAGTGGTGTAGGGTCCTCTCCTCGTGGTATGACTTTAGCATACCACGCTATGGAGAGGGCGAGTCCCACATATCCCACCGCCAGCGCGCAAATACGCTGCAACGGTGGTGGGAATGCGTCAATGCATTTCCCCCCGGACAACAAAAAAAAAAAAAAAGGAGTAACATTGTCTATTAAAAAGTTATAAATTTTAATATTGTCTCGGAAGTCGTGGGTCTTTAAATTTAAAGTTTTCTTTCCGGGTCTGGTTGGTTCGACCCGATTGTTATAACAGTCAGCAATTGTATATGTTACAGTCAAAACTTATAATCGGTCAAAACCACTTTTGACTAATTAATCATTTGTATGGAATTTGGATCTGGCGTTGTGGTCATAGTTCTAACCTAACCTAACCTACAGAAGTTCGAATCCTGGTCTTTTATTTAACCTTCGACCAAAAATAAGAGCATCTCGTTTCTGGAATTTTATGTGAGAAAATATGGGAAACCCCTTAAAACTACTTTTTGGGACGTGATTACGAAGATAGAGAAGGGAATTTTGAGATGGTTTGGTCACGTGGAAAGAATGGATGAAGAAAGATTGACAAAACAGATATACATGGCAAGTGTGAGTGGCACAGTCGGAAAGGTTGGTCGTTCTCTGACCAAATCGGAGACATCATCGCAAAAGGTCAAATAAGATCCACCCTAAGCCGACGTGCTTGTATGAAGAATGTTATGAGAGTGAATGAAGCGAAAGATGTGTGTAGGGATCGTAGCAAGTGAAGGTCCATTGTCTCTGCCTACCCCGCTGGGAAACAGGCGTCAGCTTATGTATGTATGTAAAACTACTTTTTGCAGTCGAAAGTGATTTTGACCGATTATAAGTTTAAACTTTAACATATAAAAAGGAACAGGCAGCAGCGTTTCCCTGTGTATGCTATAACAATACAACTAAATAAAAAACTGTTAAGTCACAGACACAAACTATAAACTAAATATACTTACTTATAAACATGTGCCTCGTCTTTTACTTATAGTTTGTAAAATCCTTATGTTATGCGGTCGATGTCGCGGGCAGTAACTAATTTAACTTAACCAAATCCTAAACACAACCTCTGTAGCGTGACAACCTCCGTAACCTAGCGGTATTTGGGTCGCATTAAGTCTCGGAGGTCGTGGGTTCGATTCCCACGCCGACACAAGAAATCTTTGTGCAAATTCTAAGATTTTTTTCCGGGTCTGGTTGGTTGAGGGACTACCCTCCGTGCCTCGGAAAGCACGTTAAGCCGTAGGTCCCGATTGCTATAACATAACAAGCGTATACCAGGGAACGGGCAGCAGCGTTTCCCTGTGTATTACAAATATAATACTGCGGTCACCAATCCCCCTCCAAGCGTGGTGACTATGGCAAAACCCTCCCTCGAAAGGAGGACATGGCAGTGGACGTTCTACGGGCTGATGATGATGATGATGAAACCCTTAAAACCCTTAAACCCTAACCTAGGCCACGGATGTTGAATTACAAACACTTTATATTTAAATATAACCAATCATAAACCTTAAAAAGGTGTTAAAACTCATTAAAGTAAAGTTGCGGTCCTTTTTACAGCGTTTAACTATATACCAAGGGTTATTATATAGTTTGTAACACAGTTAAAATTGCAATTGCATTAAAGCGTTGAAACTGACGTGGTATTATAAATAGAAATATCATTTTAGTAACAACTTATATCATCATCGACAGCCCGTACAACGTCCACTGCTGAACATGGGCCTCCTCCCGAGGGAGGGTTTTGCCATAGTCACCACGCTTGGCAGGCGGATAAGTGACTGCAGTAAACCATAATAATGTTGTAACACACAGGGAAACGTGATATTGTTACATGATGTTATAAGCCACGGAGGGTAGTCCCTCAACCAACAACTTCTAATTAATTAAAAGGTAGTAAGGTAAGTAAGGACTTCATAATTTAATAAAGCCTATCGAGCATTTTTGCAAACTTAATTGCCATAAGAATATATGTATTCATTAACATAATAAATATTAAATAGATAATAATAACATATTATATATATATATATATATATATATATATATATATATATATATATATATATATATTACTATTTTAAAAAGGCTATAAGAAGATTACTAATAAGGTTTTAGGGCCCCTCTGAGCTCTGGGGCAATGGGCCCTGCTTTTCGGTAGCTACGGTAGGACAACGATGATCAGTATTGCGGGCATCAGAATCTGCAAATCCATGATATCCGCTCTCACTGAAAGCTTGACCTATCGTTCGTTGGCTATTTAAGAATTTAAACAAAATCCCTTGACAAATATCTTAATAACATCACCATCATCATCATCAGCTCGTATAACGTCCACTGCTGAACATGGGCCTCATCCTGAGGGAGGGTATTTGCCATAGTCACCACTCTTGGCTGGTGAGTTGGTGATCGCAGTATTACGTTGTAACACACAAGGAAACACTGCTACCCGTTCCCTGATATCCGATTAATATGATAAGATGATGTTATAACAATAGGTAATAACGGCTTAACGTGCTTTTTGAGGCACGGAGGGTAGTCTCAACCAGCCAGACCCGGAAATAAATCTTAGAATTTACACAAAGATTTCTTGTCCGGCGTGAAGACACACGATCTCCCGAGATTTAAAGCGAGCCAAATACCGCTACGCTACGCCGCCGCAACGCTAATCAGACACTGAAAATCCATGAAAACCGCTATCACTGACACCATACTCTACCGTCCGTTGGCTATTAAAGAATTTAAATCAGTATCCCTTGACAAAATCCTTAATAATATGCAAAATAAGTATTCACTCAATGCAAATGGCGACCATTACCTGCTCAATTTAGCTGAAGACTGAATTTTTAAGCGTATCTTATTAAAACTTATGGAATTTAAATCTGCACTAATATTATAAAGTTGTAAAGTTTGTGAGTCTGTTTATTGGCAGCTATCTCTGGTACTGCGGAACCAATGTGGATAATCTTTGTATTAAGGCTGGAGCTCTGTCGGTCCCTATGTATGCTTAGATCTTTATAACTACGCGACGGATATTGATGTGTTTTTTTAATGGATAGGTAAAGTGATTCAAGAGGACGTTTTGTATGCATAATGCATTTTTTTTAAATAGATTACTAGCAGAGTGTTGCAGTGTACTAGTATTCTTGTTAACCTCTCGTGCTTAGCTAAAATACTTGTGTTACGAGTGGGTTCACGTCGGTAGTGCAATGGGTGGGGTTCGAACCGGCGACCTCAAAATCCGACGCCCAAGGCATTGGGCTAAAACTTAATGATTAAATTAACTTACAGCCTTTCTCGAGAAGGCTTTAGGCTTTATTTTATTATGTACTAGCTGCGCCCCGCAGTTTTACCCGCATTACTCCAGTGGGTCGGAGAGTGATGTTTTGTAGCCTATATGTTAATCTAGCGTATAACATATCCCGGTGCAAAATTTCAGACAGTTCCATTCTATAGTTTTGGCGTGAATGAGTAACGGACATCCATCCATCCATCCATACTTACAAACTTTCGCGTTTATAATAATATTAGTAGGATGGATTACGCGGGTGAAACCGCGGGCGGAAATCTTGTCTAAAATAAAGTGATATCCTGCTTCGGAAACTAATAATTATTGATTTACGAGCGAATGAAACGCCTCTCATAATTCACACCAATCTTATTATAATACTACTTAACAACAAATAGTGTGTCGGTTTGTCTAAGCGCAATCAGCTCTAAAACTTATAGTCACTAGCGTTCCGTTTCCATAAAAACTTCATAATTAAAAAAAGTATTAACATAGTCTTTCTAAGTGTGATAGAATTTTTGAAATCGGTCTAGTAATTTCAAAGCCTATTCCATGCAAACCAACAAACGAAAAATTAATTAATTCCTCTTTCTTCTTCTTCCTGGCCTCATCCCATGTTACTTGGGGTGGGCGCAACACGTTTGTTTCTTCCATTCTGTCCTGTCACCCGTCACACTATCACTAACTCCCTTTTCTTTCATATCACTTTTCGCACAATCCATCCATCTATTGTTTGGCCTTCCTCTCCCTCTCCATCCATCTACATTATATATTCTTCTTTCTACCTAAAAAAGAAGATGGCTAAGCTTTACGTATAGTAACATACTTGGTTTATACGAGACTCCAGTATTGTGAAGGAATACTACATAATACTATGGTCACCAAAATACCTACTATCTTGAGTTAGTTCATACATGACCCCAAATGTTGGTTCGTACATACTTAGTTCATATGTGACCCCAGTATTGTGTAGGAATACTACATAATACTATGGTCACCAAAATACTACCAGTGAACGAAAGAGGGCTGGTATAGTCTCTTGCGAGACATCCTACAGCTCTGGGAGTAGTGCAGTAATCAAACGCGGGTAAAACTGGGTGCATAGCTTATATTAAATGTCACAAGATTACAAATAGTAAAGTTTGACTTAAGTAGTAAGTAATAAAACTTGAAATACCAACAGTGGCGTAGGGAGGATTCTGCGAAGAGGGGCAACAGGTAAAAATGTGGTAATTTTGCATAGAGCGGTACAGATGCTATGACATTATTGTAATAATTACTAACCATATTATAGCTATTTACGGTCAAACAGCTGAACGACTGGGATAAGTATTCTATAAGATGGAAGATACTTTTGGAATGCTAATACTATTGCTATACATAACTTAAATTGTGTCCAGTCATTGTCATGTAAACTTATATTGTTATAATGAAGTTGTTGGTGTTTCATCCGTGCCTTAAAGGGCACGTTAAGCTATCAGTCCTCCGATTGATTTCTCACATGTTAGTAGAACCGTCCCATTGGATTTTGAGATTAAAACTATTAGAGAGTGCATCTGATTTAACATACACACCTGTGTACTATTATAGATCATGCGGACATAGCTTATCTTAGTTGAGATTGATTGTTTGACTGAAATTGATCGGGAGGATTAGGTCAGCTGGCCCCTCTAGTCTTCTATCTACGCCGATGAAATTCCAATAACATTGCAATACATAAATTAAGTTATGTCCAGCCATTGTCATGTTCACATGATGATGTTCGGAATTGATCGGACGGATAAGGTTAGTTCCCTATATATATAAAGCACAAAACTGTCCTAAAAAACTAAAATTCATCATCCCTCAATCGGTACGCCAGTGATCGCCTGAGCCGAGGTCCAAGTCCCACAGAGTAAGCCCTTTTGCGCAGGATGCTTAGTTTATAGTTGTTGATCTCTTCGCCACTATGCCCGGTGAAGTAACAAAAGCCTCGTGGCTGGCAACAATTTTTATTTTTAAAGATTACTAGCAGACTTTTGCCGTCTACTAGTATTCTTATTAACCCCTCGTACTAAGCTAAATTGCTTGTGTTACGAGTGGGTTCACGTCGGTAGTGCAATGGGTGGGGTTCGAACCGGCGACCTCAAGATCACAAATCCGATGCCCTAGCCCAGCCATACTCTAAGTGTGTTCCGCGGAACCCTAGGGTTCCGTGATACTTCAATAGGGGTTCCACAAGAATTTAGAAAAAAAAGGTCATGTGAACAAATTTACACGTGATAGAAGGAAACCTTAAAAATGAGACGAATGTAAAATTTCGGGAAGAGAATAATTGTAGGTTTTAGTAAAGATCATAGTACAGACTTTGATAATCCATTATACTAAAGCTGATGGAAATCCGTTAATATGATTGGTTTATCATTTCATCACGTGATATGAAGCATTTCTATTATGAGTTTGATTGACAACAAGGATGGCGCGCGTGAGGATTGAAGCGCGTAAAGTTCACTTCAAATTTAATATATCGATAGCACCATGTAATTATGTATTAATAACTATAGAAGTTAGGACATTTTATGAATGATAATAAATTTATTATCATTCAATGATCAGATTGAGCAGATTTTTTAAATATACTTAAGTAGATATAAATACTTTTAAATGAAATACGATACTTTTAATTTCCATCTATATTGAATTGAGTTTTTTTTTCAATCATCTTGTAGGTAAATTTAAATTGAACTTATTCGCCTCGTCCAATTTTACTATGCCGGCACCGCCGATATCTACTTGTGAGCGCGCAGCCCCTTTGACAAAAGCCGCCTCTGAGATTAGACGCTATAATTGTAAACAAGCGAGTTTCGGCTTTAACTTTAAAACGTAAAGTCGAGATTGTTTACACCGCATTTTTTATTGTTTCTATTTTTTATTTATCAAAGGCGCCGACTCGAGTATTTTTGAGAATCTTCGAAATCGAAGCTAGGACTAAAGCGACGATCGCGCGTCGTCAATCAACGTTTAGAGTTCGGAGCGATAAGTACATTCCTGCTAGAAACAAAGTGTTTATGGTTCTACTGCTGTATTCTGATTGTATCAGTTTTGTACCTTTCTTCTTTGGACTAAAACATTATTAATAAAGAAGAATGGAACGTTGGCTTAAAGGCGTTAAACGTGTTGCAACAACATCAGTATACAGAAATTACCGAAACAGACGATTACGCAACGACGTCAAGTCCCACGGTTTCAAAGGCGAAAAAAAGAAGGTATGATGAATCATATATCAGTTTCGGATTTGTTGATTCCAACGGCTCACCTCTTTGTATGTTATGTAGTAAACTGCTTCCTAATAGTTCCATGGCACCTGCTAAGTTGCGCCGACATTTAGAAACTGTACACCCCGAGTCTAAAGACAAGAATAAAGAATTTTTTGTACGTAAAAAAGAACAGTTATTAGAAAGTCAAAAAACTATGATGCATGTAACCCAAACTATCAATGAAAAGGCCACAGAGGCATCATATTTAGTTAGCTATCGCTTTGCACAAGCAGGTGAAGCGCACACTATCGCTGAGAATTTAATAAAACCATGAGTGTTAGACATAACAAAATGTATGCTCGATGAAAAATCTGCAAAGCATCTTTCGACTGTGCCGCTATCAAACGATACTGTTTCACGGCGAATTCATGATCTGGCAAGCTACGTCAAACAAGAACTAGTTACACGTCTTCAAAAAACACAATTCGTCTTGCAAATAGATGAGTCTACTGATGTCGCTGGTCTGGCTATCTTGCTGGTTATCGTGAGATATCCATATGAAAGTTATTTTGAAGAAGACATGCTTATGTGTTCACCGCTGCCCACAAACACTACCGGAGAGGAAATTTTTAATAAAATAAATACATTTTTTGGACTGGTGTCTAGAATAAAAAAAAAAGCGCCTAATTGTAATTCCAGCCATTGTATCCTGCATAGACAAGCACTTGCGATGAAGCAAATGCCGTCAAATCTAAAATTAGTTATGGAAGAAGCTGTAAAAATAATTAATTTTATCAAATCACGACCACTACAATCCCGATTGTTTTCATTATTGTGTGAAGATTATGGCAGCAAACATAAAACACTGCTGCTCCATACAGAAGTGCGATGGCCGTCTCGTAAACTTTAACAAGGCTATTTGAACTTAGAGCCGAGTTACAAATGTTTCTTTCCGATACTTCTTTTAATTTGAAAGACCGTTTGTATGATAAGACTTGGTTATTCCGACTGTCTTTTATGGCGGATATCTTTCAAAAACTGAACGAATTAAATTTATCATTGCAAGGTAAACAGACAACAGTGTTCCAGGCCTGTAACAAAATAACTGCCTTCAAAAGAAAATTAGATTTTTGGATTATTTGCGTTGGAAAGAGAGAAATAGAAAGCTTTATGTCACTCAGTGAGTTTGTTAGCGATAACGATTCAGAAATGTTTCAAGATGATGTATTTGAAGAATTGGTCAAATATCTCAATTCGATGCGCGCATCTTTTGAGAAATATTTTCCAGAAGAACAGAATACAAAAATGAAACTGAATTCATGGATTCATAATCCTTTTTTACCCAACTTACAAAAACCAGAAAGTATGTCAAACGAGATATATGAATCTCTTTTAGAAATGTCATCAGACACAAGTATGGAGTCACTATTTAAAACGACGCCTCTTAACGATTTTTGGTGCAGAATCCGTGATGAATATCCAATGCTTGCCAAAATGGCTCTGAATATTCTTCTCCCGTTCCCAACAACATATTTGTGCGAAACTGGATTCTCAACCTATGCAGCCACGAAAACGAAATACCGCAATAGACTGGACGCTGAACCTGATATGAGACTTCAACTGTCCTCTATCAAACCTGATATCAACCAATTGATGAAAAATAAAAAACAGTTTCATACCTCCCATTAGTTAGATTTTTTTATATCTTCTATTATTATACTTGTTATGTAAGTAAGTAATAAGTAACTGTTACATTGTACTTATAGTATGATTATTAATAAAGAATACACTTTTAAAAACTATTGTTTTATTGTAGGGTTCCGTCAAGTATTTCGCTTTCCAAAAGTGTTCCGTCACCAAAAAAGATTGAGAACCGCTGCCCTAGCCATTGGGCTACGGCCGCTTCGTCTATCCAATGCCTCTCCCAATCTGAACGTCTGGCTACGCCGATAAAATGCCAATAATATTGCTATACATAAATTAAGTTGTGTCCAGCCATTGTCATGTTAACTTGTATTGTGATAACAATGGCGTCGTATTGTAATGATATCGTTATTTATATCAGCCATAGAGTTTATGGCCTATATTTGTGGAATGCAGTGTAAATTACTAGTTTAGAATATACTAAGTATTGCAGGCGGCTTGGTTTGTATGGAAAAGGATGTTTATTTACCGTTGGCATTTTTAATCTTAGATTTATCTAAATCTTTACTTCCTACGAATAAACTTTCGCGTTTATAATATACGCGAAAGTTTGTTAGTATGGATGCATGGATGGATGGATGGTTGTTTGTTACTCTTCCACGTTAAAACCTTTAACCCTTTTGTTGTATACATTCCTTCAATGAAGCGGTTTGCTTCTTCTTTCATAATGCGGACGGCTACGGAGTGGAATTCTCTACCGGGGTCAGTTTTTCCGGAACGCTATAATCTCAAGACAAGGACATCTTTAAGACTAAAGTGAACATACACTTTATAGGCAAGCGTGTATCATCTTAGGCCTTATCTTCGCCATCAAGCAAGATTATGGTCAAACGTAAGACTATATTTAATAAAAAAAGATTAAAAAAAATCTACTGAACGGAATTGGCTGTAATTTTGCACCGGGATAGGTTATGCGCTGGATTATCTTATAGGCTACAAAACATCACGCACCCACCCACTGGAGCAGAGCAACGCGGGCAAAACATTTTTTTTTTTTTCGGACGGACCTATGTAGTTATCCAGGAGGCCTTTGCTACTTCACCGGGCATAAAGGCGAGCAGAGCTCCAGCCTAGATAAATGGTTTAAACACTACAAACTAAGCAACCTGCGCAAAAGGGCGTCCCCTGTGGGACTTGGACCTCGGCTCAGGGCGGTCGCTGACGGGGAGATTGAGGAATTATGGCTTTTAGTTTATTTAGGGGAGTTTTGTGCAACTGTCGCTCTACTTTACAGTTCGCGGGCCTCTCGGACTTCGAGTCTACGAGGGCATCGGAAGGTTCTTAGCCAACTAAGGGTCGGGAGGGCGATGGGCGGGCAAAACCGCGGGGTGCAGCTAGTGTACCATAAAGCTGAAAAGTTATTTTGTTTGCTAGTCCATTAATCGAGAAAGGCTAGGCTTTATTAAGTTATGAAGCTCCTACGATACCGGTAGATACGCGGGTGAAACTACGCGTGAGAATCTTGTCTAAAGATATATCTGCCAATATTGTTTCACTTTGTAAGTACTAACACAGATTTGAACTTGAATTGTCCCCAGATTGAGGCAACACTGGACGATATTCGGCATAAATTTCTCATTCCCTCTTGTAATATTGTTCAATAATTGAAGTCAAAGATGAGGTATTGAGAGTAGGCAGATAAGAAACTCGATTTTGAATAGGAATAGTTGGTAATACTGGACAACCTCAGTATCGTAGCGGTATTTGGCTCGCTTTAAATCTCGGAGGTCGTAGGTCGATTGCCACGCCGGATATAAAATCTTTGTGTAAATTCTAAGATTTCTTTCCGGGTCTGGTTGGTTGAGGGACTACCCTTCGTGGTCCCGATTGTTATAACATCATCTATAATAATCGTATAGGTATCAAGGAACGGGCAGCAGCGTTTCCTTGTGTGGTACAACACAATACTGCGGTCACCAACCCGCCTGCCAAGCGTGGTGACTATGGCAAATACCCTCCTTTGGGAAGAGGCACATGTTCAGCAGTGGACGTAATACGGGCTGATGATGATACAAACACAAAAGCTATATCATTATCATATCTACCGTTACCTACTCTATGATATACCATCATAGTTTATGGTTCTCGATCGACATTTGACCTATGCAAATCAACCCTTACTTTAAAATTATATTCTTGATCAAATAATAACTTTATTATACAAATCTTACCATGTATACCGCTGTATGTCTATCCCTATGTATGCTTAGACCTTAAAAACTACGCAACGGATTTTGATGCGGTTTTTTTAATATATAGAGTAATTCAAGAGAAACGTTTATTATGTATATGTTACGGCTAATAGCCGAAGTGCGGCTACACCTAGTTTTAGCCGGCTACAACTAGGTGCAGCCGACCACATGCGGTTAAACTTAAGATGTATCCTACTTATCTTCGGCTAGAACTAGGTTTTAATTAAATTAAACAATACCTATGCACGGCACAAACAGGTGTTGGAGTGGTTAAAAAAAAAATAACCTAAACCAATGGAGTTGAACAGGGACTTATTGAGGCTGATCTAAGTTTAACCGCATGTGGTCGGCTGCATCTAGTTGTAGCTGGCTACAACTAGGTATAGCCGCACTTCGGCTATTAGCCGTAACATATACATCAGCATTGCACTCATGTGAAGCAGTGGGTCGCTAGTTTGAAATAAACTCTACTCGCGAAATTATGTTAATTAAGTAGTTTTTGTCTGGCATCGACTGAGAGACATTGTGTCATTATTGCGAAGATTATTCCAGAATTCAATTTTAATTCATCTAAATATCCATTTTTTTCGAGAATTGCTCGGACGGAGGCGTATGAAATTTCACGCACTTATCTATATCTATACTAATATTATAAAAAGGAAAGATTTGTATTTTTGTGTGTAACTAATGTAAAAAACTAACTAAACTATTGTGCCGATTTCAAAAATTCTTTCACCATTGGAAACCTGCATTCACCCTGAGTGACATAAGCTATATTTAATTAAGAAGTTTTCACGGGAACGGGAGTTACGCGGGTGAAACCGCGCGCGGGAAGCTAGTAGTTTATATAGAGAAGGAGTGCAGAATGCTATTTTATTTAAAGTGTGTATGCTATTTCCAATAAATTGTAATATGTTTTTTTTGGAATCATCATTATTTTCCAGATACAGTACAGTGAGTGACTACTGAAAAATAATACTGAAAGTCAGCGGTAAATTTTGTTCTTATTAGTGATTTAAAATTTATTTTAAGCCGTGTTGTTTCCGGCTTTGAAAAGACCAGCCCCTATTTGCTCATGGATGTCGTCAGAGATGGCTATTACTTACACCTGATAGATGGGCAACAGCATCATCCAGCTCAAAGATACTGCCATCTTACTGCGATCCCCAATCCGCTGGCAAGCGTGGTGATCACGGCAATATCCGCCAATGACCTTGACTTGCCGAAGTCTGTTAAGAGGAGGCCCATGTTCAGCAGTGGACATAAATTCTACTAATATTATAAACGCAAAAGTTTGTAAGTATGGATGGATGGATGTTTGTTACTCTTTCACGCAAAAACTTCTGAATAGATTTGGCTGAAAGTTTGCACGCGGACAGTTTATAAGCTGGACTAACATATAGGCTACATAATATCACTTTCCGACCCACTGGAGCAGAGTGACGCTGGTACAACTGCAGGACGTAGCTAGTGGGCCGATACAGTAATTATAGGTTATAGGTTTACATGTTAACAATTAAAGCGGCTGTAGCCCAATGGCTTCGGACTTGTGATCTTGAGGTCGCCGGTTCGAACCCCACCCATTGCACTACCGACGTGAACCCACTCGTAACACAAGCATTTTAGCTTAGCACGCGGGTTAACAAGAATACTAGTAGACTGCAAAAACACTGCTAGTAATCTTTTAAAAAACAAAAAACGAAATTTCAAGTCTATTTACAAAATTAAATGATGTCGAAATATTTATCCAAGAGAATAAAACAAAAATTTTAAATAATTACTATCAAATATTTGCATACGAACATAAAAGTCGATTTGACATTCAACCTCTATAATTAAGTTAATGACAAAAACTGAACGTCTTATAATTAAAATACTTAAATAATTAAGCAAAAATGCGTGAATGTAAACGATACGACATCATGTTCCATATACAGAATATATTTCTGTCACAAGTATTTAAAACATTTATTTCTTTACTACATAATAGTGTAGAAACAAAGTCGCTTACCGCTGTCTGTCTGTCCCTATGCTTAGATCTTTAAAACTACGCAACGGATTTTGATGCTGTTTCTTTTATATCCCTGATATAGAGTGATTGAAGAAGGTTTATTTATCGTCATCATCAGCCCGTATAACGTCCACTGCTGAACATGGGCCTCCTCCCGAGGGATGGTATTTGCCATAGTCACCACGCTTGGCAGGCGGGTGACCGCAGTATCATGTTATACACAAGGATATACGATTATTAAAGATGATGTTATAACAATCGCGACCAACGGCTTAACGTGCTTTCCGAGGCACGGAGGGTAATCCTTCAACCAACCAGACCCGAGAAGAAATCTTAGAATTTACACAAAGATTTCCTGTCCGGCGTGGGGATCCAACCCGCGACCTCCGAGATTTTAAGCGAGCCAAATACCGTTACGCTAAGTGGATTTATATAACTAATATTATAAAAGAAAAGATGTGATTGTTTGTTGGTTTGTTTGTTTGAATTGAATAGGCTCCGAAACTACTGACAGGTTTGGAAAATTATTTCATCGTTGGGAAGCTACACTATCTCCGATGAACTTTAAAGATTTTTTCTATTAAATATCGTCCACTTCACGGCTCCCTCCGTTACACCTTGTATATTACAAGGTGTAACGGAAAGGGTATATACATAGAAAGAGCAAGGCTTTTTTGGATGATAACAAACGATATGGCAAGGGTTATTTAATCCTATCTCTACAAGTCCGGAAGTAATGATTTTTTTTTAATTAATAGATACCAGAAACCAAACTTTTCAAATTGAAATAAATATATCACTAGCACTCAATCAGCTCATCGATGTCAACGAACTATTTGCAAGTAAAAATAAACCTCTTACTCCTGGTATTTCTGAATAAAGGGTTCCGCATTTTGATTTTTTGTTTGCAAAATAATACTGACTTTTTTTTATTTTATTTCGAGTTGGAACCCTTGCCATATCGTTTGTTATGTTCCAAAGAAGCCTTGCTCTTTCTATGTATATACTCTTTCCGTTGCACCTTGTATATAAGGACTCTGAAAAATCACGATTGCCGTTGCCGACTTGGCCGCATCGCTTCGCAGCTAGGTATGAACGGCAACTGTGACTTTTTCTGAGTCCTCATATATACCTATTGCCGTGAAGTAGACGATAACCATCCGATGCCCTGTAGACCCGAAATCCGAGAGGCCCGCGAACTGTAAAGTAGAGCGTCAGTTGCACAAAACTCCCCTAAAATACTAAAAGTCATAATCCCTCAATCTCATCGCCAGCGACCGCCCTGAGCCGGGCGCCCTCTTGCGCAGGTTGCTTAGTTTGTAGTTTTAAAACCATTTATTAAGGCTGTAGCTTTGCTCGCCTTTATGCCCGGTGAAGTAGCAAAAGCCTCGTGGCTACATACGCGAGACAAATCGAAAAAAAAAACTAGAAGTGGACGATATTTTATTGAAAAAACAAGCCAGTGAATTTTACGGAATATCAATTAATAATAATTTAATTACAAATACTAGCGGCCACATTTTGATAGGCAACCTAGTAAATCTATATTCTCCTAATCATGAACATTCGTAAAAATTTGGTGTCTAGCAAATATTCGATGAGCGCACTAATTCTGCAGCCGGGTACATTTATAACATATGCAGGATTTATCAACACCGTATGTTCCAAAAATGTTTATCAACTGACAAAAGTATTTATGTATTTCGCGATTATTGTCACTTGTTATTGTATAACATTGTAAACAAATAAATAAAAACGATAAGATAAAAACATCTTTTTGTGTGCGAATATTAGCAGAGTAACAATAAAAAGCTTATTGAATTGAAGCATTCGTAAAATAAAATATTAAATTTGAAACGTGTTATATTTTTTATTATTTACTAACTGCGCCCCGCGGTTTTACCCGCTTTACTCTGCTCTAGTGGGTCGGAGAGTGATGTTTTGTAGCCTATATGTTAATCGAGCGTATAACCTATCCCGATGCAAAATTTCAACTAATTCCGTTCAGTAGTTTTTGCGTGAAAGAGTAACAAACATCCATCCATCCATACTTACAAACTTTTGCGTTTATAATATTAGTAGGATAGCCTTATAGCCTTCCTCGAGAAATGGGCTATGTAACATTGAAAGTTTTATCTTATCGGACCAGTAGTTCTGCGACGATTTTAGACGGAGCGCTGTCTAACAATGCACTGGCGCCGGTTTCTTTATGCATTAGTATGGGTAAAAGTGTTGCTATGGTTTTCGCAGTACCCCAATGTTATAAAAATAACATAGAGCTTTATTTATACACCTTTTGATGACAAAATTCGGCATTTTTGTTAACAAATACATTGAAACCTGAATAAGAGAAAAACCTCTATTATTGAGAACTACAATAAGGCCCCGGCACTTTTTCATTGAATTACCTCTGTTAATGGAACTTTTCGAACCTGGTTAAACATTGAAAAAATCCTAGAAATCAAATCTACTTTGATTTGATTTCTAGGATTTTTCAATGCTTATCTCTTTAATAGGGACTTTGGAGCACAATTCCCTTTATAAATAAGACAATCTATCAGGTTGGGACTGGTTTGGACACGATTGTTTACAAACATTTGAATATCTTTCGCACATGCCTTGTTTGTCAATACTATCTCAAATTTTGACCTTTGTAAATGAGACTTCTATATTTTAAGCCTGTTTAATTGGAAAACTGGATAATTGAGAACCTCTTTAAGTGGTACAAAATCTTTTGTCCCTTGAGATCCCAGATTGTTGAATTGTCCCTTGATTAACAAGGTTCTACTGTAATTAAGTTTGTTATGACATCAAGCACCTGACGCTGCGACAGATCGACTGACAAGGTAAAGCATAGTTTTGGTACACGAGTGACGGCGAGTGTGCGTAAGCTGTCTATGTAGGTACACGCTTAGGCAAAGTTTTTACCGGCTTGAGTGCGTTACTCGCTGCTCCGCCTACTTTTTATTTAGTCTTAGACTTAAGTCTAAGACTGTATTAGTCATCAATATACAAAAACAAAGACGAATAAAAACAATTCTAAGCATACGTTTTCTTAAAGATATTCGCATTTTGCCTTCATTAACACTCGTATGATAAAACACCAATGTTACTGTGTATAATAAGTTACTCATGTATAAACAATGACATATGTTAACATATGAATCATATTATTGGAAATCGTAACAACAATAAATATTTAGTTCTTTCCCAAATATGTTACGCATATTCTCCGCCGCTGCGGCGTTCCCTCGTCGGCAAAGTTGTATGTGGGACTCGCCTTCTCCATAGCGGTGGTATATGGTCATGCCACGAGGAGAGGACCCTACTCACTAAAATCCCCTGGATAGTCCTCCGTCTGCCGATGGTGAGAGGCCCAGGAATCCATGGCTTTCTTACAATCGAACAATTTACCCTACCACCCGCATTAAAATCTTACAAAACAATCATCGATTATAAATAAGACATACAATGTGACAGAAACGCATAAAATACATTGAAAAAAATACAAATAAAAACACATCTCCACGCAACCGAAACCTCCTTCAAAAACCTTATTCAATGTATTCATAAAAAATACATTTTTTATAATAATGTATCATAAAAAACTCCAACAGATAAGTATATTAAAAAGATTACCAAAAATATTATATTCAGTAAAAAAAGGATACACTCTCTACACGGGTAGCCACCGCAAAAACTGTAGGGTTGTCACTTCATTCAAATTTCACATTATATCTATACTAATATTATAACAACCTCCGTAGCATAGGGGTATAAGACTCGCTTTGGGTCTCGGAGGTCGTGGGCTCGATCCCCCCACCATGGACAAGAAATCTTTGAGTGAATTATAAGATTTCTGTCCGGAACTGGTTGGTTGACGGAGTACTTACCCTCCTTGCACGAAAAGCTCGTTCAGCCGTTGTTCCCGATTGTTATACACAGGCTGCTGCTCGTTTTCTGGTATAGGAACGGGTAGTAGCGTTTCCCTGTGTATATATCTCCAATCTTTTTTAAAAAATAATTCCGTTAAATTTATATTCGTTAAAATATTTTTTCCTTTGAAATAGGATCATTTTTTAATTAGATAAGTAAATATTGACATACATATTCTTTATAAAAATACCGGTTTTCGTATTTACCCGTAATGTGTTGTTTCTCTTTGAGTACTTTACTTACGTTTAAAATATATAAAAGTAGATATAAAATTAAATTATTTGTTATCATGAATAAAATTGGATATTAGATTACACCAATAAGTAAAGATCAATCAGTTTGCATACCAGATTACTATAGACATTAAGTATTTAGAAACTAAATAAATATATACATTAGCAAGCATGTCTACGTTTTGATAACTATCTTATGAATGACGTCATATGGTACTTAAAACCATACCTATTACAATCAATGATAATCCTTACTAATATTTTAAATGCGAAAGTAACTCTGTCTTTCTGTCTGTCTGTCGCCCTTTCACGCCAAATCTACTGAACCGATTTAAATGAAATCTGACACACAAATAGTGTAGAGCCTGAGAAAGCACATAGACTACTTATGAAAGTGAAAAACGGGTTGTAAGGTGTTAAAAGGGGGGATGAGTTGTATGGAAGTACCGTTATTTTTTAACCTAGAAGATTGAAACTTATTTTTCAAAGTCACACTATTCTTTAATTTACTAGCTGTACCTGTGACTTCGTAACGTGACATTGTAACTTTATATAAATATAATTGTAACTATATTTATTTAAATCTAAATATAAATTGCCACGTGTGACAACCCTACAACTCCTGCGCATATTGCACAGCACGTCGACTCTCGCGCAACTCAACAATACACAATATTATAATATCAGCTGTATAATGTACCACGATTCGACACTATATTTATATACTTACACTCTCGGTTCCAACGCCGTTGGCAACACCACAGTCTGGTCAATCAGACAGGTTTTATGTTTAGAAGATATTGGCGTTTCAAATGAATAATTAGGCTCACTTTTATCTCTGTTTGGATTTTATATGCCCCGAAAGAAATGGACGGATTTCAAACTCTCTTTAACCATTAGTAACTAATTATGTAGGTGTAAAATGGGCTATATTGTATGCGGGTGATTTTTAGAAATTCAAAGGACTACAAGGAATGCCATGAACGATATTTATTCAGCACTGAGGCAGGTATTTACATACCTGCCGGATTGCTCATGCGTACCCGGCCCCCGCCAAAGGCGGATCGAAGGAGTGTCCGGGGGGTTTTAGTGGTGTAGGGTCCTCTCCTCGTGGTATGAGTTAGCATACCACGCTATGGAGAGGGCGAGTCCCACATATCCCACCGCCAGCGCGCGAATATGCTGCAGCGGCGGTGGGAATGCGTAAGAGCATTTAACCCGGACAAAAAAAAACTTATTTACACACCTACACTTGTACTTGTCAATTATACCTACACAATGAAATAATATTAATATAATTAAATACAAAATATGGCAACTTAAATCTATTGCGGATTAGGTAATCATCTGCCTGTTACTCTAGTACCTACAAGTCGACCTTCCCCCCCCCTCTCCTTGCTTATTAAATTAGGTAGCCTATGTCCAGCAATGGACGGTCTACAGGCTGTTGATGATTATATTGTATCCTCATATGTTCGATTGACTGAGTTCTGAATTCGTAATTTTGAAGAACCTTTACGGATATTTTAAATTACTCAGACTTCTAGATTTTTTATACGAAAATTGCTGTTTTTAACAATCAAACACTTTTAAAAAATCAGGATTATCAAAAAAAAATATCTAGTTTTTGATTGTGAACAGCCTATCATTCCGCAATCCGCGCGGTCATCCCGGGTCAAGCGTTGCGGCGGTATTTCACTGATATAGGTACGCGTTTTGTTTCTTATTGTGCCAATTGAGAGGCTAAGCCACCCATTATTCCGTAAGCTAAAGCGGTAAAACCTTAAACTACACCTTTATATATAAAAGCCTTCCGGCTAAAGAAAGATCTTAAAAATATATTACACTTAACTTCGTAAATATGTTTTGATAATAAACTTTATGAGATATTATCATTATTTGACTGCAGTAATGGCACAGCCGCTACCGTTGCTTTGTATTTTGTTGATGCCGGTTCGATTCCTGCTCTGGAAAAATCTGATTAACATTACTACTCTCTGGGTGTGCTTTTATTGCATAAATTCTTTTATCACACGGATATGAATAGAAGGTCTTTATAGAGGATTCGTGCATGTTAGCATATATATCATCTGCTGGACATGGGCCTCCCTTGAGGGGGGTTTGCCATAATCACCACGAATAGCAAGCGGGTTGGATCGCAGTATAGTATGTGCAAAGGCTGCCCTTTACGTGTAATAATATTGTCATATATGTTGTCATATATCCCTGTTAAGCCATACATACGGATGGATGGATGCCTTAACAGGCATTCTTATATACGGAGAGTAGTTTGATTTCATAAAGCGTTTTGTCCGGACCGGAAATCGAATAACTCACAATATAAGATATTATCACTTTTATCGGACAAACTTATGTATTTAGCCACGTGGCTTTTGCTACTTTACCGGGCATAAAGGCGAGCAGTGCTCCAGCCTTATTAAATGGTTTAAAAACTACAAACTAAGTAACCTGTGTAACATGGCGCCTCCAGTGGGACCTGGACCTCGGCTCAGTACAGTTGTCAATTTTTTACTCAAATCAAATCAAAATAGAGAATTTTAACAAACAATAAAACTTACCTATTATTTTTTCTGAAATATCCGGAATCCATCTTTGAGTCAAGCAGTGCTTTCCTTCCATTTTGTCAGCGTTTTCAGGTCTCCCCGCTAGATGGCGCCACCATACTTACCTCAATTATACGACTTGCCTAAGCGCGTGCCCGGTATTGTTTCGTCATTATAGCACTCATGATGCACCAGGTAGACATTACCTGGATTCCGGATATTTCAGAAAAAATAATAGGTAAGTTTTATTGTTTGTTAAAACTCTCTATTATTTGTTTCGTATCAATATCCGGAATCCATCTTTGAGTGACTTGTTTGTTATCTCCTCGTGCCGCGCTGGCAAGCTATAGACGCTATAATGTGTAAAAGTTGGTATTTAAATGAAACATAGAACGTAATATAATGAAGTTGTATTAAAAGTTTGCACAGATTTACAATTAACCTTATTAAATGTTAGGATTTAACGAGGCGATATACATTTTAAGAATAGTTGGTTAATGAAATAAAGATTTTAATGAATAGGATCAAAATCATTTGATAATGAAACAGAATTATTGACATTATTTAAAGAATCACTGGTATCAATTAATTCACGTTGATAATAATTTTGAAATGTATGTATTCTTTTCCAATTACCCGTAGCAAGAATCTGATCAATAGGGAAATTTTCTACAAAATTTAATGAAGCTACTGCGGATCTTGTCGAACCCGGAGAAGCCTCGATACCAGCATCTTTCATAAGAGATTTTACCCAACCTCCAATTATGGTTCTGGATGCAGCCTTGGTTTCACCTCTGGCTGTTAAAAATAGATTAGACATGTTTTGACGGCGGCTAAGCGATAGTTGTAATAATTTTCGTATCCAGAAAACAATATTCAGTTTTTTATCTGGGTGTTCTCTAAGCCTCCATCCAGATTGCCTATAATTCGCAGTATCTGTTTTGGAACCGAAAACTGGCCATAGCACTATGGCAGTGTTTTCATCAATTAAATGCTTTTCATCAATTCTTAGTAACGTGAGGTCATGCACCCTGCGACCAGAAGCTAATAATAAAATCGTAGCTGTATGTCTTGATACTTGGTAAAGATTATTTTCGTCAAAACTGTATGATTTCATGTATTGCAATAATATCTTAGGGTTCCAAATAGGTGGTTTAGCAGGTCTTTGTCGAGAAACAGATATAGCTTTTAAAACATGTTGTACAAAAAAGTTTGAAGACAAATCAATATTAGAGGTCAAATGTGTAAATGTTGAAATAACTGATTTGTGAACTAGTATAGTTCTATAGGCTAATCCAACATCGCAATGCAGATGAGCTAGATACCGAGCAACTTCATCCGCATTAGGGCACTTGTAATTAATGGAGTTACACTGGCACCATTTTCTCCACCTATCCCATGCAGGTCTGTAAGTGTTTATTGTAGATGGTCTCCAGCTTGACATCAGCAATCTTTGCTGTTGATCAGTCCAATTTGTTATCAGGTCTTGCCACCCAAAATCAGCCATGCCTCCAAATGTAGTTTCTGTACTTGAGGAGGGTGCATGCCTGTTCTTGTATCTATCAGAACTTGTGCTAGGTTTTGGATCAAAATCGGTGACTGCAGGACGCGCTGCTGAAGATCTGCTTGCCAAAATACCTTGTTCCATTTCGGAGCGACTAAGATGTAATATCCGCTTGATTGATTCAGATGGCTTAGTACTCTCGGGATTAGATTCGGCGGCGGAAACAACCACGCTAGGTTGTAATGCCACTGGTGAGAGAAGGCATTGTGTAGATACGCTTCGCAGTCTCTCGGGTCCAGCGAGACATATCTGTTTACAACATGTGCAGTTTTTGATGCAAAGAGATCTATCTCCGGCGTGCCCCACTTTTGAAATATCGCCGTTGTCGCTGTCGATTTCAAATGCCACTCGGGACAGTGTTTCTCTCGAGATAGGGCGTCGACCTCGGTATTGAATCTGCCCGGAAAGTATTGAGCTACTAAATGTATGTTTAGAGTATCTAAAACTATGAGTAGTTGTTGAGTTTGTTTTAGAAGTCTCTTTGATTTTGTACCGCCTTCCTTGTTGATGTACGCTACCACGGTTCGGTTGTCTGTTTGAAGAAGGATATGAGAATTCTGTAACTGATGTTGTTCGCAGTATAGCTGCGTAAACAGCGTACATTTCTTTTTGATTCGCATGCCAGGACTGTTGATGAATCGTCCAGGATCCTGACATGTTTACGTCGCCGAGTTGAGCTCCCCAGCCTAGATCCGATGCGTCCGTGGTCAGATAGTGGGTTGTCGGACTCATATGGATCGGCATCGCTCCTCCTATCGCTTCGTACCACCATTTCATCTCTAAGCGAACTGGATTTGGTAGATCTACTTGGTAGTAAGGGCGGTTCTTTGGTAACTGTCGGCTGAAGTATTGCAGTGTACGACAGTGCAGCCGGCCCCTGTATGTCACGAACGTAGCAAAGTTGAGCTTCCCCATTAGTGATTGGTACTGTTTGAGGGACAACTTGCTTTTTTCGAGTTGTTGGCGAAGTGCCCTGCGTAGCGTTAGGCACTTTGACCCCGACAAGGACTTTGCGTTGCGTTTTGTGTCCCAGGTTATGCCTAAAAACTCGAGGCATTGTGTCGGGGTCAAAACAGACTTCTCGAAATTGATTATCCATCCCAGCAGTTGAAGGATTTTGACTGTAAATGCTATATTCTCCTGCAGGCCTTGTTTTGATTGATTTGCTATGAGAAAATCGTCTAAATAAACCACACATCTGACGACGTGACTCCTCAGAAATTCCGCTATCCAATTGGTTATCGACGCGAAGGTTCTCGGAGCCGATGAAAGGCCAAACGGTAGGCATGTCATCTGCAATAGCCGATTTTGTTCTGGATCTGGATGGTAATTCAGTCTCAAGAACCTGCGATGTTGTTCGGAAATCGGTACGTGGAAATAAGCTTGACTTATGTCTATTTTTGCCATCCAGTCCTGGTGCTGCAAAAATGTTGGTAATCAGAAATGATTGAACAGTTGGAATGGCTTTGCTAGCACAAACTGGTTCAGTCGTTTCAAATTGAAAATTGGGCGTGATGCTCCATCCGGTTTCGGTACTAGGAAGAATGTAGACAGGTAGCTGGGAGTCAATTCTCCCTGTTCCAGTACTCCGGAATCTAGCATGGTTTGAATTTGTGCAGTCATATCTGGAGAAGTCTTTGTTCTGTAACATCGCATAACTGTGGCACTGGGGTATATTAACAGCGGCTTTAGTATGAATGGAATGCGGGCACCGCTCAAAATCTGACAAATTTTTGCAGGTGCACCCAAATTGCTCCATGTACATACGAATTGCTTTAGACAGCCGCCTTGAAATAATCCCGAGTCAATCGCGACGTTTATTTTTTTCGGAAGTCTGATTAAACTTTTTACCCTTTTGTCTTTCGCGGTTAATAGATTTTGATTTGGTTTGATTGAAATGTTGGGACACATGTTTTCCTCTCTTTGTTGAGGTATTACGACGAAAAAATGTTTCTTCCGGTTGTTTACTTGTAGAAGGCTTTTGATTCTGGTAAAAACTGAATTTCGGTTCGGTCTTTGGGCAATGGTCTTGAAGATGGAATCAATTTATCTAGCCCCCCAATTTTTTGAAGGTAGTTTTGAACGGGTACTTCGTCATAAAGCGATTCAAAACTGGGAGGTATTTTGGACAAAACATCGCGATGAAAATCTTCTGATATTTGACGCAATAGGGCTTCCCGCCTTATATTAATAAAATCGGCACGTCTACCGCAAACAATTTGTAACAAATCATCAGATGTCTTATTATAACCAGATTCATTCGAAAATAAACCTTGTATTTTTTCAAACAACGTATTGGGATTCAATAATTCTTTAGAGTTATATGCCCAATCCACGAGATTTTGCAAAGACATTTGTAACTCATGTTTTTGGCAAAGTAAGGCATTAGTTAACGCAGCAAATGTACGTTCCATTAAATAAGAGCGGGAATCATTTTTTAACATTAAGGATTCAAATCTTTTAAATTCGTCATTAACATTTAATTCTACGAATCCGGGGGTAGCAAGATATTTCTTTTGTGTTTCGGAAAATCTTATGGCATACCAATCATTACTTTTGAAATGTTGCAAATCTATTAATTTTTTAAGATAATTTTCGTTTGCTTTTGGATATATAGGATCTTTAACAGTAGTGCACATATCAGATAAAATATTCAATAGATTTTTATTATTTTCACCGGAAGGCTTATGTAGGTCAAGGTCATGTGATGCTTTGTTCGTATTTGAAAAATCAACGGTAGCGCGAGAAGAACACGACTTTGAATTTCGAATTTCATTATTAGCATAAATGAGGTTTGTCAAAAAGGCTACTTGTTGTGACAAAAATTCAAATTGTGCATGGCTCACGGTTTGTGGCTCCGTTCTTGCAATTTTCGTCGGTGGGCAGGACTCGTCGCTCGATGAACTGTCATCTCCGTTGGCTGGATTCGAAGACGTAGAACTTCTACGTTTTTGGGCTTCGCTCTCCATTTTATTTTATCGGGGGGACAAATTAATATATTTAATTTAAATTTTAACTGATTTAAAATCTTTAGAAACTTAACTGACTTTACGGCGTGGAAAACGACGCTATAATGACAAAACAATACTGGGCACGCGCTTAGGCAAGTCGTATAATTGAGGTAAGTATGATGGCGCCATCTAGCGGGGAGACCTGAAAACGCTGACAAAAAGGAAGGAAAGCACTGCTTGACTCAAAGATGGATTCCGGATATTGATACGAAACAAATAATATTCTTTATCGATAATGAGTTTTGGTATTGGCAACTCTCAGAAGCACTGGCCTGATATTTAGAGAAATCATATTTTAAAATAAATGTAAAGTTACAATTTATTAATAAAGCAGTATTGTTTCAGAGCATCTCACTCCCAAACAGTTTTGTCAATGACGTAATCAGAAATTTTATAATAGGCTTTTTTACATTATTTGTCTTTGACATATTCACATTCAAAATAATAACGAATAAAGCAACACAACTTTTTAAATCTCATATTCTCTATGGCAGCACCGTTCAACATTTTTTTAATCCTTTGAGCCTACCAGGAATGAATGAAACCTCTGCATCATCATACAAAATGAATGATTTTATAATGACTATGACAAATTACATGGAATATTTGAAATACCTATGAGGCTTTATTGTTTCTTCATAATACCGTATAAAACCCCCTTTACAAGTTGAGGTTATGAAACTTATGAATTTACCCTTGTGGGGTGCGGTTGCATTGTCAAACGCATTTTTTAAACCCTTAATATAATCTTCTCAGGGGTGTTGTATGTTTGAAGTATTTTTGAGATTTACTGAGTTAAAAGTAGCAAGTAATTGATTCTTAAAAGAGTAAAATTTTTTTAGAGGTCAAATAATTTAAAAATGGCCGGGTTTTTTTAAGATCCTTAATTTTTTTTGCTAACTTGCTTCCCACGCGCGATTTTATTATTTAGTACAGCTTATATTACTCCTGGATAACGTTGCTTTCTAATGATAAAATAACTTTTGAAATCCGTAGTAGTTCTTGAGATAATTCAATGCAAAGAAACGAACAATCAATCAAATCTTTCACATCGAATACGAAATAATTTTAAAATTTCTTCACAAACAGGCTGAAAAAAATGATAAAGTTTTTATTGAGAAATTGAAACAGCTAATAATAAAATATATGATAAACAATTTTTAATGACAAAAATCATAATGACACTAAACAGAAATATTTATTTGTATTCCCGTAACGTATCCAACTCAACAATGAGAACGCACTTTCCCAGTGATTTATAATCTCGGCTCCGTGTCGCCATGTTATGAAAATATTTAATTATTACCTCGGTGTTGCCAGCTTCAAGGTGACGATTACCCTCACGCCGCTAATAAAAACGTTAGGACAATGTTCTTTGACGCGTTTGTCAGGAATTTTTGTAATTAATATTCTATGAGTCATGGTAAACTATACTTTGAATAATAATATACCTAATGTAATACCTACTAGGTTCGGCCCGTGACATTGTCTGGTTGGAATAACTATAACGAAATTCCATACAAACTATTTGAACACGTTCTAACCGCGAAAGTCTCTCCCCTAAAATACTAAAAGTCATAATCCCTCCATCTCATCGCCAGCAACCGAGATCCAAGCCCCACAGGAAGCGCCCTCTTGCGTAGGTTGCTTAGTTTGAAGTATTTAAGTTATGCCCGGTCAAGTACCAAAAGCCTCGTGGCTAACTACATTTGTCCGTCCGAAAAAAAGAGGTTCTATGCAATTTATTAAGGCTGGAGCTCGGCTCGCCTTTATGCCCGGTGAAGTAGCAAAAGGCTTCCGTTTTCGTAAAAACTGATGTCTTCTTTCAAATTCTTATTTGATCTCCGTACAATCACCAAAATCCGTTCAGAGCTATATGTTTGAAGGCGTAGCAAACAGATAGCCAAACAAACTTATTTACTTTATATTTGTTATCGTCATCAGCCCGTACAACTTCCACTGCTGAACATGAATCACTGTTTAAAATTCGACCATTAATAAAAAAATATAGTATAATGCACTCAGTCTCTATATTAAACACTAGCGTTCCGCGCACGGTTTCACCCACGTAACTCCCGTTCCCGTGGGAACTTCATAATCAAACATAGCCTATATCACTCAAGGTAAATATAGCTTTCCAATGGTGAAAGAATTTTTTAAATCAGCAAATAGTGTTTGAGTTTATTCATTACAAACATACACACAAAAATACAAATCTTTTCCCTTTACAATATTATTAGTATATTAGTATTAGTATAGACTAGCGGCCCACCCCGGCTTCGCACGGGTAGTCATTTATTGCCTATATTACTCAGGGATAATGTAGCATTCTAATGGTGAAAGAATTATCGAAATGCGTTCAGTAGTTTTGGAATTTATTCGAAACAAACATACAAAATAAGAACTTTTCCTCTTTAAAATATGAGTATAGATTTAGGTGCACGGGGAAATAGGTAAAATGACTACACTGTGCTCACTATTCTAATTATGATATTTACTAAAATCTAAATTAATATTCAAAACGGTTAGACATTCATTCAAAACAATAATTTATATGCATTATTTTATCTTTGACAAAATTTTTGTACCGAAAAACAAAAGAAGACTCCGACATCTCTCACGCACTGACACAGAGCCTCCGCCTCCACGCAGCTCGCGATGCAAAAAGTTTTGATACCAATTAAATTTAAAAAAAAACAATAATGAATATTATGATGCGTTGTAACGCTAATTTGATAAGTGTGCGAATTATCATACGAAGTACTTCGTCCGCGCAATTTTCTTAAAAAGGCATACAAAGTTTTTGCTTGACATATTAATATATAGATACTATCTCGCGGGATTGCTAGCAATAAATAAAAATGAATAACGACCAAACACTTTAAAACCAAATACTTCACACCAGTTATCATAACTTTAAGATTTTTCGCTCCAAAAGTCGGCCATATTTTCCAACATTTAAATTTCCATTCAATTAAGCTTTTGGCGCGATCTCGACTCTCATTCCTCTTCGTAGCGAATACAATGCATGCCGATGACGATATTTGGCGAAAAAATTAGGCCTCAATTAAAGAATTATTGGCGAAAATCGGAAAATCCGATCCGATTCATTAACGGCCTATAATTGGCAGACCTTTTAGTGGCGATCTTGAAATGGCGTAATGTATTTTTCAATTAATTTATTAAGTAGAGTGTTTGGTAGTTATTTTTTATATGTTGTTATCTAGAAGGCTTTTAGCCTTCACTGGGATCTGATTCATTAACGGCCTATAATTGTCAGATGTTTTATTAGGGATCTTGGAATAGCGTAACGTATTTTTTCAATAAATTTATTGAGTAGAGTGTTTCGTAGGTACTTCCTTCATATGTAGTTAGCTCCGAGGCTTTGATCTTCACCGGGCATAAAGATAAGCTCTGTTCTAGTATTGGTTTAACTTACGTGCGCAAGAGAGTACGGTAGATTCTATGGGGCTTGGACCTCAGCTCAAGGCTGTTGCTGGCGTAGGTGATTGTGAAGAGACGATTTTAAAGATCATTTTGCGTTGTCATCGCGGCCACCTTGAATTTCGGGTCTGCGAAGACAAACAAAATGTTTAATGCTATCTAAGGTTTGGTAGAATAAGGATTTATTGGGTACAGAGCATTTGATACTCAAATATTTAGGTTATTGATTCGAAGCTGTGACGCTGTAAACAAGATGCTATTGCTACTCGATCAGGTATTAAAGCGAGCAGGGCCCCGTCCTTCCCTTCCCGAGAGGAGTCTCTGCAGACACTTAGACGCACGGCGGTGGTCTTGGTTGTCGATCAGTTCGAGTGCCCAGAGCCATTGACACATAGCGTCCGAGGCAGGTTACCGTGGTAGATTAGTGAGAAACCGGACGCCCTAGGTTACATATAGCCAGCTGAAGGAGCAGCTGAAGGAGTCCCACACGCCCCCGCCGTCTTTCCCCAAGTCGGTGGGAAGTCCTTAAACGATTATATCATGTAAAAAAATTCCCCGTCTAGCCTCCGCGAGAGTGTGGTCCCCATTGGGCCTGAATCTCTGCTAATGGCAGTTGCTGGCGAAAGAAATTGTGGAGGGTCTACATTTGAGATTTTTTGGGGAATTTTGGCCAGTCTAATAAAGATTCGCCAACCTCTCGGACTTCGGGTCTACGAAGGCTTCAGAATGTACTCCAATAAGCGTAGCGTGATAATTAGTTATTTAGATTATTAACTATAATAAAGTAGGTTTAAAATGTAGTGTTCCATGAACACCATTGTTGTATTAACAATATATTAAAAGGGAAATAAAGGATTTCCCGTAGTATTTTTTGCAAAAAATCCCAGAAGAGTCATCAGAATGCAACGTCTTTATACATTGTTCGTAGTTCAAAATTAAATTGTATCGTTATCACAATACGACTGATTTTCAAATGTCATCTATTTGTTCGAAATGTCCTTTCCAAAGTAAACTGCATGTATTCATCAATAATTACACCTAAATATTATCATAGATGTGTCAAACCAAATAAGACCAGCTCATGCAAAAAATGAGAATATAACCAAGTGAAAAGTACACGATTTTCAACTTTTATCCATTGTAATAAGATCTACAGTAGTGTTAATGAGTGTTAATGTATTTTTGTTGGCTCTAGTATATAATAGAATATTCTGCGAGATCTTATATTGTTTTAGTGGAGCAGTAAAACTGGTAGAAATGTCGATTTTAATTAGAAGTTTTGTTTTAATTTTATTGATTCTGAGTTTGATTCAGGTATGTCCTTAATTCTACTAATGTTATCTTTTGAGGGTTTGTGAGGATGTATGAACAGATCATTATAAGCATACTTTTAAAATTAGGGATAAAGGCGGAAACATATTGTTAAAACGCGACGACAACTGAGGAAACGCGACGCGTGTTGAGTCGAATCAAATGTATTGTTTTTCTATAGACCAGAATCACACTATGAACATCCAACGCGACGCGACGCGACGCAACGCGACGTGTTTTAACAATAAGTTTTCTCAATATCCTTTACCCTCCGTGCCTTGTAAAACACCCTAAACCGTTAGCCAATCATCTATAACAATCGTATAGTATACCAGGGAATGGTCAGCAGCGTTTCCTTGTGTGTTACAATATAATACTGCGGTCACCATCATGCCTGCCAAGCATGGTGACTATGACAACGTCATACGGGCTGATGATTATGATCGTTTAAAATCGAATCGGTGGAAATTTATCGATAGGTTTATTAGAAAGAGATGGGAAAAGGGGATTCCAGTAGCCCGAATAGCCTCAACTATTACCATGCAAACCCAACCGGTCATCCATTTGGTCTAGGACAAGGCTGGCCAAACTCAGACCCGCGGTTCAAAAAATGGCCCGCCAAAGTAAAAGAATTTACACGCTAGCGCCTTGATTGGCTATTCTTCGTTTTTCGTGTTCGTATTTCTATTTTCGTGTTCAATTTTAGTAGCTTCCTTTCGATGACTTAAAAAAACTGCCCATCTAGAAAATTCATTGGCCGGCCAGAGGTCTTAGTGAGGCTTTGAGTGGAATATACCTACTTAAGGTGCTGGTGATCAAAATGCATAATTTTTTTTTTTTTTTTTTTAGTATGATCTTTATATAAGCTTATTAAGTATTATTTAGCATAAGCTAATGTTATTAAATTAAATGTCTCCCTCTCTCCTACTTTGCTGTGCCCGACAGAATTTGTAATAATGCCACCTAAAAACACTGTGGGATGCAATAAATAAGTATTGAGTATTGAGCTTGTCCGTATTTATCAGTTCAATGATATCGATCTGCGATCACCAATCTGCCCGCCAAGTGTGTGGTAATGGCAATATGTTTAAACAACCCTCACTTAAAGGAGACCCATGTTCAATAGTGGACATTAACGAGCAAATATCAACTTTGCCGGAAAGCGTTCAAAAACTTTTCAAAAAATACTTTTTGCTAAAAGTTCTATTTGTTTTTTAAAACAACATCCGACTAAAATTGTGAATGGCCTCATTTATGTAAATATTGACAGCGAGTTATACTTGCAGATCACGTAGGAATCTATGCTTATTGAGAATTCTTTGAGTCATTAGCCTTAGAATATTTGTTATTTGCAAGGTCGTTATAAGTTAAGTTTAAATCAATAGTGATGTTTTGTTTACTTACCATTAAAAGTTGTTCTAAAACTAATAAGCTGATTTTAAACTGACTTAACGCAACCGCAAAAGTGTTATCTTAATTAATCTATACTAATATTTATATCCTCCGTAGCGTAGCGGTATTTGACTCGCTTTAAATTTCGGAGGTCGGGGTTCGATCCCCTCGCCGGACAGGAAATCTTTGTGTAAATTCTAAGATTTATTTCCGGGTCTCGTTGGCTGACGGACTCAGTGCCTCGGAAAGCACGTTAAGCCGTTGGTTCCGAGTATTATAACATCATCTATAATAATCGTATAGCAAGGAACGGGTAGCAACAAAATACTGCGGTCACCAACCTGCCTGCCAAGCGTGGTGGCTATGGCAAATACCCTCCCTCGGGAGGAGGCCCATGTTCTGCAGTGGACGTTATACGGGCTGATGATGATGATAACTAATATTTAAAGCTGAAGCGTTTGTTTGTTTGATTACTTGCACGAGCAATTTAATTCTTGAATTCAATTCTATGCTCGAATTGCTATTTGAAAAAAGTCGTTAGTGCTCATATATCAAGGATCTTTTTATTTCTTGCCTATTTTTAATTATGAAGTTCCCACGGGAACGGGAGATACGCGAGTGAAACCGCGTGCGGCAAGATATTCTATAAAATATATAAGACAGTGAATTCATGTTAGTTCTTTTTTTCTGTAAACTTTTAAGTTGTTTAAAGTAGTACCTTCATTGTCATCAGCCCGTACAACGTCCACTGCTGAACATAGGCCTACTCCCGTGGAAGGGTTTTGCCATAGTCGCCACGCTTGGCAGACGGATTGGTGACCGCAGTATTATGTTGTACGATACAAGGGAATGCTGCTGCCCGTTTCTTGATATACGATTGTTATTGATAATGTTATAACAATCGGGACCAACGGCTTAATTAAACGTGCTTTCTGAGGCATGGAGGGTAGTACCAACCAGACCCGGAAAGAAACACAAAGATTTCCTGTCCGGAGTGGGGATCGAACCCACGACCTTCGAGATTTAAAGTGAGCCAAATACCTACGGACGGAGGTTTATGTGTGTTGAAAGTAGTACCTACCGACGTTAAACAAGTTACTACTGTTGGTGAATGCAATCTCTTTGATTCCATACTGTAAACTTGACAATATTTTGAATTTTAAAACTATTCTGTTCGTTATGTCATCTATGTACGCCATGTGTGTGATACAATAAAATCCTACTACCTTATATTATAAACGCGAAAGTTTGTAAGTACGGATGGATGGATGGATGTTTGTTACTCTTTCACGCCAAAACTGCTGAACGGAATTGGCTGAAATTTTGAACCGGGATAGGTTATACGCTGGATTAACATATAGGCTACAAAACATCACGCTCCGACCCACTGGAGCAGAGTAACGCAGGTAAAACCGCGGGCGCTAGTTATTAATAAATTTTGCATAAAATATATTTGATACGTGCCCTTGTTCCTACAACGACTTGTAAAAACTCCAATTTGTCTTGCATTTTTTTTTGTTTCAGAATATCGAATGCCAATGGGGACCTGGAGGCGGAGTGTTCTACGCTAGAAGCTTTGGGTTCCGACCTAGGCCTCCAGGGTTTGGTCCTGGATTCGGTTATGGGGGGTACGGTTTCTATAGACCCCCTCCTCCACCGCCGCCCCCACTGTTCTGGGGATAAAGATGTTTGACATATTGACCGAGAATTTTGTATTTTTGAATTATATTCTAATTAACTGAAGTTTACTTCTTTTTCTTTCGTTTTAATATTATTTATAGCCCTTTTGCCTGCGATTTTGTCAACGTGGAATACTAATTAAATTAAGTTTTTATTTGCATATTTTTTGTTGTTTAAATATTTATAGCCGTACAAGCTTTTGGGTAAGTTTTTTAGGCCAATGTTAGTTAGTCTATTTCTTTTTCCAAAGCGTAACTACCGTTAAAACTTTTAATAAATGTAGCCGGTTGAGTTCTTCCGTAGCCTAATTGGTTAAGGCATTAGAGGCTATACCTAAGTTTATACAGGAAGCTTCTTCTTCTTCGTCGTGTCGATGATTCCTTTAAATTAAATATGTTTCGACCAAAACTCTGCCACATTTACGGCGTTGATGGTGGCCTCGGACAGGTCCCTTAGAGTGCAGGTGGAGTAACACAGAGTACAAATGAGGAGGTGGACCATCGTCTGTGATGTGGCTCCGCAGTCGCATCTTTCTTCATCAGAGTACCCCTCCGGACCAACCTGGCTTCGCAAGCGGTTTAAGATCTTCCAAGTGGGCTATGGCAGTTGGTGGTCTGGTGGAAGCTTTTCTGCAGGCTTAGCGTAGTGTTCCGAAGGGAGATATCTGAGGAGCCACAGATGTTTCCGGGCTACCCCAGCCTTGCTATTGCTGACTGACTTAGTCGACCTGAGAAAACTTTTACGACTTCTTAGTTTACCTCTTGACGTCTCCATATTGTACAGGTAGCTATATATTATAATATAGGTACTATTCTCGTGAGGTATGTTACAGCATGACATGACACACAAGGCAACATAAATCGTAGTCGTGTTGCTATTATTTTCCAAATAAGTTTAGTTGTAAACTTTCACTACATAACACAGTATTGTGTTGCCACACTTTGGATAATTCCGTTTTATTAGACGCTTTGAAACTGGATGAAAAAATATTAATCCAGGTTGAAACTTTCTTTACTATAAAAAGGTATGTTAAAATGTTGAATTAAACTGTTGCTTTTACACACAAACTTTTTAAGCGCTTTTGATGAAATCTCAAGAAGTATTGGTCCGATTTGGTGTTATATAGCCTTTCTAAACAGTAAGCTAGCCCTTTGAGTTTGGCTGACGGAAAATCAGGCAGGTGATTAAAATTTAGTTACTTGACTTAACCTTTAACAAGTTGCCTTGTAGTAAGCTAGCCATTTGAGTTTGGCTGACTTAAAGTTAAGTTAGGCAGGCGATTTAAATTTAGTTACTGATTAGTACAAGCAATAATATAATAAAAACAGATATTCATATTTTTTTTATTCAAGATACTTTAATAAATTATTTTCGTCTGTACTATTAATAAATGACAACTAACGTCATTAAATCTTATTATAAATGTCTCATTTCACACACACTTAAAACTCCAAAAACATTAAATTTCAAAATTAACACCAAAATAGAGGCGACCGCGGAATTTGTGGCGGAGCAGGCAGAGGTCCATAACCTGGGTAATAAAGGTTAGGGACAGGACCAAACCCGGGCCCAAACCCTGGCCCGAAACCTGGACCAAAACCGGGACCGCCAGGACCAAACCCGGGACCGCCATATCCGGGACCGCCAAATCCAGGACCGCCAAATCCGGGACCGCCGAAAAAGCATGGCCCGCCGAAAAATAGCGGGTGACAGTCAATGATCTGAAATAAGAAAGAAATAAAATAATTACTTTATTTCTTACCAGCGATCCGCCCCGGTGTCATACGGGTGAAATGCTGATACATATAAACCATCCTATTGATCACTCAATATATTTAAAAAAAAACGCATCAAAATCACGACAAAGATTTCTTTACCAGCGTGGGAATCGAACCCACGACGTCTGAGATTTTAAGCGTGCTAAATACCGCTACGTCACGGAGGCTGTATAACCCAGATACTCCAGAACCATTTAGCAATTCAAAACTTTGTTAAGATGAAAATAAAAATACCAAAAATTTTAAAAACATTTCATTCACATTCATTCATTTTGGTCCTGTCCCTAACAGTTTATTTGTGAAAATCGAATTACCATGAGTGTTATAACGGCCAGTAGGAGAATTTGAACGGAAAGTGTATAATTAAGAAAAAGTTATATAAAAGAAGTAATAGATTTGTATATATTTTGTGGCGTTATACCACACGGTAAATGGGATTTACCGTGTGGATATTTTTATTATTTTGGTTCATTCAATTCATTCACACCATGATCCACAAGTTATCAAAAAGTAGGTATTAGAAGGAAAGAGTGCAGACCGAGAAAAGATTTGGATTTCCAATGGTGATAGAATTTTTGAAATTGGTCCAGTAGGTAGTTTTTAAGTTTATTCATTACAAACATTTTCCTCTTTATGATATTATTATAGATAAGTACCTATAGATTTACTGGAAACGTATTTTTATTTCATTAAGAGCAATTTTTCACTTTTCAATTTATCGGGCGGATACGAAATATGTTAAAAACAATATTATTTTCATCTAAATGAAATTCAGAAGATGACCTTATAAAATAAAAAGAAAAGATATAAAGTACACACCTGAACTAAAACCAATACCGTGACTAGAAAAACCAATATTCTATTAAAACCCGACATTTTCAACTTCTTTCACCACACTTTCTTCTCACAGAAATCGTTACAATGAAAACTAGATAGAACAACCCAAAATATATACTTCAAGTCGACTAATTTAACTGTACCTTTAGTATTACAAAATTAAACCATATCACATTACAACAAAGTTCATAATTATTTGTATTAAAGTTGACTGCATATGTAAATATTATCTTTTAGCTTTAAGTAGTATTTGATGTGACAAGTATGTGTCAAACGAAAAGTTTACCTATGACGGAGACAGTATTTTCCGAGGCAATGACTTTTCGGTTACCTACTTATTTGCAGACAATACGCTAGTAAACACCTTTTGGAAATATCACTACATAGTATAAAACAAAGTCTTCCCGCCGTCTGTCTGTCCCTATCAATGTGTAGAGGAACGGTTGGTGGTGTACCTTCACAGAAATAGAAGATCTTCTTTGCCGGGCGAGGCGGCGGCGTGCCCGGCGGCCGACGGCCATTTGTTGATATTCAGAACTTATATCTGTTCAAATTGGCTTGCTTACTTGTATTGCGCGATACAGGTTAGTTGGGAGTCTAGTTGGTAGATGGCGCCGCTTGTCTTCTTGTGGTTTATCCGGCTACTGTAGATGTTGCTACAAATGCTTAGATCTTTAAAACTACGCAACGGATTTTGACAGGTAGACACTTGAAAATGGTACGAAACCCTTCGTGCGCGAGTCCGACCGCTTTTTACGTGTTGCAGTTGATGTGCTAAATTTGTCGCTTTTTTACGTATTTTGCCTGTCACGTCGCTGAAATGTGTAATCAAAACATTAACATAATTCCAGCAGTTTCCGAGTTCAATGAAATATCATTGACGAATGTAGACAATAGTCTACATTCGTCAATCTTCATAATCAGTCCTTATAATAACGTCGCCTGCTAAACATGAGCCTACGCGAAAACGGTGTTGCCAGTCACCACGCCAGGCAGGTCTTATGTCGAAATCAAAGAGTTAACATATTCTACGATGCACAGATCGTAGTCTTTCAAATAACTACCCACATCTAAAAATATTTTTTTTGCACATAAAAGTAAACCAACACACGATCTCCGAGACTTAAAGCAACATTCACATCAATGTAATAGACCACTTCAATAATAATTAACAGACAAAAAAATAAAAAGCAAAGCTAGTTTCTGTAATTTATTTTACTTTCTTAACAATTCAACCTTAAAAATATCAAACGGGCATTTTGCCCTTTGTAATGTCAACACTCTTTTATAATCTTCTCAATTTTCAACCCCAAAAAATTGGTTGCGGAGGCGGAGGATAGACACCATAACCTCCATAGTAAATGCCACCACCGACATATGGGCCGCCAAATCCGCCAGGGCCACCGAAACCGCCGAAACCACCTGGACCGCCTGGACCGCCAAAACCACCGCCAAAGCCGCCGGGACCGCCAAACGGATGACTTTCAATGGTCTGAAAAGAAATAAAACTTTGAATTATAAAATAGTTTTGATTTTATTTTTTGTTAAAACCGCGCGGGGGAATTAATTTTTGTATAAAATTGCGACGTTTTAGATAGGGAACATTCCGACACAAAAAATCTTTCAACGAAATGAAATATGGAAATCGATAGCGGAAGTTTATGTTCAGCAGTGGACGACAACAGGCTGATATGATAACCATGATCTCTGCTGCTGACCTCCATCGAGTCGACGGGCATCAAAATTTTATCTTTTTAACGGAAGATCCTATAGATTTTGTTTCTGGAAGCCGTGAACCATGAATCGTGAACCGTGAACAAAACCAACCATGGAACCAAGTAGCTTCCAGCTTACAATTTTCCACCCATGTTTTCCTATGGGGGTCTTAAGAGCAGTGCCGGATTAGTCATATAGCAAGAGTAGCAAATGCTACGGGCCCCGCGACGATTTGGGGGGCCGCACACACTAAGATACGTGCACAAGCAAAAAATTGGATCCAATCAATAATCTAATGGATCCGAAAATCATGGTCCTTCGCAATAGGTGGCCTAATAGGTAGGCCAAAAAATAAAGCTCATCTGTGTCATTAAGAGAGGCCTCCAAGAGAATTTGCTATAGGCCCGGCGCTGGCTTAATCCGGCACTGTGTAAGAGCCGACTAAGGGTTATACACCTGATGGATGGGCAGCATCTATCAACTCAAGGTTTGTTACCATCATAATGCGCTCACCAATCCAACTGCCATGCCATCCCTCAGTGGCATGCCAAGGTATATAAAGAGAAGTTCAGCAGTGGGTCTTAACGGGCTGATGAAACCCTGCACTGATGAGATCCTTTTAGTGACGTATGTTTTGGACAGATCATTGCTACGTTTCGAGATATTTGACCTTCGTCTGTCGTTTTGACGGACGCGATGATTAGCTTGTATTTGTGTAAGATGTTATCAAATAATCATGAAATAACATCGGTCCACTATAACATCTATACTATATATGCGGTATATGTAAATACCGCCGCTGTATGGTTTCCGGTTACAATAGACCACCCCATGACTTCCCATGGGTGTAGGGTTGCCAGATGTTAGGGATTCTCCCCAATTTTTAAAATCCCTCCCTACTGCCGACGAAATAAAAAATCTCCCGAAAAACCACTTAATTTTTTAAAACAATAATTTTTCGGAAATTGTTTGAATTTCAATTAGCAAATTCTGTCCGGCTCTTAGACCCAGAGTCGCTAGACGAGCTTTTTTTTAATCCCGAAACTTTGTTATTTTCCCTTCTATCTGGCAGCCCTACAGCCCTCTGAGTGCCGTATAGTTTTGCCAGGTGTCCTGATTTGCGCGGGACGTCCCGATTTTCAGGAGTCTGCGGACGCGTCCCGATCTGTACCTGATCGGGACGCTAAATGTCCCGATAAATCAAAAAATACAAAAAGGTTTTTCTTAAAAAATTGTATATTTACGCTACGTAATTTTTACTCATTACATCACTTTGTCAAATCCAAAATAGCACACATCACATCACTAGCGCATCGCATGAACGAGAGAGCGTAATGAGAGTGAGAGAGAGGAGCCCCTTTTTTTTTAATCAAAGAAAAACCCCTTTGATTTTTGTTTACTGTCCCGATCTGCAACCCTAAATCCCGATTTTTTTTTACCTCAACACTAGTGCCGTAAGATGTGACTAAGACACTTTGTTAGCTAATGGATAGGCAGCATCATCTATCAGCTCAAGGTAAGTTACCATCTTTCTGCGATCCTACCAAGTTCTGTCAACAGGATGTTCAGATGTGGACATTAACAGGCTGTTGAAGTGAACATCTTTACTAGTATTATAAAGAGGGAAGATTTGATTGTATTTTTTTCCGGACGGACATATGTAACCCTGGGGCTTTTGCTACTTCACCGGGCATAAAGGCGAGCAGAGCTCTAGCCTAGATAAATGGTTTAAACCCTACAAACTAAGCAAGCTACGCAAGAGGGCGTCCCCTGTGGGACTTGGACCTCGGTTCAGGGCGGTCGCTGACGGGGAGATTGAGGGATTATAGCTTTTAGTTTCTTTAGGGGAATTTTGTGTAATATTATAAACGCGAAAGTATGTAAGTATGGATGGATGGATGTTTCACGCCTAAACTACTACACGAAATTGACTGAAGTTTGCACCGGTAGGTATAGGTTATACGCTTGATTAACATATAAGCTACAAAACATCACGCTCCGACCCACTAGAGCAGAATAACGCGGGTAAAGCCGCGGGGCGCAGCTAGTAGGCTATATTTATTGATAAAGTTCCCACAGGATTGCAACGTGGGTGAAATTGTGTACAGGGAGCTATGATTATTATTTTCTTTCAAAATTTAATGACAGATGTCATGTTACTAAAAGATTTTACTAATTCGTGATTTGATTTAACAGTAAACCTTAAGTTAACGGTTACATATATTATGTTTAATTCGTGATTTGATTTAACAGTGAAGTTAAAGGTCACATATGTTTTTGTTCGACATCTGCTGAACGTTAAGCGACCGGCGTCGTACTTGCGATCATGTGGTCGCCGGAAATCCATCCATTGCACTACCAACCTGAACCCACTCGTAACACAAGCATTTAGATTAGCACGAGGGGTTAACACGAATACTAGTAGTGTGAAAAAACTCTGCTTGTAATATTTTTATAAAAAAAACCGAGTGGCAACCTACAAAACATCACGCTTCGTCTTGTTCTTCGTTTGGACCAGTAAAGCCAATAGCTCAGAGGTTGCGTGTCCGTGTGGTATCGCCCCCCAGACAATAGCGCACCACCTATTCTGCCCTGCGTGCCCCAACACCTGTACACGCGCATATCTGTGCAATGCCACTGATAATGGTGTGTCAGTGGCCGAGTACTGGTGTTCTCAAATTTGAACGCCAGACGACACGAAAAGAAGAAGTAAAGCCAATGCTGTAATTTATCACAGGTGAAACAGGGTGGCACAGCTAATATATTTAAATCCAAAGATCACAAAGCTCTCAAATATAAAGACTCTTCAATCTTTGCTACTCAAATGTTTCACTCGTAATATCGCAGGTACAAGTAGGCACTCCTTCAACTTGCCTTTTGAGCTCAATTCACTGCTTTGAACAGTAAAATTGAGTAAAGTATTATATTAAAGGTATTTTTAGATGTTTAAGTGCGTTATAAGATATTTTTTACCTACTAACATCATCATCAGCCCGTATAGAGTCCGCTGCAGAAACGGTACGTGATTATTCTACGTTTTTTTTTGTCCCCGTGGAAATGCATTTACGCATCCCCACCGCCGCTGCAGCGTATTCGCGCGCTGGCGGTGAGATATGTGGGACTCGCCCTCTCCATAGCATGGTATGCTAAACTCATACCACGAGGAGAGAACCCTACACCACTAAAACCCACCGGACACTCCTTCGATCCACCGTTGGTGGCGGCCGAGTACGCATGAGCAATCCGGCTCCCCAACGGCACCCGCGGCCAATATGGTACCGCGGGATCTCCTGAAAATGCCGAGCCTAGCCTAGCTCTTTCCTCGCTGAGCGAAAACTACCCTAAAAATCTAATAGTCGTAATCCCTCAATGTCTCTCCTAGCGACCGCCCTGAACCGAGGTCCAAGTCCTACAGGGGACGCCACCTTGTACAGATGGCTTAGTTTAAAGTTTTTGTAATTATTAAGGCTGGAGCGCTGCTCGCCTTTATGCTCGGTGAAGTAGCAAAAACCTCGTGGCTAACTACATAAGTCCGTCCGTAAATAAATAATCTTTCTTATGAGGTACACAGTGAGAGAATCTTAGATCCATATGTAACACACATGAATTGAAGACTTTCAGAAAGAGGGCCGGATGTAGAAGTCCGAAGGCCTCGGGGAAACAAAGAAGAAGAAGCCCCCTGGCCATAATTCGTTACCCTCTAAATGTGTAGACAATTTGAAGTATATACCTACTTTTAAGGACGATTTGAATGCTGATATTTTACTGACTGTCTTATTTAAGTGAACAAGTATGGATGAATAACAATATTTAAGAACTATTACATTAATCATGATTTTACAAAGTACTACATGTAAAGGTACAACACCGAAAAAATAAATAAAAATAAGGTTTGCTCGACAGAATTTGAAAGCTTTTAAATCTCTATTGTGGGGGCCCCTCTATGTGGAGGCCCCGGGGCAGTTGCCCTGGTATGTCCCTTAAATCCGGCCTTGAGAAAGAGTAAACATACCTGAATTAAGAGCAGAACCACAACAGCAAAACACATAATTCTATTCACAATCGACATTTTTATCATATGTCTTACTACCGCATATAAAACATTGACAAATATCAGGAAATATTTTATGTTATATACGAAAATCTTACAAATTTAAATATGCCTTTAATGTCGTTATTCTAGAACCTTATACAATTGTGATAAGGTTAAAATTTGAATATACAAGAGTCGATAAGGTACTAAGTATTATTAGATTTGTCATATGTATGACAAAAAAATCACTTAGTATGGATATAATTATGAGTATATTCCGTAGCAATGACTCTATTCAAAGTGCTTGGCAAATATATGCATTACCTTTAATATAATATAGTTTAACCTGTAGTGGCTATGATAGTAAAAAAATCTGTGTTTTTTTTATATATAGTCCTCCAGACTGAATCGGCCACAGTGGCCAGTCTTTAAGGAGATTAGCCATCTACCCAAGACATATTTACGCTTACACAGATGGATGCATTCTATATTCCTTTAAGCCAAGGATACACTAGGGGACAAATGTCGTGCGACGCGTGTCGCCAGCGACGTTGGGTGAAGTAACACGACATTGTCGGACTTTGGTCGACATGTCTGGCAACATCGCACATGTCGCCGATACATGTCGTGGCACATTTGTCTCCTAGTGTATCCTTGGCTTAACTCTCTTAATTCGGTTGGAGGGTTCTACTGACGGTTAAAATGGCGCTAGATGAGAACCCTTTTACTCTTCGATACACCGGGGGCTAATCTCAAGAACTACTGGTCCAATTTGAAAATCCTTTCATAGTTAGAAACCCCATTTATCGAGGAATTGCACAAATACTTCTTCCCCAAAGTAATCAGTATACGTTACACTATTACCCGTCAAAGAGATGGCAGATACTTCGGAAGCACCGTATACTTGTAAGTAGGTACCTACCTAATGTTTATTTAATCATTTTGGCTGGGAAATTTTATTGATAGTCGGTATAAGGTGCACTGTAGAAAATGGACTTCCCCAAACGGGTTTTTTGCATAATCGTAACATTTTCTTGTGATTTAGGATAATATTCTAAAATGTATCCAATGCTGAGGCAATTTGAAGAGGCCATAGCCCAACGTCTAGGGTGTTGTACTAGCGATCATGTGGTCACCGATTCCCACCCATTGCACTACCGAAGTGAACCCACTCGTAACACAAGCATTATAGCTTAGCACGTGGGGTTAACAAGAATACCAGTAGACTGCAAAGCTCAGATAGAAAACAAAAAAAAGTATACGACGCCTAGCCATTGGGCTAAGGTGGCTTAATTATTTCTTATTACTTTAATTTCATATAGTTATAAGCCAGTAAAAGGCTTTTCTTTCGCGTGACAAACGGCCATGTCAGATTTAGGTCAATTATCCTTACTTAGCAATGGTTCATGTTAATATTCTAACACCACGCATTTTAGGGGTTGATTGTACGTAAAATTGTTTTTTTTTTTAAATATATTAGGTATATATATTACTCTCTTGTTTCTGGTTACGTTATGGAACTTTAATGGTTATGACAATGGTTGTATTTTTGTTGTTATTTAGCATAGAGGGTTTATGGAACTTTATATATTTTTAATTGGATTTGGCTTAGTTCCCAATAAAAGTTTTAAGTTTTTGATGGCAAATATCCTACTAATATTATAAACGCGAAAGTTTCAAAGTATGTATGGGCGGATGGATGGATGTTTGTCACTCCTTCACGCCAAAACTACTTAACGGAATTGGCTGAAATTTAGCACCGTCATAGTTTCGGCATAATTTAGCATCGGCATTATAGATGATGTTATAATAATCGCGACCAACGGCTTAACGTGTTTCCCGTGGCACGGAGTATAGTTCCTCAATCAACTAGACCCGAAATAAATCTTAGAAGATTTCCTGTGGGGATCGAACCCACGACCTCCGAGATTTAAAGCGAGCCAAATACCGCTACGCTAATGGTGCCTATTTACTTTGGACAACAGATTAGCATTGTTGTATAAATATTTATCTTATTCATTCATGTAAATTTTTTGAGTAAATTAATTTATTCACACAAACTATTTTTTTTTGGTTGGACTTACGAAGTTAGCCACGAGACTTTTGCTACTTCACCGGGCATAGTGCACACAACCTCCGTAGCGTACGTTTGTAAATCATCATCATCATCAACAGCCCGTTGACGTCCACTGCTGAACATGGGCCTCCTCTTAACAGACCTTGGCAAGCCAGGATCGTAGAGGGATATTGCCGTAATCACCACGCTTGGCAGACGGATTGGTGATCGCAGTAAGATGCAAATGCTGCTGCCCATCCATCAGCCATATGTCCCTTAGTCGCCTTTTACGACACCCATGGGAAGACATGGGGTGGTCTATTCTAAGCCGGAAACCACACGGCATGTTTGTACATAAGATATTGATCTTTTACCGCTACTTCCTTGTCAACAGTAAAAATGCATTACTTTATCACAAAAACATTCTTCAAATAAAATGTATATCGTCAATATCCGTTATTGTAATATTTCCACGGGCGCTATGATTGATTGTGACAGCGCGGTACAACGAGCGGCCGCGTGACGGACAGACTGACGAATTGTTTACATTGTGGCAACATAGTTTTATATTGCATTGTAGTATTAAGATATTTGATGTATGAAAAACACACAAATTTTCATAGTTGCCGCTATAACAACGAACATTTTTACATCATCATCAGCCCGTATAACGTCCACTCCCGAACAAGGGCCCGCTCCCGAGGGAGGGTTTTTAATGAAATAATGAATTTATTCAGCACTTAGGTATTTTCATACACTTGTACTTACTTGTCAGAATCAGAATGTTACACAATTATTCTTATTCTATGAATTAAACTAGATACTTAAGTAACAGGTAGCAAATTGTAGAATATTACAGACAAAGTAGTCCATTTTTGCCATAGTCACCACGCTCGGCACGTTGATGAGGATCAATATTATGTTCTAACGTACAAGGAAATGCTGCTGCCCGTTGCTTGGTTGTGATATATGATGTTATAACAATCAGGGCCAACGGCTTTCCGAGGCACAGAGGGTAGTCCCTCACCTCAGTTATAATAACAAAAATTTCAACATAATCATCATCAGCCCGTACAACGTCCACTCCCGAACAAGGGCCCTCTCCCGAGGCAGGGTTTTTGCCATAGTGACCACGCTTGGCACGCTTGACCGCAGTATTATGTACTATACAATGAAATACTGCTGCCCGTTCCCTGGTATATCATTGTTATAGATGATGCTATAACAATCGGGACCAACGGCTTAAGGTGCCTCGGAAAGGAGCAAGCAGTCCCTCAGCCAACCAGACCCTGAAAGATATCTTAGAATCTTCGAATATAATTTACAATTTCAGTGTCACTTTGTCTCTGTACCATCCAATGGTTGACTGGGAGAGAATGCCTGTGGAATTAAGTCCGCCTATGTAGGTACCTACTGTTATGTAGGTAGGTACTAAAGATTTAAATAAATAAATATAATAAAATAAATGACAGCCTCCGAAGCGTAGCGGTATACGTCTCGCTTTAAGCCTCGGAGGTCGTGGGTTCGATCCCCACACCGGTCAAGAATTATTTGTGTAAATTCTAAGATTTATTTCCGGGTCTGGTTGGGTGAGGAGCTACGCACCGTGCCTCGGAAAGCACGTTAAGCCGTTGGTCCTGATTGTAATACCATCATCTATAACAATTATATACCAAGGAACGGGCAGCAGCATTTCCCTGTGTATTTGAACATAATACTGAGGTCAACCCGCCTGCCAAGCGTGGTGACTATGTCAAATACCTTCTCTCGGGAGGAGGCCCATGTTCAGCAGTGGACGTTATACGGGCTGATAATGATGATGATTAAAATAAATATTAATTTTATATAAATATATATAATTTTTGTCATTTTTTATATTAGTAACGGCAGCAGCTGGTGGTTAAATGAATATTTCAAAATAATATCTAATAGATGATTCATATATTATTATATACAGAAACGAAAAACCCAATGCTAACTAAAATAAGTCAAAATTACTATTAACCATATGTGTATATAAATAAGCTTTTAATCTGCGATATTATATTAATAAAAATATGTGAAAAAATATTATTATTAAAATATACAGACGCAATAATATGGGCGGACCTACCAACGATTTGGTTGGGCCATTGAAACAGCGTTTGAATTCGAATTAATTTGACAAATGTAAAATTTATATTTTTACTAGCTCCCCGTACGTGGTTTCGACTACGTACGAACTTTATTATTAAATATAGCTTATGCTACTGCTGGGTAACTTAGCTTTCCAATGATGCAAACATTTTTTAAATCGGTTTAGTAGTTTCAGGACCTATTCAATGCAAACAAATAACTAGCTACTAATTCCTGAGATACACGACCGTTGACAGGAACAGGGTAGGTCTGACATTTAATCATCCGGGTCCGGATTACACATGCGTACCCGGCCCCCGCCAACGGCGGATCGAAGGAGTGTCCGGGGGGTTTTAGTGGTGTAGGGTCCTCTCCTCGTGGTATGAATTTAGCATACCACGCTATGGAGAGGGCGAGTCCCACATATCCCACCCATCCCGCGCGAATACACTGCAGCGGCGGTGGGAATGCGTCAAGGCATTTCAACATGGACAAAAAAAAATAAAGTTCTGACATTTAAGCGTGCTCTCTGAGGTACGGGTGAACGCCACCAACTTCCATACTGGCTGGTACGTGGATTTTTCTAAGTAGAACATTTCTAGTAACAGTTTTGTCCGACCTGGGGATCGAACCCCTCGCTAGTTACGGTCGATGACATTACCTCTAGACCTTAAACCGCTTTAAAAGGACACTATAAATACAAATAAACCTGTAATATGTTTTTATATTAAAGGTTTATTTTACCTTTAACCTTTGTTTGAGATGAAATTTATTGATTCTATCTTCAGGAAGTCATGTTTCAATAGTTTATTTATTGCAGTGTATCAAATTAGGCGTTGCGTGGTAGTAAGTGTTGACCAAATTCGATTTATTTAAAATTGAGAATCATCAGCACGTATAACGTCCACTGCTGAACATGGGCCTCCTACTGTATTAATCTTAACAGAGAATACATAAGCCAAAATACCATGATTTTGTAGTCTGCCTTCAGTACCGAAATTTGCTTAAAATCTGATTTGGTTGTGAACTTTTGCCTGTTTAATAGTACATGTTTTATTTAAATAAAAGTATTTAATTTAAACTTAAAAATACTAAATACATTTCCCGTTACAGAAAAAATAAATAAATTTGAGACCTTACTTGTATATTAAAACTCACATTGAAATCGCCGATCTCATGGCCCGTTCACATGTTATTATTAATCCTTATTTACAACTCGGCATGTCAAATAATTTTGTGCCCAATGTGTTTACATGTTTGGACTCAAACACACGTCCTACGCAGTGGCATATTGAGTAAGCATACAAGTAACTATACAGTCCATTCGATTACATCAATAATTTGATTCTGTACCACCCAGTTTCATCTGCACCAATTTCGCTGACCGCACCGGGCTAAAATCTTTGTGTAAACAAACATTTGTTTTCGGGTCTGGTTTATTGAGAGACTACCTGTTGTGCTTTGGAAAGCACGTGAAGCCGTTGGTCCTGATTGTCATAAAATTATCAATGACAATCGTATACCAGGAATCGTAACGGGCAGTAGCATCTATCTAGTGAATTCATAAGGGCCATATCTTTATATATATATAATTCTACTGTACGTGTGAATCTAAACCATCCAGGGCGCCACCCAAAAATATACAAAAAAAATCATTCAAATCGGTCCCGCCGTTTAGGAGGAGTTCAGTGACATACTGAACGCCTCCTAAACGGCGGGACTGATTTGAATGATTTTTTTTGTATGGCGTTTTGGGTGGCGCCCTGGATGGTTTAGAGTCACAAATAATTAATAATACATATGTTAATATATTATCATGCAGGATAACGTCTGTCGGGTCCACTAGTATACGATATATTCTTCTTCTCCTTCTTTTCGTGTCACCTGGCGTTCAGATTTGAGAGAACCAGTACTCGGCCACTGACAGAGCATTATCAGTGGCGTTGCACAGGTCCTCGCGTGTACAGGTGTTGGGGCACGCAGGGCAGAATAGGAGGTGCGCCATTGTCTGGGAGGAGATACCACACGGACACGCAACCTCTGAGCCCCCACCTGTTCATGTTCTCCCGGTTTCGTCCGACTTGAGTCCGTAGTCTATTTAAAGACTTCCAAGTCCGCCAAGGAATGGTTCTTGACCAGGTAGAAGGTGCTCCTATATATTAATTGCCCACAATGTGCATTAAAATGGTAAAATTTTGTCGTTACACTATCGAATTGGATAACTTTATTGATAGTGTATATTTGGTAATTAAATAAATAAATCTATAAATACGCCTGCCAGGCGTGGTGACTATAGTAGCACCCTGAAGATGGCACAAAAGATCCAAAATCAAACTGCCTGTACACTGGATAAGATGGCATTACAAGCTTCGAGGGAGGCTCATGTCAAACCCATACGGACCCGAAGTCCGAGAGGCCCGCGAACTGTAAAGTAGAGCGAAAGTTGCACACAACTCCCCTAAAAAAAAAACTAATAGACATAGTTACTCCCTCAATCTCCCCGTCAGCGACCGCCCTGAGCCGAGGTCCAAATCCCACAGGGGACGCCCTCTTGCGCAGGTTGCTTAGTTTGTAGTGTTTAATCAATTAATCTAGGCTGGAGCTCTGCTCGCCTTTATGCCCGGTGAAGTAGCAAAAGCCTTGGGGCTAATTAAATAAGTCCGTCCGAAAAAAAAAAATGTTTTTTAAGAAATTAGATCAATTAGCGATGGCTGGGATTTAGTCTAAAGCCAAGAAAGCATCGCGAACCTCGCCACGAGGAACACCGTCCCTATCCTAGCTTTCTACGAGTTTTTCTATCTACCTACATTGTGACATCCGGAGAAGAAAGACTATAAGAAACTACTGAATTATTATTTTAGATTAAGGCCACCAGCATAAAAAAGTAGGCAAAACAAATTCACACAAACATTATTTACCCATAACATAATCAAGCCCATACAATTATCATACAAAAATAAATATTTTCAAGAAACCACAATCGTATAAAACCGACAACTTATCAAAACTCAACTAATCTATACATTAATCTAAATTATTGAATAATTTTGCAATAACGGACAAACTTAACGTGGATTTTCATAGAAATATTATTAATTGATTTATTATTATTGCTTATACTTATGCTAATTGTGTGGTGACTGAGAGATTTGGATTTTAGAGTTCCGTAAGAGTGGCGGTTAAACCATTTTGTATTTAGATATATTTTTAGCTTCCCGCGCGCATCTACTTAACTCCCAGATCCATACTTAATTATATAAAGCCTATGCACTCCTTGATAACGTAGCTTTCTAATGATGGACGAATTTTTAACATCGGATAAGTAGTTCCCGAGATTTAAGCAAAGATTGTGCATGCAAACAAACTCTTTAGATTTATATTTATATGGAAAGGTGAAATGAAATGAATGACAGAACGAATGTTCTCGAAGACAGTTAGTTACTAAAAATATAATCGAATACACAGGTTTTTTGATAATTTACATATATATTTCTTATCATTAGCCTTTCTAACCGTCCGATGGCCTCGTAGACCCAAAGTCCGAGAGGCCCGCGAAATGTAAAGTAGAGCGACAATTGCACAAAACTTCCCTAAAATACAAAAAGTCAAAATCCCTCAATCTCATCGCCAACGACCGCCCTAAGCCGAGGTCCAAGTCCCACAGTGGACACCCTCTTGCGCAGGTTGCTTAGTTTGTAGTGTTTAAACTATTTATCTAGGCTGGAGCTCTGCTAGCGGCTTACATATGTCTGTCCAAAAAAAGCCTTTCTAACCTCAACAACGACTGCTGAATATACGCCTCCGTCAAGTACGTTTTGCCATAGTCACCAACATGGCAGGTGGTTTGGTGACCACAGCTGTAACCAGGTTGTCACACCAAACGATGCAAGAAATAAGCAAAATATGGGCTGATATTTCAATTATTAAATCAAAGAAATTATTTATCTATTTTTGTTTGTCTGCAAATTGAAAAAGTAACCCTCAGTGTAATAAAAGGTATCAATATATAAATATACAAAAAGACTAGCTTCCTGCGCGTGGTTTCGCTCGCGTAACTTTCGTTCCCATAGAAACTTCATAATTAAATATAGCCTTCCTAGTTAAATGGGCTAAAAAAATATTTACCTTTAGTTCCTGAGATTAGCCCCGTCAAGAAAACAAACAAACTCTTCATCTTTATATATTAGTATAGTTTATTGATATATCAACAAACGGAGTATACGGAACCACAAGCAAATTTATATTATCGGTGGATCTAATCGGTAAATTTATGTCAATATTGAACTTACATTTTAAAACTGGTTTCATATTAAACTTTCGTCATCTCAAAACATGCCATTGCTGTTTATAAAATCATATATTTATTATTTATATTTACTCAACCTTAATAGAGGATTATAAAAACTATTTATTAAATTACATAAATATAAATTACGTTTATATGTAGAGCTTATAAGTCGCTTAGGTGCAACCGAAAAACATTGTATTAAATTAAGCTAAGCGGACGTGGCCCAATGATTGGGGCGTCGGACTAGCGAACATGTGGTCGCCGGTTCGATCTCCACCCATTGCACTACCGACGTGAACCCACTCGTAAGGCATTTTAGCTTAGCACGAGAGGTTAACAAGGATAATACTACTATTAGTGTGGAAAAACTCTGCTTGTTTTTTTAATTTTTTTAAATAGCAGATTTTTGTAACTACGAGTATTTTAGGGACTTCAATCCGGGGGCCGATCTGCTATTTTTTTAAGTATTGTGCCACCGTAGTGCCATCATGATATCAAAAACGATAATCTACTAATCTCACTATATGTAGTGTCGGCGCTGGAATGGCAGTCGGTGTTGCTACCGCAGATAAAGCCCGTCAACAGAAGTAGCAGGGGAGATGGTTAGGGGGATTGTAATGTTTATCTAGGCGATTTCAAAACTTATAAATGTATCATTTGTTATTATATTCAACTACGTTAATGTCAACGTGGCGTCATAGTGACACCATTATGACGTCATTTGGATTAGTAAAATAAAATAAAATAAAAAAATAAAAATCATTTTAGTATGATTTTAGTAGATTACCAAATGGGAAAAAACCGACCTTTGAACTGCCATTGACATTTCATGGACACGCCATACATGGATAGTAGACTCGGGGCCCCGTTCTTCACAAGGCACGTTATATTCTTTGTTTAAATTATAAGATTTCTTTCCGGGTCTGGTTGGTTGAGGAACTGCCCTCCATGCCTCGGAAAGCACGTTAAGCAGTTGGTCCCGATTGTTATAACATCATCTATAATAATCGTATATCAAGGAACGGGCAGCAGCGTTTCCTTGTGCGGTACAATATAATACTGCGGTCTCTAACCCGCTACGCGTGGTGACTATGACAAATACCCTCCCTGGGGAGGAGGCCCATGTTCAGCAGTAGACGTTATACGGGCTGATGATGATGATTTATAATGAATAAAATGACTAGCTGTCCATCTAACTGATGGACTAAAAAGGTGTTTTTTGTCGTCATCCTTATTTATAGATTTTCTTAAGTAAAACCTGGTGGAGCGTTATTTACGGGCGCACCGTCGCGTCGGGCTGTGACTCATTCGTAAATATTTACTGAAAGCGAAGCGCCGCCAAATGTTGGCGACCACAGTGTTAAACATAAATAGAAACGTTAGGTTTATGGCATTTTACGGCAATTTAAGAATTTAGGGTCTAAATTAAAGGGTAAAAATTTACTTTTGAAACTTGTTAATGGTCGAATTCAAGACCCATTCACTGTTTTGTCCCACAATGTTTTCGTCTTTTGAGAGGAATTGTAGTTATACTAATTAAATATAGTAAAATGTAAGCATTTAAGTTTGTTTTGTCTATAAGTACCTAGTTAGCTACGAGGCTTATGCTATTTCACCACATTAAGGCGAGCAGAGCTCCAGCCTTAATAAATAGTTTAAGAACTACAATCTAAGCAGCCTGCACAAGAGGGCGCCCCCTGCGGGGCTTGGACCTCGGCTCAGGACGGTCGCTGGCGATGAGGTTGAGGGATTATGACTTTTAGTATATTAGGAGAGTTTTGTGTTCGCGGGCCTCTCGAACTTCGGGTCTACGAGGTCATCGGATGGTTCTTTGCAAACTAAGCGTTGTGAGAACGAGGGGGGACGCGTCGCGTTCGCGGGCGCACTCTTCTCCGGCGGGTCGAATAGAGTGGTCTCTGTGTAGTGGTGCTAGTTTAAAGCTTTTAAGTGGTGGCCTATAAGTATCCTTTGATATTAATTATTTTTTTATCTAAATGCTATGCCCTACAAGGCTCATAATTGATACCACTTTTATTATAAAGAATTGAAAGCTGAACCTTTTTTTACGTAAAAAAGAGGGTAAGTTTAACGTGTCTGTGTATCGATGAACGTACGTGAATTATACCTTTTTACCCTTTGTACGAAAATTGCGCAGAGGGGGGGTTATGAAATTTCGTACACTTACAGTTTATTTAGAGAAGGAGTGCAGAATGCTAATACTTATTTTGTTTATTATGGTCGAATTTCGACCCCGGGGCGATTAATTGTGCTCAAGCAAGTTTTGGTAGATAATGAATTTTACTTAGAAAGTAAACAACATAAGTTCATCATCATCAGCCCGTATAAGTTCCACTGCTGAACATGGGCTTAATCCCGAGGGAGGGTATTTGCCATAGTCACCACGCTTGGCAGACGGATTGGTGGCCGCATTATTATGTTGTGCCATGAAGGAAACGCTGCTGCCCGTTCCTTGATATACGATTATTATAGATGATGTTATAACAATCGGGACCAACGGCTAAACGTGCTTTCCGAGGCACGGAGGGTAGTACCTCAACCAACCAGTCCCGGAAAGAAATCTTAGAATTAACACAAAGATTTTCTGTACAGAGTCAGGATCGAACCCACGACCTCCGAGATTTAAAGCGAGCCAAATACCGTTACGCTACGGAGGTCGTCGTTACATAAGTACACTTTTATTATTTCCTCAAAATTTCCACTAAATCTCAAGCCATAATTATTGGTAGCAACAGATTGAGAGCTAAGGTCAACTGGTCACATATTCCTAATATAACTTTAAATAACAATATCATTGCAATATGTGACACAGTAAAGAATTTGGGAGTCCATTTCGATAAAAACCTCAACTGGGCCATGCAACTGCAAGAGGTAAGCCGCAAACTTTTTGCTTCTGCAGGTTCCATGCGTCGACTCCGTAATTTCTTACCAGTCGCCACCAAAACTGCGCTAGCTCAATCTTTTCTTCTTCCTATACTTGACTATGCCGATGCCAGCTACCTTGATTTAACAGAGGAACAGCTAGATAAACTTGAGCGACTTCAAAACTTCTGTATTAGATTCATATTTGGTTTACGTAAATATGATCATGTCTCCGAATTTCGCTCCCAACTCAAGTGGCTTCCCATTCGACATCGCCGGAATTCGCATATTTTGTCCCTTCTTTATAATATTCTGTTCAGTCCCTCCACCCCAAATTATCTTAAAGAACGTTTTAAGTTTTTGTATAACACCCACACAAAATCGCTGAGATCATTGGAAAACTTAAATTTATGTTTGCCAACGCATTCCACACATTTCTATACAAAATCCTTCACTGTCCAAGCTGCACGTCTTTGGAATGCGTTGCCATTATCCATGAGACGCTCTCAGACCCTTTGCATTTTTAAAACCCACGTTAAAAATTACTATTTATCGCTATAAATCATATTGAACTTTCACTTGTTACATGTCCTTTGCTATGTTTTCAAGAGTATGTATTAGTATTTATATTGAAACATATATGTATATAAAGACATATAATATTTATTATATTTTTATTTATTGTTTATTTATATGTATATATATTACATGTATCATAATTTTTATATAATTAAATATGTAATAGTACGTAAATAATAGTATAATTTTATTATTTCACTCCTTGCTACTATTTTCCCATCACCTATTGCGTACTACCCTTCATACTTCTTCTTATTCATTTTCATTCCATCCAAAGGTTGTCTGGAAGAGATCGCTGTCTGCGATAAGACCGCCGATTGTACATGGCTAACTATTACTTTTTGCTATTTGTATTTGTGTTGTTATGTTGGTGTGCAATAAAGAGTATCTTATCTTATCTTATCTTATCTATAATAACGGTTTTGAATGAATTCCAAGATGATGATTTTGGGGCCTAAGATTTTTTAAACCTATTATTAGTAATTTTATGTCTCGTCTATAACTACCTAACTCTACATTAACGCTACATCATAAAATGCATTACAGTGTTCAAATTAGCGCCTCTAACAGGCTCTGGGTTCGATGTCGGGCCGGGTAAACAACTAATTTCATTACTATCGGGATTTCGGGTTTAATGACACTAAGTATAAAGAGGGGATCAGTAGAGAATAATTAATAGTTACATTTTAGGTACCGATTTTTTGGCCTACATTTTTATTTTTAAGGCGCACCGTGGGACTACCGCCTGCATGATAGACCGAAGACCTCATAAAGGTCGCAGGGAGTCAGTGGATGCAGACCGCTAGCAATCGCAATCTCAGCGGCCGTAGCCTAATGACTAGGGCGTCGGACTTGTGATCATGTGGTCGCCGGTTCGATCCCCACCCATTGCACTTCTGACGTAACTCATTCGTAACACAAGCATTTTAGCTTAGCACGAGGTCTGTTTATATATTTTTTTTTTTTATTTACTGCCTGTGTTATGCAGTCTACTGGTATTCTTGTGAAAAGAATAAAATTGATAAATTTAATAAAATTGGAGTGTGGCCTTCATGCCCGCTGAGGTAGCTAAAGCCGCGTGACTAACTACCTACAGCCGGCATTCTCATTTCAAGACCACCCCAACCCCCATTAGCAAAAAAACCTCATCGAAATTATGACATCATTAAAAATAGACGATACATTAAAACTGTCGATTTCATCCCCCTACCCTATTAATAGACTGCAATAAATTAACATTTTGCGGAGAACCAATTCTTTTTAATGGCTCTATAACTTGGGTAGCCAATAACTAAGGAAATAACGATCGGGGTAGAAAATTGAGGTCGGCTCTTACACTATAACGTGACAAAATTAGGTAAAATCAATCTTGAAATTAAATTAAATTATGGTCCGTCTTAAATGGGAAGGTATATATGATATTTGTGGACACAAACATAACAGCTCACATACAAATATGACGCTTTCAAATACGACCTTTGCCACGGTTGTTTTGAGGGATAATGCCATTGTAGTAAGACCCCCCTCGTCCTCCCGACCCTTAGTTTGCAAAGAACCATCCGATGCACTCGAAGTCCGAAAGGCCCGCGACAGTTGCACAAAGCCCTCATCGCCAGCCACCGCCCTGAGCCGAAGTCCAAGCCCCACAGGGGGCGCCCTCTTGCGCAAGTTGCTTAGTTTGTAGTTTTTTTTAACCATTTATTAAGGTTGGAGCTTTGCTCACCTTTATGACCGGTGAAGTAGCAAAAGCCTCGTGGCTAACAACGTGTGTCCGTCATAAAAAATTTAGTAAGATGGTTAGTAACATTGAGCTAGATGCTGCTGCCCATCCATCAGCCGTTTATTCCTTAGCCACCTCTAACGCACCCATTTGAAGATATGGGGTGGTCTTTACTAAGCCAAAAATAATATCTAGACCTCAAAAGCATAATCTGAACCCTATCTCTTAAGATACAGGTCTATAGTTTAAGGGATAGTAGTACACTCAACTGTGCCTCTAACCTATCATCATCAGCCCGTATAACGTCCACTGCTGAACATGGGCCTCCTCCCGAGGGAGGGTTTTTGCCATAGTCACCACGCTAGCATGCACGATTGGTGACCGCAGTGTTATATTGTAATACACAGGGGAAACACTGCTGCCCGTTCCCTGGTTCGTTTGTTATATATGATGTTATAACAGCAAGTTAAGTAAGAAAGTAAGTAAGTTCTGCAGCATATGCTGTAAAAACAATTAGACGGCTCACTGATGTTGATACGGCTAGAATAGTTTATTTCAGTTACTTTCACAGCATAATGTCGTACGGGATTCTTCTTTGGGGTAGCTCCGCGGATATTAACAGCATTTTTATTTTGCAAAAGAGAGCCGTGAGGGCTATTTATATATAAGCTTGGTCCCCGTGAGAGCTAGAAAGAAAAAATAAAGAAATAAATATTCTAACCGTTGCATCGCAATATATTTTAGAAAATTTATTATAAGTACATAAAAATATTGATTTATTTAGTAAAAAAGTGATACACACAACATTAATACTAGATATAAGAATAATCTTGTGGTACATGCTAGTCGTCTCCGCAAAATAAGTAACTCTTTTATGGGGCTGTGTATACGGTTCTACAACAAACTTCCTCATAATATAAGAGTATTGTCAATAAATAAATTTAAAACAACTATAAAAGCCAAATTGTGTAGCAGGGCTTATTATAAAATATCTGTTTGTATTTGTGACAAAAATGCTTGGGATTGAGTCGCTCCAATTACAATGTAAAATAGAAAATTATGTATAAATTTAATAAAATATTATTATAAAAAAAGAGGGTTCTACTGAGTTTTTTGGCAGTGTTTCTCAGTAGTCTCCACGTCACGCACTGCACGGTAGGAGAAAAAATATGACGATTCCAAATAAATTTTAATGTAACCATTTTTACGGAATAAATGATATTTGACTTTGACTTTGAACAATCGGGACCAACGGCTTAACGTGCTTTCCGAGGCACGGAGGTTAGTCCCTCAACCAACCAGACCTGGAAAGAAATCTTAGAATTTACACAAAGATTTCTAGTCCGGTGTGGGGATCGAACCCACGACCTCCGAGATTTAAAGCGAGTCAATTATCGCTACGCTACGGAGGTTATGCCTGTAACTTATAGACATAAATAATTTAAAGATTTGCTGTAAACGTATTTTGTTCTGTAAATTATTTACGAAAATAAACATAATTATTATTATATGTCTACCATTATCTCGGAGCCATGGAGCTTCGGACCTTTGAAAGGCATGCGGGACGCCAACTCGCAGAGGCCCTTTAGACAAGTTTAATTTAAATGTTGTGTGACACCAACCGACGATTATCCCTGTACACACTATGAAAATGCATCCAAGGATAATCCCCGGTTAGTATAATGCTATTGTATAGTGTGGATCAAAACAAAATGTTGGTCTAGGGAATGGGTGCTAGTGGATGAAGAAAACTGGGTCTATGGAAGGACTATGTTCCCTTTTTTTTTTTTTTATTGTCCGGGTGGAAATGCTTTGACGCATTTCCACCGCCGCTGCAGCGTATTCGCGCGCTGGCAGTGGGATATGTGGGACTCGCCCTCTCCATAGCGTGGTATGCTTAACTCATACCACGAGGAGAAGACCCTACACCACTAAAACCCCCCGTACACTCCTTCGATCCGCCGTTGGCGGGGGCCGGGTACGCAGAAGCAATCCGGCCCCCCGACGGCATCCGCAGCCAATATGGTACCGCGGGATCTCCGGGGCCATACTTACAGTGGCCCATTTGCCCAATTATAGGGACGCCCGGAGTGTAGAGGCGTCCCTACTCCTCATGAAGGACTATGGCCCCTGCCTAAACAATGATAATATCATGTAAAAAATGGCAGGGGGTGACTCGCCCACTCGAAAGATAGCATATTATTATAACGACGGATGTACTTCATACTTCAGAAGCATTTGGTCGTAAGTGCCAGTTTACGGTAAAGGCACATCCGACCTTATGTTTCTGAGCTCTCGAAGTATCCTATCCTACTAATATTATAAACACGAAAGTTTGTAAGTATGGATGGATGGATGTTTGTTACTCTTTCACGCAAAAACTACTGAATGGAATTGTCTGAAATTTTGCACCGGGATAGTTTATAAACTCGATTAACATATAGGCTACAAAAAATCACGATCCGACCCACTGGAGCAGAGCAACGAGGGTGAAACCGCGGGGCGCAGCTAGTATCTCATCATTTGTTCCGAGCTCCAAGTCCGAGAGGGTATGCTCTATGGCTATGTGCAGGTAAAAGATATTTTTTTTCTTATTCGACTTTGGGTAGTCACTGCCGTGTCATTGCTCATGCGTACCCGGCCCCCGCCAACGGCAAATCAAAGGAGTGTCCGGGGTGTTTTAGTGGTGTAGGACAATCTCCTCGTGGTATGAGTTTAGCATACCACGCTATGGAGAGGGCGAGTCCCACATATCCCACCGCCAGCGCGCGAATACGCTGCAGCGGCAGTGGGAATGCGGAAATGCATTTCCCCGTGGACAACAAAAAAAAAGAGACGCTGCCGTGCCCCGAGATCACAACACTAAAAATTATGTTTACATATTTCGATACGATAATCGAAGCCCGGATAGCTCAGTCGGTAGAGCATTGGACTTTTAATCCAAGGGTCCAGGGTTCAAGTCCCTGTTCGGGCGATTTATTTTGGAAATTATAAATAGCGATGGCAAACTAAACAAATTACAATAATTCTAGTAATAATGATTTTATAATTTTCCTATAAAGCATAATGTTACTATATATTTTTTGATATTCACTTGTTTGTTCAGGTTAAATATCTATCAAGTCGCGTTCGCGGATGTACTCGTCTCTGGGGGGTCGGATAGAGTAATCTCTGTGTCTCATTGTAGAACAAATATCCAAAAATAGGCTATCAGTATTAAAGTCATAAGTCATCAAAAGTTTTTAATTAGTTGCTTAGCAACAGAAATCAAAATAATTTAATCTATGTTTTATTAAGATAATATTAATTGCTGTTTTTTGTTAACTACCAAATAATTATTGTTATGAACAAAAGTAAACAATGTATAATTACTACATAGTGTGATACAAAATCGCTTCCCGCTGTCTGACCGTCCCTATGTATGCTTTGATCTTTAAAACTACGCAACAGCTTTTGATGCGGTTTTTTTAAATAGTTAGAGTGATACAAGAGGAAGGTTTATATGTATGATACATCAGCATTGCACCCGTGTGAAGCCGAGGTGGGTCGCTAGTGTATACTAATATATAAAGTTCAAGAGTTTGTTTGTTTGCTTGAACGCGCTAATCTCAGAAACCACTCATCCGATTTCAAAAATTATTTAACCGTTAGATAGCCCATTTACCGTGGAAGGCTATGCTACAGAGTTATTTTTAAAAGACCATGGCAAGCCAGGATCGTTGAGGGATAAGCGTACCCGGCCCTCACTAACGGCAGACGGAAAAGTGTCCGGGGAGTTTTAGTGGTGTAGGGTACTATCCTCGTTGCCGGATTGCTTCGTGCGTACCCGGCCCCCACCAATGACGGATCGAAGGAGTGTCCGGGGGGTTTAAGTGGTATAGGCTCCTCTCCTCGTAGAATGAGTAGCATACCACCGCTATGGAGAGGGCGAGTTCCACAAATCCAACCGCCAGCGCGGTAACGCTGCAGCGGCGGTGGGAATGTGTAAACGCATTTCCCTCAGGACATCATCATCATCATCAGCCCGTATAACGTCCATTGTTGAACATGGGCCTCCTCCCAACAAAGGGTAGTTGCCATAGTCACCACGCTTGGCAGGTGGGTTGGTGAACGCAGTATTATGTTGTACCACACAAGGAAACGCTGCTGCCCGTTCCTTGATATACGATTGTTATAGATGATGTTATAACAATCGGGACCAACGGTTTAACGTGCTTTCCGAGGCGCGAGGTAGTCCCTCAACCAACCAGACCCGGAAAGAAATCTTAGAATTTACACAAAGATTTTCTGTCCAGCGCGTGGGGATCGAGCCCACGACCTCCGCGATTTAAAGCGAGCCATATACCGCTACGCTACGGAGGGTTTTTTTATTGTTGTTCTTAGGACAACAAAAAAAAATATATATATCGTTGAGGGATATTGTCGTTATCACCACGCTGGGCAGGTAGATTGGTGATCGCAATAAGATGGTGAGATACCTTGAGCTGATAGATGATGCTGCACATCTATAAGTATCACAAAACAATATTTTAGTGTGCAAAAGTCGTTAATACACAGGTAAAACCACGCGCAGGATACTAGTTTTTTTTTCGGACGGACATATGTAGTTAGCCCTGAGGCTTTTGCTACTTCACCGGCCATAAAGGCGAGCAGAGCTCCAGCCTAGATAAATGGTTTAAACACTACAAACTAAATAATCTGCCCAAGAGGGTGTCCCCTGTGGGACTTGGACCTCGGCTCAGGGCGGTCGCTGACGGGGAGATTGAGGGATTATGGCTTTTAGTTTCCTTAGGAGAGTTTTGTGCAACTGTCGCTCTACTTTACAGTTCGCGGGCCTCTCGGCCTTCGGGTCTACGAGGGCATCGGAAGGTTGCAGGATTCTAATATAAAATAAATATAACACCTTAATTTATTACCCACCATATAATTCTGTATGTACACCACTATTTACATACCAGACCCATCACCCAATAATCAACCCCGATAATTTTCCTTCCGCCACTATTTTTCATTTTCGCAATAAGATGGTAAGAAACCTTGAGCTGATAGTTGCTGCTGCCCATCCATCACCTGTACGTCCCCTGGTCACCTTTTACGACACCCATGTGCAGACATGGTGTAGTCTATTCTAAGCCGGTACCACACGGCATTAATAAAGCTATCCATTAATAAATGGAGAACTAATTTCTTAACAAATCGTTAAAAGTTTGAGGATGCTGGGTTCATTTTTATGGTGTTGTAAATTTTTATGTTTTTTAATTTGCTTAGATGTACATCTGCAGCCCTTAATAGTAAGGGTAATAATAGTAAGGGCTCGTATTTAAATTGACAGATAAAAAAAAATCATCAATCATATATTTAGTTATCCTACTAATATTATAAATGCGAAAGTTTGAATGTGTGGATGTTTGTTACTCTTTCACGCAAAACTACTTAATGGATTTGGCTGAAAGTTTGCACGCGAATAGTTTAAGGCGCGGTGAATAGACGACTTTTACGTATTAGTTTTGTCACTCTGCGTAGAAATGAAAGAGAAGCGAAAAGACGCCGCGATGGCGCAACGTTTCGTTCGACTCGTTCAAATGAATTAATACATTAATCCTTGCAAATATCTTATTCCAATCGATAAATAAAAACAACAGTTCCCTTTATTATTATATATTACATCACTGTTATTAATATTATCAAGATTTGTTTATAAATAATACAGTTACAATTGCTACAATTTCAATTTTAATGGTTATTTTATGGTTTTTTTTATCGAGAAAATTGACCGAAAACGTGTTTTGAACACAATGGTCCCCCATAAATATAATCAAGATTAACATATATTTTTTTAGCTGCCCTAAAATGTAAACATTTGGCTAAAAAACTGTTTTGTGAAGCCTATTTTGACTAAATACAGCGCCTTAAAAGCTGGATTAACATATAGGCTACCTACAAAATATCACGTTCCAACTCACTGGAGCAGAGTGATGCGGGTAAAACCTATTATATTATTATACTAACATTACTATCTATACTTATACTAGGTTTTCACATAATTAAGTAAAGCTTATAACCTTGCTCGATAAATACGCTATCTAACACTGAACGATTTTTTCCAATTGAACCTGTAGTTCCTAAGAATAGCGAATTCAGGCAAACAAACAAATCCACTTTTATATATTAGTATTAGAGTCATTTTGACAGAATTTTCTGTTTATATTTTAACAATGTTATAAAGGTACTATTCTTACATACATATAAAACTAAAGAATTTGTTTGTTTGTTTGCTTGGACGCGCTAATCTCAGAAACTACAGGTCTAATTTGAAAAAAAAATCAGTGAGCAAAAGGAGTTAAAATGCAGGTGAAACTACGCGGGGCCGGATTGCCCGGCCCCCGCCAACGGCGCATCGAAGGAGTATCCAGGGGGGTTTTAGTGGTGTAGGGTCCTTTTCTCGTGGTGTGAGTTAGCATACCACGCTATGGATATGGCGAGTCCCACATATCCCACCGCCAGCGCGCGAATACGCTGTAGCGGCGGTGGGAAAGCGTAAATGCATTTCCCCCCGGACAACAAAAAAAAATTGTGAAACTACGCGTAGGATTGTAGTATAAAATAAAAATAATACCTTAATTTATCACCCACCATATAATTATGTATGTACACCACTATTTACATACCCAAACCCACCACCCAATATTCAACCCCGATAATTTTCTTTCCGCCACTATTTTTCATTTTCACCCCCAAGCTTAGAACTTTAGTCCTTAGTCTAAGCATCCCATTACCTTCGTCACATCGGCTGAATAAATGATGTGGTCTGAAAAGCCAGCATGTCTTAAGATAGAAGCTATCTCGATGAGATACCTCAATTATAGTGAGATAGACTGGATGCTCGTCAGTTTGTGGTGGAAGTAAATTTACCTTTTAGAAACAGACAAAAGATGGTGTTACAAAAAATTCTGATCTATCTAACGAAGAATTAAAGTGTTTGAATGCGATTATCTCAGGGAGTACTGGTCCGATTTGAAACAATGTTTTAGTGTTAGATAGCCCTTTTATCGAGGAAAGCTATAGGGTATATTTTATTGTGAAATTCCCGCGGAAACGGGAGTTACGCGGGTGAAACTGCGCGCGGAAGCGAGCTTTACCTAAGGTATATAAAGTTAAAGAGTTTGTTTCTTTGAACGAGATAATCACAGGAACTTTTGGTCCGATTTAAAAAATAATTTCACTGTTAGATAGCCCATTTATCGAAGAAGACTATAGGTTATATATTTATATGCAATTCCTACAGAAACGTGAGCTACGCAGGTGAAACCGCATACGACAGCAAGTATAATATATAAGCGTGATTTATTATTGAAGCAGCCGAAGCCCAATGGCTAGGGCGTCAGACTTGTGATCTTGAGGTCGCCGGTTCGAACCTCACCCATTGAACTACCGACGTGAACCCACTCGTAACACAAGCATATTAGCTTAGCACGAGGGGTTAACAAGAATACTGCAAAACTCAGCTAGTAATCTTTAAAAAACTAGAAAAAAAAATATTTTATTTTTATAAGTAAGCTTCTATTTCCTTTCACCTATCCCACTGTTTATAATTAAAGTTTGCAAGTTAAATTTGACCCTCTTCTGGATTTTTGAACTAAAATTTTGCTTGCATTTGTCGCGTGACCATGTAATATTATGATCAGATGATAATCTGATGTTAGAGCTGAAAGCAACCTCATGGCCAGCAACTTATAGGATTAACACAAGATATTCAAATTCAAATATTTTATTTTAGAATTCTATCCATATATTGTTAGTAGTAGAACAACTTAGCCGTATTAAAAGTATTAAATTAAATTTACAATAATAAACAAATAGTGAACACTATTTGTATATATATTATTGAACTGTTTGAACATTCATTGGTACACTAGTATAATTGCGCGAGGGGGGACGCGTAGCATTCGCGGGCGCACTCTTCTCCGGCAGGTCGGATAGAGTGGTCTCTGTGTAGTGGCAAGTCTGACGCCTTAGCCATTGGCTTTTTGACGATAAATGCTACTATGAACAGTGAACGAAGTATAAACGCAATTTTATCGACACTTAAAGTGACTCAAGTTAATATTATCGACAATATAAACAATATACAAACTCAGGTGCATCTCACCCTCTGTAATCCGTTGGTATGACAACCCGACACGACCGGATGAGGGGTGTAACTTCGAAACCCTTAATCAAAATATTATTATAAAGTTATATTCTTTAATTATAATTATGTACAATAATAATTATGAAGTGGTTTTGTAAATTTGTTTCATATTTTTGTTATTTGTTTATTATTAATGATTTTAGTATTTAATATATAATTTACTTACACACAATTGCGACTTTGAACTTTTATATATATTTGTATTACAGATAGACTCTTAATAACACAGGTTTAAACCTTAGTGGTATTAAGTAGCTATTTTTATATGTTAATTTATCTATGTAATTTAAGTTGTATTAATATATGGGTACTCCCATGTCCTCCCATGGGTGTCGTAAAAGGCGACTAAGGGACATATGGCTGATGGACGGGCAGCAGCATCTATTAGCTCAAGTTTAACATATTACTGCGATCACCAATCCGTCTGCCAAGCGTGGTGATTATGGCAATATCCCTCTACGATCCTAGCTTGCCAAGGTCTGTTAAGAGGAGGCCCATGTTCAGCTGTGGACGTAAACGGGCTGTTGATGATGTTGATATAGAATAATTATGAAGTGGTTATGTACATTTTTTCGTATTTTTGTTATTAATTTATTATTGGTTTTAGCATGGGTACTAAGAACTTGCCCACGCCCACACCCATACCCTATGAAAATATTATATGATTAACCCTTAAACGAGCAGAGGTAATATAGAACACACCATATTTTGAACTTTATCTACTTGTAATAAAGATCAAAACCAATCAATTCTAAACATAACTACTACCCGTTTAAGGGTTTAAGTATTTTTTTCTTATTATAATTATTATGACGTGGCTTTGTAAACTTGTTTCGTATTTTTGTAATTTATTTAATATTGTTTTTAGTATAGGTATTAAAGCCATGCCCACACTCACACCCATAACCTATGAAATTATGATTAAAGTAAAAAAAATCATTAATTATAATTATGTACAATAATTATGAAGTAGTTTTGTACGCTTGTACAATGTATACGCTTATATAATAAACTTCCTAATAATGTAAGAGATCTTTCAACAAACAAGTTTAAACGATATTATTATGTCAAAGATAAATTTATGTAAAAAGGCTTATTATAAAATTTCTGATTATATCAATGACAAAACTGCTTGGTTGCTCTGAAACAATACTGCTTTATTAATAATTGTAAAATAAAATTTATTAAAAAAAAGGATTCCTCTGAGTTTCTTGCCAGTTCTTCTCAGAGTTGCCACGTCCAGAACTGGTGGTAGTAAAAGAAAGAGACGCATCCTAAGAACATGATTTAAAATATTTTAAAAGGGGCTATATTAATAAAGAATTTTTGACATTGACTTTGACTTTGTACATTTGTTTCGTATTCACGCCCACACCATGCCCACGCCCTCTTCTACTCCCTCGCCCAGGCTTCCACACTGAGTTATTTTTACACAGTATTACTACGAAAACTGGCATATTACTTCGATTATAAGCAAAATTTAATAAAACTTTCGTCAGATATTCCCAGCACATAGCGTGACAGGGGTACGCCGATTTCGGCGTAGTATTTTTTGCCGCATTTTTCAAGTAGAACGGCGGTATCTAGTCTAACGCGCGAGACCAATAATTTATCTTAGACCATAAATATAGATGAAGTGTTTGAATAAAATACTTAAATCCCAAATGTATTAACAAAAACTCGCACCAAACAGGGATGATACTTTCCCTACTTTACAAGGGAAATAAAAGTAAAACAAGTAAGTATTTTATACGTAATTTATCATCCCCTAGCCGAGGGTGGCCCTGAGGGATGGTGAATGATGGGACTAAGTGTAATCAAGTTAGATATAAACAATGCTGAAGTTATATTGTTTTTGGTTACAATATTCTTATAAAACACGTACGTAAGTTTGTGTGTTAGGTATAGGCAAAAATTAATGAAAAAAACCGGCCAAGTGCGAGTCGGATTCGCGCACAAAGGGTTCCGTATAACCTATACAATGATGGTAAGAAACGAAAAAAATCACGTTTCTTACATGAGAGCCCCCCTTAAACATTACAGTACATCATTTGTGAACATTTCAACTGTCTAGCTATCGTGGTTCTTAAGATACAGCCTGGTGTCAGACAGATAGGCAGCAAAGTCTTAGTAATAGGGTCCCATTTTTACCCTTCGGGTACGGAACCCAAATTAAGGGTTTCAATATTTGATTGGAATGAATAAATGAACCATTTATCTCTTACGAGTAGAATATAGGTAACACATTCAACGATTAATGTTGGTTGTAAAGGGTAAAGGTATGCTAAATTGATTCGGACATACAGAGAGAATGAATAAAAGGAGACTTTTTTTTCATACGGATATATGAAGTTAGCCACGAGGCTTTTGGTACTTCACCGGGCATTAAGGCGAGCAGAGCTCCAGCCTAGATAAATGGTTTAAACACTACAAACTAAGCAACCTGCGCAAGAGGGCGTCCCCTGAGGGACTTGGACCTAAACGGTGACTAACAAGTAGAATTTATAGGGCGAATGTGAACGGAAGTGTAAGAAGGAGAAGACCAAGAGGTTCCACGATCAAATCGGGGACGTTCTTAAAACAGGCGATGTTAAAAGTACCCTAAACTGAAGCATGCATGAGGAGATTAATGAATTTAGAAGAGTTTAAAGTGGTATAAATAAAATAAATCATTTTTATTTACGTAAACCTATTACAGACACTTTCAAATTATCAAAACAATAATTTAGTATTCATTATTATTATTTATAATGATCACATTTTATAAATTTTCAAATCAAACAAGCATTTAAGTTATTATTTTAGTCTAAACGTCTTAGTTTATTATTTAACGATATTGTGCCTTGTGAGCTTGTTCTGTCTCTATTAGGGTAGAACAATTGTCATTCTTTAGGTGGACCATGAGTATATATGTATGTCAAGATTGTAGTAAGTGGTCTCTACCTACCCTATGGGAAAGAGTCGTGAACGTATGTATGTTAGTTTTCTAAAGACAACCTCGTGGCCTAGCCAAAATTTTTTAGTTAGTATAAAATCGCTTACGAAAATGTACTTGACATTTGTCACGTGATTAAGCGATTCTATTTAAAAAATGACGGGCAAACATTACTTACTTCTTCTTTTAAAAAAGCGATTCGATCGTTCAGATTTCAGTTTCATAAGACTTGTAGATAGCCAGTGCCGAATTAAGCCAGCGCGGGGCCTGTAGGAAATTCTGACCGGAGGGACCCTTAATATTTTGTAAATGACCATAAAAAATAAATAAAATAAAAACATGTTCCAAATCCATCAAGCTGTTTAGTCTACAGAGCGAGCCAAACATTTTAATTTGGCGCCAAATATCCGCCATTTTGTTGTTTTTATTTTGATATACCCAGTGTCACTGTCACAGTAAACACGAATCTAAAGACACCTCTCAAGCTAAAATCTATCACGCCGTTTAGGCTGCAGAGAGTGCCAAACAATGATACATACCTACATATTTTCGAAAGCCATAACCCTCCTTCTAGATCAGTCGGGTAATAAATACATCCGAACATGGCCGTAACATCCATTCATATACAAGAACACAATTCGAAAACTTGTGTTATAATTAAGTTAAAAGTAATTAAAGAAATATATTGTTACGTGTAATGATTGATGAGGACGCATACCTACCATTGTGTTTTGAATATTATAATTATAGACTCTGTTCGGGATTTAAAAAGGCCCTTGGAGCGAAAGGTGAGATACAAAAACATTTAGGAGCTTTTAAATTTGAATTATGCTAAATAAATATGTTTTGAACAACAACTTCAATTCTTAGTCACCATTTTTTGTCCGGGGGGAAACGCATTAACGCATTCCCACCGCCGCTGGCGCTGCAGCGTATCCGCGCGCTGGCGGCAGGATATGTGGGACTCGCACTCTCCATAGCGGTGGTATGCTTACTCATACCACGAGGAGAGGACCCTACACCACTAAAACACCCGGACACTCCTTCGATCCGTCGTTGGCGGGGGCACGCACGAAGCAATCCTTCGTGCGTACCCGGCCGCCCGAAATTCTTAGACACCCTATTAAATAAAAAAATGCTACCAATTTTAATCGAAATAGACCCTATATTACCGTGTGATATTCGGCTTAAAATCGTACAAAACTCCCGTAAACAACTTACAACATAGTCCCTTAATCCCTCCTTCAGTGACCGACCTGAGCCGAGGTCCAAGTCCCACTGGGGACTCTTGCGCAGGATGCCTCATTTGTAGTTTTTAAACTATTTATGTAGGCTGGAGCTCTGCTCGCCTTTATGACCGGTGAAGTAGCAAAAGCCTCGTGGCTAACTACGTAAGTCCGTTTGAAAAATAAATAAGATCGACAGTACAACTCTTGAGAAAAATTGCGAACAAAATTTTACAGAAAACAAAAGCTAAATTTAAATTATACGCTAGGTACAGTACTTCAAATTCTGAAATGCTTTTCAGTTCATTAATAAACCAACTTTTATTTTTAAACGAAACAAAATGGAATGTATAGACAAAACGTATTTTTTTTATCGTTTAGCATACGCGAAGGTACCTAATAGAAAAGTATGTTCGGAAACTCAGTTCAACGCGCCTTTTGTTTTTTTTATCGGTCTGTAATGTAAGGGTTGTCAGTGCTAAAAAATATTTTTATTTTTAAACAGATAGGCTAATTTAAAATTGTATTAATAATTAATGATTTGTTGTATTAATAATTAATGACTTGAACGCTCCCTAAGAGGAGACCAATGTTCAGCAGTGGACATTTTTTTCAATAATTTTAAAAAAATATATTCACCAACGCATACATGATTATTTGGAAATAAATAAAATATTATGTGACGAACAAGTGGGATTTAGGAAAAATAAAAATATAAACATGGCAATACATAATTTTTTAGACAAGGTTATGAGAAATGTGGATAAAAAAGTGAAAGTACGTGCTCTTTTCATGGATCTCACAAAAGCTTTTGACTTTGTTGATCATGATAAGTTACTATGTAAGTTGGATACATATGGAATAAGAGGGAACGGTCTCAATTTAATAAAATCTTATTTATGCAATAGATACCAAATGACACAAACAAGTAAAATATGTCAGAAGTCTCGAATGAAACATAAATACGTTTCCGACACTCGTGAGGTAGTGTACGGAGTACCTCAGGGAAGTGTACTGGGTCCTCTATTATTTATTTTATATATAAATGACTTTCCAAAGGTAATTGACCATCCTATTATATTATTTGCAGACGATAGTACAGCAGTTTTTTCTGATAAATATAAGACCATGGAAAAAGATATTAAAGATAATTTAATAAAAATAATTGAATGGTTAAAAATAAACAATTTAATAATTAATTTTGACAAAACTATTCTAATGACATTTAAAAATAACTATAGAACTAATATAAATGACATTCAAGTAAAATATGGAAATAATGAAATACAGAACGTAAAGGAAACAAAGTTCTTAGGAATAATTATTGACGAAAATTTAAATTGGAGAACACAAGTTGACTTTATATGTAAGAAATTAAGTAGATCTTCTTATGCATTATACATGTTAAATAAAGTAGTAAACCATACTACTGTACTGATGTCATACCATGCATATGTTACCTCCGTTATCAGATATGGCATCATATTTTGGGGGAATTCAACGGACGTAAATAGAGTATTTAGAGCGCAGAAAAAATGTTTAAGAGCAGTATTTAATTTAGAACCGACAGATTCTTGTAAGCTCCTTTTCATAAAATATGAGATATTGACACTGCCTTGCTTATATATTTATGAATTAATTGTATTCGTCAGGTTTAATAAAGACATGTTTGAGAAATTAAATAGTAGACGACATCAAAGTAAAGTATGCATGCCTCCACATAAAACTGCACTGTATGACAAAAGTGTATTCTGTATGGCCCCAAGGGTTTATAACAAACTACCTACAAAACTACAGAATACAGAAAAACATAGCGTTTTCAAAGCTATATTAAAAGGTATTTTAGTTAAAAAAGCGTATTATACCTTAGATGAATATTTTAATGACCACTTTTAAGTTAATATAATTGTTAAATAATAAATCTGTATTGTAGCTGTAAAAATTTGCACGCCGAAAGGCTAATATGAAATGGACTGTATTTTTTGTAAGAACTCTGTGAACACATATTTATGCGAATAAATGATTTGATTTGATTTGACATTAACAGGATTATGAAGTGAAGATTTGTCATAAGAAGCGACTAAGAACATACACCGATGGGGGGCAGCAGCATCTATCAGCTCAAAGATACTCCCATCTTACTGCGAACACCAACCACCTGCCAAACGTGGTGATTGTGCCAATATCCGCCAACTACTGGCTTACCAAGGTTTGTTAATAGGAGATCTAGGGACTACACCTGATGGATGGGCAGCAGTATCTATCAGCTCAATGTTACTTACACATAGATTGACACTTATTTCAACAGGAGATGCCAATGCTTTTACAAATTAAACACTGACATTCTGCCCTGCTTATTGTACCTACTTGCAGTTATTGACATTTTTGGGGACATTTCAGGACTCTAAAAAAAACATAAAAAAATTTAAATCACATATTTTTTATTAGAAACATGTTTTTTTTTATTTAAAGAGAAACGTCGTACTTGCCATTTTTGTGCAAAATTGTCAAAAGGTGAAAATCACAATAATGTCGATTGCTGCAATTACAAGCAGGGCACTTCCCCACTCTTCTCACTCACAAATACACACACCTTAATACTCACCTTACGCACATTATTAGATTTCTACATACACCAAAGGCAAGAAGAGCGGTTCTCCGACACACATCACTCAACCTATAACTCACATAATTAAGCAATTTCTTGGCCGATCACTGTCTCTTAAGATATAGGTCTCTTAGTTTAAGAGACAGGGTTCATAAATTCGCATGCATTGAAATTCTGTGAACTTACTCTGTATAGACTGACCCATTATCATGCTCAAAATATTGTACAATTTGTTGTAAACTTTGTCTATATGCGTATTTCTTTCTTTGATTAATAAATCAATTTTATTATTATTATTTATAAATAAATATATAACAATGTCTTTCAATGTATTTTATTTATGTTTTTCTTGAGAATAATGTTTGAAACTGCTGTTGCAACTCAATTTGTTACCTATACCTACATTGTATTAACTCTGAATGCCATATTTCATCGAAATCCTCTTAACAGTTTTTGCAGAAAACAAAGAAGACGGACAAACAAAGTTGCACGTCTCGCGGATATAATAAAGATGAACACTTTTTTATCTGACTGTTTCTTCATGGACAGGGCCGATTTGGATGAAAATTGGAATACAAGACTCAGAATATGATGATATATTATTCTCATTGGGGAAAAATCCGTTACATGCTATTGTACAAAAAAACTCCAAAACTACTGGACGAATTCCAATAATTCTTACACCATTAGAATACAAAATTATGCGTTATGTTACTCATAGCATAGCATTTTATAAATGAACAAATGCATCAATTAAATCCTACTTACAAAAAAAAATATTATAAACGCGAAAGTTTGTGAGTATGGATGGATGTTTGTTACTCTTTCACGCCAAAACTAGTGAACGGAATTGGCTGAAATTTTGCACCAGGATTGGTTACATGCTGGATTAATATATAGGCTACAAAACATCACCCTTCAACCCACTGGAGCAGAGTAACGGGGGTAAAACGGCGGGGCAAAGCTAGTAAATTATGAAATTATAAATTACGCGCGGGAATCTAATGTTTCATACTTTGACGTGTAGCGAAATCAAATTTTATTGTTAAAACGTCTAAGCTTTTTATGAAGTGTGCAATTGGGTAATGACTGTACCAATATAATAATATGGTTATTTTATTATCTTTTGTCTCTTTTCAGTGGAAACGTTTGTCGTTCTTAGGATTCTTGTAGCTACAGCTGTTTGTTATATAGAATGTAGTGTGCAGAGAAAGTCATGGTAGTTTCATATAGGGTTGCTATAGCAAATAATATATTATTATATTGTACTAGTTTTATAAATCTGTATTATTATGTAAAGCTGAAGTGTTTGTTTGCTTGAACGCGCTAATGTCAGGAGCTATTGGGCCGATTTCCAAAATTATTGCACCATCAGAAAGTTACGTTATGAAGTTTCCACGGGAATAGGAGATACGCGGGTAAAACCGCACGCGGAAAACTAGTAAAGAATTTTCGCCGACTTATTGGAATCTACTATGGCCCAGTCGAGGTGACATATTTTAGATACAGGTTCGAATCCTGCCAGTAGTAAAAATTAAATAAGTAAGATTTTTGAAAAATTGTTTTTTTTCTTTTGTATAAATACAAGTGATTGCCCAGTGGTCGCAATTTTACCGTCATCATCAGCATCATCAGCCCGTATAACGTCCACTGCTGAACATGGGCCTCCTCCTGAGTTAGGGTATTTGCCATAGTCAACACGCTTGGCAGGCGGGTTGGTGACCGCAGTATTATGTTGTACCACACAAGGAAACGCTGCTGCCCGTTCCTTGACAGGTATACGATTATTATAGATGATGTTATAACAATCGGGACCAACGGCTTAACGTGCTTTCTGAGGCACGGAGGGTAGTCCCTCAACCATCCAAACCCGGAAAGAAATCTTAGAATTTACACAAAGATTTCATGTCCGGTGTGGGAATCGAACCCACGACCTCCGAGATTCAAGGCGAGCTAAATACCGCTACGCTACGGATGTTACGGAATTTTACCGTAATTACAATATATATATCATATTTCTCTATATAACCTATAAGTGTGCGAGAAATTTCATAAAACTCCGTGCGAGCAATTTTCAAAAAATGAAGTAAAGTTTTAAATGCCGGTATTACTACGTTAACCTAGCACTATTTGCCTTGTATTGTAAACAAATGTCATTAGCTGTCATCTAGTGTTAAGGGTGAGTTCCGAATCATTCAATTTATTTAATTTATGTTGTGCTACCTTCGGACAGGCATGATTTTTTAAGTTTAATTTTTAATATTTTTGTTGTTATAACCTTGTTTGTATGTGTTTTTTATTGTTGCTATCGCTATCTATGTGCACTCTGTAAAATTTCTTCCACGAGCGAGTCGGTAAGTTTAGCAGTTAGATTATTTTTATTTATTTAGTTTAAATTTAAAATAAATTTTAATATCCGTTTATTTATATATTATTTTTATTTACATTTATATTTATATATATAAATATTACACTCATGAATGATGTTTTCAATATTGAAGACAGTTATTTTTCCTGTTCTTCCACTGATGACAGTTTTGTAAGTGCGGATAGTGAGCCGTCACAGCTGACTATATCTGACCAGTTAACCGCTTTCCTCTCCAACAGTAAAAAGTGCCTCAACATAGCCCACATTAATATTCAGAGTATTCCTCGTCATCATACCGATCTTCTGGCATCCTTTAGCAGTGATAATTTAGATGCCCTCCTGATATCTGAATCATTTTTAAAACCTTCTCTTCTTTCTCCTCATTTTGCTCTGCCTGGTTTTGTTTTGGTCCGTAATGATAGGATCGGGAAAGGGGGTGGAGGCGTAGCAATATATTTGCGTGCTGGTATCCCCTATAAGATTATTAATTCATCCCCACCTAACTACAGTGAATCGGCAGAGCATCTTTTTATTGAAATTCGGGTACATAATACCAACATACTACTTGGCGTTTTCTACAGCCCAAGTCTCCGTATTAACTATTTTGACTCATTCGAGTCACTTCTTAATGACCTGTGTCCCCTATATGATCATGTAGTCCTGATGGGTGATTTTAATACGTGTCTGGTCAAAAATGATCACCGTACACATTCTCTCCAGTCTCTTCTTTCTGCCTTAAACCTTTATATATTGCCTCTTTCACCAACTCATCATTTCCCTAACTGTATACCATCTCTTCTTGACTTAATGATTGTCTCTAAGCCTGAGCTTGTTGCCAATCATGGTCAACTTATTGCTTCTTTCTCTTACCATGACATGATTTTCCTCTCTTACTCAATAAGACCTCCTAAGCGTAAATCTGAGTACGCCATGCTTCGGAATTTCAACGGTTTGGATCTGGAGGCACTCAAGTGTGATGCTGAGACTGTTGACTGGACATCAATTTTAAACAGTGATTCTATTGATGAAATGGTAGGCCGGTTTAACACTAGTATTTTAGGTTTATATGATCGGCATGCTCCTGAACGGCGTATTAAGCTGAAACAGCTTCCAGCAGTGTGGATTACTCCAGCTATCAAAGAGGCTATGTTACGTCGGGATAATGCCAAAAGAAAATATAAGCGCATTCCGAATGATGTTAATTTTAATAATTACAAAAGGTTACGAAATCGCTGTAATTTTCTGTGTAGAGATGCTAAACGTCGCCATTTCCACAAATGTCTTGATAATCGTGATTCTTCCAAAATGTGGAAATTTCTCAAAGCTAATGGTATCGGCAAATCCCCATCAAATGAGAGTGGTCTTGATTTGTGTGGTTTGAATCAGCATTTCTCCTCCTCTCCCACTCTACCTGATCCCACTATCAAGGCCGCTACTTTGCGATATCTCTCTTCCTTGCCGGTTCCACAATCTCCTCAGTTCAAATTCACAGCAGTGAATGAGGAAGAGGTCAGAAAATCGCTACTGTCTATATCTTCTTCGGCTGTTGGTAATGACAAACTGTGCTCCAGAATGTTTACTCCTTTACTCCCTACTTTATTGCCTGTCCTTACGCATATCCTTAATTTCTCCTTATATTCCTGTTGCTTTCCAACTGACTGGAAACAAGCCAATATTATCCCGTTACCTAAAATAACTAATCCTTCTCTACCATCCCATTTTCGTCCTATTTCGATTCTCCCGTTTCTGTCAAAAGTTCTGGAGCACTTAGTTCATCGCCAACTTTCTGAATACTTGTCTCAGAACAGTATCCTTAGCCCCTTTCAATCAGGCTTCCGACCAGGCCACAGCACAGTGACGGCATTACTTAAAGTCACCGAGGACATTCGCTGGGCCATGGAGCATAGGTCGCTCACAGTTTTGGTACTTCTCGACTTCAGTAATGCCTTCAACTCCGTGGATTTTGATATCCTCCTAGAAATTTTTAAATCTTATAATTTCTCCTCGGAGGCTGTGACTTGGTTCGGTTCGTATATTCGGGGCCGCTCTCAGCGTGTTCGCCATAAAGAGTCTTACTCTGACTGGTGTCCACTAGCTGCGGGTGTACCCCAAGGTGGCGTGCTTTCTCCTTTACTTTTTTCCATCTTCATAAACTCCGTAGCTGGAGTTATTTCCTCTAATTTCCATCTCTACGCAGATGATCTACAGCTGTATCGCCATTTTACTTTAAATGATGCCAGAACCGCAATTGCTGCTATGAATCGCGACCTGAGTCAAATTAACGATTGGGCTCACTCGTACGGGCTTTGTATTAACCCTAACAAATCTCAGGCTGTAATAATTGGTAGTAGACAGTTACGCAATGGATCAGACGCTGCATCTTTTCCTCAGGTTCTGCTAGATGGCGTGATCATCCCTTACACGGATGTTGTTAAAAATCTAGGGGTTCTGATTGACCGGAACTTATCTTGGAAGGCGCATATAAATGAGGTCAGTAAAAAGGCTCATTTCACTTTTCACTCACTTAGGGTCCTCCAGCATTTCTTGCCGTTGAAAACCAAAATTATTCTCGCTCAGTCTCTTATACAACCCATTCTGGATTACGCTGATATCTGCTATTTGGATGCCACTGAGGAGCTATTAAATAAGCTTGAGCGCTTGCAAAATCTTTGTATTCGGTTTATATTCAACCTTCGAAAATTTGATCATGTCTCACAGTTTCGCAAGGATCTCAAGTGGCTCCCTATCCGCCTTCGCAGAAATACTCGGATATTATGTCTCCTTTTCAACATCCTGCACAATCCTACTTATCCCTCCTACCTACGTGACCGTTTCTCCTTTCTACATACTCCTGACGCTCAATGTAGGTCTCATCTTAAGTCTATCCTCAGATTTCCCTCCCACAAATCCAATTTTTATTCCTACTCCTTTACAGTACATGCGGTCAGATTGTGGAATTCGCTGCCCGCTTATATCCGTAGTTGCAATACTGTTTCATCATTCAAAATTAAATTAAAAGAATACTATCTCTCCTCTTCGTAACATCATACATATGAATATATGTATGTATTTATATACCTATAGTATGTAGTTTATGATTATATTGTATGTATGTATCTATGTATATATGTAGTTATTATATGTATGTGTATCTACCTACACGCTTTTAAATTTTTCTACTTCTGACTTCTCCTCTCGCAGGTCTACTGGAAGAGATTTCTTAAGAAATAAGTAGTACCTTTGTACATTGCTGTTTGTCTGTCTTGTTGTATCTATATCTTCTGTGTGTATGTGTACATAAATAAATAAAGTTTATGTTTTAAGTTTTCGTCATCATCAATTATTATCATCATCTCACTGCCCATGTTCCAATACATTCGTGGTTATCGCATCAACCATCCGATGCCCTCGTAGATCCGAAGTCCGAGAGGCCCGCGAACTGTAAAGTAGAGCGATAGTTGCACAAAACTCCCCTTAAATACTAAAAGTTATAACCCCTAAATATCATCGCCAGCGACCGCCCTGAGCCGAGGTCCAAGCCTCACAGGGGGCGCCCACTTGCGCAGGTAGCTTAGTTTCTAGTTTTTAAACCATTTATTAAGGCTGGAGCTCTGCTTGCATTTATGCCCGGTGAAGTAGCAAAAGCCTCATGGCTAACTACGTAAGTCAAACAGAAAAAAAAAAAATCGCATCACGTTTTTTTCTTCTATTCTATCCAGTCAACCGTCACGCTATCACTCACTCCCTTTTCCTTCATATCACTTCTCACACAATTCATCCATCCAAGCGGCCCTAGCCCAATAGCCAGGGGCATCGGACTTGCAATCATTGTGGTCACCGGTTCGAACCCCATCCATTGCACTACCGACATGAACCCACTAGTAACAAGCAAAAAAATAAAAGATAAGATAAGGTAAGATCTTTTCATTGGCCATCATTCATCCCCATCCATTTTGTATGAAATCCTACTAATATTATAAACGCGAAAGTTTGTAAGTATGGATGGATGGATGTATTTTAGTTACTCTTTTACGCCAAAACTACTGAACGGAATTGGCTGAAATTTTGCACCAGAATAGGTTGCGCTGGATTTACATATAGGCTACAAAACATCACGCTCCGACACACTGGAGTAGAGTAACGCGGGTAAAACCGCGGGGCGCAGCTAATATTAATTAATATTATTATTATATCAGCCCATAGTGTCCCACTGCTGGGCAAAGGCCTTCCTCCACTCTTTCCACTTCTCACGGCTTTCTGCGACCGTTGTCCAGTCTTTCAAGAAGCGGTCCAAGTCATCTCGCCATCTTCGCTTGGGCTTGCCACGACGTCAAGTTCACCCTTTTGGCACCCAATATTAATATATAGGTAAAATATTTATGTTCCGGGCAACCCTAGGTAACAACGTTTCGAATCATAAGCCGGGCCTCGCAACAATGTACGGTGCAAAATATTGTCTTTTTTCACAAAGAACACACCGTTGCATACGATGTGCATGAAATATTTGAATTTCGAACGATCTACTGGCATGTGACGTCATTGAATTATGTTGCGAGTGCATGGAGTATGGAACATTATGGAGTGTAAAATAAGCGGTTCTCAGAATGCACGTTAAGTCTTAACTGTTGTAAATTCTTTTAAAATTGACTACACTGGTTGCTCGGTCGTTACTGTAATTGTTTCTAACACATGGGGTCCTGGGTTCGATTCCCAACCCGTGTAACTATTTTGTGTGAAGCAGAGATATTTTTTCCTTAATAAATTTGACTTTATTGATCGCTCAGTGGATAATTATGGTAGTTGCTTTTGAAACTTGGTGCTCTGGGTTCGATTCCCTACCGGTTTACTAACTACTAACTATTTGAGATTTACACCACTACTTTGTGTAATTCTCAAATAGTTGTTCTGAGTCTCATTGTGTTTCGTGTCCGTAAATAGATGTGTCTAGTCTATAGTGTCTCTCTTCTTGCATACGGGAGTTACGTATGCAAGAAGAGAGACACTTGAGACTACAAGTTTACTTGGAAATGTCAGGTGTCACTTCGATGATTTATTTATATTAGTATAAAAGAGATCATGACAGTGAGACCCATTATAGTATTACTATATATTAATATTTTCAAACATACCACTTAGTCTTTTACATTGTTAAGAATAAAATACTTCCGCACGTTGGGAAAAAACGCGTGGCGTAAAAGTCGACAAAACCCAGCACGCTTGATGGTAGGATTTAATTATCCGCCTGGCTAGCAACCACCCTCACATGTAAGGCCTGCGCCAAACAGTTTTACTGTGTTTCGTAGTGAGTATGTGAGAGCCAGAGCCCGAAAGGGTGTCACTTGACAAGGCAAGCAAGGCAGGCAAGACTAGGGTCAAACGCAATCAAGAAAATAATAAAAAAAAAAACATTGTGATTTTGATAAGTTCTCACTAGTTTTTTAATGTAATTCATGCAATCCAGATTCTATAGCGGCTTCTATACGAAAGATGCTCTAAGCTGTTATGCTCAGGCTGGTCCCTCGACACCTAAATGTCTTGGATCCCGCATCGAATTTAATCAGAAAGTTTATAGGAGGAGTTGGAAAGTAAATTCCACTTCTCTCCAACGCCAAGCAAGAGACATAATTTAACGAATGAGATATTTAACCTCAGGAAGAGACATTTACATATTTTTAAAACAACTCCCGCACTAAGGAAATTATTCCCAGTGCTGCAGGGGACATAACAAACACCCAATTCTCGATCACAAAGCACATTCAGACAGAGCAACTATCTGTAGTGTACACAAATAATTGTACCCTATGAAAATCGAACATAGGACACCAGGACTCAGAGGCACCTACCGTAACCACTGAGGCAGAGGTGCAGTCTAATTTGATTAGCCAATAACTGTAAAATACAGAAATATAATATGTATATAACTAAGTGCTGAATAAATGAATATTATATTTTTTCGTTTATCATTGACCACACCTAGTCCCACAGATAAATTCGATTCCCAAAACCATAGACAATAAAAAGCAAAACATTTTTTTTTTCATTACAGATTAAAAACCGAAAGCAATGATGACACGTCTAAAAGCGGTACAGCGTTATGACGTCATAAAGTTTGATATCGCTACACAATCCATTGTGAATTTTATGTGTAAGCTATAAAAAAGAACGAATGACGCCATTCTATTGATAGAAAGGTTTTTAGGTTCTACTGATTAGTTGAAAGGACAGAGAGTAAATTATTAATGAGTAAACTACCCACGCCACGTTACAATTGGACGAAAAAAGTTTGATGTAGTCTGGCTAATAATAACTTTGTGCTTGTTTCAAACTACGGTGATGTAGCAAAAGCTTTGTGACTAACTGCATAATATATCCGTCAAAAAAAACCAGATAAATAATAACCTTAGGTATACATATAATGCATAATATGTATAAGTTTGATGTCATTCACATACTTGGCAGAATTACAATGTAATAAGATAAATAAAAAATAAAAAACTATAACTAACAGATAATTCTTACTCTATGAAATATCCGACTAGGTAACTAACAGAAGTAGGCAATAGCAAATCTACAGACTAATTTCTGTTATCTAATTATTATTATAAGAAGAAATTAAAAACGCATCAAAATTGCACTACTTCGAAGTGACACACAGCTGAGGGATGAAGACCCCTAGTAAAACTATAAAAGGCGTGTCTTTACACAGTCATTTATTAATACGCTCGACTTAATATCTTAAGAAGGGTGCATCAATGTTGCCACCTTTAGAACTCCCCTTCCCAGTGTTGCCACAAAAAAAATCACGTTGATGTACAAACATGTAATTATATAATAATTATAATGTAAGTTTGTATAGCCACACCCACTGGTATTCGCCCGTAAAAATAGTTGGAGCAAAAAATTCTTGTTTTTATTGACTAAGAAATAAAATGCTTAAGTATAATGTAAATGTAATTAAGTAGGATAATTAGGTATGTAAATCGTATTATTAATTTTGTTAATTTATAGTTTAATGTTTATTGTGCCTTTACTTATTACATTTGCCTCCTTCGTAACCTCTGTAGCGTAGCGGTATTTGGCTCGCTTTAAATCTCTGAGGTCTTGGACTCGATCCCCACGCCGGACAGGAAATCTTTGTGTGAATTCTAAAGCGCAGGCCAGACAGAAGAGACGTAAGACGAGGACGCGTCGCGGACAGGCACAAAAGTAAAAGCGTTGCGCTCGCGACCCGACTCTTCTGTAATATTATGTATGTTTTGCGTCGCGACGCTTCTATACCATTTGTATGCAAGGGACGCTGTAGATACATATGTCCGCGCCCCGTCTGCGTCTTACATCTTTTCTGTGTGTCCAGCGCCTAAATATTTCTTTCCGGGTCTGGTTGGTTGAGGGACTACCCTCCGTGCCTCGGAAAGCACGTTTAACCGTTAGTAAGTAAGTAAATAAATATTTATTTGTTTAAACATGGTGTACATGATACATTGCAAGCAAGATAATGTTAGCTAGGTATTCTTATATTAACATTTAATAAATAGTTCTCAATATGATTTCTACCCTACCCCCTTAATGAGTTATAATTGTATAACGGGAGTCTACCTTTGTGATTTTGTGTGGCAACGTGACAGTTTATCTTTGGCCGTTATTGAGTGCACAAGCATTGTAATTTGTAGATAGTGAAGTGTTAATAAAGTGAATTTAAAACTTCTAAGGACTTTTCTCTGAAGATTCCATGGCTCGATTATAATAATAATGAAATAAACACATGTTCTAGCATGTTCAGCCGAATGTCGTGGCGTACAAATTTTTAGGAAGAGATGTTGCAAAAACCGTGTACTTATTAAATTTAGTTTTGATATCATTCCATTTCAACCGCATAGTTTTAGATATAATTCAATGTCAAAGTAGTCATTTTGTTTGTTGTTTGTCAATAAAAAATCGTTGGTCCCGATTGTTAAACATCATTTAAAATAATCTTATTATATATCAAGGAACAGGTAGCGTTTCCTTGTGTGTTACAACATAATACTGCGGTCGCCAACCCGCCTGCCAAGCGTGGTGACTATGTCAAATACCCTCCCTCGGTAGGAGGCCCATGTTCTGCGGTGGACTGATGATGAATTTATAAAAATTGGTTCATATTTTTTATATCCATATGAAAAACAATAATTTCGTTCAATTCCTATCTAATACCAAAATTAAATACGTTAGTAGTGTTATTAGTTCCTTTTTTAGGGTTCCGTAGCCAAATGGCAAAAAACGGAACCCTTATAGATTCGTCATGTCTGTCTGTCTGTCCGTCCGTATGTCACAGCCACTTTTTTCCGAAACTATATGAACTATAATGGTGAAACTTGGCAAGTAGATGTATATTGTGAACCGCATTATGATTTTCACACAAAAATAGAAAAAAAAACAATAAATTTTGGGGTTCCCCATACATAGAACTGAAACTCAAAAAATTTTTTTGCATCGAACCCATACGTGTGGAGTATCTATGAATAGGTCTTCAAAAATGATGTTGAGGTTTCTAATGTCATTTTTTTCTAAACTGAATAGTTTGCGCGAGAGACACTTCCAAAGTGGTAAAATGTGTGTAGTACCACTAGTAGGTACGGAACCCTTCGTGCGAGAGTCCGACTCGCACTTGGCCGGTTTTTTTCTGATGGACGTACGTAGCCACGAGGCAACTTCACCGGGCATAAAGGGGAGCAGCCTTAATAAATGGTATAAAAACTACAAACTAAGCAACCTGCGTAAGAGGGCGCCCCTGTGGGGCTTGGACCTCGGCTCAGGGCGGTCGCTGCGCTGGCGATGAGATTCAGGGATTATGAGTTAAAAAATGATTATGTATTTTATGATTATGTATTTAAGGGGAGCTATGTGCAACTGTCGCTCTACTTTACAGTTCGCGGGCCTCTCGGACTTCGGGTCTACGAGGGCATCGGAAGGTCAGGAGGACGAGGGGGGACGCGTCGCGTTCGCGGGCGTACTCTTCTCCGGCGGGACGGATACAGATATTAGTTCCAATACAAACAAAGCCTACTGGTATTAGTGATGGTATTAGATCGAAATAAATCGAAATGTCAATTTTTTTATAATAAGTTGGTTTACCTATTTAAAAAATATTACGATTTCGTAGATATCTAAATTAAATATTATTATAAGATAATATTACAAGGCGCCGCCGGAGAATTTCACAGAAAGCCATGGGTTTCGCCGGATCGTCTCCGGCAGTAGAATAACCCCACTTAGTTTGTTTCGCCGGATCTTCTCAGTTGTGGCGTATTGGTTCTGGTGGTACCACTAAAGCGCGTTCGTCGATATACTTATGGTCCTTTTAAATAATAACATACTCAAAGGACCGAACTTAGACTTTTTAATCATAGATATGAAAAAAAATGTATTTTCATACCTGACAGCTTTGAGGCTAAAGCTATAAACACTATTATAATAAGCAACAATAACCAAATAAACTGAATTAATTTGAAATAGTAAATTTTAACCCAAAAATTTTGGGTTGGGCCAAAATATGTTTTGACTATCTGCCGTGTGGTTTCCGGCTTAGAATAACTAGACCACCCCATGTCTTCCCATGGGTGTCGTAAAAGGCGACTAAGGGACATAATGGCTAATGGATGGGCAGTAGCATCTATTAGCTCAACATTTGCATCTTACTGCGATCACCAATCCGTCTGCCAAGCGTGGTGATTATGGCAATATCCCTCCACGATCCTGGCTTGCCAAGGTCTATTAAGAGGAGGCCCATGTTCAGCAGTGGACGTCAACGGGCTGATAAGATAAAAGAGGACCCGACCCTATCATAAAGAATTCATAAAAAAAAGAATGAATGAAATTTACCATTTTGCTGACTCACATTTTAAGTTTTAAGTTAAGTTTTGATTTATAAATTAAAAAAAGAGAGATACTTAACAAAATATTAAAATGACGTCACAGGTCACTAGAATTTGATTTCTATACCTACCACAAATTGTAATTTGGATTATATAAACTAACAAACCGCATCTACACAACATTAACAATTAACAAAAATATGCCGCCCGAACAGGGACTTGAACCCTGGACCCTTGGATTAAAAGTCCAATGCTCTACCGACTGAGCTATCCGGGCTCTGGAAACCAATTCGAAATATTTAATTACAACATACGCTCTATATAAAACTTAAGATACATTGTATATTTTTTTACTTAGTTACTAACCAGAGAATAAGTACCTACCTATGTTAAAAATTAATTGGTTTTCAACTCTATTATATGCCCATAGTGTTCAAAATATGATGATCACAGTTTGTCTAAGGTTACCAAATATTCTTATGTTTTTAATTGAATATTTACTTAAATAATATAACCACAATTGTTTTATAGCCAATTGTTTAAACTTTTGACAACAAATGAGGTAGATTTAAAATTTTAATCTGATTATTATCGCGGCAGGCCGAGACGAAGATGGCGGGACGAGCTTGACTCCTACCGTAGGAACGGCCGGCACTCGCAAAAGACAGAGTTGTGTGAAAAAGGGAGAGGGAGGCCTTTGCCCTGCAGTGGGACAACACAGGCTAGTTAGATTAGATTATTTGTTTTAGAATGCGCATTCAAACAAAATCATCATCATCATCAGCTCGTAGGTATAACGTCCACTGGCTACTAACCGTCCAGTGTATCGCACATTTTAATCTACGCGATAACCTTTATTATTATAGCAAGACTGGTTTACTTATATTGTGTTTCAGGACTGTTGTCCGAAATGTTCTACTAAATGCAGGCTTCATTTCAAAGATTATCATAGTAGGTATTATGTTTATTTTTGGGCAGACATTTTTGCAATGGATGTAAACGGACTGTTGAATTAATCATTAACCCATTTAACGTGCACTGCCTGAACATGGCACGAGGGAAGGTTTTGCCATAGTCACCACGCTTGGCAGGCGGGTTGGTGACCGCAGTATTATGTTGTTACACACAAGAAAAAGCTGCTGCTCGTTCCCAGTTCTACTATTGTTATAGATGATGTTATAACAATCGGGACCAACGGCTTAACGTGCTTTCCGAGGCGCGACAGGTAGTCTCTCAGCCAAACAGACCCGGAAAGAAATCTTAGAATGTATGTACACAAAGATTTTCTTGTCTGGCGTGGGGATCGAACCTACGACCTCCGAGATTTAAAGCGAGCAAACTAGCAAACAAATTAGTATAATATATACAGAAAAATAACCATAAATTAGTTGGTTTCACATTTAGTCTGTCTGTAAACTCCGAAACGGCTGGACGCCGCGCGCCGTACAAAAACGTCCTTAAATTAAGTCATTATCATAATATTAGATGAAAGATGTATTTTTTAATAAGTAGTAGCAGATGTTGGTAATTCACCTGATAATCATTAGGAATAGTGTCTATCATATTACTTGGCTGCGGTATTATCAAGGCTGAGTTTAAAAATATTTGATTTTTACCTATATTTATCATAAATTTCAGGCAGTTTAAAAAACAGGTAATAATTATCTATTATATCTACGCCCAATAAGTTACTTGACTTGTTACCTGTAATAAGATAGTGAAATAATTAAAAATAAAACAGATTTAGATCCTTTTTTTTACGGACCGACTTATGGATTTAGCCACGAGGCTTTATCTACTTCACCGGCAAAAGGCCATGGAGGTTGATAAAATATATACCTACTCAAAAGTAAACCATGGTTTTGTTTGACAAATAAATAACGTCTGTCCTTCTTTTTTAAAATAACACAGACAATTCAACGCGTTTTTATAATGGCGGCGACGATCTGATGGCACAAACCGAGTCATCTTTATCACATTAGCCAACGCACACGTCAAGAAACTCACGCCATTCACAAAAACCAAAGAAAAAATAAGCAAGATATAAGCACACCTTTTTTACAATTAATCAAAGCAAAAAAAACCATCCAAGAGTTTAAAAAGTTTGCACCGATGCATTGACGGACCTCCTTTCAACGAACGTCAAAGTGACAGTTGATTTATGGTTTTCCATTGTGGCAACACAGCGTTCGTTATGGCGCGAAACTCATTTATATTACTAATGACATTTTGAGATATTTAAAATGGCGGATAATAATGCGCGGCAAAAAGTTTATTTTTATAGTTTTTTTTGTTGCGATTATTATTATTGTGTTTGTGATTAATTTTTGCGTTTGTTGGCCTTTGGCTTTGCGATTGCAATTACTTGATACCTAATTGACTGCTAAGATGTACAATGCTTTTAAATAATGATAACTTATTTGATTTTAACAAAAAAACAGTAATATGAAATCGGTTAATTGTGGGTTGGACTCGCAAATTGTTAGGGGTTTTCGCTAAACGCATTCCCTCCACCGCGAGGAGGCATGTAACATTATACTTGTAATAAAACTGGAGATTGTTTGTTTGTTTGCTTTAACGCGCTTATCTCTGTCAAGAACATAATGTTTAACATAAAAAAATGTAGGTTACAACATCCATCCATCCATACACACTTATAAGTACGCAACGACTTTCGCGTTTATAATATAAGTAAGGAGTACCTAAGGATTGATTGACATAATATTGTAATAATAGCTACCAGGTTATTAAAACTACTAGCTCTCCCGATCCTTAGTTTCCTAATAACCTTCCGAGGCCCTCGTAGACCCGAAGTCCGAGAGGCCCGCGAACTGTAAAGTAGAGCTACAGTTGCACAAAACTCCCATAAAAAATATCGCAATCCCTCAAACCCGCAGCCTCTTGCGCAGGTTGCTTAGTTTGTAGTTTATAAAACCTTTGTGCCCAGTGAAGTAGCAAATGCCAAGTGGCTACATAAAAGTCTAGGTGAATAACCTTCCGCCTTACCTAAACACATTGAAACGGCTTAACTGGCGCGTCTTAAGAGTTTTGTAATAGTTAAAACCATTATAGGTATATAAGTAACAGTGAGTGAGTAAGTTAATACATTATTATAATTACTAAAATAGACTAGAAGAAATGTTAAACTAATGATAATGCTTGGCTTGGGTTCAAATCTCGGGCTGTGTAAGTGCACTGATGTTTATTGAATACTAGCTGCGCCCCGCGGTTTTACCCGCGTTACTCGGCCCCAATGGGTCGGAGCGTGATGTTTTGTAGCCTATATTTTAATCCATCGTAAAATCTATCCCGGTGCAAAGTTTCAGCTAATTCCGTTCAGTAGTTTTTGCGTGCAAGAGTAATAAACATCCATCCGTCAATCCATCCATACTTACCAACTTTCGCGTTTATAATATTAGTAGGACCCACGTAGCTCGAGTTCCCGAAAGAACTTCATAATTAAATAATTAGCCTATGTTACTCCTGGAAAAGGTAGCTTTCTAATGGTGAAATAATTTTTGAAATCGGTTCAGTAGTTTTGGTTGGAGCCTACTCAATGCAAACAAACAAACAAACTCTCACTAGCTTCCCATTGGCTAGGGTGTCGGACTTGCGATCATGTGGTCGCCGGTTGGATCCCCACCCATTGCACTACCGACGTGAACCATTTTAGCTTATCACGAGAGGTTAACAAGAATACTAGACTGCAAAACTGTGCTAGTACCTAATCTTTTATAAAAAAAGATCTAACATAGTCAAATCATGTAGCATTACTTAACTGGGGAATCTAATTAACCTCAATCAAAATGTTCAAAGCAAATCCTTAACCTAATATGAAATTAGTTGCTATTCCAACTTGAATTCCTATTCTCATTCTCAATTTCACTACACATTCAGTATATTATATCAAGGCTTGATTTACATAATCACATCCATTCTATATGTATAAGCTTATGCTGACGTCGTTCGCTTAAATTTCGTTAACAAACTTTAGTTTCAACTTCTTTTTTTTTATGATTACTAGCAGAGTTTTGCAATCTACTAGTAAAGGCGGAAACATATTGTAAAAACGCGACGCGACCTGATGAAACGCGACGCGTGTTTAGTTGAATCAAATGTATAGTTTTCTATAGACCACACTATGAACACGTGGCGTCGCGTCGCGTCGTGTTTATAGTGTGATTCTGGTCTTTAGAAAACATTTCGACTCAACACGCGTCGCGTTTCATCAGGTCGCGTTTATGTTTCCGCCTTTATTCTTGTTAACCCCTCATGCTAAGCTAAAATGCTTGTGTTACGAGTGGGTTCACGTCGGTAGTGCAATGGATAGAGTTCGAACCGGCGACCTCAAGATCAAAAGTCCGACGCCCTAGCGATTTAACTACGGCCGCTTAAGCTAAAATGTAAGATTAATTTTACGGTCTGATTGGTTGATGAACTACCCTCCGTGCCTCGGAATACACATTAGCCGAGTTAATGTATGCCAAGGAATGGGCAGCAGCGTTTCCCTGTATATAACGATATAATACTGCGCTCACCAACCCGCCTGCCAAGAGATGTGATTTTGGCAAAACCCTCTCTCGGGAAAGGCAGTTCAGCAGTGGATGTTATATGGGCTTATCTGCACCAATAATAATAAATCTTATTCAGCGTCGAGATCGAACCAACCAACATCATCATCATCATCAGCCCGTAGGAGGAGGGTATTTGTCATAGTCAACATGCTTGCGGATTGGTGACACAGGTCGCTGCTGCCCGTTCCCTGATAAACGCTTGTTATAGATGATGGTATAATAATAGGGACCAACTGGCTGCTTTCCGAGGCACGGTGGGTAATCCCTCAACCAACTATACCCGGAAAGAAATCTTAGAATTTACACCGTCCAGCGTGGGGATCGAACCCACGACCTCCGAGACATGAATCGAGACTTTACCGCTACGTCACCGAGGTTGACACTAATATCTCAATAAACTTGTATCTAAATAAATTAGTTTGTTGAAGTGGCAATGGACATGCCATATAGCACGGAGAACAGATCTCAAATGGAGACCGCGGATCGGCAAGCGTAGCGTAGGACGTCCACCCACTAGATGGAGGGATGATCTGGTTAAGGCCGCGGGATCACGGTTGATGCAGGCCGCTTCTAACCGTAACAACTGGAGATCTATAAGGGAGGCCTATGTCCAGCAGTGGACGTCCTACGGCTAAAATGATGATGATAATGATCTATGTAAACAAGACTCCAAAACCGAGTAGGTATGTTACATACTACAACAACGATCATGAATCGAAAACCCATTCAAAAGTACTTCAATACGAAATTATCTCAGACACAGTCAAAACGGCCCGATCCTTCCCTTTCAAATCACCCATAAAAGCACCCTTCAAACAACCTGCCATACGAATTTCAACCTTATTTAGTAACACACAAGAATCACCATTTAAATATTGTCTGCTAACATTTTTGGCAGCATTGAATAGGCAACGTGGCATACGAAGCGATTTCAAATCGACTTTTTTTTTCATGCAATCGAGAACCGATGCATCGGTTAATCGAATAGTCAGAATGATTCCGTATCGATGCTGTTACAATCGATTAGAATCGGGAAATATAAGATTGGCAGGTAGGACAGGGGTAGTGTCAAAATTGGTTTCTGTCTTTGGTTTCATTATGGGGTGACAGGTGACATGCTTTTTTTTCTGTATCATCCCGCTTACTTCCAATGCTGAACATGAGCGTTCTCTTTAACAGATCATGGATAGCCAGGGTTGTAGAGGGTCCATAATCTCCACGCCTGGCAGGCGGAATGGTGTTCGCAGTAAGATGAGAGTATCATTAAGTTGGTAGATGCTGCCTTAGTCGCAAGAACCCCGTAAGAACTACTTAATTAAATATACCCTTCCTCAATCATTTACCGAGGAAGGCTGCAAACCCTGAAAAAAAAGTTCAAATCGGACCAGTAGTTTCTGAGATTAGCGCGTTCATGCAAACCAACAAGCTCTTCAGCTTTATATATTGATATGGATGTCCAATTCCTAATAGAGGTCAATGGCTATAGGTATATAATTCACATATTAGTAGGTATATACCTACGTTTTTTGGTATGGAAAGACAGCCATCTTCTTTCAAAGTGCGATAAGATTACAAATAATTACACGTTCCTTGCTTTTATTATTTAAAATACTTAATCAGGGTCGGATTTAAGGGATATAGGTATCCGAAACTACCTCGGCGGGGCTCCACAATAGAGGCCCCCCTACAGTAGAGACTTCGAAACAAAATATCTTTTGAACTGAGCTATGTAATTAGTAAATTACTTACTCTTTTCATGTTTTTCGCTTCATTACTTTTACCTACAGTACTTTGTAGGAATACGATAATATGAAAATCTGTTCCAAAAAAAATATTTTAATTGAAGAAAGTAATTTGTAGTCCTGGGGCCCCCACGCCTTTTTTGCCCCTAAGCCTCTAAACCTCTAAATCTGGCCCTGATTCGTGTAACAAATATTGGACGTCATTATAATTACTGCAAAAATAATAAAATATAAAAGCGCATAATAGATAGATGCTTTATTTCATTCGTAAACAGTAATATAGAAGTTATGTGATAAACAGAGTATTACCAGGTGTGTGTCACTTAATTGTATGTTTTTACCAAACTGAGATTAGCGCTGATCTCAGGAACAATTGATCCGATTTGACAAATTCTTTCAGTGTTCGATAGCCTCCGGAGTTACGTGAGAATAGAATAATAGCATGTAGTTTTCGACAAACGTCTGCGAAGACTTTATGACCTGAATATGACTAACTTTATTCGTTTGTCATTGTGGTTTCAAACTTGTTAATACTTTACAATACACTCAGTTTCTTTCTTCCAAAACACTATCTCAGAACCATGGGCGTACAGAAAGTGGGGGCAGGGAGGGTCAAAACCCCAAGTTCTATATCATCCAGTACAGCTAATACTTGTCGTATATACATAGTCTTTTCGTTTTGTATAAGCCCTCCCGATCGTTAGTTTGCAAAGAACATACCAATGCCCTCGTAGACCCGAAGTCCGAGAGGCAACTGTCGTTTTACTTTACAGTTCGCGGGAACTGTAAAGTAAAACGACAGTTGCACAAAACTGTCCTAAAATCTAAAAGTCATAATTCGTCTCTCCCTCCGCCAGCGACCGCTCTGAGCCGAGGTCCAAGTCCCACAGGAAAACCCATTTATTATTTATTTATTTAAAATCCATTTATTAAAGCTGGAGGCTGGAGCTCTGCTCACCTTTATGCCCGGTTATGTAGCAAAAGCCTCGTGGCTAACTACATATGTCCGTCTAAATACAAAATAAAACGTCGTCTATAAGTTATAGACATGTCACATTTCCCTTTAGTCCTGGACGTAAAGTTTCGTTGCTCCCCTCTGACCAGAAGCTAGATACGCCCATGAGAACAAGAACCTTTTTTGGCACAATATCGGATCGTGGGACATAAAACATATTAATTTCTGATAAAGAACAGAAATATACGACAAATTGAGTTGCAGAGTGATAAATGAATACATTAGTGAATAATACCTACCTGTTTATCATTGATTTAAGTATAACCTCCTTTCGCTTTTAGTCTCAGAGGTCGTGGGTTCGATCTCCACCCCGGTAAATATATATTTGTGTAAATACAAAAAAATCTTACCTGGTCTGAATGGTTGAGGAACTAGCCTCCGTGCCTCGGACAGCACGTTAAGCCTTTTGTCCCGATGTCCCGTTATACATAATTAATAATAACACACACTTAAAGGAAGAACTCTCCAGAACTTTAGACTATTACATCTATACTAATAATAAAATTATAAAGAGGAAAGATTTGTATGTAAGTATGCTTGTAACGAATAGGCTCAAAAAGTACTGGACCGATTTAAAAAAATCTTTCACCATTTGAATGCTACATTATCACTGATTAATATAGGCTATATTTAATTATGAAGTTCCCACGGGAACGGGAGTTACGCGGGTGAAATCGCGCGCGGGAAGCTAGTCATAGATAAAAAAATAAATTGTATTTTACGTATACCTGACAGCTTTTACGCTAAAGCTATACAAACCATTAATTATTATTATAACTATGTACCTATACCTAATAACTAAACTAAATTAAGTAATTTTAAATATTACCTATATTAATAAGAATAAGGATTACGTATTTTTTTTGTTTTTGTCTTATTCAAGTGAGCAGGCAAGTCTTTCCTTAACATACTATAATACTGCGGTCACCATCCCGCCTTCCAAACGTGGTCACTATGGCAAAATCCTCCCTCGTGAGTAGGCCCATGTCCAGCAGTGCCCGTTAAACGGCTTGATAATTAATTCAACAGTCCGTTTACATCCACTGCAAAAATGACTGCCCAAAAATAAACATAATATTATGATAATCTTTGAAATAAAGCCTTCATTTAGTAGAACATTTCGGACAACAATCCTAAAACACAAGAATATAAGCCGTCTCGGTTTAATAATAAATGTTATCGCGTAGATTAACATGTGCGATACACTGGACATTTAGGTACTGCGACATACAAGTTTGAGATACACTGGGTTATAATGAAGTTTGAAGCGGCCGGGGCCTAGGCTTATGCTAGGTGTAGGCTGGGCAGCGCTAGGTGCCATTTGCCAAACCATTAGACGTAGGACTATTGTTTTTTCAGTTTGCTCCTGATAAGTTCATGATGCATTAAGTGCTCGATTCCAACTCATACGTTAAGTACGTATGTATTGGAATCGAGTAGGCATACATAACATTGTTCTAGCTAGGGTAGGTACCTATAATATATCTAAATAACAAGGGCGCAGTAATAGAAGCTCGCACAGGGCGCAGAAAGGCTATTTACGGCACTGAGACTAGGGCGTCGGACTTGTGATCTTGAGGTCGCCGCCGGTTTAAACCCCACCCATTGCACTTCCGATGTGAACCCACTCGTTACACAAGCAGAATAAAGAGCATAAAGAGAATATGCGAGTAGAGTGCCAAACTCTGCTAGTATTTGTAGAGCTAATTTACGACTATTGCATTACTATTTACATTATTATTGCATTATTATCTAAATTTCGCGAAAATTTCGTTTAATAACGGCTCCGAAATGAAGGTGCGATATTTAGTTAGCCACGAGGCTTTTGCTACTCCACCGGGCATAATTATACCCAGTGTGCCACTGCCTTAATACTCTATTATACACATTCTTAATTTTATTCGTTTTCTTATGAATATGGATACAGTTATTACCATGACGCATAATCCGGGGACAGATAGACTGACATGTTGTTAATACCGAGTTTGTAAACAATGATATCAAAACTATGTTCCCGTGTAAGGCTTAGATAGAACCATTGCTCCGTAAATGCGACATCTGAATATATTACGAATGAAGTGAATGAAGTACTCTTTATTGCAAAATAAAAATAATAACACAAACAATAGATAATTATAACAGTTATACATATTTTGCAATTGGCGGCCTTCTCGCTAAAAGCAATCTCTTCCAGGCAACCGTATGCCGTGGATGGACCAAATAGTAGAAGGAATGGGGTAGCAAAAGGTGTACGTTAGGATAGAATTAAGTTTATGTTCACACCTGCCTTTAGCCGTAACATATATATTATGTTACGGCTAAAGGTAGGTGTGAACATAAACTTAAGATTAGCCGGCTAACCCTAGGTCTGGCCGACCACATGCGGTTAAACTTAGATCAACCTCTATAAGTCCCTGTTCAACTCCATTGGTCTAGGTTTAGGTTTTTTTTTTGTAACCACCCCAACACCTTTTATGCCGTGCATAGGTAAAAACCTAGAATATCACGACGCAAACTAACATGTTATCGAACTTTAGCTGCTTCTCGAAGATAAACCTAAGTTTATCCGGCTAATCTTAAGTTTATGTTCTCACCTACCTTTAGCCGTAACATATACATGTGCAGACTTACTCCGCGTACAAGTACGCATTATAAGGCTGTTGTTAAATTACTTGAAGTATATGGCTGTATATCTACATATATAAGGACTATGTTATACAATATTTATACAATTGATAAATTGGTGGAATGCGGTGGCATTTTAAGGCGCAAGTTTTCAAACCGTAGAGTGTATAAGACACTGTACCGATGATATATGATCTAGACGTCCTTCTAATTTCATGTAGTGTTATTTTTATACAGTTTACCACACAAACTAGCATATTATACTTCGATTATAACCAACATTTTATAAAAAAACTTTCGACACGTGGGTATTCCTTTCACGTCCTCCTAGTGTAGGGTTGCTTTTTTTTAGGTCTAATAGGCCACCAATTATGAAGCACCATGATTCTAGGATTATTATTTATTGGATCCAATTTCTTGCTTGCGCACGTATCTTGGTGTGCGGGGCCCCCCAAATCGCGGGGCCCGTAACATTTGCTACTCTTGCTATATGGCTAATCCGGCACTGCTATAGCCTTCCTCATTAAATGGGCTATTTAACACTGAATTATTTTTTCTAATCGGACCAGTTTTTCCTGTGCGCGTTCAATTAGACAAAACTTTTCCGCTATATATATTACTAGCTGCGCCCCGCGGTTTTACCTGCGTTACTCTGCTCCAGTGGATCGGAGAGTGATGTTTTGTAGCCTTTATGTTTATCCAGCGTATAATCTATTCCGGTGCCAAATTTCAGTCAATTCCGTTCAGTAGTTTTGGTGTGAAAGTGTGACAAACATCCATCCATCCATCCATACTTACAAACTTTCGCGTTTATAATAGTCGGATAGTAATTGGCGATGACTATGCAGTCAAATATTTCGGTTCGTTTTCATCACGTTTGTATTTAATTTATCACTGATCTCACCGATGGTTATCAAGATTAGCATACCTTACATTTGTTTTAACCACATGCATAATTCGTATCTGTTTATGTCCAGTTTTCTACGAAAATTACTTTATTAAAGAGGAATATATTTAGCTAGCATAGATAGTATCAAACCGGGTTGTGGGTACCCAAAAATGCGAATGCCTAGATTTAGCAGATTAATAGCTCAGATCAAATTAAAAGCGTTGCGAGTGACGCACTGAAGCCGGTACAACTCTGCCTTGGCGTTTAAATAGGTACAAAGGTTACTCGAGTACCAGAACTATGCTTTAACTAGTCAGACAATCTGTCACAGCGTCAGGTACTTAATGTCATAATAAAAATGCCAAATTGTGTCTTAAAAGCCTGTAGAAATTAAAGGTCAAGGTAATTTTTATATATTTGTAGACCACAAGTCCGAGAGGCCCGCGAACTGTAAAGTAGAGCGACCCCCTAAAATACTAAAAGTCATAATTCCTCAATCTCATCGCCAGCGACCGCCCTGAGCTGAGGTCCAAGCCCCACAGGGGGCGGCCTCTTGAGCAGGTTGCAGTTTTTAAACTATTTATTAAGGCTGGAGCTCTGATCGCCTTTACGCCCGGTGAAGTAGCAAAAGCCTCATAGCTAACTACGAAAGTCCAAACGAAAAAAATAATGACCTGATGACTAACTACATAAAGTCCGTACGATAAAAATGGACGGTGTTGTTAATAAATAGTAAAGAAAGAAATTACTTTTACCCATTTCTCAGCCCTAAAATTATAACAAAACCCCACACACTCCTATATAGCTGCACACACAATTATACAAGCATTATCACATTCAAGGAATACGGTCTCAAAACCACTCTTAAGGTCGAGAGTGTGTAATAAAAGTGGGGCAGCCATCCGTCTGGGTTTATCCGGATTCATCCCATTTTAGGTACACGACCGTTAAATGTAAGTTGTGTTTGTATATAGCGGCCGTAGCCCAATAGTGCGTCGGACTTGTGATCTTGCGGTCACCGGTTCGAACCCCACCCATTGCACTACCGACGTGAACCCACTCGTAACACAAGCTTTTTTTTTCGGACGGACATCTGTAGTTAGCCAGGAGGCTTTTGCTACTTCACCGGGCATAAAGGCGAGCAGAGCTCCAGCCTAGATAAATCGTACAAAAGCATTTTAGCTTAGCACGAGGGGTTAACAAGAATACTAGTAGACTGCAAAACATTGCAAGTAATCTTTTTAGAAAAAAAAAATGTCTCTCGACCGGGCCTCGGTTATGCGTTAACAAAAGGAAGGGAAATAATTAACCAAAAGGAGGAACGATATAGTATAGTTATATATAGTTTGTATAAAAATATGTACTAAACATAATTTAACTTCAAACTTTTACTGACAGATATTTATAACAATATCATCATCATTTCAGCCGTAGGACATCCACTGTTGGACATAAGCCCCCCTCATAGATTTCTAGTTGTTGCGGTTAGAAGCGGCCTTCATCCACCGTGATCCCGCGGCCTTAACCAGAGATAAAAATATGATACGGAAAAAAATTTACTGTTGTGTCTATGTTATTTAGTATTTTTTATTTAAACCATTATATTATGTTAAATAAAATGATTACTTCCTTACTAATATTATAAACGCGAAAGTTTGTAAGTATGTATGGAAGTATGTTTATTACTCTTTGTACATTTCTTAGTAAAAAAAATATTACCTATATAAGTTATTATTAAGGCCTACTGGCAAGTAGGCCTTAATAATTTCAGGCTTCAGGTGTTTTCCTGTGTTTCAACACAGGAAAACACCTGAAGTTCAAGCAAAATGACTAAGTATATTTTGACCGATATCTTTGTAAATTATCCAAACTGTATACTTTTTGTAAAATCGGACCAATCCAGGGATATCCGAACGAATGGCCACCCTAAATAAAACGCATTCTTAAGTCGCACTTGGCGATAATCATGCAGCAGTGTATGACTCATTTCCTAGAATGGGTTTGGGTTATGGACGGGTCAGTTTTGAGAGGTCACACTTTTGAGACCGTTAAAAACCTTTTTTTATATCATAAAGTAGCTTCCCGCAGTCCATTTGACCCGCGTAGTTCCCGTTCCCGTGGGAACTTCATAATAAAATATAGCCTATGCTACTCCTGGATAACGTACCTACCTTTTTAATCGTAATATTTTGAAAGTGGTCAAGTAGTTCTGGAGCCTCTTTTTTTCTTTTTTTTTTTGTTATTCCGCCCACCGCCGCTGCAGCATATTCGCGCGCTGGCGGTGGGATATGCGGGACTCGCCCTCTCCATAGCGTGGTTTACTAAATTGATACCACGAGAAGAGGACCCTACACCACTAAAACTTCTTCGATCCGCCGTTGGCGGGGGCCGGGTGCGCATAAGCCGACCCCCCGACGGCACCCGCAGCCAATGTGGCACCGCGGGATCTCCTCGGCCATTATTACAATGGCCCATTTGCCCAATTATAGGGACGCCCGGAGGGTCGAGGCGTCCCTACTCCTCATGGGTCAGCTTCAAAGGGAGCGAGGCCCATGTGCCCCACTCCCCGAGGCCGAGCCTAGGGCGGTAGGTGGCGGGTAAGTAGTTCTGGAGCCTATTCAATGCAAACAAACAAATAATCAAATCATTTCTTTTTATAATATTAATAAAGATACGGTAAACAAACTTGCGGCTACCCAGAAGGTATCGCAACGATTATTCCCGTCACGGAAATGGATTCAACGACCTTGGATGGATGTAGATAATTATTTCCCTATTATATTATAACATTACCCCTGAGTAACAAAGGTTATTTTTACTTCTGACGTTCCCACAGGAACCGTAAAACCGCGCGCATGACACTAGTAAGCAATAAAAACTCAGTTACTAAGTTAGTATATTATTATGTTTACTAGTTGTCAAATATACAGATTTATGAACTTCAAAATAGGTAAAATTGATTAAAAAAATTATTATATTCTTAATTACTTCACCGGGCACTGATTCTTTGATTTTAGGGGTTCGGGAGTAGTTGGTAATTCATCTGGACAAGGCAGCCTTTCTCGCATCGACAACTGCTTATTGCAACTCAAATTGTATGCGTCTATCACAACTTTTGCTATCCCAAAAGACACATCCCTGAATATCTGGTCAGTTTCTTTGGGAAAGCAAAGAGCGCCAGTTGCTAAACCTCCTAAAGTAGCAAAGAACAGTCTCCTTGATAAACTCCTTCCAGAACCTATGTAATAGCCAGCTAAAGATCCAAAAGTTACAGCTCCTTGTCTGACTCGCAAATTATCTGGACTCCTCATATATTTGACAAACTCTTTAAACTTCTTGCAGATTTCTTCACAAACCTCACTTTTCATTAAAGCCAGTTCTTTCTTCATACCATGCAAGGATTCAGTCCATTCTTTGCGCCATTTTTTAACTGAAGGGTATAAGTATTCATGGGCAATTTTGATTTTATATTTGGGGCACTTTTCTTTGTCAGCTAAAAAGTCTTTGTAATCATAATGTGGGCTTTCGTAAATAGGGAGTTCTTTGTATTTCATGGGCGGAGGTTTCTTGGGAGCTGTTTCGATAGGACCAGCAGCATTTACTACAGGTATTAGCATATCTTCTGCACCAACTAAGCCCTTTTTCAGAGCTTGGATCCATAGGTTTCCTATGAGGTAAAAATCTCCTGAGCAACACGTTTTGATTATGTTTTGGACACCTTTGTCATGTTGGACAATGACAGTAATATCTCCTGCGTCGGTTATTTTATTCCTTTCGGGTATTGGCATTTTATAATTTTGCTTATAAAAAAAACTGTTGTGTTTGGGTAACAAAAAAATGACAACTAAAAAGTGATTTGACAATGTCATAAATTGTCAGTGCCATTAAGATTTTTTTTTGTAACTTGGAATTGTCTATGACGAAAAGATTAAAAAGATTTGATATAAACACATATTGCAAACAATTTGAGGAGGAAAGCATAATATATAATTTGTAATTTCATATAGATGAGAAGATTAAATGGTAAAGAATTCACTTCTAAAGAATGCCAACTCACTGCGACTCGAATTACTTATTGTGGTAATAACTTATTAATAATAACTTTACCAAATGCTGTCGTAGTAAATCCTCGTGGCTTACCATAGCTGTCCATCCGAATAATCGGCAGACACATGCCGAAAACAAATTGGTGACTTATTAAAAAAGGACCAATCCTAAAGTTCCTACCTATAACCAAGAAGCTTGCATTAACAGACTGATGTTTGTGGAAGAAGCGAAAGATGTGTGCCACGATGGTGACAGGTTACTTTGTCTCTGCAAACCCCTATGAGAGAAAGGCGTGACGATATGTCATAACGTCCACTGCTGAACCCATGACTCATCCCGAGGAAGAGTTGAGGGTTAGTGACTGCAGTTTTATGTCGTTACACAGGGGAACACTGCTGCCCGTTCCTTGGTATACAATTGTTAAAGATGTTATTATAATGATCGAGACCAATAGCTTAACGTGCTTTCCGAGCCACTGAAGGTAGTTGCTCAACCAACCAGACCCAAAATGACGAGACTTAAAGTGTTAAGATTTATACCGTTACGCCGCGGCTGCTGACCATGTAAGATGTTTATCGCTACAATAAAATTAAAAACACAAACTTCGTTAAGCAAATCTAAATCCAGTGTTAATTGTTTATTTATAGATACTACAGTATTTAATTCCCTGAGCTAATTAACTGCTGTGTAAGTAATATAATTGAACAAGTGCACACTTTGATTCCCGAGAGATATTTGAACGAAATAATGCTGAAAGTTAAAATTGACTAAACATGGTGGCTCACGGTTTACGATTTTACATCTGAGTAAGACAGTCTACGTAGCGTAACGGTATTTGACTCGCTTTAAATCTCGGAGGTCGAGGGTTTGATCCTCACACCGCCGGACAGGAAATCTTTGTGTAAAGTCTAAAATTCCTTTTCAGGTCTAGTTGGTTGAGGGACTGCCCCTTCGTGTCTCGGAAAGCACGTTAAGCCCAATTGTTATAATATCATCTTTAATAATCGTATATCAAGGAATGGGCAGCAGTGCTTCCTTATGAGGTACAACATAATACCGCGGTCACCAACCCGCTTGCCAAGCGTGGTGACTATGGCAAATACCCTCCCCAGGAAGGAGGTCCATGTTCAGCAGTGGACGTTATACGGGCTTATAATGATGATGATGATGATGATCTGAGTGAGTGCATGGTTTTCTAAGATCAATTCCCACCTGGGAAATGGTTGACATTGGCGTTCAATAAGTAAATAATTCAAATTGGGTCTCTAAATCCCAAAGGCTTTTAAAATAAAAGACAGAGTTTCCGATATCCAATATTGTAATTTTGCTATGTGATATGCTTATTAATAATATATAAGCTATGAAGGTCAAAATGGTTTGTTTTTTTTTTAACAAAAGATTACTAGCAGAGTTTTTGCAGTCTACTTGTATTCTTGTTAACCCCTCGTGCTAAGCTAAAATGCTTGTGTTACTAGTGGGTTCACGTCGGTAGTGCAATGGATGGGGATCGAACCGGCGACCACAAGATCACATGTCCGGCGCTCAAGCCATTGGGATACGACCGCTTCATATTTTGAACATTCGAAATTATCTTACAGATAATATTATTGATCTATACGGCCTATCTTGGTGGTACACCTTATATTGCTAAGTTCAGTTCAACAGCCAGTTTATGTCTCTTAAGATACCTTGGCAAGCCATGGTCTTTGAGGGGTATTGCCATTTAATCACCACGCTTGGCAACCGGATTGGTGATCGCAGTAAAATGGAAACTAACTTTGAGCTGATAGATGCTGCTGCCCATTTATCAGTTGCATATCCCTTAGTAGCCACTTATGACACCCATAGAAAGATATGGGGTGGTTTATTCCAAGCCGGAAACCACACGGCAATTGCTGAGTAATTACTTGCAAAAAATATGAGCAATAATTTGGTCTTCCCCATTTGAAAGTTCCGTTCACATTCGCTCTATAAATTCTACTTATTAGTCTCCTTTAATTAATTCTCTGTATATACGATACTAGCGGCCCGGTCTTCGCACGGGTGGACTTTTATGGCCTATGTTACTCAAGGATAATGTCGCATTTTAAGGTGAAAGAATTATCGAAATCCGTTCAGAAGTTTTGACTTTATTCGAAATAAACAAACAAAAGTATTTTCAAAAAAAGAATGAAAGAACAGTATCTGTCCTCTTCGTAATAATATTAATATTAGTGTATGTATTATAACTATTTATCATTGTATGTATGTATTTAAGTATATGTGTAGTTATTGTATGTATGTATATCTACATACACACTATTCTTTATTTTCATATCTTCTTTCGCAGGTCTACTGCAAGGGATTTCGTTAGAAATAAGTAGTAGCTTTGTACATCGCCTTTTCTTTGCATTTTATTTACAATATTTCTTGTGTGTACATAAATAAAAAAAAAACAAGAAAAAAACATAAATACAAACTTTTCTTCTTATAATATTAGTATAAATAAACGAAACTGTTTCTCAACCAACAGTCGTTTCAGATAACTTTTTCTCTTGAAGTTTACGTCTGCTAAACACGCACTACCTACTTACAATACTTTGATGAGGCAATCGGAAAGTTTTGCGATTTGAAAAACAATTTTAGTTCTACCTACTATAGGTATAACTAAAATATTTAATATGGTATTAGTAACATATACCTACTCTACACAAAGCATACTGAAATTTATTATTGCATGGGACAGTTGAAAAGGTGGGTGACATCAAAGACAGTTTTAGTTGTCATAGTAGGTATTCTTGTTAACATACACTTTCATCATCATCAGCCTGTTGTCGTTCACTGCTAAACATAGGCCTCCGTCATCGATTTCCAGCGGGAACGATCGCTAGCGGCCTGCAAACACTGACTCCCTGCAACCTTTATGAGGTCGTCGGTCCATCGTGCAGGCGGTCGTCCTACGCTGCGCTTGCCAGTTCGTGTTCTCCACTCGTGAACCTTTCTGCTCTATCTGCGGTCAGTTCTTCGAGCTTTGTGTCCTGCCCATTGCCACTTCAGCTTGCTTATCCGTTGAACTTAAAGTTAGGTACTTGATACAATTTAATCAAAGTAATTTTTTTAAGAGACTTGGATATAACACTAGGTTCAAAATTGCACTTCGATCTTTATTCTGATTTTATTAACAAAACTTTTCAAATATTTGGCTTTTTCGTAAGACCCTAAAACGACTTTAGACATTCTGTCGGGGCTGACAGAATGTCTTTAATCTTTATACAAAACATTAATTCGTTCTCAACTGGAGCTCTTCTCGCCTTTATGCCCGGTGAAATAGCCTCGTGGCTAACTACATAATAATATGTCAGTCGGAAGGAAGAAAATTATGTTCTCTCGTCGTTAGTACCTATATGTATACCTAAATCACAACAATTACATTTAATCATCATCATCATCATCATCAACAGCCCGTTTAGGTCCACTGCTGAACATGGGCCTCCTCTTAACAGACATTGGCAAGCCAGGATCGTAGAGGGATATTGCCATAATCACCACGCTTGGCAGACGGATTGGTGATCGCAGTAAGATGTAAACCTTGAGCTCATAGATTGCCGTGTGGTCTCCGGCTTAGAATAGACCACCCCATGTCTTCCCATGGGTGTCGTAAAAGGCGACTAAGGGACATAATAATATGGCTGATGGATGGGCAGCAGCATCTATGAGCTCAAGGTTTACATTTAATAAAAAAACCAAATTAAAAAAGACACATTTTATTATAAAAACCTATATATAATCAGAGACTATATAAAAGTCTCTGATATAATGTTAAAAATATTGTTCTTAATTAAGTATTTAAAAAAAATGAACTTAAATGTGTTATGCATCGTAAATGACGTATAACAAGCGCGAATTATTTGTTTTCTTTACTAATAAATAGTGTTGCCAGGTCCGATTTGTTATAAATCGATACATGAGGTCAAAAAAATCGGGATTTAGGTTGCAGATCGGGACAGTAAACAAAAAACAAGGGGTTTTTAAGTCTGGGTTTAATTTATTGCGTTTTAAACTACTAGTCCAAGTATAGTAGGTATTATATTAATTACCTAAATTAAATATGTATTTAATCTTTTTTAATTTTTTGATTAATCGGTACATCTCGGACTCTGTGTAACTCCACCTGCACTCTAAGGGACCAGTCCGAGGCCACCACCAACGCCATAAATGTGGCAGAGTTTTGGTCACAACAATTTAAAGGAATCATCAACACGACGAAGAAGTTCTTCTTCGTCGTGTCGATGATTCCTTTAAATTGTCCCGATATAGCGTCCCGATCGGGTACAAATCGGGACGCGTCCCCAGACCCCTGAAAATCGGGACGTTCCGCGCAAATCGGGACACCTGGCAACACTGCTAATAAACTATTTCATTTTATTTCATTAATTAAGATTTAAATATATTCTCAAAACTTTCTGCCCACCCTATTTCTAAATAAAATCATATTTTTTCGTATACATTTTAACGAATAAATTGTGTACATTTTGATTTACTCAAAGGCCAAAATAATCCAGTCCTCAACTAAAATATTTCGCCTTCTATCTATTAAATAGGTACTATTTATTCGAAGGGCGATCACTAGGGCGTATCGAAGGCGCATTCCCAGTGTAAATTGACCTTAAGTCCTTGCTTTTCGGTTGAATTCACAAGTAAGTACTATGATATAGTCGACTACAGAAAAAAGGGCTAGGATTTTAACCGTATATGGTAAACTAACTTCAAGCGCGCGGTTTCACCTGCGTTACTCCCATTTCTGACAGCCTCCGTAGCGTAGCGGTATTTGGCTCGCTTTAAATCTTGGAGGTCGTGGGTTCGATCCCCACAGGACAGGAAATCTCTATGTAAATTCTAAGATTTCTTTCCGGGTCTGGTTGGTTGAGGGACTAGGCACCCTCCGTGCCTCGGAAAGCACGTTAAGCCCGTTGCTCCCGATTATTGTAGCATCATCTATAATAATCGTATATCAGGGAACGGGCAGCAGCGTTTCCTTGTGTGGCACAACATAATACTGCGGTCACTAACCCGCCTGCCAAGCGTGGTGACTATGGCAAATACGCTCTTCGACATTGGCCATAATCACCATGCTTGGTAGGTACCAAGCATGGTGATTATGGCCAATGTCGAATTCCGAACCATCGAATCGCTTATTTCAAAAAAACATCCACCAATGAATGCCCCTCATTCTTTTCCCGCGCTCGCTTATTCATGTGACAAATGTCAAGTATCCATACATTTACGTTTGCGATTTTTTGCTAGCAATCAGCGATTATTGTGGCATTTTGGCTAGGTCCTTTAACTTGCTAAGGTCTGTTAAGAGGAGGCCCATGCATGTTCAGCAGTGGACGTAAACGAGGTGAATCGCCAGCGATCGCCCTGAGCCGAGGTCCAAGCGCCACAGGGGGCGCCCTCTTGCGCAGGTTGCTTAGTTCGTAGTTTTTTAAACCATTTATTAAGGCTGGAGCTCTGCTCGCCTTTATGCCCGGTGAAGTAGCTAAAGCCTCGTGGCAAAATAAGTATGTGCGTCCGAATAAAAAAGTGAGACACTTCAAAATGGTATGGAACCCTTAGTGCGCGAGTCCGACCCGCACTTGGGCGGTTTTTCTTAACGTACACAACCTTCCTTTTCTATGATCGCATGTTATGCGCTCGTAACAAGTTTGTACAGTTCAAGTTTAAATACCGTGACAACGATTGTAATAGAGACGAGTGACATAACAATAGACTTACTTAAAGAGCAGTGGCGTAGCTATCGTAGGGCCAGGTGCAGTGCACCAGGGCCCCGGACTTCAGGGGGCCCTCTAACTGAAGCTTTGAAAAGAGCGGGTCGGCCAACTCGCTAGCTCTTGAAGCTATGCACCGGGGCCCTTGCCCACCTAGCTACGCCTCTGTTAAGGAGTAGACACTGACAGAGTCATCATCATCAACAGCCCATTTAGGTCCACTGCTGAACATGGGCCTCCTCTTAACAGACCTGGGGAAGCCAGGATCGTTGAGGGATATTAAAAAAAAAAAAAAAAAAACTGAAATAGTCAAAACATATTTAAGAAATTACTGTGTTAAATTTATAAAGTTTATTTGATTATTGTTACTTATTATAATAGTTTATATAGCTTAAGCCTAAAAGTTGTCAGGTATGAAAATACAATATTATTTATGTATTATATATAAGATAATATTATATTTTCATACCTGACAGTTAATGGTTTAAGAAAACTACAACATTAATCTATTGTAGATTTATTAAGGCTGGAGCTCTGCTCGCCTTTATGTCCGGTACACTAGCAAAAGCCTCGTGGCTAACTAGGTATGTCGGTCCGAAAAAATAGATTATAGTTTTACTTCGAAGTAAGAAACCTTTATATTCTTAATATATCATTAGACCGGTAACCACCGGAGCGTACAGAGGAAATAAAAAGTTAAACAAACAAACAAAATTGTACACTTTTATATTGTATCGGAAAAATGTTTTATTGTTTGTGTTAAACTAGCTGACCCGCGCGTTTTACATGCGTTTTTTATATTGTAAAGATATAATGGTTGTAGGCAAAGGTCTTCGCGATTCCTTCCAAGCATCCCTATCGTTGGCATGTTGTGGCAACGCAGTACCTTCCGATGCCCTCGTAGACCCGAAGTCCGAGAGGCCCGCGAACTGTAAAGTAGAGCGACCGTTGCACAAAACTCACCTAAAAAAACTAAAAGCCATAATCCCTCAATCTCCCCGTCAGCGACCGCCCTGAGCCGAGGTCCAAGTCCCACAGGGGACGCCCTCTTGCGCTGGTTGCTTAGTTTGTAGTGTTTAAACCATTTATCTAGGCTGGAGCTCTGCTCGCCTTTATGCCCGGTGTAGCAAGTAGCAAAAGACTCGGGGTTAATTTCACAAGTCCGCCCAAAAAAAAAAAATGCAACGCAGTCGTTTTTGTGGTCGCCCAGTGGTCGAAATTCGAGCATAGTTAAAACAAGAAAAACGATAATAATAATAAACGATTTTTTTTTAATTTGGTGTCAATAATCTGCCATTTTGTTTCTTTTATTTTGATATACTCAGTATCACTCTCACAGTAAACACAAATCTAAGGACACCTCTCAAGCTAAAATCCACTAAGGCGTTCAGGCTGCAGAGCGTGCCAAGCAATTTATACCTACATACATATACTCTCGAAAAACATAACCCTCCTTCTGACGCAGTCGGGTAAATATTTAGCGTGCTGAACTCCTTCTCTATACTATAATATGTCTATGAAAACCTTTTATATGTTTATAAAAACATTGATAGTTTTAAGAAAAAAAGCGACACTCATAATATTAATACTAGATCTAAGCATAATCTCGTTTTACATGCTACACGTCTCCACAAACTTCCAAATAATGTAAGAGATCTTTCTACAAACAAGTTTAAACGATATGTCAAAGATAAATTATGTAAAAAGGCTTATTATAACATTTCTGATTATGTTAATGACAAAACTGATTGGGAGTGAGTTGCGCTGAAACAATACTGGTTTATTAATAATTGTAAAATAAAATTTAGTATAAAAAAGGATTCCTCTGAGTTTCTTGCCAGTTCTTCTCAGAGTCCCCACGTCCAGAACTGGTGGTAGAAAAAGAAAGGGACGCATAATAAGAACATGATTTAAAATGTGTCTAAATGAAAAAGGAATTTTTGACTTTGACTTTGACTATAAACTATAAGTGTGCGAAATTTCATAAAAGGCGTTACAAAGTTTATGTTTCACGTTTAAATACATATTATTATGTAGGTAGTGATGATCACATGATTTCCTCGGTGTATGACGTCACAGGGCATACAACAACAGTGCACAATATGCAGTAAAAATAATCGACCATTGTTTCTTCATCGAACACATTATTCAGAGAGTTAGAACGCTGGATATGGCCTCTAAATGTAATACATCATTTTTATAATGGACGAACCAGCCTGGCAAAGTCACCAAGTAATATAAATTAAACAATAATAGATAATTGGGGACGAAAAGCGACAGTTGCGCAAAACTTCCCTAAAAAATACGAGTCATAATCACTCAATTCCGCCGCCAGCGACCGCTCTGAGACGAGATCCCTCAGAGGCCGCCCTTTTCGCGCAAGTTGCTTCATTTTTGTTTATAAACTATTATTTATTAAGGAGATCTTTCTTTATTGTTTAGAAACACAAGTTACAAAAAAATACAATGGTATTATACATAATATCATCTTCCCGCCAAACTGTTAAGTGGTGGGTAATGGCGGGATACGCGCTCATTACTTTGTACATAAACTTACGACTAATTTAAATATTATAATATCTTAATGTAAGGTTTATATTTATATGAAGGTATGTTTTTATATAATTATGTTTTGTTGCATAATAGATTTGTAATTTAACTTATTACTATAATATTATGAGCTAGTACTTGCTGTCTTTTGTGGCCGGTGAAGTAGTAAAAGACTCGTGGCTAACTTTGTATGTCCGTCCGAAAAATAGGTCCGATTTGGACAATTCTTTCAGTGTTAGATAGCCCATTTATCGAGGCAGGCTGTAGGTATATATATATATTTTTATTTTTTTATTTAGAAAAGACAACTCCCGCACTAGCGAAATAAATCCCTGTGTCGCGGGGTACTTTACAAACATTCATTTCACGGACACACAGAACACCTAGACTCAGAACAACTATTTGTGGTTCACACAAATAATTGTCCCGGTTGGGAATCGAACCCAGAACACCAGGTCTCAGAGGCAACTATCGTAACCACTGAGCCACCGGTGCAGTCTAAAAATTTATTTATGAAATTTCTACGAGAACGGTAGATATGCGGGCAAAAGCGCGTGGGAAGCTAGTAAAATGTGAAGACTATTTTGTATACATTAGAAATGACACATCTAGTATATTCTCTACACCTTTAAAAACTTAAACATTTTATATTAAACTAAAACAATAGTATGATACAGACTTTCACTGATTTAGCGATTGGACACACAATGCTATGCTGCGCCCCCGGCTTCGTTTGCTTCCTGGGATTGTGCGTTTTTTTTGTCTGACAACTTAAGGTCTTGTGTTAGCCGCCGGCGAGGAATTATAAAAGGGATTTTATAAAGTTTTACAAAAACCTACCACCTTTGGTAGAAACATTTTTTCTATCATGTGTGCGGAGAGCCGAGAATGGAACAGGTGACATATTGGAAACTCCCGTTCCCGTGGGAACTTTATAATTAAATATAGCCTATGTCACTCAGGTTGAATGTAGCTTTCCAATGGTGAACGAATTTTCGAAATCGGCACGGTATTTTTTGAGTTTATTCATTACAAACATACATACAAAAATACAAATCTTTCCTCTTAATAATATTAGTAGATACCTATAGATGAAGTTCTGACGAGAATGCGGGTAAAACCATTTATCGCGCGGGAAGCTTATATGTTATATATGTATTTCGGCTCATAATTAATAAAGGTACACTCTTTAAATTATTACTCTACATTTTTAAGGGTAGCATCCCCTTAATCCCAAACTAAAGGCAGTGTTAATAATAAAGTGTCAAGTACGAACCGTAAACAAATCTTTTAAATAATAGGTAATACTTTCTTTGATCCCCAAAATAAGCTACCGGCCCATTGATGTATACACAATACATTTAGTGTGAATGATTATAACAAGTTAAGTTAGTGTTAGGAATTGTTGTGTGGAGTTCCGTACACATATAAATTCAAAACCGTGAGTTAGTGTCTTTTTTTTCGGACGGACATATCGATATTTAATAACTAGAGGGCCGCTAATTTAAACAAAATCATTTGTAACAGTTTTGATAAGGACTAGTAACGATATGTAGTTAGCCACGAGGCTTTTGCTACTTCACCGGGCATAAAGGTGAGCAGAGCTCTAGCCTTAATTAATGGCTTAAAAACTACAAACTAAGCAACCTGCGCCAGAGGGCGTCCCCTGTGGAATTTTGACCTCGGCTCACAGCAGTCGCTGGCGAGGTGATTGAGTATTTTTACTACTTTAGGAGAGTTTTGTGCAACTGTCGCTCTACCTTACTGTTCGTGGGCCTCTCGAACTTAAAGTCTACGAGGGCATCGGAAAGTCTTGGAGTCCTAAAGTCCCAGAGAGTCCCAGGTATTAAAATCCATCCAAATCTATCGCTTCCTCCTCAACACACTGAGGTATAGGTTCTAACTTCGGTATCATCATTATGATCATAAGCCTGTATAACGTCCACTGCTGCACAAGGGCCTCCTCCTGAGGAAGAGTTTTTGCCATAGTCACCACGATGGCAGGCGAGTTGGTGACCACAGTATTATATAATAACACACAAGGAAACGCTTCTGCTCGTTCCCTGGTATACAATTGCTATAGAACAGTGGTAGCCAACCGGTCAATCGCCATCGACTGGTCGATTCTAGCAGCTATTCCAGTCGATCAACTAATATAATAAAAAGTGATAATTTAGCCCATTTTTAGTCTATCACAGACGCACAAAGTTAGTGTTTTTCGAGTAATAATCTGAAAAAAATATCTACCTATACCATTTGATTGACTTATAGGAAACGTGATGCAACGTTATGTTTACCATAATAATATGTTCGATCGCAACCAATAATCAGTCGATCTTAGGTCTTATAAAGTTGGCCAACCCTGCTATATTAAGACTTGATGTTATAACAATCGGGACCAACGATCTGGCGCGCCATCCAAATTTTTTATTTTCTTTCTTATAGACATACTTGTTTAGCCACGAGGCTTTTGCTACTTCACCGGGCATAAAGGCGAGCAGAGCTCCAGCCTTAATAAATGGTTTAAAAACTACAAACTAAATAACCTGCGCAAGAAGGCTCCCCCTGCTGGGCGTAGACCTCGGCTCAGGGCGGTCGCTGGCGATGAGTTTGAGGGATTATGACTTTTAGTATTTTAGGGGAGTTTTGTGCAACTGTTGCTCTACTTTACAGTTTGCGGGCCTGTCGGACTTCGGGTCTACGACGGCATCGGATGGTTCTTGGCGAACTAAGGGTCAGGAGGACGAGGGGCTTTCCGAGGCACAGCGAATAGTCCGTCCACCAACCAGACCCGAAGATAAATCCTTAATTTACACAAAAAATTTCTTGGGGAGCGAATTGATGACCTCCACGATTTAAGACGAGAATTACACCGCTACGAAGGTTGTCGACGGTATGGCCCATATTAATGGTTTTGATATTATTCTTACGGAACCCTAAGATACAATCCCATGTTATGGCTACCTGAGTAAGTACCATTGTTTGTGGGTCCCATTGACAATGTGACGTCATTTTTCATACTTTTTTTTAAACTATTAGGGGGCGTGTCTCAAAGTGAAGCTTTGGGTTGATTTATCTTTAAACGTTTGTTAAGATTTTAGTTTGTTACTTATAGTATTCGGGTTCTTTGTAATACTTAGGGTCAAAAAATGGTGTGATAATTTTTGAAGGTATCTCAATACATAAAAATAACTACAGTTTACGGTTAAAAAAAAAAGGCGGGCCACAGTTTTATGCTTGTATCACGTGTGGGTTCACGTCGTTAGTCCAATGGGTAGGGATCGAACCGGCGACCTCGTGGTCGCATGTCCGACATTCTAATTATTGGGCTGCGGCCTCTTCCATAAGTAAAAATAATAGAGGTAGTCCGCTTGGCGTACCCGTACGAATCGCACCTGCCCGTATCTCCAAATCACACCAATATTTTTGATAGGTGCGCTTCGCGAGCTTGTATTCATTTTAAAAATATAGACCACGAGGCGCACCTGTGTCTCATCAGCCTAGTGCTGGAATAATATACCAGTTCCCCACACAACCCCTATACTGCCCTATATAATGTCATTTATATTGAAATCACAATATAATAAGTGCCTAATAAATATTTTTTCGCCCTGCATGACATATCAAATACTTAACAAACACAATATGTAGTTATTATTGGATTTAGTTGATGCGGGCTTATTACCAACATGAGCTAAATTGGCTTAGCTACAAGATTTACACAGTAACAGGATTAAAGTTAGTCTTGTTTGGAGATAATTTTGTTGCCCAATGGCATGTTAATATTATCTAAATGGCTAGGGAGTCGGACTTGTTATCTTGTGGCCGCCGGTTCGATCACCACCCATTCCACTACCGACGTGAATCCACTCGGAACACAAGAATTTTAGCTTGGCACGAGGGGTTAACGAGAATCCTAGAAGACTGCTAATTTCTAGTAACACAAATTTTGCTTGACCCGGAAATCGAAGCTGAGATCCCGGTAGATACCTACGCTAGACCCTCCCCTTTTTCCTCTTTTCTTCGTGGGGTCATGGAACACTTTTTTTTATAAAAGTTTACTTGCAGAGTTTTGCAATCTACTAGCATTCTTGTAAAATGCTTATGTTACAAGTGGGTTCACGTCGGCAGTGCAATGGGTAGGGTTCGAACCGGCGACCTCAAGATCACAAGTCCGACGCCCTAGCCATTGGGCTACTGCCGCTTCATATTCACTTTGGGACCGTAGATATGAAAATTGAATATACAATCCCCTCTATTATAGAGGCAATATAAATAAATAGTATAAAGTGGTTGTAGCCCAATGACTAGGGTGTCGGACATGCGATTTAGCGCGCCGGTTCAATCCCTACCCATTGCACTACCGACGTGAACTCATTCTTCCCCCTCGTCCTCCTGACCCTTTGTTTGTAAAGAACCATCCGATGCCCTCGTAGACCCAGAGTCCGAGAGGTCCGCGAACTGTAAAGTAGAGCGACAGTTGCACCAAACTCCCCTGAAATACTAAAAGTCATAATCCCTCAATCTCATCGCCAGCGACCGCCCTGAGCCGAGGTCCACGCCCAGCAGGGGGCGCCTTCTTGCGCAGGTTGCTAAGTTTGTAGTTTTTAAACCATTTATTAAGGCTGGAGCTCTGCTCGCCTTTATGCCCGGTGAAGTAGCAAAAGCCTCGTGGCTAACTACAGTCCAAGTCCCACAGAGCGCCCTCTTGCGCAGGTTGCTTAGTTTGTAGTTTTTAAACCATTCATAAAGGCTGGAGCTCTGCTCGCCATAATGCCTGAAAATTAAAAAAATGAACTCACTAGTAACACAAGCATTTTAGCATAGCACGAGGGGTTAACAAGAATACTAGTAATGTGCAAAATCTAACTAAAAATAAAGATAAATAATAATAATAGTCGGTTCAAATTGTACACAGTAGTTTATCAAATCATAGAAGTCACTTAGGTACTTAAAACACCCTAACTCCATTCAACCTCCCAATCAAATTCCTACCTTATATTTCCACGCCAAGGTAGAAAAACGTAAAGCAGAAATGTTTCATACATCTATAACAAAATGAAGTTCTACGAATCTAATTAAATATTTACACATATTAAATTTAATTCGCACCGGAAACGTGTAATGATGTTATATCTTAATTGAAATTGACATTTCGTTTTGGGGAACCGGTTTTGGAGTTGAACTGAACTAATAATAGTAACAAAAAGTTATACAAACATTTCTAGCTCAGAAGCATAAGGTTGTATGTGCCATTATACGTCAGAAACATTTAAGATTGCAACCCTTACTATATTATATAGTCATCATCATCATCATCATCATCAACAGCCCGTTTACGTCCACTGCTGAACATGGGCCTCCTCTTAACAGACCTTGGCAAGCCAGGATCGTTGAGGGATATTGCCATAATCACCACGCTTTGCAGACGGATTGGTGAACGCAGTAAGATGTTAACCTTGAGCTAATAGATGCTGCTGCCCATCCATCAGCCATATGTCCCTTAGTCGCCTTTTACGACACCCATGGGAGGACATGGGGTGGCCTATTCTAAGCCGGAAACCACACGGCAACTATATTTGAAATATAGTTCTATATTTGAAATATAGTACGAGATGTATATCGTTCTATATTTCAAATGTACTATCACTACATAGTATAAAACAAAGTCTCGCTTCCCGCTGTCTGTTCGTCCCAGTGTATGCTTAGATCTTTAAAACTACGCAACAGATTTTGATGTGATTTTTTTTTAATAGATAGAGTGATTTTACAGGAAGGTTTATATTTATGATACATCAGCCCGTGCGAAGCCAGGGCGGGTCGTTAGTGATAAAAAAATAATACCTATAGTGCAAAATGTACTAATTTTTTTCGCTAATCCAAATTTAATCCCCTTTTTAAAATTTTGAACGCACGCTCAACGCGGCATATGTAAAAAATGAATTATTGATTTATTTTAATATGGATCTTACATGCTCTTTTGATTATTTTGAAGGTAAAAATATCTTGATGGCCAAAGCAAAGAGTAATACTTAACAAATACACATGGAAAGTATTACAGGCATGAATCTCGATAGGTGTCTAGGGTTGCTAACTTTTTTTACAAGAAAATATCTGACTATTTTTGACTATCTTACTTTGACTGCACCGGTGGCTCAGTGGTTACGGTAGTTGCTTCTGAGACCTGGTGTTCGGGGTTCGATTCCCACCCGGGACAATTATTGGGTGTTTTTTGTGTCCGTGAAATGTTTGTAAAGTCCCCCGCGACACAGTGATTAATTTCCCTAGTGCGGGAGTTGTCTTTTTAAAATAAAAATAAAAAAATACTATTTAGGTTGGAGAAGAATATTGAACAGTATTTAAAAAAATGTAGACTGTGTACATGTCACACTTGATGGCTAGAATATTTGACATAATATATTAAAAAAATTGGGTCAACGTCACAGTCCAATAGGTATATATCTAGTGTTAAGCATTTTGACGCTCAAAACAATATTTTGTATATTTTATTTATGTTAAACAGTAAAATGTATAATGTAGTGAAAAACAGTAGGTATAATACTGTTTTTAACAGTATAGTTGGCAACCCTACCGATGTCACAATTTTTTTTTACTACCCGCGTTATGTTCTCTACCAGTACATTAGTTAACCTAACCCACGTGCTAAGCTAAAATGCTTGTGTAACGAGTGGGTTCTCGTCGATATTGCAATGGGTGGGGATAGAACCGGCGACTATAAGATCACAAGTCTCAAGCCCCTAGCCATTGGGCTTTGGCCGCTTAAAGTATGTCTAGAAAATGGGAGCAATAAAAATAAAGAATACCTAAGTATTACCAGGTTGCAGGTTAGCTAGGGTAGGATTCTTGCCGGCGAGGACCGCGTTGCGCCCCTACCCCTGCCCTGTAATCCAGCGCCTGTAGGCCGTGCCAGCGATCAGTCTCTTATGTTCATAAACCTGATTTATATATCAGTGGTACCACTGGGTCGTGGTCCTAACCCCTTAAGGGTAACAATTAAGTGACACATACCTGGGGGTACAGGTGTGTCACACTTAATTGTATGTTTTTACCAAACTTTTCTATATTGATCCACTAAAACCTATAATAATTAATGTGAACTAATAACAAGCTGACGGACGGACTTCTTTGTCTGTAATATGCTACAATTTGCTACCTGTTAGTTCTAGTATCTAGTTTAATTCATAGAATAAGAATAATTGTGTAACATTGTGATTCTGACAAGTACAAGTGTATGTAAATACCTAAGTGCTGAATAAATTCATTATTTCATTATATATAAAAATAGATTACATGCGTGTAAAAGAGACAGATATAAAACACAGTCGCTTGTCTCTTTCTACAGTTCGGTAAGTAACCTATGAACAAATATTACGCCGGTAATACTACGTAAGTCAGTTGCTAATAAGGTGTATTTTCATCTGTCAAGAAATGTTTTCGTTAAATGTACAGAAACAATTTGGTACTGTATTTGATTTCCAACCTTATTGGCTGTTGAATGATAAGATAAGATTAATAATAATTGTAGATTATGTGAAATTAGAAAATTATATGGTTTTCTTATACATAGAAATATGTTCATAAAATATATTATATTTAAGTCTTTTTTAGGATTCCATGGTCCACTATGAACCCGTCCGTCCGTCTGTCCGTCAGTCCGGGCTCGTACTCCGCCGTTACTGCACCGATTGTCAGGAAAATTGGTGGAAAGATGTAGGTACATTGAAAATCGAAAACTTGATTTTTAAAATTATGGTTTTTTTTCAGCCCTCCCATACAACGAAAAGTGAATATATACAAAATAAAATTGGACTAACCCCATCGTGTAGGGTATCGTTGCAAAGGTCCCATGGAATGCAACAAAAACTGCCTTGGAACTATGTACATCAAACCCCCCAATCTCGAGATAAGCTAAAACAAAGTTAAAATAAGACCGTCCTACCCCTCTTAACTTTTGAAATATTACTAAAATAATTCAGAAAAAAAGTATATAATATACCTTTAAGTAAGTACTTTCAACTAAAACTATAGCGGACTCGGTATCATAGATAGTTATTTTTATACAACTCGACCAACTTATGTAGTAACAGTCGTCCTTACAAAATGTATGGTGTCGACCGCAAAATGAAATTTTATTTTATTCATTTGAGATATACATGGCTACGGAACCAATTCATGTGCGTGCCCGACACGCTCTTGGGCGGTTTTTGTTTCAATATGGTATGTGTGAGTGGCACAGTCGGTAGGGGAAGACCTCGACGAACGTTCTCTGACCAAATCGCAGACATCCTCGCAAAAGATCAAATAAGATCCACCATAAACCAACGTGCTTGTATGAAGAATGTTATGAGAGTGAGTGAAGCGAAAGATGTGTGTAGGGATCGTAGCAAGTGGAGGTCCATTGTCTCTGTCTAACCCCCTGGGAAACAGGCGTGAGCTTACAATATTGTGCAAATTGAAATTACTTAATACATTATTTATTTTCATATAAATTATTAAATTGAAAACGATAAATATACAATGTTAAAATGAAATTTCTATTAATATAATTTTAATTAGTCTTGGAAATCGAACAAAAACAAACAACACGATCGGCTTAGGCCCCGACGAGATTCGAACTCGTGATCTCCTGTTTACTAGACAGGCGCTTTAACCAACTAAGCCACGGCGCCTCTGAACGAGCGAGCGAAATTAACGTTCTTATAATATTAACTGCTATTGCCAGACATAATCGCCATTATCTATTATCATCATCATCAGCCCGTATAACGTCCACTGCTGAACATGGGCCTCCTCCCGAGGGAGGGCATTGCCATAGTCACCACGCTTGGCAGGCGGGTTGGTGACCGCAGTATTATGTTGTAACACACAAGGTAGCGCTGCTGCCCGTTCCTTGATATACGATTATTATAGATGATGTTATAACAATCGGGACCAACGGCTTAACGTGCTTTCCGAGGCACGGAGGGAAGTCCCTCAACCAACCAGACCCGGAAAGAAATCTAAGAATTTACACAAAGATTTCTTGTCCGGTGTGGGAATCGAACCCACGACCTCCGAGATTTAAAGCGAGCCAATTACCGCTGCGCTACGGAGGTTGTATTATACTTAATATATAAAAATGAATGTTTGTCTGTATGTCCTTTATAGAATCGTAAGCGGTTAGACGGATTTCAATGATTTTTTATGTATGCGTTTGGGTGGCGCCCTGGATATTAATATAATATTATCATGCAGGACAAGGTCTGTCGGGTCTTGAAGTCATGGTTAATAGAAAAATGTTTTTATAGCCTCAAAGAGTTTTTTAATAATAATTGTAAAAAATAATATACCTATATATTCCGTTTTGTAATATATTTGCGGTAGCCAAACGATTACTTGGCTTTCATGAATTATGCTTTCTGAAATCTAAATTTGTCAGCCTTTTTTTGTTGTCCGGGGGGAAATGCTTTGACGCATTCCCACCGCCGCTGCAGCGTATTCGCGCGCTGGCGGTGGGATATGTGGGACTCGCCCTCACCATAGCGTGGTATGCTTAACTCATACCACGAGGAGAGGACCCTACACCACTAAAACCCCCCGGACACACCTTCGATCCGTCGTTGGCGGGGGCCGTGTACACATGAGCAATCCGGCCAAAGTAATGAGACACCCAAGTTTTTAGTGTATTTTAAAATATGTAATAATATTCGTATGCTCATTATGGGTAGATATGTCAAGAACAGTACCGCGTACCGTGTGGTTTCCGGCTTAGAATAGACCACCCCATGTCTTCCCATGGGTGTCGTAAAAGACGACTAAGGGACATATGGCTGATGGATGGGCAGCAGCATCTATTAGCTCAACGTTTACATCTTACTGCGATCACCAATCCGTCTGCCAAGCGTGGTGATTATGGCAATATCCCTCAACGATCCTGGCTTGCCAAGGTCTGTTAAGAGGAGGCCCATGTTCAGCAGTGGACGTTAACGGGCTGTTGATGATGATGATGATGATGATGATGATGATGTCAAGAACATAATTTTTATACCAACATCTTTGTATCAACCATATCTTTCGAATAAAGCTTTATTCTATTATATTCTATTCCGCTAGTTAATTATATAAATTTATGTATAATATTTGATCTGTGTTTAAATTAACGTATGTTAATAAATCATTGATTTACACTTGTATGTATATATTATTTAAATATTGTATACGTTTGTTGTTTACATTTATGTATTTACAATTTTTAGGGTTCCGTATCCAAAGGGTAAGTAAAAACGGGACCCTATTACTAAGAAAGAAAGGAAAGAAAGAAAGAAAAAGCATACCTATATTGAATAGGTACACAAAATTACTAGATGAGAAAATAAATAGGTAAAACCGGCTTAGTGCGAGGCGGACTCGCGCACGAAGGGTTCCTTACCATTTTCAAGTGCCTACCTCATACCGTTATTGATATCGAGTAAAAAAGGGCAAAAAAATCACGTTTGTTGTATGGAAGCCCCACTTAAATATTTATTTAATTTTTGGTTATAAAGTGAAATCTATGATAAGCCGCCGTAGCCCAATGGCTAGGGCGTCGGACTTGTGATCTTGAGTTCGCCGGTTCGAACTCCACCCATTGCACTACCGACGTGAGCCCACTCGTACCACAAGCATTTTAGCTTAGCACGAGGGGTTAACAAAAATACTAGGAGAATACAAAACTCATGTTTCTGACGTTTACATTTGACTGTATGCTTCTGAGCTCTAGAATAAAATCTCGTGCCAGCGATCATCACCACTGTTCGTAAATCTACTCTACTCCAGTGGCACCCTGAGCGTTGGTCCTAACCCCTTAAGGGTGCCCTCAGTTGGATGTCGCTTAGACTTTGGCCGGATTCTCGAAAGTTAATTTTAGATCTGTTATCTTTAAGGCATCTTGGTACTATAATGTGTACATTTGTCATTTATCACACGACAAACGGATTAAAAAATCTGTAATCATCACTACATAGTATAAAACAAAGTCGCTTTCTCTGTCCCTATATCCCTATGTATGCCTAAATCTTTAAAACTACGCAACGGATTTTGATGCGGTTTTTTTAAATATATAGAGGGATTCTAGAGGAAGGTATATGTATAATACATCAGCATTGTACCCGTGCGGAGCCGGGGCGGGTCGCTAGTATCAAATATTTTTTACAATGTATTAGCTACATAAGTGATACCTCTGTTAGATTTAGTATGTAAATACTGAAGCACTGAATACATTTAATTATTATTTCATTAAATCTAGGCCAATTCATACCTACAACTCGATTGTTCATCCTTAGGTACTAATAAAAGTAATTAAGTAAAAAAATATGTTCAGAAACTATGTTTGAAATATTTATATTTTTAGTATAATATTTATTTTGATTTAAGTATAATAATAATTTTATTGTATTTAATGTTAGTTTTTAAATAATTAATAATTTTTATTAATTTCTGTGTTTTTAATTTTTATTGTGGTTATTTTAATTTTAATATATTTTCGATTTTGCTTAGGTATTTTTATTTTTTAATGTTTATTTTTTTATTTTGGCATGTCGTCATAATTTTATTGTTTGTTGAATCGGCTCTGTCGGAAGACCAGCGATGTATATAAATACTGCAGATATATCTGAGACAGGTGCCAATTTCATGGTAGCACAAATTCATATTTTATGTTTATATAGGGTGACTGGTAATTAGTGACCGATACCTAAACACATGATTGTGCTCATGATAACAAACAACGTTTACTATGGCACCAACCTTGAAATCGCGAAAAAAAATCAGTTGTTCCATACATTCATGTTCACATAACTAGTCAACATGGTAGGGAGCAGCTGATTTTTTTTTCGCGATTTCAGGTTTGTGCCATAATAAAAGTTGTTTGTTATCATGAGCACAATCATGTGTTTAGGTATCGGTCACTAATTACCAGTCAACCTATATATGTATATTTTAAAATAACCACCACGTGGAGCCCTGACACAGTAAGAAGGCGTCGCGGCAGACCCCGTAGAAGATGGCGGGACGAGCTGGACAAAACAAACGACCAGTGGCCTAGTTTAGCCCTGGATCGATAGAGCTGGAAGTCATGGGAAGGCCTCTTCCCAGCAGTGGGATGATGCAGGCTAGCAGTATCAGTATATAGTAGGTATATTTTAATTAAATTATTTTGTTTGTCCGGTAATCTGTGCTTGTTGAAATTTAAACATTTTTTCTTTCTTTCATTCTTCTACCAAAACCAGAAAATTTGTGATTATGTGTGGATGGATGAATGGATGTTTGTTACTCTTTCACGCAAACTACTGTACGGGTTTGTTTGGATTTGCACGGGGATAGTTCATAAGCTGGATTAACATATAGACAATACAACATCACTCTCCGACCCACAGGAGAAGAGTAACAGATAAAAAAAAAGCCTTCGCTCGTAAGTTTTCGCCTGTATGAGTAGATACATTAGAATAGACTTATAATAATTAGAAATCGAATTTACTTTCGAATATCTTACCAAAAATCAGTGTTTCCAAGTCATTACCAGAACACCTAATAAATTTATATAACAACAAAAATATGGCGCCCCAAAGCTTTTGAATACTAAACCGATATTCTCGTTAATTACGTTGAAATTCTTATCTGCGGCCATTGATAGCCGATTAGTGCCACGACATTTAACCCAAATGAAGCTACAGTAAGCCTAACACAGGGCCGGAGTTAGGTCCAAAATATGGGGCAACAAGTTCTACCGAGAAATATTATAATAGAGCAGTAGCTGTGGTTGTCAAAGCTAAATGTACCAAATTAAAAAATGTGAGATATGTATTAAAATATATTTTTTCGAGTATATTATATATCTAATATATCTGACAGCCTCCGTAGCGTAGCGGTATTTGGCTTGCTTTAAGTCTCGGAGGTCGTGGGTTCGATCCCCACACCGGACAAGAAATCTTTGTGTAAATTCTAAGATTCCTTTCCGGGTCTGGTTGGTTGAGTGACTACCCCCCGTGCCTCGGAAAGCACGTTAAGCCGTTGGTCCTGATTGTTATAACATCATCTATAACAAGCGTATACTAGGGAACGGGCAGCAGCGTTTCCCTGTGTATTACAATATAATACTGCGGTAACCAATCCACCTGCCAAGCGTGGTGACTATGGCAATACCCTCCCTCGGGAGGAGGCCCATGTTCAGCAGTGGACGTTGTACGGGCTGATGATGATTATATATCTAACTAGATTACCGCCCGCAGTTTCGCCGGCGTATCTCCTATTCCCATGGGAACTTAATAAAATATTATAGCCTATAACTTAACTCGTTGAATGGGCTATCTAACACAAAAAAGAACCTATAGTTCCTGAGATTAGTCCTTTTTCCGGACGGACATACGTAGTTAGCCACGAAGCTTTTGCTACTTCACCGGTCATTAAGGCGAGCAGAGCTCCAGGCTTAATAAATGGAGCTGCTGCTTTCAATCAAATTAATTTTAATTATCATCACGCTAGATCCAAAAATAAAAATGCTAGTAAAACCGGCAGTGGATTTATAGTCTAAAAAAATATAATTATATGAAAACCTTCGTAGCGTAGCGGTAATTGGCTCGCTTTAAATCTCGGGTCGTGGTTTCAATCCGTACACCGGTCAAGAAATTTTTGTGTACATTCTAAGATTTCTTTCCGGGTCTATTTGGTTGAGGGACTACCCTCCGTGGCTCGGAAAGCACGTTAAGCTGTTATAACAGCATCTATAACAAACGAACCAAGGAACGGGCAGCAGCGTTTCCGCTGTGTATTACAACATAACACTGCGGTCACCAATCCACCTGCCAAGCGTGGTGATTATGGCAAAAACCCTCTCTCGAGAGGAGGCCCACGTTCAGCAGTGGACGTTATACGGGCTGATGATGATGATTATGTCAAATTACTGCTCCTACTACAACTTTGGTGTAGCAACGGTGGCGTTAAGTCACACTGGCATAATATCTCGCTCCCCAACTAAAGAACAAACAATAGATTAAAAAAACACAGAGGAACTAATAGTTTTATAAAAACGTAAAAAATGACGGCTGTATTAAGGAACACGTTACGCTTGTTTGTTCCTTTTGACAGCTGTCAAAATTCTTTTGTTACTTTTTTAAAATCACTGATCAAAAAGTGAGTGTTATTTCAGGAGTAATGCTTGTTTTTGTTAGTTTCGCCCTAATTTTCTATGGGTAAGTACTCTCAATATTATAAAAATAATCGACCTTAATGTTCTTTTTCTTCAATATCAATGTACCGACACCGCAATGAACAGTGCCAATTTCTAAATATTGAAGTATGTATTTATTTTTATTTACTATTGTACGAAGGTGGACTTAATTCCGTAGTAGGCATTATCTGCTAGTCGACCTTAGGGTGGTGATGAAACAACATGGTAGGTGCACAGTAGTTTAGAAAAGGTAAAAAAATAATTTAACTATTAATTGATAAATTCTAAGAAAGCATATACATATAGCTATAACATACATAATATATAACATATATACACGTATAGGTACATATATATATATATATATACACTCTAATAATAAATACATATAATATACTTATGATATATACATATATCATAAAATTAATAAAATATAAACTGATGAGAATCTACCTAATCTAACCAATGGGTATGGGGACTAATAAAATCTATTTAGTCCGTCAGTTAGATTACAAAAAAATATTGGACATGTATTTTTTTATTTATCAAATCAATAAAAATTGACAAAGATACAGATCAAAAACAAACTATAAAGTTCAGGAGAGGGGGGCTTGTGACGTCACTATTAGGTAAAATTGTACCTAATAGTGACGTCACACAAAATTTCAACGCGCTGTATCTTCGTCATTTTTTGTCAGAGGAACGAAAAAAAAAATACGTGTCCAATATTTTTTGGTAATCTAACTGACGGACTAATTAGATTTTTTTAGTCCACAAGCCTATTGAGAAGATGTTGTTTCGCTTTTCTTTTAAAATGATAGCGGTCCTTTGCCATTCTGGTCATAGGTGGCAGTGCATTCCATAGAAGTATCTTGTAAAATAAAGAATATTGGAGAGCAAAAAATATCGCCATCTCCAAATATTATGTTTTTATTTGTTCTCTTGTTCTAAATGTTGGATATTATTTTATTAGACCTTTATTTTTAAAGTACTTCCAAGTGTACTATATTTGCGCCTCTTGAAATTCTCCAGCCCTACTCTGAGTCCCGAAAAGATGAGACGGTGCGAGGGGGTCGACGCACGTAGCGTCCCACAACAAAGGCCGTCCCATTCTCCAGGGCACCAGAGTCATTCCGTCGGGCCTCTTACCGTCGTCGCGCATATATATTCATATATGTATTTTATTCATGTAATAATAAAAAAAGTAAAATACTAAAATATTTTTAATCTTAAGTTTATTCTGCATCTTCAGCTGAGTAGTGTGTACAATGGTGCAAACTTGACACTGGAGATCACATCTTCATAGTTGAATTTAAAACGAATCCGTCCTTTGAGCTCGTTTAAAGTACTTTAAATTCTCTAAATTGCATCTTTCGATACATAAAGGTTTTTGCTGTAGGTATGATGGATGGAGAATATAAATATCTAGTATAAAATATATGCTACAGTCAAAACTTATAATCGCTCAAAACCACTTTTGCCTGCAAAAATAATAATAATTTGTATGGAATTTGGATCTGGCACGTTGTGGTCACAGTTCTAACCTAACTTACAGAAGTTAGAATCCTCCTGAGCATCTCGTTTCTGGAATTTTATGTGAGCCAATATAATAATAATATAATATCTTTATTTAATTTAAAAGTTTCGTGTATAGTAAATGTGTAAGAAACCTCCTTTTAGGCAATATAGACCCGTCAAAACTACAATTGCCTGATCTTTTCAGAAAAAAGTGGTTTTGACCGATTATAAGTTTTGACTTAACATAATAATATTATATATAGGTAAGTTCCGAATCCCAATTACTATAACCAATGTCCCGAAAATCGAGCTACTGTATCATGGCAACGCTGTTTTGAATGTAGATACAAGCTAAGGCAAAATAATTAAATACCGAATCACGGAATCGTGTAAGAGATACAACACCGCATTTCGGAATTTTATTAATACTCGTAAAATTAAATGTTCAAGATAAAGGGAATGACACGCGCCGTTGGAGTGGTAAATAAAGCATCATTGTGCCTTGATACCTCCTATTGATATGACTAGTTGCTTTCCATGGTTTTACTGCCCAAATAAATCAAAGTGCTATATTCTAACCAAGGTTATAACATTTCATAAAAATCTGTTAATTGATCATCCTCATCAGTAGCCCTTATAAATAAGGGTTGCAAAGAGGGTTTTGGCATTATCACCGCTTAGCTCTAAATCTAAGCGTGGTGATACTATCAGTACATACTTACCTGGATACAATTATTATTGTAGATCATCAGCATATAGGTGATAAGAACACTGAAGATTATTAGTACCTAGTAAGGTTTATATCTTCAAACTTCTGAATTGGAAAGGACTAGGCATCAACATCAACGGCGAATACATCACTCACCTTCGATTCGCTGATGATATCGTGGTCATGGCAAAGTCGATGGAAGAACTCAGTACAATGCTCGAAGACCTCAACCGAGTCTCCCAACGGGTAGGTCTTAAAATGAACATGGACAAGACGAAAATCATGTCTAACGTCCATGTTGCGCCTACCCCTATAATGGTTGAGAATACGGTTCTTGAAGTTGTTGACTCGTATGTATGTATACCTAGGACAGACAGTCCTATTAGGTAGGTCCAACTTCGGGAAGTAGGCCGAATCCAACTCGGATGGGCAGCGTTCGGGAAACTTCGCAGTGTCTTTTTGTCCAAAATACCTCAATTCCTAAAGACGAAAGTCAACCAGTGTGTGTTGCCAGTGATGACCTATCGATCCGAAACGTGGTGCTTCACTATAGGCCTTATGAACAGGCTCAGAGTCGCTCAACGAGCTATGGAGAGGGCTATGCTCGGGGTTGCTCTACAAGATCGAATTAGAAATGAGGAGATACGTAGAAGATCGCGGGTTACCGACATAGCCCAACGGATTAGTTCGTTGAAATGGCAATGGGCAGTCCATATAGCACGGAGAACAGATGGCCGTTGGGGCCGAAAAGTTCTCGAATGGAGACCGCGGATCGGCAAGCGAAGCGTAGGACGTCCACCTACTAGATGGACGGACGATCTGGTTTAAGGCCGCAGGATCACGGTGGATGCAGGCCGCTTCTAACCGCAACAACTGGAGATCTATGAGGGAGGCCTATGTCCAGCAGTGGACGTTCTGCGGCTGAAATGATGATGATGATGGTTTATTTAAGCCCAAAAAAGAATAAGAGAAAGAATGCTCTTGAGGAACACCACATTTCCAAGAACAAGCAGTAAATATTTTTATTTATATTTATCAAATCAATAAACATTGGTAAAGTTGTACTTAGAGGTGACGTCACATGAATTGGTAATCTCTTTGGCGGAACAAATATTTTTTTTTATCGTCATCCCTATAATATAAGTCTATGAAAATTTATAAGCCCTAAATGAACGACCTCACTATTCACAATACGGCCCTGTACAAAAATACGCAAATTCACGAACGTTTCTGAACGAATGCGATTTGTTTTCGACGTTCGATGTTCAAAATCCTGAAAATGGCGCGCGATGACATTTGAAAAATAAGGTTTTATTGATCGATGTCCGCCGATGTTTGTAATAGATAATTGAAAACTCGTCCGGTGGGATTGAATTTTTTTGCTGTCGCGTATATAATAATGTTTTATCGAAAATAACTACCTCTGTGGCTTAGCGGTGTTAATCTCGCTTTTCTAGGTTCGATTCAGACGCCATACACGAAATCTTTGTCTAAATTCTAAGATTTATTTTTGGGTTTGGTTGAGAACTACCCTCCGCGGCTTGGAAAACACGCCAAGCATTTGTTCCCAGTTGTTATAACATCTGTACCTACTAATATTATAAAAAGGATGCATTTTTGCATATACAAACATCCAACTCGTTACGAATAAACTCAATCGAAATCAGATAGATTTCGATAATCTATAATAATATTATAAAGCTGCAGAGTTTGTTTGTTTGTTTGACCGCGCTAATCTCAGCAACTAATGGTCCGATTTCAAAAATTCAATCAATCAATTCAATTTATCGAGGAAGGTTATAGGCCGCAGGGGGCGCCCTCTTGCGCAGGTTGCTTAGTTTGTAGTTTTTAAAACATTTATTATATATAGCCTTAAGGCTGGAGCTCTGCTCGCCTTTATGCCCGGTGCTTATTTAGCCTCGTGGCTAAATAAGTATGTCCGTCCGAAAAATATAAATTGTTATCTATAAATCGATGGGGGAGGCCTACGTTCAGCAGTAGACGCTAGGCGACAACCAACTGATATGTACTAAGCTCCTAGTTGCATAATAGTAACTTGACTATTTAGAAACCTCTGTCATTACAAAATGGCGATAAATTACAAATAACAATAACTAGATATCTAAATATTGGCCTTTGTGAACGTTATAGATAAGAATCTGTTTGGAATCAGCTTAATACGGATTGGTACCGCTGATTCGATTTGATAAGATAATGAGCTATAAGTTTGAACTTAATTATGGTAAATAATTTAATGGGCATGAGGACTAAAAAAATCTATTTAGTCCGTCAGTTAGATTACTAAAAAATGTTGGACACGTATTTTTTTATTTATCAAATCAATAAAAATTTACAAAGATACAGAGCAACAACAAACTATAAAGTTCAGCAGAGGGGGGCTTGTGACGTCACTATTAGGTAAAACTGTACCGAATAGTGACGTCACACAAAATTTCATCGCGCTAAATCTTCGTCATTTTTTGTTCGAGGAACGAAAAAAAAATTTGTCCAAAATTTTTGGTAATATAACTGACGGACTAAATATATTTTTTTTGTCTTCATGCCAATTACATAGAATATCTAAAATACTACCTGGATATAGCAAGGCTGAACTGGGCCCCGAGTCTACTATCGTAACGGCGTGTCATTTCAAATGTCAAATATTTTGCTTATATATGTTTTAAGGGCATACAATCAGTTACGTACGTTAGATTTTCAACCTTATTAACTTTTGCCACTTTCGCGATATTGCAGATCCCAATTAAAAGCCATTTTTTTCTTGATCTAGTAAAACCATTCTTAGCCATATAAAAATAATTTAAAAAAAGTGTAAACTAGCATTTTGTTTAAGATGACGTTATAACGATCTTTATTATACTGTTCTTAACTTGCTTTCCGAGGCACGGTCTTTCAATCAAAAACACTCGGATTTCTGTCTAGATTCTTAGGTTTTAACCCAAAGAAATTCGTGTATCTATGTTATTTTAGCTAGCCCAAAAACGATTCTGCCGCCAAAACGTTTGTAATAAGACATCGATCTTCACAGTTATGTAATTTTAGAAAACCTGTAAAGTAGTTGCTCGCTAAGCAGTGGACGATAAAGTGAAGATAACGGGCTGTTAAAGTAGAGCATATTATATATATATAATAATATATACTAAGAGAGGTAGAGCATAGCATCAGTTCGTTCAAATAACTGATCGACATCGGAACTATCTCTACCTTACAACACATCGCAGCCAAATAATAATAATAATAAATTAAAGAGCAGATTGAGGAATTTTAGATTTTAAGGAAGTTTTGTCTAGTCACTAAGTTTTGTCTATGAGATCATCAAAACGTTCTTTGCTAACTAAGAATAAATATATTCAGTAAATAGTGGCATTTTAAAATTCCAATTCAATGTTTTATAAGTTTGGGTAATATAAAATTAGTATCGCCAAACCCTACATTTAAACGATTAGGAAATCTCGATTTCAAAATACGTGGAACATCTCTAAACTCACCATTTAAAAACAAATTATTCCAAATTCAAAATTGTATATTACAATTCCAATCCGTTTTTTGAAAACAGAAGCCTGTAATAATGTCAACGATTATTTTATTTCTTTTAACAATAAAATTTAAAGAATTAACCAAATAATTTTACAAAACAAAAGTATTTGATCGAATTTGCATAAACAGTGTTTTAAGGTTGGTTTACATGTTAGCTTGGTTTTCAAACTTACATAGTTTTATATCGATTATTTAAGGGTTATAGATGTGATAGTTAACTATAATATTTATTTCTATGTAATTAATGTCCGGAATCTTTGTTTGATTGCTTCTACACAACAATTCTTTAGCATTGAAATGTTTTTAAATCGAAGGTTGGTGAATGATGAACATTTTTATTTTTACACGTGAATCACATTTGGAAGTATTATTGCCAGTAAGATCAGTGATAAATAACAGCTTATTTAATGAAGACAGATTTATTATACCTATTTGGACCAAAATTTTTTATTTATTTCAAGGATGGCGAATATTCATTAAATACAAATAAATGAATATTCGCAATCCTAAACCTAATTTAACGGTAATTTATAGTTTTCCACGAGTATTTGCTACTTCACCGGATGTATAGACAAACAGGGCTCCAGCCTTTGATATTAAATGGCTTAAATCAAAACTATAATAATATTATGTTGTGCTAATTCCACGCTAAATATTTATCATACCAACTCCATGTAAACCAACACTACCGCATCACATGTGGCCAATGATCATCAAAAAGTTTGGTAGGTATCACATTAAAAAAATTGATACGTTCCTAATTCGAAATCATTTCGAACGTTCTTAATTCAAAATCATTTGGAACGTTCAAATAAATTCGACGCCCGCTGGCTAAACGCACGTTACAATAAACGGAATGCGAATTCGAAAAATTATTGTTTTTTTTTTTTTGGCGTTTAAGCTGTTTATACATTAATAACGTTTGATTCATTCGAATTTCGAATTGAAAGGTATCATGGGCGGTGCTTAGTGTGCATGTTTATGAAGTATTTTTTATTGTTTAATGTACGTATTTTTACAATACATACTGACTTAAGTGTTTTTCCGTTATTGTTAAAATTAAATAAATTAAGTTAATAATAAATTAAGTATAGATGCTCGTGTGTGAAACCGCGCGAGTTGACCAGTCTATATTAATATTATAAAAAAGATATTTTATTAGGCTTTACTTAATTAACTATCATTTCAACAGGAGCTACACGAGTGAAAACACGCGGGAAGCCTAGTCACCACAAAGTATAAAACAAGGTCGCACGCTGTCTGCCTGTCCCTAGCTTGGATTTAAAAAATACGCAACGGTTTTTTTTAAATAGATAGAGTGATTAAAGATGATGATTTATATGTACATCATCTTTTTTTTTTCTCTATGACTTACGTAGTTAGCCACGAGGCGTTTGCTACTTCACCGGGCATAAAGGCGAGCAGAGCTCCAGCGTTAATGAATGGTTTGAAAACTACAAACTAAGCAACCCGAGCAAGAGGGCTTGGACCTCGGCTCAGGGCGGTCGCTGGCAATGAGATTGAGGGATTATGACTTTTAGCATTTTAGGGGGTTTTGTGCAACTGACACTCTACTTGACAGTTCGCGGGCCTCTCGGCCTTCGGATCTCAGGGGCATCGAATGGTTCTTTGCAAACTAAGGGTCGGGCGGAGGAGCCGGGGCGGGTCACTAGTCTATACTTATTATAAAGAGGTAAAGTTTGTGACATTGTAGGGGGTAGGTTATCTCAGAATCTACTGAACCGAATTTGAAAATTTCTGTTACCAACAGAAAGCCACGTCATTTGTGAGTGTTTATGCTTTATTTTAAGTTAAAGTTTCCACGGGAACGAGATCTAAGTGGGTGAAACCGCGTTGGACAACTAGTGTATAATATTATATCAGCATTGCACCCGTGCGAAGCTGGGGCGGGTCAGTAGTCTATACTTATATTATAAAGAGGAAAGATTTGTATGTAAGTATGTTTGTAACGAATTGGCTCAAAAAGTAATGGACCGATTTATAAAATTATTTCACCATTTATTTGAATGCTACATTATCACTGACTGATTAATATAGGCTATATTTAATTACGAAGTTCCCACGGGAACGGGTGTAACCGCGCGCGGGATGCTAGTATTTTATAAAAAGCGTAAGTAAAATGGCGAAGGAAGGTTGGCGCAAATGTCATTGAAGTTCCGCTTTCCAACAGTAACTACGAATTGTAAAGCTCTTTTAATTAAACCAATAAACTGAGAATTTCGCAATATATTAAAACAATTAAATCGAAATTATTCTTTAACAAGTGTCCGAAGTTAATTTGAAGTGTTAAAAAAAACAATAATTGCACACAACCGTGTTACTTCGCAATTTACTGCATTCATGCATTGCGATAAATACATACATTACTTTTTTTTATATGGTGGCAAAAGTATTTTTTTTTCTTTTTTTTTAACGAGTATGTGGCTCGGATAGTGAAGCCTTTTGTCTGCATGATAAAAAGCGATTGCTTGTTTATTTCAACAGTAAAAAAAAACAATTATCAAAATAATATCAATATAAAAAGATTGAACTTTTTTTTATACCTATGCTATGTAATTAGCCTTTTTAAATTGTTAAAAAATATGAATTAAGTGCCTAAACTGTTCAAGGAAGCTAGCCCTGTGGGGCTAGGTTCTAGAATCAAGGCGGTCTCTAGCGGAAGCACCTATGGAGTGATAACTTAAAACAATCTTTTTCTTCTAAAAATGCAACTCCTTTACTAGGGCAATTATTATTAATCCCTGTGTCGCGGGGACATTCAATTCACATCACATTAAAAATACAAAGCAGTTTTCTTGCTTTTTTCGGACGGACATGCCTAATTTGCCACTAGGCTTTTGCTACTTCACCGGACATAAAGGCGAGCAGTTTGTAATTTTTAAACCATCTTTTAAGGCTGACCTTAATAGATGTGGGGCTTGGACCTCGGCTCATTGCTGTCCCTGGCGATGAGATTGAGGGATTATGACTTTTACATTTAGGGGGTGTTGTGCAACTGCTTCGCTCTAATTTACAGTTCGCGTGCCTCACGGACTTTGGGTCTATGAGGGCATCGAAGGGGGACACAAAACAAACCCAGACTCGAAACAACTATCTGTGGCTTATATATAAATAATTTTCCCAATGTTAGGAATGGAACCCAAAACTCCAGGTCTCAGACGCCAATATTAGCCATTGGTGCAGTCAACTTCAAGTACGCATATTAATTTGGACAAAGTCGCGAGCGAAAGCTACTAATGTACCTATATAAATAAGAAGCCAATTAGTTAAATCAATCACACAATTATTAAAAAAAAACTCAATCCACCAAAGTCAATGATTACCGTAGCTTTTCTATTTTTAAAATCATTAAAAAAATAAAAGAAGAACTCAACAATTCGTCAGCTGTTTCTCGGCGATTTAAAAAAAGAACAGGTCTTAAAATGGCCGCCGGCGGTATGTCATGTTAAATGACAGCGCGTTTAACTGTGTCTTGTTTAACAAGTCAGAAATAGGCAAATTATTTGATGTTATATGTGTTTGGTCGATAAATAATTTGAAATTTAATTTAATAGTTGCTATTACTGATAGAAATGATTTATTCTTTGTATTAAAATTTACCTATTTATATATCTATAGGTACATACAATACAAAATATATTTATCAAGCTGAAGTTTTTTTTAATAAATAGATTACTAACAGTTTATTTGCACACTACTATTCTTGTTAACCCCTCGTGCTAAGCTAAAATGCTTGAGTTACGTGCGGGTTCACGTCGGTAGCAATAGGTGGGGATCGAACTGGCGCTCACAACATCGCAAGTCCGACGCCTTAGCCATTGGGCTACGGCCGCTTCATCTCAGCTACTTTTCTATACTAATATTATATAGAGGAACAACCTCCGTAGCGGTATTTGGGTCGCTTTAAATCTCGGAGGTCGTTGGTTCGATCACCACGCCGGACAGGAAATCTTTGTGTACATTTTAAGATTTCTTTTTGGGTCTGGTTTGTTGAGGGACTACCCTACGTTCCTCGGAAAGCATTTTAAGCCGTTGGTCCCAATTGTTATAACATAATCATAACAATCGTATATCAAGGAACGGGCAGCAGCGTTTCCCTGTGTGGTACAACATATTACGGTCAACAACCCGCCTGCCAAACGTGGTGACTATAGCGAATACCCTCCCCCGGGAGGAGGCCCATGTTCAGCAGTGGGAACACAGGAACGATTTTAAGGTTTGCTTGCATTGAACAGGCTCCTAAACTACTGGTCCGATTTGTAAAATTCTAGTGCTTAGATAACCCATCTATCGAAGAAGGCTTTACGCTATATTTGATTATGAAATTCCTGATTCCTTCTGAGTTCGTGGATACAGTTGGAATAATATTCTTTAGGTGGAAGCAAAGATATTTTCCGGGTCTGGTGCCAGCGTTGCCAGACGTCCCGATTCTGGCGAGACGTCCCGATTTTCGTATCAAAATTAAATATCCCGCACGGGACGGGCTCAGTCCCGCTTTTCAGGCTTAATTTGACCATTATCTCTACTTATATGAATTCAAATTAGACAGTTATTATTAAATTTGTAATATACTAATTAGGATGCATTAATTTCGGGTATTTTTTTATATAAATTTTCATGTAAACATAAATTTAAGCTAAAATAATAAGATAAGTATAAAAAAAATCTGATAACATACTTTTATTACTATGTCCCGCTTTCCACGAAAGAATCCCGCTTTTTCGCCTAAAAAAATACAAAATCCCGCAACTATTCAAATCTGGCAACGCTGTCTGGTGCAAACTTTTTTTTTCAGACATATGTAATTAGCCCCGAGCTTTTGCTACTTCAAAGGGCATAAAGGCGAGCAGAGCTCCAGCCTAGATAAATGGTTTAAACACTACAAACTAAGCAACCTGCGCAAGAGGGCGTCCCCTGTGGAACTTGGACCTCGGCTCAGGGCGGTCGCTGACGGGGAGATTGAGGGATTATGACTTTTTTATTTTTTTAGGGGAGTTTTGTGCAACTGTCGCTCTACTTTACAGTTCGCGGGTCTCTCGGACTTCGGGTCTACGAGAGCATCGGAAGGTACCCGGTGCAAACCAGACCTTTAGCAATAAAGGCAAATCTTAAATCGAACCCAGGACCTCCGAGACCTATACCTACTACAAGCCCACAAAATTCCTTCGCTACAACAAAAATACAACCACTAACTTAATAAATTTAATTCATAAATTCATTTTCCTCAAACATGTTTAGGCCATTTTTTATAATATCTATCAGCGTCCATTAGGCCTTATTATGTTTAAAATCGTTGTGTGGTACTCCGGTTTGATATCCCGCTGTTACAAATATTTTATTTTTATTTTATTCGTATCACAATGTTGCCAGGTAGAATAAACGAACGAATTTTAGTCACGTAATTTGAAAAAGGAATTTGATGATTTAATAAAGTATGGTATGATTTGTTGTTTTGTTTTTTTTTAGAATTTGTATTTGGAATAAACGTGTTTTGTTTTTTATCAATTGTTTATGGTAGTATGAGAATATTAGTTGAGAAAAATTAATTTAAGTAACTTAGCATGCGTATGTAGCAGACAACCTCCTTAGCGTAGCGGTATTTGGCTCGCTTTAAATCTCGGAGGTCGTAGGTTCGATCCCCACGCTGGACAGGAAATCATTGTGTAAATTCTAAGATTCCTTTCCGGATCTGGTTGGTTAAGGGACTATCCTCCGTGCCTCGGAAAGCACGTTAAGCCAATGGTCCCGATTGTTATTAGTAGTTTCGGAGCCTAATCAATACAATCATACAATCAAATCTTTCCTCTTAATAATATTATAGCACTAGCGACCCGCCCCGGCTCCGCACGGGTACAATACATATAAACCTTCCTCTTGAATCCCTCTATCTATTAAAAAAACCGCATCAACATCCGTTGCGTAGTTTTAAAGATTTAAGCATACATAGGAATATAGGGACAGAGAAAGCGTCTTTGTTTTATACTATGTAGTGATAGTATAGTAGGTATAGATATGAGATTGAATCTATCTGTAAAAATATAAAAGGTGCTGAGGAGCTGAGGAGTTTGCTTGAACGCGCTATTCTCAGAAAGTAGTGGTTAGAATTCAAAAAATATTATTAAAAGTTATTCAGTGGTCACGTTCAATGAGGAACCGCGGGAGAAACCGCGAGCGGGAAGCTAGTTAGGTATGATATAAAAAGAAACATAGAAAAGTATTAAGCATTTATTTATTTTCTCATTTAATATAATTATATTAATTTAACTATTTGACGTGGTAAATATTTATTGAAACCAATTTGACGTAAACTCAAAGACGCCGGCATGTTTGTTTTTTACGTCAAATAATGAAGGTTTAATTACGAGTGCAGGACAAAATAAATACATTTAATTGCATTTATAGTTATTCCTATAAGCTGTCCTTTACTTTTTTATTGGAGTCTAAAAGAATGTTTACGCAGTGGCGTCGCTGTATGGTGAGAGGCGGGGGGGGCAAATTTATTGATTTACCCACTTTAGATAAGAATACGGCAACTACTTTTTAAATTTAAAGTACTTAATGAAAAATATCGTTAAACGAATACTTTTTTTACTTAACTAAATTTATTTTTCCTCCGATTCTTAGTATTTCCTAATATCAGACAGATAAAAGATTTGATCATGTATTTGTATTAAATAACATCCAAAATATCAAAAAATCTTTCACTATTAAAAAGTTACGTTATTCAGAATCAACTTATATAATATAAGTATGCTTTATGTAATTATGAAGTTCCCACGGAAAGACGGATTATGTTTGTATGTCTGTTTGTCCCGGCTATTCTCTCCAAACCATTCTACCAATATAGACAGGCCTACAATAGTAACTCAGTTTTATTTATTAGCAATTTGTCCGTAAGCGACATTCCTTATTTTACACGAACAAAGTTACGGGCAACAGCTAGGAACTATTAAAAAAAAATGTTTTATTTAGATTTTTACTGAGCCCATAATCCCACCTTATAGTAACGCCACTAACATTAACGGCACTAAGTTATTTACACAACATCTTGCAAGAAGTGAGTCGTAGGTTCGATTCAAGGATATTACCTTATATGTTAGTACTTAACTATATTGACGCAGTTTTATCATAATAAAATAGTAGATATATTTAAAGTAGGTACCGACTTAGTTACTTGGTACTAAAACCCACAGCTTCCTGCGAATATCATATAAAAAATAAATTAAATACATCCTACTTGCATTATTTATTTTTAATTTTTTACTAGCTGCGCTCCGCGGTTTTACCCGCGTTACTCTGCTCCAGTGGGTCGGAGCGTGATGTTTTGTAGCCTACATGTTAATCCAGCGTATAACCTATCCCGGTGCAAAATTTCAGCCGATTCCGTTCAGAAGTTTTGGCCTGAAAGAGTAACAAACATCCATCCATCCATACTTACAAACTTTCGCGTTTATAATATTAGTAGGATTTTATTAATAGCAGAGTTTTTGCTCCCTGCTAGTATTCTTGTTCAAACTTCGTCATCATCGGCCCGTTTATTTCCACTGCTGATCATAGATTTTCTATTTACTTGGCAAGCTAGGGTCGTTGAGGGATATTGCCATAATCACCACGCTTGGCAGGTGGATTGGTGATCGCAGTAAGATGGTAAGTATCTTTGATCTGGAAGACACTGGGTGGTCTATATTCTTAGCCGAAAACCACACGGTTTAATCCCTCGTGCTGAGCTAAAATACTTGTGTTACGAGTGGGTTCCCGTCGGTAGTGCAATGGGTGGGGATCGAACCGACGACCACATGATCGCAAGACCGACGCCCTAATCCTAGCTTGTTAGTTTTCGTGAAAAAGTAACCTAATTAAATATGGTGACCGCAGTATTATGTTGTAACACACAAGGAAACGCTGCTGCCCGTTCTCTAATATACGCTTGTTATAGATGATGTTATAACAATTGGGTCCAAAGGCTTAACGTACTTTCCGAAGCACGGAGACAAGTCACTCAATTAACCAGACCCGGACATAAATGTTAGTATTTACACAAATATATCTTGTCCGGAGTGGGGATCGAAGCCACGACCCAACACTTAAAGCGAGTCTAAATTAAAAAGACTAAAAATATCTAGTGTTAATACCGCAAAAAAAATTGTCTCATCATTATCATCATCATCAGGCCGTATAACGTCCACTGCTGAACACGCGCCTCCTCCCGGGGAGGGTACTTGCCATAGTCACAACGCTTGGCAGGCGGATTAGTGACCGCAGTATTATGTTTTAACACATAAGGAAACGCTGCTGCTCGTTCCTTTGTATACGATTGGTATAGATGATGTTATAACAATCGGGACCAACGGCTTAACCTGCTTTCTGAGGCACGGAGGGTAGTAACTCTGCCAACCAGTCCCGGAAAAAAAGTTTAGAACCCACGACCTCCGAGCTATGTTCATGTAAAGCGAGCCAAATACCGCTACGCTACGGAGGTTGTCACGGCGTCTTACGTCATTTCAAATGAATTGCTATTGCTAATCTGTTGCAATCGCAACCAAATCTCAACCGAATTGCCTCGGGGAAGGTAGCGGTTGCAATTAAAACAAAAGATATATTATAATGACGCAATATTGTACCGAAATGCTTAGAAAGTAAGGTCGATATAGTAATTATGATCTGTTTCTATGTTCATTAATTTGTATTATTAGTTTTTTGTAATATACTGGAGATAGTTTTGGCGAGCTTGTATCGATATTTTATTTATTGGGGTTCCGTACCCGAATGGTACGGAACCCTATTATTTACTCCGCTGTCTCTCTGTGTGACAACCTCCGTAGCGTAGACCTCCGAGATTTAAAACGAGCCAAATACCGCTAGGTATTTGGCTCGCTTTAAATCTCGGAAGGTCGTGGGTTCGATTCCCACGCCGGACAAAAAATCCTTTTGAAATTTTTTTCAGATTTCTTTCCGGGTCTGGTTGGCTGTGGGATTACCCTCCGTACCTCGAAAGGCACGTTAAGCCGTTGGTCCCGATTGTTGTAACATTATCTATACGGGGTTATTTTTAAAACACCAACAATCTTTTAGGCCGTGAAAATACTAATGATTATAAACAACTTTTACTATGGGAACAACCTTGAAATCGCGAAAAAAAAATCAGCTGTTCCATACATTTATGTTCACTTACCTCGACAAAATGTATGGAATATCAGATTTTTTGTTGTTTATAATCAGTACTTTCACCCCCTGTAAGGTTGTTGGTGTTTTAAAAATAACCCTGTATAATCGTATATTAAAGAACGGGCAGCAGCGTAAATGGATAGTATGGTAGATATGGTAGAAGTTAGAAATAAAGTAATAATACTTATCTTAATTTATTCACGCGATGCAATACTCCTTCGTATGTTTCGAACATACCACAGATCGTTCAATAATGAACGATATGACCGAATGAGTGACCGATTAGTCATGAACTAATTGACCTAGTTGTCACTCCCCAAGGACGTAGGTAATATCGTGACCCGTTGACTCTCTGACTACTGGAGTTTGACAGTCAGGGTTGTCATTTGTCAACACATTATTTTCTATCATCACTAGCGATGCCGCTGGATATACAGACAGCGGCAAGCGACTTTATTTTATACTGCGACCCGTATGTATCATCACTACATAGTATAAAACAAAGTCACTTGCCTCTGTCCGTCCGTCCCTATGCTTAAATCTTGAAGAAAACTTTGCAACAGATTTTGATGCGGTTTTTTTTAATATATATGTTACGGCTAATAGCCGAAGTGCGGCTACACCTAGTTTTAGCCGGCTACAACAACTACCGGTCCAGCCGACCACATGCGGTTAAACTCAGATCAACCTGAATAAGTCCCTGTTCAACTCCATTGGTTTAGGTTTAGTTTTTTTTTTTAACCGCCCCAACTCCTTTTAATTCGAAGTGCGGCTACACCTAGTTTTACTAGTTGTAGCCGGCTAAAACTAGGTGTAGCCGCACTTCGGCTATTAGCCGTAACATATAGATTGATTCAAGAAGAAGGTTTTTATGTATGATACATCAGCATTGCACCCGTGCGAAGCCAGGCCGGTCGCTAGTTATACATATAAACCTTCCTCTTGAATAAGACTCTATCTATTAAAAACCGCATCAAAATTCGTTGCGTAATTTTAGAAATCTAAGCATACATAGAGACAGACAGACAGCGGGAAGCGACTTTGTGTTATACTATGTAGTGATTGGTAGATCTCTGCTCGCCTTTATGGCCGCTAAAGTAGCAAAAGCCTCCTATCTAATTACATATATAATACAATAATATCAACCCGAAAGAAAAAAAAAATTGGCTTTTATATCCTCACTAGCTGTTGCCGTGGCTTAGTTCGCGACTTCAGTTTCTCCATACAATTTTTGCCCCCCTTTTTTATACTTTTAGGGATGGAACTTTAAAAAATCCTCTTTTATCGGATCGTATGCATATCTAGAATACACGCTAGTTTCAGGTCTCTTGGAATGGAGGGCGTAATTTTATATACAAGTAAAGCTAATTATGAGCCTACGAGACGTACAACTTAACAATTAATGTAACCAGTTTTACAATCTGTCAACCCTGGAGCAGTAGATTGGTGGAGTGAATACCTAATATTGACTTGATGACAACAAACAGATCAAACGCACGTTGAGAGGGCAAATAGGTGGAAAACTAAGGCTCTCTGTCCATGGTTCATTGTTATGATAAGTCATAGACAATTTGACTTTCGAGATGTCAAAATCACCTTTATAAGCATAGATGATTCTATATTATTATGAGTAGAGGAATTAATGACAAACGGACGGACGGAGAACTTTACCTGTAATATTCTGCTATTTTCTGCTACCTGTAAGTTACCTAGATTAAATCATCATCATCATCAGGCCGTATTACGTCCACTGCTGAACATGGGCCTCCTCCCGTGGGAGGGTTTTGGCCATAGTCACCACGCTTGGCAGGCGGGTTGGTGACCGCAGTATTATGTTGTAACCTTGTAACATACAAGGAAACGTTGCTGCCGGTTCCCTGGTATACAATTGTTATAGATGATGTACATGATTGTTATAACAATCGGGACCAACGGCTTAACGTGCTTTACGAGGCACGGAGGGTAGTCCCTCAGCCAACCAGATCCGGAAAGAAATCTTTCTATAAAGCATGTCAATGTCAATGTGTCTTTAATTTTTTTTAAACCATAAACAAGGTAAAATTTTGTCAGTCCAATATACGCACCATTGTAATCAACAACCCATATAACGTCTACTGCTGAACATGGACCATCCTACCGAGAGAGGGTTTTGCTATAATCGCCACGCTTGGCAGGTGGGTTGGTGACCGCAGTATTATGTTGTAATACACGGGGAAACGCTGGTTGTCGGTTCCCAGTTGTTATAGATTATGTTATCACAATCGGGACCAACGGCTTAACGTGCTTTCCAAGCCCGACGTGCAACCAACCAGACCCAAAAATAAATCTTAGAATTCACATTAAGATTTCTTGTTAGGCGTGGGAATTGAACCCTTGACTCCAACTCTTATACCGCTAAGCTACCGAGGTTGTACCTTAAAAATACCATCCTCCATTTTTTACAACCATAAACAAGGTAAAACTAGGTCATTCCAATATACGCATCATCGGTACATCACAATGACAGTGTGACATAAACATTAACTTAACGGTCGTGCATTCCAAAAATTCAATTTTCGAATTAGTTAACTTCGTGATGATTCGTCAACGGCGGAACATTCTGTCCAATCAGCGGCCCGTGACCGTGTTCTTTTTTCAAACGGTGTGATGTAAATTGACCTATGCTCGATTTGTATTTAATTGTACTATTATATTAAACTAGCTTACCACGTAACTCCCGTTCCCGTGGGAACTTCATAATTAAATATGGCTATAGCCTACCTCGATAAATGGGCTATCTAACACTGAAAGAATTTTTCAAATCGGTTCAGTAGTTGCTGAGATTTGCGCGTTTAAGCAAACAAAGAAAGTCTTCAGCTTTAACATTATATAAGACTAGCTGCGCCCTGCGGTTTTACCCGCGTTTCTCTGCTCCAGTGGGTCTGACCGTGATGTTTTGTAGCCTATATGTTAATCCATCGTATAACCTATCCCGGTGCAAAATTTCAGCCAATTCCGTTCAGGAAGTTTTAGCGTGAAAGAGTAACAAACATCCATCCATCCATACTTATAAAATTATGCGTTTATAATATTAGTAGATATAACCTGTAGGCTTCTTCGATAAATGGTCTATCTAACACTGAAATAATTTTTCAAATAGGACCAGTAGTTTCTGAGATTAGTGTGTTCAGGCAAACAAAATCTTCAGCTTTATATATTAGTTATAGATTTTCCAATAAGTAACTTTATTTAAATATTATATTATTTATAAGGCTAAATACCTAACTGTTAATAATTCATTAAACAAAATTTAATTTAATTTTTAAATCATCTTCTATTTTAAGTCCATCCGGCCTGAGACAATTTTCTACGGACCGTGACCCTCTCAGTTTGAAAATCGAACGCGACCTCACGACGCTAAATTCACACGGGTCAGACGTCATAGGGTCATTGTCACGATCGGACGATAGGTCGGATATTTGGAACTAATATTTTTTTTGAATTTGTATTTGGAATGTCATTGGAATTCTTTCATGATCGTCTTTTATTTTCGACGGTCGTTGGAGTTGATTCGTTTTTGTTTCTGTTCAATTTTCGAATTTTGGTGAGGGCACGACGGTTTTGTTTTTTATTGACATGGTGATGATTGGACGTGACTTTTGACCCTGGGAATAGATTGATCGAAATAGTTAGAGCATAAGTACACCATCATCATCAGCCCGTATAACGTAAAATGCTGAACACGGGCCTCCTCCCGAAACTGGATTTTTGCCAAAGTCACCACGCTTTGCAGGCTGATTGATGATCGCAGCAATATGTTGTGACACACAAGGAAACGCTGCTGCCCGTTCCCTAGTATACGATTGTTATAGATGAGTTAAAACAATCGGGACCAACGGCTTAACGTGCTTTCCGAGGCGCGGAGGGTAGTCCCTCAACCGCATTACTTTCCATGTCTGGTTGGTTGAGGGACTACCCTTCGTGCGAATATAGTACACAAAGGAAATAAATCTTATAGTTTACACAAATATTTCTTGTCCGGCGTGGGGATCGAACCCACGACCTCCAAGACTTAAAGCGAGACTGATACTGCTATACGGAGGCTGTATAGAAATCTTATAGGTAAAGTTTCAAGATTATTTTAAGTACCTACTCAATAATTTTAGTACATTTAATGATAAAAATAAACATAAATATGTAGTTAAAAACATAACTATTAAATAATATAGCGAAGTGATAATATAAAAAGCTTAGTGTTGTTTATGGCGTACGTTTTATATGAGGCTATGCCACAGTGTAGGTAATACAGTTAGCACAGTTTAAGTTTGCGATATTACATCGATATAATCATCTATACCTACGTTATTTGTATTAATATATGATGTATTTATTGAATAGGAGTAACACAGGCATTAATTAATAAAATACATATAATATACAATTAAAAGTAGCTAATCCCACTAATATTATAAACCCGAAAGTTTGTAAGTATGGATGGATGGATAGATGGATGTTTCTTACTCTTTCACGCAAAACTACTGAACGGAATTGGCTGAAATTTGCATCGGGATAGCTTATACGCTGGATTAACATATAAGCTACAATACATCACGCTCCGACCCACTGGAGCAGAGTAACGCGGGTAAAAGCGCGGGGCGCAGCTAGTAATTTATAGATCAGTGATACTTATGTTTGATCGGGCCGAATTTAAAAGAAATGACTAGATAATTTCGATTTTATTTATATTACTTGCTTTCCGCATGCGGTTTCACACTATTAATTCCCGTTCGTGTGAGGATTGTGTTACTCAAAATCACTTAGGTTACTCCTAGAAAATGTAACCAACCATTACAAAATGGTGAAAGAAGTTTTAAAATTGGTTTAGTAGTTCCGGAGCCTGCACTAAAATTCGACCCGCCCCAGCTTCGCACGGGTGCAATGCTGATGTGTCATACATATAAACCTTCCTCTTGAATCACTCTATCTATTAAAAAAATCGCATCAAAATCTGTTGCGTAGTTTTAAATATCTAAGCACACATTGGGACAGATAGACAGCGATTAAGTGATTTAAGAATATTTTTTGTAGTTTTCTCGTCTAAAGTCTCGTGGATAACTAAATAATATGTTCGTACAAAAGAAACTTTATGTGTATTTCTTCACAAAACGTTATCTATGTTACATTTGTATAAGAGTCCCTATCTAACGGTGAAAGAATTGTAAACAAAGGCATCGCCTAGACAGTCCCACTGCCACAACAGTGAAGTTTATAGGACCCTACTACGAATGCCACTGGGGGTACCATCATCAACCCTTACAACTTCCACTGCTTAACATGGGCCTCCTCCCGAGGGAGGGTTTTTGCCATAGTCACCACGCTTCGCAGGCGGGTTAGTGACCGCAGTAAAATTATGTAATACACAAGGAAACGCTGTTGCTCATTCCTTGGTCTACGATTGATATCCCACGGTTTAACGAGCTCAACTATCCAGACCCTCATTTACTCAGAGTAAATGTAGCTTTCCAATGATGAAAGAATGTTTGAAATCGGCACTGTAGTTTTTGAGTTTATTCATTACAAACTTACACACACACACACACAAATACAAATCTATCCTCTTTATAATATTAATAAAGATAACACTTTATCATACTGAATATATCTCCACTGTATTATCTTTTATAACTTTTATGACACATAATAATGGGCATTTTACTTATCTTAGCTTTTTTCTACTATAACGTATTTCGCGCGAACCAATGGTTTATAATTTTATTGCTAGCAGTCTTGTATTTTTGTTTGTTTGTGCGTAAGTATTTTACACTATAACACTGTGATTTTTTAATCTTTGTTACTAATAATTTGCACAAAAATTTGCCTTCAGTTTTAATATAAAAAGAAAACATTATAATTTAAAAAAACTGGCCAAGTGCGAGTCGGACTCGCGCACCAAGGGTTCCGTACAAACTGGTTTTTATTATAAGATGTTACAAAAAATTTACGGATTCGCAATTTTTCCTATATCTGTGTTATAAGACGTTGCATCGTGCCAAATTTCAAGATTCTGAGTTTACGGGAAGTACCCTGTAGGTGTTGATTCCCTTGCAAGTGTCGAAAATTTGCGGAAATTTACGGCATAAACGTTATACGTTGGCTTAGTAGAACTTAGATTTTTTCTTATTTGATCGTAGCGCGATAGTATAGCCTACAGGCTATACCATCGTCCTAAGACCAATAGGAGCGGAGTAATGATGAAGAGTGTTTTAAAATCGACTAACTTCCCGCGCGTGGTTTCACCCGCGTAACTCCTGTTCCCGTGGAAACTTCATAATTAAATATAGCCTAGAGCCTTCCTCGATGCACAGGCTATCTAACACTGGAATAATTTTTCAAATCGATCCAGTAGTTCCTGAGATTATCGCGTTCAAGCAAACGAACAAACTCTTCAGTTTTTAACACGCTTTTATTAGCTTGGGTTGTATGTAACGGAATCTTTGAATTTTATTTTCACCAGTTTCCAGAAGTCTGATTAATTTGAAACTTTGCATACGTATCAAGGACCGATGACAATGCAATAATTTGATAACAGTTTCCCATTATCCTTAAAAAATAAATAATAGTTTAAAAAAACTAAAAAATCACATTTTAGCTAACCGAACTAAAAAATAGAAAATAATTTTCACCTCAAAATAAAATTATAATAAAGTTTAAGTTATTAACAGAATAATTCAATTCAGAGTGAAAAGCGTTGGGTGCTTGATAAAATAAATGTCACAATCATTCTATTGGCAACTATCTATGAGAGGAGAGTTATGAAAAGTGGTAAAATGCTCCCTACACTTTTAACTCTGAATTGAATTATTCTGTTAATAACTTAAACTTTATTATAATTATATTTTGAGATGAAAATTATTTTCTATTTTTTAGTTCGGTTAGCAATAAAAACGTGTTTTTTTAGTATTTTTAAACTATTATTTTTATCGCCAAATAAACCTAGCTGAAGTAGGTAACTACGCCGTCAAAGTCGCATTCAAAGGAAGTTTGCAAATAACATGTCGCTATGAATCACCCAATCATTTGAATAAATAATAATATAAGTACTGTGGTTAAATATTACACATACATAACTCATTTATATTCAGTCAATTAATCATTGTAGTCAAATTACTCATTTGTGTATCGAACATTCTTATTTTATTAAACAATAGTTTCCCATGCGTGGTTTTTCCTGCGTTACTCCCGATCACGTGGAAACTTCATAATTCAATATAGCCTATGTCATAGGGGATAGTGTTACCTTCCGAAGCCCTCGTAGACCCGGAGTCCGAGAGGCCCGCGAACTGTAAAGTAGAGCGACAGTTGCACAAAACTCCCCTAAAGAAACTAAAAGCCATAATCTCCTCTGGAATCTGCTCTTGCGCAGGTTGCTTAGTTTGTAGTTTTTAAACCATTTAAGGCTGGGGCTCTCCTTGCCTTTATGCCCGGTGAAGTAGCAAAGGCCTCGTGGCTACCTACGTATGTCCATCCGAAAAAAAAACCTTGAGTAGTATAGGCTCGTTGACACTTTTTTGAAATTATTTTTATATGGTTAAGAATGGTTTTTGCTAGATCAAGAATAAAATATGGCATTTATTTGAGATCAAGAAAGCATAACATAAATATTTTAAAATTGGCTTGACATTTAGAGATGAAAACGATGTCAGCCATGTTGATCTATATACATTATCTGTGTTCAAGATCGATGACGTCATGACTCAGAAAGTGTAATAGTAAAGAATCGCGTTCATGTTTTTTAACAAGATGTATGACGTCACAAAATGGCTGATAGCGTTTTCGGAAGTAAAAGACATAGACAAAATAAATAATTTTCATATTGAGTTTATACAAACATACTCAAGTTTTTTAAACAGAAATTATTATATTTACGTTCCATATGAAAATTACTTTTAGAAATAAACATCATTGTAACATAATTTCATATGTGTCAACTAGCCAATTGCAGTTATGTTCTTGTATTCAGGTCTTTAAGCAAACCTCATTCGAGGCAGGTGTCATGTTATTTCGTTCGAGTTATGAGTGTTAAACTATCGTTCCCAGCGGCACGTTTGTGAAGTGACGAACATTATTTAAAACAAATAACTAATATTTAACAGGATGCGACAGTACACGCGCGGATGGGGCGCGGTTGGGTCGTCTGTTGTTGCTTATATGTCTCGATCTATAGGTTATAGGTAGATACTAATATTATTTTTTTCTTTTTTTTTTCATTAGCCGTTTATGTCCCACTGCTGGACAAAGGCCTCCCCCATATCTATCCAAGTGCTCTTTTCTAGTGCCTTTTCGGACCAACCATCAAGGTAGGTACATTTCTAGATCGTCCTGCCACCTCTTTTTGGGCCGGCCTCAGCGGCGTCGTCCATTCTCAGGCACCCATTGAGTGCATATTTTTGCCCAGCGACTATTGTGCATGCGGATAACGTGATCCGCCCAATCCCATTTGAGCCTGGCAGCCTTCTTACCTATGTCGTACCTACCTACCTACAAATATAGGTTAAGTTTGTTAATTGTTTTAAGGTTCTAGTCTTTCTCCTCTGAGTGCCACACCGCAGGTAGATAGAGAAATACTCGGAAGCGATAGGTTAGGGTCCTGTCGTCCTCGCAAGGCGAGGCTCGCGACGCGTTCTATGCTTCTGACCCGATCCCTGCCCGCGCTGGTTGATATTAATTATATTTTATAATGAGTGATTATCGCCTGCCATAACAACATTGGTAAATTTTATTTAATAACAGTATCTTTTTTTGTTTTCATTATCATTGTATTTAACTTATGATAAGTACGATAGAGGTATTCCTCGAAGCGCTACCATTTTGAGGCGCTCCTAATGAGGCGCTCCTTTTTTATTTCTCGCGCTCCTTTTAGTAGCGCCTCCCGATAGTAATAAAAAATATTAAAATTGAAGAAAACCTTGAAGACGTAATAAATTATGTCGATGATTTTTAAAGACTCATTTTTGCATCATCATCATCTAAGTTGCTTAACCAAAAGTACGAAATTGGGAGAAAAATATGTTTTTGCTTTCGGCACTATAATGTGTATTCAAAGACCAATGGTATTGTGTATTCAAAGAGTAAAGTGTAATATTTTTAATTACTATCGGGAGGCGCTACTAAAAGGAGCGCTGCGAGTTATAAAAAAGGAGCGCCTCAAAATGGTAGCGCTTCGATGAATACCTCGTACGATCGATTCGTCTACCTTATCAATAAACGTTTTCATTTCATTTTTATTTTCATTTCATTTTAGTTGTAGTTAATCTCTGGATCTACGAAACCGATTTTGCAAAATCTTTTACCACATTATTTGTGAATGCTTGTCCTACTAATATTATAAACGCGAAACGGAATTGGCTGCAGCCAATTCCGTTGAGTAGTTTTGAAAGAGTAACAAACATACATCCATACATACTTACAAACTTACTTGGATAGGTTGTACGCTGGATTAACATATAGGCTTCAAAACATCACGCTCCGACCTACTGGAGCAGAATAATGCGGGTAAAACCGCGGGCCGCTGCTAGTATGAAATAATTTATTTTTGCGGGCGCTTTTCAGTTCGTATGCTATCTTTCCTCATTATAATACTAATATTATAAAGAGGAAAGATTTGTATTGTTGTTGTTTTTTTTTTTTTTTGTTTTGACATTCGTCTTTAGCCACGACGCTTTTGCTACTTTACCGGGCATAAAGGCGAGCAGAGCTCCAGCCTTAATAAATGGTTTAAAAACTACAAACTAAGCAACCTGCGCAAGAGGGCGCCCCCTGTGGGTCTTGGACCTCCGCTTCGCGGGCGCACTCTTCTCCGGCGGGTCGGATAGAGCGGTCTCTGTGTAGTGGTTTGGAGACCGGAGAGTCCTACAAACTCTTCGCTAATGCTGTGACCTCAAATTTCGTGTTCCCCTCGACAGAGAACGGATGCATAACGCATTTTACGCCAGTAAAAATAAGGTGTTTTACTCATTCGCAAGAAATACATGTATTAAAATTTATTTACATACTCTTATGTCAATAACAAAGTATGTATTGCAATTCTGTCAGTTTACAAAGGAGGCTTGTTAAACAAAGAATGACGCCGCGTTGTCTCTGGTTCCGAGAAGAATGGAGATGTGTCATAGACATCGATAAGTTCGCGGTTAAACGGTATATTGTATTTAATTTATTCATAATGAAATAATGAATTTATTCAGCACTTAGGTATTAACATACACTTGTACTTGCTAAAATCACATTGAAAAAGAAATATAATTAATAGGTTATTATTTTAATTTTATAAATAAAACTACTTAGGTAACTAAAACTAGCAAGTGCGACCTGTGAGTGCTACTAATTGTAGGACATTACAGACAATGTACTCCGTCTGTCCTTGTGTAATTAATTCCTCTACTCATTATAAGTTCATATTTGCATAAAAAATTAGAAAGCATACAATTAAGTGACACACACCTGGGGGCACCCTTATGGGGTAAGGACCATAACCCAGAGGTGCCACTGATATCATAGTCAGATTTATGGATATAAGAGGAAGTGATCGCTGTCACGGCCTACAGGCGCTGGTTTTTATTTTCGGATTGACGTACCTACTTCGTATTGGTATTTAGCCACGAGGCTTTTGCTACTTCACCGGGCATAAAGGCGAGCAAAGCTCCAGCCTTAAAAAATGGTTTAAAACTACAAACTAAGCAACCTGCGCCAGAGGGCGCCCCCTGGGGGGCTTGGACCTCGGCTCAGGGCGGCCGCTGGCGATGAGATTGAGGGATGACGTTTAGTATTTTAGGGGAGTTTTGTGCAGCTGTCGCTCTACTTTACAGTTCGCGGGCCTCTCGGACTTCGGCCCTACGAGGGCATCGGATGGTGCCTACAGGCGCTGGATCACAGGGGTAGGGGCACAACGCGGTCCTCGCCGGCGAGAATCGTACCCTAGCTAACCTGCAACATATTTTATTTTAGCCTATGAATGAATCAATTAATCGACGGGTCCCGGATAAAGATATTGTATTGTTTTTTTCAGAAGGTAGGTATAATATGGGGGCACCGTAAAGCGCCGTGGAGCGGATCACTCCGGCGTACAGCTTGCGGCAGGTCTGCCGAGATTCGGCGAAGTCCGCCAAGAGCACCCGCCGCCGCCACCAGCTTCGGGGCCAGTCGTTGGAAATAGGCTCCGAAGCTCCATCTGCTGTCAACATTTTATCCCACTTGTTTTAGACAAAAAGTGTGGTAAAATGTCGTGTGGTTTCCGGGTCTAGAAAAGACCACCCCATGTCTGACTAGGGAATACACAGCTGATGCATGGGCGGCAGCATCTATCATTTCGCCCATGTTCAGTAATGGATGTAAATGGGCTGTTGAAAAACCAATTCGATCAGATACAAGTATTGAATATCAACGAATGACCGTCGGCTGCCGGGCACACCACCTCGCCCGGCAAAGAAGATCTTCATTATTTATGCAGGAACACCACCAACCTTTCTACTTACTAAAATGCAAGAGTTTTGAAAATAAGATGTAATTTGTAGACACTCCATCGCGATACACAGTTTGAAAAACACTGCTCTACCATAATAACAGGTATAAGTAAATAAAAAAAGAACCCAGTCTTTCTTTTCGGTAAGTAGTTATAATTAATTTTCTCTCAAACTGAATTTATACATTTATTTTGTTAGTTACTTAGAATTTTCAAAAAAATAATTCGTTATGAATGCGTCTCAATCGTTTTTATAATAGCAGAATCGGGACCCAATTGGATTGGATTCAATTGTTTGATCATACATATATTAAAACAATATGCATGTCCAAAAATTTACACGGCATCTGTATTTTTCCTTGAAGTGTGTTCGGTTGAAATATTTCATTGTTAAATACAGACCACCACGAGACGGCAACATGTAGCGCAGTGATTCTCAAAGTGGTCCAGCTGGACCCCCAGGGGTCTTTGGAGACATGATGGGGTTTCCGTAGGCGTGATAAAATCTTGATCACAAGTTGTGAGTGTGTAATATGATAGAAATATAATACAGACCACGAAGAGAATACCTTCTCTTCGTGTAGTGCAGTGATTCCCAAAGTTGTCTAGGTGGACCCCCAGATGTCCGGCTGGACTCCACGGAAGGCTTAGTCGGGGTTAAACAACAGTCAAACAGAAATAGGAATCATAAGTTGTAACTGTGTAATATGATAGAAAGAGCAACAGGGGGTCAACAGGGGGTCCAGTAAAGTTTTTAAAGGGGTCTACGAGAAAAAAGTTTGTGTTCTCTGACGTAGTGAATGTACTGTGTACATACAGACATACTACAGGTTCGTTACACTGATTTATTAGTAAATCTACAGCCTCCGTGGGGTAGTGGCGAGACTTATACGTGTAAAGTAAAAAAGTAAGCATGTACTTTTTTTTCAGACGGACATACGTAGTTAGCCACGAGGTTTTTGCTACGTCACCGGGCATTAAGGCGAGCAGAGCTCCAGCCGTTATAAATAGTTTAATAACTACAAACTAAGCAACCTACACAAGATGGCGCCCCCTGCGGGGCTTCGACCTTGGCTCAGGGCAGTCGCTGGTGATGAAATTGAATCGTTGTAGAACGTCAAACACGGCGTCAAAAGCGGCCTTAGCCCAATGGCTAGGGTGTTGGACTTATAATCTTGTGGTCGCTGGTTCGATCCCCGCCCATTGCACCACCGACGCGACTAGAACCCATTCGTAACACATGCAGTACACACACTACACACAAGCTTAGTACGAGGGGTTACCAAGAATACTAGTAGACTGCTAAACTCTGCTAGTAATAAAAAAAAAGTCTCGGTATGATCCCCTATGGCCTATGGTATGGCTTAGAAGATTTTGCGTGTAATAGTAATAAAGAATCCATACGTCCATAAAACTTTTGCGCATATGAAGTAAGTAGGATATTAATATAGATTTAAATTTCATTTGCTTAGAACCCAACAGGTGGCCTCTATAATTATAGACTTTAACGTGCTTTAACATAGTAAAAGAAGAAATAACTGAACTTTTTTTTAAATAACTTACAATATTCAAATATCGAACTACAATTAATATCACACACACTGACTTCTTCAAATTGATGTTCTACAACGTTTTTTTTTTAATTCTTATCTGAACATAGACAACCGGTTGTATGTTTTATAAAACCGCGTTTTATTTATTACTTTAGTTGTTTTATTAAAATAATTTGTTGCAAAAAAACAAATGTTAAAATGATTAAAATAGACGGCGAGTAATTATTTATGTTTTTTTTTGTACATTTATTGGCTAAACATGTAAGTTTTGTAGGCAATTTATTAATTTCTAATAAATTATGTAGTTTTATTGATTTATTGTATTGTATTCTGCTAATTACAGTATTTTTTACGTATAAAATATACATATATTTAACATTTTACTTCATTATCTCATTGGCTATCATCACATATTTACATGTCGCAACTAGTGTAGTTAGGCTTTTTGATGCCGTGTCCGGCCAAAATAAACGGTTTCCGGCTTGCCTGGTAAGGCTTTTTATATTTCGGGCCGGATTGCTTCGTGCGTACCCGGCCCCTGCCAACGATGGATCGAAGGAGCGCCCGGGGGGTTTTAGTGGTGTGGGGTCCTCTCCTTGCGGTATGAGTAAGCACACCACCGCTGTGGAGAGGGCGAATCCCACATATCCCGCCGCCAGCGCGCGGATACGCTGCAGTGGCGGTGGGAATGCTTCAATGTATTTCCCACCGGACAAAAAAAAAAAATCTTTTTATATTTCGCAAGCGAGTGCCGAGCCAAGCCAAGCGCAGGCGTGTCGCTTGAAAGCGGGACGCTAGTATAAAATAAATAAAAGTCATAATCCTTCAATTTCAGCACCAGCGACCGCCTTGAGCCGAGGCCCAAGCCCCACAGCTTACTTAGTTTGCGCAGGTTGCTTAGTTTGTCATTTTCAAACCGTTTATTAAGGCTGGAGGTCTGCTCGCCTTAATGCCCGGTGAAGTAGCAAAAGCCTCGTGGCTAAACTACGTATGTCCGTCTGAAAAAAAAATACCTATTACTACTACTAAGTAATAATTATTATTACTTTTGCGTTTATAATATTAGTAGGACTATTATAGTTCTACTAATATTATAAACGCAAAAGTTTGTAAGTATGGATGGATGGATGTTTGTTACTCTTTCACGCCAAAACTATTGAACGGAATGGGCTGAAATTTTGCACCGGGATAGATAATACGCTGGATTAACATATAGGCTACAAAAAATCACGCTCCGACCCACTGGAGCAGAGTAACGTGGGTAAAACCGCGGGGCGCAGTTAGTATAAAATAATTTGAAATCTAGATTTTAATAAATCGAAATTTATGTAAATGATACTTAGTGATTTTTTGTCAGTAGCTAGTAATATGATATGACATTCAAGACAACATGAAAAACGAATTTTATTTAAATATATTACTTTGTAATTTAGTTGTTAGAATAAATTTAAGTATTTTTAAATGTGTAGGCTTAACTTGAAGTTGTATTCAACATTTATTTAAAAACTTTAATATTTATTTATTACTCACAATATTTAACAATCCTACTAATGGATGGATGTTTGTTACTCTTTCATGCCAAAAGTACTGAACGGAATTGGCTGAAATTTTACACCGGGATAGTTTATACGCTGGAATAACATGTAGGCTACAAAACATCACGCCTCTGGCCAACAACAACCCATTGGAGCAGTGTTTTTTTTTCTTTTCGGTTTTACTTATGTTGGTACTTATGAGGCTTTTGCTACTTAACCGGGCATAAAGGCGAGCAGAGCTCCAGTCTTAATAAATGGTTTAAAAACTACAAACTAAGCAAGAGGGCGCCCCCTGTGGGGCTAGGACCTCGGCTCAGGGCGGTCGCCGGCGATGTGATTGAGGGATTATGACGTTTAGTATTTTAGGGGAGCAGAGTAACGTGGGTAATACCGAGAAGCATTGCTAGTATATATCTAAAGCTGAAGAGTTTGTTTGCTTGAACGCACTAAGGTCAGAAACTGCTGGCCCGATTTGAAAAAAACTTTTAGTGTTACATAGCTTATGTATCGCGAAACGCTGCATATCATCACGCTAATACCAATAGTAGCGAATCACCAGTAAATAATGTTTTAGTTCGGACTAGTAGTTCCTGAGCTTAGGGCATTCAATAAAACAAACTAACTCTTCAGCTTTATATATTAGTTAAAATCTGGCAATACCGTTCCGGAACTTTGCCCGCGTCATGAGATAGGTATACAATAAAACGACTAGATCAATAGAACAATTTATAAGACTTCAACAACTTAACCTCAATCTACTTTCGCGAATCTGAACTCTCATTACAAGCAATAATAATTAGTTTTTAATAATTAATTCGTGACTGTAACATATCTCAATTGCTATATAATAATTATGTCGGCATTTCGCAAAACGGAATCTAATCGGTACTATTAATTAGGGACCTATTGGTTATTATACAATCATCATTCATCAGCCTATTTATGTCCACAGCTGAACATGGGCCTCCTCTTTAACATACATAAGCGGCCGAAGCCCAAAGGCTAGGGCGTCGGACTTGTGATCCTGAGGTCACCGGTTCGATCCCCACCCATTGCAGTACCAACGTGAACTCACTCGTTACACAAGCAGTTTAGCTTAGCACAAGGGGTTAACAAGAGTACAAGTAGACAGCAAAACTCTGCAAGTAATCTCTAAAATAAAAAATAAAAAAACAGTTCTTTTCGCTATGGAATCCCAGTTCCCCCATACTTACGTGGTTTTAGGAAAGAATATTTTTTTAGGATTGCTGGTATAACGTGAACTTAGAAAGGAATGGATACTCGCTAAGCTGAAAGCGAAGCCGTTTTACAGGTAGCAGGTATCAAAGGTGGAAAAAATCATGCCAACTTAAGTCAAAGTTGGAAGGTTGGTTTTTACATATTTCATTTATGATATAGTTATAAACAAACATATACAATTGCCAGACACTTCCTGTCTACCATAACTTTTGACAGACACTTTAAAAGTTGTTAAAAGATGTGGCAACTTACGTTTTTAGGAAGGCTGAATTTTATATATATTATTAAGTATTATATTTTAAAATATTTTCCAAGGAGCCAGACAAATCTAACGGCCCAAACATCCCCCAGACTCGTTTAAAGTTCCGCTATGCGAGGAAGAGCGAGAGCATTATTCAAGCGCATAAGTACAAGTGAGATGCACTCTGAAGCGAATATCTCTCTCTTACAACTCGTGGCTACTCTGAGTTAGTGTGTTAATAATATATATAAAATTAAGCCTTCCTAAAATGACGTAAATTGCCAATTTTTTTTACAACTTTTAAAGTGTCTGTCAAAAGTTATGGCCCACAGGAAGTGTCTGGCAACTGTATAATAATAATAATATGTTTGTTTATAATAATATCATATATGAAATATGTAAAAACCAACCTTCCAACTTTGATGTAAGTTGGCATGAATTTTTCCACCTTTGATACCTGCTACCTGTAAAACTTTTAAAGTGTCTGTCAAAAGTTATGGCCCACAGGAAGTGTCTGGCAACTGTATAATAATAATAATATGTTTGTTTATAATAATATCATATATGAAATATGTAAAAACCAACCTTCCAACTTTGATGTAAGTTGGCATGAATTTTTCCACCTTTGATACCTGCTACCTGTAAAACGGCTCAGCTTTCAGCTTAGCGAGTATCCATTCCTTTCTAAGTTTACGTTATACTAGCAATCCTAAAAATGTCATCTTTCCTAAAATCACGTAAGTCGGTATACGGGCTGATGATCATGAATCTGCAAGATGTAATTTCCTAAGTGGAGCAGTCTTAGGTTAACTAGACTTATCATCAAATCATCATCAAAAGCCCGTTTACGTCACCTGTTGAACATGGGCCTCCTCTTAACAGACCTTGGCTAGCCAGGATCTTAGAGGGATATTGCCATAATCACCACGCTTGGCAGACGGATTGGTGCTCGCAGTAAGATGTAAACTTTGAGCTAATAGATGCTGCTGCCCATCCATCAGCCATATGTCCCTTAGTCGCCTTTTACGATACCTATGGGAGGACATGGGGTGGTCGATTCTAAGCCGAAAACCACACGGCAAAATGATGATGATGAATCTGTAAGTTGGTATTTCCTCAGTCGAGCAGTCTTAAGTTAACTAGACTTATACGCGAGTAAAACCGTATGAAACTAATAAACTTACCATACCATAAGTAAACTTACATCTACTATTACAAATAAGGACATTGATATTCGCAGCCATTTTACTTTTTGCGAACATTTATCGTAAGCCGCCATGTTAATTAATATAATGTATGTACTATTAGCTACCATATAGGATAGAAGGCTACTTATTTATGTTTTGTGCTTTGTCGGTGGTCCGTTCACTAGAGAAACCCTTTTTATAAAGACTACTTGAGAAGGCAAGGAAGTCAGTCCTGAGGGCCTCGACAAAATGCTACTAGATAGGAGCGATCGCTAGTAGAAAATCGCTAACCAGTGCCGGCTTTAAGGGGGGGCGCGATGGGGCGACGGTCGGTGGCACCAAATTTGAGGGGTCGATTGGTGGGTGTGGGATTCTTCCCCCACCAAACTAGAACGCGTGTCGGATGGTGGTGATAACTAAACCTTTGAATGTGGCGCGAGGTCGCCGATTTGTGTTTTTGGACTTTCGTCTCGAGCGTCTCTCGATCAAGCAACGACCGTTTACAATGTTTTAACTGCTACAAAGGGCTGAATTCTTTATGTTATTGGCTTTCCAATATCGCTCTTCAAATATCCCAAATCTTTAATTCCCATTTTCTGTATTCAAACACACTTCTGGATTTTTTTTTTATTTTTTTTCGCGTTTACCGTGAGCACTCGGTTTTGATTCTTTTAAATGGGCGCCATAATATTCTTGCCCGGGTTATCAGACCCTGTGACGCCAGAGTTTTTTAAGTACTTACTTTGTTTGCACCGGGCATAAAGGCAAGCAAAGCTCCAGCCTTAATAAATAGTTTAAAAACTACAAACTTAGCAACCTGCGCAAGAGGCCGTCCCCTGGGGACTTGGACCTCGGCTCAGGACGGTCGCTGGCGATGAGCGATTGGAATTTTAGGGGGTTTTGTGCAACTGTCGCTCTACTTTACAGTTCGCGGGCCTCTCGAGGTCTACGAGGTCATTGGATGGTTCTTTGCAAACTAAGGGTCGGGAGGATGATAGGGGGCCCGCAGATACTTGACATTCGTCACATGATTAAGGAGGCGCGGGAAAACAATGACGGACACTCATTTGTTGATTCTTCTTTGAAACAAGCGATTCATCTTTCGGTTTTCGGCTATATAAACCTTGTAGGTAGCTTAGAGATATAGCAAATCAGGGTAGTATTCTTGAGCAGATAGAAGCGGCTGCCTATCCATCAGGTATGTCTCCCATAGGCTCGGCGCAAATGGGCCCCCGACAGCCACCGGTGGCCAGCGACAACCACTTCACATACTTTTTCATAAAGTAGCGAGTGGCCGCCACCGGCTACACGTGTGCGGCGCGTCTATACAAAATATATGAAAAAGTATGTTATGGCTGTCGCTGGCCACCGGTGTCTGTGGTCGGTGGCCCATTTGCGCCGAGCCTTAGTCGCTTCGTACGACACCCATGGATAGACATGGGCTGGTTTATGCTAAGCTGGAAACCACATGGCCTAACAATATGTTTTTTTTTTTTTTTTTTAAAAAAGACAACTCCCGCACTAGGGAAATAAATCCCTGTGTCGCGGGGGACTTTACAAACATACATTTCACGGACATAAAGAACACCCAGACTCAGAACAACTATTTGTGGTTCACACAAATAATTGTCCCGGGTGGGAATCGAACCCAGAACACCAGGTCTCAGAGGCAACTATCGTAACCACTGAGCCACAAATAAAAAACTTAGCGCTGGTCTTTTTTTTTACTTAAAACTTTTAAAAAATCGAACTGCTACTACCTTCCCTCCAAATGTCATAGAATATTTTTCAACAGTAGGTTAATTCCCCGTCTTGTATGTTCGTTTGTCCTTGAGTAGAACAAAGCAAGTATATTTACTTTCTAATGCTATAATACTCTTGTTATGATATCGATCTATCGTACAGTTGACTTGTCCAGTTAGTTACAAGTACAGTCAGCTACAACAATTTGTGTATATTAAACAACAAAGCAGAAGAAAGAAGAAAACCAGCGCTAGGTGTTCACTTGCGACGCGACCTTTTCGGTAGAACATGCTAGATTTATATATATTTATATTTAACTAAATGCGTCCGCGGTTTTACACTCGTCAAACTGCTTATCTGACCCAGTGCGTCGTAGGGTGTGTTGTCTATATATTAATTCAGCCTATAAACTATTCCCATACAAAATTTCAGCGGAATCTGTTCAGTAGTTTTTACATGAAATAGTAACAAACATCTATGTATTCATCCATACACATATATAACAAACTTTCACATATAATATTAGTAAGGATTTTTAAATATTATTTGCTTTTGATATTTGTTGCTAGATCACGCCATCTTTGTCTCTCTCTCCTTCAATATTGGATGAGGGAGAACGCAGACAAAATTCAGTATTTGACAATATGTACTTTGAAATGCTTTTTTTTTTAATTTATTGCATATTTTCGGGATTTGAGAAGACGATACAAACATAATAAATACATTAAAGTAAATAATTCAAAGAAACGCAAATCCTTCCAATAAACTCTACAACAAAAAATCGCATCAATTTCTTGTTTAAAATCTCACGTTACAACGCTTTTCGGAGTTTAGATAATTATAAGTTATAAGTTTAAATGAAGTCCAGATGTGTTTGGTGACATTTATTGGCAAATGCACAAGATGTGTGGCCTTACACGACCTCGCCCTTCCCTCTTAAATGCTCGCCCTTCCCAAGAATACTAGATGATTCTTCACGCATCGTTTAAATGACCGCAAGTCGTAACTATCAGGGTGCTCCGCAAAGGGAGAACATATTGGAACTCTGTGATATTTTGTTTATATCTTAAAGTGAACAAATCATCAGTTATTAATCTTTTATATTATGCTGTTTTATGGGCAGCAGCATTTATTAGTTCAAGGATACTACATAATCTTACTGCGATCACCAATCCGCCTGCCATACGTGCTAATTATAATAATCCTTACTAATATTATAAACGCGAAAGTTTTTGAGTATGGATGGATGTTTGTTACTCTTTCACGCAAAAACTACTGAATGGATTTGGCTGAAACTTTGCACGGGGATAGTTAATAAGCTCGATTAACATATAGGCAAATAATCACGCTCCGAATCATCGGAGCAGAGTAACGCGGGTAAAACCGTGGGGCGTAGCTAGTAATATGAATTAACTACCTTGCTTGCTAAGATGAGGCCCATGTTCAGCAGTGGACAAACACTGACTGTTGAATACATATTTTTGCATCTGACTGTACCTAAATTGTTTTAGTAAGAACAAGTCACTGTTGTAATGATATAGTAGCAATCCATTGTTCTTAACTCACATCAAAGTGGACCATTACCGCAGCCAAATATTACTCATTTCAATACTCATACCAAATAAGAAGTAGAGACGGAGAGGGCTGCGAGTAACGCACTGAAGCCGGTAAAAACTCGGCCTTGGCGTGTACAACATACACTGCTTACACACGCAAAACTATGCCTTACTGCGATCAGTCGAAACCTTGTCAGTCGATATGTCATTCTGTCGCAGCGTCAGGTGCTTGATGTCATGACAAACTTTATTTTGGCTGGCTGGATTGGTGACCTCATATAATGTATAGCGGGTAGATATAAACACAGATATACCCCGTTACCTGGTTGAATACGAGCGTCATTGATGATGTTATAACAATGGATTTACGAGCTTTCCGACGCACGGAGAGTAGTCTCACAACCAACCAGAGGCGGAAAGAAATCATAGATTTGGCACAAAGATTTTGATTTTTAACACAAGAAAACGCTGTTTCCTGTTACCTTGTATACCATTATTATACATGATGCTATAACCATCCGGACCACAGACTTATGGTGCTTTCCAAGGTACGGAGGTTAGTCTCGCAACCAACCAGAGGCTGAAAGAAATTATAGATTTGACACAAAGATTTTGTTTGTAACACACAAGGAAACGCTGCTGCCCGTTCCCTGGTATACGATTGTTATAGAGGTAGATGATGCTATAACAATCGGGACCAACGGCTTATCGTGCTTTCCGGGACAAGGATGGTAGTCCCTCAATCAACCAGACTCGGAAAAAAACTTTTACACATAGATTTATTTTTCAACTTGGGAATCTAACCCACCACCTCCGATACTTTTACCTAGCGGTAAAAGTATCGGAGTATATGCCACAGATATTGTTCTAAATTTTATATCTTTAAATGTTAGTTTAATATTAAATTTTAGTTAGAAATCTACCAAAACTCAGAAACATTTATTATAAAACTTCACTAAGTACCTACACTATAAATGCAATAAATATTGAATTCTCAATTTTAAAATTCCAAACTCAAATAAAATGCAAATGGCCGTTTGGCCTGTCAAGTAACAACGGTTAACCAAGGAGTATAGTGATGAGAGATTCCTTTTTCAAACTGGTTTGCCTTGCTGGCCGGTAAAACGGGCCATATGGCGTAGGCACTTTAAAAATAAAGCAAATTATTGCTGACAACCTCTTTCGTGTTAATCTTGTATCTAGCTATTATCTGTGGCCCGACTGATTATTTCATATTTCGAATTTTAAAGTTATTTTTTCTATAAGGTAGAAAATAAATAAATGACAAACGTTGCTTTTTTCTGTGGCCCGACTGATTGTTTTGAATTTAGAATTTAAGTTTTTTATAAGGTAGAGATTAACAATAAACGTTGATATTTTACTTATGTAGGTGCATGACTAGACCGCAGAAATATCGGTTGGATGTCTTTTTTTTTAAATTAAATATAGACTTACGTTTGACCATAATCTCGCTTGATGGAAGGCGAAGTTAAGGCCTAAGATGATACACGCTTGCCTAGAAAGTGTATGTTCACTTTAGTCTTAAAGATGTCCAGATTATAGCGTTCCGGAAAAACTGACCCCGGCAGAGAATTCCACTCCTTAGCCGTCCGCATTATGAAAGAAGAAGCAAATCGCTTCGTGCGTATTGAAGGAATGTCTACAACAAAAGGGTGAAACCGCTCGCCGCGCCTAGTCGTCCGGTGAGGGAAAGGTAAAGGGGGTATCAGGTTATGCAGAACCTCCGCACACTCCCCGAAATGTAACCGATAAAAAGACGAATGTTTCTGACGTGTAATAATAGCACATTCGACCATATGCTTCTGACCGCTAAATATATCAAGAGAAACATTTGGTGTCCTTAAGGGCGCGATTCAATATCGCATTCCCAACAAAAATAAATAGGTATTTCATACATAGAAAAATTGCACTAGTGGCTCTTTGGATACAGTAGTTGCTCCTAAGGCCTTGTGCTTTCAATTCGATTTTCAACCAGAACAATCATTTGTGTGTACTACTTTTTTTTCGGACGGCCATACGTAGTTATTCACGAGGCTTTTCCTACTTCGCCGGTCATTAACGGTTTAAAACTACAAACAAAGCAACTTGCGCAAAAGGGCGCCCCCTTGGACGTGGGACTTGGACATTGGCTGAAGCAGTCTCTTGCAATGTGATTGAGGGATTATGACTTTTAGTTTTTTTAGAGGAATTTTGTGCAACTGTCGCTCTATTTTCCAATGCGTGGGCCTCTCGGACTTCGGGTCTACGAGGGCATCGGAGGGTTCTTTTGCAAACTAAGGGTCGGGAGGATGTATATACCGCAGTTGTTCTGAGTCTGATTATAAGTAGCATGTGTGTGTAAATTTTGTCATCTACTGAAACATTACAGTCGTTCTTACATTGAATATATAAAAAGTAATCTTATGTTATTATAACAAATGATTTATGTTTAATAAAACTGATGCAGACGAAATAATAATATTATCAAGTAAATTGCCACTTACGGAATACAATACAATGTTGCCATTTTATAAATTCATTTCATATTTTCATTTTAGCAGACAGAAACAAAGAAAACAAAGAGAAATGTGTTTATTTTTATATTTTTCTATAATTTTGTGATTTTATTATGGAACTGGCGACCAGCCCCGGCTTCGCACGGTTGCACTCTTTCTATTAAAAAAAACGCACCAAAATACGTTGCGTAGTTTTAAAAAACTAAAAATACATAGGGACAGACAGACAGCGAGAAGCAACTTTGTTTTGTAAGGGGCCGTCCATTAATCACGTGATCTTTTTTTAAGCATTTTTTTAACCCCCTCTCCCCCTTGGTGATACATGAAGAATTTTTGAAATCGGTCCATTAGTTTCAGAGGCTATTCAATGCAAACAAACAAACAATCAAATATTTTTTAAGATTAGGACGGGTCGCTCTGTTCTCTTTGCTAACATCGCTCTTACTGTAAACATCTTTAACAACGCATCGCATATTTTACCGCCGTTTTTGATAAACATATCAAGAAATCGCTATATATGTCCCCGCCTGTGTACTGTGGAGGATTGTGCAACGAGACGGATCCTGTTATCGTCGTGAACTGGCGCCAGTAACACAGTGGAGGAAAGCGCGGGTACTCATTGCTGGATGAATATTGGTTTTCCAAGGTACGTGAGCTTCCTTTTCTGTTTGGCCGCCATTGATAGGCAATGTGAGATTTGAACACCTAGACATAAGCGCAGATTTGAACCAGCGCCTCAACCGCATCGCGGTGGTGATCTCCTCATCATATTTCTCGCCGCATCCGCGAGGAGAATAGATTATCCACTATATTATTAAGCTTTTTTTTTTTTGTTGTCCGGGGGGCAATGCATTGACGCATTTCCACCGCCGCTGCAGCGTATTCGCGCGATATGTGGGACTCGCCCTCTCCATAGCGTGGTATGCTTAACTCATACCACGAGGAGAGGACCCTACACCACTCAAACCTCCCGGACACTCCTTCGATCCGCCGTTGGCGGGAGCCGGGTACGCATAAGCAATCCGGCCCACCATATTATTACCCTACTAACGGAGTTAGTGCCTATTCTTGCTAACCCCTCGTGCGAAGCTAAAAAGCTTGTGTTGTCGGTAGAGCAATGTGTGGGGATCGAACCAGTGACCACATGATCGCAAGTCGGACGCCTTAGCCATTTGGCTACGGCAGCTAGTAGTTAGTGTATTTGTATAGACTATATATGATAATAATCGGGACTGAACGAACGGTTACATTTGCTTTCCTTGACATGGAAGATAGTCCGTCAACCTCAAGCGTCAATCATCAAGGGGCTGTCGCCACGTTTGGCACACGGGTGGGTGAACGCAGTATTAATTACATCACATAAACAAGTAAATGCTTCTGGCCGTTACCTGGCATACGATTGTCATATAATGATGTTATAAAAACGGCTTTAAGTGCAGCTTTCCTTGACACGGAGGATAGTCCTTCAAACTACCAGACCTATAAAACATCCACGGCTGAACATGCTAGGTGTTTGCTATAGTCACTAGGCTTGGCAGGCGGGTTGGTAACCATAGTATTGCCTCGAAAATTGCTGCTGCGCGTTCCTTGGTAAAAACTTGTTATAATAATTTATTGATGTTTCTTTGTTTATTTTATTATACAGATAGGGACCCAAAAATGCAAGAAACCTATTAGTATAAAGAAACTTTGAAACAGAGCTACATGAACAGACAATATCTTTCCGTCTCTTGGTGTTAGTAAGGAAAGGGTTATAAGTAAGTGCAGCATGCTGTTTTAGCACAGTGTACAATACAAAAAGTTGACGAACTGTTAGCACTTTACAAGATTCATATAGTTGGCATGTAGGGAAACGATACGGTCGGCGAGTGGCCACTATTAGGATGGCTCTCTGCGCTCGTTCTATAGACATTATCACTGATTTTGCTATTCCACCCCACGAAGTAATGCAGTATTGGATTATGGATTGACACAGTGCCTTATACATTTGTATAATTAGTTTATGATCTGCAATATAGCGCAATTTCTTAAATATGAATAGTAGTTTCCGTACTCTAGATGTTAAGGCGGCGATATGTTGTTTATAGGAAAGGGTTTCGTCCAGAATAACCCCCAAGTACTTAATGTTAGTAGCGTTGTCGATTGCCGGGCAGGTGCATGTGTTATTTGCAATATTGCAACAATTATGTGCATATAAACGAAATGGATTAGTAAATGTTTGCGGTTTACGCATATAAAATTTTACGAATTTAGTCTTTTTAACATTTAAAGTTAGTAGATTTTGTTTAAGCCAGTTATTTACTAAATCAAACCCTTGTTGTGCATAGTCCTGAACTTCCGTATTGGTGCTAGCGGAGAAAAGTAGAGCAGTATCGTCTGCATAAGATACAATAGAGCCATGTTGTAGGTTTAGGTTACAGAGATCATTTATGAACACAAGAAAGAGGGTTCCTCCGAGAACACTACCTTGTGGGATTCCAAATTGAGGTAGTAGCATTTCGGAACTGATAACGCTATCAATTTTGACACATTGATATCTATCACGTAGGTAGTCCTTAAATAGTTTTAATTGCGTGCCTCTTATGCCTAAGGCCTCCAATTTTTTTAAAAGCAATGGGATTGATATCGTGTCAAATGCTTTTGCCAGATCTAGGAAGATTCCAATTACTTGCTTACTTTGACCAAGCTGCTCTGAGATGAAATTGGTTAAGTTGTGTACTGCATCTGCTGTAGATGACTTTGCTCTGAAACCAAATTGATTGGGGGAGAAGAGGGTGTTCTTTTCTATAAACGAAACTAATCTATTGTTTATAATTTTTTCAAGTACTTTCGAGATAGCAGGAAGTATTGAAATAGGTCTATAGTTAGTTACTAGGTCTTTCTGACCTGATTTGTGAATAGGAATTACAACCGCCTTTTTAAGGCATTTGGGAAAGATTCCTTCAGAAAGGCATATTCGAAAGAGGTAGGTTAACGGAGGTATCAGGATATGCTTAAAGGTTTTTAGAATCTTAGTGCTGATATTATCCCACCCAGTTACAGAACTATTATTTAACGATGTAATAATTCGTTCAACTTCAATTTCATCCGGTTCTAACATAACAAAGGATTTATTACTATTAAGATATGTTGGCACGGTTGACCCAGATTTGTTTTGATGAAGACTATTCTGGTTTTTAATTTGTTCAGCTAATATTACACCAATGTTATATGTGGATGATGTGATAACAATAGGGACTAGCGGCTTAACGTGCTTTCCGAGGCACGGAGGGTAGTTCCTCAACCAACCAGACCCGGAAAGAAATGTTAGATTATACACAGCGCGGGGATCGAACCCACGACCTCCGATACTTATACTGTTAAGCCACGAAAGCTGTCCGTGTTAAAATATGAAGCCGTAAGCTGTTGGTTAGATATCCTACCTTACACACATAGCTACCTATACCCTTATTTGTAATTTCTGTAAAAGCTTTTATTTGCGTACAAATATTATGCTCATTCCACCCTGTTCAATTGTGTGAATAAGGTGGAATATTTTGTCTTTTCAGTTCATCTACAAATCAATTCACCAAGGTAGTATCCTACTATCACCCAAGTTAAACCAAGAGACTAATTTAGTGCCATTTGTTCACCAAGCAGCGTAAGCGTAATCGAGTAGGAGGCCGTTTCTATTACTGTGGCGCATCTAGTTAGCTAGATGCATTGATTAGTAAGTGAATTGAAGAGTGTGAAGATCCATTCTTTGAACAAGATGGAACCGGCATATGTTGTTAGCAACGAGGCTTTTGCTACTTCACCGGGCGATATAGGCGAACAGAACTGCCAAACGAGGTGATTGCGGCAATACCCAACAACGACACTGGCTTGCCAAGGTCTGTCAAAGAGGAGGTCCATGTTCAGCAGCTGACGTAAACGTTTTAAGTAATATTTGTGTAGTTTTCCTAAACACAGGTATTTTTTTTAGTGAAACAGATATCTTTTAATGTTAATAAATAAAACAAAACGAATTAGTTCTCTCCAACATTTATTGGTCGAAAAATAAATTAAAACTTTGGATTTTAACAAAGGCCCGAAATCGTACAAATAAATACCTACAGGGTCTACGCTTATTTTAACAACATATTTACAATTAATTACCAAATACTTAGTAGGTACATTTATTTTTCGAACCCCCACTATTTTTACAATCTCTCCCAAGCCCTCTCAATAACAGTTTAATTGAAATTCCACCTTAAATTATTAAATATACCGCAAAAAGCCTTATCGACCACGTAAATTCGTTTGAAAACGATCCATATTACTATGAAAATACAATTCAAATTTGATGAATAGATGTGGTCGATAGGGCATTTCGGAAATAGAACAACTTCGGCGTAAGGTGCGCAGACCTTATTATAATTCCTACCCTAATAATATCGAGTCAAATATCTACATCGTGGACTGGACCTATCGATACGGCACTGATAAATATTATTAATAAGAAATATAGGTAGTTAGTTATAGTTTGAAATTTTGTACTTAACATTAAAAAAATATATATATAAAACTCAATTTTGCAGAAAATAGGTTAGAGTCATTACGCTTTAAACCATTATTATATTATATTTAAAAATAATGGAGATTTCTTAAGAATTACAAATCATAATATTGTAATGTAAAAACACATACTTAAATAATGCAGCTAAATCAACAAATTATTTTTTTTTTTTTGTAAAAATTGAGTAATTTTAGACAAGTAGAGATATTTTTACAATTATTTTACAAAGACCATCATACTAATAAAAACATTTCTTATAATATAATAATATTTAGTCAGTGCTTACTGGTATCTTTCAATTAAACTGTCTTTGAGTTAGTAGCTTCAAAATCACACTTGCCATAAATAAGATTAACTATTTATTGTTCCCCTAAAATGTATACATTAATGAGTTTTAATAATTACCTGGCAGTGAACATACATTCTCTTATATCTAAAATTAGCGTCACTTTTGACGACAATAATGACCTGGTGACAATTTGAAAGTAATTCTAGAACTCTGAAACATAAGGACGGATGCACTATCATCTTCAGAAGCATTTGGTCGTAAGTGGCAGTTTACAGTAAAGGCACATACGACGTATGTTTCTAACGTATAATGACACATCCGACCATATGCTTGTGAGCTCTAGAATTCAGTTAGCAAAAATGATTTATGGTATTATTTGTCCAAATTGACAATTTAATAGTACTTAAAATATATTTTTTTTTTTTTTTATCTTTAGGCAGAACAATAAATAATTACATTGCGTATGGCAAGCGTGATTTATCCCAATTTTGATAACAATTTTTTATTTCTATTCGTCCCATATTAGGCAGAAAGGCAGAGGTATTGTTTTAGCATGGACAGTTTTGTGTATAATAAATTTGCGAACTAAAATCCTTTTTTTTTACATTCCACAGCAGTTTTTACAATTATCAGTACACCAAAGTTACATTTCTATTTTATAGACAAAAAACAAATTTTATAAAAACAGCATCTGTTTTTATTTGTTTTTGTAAAAATGAGCTACTCGTTTTTTACAAAACCCTACCTCCACCTCCACCGAGAAATTTACAAAATATACTTTTCAAAAATCAAACCAGAGACGTTATGGCCGCTTTTTATAATAATTATTACAGCATCAATTAATAATACAGCTGCAAAATATATAGTACACTAACAGTATTTTGTCTCCCTACAACCTATTAAGTATCTTCGATTAAAGGCTCCGCAGGTACAAAAAGAACAGGGAAAAATTCAAAATATACACAAATATACAATCATATTTTAAAATTACTAAATATTTTTTTGTAACTATGCCAGTCTATAAGAATAAAAATCATAATTATACATTTAATTTTTTATTTTACAAAACATACATACTTAATAAATAATATCCCTGCTTTAAAATACCAACGGAAACCTTTTATTGTGTGACAACACACGCATTATTTTTCTTACATAAATTTTTAGGAAAAGTGTGGATTTTGAATATCTTTTTTTATCGTTTTAGGAATCCTCAATGACCGATTTAGTGACTATAGACTTAAAACTTATTTTACTAATACTAAGATTAGTTATTTTACAAAAATACCTTTAGAACAGTTTAAGAGGTAGCTCAAGCTATATTTTTTTTATTTCTAGAATTTTCTCGCTAATCAAAATGTTAAAATAATTAAGTACTTCAAATAAATCTATGAATGAAAGATAAGTACAAATAATATTGCAATAAATTAAAAATAAATTGTAAAACTATATTAGCGATCGCTAGTAGCACCAATGTGAATATTTTATTAATAAAATGGAACTTTCATATTGAAAAAAGGCTATAAAGTTAGCAAGAGCAAGTTTTCTATTTAGGCCGATATTTGTCTTATAAAATATATATATTTCAAAATTAATATAATACTTCGATTGTAAAACTTCGATTTGTAAAAATATTGTATTTGTAATTTTACAAAATTGAAATCACTATCTGAATAATAAAATTGTCGTTCAATGCTCTTGCTTTATAGAAAAAAAAAAGATAAATTATGAATAATTATTGTAAACACAAAAATGGTTCAAAGATTAACATTTTACAACCTTTACTGAGCAAACAAATATTTTATCAACTCAATTCATTTAAGCTTTACTTTTTTAATTACACACTGAGCGAACTATTGTATTTTAATTGAAGAAAAAAACTTGCTGAAGTTATAAACAGTTTACAAAGGATTAATAGTGACCTCACTAATAATCCTTAGTAAAATATTTAGGTAATAGAATGCATTGTAATTTGATTATGTTACCAGGAATTAAGGAATTTGCACCTAATTTAATGCTTATACATTCTCAGTTCTCGGTGTCCATAACACTGATGTTTGAAGCATAACCCGATGGGTTTTTGTGAGTCACTCTCATCTCCCTCCTCGTGGTATGAGTAGTAAGAGAAGAGTCCCACAGGACCACCGCTGCAGTGGAGTAGATGCGTTATACATTTTTCTTTAGAGAAAAATATCGTTTTTGTAGTGTTTTTAATCAGTAAAGCTTATATGAAAAGTCAGATAAAATCAGGCACGAGACATAGGATTGTAGGTTTAAGCCTTTTATCACTAAATCGGTCAAATTATTTCAAGTTTAGTAAATAACTAACGATTATTATAAAAGGAAATTTGTCACAGATAATATAATTTTAGGCTTACACAATATCAATTAGCTTAAAACATTTTCCAATCAGAAATTATACAATTCATAAAATTACAATAATAATAATTAGTACAATTCAATGAATAACAATTCAATGATTTACAATTCATGAACATATTTTAAAGTGCAGTATACAAATTTAATAATCGTTATGAATAATTTGATGAAGTTATAATTGAAGATAAAAAATACAAATAAATATTATATCATACAAATATCGTAGATAAGCATATCTCATTTATAGCGCTATCCTTTTCTATACATCGATATATGAAAAAGATAGAGATTATAGACAATTTTAATATTTAATTTGCGACAATTGTTGAAAAATTAGAACTTGGAATTTAATTTAACAGCTTCAAATATCAAATTAAAGACAATCTCGATTAGATATTAGGAGGTAGTAATAATTAAGTTAGTTATAAATATTGTTTCAATATTTAAAGCCATCAATATTATAAAATTCCAACCAAACCAATATTACAAAATTTCATTACAATTTTCTTAGTCTATTACGAATAAAGCGCAATTATTCATTTCTGATTGGAAAACGCTTCATTATTTTAAATATAAAAATGTTTTCTCATTAAAAACTAGCGGACTGTTTTTTTTTTCATTTTGAGATTCAGCAAATGAGGTTATCATTCAACAACAATATAATCAATCAGGCGATAATTATTAATCTAAGTACACAGCACAACTAATTGAGAACTAATGAGAGAGAATACTAAGAAAAAATGTCTGTATGACGACTGAGTTTCAAACTATATCGATTTCATGGAGATTTTAAATTGTCGGTACGCTTGGCCGAATGTATGTGAAGTCGTGCGATTTAACATGACACCTAGATTCCTCCCGCTACCCCGCGCGAGACCCAGATCTCGTCCTACGGTAGGGTCAGCACAACAAGCAAGTCGAAATAGCTTTTTTGCTGTTATTTGTAACTGTTATCGGACTTTTGTTAAGTAAGTAGTTAGTATAATGATGTAAATTCAAAACCTTTTTGGTCTCAGTACCTACTTACAAAAGTCATTCGAGCCAGGTGTCGTGTTGATTCGCCGTAGTAATTGACGAGCATAAAATCGGTCTAAAGTTGGCAGTACTAACTGAGGCATTACGTACAAAATCACACGAAAAGCTGCGTAGGAGTCATTGACAGGACAATAGAGACAACTAAACGTCGTTAGAAAGTGTTTTGTAAAAGCAACGTTTAGGAAAAGCAATTAATATGTCATTTAAGGAAAATTTTGCTAAAATGGACTGAATTTTAATATCACTTTTTAAATACAAATCATGATGTGTTTGTGCCTTTTGGCGTTGATACATTAGGGCTGTGAGATCCGGGAGCCAGTTTTATTCCTAAAAACCTCGCGATCGTGATTATATGTTTGTGTCTTTTGGCACATATGGGGCATGAGGTCCGGGAGCCATTTTTTTTTTAAATCTCGGCTGTTGTTATTGCGACACATTCCCAGAGTGCTGCAAATATGAATTGCAGCAATGCTGCCATCATTATAGGAATGCTGCCCAGTAGAATAGTACATTTCTTTTCCGTCAGTTTTAATTGTAAGTTAAATTTGTTATTTTTAGTTATGTGTATATTTACTTGAAGTTAATTAGCGATTGAATTCACACGCGTACCTCTCGTTCTTGTAAGACCTTCGTTATTATATATAACCTATAGCCTTTCTCGATAAATAGGCTATGTAACACTGAAAGAATTTTTCAAATCGGACAAGTAGTTTCTAAGTTTAGTGCGTTCGAGAACAAACTGTATTTAAATAAATCAGCCAACTCACATAGTTTATTATATTAAGATTTCTATTAACAGTCTAGAATATAGATTATGTTGAGAAATAAATTATAAGACGAACGGATATCTAGAGCTCAGAAGCAGAACGATGTATGTACTATATACTTCAGAAGCATTTGGTCGTAAGTGCTAGTACTATAAAGGCACATACGACGAATGTTTCTGACGTATAATGGCACATACGACCTTATCCTTCTGAGGTACAAAACGAGTTGTGAATTAAATGAAATCTAGTTTACCTTGCTATATAGTTGAAGCATAATTATATATTATGATAGTACAGATAATGATCTAGATCAAATATAACATGATGAATCACTACATAGTATAAAACAAAGTCGATTGCCGCTGTCTGTCCGTCCTAGTATGCTAAGATCTTTAAAACTACGCAACAGATTTTGATGCGGTTCTTTTAAAATAGATAGAGTGTTTCTAGAGGAAGGTTTATATGTATGATACATCATATATACATCAGCATTGCAACCGTGCGAAGCCGGGGCGGGTCGCTAGTGAATTAATAAAACCACTTTTATGAATATTGTTTTAAATAATTAGGTTTGAAATATCCTACTAATATTATAAATACGAAAGTTTGTAAGTATGGATGGATGGATGTTTGTTACTCTTTCACGCAAAAACTACTGAACGGAATTGGCTGAAATTTTGCACCAGGATAGGTTATACGCTACACATTTATTATATATTACAAAATATTACAACATTTAGGCTACAGAACATCACGCTCCCACCCACTGGAGCAGAGTAACGCGGATAAAACCGCGGGGCGTAGTTATTTATCAATCTAATTGCTTCCCGCGGCTGGTTTCTGCGTTACTCCCGAGCCCGTGGGATCTTCATAGTTAAATGTAGCCTGTAACCTTCCTCGATTAAAGGGCTATCTAACACTAAAATAAATTTTCTAATCGGACCATTAGTTCCTGAGATTAACGCATGATATATCATGCGTTAATCTCAGGAACTAATGAATTATTAAATAAATTATTATAAAACTGTTAAGAATATAGTTTTAAATTTCCGAGGCACAGAGGGTAGTCCCTCAACCATCTCCGGAAAGAAATCTTAGAATTAACACAAAGATTTCTTGTCCGGTGTTCGGACCCACGACCTCCGAGATTAAAAGCGAGCCAAATACCGCTACGCTACGGAGGTTGTCACATAAAGATTATTAATATTATATTTCAGTTACCAATTCTGCTAATTTATCATTCAAATAAGGAGGCATTAACACAAATCCCCATTTAAGTTGAAAATCTGTTCCCCAAAATTAATTAAGTTAATCTCCTTATTAAAGAATATTGCCATCTCTACAGTAACCAATTTAAATGAATGTTTATGTTCATCATCAACATTTCCTGATGCCAAATGTAAGGTGCTTGCTGAGTATATGCCTTACTTTTGACAGATGATAATATACATAACGTGATTATATTGAACTTTATTTTATTTTATACGAAATCGATGAAGTCTTTCATTAGTTATGTACCAAGGTCTGCATCTACAATCTATCTCAGTATTCTTAATTGGTGTCTTTGCATTATACTGATGTGTGACTTTGCTGCTGTTCCCCAAAGTTCCCCAAACTCATAAACTTAAATTATTTTAAAATAGAGGTTCGAGACCCCGAGATACACTAGAGAGTGCATCCAGTACACCTAGTATTGGTTGAGGATCTTATTGTATAAAGCAGCCGAAGCCCAATGGTTAGGGCATCGGACTTGTGATCTTGTGGTCGCCGGTTCGATTCCCACCCATTGCACTACCGACGTGAACCCACACGTAACACAAGCATTTCAGCTTAGCACGAGGGGTTAACAAGAATACTAGTAAACTGCAAAACTCTGCTATATCACATATTTTTATAATTCATTTGATGTCTAAATTACTATTACGTTACTAATAAACTATTTCATTTCAAATTAAGTAACGTAATCACTAAACATGTTACTATCAACCGTTAAAGAGCAGGCATATACTTTGGGTGCACCCTACATTTTAAGCCACCATTAAAAATATCGTGTATCATCAAAATCCTTGCTTTCTAATTAGGTACTGTATTAAAGGTGTCAATGATCCCCATATTAAATCGACCAAGAAATTCAAAAACAGTATTTATAAATCTTAATGATGTTAAAACAATAAAAGATGTTGATAAAAACTGACTCGGATATGCAGGGGCTCAATTCTGCTAATTCTGTATAATGACATTAAATCAACGCATTTTTTTAGCCATAAGGCTTTTGCTACTTCATTGGACAAACAGAGCTCCAGCCTTAATAAATTGGCCGAATGGGGCATCAGTTAAATTGCACTTGTCCTAATTAAAACTAGAATACCAAGTGTCCTAAAACCGTCTACAGACACTGCATTGCAATTCGTATGAAGTGTTTTCGAGTTAGCAGAATCGGGACCATTTTTAAGTGTGTCAACTTTATTGGTCGGTCGATAAATGGTACCATCGAAGGTTTTTGTCGAAGTTTAAAATAAGTAAATGGCGGCTTTATCATAATTACTTGACGCAGTTGAAAATATAAAACAAACATTTGATGGGATTTCATTTCAACAATAAATATAAATTTGACACCTTCCAACTTTGTATGTAAATTTTAATTCCTTTAATTTTTTTCTCTCTCCCATCTCGGATCTTTCGGCGCGCACTTTTTCTGTATCCGCCATCTTTGAATTAACATTATTCCAAAGTTAAAATTCAAATCGTTCGCAGTAACCAAGAGCTATATTTAAAACAAAAAAATGTCCGTGGAAAATCATTTACAGCACCAAAAGTGTTATAAATCGAAAAATACCAGAGAAATATGGTTTTTAAATCATATAGCACGAAATATAAAGATTGGAATCTGTACGATAAACGTCGACTTGTCACGCATAGGTCTACGCAATACTGGCAGTGTATAAGACCTATCAAGTAATCCTTGAACGTAAGAAATTAAAAAAATTGAGATAGAACGTTGTGAAACTAAAATTTTAAAATTACTAAGACAGAAAGTTAGAATTAAAATTATTAGTTCGAAAAACTCTTCATTACATAGTGTAAAACAGTTGGTTCCCGCTGGTTGTCCCTATGTATGCCTAGATCTTTAAAACTACGATACGGACTTTGATGCGGTTTTTTTTAATAGATAGAGTGATTCCAGAGGAATGTTTATACATAATACATCATCATTGCACCCGTGCGGAGTCGTGGCGGGTTGTTAGAAGTCAATTCATATTACTACTATCATTATGCGACTAGTTACTACTGAGTGCTTTACAATTGTTACCACCGATATGCGGCGAACTTGTTACCACAGACATGCGTTGTAGATGTTACTACTGATTTGCGTCTATTTTTTTTCGTAGGAACGTAATTCTAGACCTCAAACGGATAAGGACGGATGAACTATTATATCTTCAGAGGCATTTGGTCGTTAGTGCCAGTATACGATAAAGGCACATACGACCTTATGCTTATGCTCTAGAATGATATAGGTAGTCAACCAAGAGTTCTTTCTTCACCTGTCATAAAGGCGAGCAGTCTTATTAAATGATTTTATTCTAGTATTACTTTACGACTGGTATGGCTAGTTAAGCTTTTGTTAGATCCTTTTTTAGACAAATTGATGGTATGTTTTTATAACTTTTATTAATTCTCTATTATACTCTCGACTGACTGTAATATGAGTCATAAGTGAATTCATCAAAGTATTTAAATTCATTGTGTGTACTGTTGATAGAATGAATAATAGTCTATTGGAAATCTCTTTCAAGATGGCTCAGGCATCCAACACTTAGTCATCACCATTTTAAAAGTTTGAATTGTCTATGGCTGTAGTATTTATAGGCTATATAGCTGCACCAATGACGTCACAATGCCTAAAAATAAATTTTTACTTCACCATTTTACCAAAATGAGTAAATCTCACATGTAAACATTTTTCCTCACAGCAGTCATAGTTTTAGAAGTTTAGATCGTCTATGGTAGGAACGGGAGTGTCTATGCGATATATAATTTGTTCAATATCATAGCGTCGCGTATGTATAATAAATATTTTGTGCATGAAACATAATATGAATGTTTAATACCTCCGTGTAATTTTATATGGTGTGTCATTTATTAATACAAGACTAATTTTCGAATTATCAATTAATTTATTGCTATACATTTCACGAGCAAAATCTTTCCTTTCAACTCTAATCATATTTAACGTCAAGAATGTTTAAGCCCATCTGTTCTCAAAAGAAAAAACTTAATAACTCGACACCGAGTCCTGAGTCATGATTAAGCCAGTGCAAGCAAAGTTTACGGTCTTGCACGTATAATGAACTTTATCAAGGCTAAGCGTTTTTTCGACTGCTAAACCTATAAAATAATTTTTGAACGCCCGAAAACACAATGCTGCCATCACCATTGAATTCTGTTCTTTATGAACGATACAAATAAGAATCAATTTAGATTGGATTTGTAACGCAGATAGAACGTTTTTTAATTGAATACACAATGCGGGCAGCACCATTTAATATTGTACTTTATTATTGATGGTAATAGGAATTAATTTTGAGTGAATTGGTATGGTTGATAGACAGTTTAAGTACGCTACGAAATTCAAATGTCGAATCCAATTTTTGCGAATCGAGGATTTTAGTTTATAACGTTGTTAGACATTGTTATGTTATATGGGAATTTGATGGCATGTGAAAGTTAACTTTTTAAACTATGATCAATTCGAATTTCAAGGCAATAGAAAAGTTTATGCGAAACAAAAGTGATAGCCATTGATTTACGTATTAAAATTTATTCATGGTAACTTTTAGATTTGAAGCATATTTGAATAACAACTGTTAATTGTACTAAGTAATCAAAAAGATTACATAAAAAAGTAAATTCTGTAATTAAATGAACAGTAGAGTTAACAACAGTCTTAGCGGCAAAAAGACTGGAGAAAACAGACCCTATAAAATATGACGAGACAAGAAATAGTTACATTTTAAAATAAGAACGCATTTAAATTATTATAGTGGAACACTCCCCCAGTCAAATGGGAGATCCTTATTCCGATAAAGTTATAATAAATGTAAATCTATACACCAGGAAAGCAAAAGAAAATTTATACGTTTGTAATTAAAACATTTTCAAACGATAAACCAAGTAACCACTTTATAAATAACAAAACGTAAAGCAAAAGCTATCGGTCTTATTTATTTACAACTTTAAATCCACCGCACATAAAATTGCTCCAATTCACAGACAAAGATTTATAATACTTTTTTTTTAAACAGAGATTTCGAATTCAGAACGTTTTGTTTTTAAAAATAGACCCGGTCTGCACGGTCGGCTGTTCTTGACAAAACGACAAACGCATCAGTCGACTTTGATGTCACAATTAACTGAATTGCCTCATTTCTCAAGAAAAACGCATGTTAAATTTGAAAAATGTGTGGCCGCCTCTAATTTTGAAGGATATTTTCAATTTTTCATTTTGTTTTCTGTAGACATTATCTAGAAATATTTTGACGTGTTTGTTTTCAAAAGAAATAAAGTTTTTAGTTCTAATGCCCGTGATATTGACGTCACTAATACTATAAATGCCATAAAACTCAAATTTAAAAAGACGTATTTAAGTTATACTATTTTATTTCGATTTGATATCAAACTTTAATAAAATTTATAAAAATCAATCGTTGTCACAAATTGGCAATGGAAATAAAACTTACATTTCATTTCCTTGTTTCAGCAACAAAATCTAAAAGTAAAAAAGGAAACAAATATAACCCTAAGATTAAATCCACTTATCGGCTATTTTATTTCTGTCAACATTTACTAATGAACACCAATTATCGAGTTCTAATTAAATCAATGTTTATTTCGTTACAGATACTCTAAAAATAACCGTTTCAAAAGACGAAATCAGAGACACTTAACAAAATGAATTGATCCTTATTAGAAGCGAAAGGGATCAAACATAATTGTTTAGTTTTAAAAAGGGGACAAAAGATAATGATCAAATGAGACCCCATTATAAAAGAGCTTTAATAAATAAATAATTTTTAATGGTAGTTGTTAATAGGTTTATTGTTGGTATCAATTTTAATAACTTTTTACGCTCTCATGATGTTATCTGCGTTGTAATTGTGCACACATTAAATTTTATTAATACTTTATCTTTACTTTTGACATAATTACGGGATTTTTTTTGCTGTTTAATTTATGATTTCAATTAATTAATAAGTTATAATTTTATCAAAACGATGCCATAAAGATGGTAAAAAGTATATTTTTGCGTGTAAAAACTGGGAAATATAAGAAGTTTTTTTTTATTAACATTACGGTAATAAAAAAAAAAACTTCTTTACTTTTTTGTTGATGGTTAAATACTCCTTGTGTTTCCTTAAACAATAGCTACACATATTTTAATTAAAGTACGAGATATTTGGAACACAGCTAATGAATTTTAAAAGTAATCTTTATTGGTAGGCATTAGATATTCCTGCCAATTCTTTTTGCGTCAGACATCAATATTTTATCTTCAGTTATTGTGAAACTGACATGACATGTGTTTTCCTCATAAAAAAGAGTGAAATAAACTATTAAAACACCTACGTAACAACTGTCCATCAATGCCAAAGTTCTCGTTAAAAAAAATCAGATCTTCAAGAATTAGGTCTCCGACGAAATATTTCATTTTAGCATAGATTTATATATCAGAATGTGAGATAGAGAGAGAAGAGATATAAGATAAACACTTTTCTTCCTTACACTCAAAAACGAATTGGCAACAGCACCAGTATTCCTAGAGGGCGTAAACTCTCTGCTTCATCCAAAAATAACAAACCACCGGATGGCAATGTTTGATTCTCAAGATTAATGATCTCTTATGATTTATATTCTAGTTTTGCGTATAATTTACTGCCATTTCTTGTAAAGACGTCTCACATAATGATAGGCCATTTTTTTTGTAAATTAACAATGCTGTCTTCGAGTCGTTTTGATGATAATATCTTTGTAAATGTGGCGGTATTTTACAGTAATAGTTGGTTAGAAATTAATAGTTTTGAGTGTGTTTAGGAGGATTTGTTTTTGGAATTTAGAAAAGATGTTTTAAGTATATTCACTCAGCAACTGTAAGCTTGTAACGTATTTTGTGAATGATTGAATTACATTTTGAAATTAGATTCTTGGATAGGGATTCATTATGAACTTAATACTTTATTAGAAGACAAAATGGTGACAAATAAAACAATATCAACGCTTTTTATAGCACTGAAAATTCTGCTTCTACGAAGTTCGTATTGTATTTCAAGTACTTATAAATTAATCTTTCCTAGTATCAAAATGTTTATAAATTAAGAATCCACGTTAAAATTTGCTGAAATCAAAACATTTGAAGCGAAAATCCAGGAACCAGTCAAGATTAATTTGAACGCTTGGGTTAAATTCAAACTCGAGATGGTTATAAATATAACCCCTACCATGATGCTGTTCTGTCGTAAAATTATAATATCTGAGACATTTCAAATTTTGTGACAGAGGTAGGAAATAATTGGAAAGTCGTGTTAATGAAAATATGATATCATTATGACACACGCGACATTTTACGAGTAAATTGATTTAGCGTTGACAGGAGATATAATTATAGCTACATTTGCTGTAAGAAGAAGAAATTGAAATAATTGATTTTCGTATTTTCTTAATATAAACCTACACTAGATTAATAAATCGTTGTGTCGTGGGGAAGCTTAGAAACACAAAGCTAACTCAGAGTTAGAACTACTATATGCCCATTATAACGGGAATTAAATAATTTTAACATTTCGATTTTTAGAAAAAAATGCTGCAATTGTTGCTATTTGAGTTTGGTGCAATGTGGTTTACACAAATATTGTTCCTGTGGTAATCGACGTATCAGGTCTTAAAAGCATCTATCGTTACCAGTAAGCCAGTTAGTACAACCAAATTGAGTCTTGGAGTCAATTTATAATTTAACTTGTTTCATCTGGCTGCATTACTTGCTTTTATAAGCACTTTGAGTTGGTTTTATTTGAATAAGTAACGACGATCCACAAATTAATATCTCAATTCACATACATTTTGATTTTTCTATCTTTAGTTCCAAAGTATTTACAACTTGTGCTCGGTGTTTTACGGCAAAAGTTGGGTATGCGAGTCACTGGAGAGCACATGAAAGGGCACACCAAAGCTCTCAACCACTCTACAAGCCATCGATTGCAGTCGCTGTGGCCAAAATCGGCTAGATAGCATCATGGCATCATCATCATTTACAACCAGCTTTAACTAGATAGCATAATTATCACCCTACGTAATACAAGTCATAATATAAACTTGAAAACAGCTCCATCTATTATTATAACTTGAAAAACAAGATCATTTGTACAGATAGCGAGTCAATACAGATCAAATCATGTTTGCAAAGGTTCTTAACTAATAATTTGCATACGAATTGTTCTCAATACAACGGTTTAGCGATAAAATGTTTATGGGAATTAAATAGCGTAGTGACTTTGTTAATATGTTTATGGAATTCGATTTGTGGTATTTTATTGTTAACGGATTCTCTGATCTTTCATTCAGGATTTGTTTCATTGGATTTGCCGCAATGCTATTTCCTTCAAATGTGCTTGTCTCATGTCTAAAGCTTAAGATTAGATTTAATAATTATTATTGGGTTTTACTTAAGCAAATATAGAAGTTGATTAGGTGTTAATTTTAATTGACTAATGTATTTTAATTAGTCTGAAACTAATTAGATTAATATAGAATGTAATGGGTTTAAGGACTCTGGGACCTTAAAAAGTAATTAGCATTATTATTATTATCAAATACTTTTAATGAAATAAACAATTGCTTTAACGAATAAAACCATAAAAAATGTCTTCAACAGATTCGATAAAAACCAATGAAGGAGATATGACATAAAACTTAATAGCAAATAATTAAATTTTATTGTAACGTAGTTGATAGAAAATTTAAGATAAGATCTATAGATTTATAGCGTAGCAAATCTAGTAGCAATATATGTAGGAAGAAACATATAAAAACTTACTAGGCATATGAATATTTCCTCCCATCTAATACCTGAACCTGATCTACTAAATCAGCTAAAAGATAGTCTTTCTAGTAGATCTTTAATAAAGAAATCAGACATAATGGATTGCTAACGCCATCTAGTTTGAAGTTACGGAATTAAAATATGTTTTTTATTATACAATGATTGGATGTAAGAATTACGTAAAGAATTAAAAACATTTTGTATCAAAACAGTTTTTTGGTAATATCGGAATCACGAATATAAAATATCACTGAAAATAAATGCCAAGATAAAAAAAAAACAATGAGTTAGGAGTTGGTTTTGATACTGAGACTAACACTTTGAAATAGGACACTTGTCATCTTGTCACACGATTTCTCGACATAAAATCTAATAATATTGTGAAAGCCAATTCAGGTGACGATACTAAAATACTACGGAATTGTCATAAATTGGACACTTCACCGTAATCCAGATGGAAATAAATAGTGGACTGTATATAATAGATTTCTTGCCGGTAGTAAATATAAAATAAACTATGAATTTACGAAAGTTGTTAGACGCGGTAAAGACATGCAATTCTTTTGTTTTTTATTTCCCGCGGTTAGCTATTTGTTTATAGTCTATGATATTTGATTTATACTTTTTAAATGTGTTTATTGTTTTTTAACCGATAAATAATGGAGAACTAAAAAGGTTGATTATGTGAATAAAATTATATGAATATCTAACTAATAAGCGACACAAACGCTAAAGATATAGAAGAAAATATACAATTTGACATCCCGTTAAAACATGGAAACGTTGAGAATTAGAAAGTAACGACCGTATTTCACAATCTAGAAGATATTCCTGAATTCTGACAGGTAATGATTATGGCCAACTTTATAAGGCATCGAGATTATAAATTTCGCAGACATTGTTGAGCGAAACAGATTAGATCTAGCAATATCTGCGCTCCATAATGCCAAGAAAAATGGTCAAATCCTTCTCTACTAGTTATACTCAACACCCCATAATTGCTATCTCGGATCGACAATTGCTATAATGTGAACAAGTTTAAATCGACTTATATAAGCTAAAGGCAGTTAGTACTAGAGCTTTATGCTTCATCGCTAAGTATGATAGAAACTGGAGCCACACCCAAGCACTCCCTGCATTTGAATGTCCAGTAAATGTAATGAGGTCAAAATGCAACAATTTGGCATGAAAATTAATTTGTTATTAGATATTGCTATTCGTAATATAACACACTTCAAGAATGTTATTTATAGGTGCATTCGGATGCGTTAAATACAATTATGGTATCGAAAAAACGCAGGTAAGGTGTCCTTTTCAACCCAAGAAGATAAACGACAAAAGAAAGGAGAGTCCTCGAATTTTGTATTATACAAACTGTCTATTCAGCAGTTGAGTTATAACACATTTAAATACAACGCTCTAGAATTGAATGATAAAGTTTTAAATTTTAAATTTATTTTTCTTCACAACGGTCGAGATGTAACTTATAATGCTTCAAGTGCATTTCTCGGAGATAACGGTGCAGATAATCTAGGCTTCGTGACTGAATGATACCAATATCAATGGTATTGATTTATCATGATGACAAGCTGAAGAAATGCTGTTCTATATTAATGTAGTACACTAAGATGTTATTTATACTGTATGATAAAGAAAGCAGAAATGGACAGATCATTATTTTTTAAACGAGATGAAATAACTGTAGAAACAAAATATACTTTAGTTAAATTAATACATGTGAATAACATTATTGTGTTTTCCGCTAAGATACCAAAAGATGTTAACAATAACAAGCCTATTTTATGTCAAATGTACCAAATCTTGCAACATATTGCCGTCAAAATTCCACACAGAAGTGTTACTGTTTCAGGTTATTACAATGGGTAGGCCATATACAGCAGTCGGCTTTATAATAGACTTATAAAACGTGGCTACAACATGCGAAAACCTGTTCTGTTTTATGAAACCAGAAATCAAATTATAGCCATGTCGTTTCCAGCCTACACCGAAAATGTACCTTATCAAGATTATAACAATGTATGCAAATAAAATATTACTGTTTAAGACAAAGTTACTGGGAAGATAAAACTTACAAGCGAACGGACATGAAAATTTATAAACTTAAATGTCCTTTTTAGAGTGTGATAAATGCTTCCCTGTGCAAATGCATGTGAGACCACTTTTATCTGCTAGTAATAGCAGCTCTAAATAAAGCCAAGCATATTTCTTTAATAGGTATCTTAGGTCGTAAAAATGTCATAAAAACGCTTCTAATAAAATGGCTGAGCGAAAAATTCCATAGCCAGTTTAACTATCATATATTTTAATTATAAAATGTGAAGATATTATTCTAGAAAAACATAACTAACATAAAATGTATCACTCGAGCCAACACTTCAATCTTAATACTTCTATCAATCTAAAAGTCGTATATTTTAATAATTAAATTATCTAAACTGAACATAAAATTTAACGAGTCGAAATATTTATTGTTATCATTAAATAAGAAGGTAAAGCGAAACTAAGTCTCGCATTGGCTGAATTATGACTCAAATTAACATTTAATTTTATATATTAATGACGTGAATTTAAATTTAGTTGCGATTAACAGCCCGTAAGAATATTCAGATGGATGAAGAGATTTGCTAATAAAAGTATTAAATTGTGTACTTTCAACAGAAATGGAGAGAGAAATTAAAATTATTTTCAAGAGGCACCATTTCTGACTTTTTGCTTTAGCTGGTCGCGTTTTTCGGGATTTTAAGTCTGCATATTCATGATATTTTAATCATTCCTAGTTTAGGCTTCGTGTTACAAAATACAGTTCTATTTCAATCGTAACAATAACTCAAATAACATTGTAAGAATTCAAGTAAAATATTGTTGATCAGATGTCAACAAAAGATATTCAGATTTTAGAAAACATGTTTCATGCATTTTAGCCGTTGGAAATCTCTTTCATAACGTTTGTAAGTCCATAAGATTAAGTATTATGTATCTTTTTCAATCAGCTTCAATATTATCATTTCTTTATCCCACCATAACATGTTACACTAATCCAACACGACGTTTCTAACACGTTCCTACAAGAAAAACATGTGTACCCTCAAAAAAGCAGACGCATCTAAATTATTATAAACATGCCATCAAGATTATAGTTCACAATCCCTTCACCACTGAAAATAACTAAAAAGACTTGTTAAACGAACGTTATGTTACGAAGAACTGCTAAGTAGACGCATAAATGTTTGGTTTGAATCAAAAATTGATGCTCTTACAGCCAAGTCAGTTATCGTACCTGAGATAGAAATATCTTAAGATATCCTTCCACTTGGAAGTTAACTGTTGTTTATGTTTAGCTTTAGGATTGCCATTGATTTGTGTAAGATACACTTCATAAAAGGGCGCATCTAATATATACAACTTTCTTAAAGAACGAGTAAGTTACGGTAATGCTTTGTATCTTTTGATTTCAACATTGGTAGAATTGGGTTCATACGTTTTTTTAAACAAGAAGGTTCTGGTCGTAAATGATAGCTGCCATATTGTAATTCATCATATTTAACTCTACCAAAGTAATATTATTGATATTTATAACCACTGAAGTATTAAATTTTGCGCCACAAAGCAATTTTTATTAATACAGATTTGCCAAACACATTATCGATAAGTTATTTGTATTTTCAATCATAACTGTATGAATTTTCTATACAGAGTACAAATTTCATGAATAAATTATGCGACACCTATCTTTTTGACGTTAACTTTAGCGTTTTTCATAAAAATATGTTTATGTAGCAACTCACACAGTCACGATAAAAATGCTTCTAAGATTGTTTGCGAAGATAAAAAAGCTCCAGATTATAAACTACTGATAGGTTACATAAAAGGAGTGAAAGATAGCGAAGTTGTTGTAGTCGTATCAACAACTTTAAGCCATCCACTTATGGTATTAAGGTCCAACATTTTGCTTTAATAACCTTTCCGAGATATGCACTATATTTTCGAAATATAGACTGGTATTTTAAGTAGGTGTATAACGCGCTGAAAGATGCTACATTTGCCTTAATCTTGACAAGATTTGATTTGTGGTTGTTAAGAATGATATGGCTTTGTTGAATTCAAAGATTTAAGATGAAAAGTAACCTTAACCAACAAGCGGTATAAGAACACAACATAAGAATAAAGGACAGCAACAAAGATCAATATCACTGACACCAAATTTCTAAGAAAGATGCAAAAGTGATGATTACAATGAATGTTAGTACCATTGTCTTCCCAACTGAACTGACGACACAAAATGATGACAATGATTTTCTTCTTAAACATTGAATCATGCTTATTGATGCAATTTGTAATGATTGCAAATGATTTTAGTATCGTTTGGATAACTGAGCGAACGGTTATGTCAATAAAATGTTATGGGCAACTCAAAGTTCAAAGACATTAAAATTGATAGTTGAACTGTATATATGGTATATCATGGTGATAAAATGAGCATAATTCCTTGAATTTAGCTGCGAAAGTTTTAGATAGCATATCGATATAAATTTAAGTATCTAATGTTAATTATAATACCAACATTTGAAGACTACATTCCAGAGATTTATAGTTTTATGCGTAACAAAGAAAAGCCAGATTCAAATTACGTAAACCACTTTTATAGTTCAATGATTTAAGTTATTATAGCCAAGTAAAAATGTTAAAATAAGTAATTCTTTATTTCTTTCGTTTAAATAAAACGCGTAAAAGCTCCGCCATTTGCAAAACATAAAATATGTCTACTAAAACTTAATTGTTTTTCTGTTCAAAGCTGCGGTCTGCAATAAATATTTTTCACGATCCAAATACGTCTCTCAATTTTATTGTTACAGACTAATTGTTATAGCTTGGCATTTATAGAGAAAAGACTGGAAATTAACATTGCTTGTTTTATTTTTTTATTCGATATAAAATACTAAAGGAGTACTAATATGCATGTTACTGTCATATTTATAAACCATTTTGACAATGCCAGTGAATTAAAAATAGAACGTCAAATGAAAGAAATTTTACGGTCCAAAATCTTTCGATTTTAAGAATGAAGAGTCAAACAATATCTAAAACAACTACTGTCTAGGATGATAAATGTTACTTATAATTCTTTATGGTCTAGAAATAAAGATGATATAGAAGTTAAGAAGATGCAAAATTTTGAACCTCTTTCTTTCTGAAAATTGCGGGTACGGAGGAGTATGAAATATCGCGCAGTAGTAATTTATTAGACAAAGAGTGCGAATGCTAATTTTTTTTTGGATTATGGTCGAATTTTGACCTCTTGGCGCCCGTTAGTTGATTATAAATACTGCAGTTAAGTAAAATTACCTTGTTATAAAAACAACCTATGATCCATAGACAATCAAACCGTGTATGTCATAAACTCTATACATTAACTGCATTCTATAAGCTGTTATCCGCCATCTTTAGTTTCAATCACATCCTTAACTGAATTGATATAATAGGAAATATTTGTTATTTTATGTTGGGTTGTTAAAGATAAATTTATGATTAGTTTAATCGTAATAGTATGTGTTGGATAGTAATCAATAACATAAATGGAAAATGGTGAAGAGTAAAATATAAACAATGGTGAAGAGTATATTTAATTTGAAATTTTACTAAAGTGTGACGTCACTAATTACACATTATATAGATTTTAGATTGCAAATAGTACGAAACCATCCGTATTTTTTGAATGCACCAGATTGAAATATTAAAGAAACTTTGAAGTCTGTTCTTGGTAAAAGTAGCACACATTAAAATTCTTGGAGTTATGGACAGACTAATTTAAACGCTATGCCTGTCAGAACGACTTAACTAAACAAACGCACGTGAAAGCATAAAACACTATATTTAAACGTACATTTGTTTAGAAAACAATAGACAACCAACGACTCAGTTATATTGCATTTCATTCGGCTCAAGCGACCATTTTATCTGTGATAATCTTTTTAACTTTAATTACTTTTTTGTTTTCATACGATAAAACCTTCACCTTTTTATAGCAAAGATAATACTGGCGCCCAACACTAGACTTAGAAAAAGAATTTAGAACTTTTGAAAATGGAATTTATAATAACGGTACCTTTTTGTTTTTTACAGCGTTTAATTCGCACATGTTTTTATCATTCAATCTTAGTGTATTTTTAGCGTTTGTTTACATATTTGAAACATATGGTAATCTGTACAGCACATGTCTTTAATCAGAGTAGTATCATTTGATTGTTTAATTAATTCATTGTTTGTGACAACATCAAGTAATTTCATGATTCATATGACATCTGGAACCTAAGTTTGTTGATGTCTAACAGCCTAATTATTCCATTGCGTGATTAATTTATTGATTTGTCAATTATTATAAAATGTATGCCATTGACATTAAGATAATTGTAGCAATTATCTGAATGTATTTGGAAAATAATACATTTCATCCATAAATCATTTAGTGCCTTCATACGTAAAAATTTTATCTAATTAGTCCAATTATGTTTAGTGAAAAAGTAGGCATTGGTTATCAAATACCTATGGAAAGAGTTTTATAAAACGGAGGACTCATGTAGAAGGTAAGCATAATAGGTCCAAAATTTATAATTTCTTGTTTTTTTTTTTTTTTGTTTTTTATGTAGCATTTTAGTTAAATACAAATTCACTAGTTATTATTTTCATAATTCGTTGAAATAAATGATTTAGACTCCGTTGAATCTGTATTAGGTATAACATTTTACTATTGTAAATCGATTAGCTGCTTTTGATTGTATATATGTATTATATTTTCCTTGTAAAGCGTATCACCTATCAGTATTACTTAATTATTTAATACATATTATGAAACTCCGAATTTATAGTTTGGCTATCAATACATGCATTTCTCAATATAGTTTGAAACTCAGACGTTTTATTTTCTTAAAAACTACCTAAAATATATCAACTGTAACTATGAGTTATGGCTAACTGAAAACCGGTCTATTTTTTCTACTGTTTAACTATTGACTATTTCATTATTATGTTAAAATTGGTTTTCACACGTTTCAGTAATGGCACTCGTGTGTTTATTCCATATACCGACAAAAAAATGAAATTTATCCATATTGGATTATTTAAATTCCATTTTTAAATAGGTGTCAAAATTATTTATTTATTTAACTAACAGCTTAACGTCATCGTCTTGGCTTCAATTTTCTATTTTCGTTGATAAAAGCCGTTAATGGCGCCCTTTGACTGTGAACGCCATTTTAATAGACGGGACGTATGCTATCAAAAATAAGTTACTTTCGTAAAATTAATGAAAAAAGCTGAAATGCAAAAATCAGTCAAGAAAAAATGAGGTGAAAAGGCTCCACTTTTAATACATAAAAAGTAATTATATCACATAGTAAAAGCATAATTATTATAAAGAGAAAAAATACTAAAACCAAAATCACAGTTTTCTAGACAAGATTCTTAACTTGCCCAAAGATTTTAATTTATATAATATAAATAAATTCTAATTAATGTGTATTCCGTTTAGAAAATAACATAAAAACACTGTCTTTTGAACTAAAAATTAAAAAGCTAACTATTTTTTTTATACGATTTGCTATTTTGCATTGATCCATAAAGAACCCTAATTCTTAGTCAAATATCCTTTGCATAATGAAAAATATAAAAAATCGTTAATTCCTAAATGGTTTAAGAAACCTAATTTTATCATATACATGTTAACATTTCTTTATATATAAATATATTTAACCGATTGTATTCTACTTAATGTTCCTCTATTCGAAATTAACGTCACAATTTAGTTCGATTATTAGTAGGCCCATTACTTAGATAAAAACTAGGCTTTAGTGTTCCTTACAGACTAAAATTTTTGTCGTTTGGAACTTTTAACTTCGGAACTTGAGTTTTTGCACATCCCAATCACCATCCGGTACTTACAACTGGTCACAGGGCAATCCTTGGGGCAATCAGCACTTGCCAACAGTTTTCGAGTTACACCACGTATAGTTTTGGTAATCACACTTCCACGCACACAATTCACGTATAAACAAGAGTGTCTGGGCGCAAGTGGAGTGTGTGTAACGTCTGGGTTGCGGGTCCGGGCTTGGCGAGCAAGTCCGGGCGCGGGGGCCTGGTCGCCCGAGCGCACATTCACCGAGCCAGTGGAGCCAGCACGGCGCTCGCAGCCAAAGCCAGGGCGAGGGAAGACGCCAGGGCAGCTCCACGGGAATGAGACAGCTCCTCGCTCTTGATAACTTCGTTGGGCGTCTTGTCGTATTTGTGCGTCTTTTTGGTCACTGGTTTCGGGGTTGTTGTGGTAGTTGTTGTTGTTGGGGTTGTAGGGGGAGGGGGAGGCGGCGGCGGCGTCGGTTGCGGCGGAGGAGCTGGCGACTGCTCCTCCGGTTTGCAGCAGACGCGGAACACTAATTTCATATTATTGCTCAGACACCTACCCCCGATGCGTCTGTGCAAGTCATCTTTACTGGACGTGGATATAAAATAGTAATCCTTCCCCGGGAGGAACTCTAATCCGCCGGGCTGAGGTGTGAACGGTCGGAAGGTGATTGTAAAAAACATCAGTTTGTGCGGTTTATCGCATATAGCGATTATTCGGGGATTCGGATTAGTTATTCTACACGTATCATACTCCTCTTTACTCACATTATATATTATATATTTTTCTGTGTCCTCCTCAAAAGTCCCTGGGGTATACACTGGACAAATTATATTCACTTGGTCATATTCGAACTGGGCATTTCCTTTATTCAAATCGAATACGTGATCTGTATTGTCTATTCTGAAAATACTGTTTGTGGTATTCCAGTGGATGTAAAATGACTTAGCGTAGTTCCCCATAACGCTTTCGATGAAGAAAATAAGAACAAGGACGGTCCACGGCGTGTGTCGGAGGCCAAAATAAGTTAGGGACACCATTCTGGCAGTTTACTCCACTCTCATTATCCGATCGAAGACGCTAACTCAAAGTGCCGCTCACACTTTGCACAAACACCAATCCATAGTTAAAATCCGTTTAAAACACTGTACATCACTAAAACTTGCACAATTTCACTTATAGAACACGATCAATCCATTCAAAGGCGACGCGATGGGGCCACCATATTACTCCAGCGCTAGATTCTATTCAACGATAAATGTGGAATTCCATGGGACGTGGCCCGTCGAAAACGCTTTCAAAATGCCCGTATAAGTAGTTTAATCACTTATTTTAAGTTCACAGTCGATAGTAACGATGTTTAGTGTGAGGATATAGTCGCAATTAATCAATACATCACAGATTTTTTTACAATACTGAGGCGTTCTTTGTATTGGAACGGGCGTCGCGGAGAGTGCGGTCACGTCAGCGCCGCGCGGCCGTCGCTTGAACTACTGGAATGCGCTGAGCTGAGCCCGGTACGCATGCGGCCCCCCTCCCCGCCCCGCGCTTACAGACGCGTTCCGAGCTTACGCGAGCTTTCGTCCAAGCATATTCTCTCACCTGTGTTTTTTAAACGCTAAATTATATCACAACTATTGCAAATAAACTCTTTAATCGTATTAATATCTTTATATTATTTCTGTTTATACATATTTAGGTTGACGTAACGTTAATATTTTTAATGTTTTGTCAAAATTTGTGTTGGAAGCTTTTATGTTTATTTCGAACGCATCTTAAGGTGGCCATTGAAAAAAGTCCACAACTGGTTTTTGGTCGTAAAAGCTGAGAGGCGGCGATGTACCACGACCGACGATATATCACTTAATAATAGTTATTTTTAATTTTATGTTAATTATTCTCAATGATTTTATTTTGCTTAACAATTATATTTAGTTCTTCTTTCATTTCGTCACGTAATAAATCTTTTTGTTTTTGTTTTTAGATTTCGTTACCACATTTAATATAGCCCATATAACGTCCCCGGCTGAACATGGGCCTCCTCCCAAGTGAGGGTTTTGCCATAGTCACCACGTTTGGCAGGCAGGTCGCTGACCGCAGTATTATGTCGTAATACTCAGGTCAGTCTCAGGTAAACGCTTATGCCTGTTCCCTGTTTTCTTTTGAACGAACATACGTAGTTAGCCACGAAGGTTTTGCTACTTCACCAGGCATAAAGGCGAGCAGAGCTTTAGCCTTAATTAATTGTTTTAAAACTAAAAACTAAGCAACCTTCGCAAGAGGGCGCCGTCTGTAGGACTTGGACCTCGGCTCATGGCGATCGCTGGCGATGAGATTGAGGGATTATGACTTTTAGTATTTTAGGGGAGTTTTGTGCAACTGTCACTTTTCTTTGCAGTTCGCGAGCTCTCGCGGCAGACCCGAAGTCCGAGGTCTACGAGATCATCGGATAGTTCTTTGATAACTAAGGGTCCGGAGTACGAGAGGGGGCTGTCTGTTCCATGCTATACGATTGTTATAGATTATGTTATTTCAATCGGGACCAGCGCCTTTATGCCCGGTGAAGTACCAAAAGCGTCGAGGCTTAGTACAAACGGCCGGACGAAAAAAAAATCGTATAGCGTTTGACATAACATTGACAATGCGTGCTGCTCTACGATTGAATACGTTTAGTTCTGAGCTATCACGCCTAATATTAAAAGTTCAATTTAATATAGAGTTTTAGTTAAGACAGGACAGCGTCTGTCGGGTCAGCTAGTACTAAGATAAAAATGCTGAAGAATAAAAATAAGTACATAAAGTTGTAGAGTTTGTTTGTTTGTTTTCTTGAACACGCTTATCTTAGAGACTACTAGTCCGATTTGAAATAGTACATTACGTGCCAAGGCAGGAAAGTATAACTTCAACCCGCGCGATATTGTGACCCGAGCCGAAGGTAAGGGTGACAAAAGCGTTGGTTGAAATGTAGGTTGAAATATGGGTTGAAAAATTCATGTCATAACTGTCTTATACTTAATAGATATTATTATTAATATTCGTAATAATTAAATATTGAATTTTTTCAGTAAGAAAAATAGTATTTATTATCGAACGCAAAAAAAAACATTGAACAGGAAATAACAATAACAAATAACAACTGCACGGTAACCATGGTAATGAGTTATTTCAAATAGGTAACGGGAAAAAGGCCAAAATTAAAACAAAAAAAGACTACATTTTAAACTGTCACTAATTGTGAGCAGTCTGAAATATGCATCTTTTATCCCAAGAGAAGAAATTCAAACTTTCGGCCTCGGTTGGGTAGTCTGAAATATGGATCTTTCTTCCCAAGGCAAGAAATTCAAACTTTCGGCCTCGGTTGGGTAGTCTGAAATATGCATCTTTCTTCCCAAGGGAAGAAATTCAAACTTTCGGCCTCGGTTGGGTAGTCTGAAATATGCATCTTTCTTCCCAAGGCAAGAAATTCAAACTTTCGGCCTCGGTTGGGTAGTCTGAAATATGCATCTTTCTTCCCAAGGGAAGAAATTCAAACTTTCGGCCTCGGTTGGGTAGTCTGAAATATGCATCTTTCTTCCCAAGGGAAGAAATTCAGACTTTCGGCCTCGGGATGATGAAAAAATTATTGTAGTATTAGATAGCCCATTTATCAAGGAAGGGTATAGGCTACGCAATTTTACTATGAGGTTCCCGAGGGAACGGGAGTTACATGGTTAAAGCCGCGGGGCGCAGGTAGGTGCAAAAATAAATAAAATGGATATAATAGCTGGTTATTAAAAAGTTAATAATTTCAGATTCTGTCGTGTCAGTGTGGAATCAACGCCATCTTTATATCTTAGTAATTGGTTTCAACTTTATTACTTCAGTACATAAGGAGCTATCAAAATATATGCCTACCGTTTAACAGGAAATTATTACTCTTTTTTATATTTTGGAAAGACATTTATGTAGTCAGCTACGAGGCTTTTGATAATTCACCGGGATATGGAGGTCGGGATAGGAATGTCGTTGGTAAGAGATTTCTGAAAGATAATCATTTTTATTTTATTTTTTATTTTATTTAGCTATTTATGTAATAATTAATATAAGTGAATGCATCGAAAACAATCTTATAATTATTGATATTTAAAATGCAAAGAATTCGACTTAGAAAATTTCTAAGTCAAATTCTTTGCTTTTAATGTCAAATAATATTTTTAATACCAAGTTTACAATACAATATTCGATGGATGGATGGAGAGGCAGAGGAAGGCCCAAAAAAAGATGGATGGATTGTGTGAAGAGTGATATAAAAGAAAAGGGAGTTAGTGATAGTGTGACGGGTGACAGGACAGAATGGAATAAACAAACGTGTTGCGCCGACCACTTTTTTTTTTTTGGACGGTCTTATATAGTTAGCCTTGAGGCTTTTGCTACTTCACCGGGCATAAGCGCCGACCCCAATCAATGGGATAAGGGCACGAAGAAGAAGACAATGCAATATTCGCTTGAACCCACTCACATTTGATGTACACCTAGAACATTAAAAAATGAACGAAAGTACAAAGGTAGTGTTTATTTGTAAAGAAATTTCTTCCAGCAGAACTTTTTTTTTTTTCGGCGGACATTTGTACATTTTCTATTGAGGCCCGTGGCTTTTGCTACTTCTCCGGGCATACTCTTCCAGCAGACCCATATACAAAATATCCGTGGAAAACCATATGCGTACCTAAAAAATGTTATGTTCTTTTACAAAAAATGATATAATTATTTATTGTAACTGTACTTGAAGTAAAAATAATGGCAAAATAAAAAATTACAATTTCACAAAAAAAAAACCTTTTGGCGTAAAAAATAGATGGTACAACGTGTTCAATTTTAAGTTGTAACTGTTAAAGGGATTACGTATATTTTGACAGCACCCTTACATAAATGGAAGTGCAATGTTTATAAATACAAATAAATAAGATGAAGGTGTGTGTTTTTAATATCAAAATAACAAGTTTTTGTAAAATGTATATGGAAGCATATAATCTGTCTCGATGGTCTAGCGGTAAAATATTCATCAGTAACCAGCCAGGTCTCGGGTTCGATTCCCGGGTCGGGCAAAAAGTGTGCTGTGATGTGTCCGGCTTAGAATAGACCACCTCATGCCTTCCCATGGGTGTCGTAAAAGGTGACAAGGGGACGTACAGGTGATGGATGGGCAGCAGCAACTATCAGCTCAAGGATACTCACCATCTTACTGCGATCACCAATTCACCTGCCAAAAGTTGTTATTAAAGTTTTTTTTTTTTTTTTTTCCTGTTTCCTAGCTGTGTTTTAAAGTCTACTAGAATTCTTGATAATCCCTCGTGCTAAGCTAAAATGTTACAAGTGTGTCACAGTACAATGATATCCCTTGTTTGATTCCCGGGTAGGTCATAAAATTGTATAGTTATGTAATAAGCGTGGTGATTATGACAATATCCCTCAAGGACCCTGGCCGACATCCTCTACCGGTATTTGGCTCGCTTTAAATCTCGAAGTTCGTGGGTTCGATCCCCACGCCGGACAGGAAATCTTTGTGTAAATTCTAAGATTTCTCTTTCCGGGTCTGGTTGGTTGAACGGGCAGCAGCGTTTCCTTGTGCGGTACAACATAATACTGCGGCCATCAACCCGCCTGCCAAGCGTGGTGACTATGGCAAATACCCTCCCCCGGGAGGAGGCCTATGTTCAGCAGTGAACGTTGATGATGATGATGACCCTGGCTTGCCAATGTCTTTAAGGAGACCCATGTTCAGCAGTGGACGTAAACGGGCTGTTGATCATGTGAAAGTCAAAGACAAATATAATTGATTCCGTAACAATGGTTACATTAAAATTTATTTGGAATCGTCATATTTTTTTGTTCAGCAGTGGGACATTGTACGGGCTGATGGTGATGTGTTTGTGTTCAATTAAGGCTGGAGTTCAGTGTTAGTATTCAGTCACTGACCGTTTTTTTTCTTTCGGAAGGACTTACGTAGGTAGCCACGAGGCTTTTGCTACTTCACCGGGCATAAAGGCGAGCAGAGCTCCAGCCTTAATGAAAATGGTTTCGAAACTACAAACTAAGCAACCTGCGCAAGAGGGCCTGTGGGGCTTGGACCTCGGCTCACCCTACCGTACAGTGTGTGACGTGGCGACTAGTAAGAAACACTGCCAAAAAAGTCAGTAGAACTCTCTTTTTTATAATAATATTTTACAATATTTTCTTAAATGTTTACATTATTTTCTATTTTACATTGTAATTGGAGCCACTCAATCCCAATCATTTTTGTCACTAATATAATCAGAAATTTTATAATAAGCCCCGCTCCACAATTTGGCTTTAATAGTTGTCTTAAACTTATTTATTGACAATACTCTTATATTATGGGGAAGTTTGTTGTAGAACCGTATACACTGCCCCATAAAAGAGTTACTTATTTTGCGGAAATGACTAGCATGTACCACAAGATTAGCTAATACATTTTGTTAATTAAAGATTTATGTAAAGGTTTTACGGTGCTGAATTTATTATCAATACAGGTAGCAGTCGTTGCAGTTACTCTTATTGCCCGGTGAAGTAGCAAAAGGCTAACTACATTAGTCAAACCGAAAAAAAAAGCAGTTACTCTAGTATTTTCCTTAAAAATATGATAAAAATTGTATGATTTGATGATAGTAAAACTATGGATTTTCTATTTTTAACCACAAATGAGGAGTTATCGTTAAAAATGGCTGCTACATTTTTGATAGAGTTAACCTAATTCGTGGAGGTCACTTCAAATATTAATAAGTATCTATCATAACATCAAACCGATCAATTTATTTCGTTAATTTTTCATAAGTTTTCTTCAACTAGCTTAAGTAGGGCGAAGCGGCCGTAGCTCAATGGATAGGGCGTCGGACTTGTGATCTTGTGGTCGCCGGTTCGAACCCCACCCAGTACCGACGTGAACCCACTCGTAACACAGGCATTTTAGCTTAGCACGAGAGGTTAACAAGAATACTAATAGACTGCAAAAACTCTGCTAGTGATTCTAACATTCTAAAATATATGCGATCTCCTTAACGGGAGATAATGTCACGTACCTGTACGGATTATGTTAATGAGGACATTTTTTTATTTATTGCTTTGCTCGCCTTTATGCCAAATGAAGTAGCAAAAATCTACATACATATTGTGTCCGTCCGAAAAAAATAAAAAAGAAGGCATTTTGGAAAAATACATATTTGAATAAGGTCATCCCCTAATACGCGTTATCCTGGCAACATTTCCCGGTGTAAGTCCCTATAGCAGAGCGAAAAGGGCCTATTTTTTTTTCGGACGCCGCGACGACTTTTGCTACTTCACAGCTAGTCATAAAGGCGAGCAGAGCTCCAGCCTAGATAAATGGTTTAAACACTACAAACTAAGCAAGAGGGCGTGCCCTGTGGGACTTGGAGCTCGGCTCCAAGCTTGGCGGTAGATTGCGGGATGTTGACTTTGAAAAGGGCTTAACCTTGCGTTTGTATTATGGCTTCCGTGACGTTTTATAATGAGATTAGAAATTTAAAGAGCCATTACTACTACTAGACGCGCCTCGCAGTTTTATTCGAGTTACTTTGCTCTGGTCGGTCGGAGCGTGATGTTTTATAGCCAATATGTTCATCTGACTTATAAACTATCCGCATGCAAACTTTCAGCCAAATCCGTTGAGTAGTTTTGCTTGTAAGAGTAACAAACATCCACACATAAAAACTTTTGCGTTTATAATATAAGTTAAGATAAGGATATGTCCTTATCATCAGCCCGTTGACGTCCACTGCTAGACATGGGCCTCCTCTTAACAGACCTCGGCAAACCAGGGTCATCATCATCATCATCATCATCAGCCCGTATAACATCCACTGCTGAACATGGGCCTCCTCCCGAGAGAGAGAAGTTGCCATAGTCACCACGCTTGGCAGGCGGGTTCGTGACCGAAGTATTATGTTGTACCACACAAGTAAACGCTGCTGCCCGTTCCTTGATATACGATTATTTATAGATGATGTTATAAGAATCGGGACCAACGACTTAACGTGCTTACCGAGGCACGAAGGGTAGTACCTCCGACATTTAAAGCGAGCTAAAGGAGGACATGGGCTGGTCTATTCTAAGGCCGGAAACCACACGGCATTAAGTCAAAATGACCTTCTAATTCCGCCCTAATTAATCCATCAGAATAAGATGATAATTAACTTACAGCGTTGTTTGACAAATCCTATTATGCATGCCTACTTAGATACAGGGATTAGATCGACGGAGCTATGGCTTAGTGGTAACGGTGGGTTTCGTAAATATGGTGTTGGGGGTTCGATGCATAATTTGGACAACGATTTTTATGGTAGTAAACGTGGTTGTAAACGGTTATCATAGCGCATTTAAGCTGACAGTTTTTTTTTCGGATTGACATACGCTTTTGTTACTTCACCGGGCATAAAGGCGAGCAGAGCTCCAGCCTCAATAAATGGTTAAAAAAAACTACAAACTAAGCAACCTGCGCAAGAGGACGCCCCCTGTGGGGTTGGATGGACCTCGGCTCAGGGCGGTCGCTGGCGATTTGATTGAGGAATTATGACTTTTAGTAATTTAGGGGAGTTTTGTGCAACTGTTCGCTCTACTTTACAGTTCGCGGGTAAGCTAGCAGTAGAGTCAATTTAATGTTATGTACAGTAACTGTAGTGTTCAAATATCCAGTCATAACATAGGCCCTACGATTTCCAGCGGGAGCGAACGCTAGCGGCCTGCAACCACTGACTCCCTACAACCTTTATGAGGTCGTCGGTCCATCGTGCAGGCGGTCGTCCTACGCTGCGCTTGCCAGTTCGTGGTCTCCACTCGAGAACCTTTTAGCTCCATCAACCAGTATCCGGTAGCAGTCTAAAAAAAACTTAGTCATAACATTTTTACAACAGAGTGTCGTAAATGGGCTGATGTTGATGATGACTTAATGACCAGTATGCTGTAAACTAAAATTAAGAATATAACCTGCACATAGGTAATTAGTTAGTAATTAGTTCCCGTGGTAACTTCATAATTAAAAATAATCTTTGTTACTCAAGGATTATGCAACGTTTGTTTCGGTGAAAGAATAACCAAATCCGTCCAGTAGTTTCTGAGTTTATTCGTAACAAACATACACCCAAAAATACGAATAATATAATAGCTTCCCGCGCGCGGTTTCACCCTCGTAACTCCCGTTTCCGTGGGAACTTCATTATTAAATATAGCCTATGTCATTTAGGGTGAATGTAGCTTTGCAATGGTGGAAAAAAAATTGAAATCGGCACAATAGTTTTTAAGTTTATTCATTACAAACATACACACAAAAATACAAATTTTCCTATTTATAATATTAGTAGGTATAGGTATAGATGTAACAGTTATCATCAACTGTCTATGTTAAAATACACAGTAGTTTTCGATATCGCATCGGGACAAACAAACAAGCGATGTCAAACATTCACACAGTAAAAATCATATATTTGTTTAACAAATGTAAGCTTATCAGTTACATGATGTTGATCAATAAAAAATACTACTTACATACAATAAAAAAAATCAGCCAAGTGTGAGTCAGACTCGCGCAAGTATGCTTCCGTACCATCTATACTAATAGGTAATAATCTATTATTATATTATATATTATCTAGGAGGTAGTAATCTCTGAATCTAGTAAATTCTTTTACCAGTAGAAAGGTATAAGTTATATTTTAAATTAAAATTTTCAACGGAAACGGGATCGACGCGGATCACGGGAACGGGATCTAATAAAAGATTTAAAATCTCTATTGTGCGGGCAGTGGCCCTGTCCTCCCTTAAATCCGGCCTTGGGGAGCCCTACTTAAATAAAAAAAATTGTCTATTTTTTGTAGGTACGAGTATTTATGAGGCAACAGAAAAACATCACCTGCGAAAATTGCAATTGTGGAGTTGTCACGGTTCGTCATATACAGCCTGGTGACAGACAGACAATCACACAATGGAGACATAGTCATAGGGTTCCATTTATACACTTTGGGTGCGGAACCCTAAAAATGAATGATAACAGCGACATGGCCTTTCTCGGCCGAGGTTTTACCATAATCACCACGCTTGGCAGACGAGCATGCATGAAGATACTGATGAATATGGTAGAATTAAGAGAGGTGTTCCACTATCGAGACACGGAAGAAAGGGGTGACGACATATCTAGAAAACAATTTAATTACTTCATATATTTAACCTCCGTAGCGTAGCGGTATTTGGCTCGCTTTAAGTCTCGGAGGTCGTGGGTTCGAAGACAAGAAATCTTTGTGTAAATTCTAAGATTTCTTTCCGGGTCTGGTTGGCTGAGGGACTACCCTCCGTGCCTCGGAAAGTACGTTAAGCCGTTGGTCCCGATTGTTATAACAACATCCATGACAAGCGTATACCAGGGTATTCTGTTGTTTTCCATAAACTCATATGTAATATTATTGTTTGCCATAATGATCCTCGCTCATAATATTTTCTTGCACTATTATCATTTATAACGCTTGCCTTAACAACTCAACAGTGATAACTTTTATTTGCCATATAATGCTTTCTATAGCAACATATATCATAATAATTCGTTTCCAAAAGTAACATATCTCATAATCGACTCTTGAAATAATCAAAATTTGATATAATTATTAAAATAATACATAATATTGTTAGGTCGAAATTAATTATCGTTAACACCCCGACTCAGTGCAATCCGACTCGGATAGGTTAGGTTAGCAGACTAAGGCGGCCTTAGTCTTCGTGTTCTTTTTTTTTTAACCACCCAGAAGTAGTTTATTTTATAGTTTTTTTATAGTTCGCAGGCCTCGGGTCTACGAGGGCATCGGAAGGTAAAAAAGGTCATAGTCACTCAGCGAGCTATGGAAAGAGCTATGCTCGGAATTTCCCTGCGTGATCGAATAAAGACATCCGCAGGAGAACAAAGGTCGCTGACATAGCTCAACGGCTTAGCAAGCTAATATTGACATAAGTATAGCTCAAAGAACTGACGGCCGATGGTCAAAAAGGTTGTCGAGCAGAGACCACGAACTGGCAAGTACAGCGCGGGACGACCACCTGCACGATGGACCGACGACCTCATAAAGGTCGCAGGGAGTCAGTGGATGCAGGCCGCTAAAAATCGTTCCCGCTGGAAATCGATGGAGGGGGCCTATGTTCAGCAGTGGACGACATCTGTTTGATATGATAAACTACATAATATGTACAAGTAAAATCATGTTTATAAACTTGTTATTAGTCATGTCAAATAAGATAGGGTCGACAGTGACACGTCAAGTGGAATTATTCCGGTTGGATACCCCGTATTTGATACCCTAGGGGATCCATTTTGTTTTATAATATTTACTATGCCGGTCTGATCCACCGTGCAGGGTATCAAAAATAAATTTAAATATTTTATTCCGGTTGGATACCAAAAAGAGCCAATGTCGATTGTCTGTGATGATTTTATATCGTAATATTAAGTTCTATTTTAGTTATTTAATTATAATTGTCAAAAACTTTATTTTTTATGGTCTGTCGAAATAAAAAGATCAAATTTCTGATTGTCTGTGATGCTTTTCAGTTGTAATTTTAAGTTCTGTTTTTGTTATATAGTTAATTAAGTTGGTCAAAATCTTTTATAATTATTAAGGTTTGTCCAAGCAGAAAGTCGATAAGTCTGATTATCTGTGATGACTTTAAAATAAAACAAATATTTTTACATCAACAACTGTTTTTCTATTGACTGTACTTGCCTGAAAAAAAGACTAAGGGGATCAGACCGGAATCACAAAGTTTACGGTGGATCAATCAGGAATTAAAACATAATAATAATCGGCAGGGGATCAGATCAGGGGATCCAACCGGAATAAACCGTCAAGTGAGCGATATGGATATGTCAATATTGTTATTTGTCTACCGTTCTACATCAAACTTGTTCGTTTGTTTTATTTCGATTAAATACACAGCTACTCTGGCATTTGCTCCTTCACTGAGCATAAAGGTGAGCAAGGCCTCTCGGACTTTAGGGCGACGAGAAGCGACGGAAAGATCTTTACAAAGTAAAGCGCAGGCCACACCGCCAGCGGGCGGGCGAGCGAGCTAGGCGGGCGAACATCGTTTTACGGTTCACGTCTTTTAGATACATCGGGTCACACCGCGAGCTACCGACCAACCTACGTCAGCGATGCGAGCGAAGCTAACGAAATATCCAACGATTCCAGCGAAGCTACTTGTTCACCTCGTTAGGTTAGGATAGGAACCCCATAGTTTAGCTCGCCAATATTCCGCATAGTTTATATAGTTTCCTTCTCTCGCTTCGCCCGCCCGCCTAGCTCGCTCGCCCGCCCGCTGGCAGGGTGGCCTGCGCTTAAGGGTTGCAAACGAGCACTCTTTATTCCTTAACTCTCATAATGTGACGGTTCTACCGACACGACCGGTAAGAGGTCAGGCGCAGGATCGACACAGTCTTAACTTGCCCTTTGGGGCACTGGTGGATCACAGACTTCATCACTTCCAGACTTCAGGCTACCTAGTTCATTAACTTAAAGTATTTTTAGTTTGTAGTTTTGTCCACAGCTAAACATGGGCCTCCTCCCGAGGCACGGTATTTGCCATAGTCACTACGTTAGGCAGGCGTGGTGGTTGGTGACCGCAGAATTATGTTGTAGCACATAAGAAAACGCTGCTGCCCGTTCCCTGATATGAGATTGTTATACTCGTAGATGATGTTAACCCTCAACCAACCAGACCCGGAAAGGAATCTTAGAATTTACACAAAGATTTCTGGTCTAGTGTGGGGATCGAACCCACTACCTTCGCGACTTAAAGCAAGACTTTACCGCTACGCCACGGAGGTTATCAGTTAAGTAAGTTTGTATTTAGGTACCTATTGTACCTGTATTTAATTTTTCTCACAAATTTTTGGCCGAATCAAACCTAGGTCCTCAGATATTTACATAGTGCATAGTAGAGGGATATATGTATATCTCACATACCCCGCAAATATGGCAATGGAAATGCCAAACGCATGTTCCTCAAAAATGGATTTACAAGATTTGTTCTGTGAACTTGTCTGTATTCACTTAACCACCATCTCGAAAACATAGGCTATAAGGCATCATATTTGTTTAAAATTTCACAATACATTAGTAACGTAATACTGGCCGTTTGTTTGTTTTATTGTTAGTTGTGTTAGGGTGCTGACACACCGATGACTATGAAGCTTTTTTTTGCACGAACATATGTAGTTAGCCCTGAGGCTTTTGCTTTTGCTACTTCACCGGGCATAAAGGCGAGCAGAGCTCCAGCCTAGATAAATTTTAATGGCTTAAACACTAGAAACTAAGCAACCTGCGCAAGAGGGCGTCCCTACCCCTAGGTAGTCCCTCAACCAACCAGACCCGGGAAGAAATTTTAGAATTTACAAAAAGATTTCTTGTCCGGGGAGGGGATCGAACCCACGACCTCCGAGATTTAAAGCGAGCCAATTACCGCTACGCTACGGAGGTTGTAAGCTAAAATGCTTGTGTTAAAAGTGGGTTCACATCGGTCGTGCAATGATTGAGGATCGAACCTGCGACCACAAGATCACAAGTCCAACGCCCGATCACAACGATGACGTGGAGATGGTTGGCCCTATCCTTTCTATAGTCACTTAAGAACGTTCTCTGACCAATTCGGAGACATCCTCGCAAAACGTCAAATAAGATTCACCCTAAACCGACGTGCTTGTATGAAGATGTGTGTAGGGATCGTAGCAAGTGGAGGTCCATTGTCTCTGCCTACCCCGCTGGGAAACAGGCGTGAGCTTATGTATGTATGTAAAAACGTAAAGCTTACATTCGCTCATAATTCGCCTTACGCCATAGTGCACGCGAACACTTACCCACAGCATAAGTAGTTAGCATAGTAATATTATGTGTTTGAGTAACGCACGAGCCAAGTGTATCGCTAAAATGTATTCATTGAGACCCATTATGGTAAGCTATCTTTAAAATAAACTTCCTAAGATGATAGGAATGAGTCTTGATCTCGGCCATTCGACCCCCAATGATGAACATTTTTATTTCGTATTACCTCATTTTTCAACCCCCGATGCAAAAAGATAGGTGTTTTAAGTTTTACGTGTCTGTTTGTTTGTGTGTGTCAGTGTGTGTTTCTAACAGTGGCATCGTAACAGATAAAGCAATTTTTTTTTTTTTTTGTTTGAAAGCGATCAACTTAGCTCGAGAGTATTCTTAATCTTATGTTTGATCAAAATCGGTTCAGCCTTTATAAGATACTAGCTTTCCGCGCGCGGTTTCACCCGCGTAACTCCCGTTCCCATAAAAACTTTAAAATATATATATAATAAAATATAGCCTCGATAAATGGGCTATCTAACATTGAAAGAATTTTTCAAATCGGACCAGTAGTTGCTGAGATTAGCGCGTTCAAGCAAACTAACTCTTCAGCTTTATCTATTACGGCAAATAACACATTATTAGGTACCAATTCCTTGCGTTTTTATACTCGTGATAATTTCTCAACGAAATGTCCGATTGGAATAAAACAAAAAGTATTTTACTTCTACATAAATACCCTTAATAACATTATGCTTAATTTGGATAAGGATTAATATAACGATATACATTTAACGTAGTTTCTTCCTTCAGACGATTTAATATTTTTTTATGAACATAAAAGCGGTTATTCTGACTAAACTATGATAGTTAGATATATGCTCTCGCGGACTTTTTTGTAGATCTTAATAAGACCTACAAACCCGTAGTACATCATTTTGTTCTATTGTTAATAGTTTTTGCAGCGCACGCATAAATAGCTTTTCGCTTTTACACCTTGGGTTACAAAAACGCAATTTTCTTACGGATCCCCAACTTTTTTGAAAATAAAATATAGCCTATAACCTTCCTCGATAAATGGACTATCCAACACTGAAAGAATTTTTTAAATTGGACCAGTAGTCCCTGAGATTAGCGCGTTCAAACAAACAAACAAACAAACAAACAAACAAACTCTGCAGCTTTATAATATTAGTATAGATAGGGGATAAAAGTGGCTCATGGCTAAAACTAAATACATGTCCGTTCGAGGAAAAAATGGCTTGCGAACTGTTAAGTAAAGAGACAGTTACACAAATTCAAATGAGATGATGATGTATTAAAAAATACCTTTATTTTGTAAAAATAATTCGGTTCAAAAAAAAAAATTTTTTTATTAAACGTTTAAAATCCCCATGGATGAACAAACCACGAAGCTTTTGCCTACACATCCGCCAGAAAAATCGAAAAGCATCCATTTCAGACATTAAAATTTCACACCAATATTATTACTTTTAAATAATTATTCCATTACCGAAAATACAAAAAACCCCGTTGAACATAATAACTGTTAGACAACTGTTTGTAACTTAAACCTTTTTTTAAAACCATAAAACCCTTTTGAAAGATGCGATTGTCAAGTTCCCGTTAAACGAACTTGCCGCCAAAAGTTAATTGCCCAATAAAATTCAATAAAACGACCGTTAGAAGAAAGTAATACTAAAACGAAATGGTAAACATTGTAAAAATATCAAATTTTTATAATAAAACTATTCATCCCTTTATTTTTAGACAAAAGGGTTGTTTTGTTTACTAATATTATAAAGAGGAAAGGTTTGATTGTTTGTTTGTATTAAATCTCCGGAAGTACTGAACCGATTTCAAAACTTTCACTGTTAGAAAGTTTTATATGCGTACGGCCAGTGAGTGGAATTCTTTGCCTGCTTCTGTGTTCCCGAGTGCATTTAATCCGGGTCTTCGAAGTCAGAGTAAACAGGCATCTTCTGGGCAAGCTCGCTCCATCTTCGGTCAAGGTCAAGAGTTAGCCCATCATAAGTAAAAAAAAAAAAAAAGTTTAATTACCCAAGAGCAATATTAAATATAGCTTAATTTAAGCTGTATTTAATGCTAAAGTTACCACGGGAACATGCGGTAGGTTGGTGTAACCTAAGTTTTTCTATACTAATATTATTTATAAGTGAAACATTCTGTACGTAACCATGTTTACAAGCAAATAAATATTATTATGTTGGTACATTTCACTGATCGCGATCGATTTTTTTTTGTCCGGTTTAAATGCATTTACTCATTCCCACCGCGCTGCAGCGTATTCGCGCGCTGGCGGTGGGATATGAGGGACTCGCCCTCTCCATAGCGTGGTATGCTAAACTCATACCACGAGGAGAGGACCCTACACCACTAAATCCCCCGGACACTCCTTCGATCCGCCGTTGGCTGCTATAGGCTATATTTAATTATGAAGTTCCTGCGGGGACGGGAGTTATGGGCCACTGTAAGTGTGGCCCTGGAGATCCCGCGGTACCATATTGGCCGCGGGTGCCGTCGGGGCGCCGGATTGCTCATGCGTACCCGGCTCCCGCCAACGGCGGATCGAAGGAGTGTCCGGGAAGTTTTAGTGCTGTAGGGTCCTCTCCTCTTGATATGAGTTAATCATACCACGCTATGAAGAGGGCGAGTCCCACATATCCCACCGCCAGCGCGCGAATACGCTGCAGCGGCGGTGGGAAAGAGTCAATGTATTTCCCCGCGGACAACAAAAAATAAACGGTGGGGTGGGGGTAACCGCGCGCGAGAAGATAGTAGCTAATGTAATTGGGTAACTACGTGCAGTATAATTACGAGTATATAAATACAATCGACAGAACATTCAGAACTGTTATGTAATCAGACATGTACAAAAATGTAACTGTAATGGAGGCAGGAACCGGAATTAACCCCCAGACTGACATGCCAACTTAGTTTTGGGAAGTAACATCGAGCACTGAAGTGTTAACTCTAAATACTAATTTACTTACTATATCGGCCCGCTTAAGTCCACTGCTGAACATGGGCCTCCTCAGGCCTTGGCAAGCCTGTTAAAGGGATTTTTTTCGGAAGGACTTACGTAGTTAGCCACGAAGCATTTGCTTATTTTGTGGCGGCGGCCATCTTGGACCGATTTTTATCAAACATAGCTCCCGCGACTAATTCAACTTTCGAACAAAAAAATCAAAATTAAAATATGTTCATCCGTTCGGTAGCTACGATGCCACAGACAGAGAGACACACACACAGACACGTCATACTTATAACATCCCGTCGTTTTTACGTCGGGGGTTAATATTTTTATAATAAACGCTTTTGTGCGCCACAGTCCCTCACACAGTCCAGACGGAGGAGTCCAAACCCAGATAATTTTAGTTCTCAGTCAGACTAGAATACCTAAGTTGCAGACACTCGTGACGTATGACGTAAGGGTACCTAGCTATTGTAATTACTATGTTAGGTTTTAGAGGATACTGACTTTAATTTTTCTTTTTAAATATCACTAGTAGCGTTTTTTTCACACTACTAGTATTCTTGTTAACCCCTCGTGCCCCGCTTAAATGCATGTGTTACATGTGGGTTCACGTCGGTAGTGCAGTGGGTGGGGATCGAACCGGCGACCATATAATTGCCCAACGACTCCCTAAGCACATCGTCGTGGAGTACATGCAGGTGAAGACCAACTGGACTTTGAGAGTCGAGATGTTGGAGCCGCGTCACAAAACGAACTTCAAGTCGTTCGAGGTGCGTGTTCCGACGCAGTATCTCGAGAAGGTCCTCAAAGAAGAGTTTTGGCCGAAGGGTGTTATGTTCCGCCGGTTTCGACGCCGACACTTCGTGTACATTAGTATTAAGGTTTTGTTTTTAAAATATGTATTAGTTTATTACTGTTTAAGATTATTGTATGTATTTTATTCTATGGGCCTCTGATGCCTGAAATAAAATTATTACCTATTATTATTATAAGCCATTGGGATACGGGCGCTTCTAATGTGGAAACCTACCTACAGATTTTCAAACCTAATTTACTATTATCATAATAAGTAGTAACGGGTTAGCGTGTTTTCTGAGGCACGTTACTCAACCCTATTTTACCACTATGCTTAAGAAGCCTTTTTAAATACAAACATTAAAATTATTTTGTCGCAAAAGGAAAAAAAATGCACGATTTCACCCAACAATCTAAATAACTGTAATTTCTTTTACTCATTACCGAAATATTTCGTAATCCCTTTGATGAAAGGCTTTCATTGCCTTATCATAAACGGACCGACAAATGTTCCAACAATAATTTTATTACTATACATAAAGAAACCCGTTAAACAAGAAAGTACTATAGACAAAAGACAGATCAAAATATCTTTTTAAAAGAAAGCGATGACTCAAAAATGTTTTATTGTTCTACCCTTTAGTTAGCGGGTCCAATGGGGTACGTTATTTTTAAAGTACCTATTAAGGGTTAATTTTTATGGATTTGCTGAATTTTGTTTTGGGAATATTTACTATGGTTTCGATTTAATTAAGGAGAAAGTAGGTACCTATAATTATTATTTGTGCCGTGTGGTTTCCGGCTTAGAATAGACCACCCTATATCTTCCCGTGTCTATGTCGTAAAAGGCGACTAAGGGACATATGGCTGATGGATGGGCAGCAGCATCTATTAGCTCAAGGTTAACATCTTACTGCGATCACCAATCCGTCTGCCAAGCGTGGTGATTATGGCAATATCCCTCTACGATCCTGGCTTGCCAAGGTCTGTTAAGAGGAGGCCCATGTTCAGCAGTGGACGTAAACGGGCTGTTGATGATGACGATGATGATGATTGCCAGTGTCGTAAGATGTGACTAAGAGATAGGGACCAGCTAACTGCGATCACCAACCCGCCTACAGAGCGTGGGGATTGTGGTACATACAATGTCCATGTCTTGCAAAGATCTGTTAAGATTAGGCCACATGTCCAGCCTCCACCTCCACTGCGAGCTGGTAAATTAAGTAAAGTAAAAGTAATATTTCGATTTTTTTAATTTACTCCTCAAAGGGTAGGTAAACTACAAGAGCCGGTATTTCATAACTTCATAAAAAACAATGCAAGCTAATTTGAGAGTTCTGTTTATAGATAAAAGATGAAATTTTCTTTGTATACTTATACTAGCTGCGCCCCACGGTATTACTTGCGTTACTCTATACCAGGGGTCTCCAAACTACGGCCCGCCCAGTGTCATCAATCTGGCCCGCGACAACCAATGTCTTATTGTTGTTACTATTGCTAGAAATACGAAAAATTTAATCTGTTTTGGCCCTTGAAGCATACTGAAAATATCATTATGGTCCTAAGGCTTCAAAGTTTGGAGACCACTGCTCTATACGCTTATAATCCAGCGTAAAACCTATCCCAGTGCAAAATTTCAGCCAATTCCGTTCAGTAGTTTTGGCGTGGAAGAGTAACAAACATCCATCCATCCATCCATACTTACAAACTTTCGCGATTATAATAATTAGTAGGATTATTGAATCGATTTGGTAGTTTGTTTGATTTTTTTTAAAGATTGCAACATTTTGCACACTTGTTCTTGTTGTTAACTCTTCGTGCTAAGCTAAAATGCTTGTGTTACGAGTGGGTTCACGTCGGTAGTGCGATGGGTGAGGATCGAAGGGGAGACCACATGACAAGTCCGATAGCCATTAGATGGACACAGCCGCTTTCAAATATTTGAAGTCAATAAGCTCCGAATACTACTGAACCGATTTCAAATTTCACCATTACTACATCATCCCGTAGTAGGTATGTTAAGTGTAAAAGCGCACAGAGAAACAATGGTGTTATTGTTGCGCGAATGTTTTGCGCATAAAATAATGCGCGTTCGCCATTTCAAAGAAATTGACATTACGTGGGATGACTACGAATTCTGAGATGGATGGATAAGTCCTTTTTTTTTAATTTTATACGTAGGTAGCCACGAGGCTTTTGTTGCTTCACCGGGCATAAAGGCGAGCAGAGCTCCAGCCTTAATAAATGGTTTTAAACACTACAAACTAAGCAACCTGCGTAAGAGGGCGCCCCCTGTGGACCTCGGCTCAGGGCGGTCGCTGGCGATGAGATTGAGGGATTATGACTTTTAGTATTTTAGGGGAGTTTTGTGCAACTGTCGCTCTACTTTACAGGTCGCGGGCCTCTCGGACTTCGGGTCTACGAGGGCATCGGATGGTTCTTTGAAAACTACGGGTCGGGAGGACGAGGGGGGAAGGATAGGTCCTGAATTGCAGTTTCTTATATAACGTTTATTTGTCTATCTATAACAATATACCGACAACCTCCGTAGCGTAGCGGTATAAGGCTTTATATCTCAGAGGTCGTAGGTTCAATCCCCTCGCCGGACACGAAATCTTTGTGTAAATTCTAATATTTCTTCCCGGGTCTGGTTGGTTGAGGGATTACCCTCCGTGCCTCAGAAAGCCGTTGGTCCCGATTATAATAACATTATCTATAATAATCAATCAGTATAACAAGGAACGGGCAGCAGCGTTTCCTTGTGTTGTACAAGATAATACTGCGGTCACAAACCTGCCGGTCAAGCGTGGTGACTATGGTAAAATCCTCCCTCGGGAGGAGGCCCCTGTTCAGCAGTTGGTCGTTGCACAGGCTGATGGTGATGGTGATGTGTTAGTGTTTAATTAGTCCAGTGTTAGTACTCAGTCACTGTCCCTGTTTTTTTTCGGAAGGACTTACCTAGTTAGGCTCGAGTCTTTTCACCGAGCATAAAGGCGAGCAGAGCTGCAGCCTTCATAAATGGTTTAAAAACTACAAACTAAGCAACCTGCACAAGAGGGCGCCCCCTGTGGCTTGGACCTCCGCCCAGGGGGATCGTTGGCGATGACATTAGTAAGTCACTAAGGGGTTATGACTGTTAGTAAGTCACTGTCCCAAGTTGACTTATAATCATGGACAATGTACTAACATTTTGTTCAAAATCATAGTAAGCAATTTGCAATAAAATATGAAACTTATGCAGTTAAATTTATAGTTTAGTTTGAAATGACAATGTATTATTTAAGTCTTTGTTTATATGTAGTTTTCATATTAATTCCATACTAATAATATAAAAAGGAAAGATTTGTATTTTTGTGTGTTTATATGTTTGTAATGAATAAACTCAAAAAGTACTGTGCCGATTACAATTATTCTTTCACCATTAGAAAGCTACATTCACCCTGAGTGACATAGGCTATATTTAATTATAAAGTTCCCACGGGAACGGGAGAAACGCGGGTGAAACCGCGCGCTGGAAGCTAGTCTTTTATATTCTTAGCAGGCTCGCCGGAGAAGAGTCCGCTCGCGAACACGACTCGTTTCCAACGCCCTCTCGACCCTAAGTTTACACAGAACCTTCCGATGCCCTCGTAGACCTGAAGTCCGAGAGGCCCGCGAACTATAAAGTAAAACGACGGTTGCACAAAACTCCCCTAAACTAAAAGCCATAATCCCTCCATGTCCCCGTCAGCGACCGCCCTGAGCCGAGATCCAAGCCCCACAGGGGGCGCCCTCTTGCGCAGGTTGCTTAGTTAGTAGTTTTAATCCATTTATTAAGGCTGGAGCCCTGCTCGCCTTTATGCCCGTGGAGTAGCCGTCGTGGCTAACTACGTATGTCCGTCCAAAAAAAAAGGTGGCTTTGTTACGGTACGGTCTGAGACCCGGTATTCTGGTTCGATTCCCAAACGGGACAAATATATCTATGTGTGATATGCTAGTGTATTCAATAACTCAAACTCTTCAATCAAAACAAACAATATTCATCAGGATTAAAAAAGACGCGTCAACCCTAATCGGCATTGAATATTCAATCAATTTGTAACCTTATTCGTATGTTGATAAGATACATAATTAAATGTTACATGTAACAACGGTAATCTATATTAGTAAATATGTCAAAATGTCATGTTTTACTTTTACAAAAACAAGCGATCATTGTTTTTTTCGAAAGGCCTATATATTTTTAGCCCCCTATGTTATTGTGAGGGGATGTCATACGTTTGATGTATGTTTATTTGTCAATCTGTCTATCACAACGTACCTAACTGTTAAACTGTTAAGCAAGTTTAGATGTGGTTTTGTTAATTTGAAACTAAGTTTAATTAAAAATGTAGTTGGATAATTTTAAAAATCGTCTGTACTAATAAACTAGTTTTTTTCCATGGATTTTCTAAATAATAGACATACGTATTATATTAAAAAAGTCCGCGACTTTGTCCGCGCGTTGGTTGTTATTCCTTCGGGCTTTTTACTATCCCAAAGGCATTCATTTATTTTCTGTGATTAAAAGTAATTAAAATGTTGACCGGGGATGTAAAGTACCATCATTACCATATAGAAATAATTATTGTCATTACTATACATATGACGTGACACTAGACTGACAGACAGGTCATTAGCCAATCCGCAATAGATTTCAGTTGCGATATTTTGTATTTAATTATAATAATCATATTTAATTGTGTATAACTGACAAGTGCAAGTGTATGTTAATACCTAAGTGCTGAATAAATAACGTTTAATTCGTGTAATTCATCATGCAAAATTTCATTTAAATCGGTGCAACAATTATGAATAGCCCGTATAAACAGACAAACAGACAATGAAAAAAAAAACTGGATGTGTTCTATTTTACTACTAGCAACCCCCTGACTCGGCTTTCATGTACAGAAATTCGTCTCGGAAACTTTAGCCGCTTGCACTTGCCAGGGCACATGTCACAAAATCGGTCTGAAGAATCGGAGGAAAAATCTTCCCGATAATCGGCCCTACAAAAAGTATAACGTGAGCAGGCACATAAGCTAAAGCTATGTAAACAACTAGTAGTTGCCCGCGACTTTGCCCGCGCAGATTTCGCTTTCATCGTACTAATTTAGCAACCCTTTTCATCCCCTTAAGAATTGAATTTTCATAAATCCTTTTATACTGCACTTCTACGTCAATGAATCAATATTTGTGTAAAATTTAATGCACAAAAATGACAGCATTTTCTGCTTTTATAAATATACTGGCTGCGCCCCACGGTTTTACCCGCGTCACTCAGCTCCAGTGGATCGGAGCATGATATTCTGTAGCCTATATGTTAATCCAGCTCATAAACTATCCGCCTGCCAAGTTTCACCCAAATCCACTCAGTAGTTTTTGTGTGGAAGAGTAACAAACATCCATCCATACATTTATACTAACTTTCGCATTTATAATATGATATAATAGTGAATGGCGGTAAAAGTTCAAATTGCAAATCTGTTCGGAATTTTATCATTAATAGTTGGTAAATCTTAAGTTGTACTGGAAAATTCTAAGATTTCTTTCCGGGTCTGGTTGGTTGAGGTTCCTTCCGTGCCTCGGAAACCACGTTAAGCCATTGGTACCGATTATTATAACATCATCTATAATAATCGTATATCAAGTAACGGGCAGCAGCGTTTCCTTGTGTTGTATAACATAATACTGCGGTCACCAACCCGCCTGCCAAGCGTGGTGACTATCGCAAACACCCTCCCTCGGGAGGAGGCCCATGTTCAGCTGTGGACGTTGTACGGGCTGATGATGATGAAAAGCAAGGAAACTGCAGCTTCCTTCAATAAATTTGCATAAAAGATAAAAAATGAAAACTTCACAAAGAATACACACGTAGTAACAAAAATATTGAATTGTCATTGCGTTAAAGAGATTGCCCAATTTTTTCCTTTGTTACCGTAACAAAGTGACGTAGGGACGAGCAAGCTATATCGATAAAATGTATCGATATGTATATTATATGTCTCCGGAAAAGAATACAAATCGCAAGTTGATCAACTTTCATGCCACTCATATTGTTAAATTTAGTTGCCAGTTTCAATGAACACGCATAATTATTATATTATTTACTTAATTATGATGACACTTGACCTAACCTAACCAAACGAGACTATGCTACAGTTGTAACAAATCAGAAAAAATAAGTCCTGTTGGAGTTCAACAGGACTAATTGAAGGTCTTTTTTGGTTTTGGTTTAGGTTTAGGTTTTTTTTTAACCACGCTAAACCAAGTTAGTTTATAAACTAACTAGAAAGTTGATCAACTTACGATTCTTATTATTTTCAGATGACATCTCGCAGCGGTCCTCTTTGGTTATTTTTTTCCTGGCGGACATTATCTGGTAAGCCAGGAGCCTTTTGCTACTTCACCGGGCATAAAACCTACTTTAGTGTGGCATGATCCCTTAGTGCTGGTATTTAAGTACTTTACTTTACATTAAACAGACAGACAGACAAACATACAACAGCCACACAAACAGACAGTCAAAAGATTTTTTTATTGTGTTTTCTATTTAATTATATTTAATTTTTATATATATACACTAGATCCCGCGCGCGTTTTCACCCGCGTAACTCCCATTGCCGTGGGAACTACGTAATTAAATATAGCCTATAGAAGCCTAGCCGAAAGAATTTTTAAAATTATTAATAAAAGCCAATTCGTTACAAACATACTTACATACAAATCTTACCTCTTTATAATATTAGTATAGATTTAGTACCCTATATAACTACATGTATAATTATGTATTTTTGTTTTTAACAAACACACTGTATATATTTGCTAAGGTGATTTTTCAAATTTATTTTTGTCCACTTACGTCCATTAAATTGGTTAACGTAGACAATTATTTGATATATTCTTTTATAATTTTTATCGATATCTATATATCGACATGTTCCCTCCCCAAAGCCATTAGTGACAGGGCTGTCACATCCGAGATCAATCATCATCATCTTTTGTTGCCTTCAACCTTCGGACAACGATGGAAACTTGTCTGTTGTTACTAATACCCTAATATTTTGGAGAATTATCTTGTTGAGATTGCAAATAAAATGTTTGGTCATCCATGTTTGGGAGTTTTAAGCGGGGAAAAGAGATATAGAGCTATTTATTCCAAAACATATACTTTAGCTTTAACAGAACTAAATCCGTGGCGTAGCGGCATAAGACATCAAGAAATAAAAATAGTGCGGTCACCAATCCGCCTGTCAAGTGTGGTGACTCTGGCAAAAGCCCTCCCTCGGGAGTAAGCCCATGTTCACTTGTGAACTCGAAGCGAGGACATCGTCCAACGGTCTCTATAGCAACTTATAATTCCTGTAGAATGCCATCTAGCGTTGGATGTTGAAACTAAATCAAGTTGGAACTGTGTTGTCAGACCGTGCCATGATTCATGAGGACTGATAACGCTTATCTCAATTACGTACCTACGCATAATTGTATGTTACATAATGTGGATATTTGATAACATTAGTATCTCATTAGTTTAAAGGTACATAATCTATTCAGAGAGGACATATGTATTTAGCCCTGAGGCTTTTGCTACTTCACCGGGCATAAAGGCGAGCAGAGCTCCAACCTAGATAAATGGTTTAAACACTACAAACTAAGCAACCTGGCGCAAGAGCGTGTCCCCTGTGGGACTTGGACCTTGGCTGAGGGCGTTCGCTGACGGGGAGATTGAGGGAGACTTTTAGTTTCTTTAGGGGAGTTTTGTGCAACTGTCGCTCTACTTTACAGTTCGCTGGCCTCTCGGACTTCAGGTCTACGAGGGCATCGGAAGGTTCAGAGAGGACAGTCTAGCGTTAGTTAGTACGGAACTTTATAGGGTTCCGTATCCGAAGGGTGAAAATGGTATCCCATTACTGAGACTTCGTCGTCTGTTTGTCCGTCAGTCTGAACCGTATCTGAGCCGCGATAGCTAGACAATTGAAATTTCTTAAATGATGTATTCTGTTGTCACTATAACAACAAATACTTAAAACAAAATAACATAAGTATTTAAGGGGGTCTCCCGTACAACAAACGTGATTTTTGTCGCTTTTCGCAATTACTTATTTTACAGAATGTTTACCTAGTCAATGATACGGAACCATTCGTGCGCGAGTCCGACTTGGCTGATTTGTTTTCAATTTGAATCTTTATATTCATTTAAAGACTTTTTCTATTTCACCGCGCATTATGGTGAACCTTATTAAAATATACTGATGGACAAAACAATTAGGTCCATCCCATTTGTATGGTTTATTGAATAATTACGTTCTGTTTAAAATTAGAATCACTACATAGTATAAAACAAAGTCGCTTTCTCTGTCCCTATATCCCTATGTATGCTTAAATCTTTAAAACTACGCAACGGATTTTGATGCGGTTTTTTTTAATAGATAGAGTGATTCAAGAGGAAGGTTTATATGTATGACACATCAGGATTGCACCTATGTGAAGCCGGGGCGGGTCGCTATTTAAAAATAAAGGCGGAAACATATTATTAAAACGCCACGCCACCCAACAATAAAATGTATTGTTTTCTATAGACCAGAAACACACAATGAACACCCGACACGACGCCACGCCCGTACTGATGCACAGGTGTTGACACGTGGCGTGGCGTGGCGTTTTAGTAATGTGTTCTCGCCTTTAAAAGTACTTTTTCAGCAGTCCTTTTCAATCTTCAAATATTTCAAACATTGTAGTTCGTAAATTTTATTTGTTTTTATTTGAGTTTCGATAATTATTTCACCATAAGAATTATCGACGTTATCCCTGAAAACCTAAAGGCTATATTATAATAATGACGTTCCTACGAAAATGGGAGCTACTAATCGGTTGAAACCGCACACGGGGGCCGTGGGTTTGATTCCCACGCCGGACAAGAAATCTTTGTGTAAATTCTAAGATTTCTTTCCGGGTCTGGTTGGTTGAGGGGCTACCCTCCGTCCCTCGGAAAGCACGTTAAGCCGTTGGTCCCGATTGTTTTAACATCATCTATAATTATCGTATATCAAGGAACGGGCAGTAGGGTTTCCTTGTGTGGTACAACATAAAACTGCGGTCAACAACCCGCCTGCCAAGCGTGGTGACTATGGCAAATACCCTCCCCTGGGAGGAGGCCCATGTTCAGCAGTGGACAGTATACGGGCTGATGATGAACATAGGTTATATTTAACAATAGAGTGAAACCGCGCCCGGGAAGCTAAAAACAAATATTTCTTCGAAAACATTTGTCACACTAACACTTTTGTTTTCAACCGTCTCATACTATTACAACAATTACACATAACCTTGATAAATCAATAAACAGTCAACATTTACATAACTTCAATAAAAAATCTTATCCTAATAGAAATAAGGATCAAGTTACATTGGCAACTATAACATTAAATTTTTCGCAAAACTACAAATTATACAAAAGAAAGCGAAACTGTTTTCTAAGAACAAATATAAGTAAACGTGTTTTTGTTACTGAATATTAGTGACTATTCAATGACAGTACTATTGTAAGATTAACAGACAAAAGGGTATTAAAGAAAACAAAACAAAATATTAAAAAAAATGGCTACCTATATTATAACATTTGCAAGACTAAGCGCGAGATAATAAGCGGCTGTAGCCCTATGGCTAGGTGCGTCGGACTTCCTGCCGCCTACCGCCCTAGGCTCGGCCTCGGGGAATGGGGGACATGGGCCCCGCTCCCTTCGAGGCTGACACATGAGGAGTAGGGACGCCTCTACAGTCTGGGCGTCCCTATAATTGGGCAAATGGGCCACTGTAAGTGTGGCCCTGGGGATCCCGCGGTACCATATTGGCATCGGGTGCCGTCGGGGGGCTGGATTGCTCATGCGTACCCGGCCCCCGTCTACGGCGGATCAAAGGAGTGTCCGGGAGGTTTAAGTGGTTGTAGGGTCCTCTCCTCTTGGTATGAGTTTAGCATACCACGCTATGGAGAGGGCGAGTCCCACATATCCCACTTGCCAGCGCGCGAATACGCTGCAGCGGCGGTGGGAATGCGTAAATACATTTCGCACAGGACAAAAAAAAAAGGTGCGTCGGACTTATGCACTACCGACGTGAACCCACTCGTAATACAAGCATTTTCAGCTTAGCACGAAGGGTTAACAATAATACTAGTAGACTGCAAAACTCGGCTAGTAATCTTTAAAAAAAAAGCAACAAACAATTAATAATGTGTAACGCTTAAACGAATGAAAAAACATCTAAATAAAAATAAAATAAATCAATAAAATCTAAATCATCTGGTTGTCAGTCTAGTATGACGTCATAGGTATGGTAATAACAATAACTAATTTTATCATTTTAATCTTTTTATAATTTAGCTCTATAGAAAGGAGGCACGTTTTTAAACATTATTTTTACGTAGGTATAAGCGACACACACCGGAGGGTACACTTTTTTATTAATATGTTTGGTCCTCAGTTCAGGGCATTACTACTTAGGAAAACTCCCCCTCGCCCTCCCGACCTATAGTTTGCAAAGAACTTTCTGATGCCCTCGTAAACCCGAAGTCCGAGAAGCCCTGTAGAAGAGAAGAACTGTAACGTAGAGCGACAGTTGCACAAAACTCCCTCAAAAAACTAAAAGTCATAATCCCTCAATCCCTCCGTCAGCGACCGTCCAGAGCTGATGTCCAAGTCACACAGAGGGCGCCATCTTGCGCAGTTTACTTAGTTTGTAGTTTTTTTAACCCATTATTAAGGCTGAAGCTCATCCCAGTGAAGTAGCAAATCATCTAGTATTTTTTTTGTGTGTTCAATAAATACTTTTTCTTTCAATGCTTTTTCTTCTAATAGATGTACAGAATTGGACTTCCACTCCACTACCCATAAATAGATAAATATACCTATATTTAAATTACTTAAGTAAATCAAAGTTTAAATCTTAATACAAACCTGTATTTACTTTCTAAGAAAAAGCATATTTATGATCCAAGAAGAGTATTTGTAATGACATTACACTAAAACTTTTACTTTTAAATGGGACCCAATTTACGTCATTTTAAAATAGGTCGCTACCTGATATCACTTGTGTACCAGATTAAAAATTACAACTACTTACACAGCACCTTCTAAGAAACATAATAATTGGACCACGAATTGTAAGGAGAGATATTCACTTGACAAATGAATATAAACCTTATACTTAAGACTTAGAGTATACTTCTCTTCGTAAGTTCTTTGTTATACTATTCTTGTAATCAGTTAAAAGGACAGATACACTTTACAATTAACAAATTATTATAAACCTTAAGACATCCGCATAGAATATATTTTTGTATGTAGTTTATTTGGTTATAAATATGTATTTTTAATACAAAGTTTAATTATTGTTTTGTGGTTTTAAGATGTGCAAATCTTTGTAGAATACAATTTGAATTGTTTGTATTTTTATTGTTTGAAATTAGAACACAATATTCTTTGAATACAATTATAAATTATTCAAAGAATATTATTATTTACGATTTTTATTTATGGTAAGCACGTACCTAATATTGTTTCATAATGATTTATTTTTATGATATTAGGTAATTTTGTTTTATTTGGGAGATACCGGACATTGCAACGGTTTCTGGGACGAAATCGTAGAAAATTCTTGTGGTATAATTTTTTGCAGTTTCAAGCAAAATATGGACCATGGTGTAATGTCATCAGCTTTATTGAATTTATTAAACAAATATTTTTTAGTAGTAGTCAAAATTCGACCATTACTAAAAAAATATTAGCGTTCTACACTCATTCTCTATATAAACTACTAACTGCGCCAAGTGGTTTTACCCTTGTTACTCTGCTCCAGAGGGTCGGAGCGTGATGTTTTGTAGCATATATGTTAATATAACCTATCCCGGTGCAAAGTTTCAGCCAAATCCATTCAGTAGTTTTTGCGTGGAAGAGTAACAAACATCCATCCATACTTACAAACTTTCGCGTTAAAATATTTTTACTTTTAGTAGGATATTTTTTTAGTTGTAGTCAAAATTCGACCATTACTAAAAATATATAAGGGTTCTGCACTCATTCTCTATATAAACTATAAGTGAGCAAAATGTCATACTCCTCCATCCACGCGGTTTCACCCGCGAAGATCCCGTTCCCGTGGAAACTTTAACTTAAAATATAGCCTACTCACTTCCCGCGCACGGTTTCACCCGCGTAACTCCCGTTCCCGTGGGAATTTCATAATTATATATAGCCTATGTCACTCAGGGTGAATTTAATTTTCCAATGGTGAAAGAATTTTTGAAATCGGCACAGTCGTTTTTGAGTTAATTAATTAAAACACAAAAATACAAATCTTTCCTCTTTATAATATCAGTAAAGATAAGTGTGCGAAATTTCAAACTCCTCCGTCCGCGCGGTTTCGCCCGCGAAGATCCCGACCCCGTGGAAACCTTAACTTAAAATATATCGTATGATACTCACAAATAATGTAGTAAGCTATTGGCCTATTCGTAAAAAAAAAGAATGTGCAAGATCGGTTCTATAAATCCTCCAACCTCACTCCTCCCGACCCTTAGTTTGCAAAGAACCATCCGATGCCCTCGTAGACCTGAAGTCCGAGAGGCCCGCGAACTGTAAAGTAGAGCGACAGTCGCACAAAACCCCCTAAAATACTAAAAGACATAATCCCTGAATCTCATCGCCAGCGACCGCCCTGAGCCGACGTCCTAGCCCCACATGGGGCGCCCTCTTGCGCAGGTTGCTTAGTTTGTAGTTTTTAAGTTTTTAAACCATTTATTAAGGCTAGAGCTCTGCTCGCCTTTATGCCCGGTGAAGTAGCAAAAGCCTAGTGGCAAACTATGTAACTCCTTCCGAAAAAAAAACTACCAACCTCACAAACTTCAACTCATTATTAGTATAGATATATCAAAAACAAAAACAAACCTTATTACTAATCAAAATAAAGTCGCAATTACTAAAAATTTCAACCATCTATTAAAATTCAGCGCCATTCAAATGGATAAACACTGGAAAATGGCCGAACAAAAATTTGTAACTGGAAACAGGAAAAAGCGGAGAGCACTTTAAATCATTGCGAGAGCTTAAAATAGTTTGTGTCAATTAACACAAATAGACAGACAGACAGACGATTCTATTAGCTAGCTGAAAAGTGTACTTGTATTAATGCAGCGAGAACTGTTTAATTTTAATTCTAGTTTTAAATGGATATACGGTTTGGAGTTATTAATACTTCTTTTATTACTAGTGGTCGGTGGACTTTTTTTTAAGTTTACTAGCAGAGTTTTGCTGTCTACTAGTATTCTTGTTAACCTCTCGTGGTAAGCTAAAATGCTTGTGTTACGAGTGGGTTCACGTCGCGTCGGTAGTGCAATGGGTGGGGATCAAACCGGAGCTATCAGTTCAAAGTTACTCCCATCTTACTGCGGTCACCAATCCACTGGCCAAACGTGGTTATTACGGCAATATCCCTCAACGACCCTGGCTTGCCAATGTCTGTTAAGAGGAAGCCCATGTTCAGCAGTGGACTTAAACGAGCTGATTTAGTAATTAAAGTCATAATTTAGCAGTTGTCGGTGCCCCCATTACTAGAAAGGGGGTACAAGGGGTTTTAGGGGTTAACACTCTGTGCGAATAGTACAGAACAATATCAAACTTAATTATTTCTATTTTTAATGTAATTATGTAAATATACGGCTGAAAGTATTATAATATATAACAAAATTAACTGCACAAAATGATGTTATGAGTATTACCATTAGTTATGGGGAATGTAACTGAAATAAAGTTATAAATAATGTATTATAAACTCTCGCGAGAGTTTATAATACATTATTTACAGATATTAACGCGATAAAAAATTACTTCTTTATATTTCCCTACTATGAGTTTTACTACCTTACTATGAGTGTCAGGTGTACCTTCCAATGCCCTTGTAGACCCGAAGTCCGAGAGGCCCACGAACTGTAAAGTAGAGCGACAGTTGCACAAAACTTCCCTAAAATACAAAAAGTCAACATTTTTAATCTCATCGCCAGCGACCGCCCTGAGCCGAGGTCCAAGTCCCACAGGAGACGCCCTCTTGCGCAGGTTGCTTAGTTTGTATTGTTTAAACCTTTTATCTAGGCTGGAGCTCTGCTCGCCTTTATGCCCGGTGAAGTGGCAAAAGCCACGTAGACATAATAACCCTCAGAAAAAACTGTGTCACTTCAATGGTTTCTATTACCATAGCAATAAAGACCACGACAGTGCGACACTACTTACTCGAGTGAATACTTTAAGCCAAGTATTGTTCTTGCCACAGTGAATCTCGGAGCTTATGGTTTTAGTTCCAATGGTGTGCACGGTTTGTGTTAACTAAAAGAAAGCAGTTTAACAAAAAATCAAATGTTAAGTAACAGGATACTGCGTACACTAATTCCAAAACTTTACTATTACGATTGTAATTCAGTTTTAATCATTAATTTGATATTTGACGGTCCTCGTTTTGAACCTACTTATCAAAATAAGAGACGCAGAGGTCCACAGGACTCAGGACACAGATGAGGGTTGAAGTTAGCGTCAAAAATTGTATTCATAAGTTTGAAGTGTGTAGTATGATAGAAATAGAGCAACATGGGGTATGGGTTACATACCACGGAACGGTTGTTGGTGTTCCTCCTCAGAAGATGAAGATCTTCGTTTCCTGGCATACCACGCCCGGCGGCCGACGGCTGCGACTGCTGTTTGGAACTTATAATTATCGAATTGGCTTGCGAAATTGTGTTGCGCAATACAGGTTAGTTGTGATGCTAGGCACTAGATGGCGCTGCTCAGCTTGTCTTCTTGTAGTTTTTGTGGCTACTGTATGTTAGACGTGTATGACCAGATGTATGAACGTGGACGAGGCAAAGGGAGTGTGTAAGGATCGTAGCAGGTGGCGTTCTGTAGTTCCTGCCTACCCCCATGGGAGAAAGGCGTGATTATATGTATGTATGTATGTATATATATATGTTAGAGTGAAAGAGGTTAAGGCTCTAAGATGAACTAAGTAATATAGTTTAAAATAATAATAATAAAATAATATTGTATTTTCATACCTGACAGCTTTCACGCTAAATCTATATGGACTATTATTATAAGTAGCAATAACCAAATAAAATTAATTAATTTAACACAGTAAATTAAAAATTAGCCAAAATATGTTTTGACTATTTCCAAATACCTATTATAGGTTTACATGAATTAAAACTTTTTTTATTTATGATTTATAGCACACAGGTATTCGTATCGTGGTCACGTGCACGATCAATGTTACTTGATCGAAACGTCCGGTAATATAAAAAGGGTAATTTTTATAATTTTTATCGCGTTAATACCTGTGTGTTATAAATCATAATTATGATACGCGAAAGTTTAAAAGTTTATATTTATTTATGGTTGTAAGTCAGTCGTATTTACGTCAGTGCGGTGATATATTTTCTGCTCTCTTTATTATATTCACTTTTATTTCGTAGTTAAATTACTCGTATTACGTATGGTTTAATTTAACTCCAAACCAACTCCGTAGATGTCACTGCAAAACTTTCTACAGTATATTTTGTTACACAGTAAAACAATTGAATAAAAATGGAGGTACATTTGAGATAACGATGGCCAGCAGTAAATATCTTAAGGGCGGATCCTACAAGGGCAGGGCGGGGTGGAATCCACTATATCTTCATACCTAAGCGATCACCCCATTATTTTAAATTGTTTTATATCTGTGTATTATTACTATAAACGAAATTTGTTAAAATGAAATGAAATCAAAACGTTTATTGATAATGTAGACGAATCGATCGTACTTATTATAAGTCAAATACAATGATAATGAAAACAAAAAAAAAACAATCTTGACTAATTAAATTTGTTAACTTTTCAACAATAATGTTATGAAATTAAATTTACCAATGTTGTTGTAATGCTTATTATGTTATAAATATAACTAAGATTAGTATATAATTAAGATCAACCAGCGCGGGCTGGGATCGGGTCTGAAGCATAGAACGCGTCGCGAGCCTCGCCTTGCGAGGACGACCGGTCCCTATCCTAGCTTCCTACGAGCCTTTCTCAATCTACCTTCGTTGTAATACTCGGAGAAGAAAGACTATAAGAAACTCCGAGATCATTCAGAGATTAGTCTCCAAGGTTACGTTATATCATCATCATCATCATCAGCCCGTATAACGTCCACTGCTGAACATGGGTCTACTCCCGAGGGAGGGTATTTGCCATAGTCACCACGCTTGGCAGGCGGGTTGGTGACCGCAGTATTATGTTGTACCACACAAGGAAACGCTGCTGCCCGTTCCTTAAACCGTTCCTATATACGATTATTATAGATGATGGTATAACAATCGGGTCCAACGGCTTACGTGCTTTCCGAGGCACGGAAGGTAGTCCCTCAACCATCCAGACAAGGAATGAAATCTTAGAATTTACACTAAGATTAATTGCCGGCGTGGGGATCGAACCCACGACCTCCGTAATTTAAAGCGAGCTAAATACCGCTACGCTACGGAGCTATTTTAGCCACTTCACCAAGTTTTAGCCAAGACAAAGGAACACCCATAGTGTCTACCGTACAAAAACGGGAATAATTAATCATACCGCTAATAACACCCTATTCTTAGAAGCCGATTATAATATGGATCGATTCAGGACAACGATATTGTGTACCCTTTTTAGGGCTCCGTACCCGAAAGGTAAAAACGGGGCCCTATTACTAAGACTTCGCTATCCGTCTGACTGTCTGTCGGTTACCAGGCTGTATCTCAAGAACCGCGATAGCTAGACAGTTGGAATTTTCGCAAATGATGTTTTTCTACTGTCGCTATAAACACTCAAAATATTGTGGGGGCATGGTGGATCTCATAGGTACAACAAACTTTATCTTTCGTCTGGATAACAGCAACTTCGTGCGCGAGTCCGACTCGCGCTTGAACTGTTTTTTTGGTCTTCGTCTTCCAAAATATCTCTCCATCTTGAATTAAAATATTTGGGGGGGGGGAGGGCTTCATGTTTTCATTTTATATTATTCAGAAGTTATATATTTTTTTTAATTTTAGTTAAATATTTACGTTTATATTTTCCTTTTTATTTATTGTAATGTCACGAGTGTCATAAGACTGTGCATGTTGTGACACCTTAAAATGCTGTGCGTTAGACTTCACATTTGTGTTTTTCTTTATATATTGTAAGTAAAATGTAACAGCTACTGGTTGTCCTTAAATAAATAAATATCCCTCCATCTTCATATTCAGCATTCTTTTCGTCACATGCATGTCATACCTAAGCATAATGTCCGCCCACAAAAAAAATGTCTACCTATTCTTATTTTCAAAGGTTTTTCATCGAAAACAAAACCTCTATTACAAAATATTTATTAATTAATGACTGATACATACTTAAAGTCATTTACTTGTGATTAAAAAATAGTACATTATAATTACCGCAGGACGAGGCCGGCCTATTTGCATAAATAATTATTAAATAGAACTGACAGGTTCCCGTGAAAAGGGCTCGTGGTTTCCTAGAGTAAGTACCAATTGTAATTAAACAAATTATTACCCAGCTTTTCACAGCAATAATAATACTTTGCAGTAAAGTTTTTCTTTTCCATGAAAAAACCTTTTAAAATGTAATGTAGTAGGTGTTCTGTTAGACATTGCTTCCTACTAATATTATAAACGCGAAAGATTTTAGAAAAGTTTGGATGGATGGATGTTTGTGACTCTTTCACGTAAAAACTACTAAATGGATTTGGCTGAAACTTTGCACGGGGATAGTTAATCAGCTCGATTAACATATGGTCTACAAAATATCACGCTCCGACCCACTGGAGCAGAGTAACGCGGGTAAAACGCGGGACGCAGCTAGTTTGTTTATACGTGCGGAAATTTAAAAAAATACAAGTACCTAGCTTTAAATCTCAGCGGTCGTAGGCCCAATCCCCACGTCGAACAAAAAAAACTTTGTGTAATTTCGAAGATTTCTTTCCGTGTCTGGTTGGTTAAGGGACTACTAACCAACAAAGTACGAGATGTAGGAACCTCACTTTCATTTTAATATCTACTTCCATCATTAGACGAGAGAAATAAATTTTACAGGACGGACGGACAATGTAGTCTGTAGATTTTGGTCTAAGATCCGAACCTACATCGACCTTCGCAGAGCTGATAATATAATAAAATATATTTTATAAGAAATTAATAAATAATAAACGAATTTTTAATATATTAGAAAATATATTAAAAATGCGTTGGCGAAAAAAATCCTGGACAGACTATTTTATTGATGTGATGTGAACCTAAGTGCTGAATAAAATTCATTTCCTTGCCCATTTAATAAATATCATTACATACTTAATCTATTGTATAATAAATCTATAGCATCAGTTCTAACTGGCTACACTTAAAAATAGCTTTCCGAGTTCCCCGAAGTTCGTAAAACATTCAGACCTGAACTGTCAACGAACGAACTGGCCAGCGGCTTTCAAAGTTGCAGTGAGTACTTGTTTCTTTTTTCAGAGGCTACCTGCATTATGGTACTTATACACTGTGACTTTTTAGTCGTTATACTTAGCGCAGTTCTTTATTTTTGGTAATACAATCGATCTATGTATATTATGTTTCAGTCAAAACTTATAATCGGTCAAAACCACTGTTGACTACAAAAATCGGGCAAAAGTACTTTTGACTGGTCCATATTGGCTCACATAAAATTCCAGAAACGAGATGCTCTTAGGTCGAAGGTTAAAAAAAACATTAGGATTCCAACTTCTGTAGGTTAGGTTAGGTCAGAACCACAACACACGAGCCGAGCGAGCGTAGCGAGCTTACCGCGGCAGCAGCAGCGGCCAGCGAAGTGCCAGATCCAAATTCCATACAAATTGTTATTGCAGTCAAAAGTGGTTTTGACCGATTATAAGTTTTGACTCTAACATATTATTATACACTTTTTCAATAGCATTAGAAATGATAGATTAAAACGACGTCAAATCTGTGTTAGGAGCGCCCCTACAATCTAAATTGTCTTTTACTAGCGACTGCAATACTGATGTATCATACACTAGCGGCTCGTCCCGGCTCCGAACGGGTGCATATTTCGTGTAAATATACAGCCTGCGTTACTCAGGGATAATGGAGCATTCTAATGGTAAAAGAATTGTCTAAATCCGTTCATTCATTCAGTTTATTCGAAACAAATATAAAAAATTAAATAACTTCTTTATAATATTAGTATAAATATAAACCTTCCTCTTGAATCTTGAATTCCTCACTCTATCTATTAAAAAACCGCATCCATTGCGTAGTTTTAAAGATCTAAGCATACATAGGGTCAAACAGACAGCGAGAACTTTTTATGTCACGTTTAAATAGTAATATTGATTGCAAATTGTCCTGTCAAATATAAGCAATGATTAAATAATCAAGGTTTAATATATTTTTTTAACATGCGGTTTAACTACCGCGTTTTACTAGTTGTTCAGCTTTTTTCTTCGAACGGACATGTGTAGTAGCCACAACGCTTCTGCTCTTTCACCGGCCATAAAGGCGAGCGGAACGCCAGCCTTAATAAATTGTTTAAAAATGTCATACTAAGCAACCTGCGCAAGGTTTCGTCTCCTGTGGGACTTGGACCTCGGGTCTGGGCGGTCGGTGGTGAGGATTGAGAAAAGCTGACAAGATTTTGAAGGGCTTTTTAGGCCTCTCGGACTTCGGGTCTACGAGGGCATCGGAAGTTTCTTTTACATGTGTGTTTCTATAGACTGTTAAATATGTAAATTTTAGCGGAAAATGAAATAACTATTAATAACTTATATTGTTAAATTTAGTTGCCAGTTTCAAAGAACGCGCATAATTATTATATTATTTACTTAATTATTATGACACTTGACCTAACCTAACCAAACGAGACTATTCCTACAGTTGTAACAAAACAAAAAAACTTCATCTTCAATAAGTCCTGTTGAACTCCATTGGTTTAGGTTTAGGTTATTTTTTAACCACCCGAAACCCCGTTAGTTTATCGAGTAACGAGAAGGTTGATTGACTTACAATTCTTTTCATTTTCTGGTGGCATATGTGTATTTTTGTTACTATTAATAAAAAAAACTATACAGCATGTTCATTTAATTGGACAAAACTTCTAGAACAACTGATTTAAATCGAAGAGCGATCAAAGTCCGTAATTTTCTGACTTCTATGCAACGGTGAATGCTAGACACGCCTTCATGCTAAAATTGTCAACCATCCATTATAGCTGCAATCGAAATTGTACCATAACTTTACGTGTTAAAGTATAATATCAATCGTTACTTGGATGGTCGCTTAAGTTTTTAAGTAATTTAATGGATTACGTGTCACTGTATTATGCAAGAGAATGAAATTAGAAGTAGTTATGGCAGTTTACTTTATGAATTCCCCTTATAATCTAAGTAATGATGAACGGTGGGCACTGACCAACGGAATCGGTTAGTGATAAATATAAAATTGTTATACGTACGAGGTTAAATCAATGGAAAAATTCCCATGATTTGAATTAAACTACCGACAATTATTAAACTAGCGTAGCGGTAATTGGCTCGCCTTAAATCTCGGAGGTTGTGGGTTCGATCCCCACGCCGGACAAGAAATCTTTGAGTAAATTCTAAGATTTCTTTCCGGGTCTGGTTGGTTGAGGGACTTCCCTCCGTGCCTCGGAAAGCACTTTAAGACGTTGGCCCCGATGGTTATAACATCATCTATAATAGTCATATATCAAGGAATGGGCAGCAGCGTTTCCTTGTGTGGTACATACATAATACTGCGGTCACCAACCCGCCTGCCAAGCGTGGTGACTATGGCAATATCCTCTCTCGGGAGGATATTGCCATAGGTTTCAACGCGTTGTATCTACGTCATTTTTTGTTTGAGGAACGAAAAAAAAAAATACGTGTCCAATATTTTTTAGTAATCTAACTGACGGACTTAATAGATTTTTTTAGTCCTCATACCCATTACGTCTTCTCATTTAGCATAGGGTCTTCCTTGTCTTCTTTTGCCTCATGGGCTTTTCCAAGCAGTGACTGTTTTAGTCCAGCGATGGACTAAAAACAGTGACTACTTGGTGGGATATTATCTAAACCCAAACCAAAAATCAACTCGCCCTTGACCGATATTTTTACAGTCAAGTGTGCTGTCAACAGAAATATCCTTTTATAATAACAAATAAATTATTTGGCCTGGTCGTCTCGATATCTTCCAAAAAAATCATAAATAATCGATAAAATTTACCACAGAATAGTAAATATGTCATTACATTTGCATATCAAACCAAATGTAATGAGACAACCATGGGCGTATCAAAAGTAAACCTGGGAGGGCATCTGCTCGCCTCTGTAATTACTCTGAACACTGAAATATTTCTATACCAGCCTGTTTACGTCTACTGCTGAATATGGGCCTCCTCTTAACAGACATTGGCAAGACATAATCGTTGAGGGATATAATCACTACGCTTAGCAGGCCGATTGGTGATCGCAGTTAGATGGGAGTATTTTTAAGCTGATTACTGCTACTACCATCAGTTGTATGTCCCTTAGTCACCTCTTACGACCACCATGGGGAAATATTGGGTCTATTCTATGCCTACCTAATCTACCTACTATTATCAAATTAATAGTGTACAGTTGAAATCGACTTGCAACCTATGAATTCTGGACTAGATTTAAAGGCTCCGTTAGCCACCTCTGGGCGAAATAAAACCGGTTTGCCCTCCTAAGACTAAAAAGATTCGTAAAATCCACCTTGAAAACAGTTTAGTTTAGGACTTTCTTGCAGTAGTCCGCCTGAACAAAACATTTAGATCAGGCGGACTACTACTGCAAAAAAAATCTTATTCACCCCCCTTGACCGCAAAGGTTGGTACCCTGTGCCCCTTCATATTTTCTCATCTACACCAAATAGCTTGGTTATGCACCTTTCTCTCTCCAAGACATAAACACTCTGTGTTGCCCCCCCTGTCTCAAAAGGCGGCTACGCCCTCACGACAAGGTCGTCACAAAAAATATTCTTTGTTTTTCACTTGAAGTGGCAAATTCATTTATATTCGGGTCGGTATAACGCATAAAATCATCTTTTTTCCTCTAAATGTAACGCTGTGTATTCAAATACATCTATTACACGATGTTTCTAAACAAATACAGAAATAAAATTGGGCGCACATTTGCGTGCATTTGCTAAATTTTTCATCACGTTTTTCTTTCCGAAGGAGAATTGCGTTGTCTTTTTACGAGGTAAATAAATCCCTGTGTCGCGGGTAGGGTTTCCAGGTCGCCAAAGCTACTAAAAGTCATAATCCCTCAATCTCATCGCCAGAGACCGCCCTGAGCCGAGGTCCAAGCCCCACAGGGGGCGCCTTATTGCGCAAGTTGTTGTTTTTTAAACCATTTATTAAGGCTTGAGCTATGCTCGCCTTTATGCTCGGTGAAGTAGCAAAAGAATCGTGGCTAACTACGAATGTCCGTCCGCAAAAAAAAAGGACTAACACTATTTTTCAAAACAGACCAGATATTTCTGAGATTAGCGCATTCAAGCAAACAAACTCTTCAGCTTTATGTACAAGTATAGATTAAGTCGCATCGCCATTGTACGCTCGAACTTACTGCGTCGCTAAAGCAATGAGTTTGCAATGATACCTCCAGCCAGGAAATTGAGTTTCCCTGAAGTTTTACTCAAGTATAACTGAACTCCAACTGATTTCGGTGGGACTGTTTGTTTTATTTACTGCTAGCCAACACACGCGGTTTGACTGACGATTTAAGGCAGAACATCCGTACACCTTCGGGACCTCATAAAAGGGCCCCCAAATCTCTATTGGCTTCAGTTTTGAAAACAATCTTTTTAAATTCTTCTTTGGTTTGAGGATTTAAGAGAGGGCACCTGGGGCTTCAGCTCCAAGGGTTGTTAAAGGGGCCCCCAAATCTCTATTGGCTTCAGCTTCTAAAACAATCCTTTTAAATTCTTCTTTGATATGAGGATTTAAGAGAGGGCACCTGGCGCTACAGCTCCAAGGCTTGTTAAAGAGGCTCCCAAATCTCTAATGGCTTCAGCTTCTAAATCAATCTTTTTAAATTCTGACGAATAAAACTAGTAATAAATTCTTTGGATATTTTCCTCTATTTTTATCTTGAACAGTTGTTGGTTGAAACATTATTTATGATTCAGTTAACTTTATATATTTTTATAAAAACATAATAACTAATAGAATCTACTTGGTTTAGTATCACAATAAATCAGCCCGTATAACGTCTACTGCTGAACATGAGCCTCCCCCCGGGGTAGGGAATTTGCCATAGTCACCACGCTTGTCAGTCGGGTTGGTGACCGCAGTATTATGTTGTACCCAAACCCAAAACCCTCCCTCGGGAGGGGGCCCATGTTTAGCAGTGGTCGTTATACGGGCTTATGATAATGCCCTTACAAATTAATACTTACTTGTAAATTCTTTAACACTCAGTAGCCATGACATGAAATTAAATCCAAGTCAAGTCTTAACAACATAAATTGTATTTGAATCAGTTGCCGACATCTTTTAACTGATACAGCTAAAACTTTTGTTATTAATTTAACACCCCCTCGGAATCACGAGTTTAAGGGAGGATTCTAATTCGTGTAAGTAATAGGTCCCGATGTTAAGTGGCGATTGCAGTAATTTTTTCGTAGTTTCTTAGTTATTCTATACTTATATTATGAAGTGGAAATATTTGATGGTCTGTTTGTTTGTAGTGAATACAAATTACTGGGCTGATGAAACTAGCTAGGTACATAAAAGAAAGTAGCTTTTCAAGTCCTTACATAAGCTAACTAGCGCGTTACTAACGGCCTCGTGGAAAATTCATTCAATCATTCATTCATTCTTGAATAAAGGGCTATCTGACATCATTTTTTCAAATCGGATCAGTAGTTTCTTATATAAGCACCTTCAAGCAAACAATCAAACTCTTTAACTTTACATATTATTACATATATGTATAGATAAAATCTATTTGCACTAATTTGCAGTGTGTACTCAGTGGAAGCGTTTTGATTGCGCTAATTATTTCTTCAGGTTTTTCATCGGATTTTCACGACGCAATGAATTCTAGAGCTCAAAAGCTTATGGTCGGATGTGCCAAAATGCGTCAGAAACATTCGTCGTATCGTAAACTGGCACTTACTACCAAATGCTTCTGAAGTGTATTACATCCGTCGTTATACTTCTGAGATATAGAGTTGTAAATAAATATCTAGAGCTCAGGAGCATAAGGTCGGATGCGCCTTTATCCTAAAATTACACATTTTACGAAATGCTTCGAAAGTATTATAGTGTATACATTCGTCCTAATGATTTTAATGCCTAGAATTAAATCGCTGTTCTTGTAAATATCTGGAAATATATTATAGTAAATATTATGCACAGTGTACCTAAATTCTTTTATCCGTCTACCCGTGCTCTTAGAGCGGTTTCGCACTACTTCCGATCCGAATCCGATCTGAACCCGTAAAAATTATGATCCGTAGTAGCCGTAGAACTATTTCTATGGTAATTTACGCACTAGATCCGATCTCCGTCATCTGATTTCTTTCCAAATTTCTAGACCAATATTTTCACGAGTTCGGATCGGATTCGGACCGGACATACCTAATGCGAAGCCGCTCATAAAGTATAGTATAGGTATTTGTATCCGTGATTTTACATGAGGATTCGAACTATAATCGCCCCTTTGCATCAGATTAGGCAATAAATATCAACCGACCGGTAGCAAATGTCATAAAATGATATGTAATTCGCATCACGTACTTAAAGTTAACTAGTTTAAGCACACGGTTTTGCTTCCTGCATCCAAGTAGGATATTAATCTATTTGTAGTCGATATTCGTTACATTGCTTGGATTGGATGGAGAGGGAGAGGAAGGCCAAAGAAATGATGGATGGATTGTGTAAAGAGTGATATGAAAGAAAAAGGAGTAAGTGATAGTGTGACGGGTGACAGGACAGAATGGAATAAACAAACGTGTTGCTTCGACCCCAAGTAATACGGGATAAGGGCAGGAAGAAGAAGAAGATTTCGTTACATTGCTTGATATTAATAAACCTCCCGTGTGGTTTCCGGCTTCGAATAGACCACCCCATGTCCCATGGGTGTCGTAAGAGGCGACTAAGGGACATACAGCTGATGGATGGGCAGCACCATCTATCTGTTCAAAGATACTCCCTCCCCTCCGGGGGGAAATGCATGTCCTTCGCCTCTGCAGCGTTCCCGCATCGGCGAAGGGATATGTGGGGCTCGCCCTGTCCATAGCGTGGTATGCCAGTCATACCACAAGGACCCTCAACGGCCCTGGCTTTCTAATAGACCACCTCACGTCTTCCCATGGGTGTCCTTAGAGGCGACTAAAGGACATACAGCTAGACGGGCAGCAGCATCTATCAGCTCAAGACCATCAATTCGCCTGTTATGCGTGGTGATTGAGGGCAATAATTTATCTAGGCTGGAGCTCTGCTTGCTTTTATACCGGGTGAAATAACAAAAGCCTCGTGGCTAACTATATATAGTGACTTTGCGAAAAAAAAAAGAGCCGGCAATATATCTTAACTATCCTGGTTAGTCAATATCTGTTAAGAGAAGACCCATGTTCAGCAGTGGATATAAACGGGCTGATGCGCCCGAGAACGAGCTTCCCGCGCACGGTTTCACCCGCGTAGCTCCCGTTCCCGTGGGAACTTCGTAATAAAATATAGCTTATAACCTTCCTCGATAAATGGACTATCCAACACTGAAAGATTTATTGAAATCGGACTAGTCGTTTCTGAGATTAGCGCGTTCAAACAAACAAACTCTGCAGCTTTATAATATTAATATAGATTTTCAGGTGGTTTAGCTTACATAGTGACATATATTCCGCCTGCTAGACAAGGCATGCAAATTTAGGTAGACTAGAAGTTAGACTTTACTTTGCTTCGATGATCTAGCAGTAATAAAGGCTATATTTAATGATGAAGTTTCCACGGGAACTGGAGCTAAGGGGGTGAAACCTTATCATAAGCCTAACTGTCCACTGCTGAACAAGGGCCTCCCCTTAACAGACCTTGGCAAGTAAGGGTCATTGAGGGATAAATCCGCTTGGCAGGCGGATTGGTGATCGCAGTAAGATAGTTATTACTCCTAATTGCAGTAATGTGGAGCACATCGTGTATTCAGCCTTGAAGTCTAGACTATTAATACCAGAGGAATTTCACCACAACGGTCCCATTGACAGTAGCAAAGCACCCATTGCAACATAAATGTGCCAATTTACTTGCAAACCACCAAAAAAGTAACTTTGCCAAGATTTTATCACTTCCCATTAAACACGAGATATTTTGCAGAGCAATTACAGAACCTTAAGAAAGAAGGAAGAATATTTTTGAGCTGATACATGCTGCTGCCTATTCATCTACTGTATATCCCTTAGTCGCATCTTACGACAACCACGGGAAGATGGTGGTCTATTTTGAGCCAGAAACCACACGGCAAATGTATTTTTTTTTTAATTTACTAGCAGAGTTTTGCCATCTACTAGCGTTCTTGTTAGCCCATCGTGCTAAGCTAAAATGCTTGTGTTACGAGTGGTTTCACGTCGGTAGTGCAATGGGTGGGGTTCGAACCGGCGTCCTCTAGATCACAAGTCCGACGCCCTAGCCATTGGGCTATGCCCGCTTCAAACAAACAAAACTTTAAAACAACGCCCCCTCTTATCTAACATTGGCAACTAATTTTGAAATCCAACGCCATCTATTATTAACTTCCCGAACTAAAATTAAACATACCCCTGTACCCGATCGATATAGTTATATAAATACTCGTCTAGCCGGGGTGGCCATCCCCTGGGGTCGACGCCCTATGACGCATGACTCTTTGATTCGTAACTCTATGGGGATTGCATGGTGTTATGAGAATACGAGTAGTATGAAACTACATAGGGGAAGGTGGAATTGCTTTAAAGGATTTTTTATGGTGTTTTATGACGTGTAGTTTTTATTAGTAAGTATATATTACTACTTATATATTACCTATCTATTATATATCTATATATTATAAAATGGAAAGATTATTTGTACCTAACATACCTACCTATGTTTGGTACAAATAATCTCATAAACTACTGGACGGATTTCGATAATTCTTTCACTATTAGAATGCTAAATTATCCTTGAGAACGGGAATCTAGTAAGTAGGTATATAATCTATACTAATAATATTATAAAGAGGAAAGATTTGTATGTTTATAACGAATTGACTCAAAAAGTAATGGACCGATTTTAAAAATTGTTTCACCATTTGAATGCTACATTATCACTGATTAATATAGGATATATTTAATTATGAAGTTCCCACGGGAACGGGAGATACGCGGGTGAAACCGCGCGCAGGAAGCTAGTTACTAATATTACAAAGAAGAAATTTGAGATTTTATTATGTTTGTTTCAAATAAACTCAAAAACTACTGAACGGATTTCGATAATTCTTTCACAATTAGAATGCTACATTGTCCCTCAGTAACATAGGCTATATTTTTTACTTCAAATGTGCACCCGTGCGAAGCCGGGATGGGCCACTAGTATATAACTATGTTTTTGCAAAAAATAACAATAGAATAACATTATGTTTTGTGATATACTAATATTATAAATAAAAACTAAAATAAAAAGTAAGTTATTTTATGTGTTTTCTTGTTACCCAAGAATTTAATGAAATTCAAAATATTTCTTTTACGGTTTACAGCCCTCAAAAATATGTCACATCTCATCCTGTATTAGTACTATGCTTTACTATATAAAAGTAATTTATAAGCATTTTCCTAGTTTTACCTGGAAAATAAAAAAAAACATTTGGAATCAATTAAATTTTTTAATATTTTTTAATTGATTCCAAATGTATTTTTATTTTACCGGTAACATCGGAAAAATGCTGACGATTCCTAGATAATAAATTATCCTTAATTATAAAATAAATTGCTTTTATATCGTTACTACTAGAACAGGATAAAATGTGACATCTTTTTAATGGCAGTAACTAAAGCCCTAAAAGAATATTTCGAAAATTAGATGACATATAGATATGAAAGCGGTCAGCCATTTTATACTAGGTATATGAAATGAATTGAAATGAAATGTAATAGTTTATTAGTAAAGTAGACGAATAATTCGCGCTTGTTATACGTCATTTACAATGCTTAACACATTTAAGTACTTTTTTTTTATATATGTACTTAATTAAGAAGAATATTTTTAACATTTTATAGAGGTCTTCAGTAAATGGTATACCTAACTTAACTGTATGGTAACTTATATGTATATATAGGTATGTGCATACATCTTAAGATAGGCTGTCTATCTAAGAAGAAAAAATCAAGTTGATAAGGGTCATTTGCCTAGTCAGGAATTAAAACTAAAACAGTTTATACCTATCGCCTACGTTTAACAAGCAAAATTTTCTGACATCAACTTAGATTCTGATTCAGTTTCACAGCATTAGCCGAAAAACACCCATCGAATTCAATAAAGACAATTTTTATATCAAACCCTAATCCCTTTAAGTGAAATCCCTAAGTTTTCAGACGTGTTAATAACGCTCCGTAACTTTAAAAAGGTAAGTAAAAGCCGAAACTACGATGAAAATCACTTAGCCCTTATTAGTCTATGATTTCGATCAAGTTCGCTTTTACCAAATCAAACGAAAAACTTAAAAAACCGCCACCTTTTTCTACCAATTAGTCTTAATTTCATAATTTCCTAATTGGCTCTTTTTTCACGAAACCGTCCCAACTATTAAAATCTTGCGCTTGGCTTGTGTGACGAAGAATTTTCAATTTATCCTTTGGCGATTTAAGGAAATATTTTTCAATTGAACTCCTTTGGGTTTTGTGGCACCATGACAAAGAATTTTCGTCAAAGAAAGCTTGTTTTGGTTCCTTCTTCGGGTAAAAGACTTTTTGGTTAGTTAGGTTTGAGGTAATAACTAGAATTTGTTGAATGCTGTTACATTAGGAAGTAGGTTGTGCTAAAAACTTTAAAATGTTAGTTGACTTTCTGTAGCGGTTTTGCTACTTTTGAGTGGGTGTACATAGCGGTTAGGATAAATGAGGAAATATCTGCCTTTGAATTTTTGTTCTTTTACAAATTCACAGATTCAGTAGTCGCAAAGTCACAGCCGGAAACCACTCGGGTATTGCTTTCCGGCTTAGAATAGACGGCCCCATGACTTCCAATGTGTGTCGCAATGGTCTCTTCCTTCTTCTAGCCGTTGCTCTCAGTTGTTATAACATCATCTTTAACAAGCTTTATGAACATTAAATTTATGTATAGCTTTCTCGAAAACCTTCGTAGCGTATCGGTATTTGGCTTGTTTTAAATCGCGGAGGTCATGGGTTCGATCCCTACGCTGGACAAGAAATCTTTGTGTAAATTCTAAGATTTCTTTCCGGTCCTGGATGGTTGAGGGATTACCATCCGTGTCTCGGAAAGCACGTTAAACCGTTGATCCAGATTGTTAAAACAATATCTATAACAATCGTATACTAGGAAACGGGCAGCAGCGTTTCCCTGTGTGTTACTACATAATACAGCGGTCACCAGCCCACCTGCCAAGCGTGGTGACTATGGCAAAAACCCTCCCTCGGCAGGAGGCCCATGTTCAGCAGTGGACGTTATACGGGCTGATGAAATGAAATGAAAAGTTTATTTGCTAAGATTATAGGTACAATACATTTAGATCTTACATTGTGATGTTAGTAGACCATGTACAATCTACCTTATATTAGGCATGCAAAAGTTTACATTAGGTGTCATGAGTTACACAAACATATGGAAATTGATAAATTAATTGTAACAATCATATTAAAAAGGTAACACTAATATTATTCCAATTGTATTAGATTAAAAAATATTGATATAAACGCCAAATAAACATTAATTATATCATTTAATAACAGAAATTAAGAATTGAAGTGCGGAATATACAATGTCAGATACTTAATACTAAAAATGTCAAAAGCAATGTGTAGATTTAGAGTTTAATTAATAAAATTGTCAATATATTTGAACTAGAGCCGCACAATTAAATAAATTATTATAAATTTTTTTACAGATCAGGGTCATTTAAGAAATCCGAAATAAAGTAATAGCAGTTATTTACCAGTAGAGCTGATAATTGTGCTTTAAATTTATTAATGGGTAGGATTTTAATGCTGTTAGGTATTTTGTTAAACACAACTGGACCCATACATATAACACTCTTTTTTAATAATGCTGTTTTGTAGCCCCCTGTTTTTAGCTGTAGCTGATATTGAGGTCTCATTGCTACGGCTCGCTTTCTGCTTTCATTCAGAGTAGGAAACAAGTACATATTTGTTTTTACAAAAATTGCTAATTCTAAAATATAGAGGCATGGAAATGTAAGCAACCTTTTGGATTTAAAAATTGGTACACAGCTATCAGTGACTTTCATATTGAACATCGCTCTCAGGCACCGTTTTTGTGCTTTGAATATGGTTTCCCTTTCAGTACAGTTGCCCCAAAATACAACACCAAATCTTAGCACTGATACCACTAAACCATGGTAGGCAACTAGGATCGTGGAATTGTTGACTTTCCTTGAGAGATTATAGAGAGCGTATGCTGTAGAACTTAGTTTCCTACATATATTATCTGCTTGCACCTTCCAAGTCAATTGATCATCAATATGAATGCCTAAGAATTTCGAGTCATTTACTGAACCTACAGTCTGACCATGGTAACTGATATTGAGTGATATGGGACTTATACGTTGATAAAAGCTCATTATTTTGGTTTTTTCTAAATTTATAATTAAGTTGTTGTTGTTTAGCCAGTTAATAATCCTTTAGATAATGTTGATGGTCAACATTTATTTGATAAAGGTGGTAAATAAACATGATTATCACTGAGTATCACCTCGGACATAATTTTACGGCTTAGAATTGATCACCCCATGACTTCGAATGGGTGTAGTAAGGGTCTCCTCCTTCCACCTCTATACCTCGGAAATGGCATGTTGAGCCGTTGGTCCCGATTTTTATAAAGGTGAGTATAGACTACAGCATTTACTTGTAACAGAACAACGAGCCGCTCTATAATATGTTCTAGTGTATCACCCTTCACGAACCAAACATGCTTTGGAAACTGAGCTTTTACCTGTATTGTACCATTCGTAAGAACGTTACATTTCACAGAAATGCTCTAGTCTATATTAACCTTTAGATCATCTATAACAAGCGTTTAACAGAGAAAGAGCGCGTTTCCTTGTGTGGTACAACATAATACTGCAGTAGCCTGCCTAGCGTTGTGACTATGGAAAATTTTGGAATATTATATATGACGTTAGTTGTAACGTCGTTAGCCATTATAATATATCTTGGAATGTTTATATGACGTTAGATGTAATGTTATATATGACTTTAGTTGTAACGTCGTCAGCCGTTGGTCCCGATTGTTGAATCGGGACCAACGGCTTAACGTGTTTTCTGGTGTTTTCTGAGTCAAGATCCCGCAATCAACCAAACTCGAAAATAAATCTTAGATTATACACAAATATTTTTTGTACGGTTGAAGGATCTAACTCACGGCCCCCGAGTCTACCGCTACGCCAGAGAGGTTGTCCTACGATACCTACTCGGCTAAATTAAATCATTCGGTGTTGTGGCGTCTTCAGATTACAGTGAGCGATTCCGTCGCGAAAATTGCCAGACTAGCCCAACCTCATTCTTGCTTAAAATACTAAGCGACAGCATAGATGCAGTTGGAAATTCGTCTGTATTTAAGTACGAATAAGGTTCGATTTTGAATGAGGATAGTGTACGGTAGGATTAGTGAGCTATCTTTAATTTTATCCTACAATGCCATGATTGATGACCGTAATAGAAGCTTTTCCACAAAATACCGGGTGCCAATGTGTTGGTAGAAAATTTATCGTCTGGTTTCTTTTATGTTGTGTATTGTATTTGTGTATGTTTTAAATTTATACTACATTGGGTTTGGGGAGTTTTTTTTTTTGGATGGACTAAAGTAGTTAGCCACGAGGCTTTTGCTACTTCACCGGGCATAAAGGCGAGCAGAGCTGCAACCTTAATAAAAATGGTTTAAAAACTACAAACTAAGCAACCTGCGCAAAATGGCGCCCCCTGTGAGGCTTGGACCTCGGCTCAGAGCGGTCGCTGGCGTTAATTATGATTGATGGATTATGACTTTTAGAATCTTAGGGGGTTTTGTGCAATTGTTGCAACAAGGCAGCGTATGATCTCCCTTCTCCATTGGCAATGGTATACTTCCCCTATAACGAAGAGAGGGATTTCCTATTGAAAATTCCAGGTACTCTTACATCGGGGTTTAGTTAGTTGCTGTACTACCTCCCGTGCTTTGGAAAATAAGTTAAGCTGTTGATCCTGACTGTTATAACATCATCTAAAACATTCGTATACGAGTAAACAGGCAGCAGCGTTTCCCTGTGTGTTACATCATTATACTGCAGTCACAAACTCGCCTGCCAAGCTTAGTGACTATGATAAAAACCCACCCATGTCCATGTTCAGAAGTGGACGTTATACGGGCTGATAATTATGTTGTTTTTTGCATGAAGCGTAACAAAACACATCTCATTACTTATTAAATAGTTGAGTGCGACAAATTACACTAATTATGGAAATTTCAGTTTCTCTGGTTTTTGTTTTCAGTTTTCTCTATCTGGTTGGTTGAGCAGTAGCGTTGGCTCATGGTACGGCGGTTGCGCACCGACCTGCGAAGCCTAGTGATAATGAAAAAACCTTCGAAGGAGACCCATATTCTGCAGTAGACATTATACGCTAATGATAAGTCGATCCGTGTTACATGATACTGCGGTTGCCTGCCTGCCAAGCTTACAGATTACTTTTTTGAAGGGTGGCCCATGTTCCACCAGACATGATGCATAAACAGTTCCTGGTGCAACCAATATTGGTGTTTGGATCAGCACCCGGGGGGTTTAGTGGGTAAACCCAATCCTCGTGGTATGATTAGCACATCATTTCTATGAAGAGACGCCCTCTATAGGTACCCTGCTGCTGCAGCGGAGGGGATGCCTAATGCATTTCCCCACAGATAAAAAAGGGGAGGTGGGTATTTAGCAGTAAGTAGACCGTACATGCTGATAATATGATGATGCTGAAGTATTACAGTTTAGCTACAAAATTATTTCTCAAATTAGATTCCCAATCAAATCAACAGTGTCTAAATATAGATCTAAACTACATTTCCAATACATATCTGTTTGCCTGTCGCCAGCTGTGACGGCTGGGTGTCGGGCTGATTACCACCTGACTAGTCATACTGTCCATGGGAGAAGATATGGCGGATATCTTCAAGTATTTTCGTCTTACACTCTGACTTTAGACGAGTCTTAGACTATCTACCAAGACTGTATAATCTATACTCATATTTGAAGCAGCAGAGTTTGTTGTTTGCTAGACCGCGCTAATCTCAGCAAGTACAGCAAGCCCATTTATAGAGAAAGGCTATTACATTTACACATCGATTTCTTGTCCGGCATTAGGATCGAACACACTACTTCCGGGATAGAAGGATAGAATTTCATCGATCAGAATACATTCGATTTTTTAAACGGTAAACGCAGAATCCACAGGTATTACAGACTAGCTTCCTTCTATTGGAATTTCATAATAAAATATAGCCTTTATCAATAAATGGGTTATCTAACATGAATGAATTGAAATCGGACTAGTTGTTCCTGAGATTATCGCGTTCAAGCAAACAAACCATCTCTTCACCTCCATATATTAGAACAGATTTAATACTGCGGTCATTTGCTGCTAAGCGTGGTGACTGTTGCTTGCAACCTTTTTAGACTATATTTATGTTTTTTTTATAATATTTAGTTCCCCCCTCGTCCTCCTGAACCTTGCAAAGAACCATCCGATGCCCTCGTAGACCCGAAGTCCGAGAAGCCCGCGAACTGTGAAGTAGAGCGACAGTTGCACTAAACTCCACTAAAATACTAAAAGTCATAATCACTCAATCTCATCGCCAGCGACCGCCCTGAGCCGAGGTCCAAGCCCCACAGGGAGCGCCCTCTTCCGCAGGTTACTTAGTTTGTAGTTTTTAAACCATTTATTAAGGCAGGAGCTCTGCTCGCCTTTATGCCCGGTGAAGTAGCAAAAGCCTCGTGGCTACAAAAGTAAGTCCATCAGAAAAAAAAGAATAGGTCTAACTAGTGTTTCATTTTATAGGAATTCAGCCCACACACATCCCATCTTTTTCAGTGACTATGGCACTCAGGATGATGATGATGATGAAATAAATAAATAAAAAACCCGCTTTATCTTAACATTTACACCACACTATATCCTAAGTCCTTGTGGTTTGGTCGTCAGCGGCGATTTTCTCCTAGACCTGATTTATTAAGCTCATATCGTTACGACTACACCTAATGGAGTGGAGTGTCAGTACATATCGTTAATCTTAGCAATTGCGACTATTGATGTATGAAGTGTTAACTTGAATATATCTACTGAGAAGGACGTTTCTCGCTTTTAGATCCATTGGGGGGTGAGTTTTGAGGTCCGCTTGGGGCACTAGGACCTTGACTTGATTAATCATGACTTTCAGTTAGTTAGGTGTATTCTAAGCCGAAACCCACACGACATTTTGTCATAGCCAGTAGCGCTGCCGATACTTATAGATTTATTGCATATTAATATTATTTAAATAATAAATAATCTTTGTAAGACTAAGGAAGGGACATAGCATTTATCGCCTCCTACAATTATAATACCCATGGTAAAATATGGGATGAGATTCATTCTTAGCCGGAAAACAGAGAATGGCCTGATATAGGTTTACGTAAATCTTATAATAATATAAAGCTGAAGAGGTTGTTTATTTGCTTGAACGAGCTAATCTCAAGAAATACTGGTCCGATTCGAAAAATTATTTCAGTGTTGGATAGCCCATTTATCGAGGAAGCCTATAGGCTATATTTTATTATGATGTTCCCACGGGGGTAGCGAAGGTGAAACCGCACACGAAAGCTAGTAACAAATACTTTATTTTATAGCACCGGATAAATCTCAAACACACACAAAAAAAAGTAGAAACCTCTAAAACTACTTGTACCATAGCGTGTATTAGCTATAGGCCGAGAGCTCGTGTTACTTGTAACTCAATATTGCCATCGTGCGTGTGGAATTGAGTCGTCAAAAGATTTGTGACTAACTGCAAGTGACTGAAGTGATAAAATATTGAAGACTAGCTCCACCCTATGGTTTTGCCCTTAATGCAATGTAATTTCTTTATTTTAATGAGACTTTTGCTACTTCTCCGAACATAAAGGCGAGCAGAGCTCGAGCTTTAATAAATGGTTTAAAAACTGCAAACTAAGCTAACATTATTATATATACGAATATAAATAAGTATTTATATACCTATTGTATGTAGTTTATTATTATTATTATTATTTTACAAAAAAAATTATATTTACTCAACAACAACAACCTCCGTAGCTTAGCGGTATTTGGCTCGCTTTAAGTCTCGGAGGACGTGGGTTCGATTCCCACGCCGGACAAGAAATCTTTGTGTAAATTCTAAGATTTCTTTCCGAGTCTGGGTGGTTGAGGGACTACCCTCAGTGCCTCGCAAAGCACGTTAAGCCGTTGGTCCCGTTTGTTATAACATCATCTATAACAAGCGTATACCTACCAGGAAACGGGCAGCAGCGTTTACCTGTGTATTACAACATAATACTGCGGTCACCAATCCGCCTGCCAAGCGTGGTGACTATGGCAAATACCCTCCCTCGGGAGGAGGCCAATGTTCAGCAGTGAACGTTGAACGGGCTGATGATGATGATGTATTTTATAATTATATTGTATGTATGTATTTATGTATATATGTAGTTATTGTATGTATGTGTATCTACCTCTACGCTTTAAATTTTTCTACTTCTGACTTCTCTCGCAGGTCTACTGGAAGAGAATTCTTAAGAAATAAGTAGTACCTTTGTACATTGCTGTTTGTCTGTCTTATTGCATTTATATATTCTTTGTGTGTGTGTGTGTGTACAAAAATTAATAAAAAAAAGCAACCTGCGCAAGAGGGCGCCTACTATGAGACTTGGACCTCGGCTTAGGGCGTTCGCTGGCGATGAGATTGAGGGATTATGACTTTTAGTATTTAGGGGAGTTTTGTGCAACCGTCATTCTACTTTACAATTCGCGGGTATCTCAGACTTCGGGTCTACGAGGGCATAGGATGGTTATGGAAGACTAGCTCCAACATTTTGCCCGTGTTAAAATGTCACTCTACATATCTTTGTAGAGTGACCGGGTGTTACAAGAGACCATCTGCCAAAGTGTCACGTGACAGTGCGTTTCTGCAATGTGATTGGTCGGCCTCCGTATAGTAGACTCGAGTCGCGCTGCCTATGCTAGCCGGGCAGGTCTCTAGTACCACCCAGATTCGTAAATAATGGTTGATGTTGTTGCGTGTGGTTTCTGGCTTAAAATAGACCTAGTTTTTTTTTCTTGGCGGAGATTATGTTGTTAGTCAAGAGAAATAATGAAATAATGAAATAATGAATTTATTCAGCACTTAGGTATTTACATACACTTGTACTTGTCAGAATCACAATGTTACACAATTATTCTTATTCTATGAATTAAACTAGATACTTAATTAACCGGTAGCAAATTGTAGGATATTATAGACAAAGTAGACCGTCCGTCAGCTGGTCATTAATTTCTCTACTCATAATAAGTTTATGTTCATATTAATTATTTTAGACTTTAATGGTTTAATATAGAAATATTTGGAAAAAAAACATACAATTAAGTGGCACACACCTGGGGGCACCCTTAAGGGGTTAGGACCACGACCCAGTGGTACCACTGATATATAAGTCAGATTTATGAACATAAAAGGAAGTGATCGGCCTACAGGCGCTGGATCACAGGGCAGGGGTAGGGGTGCAACGCGGTCCTCGCCGGCGAGAATCCTACCCTAGCTAACCTGCAACCTTTCACTAGCTACCTATGTGGACGACTCGGAGAAGAAAGGAAGAAAGAAACTCCGGGCTTTTTCTTTTTCGTCATCTTTTGTATCACAGTTTATGTACCTTTTTTTTTTAATAAATTTTGTTTACAATATTTTATTTAATATACATTTCAAATAACAGTATGTGCGCTAATGCACGCTCTAGACGTTTTCACAAATATATTTAAATATTGATTTAAAATCCTCAAGCAGAAATATCAGAGCAGCAACCTCTTGCACTTTGAAAACGGAGGGAGCGTCAACGCACATTTCCAAGGAACTAGCTACATGAGAAGATTATCGCCGTTAAGGTCACAATAATGTACTTCTACCTCAAACACATCCATCATATGGTCGACCAGTCACCACAAGCAGCACCCGTTCACGAGTATAACGTGTGAGCACACAGCCATCGCCTCCCTCGCCATATTAGAGGGAAGGAGGCGACCCGACTCACATCGCCACCGCAAGCAATGACAACAATGGGAGCATGACGAGTACACTGATAGTAGTATTTGAGGAATCGCATTTAAAAAGAGAGACAGTTAAACTCAGCATAGCTTGTTCCGAAATACATCAGTGTATACAATAACAAATTTGATAAATGACAATAAAAAATTAAAAAGTCTAATGTTGGTATATCAGTTCGGTGAACAGGCACCTGGTGTGTAAGTTTGCTTGTGTTACACCGCTAGCACCATGCAGTTTTATCATTAATATATTCATTAATTGTGTAATAACCTTTTTTCATTAAGGTAGTCTTTACATGGGATTTAAATTTATTTAGGGGTAACTCTTGCACACATTCTGGTATTTTGTTGAACATACGCACACTAAGCCCTACAAACGAAGAATGGACTCTCTGCAGACGGTGGTAATCAGCACACAATTTATGTTTGTTTCTTGTATTTATTGTGTGCAAGGCGCTTCTCTTTTGATATAGATTTAGGTTTTGTCTAATATGAATTAAATTTGCATAAATGTATTGAGAAGCAACCGTTAATATATTAATATTTTTAAACAAATCTCTTAAGGAAGAGCGGGCACTTAGTTGGTAAATTGATCTAATTGCCCGTTTCTGTAAAATAAATATGCTTTGGATATCAGCAGATTTGCCCCAAAGTAAAATTCCATATGATAAAATGCTGTGGAAATAACTAAAATAGACCATCCGTGCAGTTTCTACGTTGGTCAGTTGTCTTACTTTCCTTACAGCGTAAGCAGCAGAGGTCAACTTTTTAGCCAAGTTCGATACATGAGCATTCCATATTAAATTTTTATCCAGCGTTATTCCTAAGAACACTGTGGAGTTGACAGTATCCAGCACTTCATTATTAATCATTAAATTAGGCCCAATATTTTTCACATTGGGTGTAGTAAATTTAATACATTTGGTTTTATTCGCGTTTAGGACCAAATTATTTACAGTAAACCAATGGGTTATCTGTGTGAGTGCACAATTAATAAAGTCAAAATCGTCAATATTACTTGACTTGAGACTTTTGCTACTTCACCGGTCCTAAAGGCGAGGAGAACTCTAGTCTTCCTATGGCTCTCGTAATCTCATAAGAAGTGACTAAAAGACATACACCTGATGGGTGAGCAGCAGCATCTATCAGCTCAAGGTTTCTAACTATATTACTGCGATCACAAATCTCCCCTTTTTTGTTGCCCGGGGTGACATGCGTTTACTCATTCCCACCGCCGCCGCTACAGCGTATCCGCGCGCTGGCGGCGGGATATGTGGGACTCGCCCTCTCCATAGCATTGGTACGCTTACTCATACCACAGGAGAGGACCCTACACCACTAAAACCCCCCCGACACTCCTCCATCGTTTTCGGAGACCGGGTACGCAAAAGCAATCCGACCCATCACCAATCCGCCTGCCAAACATTATGATTATGACAATATCCCTCAACGACCCTGGCTTGTCAAAGATGAGGAGCCCATGTTCAGCAGTGGACGTAAAAAGACTGTTGAAGATCGAGAGTCGTCTTAAAAACACGGTTTCACGCGTTTTCCGAGACACTGAGGTTTCCTCAACCAAAGAACTGCTGCAATTATTATCTATACTTAAGCTGAAGAGTTTGTGTGTGTGCTTGAATGAAGTTGAATGCGCTAATCTCAGGAATTAATGGACGGATTTGAAAATAAAATTCTATCATCATCAGCCCGTATAACGTCCACTCCTGAACATACCTTCTCCCGAGGGAGGGTTTTTGCCATACCTAGTCACCACGCTTGGCAGGCGGATTGGTGACCGCAGTGTTATGTTGTAATACACAGGGGAAACGCTGCTGCCCATTCCCTGGTTCGTTTGTTATAGATGATGTTATAACAATCGGGCGTTGGTCCCGATTATGGCTTAACGGACGGAGGGTAATCCCGTAACCAACCAGACCCAGAAAGAAATCTTAGAATTTACACAAAGATTTCTTGTTCGGTGTGGGGATCGAACCCACGACCTCCGAGATTTAAAGCGAGCGAAAGATTTGGCATTATAAAGTTCCTACGGAAACGGGAGTAAGGGACTAATTACACTAATTCAACTCAATTCAGCTTATGTCCATAGAAAACGCCAGTTTTGTACGGGATGCGTACGCGTCTGTTCAGCTGAACGCGTGCGTACGCGTCCCCTACAAAACTGGCGTTTTCTATGGACATATTAAACTGAATTGATCTGAATAAATGAGATTAGTCCCTAACGCGGGTGTAGCCGCCCGCGAGAAGCTCAATGCTAGCCTATTAACTATGCATGTCGGTTATTTTGCCTAAAAAAAATTGGTCGAAGCGAATAACACATTTTGACAAAACTTTTTCAGTCAAAACACCTGTCACTAACTCCAGTATGTTAAACCCTTGTCAGTTTTAACAGCTCATTGTCAGTTCGATTTCCGCTTCTCATGTTACCAAGTGTTAAGGTAAGTTGAGAATATGTTAGGAATTTCGCCAGATGGCTGCGAAGTCAGGTTTTAGGGATTCGAAATCTTCAAGACAAATCATTTTATTTTACATGAACAATATAAATAAACAACTATATACATATAAAACAACTTTTACTATGGGACCAACCCTGAAATCGCGAAAAAAAAATCGGCTGTTCCATACGTTTTCTCGAGGTAAGTAAACATCATCTTCAGCCCGTACAACGTCCACTGCTGAACATGGCCCTCCCTCCGAGGGAGGGTTTTTGCCATAGTCACCACGCTTGGCAGGCGGGTTGGTGTCCGCAGTATTATGTTGTAACATATTTTATAAGGAAACGCTGCTGCCCGTTCCCTGTTATACAATTGTTATAGATGATGTTATGACAATCGGGACCAACGGCTTAACGTGATTTCCGAGGCGCGGAGAAATCATAGAATCTACAAAAAGATTTCTTGTCCGGAGTGGGGATCGAACCCACGACCTCCGAGATTTAAATCGAGCCGAATACCGCTACGCTACGAAGATTGTTGTTGTTGAGTAAATATAAATGTATGGAACAGTTGATTTTTTTACGCGATTTCATGGTTGGTCCCTTACTAAAAGTTGTTTATAATCATCAGTACTTTAACCCCCTGTAAGGTTGTTGGTGTTTTAAAAATAAACCTGAATAATTAGCCACGAGGCTGTTGTTTTGGTATTAGAGTGCTCGCTGTGTAATGGCGCTAGATTATTACAGTCTCTGTACTGCTAGTTGGTTACATCTCCTGGTTGTGATCTCGTGGTCCGGGTCGTCTAGAGAGTCCCGAGGCTGACGCTGCTCACGAAAGTTTGTGGACAAAGGTCTGCAGTCGGATGCAGCAACAACCAAAGGGTTTGGGTATTGAGCTGTGGAGAGTTTTTTTAACCCTTTCAATTAAAGACTAGCCTTGATTTTGAAGGCTCGTCTCTATGACTAATTACTTGAGGTCTGGTAATAATGTTAAATGGCTCGAATCATTAGAAAAGACTTGCATCAGTAAAATGACTCGAGTTCCCTCTTGAAAAGTTCACGAGTCTTGTGAGTCTGCTGCTGCAGCGGTGGGCATGCACAATGACTTTCCCGCCGGGAAAAAAAGGGAATTGAACCCAGAACACTAGTACTCAGTAATGATTACCATAACTAATGAGCCATCACTACAATAAAGTTCAGTGAATACTTACAATAGAGCTTATTTTCCACCTTAAGACAGGAAAGAAATCGCTTTAGGCATAATTACTAGGGCGTTATGCCAATACCGATTAAGATCGTTGTCCTGAATTGCTTTGCGGCTTTTTATTATTACACAATATCGACAGGACTGCGGCATTGTAAATTATATAATGATATTCTTATACTGCCAAGTGGGACAACTCTGTTGGGAAATAAATAACAATAAAATAGTATTAAAATCAACTTTAATGGTATACTCAAGGAAATAAATCGGAACGCCCTGAGCCAAGGTCCAAGTCGCACAGGCGACGCCCTAAAATAACATAAAAAAAGTTTTTAGTCACGTAAACCTAGTACAAATTGGTACACAGGTATTTGTAAATAGTCAAATTAGGTACTGTGTTAAATTAATTAAGTTTATTTGATTATTGCTATGTTAGGTATAATAGTATTAGGTATAATAGTTTATATAGCTTTAGCCTAAAAGCTGTCAGGTATGAAAATATAATATTATTTTATATTTATGATTAAATCGAATTTCTATCCTTTGAGTATGTTATTATTTAGACGGACCATAAGTATCTCGACGAACGCGCGTTAGTGCTACCACTCGATCTAATACGCCCCAACTGAGAAGACCCGGCGAAACAAAGTCAGTGGGGTTATTCTACTGCCGGTTTCAGCGCGGCCTCATCGAGACAATACGGCGAAACATACTCAGATGGGCATGTCTAAGAAGTTTTGGTCACAATTTACCCACTTCGGCAGGTTGCGTAGTTTTTAGTTTATAAACCATTTATTAATGCCGGAGCTTTCTTTTATGCCCTGTGAAGCAGCAAAAGCCTACTGGCTAACTTAATAATGTCCATCCGATAAAAAACAAGCTGACTTAGTAACAAATCTTTTCTATAACACAAACATTTTTTGTCGCGAGCGAGAATCGACCTCACGATTTTCGATAATTAAGGCGATCACAATGGAAATCATTCTTGTCCAGGAAAATGAGAATAAGTATGAAATTGGGAGGATCACATGATTTAGTGCATAGCTTATATATAGCTAAAGGTGATGTTATGACAATCGGGATCAGCTTAATGTGCTTTCCAAGGCACGCAGGGCAATATGACCACTTCCAAAAGCCAAAGTCACTTATCTCGGGGGCTGGGCCGTCACTGGCGGGGTGTAAAGTAAAGCGACAGTTGCATTAAACTCCCCTTAAAAAAGAAAAAGTCATAATTCCTCAATTCCCCTGCCAGCGACTGCTTTGAGCAGAAATCCAAATCGCACTAAAGTCCTCTTCATGCGCAGGTGGTTTGCAGTTTTTAAACTATTTAATGAGGCTGGAAATAGCAAAAGCCTCATTAAATAGTTTAAAAACTACAAACTACCTGCGCAAGAAGGTGTCCCTTGTGGGATTTTGTACTTTGGCTCAAAGCGGTCGCTGGTAGGGGGATTGAGGATTTTTTTATTTTTTATTTTTAAGGTATGTTGATGCAACTGTCGGTTTACTTTACACCCTACCGCCCGGCCGAGGCAAGTGACTTTAGGTTTTGGAAGCGATCTTCATCATCAGCCCGTATAACGTCCACTGCTGAACATGAGCCTCCTCCCGAGGGATGATATATGCCATAGTCACCATACTTGGCAGGCGGGTTGGTGTTTTAAGTAATTATCGTTATTTTTAGCTATTGCCCTGCGTGCCTCGGAAAGAGCGTTAAGCTGGTCCCAATAGTCATAACATCACCTTTAGCTCTGTATATGCTGTGCACTATCTGCGATCATCAACCCGCCTGCCAAGCGTAGTGTATACCTATAGTAAAACAGGTATACATGGCAAGTGTGAGTGGCACAATCGCAAGGGGAAGGCCTCGACGAAAGTTCTCTGACCAAATCGGAGACATCCTCGCAAAAGGTCAAATAAGATCCACCCTAAATCGACGTGCTTGTATGAAGAATGTTATGAGAGTGAATGAAGCGAAAGATGTGTGTAGGGATCGTAGCAAGTGGAGGTCCATTGTCTCTGCCTACCCCGCAGGGAAACAGGCGTGAGCTTATGTATGTATGTCTGTAAAACTCCCCTGCAAAGGAGGCTCAGGTACAGCAGTGGACGTTATACGGGCAAATGACGATAAAATATTGTCTTGTATCATGTGACAACTTTTTTCTAGCAGATTTTATTGAAGCGGTAAAACATAAATATTTTACTAAGTACTTTATAGATTAAAATAGCCATAACATCTCTGCGACACGTACGTCACGCGAATCATACAAGGCTCAAGTTACATGGTTTCCTTTATTTTTTTATACATGGTGTAGCATGGATGTGTAGTCATAATACACTTAATTTTTTAACCTAATTTACATCTATTATGGGATGGAAGACTTAAGGAGAGGAGAGGAGTTAATCCACATCAATTATTTTTCGGATTATGTAAGCTATTGCTACTTCACCGGGCATAAAAGAGAGCAAAGCTCCGGCTTTATTTAATGGTTTATAAACGACAAACTAAGCAATCTGCTGAATAGGGCTTCCCCTGTTGGACTTGGACCTTGGCTCAGGGCGGTCGCTAGCGATGAGATTGAGAGATTATGACTTCTAGTTTTAAGAGGTGTTTTGTGCCTATACCTAGCCCTACTTTACAGTTCGCAAACATAAGTCTTCCTTACTCCTCCTATTTTCTTTCTGATTAAATTTGTTGCGGGTTCCAAGGTAATTTAACATTTTCCCGGGACTTGGTGAGCCTCGGTGCTCATTGCCATTTTAAGTGTATGCTACTGGTGAGGGAGTGGGTGGGATAAGACTCATTAAAAAATATCTGCCATTTGCGGAACGCACTCCTGTATTATGACTACCTTTTCATTTTATGTGTAGTTAGAATACTTTTTTTATATAATGTTGTCTATATTGACATGATGACATGATTGGTCCTGACGTTCTCGAGTTGACTCGGGACAAACACGCGAGTTTACTCGTTCAACTGTGATATTAGTGAGCTAGTACTATGAGTTCTCGATAGGAAGTCACTCGGTTCAATACATTTTTTTTATGTTTGCTCTAGTTTTGTTTTTTTAATGATTACTCACCTTAAACTTTTTTTTTTTTTGGATGGACATGTTTTTGCTACTAATGACACGAAGCTTTTAATAATGGAAGTCTTGGTAAACAAAAATGTATGAAATAAAAGAATAAAACCTATAACATTGTATCACAAAACATCAAATTCATAAATTTTACTAAAAATTTTCAGATTCTGATTCTATTTATATGATTTTAATATATAGTTTTTTTTTATTTCGTAAATATTATATGTACTTATATTTTCCACAAAGAAGTTGCTTAAAACAGTAAGAGGATGATCTTACGATGCCTTCGTAGACCCGGGGTCCGAGAGGCCCGCGAACTGTGAAGGAGAGCGACAGTTGCACAAATCTTCCCTAAAATACAAAAAGTCAAAATCCCTCAATTCTATCGCCAAGTTTACACCATTTACCTAGACTGGAGGTCTGCTCGCCTTTATGCCAGGTGAAGTAGCAAAAGCCTCGTGGCTAACAACATATTATGTCCGTCCAAAAAAAAAACACGTAAGTGGATGCCCCTACGGACTGGGCTTGAACTTCAGCACGGGGAAGTTAGCGGAATAATATCTTTTAGATTTTTATTTTATACAAATTTTGTGCAACTGACGCTCCTCGTAACATATTTACTGTACTCATTACAGTTCTCACTTTATTCTCGCCTCAAATGCTGCTACTGCGTTTGTTTTAGTTCCATGGTAGTGGTAAGTCACGCGATCTTTCTTCTTAATTATATACTCGAAGAACACTATGCCAGGTGTTGGAGTATTAAAAAAAAGTAAAAAAAAACTAATTACTTACACTTAAACATCCTGTCAGTAAAATGAAGTTAAATATTTAACGCTGCACTAATTTATTTTCTATTAAGACGTTAAGACTAAAATATAATTAAAATAATAACTTACCTACCTAATTTTCAAATTTATAAAATGTATATCTAATTAGCCTGTTTTTCCAAAGTTACTTTTTTTGAATTGAGTCGTTCTTCTAGCTCAGCACCAATATAATAAGTACCTACACTAAACTAATATTTAAAGCTAAAGAGTTTTTTTTGAGGGACAAACACATGCATGACACATTGATACGCGGCTTTAGCTTCTTCCCCGGACATAAAGGCGAGCAGAGCTCCAGCTTTATATAAGTGGTTTAAAAACTACAATACTCAAAACTCCCCTAAAACACTATGTCATAATTCCTCAATAGAGGTTGCAAAGAAGCAGGTTTTGGATTTTACTATTCTTAACAGATCTAGTGAACAGGCAGCCTGAAATGGCAGACAACAAGAAGAAGGATAATTACTGCTGAAACTTCCAACGCCCATGAGTCAAAAGTGCCTTTTGTTTTTTGGGTCCTTTCTCCTTAAACACGTCCGTTTTATTTATCTTGCACTTATTTCACGCGTCGCCACTAGACAGTTATTGAACTCATCGCGACACGATAGTACAAACATAATTACTTTTTAAAACGGGCAGGCGTTAATTGATATTTCACTGAGTAAACCGCAATATTGGTTAAGGGTAAGCTGGTTGAAAAAATACTTTCCTTACGAAGTTTTGGATGTTGGGGAATGGCGGGATACCTACCGACCAATGAGGACCAGCATATTGATATTAAGCTATGCCTGGTCTTTTAAAATAAGAATAGTTTTTTTCCATTTTTGTTTAAAAAAAAATTACTAGCACAGTTTGCAGCTTCTAGTATTCTTGTTAACCCCTCGTGCTAAGCTAAAATGCTTGTTTTACGAGTGGGTTCACGTCGGTAGTGCAATGGGTGGGGATCGAAACGGCGACCACAAGATCACAAGTCCCACACCCTAGCCATTGTGCTACAGCCACCACAGTTAATGTTATTATTCCGCAGTATTATGTTGCAGCACACAAGGAAACGCTGCTGCCCGTTCCCTGTTTGTTCTAAACGATGTTATAAAAATCTGGACCAACGGCTTAACGTGCTTTCCGAGGCACGAAGGGTAGGTAGTCTCAACCATCCAGACCCGGAAAGAAATCTTAGAATTTACACAAAGATTTCTGGTCCGAAGTGGGGATCGAACCCATTACCTCCGAGATTTAAAGCGGGCTACATACCGCTACACTACGAAAGTTGTCACCATCCCACCTGCCAAGCGTGGCGACTATGGCAAAAAGAAGTGGACGTTGTACGGGCTGATGATGATGTTGATGTTATTATTCGTAATTTCATCTATCTCCTATTGAATTTCGATGGCCACCAATCCCCGACGATATAGGGATGCTCAGCGGCAATTAGAACTTTCCGATACCCTCGTAGACCCAAAGTCTGAGGGCCCGGGGATGTAACGTAGAGCGACAGCTGCACAAAACTCTCCAAACAAGTAAAAATCATAATTCCTTAATCTCCCCGCCAGCGACCGCCCTGGAGCCGAGGTCCAAATCCCACAGGGGGCACTAGGCTTGCCACCCGTACTATATTATATAGTATTGTACTATATTTCAAAAGTACTATGTTAACAAAAAATGTATATTTCCTCGCTACTACAATTTATCTTTTTAAATTTTTGAACGAACACTTAGCGCGGCGTATGAAAAAATTAATTATTGATTTATATTAATATCTAACATGCTCAGATTCTGATAATTACTTTAAAGATAAAACCAACCTTGATGTTTGAAGCTAAGAGCAATTAGAAATACTCATGGAAAAATAAACACTGATTAAAAATAAATGTGTACTATTTTTTCCTGAATTTCCCAAAAGTACTATTGCAACTTTTTCTAAAAAGTACTATTTAAAACAAAAAGAAAGCTGGCAGCCCCAAGCGGCACCCTATTGCGCGGATTGCTAAATTTGTACTTTATAAGGCTGGCAACCTGCTCGCCTTTATGGCCGGTGAAGTAGCAAAAGCCCGTCCGGAAGAAAATAACTTTGTTGCTTTGTATCTTTGTCTACTTTTATTGATTTGTTTTCTTTTTTTCGGACGAACATACGTAGTTATAGGCTTTTGCTACTTCACCGGGCATAAAGGCGAGCAGAGCTCCAGCCTTAATAAATGGTTTCAAAACTACAAACTAAGCAACCTGCGCAAGAGGTCGCTCCCTGTGGAGCTTGGACTTATTTATTAAATAAATAAAATATAAGACGTGTCCAATATTTTTTTGGTAATTTACCTGACGGGCCGAATTTTTTGAGTTTTCATATCTATTCAGCAGTTATCCAAACGAACTCCTCCTTAATTAACGTTTTATTGCAAAAAGGCAGATGCGTGAGTACTGATAGTATCACATTATTGAATTTGTACATACGGACAAAAAGAAGAGATGACTAAAGTAATCCTACTAATATAAAAAACGCGAAAGTTTGTAAGTATGGATAGATGGATGGATGTTTGTTACTCTTTCACGCCAAAACTACTGAACGGAATTAGCTGAAATTTTGCACCGGGATAGGTTATATGCTGGATTAACATATAGGCTACAAAACATCACGTTCCGACCTTCTGGAGCAGAGTGACGCGGGTAAAACCGTGGGGTGCAGCTAGTAAATAATAATAGAATGCAATAACTTCCATATAGGATATACTGTTATTTTTGATTGGCTTACACTTATAATGGTCATGATGATTGGAACATTAAAATTAATGTTTTTTTAGTAATGTTGGCCTGAAGAAGACGAAAATGTTATATGTAGGTACAGTCAACCAAAGAGAAAGGTTTACACCGTCAGTATCTAATAATTTAAATAAATATGTTTTTTTTTATGTTTTCGAATACTTTACGGAAAAGTTTACCTTATACTATGTTTCAAAATTGAGATTAATAAAATTCGACCACCGGCAGGACTCGAACCTGCATCTTAGGTTAAGCCTCTAATACCTTAACCAATTAGGCTACGGTGGAACCCTACCGGTCATCGAAATTTATCAATCTCTTTTATAACACGTCTCTAAGGGGGACGTTAGTCTACTAGAGTTCGAGTCCTGCCGGTGGTCGAATTTTATTAATCTCAATTTTGAAACTCATAAAGTTTTTATAACCGCTTTGCCATAAAAGAAAAAACTAGCATTGCTGAATTCAATGATCGCCTTCTGTATACCAAATTTAATGTACCATTGCCACACAAACTACATAGTTTTGTAACAAAGTCACGGTCTGTCTGTTTGTCACCTATTATTAGATATTAGGTAGTCGTTGTGTCATAACGTCGCTTGTACTGTAAGTACAGTCGGTTGTATAAATATGTATCATCATCAGCCCGTGTAGTGTCCAATGCTACATAGGCCTCCACCTGAGGAATGGTTTTTGCCATAGTCACCACATTTGGCAGGCGGGCTGGTGGTTGAGGGACTTTGCCGGAGGATTTCCGGGTCTGGTTAGTTGAAGGACTACCCTCTATGCCTCGGAAAGCACGTTAAGCTGATGGTCCCGATTGTTATAACATCATCTACAATAATCGTACATCAAGGAACGGGCAGCAGCGTTCCCTTGAGTGGTACAACATAATACTGCGGTCACCATTCTGCCTGCCAAGCGTGGTGACTATAGCAAATACCCTCGCTCGGGAGGAGGCCCATGTTCACCAGTGGACGTTATACTGGCTGTTGATGATGATGAAGCAAACCAATGCAAGAGAGGCTTAGGAATGACCGTATACATATTAATACTACTGACTGTACCTCCATAGTTCATAACATATCATTTGTTTAGTTACCTATTATGAAACTAACTGTATGTTTGATGACCTGATAATAGTTATAGTTAATTACCGTGGCTTTGTCTGCCTTGACATCAATAAGTCGTATTGTTTTATTACGTAATTGTAATTATTTTTACGACGGACATAATATGTAGTTAGCCACGAGGCTTTTGCTACTTTACCGGGCAAAAAAGAGCAGAGCTCCAGCCTTATTAAATGTATACTAATATAAAGCTGAAGAATTTGTTTATTCGTTTGTTTGTTGGTTTGAACGCGCTAAACTCAGGAACTTCTGAACCGATGTCATTATAGCTGTCAATGACACTGTCAATGACAGTTCAATGGTCGGTTTTTTTCCGATTTGGTAATCTACTAATCCAAATGACGTCATAATGGTGTCACTATGACGCCACGATGCATATAATAACAAATGATACATTTATAAGTTTTGAAATCGCCTAAAGAAATAAAAAATTCAAGCTCCCTAACCATCTCCCCTGCTACTTCTGTTGACGGCCTCTTTCTGCGGTAGCAACACCGACTGCCATTCCAGCGCCGACACCATAGTGAGATTAGTAGATTACCGTTTTTGGCATAATGATATCATGATGGAACTACGGTGGCACAATACTTAAAAAAATTGCTGACTCGGCCCCCCTCTTAATACATATAACGGGGTTTCAAAGATCATATATGGCGAAATCAAAATTAAACGACTGAAGTAGTAGGGTACAGCTAGTCAATAACAAAATATGACGGCAATCAAATATCACAACGAACACTAAAATAAATCAATATATCTATTTATAATAAATAATTATTACAGTAATAATTATTTATTATTACAGTAATAATTACTAAGAATAGAACTATTATAGCTATTGTTATAGCTTTCCGCTATGTTGTAAGGGACAGACAGACAAACACATTTTAACTGTGACAATTCTATTATTGAAAACTAGTGATGCTGCGGAGTTGAGACATTTTGTTGTGAAAATAACTAAACAACAAGGCAACCTCCGTAGCGTAGCGGTATTTGGCTCGCTTTAAATGTCAGAGGTCGTGGGTTCGATTCCCACACCGGACAGGAAATCTTTGTGTAAATTCTAAGTTTTCTTTCCGGATCTGGTTGGTTGAGGGACTACCCTCCGCGTGCCTCGGAAAGCACGTTAAGCCGTTGGTCCCGATTGTTATAACATCATCTATTATAATCGTATATCAAAGAACGGCCAGCAGCGTATCCTTGTGTGGTACAATATAATACTGTGGTAACCAATCCGCCTGGCGAGCGTGGTGACTATGGCAAATACCCTCCCTAGGGCGGAGGCCCATGTTCAGCAGTGGACGTTATACGGGCTAATGATGATGATGATGAAATAACAAAATGTCTCAACACCACACAACAAAAATGTGCATCTGAATTGAGGGCCCAAGTTAACCACAGTTGTATGGCCCAACAGTTTCAATTCACGTTTAAAAAATCTATGCTAGGGCATAGCTGGGAACCTTGCTAGCTTTAAGTTTTTACTATTTTTAACTAATTTCCCTATAAGTTTTATTTCGTTTCGCAAGGGTTAAAAAAATGGGCCCTCAATCCAGATGCAGATCAACAAAATTGACTGACCATAAAGTTCATCACAACGCTTACATACGTTTTACCATAGTCACCACGCTTGATGAGTGGTTTGGTGACTCCGCCTCTCTCCGAACCTGGGTTCTGGACCCACGGGCTCTCTTGCACAGGCTGCTCAGTCTGTAGTTTTTAAACCGCCTCGTGAGAATTAGCTGAACAAGCATTTCAACTTAGCACGAAGGGTTAACAAGATAGTCTAACAGCCAGTGGGTGGTTACCTGTACGTATTTGACCAGACCTGGGGCTTTGTACAAGGAAGCCCCTATACCTACTATACCAACATGAGAAGGGGAGTAACTGAGCTCAACGCGGCGGACTTGGCGGCGGCTGTCTTACCTGAGCGCCCGCCAAGTTGGCTCTTAAGCGCAGGCCACACCGGCAACGGGCGGGCGAGCAAGCTAGGCGGGCGAGCATTGTTTCACCTCTTTTACATACTTCGGCTCACACCGCGAGCTACCGACTAACCTACGTCAGCGATGTGAGCGAAGCTTACGAAATATCCAACGATTCCAGCAAAGCTACTCGTTCACCTCGTTAGGTTAGGTTAGGAACCCCATAGTTTAGCTCGCTAATATTCCGTATAACTAGTTTGTATAGTTTCCTTCTCTCGCTTCGCCCGCCCGCCTAGCTCGTTTGCTCGCCCGCTGGCAGTGTAGCCTGCGCTTTAGACTAAGAATACTAGTAGACTGCAAAACTCTGCTAGCAATCTTTAAAACATAAACTAAAATGTCGGGTCCAATACCTTGACGGTATTTATTTCATTACGAGAGCTTACAACTTCATTACACCAACCACTTTTTCTCTGCACCACCCAATGGTTGATTGGGAGAGAATACCTTAGGCATTAAGTCCGTCTATCTACTGTTATACATGCGTTAAAATTAAATATCATCATTAGCTCGTATAACGTCCACTGCTTAACATGGGCCTCCTACTGAGAAGGATATTTGCCATAGTCACAACGCTTGGCAGACGGGTTGGTGACCGCAGTATTATGTTATACCACGCAAGGAAACGCTGCTGCCGTTCCTAGATATACGATTATTATAGATGATGTTATAACAATCGGGACCAACGGCTTATCGTGGTATCCCGGAAAGTAATTGTAGAATTCACACAAAGATTTCCTGTCCGGCGCGACCCACGACCTCCGAGATTTAAAGCGAGCTACGCTACGAAGATTGTCCTCGAAGATTTAAAAAAATAAATGAACATTGTCAAGTTCACAGTTTAAGTAGTGGTACACTATTAACTTTTGAGACAACAATCATTTCGCAGACTTGTATTGTGGTTAGTTCAACATTGTTAAGATCAAGCTATATTTTAATCGCTTTATTGAAAACTAGCTGTGCCTTGCGGTTTTACCCGCGTTACTCTGCTCCAGTGGGTCGGAGCGTGATGCTATACTGCTAATCCAGCGTATAACCTATCCCGGTGCTAAATTTCAGCCAATGCCGTTCTTAATTTTTTTCTTTATCCTAACAAACTGTTTCCGTTTTGTGATATTGTTTGTTACCCTATCTAAGTACCTAGTACTGTTTCTTAATTATTTATGGTGATTAGTAATTACTCAAATTAGAATACTGTTAAATGAAATAGTTTGAAGGTATTATTTTGACGCAATATATTATGTCGAAGTCAGTGTCACAGTCAAACGGGTTAAAACATAAATTTCGTTCTCTTTGTTCATAATATTTCCAAAATATGTAATATTCCTCTTGTCTACTGGTGACAAAATATGTAATATTCCACTTGTCTATTGGTGACAAAATATGTAATATTCCACGTGTCTATTGGTGACAAAATATGTAATATTCCTCTTGTCTATTGGTGACAAAATATGTAATATTCCTCTTGTCTACTGGTGACAAAATATGTAATATTCCACTTGTCTACTGGTGACAAAATATGTAATATTCCACTTGTCTACTGGTGACAAAATATGTAATATTCCACTTGTCTACTGGTGACAAAATATGTAATATTCCACTTGTCTACTGGTGACAAAATATGTAATATTCCTCTTGTCTATTGGTGAGAAAATATTCCACTTGTCTATTGGTGACAAAATATGTAATATTCCACGTGTCTATTGGTGACAAAATATGTAATATTCCACTTGTCTATTGGTGACAAAATATGTAATGTTCCTCTTGTCTATTGGTGAGAAAATATTCCACTTGTCTATTGGTGACAAAATATGTAATATTCCACGTGTCTATTGGTGACAAAATATGTAATATTCCACTTGTCTATTGGTGACAAAATATGTAATATTCCTCTTGTCTATTGGTGAGAAAATATTCCACTTGTCTATTGGTGACAAAATATGTAATATTCCACGTGTCTACTGGTGACAAAATATGTAATATTCCACTTGTCTACTGGTGACAAAATATGTAATATTCCACTTGTCTATTGGTGACAAAATATGTAATATTCCACTTGTCTACTGGTGACAAAATATGTAATATTCCACTTGTCTATTGGTGACAAAATATGTAATATTCCACTTGTCTATTGGTGACAAAATATGTAATATTCTACTTGTCTATTGCCCGCCTGCACTTACTGCCGCGTAACTCCAGTTCCCGCAGGATCCTCAAAATTAAATATAGACTTTGTTACTTCTGAATAACGTAGTACTCTGTAAAATTGAGTGTTAGAATTTGATCGAAAAGGGAAATATAGGTTATATATAGATATAAAGTTCCTACTTACACCGGAATTATGTGCGTAAAGGTGCGTACATGTTATAAAACATCATCATCACCAGCCCGTACAACTTCCACTGCCTAATATGGGCCTCTTCCCGAGGGAGGGTTTGCCATAGTCACCACGCTTGGCAGGCGGATTAGTGACCGCAGTATTACATTGTAATATACAGGGAAACGCTTCTGCCCGTTCCCTGGTATACGCTTGTTATAGATGATGTTATAACAATCGGGACCAACGGCTTAAAGTGCTTTCCGAGGCACGGAGGGTAGTCCCTCGACCAACCAGACCCGGAAAGAAATCTTAGAATTTACACAAAGATTTCTTGTCCGGTATGGGGATCGAACCCACGACCTCAGAGTCTTAAAGCGAGCCAAATACCGCTACGCTACGGATAACATAACATGTTATAAAACATGTTTCAGTAATGTAGAGACTGAATCTTATAAAACATGTTATTAAGTTATTTAACAGGTTACTTTCCGTTATTTAATAATACAACAGTTGCTGCAGCAGCTAGCAAAACGTTCTCTTGTGTCGACATTGTGAATAGCACTGCAGAACGACCAACGAAAATGTCATACAACATTGTTATATTACATTGATATTCTAATGTGAACAGCGTTTTTTTTTTTTGGAATGACTTACTTAGTTAACCACGAGGCTTTTGCTACTTCACCGGGCATAAAGGCGAGCAGAGCTCCAGCCTTAATAAATGGTTTAAACACTACAAACTAAACAACCTGCGCAAGAGGACGCCCCTGTCGGGCTTGGACCGCAGGGTGGTCGCTGGCGATGAAATTGAGGGATTATGACTTTTAGTATTTTAGAGGGTTTTGTGCAACTGTCGCTCTACTTTACAGTTAGCGGGCCTCTCGGATTTCGGGTCTACGGGGGCATAGGATGGTTCTTCGCAAACTAAGGGTCGGGAGGACGGGGGGTGCAAAGTTGAAAAACAATGTTAGATAATGTGGACGTGTTATAAAACACAAGTTAAACAACATGTTACTTAATCTGTACGCAACTTCAAACTAGTTTCAAATAAAACTTCACCTTAACTGACAAATCTAGAAATACTTCTTTACCGTCACGACTGACCGGTAAGAGGTAAGGCATTGCGACATTCACTCCGCCTTACTCATTGTGGGTACAAGGTTCGAATCTAGCGCAACTATGTAGGTATGTCTCATCGTTGCACGTTTATGTATTGCAAATAACATTGAATTTGAACAGTTCTCACACCAAATAAGACGTAAAGAAGGAGCGCACTGACGCCGATAAAACTCTGCCTTGGCGTGTACATACACAGCTCACGTACCAAAACTATGCCTTACCTTGTCAGTAGATTTGTCGCAGCGTCATGTTTTTTCACTATTCATAGAGGTACTAGATAATTTAATTAAGGTATCAAATAGTATCAAAAAGGTATTGTGATTAGATAGTTTCCAAACATAAAATATCGCACTTGGTCCAGGGGTTCTGACGCTTACCAGATACTTGATGTCTTAACAAACTTCATTATTTGTTAACAAAAATACTGAATTGTATCATGTAAAGGTGTACAAATCAAAGCACAACGTAATTTTTATAACATTGGGGTACTGTGAAAATCATAGCATCACTTATACCCACACTAATTCACAAAAAAACAGGCGTCAGTGCATTGTTCGATAGTGCTTCTTCCATATCATCATCATCAGCCCGTATAACGTCCACTGCTGAAAATGGGCCTCCTCCCGAGAAAGAGTTTTTGCAATAGTCACCACGCTTGACAGGCGGGTTGGTGACCGCAGTATTATGTAGTAACACACAGGGAAACGCTGCTGCCCGTTCCCTGGTATACGATTGTTATAGATGATGTTATAACAATCGGAACCAACGGCTTAACGTGCTTTCTGAGGCACAGAGGGTAGTCCCTCAACCATCCAGAATTTACACAAAGATTTCTTGTCCGGCGTGGGGATCGAACCCACTACCTCCGAGATTTAAAGCGAGCCAAATAGCGCTACGCTACGGAGGTTGCGTTTTTACATATCTGAGGAACAGGTAGTAATTAAAGTTTTTAATGACTTCGACATTATCAGTTTGGCTGACAAATAAAGATGAATACATGAAACATCACTACAGACCTGCGTGGGAGCAGTGGGAGCAGAACTCTACCGAAACTTCCGACGCCGTTTACACAAAACTCTAATAGACAATTGTAAAGTCTTAATTCCTCAGCTGGCGTGACCATCTAGACGCATTCATGAGAGATTGGCCGGAGAAAGCCGCACAAAGGGAAGAGTGGAAGGTTATGGATGAGACCATTGCCCAGCAGTGGGACAATATAAGGTGAATAAAAAATAAATAAAAAAAACCTTCCACCAGCGACCGCCCTTAGGGCCTAGACAAAGTGTCGCAACAGCTAAGTGATCGCTAGCAGAAAACCGCTAACACAATTAATGTATGAATACTTGAAACTCGTCACGGGAAAAAATAACGGGCATTGATTGGTTTATTCTTCTTTACACCAGCGATTCACTCTGTTGGTTTTTGGTTACATAAACCTTGTAATAGCATAGCTAGCGATCACTCAGCTGTAGTGGCATTTACTGTAGGCCTTTTGAGCCGTGGTCCAAACCTGGACACGCCCGGAGTGTAGAGGCGTCCCTACTCCTCATGGGTAAGCCTCGAAGGGAGCAGGGCCCAAGCGCCCCACTCCCCGAGGCCGAGCCTAGGGCGGTAGGCGGCGGGAGGATGCGCCCTCCTGCGCATGTTGCTTAGTTTGTAGTTTTGAAACCAATTATTATTATCATGCATTATTGCGGAAGCCCTAATCGCTTTTACGCCCGGTGAACTTACTACCCAAATATGACCATCTGCATCCGAGGAAAAAACAATGTGATCTACCGCGTTGCTAGTATCTCAACTAGCTACTATAATTAGTAAGGCATACTTAGTGAAGTTGCAAAAGCCTGGCAAAGCGTGGCATACGGCTGTCCTAGAAAAAAAAACAAAAGTTCTACTGCCGCCGGTAAATCCACAGGGCGTTGCTAGTATCTCAACTACTATAAGTAGTTAGACATTTAGTAGTTACTATGAGATAGTAGATACATTTATTTGCGAACGAGGAATGCCTGTGACGTCACGTCTGAGTACTATACCGTGGATCAGAGCCAATACTCTTTTGTATAGGGCTGTCAACTAAATACCATTTATTATTCTAATTATCTTAATTTTTGAAATTAAGTATGTAGTAAACGTTTCTGCAAAGGTTTCAAAAAGAAAATGTAAATACGGGCGATAACATAAAAGATGCACGATTGCCAAATAACTGCGAATCGTTTATATATTTACATACATAAGCTCACGCCTGTTTCCCAGCGGAGAATTTGCTACGATCCCTACACACATTCTTCATTTATATATTTACTACTTCTAAATGCAACTTTGGAAGCATTTTTTCGAGTAATGTTTACCATTATCGATAGATGGTATCTAATTTCCCCTAAGAGACATTAGAGGTATAAAGAGATTGATAAATTGCGACGCCCGGTTGGGATACATCGTGCGGTACAAAAATCGGTCAAGCCGTTAATACAAACAGAAATACAGATAGATACACAGACCAAATGCTTTTTTATTTGTACTTGTATTGCTAAATGCATTACAAGTGTGTTTCTGTTTGTATTTACTACGGCTTGACTGATTTTCATATCGGACGTTAACTCCTGTTATTTTTACATAACAAACAATTTGATTGTTCACTCCTGTTATTTTTCCATAACGAACAGACACTTCAATTGTATTTATTAATATATATATATATTTTACTAAGCTACGCTGTCCCACTCCTGGGCACCTTTGCCCAGGAGTCCTCCCTCCAATAAGAGGCCAACATTGTATCTCGAAGTAAAAAATCAGCTGTTCCATACAAATTGTCAATACCTACTCGACCAAAATGTATGAATGAAAAAGTTGTTGTTTTTTTCGAGTTACAAAGTTGGTCCCATATTAGAAGTTGTTCATGTCCATGAGCACAATCACCACCTAAGAGGTTTTGCGTTATATAATTAACACGTTGTATATAAAGACCGTAAGATAAATAAATCATCATTCATTGTGTGACAACCCTACACTACAAATTTGTAACCTGCGCACCCGCAGGCGTACCGCCAACGGGACAACGTGCAAAAAAGAGACAGCAACTCTTTTTTCTCTATCACTAATTATCCGTCCCCAATGTGAAGCATTAGGACAATGCTAAACATTTAGGTCTTTTTAGTCCATTTGGTTTTGCATAATGTCTAGACGCAAGTGTCTGGGTATTGGGTACTATTATTAGAAAACATCTGATCAGAGTACAAAGGGATCTCCTTATAGTAGCTTTCATTATTAAATACTAGCTTCACGCCGCGGTTTCACCCACGTACTACCAGTTAACGTGGGAACTTCATAATTAAATATAGCCTATGTATGCGATAGTGTAGTTTTCCAACGGTGAAAGAATCTTCTTTCTTCTTTTTTGAAAAAAGATTACTAGCAGAGCTTATGTTAGGTCGGGACTTCACCAAAGCGGAGACGAGACGAGCGGAGAGGAGATGTTTTTCAAACAACCAATAGAATTGCGTCATTGAGACATCTCCTCTCCGCTCAGCTTTAGTGGAGATCGCTGTGACGCTGAGCTTTAGTGGAGCACACAGCACATCGCACACATCTCCGCTTTGGTGGAGTCCCGGGCTTACGAGTGGGTTCACGTCGGTAGTGCAATGTGTGTTCGAACCGGCGACATCAAGATCACAAATCCGACGCCCTAGCCATTCGGCTACGGCCGCTTTAAATTAAATCTTTCCTCTTTATAATTTTAGTATAGATTCTATTTAGAACGAATATAATTGTAGTTTATTCCCTCCTATATCTTCCCACGGGTGTCGTAAGATATGACTAAGGGATATACAGCTGAAGGATGGGCAGCAGCATCTATCAGCTCAAGGATACTACCACTTTACAGCGATTACCAATCAGGCTTTTTTTTCGGCCGGACATATGTAGTTAGCCACGAGTCTTTTGCTACTTCACCGGGCAAAAGACGAGCAGAGCTCCAGCTACAAACTGAGCAACCTGTGCAACCTGTGGGCGTCCCCTGTGGGACTTGGACCTCGGCTCAGGGCGGTCGCTGGCGATGAGATTAAGGGATTTTGACTTTTTGAATTTTAGGGAAGTTTTGTGCTACTATCGCTCTACTTTACGGTTCGCGGGCCTTAAAGTAGAGCGACAGTGGCACAAAACTAATCAGCCTACCAAATGTGGTGATTATGGCAATATCCTTCAACAGCTCTAGCTTGCCAAGATCTGTTAAGAGGAGGCCCATTTTCAGGACAGGAGTGGGGATAAACGGGCTAGAGTAAATTGTAGTTTGACTTTTGCTATTTAATCTATACTAATATTATAAAGAGGAAAGATTTGATTGTTTGTTTGTATTGAATAGGCTCCGAAACTACTGGACCTATTTGAAAAATTCTTTCACCGTTGGAAACCTACACTATCCCCGGATGATATAGGCTATATTTAATTATGAAGTTCCTACGGGGACGGGAGTTACGCAGGTGAAACCGCGCGTGGGTAACTAGTCGGATATAAAAACGAGCAAAGCCTCATTTACCAATAAAGCCAAACTATAAGGGCCCTCAAATCTTACCCACAATCATAACAACTATTTGTCCTGCAGACAAATAATTGTACCGGCTGGAAATCGAACCCAGAACAACACAAGTTAAAAGCTAGTTAGGTCTATTATCACTGAGCAATCGGTGCAGTCACATTTAGTAGCGTATTAGTTCTTCGTCATTGTTGACATCAAAGAGGCGCTAAACGCACCCAACTTGTCTTAGCAAATACCATTTTGATTTACTCCCAACTAAATGCCAAATAACCAGGTCTTTTTAGTTCATTTAGTTTTTCATTATGTCTAGACGCAAGTGCTGGCTACTATTATAAGAAAACATCTGATCGGAGAATACAGATATCTCTTAACTGTAGTAGTTAATGTTATTGAAGAATTTAGTTGGTATTTTGATGTGCCAAAAGGACTACATATATTTTTGATTTTTAATTGAACATGATATTTCAAAAAGTGTACAATTCATAATATGGTTTCTCTATTACAATAATATATAATGTCAATTGGAAATAGACGAAATCAGTTATGGTTTGTACATTTTTCAGGACATTGTGTAGTGCATCGTACATCCATTTAACTTAACATTTCACCGATTAGGTTACTTTTTATGTTCTTAATTTCATGACAATGCACAAGGTTTTAATGAAAGAACATGTTAGAAAAAAAAACGATTTGTTCTAACATAGTACGATTACTATGTTTTTAAAACAAATCGTGTTTTGTCAATTAACAAAAAATTTTTTTTTTTTTTAATTAATTTAAAAAAAATAAAGGTTTCTTGTTCATGCGTATTTATTGTATTATAAAGAAGTAGGTACGTAAATACATGGGTACACCTAACGGTGTAATGATTAATGACTACAGTCACAGAGCTCAAAACATGACTGTGATGACGGAAATTCTTCATAAAAATATTTTTTTATACCGAGTATATAAGAGTCCGAATGGCATGAGCAGATACCTGTATGATTGCGAACTGTCTGTGGACCTTCCATAAACCAATCAAGTCCCTTTATTTCATTACTAACGCTAGGTTCAACAATTTGAGTGGTACAATTACCCGAAACCTGATATGAATATGCAGAATTACATGAAGGTAGACACTCAAAAGACTTTTTACAACAACTGTTGTTGGATGCCATATTCTTTGGATGGCCGCATGGATATTTTGAAGAAGAGGAAGCAAAAGAATCTATTGTATTACTTCTACAAGATGTGTAACCAGTTGTTTTTGTGTCCAATGTATAAGAGGAGTCAATTGCTCTCACAAAATCTTCGTCTTTACCAATTGGTGCCTTGCAATTAGCGCAAAATCTTTGAGAGAATTCTGATAACTTTGAAGATGCATTACTATAAGATTTCGCTTTCATTATCTTTGATAAACAGTTTTCACAAATATTTTTAACTATGGGTTCTTGATGTTGATCATTATCACTTATAGTATTGGCTAGAGGAAGCAATATCGTTTTCAATGCATCAATTACACACTGCTTGAGACCTACAATAAGATCAGTGTCGTCGTCTCCATCACGTGTTGTATCTGGAGTAGTTAAAAGAGCACTACAACTTTTGCATCTTCTTTCTTTTCCTTTAGACTTTGTCGACTGTGGTACACAATTAGCTGATCTACTACGTTTTTTGTCACAAATTGAATTACATGTATCTCTAGATATAAAATCAGTGTCTGTACATTTATTTGACATTTGCTTGTGTGTACCATTGATTGGTATGCAACAAGTACTTTTCACTGCTGTTTGTACTCTTTTCGGTTTAAATGATACTTCAGATCCAGTATAATTTAAACTAGCTGTTTGTAGTTCTGTACTTTCTACCGAGTCTTCAACTTTAGAGTCACAGCATAAATTGAATGGGCTCTTTCTGGGGTCGGGAAGACATTTGGAGACAGCGCTTATAGTAGAACAGGAACATATTTTGCAAATATTACTCTCTTTTTGTCTTTTATGTCCATCTGACAGGCAATTTCGAACTGAAGGATCATCAAACCAAGCACTTTGTTGCGTTACGTTAGATTTAGTTTTCTTAGCCTTATCATCTTTTGAGCAATAACAGGTACCCTTTTCTTTTTCACTTTTGCGACTTTCATGACTTTCAGCCGCATTGCAACAGGTCATAATATATTTTTCATCACTATCTATATCATCTATTGTTGATGGATTTTTCCTTTCAGTCTTTACAGTAATCACTTGTTTTTCCTCTTCGATAGTACCATCTTGTTTTAAGACCCTTGTAACTCGAATTATCTCTTTAAATTTGGTCTCAAAAAATCCAAGTTCACCCGTATATGGGCTTTCAGACTGACATGGTTGAAGTTTAGTGACACTACGTTTTACAACAGTTGAACACGGAACAGAAGATATGCTAGTTATTGGTTTACCGCACGGTTCTTTTTCTATAGACACCGTAGCACATGGTTCCCGAACCTTAGATATTTTACATGGTATCATGTCATAAGAAGGTTCACCACAGGTATCACATGGAATTGCTTCTTTAGATATTTGTGTAGTCTCACCACATACACTTTCTTTTGGACTTGCTCTTGTGCTACAAAAGCTACACACCGAAGGATGTGCTATTTCATCAAGCTTTTCTCTAGCTGAGGTGCAAATTTGAATAAATGTATCCATACTTGAAGAAATGAGACCATCGCGCTCACACTGTTTTGACAAATCTATAACTTCACTTAAATGTGCAACCAGTATTTGTAAGCGTTCCTTATTTTCTACTATCGCGCGATGGCAAGGTATTTCTCTCTTTGCCTGAAAATGACATGGCAATTCTTCTTCATACTGCCACTTGTCTGCTACTGATTGGCAAGGCATTCTTTCTTGACCAAGAATTTCTTTTAAAGGTTTTTCTACTGGTCCATATTCACATGGAAATCCTTCTTGACATGATAAATCAACTTTAAAATCTTCTTCTTTTTTATAAAGTTTGATAGGTAAGTGTTTAGAGCATTTACATATTTCCATTTCTTCTACTGGTTTTGTTTCTCCGCATATAGAACATTCACATACTGGTATTTCTGGCTTTGGTGGCGAAGGTGCTTTCTTTTTCTTAACAACTTTAGGTAGTTCCTGTGGCACTTTCTCTATATGTTTTAGCTTCTCGGCAGCGGCTACCTTTTTCATTTTGAGCTCTTTAAATCTTTTCAATCTAAATGTTTCTTCTCTTTCTCTTTCATCTAATTCAGTTGCGATATATTTAATTGTTGCAACTACTTTTGGTATTATTAACTTCTGCAAGACATTTTTTTTCCTGTGAATAATAAATATTGGTTAAGCAAATCAGTTTAGTAGTATGAAAATTCATTACCAGCCATTGGTGAACTCACCCTTCTATCATCTTTATTCATTAAAGCCATGCAATAATATTAAATCGAAATTGTAATTACTAATGTTATAACCGTTTTAATTATATAGATACTTTAGATAATGATAAAAATTCACAAAATTTTAAGACAACGTTTATTAAGGGTCAAATGTCAAATCAAATGCATAACAATATACATAGAATACTATATTATTATGTCTCATTCAGTTAAAAATACAATAAGTTCCAACAAAAATTAGAATTAAGTAATTTTCGAAGATAAAATAAGCAATAAAATTGTCTTCTATGTCACTTTAACCAATATAATTCTTTTTCAAAGATTTGTACGTAATCGAAACATTGCGACGCAATTGACGCTAGTTTAGCATAAGTTGCTAAGTTCATGTAACATCTAATATCAGATGGTTTCTGATTTAGCGTTGATGTTGTCTCTGAAATGATTCGTTCGATGTTCGAAGGAAAATCCTATGTAGTTCTGGCTCTCTTTTGTAGATTCAACAAAGAATATACATTTTTTTAGTTTTGTTGCAGAACTTGTCTTTTGAATAATATATTTACTTTGAAGCTACCAAATTTAGTAAAAAAAAAAACTCTTAATTGTTCAGTTTACTTGCATCTTTTGTTATAGAAAAGAGTTCATGTAATATCAAATCAATAATTTCAAAACTATATCCTGTAATTTCCATGAGATTGATTGAAGATATTAAACCTTCATTACTATTGAATTCATTTATAATACAACTATTATTACCATATTCAGTTATATCATCAAAAAAATTACTTTCCACTGAACTACTTGGTGTCAAAATTGTACGGTCTGTTGCTAAATATCTGCCAAATACACCGGAATTTATTTTCACAGAATTTATAAGACTAACTGGATTGTTTTCTTTCCGGAAGGTGTCGTCTACAAGTACCATCATTGTATCTTTCTTGGATCTATATAACTTATGTCTAGAAGCATTAAAGGGGGCATACGACTTAAGTTTTCTTTTACTGCTCTTTGCACATATTTTGCTAAAATCATCAACTTCGATATCACTTGCCATACGAGCCTTTATATCTTTAGCGGTTTGTAATAAATCTTCAAACTTAGCACCTCTTACTTTTTTCTTAGCTATATATCTCAGTACACCAATTAGTTCATTTAGTTCTTCTTTAATTTGTTGTGAATGTGTTTCGTGATGACATTTATCTTTCGGTTTATATTTTTCTTGAATATTTAAAGGAAATTTATAAGATTTGTTTCTCTCACTTCTTTGTTTGATCTCTTTACATGTTTTACATAAACGATCTTGCTTCACACTGTTTGTTTTATCTCCCCATGATGGAATCACAAATTGGTTCTTTGAAATGTTTCCTGCGATCATATGTTCTTCTTGTAACGGCTTACAACAAATATCATTTACAGGATCAAATTCAAACTGCCAAGAAACTTTAGGAACCACTTGTTTGATCATTGGTTCTTTTACTGTTTGTTTATCCTCAGGTTGTTCTTCAGTTAATTTTAGCTTAGATTCTTCTTGTTTTTCTTTCATTTCTTTTTTCCGTTTTATCATTTTCAATCTATGTATATCGTCTCTTTCCATTTCATCTAACTCTGCTCGTATAAATGATATAGTTGCTTTTGACTTTGGTATCACGATATTCTTCAAAATATATTCTTTCCTGAAAACATTGTTTTATTTAGAAACTGTTCTTTTTATCTGGCTGCCAACCTCTCAGTTATAATTCTATTTAAGCGCTGCTAGTAAGTTGCTAGCAAATTTACTCTGTTAAGCTTGCATTTTAACAAAATTTGCTTGACTGCTATAACGGTGGGTCAGTGTTTACAGTAGTTGCTTCGGAAACTTGATGTTCTCGGTCCAATTGCCACCTGGGACAACTATAAGTGCGAACCAGAGATTGTTATTCTGACTCCGTAATAAGTAGTATAATGTTTGTGTCCTTGAATCACATGTGTTATAAAGGCTATTGCGGGCGGTGTTCAAAAAAAATCTTTGATTCAAACAACTTTATATATTAATATATAAATAGTGTTTATTTTTTATTTTGTTTGGAGTTCGATTTCTGACAAAATCTCATAAAACTGTTGTATTTAATGAATTTTTGTTTGCATGCGTTTCTATAATAAGACTGAACATATTTAAATGATAACATGCTTACAAGTACGTTGAAAGACGTGGGATAAACAGCGGTGCCCTGGTGGCAAGTCGAGTAAATCTACTTTGTACAGTTTGCAAGCGGTACCAGATTCAAGATGCAGTATGAACGAATACGGTGCTCGCATACGTCATAATTGGTCGTATAGACATGTAAACCCTAATCGTATTTTAAGTGATAGGTAGAGCCGAATGAATTTAAAAGACAATGTAGTCGACTATGTACTTTCTACAAGTGTTTTAAAGTTTAATTAAAACAAGTATAAAACTAAACTACCTAAGATAAAATAGCAACTCATATAAAGACCAATCTGTAAATAAATATCTACTTTCTAAGCCTTTATGGTGTTAACTTACATATAATTAATCAATTTTAAATCTAAGTCATGTCATAAACCAGTAATCGACTCCCAGTCCTCAATTAGATAGAAAGGTGAGTCCATCAGTACGCTAATGTTCAAACTAATTAAAATAAAATAGGCGTAACTATTATATACGCCCGCAGTTTTAACCGCGTCACTCTGCTCCAGTGGGTCGTAGCGTGATATTTTGCAGCCTATATGTTAATCCAGCTTATAAGCTATCCGCGTGAAAACTTTCAGCCAAATCCCTTCAGTAGTTTTTGCGTTAAAGAGTAACAAACATTCATCCACACATTCTTACAAACTTTCGAGTTTATAATACCTATTAGTAGGAATTAGGACTTTTTCGGGTCTCAATTTACTCGTATCATATTTTCTAGGCCTCAGAAGCATAAAAACAGATGTACTTATCTTCTGAAGCATTTGGTCGTAAGTGGCAGTTTACAGTAATATAAAGACAAATACGACGAATGTTTCTGACGTGTAATGGCACATCCAAACGTATGCATTAGAGCTCTAGATATGTACTACAAAAAGAAGATTAAAGGCGGAAACATATTGTTAAAACGCGACGCGACCAGAATCACACTAGAGATGTTATATTAGGGAAATTTTAATGTAATCCCATTATTGAATATATTAGTTATCGTTTATTATGATACCATACCTATTACTGGGTGTTAGTCAAATATTAGTGAACCGATTCATTATTAGCTACTCTATCTAATATTATACCTGCGTTTATTCTCCATAATAATTAATATGAAATACAAGATTCTCGCGAATATGCACTTTAATTATTTTATTCACGTACGCCTATTACAAGAAGTGAATCGGTGATTAAATTTTCCTTCATACTTTAACAGGCGAGTGAGTGCGATGACCGAGGTCGGCAAATAGTACCTATAGTATAGATTAGCGAGACGAGTCGCCTATTACGCTTCCCTATTATTTGACTGATACCTGGTAACATATTACTCGCCTAACCTAATATTAATATACATGGGTTGTATTATAATACCTGTACCTATTACGAATATATTAGTCACATAATATATCTAAATCACACTATGAACACGTCGCGTCGGGTCACGTCGGGTCTTCATAGTGTGATTCTGGTCTATAGAAAACAATACATTTGATTCGACTCAACACGCGTAGCATTTCATCAGGTGGCGTCGAGTTTTAAAAATATGTTTCCGCCTTAATATCGTCGGTGATACAATATCGCGTAAGTGACAATGTATACTCTATACTCATATATAAATATAGCTAATATATAAATATAGCTGAAGAGTATGTTTGTTTGAATGCGCTAACCTCAGGAATCTCAAGGTTTAATTAAAATAAACCTTTCAGTGTTAGATAGCCTATATATCGAAGAAAGCTATATGCTATATTTTATAAAGAAGGTCCAAAGGAAACGAGAGCAACGCGGGAAAAATCCCGCCCGCATGAATCTAGTCACTACATAGTATAAAACAAAGTAGCTCCCCGCTGTCTGTCTGCACCTATGTATGCTTAGATCTTTAGAACTACGCAACGGATTTTGATGCGTTTTTTTAAATACATTGAGTGATTCAAGACGAATGTTTATATGTATAATATATCAGCATTACACCCGACGATGCGACGCTGGGGCGGGTTGCTAGTACTATATAAAGCTGAATAGATTGTTAGTTTGGTTGAACGCGCTAATCATAGAAACTACTGGCCCGATTTGAAAAATTCTTTCAGTGTTAAATAGCCGATTTATTGAAGAATGTATGTAGTACATAGTATGTAGTTTCTATGGGAATTGGGAATGTAAGCGCGCTTGGAAGCTACTTAATAAAATTTGTTGATACAAACACATACATTTACTATTAGACCATTCATTGCTACTACCATTATGTAAGGCGTATTAGTATCTAGCCATTTATATATTAATACGTGTAGCAAAAACGATGCACCTACGCCTTTTTACGTCCTCCCGACCCTTAGTTTGTAAAGAACCATCCGATGCCCTGACCCGAAGTCCGAGAGGCCCGCGAACTGTAAAGTAGAGCGACAGTTGCACAAAACCCCCTAAAATACTAAAAGTCATAATGCCTCAATCTCATCGCCAGCGACCGCCCTGAGCGCCTTGACTCTTGCACAGGTTGCTTAGTTTGTAGTTTTTTAAGGCTGGAGCTCTGCTCGCCTTTATGCGCGGTGAAGTAGCAGAAGTTTCGTGTCTAGCTACGTATGTCCGTCCGAAAAAAAAGGGTTTTTACAAAAATTGTGCATACTTTATTATACAGGTAGTTTATCTAAATATAATAATAGCTTATTATTATTATTATTTATTTATTTATTATTATTACATAATAGTGCTTAACCTTAGTGTAATATATAGGTCCACAAAACTGTTCTAAACAGTTGACGCGCGCAGTTTCTCCCACGTAACTCCCGTTCCCGTGGGAACTTCACAATTGCCCAGTAGTTTCTGATATTAGCGCGTCTACGCAAACAAACAAACTCTTAGCTTTACCTATATATTAGTTCCCGTGGGAACATCATAATAAAATATAGCCCATAGCCTTCTTCCATAAACTGGCTATCTAACTCTGATAAGAATTTTTCAATTTGGACCAGAAGTTCCTGAGATTAGCTCGTTCAAACAAACAAACTCTTCAGCTTTATATTATATACGGAGTTATTTTCAAAATATAAATACTACTCTTGTAAGATTTTAATTGAAATTAACTGATTTGATGATATTAAACTGATAAAGATTAATATTATTATGTTGATAAAATTCTTTGGCAAATAACTAATTATTAAGTACCAATTCTTTGCGTTTTTATACTCGTGATAATTTCTCAACGAAATGTCCGATTGGATTATAACAAAAAGTATTTTACTTCTATACCTACACTTAAATACCCTTGATAACATAATTCTTAATTTGGATAAGGATTAATATTACGATACACATTAAACGTAGTTTCTTTCTGCAGACGATTTAATATTTTTTATGAACATAAAAGCCGTTATTGTGACTACACTATGATAGTTAGATAGGTATGTGCTCTCGCGGATTTTGTAGATCTTAATAAGACCTGCAAACCCGTAGTACATAATTTTGTTCTATTGTCAATAGTTTATGCAGCGCACGCATAAATAGGTTTTCGATGTTACAAAATCGCGATTTTATTACTGATCCCTAATTTTTTATGAAAAAAAAATATTACCTATAACCTTCCTCGATAAAAAGACTATCCAACACTAAAAGATTTTTTGAAATCGGACCATTAGTTCCTGAGATTAGCGCGTTCAAACAAACAAACTCTGCAGCTTTATAATATTAAGTAAAGATATAGATGTCACCGGAAAATTATACGAATCGTCAGTTGATTAACTTTCGTGCCATACCTATTATTGCCAGTTTTAGTGAACGCGCATCATTTTTATTTTAGAGTTAGATATTTACTTAATAATTTATGAAACTATGCTTCTGTTTTGTAACAAAACAAAAAAATTCAACTTCAACAAGTCCTGTTGAACTCCATTGGTTTCAACAATCATATGATTGGTGATCAACAACCTCGTTAGTTTATTAACTAACCAGAAAGATGATCATTTCATGATTCGTATTATTTTTCAATGACGTAGATAAACCTTCCTCTTGAATCACTATCAATTAAAAAACCGCGCAATCAAAATCTACAGACAGACAACGAGAAGCGACTTTGTTTGATACTATACCTAGTAGGGATTTTAATTGTCACACTCACTTATTAGCTGCTCTGTTAGCCTCCTCGACTTGTAAGAACATGGCTCTAAGCTGGACCGCGATGATCATCTTGTTGAGTAGACTGAACCACTGGTTCTTGGCATCTAGAATGGCCTGACCTCCTTTCTCTATGCCTAAATGAGGATACGGGTCTTTTCCACTCTAAAAATAATTAAAGATTATATATTTAAATCATCATCATCAGCCCGTATAACGTCCACTGGTGAACATTGGCCTCTTAACGAGGGAGGGTATTTGCCATGGTCACCACGCTTGGCAGGCGGGTTGGTGACCGCAGTATTATGTGGTACCACATCAGGGAACACTGCTGCCGGTTCCATGATATACGATTATTATAGATGAAGTTATAATAATCGGCACCAACGGCTTAACGTGCTTTCCGAGGCACGGAGGGTAGTCCCTCAACCAACCAGACCCGGACAGAAATAGTAGAATTTACACAAAGATTTTCTGTCCGGCGTGGGAATCGAACCCACGACCTCCATGATATAAAGCGAGCCAAACACCGCTACGCTACGGAGGTTGTCGTATGACAACCTCCGGAGCTATTGATGAATGATGATGATGATATATTTACAAGGGCACATGTTTATCTTAACATTATCTATACTACTATATAAAGCTGAAGTGTCTTTGTTTGTTTGCTTAAACGCACTAATATCAGGAACTACTGGTTCGATTTTTTTAACTATACCACGCAGACGAAGTCGTGGACACAAGCTATAACTTAAACCTTTTAACGGGCAGAGGGAATATAGAACCCATCTTAACCCCGACGCAAAGACGGGGTGTTATAACTTTGACGTGTCTGTGTGTGTGTGTGTGTGTGTCTTTATGTGTGTGTGTGTGTGTGTCTGTGTGTGAGTGTGTCTGTGTGTGAGTGTGTCTGTGTGTGAGTGTGTCTTTGTGTGTGTGTGTGTGTGCGCGTGTGTGTGTGCGCGCGTGTGTGTGCGTGTGTGTGCGTGTGTGTGTGTGTGTCTGTGTGTGTCTGCGTGTGTGTGTGTCTGCGTGAGTGTGTGTCTGCGTGAGTGTGTGTCTGTGTGTGTGTCTGTCTGTGGCATCGTAGCTCCCGAGCGGATGAACCGATTTTGATTTTGTTTATTTTGTTTGAAAGGTGAATTCATTAAAATCCATCAAGCCGTTCAGGCTGCAGAGCGTGCCAAAAAATTAAACATACATACATAAATACTCTCGAAAAACAAAACCCTCTTTCTGGCGCAGTCGGGTAAAAACATACTTACATCTTTAGGGATAATAAGTCTCAGTTTTACACCAGCAACACTTTTATTAGCGATGTTGACGGTACACCGAGCCTGAAAACAAAAAAATTCAATCATAAACGTAACTTGTAAAAACACGCTAAGTCCATTATCAGCAGCCCGTATATCGTCCACTGCTGAACACGGGCCTCCTCCCAAAGGAGGGTATTTGCCATAGTCACCACGCTTGGCAGGCGGGTTGGTGACCGCAGTATTATGTTGTACCACACAAGAAAACGCTCCTGCCCGTTTCTTGATATACGATTATAATAGATGATGTAATAACAACGGGACCAACGGCTTAATGTGCTTTCAGAGGCACAGAGGCTAGTCCCTCAACCGATCAGACCTGGAAAGAAATCTTAGAATTTACACTGTCTGGCGTGCAGATCGAAACCACGACCTCCGAGATATAAAGCGAGCCAAATACCGCTACGCTACGGAGGTTGTCAAGTTTGTTTTGTAGATCATATAATAAAATTGTGCTAATCATATTTAATCACTACCAAGTTTTTTGTAATCATGTAGTAAGCCGCTTAATATATCGTTATTCGCGTTATAAAAACTGATTCAAAAATATTACATCAACTAGGCCCCGACGAGATTCGAACTCGTGATCTCCTGTTTACTAGACAGGCGCTTTAACCAACTAAGCCACGGCGCCTTCGATATTAACTACAAAATAGTGGCTTGAAAGAATATTAAGTTAAATGATTATCTGATTAGTATAATCACCTGATTCAATATGTTGGATACATATTGAATCAGGTGATTATACTAATCAGATAATCATTTTATTTAATATTCTTTAGTAATATAATAAAAACACCAAGTAAAGCGCGGTTTAACTTGGGTTTTTTTTGGACGGACATATAGATATATAATAATATATATTTATATATATGTAGTTAGCCACGAGGTTTTTATTACTTCACCGGACATAAAGGCTAGCTGAGCTAAATAAATAAAAAAGCCAGCCTAGATAAATGGTTTAAAAGTACAAACTAATAACTAAAAAGAAATTAAAATGATTATAGTAATCTAAACCAATATGTATCCGTACCAGGAGTTTTATACATGTGGTTAAAGATAAACGCGGCGTTTTGAATAAATAATTTAGTAGTACTTTTTTTTCGGATGGACATACGTAGTTAGCCACGAGGCCTTTGCTTCTTTACCGGGCATAAAGGCGAGCAGAGCTCCAGCCTTAATAAATGGTTTAAAAACTACAAACTAAGCAACCTGCGCAAGAGGGGCCCTATGGGGCTTGGACCTCGGCTCAGGGCGGTCGCTGGCGATGAGATTGAGGGATTATTATTTTTAGGTGTTTTCGGGGAGCTTCGTGCAACTGTCGGTCTACTTTACAGTTCGCGGGGAGTAGTAGTAGTGACCGCCTTTAGGGCCGCTGTAGTGGCATTAGTAGCCGCTGTAGTGAGTCTAGGCTCTCTGAACTGAGTCCCACAGGGGGCGCCCTCTTGCGCAGGTATTGCTTAGTTGGTAGTTTTGAAACCATTTGTTTGAAATAAGAGAATATAAAATTAATTAATTAAGATTTTAATTAATTAATTTTTATTACATATAATACACAATTACATACATATAATATTAAAAACCTACATAATAATATATAATATAAATGATAATATGTAACGCGATATCTCTAGAGACCATTCTGAGTTAGAAAGTATTCTCTTACCATATTTTTAAAAATATATAACGATTTCGATCTTTAAGGGTAAAGCAGAAATTTCCACACTTTTGCGGGGTCTCCGTTTTGGACAGAGTCGTGAATGTGCTGGCGTTGTGCATCCCTACACACCTTATTGCAACGATTTCTAATGCAAACATACTTGTTTCGTTTGCTATCCGATTTATGCATTTTTAGTTGGGACTTGGCTGATATTTTTTTAAGAATTAACTTTTTATATCATCAGTAAGCCATGGCGCTTGTAGATGTTTTACCTTAATGAGGCGTACTGATGCATGCTTGTCGTAAAGAGCAATCATTTTCTCAGTGAACAAATCGACCTTTTCATTAATGTTAGTAGCTGTCAGAAGTGGCGTCCAGTCAATGCAGTTGGCATCCTCTAGAAGATGACACAGATTCATTCTACCAAAATTGCGCTGCGATACAGTTTTAGGTTTTGGCTTCGGTGGCCGGATTTTATACGAAAGATGAGGTCGTGATGAGAGAATGCGTCGGCTGAACACTGACCGTGCTTAGCGACATGTTGCGAAGAGGAAACAAACATAAGGTCAAGAAGTGAAGGGACAGAGTTGTCCGGCGTGAGCCAACGAGCGGGAGGGGCTCGTTGGCGTGGTGGGAAACGACCTCTCGCTGCCGACCATCATCTCAAAGGTGGTCCAAAGCGAGAGTTCGTGGGAGGCGGTTGCATCCTTCTGTAGACTAATAATGTCACAGAAGGAGGCCGCGGAGTGGGAGAGGGAAGAAGATCCCTCCGCCCACGGCAGACAACGTGTTGTCTGTTGGCGGCGGGCCGAAACCTGCCCTAGGCTCGGCCTCGGGGAGTTTGGCACGTGGGCCCCGCTCCCTTTGAGGCCGACCCATGAGGAGTAGGGACGCCTTCACACTCCGGGCGTCCCTATAACTGGGCAAATGGGCCACAGTTAATGTGGCCCAGGAGATCCCGCGGCGCCATATTGGCCGCGAGTGCCGGCAAGGGGCCGGATTGCTTCATGCGTACCCGGCCCCCGCCAACGACGGATCGAAGGAGTGTCTGGGGGTTTTAGTGGTGTAGGGTCCTCTCCTCGTGGTTTAAGTAAACATACCACCGCTATGGAAAGGGCGAGTCCCACATATCCCGCCGCCAGCGCCCGGATACGCAGCAGCGGCGGCGGTGGGAATGCGTAAAAGCATTTCCCCACGGACAACAAAAAAAAAGTGTACGGACATTTACCAAGCCTGTTAAGCACTAGTCGGCTAGATGAACGATCATGTTCAGCCAGTTCAGATTACCTATATAATTTGTAACATAGTCAATGTTTTTTTTTTAAAGATTACTGGCGTAGTTTTGTTTCCTACTAGTATAGGTACTTGTTAACCTCTCGTACTAAGCTAAGCTAAAATGCTTGTGTTACGGGTGGGTTCACTTCGGTAGTGCAATGGGTAGGGTTCAAACCGGCGACCTCAAGATCACAAGTCCGACGCCATAGCCATTGGGCTACGGCCACTTAAATATTGGATTCAGAACTTATTTTTGTTTGGTGAAACTACTTAATTGATTTATACCAATATAATAATATTTCTATATGCCAAGCATAGATTTAGTACCTTGTAAGTTAGATTAGACTAGGTTCCCTAACTGTCATTCACGTAGGAATTTCATCATTTAATATAGCTTATATTACTCCAGGATAAAGTAGATTTATAATAGTGAAAGTTTTCATATCGGGTCCGTACTTCCTGAGACTAGCGCGTTCACGTAAACAAACAAACTTTTCAGCTTTATACTATGGGTGTAGATAAGCTATTTTTAGTTGTATTTGTTGTCCTATTATTGTTACGTATTGAGATCTATATTACTTTACTTTTTTTCTCCACGTAACTTATAAGTGACATAGATAAAAAATAAAAAACAAAATTCAAATAACCCATTTTTTTTTCAATTTGATTATTGTCAAAGTGACATTTCTCATAGCATTAGCGATGCCCTGAGCCGTGGTCCTAGCCCATTAAGGGTGCCCTCAGACATATGCCTCAGCCATGGCCCTATATGTAAAAATATTGTTTAAAGACGTGCTTCTTTCTATAGAGCTAAATTATATTAAGATTTTAATTATAGAATTAATTATTGTTATTACTATACATATGATGTGATATTAGACTGACAGGCAGACCATTAGCTAATCCGCAATAGATTTAAGTTGCGATATTTTGTATTTAATTATATTAATGATATTTCATTGTGTATTGACAAGTGCAAGTGTATGTAAATACCTAAGTGCTGAATATATATCGTTTAATTCGTTTAATTCAAATAAGATTTTGTTATTTGATCCCGTCGAAATGTTTAAACAATTTCAAACTATCAGCGTTTTGGTTTAAAATCCTAACTAATTGGCAATGACAGCTCATTGCTAAAATCGGTCAGTACCTACTAAAAACTAATAAAAAAATGTTTTATTATAGTTGAATGACTGAATCGATGATTAATGAATTTATATTTGGCATTTAATTTGCGTTTTACATTCTCTTGATGGTTTTTTTGACATAAATGCTAAGATGATTGAAATGCACCTAAAAAAATAGCATTTTTTCCATGCAAAATATTTAACCCCAAACGCCATGCTTAGTAAACAACATGTGTGAAAGTCGTGGTAATTTGTTCAGTTGAAACTAAGTATTTCAATTGATTTTTAAGTCATTTTTTTCACCTTTTAGACCGAAGGCGCCGTGGCTTAGTTGGTTAAAGCGCCTGTCTAGTAAACAGGAGATCACGAGTTCGAATCTCGTCGGGGCCTAGTTTATATAATTTTTTGATACTGTTTATGCATTATTTTAATACAAGTATTTGTTACTATAGTCTGTGACTTAATTTTAAAATAACTGCTGCAAGATTATAGTTTCTCGGTTTCACCTGCATAGCTCCCATTCCCGTGGAAACTTCATAATTAAATATAGCCCATGTTACTCCTGAATAATAAAACTTTCTAATAGTGAATTTTTTTTTGAAATCGGCCCAGTAGTTCCGAAGCCTATTCCATGTAAAACAGACAGTAAAATGTTTCCTCTTTACAAAATTATGACAAACTAAAGATTGTTTACTAGTTGCACCCCGTGGTTTTACCCGCGTTACTCTGCTCCAGTGGGTCAGTGCGTGATGTTTTGTAGCCTATATGTTATATAAATATGAAAATTACAGCCAATTCCGTTCAGTAGTTTTGGCGTGAAAGAGTAACAAACATGCATCCATCCAACCATCCATACTTACAAACTTTCGCGTTTATAATATTAGTAGGATGAATAACTGCTGCCTCCTTCTGTAAGCAAGTTATGTCACAGAAGAAGGCCGCGGAGCGGGAGAGGAAAGAAGATCCCTCCGCCCACCCGCTCCGCAGACGGCGCGCGGCGTGTTGGCCGTTGGCGGCGGGCCGAAACCCGCCGCCTACCGCCCTAGACTCGGCCTCGGGGAGTGGGGCACATAGGCCCCGCTCCCTTCGAGGCTGACCCATAAGGAGTAGGGACGCCTCTACACTCCGGGCGTCCCTATAATTGGGCAAATGGGCCACTGTAAGTGTGGCCCCGGAGATCCCGCGGTGCCATACTGGCCGCGGGTGCCGTCGGGGGGCCGGATTGCTTATGCTTATTACAGCGGATCGAAGGAGTGTCCAGGGGGTTTTAGTGGTGTAGGGTCCTGTCTTCGTGGTATGAGTTTAGCATACCACGCTATGGAGAAGGCGAGCTCCACATATCCCACCGCCAGCGCGCAAATACGCTGCAGCGGCGGTGGAAATGCGTCAATGCATTACCCCCTAAAAACATAAAAAAATGGTTGAATAAATGACTATGAATAAGTTAGGTATGCTGAATTCCACCCCATTCCAATTATCTTTGTATCAATTACATGACGATGACGTGTCATTGGCATAACAACTCGCATACCTACTATTAATCGCAGTTGGTTGATAAGATATTAGGTATAATATGATTACATTAATAACATATGATTAAACAATACAAAATGTATATCTCAAGATTTATAGGTACCTATTATAAGTAGGTACGTAAAATAATTAAAATGATAGTGATCTTGGTATTGTTTTTTCAACATAGTCCTGTTTCACCGATTTTTAAGAATATTAAAGCAAAACTTCACTAAAAAATACATCATTCCTCCAAGGTCCAAGTCCCACTCGGAGACCCCATGCGCTTAGCTTGTAGTATATAAACCATTTATTAAGGCTAGAGCCCTGCTCGCCTTTATACTCGGTGAAGTAATTAAAGAATCATGGCTAACAACATACGTGCGTCAGAAAAAAAAATATAACCGTGCGGCGTACGGCTAGTTTATTGTATTATCTACTAATTGAATATAATATATATTGATACAGGTGATTATACCAATCTGATAATCATATACCTACCTAATTTAATTTGATAATAATTATTTTAAGCCACTATTTTGTAATTAATATCGAAGGCGCCGTGGCTTAGTTGGTTAAAGCGCCTGTCTAGTAAACAGGAGATCACGAGTTCGAATCTCGTCGGGGCCTAGTTGATCAATTCTTTTGATGTTTTTTGTTTTTAACACGGCCAACTTGCCCCTCGCTCATGCTTGCCCCACTTGTTCCATGCGTCTTTCATTCAAAGGCAAAATAGATGTCCCAAACAAACTTAGCCACCTCTTCACACCCCCTTAGAGGTTATATTTCTTAAAATCCCGTTCTAGGGAACACCTACATCATAAAAGAAACCGATTAAGGAATTAAGACTTCTAGCATTTATAGTTTCTTAGATATCTTAATAAAATATATACTTATATTATGAATAGGAAAGATTTGATTGTTAATTTGTATTCAATAGGCTCCGAAACTACTTGACCTATTTGAAAAATTCTTTCACTGTTGGGAAGCTACACTATCCCCGGATGACATAGGCTTTATGTAATTATAAAGATCCCACGGGAACGGGAGTTACGCGGGTGTAACCGCGCGCGAGAAGCTAGTTTTATATATATGTACCTGTAGATAGATAAGTTGATATTACCTGAACGAAATAAACGATGTTTATTCAGCACTTAGGTACACTTATATGCACTTGTAGGTACTTGTCAAGAAAATTTAAAATGCATATAAAATTTATTATAATACATACATACATACATAAGCTCACGCCTGTTTCCCAGCGGGGTAGGCAGAGACAATGGACCTCCACTTGCTACGATCCCTACACACATCTTTCGCTTCATTCACTCTCATAACATTCTTCATACAAGCACGTCGGTTTAGGGTGGATCTTATTTGACCTTTTGCGAGGATGTCTCCGATTAATAATAAATAGGTAACATTTTCTATTAAATTATATTTAAATTTATTTCAGGGGTGCTAGAAGTAGGTACTACTACCTACTATAAAATACTAGCTGACCCGACAGACGGTGTCCTGTCTTAACTAAAACTCTATATTAAATTAAACTGTTAATACTTATCAAGCTTGATAGCTCTGAATTAACCGTTATCACTAGAGATGGGCCGACTATAGTATTTGCCGACTAACCGACTAGCCGACTAATCGGTTCTCAAAATGCCGAATAGTCGGCCGACTAATCGGCAATGCCGATCATTTTAATACCTTCTTGTTGGAGGTATTCGGGCTTTTTCGTCATCACTCGGCTTAGACATCGCGCGGCCGCTGAGCTTAATTACTGACTGATTAATACATTCCTATGTTGTAAAGACTGTAACTTTAGATAACTACTCTAAGTTATGTTTATAAATTATAAAACAAGTACAAATTATTTGTTTTATTTCATTTGTTATGCGCCGATCATAATCGGCATATTTTGCCGAATAGTCGCCGACTAGTCACCGACTACAAACGATGCCGAATAGTCGGCTTTCCCGACTAGTCGGTGGCTAGTCGGCCCATCTCTAGTTATCACCACTAAGGCCCGCTTGCGCGTAGCGCCGGGTTATTTAAATAAATACAGAGTTAGTTAACTCTGAGTTAAATAATTAACTTTTTAACCCCAATATTACGTTGCATCATTCAAAACTAACTCCGAGTTAGTTAACCTGAAATTTTTTATTTTAAGATGGAAAATGTGATTTGCTGAACTTAATGAAGTACTGAACTAAATCAGTGGACTACTGCATTGAGCCAAAAGATATACTTCATTCATTTCTTTTTACTGACACATTTTGCGCATGTCTAATGGAAACATAGCGACCTTTTATGTAATCTTACCAAAGATGAATGAGTGAATGAAGAATGGAATTTGTATGTCTATCTCTTTTCCTCTACACTCCTTCCCATATGACTCTCGTATTTCGAATGAATATGACATGGCATTTTACTTCATCGTTTGTCGTGTGAATTTAATGGTATTTTGTGCGGATTTGAATATATTTTTAACTTAAAATGGAAAACAACCGCGTCTACGTGCTCCAAATTTTACCACTACTAGTGACACTTTAATGTGATATAGTGACTAAATATAAACACATTATAGGTATAGAAAATAAACAAACCGATGGGGTTAATGAAATGCCTGGTCTCTTTGCGAGTTACAATGATCACATCTTTCTGCAACTCTTCTATTAAAAAAGTCCGAGCTTATGTAATCAATGATCTCTTCATCATCATCAGACAATAAAAAATCATTTATCATTGTTCAGAAGTTGACATTACAAACCTGGAGTTAGTAATTTAATCCTCCATCATGGGTGGGTTAAAAATTAAAAAAAAGGGTTAGTTCAAAATTATTTGTGGAGCAAGACGTATTGATCATATTTTAACCCCGTGTTAGCAACTAACCCTGAGTTATTAAGATAACTCTGGGTTAAATAAGGGTGACGCAAGCAGGTTAATATACATAATATTATTCTGTCAATGTTATGTCAAACGCCACAAGATTATATTAAAAAGTTTATATTGTCAAAAGGTAAGCTAACATTAGAATATTTATAATGGTGGTTAGGTATTTTTAAATTTTCTAATTATCTGCGCTATTTATAACTTATTTCTTTCATAAGAACCTCTCTCTACTGTCAATTTTATTATACAACCTAACAATATTCTCCTGACTTTCATCTCCGGTTCGTCCACTTAGGTAGCTAGTGAAAGATTGCAGGTTAGCTAGGCGATGTGCCCCTGCCTCTATCCTGTGATCCAACGATTGTAGGCCGTGCCAGCGATCACTTCCTCTTATATTCATAAACCCGACTTATATATCAGTGGTACCACTGGGTCGTGGTCCTAACCCCTGAAGGGTGTCAGGTGTGTGTCACTTAATAGTAAGCTTTTAGCAAAATTCTATATTGATCCACTAAAACCTATAATAATGAATATGAACTTAAACTCATTATAAGTAGAGGAATTAATCACAAGCTGACGGACGGAGTAATTTGTCTGTAATATCCTACAATTTGCTACCTGCTAGTTAAGTATCTAGTTTAATTCATAGAATAAGAATAGTTGTGTAACATTGTGATTCTGACAGTTACAAGTGTATGTAAACACCTAAGTGCTGAATAAATTTATTATTTCATTATTATTACACACAACAAAAAAAGAATTAGTGAAATCGACCCCGCCGTTCACGCGTGATGCCGTGACTAAGGAAAATAGGTATTCATTTTGATATACATACATAGATTAATTACGCGAGTGGTTTCGCCCGCGTAGATCTCAATTCCATGGGAACTTCATCATTAAATAAATCCTATATTACTTCTAGATAAAGTAACTTTATAATGGTGAATACATTTTTGAAATCGGTTCAGTAGTTTCAGAACCTATTCACATGCAAGCAGACAAATCTTTCTCCTTTATAATATTAGTAGGTATGTATCTAAAGAGAAACATTCCATAGAAAAAAAAACAAATCAAAATCAAAAGAAAAGCAAATTTAATATATTAATCAAAAATATTATATCAACTAGGCCCCGACGAGATTCGAACTCGTGATCTCCTGTTTACTAGACAGGCGCTTTAACCAACTAAGCCACGGCGCCTTCGACAAAAGTGTTGAAATAACCATTGTGTATTTGAAACTATGCCAAGAAAATATGTCATTCTATTTTCGTAAGCCTAACTAGTTATCCATGCATTTTTTAAATTATTATTCTCCTAAAGTATTGATTCTATATAAATAATAATTAACTGTTTACATGATTCAGTAGATTTGGAATAAAATTCGAATAATTTTTATTGCAATATTTCACCTAATAACTTCTTACAGTAAATAAGTAATTAGTACCTAAGTCTCTTTGACTGGAGTCTCGGGGTTTACCTAAGTGGGCAAATTGTCTCCTTGTGATAAAATAATAATAATATGGTATTTGATCACAGTAATTTGATTTGTGATTCTTGTTTACACGTATCTATTTCATTCAAAGCATTGCCTCAGGCCAATTACGTAACAAATGCAATGTCGAAAAATGATTCATTTTTATAGCATCATCTTCATCATCATCGTAATCATCATCAGCCTGTTGTCGTACACTGCTGAACATAGGCCTCGTCCATCGCTTTCTTCGGGAACGATCGCTAGCGGCCTGCATCAACTGACTCCCTGCGACCTATATGAGGTCGTCGGTCCATCGTGCACGAAGGTGTTTATAGCAACGCGACATATCTTAATTTTACGACATAAATTGTTGCCATAGTTAACAACTAGCCACGAATTAATATAGAAATACGATAGTTTTTGATGTCTTGATTTGCCTGCAAAATTATGGAGAAACTGTTTTTTTTTTCGGACGGACTCATGTAGTTATTGACGAGCCTTTTGCTACTTCACCCGGCAAAAAGACAAGCAGAGCTTCAGCCTTAATAAATGGTTAAAAAACTACAAAATAAGCAACCTGCGCAACAGACTCGGACCTCAGCTCAGATCGATAGCTGGCGATAAGATTGAGGTTTTATGACTTTTAGTACCTATTTTAGGGGAGTTTTGTGCAACTGTCGCTCTACTTTTACAGTTCGCGGGCTTTTCGGACTTCAGGTCTACGAGGGCATCGTGCATCGGAATGGAAAAACATCTGCTGTTGCGTTGCTATGACAAGTTACATAATTAGTTTAACTAGCCGGCCAGGCCGACACAAGTCGATCAAACGGAATACCCAATCAAATTCAAACCCTATAATTTAATAATTACCTACTGTATTACTATAATAATAATAGGTCGAAGTATTAATTAATTACTATATTAATATAAGTTTTGGAGTCTACCTAAGTGACACACACCCGAGGGCAGCCCTTTAAGGTATGGACCACGGGCCACGGTGCCACTAAATACCCAATAATAAATATCTAAAACCTAGAAAACTACTTCTAGTCATGAATCAATTTAATTCCGAGCATTTCATCAAAGAATTATTCATTTGTGACTAAATTATATTATTCACGAATATCATATTTCGCATAACTCCAATATTTATCTACAATTCTACACAACAAATTTTTCGAATAAAATCCATCTCTGCAAACAATATATAACTATTATTATGCTACTACATCAAGGTCATATAATTAATTAATTATTGATTAAAAATCTTTACTTCGATATTGTTGTTAAGATATATATAAAAAAAAAACAATTCTAAAATTTCAACAACTTACGCAACGCCTTCGTGGCGCAATTGGTTAGCGCGTTCGGCTGTTAACCGAAAGGTTGGTGGTTCGAGTCCACCCGGGGGCGATTATTTTTGTATAAAATAAAGTCCGATTACACAATGTATTAATGCGCAAGTGTGTCGAATTCTCCATTGACGATATAATTTAATTTAATGAAACGTGCAATTTTTAATACACCATTATTTTATTTACATATATTTTTTAATACTAGTTGCGTCTTATTGTTTTGCTTGTGTTGATATACTGCTCTGCTATGATGAGATGTAGTGCCACGCTTAAAAAAGTGTGGGCCACCAGCGGAATGATTACGACTTAGCTATAAAATTATTCAGGTTATGTTCTATTTGTGTGCCAAATTTCATCACAATCTATTTTGTAGTTTTAACATGATGAGTATCAAATGTCCAAACGAAAATCTATACCTATATGAATCGTTATAATCGAAATTTTGCATTTAATTTATATAATATTATTATATTATAATCCCTATAAAGAGCTATTCAGCTAAAGATATATTTATTAGATACTATGTAAAATGTAGGTATTAAGTATGTATAGGTTAGTATGATTATAATATTGAGTCTCTATTATAATCATACTATCAGTTACATCCATAACCTGTATATACTTAATACCTACATTTTACATAGTATCTAATAAATATATTATCTTTAGCTGAATAGCTCTTTATAGGGATTATATTATCTCACAGTCAAACTGCGTAAGCAGTTTTGTGGGGCAATGTAATTAGTTTTAAGAAATTTTAAGTGAAATAAAGCGTTCATTCATTCATATGATAGAGCAATACCATATATCGCTCTATGAAATAACATCAGCTACATACAATGAAACTTCAATTAAAGTTCAGCCATTTCAGAGATTACACGTAACAAATATACAAAAAGAACAGACAGTTTTTAATTACTCATAGTTGATAAAAACAGCATTGTTTATAAATAGTATCAAAATGTATGCCGCCCCCGGGTGGACTCGAACCACCAACCTTTCGGTTAACAGCCGAACGCGCTAACCAATTGCGCCACGAAGGCGATATGTAGCAAATTAAAATAACCAGTTTGTTTTTATATATTATACCACATTATATGTTAAAAATATATAAAAAAAATACTTTATACTATTATGCGAAATTTCGTATAATTATGCGAAAGCCTGTTCATTTATGCAGATGCCTGTATAATTATCCCCCTAGGTCTGTTGACCCTGGACCGGATTGCTTAGCGTACCCGGCCCTCAACAGTCAACACCCTCAACGGCGGACGGAGGAGTCTCTGGGAGGTTTTAATGGTGTAGGGTCCTCCCCTCGTGGTATGAGGTCTGCTGAGCCTAGACCGGATTGCCCAGCGTACCCGGCCCTCACCAACGGTGAACGGAGGAGTGTCCGGGTGTTTGACTGGTGTAGGGTCCTATCCTCGTAGTATGAGTGAAGCATACCACGCTATGGAGAGGGCGAATCCCACATGCTCCTTCACCAAAAAAAGGTTTGCTGTTGCTGACCCTTCGTTTGTAATAAAACTTCAGATTTACTCGAAGAAGCGAAATCAGAGAAGCTCACAATTTGTAAAATAGAGCGACAGTTGTACGCTAATCGAGCCCTTATGTCCAAGTCCCACAGAGAGAGCCCTCTTGGGCAGTTTGCTTATATCTTACATCCAATGCAATTTTAAAGCGGCCGTAGCCCAATGGGTACATCGTCGGATCATATGCGATCATATGGTCGCCGGTTCGATCCCCATCCATTGCACTACCGACGTGAACCCACTCGTAACACAAGCATTTTAGCTTAGCATGAGGGGTTATCAAGAATACTAGTAGCTGACAAAAACTCTGCTAATAATCTTAAAAAAAAGTGCTGAACATGGGCCTCTTCTTTAACAGACCTTAGTAAGCCAAGGGCCATTGGCTTGGCAGGCGGATTGGTATCTATGATCTGATAGATGCTGCTGCCCATCCATCAGGGGTATGTCCCCTTGGGGCCGATTGCTCATGCGTACCCGGCCCCCGCCAACGGCGGATCGAAGGAGTGTCCGGGGGGTTTTAGTGGTGTAGGGTCCTCTCCTCGTGGTATGAGTTTAGCATAGCACGCTATGGAGAGGGCGAGTCCCACATATCCCATCGCCAGCGCGCGAATACGCTGCAGCGGCGGTGGGAATGCGTAAATGCATTTGCCACCGGACAAAAAAAAAAGGGTATGTCCCTTAATCGCACAATTGACTCCCATAGGAAGATATAGGGCAGTCTATTCTTAGTCGGCAGGTTGCTTAGTTTTTATTTCCAACCCATTTAATAAGGGTTTAGCCTTAGACTGTTTTGTCCCACGACACTTTCGTCCTATCTATTTATTTAAGGCTGAACAACTAAAATACATATTTGTCATCCACTTAAAAAATAAATATGAGAGGTATAGTATATAGTAAAGAATATTAGTATTATGTATTACACTCTAACAGCCTTTTTTTGGGACGGACATTGTATACCTAATTAGCCACCTGGCTTTTGCTACTTCACCAGGCTTAAAGACGAGCATTTTTTTTCGGTCTGACTTGCGTATGTCGCCACGAGGCTTTTGCTTAAAGGCGAGCAGAGCTCCAGCCTTAATAAATGGTTTAAAAACTACAAACTACGCAACCTGCGCATGAGTGCGCCCCCCTTGGGACTTGGACCTTGGCTCAGGGCGGTCGCTGTCGATGAGATTGAGAGATTATGACATTTTAGGGAAGTGTTATGCAACTGTCGCTCTACGTCACAGTTCGCGGGCCTCTCAGACTTCGGGTCTACAAGGGCATCGGAGGGGGCTCAATGAGCCATATACCACAGCCAAATAACAAGAAACTTCAGTTTCTTTTCTTTGGAACAAAAATAATCCGCCCCCGGGTGGACTCGAACCACCAACCTTTCGGTTAACAGCCGAACGCGCTAACCGATTGCGCCACGAAGGCGTTGGACACATTCACGAAACAATTGTTAATAATTAGTAGGTACACATCATTAAAATCTTATCAATACTTAATTAACTAACGAAATACTCATTCGGTTTTAATAGCAATGAATATTATTTGATGATCGATAATAAAATAACCATCTTCGATAAATGATAACCTCCGTAGCGTAGCGGTATTTGGCTCGCATTAATTCTCGGAGGTGAATTTTCGTGGGTTCGATACCCACACCGGACACTTTTTCCACCACCTCCCAGGCTCCCACCAACTTTACGGTTGTATGGAGCGAATCACGGGAGATGCGCGCGCTACTCGCCCTTGGCTCTTCCACGCGCGCACTTTCTTGACTCCCTACCCTAATATCTATTCCCGTATCTATCGTCCAATTTCTATTCCCACACCAGACAGGAAATCTTTGTGTAAATCCTAGATTTCTTTCCGATTCTGAATGTTTGGAGGAGTACCCTCCGTGCCTCGGAAAGCACGTTATGCCGTTGGTCCCGATTAGTATAACATCATCTATACTAATATTATAAAAAGAAAAAGTTTGTATTTTTATATTTTTGTATGTTTGTTTCGAATAAACTCAAAAGCTACTGAACGGATTTCGATAATTTTAGGCTATAAACGTCTACCCGTACGAAGCCGTAGCGGGCCGATAGTCTATAATAATCGTATAGATCAAGGAACGGGCAGCAGCGTTTCCTTGTGTAAACCCTCACCCGGGAGGAGGCCCTTGTTCAGCAGTGGACGTTATACGGGCTAATGATAATGATGACAAATGGGCTATCTCACACAGAGATTTTGTAAATGGGACCAGAAGTTCCCGAGTTTAGCGCGTTCAGCCAACAAATTCTTTTGCATTACCTATGTATTAGTAAAGATATTATTTTGAAAATAAAGCGGGAATGTTGCAACCTGGTATTTTTGTTTGAAGGCCTGGCACTGGCTTGCGACCCGGCAATAGGGAAAACCTGGTCTAAAGGAACCGTAATATAATAATTTCAGTTCATAAAACTAGAAAATGGCTGTACAAATTAAATTTGAAAATATTTTTTTATAATCAATAGAATCAGCGTTTTCTAGGCCTTCCTGGGCAACGACGCCCATCCGGCACCCATGCGTGACGATCTAGACGCATTCAGGACAGATTTGCCGGAGAAAGCCGCACAAAAGGAAGAGTGGAAGGTTATGGGGGAGACCTTTGCCCAGCAGTGGGATAATAGACCGACCAAAAATACACACTTTTTTTTTTGGACATACTTATGTAGTTAGCCCTCAGGCTTTTGCTACTTCACCAGGCATAAAGGCGAGCAGATCTCCAGCCTAGATAAATGATTTAAACACTACAAACTAAGCAACCTGCGCAAGAGGGCGTCACTTGTCGGACTTAGACCTCGGCTCAGGGCGGTCGCAGACGGGGAGATTGAGGTATTATGGCTTTTAGTTTTTCTAGGGGAGTTTTGTTCAACTGTTGAGTTTTCAACATCACCCTGATGATGCTCCGTGGAGGAGCGAAATACGTGTCGGGTCTTCGGCTGGTGATTGTATTTTTGCATGTTCCATGGAATCCATCTTTCCCATAGGCAGAGACCACATCCTTCCACTTGCTACGATCTTCACATACCACATTTGCCTCTTCTACATTCATTAATCTCCTCAGGCATGGCCTTCGGTTAAGGGTTAGAACCTGAACTTCGTTAAGAACATCCTAGATTTGAAGAATAAATTTACATTTATTAAGGGTCTATTTTGTATTAGTATTTGTTTGTATATTTAAAACTGTCTATGTACCTACATACCTGTGTTCAGCAAATAAATATTTATGATTATGAGTAGGTAGTATTATGATTATGTCAAGCTAATTTTAAAATATTTATTATAGAGCTAAAAACTATCATATGTTTTGTTTGGCCTATTAAAATCATTTTTAACCATTAAAAAAAAAACATTAAGAAAGTGTAAACTAGCTTATTAATAACAATATTTTGATATTATTATTAATAAGCTAGTTTTTAACATCTCATTGATGGCAGAGCAATGACCCATGTAAAAAAAAACCTGGTGAAGGAGCACTGACCCCTAAGTCCCAGGATTACCTATTTTAGCGTTCAGAGTCCCTATTTTATAAATAACCTTATCATACCTAACTTGAATGAACATACATACAAGAACATACAACATGATCAAAGTATGTTTTGTAATAATAAAGTCGCAATCACCACGCTTGGCTGGCGCATTGGTGATCGCAGTACTTAGTAACTTTGAGTAAATACATGCTGGCCATCCATCAAGTGTAAGTCCCTTAGTCGCCTCTCACGACGCCCATGGAACGACATGGAGTAGTCTATTCTTAGCCGGAAACCACACGGATGGTGCAAATTGATTACCTAATAATAACTATTTCTAAACACTAGTTTCCCGCGCGCGGTTTCACCCGCGTAACTCTCGTTCCCGTGGGAACTTCATAATTATATATAGCCTATGTCACTCAAGGTGAATGTAGCTTTTCAATGGTGAAAGAATTTTTGAAATCGGCACTATAGTTTTTGAGTTTATTCATTATAAACATACACACAAAAATACAAATCTTTCCACTTTATAATATTAGGATTGATATGTTAAACTAGCTTTGCGCGTATATTCCGTTCCCGTGGGAACTTCATCAATAAATATAGCCTATGATATTACCTACTCCTGGATAACGTACCTTTCTAATGGTAAAATAATTGTTAAAATCGGTTAAGTAGTTCCGGAGCCTGTTCAATGCAAACAAACAATCAAATCTAGTAATCTTAAATGAGTATAGATAATATTATAAAGTGATTTTAGTGATTTTAAAAAGACAACTCCCGCACTAGGGAAATAAATCCCTGTGTCGCGGGGGACTTTACAAACATACATTTCACGGACACAAAGTACACCCAGACTCAGAACAATTATTTGTGGTTCACACAAATAATTGTCCCGGGTGGGAATCGAACCCAGAACACCAGGTCCCAGAAGCAACTACCGTAATCTCTGAGCCACCGGTGCAGTCCAGTCCATAAAGAGAGAAGATAATAATATTCACATACACACAAACATAGTAGCTTATCTAATAATACTTGTTAACATAATGTGACTAGTATACATAAATAGTTTATTGTTGATAATTTCGACACATTTACCAATGCCTTCGTGGCGCAATCGGTTAGCGCGTTCGGCTGTTAACCGAAAGGTTGGTGGTTCGAGTCCACCCGGGGGCGATTATTTTTGTACATGTTCATAAACAATAAATGTTCACAAATCTAGTAATGAAAACCCTTTTTTTTAACAAACTAATATATTTTTTTTATAAAATATATTTTTGAGTTAATTTTTTTTAATATTTATAATATTTTTTTTTAATATTTATAATTTTTTTTTTTATTAATTAACTTGGTAAGATCAAAATTATTTTTATGGCAGACGTATTATAAAAAAAAAAAAAATTACAGTCCCTTAGGTTCTAATGTTGCATAATCAACTAGTAAATTAATTGTTTCAATCACACCAACAGTTCAACTATACAAAATATGAATTGAACTATTGACCAATCAGCGATCAGAGTCAAGAATATGACTCATACACTGCGCAGACGCATCTAACTTTATGGGGAATATAGGTTGGAATGTACTAAAAAATCTACGAAACACACACAAAAAGTAACGGTTAATGTGAATATTACGTATCAATCAATAAATCTACCTATTTCAATCCCTATTAATATAATCTATATATACTTCTATCCTACTAATATCGAGGGGTGAAAGGCTATTTGTTTGAAGCGACATTTTACGAACTTTACAGGAGAGCCATTTAAAGATTCAAAATTTGGAAAAAAAATCTTTATAAATAAACTAGTGCTCTTTCTATAATGGGGATCGCAAATTTTTATTGAAAAAAAATCCCTGAATGTTTTGGTATAATTTTCATTAAAAAAACAGTTATGAGTATAAGATAAATTGTCGCTTAATACAAAATGATCTGTATCGCCTTATTTTTAGAGTAAAGAAAAATGATTCAACTTCCAACGTTGTCACTAATCAGCAGCAGGCAAAATGGTTTAAGTGACTTTACAGTACTTATGCAGGAGAAAGCAAAATGATTGAATCGACGTTACTCAATAATAATAGGAATAGGCTATTTTGTTTAACTACCAATTTGGGTTTGGGTTTTGGGTTTTGTTAACGATACAGGAAAGTTGGCTTAAGCAACGATGAACATTCTTAAAGAGTTGTTTGATGTCTCAGATTTTGAAAGGAGTTATATAACTTGGTTGTTCTAAACAGAGTGAAAAACAGTTGTAGCGAAAAGGGTTGAACCGACATGTCTTAATGAATTTGGCTGACGGCAAATTGGTTGAAGCGACATTGCGCAGAATAAGTAGTCGTAAGCAAAATGTATGAAGGGACTTTTCATCTAAAGATAGCTACACCGAAAAACGATTTATCTGCCATCGAACTAAAATTTTAGGAAGGGAATAACGGCTTATGATCCAATTCTCTGTTTTTGTATACAGCTTAAATGATATACTAAAAAAATATGGCAAATTTGAAGTCGGATCATACATCATGTTTGAGAATTATGCACTAAAATGGTATTGTTTTAAGCGCCATAAAAGTGCTCAGAATTGTACGAAACCCGGCTCAGACGACGCAGAAAAATTCGCTGAATCCGAATATGTATATAACTCCATATCGTCCAAAATGTCGCTTCAAACAAATAGCCTTTCACCCCTCGATTATTATAAACGCGAAAGTTTGTAAGTATGGATGGATGGATGTTTGTTACTCTTTCACGCCAAAACTACTAAACGGAATTAGCTGAAATTTTGCACCGGAATAGGTTATACGCTGGATTAACATATAGGCTACAAAACATCACGCTCCGACTCACTGGAGCAGAGTAACGCGGGTAAAACCACGGGGCGCAGCTAGTACTAATATATAAAGCTGAAATGTTGGTCGTTAGTTTGCTTGAACGCGCTAATATCAGGAACTACGGGACCGATTTAAAAAAATATTTCAGTTTTAGGTAGCCCATTAATCGAGGAAGGTTATAGGCTATATTTTATTACTAGCTGATGCCCGCGACTTTGTCCGTGTGGTGTTTGTTATTCCTTCGGTTTTTTAACTGTCCCACAGGAACTCATAATTTTTCTGTGATTAAAAATATTTTAAATGTTGTTGTAAGGTACAAATTCATTTAAATTAGTGCAACAGTTACGGAGATTAGCCCATACAAACAGAGAAACAGAAAAAATTAAAAAAATCCGGAAGTTTTCTATTTTTCTTCTAGGACCCCCCGGACTCGGTTTATTGAGTTTTTTTTTTTATGTACAGACATTTGGCCTCCACAGTTTTATTATATTTATAGATATAGATAAAGTTTCCACGGGGTTACGCGAATTAAATCGCGCGCGGAGAGCTAGTATTTAGATAAACCTAGTTATAGAGATATGGACTATGAGGCCACTCGACATACATTTATAGAGCACCACCTGCGCCCCGCGATATTACCCGCGTTACTCTGCTCGTGGGTCGGAGCGTGATGTTTTGTAGCCTATATGTTAATCCAGCGTATAACCTATCCCGGTGCTAAATTTTAGCCAATTCCGTTCAGTTACAACAGTGAAATAGTAACATATACTGCCGTGCTAAGCCAAAAAGGCCTATGTCCGAAAATTACCAAATTCTGATTTTTTTTGCGTTGGATTCCTTAAGCTATAAGGAATGAGATTCTGTTAACGAAAAAGTCGTATTTTTATTATAAGTGCCTTAAAAACGACTAAGAAAATAGACGTAAGACTTGTTTTTACCTTAATTCCTAAGGACATCTACGTATGTATAAAGTACTTAACAATTGGGTCGTATAGTTACTTTACGAACAAATAGATAAGTTGTTCCTTGTAGCAACAGTAACGCATTCCTAAGCCAATTGGACGTATAGTAGAATTGCAAAGAATAATTATGTGCAACTTAACGCGGTATACGTCCAAATCGCTTAGGGATATTGTAAGTTGTCATTTGAAGATTTAGTTGTAAGTGCATAAAGACTGAAATATGTTTTTAATTATTACCGTAAGTCGGGTGTTAGAGACTTTGTTCATTAATTTGTTGATTTTATGTTGTTGATTTTTGAAAAAGATACTCATTTATTTGTCTTTTTAAATAAGTTCTATTTTGCTCATAACCGATGTTATGATAGTTAGGTATTAATTAAATAATTAGGTACACATTTTATTTTATCCTAGTGATTGGACATTTCTAAGGAAGTTTGTACAAATCATTCACGAAAATAACAATTATTTTGCAGTTTTACTCCAATAGAACTATTTTGGGAAAAATTGGGATCTCATTTCATATTGATTTTATTTCATAATAATTTAAAGGTACAAAACTCATTCAGATTTTTTTAATAATATGAGTCATCTATATATATGTATATGACTAGCTTTGTTTATGTTTTTATAAAAATTTGTTAGGACTACTTAATTAAAAGTTTAGTACCTACCAATGTATAATTCATTGTTACCTTCATTTACTTATTTACAAAGCAAAAAAGGTATGTTTTCTTTAAATTGTGGTGAGACCATAAAAGAATTGACTGATCCTGATCTTCTTAAATTTAAGTTAGAACAAGTTGATTTTTTGTTTGTTTTTGTTTTGATTATAAAAAAAGAGGACATTGTGAAGAGAAATAAAGTTAATTTAATGTTTTTTCTTGTTTTTATTACCCCACTTCATCCACTCTAATATGTTATTACATTGCTATAGAACCCTTCATAGAACAATAAGATAAAACGTCGTATAACCCTTAAAGAATATACTCAAGCGCTTAGCAAAAAAGTCGTAAGTCAGTTTTAAATTAAAAATATATATAATTTTGAGTTGAAAATATAACAAACGTATAGCTATATTTTTTACTAAACGATATGTACATAAAAAATTTGGAAAAGTCCGGTTTTAGATAGTGCGACCTTCAAAAAACATAAAAACTCGTTTTTCTCGAAACCGTCATAACGCCTATAGGCCTTTTTGGCTTAGCACGGCAGTATATCCAACCATACTTACAAACTATCGTGTTTATGATATTAGTAGGATTTGCAGTACAATAAAAATGTTTAATATTTGGAGTAAGTCCATTAGAATCATGTAGAACAGTGCTTCTCAAACATTATCATGCCATGGACCGGTAATTTTCACTCTGCCCCTTCGTGACCCCCTTAAAACTTTACAGCGACAGTTGCACAAAACTCTCCTAAAAAACTAAAACTCATAAACCCTCAAACTTACCTTGGAAGGCAAATTCTCCAAAACCATCTTGTTCAAGTTCTCGTAGAAAAATCTCCCGCGAGCGAGGTACATGAACGATATCGCCACCTCTGTTTTGTAGTCCTGGTATAATCTGTGGACAAACACATAATATTATTATTTATTATACTATTATTTATTCGACAACCTCCGTAGCGTAGCGGTATTTGGCTCGCCTTGAATCTCGGAGGTCGTGGGTTCGATCCCCACACCGGACAGAAAATCTTTGTGTAAATTCTAAGATTTCTTTCCGGGTCTGGTTGGTTGAGGGACTACCCTCCGTGCCTCGGAAAGCACGTTAAGCTGTTGGTCCCGATTGTTATAACTCTATCTATACTCTATTATCTATAATAATCGTATGTCAAGGAGCATCGGGCAGCAGCGTTTCCTTGTGCGGTACAACATAATACTGCGGTCACCAACCCGCCTGCCAAGCGTGGTGACTATGGCAAATACCCTCCATCTCGGGAGGAGGCCCATGTTCAGCAGTGGACGTTATACGGGCTGATGATGATGATGATACTATTATTTTAGGGCTTGGGCACTGCTCGCCTTTATGCCCGGTTAAGTAGCAAAAACCTCGTGGTCAACTATGTATGTCCGTCCGCAATAACATATAATAATTATTATAGAAGAAGATCCGAACCTACATCGACCTTCATCTAGCTAATAATAGAATTAAACATGTTTTATAATGAATTTAGTATCTTACAAAATACACAAAAAATGGGTTTGCTAAAGAAATCCGGGGCAGACTTTTTTTCTGAACTTTGTTGCTCTGTAATTTTGCCAATATTTATAGATTAGATGAATCAAAAAATACGTGTCCAATATTTTAGAAAGAATTAACAGATTAAAAATATTTTTTAGTCGTCATCCCTTTTGCATATCAAAACAATTTATTTAAAAAAGGATTCCTCCGAGTTTGCCGAGGTGCCACGTCCAGAAGCGGTGGTATTAAAAAAAGACGCATCATAAGAACATCATATTTTTTTTTAGTTTTGATTTTAAGTTTGACGTTGCTTTATGCTGTTGCCAGTGATGTCTTTGTATGTGTTGTAAATAAATGCATTTTCTATCTTTATTTATTTCTGTAAAGAAACTTACAGCGCAATCTCCTCAGCTATTCTCCTCATCTCCTTGTTCGTCGCTATAGCAGTCCAGGACATGAGCTTCTTGCCTAGATAAGCCAGGTGGAGGCGGTTCCTCATCTGCTGGAGCGCGATGAGGGACGGCATCACCTGCTCATACTTGGTCCCTACTGTTGCTTCGTAATTTCCATGATCTGGAAAAAAATATACAAGAGGATAGGGCTTCATCAAGGTCGTAATCTGCTCATAGCCCTAGGCTGATCGCAGATAAGCACGAAAAAAAGAGATATATGAAGTTTAGGAGAGGGGGGCTTGTGACGTCACTACTAGGTAAAATTGTACCTAGACGTGACGTCACATGAAATTTCAACGTGCCGTATCTTCGTCATGTTTTGTACGAGAGACGAACAAAAAAATACGTGTCCAATTATTTTTTACTAAATAGTTTTTTTTAGTCTTCATGCCTTTAGTGCCCTTGTCTTACCGAAGCTAAGTTGCGAAATCTTTCCTCCTTACAATATTAATACAGATGTCAAAAATATATCCTATAGTTACCCTCGCCCTAATAAATACTTTTCGACGCCTCGGCTTAAGGGCCCTATGTCAAATGTAGTAGTTAACATAAGGGCGAAGGGAGTGAATCTCATTTATATATTAATTTTTTGTTAGTTAGTGAAACAATGTTGAATCACGGTGGATGCAGGCCGCTTCTAACCGCAACAACTGGAGATCTATGAGGGAGGCCTATGTCTAGCAGTGGACGTCCTACGGCTGAAATGATGATGATGATGATGAAACAATATTGAAGATAAAAGCATGTGTTACATGTTTTCATGTGGTGTTACAGTAATAATAGTTATAGTTTCAACATGTTCTGCCGTATTTCCCAGCGGGGTAGGCAGAGGCAATGGACCTCCACTTGCTACGATCCCTACACACATCTTTCGCTTCATTCACTCTCATAACATTCTTCATACAAGCACGTCGGTTTAGGGTGGATCTTATTTGACCTTTTGCGAAGATGTCTCCCATTTGGTTAGAGAACGTTCGTCGAGGTCTTCCCCTTTCGACTGTGCCACTCACACTTGCCATGTATACCTGTTTTGTCAATCTTTCTTCGTCCATTCTTTCCACGTGACCAAACCATCTTAACATTCCCTTCTCTATTAATCTTTAATCTTCATTGCCGTATTAGGCGTGCAAAAATAATTTAACTTAGTTTAAAAACAGTTAAAGATTTATGCATACATAGGTACAGACAGACAGCCGGAAGCGACTTTGTTTTGTACTATGTTATGAAGCTCAGATATTTTAGCTTTTTTTTTGGAACGACTTTCGTAGTTAGCTCCGAGCCTTTTGCTACTTCACCGGGCATAAAGGCGAGCAGAGCTCCAGCCTTAATAAATGGTTTAAAAACTACAAACGAAGCAACCTGCGCAGCGCAACTAAGCGGGCGCCCCCTGTGGCGCTTAGACTTCGGCTCAGGGCGGTCGCTGGCAATGAGATTGAGGGAGTATGAGGTCATCGGATGGTTCTTTGCAAGCTAAGGGTCGGAAGGAGTTCAGATAGAATTATATTCAAAGTTACCATCATCGTCGTCCTTAAACATTTTTGATTCTTCTTTTTTAAATAACTCTCGTTTAATTTAGTTTTAAAGCATTCCTTGAGAATAAATACAGTTTTGTCGAACCATGGTTATTGTAAATCCCTTTGTTTATATGAAAGAATATTGCTTTATTAGGTTTTTGTATGGAAATTCTACATTTTGGACTGTAATTTGAAGTTTAACTCTGAATGACATTATGTCATTAAAGACTTGATTAAAAATTTAAAAGTCAAGATGTTTTTTTTTTATATGATTGGAAATATCTTAGGTTTGAGTATGTAGAGAGATGGTTGATGGTGTTCCTCCACTGAAAATGATGATCTTCTTAGCCGGGTGACGTGGTGTGTCCGGCGGCGGCGAATTGGCTTGCGAACTTGTATTGCGCGATACAGGTTAGTTGGGATGCTAGCTGGTAGATGGCGCTGCTTCTTGTAGTTTTGGTGCGGCTACTGAAGATGTCGCTACAAGTATATAAAATGAATACCTAGAAAATAAAGGCGGAAGACGTGACAGAATATTTTTAATGGCTAGCTTTCCGCGCTCGGTTTGACCCGCGTTCTCGCGTTTGCGTTCTCGTAGAAAACCCTTCTTTACTTAGTAAGGATTACTTACTAATATTATAAATGCAAAAGTAACTGTGTCTGTCTGCCTGTAAAATAATTAATTTATTATTTCTAACCCTTTGTAATAAATAATAAATTAATTATATTATTTGTGAAATAAAAAAAAATGAATTTCTTAGTGCATATCACGGTAATTTCAGAGCTATAACGCCTAATATAAAAGGTTCAATTTAATATTCAGTTTTAGTTAATACAGGACAATGTATGGCGGGTCAGCTAGTAATAGTAGGGATATCAAATAATAAAGAATAGTTAAGAACTAGAATCGGGATTTAAGTTTATAAACAGCATCTGAAGTATTTCGTATCTTATACTAAAAACCATCTTGCAAATGTAGAGCTTCCATTAAGACACCATAACAGGTACAGGGGGGTGCATTCTATACAGCATGGGGTTCATTATACAAATTATGGAGTCCCACAGTTCTCGAGTGGCGCACTTGTCATATTGGAGGTGTGAACCAATGGATAAGGCCGAGGAAGGGATAGAGGCGGCATGAATTTCATTTTATGGCATTTCACAATGTGAACTTAGGTATTGATGAATTGAAAGTTTTCAATCATGTGTGATGTGATGACATATGGATCTGAGACGGTCACTTACTGTGGTGTGCCTCATAAGAAAGATCAAAGTCGCTCAGCGAGCTATAGAAAGAGCTGTGCTCGGCGTTTCTTGATATCGATGGGGGAGGCCTATGTTCAGCAGTGGACTACAACAGGCTGATGATGATGATGATGGTAATTAAAGCGACCGTAGCCCAATGGCTAGAGGCGTCGGACTTGCGATCTTGTGGTGGCCGGTTCGATTACTACACGTTGCACTACCAACGTGAACCCACTAGTAACACAAGCATTTTAGCTAAGCACGAAGGGTTAACAAGAATACTAGTACGCAAAAGCGCAGCTAGTAATCTTAAAAAAAAATAGCTCGGTGACCGGTGGCTCAGTGGTTACGACAGTGACTTCCGAGACCTGGTGTTCTGGGTTCAATTTCCCCCCGGGACAATTATTTTTCTGAACCACAAATAGTTTGTTTTTTGTTTGTTATTTTTTCTGAGGATTGATAAATTAGACTTAAATAGTTTTAATTACAGAAATCGCTGTGGGACTTCTACATCTTAATTCGCACAAATCCATTGCAAATACCGCATCAAAATCAAAAGGCCGTAAAGGTGTGAAAGAGGGGCTCCACTCTTTGTCAATACATAATAGGCATTGTACAAAACTGACACGAATACCCGAATACCAGCATAACAAGACCCCTCCGTACACTTTGAACATCACCCCCGGCGTTGAAATCTACTAGTTTTTTCCCCAAGTGCGGGACGTGGAAGGGCTAAGTTTCTGGTTGAGATATTCTATATATCATGGTAGATTATTATTCTGAAGTTAGAGGTTCTTTTTGTTTCGAGTGGTAGGGGATGGTGGTGTGAAATGTTTTAATGAATGCGTATCTGCGTGTGTTGGTCTGATTTGTGCTTTATCTCGGGGACACCCTGTTTGTTAACGGAAAGTTGTAAGCTGATATCGAATGCTATGCTTCTTTTGTAGTTTTCTTTTTATATTTAAGAGTGGATTGTAGGTTTTAGTGAGGTAGGTACGGCATGTGTAATGCCCTTAAGTTTAAAGTTTATTTTGATACCTCCATAAAAACTATGCCAGCCTTTTTCATTTGCTAAGTGCGGTTTGGCACTACGTCCGATCCGAATCCGATCCGAACCCGATCCGAACCCGTAAAAATATTTGTCTAGAAATTTGGAAAGAAAACGGATGACGGATCTCGGATCTAGTGCGTAAATGACCATAGAAATACACAGTTCTACGGCTACTACGGAATATATTTTCACGGGTTCGGATCGGACGTAGGGCGAAACCGCTCTTAGGGTGATTTTTTTTAAATAATTTCTCGACGGATGCTATTTTGTCTATGGTCAGCGGTTGAAGCTGTTTTTTTTTTGGACGGACATATGTAGTTAGCCACGAGGCTTTTGCTACTTCACCGAGTTTACAGACGAGTAGACCTCCAGCCTTATTAAATAGGTATTGAATGCTCCTTGTTGAACTTGGGCGGTTGCTGGCTAAGGAATAATATAAAAAAGCCAAAAGCCATCAGGTCATTTTCAGTTCCAATAATCACCAGGTTGCTAGCTCATTCAGCAGAGTTCGTATGATACGAGGTGGCTCCTTAATCATTGTAAAGAAATGTTTAAAATTTAAAGAAAGAACTGACATTGTGAGCCTCTCTGTGGAAAGGGTTTTAGAGATAGCATGTATTGAATTGGAGCAACTGTATGTTTTGAGTGTGTACAGACCTCCATCTGCGCCTTATGAAACTTCTATTAAAATAAAGGAGGATGCCCTGTTCAAATTAGCGAATAGTCATAAAACAATTGTTGTTTGTGGAGACTTTAATATAAATATTTTGGAAAAGAATACATTAACCTGTAACTTCTTGAATTTGTTTAAATCTTTCAATTTGTATAATTTATTTATTGAGCCTACGAGGATTACTGCCTCTAGTGCTACTTGTATAGATAATATATTTTCTAACTTAAAACCTATTCATAAATTTGTAATTAATATGTTACAGTCGGACCATTGTGGACAGTTAGTATCTTTTCCCAAGAAAATCAATAAAATCCAAAGTAAAAAAATAAGTTTTGTACCCATTAGTGAAAGTCGTATAGAGGCATTTCAATTTAACTTGTCATACAAATTATCAGGTTTGCCAATTCACAATAACCCAAATCAGCAGTATAATTTATTTTTTAATATGGTTATTGCTGAATATAATACAATATTTACATCTAAAACAAAGTTGATCAGTAACGGTAAGTTAAGTTTCAGTGAATGGGCAACTCCTGGTATTTACAAAAGTCGTAATAAATTGTATGAATTGTATTATGAGAAGACTTTTGATAAAAGTACGAATTTTAAAAACCAGGTAGCTAGATATTCCAAAGTATTTAAAGAAGCCTGCTCCACTGCCAAATCAATGTATATAAATAATAAAATTAAAAACTCATCCAATAAAATAAAAGAAATATGGAATATTATTAATAACGAAACAGGTAGAGCTATAGATTGTAATAGAGATTTTAATCTAAAAATAAAAAATGGTAATATTTCAGCAGATATGGAAGTTGCAACTGAGTTTGAGAATTTCTTCACTAACGTACCTTTAATAACAACTAAAACTCTAAATTCATCTTCAATATCTGCTGAGGCGCTATTAAAAGAAAGTGTTTCTGCTTGTGTTACCGATTTTACTTTTACTTTAATAGACTATAAAGATGTAATTAATGCTTTCAATACCATAGAGAAGAAAAAAACTAAAGACCTTTGGGGTCATTCTGTTAAATTTATATCTAATATTTTTGAAATAATAGCGCCTTACCTAGCAAACATATTTAATAGTTGTGTTTATTCTGGTGTATTTCCTGACTTGATGAAACATAGTAAGGTTATACCATTATTTAAATCCGGTGATAGTACTGATCCCTCGAATTTCCGACCTGTTTCTATATTGCCCACTCTGAGCAAAATTTTTGAAAAATTAATTCTTAGCCAATTGCTCAGACACTTTAATAAATTTAATCTATTACATAAAAAGCAGTTTGGGTTTACGAGGGGTTGCTCAACCATAGATGCGGGAACTGAATTATTAAAAACTATATTCGCGGCCTGGGAAGATTCGAAGGAATCCTTAGGTATTTTCTGTGATCTGTCTAAGGCATTTGATTGCGTTCACCATGACACTCTGGTCAGGAAATTACACCGGTATGGCATTAGGAACCAGGCTCTCAATCTTCTGATTTCTTACATGGGCAGTAGAATTCAGAAGGTTGATATAAACGGTAAAATATCATCAGGCTCTGTTGTATCCATGGGCGTCCCGCAAGGCTCAATCCTGGGGCCATTTTTGTTTTTGGTGTATATAAATGACTTACCTTACTATGTAGGAAATAATCATGAGATAGTATTGTTTGCTGACGATACCTCCCTAACTTTTAAAATAAATAGACAGTTACGCAACTATGACGAAGTAAACAATGCAATCTCGAAGGTAGTCCATTGGTTTAATGTTAATAATTTACTTTTAAATGAAAACAAAACCAAAGTCATTAAATTTTCTACACCTAATGTAAAACAAATTGACACGAATGTAAAAATAAATGGTATTCGGTTGGAGCCAGTGGAGTCAACTGTTTTTTTGGGAATAACTATTGACTCCAAATTACAATGGGGCCCACATATTGCGAAACTGTCAGGGAAACTTAGCTCTGCGGCCTATGCTGTTAAAACAATGAGACGACTCACTGATGTGGATACTGCTAGAATGGTTTACTTTAGTTATTTTCATAGTGTAATGTCTTATGGGATTCTTCTATGGGGAAACTGTGCGGACATTGACACCATTTTTGTACTACAGAAAAGAGCTGTACGGTCCATATATAAACTTGGTCCGCGAGTTTCCCTACGGGAGAAACTCAAAGAGACTAATATTCTTACAGTCGCATCACAATATGTATATGAAAACCTTTTATATGTTCATAAGAATATTGATAGTTTTAAGAAAAAAAGCGACACTCATAATGTTAATACTAGAACTAAGCATAATCTTGTTTTACATGCTACACGTCTCCACAAAATAAGCAATTCTTTTATGGGGCAATGTATACGCTTCTACAACAAACTTCCTAGTAATGTTAGAGATCTGTCTATAAACAAGTTTAAACGATATGTGAAAGATAAATTATGTAAAAAAGCTTATTACAAAATTTCAGATTATGTCAATGACAAAACAGCTTGGGAATAGTTGGGAGTGAGTTGCTCTAAAACAATACTGCTTTATTAATAATTGTAAAATCAAATTTATTTAAAAAAGGATTCCTCTGAGTTTCTTGCCAGTTCTTCTCAGAGTTGCCACGTCCAGAACTGGTGGTAGTAAAAGAATGGGACGCATCATAAGAACATGATTTAAAATATTTTAAATGTGTCTATATGAATAAAGAATTTTTGACTTTGACTTTGACTTTGACTATATTTTTTATTTTTATAATTGCAACTGTTTTGCTAACTACGGTTTGGGAGGGATCACGTTGATCTGTCAGTAAGTCAGAACTAAGCGTTTCAATAATATAGATAAACTAGCTACGCACCGCGGTTTTACCCGCGTCACTCTGCTCCATTCAGTCGGAGCGTGATTTTTTGTAGCCTATATTTTACACCAGTTTATAAATTATCCGCGTGAAAACTTTCAGGCAAATTCATTTAGTAGTTTTTGCGTGAAAGAGTAACAAACATACATAGGTACATCCACACAAATTTCGGATTTATAATATTAGTAGGATACTGCAGCGCAGCGTAAAATTTATATAGTTCATACTAAGATGGATATAAATATATATAACCAACATCAGGACGATTATCTATCCGAGCAGATAACCCACAAGATAACCAATTGACAATAATAATATGGCTATTTTAAGTACCGAGTGCCTCTTCTGTTTAGAGCTAAATTATAATAAGATTTATATTATAGAATTAATTATCGTTATTTATCTATGACTATGACTAACTATAATCTCCAATCCGACTGCCAAGCGTGGTGATTACGGCAGTATTCCTCAATGACCACGGCTTGCCAAGGTCTGAAAAGAGGAGGCCCATGTTCCGCAGTGGACGTAAGTGGACCAATAAAGTTAAAAGTTCTTAGCTAGCAGAGGCACCAGTCGCAGTGACTGAGCCGTGGATCTAACTCCTTGACTCCTCCCGACCCTTAGTTTGTAAAGAACTATCCGATGCCCTCGTAGACCTGAAGTCCGAGAGGCCCGCGAACTGTAAAGTAGAGCGACAGTTGCACAAAACCCCCTAAAATACCGCCGTGAGCCGAGGTCCTAGCCCCACAGGGGCCACCATTTATTAAGGCTGGAGCTCTGCTCGCCTTTATGCCCGGTAAAGTAGCAAAAGCCTAGTGGCTAACTACGTAAGTACTTTCGAAAAATAAAAACTCCTTGAAGGTGATGCCTGACATCACCTTTAAGGTCGCATAAGTATTAAAAACTAGCAGCGCCCCGCGATTTTACCCACGTTACTCTGCTCCGGTGGGTCGGAGCGTGATGTTTTGTAGCCTATATGCTAGTCCAGCGTATAACCTATCCTGGTGCAATTTCAGACGATTCCGTTAGTAGTTTTGGCGTGAAAGAGTAACAAACATCCATCCATCCATCCATACTTTCAAACTTTCGTGTTTATAATATTTTATGGATTTAAATTATAGAATTAATTATTGTTATTTATCTATGACGTGATAGACTGACAGACACCAGCCTTGTGGTTTCCGGTTTGGAATAGACCACCCCATATCTTCCTATGGGTGTCCTAAGAGGCGACTAAGTAACATACACCTGATGGATGGGCAGCAGCATCTATCAGCTCTAAGTTACTCCCAACTTACTGTAATCACCAATCCACCTGCCAAGCGTGGTGATTAAGCAATATCCCTCAGCGACCCTGGCTTGCCAAGGTCTGTTAAGAGGAGGCCCATGTTCAGCAGTGGACATAAACGGACCGATAAAATTAAAACTTCTTAGCTAGCAGAAGTCACCGTGGTTCTAAGTCATTAAAGGCAGTGGCAGACTTACACATTTGCCGCCAGGAGGTTATTCAAAATTTGCCGCCCCTACTATTAACCAACAGAAAATATTGCTATTGAAAATTTTAGACATTACTAGCGACCTGGGTTTGGCATCACCAGCACTAGCACTAGCACCCGGTAGGCTTTGCACGGATGAAATGCTGATGTATTATACATATAAACCTTCCTCTTAAATTACTGTATATATTTAAAAAAAACCGCATCAAAGTCCGTTGGGTAGTTTTAAAGATCTAAGCATACATAGGGATGGACACACAGGGAAGTAACTTTGTTTTATACTATGTAGTGAGGTTGATTGTTTCTGTAAGAAAAAACATTGTTGGCCAAATTTGCCGCCCCGTAAATTCTGCCGCCCTAGGCTCCTGACTACTCAGTTTGCTGGTAAATCCGCTACTGCTTAAAGGTGATCCTGATATCACCTTTAAGGTCGCATAAGTATAAAAAAAGTTTCAAAATCGGGGTTAGTCAACAAGTAACGATTCCACGCGGACTAAGTCACGTGCACAAGCTAGTTTACTATAAAAATATATATTAGAATATATTTGAGCTCAGTACAAGTAAATAAAGAAGTTATATTTTTATATTAGGTTGTTACAAATTTGGAATTGTAATTATAAGATTTTTTATTTAAAAGTTACAAAAAGAATCCGCCCCCGGGTGGACTCGAACCACCAACCTTTCGGTTAACAGCCGAACGCGCTAACCGATTGCGCCACGAAGGCGACATGTGTTTCGTCAAAATTAGGAATCAAAACACATTGTGCTATAGATAACTATATATTTATGCCGCAGTCATCTATTTCGATCGGCCATTTAATGGGACGGCTAGCTTGTTAATTGGACGCCGACGTCCAATAAAATGGCTATAGGATAACTAGCCAAATCGTTGATTTTGGGTGGTAAAAAAATACTTAAACTAAAATTAAATCACTTGCTTTTACTTCAGCTAAAAGGGCTAACTTACTACAAGCCCACTAGTTAAACGTTAAGTGATTTTAGTTCAATCAACGATTGGCCTAGGTATTCATTTAAATGTCGGAGTCTGATTGGCGGGCTGGCCGTCCTTGAATTTGAATTGAGTAATATAATAATTGAATTATAATAATTGAATAACTGATTTGACTAGATGGCTGCAGTATTTTTATATCATAGATGATAATGACAATTGCTAATAAGTCGGAATTTTATCTGTCAAGAAATATTTTCGTTATATAAGTTTTATAAGAAAAACCTCAATTGACTACATTTGATTTTCAACCTTATTAGCTAATGTTTTTGCTAATGCGGTATCGCAGTATCTCCGACAATATACGTTTATATACATAGATATATATCAAGTCTGGCAGCTGAATCTATACAAAAAAAAATAACATTGAAGTGTCTGTAATAGAAAAATAACAGGTTATAACTTCTTCTTCTTTCGTGTTAATGTATTGACATTTTTGTTTTATTTTTACCATTCTAAGCCGTTTGGACCAATGTTTGGCCTCACTGATGGCATTAGTGAAATCTTCTATCAAGTCCTTTATAGTGCAGGTATCAGGGCAAGACGGGCACGTGAGTACATGTGACATTGACTGCAAATGGGCATCACAGAAGCACTGCGCTTCATTCTTGCCAATCGTGACCCACTTTGGAGATGTTACCATAGATTTTTACTGAATATATATAGGGCTTAGAATACCAGTGGAAGTCCCGACAAAAACGGTACAGCTGTTATTGCTATTAGCCGTAACAAACAGACACACAAACAGAGATATTTTTTTAACTTTTACTTTTCCATTAAAACAGACACTTTACTTTTATTAATTTGTCACAAATAAATAAAATTGAAGTGTCCGTTTTATATAGGTAAATCAAGTTGCCAGACTTGATTTATATAAACGCATATGTAAATAATAACAAAATCTAATAAGGTTGAAAATCGAATGTAGCGAATTGAGTTTTTGTCAATAAACATAATATATTATATCGGAAATATTCCTTGACATACGAAATTACACCTTATTAGTCACTTACAGTATCATCAATGATATATAATCAGTCATTCAATGAGAAGGCCAGCCCGCCGCCGCCGACATTTAATTAAATGCCTAGGCCAATAGTTGATTGAACTAACATCACTTAACGTTTAACTACTTGGCTTATAGAAAGCTTGACCCTTTGAGTTAGGCTGACGTAAAAACAGGCAGGTGATTTAAATTTTGTCTAAGTTTCGGTTTTTATTGTAACTACCCATAATCTACGATTTGGCTAGTTGTCCTATAGCTATTTCATTGAAGGTCGACGTCCAATTAACAAGCTAGCCGTCCTATTAAATGGCCGATCGAACTATATGGCTGCGACATAAATATATAGTTATCTATAGTACAATGTGTTGTGATTCCTATTTTTGGCTAAACACACAACGCCTTCGTGGCGCAATCGGTTAGCGCGTTCGGCTGTTAACCGAAAGGTTGGTGGTTCGAGTCCACCCGGGGGCGGAATCTTTTTGTGAATTTCAAATAAATAATCTTAAAATTACTATTCAAAATTTGTTTCCCTAAAACAAAAATATAACTTCTTTTTTTACCTAAAATATATTTTAATATATATTGTTATACTAAACTAGCTTGTGTCCGTGACTTCGACCGCGTGGAATAGTTCTTTGTCTATGCCAACAGATGTCTCCGACATTTATTAGTATCGGTATCATGCACATAATCTTCTTAAATATTGTTAAATAATCTAAATGTAGAAGAATATTGCCAAGTAGAATAGATTTGAAGCGACGACGATTAACCCATAAACCGACGTGCTTGTATGAAGAATGTTATGAGAGTGAATGAAGCGAAAGATGTGTGTATCGTAGCCAGTGGAGGTCCATTGTCTCTGCCTATGATATGACCATATGTCCCGTTTTAAATAGTACTGTCTCTTTTATTAGTCACCTATTGTCCTTTTGTCTCCAAACAACGCTTCGGGAAGAAGCAAAACCATCCCGTTCTATAATGACACCTTATCTATTTGATTTCAATTCGCCGGCTGAATAACTATTTGTTAGTAAATAATTATAATTATTCTTAATTATATTAGTTGTAAACCCCGGGAGGAGGCACATGTTCAGCCGTGGACGTTATACAGGCTAATGATGATGATGATGATAGTTGAGGATACAAATTGTTTAATACATTAAACTTAAGTGTATTTAACAAAACGTTTTTCTAAATAAAGACTTTATTATTGTCTATTTTTACCTAAATTATTGTCTATTTACTATAATTATTAGAATTATTAAAATTACTTATTTACTATTATTATTAGAATCAGGCGTTACTTTGCGGAAATCCATATTAATCTAATTTAAAAAGCAAAATATCTAGTGTTAATTCCGTGAAAAAAATGTGTCTATATGCTGTAATGCTATGCCTCCGGCCCGCAAGATATTTTGTCTTAAAATTAGACTCTTATTTACATCCGCAGCAAATGCAAGTAAACCACGGGGCGAAGCTTGTACGTAACGACAATAAGTCTCAAAGCTTACCTTGATACTTCATTCATAATGTAGCTAAGCCTAGGAGCCGACATTTATTAATGCTATTAAAAACTCAATTTTAGGCAATTACTTCAGCCATCGCTAATCTAAGCCAAATGCGGCCTAAGAGGATAAGGCGCGTGTCATACAGTTATCATTTTTTTTTTTTTTTGGTTACTATTCCAACACAAAAATCTCATATTTTATACTGAAATTTATTTGTTGTAAATTTTGAATGTATTATTGCCATTATAAAGGTACCTACCTATATATTATTTTCTTGACGTTTATCATGGCTAGAATACCAGCGCTGCAGCAATTATCTTTTTTTTTTTAAGTTTACTATATTGTATTCTTGTTAACCCCTTGTGCTAAGCTAAAAAGAAGTTTCAAGTTTCGTTTCGATAATACCTAGTAAATACCTTTTTGCTAATCCGTGGACAATGGTGTGGGTTATATGTTTGCTTATATGTGTTTGTAATATTTGTAATGTATAATATAGTATGTAACTGTTTTTTGTCCCAAATAAATAAAATAAAATAAAAAAATGCTTGTGTTACGAGTGGGTTCACGCTATGGGTGGGGTTCGAACCGGCAACCTTAAGATCACAAGTCCGACGCCCTAGCTTTTGGGCTTTTAGATTATTGATGTAGCTTTATGCTGATGCCAGTACCCATTTATAGTGCATATTATTTTAGTAAAAATCATCAATTTTTATTTTTTATTTCCTTGCATTTCGTTCTTTCTTTTTTTTATACTGGAGCTCTGAATTTTTAGTAATTGCCATATTGAAGCGTAGCCCAATGGCTACTGTGACTTGTGATCGCCGGCTCGGTCCCCACCCATTGCACTACCGACGTGAACCCACTCATAACACAAACATTTTAGCTTAGCACGAGGGGTTAACAAGAATGCTAGTAGACTTTGCAGTCTACTAGCATTCTTGTTAACCCCTGCTAACTCTGCTAGTAATCTATGAAAATATATGTATTTCCTACCTTAAACCCGCTACTTCGCCTGCGTTAGAAGTTTCAGCTTCACGTAAAACATGTATGTATTTTTTTTTCGCACGGACATAATTCGCCTCTTTGCTTCAATAACGTGATAAGTTTTTTAAGTCCACCTTTCAAGATATCACATTATTGAAGCAAAGAGGATTATGTAGTTAGCCACGACGCTTTTGCTACTTCACCGGGCATAAAGGTGAGCAGAGCTTCAATTTCCTCAATAAATCAAAATCTATAAAATTAAATCCCTACATCCCTTGGTCACGACATCATACATGAATGACTGGACCGAGTTCGCTACCTTTTTCTTTTTCATGAAAAGGTTTTTATGAAAGAAAAAATTAAAAAAATTGTTTGGAAAATTGGATTTTTTAGAAATTTATATTTTTGTAATAAATTCACATTACTGTCAGTTGTTTGAAATAACCTCAAACAACTGTCAACGATTGAGAGAATGCCACAGTATTAGTGACTGTCATAGATTGTATTTTAACACGAGATTCCTACTGGAACGGGTGAAACTGCGTGAGACAACTTATAATAAATAATTAATATAGTAGTTATCTCCTTTAAAATTACATTGTTCTAAACCTCCTTGATAAATAAAAATAAAAAATAATAATATTGTTTCAATATGAACGCAGCTTTACCAAGGTGCTAAGTGATTAATAATTTCAGGTGAAATTCCTTCCACCCAAGAGACTGAAGCTATCATCTTTATCACTACCTTAGCGACGTACAAGATTATAGCGCTGAACCCACATTAGGCGCGCGTTCCTCGAGCGTCATCATCATCTCATAACTCATCATCATCATGATCAACCCGTACAACGTCCACTGCTGAACATGGACCTCCTCCCGAGAGGAAGGGTATTTACCATAGTCACCGCGCCTGGCAGGCGGGTTGGTGACCGCAGTATTATTTTGTTCCACACAAGGAAACGCTGCTGCCCGTGCCTTTATATACTTACGTTTATTATAGATGATGTTATAACAATCGGGACCAACGGCTTAACGTGTTTTCCGAGGCACGGAGGGTAGTCCCTCAACCAACCAGACCCGGAAAGAAATCTTAGTATATACACAAAGATTTCCTGTCCGGTTTGGGAATCGAACCCACGACCTCCGACATTCAAGGCGAGCCAAATACCGCTACGCTACGGAGGTTAATTGTTGAACGGAGGTTAAGGTGGCGAATTTCGCACGTTCGAGGAAAAAAACTCTTCCTCGGGAGGAGGCCCATGTTCAGCAGTGTACGTTATACGGGCTGATGGTGATGATGAATGTGGGCTCAGCCTAAGACTAGCTGTCATAGCGATTCGCCCACGTAGTCCTCGGTTTTTTATTTTTTTATTTTAATAAAATATATATATCGCTTCGTGCGCATTGAAGGAATGTCTATTTTCTAAGGTATCTCAAGAACCGTGTCAGCTAGACAGTTGTAATTTTCATAAATGGTGTATTTCTGTTGCCGCAATAACAACAAATACTAGAATAAATATATTAGGGGACCATAAAACAAAAAAAAAATTTTTTTACCTTTTTTGCTCGATATCAATAATATTAGAAGGTAGGCACTTGGAAATGGTACGGAACCCTACGTGCGCGAGTCCAACTCGCACTTGGCCAGTTTTTTTTGTAACATATGTGCATTTACTAAAATCCTGTTATTTTTCCATTGCAAACAGAAACTTCAGTTTAATTTATTTGTATATATAAGTACCTTTTACATAAGTAATACATTCACAGACGGTCACTGCGCAGAACATAATTATTTTCCCCTAAGGGTTATTTCTCAATAAACCACCCCTAGCTTCCCCTACACTCGTTTCATAGTTATATAATATTTCTCCTAGCTCAGACCTAGGAACAAGCAATCTAAGTACCTAGGATGGTGTTTCTCAAAGTTTAAAGCCCCATTTTAAATCAGACACACCTTTAGCATTTCTTTCGTAAAAACCTTTAGCATTTCTGTCGCTACGTTCAGTGTGGCATATGGTATACTATCGACCCGCCCCGGCTTGGCACGGGTGTAATGCTATTGTATTATACCTATAAAACTTCCTTTTGAATCACTCTATCTATTAAAAAGAACCGCATCAAAATCCGTTGCGTAGTTTTAAAGATCTAAGCATACATAGGGACAGACAGACAGCGGGAAGTGACATTGTTTTAAGTGTTGAAAGACATTTTATGGATTGTTTTTTCACACTTAGGCTTTCATTTTTGAAGTTTTATAGGGATCTATATTTTCCTAGTAAAATATAAAGTCTATGTCACACAGCCACGAGGCTTTTGCTACTTCACTGGGCATAAAGGCGAGCAGAGCTCCAGCCTTAGTAAATGGTTTAAAAACTACAAACTAAGCAACCTGCGCAAGAGGGCGCCCCTGTGAGGCTTGGACCTCGGCTCAGGGCAGTCGCTGGCGATGAGATTAAGGGATCTTGATTAAGTGTTTTCGGGGAGTTTTGTACAACTGTCGCTCTACTTTACAGTTCGCGGGCTTCTCGCTTCGGGTCTATGAGGGCATCGGATGGTTCTTTGCAAACTAAGGGTCGGGAGAACGAGGGGGTTACACTCACAAATTACGTGGTTTTCTATAGTAAGTCCAGAGATTACCCCCTACTAAGCCACAAACTCACTAACTTTACCACTTTAAATATTAGTATAGATAAAGCTGAAGAGTTTGTTGGTTTGCTTGAACGCGATAATCTCAGGAACTGCTAGTTCGATTTGAAAAAATATTCCAGTGTCAGCTAGCCCTTTTATCGAGTTCTTACGGCACGTTACGCAAGTGAAACTGCGCGGAAGCAAGTTCTTTATATATCATTTTTTTTGTCCAGGGGTAAATGGATTTACGCATTCCCACCGCTGCTGCAGCGTATTCGCGCGCTGGCGATAGGATATGTGGGACTCGCCCTCTCCATAGCGTATTATGCTAAACTCATGCCACTAAAACCCCCCGGACACTCCTTCGATCCGCCGTTGGCGGGGGCAGGGTACGCATGAGCAATCCAGCCCAAGTTCTTTATATACCTAACTTACCTCTTAAAAAAACTCTGAAAACTACTAAGGTAGTCTTAAAGTTTGAAAGCCACTGTCATAGACTATGTACCCAAGGGGGGAACGAAGCCCTTATGTGTCGCATTCCTTTGATGTAAATGAATAGAAATATGTCAAGAGTGATGCGTAGCGGCCATCTTGTCTTACTGAGAAAGTGTTAACTATTGATAACACACTTGCTTAAACTTTATCAACCGACTTCAACTGAAAAGAGTTGATAAACGTTATCAACTTTTGTATTATCAGATGATTGTTTGTATTAATCTTACGATTATTGTTATTAATTGTGTATTTTAAGCAGATAACAGAGTTTTTATACATAGTGATGAAGAAAAATAACAACAGAGGATCGTATTTCCCGCCGAAACCAGCATAGACAATATAAATTCCATAGACGTGCCGATGTGGCGCGTTGACAATCTGTTCAAGGAGTTCAATATGATTGAATGATTTGAACAACTCTACTCAATAGGCTAGTTGATCCATATGAAATTATGTATATTACAATAATGTTTATTTCTGAAAGTATTCGTAATAAGGAACCTAAATAAAATAATTTCTATGCAAACAACTTGAAGATGGTTGAATAAACTCAATATGATTTTTTTTTGTCTGTGTCTTTAATTCCGAAAACGCGATCAGCCATTTTGAGACGTTATACGTGTAGTTAAAAAAACAAGAACGCGATCCTTTACTATTACACTTTCTGAGTAATGACGTCAGGAGTAGTCAGGACACAGATAATGTATAGACCAAAATGACTGACATCGTTGTCGTCTCTTAATGTCACGTTAATTATAAAATATTTATATTAGCGTTTTCTAGATCTAAAAAATACCATATTTTATTAAGGTCAAATAAGATCCACCCTAAACCGACGTGCTTGTATGAAGAATGTTATGAGAGTGATTGAAGCGAAAGATGTGTGTAAGAATCGTAGCAAGTGGAGTTCCATTGTCTCTGCCTACCCCGCTGGGAAACAGGCGTGAGCTTATGTATGTATGTATGTATTTTGTTCTTGGTCTAGTAAAACCATTCTTAAGTAAATAAAAATAATTTCAAAAAAGGTGTTAACTAGCCTATTGTAGTTTTATAGATTAGGGTCTATACCAAAGGTGCAGGTTCGAATCCTACCGGTGATCTAAATGTATTAATCTGAATATTGAAATTCAAGATACTTAGTTATTGAGCCTTATGGCTTTCTTAGCGTTGGATTGTAACTACGCTCTATTGGATCGTGGCGTGATGTTTTATAGTATACCAGTTGCTTCCTCCGGTTTTATCCGCGCCAACTCTTTTTCTTTTTTTTCTGACCTGGGCCCCGAGTCTACTATCGTAATGGCGTGTCCATGAACTGTCAATTACAGTTCAATGGTCGGTTTTTTCCCATTTGGTAATCTACTAATCCAAATGACGTCATAATAAAAATAATAATAATAATAATAATAAAAATTTATTTAAAAATTCATTTACAAAAAAAAAACAAATAACATAAATCTTTGAAAATATAACCTTATTCTTACATACCTATTTGTATAATTATTGCTAAAATAAAATAGAAATACGTATAGTTAAGATAAATACACTTATCGTTAAAACAAGACAAAATTAAGAACATTCAAAATATTATAGCTATTAGCGGCTTGTCTGAACTAGGTAGAACCTGTGCTTCAGACAAAACTAACATAACAATTTATTTAAATGAGAGGCAAAAAGAAATGTAATTAAAATTGTAATAAATTAAAAACTAATGCGTTTGTGTAAACTGATACATTCCTACATTATCGGTATCATTTTAAAATTTCTAGTATTTTTTCTGTGTCTGCATAATTTAGCTGCTGTAGGTATTCTGTTACCACTATGCGGCATTTTGTATAACATACGCTATGGATATTTAGTAATTTATTGATTTTATTATACAAAAAAGGTCCTAAAAATATGTAAAATCTGTTAACAAATGCATGTCTGGTTTGAGGCTTTATACAAACTAAGTCTTTTCTTCGCTTGTCTGAAGGTGCAGGGTTAAAAGAAAGTTCTTTGTGTTGTTTCAATAAAATATGCAGTACAAATAATTGTCGAACCGTAAGTACTTGACATTCCGTGTAAAGCTGATGAGTGGGGTACATAAAAGGACGAAAGGTTGCTACCTTTAGTATTGCTCTTTGAGCACGTTCTAGTGGTAATATAATGGTTTTAAGAGCACCACCCCATGAACCTATGCAATAAGTCAAAACAGACTGACACAATGCTAAATAAACTTGTTTAATTAATTTACAGTCGGCTATATTACGTAAATTCTTAAAAATATATATTAATTTTCGCACCCTACCGCATAATAAATCAATATGTTTACGAAAATTAAGATTTGAGTCTAATGTAATGCCTAAATATTTAATATTGTTCGTGTTAGCTAAAGTGGGACAAGCGCATGCATTGTCAGCATAGTGCGTTCTGCAGTTGTGTGCGTATATGTTTAGGTTAGTGACCGGCAAGTTAGCGTTTCTCATCGTAAATAAAATATATTTAGTTTTATCTGTATTTAGGGTTAGTAGATTTTTATGAAGCCAATTACACACGATATTAAAGCCTGTTTGAGCGTGTTTATAGACTTCAGCACGTGTATTCGCGGAGAATAGTAGCGCTGTGTCATCTGCGTATGACATTATGACACCATTTTGTAGTTTCAAGTTACATAGGTCATTTATATAGATAAGAAAAAGGGTAGGTCCCAGGATACTACCCTGTGGAATTCCATAAGGGTGGTTTTTAATGTCTGAGCTTATATATTGACCAATTTTTACACATTGGGTTCGGTCGCTAAGATAGTCAGATAATAGCTGAAGTTGAATTCCCCTAATACCTAGTAATTCAAGTTTTTGTAGGAGTATGGAGCAAGAAATTGTATCAAAAGCCTTGGCTAGGTCTAGAAAGATCCCTATGGTGTGCATACCACTATCCAGATTACTAGTTATATAATCTGTCAATTGATGTACCGCTTGACATGTCGATTTATTAGGTCTAAAGCCAAATTGCCTATCCGAGAGTAAATGTCTCTCTTCAAGATATTTTATTAATCTACTATTTATTATCCTTTCTAAAATCTTTGAAAGACCCGATAAAACTGAAATATATAGATAATGGTGTCACTATGACGCTGACATTAGCGTAGTCGAATATAATAACAAATGATACATTTATAAACTTTGAAATCGCCTAAATAAACATTACAATATCCCTAACCATCTCCCCTGCTACTTCTGTTGACGGCCTTTTTCTGCGGTAGCAACACCGACTGCCATTCCAGCGCCGACACCATACTGAGATTAGTAGATTACAGTTTTTGGCATATTGATATCATGACGGCACTACGGTGGCACAATACTTTAAAAAAATATCAGACTCTGCCCCCAGAAGGCTAACCACGTAACGATATTACTATGACATTGATAAAAATGTCTTCGTTACTCTGCGTTTACTATGCATGCAAAAAATATTATAGTCATCATCATCACCAGCCTGTTGTAGTCCACTGCTGAACATAGGCCTCCCCCATCGATTTCCAGCGGGAACGATCGCTAGCGGCCTGCATCCACCGACTTCCTGCGACCTTTATGAGGTCGTCGGTCCACCGTGCAGGCGGTCGTCCTACTCTGCGCTTGCCAGTACGTGGTCTCCACTCGAGAACCGTTTTGCTCCATCGGCCGTCAGTTCTTCGAGCTATGTGTCCTGCCCATTGCCACTTCAGCTTGCTTATCCGTTGAGCTATGTCAGTGACCTTCGTTCTCCTGCGGATCTCTTCATTTCTGATTCGATCACGCAGGGAAACGCCGAGCATAGCTCTTTCCATAGCTCGCTGAGCGACTTTGAGCTTTCTTATGAGGCACACAGTAAGAGACCACGTCTCAGATCCATATGTCATCACTGGTAACACACATTGATTCAAGACTTTGGTCTTCAGGCACTGAGGTATTTTGGACGAGAAGATCTCTCGAAGCTTCCCAAACGCTGCCCAGCCGAGTCGGATTCGACGATTGACCTCTTTCTCTAAGTTGGTCCTACCTAGTTGGATCGTTTGACCTAGATATATGTATTCGGTCACAACTTCGAGAATGGAGTTCCCAACGGCTATAGAGTTGGGCACTACATGGGCGTTATGCATGACTTTCGTCTTGCCCATGTTCATTCTAAGCCCAACTTGTTGAGAAACTCCATCGAGGTCATTGAGCATCTGTCCAAGGTCCTCCAGCGATTCTGCCATGATCACTATGTCGTCGGCAAATCGAAGGTGAGCGATGTACTCGCCATTTATGTTGATGCCGTGTCCTTGCCATTCCAGGAGCTTGAAGGCGTCCTCCAGAGCAGCCGTAAAAAGTTTGGGAGATATAACATCTCCCTGTCTTACGCCTCTCCGTAGCGGGATTGCCTTCGTACATTGGCCCTGTACTCGGACCGACATGGTTGCGTTTTTGTACAAGCACTTCAGCACTTCAATGTACCGATAGTCGATACGACACCGCTGAAGAGACCTTAGAACCGCCCAAGTTTCGACCGAATCAAAGGCTTTTTCATAGTCCACAAACGCCAAGCATAGGGGCTGATTATACTCCTCGGTCTTCTGTATAATCTGCCGCAGCGTATGTATGTGGTCTATGGTACTAAAGCCTTTTCGGAAGCCGGCTTGTTCGGGAGGCTGGAAGTCATCGAGCCTGTGTTCGAGACGATTTGTGACGACCCTCGAGAACAGCTTATAAACATGGCTCAGCAATGTGATGGGTCTATAATTCTTCAACATGGTTTTGTCACCTTTTTTGAAGAACAGAACCACCACACCTCTGCTCCATGATTCTGGCGTTTGTCCCTCGAGTAAGACGGAGTTAAAGAGCTTCTGAAGGACTTTAAGTATCGGTGTTCCACCCGCATTCAGAAGCTCAGATGTGATTCCGTCATCACCTGGCGCCTTGTTGTTTTTAAGCTGTTTAAGGGCCATCCTAATCTCGTATAGGCTGATGTCCGGGAGATCTTCGGTATTGTGTCGGGTGAGCCTTGCTCTGGGGTCTTTGGCTTGGCTGTTAGCGGGCTTGACTGTTGAGGCATACAGCTGATTATAGAACCTCTCTATCTCCCGTAAAACCTCTGGCTTACTCGACGTCACTACCCCATCTTCCTTCTTCAGCTTTGTCAACTGGCTTTGCCCAATAGAGGTGTCTCTTGCGAACACTTTGGAGCCTTGGTTTCGCTCTATCGTCTCCTTAATACATTTTGTATTATAGGAGCGAATGTCGTGACGCAATGACGTTAAGATATGTCTATTGAGCTGCCTAAATGACTCCGCATCGTCTGGAGTCTGGAGCATCATCGTACGTCGTTTAGCCATGAGGTCCCGGGTATTAGTGGATAGTTTCTGAGGTCTATTTCTAGGGTGGGGTTTAAAATATTTAAGCCCCACCGTATGCACAGTGTCTACCAGCCCGCTGCTGAGATCGTCCACAGATTCGCAGCTGTCTAGACATTCGAAGCGATTACTTAGTTCGATCTGAAAGCTCTCGGGGTTTTGGATGTGTGCGTTTGAAGGTCGGAGCGTAGACTTCATCAGACGGGATCGTTCCAATTTGACATTAATATTTAACGTGCCTCTAACTATTCGGTGATCACTTCCGGTTTTAACCCTGTGAATCACAGAGACATCATTAAATATTTGTCTTTTGGTTGTCATGATGAAGTCAATCTCATTTTTTGTGGAACCATCAGGGCCCATCCAGGTCCATTTCCTGTGAGGTGGCTTCTGGAAGAAAGAGTTCATCATATAGAGTCCCTCTTTCTCCAGGAAATCAGCCAACCTCTGACCCCTTCGGTTCCGTTGCCCATATCCATGCAACCCCACTCTCATCTCATCATCGCCTCGTTTACCCAGTTTAGCGTTGAAATCCCCCATAACAACGGTGTAGTGGGTCTTGGAGATATGTATGGCTTTACTAATATCCTCATACATAGCTTCCACTTCTTCGTCCGAGTGTGTTGAGGTCGGTGCGTAAACCTGTATAACCTTCATGGAATATCTTTTAGATATTCTGAGTATAAGGTACGCTACCCTGCTCGACACACTGTCGACGGCCACCAAATTGTTAATGAGGGACTTGCGGACGATAAACTCTACACCACCTTGAGACCGCTGTTCGCCCTCCCGGTAGAAGAACAAGTTGCCGGAATTCAGGGTCATCGTGTCCTGTCCCGCTCTTCGGACTTCTGACAAACCCACTATATCCCAGCGCAACTTGTCCAATTCCTCTTCCAGCTCTACGATCCTCTCGTCTGTCCTCAGAGTGCGTGTGTTGTGTGTTACCAGGGCCAGTTGTCGTGTGGGGTGGTACCCGGATCTCTTCCGGAGATTCTTAGCACCCCCTGCCCCGCCGTTACCATGGCTGGTAATGTTGGCTATATTAACTTAATAAAGTAATGTTAATTTATTAAGTTAATATAGTTTCAAAAGCTTCAATAATACAGTGTGGGTTCCGGCTTAGTATAGACCACCCCATGTCTTCCCATGGGTGTCGTAAAAGGCGACTAAGGGACATATGGCTGATGGATGGGCAGCAGCATCTATTAGCTCAAGGTTTACATCTTACTGCGATCACCAATCCAGGCTTGGCAGGCGGATTGGTGACTGTAGTATTATGTTGTAATACACTGGAAATCTTAAGTATCAATCTCTGTAAATACAGTAGAGAATATGTATAGCAATAGCTGTTCATATTCTGTCGGCCCTTTCCTTTTCATCCCGGAGCTCTAGGGACCTTACCCATGCAAAGGGACAATCTTAGACCAAATAACAAGTAAAGACGCACTGTCAAACAATGCACTGCAGCCATTTTGTTTATGTGCAGTAGAGGGAGTTTTTTTTTTTTAAGATTACTATTTTTGTTTTGCAGTCTACTAGTATTTTTTTATTATTTAAAAACACAAGTTACAAAAAATACAATAGTATTATACATAATATCATCTTCCCGCCAAACTGTTGCGTTTAATGGCGGGATACGCGCTCATTACCCTGTACATAAACTTACTACTAATTTAAATATTATAATATTTTATGTAAATATAAGGTTTATATTTATATGAAGGTATGTTTTTATATATTTTTTTGTTACATAATATTTTTGTTATTTAATTTTAATATTATATTATGAGCTAACACCGGGGAGCGGACGACAATAATATAGTTTCAAAGGTGACCGTGCGTGCCCACTCCCGTTATGGTTATTGAGTAAAATTGTCGCTATGATTAAAATTTGTCATAGTACCCAAATATTATAAAAATAACGTTGAACTTTGATTTGTACACCATTTCATGACGCAATTGGGAAATTTTGTTAACAAATAATGAAGTTTGTTATTATATCCAGCACGTTTCTTTTTTGTTTGTTGTTACGCCTCAAATGGGAAACTATACCTTTTTTTTCCGAGGGGAAATGCATTTACGCCTTCCCACCGCCACTGCAGCGTATTCGCGCGCTATCGGTGAGATATGTGAGACTCGCCCTCTCCATAGCGTGGTATGCTAAACTCATACCACAAGGAGAGGACCGTACACCACTAAAACCTCGGACACTCCTTCGATGCGCCGATCCGCCGGGTACGCATTAGCTGCAATCAGGCCCCCCGACGGCACCCGTGGCCAATATGGTACCGCGGGATCTCCTGGGCCACACTTACCACACTTGCCCATTTGCCCAATTATAGGGACGCCCGGAGTGTAGAGGCGTCCATACTCCTCATGGGTCAGCCTGGAAGGGAGGCCACTAGTATTACCTACTATCAAAACGTTATATAAAAACTTTAAAATAGTCATATGGATTTAACAAATTAAAGTTGACTTCCAGGAGACAATAAGAAGGGTCTAGGCCGCACAGGCTTAAGTCTGGAGCCTTTATGCCCGGTAATATAGCAGAAAGTAGAATAAAAGTAGTGGAAATCAGAGCACTGATTTAAGTGAAAGTGGTGTAGGTACCCTAAGCCAGGATGCATGAGGATATTAATGAATGTAGAAGAGGCGAAAGTGGTATGTCAAGATCGTAGCAAGTGGCAAGGAAGTGGTCTCTGCCTATCCATATGGGAAAGAGGTGTGAATGTATGTATGTAAATAGCAGAAGCCTTCATGAAATTGAGTGAAAGTTGCACAAATCTCATTTAAAATCGTTAAAACACTTTTGCTACTTTGCCGAGGATAAAGGCAAGCAAGACTCCAGCCTTATTAAATGTACGACTAACAAAGAAACCTGCTCAAAAGAGCGCCCCTGTGGGAACCTGTAGGCACCTCAGCTTAGGTGGTTGCTGGAGGGGTAAATGAAGGAATAGTGACTTTCAAGATTTTAGGGGGGTTTTATATAACTGATCTCTCTATCATCAATAAACGTACGCCTACAGACGTTTTCTAGAATTTTAAAAACTTTTTGGAGAAAAAAAAAAACAAAAAAATTCCGTAACGAAATACACAATGCCTATAGATAATGTTTTAAAGTTATTTACCATTGAGGGATGTAAGTAAATATATGAAGTTTATTAGCAATTCTAAAATGCACATTGAATTTTAATCATAAAAGTTTCTAACAGATTCATATCAATTTTATATACTCAATTTCTACCAACGAGCGTATTATGAACGAATTTATATTTAATTTTAGTAACTACCATTTTCTCAAGAACGGCTTTTAAATTCCTTTATAAAACGCGTAGGTACATATCCGAATAAAGAAAAAAAACACTTATTATTTCTGCGCTTAATTATAATTTATACCACAATCGCACCCTACTTCCCAACACTACTTGAAAAAAAAAACAAACAACCATTAAAAAAATAACAAATTACTCTATACTCGTTTGCAACATAGAGAAAAGTAGAAAAAAAACAACTAACTGTCAATAAAGAAGCTCATCGAACCATAAACAACGGCTGAACATTTTCAAATGACACTCGAAAAAGAAAAAAATATTTCGCGCGCTTTTTACCTGCTAACAAGATATTGCGTAAAATAACATAGAGTTAGTAAAAACGGAAGAGTAATGTTTTTTGTTCAATTTCTTTTGTACGATACTCTAGCATTTTGGCAACCTTAAAAAAATATAACAATTCTTCATTTGTGTTACCTACAATCTGTTTATTATAAAGAGATTAAAGAGATTCTTACAATTTCTCTATTAATTTCCATCAATTATAAACTTATCAAAATTTTGCAGTTAAATCAATAAATCGTTCTTAAGTTATGGAGTGACCAAGGAAAACTAGCATATACATATATGCGGCGGCCATATCACAAAATATGATCTCTTCCAGGCAACCCAGACCGAGAAGTATTATACAATGAAGTGTTATGAGAAGACAGTGCACATTAAAGAGTTTTCAAGATCCTCCCACGAGCCCCTAAACGACTATTTATTATTCTTATTGTAATTTTTTCTCTCAAAATGACTGTCATAGACTCGTACATCGCAAAATGGACTCTGGTGCCTTACAATAAAACACAATCTCGGCTTGCCTCAGTGTTTTTTGATCCTTATAAAAAAAGTATAATATACATAGATCGTTTTTACTACTTATCATAAATTATTTACAGCCATTCAAAATCACCACTTTTAGAAGCAAATTAGTAAAATATTAATAACATTTAGGCTATACCATTTTTTTTAAGATTCTAAGATTATTTTTTTGTACGTTTGTGATTTATGGTACAAATTGAACAGATAATATCATAATTCAAGATGAACTGATATATTTGATATTTAACAAGATATTTTAACAGTCTGACATTGGCAAAATCGCCGCCGATAGAGGTGAATAGTCATTATTTACTGAAGAAGAAGATTCTAACGGGAACTAGAGCTATTCGAGTAAAACAGCGTGTTATTAAAATATGTTTTGTAGCTGCATGTAAGTGCGTACTAACTCAACGACGCAAAATCACATTAATGCAACGCTATGGTCTAATTTAACTATAAAAGTGTATGCCTTCCCCTACCCTATGCGATCAAAGGGAGGGTAGAGTTACGAAGCTTTTCTAGTTTAGAAGCGGTACACTTTTTAAAACACATTTCTTTGATAAACAGACTTCAGATTCCATCTAGACTAGGCCCTGTATCATTGATACGGCCATTTATACTATTATGTAAAAAAAGTTGGAGATTATTGTATATTCCAAGATAGCAATTTATCCGTTATTCTAGGAAAATAGCGTTTTCGATAAAAGGGCGAATTACGAAACTCATATAACGACCCGCTCTTGTTATACCTTCACTGTCCCAGTTACACAACTTAGAACATAACAGCAACTAGCATAATATCATACTTAAAACGTACACACGTACATGACTGACAACCTATTATGATTGTCTTAAAAACATACTACACATACAATAACATTGGAGTCGCTTCCAGTTTCCATAGATACGTCATCAAATAATTCAAACAATAAATTCAGTTCTGTTTTCATATAAAAAAAATCATAACACTCTCTTGGGACTACTCTTAAATTTCTTTTTTTAAATTTTGCCACATTATTTATTTCAAATGTCAATCTACTTTTATTAAATTATAAAGACGTAATTTGACAATCTTTAATTTCTATCTATAGTTTTTCTTTTTTCGAACCTTTACACTTCGAATAAACAATTCAAAATATAATATAAAATAATTAAATAGTGTGACCTATCTTTTCTTTTTCAATGTCAATCTAATTTTTTTTCAAAATAAAAAAAAATATCGCACTCTTTAGCGGCAATCTAGCTATCAAATATTTGTAATCATTTTTTTTAAACAACTATTGCACTATGGAAATTAATCCCTGTGTCGCAGGAGACTTTACAAACATTCAATTCACGTACACAAATACACCCAGGCTCAGAAGAACTACCTGGGGTTCACACAAATAATTGTTCCGGCTGGGAATGGAACCTAGATCACCAGGTCTCAGAAGCAACTGCCGTACCGGTGCAGTCGCAGTAATCTCGAACCAGGTACGATTAAATTAAAAAAAATTATTAGACACTCTTTGGTTTCTATCTTTAGTTTTTCTTTTTTAAAAACCCATTTACATACAAAAATTGTGTATTTGATGATTTAAAAAACCACAGATTGAAACCAAAGAGTGTGTAATGATGTTTTCATAAATTTGATTCATTTTCGTTATATTCTCTATGTCGTCTATATCTACTCATCACAGCTCTACGTGCACAGAGCGGGGTCCTCGGCCGCTGGAGTGTCTGCGTGCGCCAGTAATAGATGTTTAGCGGAGCGCCCGCTCGCATAATGTGCTCGCTCTTGTTACACCTACACTGTCCCAGTTACACGAGAGTGTAAATGCGTCACCTGAAAATGGCGGGTTGGTCATTGAAATTGATAAAAGCTAGGCTAACTGACTTTTAACCCAGTTTCAACCAATTAATTCTCTCGATAAAAAAAACAAATCTAACAATTTTATTTTATTATGGACGTGGTTTCCATCGCATAGCTCCCGATCCCGTGGCAACTTTATACATTATATAAAAGCCTGAATAATTTAGCTATCCTATTGGTGAAAAAATTAATGTAATTGATTAATTGGTTTCAGAGCCTATTCAACGCAACAAACAAACAAATCTTTCCTCTTTATACACATAAATTTGTTTCGTAGAGTCTCTAGATTCCTGTTTAATAATATTATTATGCGTGTTTAATTGGAATACTATTAAAATGACAATTATATTGGAACCTGCACAAAACCTTGTAGGTACGTATAAGTAACTCAGACTCTGTCTGTCTGTCTGTCTGTCTGTCGGTCTGTCTGTCTGTCGCTCTTTCACATCAAAACTACTGAACCGAATTCTATGAAATTAGATACACAGATAGTGTAAAACCTGAGTAAGAACATAGGGTACTGTTTACAGCGCAAAAAGGGTTATCTGTGTATCAAATTTCATAGAAATCGGCTCAGTAGTTTTGACGTGAAAGAGCGTCAGACAGAAAGACAGAGTTTCTTATGCGTACTAGGTTATGTCCAATATAATTATCATTTAATTAGTATTCCTATTAAACACGCATAATATTATTATTAAACATGAATGAAGAGATTACGAAACAAATTGATGTGTACTTATAAAGTGAAATGATTTGTTTGTTTGTTGCGTTGAATAGGCTCCGAAACCAATTGACCATTTACATAAATTCTTTCTCCATTAAAAGCTTCGATTTCCAAGAGGAGCATAGGCTATATTTATGTTATATACATATAAATGTTATGAATACAACGTTTCTCAACATTTTCCGCGAAGTAAACTCAACGTGAGGCTCATGAATAATTCACCCCTTACACCTTGTCTTCTGAATACATAAAAAACAATATTTATAAACATGGCGGTTTCTTACTGCGGCTGTGCGAGAAATGAGATGGTTTTCAAGGCTGATGTAGTATAAAATATACTAGATTTCAGCCCACCTTCGTTACTCTTGATTCTGTAGAAACTTCATAAGGTAATATAGCCTATAAAGCCTTCCTCGATAAATGGACTATCAAACACTGAACGAGTTTTTCAAATTGTTTGTGGCGAAATACATTGACGCATTCCCACCGCTGGCGCTGCTGCAGCGTATTCGCTGCAGCAGTGGGCGGTGGGATATGTGGGACTCGCCCTCTCCATAGCGTGGTATGCTTAACTCATACCACGAGGAGAGGACCCTACACCACTAAAACCCCCCGGACACTCCTTCGGGGGCCGGGTACGCTTGAGCAATCCGGCGCGGACCAGAAGGGCCTGATCTTAGCACGTTCAAACAAATAAACTATTTCGCTTTATAAATATTAGATTGCCGCGAGCGGTTTCACCCGTGTAACTCCTGTTGCCGTAAGAACTTAATAAATGAATATGGCTTACAGTCTCGATTAATGGAAGAACTTTTGAAATCGGACCTGTAGTTTCTGATTTAAAGCGCGTTCAAACAAACAAACACACTCTTAAGCTTTACATATTAGTATAGACAACAGTTCAAGCTTATGCCCACGACTTCGTCAGTATCAAAGTAAATAAGTAATCTTTATTTCACAGATAGAGTAAGCATCTATAATATTAGTAGAGATTTCCTAAACCTAGGTTTAACTATGACGATCGGTTCCTTTTTTTCGGATAGACATGCGTAGTTTAGACAGCCTTAATGAATGGTTTAAAAACTACAAACTAAGCAACCTGCGCAAGAGGGCGCCCCCTGTGGGGCAATGATAGCATCGCTGGCGATGAGACTGAGGGATTATGACTTTTAGTATTTTAGGGGGTTTTATGCAATTGTCACTCTACTTTACAGTTCGCGGGCCTCTCGGACTTCGGGTCTACGAGGGCATCGGATGATTCTTTGCAAACTAAGGCTCGAGAGGACGAGGGGACTATCTGTTCCGCTAGTCAATAGGTATTTGTATGTTTCTGGATCTACTAAACCGATTTTGCATTTTTATATATTATTATATTAAGTCGTATACTATATTAAGACATAGCTAGTATTATATTAAAACAAGAATGTTTTGCTATAAATTACACTTCTAGCTTCTATGATTGGCAATAAGACAAATAATATGAAGGATTTGTTTAATTTAGTTAAAAATAGATAGTGAAAACTTTTTTCTTAATCCAACAACCTTTCATAGACAAACCATTCTACATGTCTACTTAACGAAATACATCAACACGTTAAAATAACGCATTCATTGCTCTTTCGACGCAGACTTTTCACACATTTTTTTGTACCTATAAGAGTTTTTTTACCTCCTGTGTGCTTTCAATGACTTTATGTAGTATGAGAGCACTTGGTTTCCTTTTTCCATATTATTTTTACTCGGTTTATGATGAGTAGGCTGGCGGTACAGTTTCCTTTGACTCGTACAATAAGAAAATGTTGCTAGTTTTTTTTTCTTGTCTATGACGTAGCTTCTGAATCACTTTTATGGCGGCGTTTTGTGAATAAATGTGTTTTACATAAACATTATTATGTTTTTTGTTAAGGGAATGTTTGGATTGTTTAGTTAAAGGTTGTGTTTAGAAGCTAATGAAAAGGCAACAGTACTAAGATACACAACCTTTAAGGCCTAGCCGTATTTTCAGTTATTTCTTCGTTTTATCAATGTGCACCTACTGTTCTTACCTCTACAGAAAATTATCCGTTATTAATCCGTTGGCATAAGACTAGGGTTGCCACCCTGACTATATTATATAGCATCGCACTATATTTCAGTCAAATGAACTATATATTATTAAAAAAAAATATAGTACAAAAAGTACTATATTTTTTTGCTAAACCAAAATCACCCCATTTAAAAATGTTGACTGCACTTTCATGAAAACAATGAATTGTTGATTTATTTTAATATGCATCTAACATGCTCAGACTCATAAAATTATATTAAAGGTGTTTAACCTTGATGGCGGAAGCAAAGAGTTATAATAAATACATGTGGAAAAATTATTTAAAATAGCAACTTTTTGCAAAAAGTAATATATAAAACAAAAAAAAGGTGGTACATAAGACTCGATTCAAATATTTTAGACCGTAGGGTCAATTTCCGTGCAAGCCAAGACTAAATTTTTTTGTGTAAATTCAATGATTTTTGTGTAGCCTCCATGTCTTGGAAAGCAGTTAAAGTGCTTTGGAGCCTTGCTTCATGCCTGGTAAAGTAGCAAAAGCCTCGTAGCATAAATTTAAAAAAAATGCATTGGAATTTGGAAGAAATAATTATTAAGTTTATTAATACTTGACGGACGGAGGAGTATAAGACTTCGCACCCTATGAATGATATTATGATCGGATTTTGACCATTGGGCTAGATGAGAATGTGAAGGCGGATTTGTGGAGTGACAAGAATGGACAAGGTGAGGAATGAATATATTAGGAGAAGTTTGATAGTGGCCTGTGATAGAAAAGTTGAAATTGAATCGGTTGTTCTGGTATGGTCATGTGTGGTGAATATGAATTCAGATGGATGGAGAGGAAGAGGGAGGCCAAAGAAAAGATGGATGGTTTGTGTAAGAAGTGATATGAAGAAAAAGGGAGTAGGTGATAGCGTGAATGCTGACAGGACAGAATGAAAGAAGAAAACGTGTTGCGCCAACTCGCAACAAATTGAGATAAGGGCAAAGAAATGATGATGATTGTAAGATTCATTGACAAAAATTTATTGTTATTCTATATGTTTTGTTAGTAAACTTTCCAACAAAAAAAAAACAAATTTTACGTTGAAATTGTTTGCATTTAAATTTTGAATTTACTTTTGCCATTGTGCAAATTTTTATTTGAAGTTTGGCATGCGTGCCGTCAAAACTGGAACTCACTAGAAAACCAGCGCTGCCGCAATATTCTTTTATAGTAGATAGAAGTTATCAATTTTTTTTTTTTTTTTATATGTGCCGTAAATAAATGTATTTTTTTCATTCATTCTTTCAAGAAAATTGGAGCAAAAAGAATCCGCCCCCGGGTGGACTCGAACCACCAACCTTTCGGTTAACAGCCGAACGCGCTAACCGATTGCGCCACGAAGGCGTTATGAAATAGGTCAAGATTACGCTACATATTAAAATAATCTCAGTAGGTATATTTCAGCGGACAAATACAGATAGTGTACAAAAGTAAATAATAATCTATACATTGTCATATAGGTATCGCAGGGTCTCTAAAGATCAAATAATGTAAAATGACTACCTACTTAGCTACTAAGTAATACTTTTGTTAGATTTTGTGTTACATTGTGATTCTAACAGTAAAAAAAAAGTACAAGTGTATGTAAATACCTAAGTGCTGAATAATACCTTCTAAAACACCTTCACCGAGCTGATAATAGAATGAAACATGTTTTATAATGAATTTACTACGTTAGAAAATACACTAAAATGGGTTGGTATGATTTTTATGAAATGTTAAAAAGATTAAATTAAATTAACGCAAAACAGCGCTTATGTTGTTATAATTTTGTATATAATATCCAATAAAGTGAAAGTAACTGTCATCAACACCCCTTTTTGTACCTGGCAACCCAGTAGTTCGTCCAGGTCCAAACCAACAGCTGAACGTTCTATACGTATAATACTTTGAGTCGGTATAAAATTGACTTATTATCTTATCTTATTTTAATGATTTTGAATTACTGTTGCAAACATTTAATAAAAAATCATAAAAGTCATAAAATTGTCTGCCCAGGGTTTCTTTAGCCAACCCATTTTAAGTGTAATTTTTAAGATACTAATTCACTATCACTACAAAGTATGAAACAAAGTCGCTTTCCCTGTCCCTTTATCCCTATGTATGCTTAAATCTTTAAAACTACGCAACGGTTTTTGATGCGGTTTTTTTAATGGATACAGTGATTTAAGAGGAAGGTTTATATGTATAATACATCAGCATTGCACCCGTGCGGAGCTACCTATTAGCTGTCGCTGTTTTATCTATACTTAATATATAAAGCTGAAGAGTTTGTTTGCTTGAACGCGCTAAGCTCAGGAACTACTGGTCCGATTTGAAACATAATTTGCTGTAAAGAAGAGCGACAGTTGCACAAAACCCCCTAAAATACTAAAAGTCATAATCCCTGAATCTCATCGCCAGCGACCGCCCTGAGCCGAGGTCCTAGCCCCACATGGGGCACCCTCTTGCGCAGGTTGCTTAGTTTGTAATTTTTAAACCATTTATTAAGGCTGGAGCTCTGCTCGCCTTTATGCCCGGTGAAGTAGCAAAAGCCTAGTTTAGCCATTACCTAAGTCCTTCCAAAAAAAACATTATTTCTATGTTAGAGCCCATTTATCGAGGAAGGGAGGCTTTATTTAATTGTGAAGTTCCCACGGGAACGGGAGTTACGCGGGTAAAACCTTGTAAAGCTAGTTATATACTAAATAACCCTTGCGGTTTTGTAGTTAAGTGGCCACTCTAAAAACAATTACTACTGGTCAACTGAACGAAAGAGTCAATAAAAATATAAATATGTCAATTTAAACGGTACATTTTATTTGAATACACGCGCAAATCATTTTTCAAACTGCAATTTGCAATTTTTATTTATGAATCGCGACCGAACGCAACCCCATTTTAGTTCATAGACAATGAACAATTTATTTTTTTCTATAGCACGCACTGGCCACTAGATGGGTCAAAGTTAATAGCTGGGCAAAGACTAATTTTATATATTTTTTTGTTACTTTTTTTTTGTTGTCTATTGCAATCTGGCGATAGAAGAGTGAATTTGTAAATAGAATTCAATTTATAGCGCGTAACTGTATTTGATGGAAGCGTTATTAATTTCTCTTTTGTTTTTGGCGTTTTAGAATAAATTTATTTTATAAACTAGCTGTGCCTTGCGGTTTTACCCGCGTTATTCTGCTTCAGTGGGTCGGAGCGTGATGTTTTATAGCCTATATGTTAATCCAGCTTATAAACTATCCTAACCCAGCTGGCAGGAAACGTCAACGTGGCAGGCCCAGAAGAAGACGGCTGATGAGCTGGACTCATTTTTAAAGGATTGGCCTACAATCGCATTATATCGCGAGAGATGGAAGGAGGGAGGCTTTTGCCCTGCAGTGGGACAACGTAGGCTCATAATAATAATAATAAACTATTCCGTTCAGTAGTTTTTGCGTGAAAGAGTAACAAACATACATCCATACATTCGTACAAACTTTCGCGTTTATAATATTAGTAAGACAATATTGACTCGAGAGTGAAAAACTGGATTGATTATTATTCACCGTTAAATTCCTAATCTAGACAAGAAATTAACTTTTATGTAAGTAAGTAGTAATCTTTACTTCTTTATGTACGGAAAAAAAATTGTATTGGGTAAAGAGGCTAAAGATTTGTTTGCTTGAACGCGCTAATCTCAAGACCTACTTGTCCGATTTGGAAAATTCTTTCAGTGTTAGATAGCCCATTTATCGAGGCTATATTTAATGTTAAAGTTCTACGGGAACGAGAGATACGCGGGTGACAAGACGCGCGGGAATCTAGAGTTTATATGTAAATTCTATAATTGAAAATGAGATTGAAATTTAAGGATTCTCTATTTTTTGCTTTCAAATGTAGTACCTGTCCTCATCAGCCCGTATAACGTCCACTGCTGAACATTAGCCTCCTCCCGAGGTATTTGCTATATTCACCACGCTTGGCAGACGGATTGGTGACCGCAGTATTATGTTGTGCCACACAAGGAAACGCTGCTGCCCGTTCCTTGATATTTGATTATTATAAATGATGTTATAATAATCGGGACTAACGGCTTAACGTGCTTTTCGAGGCACGGTTGGTAGTCCCTTAACCAACCAGACCGGAAAGATTTTTTTAGAATTTATTCAAAGATTTCCTGTCCGATGTGGGGATCGAACCCACGACCTCCGAGATTTAAAGCGAGCCAAATAACGCTACGCTACAAAGGAGGTAGTACCTATAGGATTAAGTTATTCTAAAAGTTTTTTTTTTATGTTTACTAGCAGAATTTTGCAGTCTACTAGAATTTTTGTTAACCATTGCGCTACGGCCGCTTGATTAATATAATTATATTTGAATAAACTTCACAAAACTATGAATTTTGGGTCTAAAATGACGTCTAACTCTTAACTTCCAAAATGGCGTCATAAGATAACTTTTAACTGTCATAAAGTTACCTACATCATAACTTTTAATGTTTGGGGTTTACGGAATAATTCGGCAATTTAGAATAATTGTGCTTATATGAAACTAGCTTCCCGCGCGCGGTTTCACCCGTGTAGCTCCCGTGGGAAATTCATAAATAAAATAAATAAAAAACCATTTTTATTAAAACGTAAAATACAGGCACTTGTAAATAGTCAAACATTAATTAGAAAAATTTATTCATTATATTTGTTATTTATTTATATCTATAAAATTAATTATTTAAATGTTATTATTATAATTTATATATATTGTTCTTAGCGACGCAAAATGCTGGTTCTGTCTAGTCTATATTATGCCAAAACAATTGTCATTATTTGGGTAGTGGTAGGATAGTGTAGCTTCCCAACGTTGGAGGATTTTCTCAAATCGGTCAATTAGTTTCGGAGCTTATTCAATACAAACAACCAATCAGATCTTTCCTCTCTATAAAAAAAAATGTTGTTAATTTCACAGATATCACGTGTGTTTTTTTTTATTGGCAGTTTCACGAGTTTCAGTTTATTGATATATGTTCCAGAACATAGTTCCCGCACATTGGGGCGATACACGAGTATGCGCGCCAAGCTGACGTCAGAACGGCGTGTCTATATCACTATCTATTTAATATTATATTGCTTGAGATTTTATTTTTCAGATATGTACAGTTTAATACAGTTATTTGGTGCAAATTTTGTGACTATTCAGACATCTCTCACGCCATCCTGACAGACACAAATTTGTTGTGTTAAACGAGTTTTAGGCAGAAATCCCTCCACATCCACTCTATACTCTATGAATGCTGGACCACAAACAATAATCGGTGCAATACAAACTTATTATTAATTTAAACGTGTGTGGGGAAGGGTGCGACCTTTTGTCGACCAGCTGCGTGCTAGACCAGGGGTCAGATGAGTGTTGCCAGGTGAAATATTCTACTGGCAGATTCTACTGTATTGAGTCTTATTTTTCGTTTGTTGTGCATGAGGACTAAAAAAATAACTTAGTCCGTCAGTTTGGTTACTAAAAAATATTGGACACGTATTTTTTTATTTATCAAATCAATAAAAATAGACAAAGTTACAGAGCAAAAACAAACTATAAAGTTCAGGAGAGGGGGGCTTGTGACGTCACTGTTAGGTAAAATTGTACCTAATAGTGACGTCACACAAAATTTCAACGCGCTGTATATACGTCATTTTTTGTTTGAGGAACGAAAAAAATACGTGTCCTATATTTTTTGGTAATCTAACTGACGGACTAAATAGATTTTTTTAGTCCACATGCCTATTCTCCATATCCGCCCGTTTATGGCATCTTTATCTCTTAACAGACCTTGGCAAGGTCGTTGAAGTATAATTATTACCATAATCACTACGCTTAGTCGGCGGATGGGTGGTCGCAGTAAGATGATAATTAACCGCAAGCTGATAGATTCTGCTTCCCATATGTACTATTCTGTTCTGTATCAGACCAATTCGTCCACTGCTGAACACAGGCCTCCTCTTCACAGACTGGCAAACCAGGGTCGTTGAGGGATATTGATTACCAGGATTTGTTTTTTCGTATGGTCATACGTTGATAGCCACGAAACTAAGCAACCTGCGCAAGAGGGCGCCCCCTGTGGGGCTTGGACCTCGGCTCAGCGCGGTCGCTGGCGATGAGAATTAGGGATTATGACTTTTAGTATTTTAGGGGAGTTTTGTGCAACTGTCGCTCTAATTTACAGTTCGCGGGCCTCTCGGACTTCGGCTCTACGAGGGCATCGGAATACCACGATATAGTTAACTGTAGCTGCAAATTACTGCCTAAACATGTCAGAAGAATTAAACTAAAAATAAATATTTATTTTCTAGTTTCATATATTATCTGCACTTCTCTGCTGCGGTAATATGGAAGTTCAAGCTTATTCATTCATCAAAGCTTTTCACAATCTATAAAAATAATTGCAAAACAAAAATGTTAAAATAGTAGAACTTCTACCATTATTACCTGGCAACACTAAGTTATGACCCTTCTATTTCGAGTGGCGGCTGTTTATAAACTCTATAGCTTAATGACCATAGAGATTTGAACTTTCTTTATAATTCGTGGCTAGTTCTAGCCTAGGTTTTAGTCCCTATAGTAAATTATTTAATACTTAAGTACTTAGGTTCTTATATTGATAGAGATCAAAGAAATATATTTCGTTTATGAATATTAAATTATATTGAGGGGTGTAATAAAACATACAAATTTTTTTAACCCTTTCCCGCAATATGGAAAGTAAGCTCTGTATCGCAAGGATTTTATAAACATACTAACTGTCCCTCACGATTTCACCCGGTAGATACCGTCCCCGTGGAAACTTTAGCTTAAAATATGGCCTTTGACAAAGGGGTGGCTTTCTACTGGTAAAAGAATTTTCAAAATCGGTTAAATAGATCCAGAGTACCCCCTACAAAGTCACAAACTCACACTCTTTAAATCGTTATAATATTAAGTACAGATTATTCAAGGACACAAAGCACACCTTCACTTAGAACAATTATTTATTTAATTAAAACTTCAGCACTGTAAAAGTACATAGGCGGGCTTAATTCCGAAAGCATTCTCTTCCAGTCTACCATAGGGTGGTGCAGAGATAAAGTAGTAGATGCACTACAACCCAGAACAAATAGTCCACCACCACCACTGCAACTACTACCCAGAGCAAACTTACATCATTTCATATTTTTTTACGTAGTAATAGTTAACCTCACCTTGCGTTGGACTTCGACTCGTCTCCAGTGCGTCAAGCCTACTAGCTGCGCCCCGCGGTGTTACCCACGTTACTCTGCTCTAGTGGGTCGGAGCGTGATGTTTTGTAGCCTATATTATGTTAATCCAGCGTATAACCTATCCCGGTGCAGAATTTCAGCTTCCGTTAAGTAGTTTTGGCGTGGAAGAGTAACAACATCTATCCATCCATAGTTACAAACTTATGCGTTTATAATATTCGTAGGAATAAAACTCTTTCATGCAAGAGCTAGTTACAGATTTGGCCGAAATTATATACAGAGGGCAGAATCTGGCTATTTGTCGAGGTATTATAATAGGTTGCAGGGAGTCAGTGGATGCAGGCCGCTAGCAATCATTCCCGCTGGAAATCAACGAAGGAGGCCTATGTTCAGCAGTGGACGATAACAGACTAATATGATGATGATGATGAATAAGGACTTTCAATAGGATGTCCTCTCTATTAATAGCCTTATGTGGGTAGTTTTTTGTACCAAAGGAGTATATATTATATAGATAAGCTGAGATTTTCTTTTAAGTAAAAACTGGAAATGGACTGTAGGTGTGTTTTTAAATAGAGTGGCAATAGATGCGTAAAGGGTATCCTATTTACGCATCTATTACCGCTGCGAGCGCACGCTCTCTTCCGGAGGAGACGGGTACGAGCACGTAAGACACATTACATTACAACGTTGTTTGCTACAGAATCTGTCCTCGCATCATCATTATATCAGCCGTAGGACGTAAACTGCTAGTTATAGGCATCCCTCTATGGTTAGGTAACTAAAAATATATTTAGTCCGTCAGTTAGATTACTTAAAAAAACATTGGACATAGGACACATATTTTTTTATTTATTAAATCAATAATAATTAACAAAGATACAGAGCAACAACAAACTATAAAGTTCAGGCTTGTGACGTCACTACGTAAACGCTCTGTATCTTCATGATTTTTTGTTAGAGGAGCGAAAAAACAATACGTGTCCAATATTTTTGGTAATCGGACTAATTAGAATCTTCATGCCTTCTTATTCTTAATAAAAAAAATGTTTTAATAAAATACAAAATAAAAAAAGAGTAATTAAAATCATCTACGCGAATGATTTTCAAAAGCATAAAGTATTATTATAAAATATTTTTCACACACTTCAGCATAGACTAACAATGGCGATATATTAATAGTGAGAATAGACAAAAGACTTTTCTATGGTCCAACGCCTCTATAGTATGGGGGCAAAATAATGGTTCTTTTATATACGATAAAAAAATAATGGGGCTTAAAAAGAAAGTACTATCTAGGAATCCATGCAGAATATATTGAATTAAAAAAATCTTAATGATTTTTTTTTACCCAATATAGGCTTACGTTTGACCATAATCTCGCTTGATGGAAGGCGAAGATAAGGCCTAAAATGATACACGCTTGCCCAGAAAGTGTCTAGATAAAATAGAAATTTAAGCTTCCGCTACAGTAATAGAACAGAAGGCTTAGACATCATCATCATCATCATGGGCCAGTATAACGTCCACTGCTGAATATGGGCCTTTACCTGAGGGAAGGTATTTGCCATAGTCACCACGCTTGGCGGAGGGTTGGTGACCGCAGTAATATGTTGTACCACACAAGGAAACGCTGCTGTCCGTTCCTTGATATACGATTATTATAGATAATGTTATAACAATCGGGACCAATGGCTTAACGTACTTTCCGAGGCACGGAGGGTAATCCCTCAACCAACCAGACCCGGAAAAAAATCTTAGAATTTACACAAAGATTTCCTGTCCGGCGTGGAGATCGAACCCACGACCTCCGAGATTTAAAGCGTGCCAAATACCGATACGCTACGGAGGTTGTCAGACTGATGGGTAGACATAGGTTGGTCTATTGGCCGGAAATGACACAGCAACCGTCCTATTTACCCAAAATTTATATGAAACAAAATAAACCCAGTTAACTAAACCTTATGAAATTCAAATTTCCTATTTTAAATGAAGTCAATTCATACCATTTATAATCACGACGTCGACCGTTAAAAGGATAATTTAATTTTTTTATCAACGCTTCCTTAAGTTTACGAGCTGAAGTATATTTCGGCCGCCATCTTTTACATCTGACATTTAGCGTTTGACATAAAAAATGGCGGCAAAATAAGTGAATTGCTTTAAAAAAGTAAATAAATAAGGTTTTTATTAAACAAACATGATATTTTTTCTAATGTACCTACAGAGGGCCTGAGATTTTATCTCGACGACCTTTTCATAAGGCCCTTAGATAGACATTAAAAAAATATAAAGAGTTCTCGGAGAAAAGTTGAAGATTTTCCCTCAGGGCAGTTGGAGTTGATAAATATTTTATATGGATGTGGTATTTTTACATAATTTATTTAATTTACTTGGTAAATATAATTTATACATACATAATCATGGCCAAATTAAAAAAAAGGCCAAGTGCGAGTCGGAGTCGCACACGAAGGGTTCCGTACCAGTTTCAAGTGCCTACCTTTTTTTGATATCAAGAAAAGAAAAAGTTTGTTGTATGGGAGCCCCCCTTAAATATTTATTTTATTTTAATTTTAGTATTTGTTGTTATAGCGGCAACATATATCTACGTCATTTGTGAAAATTTCAACTGTCTAGCTATCGCGGTACTTGAGATATAGCCTGGTGACAGACAGACAGGCAGCGAAGTTTTTGTAATAGGGTCCCGTTTTTACCCTTCGGGTGCGGAACCCTAAAAAGCAAGTGTCCAATTCCCGTGGTAACCTCTACATGATACGTCTGAATAACTGAAACATAAAGAGGCAAGATTTATTTGTTTGTTAGGAATGAACTCAAAAACTATTTCAATAATTCTTTCACAAATTAGAAGTCCCTGAATAACATAAGCTATATTTAATTTTGTAGTTAACACGGGTACGGTATTATATTTTCATTGTAAATACAAATTTAAAAAAAAAACTTGTTGTAATAAAAAAAACTACAATATACAATACAAAATGAAAATAAATAACAGAGTTTTCTATTGTTTTTGTTTAAATCAGTTGAGTTGTATTTTTTAAATGATCGGTTATATAAACCGAAATAAATGATAAGAACGAACGAACGGAATTATATAATAGTAATAATGCAAAAAAATATGATTTTTCTAAAATACTCTTTACTAAAATTAAGTAACCAGACAGAAAAATTACGATATAGTTAATCTACAAAAAGTTTAAATGCGACCCTGCCAGGATTCGAACCTGGAATCTTCTGATCCGTAGTCAGACGCGTTATCCGTTGCGCCACAGGGCCTTGCTGACGTAAGGTAAAAATAGTATTATATACATTTTTAGTAGAATAATACCTACTTAGGTACATGTAATATAATTTAAGATCATCATACTACCTTTTTATATATTTAAATATATAAATAATTATAAAAAAGGAGCGATATATTTATAATAAGTATATTACAAATATATCGCTCCTTGAAAAAAAAAACGATACATTGTGCTATGCCGTTGGGAAATTTGAATTTCATAAGGTTTAGTTAACTGGGTTTATTTTGTATCATATTAAGATTGCGTAAATAGGAAGGTTGTTGTGTCATTTCCGGTTTATAATAGACCAACCTACAACATAATATATATCTTCCCATCTGTCTGTCAGCCTCCGTAGCGTAGCCGTATTTGCCATTAAATCTCGGAGGTTGTGGGTTCGATCCCCACACCGGACAGGAAATGTGCATTGTGAATTTTCTTGACAAGTACAGGTGTATTTAAATACCTAAGTGCTGAATTAAAATCGTTTATTTCGTTTATACTATATTTAATTATGAAATTCCCACGGGAACAGACGATACACGGGTGAAACCTCGTGCGGGAAGATAGTAATTAATAATGCCGTATCCAAAATAATAACTACTTTCTCACATCTAACCATCCAACTCGACAACACAGTAAAATAAATATAAAATAGACCACATAAGGTATTATTGCATATTTTTGGCAAACGACGTCTCCGGCAGCCATCTTAGACCCTTCAATGAGGCAATACTGCTTAAGTGCTGCCCTCTTAAAAAGAATGTTGCCAACTTAAATTAATACTTCATTTTTGAATTTTAGGCATTGGGGAGAGGCTTCAGTTTTGTGAAGACTGGAAATTTAATATTTTTGAGGAAAATAGGACTGAGTGTACACTTGAAAAATACTTATGGAATGAAAATGTAAAGGGCCTTTTTCTGTTAGTGCGAAATCTATAATACAAAAAAGAATCCCTATTTTCCTTGGTCACGCGTGAACAACCGTTCACGCGTTATTGTTATTTTAATTACGCTTTTTTTTAAAGTAAAAGTTTTTATGTAAGTAAGTAAATTTTTTGCCATCTTTTATATAGTCATAGGTTTATAAAACCGATATTCGAATCGCTTTTCAAAGAACGACATTTTTTCCCACGTCCGCTAAATCACGTGACGAATGTCAAGTATTTGTTACCGATTTTCTGTTAGCGATCACTCTACTATAATAGTGGCATTACGTATAAGCCCTCTGGTTAGATTTTTAAAAAGGCTAGTTGACACTTTTTTAAACTTATTTATAAATGGTTAAGAATGCTTATACTAAGTAGATCAAGAAGAAAAATATGGCATTTATTTGAGATCTATAAAGCACTAAAATAAATATTTTAAAATTGCCTTGACATTTAGAGATGAAAACGATGTCAGCCATGTTGGTCTATATACATTATCTGTGTTCAAGATCGATGACGCCATGACTCAGAATGTTTAATAGTAAAGGATCGCGTTCATGTTTTTTAACAAATTGTATGACGTCACAAAATGGCTAAGACATAGACAAAAGAAATAATTTTCATATTGAGTTTATACAAACATATTCAAGTTTTATGAAAAGAAATTATTATATTTAGGTTCCGTATGACAAATGCTTTTAGAAATAAACATCATTGTAACATCATTTCATATGTGTCAACTAGCCTATTCTTTTAGTGTTAGATAATCTATTTATCGAGGAAGGCTATTGGATATCATCATTTATAAGTTTTACGGGAAAGGGTGACAGCCTCTGTAGCGTCGCGGTATTTGGCTCGCTTTAAGTCGTCGTGGGTTCGATCCCCACGCCGGACAAGAAATCTTTGTGTAAATTCTAAGATTTCTATCCGGGTCTGGTTGGTTGAGGGACTACCTTTCGTGCCTCGGAAAGCACGTTAAGCCGTTGGTCCCGATTGTTATAACATCATCTATAATAATCGTATATCAAGGAACGGGCAGCAGCGTTTCCCTATGTATTACAACATAATACTGCGGTCACCAATCCGTCTGCCAAATTACCCTCCCTCGGGAGGAGGCCCATGTTCAGCAGTGGACGTTATATACGGGCTGATGATGATGTAAAACTTAGAGGAGTTATTAAAGTTGAAGTTTTTTTTGTTTTGTTACAAAAGTAGCAGTCTCGTTTGGGTAGATTAGGATTAGTGTCATAACAATTAAGTAAATAATAAAATAATTATGCGCGTTCACTGAAACTGGCGAATACAATTAACAATATAAGTGGCACGAAAATCGCTACAGTCATTAGATGACTCCATCATACGTGGTCGTAAGAGGCGATTAATACGAAATAATGGCTAGCTAGGATTCCAATGAATTAAAGTGGTATCAGCGATCCGTCGGTGACGTGCAACCTCTGACGCCTCCACTTCAATAATTCGCAATAATATGGCTCAGATGGTTGCTCGTTTGACGTTCCGCCGTGACAGTTATCACTCTCATTACCAGTGTATGTTGCCAGTGATAACCTATGGATCCGAAACATGGTGCTTCACTACAGGCCTTATGAACAGGCTCAGAGTCGCTCAACGAGCTATGAAGAGGGCTATGCTCGGGGTTTCTCTACGAGATCGAATCAGAAATGAGAAGAACGCGGGTTACCGACATAGCCCAACGGATTAGTTCGTTGAAGTGGCAATGGGCAGGCCATATAGCACGGAGAACAGATGGCCGTTGGGGCCGAAAAGTTCTCGAATGGAGATCGCGGATCGGCAAGCGTAGCGTAGGAAGTCCACCAACTAGATGGACGGATGACCTGGTAATACGATGATTTGGAAAAAAAAGTTATGAAATCATATGATGTTAAGAATATTAATGTGGTTTAATTGATGTATGCGGCTATTAAATAATTATTATAAGATTGTAATACGTGCGTATCGTATAATAAAACAATTTATTGAGTATCAATTTATTGAGAGTAAAATTCAATAAAATGTTATTTTATTGAATTTTGCCTACTTAGAAATAGTAATAGCGTAACATAGGGGATCACGGTGGATGCAGGCCGCCTCCAACCGTAGCAACTGGAAATCTATGAGGGAGACCTATGTCCAGCAGTGGACGTCCTACGGCTGAAATGATGATGATGATGATCACCGTCGCGCCTTCATATATACCATCTTAAAGTTGATGTTTTTAGCTTACCTAATACAGTTTATTAGAAATGTGACGTATTCCTGTTAGGTTGTTGTAGATCTGATCAAAAGAAAACAGTTTGTCTTATTATTGTGTGCCCGTGTGTGTGACGTGACAAATGTAATGTTCCATACAGTTTTGTAAGCGATTTTTTGCTTGCGATCGTATCGCTGCGCTAAAGTAGCATTTTGTCTAGGTCACAGAGGGCCTAGACGATATAGCTACGCCCATGCGTGGGTAGTATCTCGCATAATAATAATTTGTATGGAATTTGGATCTGACTGTGGTCACAGCTCTAACCTAACCTAACCCACAGAGTTTGGAATCCTCGTGTTTTTTTTAACCTCCGACCAAAAATAAGAGCATCTCGTTTCTGGAATTTTATGTGAGCCTCAATGGACCCGTCTAATCTACTTTTGCCTGATTTTTGCAGTCAAAAGTGGTTTTGACCGATTATAAGTTTTGGCTGTTACATATACACCATCTTAGGCTAGATATTTTTAGCTTCCTATAATGTAAACGTAGGTGGCATTAATGTACCATCAAAGAAAAGACTCGTCGAGGAAGAGATCCTTCGAGGTATTGACCTTTCGAGGTAACGACCCATCGGTGAAGTGTACCGTCGAGCTAGAGACATCGAGGTAATGACCATCGAGGTAACGTCATTCGAACTAGAGTATCAAACTCGGCATTTCGTCTAAGCCCTCTGTATATCTACGCCCATGCGTGGGTAGTATCTCGCATAATTGGTAGTAGCGTGGCTATGAATATTCGCGACTACGTATATTTCTATATGGTCGGTACTCGACGCACGCTTTGACGTACCTACCCACAGTTCGATAGCATGTTACTTAGGGCTGTCACTTTCATCAATCCTTCAAATAAAATAAAATAAAAATAAAAATCATTTTTATTTACGTAAACCTATTACAGGCACTTGCAAATAGTCAAAACAATAATTTAGTATTTAGTATTATTATCTATAATTATCATATTTTATAAATTTTCAAATTAAACAAGTATATTTAAGTTATTATTTTAATTATATTTTAGGCTGTGTCAAATAGCTTGTTCTGTCTTACTTACTTACTTCCTTACTAATATTATAAATGCCAAAGTAACTCTGTCTGACTGTCTGTCTGTCGCCCTATCACGCCAACATTACTGAACCGATAGTAATGAATGACGCAGGTAGTGTATTATAAAGCTGAAGAATTTGTTAGTTTCTAATCTCAGAAACTACTGATCCGATTTGAAAAATTATTTCAGTGTTAGATAGATCATTTATCGGGTAAGGCTATAGGCTATATATCATCAAGCTAAGACCAATAGGGTGCCAGCAACATATAGGGCACTCTCTATTCCTTTTTCTGACTTCTTTCATTCGAACTCAGTGTTGCAGGTATCCCAAGTCAGATTACAATGAAAGCCTTCGAGAAACCTTTCAAGAAGTTCTCAAGAATAAATCAGATGAAACTCGAGCACCAATGAAAAATGTTTCAATATCGTTCATAGCCCAAAGTAACTTTTTTTTGACGTAGTAACAAATGTAGTAGTCCAAGAGGCGGTGCTATTTCACCTGGTATAAAGTCGAGCAGAGCTTACCCTTATTAAATGGTTTAAAAACTACAAACTAAGCAACCAGCGCAACAGGGCTCTCCTGTGGGACTTGGACTTCGGCTCAGGTCGGTCGCTGACGGAGGGATTAAGGGTTTATAACATTAGTTTTTTTAGACGATTTTTTTGCAACTGTAGCTTTAACTTAGTTCGCGGGCCTCTCGGACTTCGGGTCTACAAGGGCATCGGAAAGTTATTTGCAAACTAAAGGTCAGGGGTGAGGTAGGAGGTGTCGCGTTAGCGTACGGACTCTTCTCCGGCGGGTCGGATGTCAGGTCTCTGCGTAGTGGGTTAGTTTCTTGCAGTCTCTGTACTGCTATTTGGTAAGTTGTTTTGATGTAATTTGCATTGAAATTTAAGCGACTTATTTCCTTTCCTTCGCGAACATTCTTTATCTTCATAAGCCCGTCTGCCGTCCACTGCTGAACATGAAGCTCTTCCCGAAGGCCAAAGGTTGTAACACACAAGGAAACGCTGCTGCCCGTTCCTTAGTGTACGCTTGTTATAGATGATTTTATAACAATTGGGACCAACGGTTTTACGTGCAAAAGGTCAACCACGCGCACCCGGAAAAAAATCTTAGAATTTACACAAAGTTTTTTTGTCCGGCGTAGGGCACGAACCCACGACCTCGGCAACTTAATGTGAGACTTATACTGCAACGCATTAGTTTGAGCATTTTCACTAATTGCTAATATATTTCTTACCTATTTTTTTTATTTATAAGTGCCAACCCTACACATAGATCCCCTCACTAGGGTTGTGCAACAATAGCACCGTAGGGCCGTAATTAAAAAAAGCGCGTAACGCACTAGTGCTAGTGGTGTGAATTTTCACGCGTACCACTCAATGGGCGAAGCTGTGTGCGTAAAGGAGATAGCCTATAGTGGTGCAGGCGGTGTATTTATCAAATCTTATAATCTACACTAATATTATAAAGAGGAAAGATTTGTACCTATTTTTGTATGTTTGTAATGAATAGGCTCAAAAAGTACTGGGCCGATTTAAAAAATTCTTTCACCAATAGAATGCTACATTTTTCCAATTTGACATAGCCTACATTTCATTTTGAAAAAAATTAGGGATCCTAGGTAAAATTTGAACAATGTAACCGAAGGTGTAGAAAAATGAGTCTTAAAATGTCTTTCGTCGAATGCGCTGCCGAAACTATTAGCGATAGAACAAAATAATGTAAAAACAAAAGAAAGTCGTGTTAGTTACACTATTTATAACTCAAGAACGGCTGAACCGATTTGGCTGAAAATTGGTAGGGAGGTAGCTAAGAACTGGGTGAAGGACATAGGATACTTTTGGGTAGGGATAGGGTAGGGTAGGGTAGGGGTAGGGTAGGGGTAGGGTAGGGTAGGGGTATGGTAGGGGTAGGGTAGGGGTAGGGTAGGGTAGGGGTAGGGTAGGGGTAGGGGTAGGGTAGGGGTAGGGTAGGGTAGGGGTAGGGGTAGGGGTAGGGTAGGGTTAGGGTAGGGCAGGGGTAGGGTATAAAAGTCAACCCGTGCGAAGCCGGGGCGGGCCGCTAGTAATATTATAAAGCTGAAGAGTTTGTTTGTTTGAACACGCTAATCTCAGGAACTACTGGTCCGATTTGAAAAATAATTATAGTTTTAGACAGCCCATTTATCAAGGAAGGCTATATTTTATTTTATTATGAAGTTCCCACGAGAACAGGAGATATGCGGTTGAAAGCACGCGCCGGAAGCTAGTAAATTATAATTAAAATTCTGTAAATTGTAAATGGAGGAGATCTGGTACCCGAAATACAGGCTTCAAGCCTACTTTAGGCTCCAGTCTCCCACAATACTTCTATCTGCTAAATTATATAATTGAAATATTATAATAATAAAGACAAATATTGTGGAGAAAAAAATAAACACACATTATAAAAAATAAAAAATAAAAATCATTTTTATTTACGTAAACCTATTACAGGCACTTGCAAAAAGTCTTAGTTTATTATTTAACTATATTGTGTCAAATAGCTTGTTCTGTCTATAGTAGGTTAGAACAATTGTCATTATTTAGGTGGACCATGAGTATATAACGACGGACGCGCTTTAAGGCTACCACCGGATCCAATACGCCACAACTGAGAAGATCCGGCGAAACAAACTCAGTGGGTTATTCTACTGCCGGTTTTAACACGACCCACATGAGACGATCCGGCGAAACATACTCAAATGGGCAGAACGTAGGTTTTGGTCCAGTTACTTTAACTATTTATTGGCATACACATTTTTTGCCCAAACGGTTGTCTTTTAAATATTTGTTTATTGTGTTTTTATACTAATAGAAAAATAAAAGAATTTGAGACAGAACTAGCGGTCTATGAATATAATATATTATTATGTAAGTAGGTCAATTACAGATAGTTCACAGAACATCACACTATTATGCGTACTACTATTTTATTTGGGTACAGGGTCTCTAGGAAGTGTTACGCAAGTAGGTTTATGAAGCCAAACGTTTTTATCCTCAATATAGTCCTTAATGCTATAATAGCCTTTAGATATGAGGACCCGTTTAATATATACTTTAAAAGTTGGATCAGGCAAATCAGTTACATGACTAGGGAGTTTGTTATAAAACCTAATGCAATTTCCCATAAATGATTTATTGGTTCTACTAACTCTAAAACCGGGTATGGCAATTTTATGTTTATTTCTCGTGTTAACATTATGAATATCACTTTTTTTGCTATATTGATCTATATTTTTTTTAACAAAAATGATATTTTGGTATATGTATTCAGAGGGAACGGTAAGAATATTAATCTCTTTAAACCTGGTACGCAAGGAGTCGCGACTACCTAAACCGTAAATAGCCCTAACTGCTCTTTTTTGTAATATAAAAATACTATTGACATCAGCGGCTGACCCCCAAAGCAGTATTCCATAGGACATAATGCTATGAAAGTACGCGAAATACACTAGTCTAGCAGTTGCTTCGTCTGACAATTGCCTAATTTTCCAGACAGCATAAGATGCGGAGCTAAGTCTACCGGTTAATTTTTCAATATGAGGGCCCCATTGCAGTTTTGAATCTAATGTTATACCTAGAAAAACTGTTGATTGAACTAGGTCTAACGGTACTCCGTTTAATGAAACAATTGGTTTAGCGTTAGTTACATTTGGGAGCACAAATCTGACGCATTAAGTTTTACCCGCGTTTAATAAAAGATTATTTGAAGAAAACCAATGTGAAAGTATACTAGGTGTTTTATTCTGTTCAATAAGGTTAGTATCTTTTCTACTGACTTTAAATATTAATGAGGTATCGTCAGCAAAAAGAACTATATCTGACAGTTTATTTAAAATGTATGGCAAATCATTTATGTAGACTAAGAACAGAAAAGGACCCAGAATAGATCCTTGGGGCACGCCCATTTTTATCAAATGCTCTTTCGAAGCAACGCCGTCTACGTATACTATTTGTTTCCTATCAGATAAATAGGATACAACAAGATCAAGCGATTTTTCAGTCATTCCATAATATTTTAACTTCAGAACGAGCGTCTCATGATTTACACAGTCGAAAGCCTTGGAAAGGTCACAGAAGACTCCAAGAGCATCCTGCGACCCCTCCCAAGCCTCCAGTATGGATTTGATCAGAGTGCATCCTGCGTCCTGAGTAGACCGGCCTTTATTGAATCCAAATTGCTTGTCGTGCAATATCCCATTTAGATTAAAATGTGTCAACATTTGATTGAGCATAATATTTTCGAATACTTTACTTAATGTTGGTAATATCGAGATAGGTCTATAGTTATTCGCGTTATTTGAGCAACCTGATTTAAATATCGGCACTATTTTACTAACCTTCATTAAGTCAGGAAATACTCCATCAGTCAGAGATTTATTAAAGATGGCTGCTAGAGTAGGAGCGTTTTTTTTTGTATTACTGTGTCAATAGCTTTAACAGAAAGTCCCCACAAGTCTTCTGTACCTTTCATTTTAATTGTTCGGAATGCCTTTACTATATCAACATCATTTACAGACTGGAAGCCGAATTTAGACCCGTTTGATTTAATATTCGTTTTTAATAGACTTTCAGCTTCCTGAGGGGAAGAACTCCTGAGGGGAGTGGTATCAACTGGTATATTAGTAAAAAAGTTAGCAAAGAAATCTGCAATAATATTTTTATCTGAGACTAACTTTTCACTGATATTTAAGTTTATAGTTTTATCCTGAATTTTGTTTTTACCAGTTTCAATATTTATTATTTTCCACGTAGACTTTATTTTGTTATCCGACTTTTTTATTAATTCACTCATATATAGTGACTTTGCCTGAATACAAACTACTTTAAAAATTTTAGAATATTTCCTTACAGTATTTATAAAATTGTCATCAGTTGTGTAGGACCAATTATATAATTCATACAAAACATCTCGGCTCCGTCTTATACCTTTGGTAGCCCAAGTACTAAATTTTAGTTTATTAGGGTCGATTTCTAAACGTTTAGTTTTACACACTCTCTCAAACTCCTCATGAATTGATTGATTGTTATAAATACAGTTGTAGATTTTTGCACAGTAATAATACCCGTATTACTGTGCAAAAATCTCTTGTTTTTCTTGGTGTCTAATAAATTTTAAATTAGGTAGGACATCTTAAATTAATAAAACCGATAGATTGATTTTATAGTACACAAAATATATATAAGGTTAAATTATACAATGTCTTAATTAAATGAATTCGCAATTAATTAATTTAATTTCTATATTATGCATATTATTCTATATTATTGTCTTTGTCAAATTATCTGTTTGTAATTACAACAGCGTGTTTATACATTCATAATTAAATGCTGCGTGCATGAGCTATTTATAACCATAAGATAAGATCATGTTTTTTTTTTTTCGTATGGGTAACATACTTTATAATCTTTATTTAATTGTATTACAAAAGTTGATTATAAGCAGGCATAAAGAAATTAGAACATCACTTATTTCAAATAACAATTCCAAACTGGGCCCATATCTCATACGCTTCACTTCTCCTTTACGTGTATTATGTCATCCTAAATTCAAATGATTACAACAACAAATATTAAAAAAAAAATGTCACATTAGGTACTAAATAAGTTTTCCAAGCTGGGCCCACACTACTTTAGACACTACTCCTGTGACGATGCACCTTTATCGACTCCCACCTGCCAGTGATTATAAAGATTTCTTTAACCTCTCTAAGACCTCACGCTGCGGTCGACAACGGACACCAGCCTACTGCCATCCGGTCTGGACACGTGGACACAAGCCCTGCTTCCCTCGCTCTCGTCGTAGGACCTGCCCCCCTTATTTTAAATATTGTAAATCTTCTATTCTAACTATCTAATTTTAATAAACTATAGTGTACTGATTGATCTGTTGTTTATTTCCTCTCTTAATATATATAACTCATCTCTTTTCAAATTTGTAACACGTGGTTGGCTACACCAACACGTAATACGTTACAGTGGGCCCTAAGTTACACTCCTTTACGTATATATGTTATCCAAAATAAAACCAATTCCAACAACAGATATTTTAAAAATAGAAATATATTGGCCCTTTCTAAACCGGGCCCACATCTATTTAGACACTACTCCTGTACCTGTACATATCAGCCTAAATTAAACCAATTTCAACAACAGATATTTAAAGAACACAAATAAAATAATGGAATATTATTAAATTTATTTTCCAAACTGGGCCCACATCTCTTACTTTAGTCACTTCTCCTTTACGTGTATGTCAGTTCGCATGTTAACGATTGAAAATGGCATTAGAACTTCGCATTTTAATTTGAACGAAACATTTTTTCCGGTTCCTGTACAAGAGGGCTCGCAGCAGTGTTTGTTATTATCAGAGGTGACAGAGCAGTGCTTTAGTTTTGCATGTTTATAGTTATTTATTATTTAACTAGCGGTGCCCGCGATTGCGTCGCCAAAAAAAAATTACTTTGATTTGAGTAGGTAGCAGTTAGAATTATTATTTAGGCTAATTCGCAGGTATAATCATTATCAAGCTTCTTTTTTCTTTTTTGTTTAAACATTTCTAGCAGAGTTTTGTTCTACTAGTATTCTTGTTAACCCGTCGTGCTAAGCTAAAATGCTAAATTTAGTTTCCGGCAAAAAAATAAATAATTCATAAATTAACGAGAAACAGACATACGCCCAAGTGATCCTTAACGATAAGGGTATAGGATCAATCGTGACTGTCTGTCCGTTCGTCTGTCACAGGCTGGAAATACTGGACCAAATCGGGTGAAATTTGCTAAATAAATATGTAAAAAAAAAATCGGAAGACAAATAAGAATTTAAAAAAATGCATACCTTACTGTGTTGTTTATTAAATCAAAGGACTCGTTAAGAGAATCTCAAATATATTTTTGTTGTTATTGTACAATAAAAAGTTTTTATTTTATTCATGAAAGAAGACGAAAATTTACCATTGATCTCCGAAACTACTTAAACATTACCCAAACATTTTGAAAACACTTACAAAATCTAGTTCATTGCATGTAGATTACAGGAAAACCTATAAGAATTATATCAGTTTGATAATAAAGTGGTAGTCAATATAATACGTTACTTTACGGAAAGTAGTTCACTAAAATACCACTATATGGCGCTAGTAGAAGTTAATTAGTTAATTTACTTTACTATTCACTTATGGTGAGGATTTCAATTGTGATATTCGGTATTAATTTAAAAAGCATAGTATTAATATACAAAGAAAATATATAAACAAAAAATGAAAGCAATCGAGATATCTACCAAATGTTCTTCAATAGACAATTTAAAATCATTATTGTAAATAGACCTCACTTCTTCCAACCAATAGTTTACTACGCGGCATCACTAGATGGCGCTGTATGAAATTATGTCGCGCGATGGTTTGTCATACGTAATTTTATCTATGTATATATTGACTTGAATAAATACATTTGGCTTTGGCATTGTACGGCCAATTTCAGTCAATTCCGTTCAGTTGTTTTGGCGTGAAAGAGTAAAAAACATTCATCCATCCATCCATACTTTTTTTAAGACCTAATGTACCTACCATGAAAGGCATAAAGATTTCAATTTTAATTAGATTAGATACCTTATACAATCTGTATATTAGAAGGTAGTTTAAAAAAAACTCTTTTTCATATATTTTTTAATTCGCGTTGGGAACATCGGAAGCGTAGACAATGCATAGGGGTGGAAAACATATACAGGGGTAACGTCAAGGTGCGGTCATATTTCAGGACTGCTTTTACGGTCTATGATAACAATATAGTATAGAATATAATATTATGATTCCGTACGAAGAAGGAGAGGAAGACCAAGAAGAAAGTTTACTGACCAACTTAAAGAAAAATTACAAGTGGACAGTTATAAAGAAGTAAAAGAGATGGCTTTACAACGGGATAGATGGAGAATGCTACACAGACAAGTGCGAAGCTCTTAAATTTTGGATGGATATAGTATGATAAGAGGCTGAGCGTTGGTACGCTCAATGAACAGACTTTCCTTCAATACGCACGAAGCGATTTGCTTCTTCTTTCAGAATGCGGACGGCTAAGGAGTGGAATTCTCTGCCGGGGTCAGTTTTTCCGGAACGCTATAATCTGGACATCAGGCAAGCGTATGATACAAGGCCTCAAGCCTTATCTTCACCTACCATCAATCGACTGATGAAATACGTTATAATAGATAAGAGGCAGAGAATAGCATTAGTACGGTGCTTGACTGCTAGGCTGGGGAAATACATCCACCTTTTTTTTGTTGTCCTGTGGGAATTCCTTTTACGCATTGCCACCGCCGCTGCAGCGTATTGGCGCGCTGGCGGTTGGATATGTGGGACTCGCCCTCTCCATAGCGTGGTATGCTAAACTCATTACACTAAAACCCCCCGGTCACTCCTTCGATCCACCGTTGGCGGGGGCCGGTTACGCACGATGCAATCCGGCCCCCCGACGGCACGACGGCGGGATCTCTTGGGCCACACCTTACAGAATCTGTACCATTCCGTTTGGCCTGCCCATTGCCACTTCAAAGAACTAATCCGTTGGGGTTAGTCAGTAACCCGCGTTCTTCTACGTATCTCCTCATTCCTGACAATAGTATTTGTAATACTATTTGTAAACTAGCTGTGTCCCGCGGTTTTACCTGCGGTACTCTGCTCCAGTGGATAAGATTATTAATATCAATAAAATTAAAACTTATGGATGAATGAATTTACTAAAAATGAATAAAATAATAATTCAAAATAATGTTTTGTAGCCTATATGATAACCCAGCTTATACTTAACTATCCTACTGCGAAATTTCAGCCAAATCTTTTTAATAGTTTTTGCGTGAAAGAGTAACAAACATAGATCAATACATTCTTACAAACTTTCGGTTTTATAATATTAGTAGGTTTTATTAAGCATGACGTTTCAAACTGTATATATTGGCTAAGTATCATATCGGGAACTGTTAAAATTCAAATGAGTTTATGTTAGAGACACATTGTTGATTTTTTTTTTTTTTTTTTAACATAATAAAATGACTACACTTTTACACTACACGCTGTATACTACGTACTTATGAATTATTTAGTGCGACAAGTTAAGTAATTAAGCTGGTGCAACTATGTTTTGATAGATAACATATTATTTTCATCCCTCAAAGGGGGAGAGCATGTATAAACATATTTTTTTTAATATTTTGCACTAACTGACTTTCATAGTTTCACCTGTGTCTGATTTTCATGAATTAGGTGGCATCCATAAATCACCTTATGTCTTCCCATGGAGTAATGGGGTGGCTGATGGACTTCTTTGTTGTCCGAGGGAAAGCATTTACGCTTTCCCACCGCCGCGCCGCTGCAGCGTATTCGCGCGCTGGCGGTGGGATATGTGGGACTCGCCCTCTCCATAGCGTGGTATGCTAAACTCATACCACGAGGAGAGGACCCTACTACCACTAAAACCCCCCAGACACACCTTCGATCCGCCGTTAGCGGGGGCCGGGTACGCATGAGCAATCCGGCCCCGTGGTTAATGTACCTAATGGATGGGCAGCAGTGTCTATGAACTCAAAGTTTTCCGATATTCAAATGATTATAGCTATCACGGTTCATATGATACAGCCTGGTGACAGACAGACGGACGGACAGATAGACAGCGTCTTAGTATAACGTTCCCGTTTTGACACTCTAAGTAATACGGAACCCAAAAAATCATGAAATTCGTATGACGTACTTTATGGATGGTCCCTTATTTGTAACATGGGCGTAGTTAAGGAAAGCAAGGGGGGCTGCTGTATATATGCATAATACAAAGAAAGGCTTGTTAACATTTCATTTTGCCCCTCTACGATAAAAGATACATATTACTTCCCTAGAACTAAAACCTCAATGGCATAGCGGTTTAAGTTTCATTAATAGTCTAGGAGGTCGAGGGTTAGATCCTCACACCGTACAAGAAATGCTAAGATTTCTTTCCGGGTCTGGTTGGTTGAGGATGACCCTCCGTGCCTCGGAAAGCACGTTAAGCCGTTGGCCCCGATTGTTATAACATCATCTATAACAAGCGTAGGTATAACAGGGAACAGGCAGCAGCGTTTCCCTGTATATTACAACATAATACTGCGGTCACCAACCCTAGGCGGGTTAAAAGCGTGGCTATGGCAAAAATCCTCCATCTTGACGACGCCCATGTTCAGCAGTGGACGTTGTACGGGCTGAAGACGATGATGAACTAAAACCTTGGTCCATCTTTGGGCAGTGGCGGCCTTAGGGGGTGGCGAACAGGGCTACCGCCCGGGGCCTCGCTCTTGCAGGGGCCTCGCGTAACAACCCAGGCAAATTTAAAATAAAACAAAAATTGAACTCTATTTTTAAAATTTAAAACATCTATTTTGATTCTTAATTTAAAGTTAGTTAATTGATCCTAAATCAAACAACCAGACGTACTTTCGCGTCACACACTTTTCACGAAGGACAAAGGGCCTCGCTAAGACATGCCGCCCGGAGCCTCACAATGGGTAAGGCCGCCGCTGCCTTTGGGTGCCAATTCGCTTCGCTGTGTTTAAGCTCCCGTACAAAATGAGGGCATATTGTGATGTGATGAATATGTAGGTATAGCGCGTGCGAATCAACATGACACCTGATATTCATTATCACATTCATCTATGTATAACATATTCATCTATCTCTGTGCCAAATTTAACACAAATACTTTTCGCGTAAATTGTGAAAACAGCGCCATCTAGTGAAATATATATGTAAAACTTTGTGGACATGTGGCCCAACAAGTTTGACGTATATAACACTAGATGGCGTTGTTCAACTTGCCTGAATCTCGGTAAGGTTTCGCGCACGATATACAAACGTTAAACACCATTCACATATTCATATTACTATGTCGAAATTTTTGGGAGTAAAGTTCTGTTGAAGAATGTTACTAGAAATATCACTTAACCAGAATTATACTAAGCTAGCTGTTTGTGCCTGACGTTACCCTATTAGCCCATTTTCTTTCATACCCCCAACAAATACAACAAATAAAAAATAACCAAAATGGGTCTTTTTTGTTTATTGGGGCCATATTCACGTTTCATCCTTGGTGCCGGGACCCGCAAACAACAATAGTCCTGCCTGGTCTAGCCATTCCAGCGCCCCCCAGAGTCTACGCCCTGTTCCTGAGCACCGGTGGCACCGCCCTATTTTCGGCACTGGTTATAGGTACGTCGTTTATTTACTTATTTAACAACTCATCATCATCATCATCAGCCCGCATAACGTCCACTGCTGAACATGGCCTTCTTCCTAGGGACGGTTTTGCCATAGTCACTATGTAGCTTGGCAGGTGGGTTGGGGACCACAGTATTATGAAACACACAAGGAAACGCGATTGCCCGTTCCCTTGTGTACGATTGTTATAGTCGATGTTATAACAATCGCAGACAACAGGTTATTTTTTTAACCTCCTGAAACCTCGTTATTTTGTCATTACGATTCTTATTATATTATTTTTATTGTATATAAAAATCGATTATTTTAATATTACCAACAGACACTCCAATTTTATTTATTTGAATATTAAGACTAAAGGTGTGTACATATTATATAACATGATATGTTATAAAACATCTTTCAGTAATGTGGAGACTGAAAGTCATAAAACATTTTATTAAGTTATTTAACAGGTTATCCGTTATTTCATAATACAACAGTTGCTGCAGCAGTTAGCAAAACGTCCCCTTCCGTCGACATTGTGAATAGCACTGCAGAACTGCCAACGACAAGGGCGTCGCCAAGGGGGGCAGGGAGGGGCAGCTGCCGCCCCCTAGAGATTCTAAAAAAGTTGCCAAATATAATGCAACCAAATTCCTAAGTCTTTGAGTTGATTTGCTTGAAGTTCAAGCCTTGAACAATCATTCCCGTACGTCGCTCTGCTCTACTCTATCGTTGAAGCGGGAGAGGGAGAGTGAGGAAGCAACATGTAACCGCGCGGCGCCCGCGCTCCCCGCACAGCCGCCTTTGTTTTAGCGTCTGTCTGTCATTTATTCGTGCGTTAGCGTTGCCACTGCCCGCTTTTACGTTTGTTTTGTGCGCTATTATCACATCTAAATAGTTGCTGTGACCACATAATCAATATGGACATCAGAAAGTTTTTTGGTGAGTATCACTTGCGTTTAGCTTTCGTATTTTCCGTCCGTAAAATAACGTCAATTGATTTGATTATAAATGCTGATTTTGCATCGGTTTTTAAAATCGCTAAAACTCCGTTTCTAGGCACGATATCCGATTCTTAAGGGTCGTCAGTTTAAACCAAAAGGAAAATTGCTCAATTTACTGTAATACGGTCCTATTGATTGAGCCATTAATCGAAAATAGGACCGTATTACCATAGCTTAAAGTAGAAAATTGTATGAATGAATATCGGCAGTGCCGATTCGGCACAGTCGGCTCGCGTATGCTTGAGACTCCGGCGCGTGCGTGTCGTCGCCCGCTCTAGAGTGCTCGAGCAAGGATGCCCGAGACCGCGCAAGCATAGCCGCGGCGGTTAAACCGCCCGAAATAGCTAGGACGGTGTATAAAAAATATCGTTGACGCTCGTCCTTGCACGGGCTTGAGCCTGCCGCCGTCTTGAAGCGCATTTATGCTTTCAATGTGAATTGCGGACCAGAAGAAGTTGTAGCTATTTCAAATATTTTGTTTTGCAGTTTTAAAAAGAAAGAAACCTGAAGGAGCAAGCAGTGACAGCGATAATTCCGTGGGTGACCTGACGAGACCTAGCACATCCAAAGAACTGGACTTAGTTCCTGACTCTTCGATAAATGACTTCAACGAAAATGACATCGGTAAATTTATTGGACAAGCATCAATGTTATCGACTGAAATGAAGAAAGAATTGCTTGAAAACACTTGGTCTCCGTCTGCGACGTATGACTTTGCGGAAGACGCTAAACATTTAATGAGGAAATTCAATTATTCATGGTTGGAAACGTACTCTTCGTGGTTGGCCTATTCCAGGCACCAAAAAGGAGCCTTTTGTAAATATTGTACGTTGTTCCCGCAAAATCCAAATTCTTTTAGAGGCGTATTAGGGTCATTTATCATAAGGCCGTTTTGAAAGTTTAAAGATATTCACGAGCATTGCAAAAAGCACATGGAAACCCACTTCCATAAGATGGCACTGGAAGCGGCTAAATCATTTCTTGGAAGTGTGCCTGTAGAATTACAACTCAACAAATACTCCCAGGGCATTATTGAAGAAAACCGAAAAATTATAACATCTATTATTTCCTGCATTACGTTTTGCGGGTCGCACGACTTAGCTCTGAGAGGAAAACATTATGGCGAAGGTATTCTCGAGGACTTATACAAGCTACGAATTGACGCGGCAGATTTAGTTTTGAAGAAACACATTGAGCATGGGAAAAAGAATGCAAGCTATCGATCGATTGATATTCAAAATGAAATTATCGCAATTTGTGGAGATGTTATTAAGGCAGACATTGTGAAAAAAGTAAAAGAAGCAGAAGCTTATAGTGTGTTAGCAGACGAAACAGCCGATATTTCCGGTACTGAACAATTATCGATTGGGCTGCGATATTTTGACGAGGAAGCCAATGAGGTCCAAGAAATGTTCGTCGGATTTGTTAAGCTGAAAGGTCTGGATGCGAAATCTATTGCATATTGCATCGATGAGTTTCTGACAAAAGAACACCTTAATCCTGCTGATAAATGCGTTGGTTTTGGATTTGATGGTTGTTCGACGATGTCCGGAAAAGACGGTGGAGTACAAGCGATCCTGCGCAAAAAATATACCAAAGCATTGTTCTTTCATTGCTCGTCCCATAAACTGAATCTGGTAATAAATGATCTCAATATTCTTCCTGAAATTCGAAACACCATGGGAACCACTAAAGATATAATTATTTTTTTTCGGGAATCTGTTTTGAGAAGAAAATTGGTACCTAATATTGCCAGGCTCTGCGAAACAAGATGCGAGTGAGAAACATAAAACTATCAGTGTATTTAAGGACAATTTTCCTGTTATATTGGAAGCCTTAGACAACTTATCGCGTAAAGGAAACAGTGCGACTCGAAAAAACGCGTTTCAACTCCATGCGGCTGCTTTCAAAATTTCGTTTATACTTTATATTACTTTGATAGCTAAATACTCTGCTTTGTTGGAACCTGTTGTCAACGCACTCTATTCCATAGCTTTGGATGTGGTTAAGGCCTCGCAACACGTCAAACGCATTTTGCAATTGCTTAAGAGCCACAGATAAAATTATAAAGGAAATTTGTTGCGGAGAAAGTCGGCCTGGAGGAGGATATCACTTCAATGCCGTGCATTGTTGGGAAACAACGTCATCGAAGCAATCACCCAGCAGAAAGCCCTTCAGAATTCTGGAAAAGATCATTAACAATACCATACTTGGACCTGTTATTACATCGCTTGAAACACGCTTTGCTGAAGAAAATAATCCATCATTTGCTTTATCTAAATTACACCCCGCACAAATGCTAACGATGTCAGTCGAAAATCTCACAGAAACTTGTGAAACTATCGCTCAGTTTTATAATTTACCAAACATAAAAATTGAAGTCGAGCTTTGACAGCAATTCTGGCATAATAAACCAAACTCAACAGATCAAACCGTTGTTGATATTCTAAAAGAAGCAAAAACCTTATTTCCCGACACGGAAAAAGCGTTGAAAATTATGATCGCTCTTCCATGCACGACGTGTACGGTAGAGCGATCGTTTAGGAGCCTCAGGAGACTAAAAACCTGGATAAGAAGCACTATGAGTGAAAATCGCCTCAATGGTTTGGCCATGATGAGTGTGCACCGAAAACGTATACATGGAAACTTACAAGATTTTAATAATAAAGTGGTCGAGAAGTTTATAATTAATCCCCGAAAATTATGTTTTAATTAACCTAATATAAACAAACAACGACCACTATAATATTAAAATCTGGTAATAAAAAAAAATACGCTGTACGCTGTACACTTATTTAAATTCAAACTCCTTTTTATTCTATTTTTCTAATAAATGTTATTATAACTTATTTACAATGTATATAGTATGTATATAGTACTAAGATACTGTTGTTATTACAATCGCTGCCGCGCTGGAGATGTAAGGCTCGTAGTACAAGTGAAAAGCTTCATGTGCTGTCGACTTTACCTACAATTCATACCTACTTTTCTCATTCATAGAGAATGAGAAAAGTATGAATTGTAGTAGGTAAAGTCAACTTGCCCCCCCCTTGCGCCATCGGCTGGCCAACGAAAATGTCATACATTTTTATATTACATTGTTAGTCTAGGCTGGGGCTCTGCTCCTCGTCTTTATGCCCGGTAAAATAGCAAAAGCTTTGGGGCTAACTACAAATGGACATATGTAGTTAGCACCAAAGCTTTAGCTACGAAAAAAAAAAGTACAGTAGGTATTGTTATATAACTTTGCAACAAAAGTTAAAAAACAATGTTAGATAATGTGGACGTGTTATAAAACACAAGATAAACAACATGTTACTTAATCTGTACGCTTATTTTTCTTTCTATCCTAAAAGAATATGTATCCCTGGATGTACCCAGGGATACATATTCTTTTAGGATAGAAAGAAAAATAAAAAATAATGTTTACCTGTAGCTCCATAGCTAAACAAACTTATGATAAAAAAACAAAATTATATACGCAAAAAACTTCATTTTTGACTGAGACTATAACTTTAAATGTTCAAGAGTTACTTTGCAAATGTATTTAGGTAAGCTATTTTTTATTTATTTAATAAATAATACAATGCAAACAATCTGCTACATTATATTTTATACTTATGTATACAAAGAAATAAAATTGTAATGTATGTTTGTTAAAATAACCGCTTTTTACTACTTTTTTCAATGGACATACGTAGTTAGCCACGAGGTTTTAGCTACTTCACCGGGCATAAAGGCGAGCAGAGCTCCAGCCTTAATAAATGGTTTAAAAACTACAAACTTAGCTGCGCAAGAAGGCGCACCATGTGAGGCTTGGACCGCGGCTCAGGGCTGTCGCTGGCGATGAGATTGAGGGATAATGACTTTTTCATCCCACCATCTCGGAAAGAGTATTTTTAATCTTCAATATCTGAGTGGAAAAGCCGTTTTTATTCTCTAGAGGATAAAGTAAATTGAATTTAGAACATCGTGTGCACTAAGTTTGTGAATTAAAAAAAACATTAAACCTATTTACTGCTACCTCTATGGTGCCGAATATATCATACAACTTTTTTTTAATTTGTTAAAAACTCAGACTCGGAACCTTTTTGGTGTTCTTTTTTCAATTTGCTTTGTACGCATTTCCTCGCTGAGGTGGAATGAAAAGTTACGTGTTGCACTCGAGTGCAAAGATTTTTCACCTCGTGCTCTTTTGATTCCCTCGCTAACGCTCAGGATTCTAATTTTAAATCACTCGCTGCGCTCGTGATTCAATTTTAGAATCCTTCGCTTGCTCGGTCATCAAAATTGAACACGCGGTTAAAAAGCAACTTTGCACTCTTGTATAACAAATAACTATTAGTATTTTAGGGGAGTTTTGTGCAACTGTCGCTCTACTTTACAGTTCGCGGGCCTCTCGGACTTCGGGTCTACGAGGGCATCGGATGGGCTTCTTACTGCATAGGAATGAATATAGGCAAACGGCAACGGCACATATGCTACTAATATTGTGAATGCGAAAGTTAGTATGTGTGAATGTATGTACACTACTATGTTTGTTACTCTTTCTTGCGAAACCAAGTGAATGCATTTGGCTGAAAGTTTGCACGGGTATAGTTAATACGCTGGATTAACATATAGGCCATCTAATATCACGCTAAAATAATTTTTGTTTGGCTAAGAATTCTAATTTCAAATTAATTTTATTTCAAAAACATGGAATTTCTTTTCTCAAAGTAATCATTTGTTTATTGATTAGTGTTACATTTTCATCGAATTCAATCTTTTTCGTCATCATGAATATGTTAAAAATTCGAGTAATTATGGAATATGAGTACCGTCTTGGCAGCAACGCGGCACAAGCGCAACATCAACGACGTTTACAGAGCTAACACTACAAACCAACGCACCACCTGTTATTGGTTTGCTCGCTTCCGTTCTGGAAATTTCGACCTGAAAAATGAACCACGCGGTCGTCCGAAGACTTTGGTCGACAATGATGAATTAAAGGCGATTGTGGAAGCTGATGATACACAATCTACGGCTGAATTAGCAGCAGCTTTCGACGTTAGCGTCAAAACAATATTGGTCCATTTGCGTCAAATTGGCAAGGTAAAAAAGCTTGACAAATGGGAGCCCCACGAACTCAATGATCGCCAGCGCGAAGTACGCGTCGAGACGTGCCTTGCGTTACTTTTTGAACCGCATTGCAACCGCTAAACGGCAATTTCATCAGTTGTTCGCAGTAGAATTCAGAATCGATGGTCCTGCCTGGTGGTAACAGCTCATAATGAATAATGCCCTTTCAGTCCCACCACACACACAGCATAACCTTGTTGCGAGTTAACCCGGGTTTCGCCACAGTCTGTGAAGCCTGACCGGCCTTTGACCACGACCTTTTTCGCACGTTCTTGTCGTACGTGATCCACTTTTCATCACCAGTTACCAGCTTCTTCAAAAATGGTTCGGTTCATTACGTCGTAATAAAGAATCACAAATGAGTACATGGTTCATAAGGTTTCTTTCTGTAAGCTCGTGAGGTACCCAAATATCGAGCTTTTTTGTGTACCCAGTTTTTTTCAAATGCGCCAAAACTGTTTTGTGGTCAATTCCCAGTTCTTCAGCTACGTCGTAACTACTGATATGCCGATCTTGCTCCACTTTTTCAAAAATGGCATCCATTTTATCCGTAATAGGGCGATCAGAGCGACGTGCATCTTGGACATCAAAATTCGTGGTTTGCGTTGCATTTTTAACTTATTTTTAGTCAAATTTTAAAATGTATCGAATTTCTTCATGAGATTCATTCATCTTGACAGTACGAAAAACCAATGTAAATCACATATTTTACTAATTTGAATTTGGAAAAACATTCGTTTAAATTTTTTCATTCAAAACGGCAATTTCATAGGTAAAGACCTATTATAATGAGACGTCGGCATCTATCAATTGATATACCATTGAGATATACCAATGAACAGTCCTCCACAGATACAAAACTATTGCTGGAAAGGAAGAGACTTGGTTTGGGCTACCTATACGGATGGGATGCTATACTGGAATACTGGGATATGGAGTGACATCGGACATCTGCCTTGAAAATTCTCACATATTTTATATTGGCAGACGGTGACTCGCTGTCTGAGCTAACCAACGAATTAGCTTCGGTGGGCCCCCTATCAAGCCACAACATGGCGGCCAGGGGGTAACACTATGTTATCATCATCATCAGCCTGTTATAATCGTTCACTGCTGAACATAGGCCTCCCCCAAAGATTCCAGTGGGAAGGATTGCTAGCGGCCTGCATCCACTAACTCCCTGCGACCTTTATGAGATCGTCGGTCCATCGTGCAGGCGGTCGTTCCACGCTGCGGTTGCCAGCAACGCTATGTAAATTATTATTATTATGCGCCTAACTTGTACCACTGCAGGGCAACGGCCTCCCTTCCTTCTTTCCGTTTTTCTCTATCACAAGCCACCTGGGACAAATCCTTCAGTCAGAGTCCAGTTCGTCTCGCCATCTCCTTCTAGTCCTTGGGATTAATCCCCGTCCCACACTCCCACCACTGTAACTCCTGTAAGCCAGGATCAACAGCGGCACACACGGAGGAGGCTCTAAGCTGTTAGGATTAGGCTAGTCCCGGGACACCTAAATGTCTTGGATCCCGCATCGAATTTTATCAGAAAACCTACCGTGTTGCCTGCTCCTGGTGCTAGGAAGTCAATCTGTGGTGATTCTTGCCCAACTTGTTGGCGATATGCAGCAGATCTTCCCTGCCCAGTTCCAATTTAGTTTGTAAGCTGTTAGGCCTACATCTGCGATTTATATTTAGCTGCGAAGTATGCTGCTCCTTAAACGGATACGTTTGTCAACTAAAGATTACAACCTCTTCAAGGAGACTACCTCCATAGCGTAGCGTTATTGGCTCACTTTAAATCTCAGAGGTAGTGGTTTCGATACCCACGCTGGAGAGGAAATCTTTGTGTAAATTCTAAGGTTTCTTTTTATGGGTTGGGATGGTTGAGGGACTATCCTCCGTGCCTCCAAAAAAAGCACCGTTATGCCGTTGGTCCCAATTGTTATAACATCATATCTTGGAGGCATCATCTATAACAACCGTATACCAGGGAACGGGCCTTTGCCCTTTGCCTTTACGCATTCCCACCGCCGCTGCAGCGTATTCGGGATATGTGGGACTCGCCCTCTCCATAGCGTGGTATGCTAATTTCATACCACGAGGAGAGGACCCTACACCACTACAACCCCCCGGACACTCCTTCAATGCGCCGTTGGCGGGGGCCGGGTACGCATGAGCAATCGGGCCCCCCGACGGCGGCCAATATGGTACCGCGGGATCTCCTGGTCACCAACCCGCCTGCCAAGGGTGACTATGTCAAAAAACCTTCCTCGGGAGAAAGGCCCAAGTTCAGTAGTGGTCGTTGTATGGGCTGATGATGAATGACAATAGGTAATTCCTCAGGTCATTCGTTTCAGTGCTATCAGGTCAACGAGATTAGGTATATGCTATCATAAAAACATAGTTTTTTAATAATAATTATAATTCATAACGCATTCTTATTTATTAACTAGCTTCTGCCCGCAATTTCGTACGCGGATTCTGTTGCTTATGCCAGCGACAACGGGGTCGCTAAAATCTAAGATCTGAAACAACTGACTCTCGAATTCTAACGCCCGGGACGGGACCTAGGTTGCTATGGCACCATTTTTATATCTCTTATACGTTAGCTGGTCTGTTGCGGTTCTGCATCAGGTGTTCCATTGTCCAAAATAAATTATAGCCTATATGTTGCCCAGACTTGATACCTATACAACAAAATATCTTTCCTTCCGTTATTCCGCAGCGGATCCCAAGGGTACACTGAACTAACAATAATATTGCAAATAACTTTTAAAACATTTCTTTATAACTTATACGCTTTCGCGCGCGGTTTCACCCGAGTAACTCCCGATCCCGTAGGAACTTCATAATTATATAGCCTTCCTCGGTAAATGGGCTATTAGAAAGATTTTTCAAATCGGACCAGTTGTTCCTGAGATGAGCGCGGTTAAGCTAACAAACAAACAAACTCTTCAGCTTTATATATTTAATTAGTATAGATTAGTTTCCAGTTTGAAACATGAAGAATTACTCTTTATTTATAAAATAATTAATTGTTTATTTCATAAAAGTTACCTGTAAATATGTCTTAGCTCAACACAATAATATAATCACTTTACATTAATTAAAAGGTAATTTAATGACAAATAAAATCTATTACAAAGAAAGTTTAACCACAACATAACGGTCGCCAAATCATTTTGGTCGCCTAGTCATCAATGTTGCTATATCATTATGGTCGCCAAGTCATCAATGTTGCTATATCATTATGGTCACCAAGTCATCAATGTTGCTATATCATTATGGTCGCCAAGTCATCAATGTTGCTATATCATTATGGTCACCAAGTCATCAATGTTGCTATATCATTATGGTCGCCAAGTCATCAATGTTGCTATATCATTATGGTCACCAAGTCATCAATGTTGCTATATCATTATGGTCACCAAGTCATCAATGTTGCTATATCATTATGGTCGCCAAGTCATCAATGTTGCTATATCATTATGGTCACCAAGTCATCAATATTGCTATATCATTATGGTCACCAAGTCATCAATGTTGCTATATCATTATGGTCGCCAAGTCATCATCGCCGCTATATCAATATGGTCGCCAAGTCATCAATGTTTCAAAATCATCGCTGTCGCCATCTCACTACAGTCGCTTCATACACCACAGACTCGCTGACAATCTTCTACAGTGTTAAAATTGTTGTCGTTTCCCATACACCCCCCAAAAATAAATTTCTGACACTGCGTACCGTCAAATGCAAATCTGCAATCAGAAAAGAAAAAATAATTAAATAGTTAAATTCCGTGTAAAGTTAAACGATTATAAACGAAATTCAATTCAATAATAAAACTTTCGACATGTATTCCTCGCACAAAGCGTTACTGCCGCGCCAGTCACGCTTTGTGCATATCGAATCTAAAAATCGCCAAATTCGGCGTACTACTTTTTGCCGCAATTGTCAAATACGACGGCGTTTACTAGTCGAGCGCGCAAGACCAATCATTTATCTAAGGTGAAACCGCAATCAAGGATAGCCGCAGCTGATCTGGAAAAGGGCAAATTGATCATTTTTGGTCTATACGGGCATTATTACCTGTGTCAACCAATTAGAGCAGACTAAGACATTTTTAGTCACCGGCCACCTCGGGAATACAAAATAGTGTAATAAAACTATGTAGTTCCGCGATGACGATTATAGAGAAGCATAGTGACATGGTTATAGTGACTTTTGATCACTATATATCGGTGTAATATCATTGCAAATTCACAAATGGTGAATAATTTTACCATACCATACAAAATGATGCGTGCCTAATAGAGGCCAATGATGAAGGTGATTCAATAAAAATATCTGCCTGACTGTACTTTGTCATGAATTCGGGTAAAATGCGAGTGTGTGTCCAGTTGACGAAATAAAAATATTTAATTTAAGTTTCACTAAGTGGACACACATATAAATATTGACGTGTCCAGATGACACGTCAATATTTATAATAATAAGAATAATAAGTGATCCTAATTCCGAGTTTCACCAACTGGACACATTCATGTCAAGTCTCGTGTGTCCAGATAGTGACTAATCCCCTCGTGGTATGCTAAGCATATCATCGCTGTGAAGAAGGGTGTGCTACAGCGGTAGGGGTGCTTAGTGCATTACCACCCGGTGGCACTAGGGTGTTAAAGCAAAAGAGGATTTAGGCTCTAAGATAAACTATGTAATATAATTAATGGTTGTATGTCATCGTATTTACGTCAGTGCGATGATCTGTCTATTTTTCTGTTCTCTTTATTATATTTACTTTTATCTCATATCTTATGGTTTAATTTAACTCCAAACTAACTTAGGGAAGATCGCACTTACCTGGGCATATATGCAAGACATATGCCTTGATCAATAGGCTGGCTGCATCTGGGCTCTGGAAATTCAAAATTATTTTCTACTTAAAAATGGGCAGCGGTTCCGTAGCGTACCGGTATTTGGCTCGCTTTAAATCTCGGAGGCCGTGGGTTCGATCCACACGCCGCACATAGGAGTATTCCAAGCAAAAACCCGGACAAAATTATTTTTTGTATTATTTTCATTTATTGTATAATAAAAGACAATATTTCGTCAAAATTAGGTATATATTACAAAAATTAAAAAAATAAAATATATTATTGTCAAATATTAAATCTAATAAACTGTACGGCTCTAGTTATTGGATGCCGAATCAATCGGAATTGCTACACTCTTGGTCAGTGATGTGATCTTCACCATCTTCGTCATCCGTATCTTCACTATCATCGTCATCCGTGCACTCAGAATTAGGTGTAGCTGGCACTAACATATTCAAAGCTTCCTTTGAAAAGGGCTTCCTTTTCTTCTTTAACTGCGTCCTATTACAGCTGATAAAAGGATCAGATGTTAATAGTAATCTATTTACTATGTCTCTGTTCCAGTCTATCCTTCAAAATTTTCTTGCAAAGTCTGCACGATATTTACGAAAATGTTTATTTCATGATTCAGCAGCTTCCTCTGATAGCTGCCCGATAGGCAATACAGCCTCCAATATGACTTGTGCGCCATGCGTCAGAATCTTGTGAACTGTAGGTGACATAACTTTTATATTTTTTACTTGTTCTTCAATATGTGCGATTTCTTCTTTGGTTACGTCCTTCGTTTCATGAACGAATCGGGCACGAATACCTTACTGAAGATGGAACTGGATTTTGCCATACCGTTTTTTTGTCTCTCCATGACATATAACAACTAATCTCACAGGCACCAGGGAACTCAAAAAGATATTAGAGTCATCATTATCAACATTTGTAAATGTGTTTGATGTGACCCATCACAGCCCCACTTGGATATTAAAGTGAGATGTTGCTTTTCGAAGTCAGTTAATGTTTCAACTACTTCTTTCAAATACATAACCAGTCGCGAAACCGTATGATCCAGCAACGCTTGTAGATTAAGTTCGAAGCCTGTTTCCGTAACACTTATATTTTCTTCGGCTGGGTAACTTTCTTTTTTCGCTTTCTGTAAAAGCGAGTAACAAGGATAAATTTCTTTACGTCCGCTTTGTATCAGTTCCCATTGCCGTCTTGTGAAGTCACCGTCTATAAATAAAGCTAATGCTTCTTGTGGTGTGTATTTCATTACAGCTGACTCTTTATTTGCTGACGATATCATGCTTCGAAATTTTTTGGCTCTAGTGGGCGTTGACGTAATCTCCTTCATGATTTTAGACGCATCGATATTCCCAGAAGTACCTTGACTAACACTTGCAGCATATGTTAATTCGTCAACAGGTACTTGCTCGCGTAAATCTTTTGTTCTGCGCCGCTTACTTCGATCAAATAATTCTCCGAATTGTTTTGTTGGGCGCCCTGCTTTGTGGAACCACGCAGGTAGTTCAATTGATGTTTCCAGCCATTCTTTGTTATTTTTTATAAATCTTTCATCAGTGCTATGTGCGGCCGTCCATTTTTCTTTAAAATTAGACTTGAAATATTTTAAAGAACGAGCAAGAACACCCCTTTCTTCGGGTGGACACGAAGTCAAAGTTAGAAGTTTTTCTTCCAACATTAAAAATTTTTCTTCAATTTTCTACCTTCAAATTCTTTAAGGATGATATATAATTCCATTCTGGTAAACTTTTTCACTCTTTCCGAGATATCTGTAACAAAGAAATCAAATAATGGTACAACAACCAATTTTGAGAATTTTGACTCGTTTACTTTGATGTACAATAAAATATTAAGGGGTGCGTTGGGGACCGATTTTCTCGAGTTCCCTTACTGAGACCCTAAATTTAATGCACATATTAAAACTCTGACGCGACACATGAACAAAAACACGAATATGTCTGAAATTTTATTAAAAAAATGGGTAGTAAACAGTGTCCTCTACTAATGACCATAAAAGATGAAAATATAGAATAAAATAAATGAAATATATTTTAATATGTAATACTAACCTTCCATTTTCTTATTCAAGTTGTTTTTCTGCAGTTGTTTGCCACAAAATCACGTTTTGACTTAGGAACTGAGTAACACAAAAGAGATTGCCAAGAGTAGAGACGTGTAGTTAATACAACAGCCGTATTCCGACTGACATTGAGGACGGGCGCGCGGACTTGGGTGGGGCAGGTAGGTACCTTTTAATAAACCGGTAATCGCTGGTAAAAAAAAATGTGGTTTGGGTAACATTAGACTAATTTTGCATTTTTCTATTATGTCCGGTTTTTCACCTGTAATACTCCTATGTGCGCCGGACGGAAAATCTTTGTGTACGTTCTAAGATTTATTTCCGGGTCTGGTTGTTTGAGGGACTACCTTCCGTGCCTCGGAAAGCACGTTAAGCCGTTGGTCCCGATTATTATAACATCATCTATAATCGTATATCAAGGAACGGGCAGCAGCGTTTCCTTGTGTGGTACAACAAAATACTGCGGTCACCATCCCGCCTGCCAAGCGTGACTACGGCAAATACCCCAGGAGAGGAGGCCCATGTTCAGCAGTGGACGTTAAATGGACTGATGATGATGATGATGAAATAAAAAAAAGTAATTTACCTCTAGCACTACTATAATTGACAACCATAAAGATTGTCAACAAAGTTAAAAAGATGGAATACTTCATCATGAAACTTCGATTTAATAATAAAATATTGAAATGTACTCGCGAACGTTATGTTTAACTAAATAACAATTATTCAGTGTTTGTAGCAACTGAGTTTGATAACAAGAATATTATTACACTCAGTTAATTTACAGCAGGACCGGATTTAGACGTCTGGAGGCCCCGGGGCAACAAAGGAGAAGAGGCCCCCTGGCCACAAATTATTTTCCCTCTAAATGTATAGAAAATTTGAAGTAGGTATGTGAATTCTGATATTTTATTGATTGCCTAATTTAAGTGAACAAGTATAGATGAATAATCGCTAGTACAATATTTAAGAACTATTACATTAATCATGATTCTGCAAAGTAGGTACTCTGTGCAAAGGTACCAAAAAAAAATAATTAAAAGAAAAGTTGTAGACTTTACTTGTCAGAATTATAAAGATTTTAAATCATTCATCATTAATTGTGGAGGCCCCTCTATTGTGGAGACCCCGTGGTAGTTGCCCTGGATGCCCTCCCTTAATCCGGCCTTGATTTACAGGGAAGTACTTAAGGGTTTGATACTTAAGATCAACAGCCATAATATCAGCAGATAAAATATCAACACCGTAAGATTAAAGCAACGATTCAAAATCTCAACACTCGAATGTCAGCAGCCTAGTAAGTCAACAGTTCACCAGACCAAAGATTAAAAGCTCAACTAATTATTAGTTTCTAGTTTTAGGTACATTAAAAAAAAAGTTTCTGCCACTCGCCGGCCGTTGCCGCTGACCCTGCCGCGGCGGTTTTTGCTAATCCAATAAATAAATATTTAATTATGAAGTTTCCACGGGAATTGGAGCTATTGGCTGAAACCGCGCCCGTCAAGCTAATTATTAATAGATCATTATCAAACGATCTATTTATTCCATCACCATAGTCCACGCTCTGAGTTCATCTATTTTATTTATGATGAGTTTCTCAGGAAACAGGAGATACACGAGTAAAATCGTAGGAGAAGGCTAGTTATAAAATAATGTAGTGAAGCGATAAACGAACACAGCATCCAGAATCAACTTTAAAACTAAAACTAGGTCACATCCGAGTTTCATCTGATTTATGCTTGAGAACTTCTGGAAAGGTTTCTCGAAGACTTTCATTGTAATCCGACTTAGATATACCTGCAACATTGATTTCGACTGTGGGAAGTCATAAAAAGGAATAGCGAGTGCACTATATATTACTGTCATCCTATTAGTCTTAGCATGATGATATATTTATATTAGTATAGATATAGCCTTCCGCAATAAATGGGCTATCAAACACTGAAAGATGTTTTTTAAATCAGACTAGATCTCCTGATATTTGCGCATTTAAACAAATAAACAAACTCTTCAGCTTCACAAAACGTGTTAATTAAATAACGCAAAACCTCTTAGGTGGTGATTGTGCTCATGGATATGAACAACACCAAACAACCAATAACCAACTTTGTAACTGGAAGAAAAAAACAACTTTTTCATACATTTTCAACAAGTAGGTATTAACAATTTGTATGGAACAGCTGATTTTTTACTTCGAGATACAATGTTGGCCTCTTAGAAAAAGTTGTTCATATTCATGAGCACAATCACCACCCAAGAGGTTTTGCGTTATTTAATGAACACGTTGTATATTAAGTATAGATATCTTGCGCAGATGGCCAACGGATAAAGTATGCCTAAATACGGGCCCGTTTGATTAAATAATTTAAATAATAATTTATAATGTCAGTATGTCATTGCGATTTATTTACAAGATACTCTTATCTTTACAGCTTCCAGCGAAACGATCTTGTATGTAAATAATGTTATTTAAAATACATTTGACTTCAAACATAACAAAATGGAAAAGTTATATTATTAGTTGTTATATATTAGTTGCCGGCCATAAGCATAGGTATCTGTTTATGTGGCCATAAACAGATACCTATGCTTATGGCCGGCAACCTCCGTAGCGTAGCGGTAATTGGCTCGCTTTAAATCTCGGAGGTAATCTTAAACACCGGACAAGAAATCTTTGTGTAAATTCTAAGATTTCTTTTCGGGTCTGGTTGGTTGAGGGACAACCCTCCGTGTCTCGGAAAGCACGTTAAGCCGTTGGTCCGATTGTTATAACATCATCTATAACAAACGAACCAGGGAACGGGCAGCAGCGTTTCCCCTGCTTATTACAACAAAACACAGCGGTCACCAATCCGCCTACCAAGCGTGGTGACTATGGCAAAGACCCTCCCTCGGGAGGAGGCCCATGTACTGATACGGGCTGATGATGATGGCCATGGGTGTTTTTTTAAAGATTTCTGGCAGAGGTTCGCAATCTACTAGTATTCTTGTTAACCCCTCGTGCTAAGCTAAAATGCAATGGGTGGGGATCGAATCGATGACCACAAGATTACAAGTCCGACATCCTAGGGGCTACGGCTGCTTGTAATTTGATATTGGATTATATATTTTATGCATTCCTTTCATAAAGTGTATAATTCAATACAAGGCCGGATTAAGAACTCTGGAGGCCCCGGGGCAACAAGGAAAAGAGGCCTGCTGGCCACAAATTAGTATCCCTCTAAATGTGTAAAAAAATTTGAAGTATGTACCTACTTACCTACTTTTCTAGACGATTAAATGCTGATATTTTACTGATTATCTAATTTAAGTGAACAAGTATAGATGAATAACCGTGATTATAATATTTAAGAACTACTTATTACATTAATCATAATTCTACAAAGTACGTACTGTATGTAAAGGTATCATCGAATAAATAAATAAAAGAAAAGTTGTTGAGTTTACTCGTCAGAATTTGAAATATTTTAAATTTCTATTGTAGTCCTCCACAATAGAGGGGCCCTCTATTGTGGTCCTCCACAATAGAGCGGCCCTCTATTGTGGAGGCCGGGGCAGTTGCCCTGGATGCCCTCCCTTAAATCCGGCCTTAAGAAATTATATTTCTTGATTGAATCAACATTACTTATTCGCCTAAATTCCTGATACCTACGAGCATTAAGTAACAATTAGGTGCGTCACCACAACTGCACACTCCAACATCCTCGGCATTTCTGTATTCCTGGTGTCTACACATTCAAAATGCCTATTAATCGCACACCGCCTGCCTCACCGTTACCATCAGCATCGTGTGAAGCGCCTAACAACTTAACATCGGCAAACAATGACGCAACAGAACTTTTGCTGCAACAGGTTACCACAGAACTGCCAACCACCGTCACAGAACGTAAAAAAAGGAAGGTAGCAACGAAGAATATTGATAAGCATAGTGATATGATCTCCATGAATGTGTTCACCAGTTTCTCCAAAGAACAAGAGAAAAGATTCGAAGATCTAATAGATAAAATGAATAGCATTATCGCTCAAAATGTGGAACTGAAGGAGAGTGTACTACTCATGTCAAGTAAACATGACGAGTTTATGAGACGTATCACCCACCTTGAAACGGAGAGAAAACAAGACAAAAAGCGCATCCAACTACTTCAAGACAACCTGGAAAACCTAGAAAGAAAATCAAGAGCATGCAGCATAGAAATAAGAAATGTACCAAAGTCAAATGACGAAACAAAAGAAAGCCTTAATAAGTTAGTGGTGGACGTAGCAAAGACCTTAGATGTCAGTATTGATAGCTCGAACATTAAAGACGTTTTTAGAATCAACGCCAAAGACAACTCTAACCCGATTATCATAGAATTGAACACAGTCAGATCAAAAACCAACTTTATTAAGGGAGTTAAGGACTTTAATAGAAATAAACAAAAACCGGAGAAGTTAAATACCTCGCACATTGGGTTAAAACGACTACCCCAGCCTATTTATATATCTGAATCGCTGACAAATAAAGCTCAAAAATTATACGCCCTCGCCCGAGCATTTAGGAAAAATTACGGATACGACTTCTGCTGGACATCACACGGTATCATTTACCTTCGTAAAAAAATTGGTGACCGGCCTATCCGTATTAACACCGAAAGCGAACTAGATAAGCTAAGAAACCAAATATCATGACTATTAAAACTACTATTGCATGTACATGTCACTTTTGGTTACTCAATTAATTTTATTTGTTATTGTTACTATAAATTATCACATAATCTAATTCTAATTCGAATAATATTGTTAACGATCATTTTAATTATTATAAGTAATACTAATAATACACTATCACGACAAAGCACGGATCCACTACGACACAAATTATATTTTACAGAACTACATAACATTACACACGACGCCAATTTCCACATTTACACCCAAACACACCACACAATCAAACACACGGTAATCGATAAACTGTCTAATATTTTCATTAAAAATCTACTCCTCCAATCTAGACTGAATCTTTTACAGAACCAGTATGTCATAGTTGTGCGGCTCAAAAACAATCTTAAAATTTGATAACGTAAACCATAATATGAACTGTGTCGATGCTGTAGCTGTCGCGGCCTCGTCCCCCTGCGACTTGGATGATTGCATTCCACCCGACCTAAATTTGACAAATAGCTGTCTTAAACTTATTAGCCAAAACATACGGAGCATCAATAAGAACCTAGATGAATTCGAAACTCTTCTTGCACGAACCCGGGTTCCGTGGGACCTGGTCATTTTGACGGAGTGTTGGACCCGAGGTGCCACCACCGTACCCTCTCTATCGGGATATGACGGTTATATGACTAACAATAACACTGCGTTACAAATGAAAAAAAAAATTGAGTACCCGCTTTGAAATGTCATGTTTTCTTATGAATACTTATAGTTTATTAAAAATACATACAAAATTTCCATTCATCACGTCTCATTTTTCTTCCATAAGAATGTGCCAAATTTTACTAGAAATTTAAATGCTAAAACATATTTTAAAGAAAATTAGTTAAATCAACCAGATTTTTTCACATTAACCAAGTTTAATTTTATCATTAAGGGTAAAAAAAAACAAAAAAAAACATTATAAAAAGTTTTAACACAAAAGATCGCAAAACTTTAACTTTTTCTTTTGTGCTTTGAATGATCTTCTCGTTTTAAACGCCAGCAGTAATCGCCTAGCATAGTTGTGTCCCAACGCCCTTGAAATAGTTCTTCAAGCTTCTTTACATCCTGGTGGAACCTCTCACCTTGCTCATCACTGACTGCACCAAGATTAGATGGGAAAAAAGAAAAGTGAGAATGAAGGAAGTGAATTTTTAACGACATTCTGCAACCCAACTTTTTATATGCTTCTAACATGTCGTCAACTAGCTTTTTCGCATTTTAGGCCCTGTGGCCTGGATTGTGTTGCGAATAAAAATGACTACTAAACAAAACAAAATAATAAAAAAGTACAACACATCAAAAATGGTAACTATTTCGTTTACGCCTAAAGTGAGGGTAATAGAAAAAATAATTTGGCATGTACCTCGAAAACTAGACGTGATAGATACCACATATGTTTGGAACATTTAATCTGTGACTCATTAGCTATTCATTCCAGCTAACACTTACGTGGGTACCAAAATCGTGTAACGCAGTGTAATCGATCGCAAAATGAAGGCGTTGTCGTCTATGTCAATAAAACCCTCACAGTAGCCGTAGAGGAACCACTCCTGACGGATGCAAATTGCCTTCAAATAACTGTGAACCAAAACACGATTGTACTGGCTATTTATCGATCCCCAGCGTCAAAAGATATAACCCCATTCCTCTATTCTCTAAGCGATATATTAACAAAAATAGACCGTGCTAATAATATAATAATCATGGGTGATCTCAATATTAACATAAGTGACAACTCTCAAGACCACAATAAAAATAATTACCTAACACTAATGGCGTCGTTCGGACTTCTGCCGGCACATAATTTACCCACACGGCTATCCAACTGCTTGGACCATATAATGTTGAAAACAATACTTCCGGCCAGGGCCCTTGTCGCACACTCAGCTATTACCGACCACGAAACCATAATACTTTACCTCTCTAAACTTATACCAAAATCAATGGCTACGAGAACTAGCACCCGATTAAATCACGAAAAAATATCCATTGAGCTATCCAAACAAGATTTCAGTCCTATATATAATATGCATGATCCTAATCTAGCTGCAGACTTCCTTGTTAGCACTATTAGACAGGTAATAGAGTCTAACACCACAGTAGTCAAACTACCCAACCGCAAAAAACTATTGAAACCGTGGATTACGCCGGGCCTCCTCCGCTGCTTAAAACACAGAGATTGCATGCACAGAAAACTAAAAAAGAAACCAAATGACATTATTCTCACAACATCATATAAGCGTTACAGAAACTTTTGCTCCAAGATCCTGAAACAACTAAAAAAAGAATATAACAAAAACCAACTACTCACTTCTAGTAAGAACACCAAAACCTTATGGAAAGCAATCAACCAGATAACCAATAGATCCACCAATAGGCCGGGCGCTACTAACCTTCTCTCACTTGCATCCCAACCAAACCAATCGGTCGATATTATTAAAGATTTCTTTGTTAATACTGGTAAGATCTTAGCTGGCAATATACACCCAACACCCCGTAAAATCCAGAACGCGACAGAAGCCCCAAGTTACTCAATGTCCCTATTGCTAACTGATGAGAAAGAAGTCAGGAGAGTGACGATGTCTCTGCGAAATGACTGTGCGGTGGGATGGGATAATATCATAATATAATATCATATAATAATACCAGTAAATATTATTAAAGAAAACATACATGTTATTGTTCCACCCTTAACTCATGTCTGCAACCTGTCCCTTAGCACTGGCTTATTCCCCAAAGTATTCAAAAAAGCCATTATACACCCTATCTATAAGGCGGGCAACAGAGACCACGTCACAAACTATAGACCAATCGCAGTTTTGCCATCTTTATCTAAGGTCCTCGAGCGCATATTGAATAACAGATTGATAACCTATCTAGAAAAAAATAACCTCTTGTCTACTTCTCAATACGGCTTCCGCGCAGGTAAGGCAACAGGTGACGCAGTCCACGACCTTACCAACCACATCGTAAAAAAACTAGACGAGCGATGGTCAAAAAGTTCTTGGTATCTTCCTCAATATGGCCAAAGCATTCGACACGGTCTCTGTTGGTATCCTTTTAGAGAAGATGGAACACATGGGGATAAGGGGAACCCAGCTTGAATTGTTCTCGGACTTTCTCAGGGATCGTACACAGAGCGTTAGAGTAGATAAGTACCTAAGCAATGAACTTACAACTATCCACGGCGTTCCACAAGGTAGCCCAATCTCTCCAACGCTATTCCTTATCTACATTAACGACCTGTGCAATCTAAACCTGAAAAACGGCAAAATTTTTACCTTCGCAGACGACACTGCCCTTTTGTTTCATTCCGATACATGGACAAATGTATTTGAAATCGCCCAATGTGGCTTCAATATTGTGTCGGAATGGTTGCGTAGCAATATCCTGACTTTGAACGCTGAGAAAACCATATACATGCCATTCTCCATAAGAAGTGCCCCCCCAACGACTACCGAGCACTTTATTGCCGCACACACACACACACATGCTCTAGCCTACACTATACACAATGTACATGCAAGCCCCTAGAGCGAACACTAGCCACCAAATATCTAGGAGTTATCCTAGATCCTTCTCTAAGCTTTCATCCGCACATCGAAACCCTTACTTCACGGATACGAAAATTAATATATATATTTAAGAACCTAAGACACGTGGCGGATGAGAGCTTAAGAAGAATGGTCTACTACACTCTTTGTCAGTCCTTGCTTACATATTGTATCACAACCTGGGGCGGTACACACAAAACCACTTTGTTGCAATTAGAACGCGCTCAGCGGGCAATCTTAAAGACCTTTACAGAGAGACGAAAGTCTTAACTGTCCGACAACTATTTATTTTACATACAATCCTCAAACAACACAGTCTCTTGAGCTTTAGTCCATCCTCAATACAGGGCAAAAGACGCTACAATCCTGCTGAAGTCACCAAACACCACTTCCATACCCGCTTTACAAATCACTTCTTTTGCTTCATCGGAGGATACATATACAACAAAATTAATAAAACTTCTAACATATTCCCGCTAACAAAATCCGCATGCAAAAATCGATTAACCAAATGGCTACTGACATTAAACTATGAGAACACTGAAAAAATAATCAAAATCGACGAATAACAAATATCTTCAAGAAATCGCACACACACACACACACACACACACACACACACACACACACACCCATTGATCACACTACACATAAACACACACACACATACAGTGTAATTACTAACATAGACATCACCCAGGTCCCCGATCCTAAAAGCCGGACAGACCAGCCATTTTGGCCGGACATTTAAGTAAAGAGGCCGGACACCTTATTGAGGATTTTTAGTCTCATTTTTAATGGGTACGATAAAAAAATGCAAAACAAACGCTTAGCAAAAGGCTTTGTAAAAAGCCTAACAAAAGCCGGAAAACGATTATTTTGGCCGGACACCCTACCTAAAAGCCTAACTAGGTCCGGCATTATCCGGGCGCCTGGCAACGCTACACACAGGTATTAACGCGATAAAATTACCTTACTGTTCGAAACATGATTGTCATTGAAACGTCGGTTTATATAAAATAGGTAAGTAATTTTATCGCGTTAATACCTGTGTGCTATATATTATAATTATGATACGCGAAAGTTTAAAAGTTTAAATTAAATAGTTTTGTAGACGAACGGTTGGTGGTGTAACTAGTTTTCCTCCACAGAAAATGAAGATCTTAAATCTTATTTGCCGGGCAAGGTGGTGTGCCCGGTAGTGTTGCCTATCGATAGTCGACTATCGATATACTATCGATAGTCTATCGATAGTATCGATATTATTTTTAGTATCGATACTGTCCAAGACCAATTTATGTTCTTATCGATAGCAACGGTGACACAACATAAACTATAATTCGGAAACGATACTATCGGCGGTTATTAAATTATCAATAGTGTAACACTATCGATAGTTTTAAAAACTATCATGATATTTTAATCATTTAATACAACGATAATATCGATAGTATCGACAGTTAGTGTTGCCACTTGCCAGTGGCAAATAGTCAAATACAATATGAGACGGCTCAAAAAGTAACATTTTCACTGGAAAAATAACATCAACATATATATTGTGGAAAACGACACAATACTTTGTTATGGCATTTTATTACACAAAATCTAAAATAAGTATCCTGTCACATTTGATAAACTTTGAAATAATCGACGGTGATGCTGAAAAAGATAAACATACAGTCGATGTGACTTAGAAGTAATATAACTAACCAATTTAGTGATATATTTCAATACAATTACTACAAGATACTTTGTCTTCGACTAATATGAGAAAACGTAATTATATAGGTATGGAGAAAAAGTAGCAAACGCTCACATACCCTTTAAAATTTTAAAATCAATTGAATATTGGACGTCACTGTTATTCATGTAGAAAAATATAGAGATTTTTTATTTAGTGCTAAATCTAAAAAGTAACATATTGAATCGTGTTACATAAAGGTAACTTTAAAGGGTCGAAAAGTAACGTGAATGTTACATTTGTAATATTCTGGCAAAGCTGTATGTGGTTCGATTTGAAACTCGGAAATTCATTTAAATCGATTTACTATGCTGCGATAATAAATGATATGTTTAATCGATTCGGTGTATTATGCTAAGCGGAATTGAAACTCATTACAATTGAGTTGTAACAAAAGTAATACTGTATTAAATATTAGTTTATAATTAATTTTATTATATATTTAGATTGGTGACTAAAAGATTGTTGCACTTCATTTGATATTGTTTAAATTAGGCATTTTATATTAGGCACGAGTTAATAATAAAAATATAGTATATTATCAACACTATATTTATGAGACTAAGTAATAACATTTGTTTAAGGTTGTAGCGCCGAATGGTTAATGGTGTGGCACATACTTAATACCCCAAACTCTATGGCTCAATTGTAATGCATGTAATCTATGAAAAACAAAACGTCAAAACCTTTATGTCTAAAATACTGTGAGTAGAATCAGTTCGAAAAAGCGTGTTTTCGACGCAAATTGCGCTAAATTATTAACAACAGTAGCACTATCATCATCTTCAAATGTAAGCATATATTTTTGTATTCATTTTATATTTGAAAATATAATAAAAATTATATTTTTTTGTATTAACATAGATTTTGAGGTTAGCACTAGATATAAAAAAAAATAACGTGACGCTAGCAGTTTCAAAGTGAGTTTCTAAATTGTGATATTTAAAAAGCAAGGTTCTTTCTTTATTTTGGCCATATTTCAAGTTTAAATATGGAACCTAAGTTTTGTAAGCGATAACTCCGCCCATTGTTCTCTACAACTATTACAGTTTATTGTAGTCTACTAAAATAAATAAATAAATAAAAATCATTTTTATTTACGTAAACCAATTACAGGCACTTGTAAATCGTCAAACATTATTTGAAAATTAATTATTATTTATCTTAAATTACATTTGCTGTTTATTTATAAACCTATTCAAATTACTTATTTATAATTAAATTAATTATTATAATTAATGTATATTGTCGCTAGGAGGCAAAATGCTTGTTCTGTCTATATTATGCCAAAACAATTGTCATTATTTGGGTGGACCATGAGCATATAACGACGGACGCGCTTTAATGCTACCACCGGATCCAATGCGCCCCAACTGAGAAGATCCGGCGAAACAAACTCAGTGGGTTACTCTACCACCGGTTTCAACACGGCCCACATGAGGCGGTCCGGCGAAACATACTCAAATGGGCAATTACGCGGGGTTTAGGTCCAGTTATTTAATTTATATTTTAGTAGGCACACACATTTATTGCCCTAACGGTTGTCTTGTTATTATTTGTTTATTTTTGCTCAATAAGATTGAATGATATTGAGACAGAACTAGCGTTAATTAATAGTTAAGGTATGTAAAGAAGTCAATTACAGACAGTTCACAGGATAATACACAGTTCTAGTCACAACTATTGTACTTGGCTATATTATTATGGTCTTCAGTGAGGTAGGTGCAAAGATGGTACCGAAACCCAAACGTCTTTATCTTCAATATAGTTCTGAATACTATAGTAACCTTTTGACATGAGAACAGTTTTGACATGTGATTTAAATCTTGTATCAGGCAAGTCTGTAATATAATTAGGGAGTTTATTATAGAACCTAATACAATTTCCCATAAATGATTTATTCGTTTTGCTAACTCTAAATCCTGGAACAGCAAGTTTATGTTTATTTCTAGTATTAATATTATGAATGTCACTTTTTTTACTATATTTATCAATATTTTTTCTAATAAAAAGAATATTTTGGTATATATACTCAGAGGGCACGGTAAGTATATTAATATTTTTAAAAAGGTTACGTAGGGAGTCGCGACTACCTAATCCATACATGGCCCTGACCGCTCGTTTTTGTAATACGAATATAGTATTTACATCGGCGGCTGACCCCCACAGCAGAATTCCATAAGACATAATGCTATGAAAATACGCGAAATACACTAGCCTAGCCGTGGCTAAATCGGACAACTGTCTGATTTTCCACACAGCATACGAAGCTGAACTTAATCTACCAGCGAGTTTCTCAATATGAGGGCCCCATTGTAGTTTAGAATCTAAGGTAATTCCTAAAAATATGGTTGAAGTGACCAAATCTAATGTTTCTCCATTCAATGAAACTACTGGGATGGAATTGATTACATTTGGTAGAACGAATTTGACACATTTGGTTTTTCCTGCATTAAGCAAAAGATTATTTGCGGAAAACCAGTTTGCAATTAAACCGAGTGTTCGATTATGTTCAATTAGATCAGTATTTTTTCTTTTAACTTTAAAAATCAATGATGTGTCATCGGCAAACAGAACAATGTCTGATAATTCATTAATTAGGTATGGGAGATCATTTATATAAACTAGAAAAAGAAAAGGACCTAAGATTGATCCCTGGGGCACCCCCATTTTAACAAAATGCCCTTCAGAATTCACGCCGTCTATAGATACTATTTGTTTCCTATCTGATAAATAGGATATTACAAGATCAAGTGATTTATCACAAACACCATAATATTTCAACTTTAGCACGAGCGTTTCGTGATTTACACAATCGAATGCCTTGGAGAGGTCACAAAAGACTCCCAGAGCATCCTGCGAACCCTCCCAAGCCTCCAATATTGATTTAATCAAAGTACTTCCCGCGTCTTGAGTTGAACGACCCTTCGTGAATCCAAACTGCTTGTCGTGCAATATCCCATTCACATTAAAATGAGTCAACATTTGGCCAAGCATTATTTTTTCAAAGATTTTGCTTAATGTTGGTAGTATTGAAATAGGCCTATAATTAGTCGCATTATTAGAGCAACCTGACTTAAATATAGGAACAATTTTGCTTAATTTCATTAGGTCAGGAAAAACACCATCAGTTATAGACTTATTGAAGATAGCCGCTAGAATTGGAGCAATATTTTGTATAACGGTATCAATAACTTTTACTGAGAGTCCCCACAAGTCTTCAGTACCTTTTATTTTAATAGTCCGAAACGCCTTTACGATATCTATATCATTGACTAGTTGGTAACTGAATATGGGAACATTTAAATTAATATTTGCTTTAAGGAGTTCTTCAGCATCTTTCGGGGATGATGAAAGATACTTGGTAGTTTCAATCGGAATATCAGTAAAAAATTTGGCAAAGAAATTGACAACCGTATCCTTGTCTGATACCAGATTGTCGTTTATATCTAACGTTATTGATCTATCTTTAATTTTATTCTTACCAGTTTCAGTATTTATCATTTGCCAAGTAGACTTTATTTTATTATCTGATTTTTGTATTTTGTCTCTTATATATATTGACTTAGCATGTATACATACTTCTTTAAAAATACTTGAATATTTCCTAACATAATTTGGAAAATTTTCATCAGGTGTAAAGGACCTTATGTCATACAGTTCAAACAAAACATCTCTACTCCGCTTTATGCCTTTAGTTGCCCAAGTACTAAATTTCAACTTATTTGGGTCAATCTCTATATGCTTAATTTTGCAAACCCTTTCAAATTCCTCATGTATACATTGGAATAATGTATTATACATAATATTACAGCAACTTGAATCTAAGGTAACTTTATTTAATCTTAATTTTAAATTATTGCTAAATTGGTCTAGATTTTTCTTTGAAACTGATCTGAAACGAATAATTGACTTGTCAAAAGTAACTTTATTATTTAATTTAACTATTTGACATTTATGGTCAGAACGAACACCAGATACCAGGCATTTATCAACTACTTCAAAGTTTGTGACTATGTTATCAATGCAGGTAGCTGTTGTCGATGTGACCCTAGTGGGCTCAGAATATAAAACACTAAGATTAAAAGACCTAAACAGACAGAGAAGATTATTTTTCTCTAGTGAATCCGATAGAATATTTATATTAAAATCACCGCAAATGATAACTTTTTTATTGCTTTTAACTAACTTTTTTAAAATATCTTCCATAGTTTTAATAAATAGCTGAAAGTCTGATGATGGAGGTCTATATACACATATAATATAATAAAACTGTATTTCAGTACAAGCTATCTCACATATTCGTTCCACGGATAAATTACTGATGTCTTTCCGTTCCTTAAATTTTACATTGTTCCGTATTAGAATAAGTGCACCCCCTCCCTCAGCCGATACCCTATTATAGAAGCTAGCAACTGTATAGCCATTCACATTAAAACCCATTTTGTGTGCCTTCAACCAGGTTTCTGTAAAACATAAAACATCATTATTGAACTTTTCTGTAAAAAGTTCTATATCTAGTATTTTGCCAGAGAAGCGGTTAATGTTCTGGTGAGATAAAACCAAAAAATTATCACACTCCTCCATTGTCTCACTTAAAGGTTTAAATTACTATCTAAATTGATTTTAGTAACATTACTAAAGTATTGTAAAAATATAGGCTTTGTCATACTATGTATGACTGTGTTAATATGAGTTGCTAATAAAGTAGCAATTACTTTTAATGACTTTTTCAGGACATACACTGTATTCCTGGTCACCTTACAACTAATCATAAAGCTATTTATATCAAAAAATATAAATTTGTCACTATAATGACTGACCAAAAATTGTATGTGGTTATTCAACATATGAATATATTTATTGGTACTGTCAGGCATGTTATCTATATAAGGGAAGGCACACAATACTATCTTACTGCAATTCAAATCTAACATCCTAGTAAAACTGTCTGTAATGTCTTTCTTGGTGAGGTTTTTACAATTTCCTACTAATAATGTTACGCAGGACTTATCACTATGTTTTTTATCAATTATTTTATCTACTAAATCTTTGAAGTGCAATCCCGGAATACAACAATTATATGAGGGGAGACTTAGCTTGTTATTTAGCAGTGACCCCAGGCCTTTACCTATGTCATCTGTATACAAAACTGATGTGTAATCACATTCAGTATGTACCGGAGAGGTACAGTTTGAGTTAGTTTGAGGTATATGCTCTAGGTTTGTACATAATTGAAATGGTACTTCACTGTTGTTAATGGATATAGAACTACTTGTTAACTTTACAGAGTTACAACTACACACATTAGCCAAATCTTGCATTTTACTTTCAAAAGATTTGTATTTGCTGTATGTGACCGCTAAGGATTTTTCCAATGTTTTTATTTCAGTCAGTAAGTCCTTAGTGTCCTTTTCATATATATTTTTACTATCCTCTAATTTAATTTGATAATTTTTAAGCTTACTAAGTAAAGTCCTGCGTTCTTTTGATAATTTTAGTATATAATTTTTTAATTGGTTATTATTTAAGGATCTAATGTTTGGCTGGTAGTCAACAGAGTCATCTCCAGTCAAATCTATTGTTAACGTTGTTTGTACAGGAATATGCTCCGAATCACAATCTGTCATATCTTTGTATTTTGTTTGTATTACCGAAGACTCATTATTTATACTACTTGATTGTTTGCTTCTATAATTTATCAGTTCAATCTCAAGTTCATTAATTTTATTTAGTGCCTGTTCATAGAGAGATCTACATTCATCAAAGGACTCCGCCTCTACCCGCAGTCTGACACACTCTTCAGAGGTAGCTTCTAAGTCTAGAGTGATTTTGACTAATTCTCTTTTTAATAATGTGTTGTTATCAATAATAATCTTAATTTCCACTTCATTGTCCTCACGCTCTTGTTCTAGCTTTTGACATTGGTCTTTGTATGTCTGTAAGTCCTTGAGCGCCGACCTCAATTTATGTTCAGCAACCTGAGCTGCGGTATTTTATTACTAGTAAAGTAATAGACATACAAATACTAGACTTGGTACTAATTTTATACAAAATGCACTCATTCAGAGCGATAGATCTTCAGAATAGTTTATCGTTTAAAGCTGGGTGCAACATCACAATGATAATAACCAAAAATTATTGCTTTTTCCAAAAACCAAAACCAAAAAATTGCAAATTGGCATTCATACATTCACATTTGCAATTTGGCATTATCATACAACTGAAAAAGAAATTAATGTATTATAAAAATATTTGTATTGTGTCTATGATTAATTAGTGTTATTGTAACTAGTACCTGTAATGCATGTATTAATAATGGTGTAAGATTCGCAAATTAATAAATCCTGAATTCCTTAACCTTAAAAAAAATGACTTCTTATTTTTGTTGAGAATGCAATAGTAACTGACACCAACCAATCATGTTACACACATTTAGATTGGTCAGTATGGGCAAGTATGTATCTTTAAGACATACACAGATTTGGTCAAAGGAGTCATGTCATCGATTTTAGAGACAATAAAAACAGCAAAACTTCTATTCAGTTTGTCAATTGAACCTGGTTGTTTTTAAAATTAAACTTACATTATTTCTATTTGGATATCAATTGTGTAAGTCATGTGCAGCATGCTTTCTGCAAGGAATATTGTGTCTAAAGTTTTATAAAATTTGTCATATAATCAAAGTTTAATGCCAATTTTTGTAGTAAACTGTATAAATCACACTACAAGAAATAAGTAGAACATCACGGTCACATACCATTGGTACAGTTTCTTATATACACTACAATATTGACTTGCTACATTAATGCTAGTCCTCCTGACCCTTAGTTTGCAAAGAACCATCCAATACCCTCGTAGACCCGGAGTCTGAGAGGCCGTTTGTGAACTGTAGAGTGACAGTTGCACAATACTCCCTAAAATACTAAAAGTCATAATCCCTCAATATCATCGCCAGTAACAGCCCTGAGCTGAGGTCCAAGTCCCACAGGGGGCGCCCTCTTGCGCAGGTTGCTTGGTTTGTAGTTTTTAAACCATTTATTAAGGCTGGAGCTCTGCTTGCCTTTATGCCCGGTAAAGTAGCAAAGGCCTCATTTATGGAGCTATGGTTTCAAGGTAGAGAGAGACCAATCATATATCTAAGTATGTGCTATGTTACATAAACATTCTACTAAGACCTTCTAACATTTAGTTTGTACATGATTTCGCTAATTAGTGCCTCACAATCTATACATCAACATCGTGATATAACTATGATGGTAATACCTCCAGTATTTTCTTGCACTTGAGTGTTAAATAACTACAAATTTATTACTAGCTATTACTTACTACTTTGTTAAGATCTATTTTGCAAGGATTTTTGTTGCTGAAAAACAAAACCAAATGAGCCTACCCCTTGCAGTGATGAAATTTACAATATTACAGTTTCCATTTGCCAATGTACACATACATTTTTTAGCTTATTTATATGGTCATCTACCTCTGTAGCATAGCAGTAATTGCCTCGTTTTAAATCTCGGAGGTCCTGGGTTCGGTCCCCACACCAGACCATAAATCTTTGTGTAAATTCTAAGATTTATTAACGGGTCTGGTTGGTTGAGGGACTACCCTCCGTGCCTAGGAAAGCACGTTAAGCCGTTAGTTCCGTTTGTTATAACATCATATATAACAAACAAACCAGGGAACGGGCAGTAGCTTTTCCCCTGTGTATTGTGGTGACTATGGCAGCAAAGACCATCCCTTGGGAAGAGGCCCATGTTCAGCAGTAGACATTATATGGGCTGATGATGATGAAGGTCATCTTACCAATTTAACTTAGTAAACTCATTTTGTTACGACTAAGACAGATGAAAAAATGTCTTCTTACTATAATTGTAGCTATTTAGGTGATAATTCAGTTATAATAGATTTGCTGCAACTTTAAAGAAGTAATTAGAACTAATAGATGTCTTACTGCTCATAATGTTTACTATACAGACATTCTAATTTAAAAAGACAAAATATCTAGTGTTAATTCTGCTAAAAAAATGTGTCTATGCAGTAATGCTATTTTTGTATCATCGCAACAATGATGTCCAATATGCAGGAGATATGTACGAACATGCAAAAATACAATCACCAACCGAAGACCCGACACGTGTTTCGCTCTTCCACGGCATCATCAGGATGATGTTGATTACTTGAACGCTACTGCGCAAAAAAGGTAATTTTAGCACAGTAGCTTTGTCTCCTGCATAATTTTGGCTGGCGGGAGGATATTTCTATAGGGAGGAAAAATAGAATTGTAGCATATAGACACATTTTTTTACCAGAATTAACAATAGATATATTGTCCTTTTTAAATTCGATTAATATGGATTTCCGCTAAGTAACGCCTGATTCTATTAATTATATATGTTATGGCTAATAGCCGAAGTGCGGCTACACCTAGTTTTAGCCGGCTACAACTAGGTGCAGCCGACAACTTGCGGTTAAACTTAGGTCAACCTTAATAAGTTCCTATAAGTTCCTCTAAGTTAACTCTAAATTAAACAATACCTATGCAAAGGATAAAAAGGTGTTGGGGTGGTTAAAAAAAAAAATAACCTAAACCAATGGAGTCGAACAGGGACTTATAAACGCATGTGGCCGACTGCACCTAGTTGTAGCCGGCTAAAACTAGATGTAGCCGCACTTCGGCTATTAGCCGTAACATATACAGACATTAACAGTGTAAAGTAGAGATATAGTTGAACCTCCGTAATCCCCAATTTTATTTTTATTGTTTCTATTTCGATTTTACTCTAACTCACCTTATTTTTATAGCACATTTGCTCTTTTGAGATGGTTGAACTGAGGTCCTCATTAGAAGAATACTTGTCAATGGGTTAGGGTGACATTTCAATCGGTCTGTGTATTTATCTGGGCACTGTTCGGCTTTTTCAATTATGGTTTTCATATTTAGGTAATTGTGGATCATAATAACCAAAATTGAGGCTGTTCTATATGTTATAAATTTAAAATATTCCAGATGTCTGGCCGTGAAGGTGGTAAGAAGAAGCCGCTGAAGGCCCCCAAGAAGGAGTCCAGGGAGCTGGATGACGATGATCTAGCGCTAAAACAGAAGCTTAAAGAACAACAGAAGGCTCTACAGGTATATATATAATGATATTTGATTGTATATATAATAATATGATATTTAAAAAAAAACTGTTAATGCTTGATTTAGCTACCATGAACGGAAGATGTTAGTATTTTTTACAAATTCAAATTCAAAAATATATTTATTCATATACAAGGTGTAACGGAAAGGGTATATACATAGAAAGAGCAAGGCTTTTTTGGATCAAAACAAACAATATGACAAGGGTTTCAACTCAAAATAAAATACTCCAAGAATTGATACCACATTCTCGGTTTCATATGTTTCCATATGTTTCCTAAATTCCCTTTATTCAGAAATACCAGGAGTAAGAGGTTTATTTTTACTTGCAAATAGTTCGTTGACATCGATCAGCTGATTAAGTGCTAGTGATGTATTTATTTCAATTTGAAAAGTTTGGTTTCTGGTAGCTATGAATTAAAAAAAATCCTCCTTCCGGACTTGTAGAGATAGGATTAAATAACCTTTGCCATATTGTTTGTTATCATCCAAGAAAGCCTTGCTCTTTCTATGTATATACCCTTTCCGTTACACGCGCGCGGTTTCACCCGCGTAACTCCCGTTCCCGTTGGAACTTTATAATTACATATAGCCTATAGCCTTCCTCGATATTTTTCAAATCGGACTGTTTCAAACAAACAAACAAACTATTCAGTTTTATATATTACTATAGATAGATATATTTTTAACTTTTTAATCTTGTGTTTACAGGACGCAAAGGCAAAGGCTGCACAGAAAGGTCCATTGACATCCGGTGGTATCAAGAAATCTGGCAAAAAGTGACCCAATATGCAAAAATCAATTTTTAGGCTTAAAATCTATTAAATAAGAAATATTAAAGATCTTTGTTAATTAATTTGAAGTAAATATTACAGCAGCATAACTTGAACCATGGGTTTAATGTGTATAACTAATAAAGTACCGTTGCACTGCCTGTGTGACTGATTCTATTTTATACCATCTTGTAATATGCATTTACTGAAATAAATATTTGATACCCAATTGTTTGTTTGATTTTACTTTATACTGGACTGAATGAAATGAGCGGTCCGTCCCGGTTTCGGACTGGTGCTCATTTCTAGTAAAAAATATATAGCCTATGTATCTCAGGAATAGTGTAACATTCTAATGGTGAAAGAATTAACGAAATCCGTCCAGTAGTAGTAGTAAATAGACCAACAATTTTAGTATCGACTAGCTGTGGCCGTGACTTCGTCCGCGTGGAATATAACAAAGAAATCATTTAAGTTACTCCTTATTACTTCAGCTATCTGCCAGTGATATTCCCGTCAAAATCGGTCCAGCCGTTCCAGAGATAAGCCGGAAGAAACGGACTTCTGCCAAAGTTGAGGAAATATTGTTTTATTGATAGACAGACGAAAATTGTAAAAAATATTATCTTTGTATATGTTTCTTATTAATCCTATGTACCTATGTACTGGCATGTAGTATTACAAACACGACGCTCCATTTTCATTTATTTGATAGATTACCTAGATTTCATTGGTCTTAATAAGTAGGTACTCGCATAGACACTACTTGACTTGGAAAAATGTTCATTATCAGGACATTGTTTACGTAAGTAAAAGAAAATTCTGGATGAATTACGAAAATATTTAGATTTTTATAAGTACCTATATTTACAATTAAACTTTTAACAAAAAAGTATAATTTGCGATTAATCGGGCCTTAGCTCATCATAATAATCATAATTGCGATTTTACACAATCGCATTTCGTGGATGAAAAATCTTATCCTTTGGCAGTGTACACTGTCCCTTTGCCATAATGTGATATTCCCGCCAAAACATATGTCATTTTAATTTAATTTTAGCTAGTATGTATGTACACAATTTAGTTTTGTAGAACTGAACTGAACTGTAATTATTAAAACTTTTTTTTTACAATTTGGTAATAATAAATTTATTGTAAGAAATTTCTCGGTAAAAAGTGCAAGGATAAAATAGGTAACAGACCACAGGTAAATTTTCTTAATTTTGTAAAAATGTATAAAACTGAATTAAAAAATTCATTAGAAATAGAGTCAGAGCGCTTGAGCCTTCACTTTCGACTCTCGTCTTTTACTAGTGGCTTTTTCGTTAAATTAAACTATATATGCTTCATCATTGTTGTTCTTCAAACATGTAGGTAACATTGTTGTGTTTATTTTAATTAAAAAACACATGTTTCAAAAAATACAATGGTATTATACATAATATCATCTGCCCGCCAAACTGTTACGTTTAATGGCGGGATTAATGTTACACACAAGACCAACGTTGCTGCCTGTTCCCGGTTGTAGATGATGTTATAACAATCGGGACAACAACTTAACGTGGAAGAGAGGCTTATACCGCTATGATACAGAGATATTACTATATGCTTCTGGAAAGTAAATTTACAATTTAAGAGGAAAGATTTGATTTGATGATTTTAAATAAATAAAAATAAAATAAAAATCATTTTTATTTACGTAAACCTATTACTTACAGGCACTTGCAAATAGTCAAAGCAATAATTTATTATTAATCTTTGTATAATTTTAACATTTATAAATTAGCATATTAAGCAGGTATTTTAGTTATTATTTTTAATAATTTTAGTTTTTATAATATAATACAGAGGAGAGATTTGTTTGCATTGAATACGCTCCGGAACTGGACCAATTTCTTCAGCATTAACGGGAGCCACGCGGGTAAAACCCGTAAAACCGCGTGCGGGAAGCTAGTTAGAAAAAATAAAGTTAAAAATCTTATTTCCTAATATTAGGTATTCAAGTCGCGATAACCATATGTACAAAACACACATATTTGTTTTAGGTAATGGATTTATTCCAAGAATTCTTGCCAATGATTCAAAATGATAGCAACAATCAACTAGAAGTTAGTAATAATAACGATGCCCCACCAATAGATTCTACAATACCTCAAGATATGTGCGATGAAATGGATAATTTACCTGCTGAAAATAACGAAAATTCACCCAGCACTTCTATTTTAAACAATATAAACAAAGGAATAGGAGTTTTACATAATTTATACAAAAACGTATTGAATGTTAGACAGAAAGAGAAAGACATGACTGAAATAGTTGATACATTAAATAAACAACAAAATATAGATGATAATAATAACGTTGATAACTCCAAAGAAATGTTTGCTGAAAAATTAGCTGATGTAATTGAATATATTGCTGAAGATAGTTTAAAATGTGACGGAATTATGACGAATGCTGACAATGACACTATATTTCTTAGTAATGCTTCAGAATCTGATATATTTTGCTTTAACGCCGATATAATAAATTATGAATCTTCTAAAAGTACAACAAGTCTGAAACATATTGATTATAAAACAATTTCGAAACACCCAAATCTTATGAGCAAGACATCAATAAATAGTAATAGTACGTTGGAAATTTCTAATACACAAGTTGAATTAGATTTATCTAAACCTATCTATAATCCTGTATACAATTCAAATAGTATAACTGAAGATATACCGAATGATGATACAGAAATACTAAATTTGGATGATTTTGAAGATTTACTTGACATGGAAACCGAAGAAAAAATATCTTGCAAGCCAGACAATAATATTTTTAATGAAGACATAGAAAATATTATTCCGATGTATACTATTGGAAATACAATCGCCCATTCTATAAAAACAGATATAGTTAAAGATATAGAAACTATATCAATCAGTTCTACCGAAGACAATGAATTAAATGAAAAAGAAAATATAAGACCAGTAGACGATAAAACACAAGATTCAGATGACGAAGATGGTTATCATTCATCTGATTTTGAATTTATAACAGAATTAGAAGCTAAGACAGATGGATATTTTATAAATTTTAATATAGAAAACATACTGAACTCACTAGATAAATATCAAAATACTGAAAAACAAAAAAGAAGTAATAACAATGATGATCACGAATTAGCACCCACAGCTGGACCAAGTGGCGTAAATAGACGAAATAATATACCATTCCTAAATAGGAGTTATAGAGAAAATCACACGATTCCTAATGAAGATGGTTATTTGAGCTTATTTCGTGGATTATACAATCCTTTAGTGCCGGAACTAGACACATTTTTCATGGAAAACAAATCAACAAGGACTTCGGCTATGAATTGGAGATACGATGGCATTGGTTTTGATAGACAATTGGCGGCTATGAGACATGAACCCGACAGTTCTGAAGACGAATGTAAGTTTTTGAAATTTAAGCACATTAGGAACCAGATCAGCCAGCGGTCGGCGAGCCGTAAGCGCGGTGTCGCCTAGCCATAGCCGAGTTGAAGTACAGGAGCTGCTCATACGCTTTGGTTACGTGCATACTTTAGGCTGACGCCTGGTATCGAAGAAAAGACTCATCGAGGAAGAGATCCTTCGAGGTATTGACCTTTCGAGGTAACGACCCATCGGTGAAGTGTACCGTCGAGCTAGAGACATCGAGGTAATGACCATCGAGGTAACGTCATTCGAACTAGAGTATCAAACTCCTGGTTGACGGCGAGGCAAAAGGCGATACGGTGACGATCCCTTTCCAAATTGATGTGTGTGCTGTGACTTGACTTGACTTTAAGCGTGTTTTAGCAGCATCTATCAGTTCAAGGCCTGCCAAGCGTGTTGATTATGGCAATATCCCTCAATCACACTGGCTTGCCAAGGTTTGTTGATGGAGTCCCATATTCAGCTGTGGACGTCGTAAACGACTGATAAAGTAAAAATAAAATTAAAAAACAACTAACATTTCATTCGAAATTGATTTATATACATAAATTTGAAACCAGAAAACGCCCTATCCGTCTATATTTTTTGTAAAATTTCGAAAAAAACTTAGTAGACCTTTTTTGTTACGTGTGGCAGAAGATTAATTCCCAAATATCTTGTCTTTTTAGAAGTAATAAAAGCTTTTCATAAAAGTTTAAAACAAATAACATTTATCTCATTCTTTCAGTTGCAAACGAAGCTGAAGAAACAATGAACAAAATACTATTTGCGTATCCAGGAGAAAACGTAAGGAGAAGACGTAGTGGACGCCGCCGTCTATGAAATAATATTAATTTAATGTTTTAACTTGATTTTATAATATTGTAAAATAATATATTGTTAGGAGTATTTTTTGTAATATGTTTGTTTCTTGTCTTAATATTGTCTAGCTCAGTGTTTTCCTATCTTATTGACTTCAGAACCCCTTTACATTATGAAACATTCTGGCAAACCCCTTGTGTCGTTTACAGAAAAATAATTTCAAACACCACATCAATGCTTTTTATAAATAATGCTAATAAGCCCCGAGTTTTGAAAATTAGCACGTTGTAAAATGACAAAGCTTTTTGCTGGCGAACCCCCTAGTCTAGCTTGGATTGAACACTGGCTCATGGCTTAAAAACCGCCAAAACTGACTAAGGTGTTATCAGAAATTAAATTAATTATCTTTTTCATAAATTAATTTAGCTATAACAAAAAAACATAAAGAAAACAAAGGCAATAGAAGTAAGTATGTTTATTGTAATTATTTACAATGTAAACTATAACTAATATTTATCCTATGATAAGTCTAATACAATAAAAATGTACTTATACCAGTTAATTTTATCCAAAATTAAAACTTAATAACAAAAAGTGCTTTACTTTTCATGCATTTTATCTAAATCTTTCCAACATAAACAATTTTTATCACTTTCCTAAAATATCTTAGTAGGACTTTCAATCTTGTAAAATGTGTGAACGGAAACATGTCTTAAGAATTAGTAAAATGTTCGTAGTTTGTTCATTAAAAATATAGTTTTAAACCCTTTAACCGCCAAGGTTGGATTAATCCGACAAATATGTTCTTGTCCATTTCGCCAGCGTGGTACATTGACGACCAAATACACACACAATGAAGCTGTTTTCTATGAAACACATAGAATACATAATTATAATTGTTACGAAATATCGATATTCAAAAAGTTCACAGAACACATCCTTTTTTTTGTAGTTATTTATTTATAAATTGACTATGCCTGGCGTCAGGTGGTGGATAACTAATACGAATTCCGGCGGTTAAAAGGACGATATAGAACATTCATATCGTCGGTGATACGGCACAACGTAAGTGACAGTCGCTAATAAGGTGCAATTTTATCTGTCAAGAAATATTTTCGTTATTATATCTCTTAAAGGACAAAAAATCAATTTGTATCATTTTATTTTCAACTTTATTAGCTATCGTCAGTTACTCGGTATTACATTATCAGCGACAATATATACTAGTTATTTAATTTATAGTCAGAGCATCAAATCAAAAAATTACATTCACCTTTGTCAAAAATATCTAGACCTCAGGACAATAAGATCGGATATACCATCATACGGAGAAACAATTAAATCCAATGTACCATTTTCTCATAAACGCACATACGATCTAATTATTTCGACGTAAAATGAGCCTACACTTCTGAAGTCAACCTAAGTTTTCGTGCATTTTCTGTTCTTTTAGGACTAGCTGTAGACGATATAACAAAACAAAGTAATGCTGCTAATTATAAACACAACCATTTGTGCCGTTGCCATTAGTAAAATCTGTAGAATATGCTGAACAAATTGTTAAAATAACAGATCAAACAAAGACTAATATCAGATGGCTACTTTAAGGCATGTGAACATGAATTACATTTTATAATTAAATGGTGTAATTTCTATTCAAGTCCAACCCGCTAGCCCCACAGAAAAAACCTAAGATACACGAGAAAAGTATTCACAATTCTTTTAATTATGTAGGTATACCTACCCCATTTTAAATGGCTCATTAAAATATGTCTTTTCGTTTCAATCATTTCTGCAAATATTTTCTATAATTTGACCGAAACCACTATACCACGCCTAAGCGAGCGGAGATTTGTTTTTTTTCGGACGGTGTAAGTGGTTAGCCACGAGGCTATTGTTACTTCACCGGACATAAAGGCGAGAAAAGCTCCAGCATTTTTAAATGGAGACGGGGGAGTCAGTCGATTGAACTTATGTTAACTCCTGTACCCCGGCCCCCACCTCTCTTCGTTTTCCTAAGGCGCGGTACAGCGGTTGCGGTGAAACTATAATACGCAGTAATTTTATGATTGCAATCCTTTTATTATATTTATGGATATGCCTCATTATTAAAGATAGCATCATCACAAAAATTACAGTTCCCACGTTTCGTTTTCAATTTTCTTATCAAACTTACTCATTCTGTCACAGTTGTAAATATTTGCGTACATTCTTATATGATATATACTAATATAAGTGATATTCGATATATTAAAATATTTGTAACACAAAATTATTGTTTGGCCAGAAAAATAATAACCAATTGTTGTTATTTCATTAGTTTTTTTTTCTTCATAATGAAAAAAATATATACTCAAGAGCCGAGCGAATCGCAAGAGCACTGCCTACCTGTTCACAAAGCGATTCATCGTCTTTTTAACCCTTACAACTTGGATATGGCTAAAATAATGTTTTAAGAGATCTTTCGAAAAATGTAGTACATTTATATTGTTGGTACAAACGCAATCCTAATTAATTATTGTGAAATACTATTATTAAAAAATACACACACAAACTAAGTTATTTGGCAGTGGTTTTAGAAGTCCACATTTCACATCCCAAAAAATTACCGTTTTTACGGAATAATTTATTTTTGAATTTCGAAAGTCCTTTTACCTTAAATAGAACAAAATATCCCAAATAATATTATATGACTAATAAAAATATAGTAGGAGTCTAGCTTTCACATTTAACAATTCTTACATAAAGAATTTACTTCATGTAATTTTTATTTAATCCAAAATTTACTCAGTTTTTATTTCCCTGGCAAAACTTTTAACATAGCATCCAGTTGAAACACAAAGGCATATTATGTTGCACAAGTAATGCACTTATTGACTAATATATCAAGTATTTCATAACTGATTTACGCATTTTTTATTACATTTTATCTAAATATTACCATCTTGTGAAGGATTTTTTTCGATACTGATATAAGAAATTGAGTTAAAGTGTTTTAAATTCTAAACTACAAAATATCACGCCTTCTTCCGAGAAAGGCAAAGATGCATCATACTCATATTATATCAGCTATCAAATGTAGCAAAGAGCGATCATACAAATAGTTTGACTAACCTATGCGCCCGGTCTACGTGTGCTTGTGATTTATAAAGCTTAAATTTGTGTGTGTGTGATGCGCAGTCATCGTCCGAAACGCACAGATTAACTATCTATATATTAGATGACAACTCCATTTTACCAATATCTTTATACATTGCAATGAGAACAAGCGCCGATATTACATTATTCGCTGAAATATCAAATCGATTATAAAATTAAAACCAGTATCGAAATAAATCGTAAACAGTGTACAGACCTCACCGCGGGCCTAGTAAAAAAATAAAATCCAATGTGTTCATATCATTTTAAAATTTAGATTTTCTTTTAGCAGGCGACCGAGGCGGTGGTGGTTCAGTCTTCTTGTTCTGAAATCAGATAATAATTTTGTTACTAACACAAAATTATTATGTTATCGAATACAATTAATATATGCTACAAGAGGGATGAAGACTAGAAAAAATCTATTCAGTCTGTCAGTAAGCCGTATTTTCATTCCGTTACTTAAACAAAAAATTACAAAGATACAGAGCGTTGAAACTTCATGTAACGTTACTTCGAGGTACAATTTTAACTAAGAGTGACGTCACAAGCCCCCACCTCCTGAATTTTATAATTTGTTGTTGCTATGTATCTTTGTTAATACGTGTCCAATATTTTTTAGAGATTACTGACGAACTGACGGATTAAATACATATTTTTAGTCGTTATACCTAGTATATGTAACAACTAATAATTTAAAAAACTTATTAATAATTTTCTAACAAATAACACGATGATTTTTTTGCCGTAGCTAATATTTGGCAGGAATATTTACCATCAGAATTATTATCGAAACGTTACATTAAAATGTTAGAATAGACATGTTTTTTACAAAAAGGAGACGTTTTAATATTTCGGGCGGACAAACGTAATTAGCCACGAGGCTTTTGCTACTTCACCGCGCATAAAGGCGAGCAGTACTCCAACCTTAATAAATGGTTTAAAAACTACAAACTGCAACCTGCGCAAGAGGGCGGCCCTGTGGGGCTTGGACCCCTGTGGTGGGCGGCTAAGGCATTAGGGGCTTAACCTAAGATGCAGGTTCGAATCCTGCCGGTGGTCGATATTAATCTCAATTTTGAAACATTTTTATTACGGTTAACTTTTTCGTAGTGTTCAAAAACATTGAAAAATGTGACACTATCTACTATTAGATGGACGGTATATGCTTTGGAAGTACCTGATATTATCATCATTAGTTTGCCAACAAAAATAAAGAAACTTACAACAAATAAATATTGAAAATAAAATATAATATAAATATATCCATTAAGCCTACATTTACTATGCTAATAAATAATTTAACTAAATAAATATCTTACGAGTTTACATAAAACGACATGTAAAAATACAATCACCAGACCGCTCATTGTAATTTGGCATGTTTTTTATTGTTTGCATAAATTCCTGTCATATATTGTGCATTTTTGGCAGGCAGGAATGCGGTGCATAGAATGCATCCCAGCATTTAGACAGATAGCGAAATTAACACAGATATTTGGTGTTTTTAATTTATATAAGTATGGATTTCCGCAAAGTAATGTCTGAGTCTATTAGTTATAGTGTGTATATAATAATGTAATGTTACATTTAACTTAAGAAATATTACAATAACTAACCTCTCTCGACCGCTTCGCTCGGGGCTCTCCCTCTGCCTTATCCTCTTTCTCTTTCGCTTCAGACTTCTCATCTTTGTCAGACTTATCCGACTTTTCGTTTTTGTCAGACTTTTCACTTTTGGCAGACTTCTCACTTTTGACAGACTTTTCACTTTTGGCAGACTTCTCACTTTTGACAGACTTATCTGACTTGTCGCTCTTATCTGATTTGTCACTCTTGTCGGATTTATCAGACTTTACACTTATGTCGGATTTGTCAGACTTCGCATTCTTGTCGGCCTTATCGCTTTTGTCAGATTTTTCAATTTTGTCGGATTTTTCACTCTTATCAGATTTGTCAACCGTTTCGCTTTTGTCGGCTTTCTCTGGTTTTCCATTCTTTTCTGATGTCTCTGCTTTTCCTCCATTATCTGATTTCTCGGGTTTGTCAGCCTTTTCACTTTTGTCGGCTTGTTCCGACTTGTCGTTTTCCTTGTCCTTGTCATCGGAAGGCTGTTCTTCTTCCTGTGATTTCGCTTCTGTGGTAGATTCCGGTTCTTTATCTTCTGGTTCTGTGGCTTTAGGACTTTCAGGGTTGTTATCTTTATTTGTCTCAGTTTCTGTGTTGTCTGTAGTTTCTGCGTTGTCTGTAGTTTCTGTGGGTGGTTCTTTGTCAGCCTCTTTTTCTGCCTCCGCGTCCTTTTCTACTGATTTATCATTTTCTTGTTGTTTCCTTGACGATTGTCGTTTAACGGGCGTTTTGGTGGGCGAACTATTTGCTGCTTTCTTCGCTTTGGCTGTGAAAAGGATAAATTGTTAATGTTTATAACTTGAAACCATTTCGAAAAATGAATTCTTACAATTAATTTCTACATAATTAAGTAATTATACAGGCAAGCTTAATTTGTCCAGTCTTTTGCCTCTGTCCAATTCAGTACGTAAGGTTAGAGTCCAAATTGCCTTTATGTCCCTCTAATATTATTACAACCGAAGAATAAAATGGATTTACAGCTTGTGTATATAATAAATCTAAATAAAGTACGACACTTTATTATTCTTTATAAACTAATAGTTTATTAGCCATATACAGTCACACAACAGTGTGCATTTCGCGTAAACATAAACATATAAATTAAAAATGCGTCTCTTAAGATATGTTGTTTTTATTACATATAAAAGACAACTACAGCATTAGGGCATTTAATTACTAGCATAGCGACTTTTACAACACATAATTCTCGGACACAAAGCATACCCTGACTCAGGACAACAGCTATTCGTGGTTCACACAAATAATTGTCCCGGGTGGCATTCACTGGCAGCTAGGAAAAGGTTGCAGGTTAGCTAGGTTAGGATCGCTTCCCATCCCTGTGCCTGTGACCCGTTCCAGCGATCACGATCGACTCATGGTAAATTTACTCTTACCGTCAGTGACACGTAGAGGTGCATGTCACTTATAATTTAAATATATGTGTGTGTATATTTATAAATATCTCTTTGGCCAGTTTCTTTCAAGTTGATTTCATACCTTAAGCATTCTATGATATTGTTCATCATATAAATAAATGTTTTATATCTGTAATAAACTGTAGGACAAATAGACGGACGTTAAATATGTAATTTATACTTTGTGATTGGCTACTTAAGTGATGCTTTGTTAGTTTCAGCCTTAAGGCCCAACATTCACACTGTAAGTATTTATCAATGAATATGTTGTAATATGGCATTTTTAACTGTCATACTAAAATAATTGAATATTTTGCGAATATAAAAATCAACAACGGGTCTATTGTTAATAAGCCTTAAAAGTTAATAGCATCAGTAGACCAAGGAATTTCAATACAATGATAGAAATATTAAATTTATTTCAGATATTCACAAGGCTTTTTCCATGTTTTGACCATATTATGACTCAACATAGGTCTGATTGCCACTTACTTTCGTAAAATAAATAATCTTTAAATATATCAGATAAGAAATGCCACTTTCCGACAATTTCTCCGTTCAATACCTGAAGAGCGAACGCCAAACATTGTCAGATTGTCTTTTTGCCTTAAACATTGTGATTATGACAAGTACAAGTGTATGTAAATACCCAAGTGCTGAACTAACTTCATTATTATTTCATTCGAGCCAGAATACCAGGTGTCAGAAGCAACTGTAGTCACCACTGGTAGTTCTGTTGATATTACCTGGAGCTTTCTTCTTTGGCGCGGCCTGTTCCTCGATGGCACTGTCGTTGACATTATTAGTAGTCTCCTCTTCTTCATTAGCTGCGTCGACGGCCGACTTCATCGTGTGAGATGTTGGTACTGACATTTCTACAATATAAATTAAATAGGTATTATGAATTAAAAATACATGATATCAACCAAACAAAACACCCATAGCCCAATGGCTAGGGCGTCGGACTTGTGCTCTTGTGGTCGCCGGTTTGACCTCCACCCATTGCACTACCGACGTGAACCCACTCGTAACACAAGTACTTTAGCTTCAAAACAAAACTCAGACAGAAAGCTTAAAAAAAATTTGTTCTTGAAACATCGCAGTCAAGTAAACATACAAACTCTTCAGATTTATCTATATTAATACTAGCTGGCCCGGCAAACTTCGTACCGCCTCAAAATCTACGCGGTGTCCTACATCTACCCTACCCTACCCCTACTCTACCTCTACCCTACCCCTACCCAACCCTACCCCTACCCCTACCCTAAAGTATCCTATGTCCTTCTCCCAGTTCTTAGCTACCTCCCTACCAATTTTCAGCCAAATCGGTTCAGCCGTTCTTGAGTTATAAATAGTGTAACTAGCACGACTTTCTTTTATATATATAGAAGATTATAAAGAGGAAAGATTTGACTGTTTGTATTGAATAGGCTCCGAAACGAATTGACCGATTTGGAAAATTCTTTCACCGTTGGTAAGCTACAATATCCCCGGATGTCATAGGCTATAATTGATTAATAGCTGAGCCCGCTACTTCGTCCGCGTGGAATAGTGACGTTGAGAAGTAAGTTTTGATTATTTAGGCTAATTAGCACTTATAATATTAGTAAGGATATTTATATCTAATCAACAGTCTAAAAAATAAATTCAAGTTTCTGGCTTAAAAAATGACGATACTTCCATACAATTATTACCCCCCCCCCTTTCAATCCCCCACAACCCCTTTTTTGCTATAAAATGTAGCCTATGTACTTGTTCAGGTTCTACAATATCTGTACCAAATTTCATTTCAATCGGTTCAGAAGTAATGGCGTGAAAGGCGGAAAAACAGTTACTTTCGTATTAATACATTAGTAAGGATAGATAATCTAGTATATTAGTATAGAATGCTTACCTAATGGTTCGTGTATCATCTCCAACAGTTCATCAGCATTAAGCTTGGCGGTAGCTTTCTTAAACTGTAGGACACGTTCAGTGAAATACTCCCAGAACGACAGGCCTTCCGGTGTCGGGTACAGCTCCTTAGAAAAACATACAAAATCAATTTAAATATTCAACATCATCATTATCAGCTTGTATAACTTACACTGCTGAACATGGGGCTCATCCCAAGCGAGGGTTTTTGTCATAGTCACCACGTTTGGCAGGCGGGTTGGTGACCGCAGTACGTATATTGTTATACACAGGGAAACGCTGCTGCCCGTTCCCTATTATACGCTTGTTATATATTTGTGAATTTCAAGTTAAAATTTTCACTGGCACGGGATCTACGTGGGTGAAACCGCCCTGGACAGCTAGTACTAAATAAATAGCTATTAACCTTCATGTTCTTATAGAGCGTGTCGGCCTGCTTCCGTATGCGATGCGCCTGCTTGCCGAACACGAGCGCGGCGCTGTCGCTGAGCTCCCACGAGGGCGTGTTGCCCACGTACGCGCGCATGCGCTTGATGGTCTCCAGGCACGTGGGGTGCTTCAGCAGCATCAGCGGCTTCATGTCCAGCTCTGGGGGAAACGGAAGGTTAAGATATACGTATATAGTTGACACTAGGATGTGCCCGGTGAAGTAGCAAAGTCTTCGGGCTAACTACTAGAGCTTTGCAAACCCGATAATATCACAAACCGACTCATTTGCACTTGAAAATGGAGGGCGCATCCACACACATATTCAAGGAACAAGCTATGTGAGAAAATTATCGTCGTCAGGGGTCACACACTACTGTTTTAACAACTACCTCAAAACACATCCATCAGAAAGCCGACCAGCCACCGCATGCAGCACCCGTTCACGTGTATGACGTGTGATCACACAGCCATCGCCTCCCTCGCCATATTAGGGGGAAGGAGGCGACAAGACTCACATCGCCACCGTAAGCAATGACAAACAATGGGAGCATTACAGGCACACTGATAGCAGTATTTGAGAAATCCCATTGAAAAGGAGAGACAAAAAGTTAAACTCAGCATAGCATGTTCCGAAATACATCAGTGTATAAAATAACAACATTGGCAATAGAAAATAACAAAACATCTAATAATGTAAATTTGCCCGTGTTCACCGCTAGAACCATGCAGTTTTACCATTAATATTAATAACCCTTTTTCACAAAATGTAGACTCTTGCACAAATTCTGGTAGTTTGTTATACATACGCCCACTAAACCCTACAAACGAAGAATGGACCATACTAATATTATAAATGTTATTTTCTGTAACTTACTCATATTATAAATGTAAAATTATTACATAGTTAATGAGTTGTGTCACAAAGCTTTTGCTACTTCATTAGGCATATAGGCGAGCAGAGCTTTCGCCTTATTAAATGGTTTTAGCACTTGAGGGTGTCTCATGTGGAACTTAAACCTCGGCTCATGGCGATCGCAGGAATATTAAGAAATTATGACCTTAGTTTTGCAACTATCACATGCCATAACAACATTGGTAAACTTTATTTAATAATATTATCGTTGAAATGTACACTAGTTTATAAGTCAAGACTTGTTTTTTATTGTCATCATTGTATTTGACTTAAAGTACGATCGATTCATCTACATTCTACATTATCAATAAACGTTTTCATTTTCATTTTCAATAGGCATGACGAATAGAAAATTCTATTTAGTCCGTCAGTTAGATAACCAAAAAATATTAAATACGTATTTTTGTTATCGTTCCTCAAACAAAAAAAATGACGAAGATTCTAGGTACAATGTCACCTAGAAGCGACGTCACAAGCCCCCCTCTCCTGAACTTTATAATTTGAAGTTGCTCTGTATCTTTGTAATAAATAAATATGATAAATAAAAAGTACGTGTCCAATATTTTTTAGTAATCTAACTGACGGACTAAATATATATTTTTTAATCTTCATACCTATTGTGCATATAAATGTAACTCACCCATTAATTCATCCAGTAATTTCAAACACATTTCAGTATCAGCCTTCTCCAAGCAGAGGCATGTCTTGATCTTCGCGTCAAGCTCGATTAGTTTCATCTCCGTCTTAAGAAATTGAACTCGGGACTTTTTCTCTTCTGTAAAACGTAAGTTAGTATTCAATTAGTATAAAAATGGCGCAGTTATTTATGTTTTCTAATACCGTACATGTTTAAAGTAAAAGCCCAGGTTTATCAGTGGACGTTATACGGGCTTATGATGGACTGTTTACTTTGCTGAGTTTTGTTTTTTTTCCTTCGGATCTGAATGTAGTCAGGCAAAAGGAGTTTGCTACTTCACCGAGAATATTGGCGAGCAGGGCTCCAGGCTTATAAAATGACTAGCTATAAAATAAAGCCATTAGCCTCTGTCGATAAATGGGCTATCTAAAACTACAATAATTATTCAAAAGTAGTTCCTCATATTATTGCGTTCAAGAAAACGATTAAAATACTATAAACTCTTAACCAGTCAAAAGTACTTTTAACTAGCAAAATCAGTCAAAAGTAGTTTTAGGTTAGGTTAGTTTTGACTGATTTTGCTAGTTAAAAGTACATTTGCCTGGTTAAGAGTATTGACTGCAACATATATAAGTACTAGCACGCGTTTCACTCGCGTAGCTCCCGTTCTCCCCGAAAGAAGAGATAAAAGAAGGGTTTTGTGTAACTTTCGTTATATTCGATACTCGCACTTCGGGTCTACGAGAGCATCACACAGTTTATTGTTAACTATAGTCGGAATATTTTCTTACAATACAATAAATTATTATAAGTCAGAATGAAACAAAACATACCCGTTTCCCTCTCCTTGTCTAAGGTTGCCTTCTCTTCGTCGGTCAGGTTGAGATGTGTTACTAGCTGTGCCTGCACAGATTGTGATGTTATTTGACCTTTCTCTGTAACAAAATACATTTGGGCTTAAGTTATTAAGGTAACTAAAAGAGACGGCGCTAATTCAAGAGTTCGAGATAAGAGAGAGACAGCAGTTGTACATTCAATAAAATCATAATAAAACTATTTATTTCTGCTCATAAACCAGAAAGTTTGTGATTATAGATGGATGGATGTTGATATTTTTTACTCTTTCACGCAAAAACTACTGAACTAATTTGGCTGGAAGGTTACATGCGAAAAGTTTCAAAGCTGGATTAAAATATAAGCTACAAAACATCACACTCCGACCCACTGGAGCAAAGTAAAGCGGGTAAAACTCCTAGTCTCTTTATGGTTATATCTTTATAGCTATAGTCGAAGTCACGAAGATATTATTTGCTTACCTAACTGCATTTTGAGTGTGAGTGCGTTAGAAGCGGCCTGTTTATCCCACTGTAGCCTCGCGCCTTCGTTCTTGAAGCTGGACGGGCGGCATTGGAACAATTTGATGCCCACATACTGCCCGGACGGGAGGTATGCAATTAGTATGTTGTCTTTCTCTGCGTCTTCTGTAAATTATATTTATTGTTTTGTTAATAAATGTAAAGGAAGACGAATCTATAAGAACTAATGGTCGCATAGAGACCGAAATTAGTCCATAATTTAAAAAAATATTAGCATACTGCACTCCTTCTCTATATAAACTTTAAGTGGGCGAAATTTCAAATCCTCCGTCCGCGCAATTTTCGTAAAAAAGGTGTACAGAGTTTTTGCTTCACGTATATATAGATCTTATTGGCCACGAGGCTTTTGCTACTTCACCGGAGGTAAGTAGGCCTTAATAAATGGTGTAAAAAACTACATACTTTCTTGTGCAGGCTTACAAGAAAGCGCGCCCCGTGAGATATTATCTCGGGTTCAGGGCGGTCGCTGGGGATTAAGGAATTATGACTTAGATTTTTACGGGAAGTTTTGTGCAACTGTCGCTTCACTTATATTTTTCGCGGATCTCTCGGACTTAAGCCTACAAGGGCGAGGTATGCCTTGACTGTTCAACCACAGTGAATATTAATCGGTAGTCGCAATGTATGTATATGTCCTTTCACATTTCTATGAGGAACGTAGGGGCCATCCATCGATAATGCTCATTACTCGACAAATATATCTCCGAAATCCTCGAAAAAGGTCAAATAAGATCCACCCTAGACCGCCGTGCTTGTATAAAGAATGTTATGAGAGTGAATGAAGCGAAAGATGTGTGTAGGGATCGTAGCAAGTGGAGGTCCATTGTCTCTGCCTACCCCGCTGGGAAACAGGCGTGAGCTTATGTATGTATGTATCTCCGAAGTAGCATACAGATGTTAATAGTTAAAGAATTTCACTAACGTGTAATAACAATTTATGATTTGACATGTTAAGCTGACCAAAACATTGTTCATTCGTATCTCCACCGCTCGAGAAACAACCACCCCCAATATGGGACTTTTACACGAAATAATACAGTAAAATAAAGATACATTAGTACGAATCAATATATTTTAGTATTATAACTAAACTTTTAAACATACAACTTTAAAATATTAATTAAAAACGTATCAATCAAATAATTCATATATTCACTTAAACCTCTTCGTTTTAACTAACTTATTCTCTTTAGGGTACATTTTCACAATCTTTTTACAAACATCCTTTTCTTCTTGCGTCAATTCTTCTAGAGTACCCAAGTTTTTCATATAATCCGCATATTTAATATTAAAACCTACATCGCCATACTCCACACTCATAGCTATCGGTTCAAAAATTACATTTGTATTATTATTCTCTTGGAATAAGTTAACAAAATCGTTGCCTTCAGGTATTGTATGTGTAGTATTATCATTATTTACAAAGCTATTGCAATCTAAATTTTTATACGTTTTCTCTAAAGATAATATGGATGAGAACGACTGATTCTGACTTTGAGATATAAGTATAGAACTTAGTCGATCTGAGTTCGAATTTTGGGATAGTATTTGAACCGGTGTATCATAATCATCCAGGATATTTAATGAGTTAGATATTAAGAAGCCTAAGTTCTGTTGTTTACATTTTTTCTTGGATGTAACCTCTTCTGTCAGTTGCGTACATTTGTTTGTGTTATCAATTTCGTAAGGTTGCTTCTGTTGTTCACCGTTGATATAATTGAAATGAGTAAGCATTGGATCTTGGGACGTTAGAGAAATATTTTGATATTTTTGACTCAAATCAATGTTTCCATGACTTAGTAAAGATTGATCTAAATTTTGCAAGTTTTCATGCATTTGGACTTGTTTATACGGAGTGCCTTCATTATTATAAGGAGTTCGATCAATATTATTTTTTCTATTATCTTGTATTATGTTAGAGGAAGACTTGTCTATATTTTGCGAACTTTTAACAGGCGGCACAAACTTTTTAGATTTGTTTTTTATTTTCTCACTTTCATTTGTTTTCTTTTTGCCAAATGTCGGTACTATCTTAGTTGATAGAGTTGGTTCAGTATTTTGAGTAATTAATTCATCGTTCGGTTTTGATGCTGAAAGTATTTTAATCTATATATTAATACGTGAAACACCCGTTATTACAAAAATTGTTCGTTTGGAGAAGTATGAAATTTTGTACACTTATAGTTTATATAAAGAAGGCGTGCATAATGTTAATATTTTCTTTTTTATGGTAGAATTTTGAAAACTGGGCGACCACTACTTAAAAAAATTATCGGCGGTAGTGCGTAACAGATTTTATTTTATTATTTTTATAATGGCACACCTGACTTATGTTTAATACTTTTTGCGTATATTTATCATGAAATTATACATTTTCGTGTGAAGCACTCATTCCCGTGGAAACCTACTTATAATTTATGTCTAATGGTCAAATAATTTATAGAATCGATTCGGTAGTTAACGGGTTTTTTCATTACAACAAATATATTCTTTCGTATTTAAAATGTTAGTATACACAATACACTAATAATAATATATATTATTTTATAATATAATAGTAAAAACATTACAAATATATTATACAAAAATTGAAAACTAATAATTACCATCACTTAAAATATTTTCATTTGAACGAGTGCCCATATTATTCTGGTACGTGTTCAAACAATTGGCTGTAGCAAAATGATCATCAAACTGACTGAAAATCTCATCTCCAAGACTAAATTGACTGTTAGAATTACGGAAATCGTCTTTCTCGTCCATATTTTTGATATAAATACTATAATTTAATCCCGCGTTAAAAGATGAACATACAAGAGGATCGGCGGGAATACTACAATTTTGAATTAGGAACGAACGTAAGCCAAAAGCAAAATTTTAAAAAAATGTTTTTGTTTTTTTGTATAAGGTTTACATCATACAGCCAACAAACATGCATTGTTTGTTGGCTGTATGCTGTAAATCTTACTGTAAGGTAAAGTACTTAAAAATTGGTAACGTTTATTTATATAATTTCGCATTGTATGCAAATGATTTAATTTTAATTTTAACTCACCTGGTTTAAATGGCTCCTTTAAGTCTTCGAGTTCCGACTGAAAAAATAATAATAATTTAGTACAGAAAATTGATATTTTATATTTTATGTGGACGCTGGTCTCCAAACTACGGAGAATAGTATTTTATGGATCACATTTCCTATTTACGAGACGAACTGGACTGTTTCCTGAAATATTGGTCCCAGGTGGCTTGTGATAGGGAAAAATGAAAAGAAGGAAGGAAGGCCTTTGCCCTACAGTGGAACACATCGGGCTCATAATAATAATTTACTATTTAAGTGATATTCGTCTTTGTTTATAAAAACGTGTAGTGGTATAGTATGTTATAATATAAACCATTTTTTATATTAGAAATGAAAAACGCGTTTATATAATAGTCTTGGACGCCATGACATCCCATCCCACTTCTATTCTAAAATTTATATAATTACAAACCAATAATACGATTCTTAGAGTAAACATAAAGTTAAATCGTAGCGGTCCTTTGTTTCATATGTAAGCACGTGTAATCTACGGTACGGCACTTATACGTTGAAAATTAATAATTATATTACGTTTATTTTAACGCCGCTAATACATATTCAATTTGGTACAATTTGTCGATTTAATATTAATACGTAAATATATTATTTTTGTTAAGATACCATGGTGATGTTCATATCCGTGAGTATAGTTCATACTCATCACATATACATATCATCATACATCGTCATCAGTCCGTATAACGTCCACTGCTGAACATGGGCCTCTTCTCGAGGGAGGATTTTGTTATAGTCACAACGCTTGACAGGCGGGTTGGTGACCGCATAACTATGTTGTACAAGCAAACGCTACTGCCCGGTCCCTGGTATACGCTTGTTATAGATGATGTTATAACAATTGGGACCAACGGCTTATCGTGCTTTCCGAGGAACCAGACCCGGAGATAAATCTTAATATTTACACTTGTCCGGCCTAGGCATCGAGCCCACGACCTCCGAGACTTGTACCGCTACGCTACGGAACTTATATATTATACACTAAGTTAAAAACACTACAATACCCACCGGTAAAACAGCATTATAATGATTTATATTCTTGTCTTTCTCTGCTACTTTGTCCTTTTCTTTGTCATTGGGGGTAGATTTTTCTTTCTCTTTCTCCTTTTCCGGGGGAGGAGAGGCGCCGCGACGTTTCTTTGGCGCGGGGGAGGGTAGGGTGGAGTTCTCTTCCGTTTGTTCGTCTATATATCTGGAATTTAATTTGTTTTTACTTTAATAACAATAAAAGAATATTAATATATCCAAGTAATATTGAGGAAGGCTATAATATGCTATTTAATTATGAAGTTCTCATGAGAACAGGTATTAAAAATAACATTTTTATATTACTCGACGTTTCGATCAAGTTACATTGATCGGGGTCGCGTGCAGACTATAAAAAAGATAATTTTCATCGCGTTAACACCTGTGTGCTATAAATTATAATTATGATACGCGAAAGTTTAAAAGTTTATAATAAGAAAGATGTTACATTATTTAATATGTGTCACCGGAAAATAATACGAATCGTAAGATAAACTTTCGTGCCACTCATATTGTTAAATTTAGATGCCAGTTTCAGTGAATGCGCATAATTAGTATATTATTTACTTAATTATTATGACACTTGATCAAAAACCATACGAGGTTATGCTAATATTGTAACAAAACAAAAAAAATTCAATAGGTCCTGTTAGGTTTAGGTTATTTTTTTAACCAACCGTAACCTCGTTAGTTTATCACCTAACTAGGAAGTTTATCAACTTACGATTCTTATTATTTTCCGGTGACATGCACAACAGAGCAAGTGTGTTTTAACAACCATACTCTGTAACTTAATTAAAAAACAGTTAATAGTTGTGATCCAATTTAACAAAGAAGATTAATTTTGTAAGCAATATAATATGTAATTTAAAGGGATTTTATAAAAAATAATTAATTAATTTAAAAAAATGTTTAAGAAATTATTATAAAATGTATGCCTCAATCGCAAACACAGTTGAATCCTCAAAACATGCATTTCGGCAAGAGGCAATATTCACTCTATGGCTTCAAAAAACAAGAAGTTTTATTTACACAACTTGTATTATTATGAATCCAATGAAAATGCACGATGTTCTTAAAAATATAACAGAATCAGGCGTCAGGTTGCGGTCCCGGAACTTTCCCAAATGGCGTCAGAGAATCACCCGAGGGGGTCTCATTGGGTAGGCCCTCCTCGTTGTATGAATATCATATCATTGCTAATGGAAAAGTCTAGTGCCACGTACTCCAGATAAAAATGCCTTTTTGTTTTTTTTTATTAATTTGAACAGGACAACATAATTTTTTGTCGTAACTAATACTCGGCAAAATTATATAATTTTTCAATAGCATTAAAAATGACTGAATAAAATGACATAGAAATATACGAAATGAAAAAAATCCAGTCATTTCCAAAGTGGTCCCGGTGACCCCTGGGGGTCTACGTCGGCGTAAAACAAAAACGGTAGATATGACAAAAAATGATAGAAATGTAGCAACAGGGGGTTCACGGAAAGCAGTTTAGTATTTAAAGGGGTCTACAAGAAAAAAAGTTTGGGGACCTCTGACCTAGACTTTATTGTATTGACATTTATCATAGAAGTCTCCTTGAGGATTTTTTTTTTATTTAAATATATGCCTATGTTATGTTACGTCTTGATTGTAACACTGATGGCAAATCGCCCTGCCAATTAATAGGAATGACAAAAAATCGTAGAGTAATCATAATATACGAACGTGGACGAGGCAAAGGGAGTGTGTAAGGATCGTAGCAGGTGGCGTTCTGTAGTTTCTGCCTACCCCCATGGGAGAAAGGCGTCATTATATGTATGTATGTATGTATATAATATACACAAGTTACCTCTTAGGTCGTATCTTTCTACCACTCCTGCTGACAATCTCTTCTTGACTCTTAGCTTCTTCTTCTTGTTCTTTCGCTTCATCCTTCTTGGCTTTGCCTCTGGGTGTTTTGGGTTCTTTAACTGCTTTGGGCGTTTGGTTGGCCTTAGGTTCCGCTTTACCCTTTTTAGCTGGTTTCTGGAAGATTTAAATTCATAAAGTTTAGTTAAGAATTGAATCTAGTATCAACATCATATCAACCCAGTTGATACAATCAATTCAGTTGTGGATATAGTATAATATCCACAACTGAACTCGGGCTTAGCTGGAAGGGGGTGTTGCTCGTCACCACGCAAACTACAATTCTGCGGTAAAAGCTAGTAAGCTTACCGCGCACGGTTCGCTAGCGAGATAAGCTCCCGTTACAAAACATTTAAAACTTCCTCTTGAATCACTCTATCTATTAAAAAAAGACGCATCAAAATCCGTTTCGTAGTTTTAAAGATCTAAACATAGGGACCGACAGACAGACAGCGGATGGCGACTTTGTTTTATACTATGTAGTGATAAACAGGTAAACGCTACTACTACTATTTTTGTAGTATCATCATTGTCATTCCAGTATATAATCGAAAGAATACATACATAAGCTCACGCCTGTTTCCCCAGCGGGGTAGGCAGAGACAATGCACCTCCACTTGCTACGATCTCTACACACATCTTTCGCTACATTCACTGTCATAACATTCTTCATACAAGCACGTCAGTTTAGAGTGGATCTTATTCAACTTCTTAGTCGAAGGAATATAATAGGTATATAGCCGAGAGAGTCCTAGCTACGGACTCAGGTTCCTCTGAAACCAATGTCACGTCGCTTGGCAGGCAGGTTAGTTATCGCAGTATTATTTCGTAGCATTAGTAGTATTTTTTTTTGTTACCGAAGCACATGCATAAGGAGATTAATTAATCTAGAAGAAGCGAAAATGTTATGTCTAGATCGTAGCAAGTGAAAGTGGTCTTTGCCTACCCGTATGGAAAAGAGCTGTGAATGTATGTATGTATTTAACTTTAAATGTATATTTTTATTTACCTTTCCTTCATCAATGACCAAAGCGCCCGTATCATCGGAATCCTCGACCGCTGTGTCGTTGACAGTTGTCTATAACAAAAGATGCCGGTTTGTATATGCTTACGAAATATAAAGAGCACTGTCTTGTTGAGTATTAGAACAGGTATATCTGGCTTTTGTTATGATTCTGCTACAATTTGTGATTAGGTTTACAATTGATGATTGTTATTGTGAAAAAATACTGATTAATATGGTAGGCTATTTTAAATTTTATGAGAGAATCAAACATATTCATATAAATAAATAACTAAGGCTTTAGCATGTGGATTTTCTAAAATTAAATCTATAGCAACTCTGTGATAAAAATGTGCCGTGGGTACCGGAAAGATAGAAGAAGTAATTACAAAGTTAAAGCAATCAGAGCCGGATTAAAAGTTTGAAGGCCCCATGGCCACAAATGACTTTCCCTCTAAATGTGTTGAAAATTCGAAGTAAGTACCTACTTTTCAGGACGATTTGAATTCTGATATTTTACTGATTGTCTAATTGAAGTGAACAAGTATAGATGAATACCCGTTATTACAATATTTAAGAACTGTTACATTAATTATGATTCTACAAAGTACTGTGTAAAGGTACAACATCGAAAAAAATCATTAAAAGAAAAGTTTTATATCAATAAAATAAAAGAAAGATTTTAAATCTCTATTGTGGGGGCCCCTTTATTGTGCAGGCCCCTGGGCAGTTGCCCTGGATGCCCTTAAATCCGACCTTGAAAGCAATGGAAATAAGATTAAGGAACATTATTAAAAAAAAGTAGGACAATATTGAACAAATTTTTCGTGAACATTTCGTGTGAACTTCATGTTCACGAAAAATTTAATGGGAGTTATTGCATGATATAATGCCATGACATGCTATAGAACTAAGTGTACTTTAATCTATATATTTTTGTACGGACATTTATGTAGAAAGCCAAGAGGCTTTTGCTACTTCACCCAGCATAAAGGCGAGCCTTATTAAATGGTTAAAAACTAAGTGTATATGTGATTTAGCGAATACTAACAAAAACTACATCTTATCTCGAGCAGTAAATGCATATATATAGGGACTCCAAAAACTTAATTCAGACACAAATCACACCCATTTTCCACTAAAAAATCAACTTAAGTGAACTTGGTATTTATAATAAAATTATTTTGAAACTCACAAGACAATGCTCTTTCGTCTAAACGGCATGTTTCATACTACACATATAGTTTGACCGCAAACGCTGTATCGGGCTTTAGGAAAGTGAGACGAAGCGGGGGCCGGGGAATGAAAAGCAAGTGTTACGAAACTACCCTCGTTTCGCCGCGTGTATAATTAGATAGATAAACTCTTTATTGTACATTTTCATAGATAGGAATGTAATAACACAGACTTAAAACTAAATTTAATTAAGTCGCAGTACAGCGGTTTCCGTCAAACTATAATTAAAATGGTGTCCATTAGAGATGATTTTACCAATTTATACATTATTTACTTTAGTGTGAACAGTCAACAGTTTACGTGAGCATTCTGCTTCCTTACTGAGGACTCTGCTTACCAGAGGGCAAGAAAGAGCGAGAAATTAATTATATAGCAAAATTTAAAGCAAAAAAAATAATTGAGATTGGAATAGGCAGGTTATTAACTCAATAATAATATTTGTATTCCTTTAAAGATTCTATATACAAGTTATGTACTGAAAAATATACCAAAAGTGTATTTAAGTCAATATCAGATGCATCGAGAATTTACGCAGATTACTTACTTTTTTTTTGTGAAAATAAGATACAAAGAGGTGTACTCGACCAATAAAACTTTATTAGTGGTCGCACACATGATTAAAAGCTTTCATAGATAACGATAACCCACTAACTTTCGCTACATTTCCAATGACTTTAGTTTTACGTTTGTATAGGTATGTTTCAACCAATATAAACGTTTAAACCTGCCTATCCCAATCTCTTGAGCGGCTCCGTCTCACAGTTGTAAATCAGGGGTGGCCAACCGGTTGATCGCGATTGAGTGGTCGATCCCGGCAGCTATTACACAGTCTTACTACTTATATACAATACTATAATAACTTGCCATAGATGCAAAAAGTTTATGTTTCTCGTATAATAATCTGAGGAAATACCTATTTATCATTCGATTGTCATATACGATACGTGATTCAACTTTAAGTAAGCCGTATGGTCGATCGCACACATTAAACAGTTGATCTTAGTTCTTATTAAGTTGGCCATCCCGGTTGTAAACAAATACGCGACACATGTTAGGACGACAGTATGATACGTCAACAATCAGTGGTGCGACAACACTTTAACTCGACGAACGTTAGTGACCGATTGTTGTCTCAACAAAAGACAGCATTTTTTCGGACAGACATGTAGTTGTTAGCCACGATACTTGCTACTTCACCGGACATAAAGGCGTGCTCCAAATAAATGGTTTAGAAACTACAAACTAAGCAACCTGTGCAAGAGGGCGCCCCTGTGGGACTTGGACCTTGGCTCAGGGCGGACGCTGGCGGGGGGATTAAGGATATGATGTTTTTTGTGCAAACAAACAATAACACGACGAAACTCTTGACCTACGAACGATAGCTCGATACACACCTGTACAACAACTTTGATTTAATATTTTCATAATTGTTTAATATAAAAAATTCAGCACTAACGTTCTTCGTTAGTTACAATACCTCAATGCCAGCGACCGCCCTGAGCCTAGATCCAAGTCCCATAGAGGACGACATCTTACGCGGGTTGATTATATATATAGGGCTGGAGCTCTGTTATACTTTATACCCGGTAAAGTATCAAAGCCTCATGGCTGACTACAACGACGACTGTCCGTCCGAAAACGAACATTTGTCGTCCTGACATATTTACTGCTTTCATGATCTTATATTAAGGAAACAGAACTACATTTATATCATACTGTCAACCAACACGTGTCGCGTATTTGTTAATTGATAAGACGAAGTCTAAATTAGCAAAATAAAGCAAATAATCAACCTCTTTATTCTTGAGGCTCGCTCTGCCAATTGACTTCTTACGGGGAGGTACATCACCCAAAGATTCAATAAGTCCCCCAAAATGCTGCAATTAAGGAAATTCAAAGCGATACTCGATTGTTTTATTGATAAAGTATAAAGCAACATACAACTATGGTTACTAGTAATATAACAGCAAATTTTTTAACGTCAGATAAAATTTATCAGAAGAATACAAGTTGACAGAATCTATCAAATTATAAATTTATTTCTCTGATATTTTTTATCTGATGATTAGAAAATAAGCCTTAGATATATACACTGTGATTTTTGAATGGTTGCTAATATCAGAGAAATTATTTAATATCTTGTTAGTATAATTGATCTATGCTTATACTTTTTTAAACAATTTTTTTCGTTATGATTTTTACTCTATGTCACAAAAAAAAGATAAAATAACTATGCCTTAGACATCTATTTCATATACATATCACGCCTTATTATTTTCAAGACAGTAAAAAAAGTCACCCAGTATATCTATAGCTCAGAACCATAAGGTCGGATGTGCCTTTATATCGTAAACTGGCACATACAACCAAACGCTTCTGAAGGAAATAGAAGATATACCAGTCTTCTAAAATCTGACTTAGTTAAAAAAAAATGTTACTCTTATTTTTTATATTAACACTGATGGTAAATCGCCCTGCCAAGTATTAGCAACCATCATAAAATCACGGTGTATTTATGTGTGTTTAATGGTTATTTTAGATTGGCTGAATGATTTTGTCTTTGTATAGTTTTACGCTGTACCGCGCCTTAGGAAAGCGCGGTGAGGCGGGGGGCGGGGAACAACGAGCGTAAGGTAACATAACATCGATCGACTGATCGGAGCGCCCGATACTACCCCTGTCTCGCCGCGCAAATATATAAGGTGCACTATTATGATTCCGTAACATGAGTCAAATTATCAGAGGAAAACATTTTAATGTTTAATTTAAAACTTACTCCTCAGATAATATTTATATGAAGGTAGAAACATCAACCCTTAATGATTAAAGTCTTGTAGTAACACTAATATATACTGTATATCGGACAAACACAACAAGTAAATAAATTTAAAAAAAGGATTAATGATTTACTTGACCTTTTAATTTATAATTGATTTTTAAATTTAAAAGAACAAATAAGTTGTTGTTGATATGCTATATAAATATATTATACATATAAACAGTAATTTATACTTTAGATATTAATATAAGAAGCAGTACAAATCAACTTTAAATTTAATGAATATGGAGTATCATATTTTTCTTCATTTTCAACCGCCATTTTTAATTGATCTTGCTGATTTACGATATGTTAATCAGACCATATTTTTACCCATATTTAACTCCATATTCATGTAAATTGCAGTAAAATCATTATATTACGGAAATAACGATATTTGACCATTACATTACTATACTTATTAGAACATAAATAAACACGCTTAATACACGAAAACTTATAGTCAGATGCCGCAATAACCAAAGGGTGGCTAGAACCATCGTTCTGATGCATTTTTCATCCAATTGATGTTTGATGGAAGGCAATTAGAGATCGGAATGTAAGTTACATTTAAGAATTAATCATGGTGAATTTACATTGAACTGTTAGTAAACGGTATAGACTTCTAGAGGCCATATGAGCGAATATAGTGCTCGCCTATGTCATACATCTTTTACACATGTATTACAAATGAATAATAACACGGAGTATATTTTAATCTTATTATGAAGTGACAGTATGCGTGAATTTAAAAGACAAGGTAGTCGACTGAGCGTATATGTGCCAGCGCAAGAATAGTTTCTTGGTTTGCCATTCCCAAGGAATTCATTCGCCAAATGTCTAGTCCGGTTGAATCCTGAGAGTATCGCAGCACGCCTTGTCGTATTTCGATACTATGATTATCCAGCTTCCAACCCATTTGCCTAGGAAATTTGATGCGGATTTTAGATCATAACTCAATGAGAGAGCCAGGTGGACTTTCTTGGTGTACACAGACCTCTCGGATTTCGAGTCTATGAGGGCATTAGACAGTTCACTGTGTACTAAGGGACGAGGGATAACCAGTATTTTAAAATTACCGTAATATGATGCTATTACTGCGCTTTAGTAAATAAATAACACTTACATCTTCAGCCATAGTTTCATCAGCTGTAGTGTCGGCTGCTGTGTCGTCTAACGTCTCATTAGCTGTGTCATTCACTGTGTCATTAGCTTCAGCTGGTTCCTGAAAATAATACATTATATACTATTACTACTTTAATTTTCGTACGAACATATGTTAGACCTGAGCCTGATCTCTCACCAGTTGTAGGTGGTAAGATTTTGAGAGTAAAGGAATAAAAGAACCTGTGTTTGAACAGACTTGTATAAGCAACAATAACCAGGAGTAATGTAGGCTCAATTATAATGTTCCTACAGGAGCTAGTACATTACATAGGTAATCTTACCTCAAGAGGCACCCCAATAACTTGTTCCAAAGGCACATTGTTAGCAAAGTCATGTTCAATTTGTTTGACTCCATCATTGAAATCTCGACGTTTCACTGTCTTTGTTAGGAACTTATCTTTGTTCTCAGCATAGTCGAAGATCATGTTTGGTGGTAGATTTGCACTGCAAATTATAAGATAAATCTTTTATTTACAGTTTCCAGTTAATCTAAATTAGAAACACTAAATATCAATTGTTAATTCAGCTCAAAAATGTTGAGTGATATTGCCATAATCACCATGCATCGAAGGCGGATTTGTGATCGCAGTAAGTTGTTAAGACATTTGTGCTGATAGATGCTACTGTCCACCCATCAGCTCTATGTCCTATAGTCACGGGTGTCTTAAGACAACCATGGGAAACCATGGAATGGTCTATTCTGTTATACAGGCATTTTCTTGCCTAACTCAGACACCAGCTCCTCACATGTTATAAAGAAGACTGTTATTATATAATTACTTAGCCTTAAGATCATTGTCAGGAGAAATAAATAAATATTATTATTATTATTATTCGTCGGAAACCACACATACAATAAATAATGTTGCTACTATATTTTAATAACAATCAGAAACATATAACAATATACAATTGGTTAATACTTACGTTTCACCCGTTCCATAGAAATATACAAAGTATTTCTTCCCATTTGGTCTTTGCACCTGAAAAACCAAAGAAACTTATATTTAATGAACAAAATAAATAAATACAATAGTTTCAATGAAACAATAGAAAATGAAACCAGTCAATGGACTAATATAGAATTAGTATTTTAAAGAGGAAAAATTTGATTCCTTGTTTTTTTTCATTGAATGGTATCCAGAACTAGAGGATTGATTGATGAAAATTCTTTTACTTTTATGAAGCTACTATCTAGGAGTAAAAGGCTATATTTAGGAAGGCCTACGGTAAAGAAAGCTATGCGGGCGAAGCCGCTCAGTAAAGTAGTAGGTGTTAATAACAAACTAGTTTCTGTATCCTATGTGACTACAAGAATACACCTGATATAGAATTGACAGGCTCAAAAAGCCATTGAAGCCAGAGTTGATAACAGTTAACATTGTGATTCTGCCACAAGTGTATGTAAATATCTATCATCATCATCATCATCAGTACAACATCCACTGCTGAACATGGACCTCCTCCCAAGGAGTGTTTTTACCACACTTGGTAGGTGGGTTGGTGACCACAGTATTTTGTTGTAACATACAAGGAAATGCTGCTGCCCGTTTTGCTAGTATACAATTGAAGATGTGAGAGGATGAAGGTGATAAGTCACATAATTTAAATTTAGAGTAAATCGAAGTTAAAGTTTCACTTTTATTTTTGGAGAAAAGTCACTAAAAAACTAATGTTTGTATTAACCTATGATGCCAAGTTGTGTAAAAACCTGAAATATTAATGGTATGAAAGCAACCAAACAAATTTATATTTTTTATTATTTAATTAGAAAAAAAATCTTGACCTTACTCGTTTTTTCTTAAACAAAAGTAAACTTTTCTGCAAGTTTAGATATTGAAAATGAGGTGCTAAGATGAATGTAGTTGTCTCGTAAAGCCTTAAATGGACGGTTTAAGATCTGTAGTCGTATTGTATTGACATACCACCTTCATCTATGCAAAAACACAAAAACTCGAAAATGCGACATATCACCTTCATCCACTCACGTCCTTAATTGTTACAGACATGTTATAACAAACAGCTTAATGTGCTTTCTGATGCACGGAGGGTAGTCCCTCAGCCAACCAGATGCAGAGAAATCTTAGAATTTATACAACAATTTCTTGTCCGGAGTGGGGATCGAAACCCACAACCTCTGAGATTTAATGCAAGTCAGATACCACTCTGTAACTAAGGTTGTCAACCTACATGCTTAATGAATAAAATTCATTTATTTTTATTTTTATTGCTTGTTAAATTGTTACTAGGTTTCTTCATGTTAGGATTTATACATGAATTCTAATCTAGTATGAATATTTTAATGAATTAAAAAAAATCTTGTTAAATATATATAAGTCTAGTAAGAAAGTCAACATTTCTAGTGTTAATTGTGCACTAAAATGTGTCTAAATGCTGGGATTAAATATATATTTAAATAAAAAAGGGATGTTAACAAAAAAAAACTATTTGCCCTGTCAGTTAGATAACAGAAAAAAATTAGACATAACCTACATTATTTGTAAGTATGGTAGGTTATATTTTCACACAAGACTCCTACTTGTAAGTAGTAAGTGGGATCAATGAAGATGAGACAGAGTGGTAGATTGGATCTGATGCTCTGGAAGGTTAGAAGTTAGTAATTTGAATTATATGTTTTAGTTGTTGTTTCTGCTTATATTTACTCAGTCATGCCATTTAAGGATATGAGTAGAGCACAAATTAGTTTCTGTATCTTATCTTTTCTCTTTCTCTAATCTTCAAACAAAATCCATCTCATCTCAATATTGACTCTAATTCTATGTTATTATTATGATGCATATAAATAAATAGGTACTTGATTTAAGATAATGCATCTTTATCATTATCTGAGCAGACAGTATGAAGTAACCAATACATTGATTGAGATTAGGGTCATTGACTTCTAGGTATAGACAAAACATCTATACCTAGAAGCTTATGATATCAATATACAACAATGTAAAAGCACAAATATATCGGTATTTAACGATTTTGTTATGTCAACAGCTGAACTGTATAAAATACATGAATTTTATCAACCTTTGTTTGCTTTTAGTGGCCTTGGAGCGCGTTAAGGCGTCCGACTGGCAACTAAACATGGATTCCCGCGCAAGCATATAATTAGATGCCAATACGAGACTACTATAGTGTTTTGCATTTTCAGTGAAATTGTGGTAAAAACTATAAAAAATAGACTCACCCGGGCTGGCCATGCTGGATAACCTTTAACTTTAGCGAATATAAAGTCGCCAGATTTGTATTCTCTCACTTTTTTACCCATTTTCGTTGTACACCGCTGCTCTATATGTATTTGTGAAATTTTCAATCGCTCACTCGTTTTTCACAGAAACTGCAAACCGAATAGGATTGCTTCGTTAAACAGGGTTATTTAAACAACAATTTCCTAAGAATTTAGCTGTAATTATTCATGAAAAGTGTAGAGACGCTAAGATAAGTAATAACCTAAAAAGGCTTACCGCGGCAACGGATTGACGGAAAAGAAATAAACATGGCGTTTATCGGTGTTTCCGACTATTCATTCTTAAATCTACCATTGCTTTGTTTATACCTTAGATTCAACGACTTAGAGTATATAGATACGTACTATAGACAGTGTTGCCAGTATGATTTCCCAAAAAAGGACGGTTGGCTTTCTGAAAAGGTACGGTTTTTAACTTCAAGGTACGGTTGGAGTTTTTTTTTTTCGGTTTGGTTTACGTATGTAGCCACGAGGCTTTCGCTACTTCAACGGCCATAAAGGCGAGCAGAGCTCCAGCCATTATAAATGGTTTAAAAACGATAAACTAAGCAACCTGCGCAAGAGGGCGCCCCCTGTGGGGCTTGGACCTCGGCTCAGGGCGGTCGCTAGCGATGAGATTGAGGGATTATGACTTTAAGTATTTTAGGGGAGTTTTGTGCAACTGTCGCTCTACTTTACAGTTCGCGGGCCTCTCGGAATTCGGGTCTACGAGGGCATCGGATGGTTCTTTTAAAACTAAGGGTCAGGAGGACAAGGGGGGAGATACGGATGGGTCGGGATGCTTCTGCAAGTACTAGATCAGTTTTTTTTTCTTCGAGTTGGCTGCCTGCGACCGTTGCGTTGGTTGGAAAAAAAAACGATAGGGAATCGAACAAAAAGAAAACTCATTTCGGTATTCAAAGTTCTCGACAAGGCGCGCTAAAGTTGTCTTTTGGAATCATTTTGAATTTGAAAATATTTTTAATATCAGAAGAGTATTTAAACATTTTTACATAAACAGAGAAATTGTAGATGTTTGAAGAAGGTAAAAATCGTTATTATTCATTTAGTGGGAATTTCATGTAACTCAAGTTAATATATACCTAAATTAGCAACGAAAATCGTATGAATTTACTTTAATTATTTACTCAATTAAATTAAATTAAATTAGATATTTTTCCATTTTTCTAAATCTACTCAGATCTAAGTAAATTGTAGTCAATTGTAGATCTAAGTTTATCTATGTTCTAATTTAAGTCCAAACATGAATAAAATACAAACTAAAAGTAACTTATTAAAAATAAAACTAACTTATATACAACTATTCTAAATCTATACTACTTGGCAAGGTTCCCAGAATGCTGGCAGCATTACCACGTTGAATGGCAATGCTTACCTGCTGTGCAAAGTAGAAACCAAAGTAGAAGTTTATCTGAATAGATTGAGATTGATTTCAACAAATGTAGATGGTTCTAAAAAAAAACATTTAATTTAAGTACAAAGTCTGTTTAGATCTAAAAATATCAAATTACATCTAAAAATATCAAATTACATCTAAAAGATTTTACCGGTATTATAATTCATAAAAATTATTGTAATTTCGTTTCAAGTTTCTGACAGGTATGTAAACAACAGAATTTTGCACACTTGTTTAAAAACAATACAATAAAACAATACTTTTTGTTCCTTTAAATATAGAGAATAGTATCGCATAATATCTGAACTTCCTCATCACATTATTCCTATGATAAATTAGGTATTAAGTATCAAAGAAAATATTATTTCACTGCATCATTAACGAATTTAATGACTGAACTCCATTCCGTAACTCTGTATTGATTTATAACCTCATTTCTATAATTGATTCACAAATGAATTTGTTAGATATTGGCAGACGGTAATAATGTTCTACTTTACCATATCCTTTTGAATATTCGATTCCCTATTGCTTTTTTTCCAACCTATGGACGCAGACAGCCAATTCGAAGAAAAAAAAACTGATCTAGTTCTTGTAGAAGTATGCCGACCCGTACGGTTTGCTACAATGTTGAAAATTTTTATAGTTTACTCATATTCTATAACAGGAGAAGGCGATTTCTTTTTTGTTTTTTACTCTTTGTAGTTTGTAGTGAAAAATAAATCACTAATAAAGAAAAGGTACGAAAAAGGTACGGTCTACACTGAGGTACGGTGTGATGAATAGTACGGAAAACCGTACTTTTTGGTAAGGTCTGGCAACGCTGACTATAGAGTACTCCTTTCCTTTCAGTGTTTGAATGGTAAGCACAAGTATGAAAAACACCGTGTGACACAGAAACTGTCAATCAGTATCGAAACTAATCGAAAGTAATCGAAACTCCATTCGTCAAAAACGTCATGTTTACTCGGTGACTGATATTTTATTTATCAATAGTAAAACATGCAATACCCAGCTGCAAAAATGATTCTCCCAAGCAAAATTAAAAGAATATTAATATTTATTTATTTTCGTAGGAAAGTAGTACCTATTTATTTCTTAATTTTATAAAAAAAACATGTGGGTCTCAAGGAGACACGAGAGACATTACATTAGTAATATAATAAAGTGATAACTACTATTTTCTTTTTAATAAGTTGCATAATTTAGTTAAACAAAAAATAATCGAATGTTTCAAAATATTGTCACTAGACTAATATTTATCGCACAGAAAAGAAAACACATATTCTCTGTTCCGTGATTTATCGTATAAAACTATTTATAAAACATAATTTTAAAAATTGCCAAGTAGTGTATGTTTCTAATCATCACCTGTCGTTTAAAAAACTAGTTTAATGTTTAATGTCGATATATTACTTCTGCAATTTTTTTCTAATTAGGTATATAGGAATTATTCCAGTTTTGATATTGATGCTAGGAGGGGTGATGATGATGACTCTATCCTTGCATTCCACCCACTTGAGTCTATTGTCTATGTCAATATTTTCTCACATGGCAACTCAGTTACTTTGAGTGGTCGTGTCATGACGGATGCTTCGGGCGAGCATTTTCGCGTAAACTAATTGATTTCTTCTAATTAAATTAAAGTGAATCATTGTGTAAGCGATGCAAGTGTAATGTGAGCCATGCAAAATAATGTTGTGCTAAAACAAGAACGAGTGAATTCATAATAAGGGATGTAACGAGAAAACAAATATGGCTTCAGGTGATACGGATCACATAGAAGTAATGGACAGTTTAGGATCTAAAAAGTCGGATAACGTGACGGGAACTTCGGGCGCTGAAGACGACGGTAATGCATTGCTAAATCTAATAATACCACGACGCATTCCATAGTTGTAATCCTATTGTAATAAGATAAAGAAGTTGTCACTAGCACCCTTTACACAAATTTAATATCGTTCTATTTTTCGTTTTACAGATAATGACAAAAGTTCTATTGCCGAAAAAAATGTGCCGTATGATGTAAGTGTATCTTTAATTCATAAACAATTATTATATGCTTAATATATTAGTGTTATAATAGAAATGTTGTAGAGAAAGTGTTGATTATCATTTAGAGTAATTAGCATTCATGGCATTATTACAATTATGCAGTCGGAATGAGACGAATAACAATATTTAGGTAGACAATTGTTGTTATGATTATAAAATGGTAGAATACATAAGTGTAGGTTTAATTTAACTTTATATGCATGCCTTACCAGGCTTTAAATATTTAAAACCACCTGCAAATGTAACAAATAGTACCTTGTCAGGCATAAACAATTATGATTTTTTTTTCACTGTCATACTAGTATTGTTTGCTTAACCAATGGTACAAAGTTTATATATGCCATGATATTAATGACCTCATACCATCTTATCTCCATCTAAAAAAAACATTTATCATTGTATAATCTGTGTACATAATAATATTTTTTGATGATGTATTGTTCCATGCTTTTATCAATGTCCTATTCTTACTTCTTGGATACATTGTTACTCATTGATAGTAAACTTAAACAAATTCTCAAGTTTCTTTAAAAGGTCTGAAAATATATGAGAAGAAAATATCCTTACTAATTTTATAAATGCGAAACTATGTGAATATAGAAGGATAGATAATTGTTACACTCAACTCTCACTCAAAAAGTATTGAATAGATTTGGCTCAAAGTTTGCATGAGTTTATATCCATGCAAACTTTGAGCTAAATCTGTTATGAGTTGGATTAAAATATAGACTACAAAACATCATGTTCCGACACACTGGAACAGAGTGATGTGGGTAAAACCGTGAGGTACATCTAGTTAAGTAATATTAAATATCATAGTCAAAGTCAAGCAATATTGTAACAGTATAGTAAATATCAGAAGAGGAAAGTTTAAATTTCACAGATTTTTATAACTTTAATCTGAGGATTAAAGATCAGATTTTTTTTTTCTAAGAATTCATTGAAAAATGTTGTGTGCAGTTTACATAAAGTGTTATTACTTGAGTATTAAAGATCACAACAGTGAAAAATTATGTCTTTGAGTAAATTTTAAGTCTAAGAATGATTTGATAAACATGATAGTCACAGAAAATACTAAGGTCCTTTATGCATTAGGATACTAATTATTGTTATTCACACACCCACAGACTTTTCACTTGCATAACTCCCATTCCCTTAGCCTTTATCGATAAATAGGCTATCTAAACCCAATATAAATTTATTACTATAGATATGCATTGCCCTACCACTCAAAAACATTGATACTTTTAGATACTACTAAAGTATTTAGGCATATAAATGTTTTGTTTGAACCAAATTTGAACATAATTACGTAATTTGTATTAGGACTCTAATAAATCTGTCTAATGTCAATAGCACCCTGGTTTTTTCTCTAGCACATAACATGTAGCCTACAAGGATTGTTCTATTTGGCAAAAAGGTTTTCAGCAGGGATTCAGCCTCAACTATATGTTTTTTTTTTAATTGGGTCAGATTCTGAGCTAATAACATATTATCTGATTTTCTACACTACAATAGGGTTGCCATCTCCAAAATTTAGCTACCAGGTGAAAATCCCAGATTTTAGAGCCCGGACCTGTTGAAAGGTTTTATTTAATCATAGGGGCTCAGGCACAGTGCATGTGTCACAGGTGGCCTAAGACTTAAATTTTTTAACCTGGACTACAAATCCTTGATGCTCCTGAACACCCTCTAAACTAGGAAAATCAGACGGATGGCAAACCTACACTCCAACTACTGTTTTGGTCAAAAAGTTAAGAGACTGTAGAGACTTGTTAATTTGTACAAGCAATAAAAGTAACTCTTTTGCTTTATTAAGTATATATTAGTATGTACTTTACATTAATGAATTAAGATTGTGTTACGTAAGTCTGTGTTCTTTCTTTTTTAATTCAATGAATAATGTTATGTTCATTCATTTTGTAATGTGATATAATTAGTGTTTCCTTATTTAAAATTATATTCATTCATGGATTTATTGGGACTGTATGTAGCATAGAAAATTCTAGAGTTAATTTGAAAGGTTAATGCGAAAGCAAATAATGCTCTCAATTCAAAATTAATGTTGTGATACCCTCATATACCTGAAGTCTAACAGGCCTGCCAACTGTAAAGAAGAAAACTGTTGCACAAAACTTCCCAAAAAGTCATGAAATGAAATAGTTAAATATATATATTAGTAAATGTAGACAAATAATTGCTGCTTGTTATATGTAATGTACAATGCATTTAAGTATGTTAGTACACATTTAAGTACATTATTTTGATTTACATAACTATGATCAATATATCTGAATTATATACAGAAAGTCTTTAGTTTATGATATAAGTTAACTAATTCATACAAATCAACATCACAAAATATGTTAAACTATTATCATACCCCACAATATATGCAATCACCAACACTGAGGTTGAGATCCACAGAGGATGCTGGTTGGTTGGTTTGTGGTTTTTATACCATTTAATAAGCCTGGAGCTCTGTTCGCCTTTATATCCTAGTAAACTCGTAAAAAAGCTCTGTTTGTACAATTTCAATGAATTTTTGCATGCATTTTTACCTTAGAAAGAAAGAAAATACATTTAATTCGTTCGTCGTGGGCATCAGCTAGTATATTATATAATAGCAAAAACTGATCATGAAATTAAGGACAAATATTCCTTAGGTAATATAAGTGTGCACTATGAAAGGAATTTTGAAAATTTTAAAAAATGCATGAAAAAAAATGTATCCCCTAAGAGGGTGTTTTTTTCTGAAGGACGTATGTAGTTAGCGCCGAGTCTTTTGCTACTTCACCAAGCATAAAAGAGGGTGAAAAGGGCCAGCAAGATTTGTATGAAGAAATCTAAATCTATATGTAGAGAATGACATGATGTCACAGTTGTGATTAGAATACAAACATTAACATAGCAGTTAAGTCTAATGGCTGTCTAATTAAAAATGGCATATGTCAATCATTAGTCATTGTTTACTTTCACTGTATATAATGTACTAGCAATTATAATACGTCACATTGTTATGATACATATTGTTATGATGATGTTGCACTAGTAGCTGGAAGCCGAGTGGTTTACATACCTACTTGATGTTTAAAGAAAATATTTCAGCTGGGTGCTATGGACTCATTGGAGCGCCGAGCGAAGAGAGTCATAGGCAATAACTCACTGGTGGAGGCAAGTCTTCAGAGCCTCGTACACCGTAGACGAGTAGCCTGCCTATCGGTTTTTTATCGGTTACATTTCGGGGAGTGTGCGGAGGTTCTACATAACCTGATACCCCCTTCACCCTTCCATCACCGGACGACTAGGCGCGGCGAGCGGTTTCACCCTTTTGTTGTAGAGATTCCTTCAATACGCACTAAGCGATTTGCTTCTTCTTTCATAATGCGGACGGCTAAGGAGTGGAATTCTCTGCCGGGGTCGGTTTTTCCGGAACGCTATAATCTGGAAATCTTTAAGGCTAAAGTGAACAGACGCTTTCTAGGCAAGCGTGTATCATCTTAGGCCTTATCTTCGCCTTCCATCAAGCGAGATTATGGTCAAACGTAAGCCTATATTTAGTAAAAAAAAAAAATATATATTCTTTGAATTATGCATTCTGGCTTAGAATTAGACCAGCCCATATCCTCCCATAGGTGTCGTAAAGGGCACGCACGCAGGTGATGTGATGTAGAAGCGCAAGATTACCATCTTACTGCGGTCACCAATCTTCCTACCAAGCGTGGTGGTCATGGTATGCACCATGGCATGCCAAACTTTGTTAAGAATAGGCCTATGTTCAGAGTTCATTATGCATGCACTGTAGATAGATACACACCTGATGAATGGACAGCAGCATCTATCAGCTCAAGGCTACTGACCGTTTTTTTTTTTTTTCTTACGGACCTATGTCGTTGTTCCTGAGGCTTTTGCTACTTTACCGGGCATAAGGCTACTGACCATCTTAGTGTGTATTACGAATCCACCTACCAAGCATAGCGATTATAGCAACGTGCCTCAAGGACTATGGCTTGCCAAAGTTTATTAAGAGGAGGCCCAAGTTCGGCAGTGGGTGTAAAAAGACTCTTCAAGTGACTCAGAATTCACTATGCATGCAGTGTGGATTCACAGCCGATGAATGGGTAGCAGCATCTATCATCTCAAAGTTCTCTTACAGCAAGCACCAATCCACCTAGCATAGGGATTATAGCAATATGCCTGAAGCACCATGGCTTGCCAAATTTTGTCAAGGGGAAGCTCAAGTTCAGCTTACCTACTCTTGAAGTGACTCAGGATTCACTATGCCTGCACTATGTACCAATAGCTGATAAAAGGGCAGCAGCATCTTTCAGCTCTAAGTTACTTACCATCTTACTGCAATCATCAATCTGGCAATAAACGCTCAATGACATTAGCGTTTCAAGGAGACGAGGCCCATGTTCAGCAGTAGACGTAATCAGGCTGTTGAAACAAAGAAGGCAATTATGTATGTCACACAGCAAGTAGGCTTTCTTATCATACTGTAATATATCTATGTGGTTTAAAACAAAGCTGGCAGCCTTCCAGCATGGTTGTATGTATATGTTATGGTCACTTGTTATTACTTACGGAATAACTTATGTAGCCTAGTTACTTGATTCTATGTAGGTAGGTATTAATATATATTTTATTTCGAAGAACTTAAATTTTATCAACCTGTTTACGTCTGTCTGTTCTGAATATGGGCCTCTTCTTAACAGATCTTGGCTAATGTTGTTAAAGGATATTGCCATAATCCCCACTCTTGGCAGATCGCTGCTGCTTCCCATCCATCAGCTGTATGTCTTAGCCGGAAACTACACGGTAAGAACATAATATGTAGTTAACTATGAGGGATTTTGCTTCTTTGCTAGGACTAAATGCGAGCAGGACCCCAGCCTTAAGGTTTAAAAACGATAAAAAGTAACACAGAAGTGCATTCGCTGCTATTATTTTTTTCATCTTAAAATCTAATAGGACTTGTACTGACTCCTCTCGCCTTTCCGACCCTTAGTAGAATCTTCCGATGCCTTCGTAGACGCGAAGTTCGAGTGGCCAGCGAAATGTAAAGTAGAGCGACAGTTGCACAAAACTCCCAAAAATGCACAAAATGTTAAGTGATAATCCCTCAATCTCATCGCCGTGACCGCCCTGAGCCGAGGTCCTAGTCCTACAGGGGACGCCCTCTTGCGCAGGTTGCTTAGTTTGTAGTGTTTAAACCATTTCTCTAGGCTGGAGCTCTGCTCGCCTTTATGCCCGGTGAAGTAGCAAAAGCCTCAGGTCTAACTACATATCCGTCCGAAAAAAAAAAACTTCAAAAACTTTTCAAATCGGGTCAGTAGTTCCTGAGATTCTCAGTTTTATGTATTAGTACAGATAAAAAATACTTACTCCCGAACCATTGTACCATCGACATGAAAAATCGTATCACCCTCACCTACCCTTTGCGTACAGTAAATCTAACAAGCAAATAGTAAATCCTTCCTCTATTATAAACGAGTCCCGAAGGAATGTCTGTAGGTCGTTGCTGTCTAAATTGAATTTTGGCTGAGAACTGGGGTGACCATGAATCTTTATCTGGTTATTGTATATTTGCATGGTTTTTATTGCCCTAATGCATGATTTTGCTGATGGGAACATTACTGCCGTCATAGTAAAAAAAGTTCACACAATTTTTATTTAAATCGCGAGAAAATTTGATTTTAAATATAACTAGAGACCCGTCGATAATACATATAAACCTTCCTCTTGAATCCCTCTATTTATTAAAAAAAACCGCATCAAAATCCGTTGCGTATTTTTTAAAGATTTAAAGCTGAAGCTGAAGAGTTTGTTTGTTTTCTTGAATGCGCTAGTCTCTGGAACTACTGATGTTGGATTAGAAAATTTTTTTCAGTGGCAGATAGCCTATTTATCGAGGAAGGCTTTAGCTTATACATATTTATTTGTAAAGTTCCTACGGGAACGGGAGTTACGCGGGTAAAACCGCGTGCGGGTAGCTATTCATTTGTGGCATTTTGACATACTGTAAAGTTAGATGTGCCCTTTGAGCTTTTGGTACTTTCTCTAAACTGGTTTATGTAAAATAATACAAAAAACAAATGGGCAGGTAGATCTTTTTATCCTAATTCCAAATATGTGCAACAGTAGTGCCCTTTTCCACACTTGGTCAGTTTAAGGCTGGAACTCTGCTCGCCTTTGTGCCGGGTAAGTAGCAAAAACCTCGTAGCAAACTATATATCTAGAGCTCAGAAGCATAAGGTCAGATGTGCCATTAGCCCATTAACGTCAGAAACATTCGTCGTATGTGGCTTTATCGTAAACTGGCACTTACGACCAAATGCTTCTGAAGTAATAGTACATCCGTTCTTACGCTTTTGAGGTATAGATATGTCCGTCCGAAAAAAAAAAACGCTTGGTCAGCCTACCGCTAACCCTTCAGTTGTAGATATAAATTCGGCAACTGAGTCACGTACCTCTCGCACCGGTAACTAAGTACCATCTTAGTCACCAATGGAGTAAATGCGGAAATAAATTCAATAAAAACCGACCAAGTGCGATTCGGCCCTCGTGCACGAAGGATTCCGTATCATTATCAAGTGCCTACCTCCTGCCCTGATTGATAACGTGCAAAAAATGGTAAAAAAAACAGTTTGTTGTATGGGAGAGCCCCCCTTAAATATTTATTTTAAATATTTTTTGTTACAGTGGCAACGGAAATACATCATTTCTGAAAATTTCAACTGTCTTTGTGTGTAGACACACAGACAGACAGCGGAGTCTTAGTAATAGGCACCCTTCGGGCACGGAACCCTAAACATATCAAAAGTAAAAAATCTCATTAATTACTTCTTTGTTTGTTTTCTGGGTCTCGTATGTTGAGGGACAAAGATTAGTAAATTACGTGAACCCTTAGTAGGGCCTTGGACATTTGCATATCACCTCATTTTGAAGTTGTACAACGATCACTAGCATACTTTAACAGTCTACTAGTAATCTTGTTAACCCCTCGTGCTAAGCTAAAATTCTTGTGTTACGACTGGGTTCACTTCGGTAGTGCAATGGATTGGGATCGAACCGTCGACCACAAGATCACAAGTCCGACACTCCTAGCCATTGGGTTACAGCCGCTTAATTAAACTTATACTAATATATAAAGATGAAGAGTTTGTTTGTTGTTTCAAGCTATATTTACTAATATTATAAAGACTAAAGATTTATAGTAAGTATGTTTGTAACGAATTGGCTCAAAAAGTACTGGACCGATTTAAAAAATTCTTTCACCATCTGAATGCTACATTATCACTGATTAATATAGGATATATTTAATTACGAAGTTCCCATGGGAACGGGCGATACGCGGGGGAAACCGGACGCGGGAAGCTAGTTTATTATACAAGTTGATCGACTGTTATAGCTGCTGGGATCGACAAGTCGATCGCGGTCGACCGGTTGGCTAACCCCTGATATATATTTTAGATGATTGTTATACATAATTTAATACTTACTTCCCGGTTTCTCCCGCGTAACTCTCGTTCCCGTAGGTACTTCATAATTAGATATAGCCTTCTCGATTTTTTTGTAGATCGCACCAGTATTTCCTGAGATAAGTGCGTTCAAGCAAACAAACTTTACGGTTATATAACCGGACAGTTTGTTTGCTTTGGTATATCTATATACTAGCAATCCGCAATGCTGATGTATCATACATATAAACCTTCCTCTTGAATCACTATCTATTAAAAATAACCACATCAAAATCTGTTGCGTAGTTTTAAAGATCTAAGCATACATGGGGACGGACGACAGCGGCAAGCGACTTTGTTTTATACTATGTAGTGATAGAATAAAACTATATACCTAATATATTGCGTTCTTCTCTTCTCCATGAAATAAGCTGTAATCCTACCATATTTATTTTAGGCGTGTTATAAGCAAGAATTAAAAAGTTTAAGGTTTTTTAAAATTAGTATCGTTTTCAACCTGGGGTACAATTCGTGACTTTTTTTTTTTGGGCGGAAATGCATTAACGATTTCCCTCCGCCGCTACAGCGTTCCCACGCCGCCGAAGAGGCCCTCTCCATAGCATGGTATGCTATAGTCGTACCATGAGGAGAGGACCCTACACCACTAAAACCCCCCAGACACTCCTCCGTCCGCCGTTGGTGAGGGCCGGGTACGCGAGGATTTTGTGACCCAGTCTCACTGAATGTGCGATGTGTACTCGTTATAATTATCGACTTTGTTGTCATTGACATAATATTGGAAATCAATTAACGGAATCAGTCCTCGAGAGCGTTGAAGCGATTAGAAGCGAAAGTCTTATTAATTGATTTCGGATATTTATTCTGAGTCAGCTGTTAATTATGTTTTGACTGTGTCATTGTTAATATATTTGGAGTAGTAATAATTTTTGCAGGTTGTAGGCTCGATTCCCGCGCGTTTTTGTGTGCTATATCAATTTCCCGCCCGCGATTCCGCCCGCGTTAATCCCGTTGTCGTAAGAACTTATATATGAATAAACCATCATCCCGCGCGCGGTTTCACCCGCGTAGCTCCCGTCCCCATGGGATCTTCATGATAACATACAGCCTATGTCATCCGGGGATAGCGTAGCATCACAACAGTGAAATAATTGTTCAAATCAGTCGAGTAGTTTCAGACCCTATTCAATACAAACAAACAATCAAATCTTTCCGTTTATAATATCATCATCATCATCAACAGCCCGTTTACATCCACTGCTGAACATGGGCCTCCTCGCCCTCCTCTTAACAGACCTTGGCAAGCCAGGATCGCTAAGGGATATTGCCATAATCACCACGCTTGGCAGACGGATTGGTGATCGCAGTAAGATGAAAACCTTGAGCTAATAGATGCTGCTGCCCATCCATCAGCCATATTATTATGTCCCTTAGTCGCCTTTTACGACACCCATGGGAAAACATGGGGTGGTCTATTCTAAGCCGGAAACCACACGGCCTTTATAATATAAGCATAGATATAGCTTATAGCCTTTCTAGATAAATATCTATTTATTACGCATAAATAATATATTGTAGCCTAAGGTCTGACTTGGCTAGTTTTCATAAACGAATTATATTATAGCCATCGCAAGTTCTAAATTTGTTACTTGTCGGTTCTTATTTTATTATTCCGAAAATTTGGCTTGCTGGTAGAAACTAGCTATCGGAGATAATAATTCGTACATGAGAACTAGCCAAGTCACACCTTAGGCTATATTTATATATTATCATAAGTTATAAGAAGAAATTATATTTTATGTGGTTATAAATAAATTTCAGGACTGACCATTGAACTTGGCACCCATTTAGATCTCACTTCTTTTGTCTTCTTTTTTTTTTTCGGACGGACATATTTAGTTAGCCCTGAGGCTTTTGCTACTTTACCGGGCATAAAGGCGTGCAGAGCTCCAGCCTAGTAAAATGGTTTAAACACTACAAACTAAGCAACCTGCGCAAGAGGGCGTCCCCTGTGGGACTTGGACCTCGGCTCAGGGCGGTCGCTGACGGGGAAATTGAGGGATTATGGCTTTTAGTTTAGGGGATTTTTGTGCAACTGTCGCTCTAATTTACAGTTCGCGGGCTTCTCAGACTTCGGGTCTACGAGGGCATCGGAAGGTTCTTAGCAAACTAAGGGTCGGGAGGGCGAGTTCTTTTGTCGTTGAAGTCAACAACCAAGGCATATATATCATTATATTGAACTTGGCTCTCATTTCACATTTATTTATTTTATTTGTACTTAATTGCACACAGAAAGTTACATGACATAAATTATTGTATTAATTGGAAACAACATGTACAAAGGCGAGCTTAATTCAATTATGTTTTTGATGGATAACAATTATACTGCAAAAGTAATGACCCACCGCTTGAGATACAGTGTTCGTACTGACATTGGTAAAACATTATCGCAAGCATGCTAGTGTCTACTGAGTGCACGTTACTAACTGAGTCATGTTTAATAACTTTGAAATTCTATGTGAGTGTGTACCACTGATATAGTACTAACATAGATGGAGGGTTAAAAAGCAACCAAAAACGGTTATTTCACGCTGTTCTTACATATGACCTTCATAGAATACCAGAAAAGGATGCATATTTATGGCGCCCCTTTCGTAAATTTGTAGGTCGTCACAAGTTTAAGGATGCGATAGTCGATAATTTATATATCGATAGAACTAGAACTCGATTTCAAAGATTAATCGATCCAAGTATCAATCGATCACTTATTTGAATTAAATGTTAATTTATAATTTTTTAATACCATATTTGACTAATAATCGGTCTATATTATTAATGAAAGATTTCGTTTTATTTCATTTTTTATCGTTAACCTGCCTTTGTTTCAAAACAACTCTTATGATTTACAGAGATATCTCATCGGTACAATAAAAGGTACATTATATTTAGATGAGGTATATTTAAAAAAATGTACATATAAAAAAAATCTAACTAAAACTAGCTACTACTATACCTAGTATAATGAAAACTATTCTAAGCGTATGCCGCTAAGGATAACATACCTACTTAATTATTTTGATGGTGTATTTTTTTTATTAAAAGGTTCCCAGATTTATACCCCAGACTACCTACACATAATTATTTTTTAAATAGTATTTGGGCATATTCGATCCTCAACCAATTGTATGTCACTACGGTTATCTAATATAGGTACATACTTCTATATTTACAATTCTAATAATTCTATCAAGTGTACTATTATTTTACCCTTGAATTTAAAATTGGCAAGTGTAATGTCGGCAAAGCATTATGTTTTAATCGCCTCCATTTAACATTCGTGTTAGGCATAAATGAATTAGATGTAAAATGCTTTGAACAAATTCGACTGTGTTTACTCAATTTCCAATCCTGTCTAGTAACGCGTCGTATCCACTCATTTTTAAAATTTGCATTCTGGGGAAATCTGCATTAAAACATAAACTCATTATAAATTCTCTATATATTTAGACAACTTTTCCAACTTACTGCCTGTTAAATGCTAAAGTGGCAAAATCTTAACAGAGAAAAATGTCTACTATTATCCTTAGAATAAATCAAAATGGCGGTTACCGTTATTTTATTTTTATTAAATTATTCAAAATTTATTCTATTTATCGATTTTCAACATTTATTCTATTTATCGATACTTTCGATCCAACACTATGGTAAACATAACCTTAAAAACATTTTTGATTTTTCGAATGAAAATATACGTAAATAGTGCTTAAATCCCATCTTAACTATGTTTTACATGTTTAAACTTTAAATTTCCATATTAAAAATAAAATTTTGGGACTTTATATCATACATTTACCAAATAATAAAGATAAAAACTCACCGATGAAATGTTACACAAACAGGATCATTTTCCTTCTTACCGGAATGTGAAACGCATCCATTAATAATACACGACATTTTATTAGTTATGCTCAGCAAAATATACCTAAAATAATTGTTATTTAATATATTTTCGTCGCAATATCGTAAAACTTATTCACTTCTGCCGCGAATACACAAATGTAAAGGATGGTATTTAAAAGTACTTCAATTTATTCCCATTTCATTTACCTAATTTTGCCTGTGTTCCACCAAATATACTGAATGTGCACCAAAATATGTTAATTAAAATATGTCATAACGAGCATCTATTTAACAACTGTTTTGCCTATTCCGTTCCGGCCGCTGCCGCGGCACCGCTCGCTTCGCTCGCTCGGCTCGTGCGTTGTATGGCCGCAGCTCTAACCTAACCGATTGTCATTTTTCATTGATTTTATTAAGGTAGAAATAGCGCAATAATTTGCTCGCTAAGATTTGGTGATCATTAACTACATTTGGTGTTCGAATACAATTTGAAGTGCAGTCGTGAGTAAAATAGCTAGTACTATTATAATTTTAGACTTTATTTTTCTGGTGTCAAGTATATATTTATGGTGGTCATTATATTTTATCCCATATAAAAAAGTGTTATATCTTGGTGTTAATTTGGAATTTGTTTGATGTAACACATTTTGTTGGCCGAGTAGTTTAATTATAGTAAAACAATTAAACGGGTTTAAGATCAATATTTTAGAAATGCATACATAGATGTACCTTAATATTTTTGGTGAACACAAAAATATTATCCAAATGTAAACAATGTACATAAATAATGCGACTAAAATCAGTTGAAATCACCTTGTATGACGTTTATATGCCAAGTTACTACTTTTAGGCACATCAGTATAATAAGGAGTCACAAATGTCAAAAAAGAGGTCACTTGAAATTTGGCGTGGACAACCTTGCATCAATGCAAGCTATTAAAATAGTCACTGGCTCTTTCGCTCTTATGTAAAATATGTATTAATTAGAGCGAGACCAAAAGAAGATTTTTGCTGTTGCTTCAACCCAAAATTAGCCTGGTTTCTATGCTTATACTTATTCTGAGGTGTGTACGGCCAGTGTATGGATACGGGAGAAGGGGGGAGGGGGGGGGTAGAAATATTTGAGAACCAGTGGTGACTTTAAGGTAACTTTGTATTTCCATACCGTATTTTGTAAGCAGGGTATTAAGTAAAGTAAATTTTGTAAAATACAATTTTTCGGACGGACATTATGTAGTTAGCTAGGAGGCTTTTGCTACTTCACCGGGCATAAAAGCGAGCAGAGCCTAAATGAACGGGGTGAATAGAAACAGCAATATTTGAGAACCAATAGTTTGTTTAACGTAGGGATACATTGTACTATATAATATGACATTAGTTATTAGGGTCTACGTCCGTAGCGTAGCGGTATTTGGCTCGCTTTAAATCACTGAGGTCGTGGGTTCGATCCCCATGCCAGACTAAAAATCTTTGCCTAAATTCTAAGATTTCTTTCCGGGTCCGGTTAGTTGAAGACTATCCTCCGTGCCTCGGAAAGCACGTTAAGCCGTTGGTCCCGATTTTATAACATCATCTATAATAATCGTATATCAAGGAACGGGCAGCAGCGTTTCCTTTTGTGGGGCAACATAATACTGCGGTCACCAACCCGCCTGTCAAGCGTGGTGACTAAGGCAACTACCCTCTCTCGGGAGGAGGCCCATGTTCAGCAGTGGACGTTACAAGGGCTGATGATGATGATATAACATTAGTTACGCATTACCATGTGCATGTAATAATAACCTTTAACTGGGTGCATCCTTAGTACCTGAGTCATGTTTAATAACTTTGGAATTCCATGCGAGAATGTGTGACCAGTGTATGTATAAAAAGTCATCTATTGAAAACTAATTTGAGGAATGTAACTGGGGGAGGGGACTAAAAATATTTGAGAACCAGTAGTAGTAGTCTGTTTACGCTACCCACAAGTTGGGATACACTGCTTTGCGACATTGGTAACACATTACCATACGCATGTAACTTTAACTGACTGCACGTGAGTCATCTTAACTAATATTATTAAGAGGAAATATTTGATTGTTTGTTTGTTTGCATTGAATAGGCTCCGGAACTACTTGCACTGATGCATGAATGTATCCTTGGTACCTGAGACATGTTAAATAATTTAAAAATATACATTGCACTGCAATTTCACCATTAGAAAGCTAACGTTACCCAGCAGTAAAGGCTACATTTAATTATGAAGTCTACACGGATAACTTTGAAATTAAATACGAGTGTGTGATCAGTTTATAGATTTAAATGTTATGTATTGAAAACTAATCTTAAAAATGTAACTAGGGGAGGGGATTAGAAATGTTTGAGAACCAGCGGTCTGCTAGAGGTCGCGACCTGCAAGTTGGCATACACTGTTCGTACTGACATTGGTAACGCATTACCATGTGCATGTAATAATAACGTTTAAATGTGTGCATCCTTGGTACCTGAGTCATGTTTGATAACTTTGGAATTCCATGCGAGTGTGTAAGGCCAGTGTAAGGATTCGGGGGGAGAGGGTGGGGAGACAAGAAATATTTGAGGACCAGTGGTGACTTTATCTGTAACTTTGAATTTCCATACCGTCTTTTATACTGTGTGTATGGTACGGATTTGAATGTAATACAGTAAAAGCTCCTTATTCGCGCTTCCTTCATTCGCGTTTTCACTATTCGCGGATTAAAAAATTGCGACCGAATTCCTGTATTCGCGGCAAAAAAATCCCATATTCGCGGAACTAATCGGTACATCACTACATACATACATATCGCACTCTTAAAACATAAGTGGCACTATGCAAAAAATTACATTTTTTAGTTAAGTATACAGTCAAAACGCATAAAACGAAACGCGCCTAATGCAAAGACCCCGGTAGTTCTAATGCGCCAAATTCTGTTATTTTGATAATACTTTTATCTAGATTTAAACAGATTTGTTAATTATGAATATGTGTGGTAATTTTGACCGAAAACTGTGAGCATGTGCCAAATAAATATAATTCTTTGTTATTTTAGTAGTTACATTGTTTTATTTCTCTCTTTTTTATCATTACAATGTAGGTAAAATAACAATTTAGAGGTCATTAAGCAAAAAGTTTTGAATAACTAGAAAACTATAACCGACACAATGCTAAACTTTTTTTTGAAATGCTTCTCCATTGATAAATAATCAATGATTTTATTGTATCCCACTGGATACTGAAACAGCGTTAGTTAAACTGTTATTTTAAGCCGATCGCAAAGCTTTATTTCTATTTTTTTAGTTCCATATCACCCATTCAATTCTTTAAAAATCTTAAAACGGCCATACTGTAAAATTAACATTTTCGTTTAGTGCCATTTATGTTCTAAGGGTGCGATATATTAATAGAAAGGATTCGGGTTCCTTTATAAACGTGTCGGTAATTGGACTAAGAAATGAAGATTATAGTGATATTACGACTACGCCTTAAGTTTTTGTTTAAGGCTGCCACATATTAGATGTACTGTGCTTTATAATGTCGACTAAAAATAAGTGTTTCGACACGAAAAATATCTGTATTACAGCTTTAAGTGGAAATAGATATGCTTTGATCATTTACGCTTTGGAAAGTCACGTTTCCAGTGCATGTGGAACAAACACTGGAAACGTGACATTTTTTAATGAAAATTGATCCATCTACTGTCTCCTAGGAACGTATCCCTTATAATCCCATATAAATTACCATTCCATATTCACGGTTTCTGTATTCGCGGTATATTTACGGAACGTATACCCCGCGAATAGAGAGCTTTTACTGTATTCAATTCTATTCTAAATTTACCATAATAATCATCGCTATGAAAAAAGGTGTCCTACATACCCTGCCGCTGACTCGGGAGAAAGGGGTGGGGGGGGGGGTTATTAAAATCACACCAGTAGTTACTGAGATTAAGGGAACCGTTTAAATCGCGCAGATCTATACGTAGTCACATTAATGGCTAAAGATTAAAAATAATTAAGTTAATATAATTGAGAAACAACCATGAAATACATATTGGTCAATGTTACAAGTTAAATGTCAGCCATTTTAATATCATGTCACCCAATTTACTTAATTTGTAAGGCGAATTCCTTTGATAATGTCGGATATAATATTGTGAAAAACATATTTGTTGGATATAATAAATAACTGGCCAAGTGCGAGCCGGGATCACGCACTATTATTGATACAACCGTAGACACTTATATTAAGATTTTAAATAAGGAAACATTAGCTTTGCCGTTATTAATATCGAGCAAAAATCGGCAATAATCCACGTTTGTTGTATACCCCCCCCCCCCCCCTTCAATATTAATTAGTATTTGTAGTATTTGTTGTTGTAGCGGCAACATAAATTTTTGGAAAAGGTTCATGTATGTTAGGTCGTGTTTAACTGACGCTAATGTTTGTATGGGACACATATATATCGCAGTCCCTTCAGTCGTTGTATTGCATTTGTATCAGTAACGTAAAACACTATATACCCCGTTTATTCCCGTGAACCGGGAATAAACGGGGTATATAGTGTTTTATTTGAGAATTCCTACGAGACTTACCCGAACACGCATTGGTGACCAATACTGGTTAACATCATCATTAAGTATCCAACAATCCTTACTATCCTTACTATGCTTACTAATCCTTACTATCCTTACTAATATTATAAATGTGAAAGTAACTCTGTCTGTCTGTCTGTTACGCAATCACGCCTTAACTACTGAAGCGATTTAAATGAAATTTGGTACAGATATAGTCTAGAGCCTGAGAAAGAATATAGGATATTTTTTTATGAATTTCCCACGGGAACGGGAGTTACGCGGGTAAAACCGCGCGCGGGAACCTAGTTATAAATAAAAATGTCAACTGTCTCGGGCCGCACAGGTCCAAAGTCGGCCACACGCGTCTGTCACACATATTCGAAACGGCGCCATACATTCTCATACTCTGTTTATTGTCGCATCAACCGCGCGCGTCAGTCGCATGCGATCATTTTCAAATCACTAAAATACACCTTTTATGTGATATAGTAACACACATAAGACACATATTTATCCATCTAAACAAACTTCGGCTGTTTTTATATTACAGTTATAGATTTAAAGATTAACATGACAGACTCGAACCTACACACTACAAATTGGGGTCATGTCATAAATAATTTGCCAATTAGCAAAAATATACTTGTAAGTTTGGCTCTCGATATTTTTCCTGCACAATTTACCCTTCGTCCCGTGGAAACCTGTTCCTATAACATAGCCTAATAGCTTCCCGCGTTCAGTTTCTCCTGCGTAACTCTTGTTCCCGTAGCAACTTCATACTTAAATATAGCTTATAGCTATCCTCGATAAATGGCTATCTAACACTAAAATCATTTTTAAAATGGGCCAAAGTAGTTCATGAGTTATTCGCTAATAATTTTGATTTCTAAAATTTAAATATATATATTAAGCAGTAGTTATGCCGTGTGGTTTCCGGCTTAGAATGGAACTCGTGTCGCATGTCGTAAGACGCGATTAAGGGACACACAACTGATGAGATCAAAATATGATGAGTTTTATATGTACTCCCTCTGCCCGTTAAAGATTTAAAATGGAGGGCCATGTACAGTAGTGGACGTGAAGTTAATAAGTAAGTATAGTATCTTTATATATATAATTCTTCTGTGAGTGTGTATGTCACTGAACTTCTCTCAAACGACTGGACCGATTTTGATGAAATTTTTTGTGTGTGTTCAAGGGGATCTAGGAATGGTTTAGATTCACAATTTTGTCCGCTGGACAATGTATTTTTAATTAATTTTTAATTTATTAGTAGTTGCCTGAAAACGCCTTAAAACAGCCTTTTTCTTTTTCCCATACAAACGTTTTCTAACTAAAATGTAGAGTCGATTTGAGCTTTATTTTTTTGCTAAGATTTTTTAGGGTAGGTGTAGGGTAGATTAGGGGTAGGGGTAGGGTAGAGGTAGGGTAGGGGTAGTGTAGGGTAGGGGTAGTGTAGGGTAGGGGTAGTGTAGGGTGGGGGTAGTGTAGGGTGGGGGTAGTGTAGGGGTAGGAGTACCGCATAAACGAAGTCTCTGCGGCCCAGTTTATTTTATACAAACGTTTAGGTCTTTTATGTATCGATTGAGGCAGTACGAAGTCTGCCGGGTCAGCTAGTATTTATATATTATCCGGTACACAACAAGCAAATATACAATTTTTTCTCTTTATAATATTGGTGAAGATATCACAACTTCATTGATATAATATGTTGATGTTATTTCTGCTTCATTCAGTGTGTTGATAAAACCGGTACGAATGGAATGATGTCAAATGTTAATATGTTATTATTTATTGTCATTTTTTGTTTATCAAGACTTGAGTCATTCATTGGCTGCATATATTTCTAGACCTGAGAATCGAAATGGATGAATGGATGGATGTTCTATTATACTTCAAAAGCATTTGGTCGCAAGTGCCAGTTTACGATAAAGACGAAGAATTATACGACGAATATTTCTGACGTATAATGCACATACGACCTTATGCTTCTAAGATTTTGATTTATTTACTAGCCCGCGACTTTGTTCGTGTGGAAAAGTTACTTTGGATTAACCACGATTTTAAAACGGTCTTCATTTTTGCTGCGCTTCAATTGGTCTTAGCGTTATGATATGTAACCTTCCTCGATCAATAAATGCGCTATCATACATACATAACCTCACGCCTTTTTCCCAGCGGGGTAGGCAGAGACAATGGACCTCCACTTGCTACGATCCACACTGTGTAATTTTGCCTCATCTGCGGTCGCCTATGTTTTATCCCTTTATCCTGTAGATCCAGCAAAGAACTAAAACTTCTGGGGAGAAACCACGTTTATTTTTTGTTTAGTTTGTACTATGTACTAGTACTATGTACATAGTACTATGTACTAGTACTAGTATGTACTAGTACTAGTACTAGTACTATGTACTAGTACTATGTACTAGTACTATGTACTAGTACTATGTACTAGTACTATGTACTAGTACTATGTACTAGTACTATGTACTAGTACTATGTACTATGTACTAGTACATAGTACTAGTACTAAGTACTAGTACTATCTCAAAAACCGCGATAGCAAGACAGTTAAAATTTTCTATTGACGCTATAACAACAAGTCGGTACTAAAATAAAGTAAATATTCAAGAAGGGCTCCCATACAACCAACTTATTTTTTTTTTTTGTTGCAACGCCAACCGTTATCAATCATTATAAATAATGATAACGGTAGGCACTTGAAAACGGTACGGAACCTTTCGTGCGCAAAAAAACCAACAATTCATTCGACATTCACTAGTGTTGATGTGTCACGTGGCTCTTCGACGCTACTACCAACACAATCTGTGATTTTTTTTTGTGAGCAAGGACAAGCACTTTCCTAAATATAGTTTAAAAAATCTCGCAATGTTCAATATGACAATTTTGTTTTATCACTACATAGTATAAAACAAAGTTGCTGCCGCTGCGATCCCTACACACATCTTTCGCTTCATTCATTCATTGATGCGCTATCATTAACTGAAAGATTTTTCAAATGGGATCAGTATTTCCTGAGATAAGCCCTTTCAAGCAAACAAGCTCTTCAGATTTATATATTTAGAGAGATTATTGACATCTTTTTTTATCTCGACTTGAGTCAATCATTCACTGGCTATCTTTATTTATTTTGACTAGCTTTCTATGATCAAAGTTCGTTTTCTTTTCTCTATGTTTTATTGATATATCAACTTATAGCCCAAACAACAAGACAGTTTGCGCTGAAATATGGTTACCAGATAGTAATTGTAGCATTAAGAATTGGATTTTCCAATATTCATGGGCCCAGGCGTGGCAACGGGGGGTAAGGCGTCCGGATAAAGCCGGACAAAGTGAGGCTCGTTGATTGCGTGTCCGGCCAAAATAAACGGTGGCCGGCTTTTGGTAAAGCTTTTTCTCCGCAATAGAGCGAGCGCCTATCTGTCGACTGTGGGTTGCTTAATCAAAAAGCATGAAACATTTTTATTTTATATTACATACTACATTTCTTTTTTAAGATTACTGGCAAAGTTTTTACACACTCCTTGTATTCTTGCTAATCCCTTGTACTTAGCTAAAATGCTTGTGTTACGAGTGGATTCACGTCGGTATTGAAATGGGTATGGATCCAACGGCGACCAAATGATCGAAGGGCCGACGCCTTAGCCGTTGGGCTACGTCCGCTATTATCGTACTTAATGAAACTGAACCCTCAATAATATTAAGGTGTTCGGCTTCTTTACCTAAATGACCGGCTAAATTACCTGAACTGTCCGGCTATTAGGTTTAGCGTACCCTAGGCAGTAGAAGGAGGTGTGGCGCCATAGTGGCCGCAAGTGCCTTTGTTGGCCTCCGCCAACGACGGATCGAAGGAGTGTCCGGGGGGTTTTAGTGGTGTAGGGTCCTCTTCTCGTGGTAGAGGAGTAAAGCATACAACCGCTATGGACAGGGCGAGTCCCACATATCCCGTCGGATACGCTGCAACTGCGCGGCGGTGAGAATGCGTGAATGCATTTCCAACCGGACAAAAAAATAACATAAAGGCAGTGGTAGGAGGCACGGGAGCGTTGGCATGCAGCTGTAATTCCATCATCATTATCTTACGCCGTTATCCATATGTTATACGTGAAACCGTATAATATTTACTTAAAGATTATAAATGTACTGTTTCCGTTAGTAGCTAAGTCTTCACCATCTACAATGTATTATTCATACAGGTTCCCACGCTGCCGAGGACAGTCATATTTTATATGACTTTAAATGCCGCAACACGCGTTGTATACTTGGCTTTGTTTTATGTAATTTACTAGCTTCTTGTGCGCGGTTTTACCCGCGTAACTCCCGTTCCCGTGGAAACTTCTAATAATATGTATAAGCATATTTGGATAAATGGGCTATTTAACACTGAAATAATTTTTCGAATCGACCGTAGCCCAATGTCTAGGGCGTCGGACTTGTGATCTTGAGGTCGCCGGTTCGAACCCCACCTATTGCATTACCGACGTGAACCCACTCGTAACACAAGCATTTTAGCTTAGCACGAGGGGTAAACAAGAATACTAGAAGACTGCAAAAAATCTGCTAGTAAAAATTACAAAAAAAAAATCGGCAAAGTAGTGCCTGAGATTGGCGCGTTCAAACTGTATCACTTTATAACATGTGTATCGGATCTTATCTATACTTCACTACATAGTATAAAACAAAGTCGCTTTCTCTGTCCCTATATCCTTAGTATGCTTAAATCTTTAAAACTACGCAACGAATTTTGATGCGATTTTTTTTAATAGATAGAGGGATTCAAGAGGAAGGTTTATATCAGCACTGTACCCGTGCGGAGCCGGGGCGGGTCGCTAGTATATAATAAAGAGGAAAGATTTCATTGAATTGGGCAGGGCTCTGGAACTACTGGACCGATTAAAAAAAAAACACCATTAGGAAGCTACGTTACCTGGAAGTAACTTCATCATCATCATCATAACCGTATAACGTCCACTGCTGAACATAGGCCTTCTCCCGAAAGAGGGTAGTTGCCATAGTCATCACGCTTGGCAGGCGGGTTGGTGACCGTAGTATTATGTAGTCCCTCAACGAACCAGACCCGGAAATAAATCTTTGAATTTACACAAAGATTTTCTATCCGGCGTGGGGATCGAACCCACAACCTCCGAGATTTAAAGCGAGCCAAATACCGCTACGCTACGGAGGAAGTAACATAGACTTTATTTAATTAAGAAGTTTCTACGTGAACGGGAGTTATGCGGGTGAAACAGCGTGCGGCAAACTAGCAGATATATAATTCTATATTAAAAATGTGAACGGAAGTGTTGGAAGGGAAAGACCAAAGCGGACGTTTCACGTTCAGGCCAGGTAAAAAGTACCTTAAACCGAAGGACATGCATGAGGAGATTAATGAATGTAGAAGAGGCGAAAGTGGTATGTCAAGATCGTAGCAAGTGGAAGGAAGTGGTTTCTGCTTACCCCTATGGGAAAGAGGTGTGAATGTATGTATCAATAAAGCCACAACAATAGCACTTAATACAAGTCTTCACAATGAGCTTTCTTTCACCTACATCGACTAAATCTATTTATATCTATCGCCTTCGTGTTGTTGCCTAATTGGGTACTTTGGCATAAGCGTAAATAAACTACAGAGTGTAAGCTAAATACTATTTCTCAGTTTAATTACTTTGAATAGCTGTTGCCAGCGATTATGTCCCGCGTAGATTACAATGTATTTAAAAAAATCCTTTGTTATCGTATGCCCACTAGGGCATGCAAAAACCGGGTCGTTTAAAAAACCGGTTTTTTCGGAGTTTTTGTTTACAAAACCGGTGAAACCGGTTAAATCGGTTTTTTCGGGTTTTTTTTAAATTTTTATTAAATGAAAATGAAAATGCTGAAGTCTAATCAAAATATGTAATTTTTACGGATTGAAATAAGCTACAGCCTACAACTACTAACAAACAATACAAAAAGTTTATTTTCTTTATACATAAAATAGAATAATAATCATAAAGCTTTAGAATTAGGAAAATAACATATTCTTTAAAACTTAAGGTAAGAACCTAACATACAAAATAAGGAACATTTGGTAGAACAGGTATACAAAGGTCTAAAATCACAGAATATTAAATAATAATTAACTGTCATAAAATACGAAGAGGCAAAATCAACAGCACGTAAAATGAGATCAAAATAATGTTTAAATATCGCATAAAATAGAAGTCTTATTCCTAATAAACCTAAACAAAATAAATCAGTCATTCTTACAGGTAGTCAAAATAAAAATTAAATAATTAATTAAATTCAAAATTAAAATTACAAAGTTAAATCGAATTCCTATTTTTTTCATTGATAGAATGATCGTAAGGATACAACAAGTGCATCAAGAGAGTCATCATTATGAGCACTACGGATTTTACTCACTCACTCGCTTGTATCTAAAAACACACAGACTAAAAAAGCACAGACTAAAAACGCACAGACTAAAAACACACAGATTAAAAATGACGGCAGCGTGGGTGGGCTTTTTATCGTCATAAAACGTTATTTAGATTCATTCACGCAGTTGATAGAACACGCCAACGTGCTGAAATCTAGCAGCTGATTACCAGTAAGTATCCAGGAGTAGCATAGGCTATATTTTATATTATGAAGTTCCCAAGGGAACGGGAGAAATGAGAGCAAAACCGCGTGCGGGAACTAGGGAATTAAAATTAAAAATCAAAATCAAAATTAAAATTTATAAACAAACAAGCAAACTCAATAAAACAAACAAACTCTTCCGCTTTTTAATATAAGTAACTAATACCAATAAATGTTTAAAGACGACCTTTAATGTTATGGTACGGTTACGATTATACCGATAATTCTGCCGTGCTTATTATAACCGCCGTATCCTACATTTTTGAAAGAGAAAGAAAGAAAGAAAGAAAAAACATTTAATGAACACACAAAATGAAAACAAAATAGTAAATTACAGTCATTAAAAAAAATAAAATAAGTACATAGATAAGGACAACACTTGAGGCTCGGACGCCAAACACGTTATTGAGTTAGTTACATATTCGGAATCGCCGTATCGAGATCTATAACTTTGTCTTTGATAGTTTAAAAAAAAATGCTTGTATCATACATTTTAGATTTTATACAAAAGTAACTACACAAAAAAAATATTTTCTTAATATCTTAGCCGCAAGTGCTGGATACTGCTATAGCCTTCTCAAGCCCCAGATTATTAATCATGTAGTGCTTAACATAACCGCGGTATCTGTTAACGCTGCTCTAATACAAACAAAGGGAAACAGTTTTCTTGCGAATTACGGCATGAAAGCCATCAGTTCGATACAGCGCGAATATCCCCGATGCACTACAGAAGCGAGGCAGCCCCAATATCATCCTGAAGATGTTGTTATACTGGACTCGCAGGACATCCAGTGATGTTTTGAAAGTATTTCTTGCTGCGAGGCACAAGAATTATACTACCGAGAAAAGATATGACTGTTTGTTTGTTTACATTGAATAGGCTCCGGGAGTACTAGTCCGATTTAAAAAATAATTTCGCGATAACAAAGATACATTATCCAGGAGTAACATAGGCTATATTTTATTATGAAGTTCCCAAGGGAACGGGAGAAATTAGAGCAAAACGCGTGCGGGAACTAGGGAATAAAAATAAAAATAAATAGGAACTAATCTCAACGTCCTGTACACGTTTGGCAGTGATAAATTTAATATTTTGTTTGGGAAAATCAAAGTTTTATTAAATCAGACATAGGAGAAACGTAACCGAAAAAACCGAAAAATCCGGTTTTGTTATCCTAAAAAACCCGGGTTTCAAATCAGTCGGTTATCCGGTTTTTACGGTTATCCGGGTATCCGGTTTGCATGCCCTAATGCCCACGTCATAGGATCATCGTTGTAGTATGCGTTGATCCGTCAGTAAGTCAGGACAAAAATAAGCCTTTATAAATATAGATACATTTAAAAAACAGCGTATTTAATTAGTCGATAAAAGGAAACCAGACAATAAATGAATTACCTTTGCATAACAATCGCCGTAGCGTTGGTTTGCTCATCATACTAGGAGAGGGTCTTCCCACCAAAAACCCTTCGTTTTCACCTCTGAACGCCAGTAACGAAGGCATCGAGAACTGCAAATGTATGATATTTGATGACATTATATGACCTTGCCAACCGAATGTACGCTGGTGCTGCTAAGTTGAGGTATCCTATAAAGTATAGGATGCATTTACTAGGCAAGCGTGTTCCATCTTAGTCCGCATCTACACTTACAAATAGGTGGGATTGCGGATAAACGCAACCCTATTAAAATAAAAAAGTATGTATGTTTGTTTGTTGAACAAGTCATATGTATATATTCTTGAAAAGAAGACACATGTGTTTGGTCAAATATTTTTGGCATTAAAATATTTCCAGCGCAGACTTGTGCACAATAATAATGATGTCCTATGCGTATAGCCAATCTCCTTAGAGTTTTACTGCCGCCGACATAGCCTAGGACTCCTTGTGTTGAACAGCAACAGCTAGTTTTTAAATAGAATTGCTAAATCACGTGACTAATGTCAAGTACCATTTGCGTTAGTGATAAATGTAAGCAATATGTTTGTCAATTGTGCTCCCAATTATTATTTTAAAGCATAATCTCTGATGTGTTATTTATTTTGTGAAATAATTTAGCGGGTCAACGTGCTTAGACAATAGTCCGATGACTAACAGATGGGTATTTTAGATATAGGTATTCCTTTTGAGTATGTATTTTAATTTAAATATCTGTCTGTCTGAAAAGTCTTTACCTGAGTATACTTATGACGTGTATAACGCGATGCGTTGAGATGACATGCATGTGAGGAAAAGATTGTTTGATGAGGAAAGCCAAAAAAATTATTGATGGACTGTGTAAAAGATGTAATGTTTTAAAAAGGTGTGAGTATGGAAGAGACGTCTGAAAGAGAAAAATGGAAGAGGATGACGTATTGCGCCGACCTCCAAATTATAGGAGCAGGCCAGGAAGTTGATGAAGATCATGATTTATAACGCTCAATAACCATCAGATGACAGAAATGGGAATGATTTCAATGGAAAATATTATTTGCTGAGATAAGAAAAAGAAACAGTCCTTACCCCTAATTCTTAAACGGGCTGTGGCAAAGTAGTTTGAACTCTATCAGCTTGTAATAAAGTTGAAAATCAATTAATATCTTGTTCTTACTATATCTACCACTTCAGGATTATTTTTTCATTAAGTCATAGTTTTTACTCGTTACTAATTGTATTTTCTTTTCCAGCCGGCAGTGGGCCCCCTGGGGCCGGGGGCCATCAGCAAAATCCACAAGTCAGACCGGAAGATCGGCCATCGTCGTGTCGGCGAAGGTGGCGAGATCACATACAAGAAGATTCAGTCGTCACAGATTATGGGATCTATACAGCTTGGTGAGTACTGTTTGTTAAATGCAGAACAGGGGTTTACGAACGTTTTTGGCTCCAGATACCCCCTTTAAGTTTGCAAAAGACGGTTCCAGTCCTCCGTCCTATTTCTCGTTAAAAAAAATAAAAAGCTCTTGTGGGGTTTTTTTAAGAGAGTAACAAATGATAACAATGTCTTTTTAATATAAAATATGACGCTACACCGCGTCTCGTGCGGGTTTACATGAACAAGTAAATTGAGACAGTTTAGAAGCTCGCGCGCGCCGACAAGCTTGCACGAGACTGTCAGTTAACCACCATTAAGTTACTAGAAACGCTGATGTAGAAGATACAATTCAGATAACCCAATATGTAAATATTATTGATTACACCATTTGGTCTGCAGCATGAGATTAGCTAGTGGTCACCGTTGGTCCCTACTGTCAAAACGGCAAATTTTACGCTGTTCTTAGATTTGAGCTTATCAACGCGAGTTGCCTTTTTAGTTAGCCTAATTAGGCCGTAAACCGTAGAAGCGGTCGTAGCCCAATGGCTAGGGCTTCGGACTTGCCACCCATTGTATCTTGGACTGCCACTGAAAAGGCCTCTGGCCTGATCTGTCACCACGGGACTTACTAGTGTCTCCGCGGATGACCTTATGACCCATTTGTACTACCGACGTGAAGCCACTCGTAACACAAGCATTTTAGTTTAGCACGAGGGGTTGACAAGAGTAGTAGTGTGGAATCTGCAAGTAATTTTATTAAAAAAAATATGAAAAATGCTTTTAGGGCAATCATACATATTGGACCGTTAGCACTGACAAAACCAGTCTAACAGACGCTCCTGAAACGCCGCTTCTAGCTGCTCTTGGTTTTCTAGTATAGGTATGTCTAAGACACTGTTGTAATATCTGAGATCTTATCTTAATCTTATAACACGCATTCTGAGGCACGGATATTAATCTTTCAACCAGTATCTCATTCAGCCAGAGCAGGCAATATATATATTTCTTTGAAGCTTACTTGCAGAGTTTCTCATTCTACTAGTATTCTTGTTAACCCCCCGTGCTAAATGCTTGTGTTACGAGTGGGTTAATGTCGTTAGTGCAATGGGTGGGGATCGAACCGACGACCACGAGATCACAAGTCCGATGGCCTAAGCTATTGGGCTACGGCCGCATTGTATGGTCGTACAAGAAGATTTATCCCGGCGCGGGATTTTGGTCAATGTTCTTTGATAATGCCGCCGAAACTGCTATAGGTTAACTATTAGTTTGTTGTCTACACCTTGTATTAGACACTTTTCGATTGATCCTCACTCACCAGAGTTCGCTGTCGGGTTTGACAAAAAAGTTTAATAACCTTCAAGTGATCAATAACGTCAATTTATTGGCTACATAAAGGAGCTATTGCTTCCGTGCGATAAAGACTATTCAAATAAGATTAATGGTCCGCCATTATGACCCGTGCCAATAACTGGAGGATACTTCGCATTCATGCCTGATTTTTTGTAATGAAAATGTTTGATGATCGCACTTAGTGTTGCGGGTTTATTTGAGTGAAGGTTTATTAAGGAAACTAAAATAATTGTTAATTTACTTCTAAATTTTTCATAATTATTAATTGGATTGCGCTGTAATTTAGCTCCTAGATAGTTATTATGATACACATCCTCTTTGAAAGGATTTTCCATAATTCACCATCTAAGTGGATGAAACGGGGGTCCAAAAGCTTGTACGAAGAAACCGCGGGTAAAAAACAGTTAATAATAAATAAAATAGATTTCTATATGATTGAGAAAATTGTTAATCCAGCAGACAGAGATGACATCATCGAAATCTTGAGAGATAATAAAGGCACTGGCCAAGATATCATGGTCAAAGGGTTAACTGTACCTTGGTTGTAAAAGTATCTGCTCGGCCGCAAACGGTAGCGAATGGGATTAGCGACACCCTTATTTCGTTGACATAAAGGTTCTTCCTACCGCCTGAAGCCGATTTAAGTTTTTAGGGACTCCCTAAGCGTCATAACTGAATTAAGCGAATTCTGAGGAATGATCCTTTCTAGACCAGGATGCTAATCATGTAACGATAGGACTATGAGTTCGATATTTTCTGTGTCATTGTAACTGTATTATTTAAGGTACATTAACTTCATAAATTGACATATTTAATTTTTTTTTGCATGCATAGTAAACGCTGAATAACGAAGACATTTTTCATCAAAGCAATAGTAACATCGTTCGGTGATTAGCCTCTAGGTGTTTAAACTTATAAATGCGATCCAATTAAATAAGTAATTCGGTTGATAGTGTTAATTCAGAAGCACATTCAATTATTCTGTTTAGCAATGTCTTTTGCTGCCAAAGAGCATCCAATTTCCTGCATCCAATTTAGCTCTTGCACCGTTACTGGAAAAGCTTTTACGACTTGGCACTTTTGCAGTAATTGTAATTGAGCAATTAGTCTATTTTAGTATTTGATGGATTATTTTATGTTGTGAATAACGTATTTAGCATGAATGTGGATGGCTACAGAGTGAGAGGAAGACCAAGACAAAGAGATGATGGATGGATTGTGTAAAAGACGATAAGGCTAGAAAGAAGGTGACTCGTCAAATTATGTCAATAGAAACAGTTTGTTCTCGACAGTTCATCAGATCATCTATAACTATCGTATAACAGGTAACGGGCAGCAGCGTTTCCCAGTGTCACACTTCATCATTACAACTGCGGTCACCAACCAGCATGCGTGGTGACAATGCAAAACCCTACATCGGGTGGAGGCCCATGTTCAGCAGTGGACGTTATACGAGCTGATATATATATACTGCGCTGGGCTCAAATGGATTTGGGATAAGAACTGGAGGTTGATGATTATTTTGATGTTTTATTTATTTTTGTATTATATTTGTATTGTATTTTTGTTTTAATAAATATAATTATAATATTTTGATATCCGGGTTGTTAAACTGATGAGCGTAAAGATATATTATAAAAAAAACAGCTCCCACGTCCACGTAAGATTTGTATGTGGGAATTTTGGTAATGTTGTATTTGAATTATTGTAGTAGTAAATAGCAGATTAAGTAGTAGATAAGTAGCATTTATTCTTCAGCTAGAAAATATATGCTATGACTATTTAGAGCAGGGTTTTCCAAACTACGGCCCGCCAGTATCATCAAACTGGCCTGTGACAATGTTTTATTGTTGTTACTATTGCTAGAAATACGACTATAAATAAGGGCAGAAAAAATTAATCTGTTTTGGCCCATGAAGCATACTAAAAATATAATTATGGCTCTAAGGCTTCATAGTTTGGAGACCCCAGATTTAGAGGAAGGTTGGTGGTGTTCCTCTTCATACAATAAAGGTCTTCATTGCCGGGCGAGGTGGTGGAGGTGGTGTGTCCGGGTGCCGACGGACATTTGTTGATATTCAGAACTTGTGTCTGTTCGAATTGGCATGCAAACTTGTATTGCGCGATACAGGTTAGTTTGGATGCTAGGTGCTAGATGGCGCTAGTTATCTTGTGATTTTTTTATTTGCAATTGCGTAACTCCTGTTCCCGTGGGAACTTCATAATAAGATATAGCCTATGCTAACTGGAGATAGTGTAGCTTCCCAACGGTGTAAGAATTTTTCAAATCCGTCAAGTAGTTTCGAAACCTATTCAATTCAAACAAACTAACACACAATTAAATCTTTCCTCTTTATTTTATACTAGCGACCCGCCCCGGCTCCGCACGGGTACAATGCTGATGTATTATACATATAAACCTTCCTCTTGAATCCTTCTATCTATTAAAAAAACCGCATCAAAATCCGTTGCGTAGTTTTAAAGATTTAAGCATACATAGGGACATATGGATATAGGGACAGAGAAAGCGACTTTGTTTTATACTATGTAGTGAAGTATATATGACACTGCAATTCCGCGTAAGTGACAGTTGCCTATAACACGTAATCTTATCCGTCAAGATATATTTTAGTTACTTGTGTTCTGAAGGGTGTAATATCAATTTACTACATTTGATTTTCAACCTTATAAGCTAATGTTACAAAATTGAGATTAATAAAATTCGACCACCGACAGGATTCGAACTTGCATCTAAGGTTTAGCCCCTAATGCCTTAACCAATTAGGCTACGGTGGCACAGTCGGTCATCGTAATTTATTAAGGCGGAAACATATTGTTAAAACGCGACGCGACCTGACGAAACGCGACGCGTGTTGAGTCGAATCAAATGTATTGACCATGTATTACCAGAATCATAATATGAACACCCGACGCGACATCGCGTCGGGTGTTCATAGTGTGATTCTGGTCTATAGAAAACAATACATTTGATTCGACTCAACACTCGTCGCGTGGCGTCTTAACAATATGTTTCCGCCTTTATTCTCTCTGTAACACGTCTCTAAGGCGGACGTTAGTGCCATCTATCGGTAATGATCCGCATTACTTCGACCAATAAGCAAATGATACATAGCTAATGTCACTTATGCGGCATTTCAGTATTACCGACGATATACTGACTGCGAAGAACTTGGATAATACGCTAATCCTCCGATCGATCTCTCTCGTATAGGAACGTGTGTGCATTGAATCCATTAACTGGCTTCAGGTCCACCTGTCAGTGCGAGCTTACACAAATAGTGGTTCAATTCCGCTAAAACTGCGATATCTTCGGTTACAGTGTAATATTTTATTTACTTGTGTTTACCGTTATGTCCGCTGCTGAACATGGGTCTCCTCGCGGGACGAGGTTTCTGCCATAATCACCACGCTTGGTAGGCGGGTTGGTGACCGCAGTATGATGTTGTCACATACAAGGAAACGCTGTTGCCCGTTCCCTGGTATGCGATTGTTATAGATGACTAGCTTCCCGCGCGCGGTTTCACCCGCGTAACTCCCGTTCCCGTGGGAAATTCATAATAAAATATAGCCTATGTTCTTTCTCAGGCTCTAGACTATATCTGTACCAAATTTCATTTAAATCGCTTCAGTAGTTAAGGCGTGATTGCGTAACAGACAGACAGACAGGCAGAGTTACTTTCACATTTATAATATTAGTAAGGAATAGTATTTTTGTCCGTCGTGGGGATCGAATCCACGACCTCCAAGATTTTAAGCGACAAATACAGCTACGCTACGGAAGTTATCCCACGGGATAACTTGTGCAATACATAGTTAAAATTAGCTTACGTACAGTCAACAGAAGAGATATGTTTGCACATTGTGAACCACATTTGAATTTTATAAGTACACGTTTATGAGAAGAGATTACGATTAGGTTTTTTTTTTTAAAGATTACTAGCTGAGTTTTTACAGTCTTCTAGTATTTTTGTTAACCCCTCGTGCTAAGCTAAAATGCTTGTGTTACGAGTGGGTTCACGTCGGTAGTGCAATGGGTGGGGTTCGAACCATCGACCAAAAGATCACAAGTCCGACGCCCTAGCTATTGGGCTACAGCCGCTTCATGTGTACTTGTATACAGCTAGCAGTGAATTCTTCACTCATAAATAATTACCGGCTTTCCTACTGCCAATGTCAGTACATAAACATATTTATTTACATTATAATACATAGCACACAGGTATTACGCGAGTAAGTTAACAATAACACACAAATAAAAACGCTTCACGAAGCGTTTTTATTAAATTAGCAGAATCGGAGCCCAAATGAACGTCGATTCGTGTTAGCAGAATTATTGTTTGTCATGAGACTAATTGTATAGGGAATGGTTGGACAGGGCTTTGATTTGATAGGACATTGTAATGCGATGGCTACTACCTAGACTTTTACTGGGAGGCCCGCGAACTGTAAAGAAGAGCCGCAGTTGCTTAAAACTCCCCTAAAATACTTTAAAGTCATAATCCCTCAATCTCATCGTCAGCGACCGCCCGAGGTCCAAGCCCCACAGGGGACGCCCTCTTGCGCAGGTTGCTTAGTTTGTAGTTTTTAAACCATTTATAAAGGCTAGAGCTCTGCTTGCCATTATGCCCGATGAAGTAGCAAAATCCTCGTGGCCTAACTACGTAAGTCCGGCCCAAAACATAAAATAAAACAGAGACATTATTGTATAAGGAATGGTTGGACAGAGCTTTGAGAGGACATATTTCGATGGCTGCTATATAGACTTTTATAAAAATTGCATTTTTTACGGAATAAAATAGCACTTTTATTTGACTTTATTAAGTTTCTTTTTGGATATAAAAGCAACGGCACGAAGGGGCTATGGCGCTTGAAACCCAAACTTACTCGTCGGCACGGCTCCATGTATATCACTTTAGCTGCGCCCCGCGGTTTTACCCGCGTCATTATGCTCCAGGTAGTCGGAGAGTGTTTTGTAGCGTATATGTTAATCCAGCGTATAACCTATCCCGGTGCTAAATTTCAGCTAAATCCATTCAGAAGTTTTTGCGTGAAAGAGTAACAAACATCCATCCATACTTAAAAACTTTTGTATTTATAATATTAGTAGGAAGTAGGATAGTAGATAAGATTAGAAATAGGAAGTAGGTATGGCAAAAGCGTCTAAAAGCACGGAAATTAGTTTTGGATGATATACTTATGAAACTCCTTATAAATACTGCATCGTCAAGTCGACCAAGGAGATAGATTGACACCGTTAGTATCAAATAATGTAAATAAATATAAACTTTCGCGTATCATACAATTATAATACATAGCACACAGGTATTAACGCGACAAAATTACCTTTTTATATTACCCGACGTTTCGATCAAGTTACATTGATCGTGGTCGCGGGCAGACCCGCGACCACGATCAATGTAACTTACTCGCGTAATACCTGTGTGCTATGTATTATAATGTAAATAAATATGTTTATGTACTGACATTGGCAGTAGGAAAGCCGGTAATTCTTTATGGGTGAAGAATTCACTGCTAGCTGTATACAAGTACACATTAAGCGGCTGTAGCCCAATAGCTAGGGCGTCGGACTTGTGATCTTTTGGTCGATGGTTCGAACCCCACCCATTGCACTACCGACTTGAACCCACTCGTAACACAAGCATTTTAGCTTAGCACGAGGGGTTAACAAAAATACTAGAAGACTGTAAAAACTCAGCTAGTAATCTTTAAAAAAAAAAACCTAATCGTAATCTCTTCTCATAAACGTGTACTTATAAAATTCAAATGTGGTTCACAATGTGCAAACATATCTCTTCTGTTGACTGTACGTAAGCTAATTTTAACTATGTATTGCACAAGCTAGGTACGTCCCACGGGTTTGTTTACAGTAATACGTCAAGAAGTGATCTAATAGCGTAGGATAGTGTTTACGTTTGTTTGTTGTTCAGTGTTAAGGTTATTCTTGTTTATGTCGATTCGGAAATGTTCCACTTTGGTTGAACCCACTTGGGTCGTGCGCGTTCATTGAGCGTGTAAACGATTTTATTTTACGGTGGTCGCTGATGTTGTTGTTGAGGGAATTTTAGTTGGTAGGAGTGTTTTGTGCAACTGTTTGCGGGCCTCTCGTACTACGGGTCTACGAGGGCATCAGAAAGTTGTTTGAAAACGTAAGTTGGGGTAAGGGGCAACGTGTGGACGATGCTAAATAGCGAGCGCTGAGGTCTCGACTCCATCACCTGCTACCCTTACCATCGTCTGCATGTGACATACGGTCGAGGTACGGGCACGCCCAATGTGGGGTCAGCCCGAAATATTAAGTTGGAGTAAAAATAAATTTTATTTGGACTCGTTTTTATTTGCCGATGCGATGAAAGGATGTGGTTTTATATCTATACTAGCGACCCGCCGCGGTTTCGCACAAAAATAATTTACACAAAAACTTTTGGCAGGATTATGTTTGTATAGACAACCCTTGCGATATAAGGTGGAACGATGATGAGTTTGTTTGTCCGATATGAAAACATATTATTTGCTTAGTGCGAAAGTTTCAAGATATAAAGAATAGCGGCCTCGTAATGTCCCTTGTCTTAAGATTATATCGATAGTAAAAGCATCCTCTAGCGAAGGTAATCAACAACCATGACTCATGGTAGAAATGAGAGGAATATCTTGTTGAATGATGTGTCTACGTAATACTGCAGGTGAGAATAAAAATTATATATATCAAATAATATCAATAGACGGTGTCATACTAGTTTTACCCACGTGGCCTCTGGTTCCCGTGGGTAACTTCATAATTTATTATAGTCTATGTCAGTGGTTTTCAATCTTTTTGATTTAGCGAATTTGCAGCATTCTGGCGACCCCTTGTGCCGTAGACAAATAAATAATTTATATGACAATGTAAATGTTCTCCATGCTTCCGACCTAATCCTAGCCCGCGCTGGTCGATGCTAATTATATATATAACTGGCTTCCCGCGCGCGGTTTCACCCGCAAAGCTCCCGTTCCCGTGGAAACTTCATTATTAAATAGAGCCTATATTACTCAAGAATAATTAAGCATCCTTATGGTGAAAGAATTATTAAAATCCGTTCAGTAGTTTTTGAGTTTATTCATTACAAACATACACACAAAAATACAAATCGTTCCTCTTTATAATATGTATTAGTATAGTTATGCGACTATCACATGCCATAACAACTGTGTAAACTTTATTTAATTATATTATCCTTGAAATGTAAACTAATATTATATTAGTCAAGATTTGTTTTCATTTTTGTCATTATCGATCGACGAATCGATCGTCCTTTTAGTCAAATACAATGGTATCATTGTATTTGACTAAAATGATTCGTCTACATTATCAATAAACGTTATCATTTCCTCTGTAATAAGCCGCGAGAGTTTTGAAACTACGTCGTAAGTTGACAAAACTTTTTGCTGGCTACCCTCCCGGTCTGGCTTTGCGACCCCCCTGAGAGTCGCGACCCATAGATTGAAAAACACTGGTCTATTTCATCGGGGAATAGGTACACTCCCAACGGTGTAAGAATTTAGATGTTGACAGCATCCTCTAGCGATGGCAATCAACAACCATGACTCATGGTAGAAATAAGAGGAATATCTTGTTGAATGATGTGTCTACGTAATGCTGCAGGTGAGAATAAAAACGATATGTATAAATAGACCACTTATGAATAGAGGTCTCCGAGTAAACGTGGTTCTATTAATAGATTATTGAATTCAATATCGAACTTTTATGTAACCGTTGTGGGTTTCCGCCTTAAAATATGAGAAAAAGTAAGAATGAAAAATGACACAAATATTTTTTTTTTTGAATTTTTGTTATGTTGGTTATATGCATACAAGGTTTCCTCACGCGGTTCACCCGTAGGAACTTCATAATTTAATATAGCCTTCAGCGATAAATATCGATCTAGTAGTAGTTCCTGAGATAAGCGCGTTCAAACAAACTAACTAATTCTTTAGCTTTATATAGCGACCCGCCCCGGCTTCGCACGGGTGCAATGCTGATGTATCATACATATAAACCTTCCTCTTGAATCACTCTATCTTTTGAAAAAAAACCGCATCAAAATCCGTTGCGAAGTAGTTTTAAAGATTTAAGCATACATAGGGATATAGGGACAAAGAAAGCGACTTTGTATTATACTATATAGTGGTATAGACTAGCTGTCCTGCGCCGTTTTACTCGCGTAGATCCCGTTCCCGTGGAAACCTTGACTTAAATATAGCATTTGACACTCACAAACAATGTGAGTTTCTATTGGTAAAAGAATTTGCAAAATCGATTTAGGAGATACAGAGATTAACCTCTTTTTAAAATTATAGACTTAGTTATTTAGTATTTTGTAAGTATAGATTTGTAAGGAATACCTATGTTTTTTTTTTATTATTAATATCATCACCATCATCATCATCATCATCATCAGCCCTTTGTAGTACACTGCTGTAAATAGGCCTCCCCCATCGATTTCCAGCGGGAACGATCGCTAGCGGCCTGTAATTAATATGCCACATATTATTGTGATAACTTGTCTGGTTCCTTATAAATGCGTCCATGATTCATCGACAGCGGCGTTGTTATTATATTAATTAATATTATGTGTGTAATTAGTCACTCATTGCTGTTTACACGTGAGTGCTTTTGTTATGCGGTTGTTACGACCTTTTAGAACTGTGCCACTGCTGTAAATATGTCGCCGGTGATACTGCAATACTACGTAAATGTCAATCTATAGTATCATTATAGAGTTAATTTATACAGCTGGAAATGAGTAAAATTCTTTAAAACACAATTAAAAATAACATTTCAAGAAAAAGAAAAGATTTTCCCGATTTACATCGAAACGGAGATTTATTTTTAGAAACGGAGTCTTGCATTCCTGCTTGAAGAAACCTCCGTAGCGTAGCGGTAATTGGCTCGCTTTAAATCTCGAAGGTCGTGGGTTCGATCCCCACACGGGACAATAAATCTGTGTTTAAATTCTAAGATTTCTTTCCGGGTCTGGTTGGTTGGGGGACTACCCTCCGTGCCTCGGAAAGCACGTTAAGCCTTTGGTCCCGATTGTTATAACTATATCGTTGTGTGTTACAACATAATACTGCGGTCACCAACCCGCCTGCCAAGCGTGGTGACTATGGCAAAACCCTCCCTCGGGGGGAGGCCCACCGATGATAGTGATGATAATATGAAATGATTTAATTTGGATGTAACAGCATTTGAGTCTCGGCTCATTTGAATTTTCTGATCTCGCTAGATTGAGCTGGTAAACTCAGTGTACCTACTCCCTAGCCACGATTAGAGGGTAGAAGAGTATTAAAAGAATCCCCAGATTTTTTTAAAGTAATGGGAATGTACCTTTGAATGACTAGATTGACCGGACTAATCTATATTATAAAGAGGTAAAGTTTGTCAGTTTGTGACGTTGTAGTGTGTGGGTAATCTCTTAATCTACTGAACCGATTTTGAAAATTCTTTTACCAATAGAAAGCCACGTAATTTGTGAGTGTCATAGGCTATATTTTAAGTTAAAGTTTCCACGGGAACGGGACCTAGGCGGGTGAAACCGCGTGGGACAGATAGTAGAAAATATAAAGCTTAGTTTTTAGTTAAATATGGCAAAAATGATGATGATACCATGATGTCTATCCAATCCAAATAATCATCATCATTTCAGCCGTAGGATGTCCACTGCTAGACATCACCAGATCTCCAGTTGTTGCGGTTAGAAGCGGCCTGCATCCACCGTGATCCCGCGGCCTTAACCACATCATCCGTCTAAATAATATGACTCAAGAATTTCAACCATTTCTTCTCAGTAAAATACATTCATTGATTTGAGTTGTTATACTTTTACTGTAGTAGTTTCCCGATAAGATGACTCATGGAGCAAGTGACACGAAGTTGTTGTCTAAATTGGTGATATTTGGTATGAGTAATACGACGATTGTTGGTAAACTTGTTTGTTTGGCCGAGTTGTGAAGAGGATCGTATGGAATTAATATGATTTCTGTAAGGATCTGATTGTAGATGGGCCGGGTTGCTCATGCGTACCCGGCCCCCGCGAGCGGCGGATCGAAGGAGTGTCCGGGGGGTTTTAGTGGTGTAGGGTCCTATCCTCGTGGTATACGCTGCAGCGGCGTTGGGAAGGAGTAAAGGCATTAACGTCGGAAAAAAACGGTCTGTTTTTAGATACATACATTCACGCCTCTTTCCCATAGGGGTAGACAGAGACCGCTTTCTTCCACTTGCTACGATCTTCACATAGGTACCACTTTCGCCTCTCCTTCATTCATTAATTTCCTCAGGCAGGACCTTAAGAACGTCCACGATTTTGCGTGGTACGTTTTCCTTGGTCTTATCCTTCTGACACTTTCGTTCACATTCGCCCTATAAATTCTACATGTTAGTTTCCTGGGAAGTTAGTAAAAATAATATACTTTGGCTACTTTATACAGGTGACATACTAGTCATCGAGGCGCGATCCGAAGGGGGGAGGGGTCACAGAGGACATGGTAACCCCTGACAACCGGCCCCTGATGGAACACTTAGATTTTACTCAAAGATTTTCTTGTCCAGCATGGGGATCGAACACATGACCTCCGAGACTTAGACGACTCAGTGGTTTTGTTATTTAACATGATTAAGTAATATACGGCAATGGTTTAACTTAGAAATGTTATACTGCTACTGCTCAATGGACCAGAAGATTACCTAATTTTTGAATAAAAGAAACACAACTCAAATTATGCTAATACTGCTCATGGTAAATTACAAGTGTACATTGAACAATTGAGGCGTGTACTATCCACAATTACTGTGGACTGAAGCGATAAAATTAACACATTATTCTATAATGTACAAATTGTATGAAATCTTTAAAAAATATTGGTATTTTATAATTAAATACTTTTCGGTCTGGTTAACGTAACAAAAATACTTTTGTCTACACCACAGCGCTTGAATAATCAAGTCGCATAGATTTATCTTTTCAAGGTTTTTTTTGGAGTTTGATCCCACCCACATTTCGGCCGCTGCAACTCCTGTAAACTAGTATCAATAGTGGCACACACTGGAAATAGTAATGAGCACCGAGGCTCAACCAAGTCTCGAGAAAAAGTTAAACTGCTTTAGGAACCCGCAACGAATTTAATCAGAAAGACATTAGGATGAGTAAGAAAATCATATGTTTTCACTTCCTACTTGTCTTTCATGGATATTGGAGATTGCTTTTATAATGAAGTGAATGAGTGAACCGTCGAAGATTATTTGGAGAGATGTTTTTTTCCGGGGGCATGTGTTTTGGACACGACCTGTACAACGTGGCGATTCGAGAGCCGCAGACTCGGTGTCATCACTATGGCTGCTCCGATGATACGGCGCAGCACACGGTGGTCTATCTAGCGGGGGCGGCGGTGAAGAGCTCGCTGCCATGGTAGGATCCGACCTGTAGCTGCCGGTCATTGTCTCAAAGATGGTCGAAAGTAAGAGGTCAAGGGATGCGGTGGATTTCTTCTGCGGAAGGGTAATGTCCCAGAAGGAGGCCGGAGCAGGCTCGAGAGAATGATCCCTCCTCCCCTCGCTTGGCTGAAAGCGCACACCACATCATCCAGACATCATCATTTGATTCAGTTCAGAATTAAGAAAGTTTAAACATATATGGTATATACATAATAAGACCTAAGATCGACTGTTTTTACTGTAGTACGATCAACCATATGACATACATAAAATATACATGTTGAATCACGTTTCGTATAGTCAATCAAATGATAAATAAATATTTCTCAGATTATTATACAACAGCACTGACTTTGTGCGTTTGTGGCACGCATTGGTAGACTGGACTGTAAAATGGACTAAAACCGCACTTTTTATTATACAAGTTGATAGCTGCCGGGATCGACAAGTCGATAATGATCGACCGGTTGGCTACCCCTGGTATATCGTCCATAATACTGTAATACCCCGTAAGTGACGATAGCTGATAAGGGTCAAAATCCAATAGAGCAAATTGTTATTTGTCATTTAAAACAAACAAAATATTTTTTGACTCACGAAATTAAACGTTATGAGCAACTTCTGTTACTTACGTGGGTTTCAAATACCAACGACGATATGGTAAGCTTCATCCTCCATAGTTAATAAATTGATTTTAATCCATGCGAAAAACCGAGACGCCAATATTTTCCCTAAAATTTTCTACTCAACGTTACCAGACCATATATACCGTTCATTTTAGATGCCTTCTGTTAATATGCAGGATGGCATTATTTATGCCAAAGGTTCAGGCTTTTAGCCCACATTTTGTTTCGTATACGGACATGTAATATATTTAAACGTAGGCTTTCCGTCCGCTTGGGGAAGCTTACGGAAATAAACCTCGTTTTTACGTACTATGTAGAAGATTTTCATCTACACAGGGTTATGTAAAACCCGGTAGGTATGTCCGTGTGAGACTGTGGCAGGTGGTGCTAAAACTACAGAGTATTTCAATCTAGATCCCTTAACGTTTAATAAGTTGGTTGGGTGAATAATCATCATCAGCCTGTAGTACAACCACTGCTGAACATGAGCCTTCTTTGGAGTTAGGGTTTTGCCATGATCACTACTCTTGGCAGGCGGGTCGATGACCACAGTATTATGTAGTAACGCAATAAAACGCTGCTGTCAGTTCCCTAGTATAAGTTTGATATATATGATGTTATAAAAATCGGGACCAATGGCTTAAGGTGCTTTCCGCGGCACGGAGGGAAGATATCTTTGTGTAAAGTCTTAGAATTTACACAAAGATATCTTGTCCGGCGAGGAGATTGAACCCACGAGCACCGATACTTAAAGCGCGACACTTGTCGCTTGCCAATACCATAGAGTTATTCCAGCTTCAGAAATAAATCCAACGTTGGTAATACCCGACCTAAGCCTTGGTCCATCCAAATCGCACAGGGGGTGCCCTCTTGAGCACGTTTGTTCACTCTTCGTTTGTAGTGTTGAAACCATTTAATAAGCCTGGAGCCCAGCTCGTTTTTATTCCCGGTGAAGTAGCACAAGCCTTGTGGCTGACTATATATGTCCGTCCAAAAATGACAAGTTACATGCAATTATATTCTTGTTGTATATAAAGCCATAGAGTATCAATGCAAGCGGCCGTAGCCCAATGGTTAGGGCGTCGGACTCCGGTTCAAACCCACCCATTGCACCACCTACGTGAACCCACTCGTAGCACAAGCATTTAAGCTCAGCACGAGTGGTTAACAAGAATACTAGTAGAGTTCAAAAAATGCTTGTAATCTTTAAAAACAGAATGATATGTTTTAAATCCAATCATTATGTCGTTTTATAAATGGGCACAGACCCTCTCCTCATCATCCTCTAGAGTCAGTTGTTACTTAAAATTAATTTACTTTTACTGTTTACTTATTATCTTACATCTATCTACATCTAACTAAATAAAAAATGATGTAAACTAAAGGAAAAAACTAACAAAAGAGCTACTTCCTGTCACATAGGAAGTTGATACACCGGCAAGGTCGTCTTATCGTGCAATGTCAAGCACGCCGCGAATTTACACCCGCCATTTTGTTTTTAAAATATGACCTTCCAAGTAACATGGTTAGGTTCAAGGGGACCATCGAAATAAAAATAAAGTTGATTATCTACATAGTCTTCGAAAATTTTAAGGTACTTATATTTGTAACTAGATTCCTGTAAACATTATCACCCGTGTATCTCCCGTTCCCGTAGGAACTTCATAATAAAATATAGCCTATAGCTATAACCTTCCGCGATCAATGGTCTATCTGATTTTTTCCAGTACAACGGCGGTATTCAGTCGAGCGTGTGAGACCTATCATTTATCTAAGACTGTATTAAAGAAGTATATGTAGTAAGTATGCAATGTGGCATACATTGCATACCGAAAATGATCAATTTGGTAAAAACTCGCCGTCAAATCAAATATTTAAAGCTACACCGATTGGATTTGTGCTTCAGTTTCGATGTGTATTTAATATTGAACGAACAAAATCTATTTTTGATACCGCAGCCGACCATTCAACAAAAACTTGTGCAGTGAATCCGTTATAGTTTCATTCAGTTGTAAAAAAGAATTCGGTTTGCCATTTTGGCAAATAGACAGTTGTTGTGCTAATGTTTAAAACACTTTATTAAATTACCACCTTCAACCATTCTATAATAATGAAATTTTTACCAAATTGTATCATTTTCGGTATGCAATGTGGCATTTATTTGATACAGTCTTAGAAAAATGATAGATCTCACACGCTCGAGTAAATACCGCCGTTGTACTAGAAAAATGCGGCAAATAATACTACACCGAAATCGGCGTACCCGAGCCAATCTTGCTGCAACCTCTATGCGAACTATACGTATCGTGGGAATCGAACTCAGATCATCATGTCTTAGAAGCCAACGGCGCAGTCATATCCTTATCCTCGTAAACTATTTAATAAACCATCTTTCTAGATACTTTTATATTGTATTTATAGTTTTATCTATGATTTACTAGCATATATCGCATTCCCATGGGAACCTCTTAAAACAAAGGCCTATTCATGGATAATTTAGGTATCCAATGGTGAGAGAGATTTCGAAATTTCAAAATCTTATAAGTAGTAGTAGTACCATGCCGTGTGGTTTCCGACATAGAATAGACCACCCCATATCTTCCCATGGGTATCGTAAGAGGCGACTAAGGGATATACACATGATGGATGGACAGCAGCGTATATCAGCTCAAGGTTACTCACCATCTATCTACGATCAGCAATCCGACCGCCAAGCGTGTTGATTACTGCAGTATCTGGCGTGTCAAAGTCTGTTCAGAGGTTGCCCATGTTTAGTTGTGAACTTAGGCGGGCCGATGAAGTGAGTAGCTAGATCTATTCCCCAAACTCGTTAGTTCCGCGAAACAAAATTTCCAGTCGCATTTTTCCCCACTCGTCGATATTCGAGAAATTACGCGAACAGAAAAAGAAACGAGTGGGGAAAAATGCGACTGGAAATTTTGTTTCGCGGAACTAACGAGTTTGGGGAATAGATCTAGCTACTCGATGAAGTAAGTAAAAAGATTTGTACAGGACATTATCTTTTTTTTTTTATTATCCCCGAACATCAAAACTTTACCTCTTTATAATATTGGTATAGATAACATCTGAATATTATGTTCATATTATTTTACTACAACCATTAAAACCTTGGTAATAATAGTTTGTTTTTTTCACTCCTTAATGACGATTCAGGGTCAAAATGGCAGAATCCTTACGTTTCAAGTTATTATTGTCGTTGTTAATTACTATAAATAAAATAATAATAAACCATTAGAATTCTATCTGGTCTTTAGAATCTTGCAATAAAAACTGATGTTAATTGATTTAGGTATTTTTTCTTGACTTTAACACATTCTCGGTACTATAAATCGTTGTGTTATCAGCTCGTTAACGTCCACTGCTGAACTTAGGCCATCTCATTAACAGACCTTGGCTTGCCAAGGCCTTTGATGGATATTGTCGTAATCATCATGCTTGGCAGACGGATAGGTGATCGCAGTAAGATTAGACGCAGTAACTTTGAGCGGATAGATACTGCTGCCCATCCATCAGTAATATAACCCTTAGTCGCCTCTTACTTCTTCAAGGAAGATATGGGATGGTCTGTTCGATGCCCAAAAACCACACGGAGCGACGTTTAAAGTTGGTAAAATCTACTACACTAAAATTCACAGTGCATAAAAGCATAAAAATCATGACATTCGTTGCATGAAGTGGTTTTGAATTCAAAATGTACTATCGATGTACTTAATTATTATTTTTGTTTCTTACAGGCATCCAACACGCAATCGGAGGCCTTGCATCGAAACCGGAACGTGATCTGCTAATGCAAGACTTCATGACAGTGGAGACAACAAACTTCCCGCACGAGGGATCGAACCACACGCCCGCCCACCACTACTCAGAGTTCAAGTTTAAAACTTACGCCCCAATCGCATTTAGATACTTTAGAGATCTTTTTGGCATTCAACCAGATGATTTTTTGGTAAGTTTTGCAGTTGGATATCTAATTTTATTTTTTCAATCCCGATAAAAAAATACGGCTCGACAGACCACTTGAGTTTACCCAAATTTCATCATCTCCAAGGTAAAAATGGTACAGATAAATTTTAAAGAAACTAGTTTCACATTTGTACCCTCGTATCACACGGTTCCCGTAGGAACTTCATAATTAAATATAGCCTCTAGGCTTTAAAAGGCTATCACTCAAGATTTTTTCAAATCGGACTAGTAATTCCTAATGTTTACGTGTCCAAGCAAACCAACAAACAAAGTCGTGAGCTTTATATATTAGTATAGATATAGCCTATGTTACTTCTGGATAATGTATTCTAATGTTGATATTTTTTTTCAAATCAGTCCAGTAGTTTCACAGCCTATTCAATGCAAATAAACAATGAAATCTTTCGTCTTTATAATGAATCTAACTAATATTATAAATACGAAGGTTTGTATGTATGGATATATGTATGTTTGTTACTCTTTCACGCAAAAACTACTGAATGGATTTGGCTGAAATCTATTTTAAAATAAGCATACAGTCGTATATGGATATACTTAATATATATATTTATATGATTGTTTTGCCTCTTCTTCATAACCCACTTAAGAGTTTTTGAACCACGTCTTATATAAGGTAAAATTAAACATAATAAAGGTAATAAATATTTATGTAAGTAAAATAAATGAATAGAACATGAGTTTTGAAAACTGCGTCGAATCTTAATGCAAGCGCACTTGCACAACGTACTTGCAAAATGGCGATTTCGGGATAAACGCGGTAAACACATTTTTGTGCAAGTACGGCGATTCCCGTTAAATAAAAAACACGTTTCTCAAAAAATATATATGATTTTAATTTTTTTGGAATTTTTTGAATTTTCACTTTATTGCGAAAATTACATTTCAGGACCCTATCGAGAATCTATAGATTAGGGTCCTGAAATGCTATTTTCGCAAAAAAGTGAAAATTGCAAAAATGTCGATTACTGTAAGCACAATTAGCAGGGAAGAATAGGATGCCGTCGGGGGGCCGGATTGCTAATGCGTACCCGGTCTTCGCCAGCGGCGAATAGAAGGAGTGTCCGGGGGCTTTTAGTGGTAGTAGGGTCCTCTCCTCGTGGTATGAGTTTAGCATACTACGCTATGGAGAGGGCGAGCCCCACATATCCCGCCGCCAGCGCGCGAATATGCTGCAGCGGCGGTGGGAATGCGTAAATGCATTTCTCCCCGGACAACAAACAAAAGAGCAGAATAGGATGCAACAAAAGGCATTATTATGTTATTGTTTAGCTGCTCCGCGCAGTTTCACACGCTTTAAAATATAGCCCACTAGCTGCGCCCCACGGTTTTACCCGCGTTACTCTGCTCCAGTGGGTCGGAGCGTGATTTTTTGTAGCCTATATGTTAATCCAGCTTATAAACTATACCGGGGCACAGTTTCAGCTAAATCCATATAGTAGTTTTTGCGTGAAAGAGTAACAAACATAAATACATCCACACACAAACTTTCGCATTTTTAATAAGTATAATTACTTAATGAATTTGGCTGAAAGTTTGCATGGGGATAGTTTATAAGCTAGATTAAAATATAGGCTACAAAAAAGCACTCTCCAGCCCACTGAAGCAGAGTAACGCGAGTAAAACTGCGGTGCCCAGCTAGTAATATTAAATTTCCATATCATAATGTATCTTCTTGACCTTTTTGGCAACAAACGTTATTATTTGTGTAAGTGGCTCTTTTATTATTTTAGTACGGCCATAAGAAAAGTGTAATAGATTTATTTGTGTCTGAAACTATGTTGAGCATCGAAACTTTTGTTGCGCGTGTAGGCAGGTTTTATTAGGTCAAATGTTAGAAAGTCAAAGTTGTACCACTTTTAAAAATGTTGGCACTTTTTAGAGTTAAAGAATTTTTTTCGGACGGACATTACATAGTTAGCCATGAGGCTATTGCTACTTCACCATACAGGCGAACAGAGCTTCAGCCTTAATAAATGGTTTGAAAACACCAACTTGCGCAAGAGGGCGTCCCCTGTGGGGCTTGGACCTCGGCTCTGGGTGGTCGCTGGCGATGAGATTCAAGGATTTTGACTTTTAGTATTTTAGGGGAGTTTCGTGCAACTGTCGCTGTACTTTACAGTTCGCGGGCCTTTCGGACTACGGGTCTACGACGGCATCGGGTGGTTCTTTGCAAATTAACAGTCGGTAGGACGAGGGGGACTTTTTAGAGAAGTAAGACAAGTAGAAAGAATAAAATGTATTTATTTTGAAAATACACAATAATGAAAGACACCTCGTTCATTATTGTGTATTTTCAAAATAAATACATTTGACTCTTGACGAAGTGTGACATTCTTTTACATAGACAGTCGACTGTGGGTTTAGAGGTGTCCGAAGTTCCGTGACATCACATTTCAAAATCTGATATATATCTAAGTACTATTTTCCCTTGCGCGTTTCACCCGCGTAACTCAAGAGGAGTTACGCGGGGCTGTTAGGAACTTCATAATAAAATATAACCTTCCTCGATAAATGGTCTAACTAACACTGAAATAATTTTTCAATTCGGACCAGATGTTCCTGAGATACCTATTGATTCCTGAGTTACCAATAAGGCAATTGAGCATTTCTCAACCTTAAACAACATATTGAGTTCAGATGAAGCAACATATTTGTACTTTTGTATGTTTGTTTCGAATAAACACAAAAACTACGGGACAGATTTCGATAATTCTTTCACCATTAGAATGCTACATTATCCCTGACTCACGTAGGCTGACTATTGTTTACGAGAAATTTGCACCCGTGCGAAGGCGGGCATGGGCCGATAGTTCTGTTAAAATAAGGACGTTATTTTATTTTTATTCATCCGTTTATTTTCAGATGTCAATGTGCAGCGCCCCATTACGCGAGCTAAGCAATCCCGGCGCGTCCGGGAGCATCTTCTACTTGACCATGGACGACGAGTTCATCATCAAGACGGTACAGCACAAGGAAGGAGAGTTCCTTCAGAAACTACTACCTGGATACTACTTGAACCTCGATCAGGTAAAATATTCAGGCCAATTCCTAGCATTTGCATTTTGATGTGATGACGGATTTTTTCGGCTGTCTTTACTTGGAAAAGTTGGACATAAATGGTTGGCATTCAGCGGAAAATGGAAAAGGCAAGATAAAGATTGTCTTGGAATAATTAAAGTTTGATGTAACCGAAATAAACTGATTAAAATTAAGAATACTATTAAATATCTCACTTTGTGTGTACACACATCACACATCATAATTCATCATCATCAGCTCCTATAACGTCCACTGCTGAACCTACTCCTGAGGAAGGGTATATGCCATAGACACCACGCTTTGCAGGCGGGTTGGTGACCGCATTATTATGTTGTACCTCACAAGGAAACGCTGCTGCCCGTTCCTTGATATACGATTATTATAGATGATGTTTTAAAAAACGGGACCTAGTAGTACCTCAACCAACCAGACCCGGAAAAAAATCTTAGAATTTACACAAAGATTTCCTGTCCGGCGTGGGGACCTCCGAGATTTAGAGCGAGCTAAATACCGCTATCCTACGGGATTGTCATCATTATATTAAATATTAAACTCGTCATCATATGTTAAACGATATGTGAAAGATAAATTATGGAAAAAAGCTTATTATAACATTTCTGATTATGTCAATGGGAAACAAAAAAGCTTGGGAATGATTTGCTCTGAAACAATACTGCTCTTGCCAGTTCTTCTCAGAGTTGTCACGTCCAGAACTGGTGGTAGTAAAAGAAAAAGAACGCATCATAAGAACATGATTTAAAATATTTTAAATGTTCTATATGAATGAAGAATTATTGACTTGACTTGATTAATAAAACATTATTTTATTTCCAGAACCCACGCACGCTTCTACCTAAGTTCTTCGGTTTGTATTGCTACCAATGCAACAGTAAGAATGTAAGGCTGGTCGCTATGAACAACATACTGCCTTCATCAGTCAAGTTGCACCAGAAATATGATCTGAAAGGGTCCACCTATAAGAGGAAGGTATGTGGGATCATTGATATATATATATATTATAAATAATTTTAGTCTATATTATTATAAATTGGCATACAAGCAATGCTGCACCTAGGCCTCCTTAAAGTGTAGTCAAAGTTAACAATTTTGTTAAGGGTGGTTAGTACATCTATTGTATTGGCACTGGTTGTTCTATTATTTGGACTCCTATGCATATGCCCGGTGAAGTAGCGCGAAGTAGCCTCGTGGCGGACATACATAAATTTACGGACGGATACATAAACGTCCGTCGTAAATTCGTTTTCATAAAAAAAATATGTTATTCCATTATGTATTTTGTCATGATTCGAAACATGACATATAAAATTGTCAGTAGAAAAATGAAAATTTTAATTTAAATAACAGTTTGTATTTGTGTACAGCAGCAAAAACTCGGGTTTTGTTTAGTGGCTGTCAGGTTTGTTAGGCCCATTGTTCACACTTTAAGTATTTATCGATGAATATGTCGGAATATGGCATTTTGAACTGTTATACTAAAATAATTGTTTATTTTGCAAATACCAAGACAATTGCAAGACCAAAACATTTCTATGTTTTTGACCCAATGATTACTTAACATAGGTCTGTTATTGCCACTTACTTTCGCAAAATAAATAATCTCTTAATATATCAGATAAGAAATTCCACTTGCCGACAATTTCTCCGTTAAACACCTGAAGTGCGAACGTTGTGCCTTAAGCACGTATTCTCGCCATCAAGCAAAAAAACTATTGGATTGTATAATGCAATGGCGTAGTATATAAATGTGACAGAAAATATAATCTTGTAATTCTGTCACAGGCCAACAAATCGGAACGCAACAAGTCGTCCCCCACCTACAAAGACCTAGATTTTATGGAACATCACACTGAGGGTCTGTTCCTGGAGGCGGACACCTACACCGCGCTCATCAAGACCATGCAACGAGACTGCAGAGTGCTGGAGAGCTTTAAGGTATAAATTCTATTTTTCCTGTAATTATAATGTAAGTGATTGATCTATACTAATATTATAAGAGAAGAGAGAGAAAGATTTGATTGTCTGTTTGTATTGAATAGGCTCCGAAAGTACTGGACCGATTTGAAAAATTATTTCACCATTGGAAAGGTACACTATCCCCGGATGACATAGGCTATATTTACGTTTGAAGTTTCTACGGGAACTGGAGTTACGCGGGTAAAACCGCGCGCGGGAAGCTAGTTTGTTATAATTACCAATCGATTGGTAACATTAATAGGATTTTTTATCGATTTGCAATAGGTTTATAAAATATCATCATTTACTTCTTTACAGATCATGGATTATTCACTTCTAGTCGGCATTCATAATTTAGATGAGGCCCAACGTGAGAAGACTGAAGCTCGCAAACGTACGGACTCGGGTCAGAGCGACGATGAAGACGGCGAGCCTAAGAAGGGGCTCAATAGGACTCGGTAAGAATAATACTTAAGTTAACGATTTAAATAAAATATTTAATTAAAGTTTTAATGTTATGATTGTTGTAAACGTTAAATAAATACGTAAGGAAATCATTTATTCAGCTCTGTTCCCCTTATGTCCATAAAAAAACAAGGAATTTGTTGGGTATTATTTCAATAAATATTGCTACAATTGTTATTAATTTGTGTGATTCAACCAGCTAATAGTTACAGAGTTTTATTCAATACTGAGGAAATAAAATAAAATGATCGTATTTCCCGCCAAAACCGGCAAATAAAATTTATACCATAGACTTGTTATCCCGTGCTCAGCTAAATGCTTGTGTTACGAATCGAACCGGCGCCTACATGATCACAAGTCCGACGCACCTAACCATTGTGACGTTGTTTTTGATTGTATGATTTAAATTTGTGTGTGCGTCCGTAAAGTTGAACGGACGTGTACGTACTCCATACAAAATCGTTGTTTTCTATGGACATTAGCGGAATAAGTGTGAATAGTGCAAAAAATGGAAATATAAAACTAATGTTTTAGTATAAAAATCAGTAGCGGAAGGGTTTTGTTATGGATAGGGATACCATAATGATTGTACAGTGTCCGTGAATTGTGTGTTTGTAAAGTCCCCCGCGATACAGGGATTTAATTCCCTAGTGCGGGAGACATCTCTTTAGAACAAATAAAAAAAAAGCAATATCAATCGTGGTGACTATGGCAAAATCCCTCAATCAGGAGGAAGTCCACACATTATATGGGCTGGTGATGATCATGTTCATTCATTAGTATTAGTATAGACACAATACACAATAGTACAAGTACAGAAGATTCATTCCGCAAAATAAATTAAAGAAATAGGGACTTTTGTTGCGATACAATTAAGTTCAATTAACATTGCTCGGCGATACATTACCTGCAAGTGCTGCACCTGCTTAACTGCAGTAACTGTAAGTTCCAGAATGTTCACGAACTTTCAGGAATCACTGCTCGCTTGTGATTGCCTACTAGATTAGCCTCACGGCCGGGGCCGGGATTAGGGTAATTCCGGCCCGGGATACAGGCCTGGTATAGATTAGAATAGATCCGCTACTGATAATATACTAGAAAAAATAGTTATGACGGATAATGTCATTATTATTTTTATGTGAACAAGGTCTAATATTTGAATTGTCCTATAAAGTTTATCAGAGGAATACATTTTAATTTTGACGAAATTTAAATTTACTCCTCTAATAATTTTATCTGTTGATTGAGAATTAGCCCTTGTATTTTTTTTATATTTCTATTATTTTGTACATCAATGCTATTAAAACTACGATTTGATAAAAGAAAAAAATATTAATTATTTGTGTGGTTATTAAATTAGGCATGTTTTCAAAACAAAATATATTTTATTGTTTTAAATCTAAATCTCAATGTGTTTTTTAAAATTATTGATGTTGTGATTTTTTTTTATTTATATAATATTCAAAAGACTAAAGAATAAACTTAAACAAGCTATGCTGTTTTATATTTGTTTACTTGATCATGTTACCGTGGGAATGTAATAATTAAATATAGCCTTTGTTAATTAGGATAATGTAACATTTTAATAGTAAAAGAACTATCAAAATATACTAAAGAGTAGATTTAACAAACCTACATACAAAAAACAAACACTTAATGTAATATTAGAATAGATTTATCGCAATGTTAAATTTAATTTATATCTTTCTTATATCACAGTCTCAATAGTAATATGAAATAAGTCAAAATTTACCAATAAATAAATTTTGCAATTTGTAATTATTTTTTCCGATTTCTGCCTTCTGGTATCAATATAGGCAGAAAGTCTGATAGGCTGATGATGATAAATAGGCGTCTAAAATCTATATGGAGATATCGAGATACACATAATTTAGCATAAAATATGATTTATAAGAATTTAATCATAAATAGTCAAGGCATAATCTTTGTTTAAGTTTATTAAAATTACATTATTTTAGCCACGACACCATTGAATTTTAATTTCTCCACCATTTTTCTTTATTTCTGCGGTGGCGGTTTACGTTTGTATTATACCAATTACAGATCCGAACGGCGGGAGGAATTCAACGCGCAAGTCAAAAGGACCCAGTACGATTTGTTATATGTTTTGAATGTTTTATGTTTGAATTTGTTGAGAGTTATCTAACACTGGTTTTTGAGGGCGGGGATGATGTTGGTTTGGTGGGTGGTCGATTTTTTTGGGAATTTAAAATGATTTTTTTATTATAAAATAAGCTGTTTTCAAATTATATTACATATCTGAATCAGATAGGGTAGTAGTAATTATGTTAGTGAAGAAATTTCTGGCATATTTATTATCAATTTTTGTTGTTTTACCTAATATTAAAAAACATTATTCATTAATCAAGAGCCTATGTTGTCCCACTGCAGGGCAAAGGCCTCCCTTCCCTCCTTCCATTTCTCGCGATGTAATGCAATGAAATGAGTCCAGCTCATCTCGCCATCTTCTTCTGGGCCTGCCGCGTTGACGTTTCCTGCCAGTTGGGCTCCATAGAGTGGTTATTTAAGCCCAGTGCTCCTCCGGCATGCGGCAGATATGGCCATCCGAGTTCCATTTCAATCTTGCAGCTGTGAGGCCATCATCAGCTATTGGCGTTAAAATATATAATACAAGCGCCAAATGTAGTCCATGTAACTCCACGATACATTTGTAGCTGCGGCGAGCTAAGCTTATATTAAGAGTCGATTATAAACATTTATATCATATAAAGCACAATAAATCGACCACCAAACCAAACCACGCCATCTACCATCGAGCATTGTGAACTATAATATTATTAACAAAATAACAGCATTACTGCGACATACTGTTATAACCTGCATGTTTTATAATGTTAACGATGAAGTTTCATTGTCATTTGTGATAGGAAGTGTCCATATTTTAATTTTAAAAAAAACACATATATTCCGTTTGTTATAAATTAAGAAAAAAAAAACCATATATCGACCGTAAAGATGACACTAGATAATATGTACTTTTGTTCGTACCGTTCTTCCGTTCCGTATCAGTTAAATTGTCAATATATATTTTCCGCATGCTCACGTGTAGCTATCTATTCGGTGGGAATTCCGTAATAAAATATAGACTATGGCCTTGGAGGGAAAAAGTTGGAAGGTCTTTGTGAGAGATGACTCGTGAAAGAAAGGTGTGAGTATGGAAAAGACGTCTAAGGAAAAATGTAAGAGAATGATATATTGTGCCGACCCCAAATAAAGGGAGCAGGGCATGATGATGATGATAATGGCCTGGGTAACTTCTGAATACACTTTCTAATGGTAAAAGGTTTTTAAAAATCAATTCTAAGTTTTTTCGATGCATTACAAATATTTCTTCTATATAGATATTAATAAATATGGACACTTTCAACACACACTGGAATGTAAAACTTTAATAGAATTTGCAATAATCTAAAAGCATGAACATACATGTTATTGAATGAATGCATTATGTTAATTATACCACTGATAACTACAATACGAAATTTAAAGTTTGCTTAAAAATTTACAATTATTTTTAATTAATTAAATATTATGACACCTATGGCTTCCGAGACCTAGTGGGTTCGATTCTCATTCGATGCAATTATTTGTGTAAACCATGTAGGTTTTTCTGGGTTACACAAAGTCCGTTTTTACAGTCCCTATAATAGTGTGTTTGACAACCTCCGTAGCGTAGCGGTATTTGGTTCGCTTTAAATCTCGGAGGTCGTGGTCGATCCCTACGCCGGACAAGAAATCTTTGTGTAAATTCTAAGATTTCTTTCCGGGTCTGGTTGGCTGATGGACTACCCTCCGTGCCTCGGAAAGCAAGTTAAGCCGTTGGTCCCGATTGTTATAACATCATCTATAACAAATTTATACCAGGGGACGGGCAGCAGCGTTTCCTTGTATGTTACAACATAATACTGTGGTCACCAACCCGAACGGCCGAAAACCCTCTCTCGGGAGGAGGCCCAAGTTCAGCAGTAGACGTTGTACGATGATGACAGACAGACAAAATAAAATTGTTTTAACAAAGACAAACTTTAAATTTCGTTTTGTATATGGGGTAAGGTTTCCTGTGAAGTGCTGAACGAAATTTTGGATAATAGTAATGATTAAAAAAAATAAAAGAGTGCACGATATTATCCTAAATTTCATCTATTTCTGATTGATCTGTTATTTGTGCGATAATTATTTATAATTAATTATTTATTATATAGATTTAATTTATAACCTTCAATTTGGGTATATACAACCGGTCAATGAGCACACAATCTGGACTATCCAATCTGAATTATTTCTTCTAATACAATCTTTTTAGAAGATTAAAGTCAAAATAAACATATTGACTAATAGTAGAATAAAATAGATACTACTATTTAATTATAGTTTATTTTTATAATTTTTCTACCAACAATTATAGACTTGTTCTTTGCAAAACATCTTGTATTCTATTTCGTTACAAAAAAATATCTTTATGAAGATACAGTTACGAATTTTTCTCATAGTCTCTAAAATTATTATTGCTCTTTTTTTCTTTACGTAGATAATTTCTCAATACCCTTAACGTTACGCCCCCAAAATATAAAATATATACAATCCAAATAAATAAAGCTATTTTTTTTATATATTGTGACCAATGTCGTAAACATTGAATTTATAAATCGTTGCTAATAATAAGTAGGACGATTATCCAACAATATGACTATCGAAACGTAAGATAAAAATCATTGAAAAGGCAGAGGTATGTTCTTCAAAAAATATGTTTCCCTCAAGCAATGATAAATGTCCATGCCCAAATGAGCTCTAGTGCCTTGCAATACAAGATAATCTAAGTTGTGCGAACGGGCTCTAACGCACGTCCGAATAATTTTAATCTTAAATTTTTAAAGCTATTGAAAAAGTATATACGTAGTATTGTACTACCAATAATAATTAATTCGCTGAGTATTAGTAATGGCTAAAATTCCGTTATATAAATACTAAAAACATTGGTCCTTCTATCCTCAAAGTAACCGAGAAAATATATATTTATATCTGTAATATTAATTCCAGGTCTATTAATCGTCAGCGCTTGGTGGCTCATTCTACGGCGATGGAGAGCATACAGGCCGAGAGCGAGCCGATCGACGAAGAGGAAGATGTGCCGTATGTATTGCTGTCTCTTTCTTAAGTAACTGTCACTGTCATGAAATGAAAATTAATTAAAAACTTTTATTGATAATGTAGACGAATCAATCGTACAAATATATAATATAAGTCAAATACAATGATAAAAAGATATAAAGACAAAACAAATCTTGACTAATTGACTAGTTTACATTTCAACAATAATGTAATTAAATAGAATTTACCAATGTTGTTATGGCATGTGATAGTCGCGTATTATAAATACAATCAGAATCAACCAGCGCTGGCTGGGATAAGGTCAGAAGCATAGAACGCGTCGCGAGCCTCGCCTTGCAAGGACGACCGGACCCTATCCTAGCCTCCTACGATGTTTACATGACCGGCCCAGCCGGGACATTTATTTATTTGTGTGAATCACATAATATAGTTGTTCTGAATCTGGATGACCTTTGTGTCCGTTAAACCTCCGCAACACAGGGATTAATTACTGCGGGAATTGTCTTTGAAAAAAACAAAAAAACCTCGCAGAGGCTGTCTTTAGTGTGGTTGGTACTGGCTGGAAATGCTGCCAGCATTCAAATAACGATGTCAAGTATTATAGATTTTAATTAGTAAGCATTTTATAAGTTACTTTTACTTTTAATTGTATATATGTAGGCAAATCCCGTCTTCGGGAGGAGGCCCATTTTCAGCAGTGGACGTTATACGGACTGATGGTGTTGTATTATAATCTCAATTGTTTTTCTCCCCCCAGTCCTGGCGGAATTCCGGCTCGGAACGCGCGCGGCGAGCGTCTTCTTCTTTTCCTCGGTATCATCGACATCCTACAGTCGTATCGGCTCCGGAAGAAACTCGAACACACGTGGAAGAGCATGATACATGATGGCGTTAGTATAAACATTAATATTGGGAAACTGCCTACTCGGTTCTTTTAAAAAATCGTTAGGAAATAGCCGTTAGTTTTCTGACAGTGTTTCGCAGCAACTTATGCCAATGGAAGAATATGAAGATCCTAAATAAATGTAACTATTTTTACGGAATTAGTGTTTGAACTTTCAGCTTAGTTAAGGATAGTGAGAGATCGGGCATGCGACTTCGGACACCTTTCAGTCAAAGTCAGTTTATCTATATTCAGATTTATTCTTTATTCAGAACATTAGACACATTTAAAAATATTTTTTAATTATGTTCTTAAGATGCGTTCTCTTTGTTTCTTTTTCCTGCCGCTAGTTCTGAACGAGGCATCTCTGAGAAGAATGGCAAAAAACTCCGAGAAATACTTTTAAGCGAGAGGGGATAAAAGAGACATCTTAAAAAAAAATAGCATGAATGTCACGGTGTACAGAAGTTACTTTGGTTTTTTTTTCAGGATACCGTGTCAGTGCACAGACCTGGTTTCTACGCTCAACGATTTTTAGATTTCATGGCCAAAACTGTATTTAAGAAAATACCTTCGTGTGAGTATTATCTATTAATAATATTAAAAACTTTAACAATTTTATCTATTACTCAGGTGTTGCACTCAAAGATCAAATGTTGCCATACAAAATGTAGGGTTCTATAAAAATATTTTCTTTCTTCAACTAAAATCCTTTCATTAGTTAAGCTCAAATCATCGCTATTTTCAATAGTAATTGCCGAAATAGTGTCCTTATGATTAATTTTAATATGTTTATAACTATTTATAAGATTATACCAGACGATATGACGTCATTGAAGTAGTAATCCTACGTCATTTGGCGGTTACGACATTTTGATGTAATTTGCTAGAACATCGGAAGACCAATCTTTTCAGCCAACTAGAAAGACACATAGTCTCTTAGAAACCTGCCAAATAATGTAAAATATTAAGAAGTATTTGTGTCTATGCCCGAAGCATAGGCTAGTTGTTTTTTTTTTTGAAATTATTACTCCTAAAACTATGTATCATTTCAGTACTTTGTTATGATTAAAAAAAATACCAAAATTTGGAAAAAAATCCTTTAAATCTGGAAAATCGAAATACCATGGGTGTTATAACGACCAGTAGGAGAACGCCCGTTTTTACTTATTGTCCGGGGGAAATGCATTTACGTATCCCCTCCTCTGAAGCGTTCCCGCGCCGGCAAAGGGATATGTGGGGCTCGCCCTCTCTATAGCGTGGTATGCTAATCATACCACGAGAAGAGTACACTACACCTCTAAAACCCCCCGGACACTCCTTCAATCGCCCGGCACCCGCGGCCAAATTGGCGCTGCGGGCTCTAGTAGAAGAAAGCCCTACTATCTCTTACTTATATCAAAAGGGTATACTTAAGAAAAAAGTTTAATATAAATGTAGTAATATTATATATCGTGGCGTTATAACACCCGGTAGGAGTAAATAGTTTAAGAAAGGCTTTACTAGACCAAGAAAAGAATATGGTATATTTTTGTGATCTAGAAAGCGCTAAAAAAGGTAGGTAGTCTTAGAACTTCAATGGCGAAATAAAAAAATATTAAGTGAACATTAATTCGTATTAATTTTAAATTTAATAAATGAATTCAGTTGTATTTGATAGTTTAATTGTTATTATAATTATTTTATGAATGTACAATGAATTGGTATAATCTTGTAAATATTATGTGTCCTATTGTAGAGACGTTCCTAAGGTTCTTTGGATTGTTGAAACAGATTTAAAATATGGAATAAATCTAGAGCTCAGGAACATAAGGTTGGATGTGACATTATACGTCAGAGACGTTTGTCGTATATGCTTTTATCAAAAACTGGCACTTACAACCAAATGCTTCGGAAGATAATAGTACACCCGTCCTTATGCGTCTGATGTCTAGAAATAAAGACGAGATTTTAACTATTGCCATTTCATATAAATTGTATTTTGAAATGGTCTTCTAGCTTTTCACCTGAGTAGCTCTAGCTTCTATGGGAACTTATATTTATACTTAATATATATAGCAGAAGAGTTAATTTGTTTGCTTAAATGCGCTAATCTCAGAAACTAATATTTCAAATCGGACCTGTGGGTCTGATTAGAAAAAATCTTTCAGTGTTAGGCAGCCCATTTTTCGAGAATGGCTTATAAAATATAGCCTATATTGTATTATGAAGTTCCCACGGGAACAGGAAGTACGCGGGTGAAACCGCGCGCGGGAATCTAGTAATCAAATTTAGTCAGAATAAGTTACTTCTGGATGATGCAGCGTTCTAATGGTGAAATATTTTTAATTCGGTCCAATAGTTTCGGAGCCTATTCAATGCTATATAATCTTTCCTCCTTATAATATTATTATCTATATAATATAAAGCTGAAAAGTATGTTTGTTTCCTTGAGCGCGCTAATTTCAGGAACTACAGGTCCGATTAGAAAAATAGTGTTAGATAGCCCATTTATCAAGAAAGACAATAGGCTATATTTAAAATGAAGTTCCCACGGGAACAGGAGCTACGCGGATGCAACCACGCGTGGAAGCTAGTCAATCGTGATATTTATAATCTCTTGACAAACCTTTTTATTGAGTACTGTTTCAACTTTCTAAGAACTTACAAAGTCTCCAATAGTTATTATGGCTAACATTGTGTTTAATGTGTAAATGTTGTTTCAATCCTTAGGGGACAGCCGACGTTGCGTTGACTTTGAATTAAAACTCCATATGTTAAAATTTCACGTTTTATATAGCGACAACCAAAACTATTAAGTTATTGCTCGTATTATTAAACATTGTTACTCCTTTTCAAAAATAATTATTACTTTACGGGAAAGTTTACCGATTACTAATTTTAAAATTGAGATTAATTAAATTTAGACCAACGTCAGGATACGAACCTGCATCTGAGGTATAGCCCCTAATGCCTTAACCATTTTGCCACGGGGATCGCCAAAACTTTGTAAAAATTACTCCTCCTTATCTCTTTTTGATTTATTTTTTTGCGGGTTCGAAAGTTACTAAATTATTATAAACGTGTTCATTAACACTAGACTGACAGACTTTTAGCACACCTAAAATTAATTCAAACATAATTTAATAGTGTTACCTTAAATAATTAATTTATTATGCATTGTAAATTTTCTTGACATTATTAATCATTGGGTGGTGCAGAGACAAGTGCAGAGCTAAAATATCGTTTATTTGGTAACTTAAATTTTGCCCGGTCTTTGACAGGCCTCAGTGCTCATTGCCACTGTTGTTCCTGGCTTACAGGAGTTGCGAGTGGGTTGGAAAATCGGTAGATATCATACAGTTGACAACTTTTATTATTTTTTATTTTTTATGACATATGGAGTTTTAGTACTAAGTCACAATTAATATTTCGATCCTAATTTGTGTCTTAAATGTTTGTAAATTGGGAAGAATGTTCCAGAAGTTTAACTAAAGAAAAGAGGCTTGTAATGCCTTTTAAAACCGGCGGCCTTGGGTAGTAATTGCCTTTGCATGATATAATAAATGTATTGGCAAAACCATTCAAAATATAACGCCGGCTTCAAATATACGTTATTAGTATATTAGAAATATTTTGGAATAATTAGTTACATTACATTTAATGTAACTTAATAATAGTTAAGGTTTCAGATTAAATTAGCTCTTATATTTAAGCCAGTAAGTTATATGTTTAATTAATTTAATAAACCCGAGGCCGCAAGCATATTAACTATACTACTGCAACTTTTCTGTATAGTGGACCTCCCAGAAATCAAAGGCAATCATCGGAAGTTCAGAACGCTTGTGACTTCATACATAGGTATCGTAGGGATTATAGAGTTATTGTTGTATATATATACGTGTGGAGTGTATGTGTATGGGGGGCGGGTGTTGGTGAAAAAAAACGTTTTTTTAAATAAATAAATAAAAAACGTTTTTTTTGTATAAGCGATTTTATTTTTGTTTCTCACTTTATATATGTGTAATATAGGGTTTATTTCAATTCCTATATCAGGCACCAGTCTCTAACAAAACAGGTTGGACATACATATCCCTGAAATGTAAATACAAAAACTAAAGTTCAATTTATAATTGTAACCTATATATACATATTAATTGAATTGAATATATAGTCAAAATTTCTAAAAAGATTAGTCATCTTTTGAGCAGATATTATAGTGCACAAGTGTGCGGAAACATAGGTGCTCTCTCTATTCCTTATGGACCGTACTCTCGATAAAAGCCTCGTGGCTACGTATGAATACGTATACTTTCATCCAAAAAAAAAAAACTATCGATTGGACCAGTAAGAGGACTTAACGTGCTCTTCGAGGTGCGTGTGAAACACCACTAATTTCCAGACTTCGAACTATATTCTTCATAATAATTATTTAAAAAAAAACTTTTTATACATACAAAAAAAAAATCCAATTTGAATGAAAGAGTATATATTAGTGTTATGTAAATAGCATGATATAATGTAGTAATAATTCGTTTTTACTCGTCTTAGTCTAGAAGAAATGTTGATGGATAGTTAACCAATAAAATAAAATATAAAAATTTGGTATATGTTGAGCATGATCTGTCGAATAATTTACTTCAAATTGTGTTTATATGACCACACAATGTTATATTTAGTGTTATTTTAATTATGTCGTAATATTAAAATTTTGAGTTATGTCTCTTTAGAATAAAGTTATTAGTATAGGTCTGTGTTGAATGTAGTTAATTTGTCAAAGCTAGGTAATGTTTTTTTTTTAATATTTAGGTAGTTTTTATTTAAAAAAATATAACAACACCAATGCCTCAACCCCATTTTGTAGGAGGTAGCTGATTAACATTATTATTCTTTTCAAAATTTTTATTTAATTTATAAATTTTATTTTGGGAGCAATATAATCCGGCATGTAAATTTGACACAATTATTTTATTACAATTTTATTTGTTATTTGTAATTTTGTTTTGACGAATGCATATATATAGCATGATAAACAAAACGTAATCATGCACGATGTTGCCAGCCCTCAAACAGTATTGCCAGCCGAAATAATATCTGTGTTTTTTTTCTATTTCTTTCCCGACAATTGTCCGTTATCGGATTCTCGCGCGGGTTCGTGGAGGTTTAAGTAAGTCCCTAATGGGTCCTGTGGTGCCCCGAAGCATGATGATGTGACATGTCCCCCTTTGTCCTCCATTTCATGACCCTTATGACCCTAAGATTGATGTTTGGATAGTCCTGTATTCATTGTGTAGCGTTGTGGTAAATATGTTGTTATTTGGTATTGGCACTTTTTGTCATAAACTTAAGATATAAGAACGATTTTTTGTGTGTTATATGAAAATGTATTGGGTTATTTTAACTAAATGTTTAATCAATTTAAGGATTGGAGCATTTTTGTACTCGAATCGAATCGTCATTGCGCGTGACAAGTTCCATAAGTGTTTTTTGCAAGGTTTCGGGAAATAACAAAAAAAGTGTTATTTAATTAATAAAATCAAGTTCTGAAAAAATGTTGATGCAATAATATTCTCATTGATTGAAAACTTGATAGATATACAAATATTGCTACACATTGTTATTGGAGAAGATATGTTTATTAAAGTAAAAATATCACGCATCTATATAAAAAAGCACATATGGAATTTGGCACGGGTTATTGGTGAAAACAATATTCAAAATAGATAGATTGAAAAAAAAATTGCTTCGACCACCCCAAGAATATGTATTTTTTTTTGTAATGTATAATAATGTGGGTAATAATGTAAAATGTGTTATTCAATAAAGTAATTTGAAATAATTTCAGTATTAAATTTAAAATTAATGAAATTTGACGAAATCCTGTAGTTTACCTAAAATAAGATTGTTAAGTGCCAGTACGCAATATATTTATAACAACAGCCTAGGTTATATGTTGTGGACCTGTATATTAGACTCCCCAAATCGATGGCTCCTTCTTACGAGCTCACAATCATATATCATATTAAACCTTACGTAGTTAGAGTACCCTTTTTCGAACGATCGCAATACGCAATCTATCTTGGCCTGAGTTGGTTTCTACGCGTCGACTTCATAAATAATAGATTCTTTTTTTATGACAAAAAAAACCGCAGATTTTGAGATGTTATCTGTTGGACTTTATATGTTGATATTAAAAAAAAAACGATGAGTAAATAAGAGCAGTCAGCAAAGAAAAAACTAAAGACTTTTTCTTATTAGTATTATGTTTGTTAAATTTCATTGCCACCGAGTATTTAACAATGCTAGAGCATGCGTCGGTAATACTGCAATACCACGAAGGTAAAAGTTGCTAATAAGGTGTCATTTCATTTGTCAATATTTATTTGTTATTTTAGTCAGTCAGTTATTGTCACTTACGCGGTATTCCACTGTCACCGACGATTGTTTGTTATTTGATTTATTTAAAGTAAGCTTATCAAGTAGGGAAACAGTAAGCAGATCACAAACGAATTATTATTACTTACAACTGTCAAAATGAAAGTACTCGCATAATATTAACGTAATGTCATTGAAATAAGGATCAAAATATGTATCATTATTAATTCGTAAAGTAAATTTCAGACTAAGAGTACAGATAAAGTCTTCTAGAGAAACATTTTTAGATACAGATAAGCTTATAATATCTAAAATTTAACGTGGATTTTTAATCGTATAATTTTTACGGGTAAAAGCTCTAAGGCAGATTGGCTTCTCACTGATATAATGTGTAAAATTATCTGAACAGACGTTAGGAAACCAACTAATGGATGGAAATTGTATTTACGAGTAACTCTTGATTTGTAAATTAATTCGGGGTATTCGTCAGTAATAAAAAGCAACTGCTAGATTGAATATTGAGATCTGAATTGTGTGTATTTCTATAAAGCACGATTCTCTAATCTTACTTCTTTTTTCGATTTCTACTGTCGTTTGGATTTTCAATGACGTGTTTGTGCTCTAAGGCGTCATTTCTAATATTTTTTTTTGTTTTTATTTTTCTACTTATTTTTACTCGAATATATGATATTGTGATGTCGTTTCGCAGGTTTTTTTTAAATAAATTCAATGAAAAAATGTATTTATTGAGTTGTGACGTTATTGCTGCGAGGTCGATATGTTTTTGTTTTTATATAAAAACATGTGAAATGACATCGTTAATTATTAAAAAAAAAAGTTTGTGAACAGGTAATATAGTAATGTGAGTTTTATTAAGCTTAAACAACGAATACTATCAATTTCGGAAGATATTTGCTAAAGCTGTTTCTAAAAAAAGTGCATGTCAATAGGATTGAACAAAAAAAAAAAACTATTTGCCTCGTCAGTAAGATTGTCAATAAATATTGGACACGTATTTTTTTTTACCCGTAAACAAAATGTTACGATGATACAGCACGTTGAAATTTCATGTGACGTCACTTCTTTGTACAATTTTACCAAGGAGTGACGTCACAGCCCTTTGTTATTTTTAATTGATTTGATAAATAATAAAATACGTGTCCAATATTTTTTGGTAATACAACTGACGGAACAAATAGGTTTTTTTTTTCGCCATACCTATAGACAAAACTTATCTCTTTTTTAAATTATTAATTCATTGAAATATGTATTATACTAAATAATAATTATCATAACCTCACATTATTATTCTTATAATACTGTATTCTTCACTGTTAGAATGCTTTTTGAGAAATTTTCATTTTTTTTCGCAAAATTAAGCGAACACACGCTGAATACATTTTGTTTTTAATTTATCAAGCTTATTTTTATTAGTGAGCTGATGTTTTGTCACTTTTATTTTTAATTTAATTTACCTACAAGTTTTAGAGATATTATTGTGGTTTTAATAAGATAAACAATGAACAAAATATAAAAAATAAATAATTATAATTAAATCCCGTAACTCCGGCGACTTTAATTGCATCTGAGACCCGTTATTCTGGGTTCGTGTTTGTCGTAAATCATGGATTTTGAATCGGGGTTTGCTTTGTGTTCATCAATTACTATAACATAAAGTCGTTTCAGAAAAAAAAAGAAAAATACCACAATAATTCTTTAATACTTGCACCTCAAACCAAAAGTGCCATAACTCTAAAATGTATATTTTTGAAAACAGCACTGAAACACTCCCCGTCGAAGAGGAAGAGCATCGCGAAGCCATCCAGACCGCAGGAAGACATTGATACCCCAGGTACGATTATATTGTATTGGTGTTTATATAAGCTAAATGGTCTTGTAGTTTGTTTTTTATTTGCTATCAAATAAATTACCTGCTTTTCGGTAATTGTAAATAAAGTTAAAAGAACATAAATTTTAAACGGGAATAATTTACAATGAATAAAACTGCCCCTGAACGAAGTTGCTCCATTTTTGGGAAAATTCGAGTTAGGGGTAATTTTATTAAATGAAATTTATTCTTGTTTAAAAATGTTCTTTTGGAATAATGGGCAGTTTTGTACAGACATTCTTATAAATGTGTGTGTATAATACAGTACGTATCGTGACGCGCAAAATTGAAAAAAGTGAGACAAAAATCTTGTAAAGTTTTATCTGTAAGAACAAGACCAATTAGCTATATTTGAATGCTCTATCATTTAAAACTAATATTAGTTTATTTATTAACAAATTATAATTTTAATCTTTTAATAGTAGTTTAACCCCAACTTATCCTAACATTGAATGAATCAGTTTTGTTGGTACCTTTATATTATTATACATTTCAGTTTATTTTATCCCCCCTCCCCCTCCCTACCCGGTGAATGTTACCTTCCTAATCGATGTTGTTATTATTCCTTATTTTGATTTCCTTTATGACTTAGAGTTTATTTTCAATTCTTTTCTCGCGTGTTTTTGCCGTGAAAAAAAAAGATTTGTGATGTGTTGTTTCAAATGTGCTAACGGTATTGGTGTTCGTCATGTCGAAAGCATGGTTTGCGACGGGGAGTGAAATAAACTGAAATGTACCTACCCACCCACGAAAAATGATAATTGCATCATTATGATATGCGGACTTTCTTACCCAGGGCGTAACTACATCGGTCGACCGATTAAAGATTACAACCCTGATCTGTTGAGGCAGTCTAGACTATCGCCCAGGTCTTCTTTAAGATCGAGCATGAGCGATTTCACTGACACTACTATATCGACTTGGAATATGAAACATCCAACTATTCAACCAACTGCTGAATATCCTTCCGTTCTCTCTGATCGAATGAAAATCCTAGACAGGGACAGATTGATAGAGAGAAACTTCCCAAGACGTATTGAGTTCGATACGTCCAACTTACCCAGAGGCGACCCTGGACCTTCATTCGCTAACGCAGTATATAGAACCTCTATACAAGATAGAATGGAGTCCCTATCTGATCAGTTAACTAAAGTACTAAGCACAGGTGCAGGCAGTTCACACATTAATGGCAGTCTAGCTGACAGTGGCATACAAACCGACAATACTAGTACTAGCGTACCACAAATATATATAGAAACTAATTACCCAAAGAAAAAGGACGCAGCGGTCGACACTAGAAACGAAAACAATCTACAAGACATACCTTTTATTGATGACGAAGACGACGAGAAATGGAAACGACGATCGAACATTCTAGAGAAACATAAGAGCACTTCTAATATTCCGGAGAGAATCGATGAAGTTAGCAAAGAAAACTCAAATGAGAGACTCTCGAATAGTTTAAATAGAGCAAAATCACCCACTTTTGTTGAAAAATTCAAGAAATTTTTCGCTGATATTGGCTTAGTTAAAACTGATAGCGCTGTTATCGAAAATGATACAGAAAATAATGCTAATGCTAACACAAATACTTTACCAAAAAGCCTTAATTCAAGTTACAGAAGAAGTGCGACACCCAATTTAGATTCGAGAGAAGCTTTAACACTACCCAAAGATATGAGATTCAGAAAGGTGCAGTCAACGCAAAATGTTCACATACGCCTTGAATCACCGGTAATGCAAGATATAGAAGTGCAAGCGAAGAAGAATGTATCAGTAGTCAAATTGAATGGAGAAGACGATGTTAACACAAAAGATCAAATGACAAATACAAATGATCGTATCGCAACAGAAACTAAAGACCAAATAACACATACAACTACAGAATCACAAACTGAAGTATTTATTAAAGAGATAGTTTATGTTAAAAGTTTAGAGAAATCTGAAATCTATACTGGCAAAGAAGGTGGCAGTACTATTATATTCGTACCGCCCGCCGATTGAAGAATCGATCATTATTGTATGGAGAAATATCGATGAAATTAATTTCTGATGATGCTTTTGTCAGTTGTGTATTGAATTTTCGAACATTATGTTAAAGTATCGATAGTTAAGTAAATGTTTGTTTTCGATTTAAATTGTCTAGTTTATAATTGTAGGGATGTCATAAATGATATTGATCATTATTTAGATTACTAGACTATATATTCATTGCTTGTTGAAACTATGATGTAAATGCCAAAATTATTATAATAATCGATTATTAAATAGTAGTTATTGATTTATATACTCGTGTGATTAATGTTTGTTACCAATGGTGCCTATGCTATAATTATATTTCGCACTTTGCTATTACGTGGCTTTATTTTTATGTAAGATTTTTTCATATACTACAAATAACCTCTTCAGGCCTTTATTACTAAAATTAAAGATTTATAATATGGGTATACCAGGCTTTGCTGTAGTTCCGTCTAATATTAATATCACAAATTAACTTTGACAATATTAATTAGATTTACGCCAGTACCCTCATATTTATGACCAGTTCTTTGCCTAAGTAATTACTTGACAATGTGTGTCTTTGTAGTGATACTAAGTATCCACAAGTAGTATCTCCGCAGAGGTCACACTTGACTATAGTATCACCAAATTGAGAAGGATATTCTGAAAAAAATAAGTAATGCTTTATTTTTTTTATAAAGACGAGGGTTAATCTTAATATAAACTTTAAATACGCACATATTTTTTTAACACGTATGTGAATACTACATTTGTCATATACTATACAAAAATATATATACGATACGCAGACAAAAGCTATAGTTTCATATCTAGACATCAGCAGCATAAGGACGGATTTACTATTATACTTCTGAAGCATTTGGTCGTAAGTGCCAGTTCACGATGAAGGCACATACGACGAATGTTTCTGACGTATAATGGCACATCCGACCTTATGCTTCTGAGCTCTAGATAAATAGATATATTGGCATTATATATTAGTAATTTATTAAGACTATTATTTATTTAATTATCGATAACTTGTCAACAAAGAAAAAAATTACAGATTATTAAGACAAATTCAATAATTGTTATTAATCTGTTATATACTTAAAAATATCACAATTCATTATTCAGTTCGGTCATTTGTTCATAAGATTGAATGGATATTTTCTATTTATATTGAACGTGTTATTTGTATTTGTCGTTTATCAAATGTGACATAACTGTTTTATTATTTGAATATGGATTTATAATTACAGTCAAAATCGTTTATAGCGCCTGAAAATACCTCCAGATTTCAATTGTCACCACCAATAGTCTGGTTTGAGCTTTCCTCGCCTTTATTCCCCGGGAAATATACATATAGAGTAAGTGACAGTATTGCTATTAAGGTATAATTTCATCTGTCAAGATATATTTTCGTTATATATGTTTTAAAGAGCATTAAATCAATTTGCTACATTGGATTTTCAACCTTATTAGCTATTGTTGTATCACCGAAGATATAATATTATTATATGAAAGGTTTCAAAATTTGGTCGTAATTAATGGTACGTTGTTTAATCGTAGTAATAATAAACGATTTTAACTGTAATATTGAATATATTACCCGTCTTAAATCAACAAAACATTTTTAGTCGATTCGACTCGATCTATTCGTTTGTCATTCGAGTCAAATAATCGATATGTAACAATCGAATGTAATCGATTTGCCTACTCGATGTTATAGTCCTAAATGTTACCTACACTAATTCCAGTGTATTTGTTATGATATAGTTTTTAATATATACAGTATTTAAGTGTTTGTGTGTATGGGTTATTTTTGAGGTTGTAAGCAGATTCTTGTGGATGGAAACAATTTTTTTCCTTGACTGTACCGTTATACTATGTATTTTGGAAACTGCATTAGTGGTAATTGAGGAGTGTGTGATCCAGTACCATAGCTAGTCCTTGGTGGGTCCCATATCCAATCTAGGTGTAGAGGCCTTCTAGCATACACTTTTAGGGCTCTTGTAGGTAGGTAGCGAGGAGCGTAGATAGCTACGCTCTTAGTCTGATCTAAATCCAATATGTACTTAGAAGTTTTACAGAAATAACAAAAGAAAACTAAGAAGGCATTCCTGGAATTTCATGATTTTCAAAGATTCAAATGAATAACTTCCGTAAAAATGGTTACATTTGTTTGGAATCATCATATTTGTTCCCCAACCGTGCAGTGCGTGACGTGGCGACTACTAAGAAACACTGCCAAAAAAACTCAGTGGAACCCTCTTACGTATTTCAAAATATTTATTAAACCTACTTACAACATTCTTTATTTTAAATTTAAATTGGAGTGATTTATTTTGTCAAGCATTTTTGTCACAAAGATTATCTGAAACTTTATAATAAGCCCTGCTGCATAATTTGGCTTTAATAGTTGCTTTAAACTTATTTCTTGGATTGGCTATTGATCCGATAAAGGTTTAGGCTTTTTATTATAGAAATAACTGGCGACCCGCCCCGGTTTCGCAGCGGTACAATGCTGATGTATTATACATAATAAACCATCATCTCGAATCACTATCTATTAAAAAACCCGCATCAAAAACCTAGTCATACAAAGGGACAGACAGACAGCGGGAAGCGACTTGTTTTTATACTATTTAGTGATATTATTATTTTTATATTTACGTCACGATCACAATTACGTGTTTAAAGAAAATTTTCAAAAAAAATCCTTAGTTTTTCATTTTATACTCCTGTGTAGTGCAGTTTTCGAAATTAATTCAATTTCATGAATAAGTCGTGTGAAATGAGATTAATGTATGGATTATTATTTATAAATAAAGTAATGTAGGTATATTTTTTTTATTATTAATCAATTCAAAATGGTGTCTGTTTTTTTTTCATTTGGATTTTTATTTACATTTTCTGTCACTTTTTTAATAAAAGTGGAAAGTTGTCTTTGGTTTATGAATTATGGTTTAAATATTGCCGTAGGTATATTATTTTAATTTATTATCAATGAATTCACAAAATATTGGACTGATTTTTTAAAATATATTAGTAGGTACCTAACCTATATATGCATTTTCTTATTATTTTATATGATTTTCGTTTGATTTTCACAATTGAGTCTTCCATTTTAATATGTAGGTATTATAGTTTGGCCGTAACCGCCGTACCGCGCCTTAGGACAGTGCGGCGAGGCGGGGGCCGGCGAACAACGAGCGTGAGTTTATATAACATCGATTGACTGACGGTACTTCTGATACTACCCCCGTCTCGCCCCGCTCATACCTAAGGCGGTACAGCAGTTTCGGTCAAGCTAAACAGTTTTTTTTTGATTATCTTATAAAAGCAAGGTTTTGTAATTATGAATAAAAATGTTATTTGACAAATAAATGTCTACCACGACCAGGGTTAATACAATTTTGAATCATTGCTATCTAAATTTATAATTTTAATTTGCAAAACAAAGATTTTGTTGATAAACCCTTGTATGATAATAAAAATAACGGCGTATTTTGCAGAAATTTGCTTGCAAACCAAATATATCAACTCAATATTATATACTTATTTCTTTATATATGTTTATATCCTAGATATAATACCACATTCCCATAAAGTATTAAAATCGTCACAATATTATTAAAATTCACACTTTTCAATAGATTTTTTTAATAACATGTCCATTAAATTTGTAATAAATATGTGTTTTTGTTTTTGTTTACTGTACATCATAAATATGGTTAAGAAAGAATCAGATGGTCTGATATAGAAACAGAAATTATACAATTTGTTTGTCTTTTAAACACTTTTTGCGGGTCTTTCAAAATGGTTAAATCATATTTTAGGATTTGGCTTTACACAGGGCAAGTTTTTTTTTTATGTTTGACATATGTAGTTAGCTATGATGCTTTTGCTACTGAACCGGGCGTAAACTCGAGCAGAGCTCCAGCCTAGATAAATCGTTTGAAAACTACAAACTAAGCAACCTGCGCAAGAGGGCGTCCCCTGTGGGGATTAAACCTCGGCTTAGGGCGGTCGCTGGCGGGGAGATTGAGGGATTTTCTTTTAGTTTTTTATTGATTTTTTTTTCTTTACACTTCGGATTATCAAAAGCATCGGAATGGAGGGCACGCTTGCGCATGTCGAGTATGACCAATATTAGTGTTCAAAAGTTTAAACAACTTTATAATTATACTCATGATATTCAATGATTTGGTTTGTGGGTTGTCTTATTATTCAGTTGTTTTTTTATTCAGATAGTTCCATTACCTTATTTCAGTCCACAGCTGGGCTTAGGTCCCCCCCCCCACAATTCACCCCACAGCTAGCCTTATCCTCCCCCATTATTTACCCCACAGCTGGGCTTAGCCCCCTATTATTTACCCCACAACATTAGGGAACCGATTGCCTTCAACATGTAGTCTAATTTATTATTATAGAAAAATTGTTAAATACGAGTATTAAAAGATGCCAATCCTGCTAAATGATTATACTTTTTTGAAATACTTAAGTATTTGCATTATTAGAGGTTATAGTTGGTATATTAGTAGCATCCGGTATACGTTTAATATTAAAGTGTGGTAGAATATTAAGTATATTGTACATGGCTTGTGTTTTACCAAAATTGTATGTATATAATATGGTAATAAATGAATTTTGTTGGTTGGTATGTTTCGTTTTATTTATTGAACCATAGGGTATATTTAGGGTTGCTAGTTTACGCGATACTAATATGTAGTTTAGTATGATATAATGTTTAGTAAACTGTGTAATACCGAAAAGTCTTTTTCATGATTAGAATTTCGAACTATCCGATGTGTTTCGAACCTTCGCATTATTCCATGAACAACTTTTTTTTTCGGTGAGCCACGAGGTCTTTGCTACTTCACCGGACATAAAGGCGAGCAGAGCTCCAGCCTAAATAAGTGGTATGCGAAGGTTTTAGACCACGCTGGGTATATTAAGGAGCTACCCTATAATTAAATTAGGGGCACTGGTGACCTGTAACACAGGTATTCATTATGAATAACCTACAGTCTCTCACAGCGGTTGAAAAAATGTATGTAATTTTTGTGTACTATTTCTAAGTCATACCACTGTGAAGAGAAATAAATAAAATGATTATTATTATTATTAAATTATAATAAAAAACGATGTTATTTTATAATGCTGACTAGAAAAATAGTTCCATGAATAACTTTTATAGTAAAGACACACGGTAGTGTTAAAGCCAAGCTTACAACCCATACAATATAATACATAAATTAAGTAGGTACTTTTAAATTTAGTAGGAATTGCCAAATTGTATATTACATTTTCCTTGTCTATGGACAAGGCATCCTCTAAACCGAGTGAACAAGAGGCCTTTGCCAAAATTAGGCAAACAAACAAAGTTATTGATGTCATTAACTTAAAATTAATACTTTGTAAACATTATCTGTGTCTGGAGTAAAGGCAATTATTATTATTTTATTGCCTTTTGATTATTTTTAATAAATATATATATAAATACTTGTTGCTCACAAGCTTGACGTAATATTTTCACGCTATCTAACGGATAGGAGCCGGCAGTTCGAGTGGTATCCCCAGCGTTAAAGCAGGTGAGACTGAATGTCGTATTGTGTTTGTTGTGATATATAAAGCTCAGAAAGATAAGGTCGAATGTGTATACGTTAGAAACATTCGTTGTGCCTTTAACATCAACTGGCACTTACGACCAAATGCTTCTGAAGTATAATTGTACATCCGTACTGAGGAATAGAAATTATATATATATAATTATGTGATAGGACAGACATTATAAGAGACGACGTATCAAACGTATATACAGGGTTGTTTTTAAAACATTAACAACCTTTCTGGGGGTGAAAGTACTGATGATTATAAGCAACTTTTACTAAGGGACCAAGTTTGTCGAGGTATGTGAACATAAATGTATGGAACAGCTGATTTTTTTCGCAATTTCAGGGTTGGTCCCCATAGTAAAAGTTGCTTAAAATCATTAGTACTATCTCCACCTGAAAGGTTGTTAATGTTTTCAAAATAACCCTGTATATAATGGAATAGAAAAAGCAAAGAAGATTTAGTTATGTACATCAAGTTGTTGTTTTCTGTAGTCAATCGAGTTGAATAGAAAAGCAGCTGGGAAAAGGGACGAAACAAAAGTTAATATTCGTCCGTTTTCAACAATTTATTTCTTCTATTCATCCCGGTTGACACTAACTCAAGTAAAACAAGTTAATAATTAAAACACCCCCGACGCATAAACGCTTTTATTTTGAAATTGTGAAACCGACTGAAATTATATTTGATTGATTTCAATCAAAGAAGGTCATTTGAAGTCGGCTAATTTCTTTGATATAAAGCTGTATAAGCTATTTTGACTCAGATAGATCGATATTTACATTTATAATTACGTCGGGGCTTAAAAGACTGAAGAGAAAGTGTAGCAAGGAGTACACTTTTTAACGTGTAAAAATAAGAATTAAATTAATAATAAAACCCTTAAATTATAATTAAAAATTAAATAAATTGGCTAATGTAGTTTCATATTTTATTTGCGCTTCATCGTTAAACATCAATGTTGCTTCTGCTTATAACCGTTGTCAAAAAACCTAAATTCATAAGATTAATTAGATAGGTACTTATTTATTTGGCTCATACATTTCTTAATGGACAATTTCCAAAATTCTTTCTCATTATTTTTACAAGACAATAAAATGACAAAGATGAAAAACACAGAAGTATTACTTAAGCCTCTAAAGTTTGCGTGTGTTTATTTAAACTTTTTTAAAAATTGTACACACACGAAGATCCATGATGTATAAATTGAAACCAGAACCCTGCGAATGAATATAAATAAATGTATATAAATTTTCGTAATAAAAGGTATGGTAAAATGTAACACTCCCTTGCTACGCTTTTTGCTTCATAAACAATAATAAAAATAAACAGAAATGCGTTAAATAAACAAACTTATGTTCATGTTATCTCCTTTTTTCACGCTGCGCTGACCTATTGGAACTTTTCTATTGGGTATACCATCAACTTGGCTTTTATTTTTCATACTCCCTAAAACTGCATGCTGTAATTTATTTATTTTTATAACTTTAAAATTATAAACTTGATGCACCAATAAAAAATACGTTACCTTAAACGGTCAAGCTCCATCTAAAAAATATAAATACAAACATGCTATTTTGGACATATAATTATTGTAACGTAAACCCTCCCATCTGTAACTCTACGCTTCCATTTAATACACAAATCTTTTAATATTTTAATGTTATTGTGAAATCATTTTTCTAATGTGCCAAACATGTTTTATGTTTTGTTTATATACATTTTATTATCAATTATTGTGTATTTTGATTGATATTAATAAACCTTTACAAACTTTTGAGCGTTTCTGTCAATCACCAGTTTCTTTATCGGATGTCACTGCGCATATAACACCGACGTCAGTGACGTCACCAGTGTCCGTCGCGGCCAAAGCCACAATGTCTTCAGTTAAGACTACTATAGCGGTGTCAGAACCTGACATCGCCTTCCCAGCAGTCTTAAAAGGCTCTCAAAAGCAGAGAGTTCCACCACCAGTCCCGCCTCGAGGGTCTCCTAAAGCGAAACGAGGAGGAGGCAACTCTCAATCGTCGAGCCTCGACACTAAAGGTGATTATCCAAACTTAAGCATATCTGTGAGTGATATTCCCCCACAGACACCTATCACTAGCAGCGACGATGATTTCTGCTTTTACGGGCATGACTTTAAGTTTAAGGAACCCACTGCATGCCGTGTTCCGCCGTCTGTGTCCGAGACTTCTATTAGAATAACGAAATTAGTTGCATCTAACTCGTTCTTAGCTTTTGTTGAAGAGGGAGACAGTATTACTGAAAGATCTCACCCTGGTAAAAATTTAATTGCTCAGACTAACATGATGGCAAAATTTAATATCGATAGAGTGCTGAGAGAGCATCTTGATTCAGGAGATTATGATGATACGTCGCTAACAGAGTCTAGTAGTGAAGAAAGAATTGTTATTCAAGAAATAAATGATGATGTCGAAGAAGTTAGAGCTAGGCAATCTAAAAGTCCAGTGCAATTTGTGAAAAATGTCGTTAGTCATATTGGGGACAAACTAACTAGAAAATCTTTGCCCAGTCTTGATTCTTCTTCGGAGAAAGTGAGTGTTCATAACGTTAAATCATCGGATTTAATATCAGCAGCAAGATCTTTGAAAAAAGTAAGCAATGGTGACAAAACCAAAGTTCAAGAGGCACCTCCAAAAGCTGAAACTGAATGTAAATCAGACAAAAATGGATCCAAATCTGGCCTAATATCTGGAATAAGCAAAAAACTCAATTTCAATCAATCCAAACGTGATAAAAACCAATTACAAGTGAAAAAATATGAACCCAAATACGAAATCAGGACATACACAAGAGGAATGACTAAAGACGAAGTTATTTGTCAGAAAAAAGCTAAAAGCAAGATTGATATGTTTCAAAAGCACATATTAAAAGTTCAAACCGATTCAGATAGCTCCAGAAGAAGTTCGTTTTCTTCGCAAGACAGTAAACAATCTGATAAACGAATTGATTCTCAAATATTAGTGAAAGAAACCAAGAAGTTGTTTGAACCTATTGAATACACGCATGGCAGCCTACCTTCTGTAGATAAGAAGCATTTTTTGCTAACCGCTACAGCAATTAATCCTGTAGTTTCAAAATCTATAACTGGAAATGTTCACGATAAGATAAAACAGTTTTCGGAAACACCAACAACAAAGGCACCGAACAAAATACCGAGACAAAAAAAGAAAGGCAGTTTCAAAAAGAAATCGGATAAACGAAAGATTGTTATTAAAATGAGAAAAGATGTTGAAGAAATTTTATAAATATACATATTGAAATTAATCAAAATTGTGATTGATAATGATAATGAAGATGTTTATTACATAAAATTGTTGAGAGCGTATATTTGGGAGCATATAGATTATATTGACAAAGGCTCAAAGCCAGATTTGTTAACAAATTTTGTTATAGCATGTAGTTTGTGTTAGATATTGTGTTGTGATCGTACTCTACTGCCATTTTTGTATTTTGTTATTTGTCTTTTATTGCTCGGTCGTTTGTAATTACTCATTTTATACCTTCTTCCCTTTTCCCTGCATCTGTAGCATTAACAATAATATAAGGCACATTGTAGTTCATCAAATTAGTTGCAGATATATTATTGTTATCATTCATATTTCTATTTGCACTTTTTTAACTAATGACTTCAATATAGACCTGCCCTTTCGAACAAAAGATGCTTACATATTTTAGGTTGATTATTTCGTGAAGAATAACATAATATTGAGACGTAACTCTAAATTGCGATCATACAGTAGCTCTATATTCATTATTTTGTTAAATAATGATGATTATGAAATATTATATGTAATTTCAAAGTTGAAATAAAATAGGTAAGCAATTTTTATACTTTGAAGGGTCTTTCTATATATGGTCAATATTTTTAACTATTTTTAGTATTGCAAGTTATAGTTTAGTTTTAAGATTACATTTCCCAGTTATCAGAGGAAAGTTAGATGGCAATTTAATGCACTCATTTTTCCTTCGTACTATTAATGCCTTCGTAGAATTATGAGATAGATATAACATTGACCTGTAGTGTATTATATTTATTTGTACCCACATACGATTTTTATTTATAAATATCTTATCATGAGCCACTAGCCACTTGGCTAACTTACGTAGTATTGACTTCATAATTTTGATCAAAAATTTGGACTCAGAATAATGAACGAAATAGTTACAAAATATTATAGTAAACAATTAGCTAGAATATGGATGATTGTTCAGAATAAGCTATTGGTGGAAAAGAGACTTTTGTTTTTTCTAAAGCAATTAAAAAAAAACAGTATGGCTCGCTGCAACATATTGGCAATTTTAGAAGCAGATAAAGTTGAAAAAATCTTGCAGGTAAGTAATTGCCTTCCTATTCAGGGTCCATATTTTCCCACCAAAACCTCTAGAACATCCTCCCAACCCTTGAAATCCCCAACGCTAGTCTAAGTAGTAACGCTAGCCAAACTTCAGCCGGTGCTCCGCTGTCGTGTTGCTCCACGCCTCCACCGCCCTTCGAAGAAGCGCCTCCTCCGAGGACTAGCAGGACGAACTCCTCGTCAACGACGTCATCAAGCGCGTCAGGCAGGCGTAGGGGAGCATCGAGCGCTGCCAGTGTCATGACCACGTCGTCTGCATCATCGCTGGCGCTGACTCCCGCGGCTTTGAGTAGCGCGAGGAGTAATGATGCCAGGTATGAAGTGTTTATTTTTGTTATTTTATTAATTAGCTTAACAGTATTTGAGTAAACTAAAGCTATTTAAAATGAAACAAGGAAATAAACAATTATATACAAAGGGACTATTTATTCCTTAAGAAATCATCTCTGAAGACCAGCGAGAAGAGAAACCGTAAGATATAATAATTGAGTAGTATGTAGGTACCTACATTCATGCTGCACTCGGGAAATAAATCTCTGTGTGGTTCCACTTTACAAACATATATAATAATTCACGTTGCCAAATTACATAATTTTGTTATTAAACCTATGCCTATGCCGATTTCTTGTTATAATACTAATAATTAACCATTTTTTTGCAGCGTGTGCTGGACGCCGCCAGCGTCTGTAGAAGGGTCGACACCAACGTGGACGGAAGGGACGCCCAGCTTCACTGAATCTAGTAGTAGTGAACAAGGTAAATAATGTTCTATTAGTGCAACGCTCTCACTTTAAGTACTTAAGAATTTTAAAGAATATGGTTTTTTTCTTATCTTTTTTTAAAGTTGATCATTTAAGATAGATGCTACTGCTACCTTCAAGAAGCGAACCTATTCCTTTCTTAAAGGCCGCCTACGCACTTGCGACTCCTCCGGTGTTGCGAGTGTACATGGGCAGCGGTGATCACTTACCATCAGGTGACCCACTTGCTCGTTTGCCTCCCTCTTCTATAAAAAAATAAAATAAACAAAAATAACAATCATTTCATTACAAAACAAATCATTCTGAAAACTAAACATACCTATCAAATGTAAATAACCGAATAAAATATAATTCAAACCACCAAAAGTAAAACCTAAAATGGCGCCACTGGGCAGCGTTCCCAGAATGTTGCCACGCTGAATGGCTATGCTTATTTATTGAGTAAAGTATCTCTTAAATTAATATATTATTTATTTTGCGAATATAAAATATGATCAGACAATCCAAGGGGCATGCAGCTGGTCATTATTTTCGATATAATGAAAAAAATTGTTTGCAGGATTCCCAAACTTTTTGTTGTGCCAAAACATTTTTTTTGTTTTCGCTAGTTGCGGTCGAACATATTATTATAGCCGGTAGATCAAAAAGGCATCAGGATTTAAATAAAATTTATTTGTTTGTCAGGCTACCCACTAACACCAGCTCGCGGGGCGACGCCGTGCGACGGGCGCCGCTCCCCGCGCGCCCCTCCGCCCCCCGCGCGCTCCCTCCCACCATCCACCATCAACTGTCTTACCAGCGAAGTGGTAAGTTCCATGTTTGATCGACTTTAATTATGAATTAATTAATTTATAAGTTTTTTGGATACTGGTTATGTTTATGGAAAGATGGTTGGTTATGTGTGTGATTTCTATAATGCTGACGAGGCCTATCATTCGTCTTAGGTTCAGTGTACCAACATATAATTATTATTTTTTTGTTTTGTCGTGCTAAATGTCCCATAAATTCGGGAGACTGCTAATTTGGCAACACACTTTGATTAAAATACTGAGTGTGGTTGAGGTTTGATTTATTTATTACAGAACACCAACCATCTTTTCAAGCAACTAAGGTCTGCAAGTCGAGATTTAAATAATAAATAAATAAATACGATAAGATTTTAGATATTGACTGAAAAATGTTATTTCAATATTATATTAATATTATAGGTATTTTACATTTATCCCGAATTAAATTTTAATATTTGAGTAATATTTGTTATTAAGCCCAGATGTATTTATTCAGAGCATGGGATGAATTTATTAAAATACTATATGTAGGTATCCTTTACGTTTAAGGTATTGCACCAACATTTTACATAATATTTAGCTTTAAAAACAATTTATAAGATAAATTAATAAAGACTCTTTCAATAAGAACGTTCCGAAAATCGGGATGAATCAATCAATTGTGATGACAATTATTCAAATTATTATTGTATTAAAAAAAGTAAGGTTTGCCAATAATTCATGGAAAATAATCAATCAGTTGAGAAAAAATTAGAGAGACTTCAAACCAATGATAAAACAATATACATAGACGACATCTGTCATTTACTTAAATGTCAATCTGTCATTTTATTAAATGACAGATGTCGAAAACTCTTAACATAGTCATATTACTTTATCAATACCTAATAGATAGACCAATATTTAAATTGCTTTTTATAATTTTTAATCTCGACTCAATGATCTATTTTATATTTGTAACTAATAGTACAAAGGTTTACAATAAGCCTGTTGTCTTTACATTGTTCTTGACATATCGTGTCTAACACAACTAACATGCATTTTACACGCTACAGCTTAATACTAAGTTAAAATGGACGATAATTATAAAAAAATAACTTACTATAAATGCCCGGCTTCGCCAATCGTGCATTCTTACATTCCCCGTGAGTTTTAAAAAGGTATTCTCCTCAAAATTACTAAAACGTGGTACGTGGTAAGTCAATTTAAAGTTGCGTAGAATGAAGTAACTCCTGATTTGTACTGATATACTAGCTGAGCCCGGCAGATTTACCCGCGTTCCTTTACTCCAGTGGGTCGGAGTGTGATGTTTTGGAGTCTTAATGTAGAACTTGCTTTTAAACTACCCCGGTGCCAAATCCGTTCGGTAGTTTTTGCTTGAAATAGTAAAAAACATCCATACATCCATACTACAAACTGCCGCGTGTATAATATTAGTAAGCATTATGTGTAGGTATATGAAAAATCTTGATATTTGATATCATATTAATTATCGTCCATTTTAACTTACATTTATTGTCAGATATTGTTATAATCATAAATTTTAAATTTAGTACGCGCGAACTGTCAAAACGCATTGCAGTAAAATATTACCAAGTAAACAATAACAAAATCTGACACTACCTGCACACGCCAAACGAAACCTCTTTTTACATCATAATTTATTCCTCAGATCAATTTTTTTATTTAAAGTAAAGACGGAAAGCTGTCGAATAAAGTACTGAAGCTGATTTTTTGTGCATTAGTGTGGGTACAATTATTGCTTTGATTTTTCACAGTACCCCAATGTTATAAAAATAATAAAGACCCTTCAATAAGAAAAACATTATAAAAATAACATTGGGTTAATATATACCGCAGTATCATCAATGTCCATTAGTGCTGGTAAGCGGCAGCTTGCTATGTATTTTCAAGCTCAAACCAGCAAGTGCCATGAGAACAGTCAGTGTTTAGTCCCAAACTGTCCTCCCATATTTAATTTCTTTGACTCTTCAAGTCAAGTCCAACTCCAACTCTTCCTTAGTCGTCCCCTAGGTTCGTCCAACTTCTAAATGATAAAAATTCCAAATAATATCTAGTTTATTTTAGTTTAGTTTACCTATTATTTGATTTGTATATCATTTGATGACACAATTGGGCATTTTTGATAACATAGTAGTTTGTTATGACTTATTACTAATGCTGCAACGGAATGACATATCGATTGATAAGGTAAGGCATAGTTTTGGCACGGGTCCGGGGTGCCTAAGCTGTGTATGCACGCCAAGGCCGAGTTTTTACCGGCTTCAGTGCGTTAATATCAGCGCTCCGTCTTTCCTTTCATTTGGTCTGAGATTTATTCATAGTGTATGCAATTATTAATGAATGAATGCCTTTTTTTTGGACGCCGCTTCCCGAGGATAGTTGCACTTAAAAGAAAGAGTAGAAATGGATTATAAATGATTAAAAAAACAACATTAGCATATCTATATCGCTTACAATCTGTTTACAAACGCTAGCTTTTTAGGAACGTTTTTTGATCTGGCAATCTCAAGATGTCATTTAAAAAAAAACATAATATTGGGAGATTCCACTGTATGGAATGCGTAATGCTTGATCGTTCGAGTCGCAAGAATGTTTAATTGATTTTTTAATAATATAATGAGCAATATTAACCTATTGTCTTTGGTAAAACTTATTTTATTTTTAAATTAAGTGTTACCAATATCTTGTTGAAAATAATAACGTAAAATAAAACGCTAGATACTGAATGTTGTACGCCGTTTTGGATTTAATATAAAAAAATATATAAAATATGCCAAAAAAACGGACCCATTTTTTAAACAAAAAATGTTTTAGACTATGTAATTTTAGCTATTGTGTAGTATGTAAACGTTTAATATAATTTTTGTACTTTGGGACTTATTTCATAGCAAATTTAAGTATTTTTTTAAATATGGCAGTACCATTTTTTATTTTTATACAAATATCTTTAATGTGGCAACACATTTTTTTATTATTTTTTATGTAGACATGATTTTTAACATGGCAACACATATTTTTATGTTTATACGAACATTTACTATGGCTTCCTTTCGAGTTGCCAAGAATATCACTTTACGAGCTATATTTATTTAATTTTATATATTTTGAAATTATGTAGTTTTCCATATACTATGGCTGGTATTGGTAAACTCAACAATTTAATAATTATAATTCAAACAACCTTTTTTAAACTTTTATAATTTTTTAACATAATATGTGGACACGGCAAATCTAATGATTTTTTACTTTTAATTCAGCCGACATTTTGAGGTGGTTAAAACCTAGGGTTTGCAACTTTTTTTTACAACAAAAAAGTATATTTAGAGGTATGAGAAAAATATTGAACAATATTTAAAAAAAACGAAGAGTAGATGCATGTCATACTTGATGTTTTGAATATTTGACAAAAATTGGGTCAGCGTCTAAGTCTAATACTTATTAGACAGGCTTTGGATGTTCATAAAGATTACAATAATTTCTCGTAAAAGTACGACGGCGATATCTAGTCGAGCGAGACTAATCTTTTATCTAAAGCCATAGTTCCAAACCTAAGGGTAATTAGGTAGGGTAAATCACCATTTTCGTGGGGGTAACGAAGAACCTAATAATTTGTATGTTTGTGTTAATAACATTATAAGGTCAGGGTAAAATCGGGTTTCCTAATAGATCATAGGGGTAACAGTATTGAAAAGGATAGGAACCACTGATCTAAGGGTTTACCTTTAAATTTTATCTCAATTAAAGCCAGTCCACTCTTTTTTTTATAGAGATTACTAGCAGAGTTTTTGCACACTACTAGTCTTCTTGTTAACCCTCGTGCTAAGCTAGTTTTTATTTTTTTATTTATACTAATCTAACAACTATTAAATAAGTCCTAAAAATAAAGGTTTCGACTGACTTCATCTAATTATAATCAGCAAACGACTGATCTCGTCAACATTTAGAGGAGTTTAGATTGTACAGGGTGTTATGATGATTATGTAATGTGTGAACTCACATGAAAATATCTGTACAACATTTATTATACACCCTGTGGGCAGTGCCAGCTTGCCATTCAATGCTACCATTTCTTTAAGACAATATTATCAACTGAGATATTATAAAGAAAAATACCTTCCAACCTGGAAGCCTGGAAGAGATCGCTTTTAGCGATAAGGCCGCCGATTGCAATATCTTTTTAGGATAATTCTCATAATTATGATGTTATCAAAGTGACTGTATTGTTTTATATTTTGCAATAAAGTGTACATCTTCTTCTTCTTCCATTTTGTTATTTTTGACTTCTTCTACACCGGTGACTCAATAGGTATGGCAGTTGCTTCAGAGAACTGGTTTTCGAAGATCGATTCCCACTTGATACAACCACGAATTATTGTTCTGAGTGTGTGCTCTATGTCCTTGAATTCAGTGTTTGTAAAGTTTTCCAACATCATGGATTTATTTGCCTAGAGTAAACTTCTTTTTTTTTTATCGCGTTTATTCCAAATATCTCATTTTTTTCAATGGTTTACAGTAATATATGTCATCATCTACTCCAATAATGAAAGCTGGTACTGCATATAGTAACAACATTAAACTTTACTTTTATCCTATTATTTCTTTAAGCAATTTAAATATAACGCGTCCATTACGTAATATTAATATCACTTCGTTTGCATAGTACAAATTATTGAAAAGAACTTCCTTTTTTGAAAAATAACTGCCACGAGATCCAGTGTTGCCAACACAAGTCGACCAAAACTACCATTTTCGTATTCAATCAGTTAAAAGTATATTGCTAATAATAAAATGAAGGTTGTCAGTTAATGAAAGCAATTTGTTGTTCGCTTTTAAATGAATAAATACATATAATCCGCTTTCATGTGAGTGTAATAATATTTATGAAACGAATCTTTAATCTGTAAGGATTTTTAGGTATTACAATAATATTGAGTTTGAGATAGGTATCTGTTATAGAAATATTTCGAAAGTAATTATTACAATGTTCAACTATTCTAAATTTATTACAACATTTATAAAAATTAAAATAAAATAAAAAAACAATAATAAAAAAAAACAATGCAAAAGTCCTTACAGATAATGGTGTAAATTTAAACCTTTTTTTTTGTAAGTGGTGACCATAGTGTAAATGCGAGAGAAACTGACCTACTAAAGTACCTGAAAATTATTTCATATCATAATGAGTTCAAATATTAAGTAAGGATGTAAAAACTTATTAGTAATTGTTGGAATATAAAAGAAATCAACACTAAGCCCAACCATTCATTTAAAACAGAAATGAACAACAGTACTCTGTTAAGGTATAGCTTACGAAATATAAAAAAAAAAAAAAAAAACTTTTAGATTTATTATTTATGTATACCATTTATGGGATGTCCAAATATTACCAATTTTGCAATAGTTTGGATGAAGTTCAAATTTTAGAATTAAAACTGTTTTTTTTCGTAAAGTTTTAGTGAGTGGTACACATATTTATATTAAGGATTTGTCATCATCGGATATGTCCGACTAGTTTCGAGACCATCCCGAGGTCCATTCACAAGGAGTAGTGGACTCGACGGCGCGGCGCCGGGCAACTAACTGATACTACGACTTTGTTGCTTGACTAACCGGATAGTTAATATAAATATGAAGTTCAAATATATTCTTACTCAAGAACGTATTTTAGTATAAAACTCCCACATGAAAATTGTGGTACTATGATAAATATAAAGATCTTTCTTGTACTTACTTTAAATTACCAATTGTGGTCAAAAACTTATAGATTGCGATACTGCAACCATTAAAAGATAAATAGTAGAAAAGATTAGATACGTGTTATAAAAAAGATTGATAAATTTCGATGACCGATAAGGTTCCACCGTAGCCTAATTGGTTAAGGCATTAGGCTTAACCTAAGATGCAGGTTCGAATCCTGCCGGTGATCGAATTTTATTAATATCAATTTTGAAACAGTAGAAAAAATATTTTTGCCACTGGTCACCCTTATAAAAACGTCATCTGGTGTGTATAACTTGTTACGTTTCTCGTCGTTGTTACTATTATATCAATAATGTATATTTTGTTGTTGTTAACTATTTAAAACGACCGACATGTAGAATAAAACATTTGAAGAAAATATAATATTGACGGTTTTAATTATAAATCCTGTTTTTTTTTTTGTATCTTTTTGGTTAATTATGATATACTAGCTGCGCTTTGCGGTTTTACCCGCGTAACTCTGCTCGGAGCATGATGTTTTGTAGCCTATATGTTAATACAGCGTATAACCTATCCCGGTTCATCCCAATTCTGTTTAGTAGTTTTGGCGTCAAAGTGTAACAAACATCCATCCATACTAACAAACTTTCGCGTTTATAATATTAGTAGGATAATATTGTATGATACAAACTTTCCCTAATATTTTTTTTTTTATGTGAAAGTAGCTGACGCCTGCTTCTTTGTCCGCGTGGTATTTGTAATTTGCCTAAAAATTATGCGTAAAATAGTTGTCACAAAAATTTAGTAATATTTCATATTTGAAGGGTTAGTCGATTAATAGAAGTCATTATCATTAGTACATGCTATCATGATAACAGGAGATATAGGTTTGCTAGTATAATTCCCTTTTAGCTTAATATGCATGATGAACATAAGGCTGAGGCAGAAGGCTGAGTTTGAATATGACAAATTTAAGTGGATTTTTGTAACTACAAAAATTCAATTCGGCAAGAATTTCTGTAGAAAAAAATACCGCATTAATTTCAACCGTTCACACTCATAGTTTTTATCTCCAACTTATAATTTAACGGTAGACGCATGTGGCAGTCCGAAATTATAACAATTTTGATATTACTGACAAATAATGATATATTAACGCTTAATCCAATAGTGGCCATGTTGAAACCATTCTCTATAATTTTCTACGACATAGTGTTGCTACTATTAAAAGAAACTACTAAAATGGTAGAAATAATGCTTCGTGCTTAATGTTTAGACGTGAAGATGTGCTTGCAAAAGGTAAGATAATATTTAATTAAAATTTTAAGTTACATATAATTAGTTAATATAATTAAGGAGAAATTATAAAAAGACAACCTATTTAATTAAATTAAATAATATTTCATAAATATTTCCAAATTATAATAAATGTACATATAAATAATATTGTAAGCTACTGAAAATAGTTAATTTCATGTATTTTTATAATTTCCCTACTTATAACAAAACTAACTTTTATTTAAATTAAGGTTCTCCTTTAAGGCGCATAGTTCGCACTTTAGATAAGGTTAAAAGGCAAATCTGACGGAAAATTTTATTTTTTGTTATATTATAGATTACTAGCTTCGCCCGTCAGAAATTCTGACATTTCCCGTGATGTTTCCAAGATTTAATTTATTTCAACCTTATTTTTTTTATTGCGTTGGTAATTTTGATGTATTCTAAATTACCAACACAATGAAAAAAGAATAAGCCAAATTAATCAAGTCGTTTTCAAGTTATACGCGTATCTACATACATTTTGGCGATTCATTTATATATAGACTTATTCTGGTCTTTTTTTTACTAGCAGACTTTTGCAGTCTACTTTTATTCTTGTTAACCCCTCGTGCTAAGCTAAAGTGCTTGTGTTACGAGTGGGTTTCACGTTGGTAGTGCAATGAGTGGGGATCGAACCGGCGACCACAAGATCACAAGTCCGACGCCCTAGCTATTGGGCTAAGGTCCTACGGCCGCCGGGTTATTGTTCATTGTCTATTGTTCTATTGCCCGTGTTTATAACCTAAATAACTAAACAAATGCAATTTTGTGTCAAATTCTACACTGGCCTTAAGTGTGAACGTTGCGCCTTAATTCGTTTTATCGAGTTATATATAGTTAATGTATGCCAGAAAAATAATCTAAGTTATACTTATATTTGCAGCTCTAGACCTCAGAAGCATAAGGACGTAGTATCTCCAGAAGCATTTGGTCGTAAGTGCCAGTTTACGATAAAGGCACATACGACGAATGTTTCTGACGTATAATGGCACACCCGACCTTACGTTTCTGAGATCTAGAATGACAATTTAAATAAGACTGAATTATAATTCGTTTTATACAAGTATTAACGCAATAAAATTACTTTTTTATATTTCCATGATAATGGGGTTGTGACGTCACTAGTAGGTGAAATTGTACCTAGAAGTGACGTCACATGAAATTTCAACGCACTGTATCTTCGACATTTTTTGTTTGAGAAACGAAAAAAAATACGTGTCTAATATTTTATGGTAATGTAACTGACGGACTTAATAGAATTTTATTAGTTGTCATGCCTATTATATGAATGATTTCACGTTGAAAACTGACGCAACAGTTTATTAAAGAAGTTTGACATTTACCAATTGTTGATGAGTTAATAATAAAAACAATGTAAAAACAATAAATAAATAAAACGGTTTGCTGGAAGAAAATTCATTATTGAATTAAGCTCGCCTTTTTACATGTTGTTTCCAATTCATACAATTTATTCATGATTCATCATGTAATTTTATTATTCATGATTCATCATGTAATTTTCTGTGTGAAATAAAGTATAAATAAATAAACAATTGTAATATTTAGTTAATTGGAAATCATTGCTTTTCTGGTAACACAGTCAAAACGTAACATTATAATTCAACTACGAAAACGTCAATACAAAAAAGGAATTAAAAAAGAAAATATAAAAATAAAGAGTTTGCAACACTAATTATTATTATTTTTCTGGCAACATTAAATTGAGTGTGATTAAAACCGTTTTTACTTTTATTACCATTTCTTTTTTTTTAAACAGATGGAAATCACGCACTTGAGGTCGGAAACGTCCAGGATAATTATATCCACGTACGAAGTACATTCCGAGGCGAGCCAAGAAGACGAACCCTGTTAATTAATCTAATAGAACATATTTAATTTATTTAGAATGAAGCGGCCGTCCAATGGCTGGGACTTCGGACTTGCGATCATTTGGTCGCCGGTTCGATCCCCACCCATTGAACTACCGACGTAAACCCACTCGTAACACAAGCATTTTAGCTTAGCACGAGGGGTTAACAAGAATACTAGTAGAAAACTCTGCTAGTAATCTTTATAAGAAAAAAGTTATTTATTGCTGAATAATTTTGAATTCTTTGCCACAAATTAGGCAACAATAGGCTAGTTGACACATATGAAATTATGTTACAATGATGTTTATTTCTAAAAGTATTTGTCATATTATGGAACCTAAATATAATACCTAATTTCTGTTCATAAAAGTTGAATATGTTTCTATGTAACTCAATATCAAAATATTTTTTGTTTATGTCTTTAACTTCCGAAAACGCTATCAGCCATTTTGTGACGTCATACATCTTGTTAAAAAACATGAACGCGATCCTTTACTATTACACTTTCTGAGTTATGACGTCATCGATCTTGAACACAGATAATGTATATAGACCAACATGGCTGACATCGTTTTCATCTCTAAATGTCAAGCCAATTTTATAATATTTATTTTAGTGCTTTCTAGATCTCAAATAAATGCCATATTTTTTTCTTGATCTAGTAAAACCATTCTTAACTATATAAAAATAATTTCAAAAACGTGTCAACTAGCCTATTACTGACAGTCTATCCGTGACCACGGCTGGTGTAATATCGAAACGTCGGATTATTAAAAAGGTAATGATTTGTTTTAAAATTGTAATGCGATTGACACCCGCGTCTACTATAAATCTAGAAATAAAAAACCATAACGACGGATGTACTATCATCTTCAGAAGCATTTGGTCGTAAGTGCCAGTGTACGGTAAAGGCACATACGACGAATGTTTCTAACGTATAATGGCACATCCGACCTTTTGATTTTGAGCTCTAGTGATTTTGAGCTCTAGATTTATATGCGGTGCTTATAGAGGGCGCTAGTGGAGATAGAGGGACAAAACATGATTGTACTTACTTTAATTAAATAATTGTAAGAAAAAATATAAGTATGTAGAATTGCAAACCATACATACAGGTTTTATGTAGAAACTAGCTCCTGTACCCGTGGGAATTTCATAATAAAATAATGATATTCGTGCTAATCTCAGGAAATAATAATCAGATTAAAAAAAAAAAACAGTGTTAGATAACCTTTTTATGGAGGAAGGTTATAGGCTATATTTAATTATGAAGTTACTACGGGAACGGGTGAAACCTCGCACGGGAAGCTAGTATACAATATTGATTGTTGTTTAATAAATAATTATTCTTATTAAAACATGGACAAGATCATCTTAATTTGACCTGAAATCAATAATAAGGCAGTGGTAGACATCATATTTTGCACTTTATGATTTTGTTATAAAGTTTAAAATAGATAATTTCTATGAACTTACTAACTTAAATTATTTACGTATTAAAATATCTAGACCTCAGAAGCTTAAGAACGGATGTACTTCAGAAGCCTTTGGTCGTAAGTGCCAGTTGACGATAAAGACACATACTATGCTTCTGATCTCTAGATATATTAATCAATGCTGTATATTTACTTGTATCATAGGTTAAGGATATCACTGCCATATGTTGTTAATAGACTTAGATAATCGACTAGATGCAACGCTACCTTTAATCATAGCTCCGTAAATGCCGCAACTCAATATTTTAGCTTGTATAAGACACTTTACCGATGGTATTGGATCCTGATGCCCTTCTTATTTCTTGTAGTGTGATTTTTATATAGTTTACTACGCACACTGGCATATTACTTTGATTATAATCAAAATTTCATATAACTTTCAACACGTATTCATCGCAGCGTGACAGGCTCGGGTACGCCGATTTCGGCGTACTATTTTTTGCCGCATTTTTCAAATATATATTTATATATCAATACTTAATAGACGGCGGTATCTAGTCTAGCTAAAGACCAATCATATTTCTTAGTTAATAAATTATACTCGTGTTTAATAAGTGTAAAGTAAATGTTCTAAAATCTAAAGCAATATTAGAATTTTTCATCAGTTAAGTATTAAAACAACTAACAGTGTTATATGTAAGTACAACTTACTTGAGTAAATTGTGTCTTACGGTCAGTTCAGTTGTTTTGGTATGGACTTAGTGGAGAGACTTACAATTTTGCTAATGTCAGAGTATAAAATAGAACGACAAACGAAGGAGATTGTACGGTCTGGCACTGTTGTGGCGAGATAAAACACCAGAGTAAAACACTCATTGAAATCATCAAAATGACAACTGACGTTCCCGAGTGAACTCAGTGTCAAGTGTTATTCTTTCGGAGGTTAATGAATAAATAAATCATCAGGCTTTCATCCATCCATCCATCCTAATCTAGATCCATCCACATATAAATAAGGATGGATTTTGCTGAAATACATTGTTATCTAGATTAAAATGAGAAAACATCTAGTTTTAATTATTCCACTTGAAACATGTGTTAAAATGCTGGGGTGTAATCGTAAATAGATTTATTAGTAATTTTGCATGTTTTTTTTTGTTTTTTCTTCAAATTATACATATGCTTTTGAGCGGAATTATCACTTAGATGTTTTTTTTCTAATTAAGACGAATATTACTTTTTGCGTTTCTATATTTTTTTATTTGATTATGGACATTTTATTTTTATTCTCATTACTACTCATATGATCGAGCCATTCGCTTTTACGCAATTCGCATGAATTTAACAAAGTGAAATCTGTCCTAGCAAAATATTTATATTAGGCTCTGTCAAAGACATCATCTTAATTTGTCTTTTACAATGAAAATACAAAGAGACAAATAATATAATGGCGCTCTTGACATTTATGATGTTTTTTTTCCTCTTTCTCTTCTAGGACCTTTTGGCAGGCTGATTAATATTATAGGCAACCTATCTTTTTACTTTTTAACGCTGATAACATGTTAAAAATATTTCATTGTTCGAGGTCCTGCTTGGAATATCTTTAAAAGGAAGAGGTGTATTGTTAAATACTTCTTAGACTACTAATTTCCTTGAGAATGTCATCTTCTTTTTTAATTAATGGCCTGTCATTGTAATTTACGATGGGTTTTCCAATGTCCGTGTGGAAAGCAAAAAAAATATAATGTAATTTTTGGTGAATGTCAGATGTCATTTCTGTGATCTCCATTTCTAGAGCTTTAAATATTAACCGAAGTGGCATAATAATATGATATTTTCAATCTCCTTCGTAGGACTTTAGAATTTTAGAACCTTTTTTTAACTCTGACGTTAGAAAACCCGTCTTTCTACGTCTTTGTGGAGACTACCACAATTTTGTTTGAACTGACATTCTCAAGGAAATTCTTAGACTAAATAATGTTAATAAATACTACAGATACAAATGCCTGAAATATTAAAAAATGTAGTATAATAATAGTTAGGTGGTGCATATGTTTAGTTTTAAGTAACCGTGTTTACCCTATTACCAGTATTCTTTTTTAAATGTTTGGGCATCTATATTTCTTGCCTTTTGATATTATGTTTGGAGATGTTTATTTTTTTTAATCTTAAATGTACGGTTCTCAATTACCCCTATAGTTATTTAGTTTTTTTTTAAATCCTACCTTATGGCTGTCTTCGTAACATTATTACTATTGTTTTGAACCTTATTACATGTCAATAGGGTTCAAAATGTTGTGGCCGCTGTATTGCTATTACCCGTTAAATGCTTGAGGTTAATTAATCCTTTTTTACTATTACAAGTCATTTATTATTTTAGCATTAGATTTGTATGAGATCTGATAGTATCATTTATTTTATCGGTAAATTATAATTTTATAAATAAGTAGCCAATTTTATTTTTAATTTAGGTAGATCGTATTTAAAATGTCATGATTACTAATAAAATATATTTATTTTTAGGGCATCTCTAACTATTAAATTACTAAACTAAAAATTGTTATGTTCAATTATAATGAGTATGCTTTTCTTAAATTATTACTTTATTATGATTTATAATCTGGAAAGTTGATATTTTAAATAAAAATGCGCACGGTTTGTCTATGACTGATTTTCCTATACATATAAATGATATGTTGTAACTGAAAAAAGTCACCCAACGATTAAGTCTAATCAACAATATCTACAATACATATGGCCGTTAAAATACATTGACACCTGTCACTTTAGTTTCTGACAGTTTTAGTTTCAAATTATTTTGACGTAACCCGTTTTGTGACACAGTAATATATCAAATGTCATCAATTTTGACGTAAAACTGTGAATTTAATGAATCTCTTATGTACTGGAATGTATAAATTTGCTTATATCGCTAGCATACTTAAGCATATGTCTTAACCTGCATTATTTTAAGTTTTACCTATAACCACCGGTGTTTATGGATGTTCATTAGTATTTAATGTGGTGTTGTTATATTTAGGTTATGGTTGGGCATTCAGTTATATTATTAAGTACATTTATTACATAGAGGAAATATGTTCATATGTTTGTTTGCAATCAACTATCTATGAATTTACTTAAACTGATCTATAAAATGATAGTAAGCTAACTTCGAAATAACAAAACTTATAACAATAAATTCATCAAAAATGTAGTGGTAACTGCACTAATGAAACCGCGCAGGTTGACATGAAATACCTACATTAATTCTTATCAAACCTCAAAATATGGACTATTACTCTGGTTCTTCGAGCCGGAAGTTGTAACAAATAAGTAAGCATATATTTGGGGCCATCCATAAATGTGACAGCTGGTCACATTTATGAGACTACCCCCTCCCTAGTGTGACGTCACATATTTTGCAATTTCGAACCAATAAAAGTTGTAAGACGAAGACTTTAAAATGTGACGCCATAAATTTAGGACCCCACCCACCCCCTTGTCACACAATGTCACACTTTGACGACCCCCTCCCTCCCCCTTAACGTGTGACGTAATTTATGGATGGCCCCTTTCATGCCAAATATTGTATTTTTCATCGAAGTTAATAAATATATACATTATATACTGCTCAGAATCTTGCCTCGGTACATATATACCAATGTTATCATACATAACTAAACGTAACCTAAATGTATTTGTTGTTTCATAGTACTAAGTAGTAGGTGTGTACAAATTTTGTAACTTGTTGAAACTTTGCTAAGCCGTAATGTAACGTATTTTTCTGTGTACTTATCTGTATAATATGGATTCCGGTCCGAAATAAACGATTTTTTGTAATGTATATCGAGAATGTTCGAATAAAATGCGTATTTCCATATGTGTGTTTTATTTTGTAATAAATATGAACTACTTCAATAAAATACATAATATACTACTAAAAGTAGCTAATTTAAATGAAAACTAAATTAAAAAAACGAATAATGAACTACTTAAAATTTGGCGCCATAAATTCGCCATTTTGTTTTATTTTCTTTTTATCTAAGAACACTTGGGCTTTTGACACGAATATCGGTAATGATACCTTTATTGTCAAGGCATTAAAGATATTACTATAATAATATATAACTAACAAGATGCGTGCAATAAACAATAGCCTTCCTTGGCAGTCGGGTAGAAACACGACACATTTAATCTTCCAAAAATAAAAATAATAGCCCTTTATTCCAAAACTTACAATCTTAATTTTGTTTATAATAATTTATGTGGTTATATAATGTCTCTCAGATCGGTGTGTCTTTTGACATAGGCCTCCTCCAACTGTTTCCATTGCACTCTGTCGGTTGCAACTCCGGTCCAATAAGACCCCAAGGTCATCTTCTTGTAGGACGTCCCCGTTGTCTGCACGCATCTCTTGGGTACCAGAGAGGTACCATGCTCCATTTCTCGGACTTCCAAAAATAGTTGTGACATAAAAATATTAATCAGTTGCTTCTAATAACTGGTGTACTGGGCTTCCCATCCGGTACACCTATAAGTTTAAAACACTTGATAGCTATTATAAATCTGGGTGTGGTTAGTTATCGTGAATTATCTGATAAGAAAGTTCCCTATGTCACAGGGAATTAATGGAGTCATTAAAAAAAGGCCTTTATATTCGTAGCGCCACCTACAACAGCTGCACAGAAACTAAAAATAGACTAATAGAGCCATCTACAACGCTCAGTTTCTATATCTCACAGTAAAAGTGCGCACGCTACTTCGAACTTACACAATTTCCAAAATTCTTTAAATGATACAGTGGTAAGAAAACGGTGATCGGATCAAATGAATCGCAAATCGCCAGAAAAAATTATCGTTGTCTCATTTTACGTAGGTAGGTATTTAACATACGAATTACAATACCTCCCGACCCTTAGTTTGGTAAGAACCTTCCGATGCCCTCGTAGACCCGAAGTCTGAGAGGCCCGCGAACTGTAAAGTAGAGCGGTTGCACAAAACTTCCCTAAAGAAACTAAAAGCCATAATCCCTCAATCTCCCCGTCAGCGACCGCCCGGGCCGAGGTCCAAGTCCCACAGGGGACGCCCTCTTGCGAAGGTTGCTTAGTTTGTAGTGTTTAAACCATTTATCTAGGCTGGAGCTCTGCTCGCCTTTATGCCCGGTGAAGAAGCAAAAGGCTCATGGCTAATAACATATTCCCGTCCGAAGAAAAAAAAAAGAATTACAATACATGTATTATGTAATCACAATACATATAATATCGTGTGATGTGTTAACTAAAGGTGCTTGGTGATACACAAGGTAAGCTGGTGTGTTTGTTTGTTGCATGTTTTATGTTTACTTGTGGTTTAATTTGTTTTTCGCACCCATAACCTTAAGATTACTTTTTGGATTCAACTAAAAGTCATAATCCCTCAATCCCTCCGCCAGCGACCGCAGCCGTGGTCCTAGTCCCACAGGGGGCACCCTCTTGTGCAGGTTGCTTAATTTGACTATACTAATTTGTATGTAAGTTGTTTGTAACGAATTGGCACAAAAAGTACTGGAACGATTTTTAAAATTCTTTCACCATTTGAATGCTTCATTATCACTGAACCTATATTAAATAGGCTATATTTAATTATGAAGTTCCCACGGGAACGGGAGTTACGCGGGTGAAACCGCGCGCGGGGAGCTAGTAATTTATAAACCATCTAATAAGGCTAGAGCTGCGCTCGTCTTTATGTCGGGTGAAGTAGCAAAAGCCTATTGGCTAACTTCATAAATGACCGTCCGAACAAAAATATATGTTTGGGTTCGAATCCCACCCGGGACAACAAAGTGTGTGAACCACAGATACTGCTGTCATAATGAAAAAGGGCACCGATTCTATAAAAAATATAGGCAGATAGGCTTTGCTTTTTTTCCAGATTCTTAATATATATATATATATAAATATAAATCGAAAAAAGCGTTAGTTATGCTCTTTTTCACAATGACCACAGAATAGTTGTTACGAGTCTGTGCGTGTTTTATGTCCATAAATGAATAATAAGTGGTTTACTTCCGTAGTGCACAGGAGTAGTCTTTGTCTAGTTAAAATAAAACTTCTTCAAACAAAGCATACAATCATCATCAGGCCGTATAACGTCCACTGCTGAACATGGGCCTCCTCCCGTGAGAGGGTAGTTGCCATAGTCACCATGCTTGGCAGGCGGATTGGGGACCGCAGTATAATGTTGTACCACACAAGGAAACGTTGCTGCCCATTCCTTGATATACGATTATTATAGAAGATGTTATAACAATTGGGACCAACGGCTTAACTTGCTTTCCGAGGCACGGGGGGTAGTCCCTCAGCCAACCATACCCGGAAAGAAGAAATCTTAGAATTTACACAAAGATTTCTTGATCTCCCGAGATGTAAAGTGAGCCAAATTCCGCTACGTTAGGTACGGAGGTTGTATAGGAAACACAATAACGTAGTATCCTTTCTGAGTGTTTATAGGTAAGTCATTAGTAACAAGCCGTTTTTAATAGGACATTAAACGTAAAGCGTTGCGTAGATGGCGCCACTAGCATAGTCCATCAATAATAAAACATAAATGTACATGACGTTTGTCAGGAGTACCTATCTATATATGTATTGTGCCAGTGGTGGCGCCTCAATTGGTAAAACATTATAATACTATTATATTGTATTTATTTTTGGTAGTACAATCGATATAGTTATGTATATAAATACTTTTTCAATAACATAACAAAGTTTTGCCCTGTGTCTTATAACATAATGATGACTGCAGTCCCGCATTTCGAGCGTGGTTTTAAAAAAGCCCCTGACGAAGCCCATGTTCAGGAGTGGACGTTATAAGGGCTGATGATAATGATTTTATTTGTCTATTGCTTAAATATTTCTTTCAACTGTTTCCAGACACGACTGTAAAGAAGACTCAGAACATCAGAACACAGGAACTGAATACCAAAGGAAACAGAAAAATGCATTTATTTTTATTATTTTACTCTTAATTTAAGTTACTAGCTCAATTTTATGTAGGATGTAGAACAAAACATGTCACGGATTAAGAAAGGTAGTGTAACAGTTTAAAATCAGGAATTTTAAAAAACATCACTATGCGACTGCCGTGATCCAAAAGTGTTTACCTAGTTTGTATTTTTAAACCATTTAATAAGGAGCACTGCTCAAATTTACATCTTGAAATAGCAATGCCTTGTGGCTAAAACCATGTCCGCCAGAAAAAAACAAGTTTCAAGATGACACGTTACTATTTGTCCATCCAATAATTTCAAAATGTTTCGCTCTTCGGATTAGCAGGGAATTCGAAAACCGTATCTAGACCATAGCGTCTACAGAAGGTCGACATTGGCTATATCAACGCAGACTTAAGATGTCATCTAGTCTGAGGCCACATTGGACGTACGCGTTCCTCGAGCGTGTGATCAACGCGAGCGTCGAGCTCATGCCTTGTTTCCCGCTACCCCCGTCGCTGTCCAAAAATGACACACGCTAGAGGAGAGCACATCCAATGTAGGGTCAGTTTTACGATGATAGCGGACCAATTGATTGGTCGCTGATAAATGCCATCGATCGATGTTAATCGATTAATCACATTGTTCGGATACATTCGATCAATATTGACTGTTTCAAAATATCCTTTTTTCATATAGACAAAATTATTCATATAGGCAATAATTTTATTCTTATGATACATCCGTTTCTATTCCTGGCACCACCTGGCGCCAGCACGTGGCCGCTAAGAGAGGAACTGGCAAAAAACGCAGTGGAATCAGTTTTTAAACAACGTAACAATATTTGTTTAGTTCGGTCTACCATCGATCGGTGTGGTCGAAACTCGATCGAAGTCGACCATAGATTCCAACCATTCTACCATAGATCGATCGATTGGTCTAAAAAAATCCTTTCATTTAAATAGTGAGGGAGGTATTTCTGTACTATTTCGTACATACAACATATTCCAATTTATTTTTGGGATTTTGTAAAATTATAGGTGAATGTATTTTTAATTATATTCTGGTGGTTAAAAGGAAAGGGGTAAGGATGGGGTATGAGCAGTGGCGTAATTATATTTTTCCTCTGATTTTCAGAAAAAACCGTCCACTTATATTTTAGTTAGTTACCCTATAATTACGCCACTGGGTATTTAAGATTATTTATTATTTTTTAAACACAGTCTCTTTTGATCCGGCGCCCTCTATAATCCGACGATCGATCGATTGGGCAATGCCGTTATAAAATAGTTTTTTATGATCTATTTATAAAAAATATTTAAATTTATATTTTAAATTATTTCTTGTCATGGGCTATCTGTAAATTAGAATGAGGCGGCATCGCTTGAAAACTAATGGCGATACCATGTCAAAAAAAAACTATTTGTTTCGTCAGTTAAATCACCAAAAAATATTGGACATCTTTTTACATTTTTGTTCTGTAAACAAAAAAAATCGATAAAACAGCGCGTTGAAATTTCATGTGACGTCACTTCTAGGTGCAATTCTTCCTAGGAGTGACGTCACAAGCCCCTCTTCCCCGAACTTTTATGCTCTGTATCTTAGTAATTTTTTTATTGAATATTAATTCAATAAAAATTCCCACACATATTTTTTTCATTTATTTAAATGAATATTTGTCCAATATTTTTTGGTAATCTAACTGACGGCCCAAAAAGGATTTTTAGTCGTCATTCCTATTGTATGCTTAACAATATTTTTATGTTTAGCTATTAAGTATAAGAACAAAGTTTTAACGACTTCATTTGAGTTTATTTAAAAGATCTGGTCTATATTATTTAATTTAGCTTTATGGGTTATTAAAAATGAGATTAGTTGAGACAGTGGACCACCTATGTATGTATGGCCTTCCATATACCAAATGCGTGGTCATAAGGTTATTATTTATTTATCCGTATACCTAAAATATGATCACATATGAACGGGTACCAAGGCCTGGTTAGAAGTATCCTAAACCGAAGGACATGCGTTCATGCATGTCCTTCGGTTTACAATGGTTTCAGTTTTCACATTCACTAATCGAACGTGGAGGATTTGAAAATGGAATGTCAATGAAATAATGAATTTATTCAGAACTTAGGTATTTACATACACTTGTACTTGTCAGAATCACAATGTTACATAATAATTATTCTTGTTCTATGAATTAAACAGGTAGCAAAACTAGTCCGTCCGTCAGCTTGTCATTAATTCATCTACTCAAGTTCACAATATCTCGTAGTAAACTACTATCTCGCGAGATATATTATAATCTAACGATATTCATAATTTCAAAATTTTGGTGAATGTAAAAAAATTGTGTTTGAAAAAATAAAAAATATTATTATATTATATTTTTATAGTGCTTTATAGTTTTGCAGTTTTTCATTATGCCAGCAGCATCGCTGTGAACTGCTGTGATCATCTGCGTGATTGAAAATCCAACCTTCAATCCAATTACACATCTGAGCAAGTAGAGTACCATTTCTAAAGTTAATGAATTTGGAACTAAAATGTCACCAAAATGTTAACAAAACGACCTAGAAATTCTCCGTTTCTAAGTTTTTATGCTATTTATTTTAATGAATTGGATGATGTGCATTTTTTATGAACTTTTATACTGTTTTATACTCTATTTCTTGTAAAATAAATGGTCTGGCTTTTATATATTTGTTTAATTTCTATTGGTCATCCCAAATATTCAACACTGTTCATTCATTGTCACATTTTGTCGTAAATTCGGAAGTATTATTATACGAAAGTAATAATTATGAAACAATTTAAATAAACAAACAAACAAATAATGGATTACTGATTACTATAAAACATTACGCATGAACACATCGGAGCCGAATAAAAGTTCAACAAGAGTAAAATCGCATAAAATAAGTCTCCATTCTTAACCCATATGTACCCGCCGTGCCCAAACGAGGACACTTCTAAAAGTACCCTCATTTTTTTATATTTCTGTTTCTACTTGCCTTAACTATTGGTGTTTACTAACTGTTAATGCATTTTTGTAATTCTAGACTTAAATAATGGTAAACATATACTTTTAAGTGATTTATCGTACTTATTCCGAAACTGTTTTGTATATCAGTGATCACTCAAAGTAAGTAATATTTTTTTCTAACTTTTGCTTCAGAAATGTTTATTTTTTTTATGTAGACTTGTTAAATATATAATAACTTATAAAATAAAAATATATAAAATTATATAATTAGATTATTGATTGGAATAGGGGTTGTTTTACATTAGTGTCCCCAATTGGGGCCAATGGGAACATAAGAGATACATTATTCATTCTTTTCTCGAAAAGTCAGTTGGGTATAAATAATGGCTCAAAGAATATTTAGCAGTCGCAATGAATATCATGGGCTTCAGGAAGCACTTGTGATGCGCTGTGATGGATGAAGAAGACGATGCTGCAGAGATAGATTTAGTTGCACTTCCTCCAGAACCAAGTGTGCTTACCGATGAAGAAGAAGGAGATGACGAAAATTTACAAAGCAATGATATACCGCGAGACATACCAGGCCGATTCGAAGTGCTTACGCATGCAGATGAAGAGGATTGGGACAGTAGCGATGAAGATTCATCATGATTTGTCCATTGACGAATCTATGGTGAAGTACTTTGGACGTCATCCAATAAAACAATTTATAAGGCGCAAGCCAGTTCGTTTCGGTTACGAAAATTGGATGGATGCAAGTGCTGATGCATATTGTTACGCATTCGATTCGTCCTGTGGCAAACCTCCAGGTCCCTTCCTATAGAGCCGTTGGGCACAAGGGTAGTCAAGCTGCTATTCCAAAAACTAGAGACCAGCCCTAAAGACCATGTCGTATATTTTGATAATTTCTTTACCATCTTTGCATTGCTCCGAGATCTAAGACAAGCTGATTATCGCGCTACTGGTACTGTTCGCCAAGGTAGGACTAAGAAGTGTCTTCTCACAACCTGAACCTGAATTTGACAACCGCTTTGATCAAGTCAATCAGATTTTGTTCGTCCGTTGACTGGACAATAGTGTTAGCACTATGGGCTCAAACTATGACCGCGTTCTCCCTCTTGGAAAAGTAAAGAGTTGGAGTGCTGTTGACAAGAAGAAGGTGGACGTTGGGTTGTTTTTCAAAGCTTTAACAAAGGTATGGGCGGGGTAGATCAAGCTGATCAGTCGATTTTCTTGTACCGCCCTGCTACGTGGCAAATAATGGTGGTGGGTCCTGTTCACGTACATGCTGGATTTAGCTGTAGCAAATGCATGGCGCCTGCACCTTCTGACCAGTGAAACTAACATGGATCAGCTTCAATTTCGGCGGTATATTGCTCGTCACTAGTTGAGACGTTTAGAAGCAGTGCAGAGTAGTGTAAGTTTGCGTCTAGCAGCTTTTGTGGTGCCAAGCCTGCAGCATGATGGAGTCGGTCACTACCCTGGCAAACTATCTCAACAATTGCGATGTGCAGTGTGTCATAAAAAAGCACGCTGGAAATGCAAAAAGTGCTTAAAAACACTGTGCATGGGAAACGTATGTTTTGAAAATTTCCATACCGCATAAGCCCAGTGGCCCCATATGAGGACGGCATTTTTTTATATATAACATTTAAAAAATATATAGTTTTTTTTATCATTTTCTGTTTATAATATAGTTTTCTACCGATTAATAAAGAAATTTAATTTTTTTTACGGCGGATTTTCATTTGGGTCTAAATGGGTTAAAGCGGGTGAGCAAGCTAGGCGGGCGAACATCGTTTCACCTCTTACATACTTCGGTTCACACCGCGAGCTACCGACTAACCTACGTCAGCGATGCGAGCGAAGCTAACGAAATATCCAACGATTCTAGCGAAGCTACTCGTTCACCTCGTTAGGCGCGCCATTCGCTCGCGCGCCATTCGCTCGCCCACCGGTTCGTTCGCCCGTCATGCAACTGCGCGCGAGTGACAATGAACCGAACGCTATCCTCTCGCTCTCCCATCCGAATCCCCCGTCCGTAGTTTTCGGTGTGAACCCCATAGTTTAGCTCGCCAATATTCCGCATAGTGTGTATAGTTTCCTCCTCTCGCCCGCCCGCTGGCAGTGTTACCTGCGCTTTAAGACATTAAACGTCATCCCAAAATTCAGTCCTTCAATAAAAACTCAGTATAAAACAAAACCTTCATTTATTTCCAACAAATATATTTATAAAAACACATTTCGAAGGACAAATCGACAAACACCTAATTGTTCACAGACATCATAACAATTTTCCGTTTACTAAATGCCTTGTACGGTTTTGAGGCAATCGTTTCATAACTAGCCCGTTCTCTCCCATACACGAATTTGGGTAATTTTGCTACGAAAGTCTCACCTCTCTCAGAGAAAGATCTTTCAGTAAATATTTTCAAAACAGCTCTTTTCATCTCATAGCATTGAAGAAGGTTAGCTGCGTGAATCAAATCTACGCCGTGTTTTTGTTTTCTGGCATTTTTCTTAGCAGTGCTCTTATCTTTTGAAACCTTTTTAATGACTGCTTTATTTTTACCAGAAAATTTTACTTCTGTTTCAGGATTAAGTGTTAGTTGTTCTTCGTAACACTTGCTTGGCGAGAACTTCTTACGAAGTGGCTTAAAAAGCATATCTGGCACATACTTTGTAGTGTTTAGTACTGCTTCAATATTATCGTAGCTTTTTATAGAATAGTTAGTGCTTATTGATTTCAGATACCTTGAATATTGTGTTTCAACGTCTACTAACATATTGCTTTTGTCAAATTGGTATTCGGAGGTACTTTTTAAATTACAATAAATTTCTATGCTCTTCTTAGTAGGATTAGCTTTAGCTTTGCAGCAACATCCAGTGTCATCTTCGATTCTTGAAGCCAGTTTAAGTCGAGCAACCACAGTACTGCACAAGCATCCACCGTTCATCGATGCATCATCGTTATAAGATGATGCTGAAGAAACGCTAGATTGACTGACACTATTATGTTTATTATGAACTTGTAGTGAAGGATAGCACATTTTCCTTAGATTTTTAGCATCTGAATTGCTATCTGGTTTGTAATAATTAACTACACTTTTATAGGAATCTTTGTATTTATTCTTCGCTTTACTTTTGTCGTTCTCATTAGGCGGTAGCTTAAAGTTATCCGGTTCGCTACTATCTGAAGTTAATATCATTTTTAATTTGTTACGTAAGTTTATTAAACGACTTTTGCTCTTATTTTTATATTTATATGCTTGCTCCATTACATGTTTCAACATTTGTTTCTTATCGTGCTTTGTCTTAGGTTTATGAATTACTTCATTAAACTCTGGATTAGATTCGTCATTTGTGTCTATTTCTGATATCACATTAAGTTCATCAGCCTCACTAGATATGTATCCGTACTTGTCGATAAGTTTTCTATTTACATCAGTAGCATTTGTATCGTGAATAGCTTTCAATTCTTCATTATTGTCTATAGTGTCTTCATCTTTAGTAATATGAGCTATTGATCTTATTTCTACATCTTCAGTAATAATGTCAGATTTATCTGGAGAACAATTACATATATGTTGCCCGAAAGATAATGGTAACTTGTCGATATCATTTACTTCATTGTCTGTTAAATTCTCACTTTTTATTTCATCATTCAGTTCATTATGTGCTGAATTTTCTAAAGAAGTTACAGAAGCAACTGTATTTCTTTCTACTGCATATGCATGTTCTGATTCGACATCACTATATCCAGTTGATACTGTTTGAAATTTATCAGTAATTTGTTTAGAAAAGTCTTTTGAGAAGTCTGTTATTTTTTCATCTGTTGATTTACTTCTTCTTGTTTTAGATCTAAAATTCTTTATAAGAATTCGTATATTAATATCATTTTTACCACCAGAGGTTTCAATATCTCTTTCTGGACTACGATTCATTGCGTAAACATCATGTGGTTGTTCGTCGCTGATTTGTTTTGGACATTGTATTTTATCTCCGTCATTTTCTATATTGATTTCTGTAGTCTTATCACCTTTTATAACTTTCAATCTAAAGTTTATTTCTATTGAGTTAGCTATACTCCTGTCATTTTTATCATTTCTTTGATTGGAAACAGGTGAAACCATATGTACTTGGGAAGTATTGTAAATATTTTGTGGAGGACAGCCACTTGTTAATCTGTAATTTCCTCTTTCATCCATATCTTGCGTTTTGAAATTAATTCCTTCCCTTATTTCTTCTGTACTAGGTGTTTCTTGTCTCAGCCTAATAGCAATTCTATCTTGTGAGTGGACATCAAAAATGCTATCTGTTTCATTGTCCCAAGCTTGGCATTCCACGGAGCAAATTTTCTTTTGTGGTAATATTTCTAGTTTAAGCCCAGATATTCCGGATTTATTACGTGACGACCGTTCCGAATTACTTAGCTTTTTCTTGGGCTCCGAACATGGTGGAGGCATGGTACATGGTGGTGGTGACGGTGGACATTTCATGTTACGAGGAGGAGATAGTTGGCGATTAGGACAACTCTGTTTGCACTCCGTTTTCGGTGGTGATGGAATAGTATCACATGATAGCTTAGGCATCATTGGGCAATCCTTTTTACAGCTGCTTTTAATGACATAACGTTCACTTTGCGTTGTTCTCTGAGGCTCGTTTTTCAAAGCCGGAGGAAAATCGTCAGGGGAAAATTGGCATTCAGAACCATCATCTCTATATAAGGATTGTGATGACGATTGATTCGATTCTTGATTAATATAGGAGTAATATTGTCCTTGGTCGCAAGAGTTCGCCGATTCGGAAGTTTCGGTAGACCTAACATTTTGAGGTGGGGAACAGGATCTGTGACTTTCACTATCATTACAAGGTGACACATTGCAAGGTTTGGAGGAAGGTTTAATTGGTCTTTTTGGTTCTAGGGGACACGGGTGTACTGTAGAATATCTGTAGGGTGGTTCTGGTTGTTGTTGTACAGATCCAAAAGAGGTCGCGGCACTAAGAATTAAAGGAGATTGTTGGCAAGGAGACGGGCCACATGGTGGTCTGCAAAACGGTACATCACAAGGAGATGGCGTACAAACTGGGGAACCCGGGCATATATTTATCTTTCTACTAGATGAGCCTTTCCCGGGTGATTTGCAAGTACCTCCAAGAGCAGGACAATTGCCTGGAGCGGCGGGACATGGGACTTGTGATGGTAAGGTAGGCAAGCATTTATGTGCAACAGGACAAGGATGTAGCCGTGATGGATGGATATTACACGGCGGTAAAGGTTCTTGGGGAGGTATACAAACTTCGCGAGAGTGTTTTTTACGAAAACGCGGAGGTTTTCGACTGGGCGGAGGAGATGATTTCTTATATGATTTACTGGGTTTTGATGGACAAGTAGGGGGCTCTTCACAAGCGGGTGGAGATGGACCTTTTTGGAGAGCTGGTGGTGGTTTTTCGCAAGGAAGGGTAGAAGATTGAATGAAAGAAGAACGACAGCAAGAACACGGCAAAGGTTTAGTGCAGGGAGGTGGTGATGGAGAGCAAGAAGGTGATTCATTAATGGGAAAAGTAGGTAATGGAGATATCTCGTTGGGGCGAGTCTGCTTTCTACAACTACATGGCAGATTATGTGTTGTTTTCTTGCAGCAGGCGGGCGGAGATGGTGAGCATGGGAGAGATTCTTTTTCTAGAGGTGGAACTTTACAAGGACCCTTTTTTTTGCTAGATGTTGGGCTCAAGGGTGCTTTGTCTTGAGTAGAGTAAGGAGCATGCTTTTGACAACAGGATAATGTTGGTGTTGGCGGGCATGAAAGCGGCTCTATAAAAGAAGGTTCAGATGTGGGGCAGGGTGAAGGTTTTTTGCAACAGGGAGGTGGATTAAGGGTTTGGGGCTTTCTACAGCAAGGTGGCCGACACAGCGGAGACTGTTTGCTATTGGATTGGGAATGTTTATATTTTTTGTTGCACCAGGCCGGCGGTGAAGGAGGACACGGAGACGGCTTCTTGCAAGGGGGTAATAAGGAAGTACAAGATTCAGATGTCGCATTTGGATGTTCACAAGGAGGCATTAACTTTCTTTCGACATGGCATGGTGGTGTCGAACATGGCGGTTTCTCCTTAGATATAGTCACAGAATTGCACGGTGGAGTAGAACATGGTTTAGATTTTTTTGAAGTAGCCATGGTCTTTGGGCGTGTAGGTGGTGACATGGAACGAGTTGGAGGGGCAGATAGGGATCGGCCTGAAGATGTTTGACATTTTGAGGTAGAAGACCGGGTATCGGAAACCACACTCTTGCAAGTGTGTCGGCATGACGATGATTTGCTTAGTGAACTAGGCGAAGGTTTATGCAGCGTGCCACATGGATTGGGTTTGTTACATGGTGGAGAAGAACAAATTCGCGGACTATCACAGAATATATTAGATTTAGAGCATGGTGGTTTCTTCATCATCTCACATTTAGTTCTGCAGGGTACCGGTTGAATAACACTGTTTTTCTCTGTCTGAATCGTAGGATGTTTATCGGAACATGTTTTACGTTTACTCGATTCTTTATTGCCTTTAAACGTCAAAATACCTTCTGGACCAGTTTCAGATAGTTGTTTAGCTAACTCCTCGAACATTGTATCACAATCCGGTAGTGAGACATGTTTGCCACCCGATCGTCTTTTTCGCGGCTCCGGGGAAATGTTACAGCAAGGTTTTGGGCATTCTACCAAAGTTGGTTTCTGAAAAGATTGACTTGCAGTACTGGGTACAGAATATGGTGTTGAATGACATATTGTTTTAGGCTCTGGTTCTTCGTATTTCCACTGTGACTTTAGGCTTTCAGCATACAGCTGTCTCTTTCTAAAGACTAGAATGGAATCCTTTGGCAGTTTACTTCTATCAGGTTCGTCGTCGCCTTTTTTGCCCCCTGACTGAGCTCCACGTTTACTCTCGGCCATACCAACATAGGTGGAAGGAGCAGTCGTTTCAAAATCCCTACGAAAGTTTTCTGATGATAAAGATGTTATTACACCTGTAGTAAGAAAATCGTTTGAAATATTGTGACAAGACTTGACTGTTTCTTGATTCAACTTTTCTATTGTGTTTTCTGAACAACATTTTAGAGGAGAGTCGCTGGTGCACCAAGAGTCCATGCCTAAAGGTGTGCAATGCCGATAGTAGTCTCGTAAGATGCTTTGTGTAAATTTACATTGTTTGTTTAGTATTACTCCTTGCTCGGATTCATCATCTGAATATTCATCTTGGATCTTCAAGCTAAAAGTTGGAATATAAAGATCGGTTAGTAGAGTAAAAGAGAATAAATAAATTTGTGTATGAACATTTAAGAGTACATAAAAAGTTTTGAATTAATTAAAACCTTCGTGGCGTAGCGGTATAAGTCTCGGAGGTCGTGGGTTCGATCCCAATGCCGAACAAGATACATCTTGAATTCCTTTCCGGGTCTGGTTGATTGAGGGACTACCTTTCGTGCCCCGGAAAGCGCGTTAAGCCGTTAGTCCCTATTGTAATAACATCATCTATAACAGTTGTTTACCAGGGTACGGGTAGCTGCGTTGCCGTGTGTTACAACGTAATAGTGTGGTCAGCATCCCGCCTGTCAAGTATGGTGACGATGGCAAAAGCCCTCATTCGGTAGTAGGCCCATTCAGTTCAGCAGTGGACGTTATCCAGAGATGATGATGAAGAGTTTTATACGTATCGTAATGTAATGATAAAGCGGCTTGTTTTACTAATGCAATATAAGAACCTTATTCGCACATTATTACAGTCACCAAAATAATATTGTTAGTCATGTTCTGGTGACTACAGACCTACAAGCTCATGCCTAATTTAAATTTTTCTGCATCATACTGATACAGAAAAATTAAAATTAGGCATGAGCTGTTTTGAGGAAGTAAATATTTTTGTATGCTAATAATAATTAAACAATTTTGAATAAACAATCAAATATATATGTAATTAATAAAAAATAAATGAAACTATAAACAGGTAGCAATACGAAAAGCTATAAAATTTACATCACTGTATTATTAGAAAACTTGGCTTCATAATTCATAAAATATACATTTATTTCATTTTCTCTGTGATACATAAACTTCGGTAATTTTGCTACAACATGTTCTCCATCATTGGATGCATATTTTTCTGAATAAATCTTCAAAACTGCTTTCTTTGTTTTACTACATTGCAAAACATCTGACGCGTGAACTATGTCTTTTAGATGATGTATTTCGTTATTCTTTTTGTCCTTTAATTGTGTAGGCATCTTGATAGTCCTCGAATTTATGTAAACTACTGCATCTCTATTGGAAATACTTGGAATTACATCCCTGTCCAATGTATCATTGCATTGTTTAGATTGATTGTCATAGTTATAGTTAAACATTCTAGATACTCGTAATTCAGAGTTATTAGATTGTTTTAAATTCACGTTTTCAGAGTCATAGCTATGCATAGAAATGTTAGTGCTAATTGATTTCAAAATATGGGAGTGTTGTGTTTCCACGTCTTTTACGTTATAATTGTTCAAATTATATTTAGAGTTTGATTCTAAGTTGCAACAAATCTCTACGTTTTTCTTGATTGGCTGACAGCAACATCCATTTATATTACCCAGTCTTGATGCTAGTTTTAATCGAGCCGCCATAGAATTACACATGCATTTTTCAGAAGATGTTTCGCTTTCCAATGTTGATGAATTAGTTGTGCTCTTACAGTCACTGTATGCTGATGGATAGCAAGCCTGACTTGTGTGTTCTACGCCTGATAATTCTGATTTAGTACCTGATTTATCTTCAATGTTATAATTACACTCGTCATTTAATGTATCTTCTTCATTTTTTTCATATTGATTGTTAACTGTTTTCATATTGTTTTCGCTACTTGCACAACTCTTTATAGTTTTTAATCTTTCTTGTAGTTTTTGCATATCTTTACTTTTATACTCGTATACTTCATCGATCATATTTTTTATCTGGTTCCGGGTTTTATGTTTTGTGTATAGTTTGTTAATAGAAATTGTTGATAGTTTTGGTTCGTTACTTATATCGATTTCTAAAATAGTATTAAGTTCATCCGTACCTTTTGCTAGGCATGGATCGTTGTATTTGTCTGCGTTAGATTTATCTACAAAATGTTCAATATGCATGTATTCATCATCTTCAAGTGTGCTCGCATCCTTGGTAAAACAAGTTGCCGATATAACTTCCACCTCTTCAATTTTAATTTCAGATCTATCTGTAGTGGTAATTGATCTTTCCTCTTGGGCTGATAACTTCGATGATGGTAATATGTGCTCTTCATTTCTCATACCTTCCGTGTTAGTAATGGATCTCACTTCTACATTAGATTTAGAGGCATCCGTAGAACAGTTACAAATATGTGATTCTGTTAAAGATTTATCTTCGTCCCCATAATCTGTTAATACTTCACTCCTTATTTCATCGCTGGATTCACTTTCTTCTTTTTTAGTGTGTTCTTTGGATGATACGACTTTTACGGTGTTCCTTTGCACCGAATAAACATTCTCTAAATCTATGTTACTGTAACCGGTTGACACTGTATTACATTTCTTTAATATTTTATCATCATTTGAATAATACACTTCTTTATCATCCATAGATCTTCGTCGTTCAGATTTAGATTCAAATGTCTTTATAACAATGTATATGTTTATATCATTTTTATCTTGATTGGACTCAATATTACAGGTTGGACTTCCCTCCATCACAAATACGTGAGGTGAACGGTCAGTTACAGATTCTGTTCGTTGATTCAAGTTTTCGTCATCGTTATCTATATTTATTTCTGTAGCTTTATCGCCTTGTCTTATTTTCATATTAAATTGTACTTCTATTGTATTGTGTATGCTTTCATCATCTTTATTTATTTCCATTTCTTTTGCGACACATCCTTCAATTATTTCTTTATGTAAATTAATATCTTCCTTTGGTAGAGGCTTGGCCACCATTTGTACTTGAGATCTGTTGTAGATATCTCCTAAAACCATATTTTTTTCGCTGCAACCAATTCTGTAATCTCTCCTTTCATATAAAGTTTGGCCATCTTCATCCTGAACTTTAAAATTAACCCCTTCTCCCAACAGATTTCTAGGTGCAGCTTTATTGTAATCGATAAGATTTTCTCGTGCGCCGTGTTTTAAATTTTCATCGTCTTTATTGCAATTTTGAGGTGAACTTGTCGAATGGAGCTTTTTATATGGCACCTTTTGTATTTTAATTCCAGAAACTTCTTCGTTACTTTTGTCGCTTATAAATGAAGTATTTGGCAGATGAGATGGTCCACAATGTTGACAACTGTTCTTACATTTTTGTTTAGATGGGGACAACGTTGAAAATTCGTTGTGACTCATAGTTTTAGGGGATGTTGGTGGTGCCATATTTTGCATTAATTTTCTTGACATTGTGCTAATTCTCGCTCGATCCATATCGTACCTCAAAGATAGTATTGACGACTGATTAGAAACTTGGTTATTTGTAGGTCTAGTACACATTTCATCACCTTTATCATTATTGCATACGGAACATATATCTCGCGCACCATCTTTACCAGAGATTATTGAAGGCGATTGGAGCCTAAAGTCTGCGGTTTTCTTACATTTCGATTTACAACAGCACTGTGTAAATGAAGTAGCTGAAGCAGTTTTATTGCAAGACGATTTAGAACTAACTTTGAAGTCTAAAATGCTATTTGGCACATTATCAGATAACTGCCTTATTAGTTGCTCATTCAATGTTTCACAGTCTGGCAGAGTAACACGTTTTTCACACGAGCGTGTACTTCTTACTGATACCATGGGTCCAGAACGTATTCGTTTTGGACATTCAATTGACTTAGTCCTCTGATCACATTTATCACAACTTGGGACGCATTTTGGGGTCACCTTACATGGTTTTCTTGGAAGTGGCGGAGCATCATATTTCCATTGAGATTTCAAACTTTTAGCGTACATCTTTCTCATTTTAAATACTAAAAGAGAATCCTTTGGGAGGAAACGTAAATCTGTGTCATCGTTTTTACTTTTTTTGACTTTAGACACATATATTGAACAAGGCTCCATCGCGTTGCTCTGCTTGCAGTCAATGCAAGATGAAGTTACGAAGCTTGAACTCAAAAAATCCAAGTCACCAAAAATGTTTGAACATGATTTGATGGTGTCTTGATGTAAGCCCAAAAGAGCCCAATGATGGTGATAGTCTTGTAGGTAGCTCTTAGCTAATTGGCATTCTTTGTTGTTGATCCTGAGGATTTGTTGAAAGTCTTCATCTGAGTATTGGCCTTCCATCTTCCGGCTGGAAGTAAAGTTTAGCTGCTGTTACTCGCCACTCGAAACTATAAATTAATCTTGAGTTCAAGTCACTTAGGTTTGTACTAATTTAATATTGCAGTTTATTTATTTTTTTACAAGTTAAAAAGTAAAGGGAACTTTTGCAAACGGTTGAGATGGAAATAAGCTGATATTATAATTTGTATTTATTGTATTAAAACTTATTTCAATACAATTTTATTTATAAAGTCATGTAAAGTTCATTTATAAGTAATGATTTTGTGTATAATCCACGTGAACAATATTATTGTCTTCTTCAATACATGTCGGAAAATAGATATAAATACTATTTAATTAATACATGAATAAATATAAGATTTAGGCTAAATCCACAATGGGCGTGCGTGTGAACGAAGTGAAAGTGCCGAGCTCCGTACCCGCTACCCGCCACCCCCACCGTCGACCGCATGTGACACCCGCTTGAGGAATATGAACCCAATTAGTTAGGGGGTTAGTATTATTGGTTTACGGAAAATTATTATATAATGAATATTTAACACCAAACCGCCTGCCAAGCAAGGTGACTATGGTATTTGTTAATCAGTGGATGTCATACGGACTCATGATGATCATGATGATGATGATGATAGAACTTCAAACAATATCTAAAACAGAAAAACTACAAGTTCAAATTTAAAAAAATAGAGTGACTTACATTGGCTTCCGTATCCTTACATCTCTCTGGGTGGTGATAATGCCAACTCCAAACACATCGCAACCTTTTGGTATTACCACATCGCTTCCTTGAGTAAGGACATCTCTTTGTAAAGGCATATTGATTGCTGGCTCAATACTGTTTCTACTTTTAACGCTTACAGATACTTTAATATTGTTCTGGTCAATAATTGTACTATTTTTAATGTCGCTACCAGTATCATATTCAATGACTTTGTAAACTTCCTCATCGCTTGATAGCTTTTTGTCTTCGCTACTCGAATCTATAAAGAATCCTTTTGGTATGTCAATGCGCAAATATTCAGAACTTACTTTGTTTAGTCTTACAAAGTTTTTAGAATGTAATACGACTACAATTTTATGTGAAAATGCTTTTGATTTATCGATGGACCATTTTTGATCTGATATGGTAACTTCCATATTATTGTTTTTGGAATCTTCTAATAAACTTTTATTTTCAAGCGGTACTTCTGGTTGAACTTGAATTGTTTTTGGTATCATCCATGCTTGTATATTCTGGCGTAGAAAATTTACATGTTGTTTTCTTGAATATGATTTAGAGGTTGAGGTTGTATTCACTGTAACGTCACTTTTTGATTTAAAAACTATTCCAGTATCATTATAAACGCTATCCATTAATTCAAAAACTGTGCTACTACTGGCTCCGTATGTTTTGTTGTCCCATCTGACATGAACGTTGTTCCTTGACTCTGTAACTTGTGACAGATATTTATTAATCCATGCTTTTTTATTTGTATCTTGATAGTTTGCCAATTGCGGTTCTGGTATTTTTTCTACTTCTTTACTCTCAGGAATGTTATCTACGCAAGGAATTTTAATAATCAGGCCATCCTGCACTTCGCAACGGCCAGCAGTGACGCCACGTTTCTTTCCTTCGTGCTGTTTTTCTTTAATCTTTTCTTTATTTTTCTTCTCTTTCTTTTTAAAGAAAAAGAACTTCTTACCTTCTTTTTTAACTTTTGGTTGTATTTTTATACTAACATCATTATGAATTGATCGCTTGATTGTCGGGCTCCGTTTGTAGGTGTCGTCATCAAAATTAAATTGTTTTCCCCACAAATCAAACATACCTTTGACACCATGAGTATCACTATCATCTTCATTAGGGCGGGTAGACCATTGTTCACTTTCTTTCTTTATATCTATAATGATTTGTTTTTGACATTTGTCTTCTTCAACAATTTCTCGAGAGGCATATGGACTAAATGTTTTGGCATTTGGAGACTCAAACGATCGGCTTTCTAATGATGGTGGATCTGAATTAATTGAAACATCTTTATGACTCGGTATGCTTGTTTGACTTTTTTGATCGCCGACACCAGTGACCTGTTTTGGAACCTCTTTCTTAGCGAAGCCTTTACGTAAAGCTTCAAATCGTCGTTTTAATGTAGAAGCGCTCTTAGTAAACTCCTTTGTTTTTTCAGTGTCGGTTTTTGTTTCCACATAGGTAAACATTTTTCTATATTCTCTCTCCATTTGGTTTTCCATTGGATCTGTACAGCTTGGTGGTTGATCTTGGCTAGGATTTTCCAAATTATGGACGTGTTGAACTAAAGAATCTGATGAAAAATCTTTTATTGTCTCGTTAGTTCGCTTTTCTCTTGAAGTATTAGTACTTACTGGTATATTTTCCGTAGATTTTTTTATATTTTCATCGTTAATTATTAGTTGTTGTCTTCCTATTACTATTTGCGGATTATCGATAGTTTTGTCTATAGTTTTAAGTTCAATATTTGTTTTAATTTTTTCTTCAACTTGTGATGTCGTATTGGCAGTAGTTTCAACAAAATTGCGTCCTTTTGCTATGTTTCTATTTACAAATTCAATTGGACTTGTAGTGCCGGAAGCAGTTTGTATAATTGGAGATAGCTTTTTACTAATAGTTCTACCAATATTAACTTGAATGTTTCCTCCGACGCACTTCGAAGAGGTTTTTATTTTATGATAATAGTTATCTGGCAAGTGCTGTGTTCTTCTTTCTATAACAAAAAACTTTTCGTGAAAATATATTGTGTTTACAATTAACCTATTAATGACTAGCCTCATGCGCGCGGTTCCAGACCTTTGTTTCTTTTTTATCCCGAAGGAAATGCATTTACGCATGCCCACCGCCGCTGCAGCGGATTCGCGCGCTGGCGATGGGATATGTGGGACTAGCCCTCTCCATAGCGTGGTATGCAAAACTCATACCACGAGGAGAGGACTACGCCAGTAAAACCCCCCGGACACTGCTTCGGGTACGCATGAGCAATCCGGCCGCGGTTCCACCCCCGCATAACTTCCGTTTCCGTAGGAACTTCATAATTAAATATCTAAAATAGTCAAAAGCTTTCCTCGATAAATGGGCTATTGAACACTGAAATATTTTTTCAAATCGGACCAGTATTTCCTGAGATTAGCGCGATTAAAGCAAACAATCAAACTTTTCAGTTTGTATATTAATATATTGATAGCCTTACCGCGTCATTCACCAACGTATTCCCGTAGTTCCCGTGGGAACATCTTCACAAACTATAGCCTATATAATTTATTTTAACTATAAGAGTCAATGTTAAAAAAAAAACATTACCTATCACGTATGAAAACAACTCCGCTGATCCAACTCCCTTTTCTTCCGTCTCTGGTATATAGATTCTCCTAACTCTCCTCTTCTGTAACGCTTTTACATTCCCCACTCTTATCTCAATAGAACTCCTTGACTGTTGATAAGGCGTTATTTCCCTTGGCAATTCAAAATATGTAAATTCTCGCCTTTGCTGTATTGGAGAAATATTTTTACAGGTACATTTAAGGCTATCACGCTTTATGCCATGTTGATCGTCAATCCCTTGGTGGTGACCATATCCTGGATCCGGACTATCGATATTTTTTAATACTCTTTTAGTATAAAATGAGTGCTCTTTTATCGATTCTTTGTGTTCGCGTTTAGTGGGGTAAATCACCTTTGCTTGTTTCATTTCTTCTTATTTGTCATCATTTTTATCGGTGATTATTCATTTTAACAGCTGCTTTTAACAACAGTCTGAAACCTACAATTTTCTAAGAACATATTTATCAAATTTCAAAATTTAGAGATTAATAAATTTAGACCACAACCGGCAGGACTCGAACCTGCATGTACAGCCCCTAATGCCTTAACCAATTCGGCTACGGTGGAACCCACCCATCGGTTGGGTTAGGTTATCTAAGATGCAGGTTCGAATCCTGCCGGAGGCCTAAATCTCAATTTTGAAATTTTGTAAACAGTAAAGTTTTCCGTAAAGTAGGTATTTAAAAAAAAATACATATTTACAGCTTGGCAAAAAAGAGTAGAAAATAATGGGGGCGCCACTGTGTTGTTTGTGTGGCAACCCGTTGCAACCGAATAGCATATAAACCTAATCTTGACTTACCTGGTTTTTTTTTAGACATATATTTATTCCTATTTTATTTATGTATTATTTTTTCAAATCAATAAGTAATTCTACTTATTGATTTTAATTTTGTTTATTATGAAATGACATTATTTTGGGAATGTTGCCAACAGACAAAAAATTAGTTCCGTTTCTAGACTTTTTTGCCAAGCTGTATGTTATGATATGATTTACATATGTGTGATAGATGACAAGTCTAAGAAAGGTGTGATTAGAAGAGACGTCTGATAGAGAAAATAGTAGAGGATACCATATTGTGTTGACCACAAACAATGGGAGTAGGGCAGGACGATGATGATCATGATGATGATCTACATTTGTAAGTTTTTAGTACTAGCTGCGCCCCGCGGTTTTACCCGCGTTACTCTGCTCCAGTGGGTCGGAGCGTGATGTTTTGTAGCCTATATGTTAATCCAGCGTATAACCTATCCCGGTGAAAAATTTCAGACAATTCTGTTAAGTAGTTTTGGTGTGAAAGAGTAACAAACATCCATCCATCCATTCATACTTACAAACTTTCGCGTTTATAATATTAGTAGGATACCTATGTAATGTTGTCGCGTCGTTGTGCATGGATACAATTCCGAATCTTGACTTTTCTAATAATTTGCAAAATATTTTCAAGGAAATTAAAAAAATATTTTTCGATTTAGGGAAAAGAAAAAACTAATATTAGATACTAATATTATAAATACGAAAAGTTTGTATATCACTTTCGAATAAACTTGAAAACTACTGAATGGATTTCGATAATTCTTTCACCATTTGAATACTACATTATTCTTGAGTAACACAGGCTAGTCTAGTCCACCCGTGCGAAGACGGGTGGGTAGCTAGTAATAAATAAAATAAGTAGTACCTTCAGAATTTTTAACTTGTTGAATTTAAATTAATGTGCTCAATAGCTAGATTAGAAATTTATTACACGAAGAATTTTTAAGTAGGCAAATTGTGCTGACATTCACAATATTTTTTTCTATAATGACAGAACATTTTACTAGTGGTAAAAAAGAAAATGATCTTTATCGTTAATATTTATGGCTATTTAATTTCGACTTTTGCAATTATTTAATTAAATTCGGCCGACTTCTCTCCGATACTTAAAGAATGTTCATCAAATTTTATTTATTATATAATTTATGTCATCTGGGAATAGTGTAGCTTCTCAGCGAAGAAAGAAATTTTCAAAAGTAGTTTCGGAGCCTTTTCAATACAAACAATCAAATCAAACTTTGTAATATTAGTATAGATTTACGAAAAGTGTACCTAAATGAAGAACATTATATTTCAGTTAGATATTGATGTAATATAATTTGACGAAAATGGTATCCATTAATGTGAATTTAACGTTGTCAAGTATTTTGTAAGTTGTCGAGCAGCTCACAGAGCGCACTTTAACTGTACACTACTTCATTAATTTAAGATCAAAACAGTCGTCGTAACACCGTTTCGAAAAACCCCGTAAACTGTGTAAAATAAAATTTGATTAAAAATCTGCCATAAATAATTTCCTTATTTCCATCAAAATCTATTTTCATATTGATGGATTGATTGACACTGACATTTGCCAAAATAAAATTCTACCAACACCAAACAAGACTTTTTTTAACACTTTTTATTAATATAAATGTGAATTTCGTGTTAATTCGTGGAGCTGATATATGATAATGACAAAACCCATCTGTACTATCGCAGTAAGATTTGATTTTGTATTTTTTTTTATCTTTACTAATATTGTAATTATTAATTTTATCTTTACTAATATTATAGAGAGGAAAGATTTGATTTGTTGTTGGTTTATTTGTTTGTTTGAATTGAATAGGCTCCGAAACTAAATGACCGATTTGAAATATTTTTTCACCGTTGGGTAGCTATACTATGTCCGGTGAGCATAGGCTATATTAAAGTATGAAGTTCCCACGGGAACGGGAGCAACGAGGGTGAAGCAGCGCGGGAAGCTAGTAATTAAATAAATACCTACAACGATAAATGAAACTTAAGCTATAAACACTGTGTATGTACCTAAAAAATTGAAATTACACGTATTGGGCGTCGAAGTATTCTCCACACCGACATCATTGGGCAACGTTCCCAAAAAGCTGCCCGAGTATCGATTCGACTCATACCCTCACTAAAGAAACAGTCTGAGTCGCGAACTTTACAAACACTTAATTCACGGATACAAAGCAGAACCGTTAGCCGTGTAGATTCCGGCTTTAAATATACCATCCTATATCTTCCTATGGATGTCGTAAGAGGCGAATAAGGCCCGATGGATGAGCCGCTGCCCATCTATCAGCTCAAAGATACTAACATTATATTGCAATCACTAATCTGCGAAGCGTGGTGATTGAGCAATATCCCTCAACGACCCTTTTTTATTGTTGTCCGGTGGGAAATGCCTTTATGCATTCCCACCGCCGCTGCACCGTATTCGCGCGCTGGCGGTGGGATATGTGGACTCGCCCTCTCCATAGCGCGGTATGCTAACTCATAACACGAGGAGAGGAACCCCTTAACGACCCTGGCTTGCCAAGGTCTGTTAAAGAGGAGGCCCATGTTCAGCAGTTAATTAACACTAATACTTATACCTGAACGTCAATATCCTATTTATCAAATATTGTCAGTCTTGTATTACAAGCGTTTGCGCTTAAGAATTTGTGTATTTGTAATTAAGCATGTGAATTACTAGCTACAAGCGATATTACTTGTAATACAAGTACATTTTCACACTAGTCCCTGATTATTGTTCTGTTTATCATAAATGTATTTGTATTTCGCATACAATCTTCAAATCTTGTGAAATTATTCGATAAACGTAATTTACAAGAACTTGTGAATAATTCCTTTCAACTTGTGAGCTTGTAGACTTGTAACTTTTGACTGGGCACTGGTCTCAAAAGCCTACACCGTAAACATTGGCCCACTGGTGCAGTCAGACTTCAGATTTTGACTACTACATCTACTGCACTAATCTCTTATTCTGATTTCCAATAATTCATATCAATAACACCTTTTTTTCTTTTAGAATATCATATGATTACTACTGCAGCCCAAAATATTTACATTGAGATAACCACGTACCAAGCAGACGATCAAAACTATAAAAAATACAAGAAAATGGAAGACAGAACGCATAGAAATGTCAGAAACAATAACAAATACATGACTGTGTGTTCCAATACTTCCAATTGCCATAAAACAAATACTACAAATTACCACCAAAACGTCCAAAGTAAAAAGACTTTAAAATCCTGTCCAATATGTTCAAAAACTTGCGAACATTGCTCTAATTTGACTAACATTGATAAATCAAAAGCTAAAATTGATTCTTATTGTGAAGCGAATGTGAAAAACGTACAAACATCTAATACACATGTTAACAATGGACTAACTTTGCTAAATGAAGTCCTAACAGTATTTCAAAACAAGAAAGGAGATAAAGAAAGGCCAAAATCTTGTCGTATGAAAGACGCTGCCGTTAGTACTGACAATAAAACCACAAATGTACAATCCAAATTGACAGTTAACACTTTCCAATACTCGATTAGTGATTCCAAAAGAGAATCAAGACCAGAAAATGGCAAATTTACAATCGTTAACAGTTGCCAGCCAATTTTCTTGAAGAAATCGAATTATTCCATTGATCTTATTAAGCACAAGTCTTCATCAATCCCACAAATGAAGTTAGAAGAACTGAAACATTCTTTGAAAGCAAAAAGCAGATCAAAAGATGCTATTGAGGAAGTTAATAGAATGTTTGCCGTTGTTAAAAAATCTGATCATATGAATGAAGAATTTAATAGACCGCAAGTAAGAAATGGTTCTCGAGTGTTGCCTGTGGTCATAAATAAAATACATAATAACAGAAATGACTTCAGTGAATGTACTGAAAGACATAACTGCAAATGTTGCCAGACTTGTATGTCTAGCGGAGATAATTTTAAAGAACCGGATTGTTGCCAGGAAATTAGAAATTCTAAGTGTGAGAAATGTATATATACGCTTTGTGGTCATTACCAGCCTGCATACAAAAAGCAAGGGACGTCAGACTGCAAACATTGCTCGAGGCTTAATAAAGATTTTTGTTGCCAACATGAAAAATTTCGTGTTTACGACGACAGTTGTTAATTACGTGTTTTTTTATAAAAATTTTACTATTTATCGTTTTTATTAAAGTTTACTTTTATACGGTTTGCTATGTCGGGCTTTCAATTTATTATAAAAGCTGGAAAGTCCACGAATATTGTAAGAATTTGGACGAGTAGACCTACAGGAGACGACGATCATAGGTTTCAAGCTTTTTTTAGTAACTAAGGCCCGGCTCCCATTATCGGCATCGGCAAGGAAAGGGATCCTTCGGCATACCTACATGCAAGCGCACACTGTCGGAAACTATGCTTTGGCATGCTGCAACGTTCTTAGGGATGACGAGGCGTCCTTAAGCATAACACTCATGTAGACGAACTAAATTAATTAGCTTTTCTTCGGCCATCGTTGTTACAAGAAAATTTTCGATGTGACGGCAAATAACCGGTACACACAGCGGTTACTTCGATTGTGTTGTGTGTGAGTCAAATGATTCAAATGGCGGATGCCTCCCCACACCCCGCAGGGCAAGATACCCACACCCACCCTCGGGCCTTACTATTGATCAAAAAATCTAAAGAGATTATAGCCTTACTAAAAAAATAAAGCAACACAATGTAAATAAAAAATGTATTACAAAATCAATCTTAAAAACTTCAGAAAACAAATTAGAAGTAAAAACTGTCCGACGAATATTGTTTTTCACTCCTGAAACAAATTGAATGCATAAATAAAGGATCAATTTAATATTTCTGATAAATAGCAGGGCTGATTCTGATGAATCACTGGGACTGGGACCAACTGCAAACTACTAGTAACCTTGTTATCCTCTCGTGCTAAACAAAGTGCTTGTTGGATTGATGTGGGGATCGATCCGGTGACAAATCTATTGGGCTATGGCTGCTTGTTGAATTATCTTTTTATAATTGCAACACGATTCGGTCACCAAACCGTACTTACAAGGTTATTTTATAATGAAAACTCAAATCGTGTAGGCGTATTATACTTACTTGCTCACATCTTTTAGCTTGTGTCTGCTTCGCTCCACCTTCTCACTGTGAGGTCGATCCCACTCTCGTGGACTATCTAGACTGCAAATATCATTCATAGTACAGAAATGTTTTATAAAATAAGGGTTCCGTCTACTTATGGCTCCAAATATATGACAAAACACACGCTTCCCGTGCGCGGTTTCACCTGCGGACCTCCTCTTCCCATAAAATCTTCATAATTAAATATAGCTTATAACTTTCCTCGATAAATGAGCTATCTACCACTAAGAATTTTTTAAATCGGACAAGTAGTTCCTGATTTATCGCGTTCAAGCAAACAAACTCTTCCGCTTTATATATTAGCAGAGATGTCATCCATATGCATTGGGCAAACTACGCTCTAGATTTATGACAAAACGGAATACTCACTCGCCCAAACTCAAGTCAAAGAACGGCTCCAATTTAAATTCATGGCTCCCACTGTGTTTCGTCTCGAACTCCTTCACCAAAACTTTCTTCAGAGTATTAGAAGAATCCACAAACTTAGACATACATTCACTTAGCTTCTGCATTTTAGCTAAAAACTCATCTTTATCACCAGTTTCTATAGGATAGTTAATTAGTTTTTCTAATTCTTTAGTTATAATTCTGCAATTATCTTTCAAATCTGGTATATCAGACCATTTGATATCAGTATTGGTTGATGCATGCTTTAAAATCTTTATTTTTGGACTAACAGTTTCGACGACAAATTCTCCTTCTTCGTATATTTCGTCTGGCGGCTTGTAATAAGGTTGTCTGATTCCGTAAAGAGACGCATCTGTAGAATCTGCTGAAAGACCGTCTTTGGTTTTAGCCATTACGAGTTTAAGTAGATTTTCTAGACCTATTTTGTGGTCATTTAGAAGGTGTCTATCTAGAACAGTTATTCTGCAAAAAAAATTTAGGAATTAATTATTTTTTTTCGTTTTATTGACTAATCGTATGAGATGACTCGCAAATACATTGAAGATGCCGTCTTACATTATCTACATTAAGACAATGTAGAGAACGTCCTAGTGACACAACATTAATCAATGGGGGTTAATGATAGTTAATTTTAAGTACTACCTGTCTGCATCGAAGGAACATAGATGACAAGCAAAAGTTTCCTTCCCATCCTTCAGTTCGGTCATGGTGTTATGAGAAACCGATGGATCTACCTTCATCTGGTTAATGGATTTAGCTGTGCAGGCAATTGTCGTGACTGGCTGTAAAAAATTAAATAAGTTTAATAGAGCAACGATCGAGGGAAAGACTTAGGGCTAGTGATTCAGTGGCAGCCTATGAGAACTGGTGTAATATGTTGGATCCACACTGTACTAGACGTCATTACCCAATAAAAGAGACAGGTCCTTGGAGTCCTCATTATCGGCGGGGGAAGGAAACCTAGGGGGCTTTTAGTTGGGCATACCCTCTACACGAATTTCTTTTGGAGAGAGTTGCCAGCACCACATACTCTATACTGACGTGGGAAATACAAATTTCATGTTCCCCGCGAGAGCAAAGAGAGGCGTAAAGCAGGACATCCCGGTCAAAAAAAAATAAAGGCACTAGACGTCATGAACAGACACTCAAACTGATTCTGAACTATAACTATGTAATAGTTCAGAATCAGTTTGTATTCTATTTTATTATGTTTTTGTCTTTTTTTAAACAAAAACGTCGAGTTTGTTCACGGGGTCTCCACTCGAGAAGATATCTGCCTTATCGGCCGTCAGTTCTTCGAGCTTTGTGCCCAGCCCATTGCCATTGCAGCTTGCATTAGCTGTGGAGCTGTGTAAACGTGAGTTGCTGAGTTTGGATACACGTTTGGCTTGCATTCATCTGATTTAGCTGAGAAAGAAAAACTTACTGCGGCAATAATTTCGTTAGCAGCATCAACAGTTTCCTCTGGGTGTGCAAACAACGCCGTTCTACTTTTACAGATTCGGGACCGAAGTTTCTCGAAGAGTCGAGTTGCTGATGATGATCTACCTAAAGCTGAAAATACAGACGAAGAATGTTAGGCTTAGGCGCTGTCCTGTTGTCAACGCTCGTGCGATGCGATTTTATTGTGCAATGGAAATGGTCTCATCACATGACCGCTCAACCAAGCTCATTTTCATCAGACAAATCGCATCTTTGTTCAAATAACCAGCTCAGCATTTTCTGCATGGTTGGTGTGGTGGACAGTTGCAATACAAAAAGTCATAATCCCTCAATCTCATCGCCAGCGACCGCCCTGAGCCGAGGTCCAAGCGCCACAGGGGGCGTCTTGCGTAGGTTGCTTAGTTTTTAAACGATTTACTAAGGCTGGAGCTTTGCTTGCCTTTATGCTTGGTGAAGTAGCAAAACGTTTAAGCGTTCCGATGTGATAAAGTACCTACTTAGTTGTACGAACTGGTTGTACACGGGTTCGAACTTATTTTAATCTGTAATTTTATTAACTTGCTATTAAAAAATATACTTACACATAGATCAATTGTACTACCAATAATATAATAAACCGTTGTTTTTGTAAAAAATCATAGTGTATGGGAGGTTCTTACTAGGAGGTACCTACTTACAGTTTCAGAGCAGTCTCTCAAACTGTAAGTAGGTAGTAGTATTAACGAGACATTTGAATATTACTTACAGATAACTGACTTCGTTTTTTTAGCAGCCTTAAAGTTATATGGTGAGGGGACAGTCGACAATCGCGAAGGCATCGTCCTCGCTTTCTCCTGAAAAGAAAAATATTTTATTAACATTGGCACTAAAATGTACATTGGACGGATACAGATGGACGGATGACGTGGTAAAGGCCGCGGGATCTTGGTGGATGCAGGCCGCTTCCAACTAGGGTCGCCAGATGAAAAAATAAAAAGGCCTGATTTCCATTGAAATATCCTGAGATTTTTTACAGTTTGAAAATGTTCTCTCAAACGTTCTTAACAATTTAAAAAAGTCGTAAGTAATATTACCCTGCGGATCTTGCTCACGCGTGCAATTAGATCTAAAAATAGTATTATTGCCAAAACAAGATTATTTTTAGTTTTTAGAGATTATTGTTGTTTAGGAGATATTTTATATGCTATATTTAATTATGAAGTTCCTATGGGGACGGGAATTACGTGGGTCAAAACCGCGCGCGAGAAACTCGTAATCTATTCTAATATCATGAAGCTGAAGAGTTTGTTTGATTGAACGTGCGAATCTCAGGAACCTATTAATCGTGAAATGCTTTATATCATCGCTAAGGCTAGTAGCAGTGGAGCACCAATGAAGAATGGTTCATAATTGGGGTAAGCAATGTCACGCAGGACGAACGGACGAAGTCGCAGGCACAAGCTAGTAAATCGATAAATGAAACTAAGTATACATAATAAACTTTAAATAAAAAAACGCAGCGAGTAGTGCTCCAGACTAAATCTATAAACCTACTTATATATTATATATATTTTATTATAAAGAATTTGTTTGTTTGATTTAACGCGCTAATCTGATTATCGGTCCGATTTGAAATACATATTCTTTCAGTGTTAGTTAGCCCATTTACTGAGGAAGGCTATAGGATATATTTAATTATACAATTCTTACGGGCACGGGAGTTACGCAGGTGAAACCACACACGAGGAGCTACTAACAGGGCCGGATAAAGAAGTCCGGAGGCCCCGGGGCTACAAAGGAAAACAGGCCCCCTGTTCACAAATTAGTTTCCCTCTAAATGATACTTTTCAGGACGATTTGAATTCTGCTATTTTACTGATTGTGTTATTAAAATTAACAATATAGATGAATAACCGTTATTACAATATTTAAGAACTATAACATTAATCATGATTCTACAAAGTACTATAAGGTACAACACCGAAAAAATAAATAAAATAAAAGTTGAAAGTAAAATAAAAGTTGTAGAGTTTACTCATCAGAATTTGAAAGATTTTTAATTAATCTCAATTGTGGGGGCAGTGATGGGCAAAAAGTAATTAGATTAATAATTACAAATTACAGTTACATTGTAATTTGTAATTAAAATACTTTCGAACAGATTACTTAAGTAACTAATTACAATGAGTACTTACTGTAATTAAATAGTAATTTAATTGCAACTTAATCTAATTACATTATAACAGATTACATTATAACAGATTACCTACATATTATAAGAAAGATGATAAAACGTAATAACTCATTTATATTAGTAATGGCCGTGATGGGAAACCTGCATCTTATAAAAAAACTTAATGGTGTCGTGGGACACCAGGTAGGAACGAAGTTCCTTCGGCTAATGTAGAATCGACACAATTAGCAAAAGAAAAATCGTGCTCAATTTTATGTAGGTTTTCTTGATTTTTCTCTTAAATTTTGCTGATTAGTTTTTATTTAAGTACAGGAAAGTAGTTAGGAAATTCAGTATTTTAGGAAATAATAAATTAAGTAAAATAACCCCCCCCCCCCCGCGACCCCGCACATATCCTTACTACTTCCCGATGACGCCGCGCCGTACGGTTCTAACTTGCAGTACCTACCTACATCGCAGCCATGCGATGCAAGCATGCGACATTTCAAATTCAACGTTTTTACAATTACAATATAATTGAATACTATGTAATTAGGTTACATTGTAATTAAATTATTTTGTAATTAAATACATTGCAATTAATTTCATAGCACATCCAAAGTAATTGAATTACAATGTAATTGAATTATTATGTAATTAGATTACATTTTAATCAAATTATTATGTAATTCAATTATTAATCAGATTACTTAAGTAACTAGTTACGCCCATCACTGTGTGGGGGGCCCTCTATCGTGGAGGCCCCGGGGCAGTTGCCCTTCCTTAAATCCGGCCTTGGCTACTAATCTATGGCTAATTACATATTTCTATTCGAAAACTAAAACAAAGTTTTGAATGCGACGACAAACAAAAACCCTTTGTGTAAAGGCAATGATTTCTGTCCGGGAGGCTTATTAAGTAACGATATCACTTTGACTTTGATAAAAATGACTTCGCTGTATGTCAATTTTATAAATATGACACTGATTTTTTTTTTTTTCGGACCGACATATTTATTTTTCCTTGACGCTTTTGCTAATTCACCGGGCATAAAGGCGAGCAGAGCTCCAGCCTAGATAAATGGTTTAAACACTAAAAACTAAGCAACCTGCGCAAGAGGGCGTCCCCTGTGGGACTTAGATCTCGGGTCTAAGGGTAGGGAGGGCGAGGGGGGACGCGTCGCGTTCGCGGGCGCACTCTTCTCCTGATGTAGCTTCAATAATCAACAATAACAGGAAATGTGTTACAATAACCCTACAGTAATGAGACATTTATATCGAAGTTATATATGTTACGGCTAAAGGTAGGTGTGAACATAAACTTAAGATTAGCCGGCTAAACTTAGGTTTATCTTCGAGAAGCAGCTAAAGTTCGATAACATGTTAGTTTGCGTCGTGATATTCTAGATTTTAATTAAATTAAACAATACCTATGCACGGCACAAAAAGGTGTTGGGGTGGTTAAAAAAAAAATAACCTTAACCTAAACCAATGGAGTTGAACAGGGACTTATTGAGGTTGATCTAAGTTTAACCGCATGTGGTCGGCTACACCTAGTTGTAGCCGGCTAAACCTAGTAGCCGTGTAGCCGCACTTCGGCTATTAGCCGTAACATATACATATTGTCGGTAATACTGTAAGTGACAATAGCCTATAAGGCTGAAAATCAAATGTAGCAAATTTATATTTTCCCTTTACAACACAAATTAAAAATAATCTTTGCAAATTAAATTAAACCTTATTAGCAACAGCCACTTTTGATACTGCAATGTATCATCGATGATATCGTTACGTGATTAGTCTCCAAGTGTCGTTGGTTATGAAAGTACATCTGCGTGACTTAAAAAAGCACATAAAGCTGATGGTCGCCATTGTAACAATAAGTATGAACACAATTCTAGAAAGTAAAACTGCTTCCCAAAGTCACCAGGCCCCTCTTCCCCACTGGGCACATTGGGCACGTGCCCAGGGCCCCGCGATGGTTTAGGGCCCCTAGTCCCTACTCCAAACGATAACCGATAGACACTAAGGAATAATCGTAGATGCTTAGTGTGGTTTACGTTATGTTATCTACTCATCATAATTATATCTAATGTCAATGTAAAGCAGTGCCGGATTAGCCATATAGCAAGAGTAGCAAATGCTACGGGCCCCGCGAGAATTTGGGGGCCCACACCAATAGTCATAGGGGCCCCATTATCCTTATGTGCCCCGGGCCTAAAATAGGTGAGAGACGGCCCTGTAAGTTACTATTCCAAGCGGACGACGTCGCGGGCATAGCTACTTGTATACATACCAGGAAACGGGCAACTACGTTTACCTGAATACAACAACTGCAGATCAACAAAACCTATCTAGTCTCAAGATTAACAAAGAGCGGATAAAGCAGCTTCTATTTAAAGTTTAAAAGGGTATGTGTTAAAATTCAATATTAAGTGTAACAAAATAGAATGGCAGGGTTGGAGCTCAGGTAGAGATATGCAACCCCAAGGGCTTGCGGCCGGGTGTGCGACACTCATCTGTTTCTTTGTTAATATTTCGCTCGAATGTAAAACGATATTTCGTCGGTGACTACACAAAAGTACCTACAAAATATCTAACAAGGTTGAAAAGCGGCCGTAGCACAATGGCTAGGGCGTTGGACTTACGATCGCCGATTTGATCCCCACTCATTGCACTACCGACGTGAACCCACTCGTAACACAAGCATTTTAGCTTAGCACGAGGGGTAAAACTCTCGGAAAGTGCGTTAAGCCGTTGGTCCCGATTGTTATAACATCATCTATAACAAACGAACCATGGAACGGGCTGCAGCGTTTCCCTGTGTACAACAACATAACACTGCGATCACCGATCCGCCTGCCAATTGTGGTGTTTATGGCAAAAGCCCTCCCTCGGGAGGAGACCCATGTTCAGCAGTGGACGTTATATGGACTGATGGTGATGATGATCAACCAGGCAGTCCGTAATACGATATACAAATACAAATATACAAATATTTTATTGGAACCAAGAACAGATAATATACAAAATTGTGTGTACGTTAGCAGCTACATTAGTTTAGGAAAAACTGTGCCGCAGCTGTTAGCGCCCACCTCCGAGGTAGACAACAGTGTTCCATAGTTAGGTAATAATTAACAATAACAGTGGTATATTAAAACTTTAAGAAAAAATACAAGGAAAATCTTATGAACTAATCAGATGACTTTGAGAGTGTGTATGTCCGTGTGTGAGTGTGTGTGTGTGTGTGTATTTTGAATGCGGGATTGTGTGTGTTTATAGAGTGTAAAGTTTGTAAAAAGAGTATATATTAATTTTAGTAATAAGAAATTTGAAATTTAGAAGGAATTTAATGGGTGTATTGGATGTTAAGACTCTACGAGACTCTCCAACTCCTCATAACTTAGATTACTCAGCCATTCGTGCACACATTTTTTGCATTTCCGTAGGGTCATAGGATATATATCTAATGTCTTGTTTATTTTATTATAAAGGTAAGGGCGCATGACGTGGTATTGTCGACTCGTCATTAAATTACTAGCCGCCTCTGTTTCACAAACCCTATCCCATCTGCGCTTCTTCACTTTAAAATCAGGATCATATACAAGTTCTGAATGTTTTTGTAATAAGGTATTGAGAATATAGCTATGTCTCACTGTTGGAACCCTGCAAAGTTCGTACAACTCACGTGTGGGAAAGCGGATAGGCTTGTGCATCATCACCTTCAGAATTGCTCTCTGTGCCCTCTCGAGACGCAGCATTACTATATGACTGCACCGGTGGCTCAGTGGTTACGGAAGTTGCTTCTGAGACCTGGTGTTCTGGGTTCGATTCCCACCCAGGACAATTATTTGTGTGAACCACAAATAGTTGTTCTGAGTCTGGGTGTTCTTTGTGTCCGTGAAATGAATGTTTGTAAAGTCCCCCGCGACACAGGGATTTATTTCCCTAGTGCGGGAGTTGTCTTTTTTTTAAATAAAAAAAAAAAAAATATTAAACATTTCCCAGCACAGCCCCAGGCGGTTATACAGTAACTGAGTAGCGAATGTGCCAAGGCAAAGTAGACCAGTTTTAGTGTGGGGATATCTGCGGACGATCTTAGATTTTTGAAAACAAAGATTAATTTCCTAACACGCGGGATCAGCAAGCCAATGTGATCGTGCCATGACATAGTACTGTCTATAGTTACCCCCAGATATTTTATACTGTTTGTACGTGCTATGCTATGACACGTACATGTCGAGTTTGATATAGAACTACATGTATGGGCAGTTATGGCAAAAGGCGACACTGGTTGCGATATTAGTCGCGGCGCGAAGGTTATAAATTTAGTTTTTTCTAGGTTGAGGGTAAGGAGATTATTTGTCAGCCAATACATGACCGTCTGGAGAGCAGACTCAGCATATCTACGGGTTTCTGACCAGTCTTTACCATGAACAAGTATAACGGTGTCATCTGCATAAACTATAACCTGAGAGTTAGCCAAGGATAGTCGACAAAGGTCATTGATATAGATGAGGAACAGGGTAGGCCCAAGAACACTACTCTGTGGCACCCCATGGCTGAGAAATTGTTCCTTACTTGTATATTTATCTAGTTTTATCACCTGAGATCGCCCACTCAAGTAGCTTTTAAAGATGTCGTAAGCTACTCCCCTTATGCCAATATCGTTCAACTTTCTCAACAGGATGGGGACCGAGACAGTGTCAAAAGCTTTACAGAGATCCAGAAAAATAGCTAAAGTTTTGTGTTTATTTTTTAAATTTTTTGCAATAGAGTTAGTAAATTCTAAAACCGCGTCTTCTGTACTTTTCCCTGGTCTGAAACCGAATTGATTATGAGCCAAATAATTTATGTAATTTAAAAGTCGTTTATTTAAAATTTTTTCAAGAATCTTTGATAGAGTTGTCAATACAGAGATCGGTCTGTAGTTACCGACACTGCCTCTGTCCTCAGACTTATGGATAGGATGCACTAGAGCCTTTTTGAAGGCAGTAGGGAAAGTCCCTGACGTAAGAGCTAGATTAAATACGTGGCAAATAACAGGCACGAGAACATGTCTAGCCGCTCTAATCAGCTTCGCCGATATGCCATCCCACCCTATAGCGGAAGTGAGTCTGAGTCCAAGAACGATTTGCTCAATTTCATCATTGTCCGTAGTAAAGATAGCCATTGAATGCATATGCGATAAGGGTGGCTTAGCATTATATGATATATTTGAAGGGTTGTCAGCACTTGGTGGCGTAATTTTAGAAGCAAGAGTTTTTCCGACATTAGCAAAATATTCGTTAACAGTATCTACGGAACGGGATGGATCATCGGTTATAGATAAAAGCTCACAGGCTGATGACTTATTTTTATGAAGGTTGGATATAGTTTTAATGAGGTTCCAAATTTCTTTTGGATTTTTGGAGTGTTTTTTAAATTCAGTTCGTTCGTATTGTCTTTTGCATTTTTTTAGCAGGTTGTTACAAAGATTCTTATAGCGAGTATATGTAATTTTGAGAATATTGTTATCAGGTTGCCTTTTTGTTTTTCGACACATCTTATCCCGGTTACGGATACACCTTAGAAGCCCTGGAGTAATCCAGGGTTTAAGTATGCGTTTTTTACTAGATGTAGTGCAGGTTTTAGTGTTGTTGGTTACTACTGTAGATATAAGGTTCACTAACTCGTTTGCCGCACTATTTGCATCACGTGTGATTGATAACACCATCGTGTAATCCATACTTTCAAGATCCTTCACACAGGCATCGATATCTACTCGTCGGTACTGGTAGTAGCTTTTAGGAACATTAAATTGTGGCTCGCAAAAAACTGCGACCGGAGCATGATCGGTAATGAAGGAGTCTAAGACCACAGTGACAATAGGCTTATTAGGTTTAATAAAGGCGTGGTCCAGGCAACTCTCTCCCCGAGTTGGAAAAACATGCCCCGGCAGAAATCCGTGCGAGGCAATGGTGTTTAAATACAAGTCCACATTTGTGTCTCTATTGTTTGGTGATATGTTTAAATTTAAGTCTCCTAGTAGTATGATAGTTTTGAAAGCGTTCAGAGCGTGAAGGGTCAGAGATAGACTGTCAATAAACCGGTGGATATTCCGATTTGATGGCGAACGGTATATAGCTACTAGCGCAATTTCATGAGAAAATTTAACAGTAATACAACTAGCATCAACTATCACAGGTTTATCAACAGTGCATCGCAGGCCCGATCTAATATAAACCACAACACCATCGTTCTGATTGCCGTACTCTGAGTTGAATGAATCGTAGCCAGGTATTGTCGGGATAAAAGAACATTTGCTTAACCAGCATTCCGACAGTATAATGACATCAAAATCATCACGATATTCTAATGTTTCTTACCTAACTTACTTTTTTTTTCTACGTCAGCCCTGTTTACGTCCACTGCTGAACATAGCCTCCACTTTAACAGCCTTGGCAAGCACTTGGCAGATTTGTGATCGCAATAAGAAATAAGATCTTTGACTGATAGATACTGCTGCCCATTTATCAGATATATGTTCCCCAGTCGGCTCTTACGACACCCATTGAAAGATAAGGAGTTGTCAATTCTAAGCCGGATACCACACGGCGATGTCCACATGTTCTTACCATGACAGTAGAACTACTGGCTGTATCCTCGCGGTCTCCATCTGTGTGCTGATGATAAAGTTGTTTGTGCATCATCAGAGCGCTCTCGAAGTTTGCGGTGAAGTTGCATTTTGAACAACTACAATAAATAATGGCTTATGTTTAACTTACCATCAGATATAGTAAAAATGATCACCAAAATTAAACCCGCATTTTAATGTCAAATGGTAACCAAAGTTTTAACATTTCGCTATCGTATTTAAGCAAAATGACTCCAAATAAATCATTGTTAACCCAAAAGTAGTAAATGATCACCAAAAGTAGTAAATGATCACCAAAAGTACCTAAATGTTTTACTAATTTACTATTCGGTTCTGGCACTCGCCGGCCGCTACCGCGGCACCGCTCGCTTCGCTCGCTCGGCTCGTGCGTTGTATGGCCGCAGCTCTAACCTAACCTAACCGATTGTCATTTTTCATTGATTTTATTAAGGTAGAATAGCGCAATCATTTGCTCGCTAAGATTTGGTGATCATTTACTACATTTGGTGATCATTTACTACATTTGGTGTTCGAATACAATTTGAAGTGCAGTCGTGACTAAAATAGCTAGTGCTATTATAATTTTAGACTTTATTTTTCTGGTGTCAAGTATATATTTTTGATGGTCATTATATTTTATCCCATAAATAATTAATTTAATGCTTACCTACTTACTTTAATCAGCCTGTTGACGTCCAATGCTGAACATGGGAGACTGCTGCGGTTACCAACCCGCTTGCCAAACGTGGTGATAATGGCTAGAACCCTCGGAAGGAAGTCATGGACAATGGACGTTATACGGACTGAAGCTATATTCTTAAGAGAGAATTGAAAGTCAGGAAGTTTTGTTCCACCCGTGCCTCAGAGACCATATTAAGTTGGTCACAGTTTATGTCGATAAAACTATCCCTTATTTAATTCCCCTACACCTGTGCATTACATGTCCTGCGTACATGGCCAATTTCTGTAGTATTTAACCGCCTTGGCACCTATAACTGTTATGGTGTTAGTTTGACACTGAATATTGGCCACTTTTCATTTCTTCTAACATAATTATTATGTATTAAAGCGCCTAACAAACTTCTGACACAGCTATCTTTAAATATGTTTTAATGAAAATAAAACATAAGGCGTTTCTTACCATAATGTCATAGTTAAATTACTCTATTTATCAAAATACGAAAAACATCTAAAGCTCAAAAAAATATTTGTCTTACTGGCATCCTGTCAAACATGTTTTGACAGTTCTGTCATAGACTACAAGAGATTTTTAATATTTTTCATTCGTCTGTCAAGTTAAGGATTTAAAAAGAAAGTCTATCGTTCTTTTAATAGAACTCTTAGGCCTCGATCACGGATCTCGATCCAGATTGATAGTGTAATGTGTACACTATCAATCTGGATCGAGATCCGTGATCGAGATCAATGATCTCAATCCAGATTGACTGTTTAATGTGTGTGATTGACGGATCGCGACATCGGATCGCAAATTATCAAATATTTTGAAATCCATGATCTCGATCCGTTTATCGCAATCCAGATTGAGCGTCTAATGTGCAATATATAATTCGAAAGATACTATTAAAATTACTAGTAGTAATAAGAGAATAAAAATATATATTAAAATTAATTACTACACATGCTTTTTTGTTCAGATCCATTTTGCAATTCGTCATCATCAGCCCGTATAACGTCCACTGCTGAACATGGGCCTCCTCCCGGGGAGGGTATTCGCCATTGTCACCACGCTTGGCAGGCGGGTTGATGACCGCAGTATTATGTTGTACCACATAAGGAAAGGCTGCTGCCCGTTCCTTCATATACGATTATTATAGATGATTTTATAACAATCGGCAAACGGCTTAACGTGCTTTCCGAGGCACGGAGGGTAGTCCCTCAATCAACCAGACCCGGAAGGATATCTTAGAAATTACACAAAGATTTACTGCCCGGCGTGGGAATCGAATCCACGACCTCCTAGATTTAAAGTGAGCCAAATACCGCTACGCTACGGAGGCGATTGTGAACACACAATCTTCATTTTTTTTTTATTAATGGCAATCAGAATCCTCTGAGCACACGTCTTCATGTGATCATTGCGAACAGTGGACTGACTGACGTGATCTGGATTGACTGTGTAATGTGACATCAATCCAAATCAGTTTATATCAATCTACCGCGATCACGGATCTCGATCCAGATTGAGCGTGTAATGTCGGCCTAACATTTTTAATGTTTTCATAGACAACTGCGGAAGCGTCACCTCAAAACCCATACCAGAAGAACTGATAAAAAAAAAGATTACGAACAAGTGTTTTGCACTCTAGTAGTATTCTTGTCAACCCCTCGTGCTAAGCTAAAATGCTTGTGTTACGAATGGGTTCACGTCACGAACTGGCGACCACAAGTCTAAGGGTGCTTTTTCACCAGAGATGTGCTTTGCTACGTTGATATTAGTGCACATAGCTTAGCACAGGTGGAAACGGATTCAACTAAGATATGTTTTTTATATGGAAGGATGCGTGCTATGAATGCGTGCTATGGATGTTTGCTATGAATGCGTGCTATGGATGGGTGCTATGGATGCCTGATATGGGTCGTCGCGAGTGGTGTAGCTATGTGCAGAGCAGAGTACCTACTGTATTTGCGATTGCGGCGGCGCATCTTCATAGCACATCTTACTCGCACCGCTACATACCTAGCTATATAGTATCAGTGAAAATTGGGACAGCTTAGCTATTACATCCTCGCAGAATAGCTACATAACACATATCTGGTGGAAAAGCAGTTTACGCCCCTAGCCAGGTCCAGTAATTTCGGAGCCTATTCAATACATACAAACAAAATCAAATATGTACTCTTCATAATATCAGTATTATTTAGTACTAGCTGCGCCCCGCAGTTCTACCCGCGTCACTCTGCTCCAGTGGGTCGGAGCGTGATGTTTTGTAGCCTACATGTTAATCCAGCGTATATCCTATCCCGGAGCAAATATTCAGCCAATTCCGATCAGTAGTTTTGGCGTGTATCAAACATCCATCCATCCATCCATACTTAAAACTTAAAAACTTTCGCGTTTATAATATTAGTAGGATTAAAAACACGATATAATAAGAAAAAATGGGTAACAATATCTACATTAGTAGTAACGCTAGTAACATATTACATACACAAAGAATCCGTAACAGAAACATTAAACAAACACAATTAAACTTAGATATATTTAATTAAACTTATGTTTACGCACGCATTCCTATTTATAAAATAAATTTGAAAGTTTTGATATTATTAGTTACTTAATCACATAATAACAGATAAACTTATTGAAATGAAATTTTACATCATCATGAAGCGGGACAAAGTTCAATGTTCAAGCCCCATAAAGTGCACCCTTTAAAAGTAAAAATCATTTCATTTACATAAACCTATTACAGGCACTTGCAAATAGTCAAAACAATAATTTAGTATTAATTATTATTAATTTATAATGATTACATTTTATAAATTTGCAAATAAACAAGGTATTTAAGTTATTATTGTAATAATATTTTAATCTTTGTCTTAGTTTATTATTTAACTATATTGTGTCAAATAGCTTCTTCTGTCTATATTAGGTTAGAACAATAATAATTGTCATTATTTAAGTGGACCATGAGAATATAACGACGGACGCGCTTTAATGCTACCACCGAATCCAATACGCCCCAACTGAGAAGATCCGGCGAAACCAACTCAGTGGGTTATTCTACTGCCGGTTTAAACACGACCCACATGAGACGGTCCGGCGAAACATACTCAAATGGGCAGAACGTAGGTTTGGTCCAGTTACTTTAACTATTTATTGGCATACACATTATTTGCCCGAACGGTTGTCTTTGTAATATTTGTTTATTGTGTTTTTATATTAATAGAAAAATAAACTAATTGGAGAAAGAACTAGCGGTCTGTGAATATAATATATTATTATGTAAGTAGGTCAATTACAGATAGTTCACAGAACAGCACACTACTATTTTATTTGGATACAGGGTCTCTAGGAAGTGTTATGCAAGCAGGTTTATGAAGCCAAACGTCTTTATCCTCAATATAGTCCTTAATGCTATAATAGCCTTTAGATATGAGGACACGTTTAATTTATACTTTAAATGTTGTATCAAGTAAATCGGTTGACAGAATGCCACTTTTTTAATTTTTTTACTGTCAATTGTTTGAAATAACTGTCAACGATTGACAAAATGCCACATTTTTTTTATAATTCACAAAACCGATGTTCAATCACTTACATTCAAGTAAACTTACATAATAAATAAGTGTTACATCATAAAACATATTTGTGAGTGTTATAGGCTGTATTTTATGACTAGGCTCCCACGGGATCGGTGACTAAGCGGGTGAACCGGCGGGACCGCTAGTTATTATAAAAAACAATTACACAAAAACTTACAGACATAACTTAAAAAAAGAAAGAAACGGCATAACGCCAATTGAGTTCTAATTTTAAATTCCACGCAGCTATCGTTTACGAGGCAGGCTTTAGTCATTTATGCAAGTGTACAGGAACGAAGCTACAGGTCACCGGTTAGAATACCACCTGTCTATAGTGTTGCCAATGTTTGCAACTTACGTAAAAGTGGGGAAAATGTGAGTAATGTTGTCATTCATTTGTGTTTTTAGGAATTTTAATGTGTAATTATTGATTACACATTAAATTATGCTGTTAGTGCTATAATTATAATTATTGATTTAAGTAGTAAAGTATGTTAGAGTATTTGATGGATTTAGCAAGGTCCACAAAAACACAGGTAGCTCCTACCATACCATTGTGTCGATATGAATTTAAGCTCAAAAACTATCGAACAGATTTTCATGCGGTTTTGGCTTTTTTTTCGGACGGATATACGTAGTTAGCCACGAGGCTTTTGCTACTTCACCGGGCATAAAGGTGAGCAGAGCTCCAGCCTTCATAAATGGTTTAAAAACTACAAACTAAGCAATCTGCGCAAGAGTGCGCCCCCTGTGGGGCTAGGACCATGGCTCAGGGTGGTCGCTGGCGATGAGGTTGGGGGATTTTGACTTTTAGTATTTTAAGGGGTTTTGTGCAACTGTCGCTCTACTTTACAGTTCGCGGGCCTCTCGGACTTCGGGTCTACGAGGGCATCGGATGGCAGCTTTGACCAATGAATTAACAAAAGTTAGGCGTATAATGATAAAAAAAATCTGATATATAGATGCTATCCAAGGAAAACTGCAAGGGATGGCTAATAGTATAAAGTAGGTTGCTATGCAATTTTAATCTATTTGTACTAATATTATAATGCGGTCGCACACGTTGGCCAGCCCTTCATGCCCTAATAGCTTCACGATGGAGGAGCTGATGGCGGGAACACCAGAGGCCATTGGAGTGGCGACTTACTGGTCAAAATGGTTTTAAATAAAGTATAAAAACGAATAAGTTGAAAAAACGGCATTAAAGAATAAGAAGAATGCGGTAAAGTTTATTCCATCATCAGTCATTGTTTGTGGCGTTGTAGAGGGTAATATCTGGATCTACAATTTAAAGCCGCATTATTTGTTAGTGTTATAGGCTTTATTTTTAGTTTCAAGATTTCCACAATAATGGGATCTATGCGAATGAAACCGCGCGGGTCTGCTAGTTTAGCCTTGATCTGCGTGAAAAGGAGTAACCTTTACTTCTTTTGAATATCCAGGTTTTATTGAAGGTAGCTTTTGTTTTTTCTCTAATTCTAGTCTATCTACCAAATTACAATAAAATGCGTTTAGAGCTTAACCCTTTAACAGGTAGTAGGTATGATTAGAATTCATTGGTTTTGATCTTTATTACAAGTACATAAAGTTTAAAATATGATGGCAACTATATTGCCACTGCCCATTAAAGGGTTAAAGCAAGAAAGCGTTACAAACGTTTCTCCCTTTTAACTTTGGTTACCGTAGAATATTTAAATATAGCCTTCCTCGATAAATGTAGCGTGATAGCCTCGGCTATCTAACACTATTTTTTTTTTAATGGAATCAGTAGTTTTCGAGTTTAGTGCGTTTAAGCAAACATACAAACTCTTCAACTTTATATATAAGTATAGATACACTGGCATATGTACTGATGGGCTGGGCTGGGCGGGGCAGGGCCCCAAAAACCTACTAGCAATCCTCTTTTTGTCCGAGTTTACATATTGATAAAACGTAAATAATTATTTAGGGGCACAAGTCCTTTATTGCCCCAGGGCCCTTGATACGACTGTATAGATGGGCCCTTTTAATTATTTTGTAAGAATTATTTGTTTATGAACAAACCTATTTGTTATTCTAATTATGTATGCGTCAACATACGCATCCTTGTCTTTCTATAGGCAACAACCTCTTTAAGGAAACTATTAGAAAGCGAAATCACTTTCTATTAATTAACACGTAAAATCATATTAACCCATGGTTTAATAAATATGTTATTTAATATGTTGACGTTTTATTTATGTAACTAGGTCTTGACGTTTTATATAAATCTTCTATGTCCTTCTTAGGGCAATATAAAATGTAAATTTCATTAACTTTTATCCGATTATAATTAATTAGAATCGTATATTTTCTATTGTTAGGTAAGCTTTCGATTTTTTTTGCTGTACTTTACTGCTGTTAGTACAGCAGTTTTGAGTTGAAATTAAATTATGGTCATTGACTATTGACCATAATTTAATTTTGATCTCTGGTGTTGGGTGTTAGAGTAATATATCTGATATATTATCATTTTAGGCTTGGTAAATAGAACTGTTATATTATTTAGTTTTACGTAATTCTTAACGATATTTTTATAAAAAAAAGGCATATATTTATACTCGAATCTTTATGACAATCAAAAAAGAAATTTCATATTCACCGTGATATTTGATTATCTTGTACATATACCTACATATGTTTAAAAATTAAAAAAAACTCTGAGAGGCTATAAAAATTAATGTACCCATTGTTTTATGTACATTAATTATTATAGCCTCTCAGGTATTTTTTTTTTTTATAAAACTTAGTTTAGGATATAAAAAAAAATTGTTTCTATAATAACACTGAAGGCACATCATCCTGCCAATATTAGAATCGATTACAAAATCACGGTGCATACAAATAACTTAACTATTTACTCATTGTTAAATACCGACATAAATACCTCGACATGATACGACTCGTCAAAAAGCGACACCAATTATTTCAAAAGCTACTGCCTTCAACATAAAATTTAAACAAAAAGAACTGGGACCAGTTCCCAGCGATGATTCACAACAACATGCCATCCAACCAACGATTCAAAAACAAAACGTACTAGTTTATAGCTCCAAGCAAACTAGCCATTACAAATAATACGTGATATGAGTTTTTTTTTCTAACCAATCATTTGTAATCAACTACTATCTAAGTGCCAATTATACTCAACGACTATTAATTTCGTGTAGTTAATCAACAAAATAATGAATAATCAAGTTATCAACACCTCAACATGAAATCAATGGGAGAAACCTAAGTATGTTTTTTTTTCAGATGTAAAACAATGAGTGAATTTGTTTTTTATGCGTTGTGTTAAAGATAAAATACTCTTTGTACGCGGTCTATCACGATTATAGTTTACAATTTAAGAATTATGCGCGTTTGCAAAATATTTTTTAAGAAATGCGACCCTATTTGGAGGTATACAGGTGATTTCAAAAGTTACTTGACAGCAAATTTAAGTTTGTATCGCAGCAAAACCTTCTTTGTATACTGGTAACACTATACTTAGTTCCAAGTCAGTTGGAAGCGGGGGGCCGTCGCGTGTACATGTCCCGTCACTTTCTCATCTCAATCTTTCGCCAACATTTTTATTGAAAAACTTTGGGTATATTACATTGACATACTTATTACAATAGTTTAACGATAATATCTGTGAGTTTTTCGTATACAATTTGTATTTGGAACTGTCTTAAAACCGGTTGGTTGTTTGGATCTATAGGAAGTTGGTAACTGTTATATAAAAGTAGGTTTTCATTCGCAGGTATACAGTTTTGTTTGTGCATTTTTATAAAAAGTTATTTCATTGTTGTTGAGTGTTTTGAGCCGTTTTACTCGAGTGAGCCAACGACAACTGACACAGGTAAGTTTTTTTTTCAAATCTAGAACAGTTGGTAGTAAACTGCGCTTTCTCCCGCATTACAGGATTGAATAATTATGGCTTACTTTAGCTCCGCTAGTGTGCGTTTGTGTATATTTTAAAGTCAAGCTAAGTAGAGGTTAAGTAAGACATTTTGCGTAACTTACCGGTTTTTTATTTAGCTAACGTTGTAATTGTTTACGGACTAAAATATGTGTGAAAAAAAGGAAGGTAGTTTGTTAATTACATGTTACGAGACCACTTCCGGTTAGGCCCATAGATATTTTTTATAGAGGATGGACAGTGAGAGTTGAAATTCAAATAAAAATAAACTTACCTTTATATTAATTCAATTTATTCTACATATCATATTTTTCTTAATATTTACCTGCTGTTGACTAAAATCTCACAATAACTTAAATGCCTACACACACAGGTAGGTACCTATTTTTTTTTTATTTGGCTCTCAAAAATTACTCTTAGTCTTTTTCTACAAAAAAAGAACATGTAGGTATTAACAAATGTGGACAGCAAATAAAATCAATTAAAAGCTATATAATCGTAAAATAAAATTGTGAAATAACAATAAATTTATATTGAAATACCGGATTTTGTTTAGATCCAAACTGTATTTTATCTAACAGTTACGTTGATCTATTTATATTTGACTTGCTATTGCTTGCGACGAAATCCGCGTTGTTAAGTTAATTTTGGCAGCATTTCATCCCCTATTACATCCTTACAATTGTCGAAATTTCAAAAGGAATACAACTAGCTGTCTTTGAATAGTCTTGGGGAGCACTTACCTATTTATTTATTTTTTTATCAAGTGTCTAAATCGTTACATGGTGTTATTTTCGTCATTTTTTAACGAACTATCATAGGAAGGTAGGTACCCTAGTTTGCAATAATTTTCCTTGAAGTTTGTCGAGATAAAATGTAGGTATTTTATGTCCCAGAGTCTAATCTATCTCTGTATCAAATTACATCAAAATCGGTTCTATGGTTTAAGCGTGAAAGCGGAACAGACAGACATACAGTTACTTTCGCATTTATAATATTAGAAGATACGGATATTTTGGCAATTAATATTTTTCCATAGACTATAATTGAATGTTTAATTCTTTTTCTGTTTAGTTGGTATGTATGGTATGGTATATAACAAAATGGTAGACATTTTGTTTTTTGTAACACGTAATTTCCTCATTTAATTGTAAATGTATTTATAACGAAATAAAAAGAATTAAGTAATAGGTATATAATTTATGTAATTATTACTATTTAATACGGAATAAGATAATTTTATACGAGTGAAAGCGTTTTTATAGGTATGTCCTTCTTTCACAAGCGTTAACTACTCGAAAATTACTAAACCGATTTGAAACGGCTCAGGTTTAGTTTAATTACTCGTGGTAGGTATAGGTATGCCTAGGTATTTAAGTACAGCTAATTCTAAGAAGCTACACGAACGAAACCGCATGAAAATCTGGTTGGATGTACCTACCTAGTTAGGTATAGATGGACCTTTGATATTATTTAAAACAAGATTCTCGCGCGCGTTTTCGCTCGCTTAGCTCCCGTTCCTGGGAAACCTCATCAATAAATATAGCCTATGCTAGTCCTGGATTATGTAGCTTTCTAATGGTGTAAGAATTTTTTGAATCGGTCCAGTAGTTCCGGCGTTCAATGCAAACAAACAAACAATTAATTATTTCCTCTTTAAAATACCTATTAGTACAGACATTACCATTTATATGCTGACGTCAGGTACGGACGTAATTTGGTACACAGATTATATAATACTGAGGTCAACTACCTACCTGACAAGGGTGGTGACTCTCCATCGGAAGGAGGCCTCAGAAACATAATGACGGATGTACTAGTATACGTCAGAAGAATTTGGTCGTAAGTGCCAGTTTACGGTAAAGGCACACACGACTAATGTTTCTGACGTATAATGGCACATTCGACCTTATGCTTCTGAGCTCTAGAAACCATTTTTTTTTATGTGTTGTAATTCTTTTATAGACTTCCCACCGTCTTGGGAAAAGACGGTGGGGGCGTGTAGGACTTCTTTACTTGGTACCCGCATTTTACCCGATGGCCAAGTTAAACTATTATTTAAAACTTAAAAGTTTTGAACTTTGATATGGTCATAATAAGATTCTGTTAGGTGAGATAATTACGTAATAGCTTAAGACAGAAGGTCCCTTAAGTAGGGACTGAATTAACCGACTTAGTATTAAAAAGATCCCACAACTTTTACGGTAAAAGAACTGCGTTACGAGACGCTCTGTGTCGGAGCTCTCGAAACCTAGATGGTCCGAAACCTAACACAAGTAGGTAGCTGAGTTAAACTGGGCAGAGAAAAGTTACCGCGGCGGGTTATCAACCCGTGATTACAACGCTACGCTGTTTTCACCGCAAATTATACCGTGACTCATTCTAATACTTGAGTCGGGTACTTGGTACTTCGAAAATTAGGTACAAATAAGCTTACTTACTTTACAGTCTACAACATCCGATGCCCTCGTAGACCTGAAGTCCGAGGCCCGCGAACTGTAAAGTAGAGAGACAGTTTCACAAAACCCCCTAAAATACTAAAAGTCATAATCGCTGAATCTCATCGCCAGCGACCGCCCTGAGCCGAGGTCCAAGCCCCACACGGGGCGCCCTCTTGCGCAGGTTGCTTAGTTTGTAGTTGTTAAACCATTTATTAAGGCTGGAGCTCTGCTCGCCTTTATGCCCGGTGAAGTAGCTAAAGCTTCGTGGCTACCAACTTATGTATTTCCGAAAAAAAAAACTTCAGTCTACGTGGCATAGAGGCACAATTCTCGTGGGTTTGATCTCCACGTCTTCTAAACGTGACTTCTTTCCCGGTCATGTTGCTTGAAGATCTCCGTGCTTTGGAAAGCACGTTAAGCCGTTGGTCCCGATTGTTATAATATCATCTATAACAAGCGTATACCAGGGTACGGGCAGCAGCGTTACCTTGTGTGTTACAAATTACAACATTATTCTGCAGTCACTACCCGAACTGCCAAGCGTGGTGACTATAGCAAAACCTGCCCTGGGGAGGAGGCCCATGTTTAGCTGTGGACATAATAATAATATGGGCTGATGATTATGATTGGGTAATTTCAAAATAATATAGAGCAACACTGATACCGCCATTTTTTTATTGTTTAAAAAACAAAATGTCAACATATTTTTTTATTCCAATTTTATCCTCAGATTTCGTCAATATATTGAGACACTACATGATTTAAATTTTAAAACAAAAAATATAAATGAATTAGATTTTATGTTCATGAAATAATCAGTGTGTCTACAATATTAACTTGCTAATAATAATAAATACCATATATGTAATAGGTATGTATTTAGATATATTATCTTAGTTAGTAATTTTGGTTTTAAATATAAATGTATTATATTCTAACTATAGTCTATAGTGTATTAAATATGAAGTATTAAAATTAATGTAAGAAGTGATTATGAATAATTTTATTATTTATTATTTACTAGTTGATTATGAGATGTGAATTCGATTCCTAATCGGGTCAACTTTATTTGAGTGAGCCATGTTTAAAGTTATTGTGAATATAATTTAAAAAAGTGAAAGAATGACTTAAATAAATTTAAACGCAATTTTGTTCGATAAAAAATAGGTAGAAGAAGGCGTAATTTTATTTTTCATTGTAAAATTTAAACGATGAACCACAAATAGCAAGCTTTGGTTGTGCTTTGCTTTACTTTTTGCGAGAGAGAGAGACTTATTAAAAAAAAAATATTCAGAGACAACGCATAGACAATGCATAGACAATATTTCTAGCCTACGCTACGTCGTGTCCCGTTAATATATAAAATAATAATTTTAAATTATAATGACAATTTTATCGTGATTGGGTACGTGGTGACATTAAACATTTTTATGGCGAAATATATTGCGTCTTTAGATAATAACAATAATACAGTTTCTATGTTAATAATGTTTAAATACTAGATATGAATTATTGAACCGTATACCTATATAATAGGTCTTTATCTATGAAATTGCCGTTTCGTATGAAAAAATTTAAACGATTTTGTTTCATGTATTTTTTATTTGAAGTATTAATCGAAGTAATCACCCATGCAATCAATGCATTTTTGCCAACGCAGTGGCAGTTAATTGATGCCCTTCTTAAAGAAATCAGCTGGACGGGAGGCAACAAATTTTGCAAAGGCATTTTGTACTGCCTCTCCTGTATTGAATTTTTTTCCCGCCAAGAAGTTATCCAAATTCTGGAAAAAGTAGTAGTCTGTAGGCGCAAGGTCTGGTGAGTAGGGCGGATGACGGAGAGCTTCCAACCCCAGTTCTTGCAACTTGGAGACCGTCTGCTGTGCAGTATGAGGTCGCGCGTTGTCGTGCAGGAGCAGCGGAGACGAGCGATTAACCAATGCTGGTTGGAGATGTGCCAGCTTCTCCATCATTGAGTTCAGTTCTTCACAGTACACATCTGCAGTAATGCTCACCCCGTTTGGTTTGAAGCTGTGTCACACCGGCGCTAGACCACCAAACAGTGACCATCACCTTTCTAGGGGTAAGTTTTCGTTTAGGGCATTGTTTAGGTGCTGAACCAGGATCCAACCAACTTGCTGAGCGCTTGCGGTTATCAAACAGAATCCATTTTTCATCGCAGGAAACAATGCGGTTCAAAATTCCTTCATTTGTGTGTCTGCTGAGCAATGCAAGGCACGTCTCGACGCGTACTTCGCGCTAGCGATCATTGAGTTGTTTGGGGCACCCATTTGTCAAGCTTTTTACCTTGGCAATTTGACGCAAATGGACCAATATTGTTTTGACGCTAACGTCGAAAGCTGCTGCTAATTCAGCCGTAGATTGTGTATCATATGCTTCCACAATCTCCTTTCATTCGTCATTGTCGACCAAAGTCTTCGGACGACCGCGAGGTTCATTTTTCAGGTCGAAATTTCCAGAACGGAAGCGAGCAAACCAATAACAGATGGTGCGTTGGTTTGTAGTGTTAGCTCAGTAAACGTCGTTGATGTTGCGTGCCGCTTGTGCCGCGTTGCTGACACGACGGTACTTATATACCATAATTACTCGAATTTTTAACGTATTCATGATGACGAAAAAGATTAAAATGCGATGAAAATGTAACACTAATCAATAAACAAATGACTACTTTTGGAAAAAAAAATCCATGTTTTTAAAATAAAATTAATTTGAAATTAGAATTCTTAGCCAAACAAAAAATATTTTGATTTGAAATGGCCAGTACTGCAGAATGGCAATTTCATAGGTAAAGACCTAATATTATGGACAACCTTAATAGCGCTTATTATACTGCTAGGTATTTGGCTCGCTTTAAAACTCTGAGGTTGTAGGTTCGATCCTCAGCCGGACAATAAATCTTTGAGTAGATTCTAAGATTTATTTTCGGGTCTAGATGGTTGAGTGCATGGAAAGCACGTTAATGAATATTCTCTTTTTTTTTACAAATAGTAATGTAACATTACTTATTTGTAAAAAAAGAATATACATAAAACAAGGGTTAGGCATATATTTAGTAGCAACTTACACTTAATATGAAATACACAGCATGCATTGGGTCATGGGTCGGAGTCCAACACGTTGACGTGCAACGCATAGATTTTTGTCATAATATTTTATTTATATATTTATACACCATCCGTAGCGTAGCGGTAATTGGCTCGCTTTAAATCTCTTAGATCGTGGGTTCGATTCCCACACCGGATAAGAAATCTTTGTGTAAATTCTTAGATTTCTTCCCGGGTCTGGTTGGTTGAGGGACTACCCTCCGTGCCTCGGAAAGCACGTTAAGCCGTTGGTCCCGATTGTTAAAACATCATCTATAATAATCGTATATCAAGGAACGGGCAGCAGCGTTACCTTGTGTGTTACAACATAATACTGCGGTCACCAACCCGCCTGCCAAGCGTGGTGACTATGGCAATGCCCTCCCTCGGGAGGAGGCCCATGTTCAGCAGTGGACGTTATGATGATGATGATTTTATTTATAATAATGTTTAATTTATATTCTTGTCCCATTGTGCTATTTACATAATATTAACATAAGTTTATATACCTATTATAATTTAGCATCTACTTAGTGCCGGATTAAATGTCATAAATTTTGGTAAAGCCTTAGCAGAATCAGATTTCCGGTCCGGTGGCGGGATCGAACCCAGAATAGATAGGATGTAATAGAGATATACTTAATGGTCTTTGTCTATGCTCTGAACGAAGAAAAAAAGTAAATATTTAATTGTTAAATAAATCTAAAGCAGCCGTTATTGACATCGAGCAAAAAACGGCAAAAATAATCACGTTTGTAGTATGACCCCCCCTCCCTCCTTAATACTTATTTTATTTTAAACTTATTATTTATTATTAAAGTAAATATACAACTAAGTATACACAATGTGTATACTTAGTTGTATATTTACTTTAATAATAATATATATTTACTTTATATTTATATGTATATTTACTTTAATAATTTGCTCGATATCAATAATGGCAACATGTCATGTTGCCATTATTGATATCGAGCAAAGAAACACGTTTTTTCTATGGGACCCCCCATTAAATAAGTATTTTATGTAGTTTTTAGTATTTGCTGTTATAGCGGCAACATACATACATAATTTGTGAAAATTTCACCTGTCTACGGTCACGGCGACGTCTCAGTAATAGGGTCCCGTTTATCCTTCAGGTACGGTACCCTAAAGATCTCTATCGTCTATGCTCTGAAAATACAAAACAAAACTAAAATAAACCGCGCATTTTATTTACGTGTCCACACTCGGGCCAGTGTAACCAGTTGTAAAAACAATAATAGCTTAGGTCAATGCCTCAAAGATGCACCCATCTAGGTTATTGTTGCCTTGAGCAAATTGAGCATAATTTTAAAAAGTTATGTTAGTAATATCATCGTCATCAGCTCGTATAACGTCCACTGCTGAATATGGGCCTTCTCTTGACGGAGGGCTTTTGCCATAGTCACCACGCTTGGCAGGCGGGTTGGTGCCCGCAGTATTATGTTGTAATACAAAGGGAAACGCTGCTGCCCGGTCCTCGGTAGGTAAACAATTGTTATAGATTATGTTATAACAATCAGGACCAAAAAATCCACCCACTGGCAAGCGCAGCGTAGGACGACCGGCTGCACGATGGACCGCCGACCTCATAAAGGTTGCAGGGAGTCAGTGGTTGCAGGCCGCTAGCGATCATTCCCGCTGGAAATCGATTGGGGAGGCCTATGTTCAGCAGTGGACTACAACAGGCTGATGATGATGAATCAGGACCATTGGCCAACGTGCTTTCCGAGAGGGTAGTCCCTCAACCAAATAGACCCGGGAAGAAATATTAGAATTTACTCAAAGATTTCTTGTCCGGTGTGGGAATCAAACTTACAACCTCCGAGGTTTAAAGCGAGATATACCTCAACGCAACGGAGACTGTTAATAGTATCACTCGTAACACAAGCATACAAAAAATGCGTTGGACAGTGCGCAGATGTCAAATTGCGATCGCGATCTGATTATTATACTTATTCCACTGCTGGTTTTTGTAATAGGTTTGTTGATCTTGTCCCCAGGTAGTTAAGAGCCCCGTTTTTTGTTCTTTTTGTTGTTTCTGGCGGATTTGTGTAGTTAGTCGAGGCTTTTGCTACTTCACCGGTCATAAAGGCCGGCGCCTATCTTATTAAATGGTTTAAAACTACATGCTAAGGTAAGAGAGCGACCTCTGTGTAGGGTTACGATATCTCATGATTTGTCCTGAGATTTCAGGATTTTTGGACTCTTCTCAAAGTTTGGCTTTTGCAAATCTCATGAAATCTCAGGTTTTTTAGAATTTTCAATAAAATACGGCTTGCATTTTGAAGATCTATTTAATAAAAAGTTAATAAAACTAAAAATTATCTTCTTTTGGTAATAATTGCACGCGTGAGCGAGATCCGATAAAATTACGACTATTTAAATTGTTAAGTACGTTTCAGAGAAAATTTTAAAACTGTAAAAAATCACAGGATTTTTTCAATGGAAATCAGGCCTTTTCTCCGGACTTTTGAATTTTTATCTGGTATCCCTACCTCTATGTGGCTTACCTCGGCTCAGGGTGTTTCAGGGGAATTGCCGAGTTATGACTTTAAATGTTTTTAGGAGAGATCTGTGTGCAACTGTCGCTCTATTTTATTTAATACTAGCTGCGCCCCGCGGTTTTACCCGCATCTCCCTGCTCCAGTGGGTCGGAGCGTGATATTTTGAAGTCTATATGTTAATCCAGCTTATAAACTATCCGCGTGCAAACTTTCAGCCAAATCCATTCTGTAGTTTTTGCTTGAAAGAGTAGCAAACATACATACATCCACACATACAAACTTTCGCATTTATAATATAAGTAGGTTAAGTAGGATGTACCTCTATAATTATAACTGAATTTAGATTTAAATAATAATGAATATAAAATAATGTATAATCAATACAACCCTTACACGCTAACACGCAAGGTAGTCTATATAATATATCTATACTAATATTATAAAGAGAAAGATTTGTAGTTTTGTGTGTATGTTTGTAATGAATAAACTCCAAAAATACTGTGCCGATTTCAAAAATTCTTTTACCATTGGAAAGCTACATTCACCCTGAGTGACATAGTCTATATTTAATTATGAAGTTCCTACGGGAACGGGAGCTACGCGGTTGAAACTGCGCGCGGGAAGGTAGTATTTAATAACTTGGTGTACACATATTTTTGCAAATAAATTATTTGATTTGATTTGAAACTCATAGTGCCAAGTTGTTCTTGAATACGAGCGTTAGTCTTTAATACTATACTAGGTCAAAACACATTATTTATCTACATACATTAATAAATAATGTATTTGTGTACAATAGCTCAAGAATGCATATCTTAGGGTCACGTGACGTCAGCGCGTGGCACATTGTTGTAACGTAAGCTCATTGTAGAATGTTGTCATAGAATTGTGATTTAAGTAGATAAGGTACAACATAGACAAAGTCACCTTTTTTTTATATAACTTTGAACTTAAGGAAAACAAAGCCTCGTGGCTCACTACGTATGTCCTTCCGAAAAAATGCTTCTGTCGCTTGTTATCCTCACTAATATTATAAACGCAAAAGTTTTGGAGGAAGGAGGTTTTTTACTCTTTCACGAAGAGTAACAAACATCCATCCATCAATATTAGTAGGATGGATAGGCAGCAGCATCTATCAGCACAACGATACTCACCATCTTACTGCGATCAACAATCCGCCAAGCGTGGTGATTATGATAATATCCCTCAACGACCCTGGACTGCCAAGGTCTGTTAATAAGGGGCCCAGGTTAAGCAGTAGATGTAAATAAGCTGTTAAAGTAAAGTAATCTAATCTAGGTTATAAACATTTTTGCCTAAACTCAAATTTAGAAAACAAAAAAGTATAACCTAACGAAACCAGCGAAAGTCATTCACAATTAGAGAAAGTGAACTGTCTCCCGCGATTACGTTAGACCAATTACGGACCGAAGTTAGTTTGGTTCGCCAATCACGTGCGACGAAAGTGCAAGCCGCGCCAATTTTGGAGCCCGCCTATTGGTTGAATTTCTATTCGTTTTTATGGTGGGAACGTGCTAGTTTTTTTTTTTTATTGTAGTCTATTGTCATTCCATTTTTGGATTGTTTTAAGTTTGTGGATGTATTATTAACAAAATCGTTTTAATATTCACCTAAAATTCTACTGTAGTGTGTAATGAGGTAGGTACCAACTAGTGGTACTTACCATGTATACGAAATAGGTTAGAAGTTAAGTGTTGAGTAGGTACGATACGATTTTGTCATAGTTTTTATTTTTTTTTAAGTCTACATCCAGAACAACTATCTTTGGTCACATAAATTGTTGTCCCACGTAGCAACACTAGCAACCGAACTCCCAAGTTTCAAAAGCAGCGACCGTAACCGCTACTTTATCTAGCCTTTATCGCCTTTATGCCCGGTAAAGTAGCAAAAGCCTCGGGGGAAACGAAATAACACCCAAAAAAAACAACGTAACCGCTGAACTTCTGAAGGGAAGTGAAAACTTGAGTCTTTCTTACTCCTCCTAATTTGTTTCTGATTAAAAGGCAGTTTATATTTTCCCCGAGACTTGGTGACCGTCAGTGCTTATTACCATTTCGAGTGTGTATCACTGATCCTGGCTTACAGGAGTTGCAGTGGTGGGAATGTGGGTGTGAGATTAATGGCAAAAAAAAAGATTTTTTTTTTTTAATTTTAGATTGTCTATACCTACGCAGAAGTTATTTAAGTTAAAAAAAAACACTTTTTAACTAACAAATGCGTCACAGGTATTATAAGAGGCGTTCGTTATACCTACTAGTTTCACATAATATCCGTTCTCACGCTATTTTAAACGTCTGGATTTCCCTCAATACTTTCATTTGAGGATATACCTACCTAGTAGTATTTTAACAAAAATATACATTAAACATACTTACCTTATTTATATCTCTGTTGTGTAGAGGAAATCGAACCTGGCTCAATAATAAATAATCATCATCATCATCAGCCCGTACAACGTCCACTGCTGAACATGGGCCTCCTCCCGAGGGAGGGTATTTGCCATAGTCACCACGCTTGGCAGGTGGATTGGTGACCGCAGTATTATGTTGTAATACGCAGGTAAACGCTGCTGCCCGTTCCCTGGTATACGCTTGTTATAACAATCGGGACCAACGGCTTAACGTGCTTTCCGAGGCACGGAGGGTAGTCCCTCAACCACCCAGACCCGGAAAGAAATCTTAGAATTTACACAAAGATTTCTTGTCCGGCGTGGGAAAAGCGACCCCACGAACTCAGAGACTTAAAGCGAGCCAAATACCGCTACGCTACGGAGGAAATAATACACTCCAAAGAACTTGAATAACTGTCCGGCAAATCTATTACGTAAAATATGCCACGGCAATATCCTACTAATATTTATAATATGCGAAAGTTTGTATGTGTGGATGTATGTATGTTTGTTACTCTTTCACGCAAAAACTACTGAACGGAATTTGCTGAAATTTTGCCCCGGGATAGTTTATACGCTGGATTAACATATAGGCTACAAAAAATTACGCTCCGACCCACTGGAGCAGAGTAACGCGGGTAAAACCGCGGGGCGCAGCTAATATATTTACCTACTTATACATATTTTTTGTCGTAATAGACTCGCAAGTCTAGTTGTTTGTGTACTGACACCAACCTTTTAAGATACCTACTATCTTAAAAGGTTGCTGTTGGTGGTTGAGTATTACACAAAACTTCACAAAAAATATTAAAAATCATTAATTAATTTCGCAACGCATCCCACCAGCCAACGACTTACTAAGTCCTAGTAGTTAGCCACGAGGCTTTTGCTACTTCACCGGGCATACGACCGCCGCGATCCGAGATCCTAACTTTACCCGTGACCAAACCATCTCAACATTCCCTTCTCTATCTTCGTAATCACGTCCTCTTTCAGTCCACTCCGTTCTCTTATCACGCTATTCCTTATTCTGTCATTCAATATTAACCCACACATCCAAAAGACAAAGAAACACGACCATCGAGACGTCAGTGTCAGTTCCACGACACCAATACTATAGTAGACTCAGACCTCTGGACCACGTGAATCACTAGTCTATATCATACATGTTATGCAAACTTACAGATTAAAGGGGCGTAAACAAACAGGACAGTCAAAATTCCCGTTTTAATACCAAGAAGCTGTCATAATAAACCGAAAACAATAATAATTAATAAACAACAGAGTACTTGTGGATTTACCCAAATTCGCGGTTGACACGGCTTGGTACAAAGATTGTGTAGGGGCAGACGTTATGTGGAAGCGAGCCAAGAATTTTATTCATCAATTGTTTGAAATTTGTTATTGAGGTATTTGACATTGAAACAATTTTGTTTATGAATGGGTTTGTATTGGTGAACTTGGAAAAGGTTTTTATTATATTTTACTGCATAACCTGTGTTGCAGTAATTTCTAAAAAATATTAATTGGCCGAATGCTGTGTTAAGTTTGTCTGTGGTTTTTGACAGTTACTCTTTTGCTTATGACTTGAGTGTCAGTGAACCTGTTACGAATTTATTTGCAAAACACTATCATACAATTGATTCACCAACACCATTATTACACCATTTGTTCGTTTAAAAAAAGACAAATATACCATTTGACATTTAAAATTAAACTGATATTTCGTAGAGATTACAAAGCATAAACTTTTATTTTATTTATGAACATCTACTTTAATAAATGTTTTAATTGTTCATTGGTAGTCTTAATGCCTAAGGCATTTTCTAATAGTCGACCATAGCGTGATGCAGATATTTATTGTATAATTTATGAAGACAACTAAAACCAATCGAGGAGTGCTTGATTTCAGAAACACATTTTGCCATTTAATTTATGTATATAGATGGTATTTAGTATTAACGAGCGACCGATAATCTAAAAGTTTAACACAAATATACGGCTACCCAAACTTATGCTTTTAAACTGTAATAGTAAATAGTTCTTATCACGCTGTATTTAAAGTTAAATTTTGTTTGAGTTCAAAAAATGTAACATGTCTCATTTTAAAACTAATAAAATAAAGCAAGCGTTGTAAAATTTATTTCGTTGTTACAATAATATTACTAGAGATAATTATTAATATTAATATAGCATTAATTATAACCATATGTGTAAACAAATTAAACGGGGTCATTTTGCGGATAATGACATACAGTATTATCATTTTTCTCTTTTATATAACATACGACGCTATGATACAACATCTAGATTAAAATAAAGGATTATATTTGTAACAATATTTGTATATGTTGATATATTATTAGCATCAGCATCAGGCCTGCCCATTTCGATGAACTTATCCGATCTCGTCATACGTCAACGGATTAGTTGGCTGAGGTGGCAGTGGGCAGGCTATATAGCACGGAGAACAGATGGCCGTTGGGACCGAAAAGTTAAAAAAGGAGGCCCATATTGAGCAGTGGACCTAAACAAGCTTACAAGATCGCCATGCTTATTATCACCCGAAATAATAAATCTATACTTCTATACTAATATATATATAAAGCTGAAGAGTTTGTTTGCGCTAATCTCAGTAACAATTAGCTTCTACCGATAAGTAAGACAGCTTATTTATCGAGGATGGCTATAGGCTATATATAATTCTAGACCTCAAGAAGCATAAAGACGGGTAGCATTATACTTCAAAATTATTTGGTCGTTAGAGATAGTTTACGATAAAGGCACATACGACGAATGTTTCTGATGTATAATGGCACATCCGACCTTATGTTTCTGAGCTCTAAAATTATAAAGTGTCTACCGGAACGAGAGTTATGCGGGTGAAGCCGCGCGTGGAAGCTAGTCTTGTAGATAAAAAAAAACTTATAGCTGCAGTACTAGTTTGAATTGAAAACAAGTTTTTCTCTACTTTCATTTAATAAATTAATGTATGCGTTTACGAGTACATACATACATTATGCGTGAACGGAGAAAGGTAATTATATCATTTGATGCTTTGCATATTAACTGTTTATGTGTTTTCAATAGCTGATAATAGTAATGTTTAAATAAGACAATGCCAGAGATGTTTTGAACCACTTTTGAGCGAAAACTCTTAAGAGTCTGAACTCCTCTTTCACCCACTCCCCTTGCCAGATATTTTGCCTTAGGCCAGGCCTCACAATGGCGCATTTCATCTCCATTCCATCATCCAGCTGCATGCCCGACAACATATGCCTAACGACATATGTCAGTCCAAAAAACCAAAAATCGCGTGTATTTTTGCTTAGTTTGCCATTTTTCACTTAATAAGGCTGGAGCTATGCTCGCCTTTATATCCGGTGATTTAGCAAAACCCTAGTGGCCAACTTAGGACAAACGTAAGACACAGAAAAAAACTTTAACAGTAACGCAAATAATGTTATTCTTTCTAAGGTATGGAGGGTCTTCATGATGGCCAGATCATTAAATATAAAAAAATGCTGTTGGGTTGTTAATTTTATATCTGTTTATATATAGGTTTAAAGATATTTATTCTCAAAAAAGACACAAAGTCACTTACATGAGAACAATGCTTAAATAAATTATAAATATAAAGTTCGTCACAGTCGTCACTGTAGCAATTATGATGTAACACACATCCAATCCATTCAGCTTTTAGGAAGGGTGTTATTTGTGATGAAATATTCAGCTAATTGGGTTTTGAATGCATTGAATGAGTGTAACCTTCTTATACACGAGGGTATATTGTTGTATAATTGTGCTCCTTCAAAAGTTAACATTTTTTTGCCAAATTTAGTTCTCATCTTCGGTAAAATCAGAAAACTAGCTCGGCGAGTGCTACGTTGGGTTACTTGTTTGACTTTAGTAAACGATAAATTAGTCTGTATACTTTTATTGAGTACCTTACGAATGAAAATACATGTATTGTAAATATATAATTGTCTAATGTTCATTATTTTGGTTTCTTCATAAATTTTGCATGTTGATGTTAGATACGGGTAGTTAAAAATCATTTTTATTATTTTGTTTTGTGCAATATATCACATACATACACACACATTCACTAACTCTGGTTAATTATCAATATTTTGTTCGAAAGCCAACAAGAGTAGAAATTGCAATATTTAGCTAACGTTTTCCAATAACATAAACACATTTAAAACAAAGCATGAAATGGTACATAATTACTATACAATTCCATACTATAATAATATTAGTATATAAAACGTGGGTTTGCTTATAATTATTTAAATCGATCCGGAAGTATGTTAACACCTACAATTACTAAATATACAGTGGTATGTTTCCCTGGTGCCATGAAGAGTACTGCTAAGTAAAGTTTTATGACATGCCTATTAAGTATTCTGTTAATACTTTACCATAATGTATCCATAACTTGAGGAAATTTTAACGGGAGTAGCAGAAAATAACATAAAGAATCACTGAAGATATATTTAAAAATGTCATCTTTTGCAAAACATGTAAGTATATCATGATAGTATTTATTTCTAATATTTGTATGTATATGTTTAAGATATTCTCCCTAATTAGTGGCTATAATTTAAATTATTCTAAGTTTTTTGTTGAATTCTCTTTCTCTCTCTCTCTTTCTATATTTTATTTCCTAAAACCTATACACTTTAATTACCTAAAAGAATATGAAATGCCTAAAAACCAAAGCGTTTGTAAGTTAGCAGCAATTTCAGTAGTTTTTCGAGGTTTCTGCAACTTCACCGGGCATAATGGCATATTCAGAGTGAATGAATAGAACGCAACTATATATACTATACCACCAAGGAATACTTAGAGGATAAGACATTTGAATAGACGATAAGACAAAATAAAGAGAATAACAACAATTGACTCATAATAAAACTGAGCTGATATTTTATATGTACATAATTTGCACGTCCTAAGGGGCAGAGTATGTTGGAACTGTTTCACTATTTATATCACCTATCAATGTCACCATATTCTGGCAAATAAATGATAATTTATTTAAGAGTTACTGGCGTGGCCAAAATGTGTCCAGAGTACTACATAACACCCTTTGTTTTGTATTCAAAGAGTAACTTACCCCAAAACAAGGCATACAGTAATTTGTAGTCCAACAATGATACTATATACCTATGTAACAGTATTGTTTGTAAGCCTTGTATAGTATTCAATATAAGGCTTATTCTTTATACGTAACGCCAAAATAATGGTGCCATATAAGTAAAATAGAGCGAATAGGCAGCAACAGACGAAACTATGGTAAAAAGATAGAACTTTGTCCAAACGGCTATAATTCAACATTTTTTTAAACCTATACAATAAAATCTAGACCTCAGAAGCATAAGGACATCGGTACTATCATACTCCAGAAACATTTGTTCGTTAGTGCCAGTTTACGGTAAACGCACATACGACGAATGTTTCTGACGTATAATGGGCACATTCGACTTTATGCTTCTGATCTCTAGATATAGTTATAAACTTATTGTAAATCAAAATATGTATATGATGTATTATCGTCCTCTTGTAAAATATACTTTCTTGAAATGTAGCAGTCGTCAGCAGAAAAGGACCTATAGAAAGCAAAAAAAAACATTCATTTTGTTATCAAGAAATATATTGCAACATTCGATCTTCACAGTATTATTTATTTTTAAAAATATGACGTCACGCCATCAACAAAGCATGACATCTCGCATAACCCCGTCCAATTATCACAGCGTCCAGTGAGCATCACATGTTATCTGTGGAGCGTCCATCATTACATTAGCATCAATAAAATAATCGTAGAAACCTTCAGTGCATCGCAGTTCGTCGCGTAGACCGCTCGCGTGCGCGATTTGTAACCAAAACTATAAATAATTATTAATATTTCTCGTTTCTATTAAGTGTTTGAAAAAAGAAGATGGCGGAAGGCGATATGCCTTTGGTTAAAAGTTTTGGCGGCAGTGAAATTGAATTTGGAAATTCGAATGGAAAATTGGGCAAAACTAATTCGAGGTTTGTTGAATTTTTTTTTGGCAATAGATTTATGTTTACGGTCTATTTTGTACACAGTGTGGATTCGACTGTAGTGTTTTTTTTATTTATTTATTTATTTCTATCAATAGTGAAACGTGTCGATTATAAATGTTGTAATAAAAACTGCAGTGCTTAAAAGCCTTGAAAAACAACTTGACTAAGCAAAACTTCGCGTCTTTGTGTTCAATGTTAAACCTTTATTTTTTGTATAGAGCGATAATTTGAGTGATGCATAACGTTAAATCATCGTTCCGTCAATAAGATATATTTACATAGATCTCAGTTGGTTTTGTAAATACGAACATGCATATTATTTTGAAACGTGAGGACATAATGTAGCCACATCAAAACAAAGAGCTCATAATACTGGTAGTTAAAATGATTAAGCGTCAATGAGATAGCACTAAATAAACATAGACTAAGTTCCTGCGATTTGGGAAGTTACTTGTGCAATAAAACCTAGAAAAAAATTGCATTCTCATTTCAAAAGATTTAAAACTAGTATAATTTTGGTAAAAGTAAGTTTTTTTTTTTATAGAAACTAAATTGAAAAAATAAATTGTTGTTATTTTCATTTTAAATGAATTAAAGAATAGGATGTATTTAAATTTAGAACATCTTATTTAAAAAAGTTATAACTGGGTATGTAGGTCGTTGCCGTCTTCTATTTATAGCAAGTGCAATATATTTACGAAATTCAGATAAAATGTATGATAAAATGTAGTCATATATAAAATAATATATTATATTTAAGTTGTTTTATTTAGTTAACTATATTGATAAATAACGAACATGTCTATTAAAATAAACAATTATAAAGTATAATGTATACTCGCTTGAATAATTGCAGTATGTATCAGCTGATCTAGCGTGTGCTGTTAAAATTACAGGAAATCTCTATCATGGTGGTCATTTGTAATAAAACGTCACTGTTTATTCATTGGAATGCCGAACATTAGGTTATCATGGCATTGATTTCAATGTTAGTTTATGCTAAGTACATACATAGTTAGTAGATAAGTGTCACAGTGTTAATAAATAAAATTACAAACTTAAAGAATAAAGTATCATTGGTATATAAGTATAATATAGTTTGTACTATATGGTGCCTTTTTTCTGGAGGTATTTTTTGTTTTTTTAATAATATCCATATGCATTAGGAATCCCCTCCGCCACATCGGCGTATGCGGCGTATATAGCCCATCTCTCCATGAAAACAATTAATACCACGGCTTTACCCGCTAAAATCTAGTTTATGCTGTCCCTCCTTATGAATATCGTTATTCATTCACTGATTTTAATATGTTGTTTATATGATATTTCACAGTTAGAGAAGTTATTTTTTATATTATTGAGATAAAAAATCAAGCATGTTTAATGGGCAATAAAATATATTGTTAAGTATTCTGTTATTTTCCAATGTTTATTTATTTTAGTGTTGTTTTTTAATAAACATATCCGTTTATTGACGTGGAGATAAGAAAAATGGTTGTTTGATTTTTTTAAATTTGATACTGAGCTGCGGATATGTTCATTTGAAAATAGAACAGCAGACGAATTAATAACGCTAGAATATAATAATAATATTCACTGCTGTACAAGGGCTTACCTCGAAGGCGGTTTGCCATATTCCTCCACGCTTGACATTTGGTTGGAGCTAAGATATATTATTTGTTCTATTACATGATTTGTTTATTGTGTCAAATGGCGGATAATAGTTTTAAGTTACGTATATGAAACTGACGTAAATACAATATTCTTCGCAGAAAATGTAATTAATTAACGTTTTATTATTTATTACTCTATTTACAGAAGTAGGTAGGTATTCGTTCTTATCAGAATGTTTTGTTTGTACATTGTTTATGTATTCATAGGAAATACACCGAAGTGTGATGTAGTAATTTGATTCGAAGAATATTCATATTATATAGTTAGTTACTTTCAAATTGAGATTGACTTTATAATCACTACATAGTAAAAACAAAAGTCGCTTCCCGATGTCTATCCGTCCCTAGGTACATACGCTTAGATGTTTAAAACTATGCAATGTATATTGATGGGATGCGAAGCACGGGCTGCTCACTAATATTAACTATAAATCAATATTTATGTATAATGATATAATAATAAATTAATATTTCTAAATAATCTTACTTACATTTGTTTCGATGGTGTTTGTAAATAATAGCGATTTCGTTACTAGACACATTTATGTGCAAATATATATCTTTTCCGACAGAAAAAAGCAGAGAAATATTATCACAGATATAAAAAACTGTCAAAAGGATTAACCATATATTTTAGATGCGCCGAATATAGTTACGTAACTATATTAACACAATTTAATATGATTCAATTACATATCTGTGTTGAGTTGAAGATATTGACGCTAATTCGGCATACATTTAAACAATTGTAATATATTTTAATCCTTAAACTAGAACATTGAATGCCAATTATACGAGGAAACTTCGAATATTTTCCTGTTAAAAATCGAGAGTTCTTTTTTAATAAAGTATATAAAGGAAGCACTATTTTGTATTAACATATTGATACTAACCTTTTTTATTCATAGGTATAGAAAACCCATGTCTGGGAAAAACCAAACGTAATGTCAGTCTTTTTATTTTAATAGATTTAAAACCGGTTGATAGCTGTCCTTGGTACCGCTATGTATATCATAATATCATCAATATAAATAGTTAGAAGTCTTTAAAACATTTTACCTTGTGATTTAAAAAACAGAAATTTCCCTTTTATTTATAACATAAAAAACAATATAATTTAATACTATTTTTTAATACCATGTGCTTTACTTAATTGGACGATGTGTATTTCTGGCTGAAACGAGCCTTCCGATTCTCTAACAAATTGCATTACAATGTAAAAACCGCCAAAAACATTACTTTAGACTACAATACAATATTACTATGTAGTTAGCAGTAAGATTCCTGCATACTTTACTGGACATAAAGGCGAGCTGGTGTCCAGACGTATTAAATGGTTTAAAAAAGACAACCTGCGTAAGATGGTATTGTGAGGCTTGACCCTCAATTCAGGAAGGCATTATGATTTTTCAATTTTGAGGGACATCTGGCAACTGTCAGTGTTATCATCGTGCAAGTAATTTATACATTTAGGCAAGTTTTTTATTAATTAATTGTATATATATATTAAATATCTCAGTATGCGGTAAGGAAGTACTAAACTCCATCCTGTTATCATTCTGAGAAAGATCCAGAAACTACTGATATTACGACCATAATATATTAGAGCCATTACTTTCAACGATATATATATTGAATTGGAAAATAGCTTGGAAGCGGGTCACTAATCGGTCACGGTAGGAATAAAATGGCCGACAATTGATACTATCACTATGTCAGTAGACAAATGTTTTGTTGTAAATTGTTTAGGATAGATTTAGTTGAAACGATTTAGGTGATTCTTATATAAGTTGTAATTTTGCCTTTAAAAATACATAAATGTTTTATTTTAGTATGATATAATTGCTTCATATTTCTGAAGTTGAGTTGCGTCCCATGTTTTGGACGTATTTCGTGATAAAAATGGCATATGTCATTTTCCATTGTCGAGACTCGACTCTCGATGATCTTTATACAAAATTCATCAAAATGAGTGTTTTAGGCGTGAAACTTTAATAAATGGAGTTACTATCGCATTATAATATTAGTAGTGATAATATTAGTGGGAGTACACTAGCTGGCTGCTATTTGATTGAGTTTTATTTATTGTTTTATTTTTATAATTTAATGTTACAACCATGTATTTCACAATAATATAAAAGACCGTTGTGACTATGGCAAAACGCCCCTTAGGCAGGCCCATATGCAGCTGTGAACATTATACGAGCTGATGACGAAAATACATAATCTCAGGTTGGTGTAAATTAAACAAGCTGTAAATTTAATATTTCTATTTAAGTATCGTATTACATCCATCCCTGACCTACGTATATTAGTAATAAAGTAGTTTATGTACAGGATTTTATATAGCCCACAAATCTCTCGACTTCTGCGATTAAATTAATGCTGATTTCGTAAAACAGTTGAATTAGATACGGTTCGTAATCGCATATTATTAAACACAGTTTCGCAAGATACCTACGTGCTAAATCTGCGAAATGAGTCGGTGGAACATATACGAGTGAGTTTTATGATTGTTGTATTGTTATCCTTTCACTTTCCATCAGTTGAAGTTGTTATCTTTATGAATTCTGCACTAACCTAATTTTTAAACGTTGCAAATATTAGAATATATGCTTTTATCGCTCGAATCAAAGTAAATGGCTTCAAATAATGGGTATTTTTCTTATTTGCTAAAGAGTTTTCAACTGCGGTGTAAAGTAGAGCTAAAGTTACACACTGTGCCTCTAAAAATAATGACATTTCGCAATCCGCCGAGCTAGAGCTGAAGTCCAAGTCCCACAGGAGATGCCCAATGCGAAAGTTACTTAGTCTGTAGTTTTAAAAGCATAAATAAACATACGTATTTATAATAATTTAGATATAAACTTACAGCATTCGATAACATTTTATTATCTAAGAATGCACACCCATCTTAAAATCCTTTTTAAATAAACATCAACTAGGTACCTAAATTTCACCGCACGAAACCTTGTTTGCGAAAACACTCTGAATTTTGCGTATACTACACTAAACTGTATATTGTTTAGATCCCAACTGGCACTTGTTAGTTAATGCTGGTTAAACATTAGCATATTTCGGTAAGGTCGTATGACGCAATCGTATTACCGGCTATTGTGAAATGTCACATTTTAAATACATAATAATATACTAATATTAAAAAGAGAGAATATTTATATTTTATTTGTGATGACTAATGATTAATAGCAGTATCAGCCCATACTCCCGACAATACTAGCCTCTTTAATTAATAATTGTAAATGTGCCATTAAATTCGACGTCTTAGAGCCAATACGCCCATTTTTAACGAGACAAACGTAATACAGAACGTATGGGTCGATGCTGAAAAGCCGCGAAAACTTCAGGTCCGATTTTTGTCACCATTAAAAAAGTAATCCCAGAGTAACGAAGCCTTTATTTTATTATAGCGTTAGTATGAAAACGGGAGATATACGTATAACGCGGTAAGTCTAGTTCTTCAATAAAGAGTAATTTTAATTTTACTAGCTTCAAAATTTAAATCATAAATATTAAAATATATGCGAATAACAGCATTGCCTTAGCATAATATTTTTGCGTAAGTTGTTTATTCAGCTTGTATCGAGGAAGTAAACAAATCTTAAAAATACAATTAAAACCAACTTTTACCTGTTGTATTCCGGGTCAATTTTTTGTTGAAAGATTTGGAAAGCCTTTTAAAGCAGTAACTTATCATTGTTGTAACTTCGTCTTTATATTAAACGGGCTTCATTTAACTTCGTATTACCTGCGCCATACTGCAGGTACCAATCCGCCTTCATACAACGACATCTCGTCATTTTTGAATTGTGAACAAGGCTGTGAATTGCCACAAATATTGGCCAAAGTATCCTATTGCAATTGTTGGATAAATAGTTTGGGCAGATTAGTAACGACTAATTGTCAAAATTCTATATTTAACTTTCAATTGAAGTTGTATTGTAATAGCACTTTGTAAACATGATCATGTGCACTACTGATCGACCTAGAAGTTAGATATTAACACTTAGACAACACTGAAATATTATGTATTTTCCTCAAAATATAAACAAATATTAAGTATCAGTTTGTTAAACGCTGCAATGTTTTTTTCATTTTCATATAATTTTTCAGTATTAAGCATATTATAGCGTACTTCGTAAGTTATCAGAAGTGTAGTAGTTTTCATATTATCCACTTTTGTATTCATATGTAACGAGTTACTTTGTACGGTGTTAAAAATCTATTTAGGATTTTTTGTTTAAGTATGCGTTTTTTTACATATACTATGTACCAGGTACATAGTATATGCAAAAAAAAAGTATACAAAACGTATGAAATCTGTTAATGGCCAATGTCAGTAATTGAGGAAGTTTAAGTTAAGTTTATATATATATTTAATCAATCACAGTCATACAATAAACTATTATATACATATACCTACTTTATAACTAACTAAACAATTGTTACAAGTAATTAGTATTTCCTCCCTCTTACAGGTCACTACTGACATTGGTATTAATTGTCATAATGACAAAACTGTGTCAGTTGTCAGTCGGATTGTTCTCAAGTGTGGTGCGTGTTTACCTCGTTAAGTTAAATGTTATGTGTGACAATATATGTATTGTAAATCGAAATGTTTCGACATCGGTGCTGCGCTGTTTCGGGTTTAAGGTATTTTGTGACGTTAATATGTTCTTTCTTTTTATGAAGATTACTAGCAGAGTTTTGCACACTATGTTATAGTCTTTGTTAACCCCTTGTGCTAAGCTAAAATGCTTGTGTTACGAATGGGTTAATAAATGGATCATAAGTCCGATCCACTCATGGACACTGCTTCGGCCGCTTGAAGACTATTCTTCTTTATATTATAAATAATTATATTATAAAGGGAAAAGTTTGTTTCTAATAAACTAAAAAACTTCTGGAAGGATTTCTATAATTCTTTCGCCATTTTTTACTAGAAATATGCACGGGCCGCTTGTGTTAGATATTTTATTATTAGTTTGATCTATTATCATATTATAAAGAGGTAATATTTAATAATAGAAGATTTTTTGTAGTACTACATTCAAAAATTACTGGATTTTTTTAAATAATTCTTTCACAAGTAAAAAGCTTAGTAATCTAGGGCTACAAATTATAAAACAAAATCCTATAGGTACCGCGTCTAGCAGTCTTGTCTGTTCGCGATAACGGCAAAAATTACTGAACAGATTTTGAAGTCATTTTTAATTATAGATATTCTGATTCATGAGGAAGGTTTAGAATATAACTATATAATTAATTTTAACGGAAAAGTCTTAAATGTGACAATTAACTCAGTAACCTTCGAGAATACTTAACGGTTGGTAATTTTTTTAAATTTAATTATTGATGGATAAGAGTGGATTAAGGCTGGAGTATCGCATTGAGGCTACTGTATGACATGCCACTAAAGGACCATCACCATTAGAATGCTAAATTATTCCTGAGTAACATAGGCTATATTTCATTATGAAGTTCCCACGAGAATGAGAGCGAGTGAAACCGCGCGTAGGATGCTAGTAAACTATAAGTCTGCAAAATTTCATACTCTGCCTCCCGCGCAATATTCGTAAAAAGGAATTCAGCGTTTTTGCTTTACGCATTAGTAGTTAGTACCTACATAAATTTTATTTTATTTATTTTATTTGCAGTAGTTTTAAGTAAAACTGAATACCATCATTACAAAACAATTACCTAATACAAAAGCAACCAAATAATTTAAATGGTATGACATTTTTATCTAAATTTTACGTATACTATATCGTCATACAACATCGAAATACATGAAAAGATATTAGCGAATTAATCGTAAAGATGTGAAACCGGTTTCGTAATAAACACATTTATTTTAGGTATTATAACTTCAGTAAAATATTTACGTAAGTGATTATAAAATTGCGCAATTTTCATTTAAAATACGTGAAACTTGTTAAGTAATCAATGAAGAAAATCAATTGTAAGTGTATAATTGTCTATAGTAATACCAAAAGCAGAAATTTGTTTTTTTTTTCGGACGAATTTGTGATGCTTGAGGCTTTTGATACTTCACCGGGCGAAAGGTTTATTCAAAGTAAGTACCTAATCCAAATGTATAAAACATAAGATTTTAAATGCTTATCTAGATTATCATGACATAATATTAAGTGATTATTTCGCGTAAAACGTAAGTGGAGTTGAACAATAAAATATCTTGTAAATACAATTATTTTTGAGCGGTCCGACTCAGTATAATAAGAATATAATATAATAGTCAAATAAATTTGTGTAAAAAAATAATAGGTAGATACGGCATACTCCGATATATTTGTTTGTAGCAGGATTTATGTGGGTGAACAAGGTTCAACACATAATGGAAACTGTCTCCTCTGATCACCTAGGTGATTTGTTTCCCAGGTGATCAGAGGACACCAAATTCGTCGCCTTGAATCACCTGAGTAATACTAGCTGGGTGTTTAGATTCGTAGGTGATTTGCGGACACCGGTTCATTCCACCTTGAACATCTAGGTGATATTACCTGGTGTTCAAAGTGGAATAAACCGTATGGATTGCCGCAAACGACTTTATGTTTAAGATGAGATAGATGTCGCGATTTAACCCGCATAAATCTCGTGTATTTTATTGGTAGAATAATTTTCAACATCGCTGCATCGGTACAGTAGATCTAGAGATTACCCCATACAAACTCACAAACTTTAAAATAATAGAATACATACATTATTATCTTGAACGTTTGTAAGAAGTTAAATTGAATAAATAATCACGAGATGATATGAAGTTAGAATATTACTAATTAAAATAATTTACAAATTTATTGCATTAATTATTACTGTTCCTATTATTTGGGGTATTTAGGGTTCCGTTCTACTTATTTATATGATGTGTGGTCTATCTATTTGATTGAAATCGGTTTTTCTAATAGCTCATAGGGATAATCATATTGAAAGGCTTGCCGTTATGCGCGGTGAAGTACAAAAGCCTCGTGGGTAACAACCTATGTCCGTGTGAGGCGAGGCTTTTGCTACTTCACCGGGCATAAAGCTCTAGCCTTAATAAATGGTTTAATAACTAACTAAACCTGCGCAAGAGGGCGCCCTCTGTGGAGCTTGGACCTGGGCTCAGGGCGGTCGCTGGCGATGAGATTAAGGGATTATGACTTTTAGTATTTAAGGGGAGTTTTGTGCAATTGGCCCTCTACTTTACAGTTCGCGGGCCTCTCGGACATCGGGTCTACGAGGGCGTCACATGGAACTGACAACCCTATATATTAAACTATGCGCGAGTATGACTTGCAATTGGCCAGTTCTGCTAATTGTTAGACATAATGCACACGAATGCTACATAAATTTGTAATGAAACACATTTTGATATAAATTACAAGGTTGTTTTTCAAATTGAATGATGCAGGTCAAATGTTAAGCGAATTGATTCGAGTTAATCACGCAGTACCGTGCCGTGCCTCGGAAAGAACGTTAAAACGTTGGTCCCGATTGTTATAATAAGCGTTTAGTATTTGTTGTTATAGCGGCAACAGAAATACATCATTTGTGAAAATTTCACCTGTCTAGCTATCGCGGTTCTTGAGATACATCCTGGTGACAGACAGACAGCGTAGTCTTAGTAAAAGGGTCCGTTTTTGACCTTCGGGTACGTTCATGGAGAGAATGATAAATGTACATGGCAACATAAGAGTGAAACCGTGCGGTAAAGCTTGTTAATATTTATTCTCGAGAATTATAGGTTTGGTGGGTAAATTCAATAATTACTTTTATTTTACATTTACATAACAATGAAACAATAAATACACATAAATAACTAACATTTTATTACACGTAAATACCCTTATGACAGCAATTATACTTTGTGTAGTTAGACACATAAAGGCGAGCAGAGATGCAGCCATATTAAATATAAACTAATATATAAAGCTAAAGAGTTTATTTGTTTGCTTGAACTCACGAACTGAAAAAGTTTCAGTTTATGATAGCCTATTTATCGAGGAAGGCTGTAGCTGTTATGTACAAATTGCAAACTAATAAAACATATTGTGTACTGTGGTAAGACTATATATCTAAATAGTGTAGTCATCATCATCATCATAATCATCAGCTCGTATAACGTCTACGTTGCGTACACATATCCCATGAAATTTTAAATGCTATTTTTATGATTGTACTACAAACAATAAATCATTTCGCAGTTGGTTTGGTGGTCAATTAAACCACTAGATATTTTTTTTTTCGGATGTTCTTACCGATTTAACCGTATAATAAACCTCCCCCAGGGTGGGTGCGGAGTTCAGATCATTTTCACTTTTGAAGTTAAGGGTAAAATGAGCCTAATTCCAAAATGTCATGCAAATCGGTTCACAGTAAAAAAAAACGGAATATTTTTCGCTTCAATGACTGCACTACTGGCTGGTTATAAACAATCATACTACCGCCAAACCAGCAAATATAAGTGCATACTAAGGTCATCTGAGACGTAAGCGACCGCCCTGAGCCGAGGTCCGAGTCCCACAGGGGACGCCCTCTTGCGCAGCTTGCTTAGTTTGTAGTGTTTAAACCATTTATCTAGGCTGGAGCTAAGCTCGCCTTTATGCCCGGTGAAGTAGCAAAAGCCTCGTGGCTAAATACATACGTCCGTCCGAAAAAAAAAAACTGGCATTCCCTGATTCAGATGGATTTTTAAGCAACGGCTTAAAAATCCTCGTGATATCGATTTCAGTTTTGTAGTGGATACTTGAAATATTAAGTTTAGTCATCTGACATTGAAATTACGTAATGCAATAGGATGTACTTTTACTTCTTATGACCTTAACTAAGTTTTAAAAACAATTGTTTTAATTATATTTGCTAAAATTATACAATTTGATTTTTATCTGATTTTTTTGGGTATACTATTGTATTGTGAGACTAGGTTCCCGCGCGCGGTTTTATATACGTAACTACCGTTTCCGATGGAACTTCATATTTAAATATAGCCTATATCTCTTCTGGATAATGTAGCTTTCTAATGGTGAAATTTTTTTTTTTATCGGACCAGTTCTTCCTGAGTTTCATAGCGCGTCCAAGCAAACAAACAAACTAAAATATAATATTTGTGCAAAAATAATATAATTACAGAACCATCTGTCTACGCAAACACTAACTTACTTATTCCCAACAATTATACGTACAATCAATAATTACCTATTATTATAAATTATACATAGACATTAGATAATAATATGCTTCTGTCACTAACTCTTTATTTTTTTTTCTTATTATGACAGCTACGTTGTCTATAGTAAGGAAATAATTAATATATTTTTTAATTAAACCTACGTTTTTTTATGACCTACGGTGCTGAGACATGGACATTTACAGTTGGGTTAATCCATAAGTGTAGTTATAAAAGTCGGGACAAACGGCTTAACGAACTTTCCGAAGCACGGAGGACAGTCCCTGAACCAACCAGACCCAGAAAAAAATCTCATATTTTATTCAAACATATCTTGTCCAGTATGAGAATAGAAGTAAGGCTGGAGCCCTGCTCGCCTTTATGTCTGGTAAAGTAGCAAAAGCCTCGTAGCTGACTATAAATCTAGAGATCTCATTATACGTCAGAAACATTCGTCGTATGTGCCTTTATCGTATACTGGTACTTACGACCAAATGCTACTGAAGTATATAGCACATCCGTCTTTATGCTTCTGAGGTATAGAAATATAAATGTCCGTGCAAAAAAATGGGAACAGAACGCCCGACCTCCGAGACTTTATAATACAAATCTTTTTTCAAATAAAAATACCTAATGTACCTAAAATCCTTCTACCGTTATACTTACGAGAATATCCTTGACGTGTCGAAATTTCGAGCACGTTCACTTTAGTGTATTGAAAGTGCTATTGTTAGCCGCGTTTTTTATCTGATTCTTAATTTTACTATGTATCTTTTTCGGTTATATTTTTTTTGTTCTATATTTGAATTTTACTTTTTATTTTATAACTTATTAACTGTATGTACCCGGCTAAGGCCGTCAAATAATCTGTCATTTTCCGTGTTTTTTTTTATATTTTAATTTTAATTTTTTAATTTACCAACACAATAAAAAAAAGAATTATCAAAATTGTCGTTCTCAAGATATGCGCGTACATACATAAGGGCGATTCATTTTTATTAATTAATACAGATATAATATATAGGCTCTCCCGATGATCTTTAGTTTGCAAGATACCCAATCAAAATAAACTTTGGTTTTTTTTCGTCGGCTATTAAAAGAAACGTCTTTGTGGCGCCATTTGGTCTTTTTTTTAAATTTTGTAATTGAATATTAAACTACCATAGATAAGATTGCCTGGAAGCCAATATTATCTATGGTAGTTTAATGTATGGTATGTATGGTAGTTTAATAACAATTAATGTAAAAAAAACTTCGATCAAGTTGTATACTTGAACGAAGAAAATAAAACACATTTCTGTAGAGTTAGAATAAAAGCTTAATAATGTATTATGTGTGTTTACCGGCTGAGCCGCGTGGTTCCCGGTTTAGAATAGACGACCCCATGTCTCCCTAAGGGTGTCGTGCCTTGAGGCGAAATGCCTTTACGCATTCCCACCGCCGCCGACGCTGCAGCGTATTCGCCCCTCTCCATAGCGTGGTATGCTAAACTCATACCACGAAGAGAGGACCCTACACCACTAAAACCCCCCGGACACTCCTTTGATCCGCCGTTGGCGGGGGCCGGATACGCATGACCTATCCGGCCCCCCGACGGCACCCGCGGCCAATATGGTACCGCGGGATCTCCTGGGCCACACTTACAGTGGCCTATTTGAAAAGTACAAGTATCTAGTAGTACTAATTTTAACAGAAAAAAAAAACGTGGTTTCAGTTTAAAAAACCACACACCGTCCATTCGTCACTGCGGCACATTAGCGGCTGTTGCATGCCGAGGCGGTAGACATAACTCGCGTTTCGTTCGTTTATATGAAGTTACATTACTGTGACGTAAACGAGCTAAAATCAACAAAGGCAATAAGTCAAAGTGTATAAAACGCGGAAAAGCTTTGCTCAGTTATAATTCTATTTTGTATTTCCTTATTAGGGTTCCGTATCTCGATAGGAAAAAACGGAACCCTTTATAGGATGGAGCTCTGCTCGCCTTTATACCCGGTAAATTAGCAAAAGCCTCGTGCACACCTACGTAAGTCCGTAAAAAAAAACCTTTACAGGATCATGTTGTTGTCCGTCCGTCCGTCTGTCTGTCTGTCAGTCAAGACCCTTTTATCTCAGGAACGCGTGGAGGTATCAAGCTGAAATTTATATCAAATACTCAGGTCTATGAAAAAAACGCGAAAAACGTGAAAAAACAAACTTCTAAGCCAACGTTATCAAAAGATACAGCCGTTTATGCCGAAATATTCCGCAAATTTTCGTCACTCGCAAGGGAATTAAAACCTATAGGATACTTCCCGTGAGCTTAGAATCTTGAAATTTGGTACGAAGCAACGTCTTATAGCATAGATAAAGAAAAAATTGGGAAAACCATAATATTTTAGTAACATCTTATAATAAAAACATGTTTGTACGGAACCCACGGTGCGCGAGTCCGACTCGCACTTGGCCGGTATTTTATATAAGATAACGTTTCAATGCAATTAAGTAGGTAAGGATAATCTTAGGTTGATTTAATAGTTAGCAAAGATTTTATAATTAGTTGCTGTTATCTAGGTATAATTATTAAATAAAGCTAAAGAGTTTGTTTGTTTGAACGCGCCAATCTCAGGAACTACTGGTCTGATTTGAAAAATTATTTCAGTGTTGCATAGCCCATATATCGAGAAAGCTATAACCTTCCTCGATAAATGCGTAGCGGTATTTGGCTGACTTTAATTCTCGAAGGTCGTGGCTTCGATCCCCACACCGGACAGGAAATCTTTGTGTAAATTCTAAGATTTCTTTTCGGGTCTGATTGGTTGAGGGTCTACCTTCCGTGCCTCGGATAGCATGTTAAGCCTTTGCTCCCGATTGTTATAACATCATCTATACTAATCGTATATCAAGGAACGGGCAGCAGCGTTTCCTTGTGTGGTACAACATAATACCCGCCCGCCATCCCGCCTGCCAAGCGTAGTGACTATGGCAAATACCCTCCCTCGGGAGGAGGCCCATGTTCAGCAGTGACGATGTATTCATTCATTAAACAATAACAATAAACTATTATCTAATTAACCAAACACAAAACTCCTTTATCCGCGACAATAGGCGACATCACGCGGAAATAATCTTGTTCCGGAGTCGTACATGAATGAACGACTTTGTGTCTGCAATTCTAGAGCGCAAGATCATAATGTCAGATGTACCATTGTACGTCGGAAACATTCGTCGTATGTGCCTTTATCGTAAACTGGCACTTACGACCAAATGCTTCTGAGATCTAGAATTTGAATTGATTTTCTCGGAATTCGTGGAAGATAAAATTAAAAATGTGTCTCGTGTAGGAGAGGAACTTTTTTATTTGTCTTTTTTTTAGATTCTTACGTTTCTTTTTCGGACGGCCATATGTAGGGAGTTTCGAGCCTTTTGATACTTCATCTGGTATAAAGACGAGCAGATCTCCAGCTTATGTTTAGTTATGTTTGTATAACCTAAAAATAGAACATTCTATTCTTTGGCTGTACACTAAATAAACTGTAGTAATTCCGAATCCTATTTAATGCAAGCAATCAAGTATTTCCTGTTTATAATATTAGTATAGATGGCGCTCACAACTAATGCGGCTTTATATTGGTAAAAAGAATGTTCAAATCAGTTTAGTAAATCCAGAGATTACTCCCCACTACTACACGAACTTCACCTCTTTATAATATGTACCTACTAGTATAGATCAAATCCGACTATTCTTTTTGTAGATCACTGTATACAAACTAACTGTTTTTTTTTTCCTTTTTTCAGGTAATTATTTTTACTCGTATTGCCATAGACGACGGATTAAAGTTAGGCTGACCCCACATTCACCGTAAGTGTTTCTCAAGCGTGTAAATAAGAAAGACAATTTTAATTCGGAGTTCCGGAACCTATCATTGCAACAAACTAGAAATAAAATCATTCTCCTTTTCCTCTTTATAATATTAGTAAACTGTCATCATCATCAGCCTGTTGTAACCCACTGCTAAACATAGGCCTCCCCCATCGATTTCCAGCGGGAACGATCGCTAGCGGCCTGCATCCACCGACTCCTCGCGACCTTTTTGAGGTCGTCGGTCAATCGTGCAGGCGGTCGTCCCACGCTGCGCTTGCCAGTTCGTGGTCTCCACTCGAGAACCTTTCTGCTCCTTCGGCGGTCAGTTCTTCGAGCTATATGTCCTGCCCATTGCCACTTCAGCTTGCTAATCTGTTGAGCTATGTCAGTGACCTTCGTTCTCTTGCGGATCTCTTCATTTCTGATAGTAAACTGTATAGATTTATAATTATCCGTAGTACACACATCTGGGCAGTGCTAAATAGCAATCTGGGAACACTGCCCAGTAGGTAGCATAGACTTAAAATAGGTACCTAGTTTATTTTATCACCTAGTTTTATATTTTACAAGCTTTCCGAGCGATATCACTCGCGTATCTCCCATTTTCGTAAGGCCTTCATAATTCAATATAACCTATAGCGATTCTCAATAAATAGGCTATCTAACTCTGGATGAATTCTTCAAATCGGACTTGTAGTTCCTGATATTAGCGTATTCAAGCAAACAAACAAACTCTTCAGCTTTACATCTTTATATATATAATTCTTCTGTGAGTGTGTATGTCACTCAACTTCTCTCAAACGACTGGACCGATTTTGATGAAATTTTTAGATTCACAATTTTGTCCGCTGGACAATGTTTTTTTAATTAATTTTTAATTTATTAGTACTTGTTGATTTTGGAATGTTTTACATTGGATCCGACAGACGGCGCTACCATCGCAGTGTCAAATTTTAAATAATATTTAGGGTAGGGGTAGGGTAGGGTAGGAGTAGGGTAGGGGTATGGTAGGGGTAGGGTAGGGGTAGGGTAGGGTAGGGTTAGGGTAGGGGTAGGGTAGGGCAGGGGTAGTGTAGGGCAGGGGTAGGGTATAAAAGTCCACCCGTGTGAAGCCGGGGCGGGCCGCTAGTATTAGTACTTATAAATATCTATCTCAAAAACGCGGAAAGATTATAGCCCTATACACAAAAAAAAAAAACAGCAGCTTAAAAGTAATTTAATACTAATACGTTAACTGAATGAAAACCGATTCCATTTATATATGTACTTACTCTTACACTTTTGTATTGCGACTTTAGCCATATACAAATAAGGTTGATATTCACTTCCAAGTCTACGTTTTACTTTTCTCATTGAAGCGTGACGTCATCCGATACGGACATTTCATAGTTTTCGCGCCTACTTTCATTAAGAATGTAATATTAGAACATTAAATAATTAATTTCTTAAAAGGGAAAATTGTAATTAATTAATTATTATGAGAGCGAGTTACAATGAAATATCCTTTGTACCTACTGCGCCCTCGTTCTATATTTAATGGACTAGCTCTTTTGGACATCAATTCTCAATGTTACAAGCAAAAATCATAGAAAATAGCCTTACTTTTGCAGCCCATTATGACTACTGTAATAATGAAATAATGTAATAAATTTATCCAACACTTAGGTATTTACATACACTTGTACTTGTCAAAATTACACTGTATAAGACTAAATCTAACAAAAGTATCACTTAAGTAGCTAAAAACATTGTTAAAATTATTTGATCTTACATAATTTTTAATCAGTCTGTCCGTCTGTCGTGCGTTATATGACAAATGTACACATTATAGTAAGATGCCTTAAAGGTGACAGGTCTAAAAATTAACTTCCAAGAATCCGGCCAAAGTCTAAGTGACATCCACCTGAGGACAGGTTCATTTGTTAAAGAAGTTCATTCATAACAATTCCATTGAGTTCAGTATACCTTGATTACTATTTATTTAAGCATATATATATTGATGGGCAAAGGCCATTATTATTATTTTTTACTATCTCTGATTCTCTTCTTTTTGGGACCAGACATATTTAGTATCTAGCTAAAAATAAAATAAATCTAGGCTAATTCCATTTCATTCCGTTAATACATCGACTAGATAATTCTAAGTGTTTTTATACTCTAACACAATAGCGAAGTAACTCTCACACTTTTATTCTCATAGTACGAACAATACGGGGCGTCAACTCTTTCACTTTTAACCTCAAACTTCTGCCATTTTCGCGCCAATCGCCATATTGGAATCTGTGACCTTTGTGTTGTTTCAGGAATTTGTTACGTGCGTCGGTAAGAAATAGATCTATGTATCAGATGTATCATTATTGTTGTCTAATCTTTAAATGCGTTTTTTCAGTATTTATTTATACCTACTTTATTTCACACACAGAAAAACAAGTAACACAGTTTAGACAAAGAAACAACATGAACAAAGGCGAGCTTAATTCAATTATATATTTTCTTCCAGCATACCTTGTAGACAACCTCCGTAGCGTAGCGGTATTTGGCTCGCTTTAAATCTCGGAGGTCGTGGGTTCGATCCCCACTCCTGACAAGAAATCTTTTTATAAATTCTAAAATTTAAGAATTAATATAAATATTTCCGGATCTGGTGGGTTGAGGGACTACCTTTCGTGCCTCGGAAAGCTCGTTAATCCATAAGTCCCGTAAATTAAAACATTATCTATTAATAATCGTATATCAAGGAACGGGCAGCCAGCGCTTCCTTGTGTGTTACAACATAAGTAATATTGCGGTCACCAACCCGCTTGCCAAGCGTGGTGACTATGGCAAAAACTCTCCCTCGGGAGGAGGCCCATGTTCAGCAATGAACGTTACACGGGCTGATGATGATGATGCACGACTGGTGTAACCCATGCCGAAATGTCTGAATAAATAGGTAAAGTAAAATTGTACAGCGATTGAGACCCGTGTCTACTATAAATTATATTGTGTCTCATTCATTTTAATATGACGGAATGCTCTTGGCGTCATGACCTGAACAATGTACATATATTGTAAGTATAATATATAATTCGTATTAACGCCTCGTCTCCACTTAGCGAATGCATGGTGACCTAGACATACATTGTCATAGTTTGTACCACACCTTACTATGTTATGTGTTATGTATATACAAGTAGATCCTCGACAACCTCTTGGTATCAGTCTCGGAGGTCGTGGATTCGAACCCCACGTCGGACAAGAAATCTTTGTGTAAAATCTAGATTTATTGCCGGATATGGTTGGTTTAGGAACTATAAAAGTTATCCATTAGATGCACAGAAAGTGCGAGCCAAAAGCCTTAAGATGGGAGCGAGAAGAAAAAAAAGTAATCCATTCTAATTTATGTTTATTTAATAAAGAGGAAACTATGTGATTGTTTCTTTGTTTACATTAAATAGGCTCTAGATTACTCTAGAACTACTGGACCAACTTTTAAACATACTTTCATCATTAGAAACCTACATTATCCAAGAGTAACCCAAGAAATCTAGTTTAAAAAAACACATAATAATTAAAAAAAAAACATGTTATCTGTTAACGTTTAATTAAAGAAACGACTTGAACGCAAACAGTACAGCAGTGTATAATTTTGTTTTTATCAATAAAATTCTATCGCTAAACAAAAACTAGCTAATCATGGCTGCCAACAAATGACCATTGCTAAATAACAACAACATACCTAATCTATGATTGTTAGTCTATGGTTCTCAGTTTGACAATACGCGGGTGCTTCAAGGTTACACAATAAAAAATGGCGAAAAAAAACGATAGATTGATGGATTGTTGAACGGATGTTTAGATTAATGTACGTTGTTAATTTTATTGTGAATTTGTGATTGTTTTGTGGAAAATTTTGTAGCTAATTTTTAAACCATTGAGGTTTATTTTCTAGATATAAATGCTTCTAATGTTAATGACTATGACTGATGAACCAAAGTCCGAAAGACCCCCGAACTGTAAAATAAAACTTTCTCCTAAAAATCAGTCAAAAATCCATAATTTTTGGCATTGTCTTGTCAATTCATGTCCGTCGCTGGAAAGGCAACGACAGCGGCTCTACACTATCTGTATACCAAATTTAATTAAAATCGGTTTATTAGGTTTAGTGTAAAAAGGCGACAGACAGACAGACAAGGGTTTCTTTTGCATTTATTATAGGTAGAGGAGAAGTGGCATGAAAAAGCCAGTTTATTCGTTCCTACGCTACCGAAATAATGCAAGTGGCTCTTTCAAAGCCTGGCTTCTTCATGCCATTCTCCCCTAATACCTATTATAAATGCCGAAGATGCTCTTGTCTGTAAGGATTAATAATAGATACTCATTTTGAAGTATCATGTCACACATCACACACAATTTTGGCGGCAAGATCACAGTCCTCATAAAAACGGACTTTGACCGTTTTAGCACCAGACCAACGTTATTATAACGCATAACCTCAACGAACCTGCTAATAGTCAATTATTATCAATAAGTATATAATTGGCCTAGTTTGTGTATCGTAATTAGTATGAAGATGTATTCAAGTGCGCAAAATAAACAGATGCAGTATGAACCGATTTGTTATGTTGTGCGCAATAGGTATTGAGTATTAGTATTGTGCTCTTAGACGAAATAAAAACCGGCCAAGTGCGAGTCGGACTCGTGCACGAAGGGTTTCGTACCATTTTCAAATGCCTACCTATTGATTGACGTAATAGACATAGAACAAAAAAGGGCAATAAAAAAAAAATGTTGTATGGGAGCCCCCTTAAAAAATTGTTTTATTTTATTTTAAATATTTGTTGTTATAGCGGCAATAGAAATACATCATCTGTGAAAATTTGAACTGTCTAGCTATCGCGGTTCTTGAGATACAGCCTGGTGACAGACAGACAGCGAAGTCTTAGTAATAGGGTCCCGTTATTACCCTTCGGATACGGAACTAACTAAATTTGTTGTGACAATTAGACATGAGAAGTTTATCAGTCATTTGGTCTATAAGTACATTATCTGTATTTTGACGTCAATCCTAGATGGATGACATCATGATTCAGAAATTGTACTAGTAAAGGATCTCGTTCTAGTTTTTAACTAGACCTCTCAAAATGGATGATCGCGTTTTCGGAAATTAAAAGACATAGACAAAAATCCTCACCCAAGCTCATGCCTTTTTCCCAGCGGGGTAGGCAGAGACAATGGACCTCCACTTGCTACGATCCCTACACATATCTTTCACCTTCATTTACTCACATAACATTGTTCATACAGGCACATCGGTTTAATTTCCATATTAAGTTTATACAACCATCTTTTAAGTATTTAAAACAAAAAATATTATATTTAGGTTCCATAAGACAAATACTTTGGGAAATAAACATCATTGTAACATAATTTCATATGAGTCAACTAGCCTATTGACTGCTTTACAAGCTCCACGAGCAATCTTCAGGATGTGTCGCAAACTAAGCAGTATTTGGGTCACCCGAGGGTCATTATATGCTGTGACAAGTTCCTGACTGGTACGACTTGCTCACAAGGTCGGCTTGTGGTATTATGTCTTTTGATTACTTTAGGATATTCTTTGTCGAAGCAAAGGCCTTAGGAAGTTATATCTATATCTAGAGTTTAGAAGCATAAAGTCGAATGTGCCATTATATGTGGGAATCATTCATCGTATGTGCCTTTATCGTGAACTGACACTTACGACCAAATGCTTCTGGAGTATGATAGTACATCCGTCTTTATGATTTTGAGGTCTTTGTACTTTATACTTTGTTCCCCTTTTTACGAAAATTGTGCGGACGGAGAAGTATGACATTTTGCACAGTTATAGTTACTCCCGTTACTCCCGTTCCCGTGGGAACTTCATAATTAAATATAGCCTATGTCACTCAGGGTGAATGCAGCTTTGCAATGGTGAAATAATTTTTGAAATCGGCACAGTAGTTTTTGAGTTTATTAATTACAAACATACACACAAAAATACAAATCTTTCCTCTTTATAATATTATTATTATAGATAGAGAAGGAGTGCTGAATGCTAATGTTATTTTTAAATATTACAATAGATGACAAAATATCATCAAAATAATTTTTTTTTTATCTCTGTACAGGACAACTTCAATGGCGGTCGTAATATTAACTACATTACAGTGCATAAAACTATTTTATAAATTTATACCTAAACCTAAATTTTGAGTTCCCAGCTTAAAACATAACCTCATAATAATAGTAATAAAAAAAATATGTTGCATAAATACTTTTTCGTCATATGAGAACCATTGTCTTTGGTTACAGACTATGTCAGCCGTGAGAATTTATTATCTGTGCATTTTAATTGGCGCCAACACTAACGCTTGCTAGGTAAAGATTTTATATTTTTTTTGTATAAAAAGGCGATGATGATGGATTGCAGTAATTATTACACTATTTTGGAGTAAAATACAAAAAATATTCTGTATTACTTTACTCTCAAAATTAAAGTTGGTACATTGTTATCTCGTCGTCCGGGTCAGCTAGTGTTTATGAAGCTTTCTGAGCAGAGGCCTATAGTCGGATGCTGCAACATGTCTCTGAGGCTATCGGAGGGTACTTTGCAAACTTGTTTCTCTTCGCAGTAACTAACTACCTATCGGTTTAAAGGCGATACTTCCTAAATAAAATAATGAGTCAGACTTAAATGTTGAAACACAATGCAAAAGTGAAAGGAAAGCAATCTGAATACGTCTAGATATCGGTTTTAATAAGACGAGTTCTATTCTGAAATCGCAATTTTGTGATTGTATTGAACGCGCAATAAATACGTTTTGGCATGCTCTATTACTGAGACTTCGCTGTCTGTCTGTCTGTCTGACCGCAGAACCGCGATAGCTAGACAGCTTTTCACAGATGATGTATTGCTATTGCCGCTTTAACAACAAAAACGTATAATAAAATAAAATCAATATTTCAGGGGGGTTCAGCAAACATTTTTTTTTGTTTGCCCTTTTTTACTCGATATCAATAACGGCAACAAGTACAATCTTGAAAATGGTACGGAACCCTTCGCATCACTACATAGTATAAAACAAAGTCGCTTTCTCTGTCCCTATATCCCTACCTATGCTTAAATCTTTAAAACTACGCAACGGATTTTGATGCGGTTTTTTTTAATAGATAGAGTGATTCAAGAGGAAGCTTTATATGTATAATACATCAGCATTGCGCCCCTGCGGAGCCGGGGTGGGTCGCTAGTTTATAATATAAGTAGGATAAAAAGAAAGTACAGATGCAATAAGACAATACCTTTTTTTTTTTTGGGTGGACATATGTGTTTAGCCACGAGGCTCTTCTCTACTTTAGGCGAAATGCAATCGGGGTAACTTATGCCCTTATGCATGTCTTTAGGCGACAAACTGCTAACTGCATCATAATCGTTGCAGCAATTCCCTAGAGCGTCACACCGCATACGTACAAACAGTGACACTGCGCAATAGATGTATTCCACGTGTCTTCAATATATTAATATGGCTACATATATAATTAAAGCGATGTGACTTTTAAAACAGACAATTAAATGAAATGTTATGTAATATTGATTGGCGTAACATACTCGAAGGGGGGAGGGGCAATGGTCCCCCCCCCCATTGGAGTATATAACATTTAATTTAATTGACTGATTTAATAATCCAGAGCCTAACTGATCATAGTAACATTATGATTTTTCCTTTTCGTTCCACCCCCATACACTGTACAACAAGTTCAATACGCCCTTGCTACTCATATGTACTTTTATCTATCTATACTTATACTTATAATATTATAAAGAGGAAATATTTGTATTTTTGTGTGTCTGTATGTTTGTAATGAATAAACTCAAAAACTAGTGTGCCGATTACAAAAATTCTTTCACCGTTGGAAAGCAACACTATCCCCGGATATCATAGGCTATATTTAATTATGAAGTTCCCACGGGAACGGGATAACTCGCGCGTGGGAAGCTAGTTCTAATATATAAAGTTGAAGAGTTTCTTTGTTTGTTTACTTGAACGCGCTAATCTCAAAAATCAATGGTCCGATTTAAAAAAATATTTGTGTTAGATAGGTCATTTATCGAAGAAGGCTATAGGCTAAATTTAATTATGAAGTTTCCACGGGAAAGGGAGCTACGCGGATAAAGCCGCTTGCGAGAAGCTAGTGTCACAGAAACTATGACCCCCCCTCCCCTCTTCGCTACGCCCATGGCAACGTAATGTGAATAGACTTTTAAACAGACAATTAAATGAATAAAGTTATTGCTAGGTATAGAACATTACATAATAGTAATTATGATGGATGGATACGTGTGAATGATCTTTGTTAATAATAATAACATTGTTTCAATCCCCTCGCCGGGGATTTCTTCTTCAAGATTTCTTTTCGGGTCTGGTTGGCTGAGGGACTTCCTTCCGTGCCTCGGAAAGCACGTTAAGCCGTTGTTCTCGATTGTTATAACATCATCTGTAACAATTACATACCAGGGAACGGGCAGCAGAGCGTTTCCTTCATCGCGCGGGACAGCTTATTAAATTATACATATTGAAACCTTTCTCTTAAATGACTCTATTGAAAAAAATCGCATCAAAATCCTTTGCCTAGTTTTAAAGATCTAAGTATACATAGGGACAGACAGACAGCGGGAAGCGACTTTGTTTTATACTATGTAATGATGCGATAACCTAATTATTGTAATTAGAACGAATATTGACCTATTGACATATACTATGAGATGACATCAAAGCGATCCGTTGATAAAATGTCTATTAAAAATGTAATTTACTTAATTGCGATGCATTTCCAAAGATTTGTGTGTTTCTTTGTAACGAATCATCATCATCATCAGCCCGTATAACGTCCACTGCTGAACATGGGCCTCCTCCCGAGAGAAAGTATTTGCCATAGTCACAACGCTTGGCAGGCGGGTTGGTGACCGCAGTATTATGTTGAACCACACAAGGAAACGCTGCTGCCCGTTCCTTGATATACGATTGTTATAGATGATGTTATAACAATCGGGACCAACGGCTTAACGTGCTTTCCGAGGCACGGAGGGTAGTCCCTCAAGCAACCAGACCCGGAAAGAAATCTAAGAATTTACACAAAGATTTCCTGTCCGGCGTGGGGATCGAACCCACTACCTCCGAGATTTAAAGTGAGCCAAATACCGCTACGATACGGAGGTTGTCTTTGTAACGAATAAACATAAAATAACGACTAGACCGATAAAAATATCACATAATTTAACTTATCCAAGAATATCTTACACTGAAAGAACTATACTATGATATTTATAACTGGCTGCGCCCCGCGGTTTTACCCGTGTTCCTCTGCTCCAGTGGGTCGGAGCGTGATGTTTTGTAGCCTATATGTTAATCCTGCGTTTAACCTATCCCGGTGCAAAATTTCAGCCAATTCCGTTCAGTAGTTTTGACGTGAAAGAGTAACAAACATCCATCCATCCATACTTACAAACTTTCGCGTTTATAATATTAGCAGAATATCGCATAGCAAATGCTATGAGATCATATTACTATAAAAGATTATTGAATAAGCCATGTTTAATTGCGTGGGACTGTTTAACTATATATTCATTGACAACGGTCTAGAAATCGTACCTAGAGCGTGTGTCACATGTGGGGGCAGCGAGTGACATGGTCGGGAGCTCAGAGCATGCGTCGCTCACATCCCTCACATGGTTGAGAGCTTTTTCGCACGGACATATGTCAAGCCACGAGGCTTTTGCTACCTCACCGGGCATAAAGGCAAGCAGAGCTCCAGCCTAGATAAATGGTTTAAACACTACAAATAAGCAACCTGCGCAAGAGGGCGTCCCCTGTGGGACTTGGACCTCGGCTCAGGGCGGTCGCTGGCGATGAGATTGAGGGATTATGACTTTTAGTATTTTAGGGGAATTTTGTGCAACTGTCGCTCTACTTTACAGTTCGCGGTCTCCTCGAACTTCGGGTCTACGAGGGTTTATAAATACGCAACAGATTTTAATGCGGTTTTTTTTAATAGACAGAGTGATTCAAGAGGAAGGTTTATATGTATAATGCATCAGCATTGTACCCGTGCGAAGCCGGAACAGGTCGCTAGTTTACGATAAAGGCATATATGACGAATGTTTCCGACGTATAATGGCACATACAACCTTATGCTTTTGAGCTCTAGACACTGATAGTAATCATCAAGTAATTCTGCCATGTGAAATAATGGCGACCTATTTACTAAGGAAACCATACATGCGTATTATATACGTGAATTGGAGCGAATGACATGTGTAATGGAGTTGATGATAGATAGAAACAGCTAATTTATATATGGCGCTACTAAAATATGTGCCTTCCCTTTACCAGCACTGTTTTTTTTTTACCCTGCCCGCTTGCCGCCCTGGATATATTAGATTTACAAATCATTTATAATATATATATTATTATCATGTAGGACAACGTCTGTAGGGTCCGCTAGTATTAATATCTATATCTAAAGTAAAAGATTTGATTGTTTGTTTGTATTGAATAGGCTCCGAAACTACTCGACCGATTTAAAAAAATCTTTCACCGTTGGAAAGCTACACTATCCCCGGATAACATAGGCTATATTTAATTATGTAGTCCCCACGGGAACGGGCGTTACGCGGGTGAAACCGCGCGCGGGAAGCTAGTGGGTTATTTATAGTTAAATTTGACTTCTATACTAATCGTGTCAATCTGAGACTGGTTTGATTTGAAGCGTAACTCGCAAATAATTAATACTAGTAATTAAATTTAATGATTTTAAGCATTAAAATTGTGTGGAAAGTGAAAATTTGAATGCAAATTTGTAATGAACTGGTTGTGCCTCGTGGATTCGTACGTTGCTGCTGTTCTGCAACCTTCGTGGCCTAGTGGTATACAAATAACTGAGATGATGTATTTCTGTTGCCGCTAAAACAATAAAAGATTTAAAAAAAAAAGGCTCCCACACAAAAAACGTTTTGATTTTTCATTTTTACTGTCTCCGCTTTGTAATGGAGGGATACATAGGAATACATAAGTCTTTCTTACTTCTCCTATTGTCTTTCTGATTAAATTCGTTGCGGGTCCCAAGGCAGTTTAACTTTTTCCCTGGATTTGGTGAGCCCCGGTGCTCATTGTCATTTCCAGTGTGTGCCACTGTTGATCCTGGCTTACAGGAGTTGCAGAGGTGGGAGTGTAGGTGGGATCTTTTATTTTTTATTTAGCCGTTTATGTCCTACTGGGCAAAGGCCTCCCCCATATATTTTCTAGTGCCACTTCGAACCAGCCATCTAGGTACGCGTCTAGATCGTCCTGCCACCTCTTTTTGGGCCGGCCTCGGTGGCGTCGTCCATTCTCAGGCATCCATTGAGTGCATAATTTTTGCCCAGTGGGATTGGTCCCATTAAAAAACTTAACTTAATTGGATCACCTGTTAATCTATTTCTATGATATTACAAACTTATAAATTGTGAACCGGTTTTTTTTACGCCAACGTACGACCACCGTCGAGTGTCTTATATACCAGTGATTCCCAAAGTAGTCAGGTGGACCCCACCTTTTTTTTTTTTAGTCCGGGAGCAAATGCATGTTCGCATTCCCACCGCCGCTGCAGCGTATTCGCGCGCTGGCAGTGGGATATGTGAGACTCGCCCTCTTCATAGCGTGGTATGCTAAACTCATACCACGAGGAGAGGACCCTACACCACGTACACGTTGGCGGGGGCCGGGTACGCATGAACAATCCGGCCCAGGTGGACCCCACCTGACCACTTTGGGAATCACTGGTCTAGACGAAATCGATATTGCATGTTTCTATATTACACGTATAAGGAGCATATTTTCTGAATACAAATCAACACTTACCGGAAACTACTTATGTTACGTGTATAACGTAACACAAATAACTAAATATAACAGTTTTACGTAAACCGTGTAACACGCGTTATATTGAGTAGTGCGTGATGACGTCACATAATTTGAACATCGGTTGGAACATTTGTTATGATTTACACTTGAATAAACAAAAGGGCTGATGATGTGCAGGGCTGATGCCGGCCAGGTCATGGTTATCGCCCTTAGCGTGCTATGACTCATCATTCTACAAACTAACCTAACCTAATAATAGTATTGACTAGCTACACCCCGCGTTACTCTGCTCTAGTGGGTCGGAGCGTGATGTATTGTAGCCTATATGCAAATCCAGCTTATAACCTATCCCCGTGCAAAATTTCAGCCTAATCCGTTCAGTAGCTGTTGCGTGAAAGAGTAACAAACATACATCCATACATTCTTACAAACTTTCGCGTTTATGATATTAGTATAGGGTTGTCATAAATGTTTCGGTGCTGACCCGGGCAATGGTTTGGGGGGGGGGGAGTTAGCTCATAACCTCACTTACGTACTTGCTTACAGAAACAACATTTTACACTTTTGATCATTATACAACAAGGAACAACAGAAATAAATTACTTATCCTCCATCCACATAGACATGGGTCATTACCAGGGTTCTTCTTTATTTTTTTTGCTTAGTTTGCCCACCGGGACAATAAATAGTCTTGTTGGCTAGGACACCGGGACCGGACGCTTGAAACCGGGACATGTCCCGGCCTACCGGGACGTGTGGCAATTGACAACCCTATATTAGTAGGAGGTACGAGTATGTTATTCCGCATTGACCGCAGTCGGTAAAGGAGGGTAATGTGTTTTGCATGAAGTTTCGAGATATTGCCATGTTTCTAACCACAAATTAGTCGGACGAATAACAAATGCCCAATAAAATATGTTTTTAGTAATTTCTAGACACTGACATTATTACTAAGTATGGTTAGGTATTTAGGTATGGAATACACGCCCTGGTGCTCCGTTTTTCCTTAAACTTCGGTAAATAGGCTTAACATAAAGGGCCCAGGAGTCCTAGGCAATAATCAGTCGCTGACTTAAGGAGAGCGACAGTTGCTCAAAACCCCCTTAAATACTAAAAGTCATAATCTCTCAATCTCATCGCTAGCGACCGCCCTGAGCCGAGGTCCAATAAGCAAAGGGTGCGCCCAAAAAAAAAAAAACTTGTAATGTTTATGTGATTGTAGTGATTCGATTCACCCCGTTTATCAGTAATCGATTAACACAGCACTCGACTTATAACATCAGACTGCACTTAACAATGTTGTTAAAAACAAACAATATGTTTCCCATGCACCATTTCACTTTTAATCGAGATTTGTGTTGGACATTTCTGTAAAAGTGTTACCTAGTTTTATAATAAACTAGCTGCCCCGCGCGGTTTTGCCCGCGTAGATCCCTTTCCCGTGGGAATTTCAACTTAAAATACAGCCTATGGTACTCATTTTTTTTTTTTTGACGGACATTATATTTTGTTAACCCTGAGGTTTTTGCTACTTCACCGGGCATAGTATGGCACTCACAAATAACGTGGCTTTCTATTGGTAAAAGTTTTTTTTTCAAAATAAGTTCAGTAGATCGATTAAGATATAAGCTACAAAAAATGACGCTCCGACCTACTGGAGCAGAGTAACGCAGGTAAAACCGCGGGGCGCAGCTAGTAAGGAATATATTTCTTAAAAATATTCTTCGTAAGTAATATGACAGTATATTCTACTTAAGTGCTTTAAAACTAAATTATAATCTTGTATAAAACTGAACATCACAAAAGCTTATAATCCTTAGAATAAACATTTTATGTAGAACAAAGTCCCAGTCCATTTATCTCACAATCTAAGCCTTCCCACATACTTTGTCTCTGACTCACATACCACACGCCTCACAAAACATACAAATTGTTTCAAATACAATGCCATTTCAATTCTTTAAGCTTTACACTGAATACTAATATGTGGAGCAATGTATACTGTGTCATGAAAGTTTACCGCTATTCACACGTAACATTGCCGTTGAAATGTTCCAATGTCGTTTTGGTACTGTTAATCGGCGGTATAATATGTAAATGTGAAGCAATGGATGGTGTAATCTAGTTTCTTCCTAAACGCTTGCCGCGAATGCATTCGAAATTCGAATTTAGCGTTCTAAATTAGGACGGTGCCGTGTTGGTTCATTTGTGCAAAATGGCGCGAATGCTATATTGAATAATTGAGATTGTCATTTCGTCAGAATTGTTTTAAGTAGAGATAATTTGAATATTTCCAAATATATTCTAGAGCTCAGAATCATAAGGTCGGATGTAATTATACGACTGGAACATTCGTCGTATGTGCCTTTATCGGAAACTGGCACTTACGACCAAATGCTTCTAAAGTGTAATAGTATGTCCTTATGCTTCTTATAAAACTCATCAAGCGATCTCTCCCGACCCTTAGTTTGTTAAAAACCTTCCGATGCCCTCGTAGACCCGAAGTCCGAGAGGCCCTCGAACTGTAAAGTAGAGCGACAGTTGCACAAAACTCCCACAAAGAAACTAAAAGCCATAATCCCTGAATCTCCACGTCAGCGACCGCCCTGAGCCGAGGTCCAAGTCCCACAGGGGACGCCCTCTTGCGCAGGTTGCTTAGTTTGTAGTGTTTAAGCCATTTATCTAGGCTGGAGCTGTGTTCGCCTTTATGCCTGGTGAATTAGCAAAAGCCTCAGGGGTAAGTAAACAAGTCCGTCCGGAAAAAAAAAACTCAGCAAGCGATCTAAAGTACAATCTCCGTTTGATGTTATTTAATAAAAAAAAAACTTTGATATTGCCAACATTGTGGTAGCCTCTCCCAAAAGATCGCATGTCAAGTGATGAACTGAACTAATTTAACTTTTGTCTAATCGAATGCATCATTTACAAAGTTATTACAGAAAAACGGTTTCTTAGAATTTATATGTTACTATTTCTATGGATTATAATAATTTAAGAGATACCTAAACTTTTATTATTAATAAATTAAAATAATGCTTTGTCATAAATTACTGATGGATGTATTCTATGCCATTATGAAGATGGCATCCGATAAAAAAAAAAACGACCATCCCTAAAAAGTAGAGATGGGCTGACTAGCCGCCGACTAGTCGGGAAAGCCGACTATTCGGCTTCGTTTGTAGTCGGCGACTAGTCGGCGATTATTCGGCAAAATATGCCGATTATGATCGGCGTATAACAAATGAAATAAAACAAATAATTTGTACTTGTTTTATAATTTCTAAACATACTTAGAGTAGTTATCGAAAGTTACAGTCTTTACAACATAGGAACGTATTAATCAGTCAGTAATTAAGCTCAGCGGCCGCGCGAAGACTAAGCCGAGTGATGATGAAAAAGCCCGAACACCTCCGACAAGTAGGTATTAGAATGATCGGCATTGCCGTCTAGTCGGCCGACTAATCGGCATTTTGAAAACCGATTAGTCGGCAAATACTATAGTCGGGCCGACTCTCTCTCTCTCGATCTCTACTAAAAAGATAAAAATCGCTAAAAAAGTCTACGCGGACAAAGTCGCGGGCAACACAAACATTACAAAACACAAATAGATAATCTATACCAATATATAATAAAGCTAGAGAGTGTGTTTGTTTGAACGCGCAAATCTCAGAAACGACTAGTCCGATTTCATCATTTCTTTCTGTGTCATAACCCATTTATCGAGGAAGGCTATATTTTATTATGAAGTTTCCACGGGAAATATAGGAAGCTAGTTCTGTATAATCATTAAATAGGCATTCGATAAGAAATATTAAAAAAGAAAAACATCCCAACCATTAGAAGATAAAAAGTTGTATTGAAATCGCAACATTTAACTTTATAAAATATTGATGTCAGGATTTTTTTTTAATAAAACCTTCGTACGAAACCAATTTGTGCTCAAAAGGCTATTTAAAAAAAACCTAGCTATGTACCAAACCAATTTGTGCTCAAAAGGCTATTTAAAAAAAAACCTACGTACATAGACAAATGACACAGCTGTATCTTATAAAGACCGCTTATCTCCGGCTGGGATAGTTCAGTCTGCAATGCATCCGCGCTAGTGTGTTACTCTGTGCGTTACGTGCGCTAGTGATGTGAATGCACTGGAAAAAACGGGATTGGAGTGGGATTTCCCGGGAATCTACTAAGTACCCACTCTTAACAAAAGCATTTTGGCTTAGCGCGAGGGGTTAACAAGAATACTAGTAGTGTTCAAAAAACTCAGCTAAATTATATTTTGTTTATCATTAATTTATTGAGGTTTTTTTTGTTAGTTTCAGTAGTATAATCATATTTACTTATCTGTAGGTATATATAAAAGCAGAAATTGATTGACTGATCTACGCACGGCTGAAAAAGCTTGATTTAGAAGCAGAATATTACTGAAGTGAAGTGACTAAGAAAGGATTATTGAAAATTTAATCCCTAAAGGAATGAAAAAGGGTTGCAAAGTTTGTATGAAGAAATGTAAATCTAAAGCTATTACCAAATAATAATTGATCTGTAAGTCCGGAAATCGTAGGGTATTTAATAAGACAATCGAACCACGAAACCCAAAATATTTCTTTAAATACTTCGATTGTTTATTCTAAATATATATTATATATGATAACTTTATTTTATTATACCTATCACTTAAGACTTGGCCTAAATAAAAAGCAACAGGTCATTGAACGTCAATATTATTAAGTAAATATGTATATTATTATTTGTCCTCGAAAGGTCATTGTATAAATTGTTCAAGTTATTCCAGTTTCGTTAAAATCTACGAGTTTTTTCATGTGATATTATAATATTTAGCAATATGTATCTTTTCTCTTTATTTATTGAATACTTATTTATAGACATAAAGCTTAGAATGACAAAGAGTGCAAAGTCCACTTCAAAAATGCTAGGATACACTTTCTCGAAAAATATATGCTAAATTTAAGCATGAATCCTGTCGAGAAAACTATTTCTTCTCTATATAAAAGGCAACCGTTACTGATTGTTGTATTAACATCAAAAATTGCCAGAGAAATAAGTGTTCATTTTAACAGGTTTTTAGTCAAATATAACAATATAATTATCATTAGAAATTTTGGTATTTTTAATCTGTCAATTAAAAAATCAATCCTCATTATTATTTATTATATTTAAAAATAAATAATATTCAACTCGTCTAGTTTCAACACCAGCACATCACTACATTACCCAGTGTGAATGAATGCGTTGCGTCAGTGTGCGTCGCGCCCGTGTCAGTCCGTGCTAAGTACGGAACTTGAACCATCCGCATTGCTATAACGTAACAACTTCCACTTAATCACCACAGGAATATAGACCTTATTACTAACGTTTGTCAGTAGGTTTTACCTTGGTTGTAATGGAGAAACAATGCAAGAATTCTGCTAAACGTTTTAACTTTGATTGTAACGACATAAGGTCGATATTAGTTTGGTAGCGATACCGTTAGTAGTGTATAATCACTGCAATATAAATTGAAGCTTCTGTTATAAGGTGTAAGGTTGAATTTTGTGTGGTAATATCTTGTTAAAACCAGATACTTTAAGTACGCAGATGAACCAAGTCAGTTTTGCTTGTACGTGTAGTGTTATTTTAGGGCACACCTATTTGGATACTAGACTATTATTAATGGACATTTTTATATTCTAATTCTTCCTTCGTCCACTGCTGAGCATAGGCCTCCTCTTTAACAGATCTAGGCAAGCCAGGGTCGTTGGGTTATATTGCGTTATCACCATGCTTGGCAGACGGATTCATGATCGCAGATAGATGACAACGTCTGTAGGGTAGCGGTATTTGGCTCGCTTTAAAACTCGGAGGTCGTGAGTTAGATCCCCACGCTGGACAGGAAATCTTTGTGTAAATTCTAAGATTTCTTTCCGGATCTGGTTGGGTGAGGGACTACCCTCCGTGCCTCGGAAAGCACGTTAAGCCGTTGGTCCCGATTTTTATAACATCATTTATAATAATCGTATATCAAGGAACGGGCAGCAGCGTTTCCTTGTATGGTTCAACATAATACTGTGGTCACCAATCCGCCTGCCAAGCGTGGTGACTATGCCAAAGTCACCAGGGAGGAGGCTCGTGTTCAGCAGTGGACGCTATACCACTAGTTGCTAGTGATATTTGACCTGATAGATGCTGCTGCCCACCCATCAGGTGTATGACCCTTAGTCTCCTCTTGCGAAACCTTTAGGAAGATATCGCCTGGTCTATTCTAAGCCGGAAACCACACGGCCTATTTTTAGAAGACAGAAATAGTCTCATAAAATTTAATTACATCTACTCATAATAATTACGTGAATATAATTGACTTTGTGTATTTCTCTGACTTTTTTTTGAGCCCGACATTATGTGGTTAGCCTGGAGGCTTTTGCTACTTCACCGGACATAAAGGCGAGCAGAGCTCCAGCCTAAGTAAATAGTTTAAAAACTACAAATGAAGCAAACTGCGTAAGAGGGCTTCTCCTGTGAGACTTGGACCTCGACTCGGTGAGGTCGCTGGCGGGGAGATTGAGGAATGATAACTTTAAATTATTAGAGCAAATTTGTGCAACTTGTCGGCTTTACCACAGTTCAATTATTATTATGTATTATTATTTATTTATACTTTTATAGTATCTCAGCTAGTGCCGGTATCTAAGAGAAACACGGACCAAAGTCAAGTGCTTCTCCTAAAATGTAATTTTTTTTTTAAAGATTACTAGCAGAGTTTTGCAGTCTACTAGTATTCTTATTAACCCCTCGTGCTAAGCTAAAATGCTTGTGTTACGAGTGGGTTCACGTCGGTAATGGGTGGGGTTCGAACCGGCGACCTCAAGATCACAAGTCCGATGCCCTAGCCATTGGGCTAAATAGCATTACGTTACAGTGTGCGGGCCTTTTTGACTTCAGTTAATACGTTGTTAGCCACGAGGCTTCTGCTACTTCACTACATATATAGGCTAGCACGACTTTACCTTTATTTTTATATAACATGAATCCCGATTTTCCTTGATCATCGCATCACGAGTGAATTAATTCTTCATGAATGTACCAGATTTTTGTTCGTTTTTTTCCACAAATATGGAGGTAAAATACACAGTTTTTGTAAATATTATTTCACAGAATTGCACGAGGAAAATAGGTAGTAATATGATATTTGTTCAGATGGTCGAGTTAGCAACATAAGCCGCCTGTTTTATACAAAGAACTTTGGAAAGTCGAATATTAAAATAAAATTCTATATGACATGCACAGGGCCGAATTTAGAACTCCGGAGGCCCCGGGGCAACAAATTAGTTTCCCTCTAAATGTGTAGAAAATTTGAAGTATGTACCTAGTTTTCAGGACGATTTGAATTCTGATACTTTACTAACTGTCTTATTTAAGTGAATAAGTATAGATGAATTACCGTTATTATAATATTTTAGAACTATTACGTTATTGATTCATGATTCTACAATGTACTGTATGTAAAGGTACAACCGAAAGTATAAATAAAAGAAAAGTTGTAGAGTTTACTCGTCAGAATTTGAAAGATTTTAAATCTCTATTGTGGGGGCCCCTCTATCCCTTAAATCCGGCCTTGGACCATGCAATATTTATGTACTTCTGTCTAATATATATAATAAGCCTGTTTGATATGCATTGTACATATTTTATAAATATTTTGAATAGGTATTTTGTCAAATTTTAAATTTAATCCTCTAAATACGTTTATCTGACACTTGAAAAATTTGTCCTTAATGGACTAAAAATAAAAAAATTGTCAGTAATTTTTTTACGTAAAAATCAGTGACACTTCATAAAGAATATAATAATTCATAGTGATGTACTATTTCCGGGAACAGGTTTTTTTCGGACAGAGTTAAGTATTTAGCAACGTGGCTTTTGTTACTTCATCGACCATAAAGCGAGCGGAGCTCCAGCCTTAATGTCTAAAAACTACATCTTAAGCAACCTACGCAAGAGGGCGTCCCCTGTGGGACTTGGACCTCGGCTCAGGGCGGTGGGCAGCACTGGAGAGGGGATTTAGGGAATTCCGGGAACTGAGTAATATAAAAAAAAACGTTGGGTAGGTATTTATATAATAGAAAAAATATATTTATATCTTTGACGACTTAGACAACCTGCGTAGCGTAGCGGTATTTGGCTCGCTTAAATCTCGGAGGTCGTGGGTTCGATCCCGACACCGGACAGGAAATCTTTGTGTAAATACTAAGATTTTTTTTCCGGGTCTGGTTGGTTGAGGGACTACCCTCCTTGTGTCGGATAGCACGTTAAGCCGTTGGTCCCGATTGTTATAACATCATCTATAATAATCATATATCAAGGAACGGGCAGCAGCGTTTTCTTGTGTGGTATAACATATTACTGCATATTATGGCAAATAATATGCAGTAATATGGAGGATGCCCATGTTTAGCTGTGGACATAAAGGGGCTGATGACGATGATGATTTATATCTTAAATGTAGTAAGTTTTATTTAAGATTGTATATTGTTAGTAAATTAGTGTTTTTTTTTTAATCGTAACATTCGTTTTACAATTGTACGAATTGCATTGCGTGTGTTATATTATTGGACGCCAGCGGGCGGCGCGAGCGGTGCGCGCGGTGCCTAAGGAAAACCTGCCGCCCGCACCGCTGTCGTCGTGAACAGCTTCACACAAATCTATGAACTTTGATAAAGACGCGCGTGCCGTCGACCGCGCCGCCCGCTCCGTCCGCTTGCGTCCAGGACGCGGCCTTATGTTTGAGATATTACTCAATTAATATTTGCAATGGGCATGAAGACTAAAAAAATCTATTTAGTCCGTCATTTTGATTACTAAAAAAAATTAGACACGTATTTTTTTATTTATCGAATCAATAAAAATTGACTAAGGTCGATTGACCGAGCAAAAACAAACTATAAAGTTCAGTAGAGGGGGGCTTGTGACGTCACTATTAGGTAAAATTGTACACAATAGTGACTATAGTTCGTCATTTTTTGTTTGAGGAACGAAAAAAAAAATACGTGTCCAACATCTTTTGGTAATCTAACCGACGGACTCAATAGATTTTTTTAGTCCACATGCCTATTGTAGGACTTGCATTGCGTGTGTTATATTATTATCTCTTATATTTGAGATATTACTCAATTAATACATGCAATTATAAACTAGGCTATCTATCGGTCTAGTTGGCTAAATGGCCTAGTCCCACATCCCTTTTGATCGTTAGAACAAGTAACATCTATACTTATACTAGTTGTGTCCGTGACTTCGTCCGTCCCTACCACCCTTATTTAGGGTTCCGTATTCGAAGGGTAACAACGGGACCCTATTACTAAGACTTCGCTGTCTGTCTGTCACCAGGCTGTATCTCAAGAACCGCGATAGCTAGACAGTTGAAATTTTCACAGATGATGTATTTCTATTGCCGCTATAACAACAAATACTAAAATTAATTTAAAATATTTTTTAAGGGGGGCAACTAACTTTTATTCTTTATGTCCTTCCTCAGGTTTTACACTGTCTGTGTACCAAATTTCATTTAAATCGGTTAAGTAGTTTTGACGCGAAAGGGCGACCGACAGAAACGCAGACAGAGTGATTTTTGCATTTATAATATAGGTAAGGATGATAGTAAGGAAGTAAGGTTTATAAAGAGTACAAAATTGTATTTTTATATTTGTATGTGTTTTACGATTAAATTGAAAAACTACCCTTTACCTAACTCTTTAAACTTGTTTTATCTATCTGTTTGTGTATTTCGAATAATCTCTGAAAGCAACAAAACTTTCATAGTTAGACAACCTCCGTAGCGTAACGGTATTTGGCTCGCTTCAAATCGGGTTCGATCCCCACACCGAACAAGAAATCGTTGAGTAAATTCTAAGTTTCCTTTCCGGGTCTGGTTGGCTGAGGGACTACCCTCCGTGCCTCGGAAAGCACGTTAATACGTTGGTCCAGATTGTTATAATATCATTTATATCAATCGTATAAAAGGGAACGGGCAGCGTTTCCTTGTGTGTTATATCATAATACGATTGTCACCAAGCGGTGACTATGGCAAATACCCTCCCTCGGGAGGAGGCCCATGTTCAGCAGTGGACGTTATACGGGCTGATGATGAAGTCTTGGGTGGCAGCTACTTTATAAAATAAAAAAATATATTTTAACCAATCAATTTTACGTTGTCATTGCTAAAAACGTTAATTTATAATGTCGTTACAACCGAATTCTACCATTTCAATTACAAATTTAATTGCTAACACTCAATTATCTCCTAATTCCGCATTCGTACAAATATATTGTCTTCAAAATATGCACAAAACAATGCCATATCTATGACGCAACCTTCCGTGTGTAATGCACTTAAATACGGGGTTGCCACAGCTGAAATTACATTTAATTATTGTGACGCCAACACTGAATAAAAAGATTTTGATGATAAAACAATATGGCGGATAACATGACAATTAACGTATTATTTTTATGTTGGTAATTATTAAATAAGATTGTAGTTTCGTTGTTGCAAAAAGTCTAATTATGTGGTAACAGATGAATGTGACAAAAACCGGGCAAGTGCCCGTCGGACTCGCGCACAAAGGGTTCCGTATCAGTTTCAAGTGCCTACCTATTTTTGATATCAAGAATAAAAAAGCGTATGTTTATGAAATTAAAGGTTTATTTTTATTTTTATATTTGAGTTGATAGAATGAAAGGTAATTTTTATTTTATTTTATCATTCTCTTATTTTTGAAGTTACAGGGGGGGACACATTTTACCACTTTGGAAGTGTATCTCGCGCAAACTGTTAAGTTTAGAAAAAAAAATATTAGAAACCCTAATAACATTTTTGAAGGCCTATCCAGATACCCCACACGTATGGGTTTGATGTTTTTTTTATGAGTTTCAGTTTTAAGTATGTGGTTCCCCCAAAATTTATTGTTTTTTTTTTCTATTTTTGTGTGAAAATCTTAATACCGTTCACAGAATACATCTACTTACCAAGTTTCAACGGTATAGTTCTTAAAGTTTCGGAAAAAAGTGGCTGTGATATACGGACGGACATACAGGCAGACATGACGAATCCATAACGGTTCCCTTTTTTGCCATTTTGCTACGGAATCCTAAAAAGCCGATGATTACAATAATACTTATATATGGTAGCCCGGTGGACGAAATTCGACCATAATTTAAAATAATATTAACATTCGCCCTCCTTCTCTATATCTATAGTCTATACTAATATTATAAAGAGGAAAGATTTGTATATTTGTAATGAATAAACTCAAAAACTACTACGACGACTTCAAATTTTTTTTCACCATTGGAAAGCTACTTCGCACTGAGTGACATAGGCTATATTTAATTAAGAAGTTCCTACGGGAACGGGAGTTACGCGGGTGAAGCTTGTAAACTATATGTAGGTATGCAAAATTTCATTCACCTCCCTCCGCGCCATTTTCGTAAAACGTTTTTGCTTCGCGTATAAATATGCAATTTGACAGTAAAGACATTCTTTTAATATAGAAATATTACATAACTACCTTTATCTATATTAGTATAGATACTTTAAAAAATAAAGATTTGTATTTTTATAATATGTATGTTTGATGAATAAACTCATACTGGATGTATTTCGATATTTTTTTCACCATTAGAATGCTACATTATCCCTCTTCTTCTCGTGTCGACCTGGCGTTCAAATTTGAGAAGACCAGTACTCGGCCACTGACACAGCATTATCAGTGGCGTTGCACAGGTCCTCGCGTGTACAGATGTTGGGGCACGCAGGGCAGAATAGGAGGTGCGCCATTATCCCTGAGTAACATAGGCTATATTTAAATTGCTAGCTTCCAGATTTCAACCGCGTAACTCCTGTTCCCGTAGAAACTTCACAATTAAATATAGCCTATATCCTTCCTAGACAAATAGACTATCTAACACTGAAACAATTCTTCAAATCGGACCAGTAGTTCCTGAGTAAAAGGCCACAAAACAGCAGTTCAAAGTCCGCAAAATGTTAAACCCAATTTGCATTTAAAGATGCTAATACAGTATTGACAAACATTACAGTTCGTCGCTCCAAAGAGGTCACGTGAGCCTTGACTACAGAGGTCGATAATGATATGTCGCGTGTCGCGTCCTTTGTCATACATCTGCCGTAGAAAATTAAAAATAAATATAACGGAAGTTTGTACCTAAGTTAATTTTTTGTATTTATATTTACGCTATTCGGAAAAAACAAACTCCGTAGCGTAGCGGTATTTGGCTCGCTTTAAATCTCGGAGGTCGTGGGTTCGATCCCCACACCCGACAAAAAATCTTTTTGGAAATTCTAAGATTTCTTTCCGGATCTGGTTGGTTGAGGGACTGCCCTCCGTGCCTCAGATAACACGTTAAGCCGTTGGTCCCGATTATTATAACATCATCTATAATAAACGTATAACAAAAAACGGGCAGCAGCGTTTCATTGTGTAGTGCAATATAATACTGCGGTCACCAACCCGCCTGCCAAGCGTAGTGACTATGGCAAAACCATTTCTTGGCAGGAGGATCTTGTTTGTTATACGGGCTGATGATGATGGTGATGATGAAAATTACAATAATGCAAGAATAATTCCTACAATATTTTTTAAAAGGACATGTTATTTAAGAGAAACCTAACACGGAAATATGATGAAACAAAATCTTAGGACATATTTAAATGACGTACAGTTAGCGGCGAAAATATGTATCACTAGCTCCGCGTAGGTTACCATTTTCTCTTTTTTTGTTGTCTTGGGGAAAATGCATTTACGCATTCCCACCGCCGCGCCGCTGCAGCGTATTCGCGCGCTGGCGGTGGGATATGTGGGACTCGCCCTCTCCATAGCGTGGTATGCTAACTCGTACCACGAGGAGGACCCTACACCACTAAAACCTCCCGGACACTCCTTCGATCCGCCGTTGCCGGGGTCGGGTACGCATAAGCAATCCGGCCCCAGTTCGAGTTCCCCTGGAGCTTCGTTATGAAATATAGCCTATAGCCTTTCTCGATAACTGGGCTATTTATATTTAACACTATAAATAAACCTTTCAGCTTTATATAACTTATCTTTAATCTATACTAATATTATATAGAGGAAAGATTATTGTTATATATATGTTTATAATAGAAGGTATTGAATAAATTAAAAAAAATACTGTGACGATTTCAAAAATTCTTTCACCATTGGAAAGCTACATTCACCCTGAGTGACATAGGCTATATTTAATTATGAGGTTCCCACGGGAACGGGAGTTACGCGGGTAAAACCGCGCGCGGTAAGCTAGTATAATAATAAATGTATAGATATACATATATTTTTGCAGCCGACTATACATATTAAAATGTAGTACATAGTTCTCTCTGCTTGTTTCGAAACTATGGATACTAGCGAAACAGTACGAAGGAAATAAGTGTCACAGTGAAAAAAAATCCCGGCGAGATAGTAAATGTTAAGATATTGACGTTGGGATTTATTTGTATGAGTCTGGGATATTCTGGGATAGCCACAAAATATAAGTAAGAATTAGAAGTTCATTATCATCATTCATCGTTTTAGCTGTAGGACGTCCACTGCTGGACATAGGCAGGATCATAGATCATAAATCTCCAGTTATTGCAGCCTGTATCCACCGTGATTCCGCGGCTTTTAAATAAATAAATAAAAACAAATAAAATAAAAATCGATAAAATAAAATAAAAATCATTTTTCATTAACAGTTTCGGAGATTAGCCCCTACATACAGATGGATGTGTTCTATTTTACATCTAACATCCTCGACTCAGTTTTAGCGTTTTTTTTTATGTTCAGACATTCAACCTCCACAGTATTATTCTTCTTATAAATCTTAAATAATTATAAATAGCAAATAATGTTATTTAAGACTGATAAATTAATTTTCATAATAACGTTTGACGATTTACAAATGCATGTAAATGGTTTACGTAAATAAAAATGATTTTTATTTTATTATATCTATAGATTACTAGAACACAATACGAATATTTTAAAGCATTAAAGTTTGTGCATTGTTCGTAAGGTTGTTGGGGGTAATCTCCGAATCTGCCGAACCGATTTTAAATTTTTTTTTACCAATTGAAAGCCATATTTCTTGTAAGTATCATAGTCTATATTTTAAGTCAAGGTTGCCACGGGATCGGGAACTACGCGGGACAGTTATTACCGAATAAATCTATTAATGCAAAGTCCTTGATAAATCGTGACCGATCAACTGACATACTAACAATTAATATGATATTATATATTTATATGTATGGGTAATAAACGTGTAGTTTTATCACGAAGGTTTTATTTAGTTATGTTTTAGTATTTGGATTTACTTGCAGTTTATTTAAATAAATGAAGCGACCGTAGGGCGTCGGACTTGTGATCTCGAGGTCGCCGGTTCGAACCCCACCCATTGCACTACCGACGTGAACCCACTCTCCGATGCCCTCGTAGATCCGAAGTCCGAGAGGCCCGCGAACTGTAAAGTAGAGCGACAGTTGCACAAAACTCCACTTAATACTAAAAGTCATAACCCCTAAATCTCATCGCCAGCGACCGCCCTGAGCCGAGGTCCAAGCCTCACAGGTGGCGCCCTCTTGCGCAGGTAGCTTAGTTGGTGGTTTTTAAACCATTTAAGAAGGCTGGAGCTCTGCTCGCCTTTTTGGCCCGGTGAAGTAGAAAAAGCCTCATGGTTACCAAAGTAAGCCAAAAGGAAAAAAAAAAAATTGAACTTACTCGTAACACATGCATTTTAGCTTAAAACGAGGGGTTAACAAGACTACTAGTAGACAGCAAAATTCTGTTAGTAATCTTTTGAAAAAAAACAAAAACATATTTCTTCTGCTAGGTAAATTGAACAATAAGTCCTCACTATTGCAGCTACGCACCGCGGTTTTACCCGCCTTACTCTGCTCCAGTGGGTCGGAGCGTGATGTTTTTAGCCTATATGTTAATCCAGTGTATAACATATCCCGGTGCAAAATTTCAACCAATTCCGTTCAGTAGTTTTAGCGTGAAAGAGTAACAAACAAACATCCATCCATCCTTACAAATTTAGTGTTTATAATATTACTAGCATTTAACTAGCCCCGGCTTCGCACGGGTGTAATTTTATAGCCTATGTTACACAGGGATAATGTAGCATTATAACGGTGTAAGAATTATTGATATCCGTTCTGTAGTTTTTGAGTTTATTCGTAACAAACAAACAAAAATACAAACTTTTCCTTTTATAATATTAGTATAGACTAGATGTCCCGCGCGATTTTACCCGCGTAGATCCCGTTCCCGTGGAAACTTTAACTTAAAATATAACCTATGACACTCACAAATGGCGTGGCTTTCTAATGGTAAAAGAATTTTTAAAATCGGTTCAGGAGATCCAGAGATTACCCCCTACAACGTCACAAACTCACAAACTTTACCACTTTATAATACACATACATACATAAGCTCACGCCTGTTTCCCAGGAGGGTAGGCAGAGACAATGGACCTCCACTTGCTACGATCCCTATACACATCTTTCGCTTCATTCACTCTCATAACATTGTTCATACAAGCACGTCGGTTTAGGGTGGATCTTATTTGACCTTTTGCGAGGATGTCTCCGATTTGGTCAGAGAACGTTCGTCGAGGTCTTCCCCTTTCCACTGTTCCACTCACACTTGCCATGTATACCTGTATAACATTAGTGTAGATTAGTATAGAAAAGTGTACGAAATTTCATACTCCTCCGTCAGTGAGTAAATAAAATTTCCTTCACATATTAATATTGAATTAGATAGACATAATAGCAGATTCCTTTTACATAGTATCATAAGGATTCTGCTAATCGTAAAATGCCATAACATACCTAATGACTAATCGTATTCTTATAACAATATTATCTTGAATTAATTATCAATATATCTCGATAATTATTTATATATTATTGTAAACAAACACGTGTAGAAAATGCTGTTATTAAGCTTAGGTAGGAACTTTACAATCCGTTGCCCTCGTAGACCCGAAGTCCGAGAGGCCCGCGAAATGTAAACTAGAGCGACAGTTGCACAAAACCCCTTAAAATACTAAAAGTCATAATCCCTCAATCTCATCGCCAGCGAACGCCCTGAGCCGAGGTCCAAGCGCCACAGGGGGTGCCTTCTTGCGCAGGTTGCTTAGTTTGCAGGAATTTAAACTTTGAAGCGGCCGTAGCCCAATGGCTAGGACGTCGGACTTGTGATCTTAAGGTCGCCGGTTCGAACCCCACCCATTGCACTACCGACGCGACGTGAACCCACTCGTAACATAAGCATTTAGTTTATTACGAGGGTTAACAAGAATACTAGTAGACAGCAAAGGACTGGTAGAAATCGTAAAAAAAAAAAACTGTTTTCTACAAATAAAAATATTTGTATTGAATTTGAATTTGATTTCATTAAGGCTAGAGCTCTGCTCGCTGTATGCCCGGTGTTCATAATAGAATATAGCCTAAAGCCTTCTACGATAAATGGGCTATCTAACAATGTAAATAATCTCTTTAGCTTTATATTTCTATACTAATATAAAAAGCTGGAAAGTTCGATTATCTGAAAGAAAAAACATGTTCTTTTTTGTGTTTGTTTGTTTGCTTGAATGCCTTTATCTCAACGCCGTTATCTCAACAACTTTTAAATAGCTCATTTAGAATATATAATTATGAAGCTATCAAAATTAGGCCTCCTTTGTTTCATCCGCGTACGAATATTTTAAATGAAGTGCGCGCTCGGCGCGTTCTTTTACGGACGGACATATCTAGTTAGCCACAAGGCTTTTGCTACTGCACCGGGTATAAAGGCGAGCAGAGCTTCAGACTTAATAAATTGTTTAAAAACTATAAACGCAAGATGCGCCTCCTGTTAAATTTGGACATCGGCTCAGGGTGGTCGCTGTCGAGGGAGATTAATTTCATTTTCTTTATTAATCAATGGAGCCTGGTAATTAGTAATTGTATAAATTTTTCCTAATTAAACACATATAATAGTCACGCATAGATTTTGTTGCTGACGATACTTACATATTTCTTATAATTAAATATAATTAAAATATGTATCTTCATATCCTCAATGTACTTACAATTCTAGCACGCGTATTATTTATTTAACATTGTGGAATATTTTTCTGAGTTTATAAAGGATGTAACAAAATTCCATACCTTAAAGAATCTCCCGTTTTTATCAGACTTATGTACAATGTAATATTTAAAATACTTATTTCTAGAGACGCGGGTCTCAATCGCGGTACAATTTTAAGGCAAATCATTACCTTTTTAATAATCCGACGTTTCGAGGTGGGTTACACCAGTCGTGGTCACGGATAGGCTCAGTATATCGGATAGACTGAGTCTGCCTCGTGGCTGAATACATCAATGTTAGTCCGAAAAAAAAAACGTTGTATTGGCAACCATAAAAAAGTCACGGTGTATATTGTCTATTATTCTACTTTATTACAATGTTTGTAGGTCATGTATTTAATTCAGAAGTGTGCTGTAATGGTCTGTGTATCTGTCAGGATGGCGTGAGAGATGTCCGAATAGTCATAAAATTTGCACCAAATAACTACCTAAGCTGTACTAAACAAGCTGACGTCAGAACGGCGTGTCTATGTCACCATCTATTTTATATTTAATTGCTTGAGGTAGGGTTTTCTTTCACATAGGTACCGTTTAGGTAAAGTTATTTGGTGCAAATTTTGTGATTATACAGACATCTCTCACGCCATCCTGACAGACACTGTTAATAATGTGCCACATAGTTCAGACACACTTTTCGTTGCACGCTGTATAAATAATCGTGATAATTTAATTCTTTGTTATATTATAAGTAATACCTAAGTATTTATCACGTGGAATAATATTAATTTGATCATGGAATTCCCATGGCATACAAGTAATATTACCTGGCTGGTTATATTGTATCATGTTCGTATGTAAATATCACTACATAACTACATATGCATCAAAGTTGCTTCCCGCTGTCTGTCCCTATGTATGCTTTATCTTTAAAACTACGCAACGGATTTTGATGATAGTTTTTTCATAGATAGAGGGATTTAAGAGGACAGTTTATATGTAAACTAGCTGATGCCCGCTACTTTGGCCGCGTTCTGTTTGTTATTCCTTCGGTTTTTTAACTATCCCACGGGAACTCATAAATTTTCTGTGATTAAAAGTATTTAAAATGTTGACCGGGGATTTTCATTTAAATCGGTGCAACAGTTTCGGAGATTAGCCCGTACAAACAGACAGGGAAACAAAAAAAATGTGTTCTATTCACTTATATTATGTGTATATATATGTAGGTAAGTCATTGAGCCGATGACTCAAAACCCCCTGACTCGGTTTTTAGCGTTTTATCTATGTACACATGTACAGACATTCCACCTCTACAGTTTTATTATATGTACTAGCGACCCGCCCCGGCTCCGCACGGGTATTAAAAAAAACCGCATCAAAATCCGTTGCGAAGTTTTAAAGATTTAAGCATACATAGGGATATAGGGACAGAGAAAGCGACTTTGTTTTATACTATGTAGTGATATAGATAACTGGAGTTAAGCGAGCGAAATCGCGCGCAGGAAGCTAGTAAAAAGCTGAAGAGTTTGTTAGCTTGAACGCACTAACTTCAGGAACTACTGGTCCGATTTGAAAAATTCTTTCAATGTTAGATAGCCCATGTGGGCATGGCTGTAGGCATCACCCACAGCCATGCCCATGCTAAACCCATTTTCTAATAGGTACTAGCGTGATATAAACTGTCAACTTCGTAAGATTAAGTTAATTTAAGCAGGTAAAGGATTTTGGTTGTATAAATAATTAGTTTAAGTTTTTTTTTATCTCATTACATTGTAATTCTGACAAGTACATTTGTGTGTAAATATTTAATTGCTTATTACAAAAATTTATTTCTTTTATTAAAATTTATTTTATTTTTGTTTCAGAATGTCAAACCTGCTGTTCTGGCAGGGTAAGGGCAAGGCGAATGGCGCGCCCAACGGCAGGACCTGGATCCATACCCCTGACGCCCTCGAAAAGGGCCATGTTGCGTATCTAGTTAAGGTAATTATCTATTTTTTCTGTCTGATGACTGGGGTGGGATTACTTTCCGTGCCTCGGAAAGCACGTTAAGCCGTTGGTCCCGATTGTTATAACATCATCTATAATAATCGTATATCAAGGAACGGGCAGCATCGTTTCCTTGTGTGGTACAACATAATACTGCGGTCACCAACCCGCCTGCCGTGGTGACTATGGCAAATACCCTCACTCGGGAGGAGGCCCATGTTCAGCAGTGGACGATGATGATGATGATGGTATCCGGCATAGATTAGACCATCCCATATCTTCCCATGCGTTTCGTAACGTCGTAAGAGGTTACTAAGGGACACCTGATGGATAGGCAACAGCATCTCCTCCGACCTCTGTTTCCAATGGGAAGGTTATACATAATATTCAAAGCAGGAACCATACGCCATATTTTTTCATAATTAAATATATAAGTAGGTACCTACTTATAATTTGGAAAACAAAAATAGTTATATGCATATTTGGAATCAGTAAAAAAGGCCTTTTTTTTGTTGTCCGGGGGGGACATGCATTTACGCTTTCTCACCGCCGCCGCTGCAGCGTATTCGCCCGCTGTCGGTGGAATATGTGGGACTCAACCTCTCGATAGCGTGGTATGCTTACTTATACCACGAGGATAGGACCCTACACCACTAAAACCCCCCAGACACTTCTTCGATCCGCTGCTGGCGGGTACGCATAAGCAATCCGGCTCCCCGACGAAAAAAACGCCTGTCCGTCTGTATATTTTGTAAAATTATAGTAAACAAAAATTGTTTATAATTTTTTTTGTGCCTTTTTTTGAACGATTCACCTTAATCGTAGTCCATCCCATATCTTCCCATGGGTGTCGTAACAAGCGGTTAAGGGACATAGGTACAGCTGATGTATGGGCTACAGCATGGGAAGATATAAGGTGGTTTCTTCCTTGCTAGATGTTTTATCAAAACTATGGATGATATAACTCTGTCTACCCCCTTTCTTTAACAGCATTTATGATATGTAACACCAACAGCTGATACCAGCTTATCATGACACGTGTGCACATGTGAGGGGCGTAGGACACGATATGATATGCCTTTGTATTATTATTTATTATTGTTTTGTTTAATGCATCTTTATTTATTTATTAATTTATGTACAAACACACAAATAGAGAAACTTATATATAATAAATTAAATCCATTCAGGAGTTTTTGCGTGAAAGAGTAACAAACATCCATCCATTCCGATGGATGGATGGATGTTTGTTACTTACATACTTTCGCCTTTATAATATTAGTAAGGATGTGTCCGGAATCGAACCCACGACGTCTAAGACTTATAGAGCCAGGTTATGGTTACAGAGGGTTGTCATTATATCATGATACCTTTGCATGATGTTACGCATCCCAGCACCGGTGAAGTAATATGGGAATTGTCCTCTCCATAGCGGTGGAATGCTAGTGGTACCACGAGGAGAGGCTACCCACTAAAACCCCCCGGGTACTACAACTTCCGCCGTTGGTGAGGGCCCATAGCTCACAAATGCCGTGCCTTTCTATTGGCAAAAGAATTTTCAAAATCGGTTCAGTAGATCCAGAGTTTACCCCCTTTTTTTATATATATATTTTTTTTTTTTTTGTTGTCCGGGGGGAAATGCATTGACGCATTCCCACCACCGTTGCAGCGTATTTGCGCGCTGGCGGTGGGATATGTGGGACTCGCCCTCTCCATAGCGTGGTATGCTAAAGTCATACCACGAGGAGAGGACCCTACACCACTAAAACCCCCCGGACACTCCTTCGATCCGCCGTTGGCGGGGGTCGGGTACGCATGAGCAATCCGGCCCCCCGACGGCACCCGCGGCCAATATGGTACCGCGGGATCTCCAGGGCCACACTTACAGTGGCCCATTTGCCCAATTATAGGGACGCCCGGAGTGTAGAGGCGTCCCTACCAGAGTTTACCCCCTACAACGCCACAAACTTCACCTCTGTATAATATTAGTATACCAACCCGCCTGCCAAGCGTGGAGACTATGGCAAATACCCTCCCTCGGGAGGAGGCCCATGTTCAGCATTGGACTTTATACGGGCCGATGATGATGAATATTATAATAGAAAAACCTACAAATAATATAAAAACAATTACTATGAATCGCTGTTATTAATTACTGATAAACACACACGAAAAGGGCCAAGGGAATGCCGTGAGAATGCGTGACAAACTAACGATATAAATCTTTTATGGTCATTACATGTTTTTTAACTGAAATACACTAAAAAACCAAAGGTTTGTTATAAGGTGAAGGGTTTAATTTGTGTTTTTTTTTTTTTTTTTTTTTTAGTTTATTAATAATTATTACATTGTGAATGATAGAATTTAGCACGTGTGTATTGCATTATATAATTCAAATGATAAACTATAGGATAGTCTAATAACAAAAAATAAGAATCAATAATTGACAAATTTTCTCACAATTTTCAATAGCTCTATGACACAATGCGGCCGTAGCCACATGGCTAGGGCGTCGGAATGGTTATCTTGAGGTCGCCGGTTCGAACCCCACCCATTGCACTACCGACGTGAACCCACTCGTAACACAAGCATTTTAGCTTACCACGAGGGGTTAACAAGAATACTAGTAAACTACAAAACTCTGCTAGTAATCTTTTTTAAAAAAGAAAAAAAAAACAATCCTAAAAAAACAAAGTCATTTTTTAAGTACAGAGTACTTAAAAAATGACTTTGTTTTTTCTTCGCTCCCGTCTAAGAGCTTTTGGCTCGCACTTTCTGTACATCTGCAAAAATGACTTTTATTCATAAAGTTTTTTTTTTTATTTCAGTTCCTAGGCTGCATGCCGGTAGACCAGCCGAAAGGTATAGAGGTGGTGAAGGGCGCCATAAAGAAGCTACAATTCAGTCAACAACAGAAATCCAAACCAGAGACAAAATGTAAAAAAGTTGAGATCACTGTATCTGTGGATGGTGTTGCTATACAGGTATGTCTATATTTTATACTAGCTTCCCTCGCGCGGTTTCAGACTCGTAACTCCTGTTCCCGTGGGAACTTCATAATTAAATATAGCCTATGTCACTCAGGGTGAACGTAGCTTTGCAAGAGTGTAAAATTTTTGAAATTGGCACAGTAGTTTTTGAGTTAATTCAAAATTAAAATCTTTCCTCTTTATAATATTAGTATAAATTGTTACATTAATATTAATACGTATTTTAACATAGATGCTTAATTAAATAAAAATTATGAAACAAAAAATTAAGAAAGAAAAGTTGTCTTTTACAAATAAATCTTTAAAAAAGGTGTCTTGGGGTAAAGCCGGGTAATTTTCGTTAATTTTATATTATTCTTAAACTACACACAATATTTACCTGAACATTTATCTAATTTAAAATATTAAAGTGTAATTTTTTTCATCCTTTCAATTGAAAGATACAAAATAGCACGAATTTACCCCAAGATATAAAAAAATTTAAATTCTAGTCACTGAATCCCCAAAAATAGCACTATTCCGATTGCATTTCGGTACAAAATTTCAGCCAACATATATATTTAATTTTACTTTTTTCAAAACGTTATTTTTTTATCGCGGCGGCCATTTTATATTTAGACTAACTTCCCGCGCGCAGTTTCACCCTCTTAGCTCCAGTTCTTGTAGGAACTTCCTAATTAAATATAGCCTATGTCATCCGGGGATAGTGTAGCTTTCCAACGCGAAAGAATAGTTTAAATCGGTCAAGAAGTTTCGGAGTCTATTCAATACAAACAAACAAACAATCAAATCTCTCCTCTTTATAATATTAGTATAGATTTGTACCTCCCCCCTCGCGATCGTCGCCTCCCGACCCTTAGTTTGCTAAGAACCTTCCGATGCCCTCGTAGACCCGAAGTCCGAGAGGCTCGAGAACTGTAAAGTAGAGCGACAGTTGCACAAAACTCCCCTATAGAAACTAAAAGCCATTATCCCTCAATCTCCTCGTCAGCGACCGCCCTGAGTCGAGGTCCAAGTCCCACAGCGGACGCTCTTTTGCGCAGGTTGCTTAGTTTGTAGTGTTAAAAACATTTATCTAGGCTGGAGCTCTGCTCGTCTTTATGCCCGGTGAAGTAGCAAAAGCCTCAGGGCAAAATAAATATGTCCGTCCGTCCGTGTCCGTGTACCATAGTCTACGAAGCCCCTCCCCTTTCCCCATAAAATCAACATGGCGTCTGCTAAATCAGCGTAAAACCAATTATTTACCACTCTTACTGACTTTTAACGTTTATGATCTAACGAATAATTTGTTACACGCAATGGATTTCACTTTTATATGCGCAGCGGTTGGTGATGCGGTTACGAGAGGATTGTTGAGCCCGTGTGGCGATGGGCTGGGATAAAGTAATTCTACTAATATTGTAGGTTTAAATCTTTTTTTCGGACATATTATGTAGTTAGCTACTAAGGCTTTTACTACTTCACCGGGTATAAAGGCGACCAGAGCTTCAGTCTTAAGTATTTTTTTTTACGGACATTGTGTAAAAGCGAGTAGAGCTTCAGCCTTAATAAAAGTTTTATTACTAACTAAGCAACCTGCGCTAGAGGGTGACCCTGTGGGACTTGGACCTCCGCTCACGGTGGTTAATGGCGGGACATTCAGCAATGATGACAGGATTTAACTCTTGTAACTGTCGTTCCCACGGGGAGTTGTTCATTAAACTTGATTCCCTGATATACCATTGCTATAAAATATAGGTAATGTTATAATGTACCAACGCCTTAACGTGCTTCCGAGGCACGGGGGGTAGTTACTCAACCAAGCGGACTACAGACAGACCCGGAAAGAAATCTTAGAATTTAAACAAGGTTTCTTGTCCGGTGCGGGTATCGAACCCATGATCTCCAAAACTTAAAGCCAGACTTATACCGATACGCCACAGAGGTTGAATTTTTTGGGTTGTCTACCTAAAACTGTCCGCAAAAATGAGCTATTTTAGGTCCACTTCCAACGCTTTTACGGACCAGCAGTGGTCCTCGGACCACCGGCTAGGACCCACTAATTACTAACTACTATTAACTATACTGAAATTAAATTCAAACGAATCTCCATCATCCTTGAATTCTAAACACACATCTCGCGTTTCAAACGGCCTTCTTCACGACCTCAAATATTGGGTTTAATTACTTGATTTAACTGTAAAATGATAATTAAAGACATTCAATATTTAATTTATTTAATTGTTATAATTGAAGGGTACAGCTAAAGAACAGGGAATGGCCAAATATTAATAACTAGCATTCCGCGCGCGGTTTCACCCGTGAAACTCCCGTAAGAACTTCATAATTAAATAAAGCTTGCTTCCTAGATAAATAGGCTTATAGAATTTTTCAAATCGCACTAGTATTTCCTGATATTAGGGCATTCAAGCAAAGAAATAAACTTTTCAGCTTTATATCTTCTATTATATAAAAGAAAGTCGTGTTAGTTACACTATTTATAACTCAAGAACGGCTGAACCGATTTGGCTGAAAATTGGTAGGGAGGTAGCTAAGAACTGGGAGAAGGACATAGGATACTTTAGGGTAGGGGTAGGGTAGGGGTAGGGTAGGGTAGGGGTAGGGTAGGTGTAGGGTAGGGTAGGGGTAGGGTAGGGTAGGGGTAGAGGTAGGGGTAGGGTAGGGGTAGTGTAGGGGTAGGGTAGGGGTAGGGTAGAGGTAGAGTAGGGGTAGGGTAGGGTAGATGTAGGACACCGCGTAGATTTTGAGGCGGTACGAAGTTTGCCGGGCCAGCTAGTATAAGTATAAATATTTGACTAAAACGCAATTATACATTTAACAATTTACACAAAAATTTCTTGTGCGTCGTGGCGATTGGACCCACGACCTCAGAGATCTAAAGCGAACCACGGAGGTGGTCAATCAATGTAAAATTAACATTTTAAAATAGACTATTATTATTCATTCATCAAAAACTAGAGTAGTTCGATCTATTCCCCAAACTCGTTAGTTCCGTGTAGCAAAATTTCGAGTCGCATTATTCTCCACTCGCTTCTTATTCTGTTCGCGTAATTCCTCAATCGCATTGTTACCGACATAAATACTCTTTGGTTTGAATAGTTTTCTTTTTATATTTTTTGTATTAGTGTTTTGTTTTATTATTGTGACAATAATAATTTACTGGAACGGAAAATACATGAATTTTATTATTTTCTCGACCGTTGCGTATTTATTTATTATTATCGATTAAAAACACATCGGGCAACGGTCCGCCATCCAGTCGACAATATGTCGATCCGGCTCGAAGGACCACAATAGACAAAGATAAAACAAAACACTAATACAAAAAATATAAAAAGAACACTATTCAAACCAAAGAGTAATTATGTCGGTAACACGCATAAGATCACAAACGTTTATTTTTCTACACCATTTTTTTCCCAGTTGTTTTTTTTTTCCAAAGCAGTTATTGTTGTTCGCATAATAATGCCGTGTGGTTAATGGCTTAGCATAGACTACCCCATATCTTAAGCCAACTTTAGAGGCGACTAAGGGCATACAACTGATGGATGTACTCAGAAAGCCAGGAGTAAAGGTTATCATCGTGCTTGAATTAGTGAAAATCATTAGGGGCTTAATCAGTATTTAAACTACTTAAATAATAAGAATAATTATAACAAAAAAAAATCACTAAAGAGGGAAGATGTTAATTCCTAGTCTGAAAAAAAAAACAACCTTCCGATGCCCTCGTAGACCGAAGGCCCGCGAACTGTAAAGTAGAGCGACAGTTGCACAAAACTCCCCTAAAGAAACTAAAAGCCATAATCCCTCAATCTCCCCGTCAGCGACCGCCCTAAGCCGAGGTCCAAGTCCCACAGGGGACGCCCTCTTGCGCAGGTTGCTTAGTTTGTAGTGTTTAAACCATTTATCTAAGCTGGAGCTCTGCTCGCCTTTATGCCCGGTGAAGTCGCTTTTAGCTGATAGATGCAGGTCCCACCCATCAGTTGCATCCCTTAGTCGCCTCTCATATTGGCTTTGTCGAGGTAAATAAACCTAAATGTATGGAACGGCTGATTTTTGTCGCGATTTCAGGGTTGGTCCCTTAGTAAAAGATGCTTATAATCATCAGTACTTTCATCCCCTGAAAGGTTGTTAATGTTTTAAAAATAACCATGTAAAGATAAAAGTTATAAGAACATTAGTAGAATGGATAGTTGTTAGATAATCGAGTTGTTGACGACTTGACACGACTAAAGTATCATTAAATTAAATGTAATAGGAAGACAATGTTTTTATTCGCACGTAAGTATCTATAGGTATTATTAAGGGCACTTAAGGTGCCAATGACCTTGTGTAATTATAATCGATCCACTTTTTTTTTAATTCTATCCGTTGTAATCATTTGTAATTGTTAATATTCAACTCACTATTGATATTGTGTATGTACGTGATATAACGTCATTTATAACAATCGTATACCAGGGAACTTGCAGCAGCGTTTCCTTGTGTGATACAACATAGTACTGCGGTCACCAACTCGCCTGCCAAGCGTGATGACTATGGCAAAAATCCTCCCTCGGGAGGAGACCCATGTTCAGCAGTTATACGGGTTGATGGTGATGATGATGCATGCAGAAAATATATAATTTCGCTGAGCATTAATAACAACTTAAATCATGATATAGGTACTTAGATTAAAATAGCTAAGTGAACTTCAGTGCATTTTAGTCCGGAAAAAACAAAAGGTTAAGTGTAGTCTATTAGAAAGGCAACAACACTAATGATTGGGCCCGAGTGCATTCGGGTGAGCTCGTGCGTTTCCGCCGCTTTCACGTCACGGTGTGCAGGCGCAAGGTCACGAGAAATGAACTAGGGTTGACACTTCATTAGCTCGCGACTATGTACACGTGGAATAGTGACTTTGACAATCTTCATCCCTCCCTTTCAACCAAGTTTTTTTTTTTTTTTGTCCTAGTGGAAATGCATGTACGCATGCACGCATGTGACTCGCCCTCTCCATAGCGTGGTATGCTAAACTCATACCACGAAGAGAGGACCCTACTAACCACTAAAACCTCCCGGACACTCCTTCGATCAGCCGTTGGCGGGGGCCGGGTACGCATGAGCAATCCGGCCCTCCCTTTCAACCCCCTACAATCCTTTATTCGCTTTAAAAAGTAGCGTAGACAGTTGCACAAAACTCCCCTAAAAATTAAGTTATAATCCCTCAATCGCCCCCCAGCGACCGCCCTGAGCCGAGGTCCAAGTCCCACAGGCGACGCCCTCTTGCGCAGGTTGCTTAGTTTGTATAAATCAATTAGTAAGGCTGAAGCTCTGCTCGCCTTTTGCCCGGTGAAGTAGCAAAAGCCTCGTGGCTAACTACACATGTTTTTCCGAAAAAAAAAGCTCTTTTGGGATTATTAAATCCTGTGTTAGCTCTAAAGCGCGTCCGTCGATATGTGGTCCGTCTAAATAAGGACAGAACTTAAGAGTATTAAATCATTAAAAAGAATCCTGATAGCTTTAAAGCTAAATAATAAAATAAAAATCATTTTTATTTACGTAAACCAATTACAGGCACTTGTAAATAGTCAAACATTAATTAGAAAATTTTAATTAATTATAGGTAAGTATTTGTTATTTATTTATATCTATAAAATTAATTATTTTTATATTATCATATATTTATATGTTATTATTATAATTTATTTATTTATATTGTTCTTAGCGACACAAAATGCTTGTTCTGTCTATATTATGTCAAAACAATTGTCATTATTTGGGTGGACCATGAGCATATAACGACGGACGCGCTTTAATGCTACCACCGGATCCAATGCGCCCCAACTGAGAAGATCCGGCGAAACAAACTCAGTGGGTTACTTTACTACCGGTTTCAACACGGCCTACATGAGACGGTCCGGCGAAACATACTCAAATGGACAAATACGCGGGGTTTTGGTCCAGTTATTATTATTTATTTTTAGTAGGCATACACATTTATTGCCCAAACGGTTGTCTTGTTATAATTTATTTTAGTTTTACTCAATAATATTGAATGATATTGAGACAGAACTAGCGGTATTTATAATTAAAGTACACCATGAAATCAATTACAGACAGTTCACAGAATAAGATACAGTTCTAATTACAACTACTGTACTTGGCTGTATGGTCCTCAGGGAGGTAGGTGTAAGATGGTACCGATAGCCAAACGTCTTTATCTTCAATATAATCCTGAATACTATAGTAACCTTTCGATATGAGAACAGTTTTAACATGTGTTTTAAATCTAGTATCAGGCAAGTCTGTGTAGCTAAAGCTATACCTAACTAATATTATAATAAGCAGTTAAAAAACATATAAATTATATTAATTTGATTATATTAATAAACCAAAATATGTTTAGGTACAAATGCCTGTAATAATGTTGTAATGTAATAAGGTTTACTTGAAGTAACTTTTTTATACAAATTAATGTTAGATACTATTTATACCTGACTATAGAAATTTAAGCCACTGATGTTTAAGAAGAGGTAATATTAGCCACGATGCTTTTGCTACTAAAAAGAAAAGTGACATTCAACTTAGTCTATGGTTTAGTTAGTGTGTCAGCCCTAACTACCGCTCTCTATTGTCACAATCATTAGCTACATGACTGCAGTGCACTGTAATCTAACGAGTACATAAAGAAATTAAGCTATTAGTTAGTCCATTGCTTTCCGAACTTATATTGCACGACTCATAATGCGAAGCATTAGAGAGTGCTCTACTACTGAAAAATTCGTTTTGCCTCGGTTCCGCGACTATTTAATTAATTTCTCGATTTGTAATCCACGTAATCTCCTCAATCTGCTCACCATTTTATAGATAAATTAATGGAGAATAATTTTGTCACTAGTAAAAATTTATTTAAGATAACAGAACCGGAAAAAAATAAAGAAATAGAAAAAAAAATCCTGTCAATCAACACTTTTTTTCGTTTGAAACACGATAGCTGGCGTAAAAATTAATTAATCTAATCATTTTTTTATTTTATCTTTAGATCTGCTATGCGGAGATCGGTATTGAAAATGGATATCTTATTTAGCGTCGTTGAATTGTTATTTACGAAAAACTAAAATTAAATATTAGTAAATATTTATCTTATTTTAACGAGTTATAAGGAATATATATTTATTAATATTTTCTTCTTATCGTCGAACAAATGAGCTTATGAACTTTGTTGCTTAGTCGTGAACTTTTGGATTTTCCAATTTTTTTTTAATATGATTTTTTTTTGTCATTATTTTATCTAAAATTAACTTTTTTCATATCAGTTCTAGTTCTTGTAACGTATTTCCTATATTATTAAAGCAATATATGCTTAATAAATTGATATATTTCTAAACCTTGGAAGCATAAGGATGGATATACTAATTATCTTTAGAAGCATTTGGTCGTAAGTGCCAGTTTACGATAAAGGCACATACGACGAATGTTTCTAATGTTTAATGGTATACCGACCTTGCTAGAGCAGATCACTGCAGATATGAGCAGATGCTTCTTGTTTAAAAACAAACTTTGCAAAAAAAAATGTTGACCCTGAGCAGCGAATACATTTTTATCAATGCTCCAAGTTATAAGAAAAACTCAAAATAAATTAGTTTCATTTAGTTAGCCAGGCAGCTTTTGCTACTTCACTGTGCATAAAGGCGAGCAGAGCTCCAGTCTAAATAAATGGTTTAAAAATTATAAACTAAGCAACCTGCGCTAGATTGCGTCCCCTGTGGAACTTGGACCTCGGCTCAGGGCGGTCGCTGGCGGCGGGATTGAGGGATTATGACGTACTAGCTGCGCCCCGCGGTTATACCGGCGTCACTCTGCTCCAGTGGGACGGAGCGTGATGTTTTGTAGCCTATATATTAATCCAGCGAAATTACTTAAAAATGACCTATCCCTGTGCAATTCATTCAATTCAATTTCAGCCAAATCCATTTAGTAGTTTTGGCGTGAAAGAGTAACAAACTTGCATCCATCCATCCATACTTACAACCTTCGCGTTTATAATATTAGTAGGATTTTAGACAAAAATACTAGAAGTGTGCAAAAATTCTGCTAGTAGACTTTAAAAAAAAACAATAGTGAATCATTATTTACTCTAACCTTTACTTATCAAATCTATCCATCTCTTTCAGGAGCCAAGAACGAACAATATCATGTACCAGTTCCCGCTCCACCGAATATCGTACTGTGCCGACGACAAAGGAGCGAAAAAATACTTCTCTTTTATCGCTAAAGAAGGTAGTTTTATCAACGAAAGCTCAGCCGAAGGAGGTGACACCATAACGAGCCCAGCGGAGGAGAAACACGAATGTTTTGTCTTTATATCTACTAAATTGGCCTCGGAAATCACGTTGACTATAGGACAAGCCTTCGATTTGGCCTACAGGTGAGAAATTATAACATTTTTTCCATATGCTGTGCTAGGACAAGCGCTCAAGCTCCGTAGCGTAGCGGTATTTGCTCGCTTTAAATCGATCCCCACGCCGGACAGGAAATCTTTGTGTAAATTCTAAGATTCCTTTCCGGGTATGGTTGGTTGAGGGACTCCGTGCCTGGGAAAGCACGTTATGTTTGCACGTTGGTCCCGATTGTTATAGTAACATCATCTATATCAATTGTATATCAAGTATCGGACAGTACCTAGCGTTACTTTGTGTGGTACAACTTTGTGCGGTTACCAACTCGCCTGCCGAGCGTGGTGACTATGGCAAAAACAATCCCCCGGGATGAGGCCCATGTTCAGCAGTGGACGTTATACGGGATGATGATGAATGATACTTACATAATATAGAATATGTAAGTATCATTCATCATCTGAAATATAGGATTTGAATGAAATCTGGCCGTTTAAAGTGGGTCAAAATAGCGACCTAAGGAGTCGGTTACAAACAAACATGAATACAAGTGAAGCTAATATAAAGCGTGTAAAAATAATTAAAATGACCTCGAATCAGCCATTGTACACAAATGCATACAAAATAAACTAAGCATTGTATTATTTTGTTATGAAACATTTTAAAATAAATATAAGAACATGTATTTTTATAAAAACTAAAACATATTTAAATAAGCACAAAACATCAGGACATTAACCTAAAGGTTGCACAAAAATAAACATACATAAAATGTTTTTAAAGTACCTAAATATTTATATTTTAGAAGGTTTACATTCTGTGAGACGTGTTCGGATTAACAAGAACATTATGAATTTAATGAGATTTTGGATTTAACTTGGCTTAACAAAGTCATCATCATCATCACCCTCCGTGCCTCGGAAAGCATGTTAAGCCGTTGTTGGTCCCGATTGTTATAACATCATCTATAACAAGCGCATACCAGGGAACGGGCAGCAGCGTTAACAGCACGGGAGCCTGTGTGCTACTACATAATACTGCGTTCACCAACCCGCCAGCGTGGTGACTATGAAAAAAACCCTCCCTCGGGAAGGAGGACCATGTTCAGTAGTGGACGTAAATTGATAAGGGCTGATTAAGTAAAAAAAAACAATAGGTACATCACGTAGCTTAAATACTCAAACATTTATTGCATTCCACAGTGTTTTTTTTTGTTTTTTTTTTTTTATTACTACAGACATGACGAATCTATAAGGGTTCCGTTTTTTGCCATTTGGCTACGGAACCCTAAAAACACTCTTTTGGAGTGTAAAGTAAATATTATCATTATTACCTTAAGTGGACTTTGAATCTAAAATACAAAAAAGGAATTAGCAAAGATATTTGATCGAACCAAATAATAAGTGAAAATCTTTTAATTTAATTCAGACGTCACGGTATTATCGCTTAGATGGAAACCATGTTAGAATGATGGTGTAAAGATCAATAATAATTTAACGTATTATTAAACATGTTTCTTCTGATCTATTGTTTTTTTTAGACTCTGGTCCCGATGACACAAACATTATATGTATTTATAGGGAAAGTTGAACCCCGACTTACGCGAATACGACTTACACGGCTATCCCGTGATCCCACCTATCGCGTAAGTCCGGGGTATTACTGTATTACAAATTCAGTTCAATGAGCAGCAAAGTAACGGAGAGATTGAATCTAATAGACTACTATTAACTACTAAGCCTATTGGTAATCTGACAAGGCTTCGCTCGTATTGCCTCGCTGACATATATATAATCAAATGAAATAATAATGAATATAAAATAATCTATAGATTCTTAATTGCTAAGGTTATGATAATTTATGAAACTTTAAATTATATAACTGTAAGAATGTCTTCAGGCCGAAAGGCTAATATGAAATGGATAAAGATAAAAACACGTTTAAAATACATACGAATACATAATATAACGGTGATGCATATTATAGAAAAGCGGTGTACAAATATTAATTTATTTGTTATACAAACAGAAATTAATTATCAAATAGGTACCTACTAATAATAAATTTCTTTCATACCAAAAACTTTGTTAATTCATATTTTTGTTAATAAGTTATCTGATTTGAGTATTTTCTTTAATTCTAGACGGTTCTTGAAAGACAATGGCAAATACCTCGAGCTACAGAAGTATCAACTGCAGAACAAGAAGCTAGAGTTACAGATGAAAACATACAAAAATCGTTTACAGGTAAGCTATTACTTTACACTTATTATACCTATTAATATTTTATACAAAAAAGCTCAACTGATTAAAATGAAATTTGGCATATAGAGACATCTTCCAGAAAGATATGAAGTTTTAAATAGTAAGTATCAAATGTTTATCAATCTAGTTAAGTTTCTTTAGTTAGTAACTAATTAATACAGATAAATTAGCTTGGCGCGACATCGTCCGCGTGGAATAGCTAATTAAGGCTAACCCCGATGTTAAATCATTCTTCACTATTGCTCTACTCCTCCTAGCATGATTTTATAAAATAAAATATTAGACTTTAATGGACAAATACAAGTCCTACTGTACTGAATCGTTAAGTTAAACTTAATATATCTAATTTTCAGGAGTTATCAAAGATCACATACAAAGACGATTTGTCGGCCTACTTGTCGCGCAACAAGCTGACCCACATCACAGAGTTCAAGCTGCCACCCGAACTGGAGCAACAGATCCACGAGACGCATCTGGCTGAAACCTATGTTACCAACGGAAACGGCACTACTGAATTAGGTAAGATGCCTTTTAGACTTAAAAATGCGTTTTCTACTATTCGATGCCGAAGAGCCATTTTGGTCCTTCGATAAAATTCTTTGTCGTTTTAAATTAATTATTATTCAACAACAGAAATTTCAGAGTTTTAGTTCTAGTAAAATCGTTTTTAGTTAAACGTTTACAAGTATTGTATACTACGCTTGTAAAATGTTAAATGCTTTTGATACTATGTGTCAAATACGTTTGTTATTATATAAATTAAATTATATCTTCCTAGTTATGATTGAAGTGAAATTGAGTGATAGAATTAAGTAAGAATAGATTGATTAGAGAACGTTGTAGTATAAAAGTAAATGCAGTGATAAGAATAAAGAAAGGTATACTTAATTGGTTCGGACATGAGAATGAATGAAAGGAGACAAATAAGTAGAATTTATAGGGCGAATGTGAACGGAAGTGTTGGAAAGGAAAAACCAAGGTGGACATCCACCTTGGTTTCACTTCATACAAATCGAGGACGTTCTTAAGAAAGGCCAGGTTAACCCTATACCGAAGGATGCATGAGGAGATGAATGAATGTAGAAGAGGTGAAAGTGAAATGTCAAGATCGTAGCCAGTGAAAGGTAGTGGTCTTTGACTACCCCTGGAAAAGAGGAATATATGTATGTATGTATCTGCCTATCAATAAAATTATGGTGCAACTTAGAACCCAATTTATGTTGATTTATTACTTTACATACTATTATCTCTTTCTCACCATTATAAAACTGTATATCTCGTTCTTACATAGCATTTTCATATTTATTTATAGGCAAAGACGCGTTGTCCAACAACTCGACAGACACGCACAACTCGAGCAACGACAACAACCTGTTGTTGTCCACCCCCCCACCACAACACAATGGAAAACACAGCTTTAGTACTGGGTAAGTAAAGTTCTGAAGTGGCCATAGCACAATGGCTATGACGTTGGAGCAGCGATCATGTGGTCGCCGGTTCGATCATCACCCAATACACTACCGACGTGAACCCAATCGTAAGACAAGCATTTAAGCTTAGCAAAAACTCTGCTAGTAATATTTTTAGAAAGTTAGTGCTAGTTCTTTGTTAGGGTTTCGTACTGTATAGATTCTTGATCTTTTAGTAGTGAAGAGCTATTTTACTTCATTTCTGTCTAACCTTAGATCACGATGACAGTTGTTGTAATTAGTGATAGCATTTTATTGATTTACTCCTCAACCGTGCCGTGTGGTTTCCGGCTTAGACCACCCCATGTCCTCCCATGGGTGTCGTAAAAGGCGACTAAGGGACATAAAGCTGATGGAAGGGCAGCAGCATCTATTAGCTCAAGGTTTACATCTTCCTGCGATTACCAATCCGTCTTGCCAAGCGTGGGGATTATAGCAATATCCCTCAACGATCCTGGCTTGCCAAGGTCTGTTAACAGGAGGCCCATGTTCAGCAGTGGTCGTTATCGGGCTGCTGATGATAACTCCTCAACCCTATGTTCTGTACTAGGGGATATTTACCAAGTAACTTCATAGATTAAAACTATGTAGCAACAGCCGCAAAAACTATAAAAAGGATTTAACAGCGCCATCTAGCTCCTAGTACCATAACTAACCTGTATCGCGCAACAGAAGTTTGCAAGTCAATTCGAACATATACAAGTTACACGGCCGCCAGGCATACCACCTCGCTCGGCAAAGAAGATCTTCACATTCTGAGGAGGAATACCACCGACCGTTCCTCTAAAACTGTTATAACTATCGTCATTATAAACTATTCTAAGAATTTACTTGAGAATCTCTTATTGTATTTAAATTGACAACCTCCGTAGCGTAGCGGTATTTGGCTCGCTTTAAATCTCGGAGGTCGTGGGTTTGATCCCCACTCCGGACAGGAAATCTTTGTGTAAATTCTAAGATTTCTTTCCGGGTCTGGTTGGTTGAGGGACTACCCTCCGTGCCTCGGAAAGCACGTTAAGCCGATGGTCCCGATTATTGTAACATTATCTATAATAATCGTATATAAAGGAATGGGCAGCAGCGTTTCTTTGTGTGGCACAACATAATACTGCGGCCACCAACCCGTCTGCCAAGCGTGGTGACTATGGCAAAAAACCTTCCTCGGGAGAAGGCCCATGTTCAGCAGTGGACGTTATACGGGCTGATGATGATGATGATTTAAATTGTAAATTATATATGTTTTCGTTTTCAGTAAACTCCTGGATTCGTTCACGCCGAGCAAGAATCCGTGCGTTGGACCCAGACTCGAAAACGCTCTCATCCATTCTGATTCTGACAGCGGTAAGATATATTTGTTTTTTAATTCTAGAGCTCAGTCGCATAAGGTCGGATGTGCCAATATACGTCAGAAATAATCGTCGTATGTGCCTTTATCGTTAACTGCCACTTACAACCAAATGCTTCTGATGTATGATAGTACATCCGTCATTAGACTTTTGAGGTGTAGAACTATTACTAGAGATCGCCCAGTAATCGAAATTCGATAATAATTTAAAAACATATTAGCATTCTGCACTTCTTTTCTATATAAACGATAAGTGTGCGAAATTTTATATTACTCCGTCCGCGAAATTTTCGCAAAAATGGGGTAGAAAGTGTTGGGTTCACTTATTAATATTTTTAACAATTATAAATGAAGCAGGACATTATAGGTAAAGAACAGTAAATGTCAAAAATTTTATGTTTTTAATTTTATAAAGGATACAATTATGCAAAATCAACACACAACTTTGGTACAATTGACTTAAGAGCATGGTATGAAATTTAATAGTTTATTAGTAACGGCATAAAAAATATAAAACTGGAAAACATATTCAAGAAAGAACTGCAAAAATATTTAAAACAGAAATGTTACTATAATTTAAATGACTTTTTTGAAAAAAAAAAAAGTGACTTAAACAATTACGACCTATTGACTCCCAACGATGATATTATAATCGGAATGCCATAAATTATCAGTAAATGTGTGTATAGTTAAATATTTTAGTTGAATGTCTTGTTTGAATTTATATGATTGTATGTTAAAATGATTATGGACCTATTGCTGACATGACTCAAAATTATATTAGGATTAGAAATAAGAAAATAACGAAGTCTATAAAATAATGTAACTATTTAAATTTAATGTAACTTTATAACCCATATTGAAAATTTATAGCCTACTGTTGCTGTGCCCTAACAGGGTTCATGTTGGTAACATTATATTCTACCTATAACACCTATTGTAAACCCATGAAGAAAGCAATAAATGAATTGAATTGAACGTAGACGAATAATTCGCGCTTGTTATGCGACACTTAGAATCCATTGGCACATTTAAGAACAATATTTCAGATTATATACAGAAAGTCTTCAGTAAATGGTATGAGTTCTGTATGTGTATTAATTCATACAAGTCGACATCACACAATATGTTAAACTAAAACTATTTTTATAATCTTATCTTTTAAGCTCAATAATAATAGTAAGTCGCGTAGTTTGAAAAATTGGATCAACCTGAGCCGGGAACGAGGCGCTCACTTCGCCTCGCGAGGACCACCGTCCCTATCCTAGCTTCCTACGAGTCCCTCTCTACCTACGATGTATCATTTTTTATAGTTACAAACTTATATTTGAAAACTTCTTTTGATATACGGATCTACCCAACTTTATATGTAGGTAAATCTTAAATATGTCTTAATTACAGTGGTGGTTGGTTTTGTTTCGCATAATTGCGTCCTATTGGAAGCAAACCTGTTAGTGATTTTTTTTATATGTTGTTGAATATAATACCTTATGTGCTTATTAAAACCATTATGCATTGATTGTAGACTTCGACCCGCGTGCGTCGGAGTTGGAGCCGATGTCAATGTTCAGCCCCCAACACAACACCACCAACAACACTCCGCCGCCTCCGCTCTGTGAGTATATACTGTTGATATACATCATCATAGTATGTAAGAAATGGACGCAAGAACATGATTGCCATAGTCACCACGCTTGGCAAGCGGATTGGTGACCGCAGTATTATGTTGTACTACACAAGGAAACGCTGCTGCCCGTTCCTTGATTTACGACAATTATAGATGATTTTATAACAATCGGGACCAACGGCTTAACGTGCTTTCCGAGGCACGGAGGGTAGTCCCTCAACCAATTAGACCCGGAAAGAAATCTGCGAATTTAAACGCGTGTGGCACGCGTTCGGCGTGGGGATCGAACCCACGACCTCCGAGATTTAAGGCGAGCCAAATACCGCTATGTTACGGAGGTTGGGAAACCTTACCTGCAATTAATTAACATCCAATATTGAACTACATATTTATAATTTTACCATTTATGTTTCAGTGGCTCCCCCACCAAAAGCGTCTAAGCGGCAAACGCCCCAACAACAATCGCAGCCACCCCAAACCCAAGCCCCAGTTCTTAACGGCTCCGACCTCTTCGGGTCCACCCCCTTCTCAATCCCCGCCCAGCCCCAACAACAACAACCAATCACCTCCCTCTTCCCCCCGCCCGTCAACAACTCACAGAAACCTAACTACGATATCGATTTTAATGTGCAAACATCAGTATTTAACACGAATAATACTACTTCTTTTACCAATGGGCTTAGCGGTTATAATGACCCGTTCGATACCCAGAAAAGTGGTAATATATTCAACAATGGCCTGAATAATAGCCCTTTCCACGGATTTGGCAATTTGAGCGAAAAGCCAGCTGTGAAATTAGACAGTTTTGATGGATACCTAGACAAGACTATTTCAGAAATGAAGGTAAGTTTGTAGTCCTTGATTTTTTATTATAGACCGCGCAACTCACTGTCAGTCCAAAAAAATAGAAGATTTTAAACTATGTTACAAACCAATAGAGTAAAAAAATCAAGGGGAATATTATCATCATTATCAGACCATTTACCGTAATATTGCTGTTCTCTACATAAAAAAAAGATTCCAAAAATTTATCTTTCTATTTTATTGGTTCGCAGGATGGCTTCAGCCGAGGACTCGCTTTTGGAAACGATGATTTTTCAATAGACAACCTCGATCCTCTCAAGAAAAATTAAAAAAAAAACTATAATATTCCATAGAGTAAAAATGTAATAGTTAAAAATTTAGATAATTTTTAATACCCCTGTTTTAGATCACACAACTTTAGTATAAACGAATGCAATAAGGTAATTATTTTTTGAATGGTAAATGTATTTGTAAAATTAATAAAATGTTTAGCTTTTAAGTGCTGTGTGGTCTAAAACTATGGTACCCCAATATGTGTTGCCATGTTATTGGTTACAAATTATAATTTTGATGTATCGTGATAATAGATTAGAACGTAAATATAATTATTCTTTCGTAATTTCCTTTCATGGTCGAAAATTATAACCAGTAATATGACAATATCGTAATTTTTAATTATAAAAAAATATATTTGGTCTTATGTCTGTGGCAATGAATTTATAAGTATACAATTTGAACTCAATGTCATAAACCAAAAGGTGGTTTATGCTATAATCAGAATATATAAAAAAAGCGAGACGAAAGAGAAGTAAACTATCTTCCGCTGTCCCTCTCACCACTTGTCAAGTTAGACAGTTACCATGACAACGTGCTATTTGTTAGTAAGTTATTCACGAGTAATCGACATTGTTTGATAGATTAGCCTTTCTGTGTCTTTTTGTACGAAAGGGACACTGTTTGACAAATTACTTCTCTTTCTGCTCCTGTTATCTGCTCCAGATGTACGTACTACTTATAAATTCCTTGCGGTGTATTTAGATTATGCGAAAACTAAACGTCAAAAGCTCAATGTCATTCCTAAGTGCCTTAAACAATTAACGATTTATTAAAATTAACTCATTAAATATACAATTAACTTTCTCCAATAGATTTTTTAAGAATAAAAATGTATTTTGGTAGAAAATATGACTAAAATTTATTTTAGGTTTGTAAGACCAATTTTTATAATCGAAATGAAATTTGAAGATTGCCTCATAATATTCTGTGATAATTCTTTTCAAGCCGAGGTTCTTCAAATTGTATGAAAACGTCTGAAAAACGACTGAATTGAAAATGATAAGAATCGTCTAACAGGATGTAAATATATGAACTAACAAATTGATAATACCATTTAGTTAGGAAAGGCCACTTTGGTATGCTGAATATTGTTTAACATTGTAATGTAATGAATACAAGTATATTTTAATAATTATCAAATTTAAATAAAATAATGTGAAAACACTTGTTAGAATCTGCATGTCAAATTCTATATTATTCTATGATCAATGTTATCATAGACAGCTAAAGTATTTTTTTCGTAAAAAAAATGTCGAAGTTGCCAGTTCTAATTACAAATCCATTTTACAAGGAAAATGGTACGGTGACAGATATAACTGTCATAGGAAATTAAACTGTATGCCATCGCATTAAGGTTCACTACTTTCAACGATTATCTACAATATTTGAGTTGAACCTTATTGTTTGGTGTTAAAGTTTATTTTCAAACGTTGTAAACCGAATGACATTGCAGCATGTAGGGTCAACATTCCAAGAACATTAATATAAGTAATAAAATAATAAAATTAACCATTTTTACTCCTGATTATTATTATAAATGAAATGTTTTATATTTAGTTCTGTATGATAGTGTTCGTAAACTGTTGTATTGATAAGTGTCATTAGTGGAATATTGTTTTAGTATTGTTTACACTAATGTTACTCTTAAGGCCAAAAGATATACATAATTGTGTATTTTCAATAATAAATTTATATTTATAATAATTGGTGGTCTTTTATTTAATTTATATAATTATGTCACCGGAAAATAATACGAATCGTAAGGTGATCAACTTCCGTGCCACTCATATTGTTAAATTTAGTTGGCAGTTTCAGTGAACGCGCATAATTATTATATTAACTCTTTTCTTCACAGTGGTCAGTAGAATTAACCACCTATTTATTTGCGTGTTTTATGATATAGCGACATCGATTGGTTAATGTTTGTATTAATATGAACGACACGAGCATGTAACATTTGAAAAATGCCAATTGTCATACTCTGACGGCTAAAAGGAGAACTAAACTATCAAACGAAAACTGGTGAAATTTGAAATTCGTTGTTCTGCAAGTGTTTTGTTTCATTGGTAAGTTAATATTTACAAATATGATTTATTTTTATGCTCAAATTGTTGAAATATGAATAATCTTGTTTCATAAGTATAAATATCACAAATAAACATAAGAGGTTTTTGAAAATTACACCTTATTTAAGGTGGTTAGCAGCGGTTACCACCGTACTGTAAAGGTATAGTTTTTTCTATAACTTAGTTTTATTTCATATTGGTTTTATTTTTGCAGACAATGTAAAGAACGGGTTTATCTACCCAGGAAATCGAGAATGCTTTATCGGAATATGTCGATATACCTTTTGATGATGACAGTTTTTTGGGTGGCGATGGTTCGGATGTCGAAGATGAGCTCATCGTCGAAGGTCCAAGTACGACGACTCAAGAAATTTTACTCGGTGAAGACTTCGAAGGTACTAATCAACCTAACTCTGAATTTGAATCAGAAGATGACACGCCTCTAGCCAGATTATCTTCTTCTCGGCCGTTACCTTCATCATCAGCACCAGCTCCACAACCAGGACCATCTACTGCGCGGGCTGATATACAGGTTCCAAAATGGAAAAAATCCTACTCCATTATACCTCCTGACGATTATGAACCCTCCTCACATCACATACCTACTGACTTTTGCTATTGTCTTGACTTTGAGATGTATACTGGAAAAGTTGGAGATAGAGTGAAGACAGATTTAGGAGGTAAAGTTGTAAGGAAGTTTTGTGACGGCCTGGAAGGAAAACACCACCGCGTGTATTTTGATAACTATTTCAATAGTTATGCTTTACAAGTAGATTTACGAGAGAAACTAGTTTATGCTTGTGGAACTGTCAATGCTTCTCGTAAACACCTGCCGGAATTAAAAGCAGACAATAAACTGCAACGCGGTGATTCTGATTACCGTATCAGTGATAATGAAATGGTGTCGTTTATGAAATGGAAGGACAAGCGGTGTGTTTGTTTGTTGACGAACTTTCATGACCCTAAGATTAACGTTAAAATTACCAGACGCGAAAGAAGTCAATTCATTTCTTTTGTACAAGGACCTTCAAGAAGATCCTAACCCATGTCTCGACAAACTCTGTCTAAAAGATTTTAGACGTAGTGTGTATCAAGATTTGTTGGCGCCTGCATATGTAAGAAATAAAACGCTTATGAAAAAGGTCTGGAAGCAAGTCAGCCTCACCGAGTTTGGTCTCCATAAAAAAACACAAACCTGAAGTTCCTAGATCTGTACGCCTAGCTGTCGCAAATCATCAGCCAGTTAGAGGAACTTCCAGGCGTTGCAGTAGATGCAGCACCAAAAAAGAGCCTGTGCGAACAATTTGGGGCTGCAAAATATGCTAAGTTCCCTTATGCTACCGAGAGGGCAAATCTTGTTTTGAGGACCACCACAAACAATAATTTGTGTTAAGAATACTTTGCAATACTCATGTTCTAGTATGTACGCATTTTCTTACTAGATTTGTATTTTATAATAATAAAAAAATCTTACTATATTTAGCTATTTTCTTCACAGTGGTCACCAACAGTAACCACCCCATATCTGACTCCCCCATCAACCCACATACGAAAAACCGCAAAATCTTCTTAAAAGTAAGCCTGAGTAATACAGAATACACAAAAATATTAGTTTTACTCTGAATATAAAAATCTGTGCCGCAAAGAGTTAATTACTTAATTATTATGACACTGGTCCTAACCTAACCAAACGAGAATATGCTACTGTCGTAAGTGTCGTAACAAAACAAAAAGCTTTTAACTTCAATAATTCCTGTGGAACCCCAATGGTTTAGGTTATTTCATTTTTTTAACCACCCGACACCTCGTTAGTTTATCAACTAACACGTAAGTTGCTCAACTTACGATTCTTAATTTTTTTGGTGACATAATATACAACTAGTACTTTAACCTACGTTAGAGTATACCCTGTACGGATTACGCACATATTTCCAAGATATTAAGTAAATTATTATTGTTTAAAGTCAGCCATAGAGATGACTCTCATTTCTTCTAACTTTAAACTACTCTTTTAAACTACACCGGGCATAAACGCGAGCAGAGCTCCAGCCTTAATAAATGGTTTAAAAACTACAAATTAAGCAACCTACGCAAGAGGGTGCCCCCTGTGGGGCTTGCACCTCGGCTCAGAGCGGTCGCTGGCGATGAGATTGATGGATTATGACTTATATTTTTTTAGGGGAGTTTTGTGCAACTGTCTCTCTACTCCTGTCGTAATCATGTTCACATTAGACCATCTGACCCATTTCACGATTCAGTCTAGAATCGAAGTCGAGTGTGCGTTACTCCGCCAAATTGTCAAAACATAAAAAGCACTTCACCATAAAACTTTCGCAACTTGTCAATTTCGTAGGGTAGTTTTAAACGCTTGTAATCTCAATAAATATGTTATACCATACAATGTTCTGACGAGTTAATCATTCAAAAAGAATTAGATCTCAACTTAAGTATCATGGCCGCGCAATCGTTACGTTTGCGCGGCCGACTTAAAACCCTTTTAACTTCTTTATTTTCACTTTGATAAATTTTAAGTTTGCATCCTTCAAATTTGACAAATATCGAATTTTTCGTTGAGGTTCTTTTTTTTGTTTCGATATCTTGGCGGAGCAATCGTAACGCCGTGAAGTACTTCGTGAAGTCGGATATATTTGGCTCATAATCCTTATTCAGTTCCTTAGTAATATTATAAATGCGAAAGTAATTCTGTCTGTCTGTCTATCTGTTAGCCTGTCACGCCAAAACTACTGAACTGATTTAAATGAAATTTGCTACACAGATAGTTGAGAACCTGAGAAAGGATACTTTTTATAGCAAAAAAAGGTGTTGTAGGGGGTTAAAAGGTCTAAATAATTGAAACTGCTACTCAAAGCCACGCGGATGAATTCTCGGGCATATAAGTATTTAAATGTTTGTAATAAAACTATGTTAAAAGTAATTTGTGAATATAATTTACAAAGTTACTTATTTATGCATAAATTAGACATCGTTAGTATTAGAATTACCGTATTTTTTTTCAACCATTATAGGAATAATATGGGTAATAAAATCTTTAAAATTTACATTTTATGCAATTCTCGCTTTAACGGGTAGATAAAAGTTGATTGAACTGCTTTCGAAAGATACTCGACCGGAACATGACTGTTGAGCACCATTGATTTTATTTATCGATATTTAACCAGACTGAGATAAGAGATCAGGCCGCGAACGAACCGTGATCGACCTTATATTGTGGATTCACGCTAAGTAATTTACAATCCATATAACTACAAGGTATATAAAAAAATTATATAGAGGAGGAGTCATATTTTTTTGTTTATATTGTGAAGAGAATAAATGAAGAACTTTGTGGCAAAATTCGCTAGGTGTCATCCACACATCTTACAGGCGTTTCACTTTACTCTATTAATTATTAAATTAAAACGCTATCACTTTATATGAGGTGCATCCATGAATTATTATTCTATTTATAACAACGAATCCTATAATTTATTATAATAAATATTTTTTGGCCATTGTGTGGAACAAAGTGAAATTGATAGAAAAAATGGCAACATTGCACACGAAAATCTCTGAAGATTTCAGTTTCATATTTATTATTTGCTTGTGGCAACATTAGATAACTGTCCGGTTGTTTGCGTATAACAATTTTTGTATAAAATAATTTATTTTTGAGAAAATAATGGCTTTCTGCTTATTCAAGTGATGAATTAATAGATTTGAGGCAGTAAGCAGGCGTTCTACATCCAGTATTATAAGGAAGAAGCTTTATTTGTAACGAAATGGTAGATCTCAGTGGCGGGTCGGAGGGTCCTCTCGAACATGCATTTTCTAACAGTGTTTTTATTATTCCTGGGATTATCGTCATCGGTCTATCAGGTAAATATATTACTTAAATATGTCTACTTTATGTTTAGACTATTGGTTCATGCTTAGTATTTATATTTCGGCGAAAAAATATATGTAACCACTGTAAAGTTTTTCCTCAAAATTTTCTTTTTTTTTACTTTGAACTTAATTCAGTTTTAAGTTTGAGAATATTAATGTTTGTATAATAATATTGTCTATGATAAATACATATAGATTTGAGAAAATAATATTTCCTCTTCTTTTTCCTCCAGTCTAGGCAGCTATAAATCAAATAAATTAAAGTTGTAATAGAATGTTTAACATTTAAACATTTAATTTTGATGTTTACTGGTACTTATTTTTCTTGGCATAATTATGGGTAAATTAGACAATTTTTAATCAACAATATTGATTTAAACCCATTGACCTCTTTATTTAAGACTCGCAGTTTTGAATAATTATATAGTTGTCCTTCACTACATTCATGTAATGTTCATTAAATTATTGACATTTTTTATTATTATAAGCATATCATAATTTGCAAAAGCTTGATATTAAATATTTGTGTTAATACATGTAACTAGATTTCCTGCATGCTTTCACCTACATAGATTCTGTGCGAACCTTGTCTTAAAATATGGTCTATTACCAGAAGACCATATTTTAACCATCAGATTACCAAAAAACCATACTTTTAAGACATATTACGGATTACCAGTAGACCATATTACCAGCAAATAGTCCCTAGCTGTCCCTGGTTTTCCAGTCTCGTGGAAACTTTGTCTTAAAATACAGCCTATGACACTCACAAATATACAATCCTAAATCACAATAGACAGTTATATCAACCAGTTGAAAATTTAGTCCATTTCATTTCAAAATTAAAAAAATAATGCAGTTAAGTTTTCATAAAATGTCTGATGTTGCACTCAACTTAAATATTTTTTTCTTAGATATGAACCTTCTACTGGCAATAATAAACACAACAAAAAAAGAATTAGCGAAATTGGTCCATCTATTTGTGTGCGATGCAATTACTAAGGTTTGTTTTGTTGTCTTTCAATTTGGTACTTAATTTCTTTAATGGCAGCAAGTTACACATCCTTACTCCTGACTCTGTAAGCTGAGAACCTTCCAATGCCTTTCTAAACCCAAAGTCCAAGAGGCCTGCACTGTAAAGTAGAGAAACAGTTGCACAAAACTCCCGTCAAAAACCACAAGTCATAATTCCTCAATCCCCGCCTGCAACCGCCCTAAGCCTAGCACCCAGTCCCACTGGGGGTTCATTCTTGCGCAGGTTGATATGATGATTTTATTTACTGTGTATTTTTTAAACCATTTAATATGGCTGATACCCTGCTGGTGTACATACCTGGTGAAGTAGCAAAAGCCTTGTGATAATATATGTCCATCCAAAATAAAACGTAGCAATCTTCAAATAATTGTGTAACATCTTGTTTGTTATGTAGGCCTTTGAGTCCTATGACATTAAAAATAAAGTTGATTATTCTTGTGGGTTCCGTAATTTTGAATACCTTGGATGCTTAGATACCAATGGTGTTTTAGCTGTTACAAACTTTCTTGGTTCTTGGTACTCCGGTATATTTGATCAATGTTGATGCGTCAATATTTATGATGATTTGTGGTGTTGCTATATATTTTGAGACCGTCACTGTCACTATCTATTTGATGCTGACTGTACCTTGGAGCATCCGTTATGATTCTTAAAAGCTTGGACTAGAATCTATGTAATTTTCGCATACCCTCAGTCTGCTAAATCTGTTAATGGTTTTAAATGTTGTTTGGATAAATGGTTCGAAATAAACTTGACCAAGAAAAATAAAACAATTTTAATCATTGGACAATAAGGGATCAAATTTAAAGGTTACTCCAGTGCTGTGATATGGACACATCAGCAAACTCTGCTGCTCGTCCATCAATAAATAATAATAATAATTTGTCTAAATCAGAACTTGTCGGTACGGATATGTAGTTAACACATCCTTTAAAGAAAATAGATATAGCCACAATATATTCATACCACTTATCTGTGTCTCTGTATCCAAGTGTGCAATGTGTCCATAAATTTTGTGTTTGTAACATTTAGGGAAGTATCCAGGTTTAACGATTCAAGTCAATCACACTGCAACCCTCCCACCCCCAACTGTCCAGGACCAAGAATCAAGTGATACAAGTGCCCACTATTGGCAGTATAGTTTGTAGGTTTAAATTATTTAATATAGGTGCCGTGCTTGCCTTCATACCAGGTGAAGAAGCAAAAGTCTTGTAGCTAAATGATAATAAATACGAAAATAGGGGTATTCATGTTTCAGCACCAAAATGATTCCTGTTTCACAATAACTTTGATACTTAAACAATTGGTGCTGAATAAGGAATACTCCCGAAAAATAACTATTCTTTTAAAACTGATTAAATTGTTACCATAGCTTATTATATGTTAAGTAGCATGAGATTAATGATTAACACTCGTGCTATCATTACTTATTTCGGGTGGTTTAAATTATAAGCGGTAGCGATTTATGTTGTCGCTCTACTTTATTGTACACAAATTGTTTGGACTAAAATTAATAATAGTTATTAGATTGGGTACAAACTATTGGTTTAAGTTAATTTAAGAAAATAAAACTGTGTCTAATTGCACTTGGGATTCATCCTCAAAAAACTATGCATATATATTTTTTCTTAACACTCGCGTCGCTAGTTAACTAGCGACGCGCTCTAGACCCGAAGTCCAAACGAACTATAAAGTAGAACGACAGTTGCACAAAACTAAAGTCATAACTCCTCAATTCTTCCTGCCAGCGACCGCCCTGAGCCGAGGTCCAAGTCGCACAGAGGACACCCGGCACCGTGCACTCTTGCACAGGCTGCGTAGTTTATAATTTTCAAACCATTTATTAAGGCTGAAGCACTGCTCGCCTTTATGCGCGGTCATGTAGCAAAAGTCTCGTTACTAACTGTCCGTCCGAATCTATATATTAATCCGTGAACAAAAACTTTCTACCTCTTTTTACAAAAAATGCGCGGACAGAGGAGTATGAAAATTTGCACTCCTATAGTTTATACAGAGAAGGAGTGCAGTAAGTATGCTGATATTTTTTTTTTACGGCATAATTCCAACCCGCTCCGCTTACCCCTTACGCCACAAGCAAAACATCCAACGTGTAGACCACGTTATTGATAACCGCTCCAATTCCGATAACACAATTTCTGCCACCTCGCTTCAAAATGGACGCGTTGGACCCCGAAACTCTGAACAAGCTCCAGGAGCTGATGAAGCATACTGACGATGGAAAAGCACCTTCGAGAAAAGCCTTATTGGATATGCTGGATTCGGTGGAGTTGAGTGATGAGGTTCGGGAGAATCTCAAAGCCATGCTGACGGGAGATGTGCCCAAATTGTTTGGCGATTTTGGGGGAGGTTCTTTGCTAGCGATCTTGTTTATATTGATGGTATTCACTATGCTATGTAAGTTTTTGTTTTGTTTTTTATATTCTTAGATAAATGATTCGTATCGCGAGTTCGACTAGATACCGCGTACTGAAAACTATAGCTCCGTAAATGCGGCATCTCAATATTATAGTGTGTATAAGATACTGTGCCGATGGTATGTGAGAGATCACATAAAAATAACTAAAGAAATTAGAAGGACATCGGAAGATGTCTTTCTAATTTCTTGTACTGTTATTTTTACACTGTTGACTATGCAAACGGGCATGTTACTTCGATTATAACCAAAATTTAATAAAACTTTCGACAAATATACGCTCGCACAGAGCGTAGCACTGGCTGGGGTACGCCGACTTTATTTTAGTATTTTTTGCCGCATTTGTCAAGTACGATGGCGTAGATACCGTCATCGTAAGATTAAATTTCTTTAAGACAATTTATAAATGGTGTTTACATGTTATGTTTCAATACGTTGCTGGTTCGAAGATGTTTAGGTTTCGTGGAGTCAGAACAGCTTAGGGCCTCTTCCGTGTGTGCCGCTGGCCATTTGTTGACATTCAGAACTTGTATATATTCTAATTGGCTTGCGAACTTGTTTTGTGCGATACAGGTTAGTTGGGATGCTAGGTGCTAGAGGGCGCTGCTCGTCTTCCTGTAGTTTGTGCGGGTACTGTAGATGGTTTTATTAACATCATCTGAATGCATTAGTATTGGAGTGGAATTTCTTCAAAGAGTTTTTGCCTAAAATTTTCCTTGAAATCGACTTGTCTTTATTATTAAAGCCTGGAATATAGATACACGTCCTATAGATAAGATTATTACTTGTGTTGTATTCTTTAGTTTTTTTTTTAAATAAAGATTACTAGCAGTGTTTTTGTAGTATTCTTGTTAACCCCTCGTGCTAAGTTATGCTTGTGTTACGAGTGAGTTCACTTCGGTAGTGCAATAGGTGGGGAACGAACCAGCGACTACATTATCACATGTCCGAAGCGCATCTGGCTATGGCCGCTTAATTTTGTTTTCTGTGTGATTTATTCAGTATACTATAAAGAGTTATCTATCTATGTATATATTAACTTCGAGAGTTTTCTCTATGGAAGTGACCTTGTTACCATACTTACGCAGCCAACTCTGCGAGAAACTAAACCGTGTCTAACCATTTATTGTATAAATTAAAATGTATTGCGCCTCGTGATTTGTATGGGTGATTTGTTTTGCTCTATAAAAATCATTCTGTCTTGCTTTCTCCTACTGTTTAACTCTATAACGGAATGAAGCCGTGGTAGTAAAACTGTGGACCTTGGGCCGTGTACGGTATTTGTGCGACCAAGCCTATCATATAAGCCTGTTGTCGTCCACTGCTGACCATAGGCTTCCCCTACCGATTTCCAGCGGGAACGGTTGCTAGTGGCCAGCGTCCACTGACTCCCTGCGACCTTTATGAGGCCGTCGATCAATCACAGGCGGTCGTCCCACGCTGCCCTTGCCAACAAGCTTATGCCCGGTGAAGTAGCTAAAGCCTGTATAAGTAAACTACACAACTCCTCTTCCGTTCGATAAGAACATGCGTTGAACAAAATTATACCGGCATTATGTCTTATGCTTGCTATGATATCCTATATTATTATATGTGGCCCTTAAGCAGAAATTTGACCACTACTGGCATAAAGTCAGTGAACTGGACCTTGAGCCTAAACCCTTACGTTAAATTGTGTAGCCATTGGGCTACGGGCGCTTTTATTATATTAAAATAGTTAATATAACATGTACATAATGCAAGTACATGGCTATATGGGTTTTGTTATTTTTTTTCTATTTTTTATTAAAGAAAACTTCCCTAATCAATCACTATCCCCCCCTCGTCCTCCTGACCCATAGTTTGCAAGGAACCATCCGATGCCCTCGTGGACCCGAAGTCCGAGAGGTCCGCGAACTGTAAAGTAGACCGACAGTTGCACAAAACTCTCCTTAAATACTAAAAGTCACTATCCCTCAATCTCATCGCCAGCGACCGCCATGAGCCGAGGTTGCATGATTTTACAAGAAGATTTATTGTTCGGCGTGGGGATCGAACGACCTTCAAGACTTAAGGCGGAAACATATTATTAAAACGCCACGACACCCGACAACACGCCACGCGTGTTGAGTCGAATCAAATGTATTGTTTTCTATAGACCAGAATCACACTATGAACACCCGACACGACACCACGCGCGTACTGATGCACAGGTGTTGACACGTGGCGTGGCGTAGCGTTTTAATAATGTGTTTTCGCCTTTAAACGACTATGGCACGGAGTTATCACTTATACATGATTTTATTTGCTATATATTTTATTGAGGCCGTATATTTTTAAAGTACCTTATATATTAAATAAGAGAAGTTTCTTTAAACGGCTGCATTTTTTATTCATATCTTTAGTCATCACTAGTATATCGAAGTTATTCTAATTATTTTATCAATTAATAATTAATTTGAATGTGTATTTATTATAGAGGGACTACCCTCCGTGCCTCGGAAAGCACGATAAGCCGTTGTTCCTGTTTGTCAAGGAAAGATTTGATTGTTTGTATTGAATAGGCTCCGAAACTACAGGCCCGATTTGAAAAATTTCACCGTTGGAAAGCTACACTATCCCCGGATGACATATGCTAGGATATTTAATTATGAAGTTCCCACGGGAACTGGAGCTAAGTGGGTGAAACCGCGCGCGTATTAATACTTATCTAAAAAAACATATATTATTCAGTAACTTTCTTGTATCGACATTTAGGTCACAATTTATCTTTTTATTTTTATTAAGATAAGCTAACGATAACAACATATTGACTGTCGAGTTAATATTGATAGTAACAATGTATAATGAGGTTCGATTACGTGTGTCATAGAAATTATATTGCTATGTGATTGCTATTGCTAACGCGACCACCGTGACGTGGCGGATTAAAGGCGGAAACATATTGTTAAAACGCGACGCGTGTTGAGTCGAATCAAATGTATTGTTTTCTATAGACTAGAATCACACTATGAACACCCGACGCGATGCGACGCGACGTGTTCATAGTGTTTAGCTGTGGGCGTTATACGGCCTGATGATAATAAAACCGAATAAACTCATAAACTACTGGATTGCGATAATTCTTAGACCATTCCTGAGTAACATAAGTTATACACTAGTCACAAAAATTAAGGGATATAAAAAATTTCTTTGGGTGATTTTCAACGAGCTGTAACTCCGAGAAAAATGATCGTACAGAAAAAAAGCAAATTGTAGCTGTAAGTGCTCTAAAAAAGGTCAACGGGCTTCAAAAAATTTTTATTGTTTGTTTCGTTCAAAGCTCTTTTCAAAAATTTAATACCCTTTAATTTGACGTAATCAAAAAGCCTGTACGATGATTCGCCGCGGAGTTATATTATATGGGTATTAAATTTTCTAAAAGAGCTTTTGAACGAAACAATAAAAAAAAAAATATAGTGGCAATAGAAATACATCATCTGTGAAAATTTTATCTGTCTAGCTATCGCGGTTCTTGAGATACAGCCCGGTGACAGAGAGACAGACAGCGAAGTCTTAGTAAAAGGGTCCCGTTTTTACCCTTCGGTTACGGAACCCTAAAAATCACTACATCTGTGTACCAAATTTTCAAAACAGATTACCAATCTATCTATAAATAAAGATAAACTTAATTACCAATAACATTTTTACACGTAATTATTTATTGGATAATGTTGATATCTTGACGGCAAAATGTTAAGATACTCGTGATAGGTAGAGTAATATTTAGTTTATCTCTTAGTTTCTGACGACGCGGTGAGTGTAATGTATTTTGTAATAACATTTATCAGTATTTTGTTACTATTTACGAAGTTCGATATAGTTTTTTATGGTAATTTTGGGCTAAAGTAAGGTGTAGCTACCGCTGCGCGCGGTTTCAATCGCGTAGCCCCCATTTTTGAGACAGTTCTGCATGTTCTCTCAAAGTTGGTAGAGTTAGTTGTATTCATAACGAGTTTCACCTGCCCGTCCGATCCCGTCTATGTTGAAACCTCGTAGTAAATATCCTATGTTAGTCGTGGATAACGAAGCAATTTAAATGTGAAAGAATTTTCAAATTTGGATCAGTCGTACCGATTTTAGTTAGATTACCTCGACCATCCAAACTCACATAGTTCTCACGACTCAAGACTCCACTTATGTGCTAATAGTTTTGACGCCCCCTCCCCTCCCCCTCCCGCACGGCTCCTTTAACAACTCGTTTATGTCCACTACTGGACATGGGCATCTTCAATACAAACCTTGGCAAGTGTCGTTGAGGGATATTGCTTTGGCGGTTTGGTGATTGCACTAAGATGTAAATACCCTTGAGTTGATAGATGCTGCTGCCCATCCATCAGTCAGGTGTATGTCACTTAGTCTATTCTATGCCGGAAACCGGCAATTCGCATTAATTGTTACTATGGACATCTTTCGGGATAAAAGGTTGAGGCTTTCCTAAGATCTAGTCTACCTCTAACGGACAGACAGTTATTTTCGTATTTAAATTATTAGTAGGGATAACGGCTTATGAGATAGTGTGATAAGGGCTCAAAAGACCATCGTTTGAGCTAGGCCACCATAGCAGAATGTAGCCAGAAGGATATAAAAAAATCAGGTCGATTTGGTTTAACGTGTAACTTAAAGAATATATTATTATATTCCTTAGGTATTATTAAAATATAAGATTTTACATATAACATCAATTTTAAACAGAAATAACCCAAAAATGGCCGACGAAGACCTAACTCCAGAACTCCCCATACAAGAAGGGATGAAACTAGCTAACGTAATTGGGGAAAAACTGACAGAGTCCATTCAAAACATGGACTTGATCAATGCCCTCCAAAAGATGGTAGCTCAAACACCTCAAGATGAAGAGTCAGAAGAAATCAGAGATAAACTGAGAGGAGTGTTGGAAAAATTCAGACATTTGTCTGATGATGATAAAGCTGAATTGGCAGCTAAAATCAAACAAGGTTTAGCTGATAGATTGAGTATGAAGTTGAAGGACAACGCAATGCTAGGTGGATTAGAAGACGCTATTAGAGATGCGGTAATGGAAAAATTGTACATGGTCGCAGCTGTAGCTTTGCTGTTGATATTCTTGTTTGGTATGTGATTTTGTATAAAATTCAGTTTATGAGCAGGTACATTTGAAGTCATGAATTTTTTTTATGAAAAAACACCGGCTGTTTGTAATTCGGACTCGCGCACGAAGTGTTCTGTAACCGATTCTACTATAAAAGTATAAAAGTTAAATCAAAACGGCAAAAACAATTAATTATATGGGTGTATTTTATTATTTTTTAGGTTCACATTAAGTCATGTAGTTAGACTTCTTGTTTAGATAGGTATAAGTAAAAAAAATCTGTTTACCGCGTTTATCTCGAAATATAATCGAAAATCGCGATTTTGCAAGTATGTACTGCGTTTGCATTTTTTTTTAATTAATTAATATTCTTACATTGTAATTCTGACAAGTTCAAGTGTATGTAAATACCTAAGTGCTAAATAAAATTCATTATTTCATTATGGAGGGTAGTACTTAAATATGTATTTAATTCTGTTTTTAGTTATAAGATCCTAATAAAAATCGAGTGTACGGGACTCGCTCAACTAACAAAAGCTTTCCTAATAAATAGATACTGTGTGAAATATCAAAAGGAAAAATATCCTTTTATTATTGTACTCTTTGATAAAATGATTGGTCTCGCGATCGACTAGATATCACCGTCGTAATTGACAAATGCGGCAAAATACGTTACGCAGAAATCGACGTACCCGACCCAGTCACACTCAGCGTGAGAAATGCGTGTCGAAAGTTTTATGAAGTTTTGGTTATAATCGAATTAATATGCCAGTTTGCAGTGGTATGGAACTTACTTCAACTTACACATTTTCCGCCGGTAGGTTATTAAATTTTGCTACTATTGAACTACTTTAAATTTATGAATTGAAAAGACTGAAAGACTTAAGACTTTTTTTTCTCTAAGAAAAGAAAAGTTGACTAAATTTGCCGCCCCCTAAATTCTGCCGCTCCAGCCTACTTTGCCTGCTAATAAATCCGCCACCACCAGTTTGTGTAGTAAACTGTGTGAAAATAACACTGAATGAAAAAAAGAAGGACAACGGTGACAAGCAATGGTTTTAAGCGTGGTATCTAGGCGAGTGCGTGAGACGAATCATTTATTTTTAATTACGTTTTGTTATAACAGCCACTTAACACTAAAATATTTTGGTGGAAAAGGCACAATCACAATTCCTATGTCGGACTGATGGATACCTTTTTTTTATTTTTTGCGTGTGCAATGCATTTACGCATCCCCTCCGCCGGTGCAGAGTTCTCGCGCTAGCAAAGGGGTATGTGAGACTCGTCCTCTCCATAGCGTAGTATGCTAGTCATACCACGAGGAGAGGACCCTACACCACTAAAACCACCCGGACAATCCTCCGTCCGCCGTTAGTGAGGGCCGGTGATTGGCTAATGGGACACAGCGAAATTTTGATTATAATTGTAGGTGAATTAGCCCTAAATAGGTATTAAGGCGAAAACACATTATTAAAACGCCACGACACGCCACGTGTCAACACCTGTGCATCAGTACGCGCGTGGCGACGTGTCTGGTGTTCATAGTGTGTTTCTGGTCTATAGAAAACAATACATTTGATTCGACTCAACACGCGTGGCGTGTCGTCGGGTGGCGTGGCGTTTTAATAATATGTTTCCGCCTTTATAAATTCGAGAGATACAATTAATCATTTCCACTTCCCACCCCTTAAGTTATTTTATCTATTGAAGGCAACTTAATTGTAATATTATCATGCGAACAGCATCCTCTTTAAACAAAAGAATTATTATATTTTCGAATTTTAATTATAATGACAGGTACATCTACGGCTAATTTTTCTAATTAAACGAAAAAATCTAGATTTATAGATTCCACTCACAAATATATTTTTTTTAAACTGCACCTTTATAAACACTAATTTCACTGATACCAAGCATTCCCAAACTCAACTATTGTCCTTAGTTCACACAAATCATAATTGTCCCAAATGAGAATCGAATCCAGTGCCTCTGGTCACAGAATCAACTATCGTATCCACTGTATCACCACCGGTGCACTGTTTTTTGTTGTTGTTGTTAATTGATTAGAATTGTTTTAGAAGCACCTTATAATTTTTTTTTATTTTTTTTTTTTTATCTTGTCCAAATATAATTTAGCCATTGTGAATTTATTTTAATAACAACATTACTAGACTTAACCCAGAGGCGGATTGAAAGTTGAGAGCGCCGTAGGCAAGCATGTCATCAGCGTCCCTATTTTATAAATAACTCCGCGCGCGGTTTCACTCGCGTAACTCCCGTTCCTGTGGGAACTTCATAATTGAATATATAGCCTATATTAATCAGCGATGATGTAGCATTCAAATGGTGAAAGATTTTTTTAAATTGGTCCAGTACTTTTTGAGCCAGTTCGTTACAAACATAGTTACATACAAATCTTTCCTGTTTATAACATTAGTATAGACTAGTACCTACTAGTACAAATTTGATCATTGTAGTTGGCTTTACTACATGTGTGGTAGAGGTTACTCCAATTTGGAGCTGGCATATCTTTATTCCGACTTGTAGTAGCCTCTACTACAGTTGCTGTTCGTTGCGTCTATTCCGCCCGCGCGCCCCTTCGTACCTTCGCGCCCCTAGGCACGTGCCTAGTTTGCCTTATGCATAATCCGCCTCTGACTTAACCCTATGAGGTCCCATGTATAATGTAAAAGTTGACTAAGGTACTTACAACTAATGGATGCACAGCAGCTATAAGATCAAGGTCAAATCAAATCCATCTGCCAAGCGTGATGATTATGGCAATATACTTCAACGCTCCTGACTATAGTTACCACGTTTAGCTGAAAGTTGTGATTATGATGTAACACACAGGGAAATGCTGCTGCCCGTGCCCTGGTATACGATTTTTATAGATGATGTTATTATAACAATCGGGACCTACGGCTTAACGTGTTTTCCGAGGCACAGACGGTAGTCCCTCAACCAACCAGACTCTTAAGAAATCTTTAAAATTTACACTTGATTTCTTGCTCGACGTGGGTTGGAACCTGCGCTCTCCGAGATTTAAAGCGAGCCTCTTACCGCTACGCTACGGAGGTTGCCAACATTTCTTAAACAAAATTAAGCTTCCCAAAGAATATGTATATTTTTATATTTTCTAATCAATTTATTTCTTTCTTTCCAGTCTTCTTCGGCTACAAGCTATACAAATCTATAAAAGAGAAGGAAAGGAAGCGAGAGGACAAGAAGAAAGCTAAACAACTTAAGAAGAAGAAGTAAAAAGCTTACACAAGAAAACAACGCATGAGATATGAAATGTGCTGATTGGAAAATTATAACCATATATTATAAAAATCCATAAATGTTCCATATTATCCACCATATTATCATTTTTTTTATATACCACAAAATGTATGAAATTAATTTTTAACTTTTTTTTATAATTGAGTATTAAAAATAAATCTTTATTTTGATGTTGATATATTCAAGGCCGTGGCCTTGGTGAAAGGTCCTGATATCCTGAAGGAATGTATTCCGATGATGGTGTAGACGCTGGATGATAGAGTACTCTTTAAATATATATGATAAAGATTATATTATAGAACATTAATGCATGTCAAATTTATTAAAAAATATAGGCAAACATAATTTTCCAATCACTATAACATCACATAAAAACGACTGATTTAAAAATATTTAATATTTAAAGTTTTATTTATTTCCTGTTGTATTAGTGACTTAAAAGATTTATTATACTACAATAATTTGTTCCACAAAAAAAAAAGATTTTTAGTCCAATGACAATTTTAACATTTTTAATAAAAAGAAATGTCAAAATGTATTTAAAATATATATATAAAAATCGATATAATTAGTTGTAATAAATGCATTTATTATTTATTCTTCGTAACATTCCTGTAGAAGTGAACGTAAATATTTATTCGTAAAGTCCTTAATATAAATGTTGTGACCATTGAGTTGTATTTCTGTTAATAAACAGTTTATTTTTACATTACAACTTGTTTGATTACTTACCTCCGTTGTGAAACCTCTTGACAGCCTCGGTGGTAGCGCTATAAGTATAGGAGCTCGTGGGTTCGATCCCCACGCTGGGCAAGAAATTTGTGTAAAATCTAAGATCTTTTTCCTGATCTGGTTGGTTTAGAGACAATCATTCGTGCCTCGGAATGCACGTTAGACCGATGCCGCTCCCGATTGTTATATTAGACCTCTATTCCATCAGTAATACAATAGCAAAGACAGTTGCTGTAGGCAAAATATTTTGGAAGGGGCCCTCTGGGGGCACCATGTGTATTTGAAGAAAATGTGGCATAAATTAATGAAAACCGCAAATCGAAACGAGGAGATAAAGTTTTGCTATTCAATAGAGGAATGCAACTGCATAAATATTTATTTAAAATTAAATACGATCCACTGTGCGACGGGTCGATCGCTTGCTCAAAGATCCATTAGAAATCGGTGAAAACAATATCTGTTAAATTTAATTAAATTATGTATAAAGTGATATGACAAAATATCAGACTATGGAAAATTACAGAATAGCTCCGACAGTTCTTCTCAGAGTTCTCACGTCTTGAACTGATGGAACGAAAAATAATTGACGCTTCATCAGAACATGTTTTTTTTTTAAATTGTGTCTAAAGAAATGGTTGACATTGACTGTGTTGCTTAGCGGGTAGTGGGTTTGATTCCCACGCCGAAAAAGATATCTGTGTGAAATCTAAGCATTTATATAGGTATAACTGCCGGCACGGTTCTTGAGCGCTCGGCGCAAGAGTGGGGATCGCTTTGCGCATCGTACACTTATGACAAAATAAAACGCACACCTGTTTATTTATTTTTTCTAAGTTACCTTCCTACGTAATTTCTTACTGGTTAAAAGAAAGATTAAATAATGATTTGTTAAATTGAGAAATGGAAATTGAGACCAAAGAAGTAATTAACAAATGTTTCTAATTTAAAACCATAACTTAGTTCTTGTAGTTTGTCAAAAATTCCTAAAAGAAACTACTACGTACCTACGTACTTTTTTTGTTAACATTTTTGACCTCGAATTACATTAGTTCATTAATGAAATGAAAAACATTTTTACAAAAAAGAAAAATATATTTTATAAAAATTTGTGTCAATTAAATTGGCCGGAATTGTAGTCGTCGTCGTGAGGTACGTGCAACAGGAGTAAAGAACCAATCCCGAGTGACGGCTATGACGCGCACTGCACTGCACTTTACCCCGCCCCACGCCTCACTTCATACCACCAAAAGGGACCCAATAACTCATTTCTGCGCAGTTCAAGGTCAGCGCTCCAGAATCGTGCCGATCATTATATGAGGGGTTCAAGGACTAAACTCAGTGCGTTTAATTATAAACATTATCTATGACAATGTAAAGTAAAATAAGTTTTTATTCGCGTAAACCTAATACAGGTATCTGTAAATAGTCGAAACATATTTAGGTTTTAAATTTACTATGTTAAATTACTTAATTTTATTTGATTATAATAGTTTATATAGCTTTAGCTGCCAGGTATGAAAATTCAATATTATTTTATATCTATGATTAAATCTAAGTTCTGTCCTTTGAGTATATTATTATATAGACGGACCATAAGTATCTCGACGAACGCGCTTTAGTGCTACCACCGGGTCCAACACGCCCCAACTGAGAAGACCCGTCGAAACAAACTCAGTGGGGTTATTCTACTGTCGGTTTCAGCGCGGCCTCATAGAGACGATCTGGCGAAACATACTCAGATGGGCACGTCCAAGAAGTTTTAATCCAATTACTTTTATTATTTAGTTGGCATTCACAATTTACCAATCGATTGTCTTCATACGAATTTTATTTACGTTTTCATTAAATAACAGATTAAATAATTTATTTTAAGACAGGACATAATATGTATTTTTAATATTACAGATAGAACACAAAATACATTATAATAGCCTTTCAATGTACCATGAATAGCCACATTTACTTGTGGGCTCTGCGATCGCCAAGTGTCGCCAACCATCCTACCAAGTGTGGTGGCTCCAGCAAATAACAAAGAACTAATTTCGAATTGCGGACCAAAGTAGTATAAGTGACTAATGTGAGAATTATTTACCATAATTTATATTTTTAAACTTATAAGTTGTGCCGCGTATCGCAACTTGTCAAATAAAAAGTTCCAATAAAACGACAAATAAGTATCAAAATGTGTTTATTTACTTTTCAAGTATTCAACTTCATTTTTATTTACAATAATATCGTGACATTAAATCAACTTATTAATCTTAATACTATTTGAATATTAATGTAGACATTGATCAGTAGGTTTATAGGCAAGTGTCATAATAATTAAGTAAATAATATAATAATATGTGCGTTCACTGAAACTGGCAACTAAATTTAACAATATGAGTGACACGAAAGTTGATCAACTCTCGATTCGTATTATTTTCCGGTGACATAATATAACTCAATATGTAAAAAAAATATTGTTATACAGTTTTTCATAAAGACGGCAGAATGTTGTCTAATAATACAGAACAAAAGGCATCCATATTTACAATACCTTATCAATTACCTAAGTGTACTAAATGGATATGTTACGGCTAATAGCCGAAGTGCGGCTACACCTAGTTTTAGCCGGCAACAACTAGGTCTGGCCGACCACATGCGGTTAAACTTAATCAACCTGAATAAGTCCCTGTTCAACTCCATTGGTTTAGGTTTAGGTTTTTTTTTTAACCACCCCATCTTCTTTTTGTTCCAAGCATAGGTATTGTTTAATTTAGAGTTGAACAGGGACTCATTGAGACCTTAACCTAAGTTTAACCGCATGTGGTCGGCTAGACCTAGATGTAGCCGGCTAAAAGACCTAGATGTAGCCGAAGTGCGGCTACACCTAGGTGTAGCCGCACTTCGGCTATTAGCCGTAACAGATATATTAAAATCGGAATGATAGGTACTTGTCAGGGTCCAAGATGATACATCACAGCCTTAAATTTTAACTACAATATTACAATATAATTACTGCCATTCGGCTACATTTAACAACTTTGGTAAGTTTATTTGTTCACTTCACAAGCACTATTTAATCTGTATTTATAGTGTCTTTTTAATAACACTGGGTAGTTTATTATTTGCTTGAGTTTTCGTCTATTCTAAGATAAATTATAAACACGAAATACATTCACTATTCACAATATTTGCATATTTTTATTGTCCTTTCTGCATGTTGTGCATATTTTTTGCAGACGGGAGGGCGGTTTTTTTTTTGTATTGTTGATCCGTAATCAGTTTTGGGACTATAATCGGATGCGTTGGATTTTGTTATGGCGTTTAGGAGAGTTTAATCCTTGCCTTTGTCTCCCTTATGAAAATATGTCTTCTTTTGAGCGGAAATAACACTCAATTATATATTTTATTTCGTTTCATACAAGATTTTCTCGAACTAGGTCTAATTTAAGACTTTTGGTACACCATATTGGTTTCTTAAACACTTTCTCTTACTTTGTATCAGTTTTACTAAATGATCTGTCTGTCTCAAGGCCAATAATAAACACTTATTATTATCAAAGACATCTTCAAAATGATGTATTTTCCAGTTTCACATAAGATCTTCACAAACAAGGTCTAATTTAAAGAACTGGTATATCGTATTGGTCAATTCTCGTAAACATTGTGACTTTAGCTGTAGCGATTTCTTTAATATAATGACTTTTATGACTTTAGCTGTCAACATTTCGACAAAATGATGATTTTTTTTTCTCAGTTTTACATATGATCTATCACTCTCAAGGCCTAATCATAAAGGCCGTAAGACAGTTGATAGATCATATCATCTATTTGTCATTCAAACGCCTCTTGTTTCACCGGTTCCCGTTCAGTTTCCTGCGCATCTGTCGACGTCTCCGCTATTTCCTCCATTTGAGATTCATCGGACGACGAATGAGATTCTGTATCACTATCCGATTCGTCCTTCTGTAAACATAAAATACCAATTATTAGTACTTTGTAGCGGTATTTGGCTCGCTTTAAATCTCGGAGGTCGTGGGTTCGATCCCCACGCCGTGCAAGAAATCTTAGAAAAATTAGGGGTAGGGTAGATGTAGGACACCGCGTAAACGAAGTCCCGCCGGGCCAGTTTATTTTATACGTATAGTACGAAATCTGCCGGGTCAGCTAGTATTCTAATATTTCTTTCCGGGTCTGATTGGCTGGGGGACTACCCCCCGTGCCTCGGAAAACACGTTAATCCGTTGGTCCCGATTGTTATAACATCATTTATATCAATCGTATACAAGGGAACGGGTGGCCGCGTTACAAGGGAAAGAGTTACAAACATACATACATCGTAACACATACAAACTTTCGCATTTACAATATTAGTTTAATGAAAGTTATCGTTTCTTAGAGATTAAGAGGATTACACGGACAAACAAGCATGTATAAGTGTTGTGGGTTCGATTCCCATCCAAGACAACTATTTGCTGTTTTGTGTCCGTAAATCCTCGTGTGGCGGCGGAAGGGCGAGGTCCCCCGCCGAATTATAAAAAACAATTGTTAGTAAACGTCCTCGTAATAAATATATACTAAAATAAATCTATACTAGACCTAAGAAGCATAACGACGGATGTACTATCATCTTCAGAAGCATTTGGTCGTAAGTGTCAGTTCACGATAAAGGCACAAACGACGAATGTATCTGACGTGTACTGGCACATCCGACTTTATGCCTCCAAGCTGTAGTAATACAAAGTGTGTACAACCTTGAGCGTGAACACGGAGTACACGGGCGGGTCCGTGTGGTAGCGGCACGCGGCGGCCGGCACGGGCAGGCGCGCGCCGGGCTCGCGACACGCCGCCGCGCCGCGCAGGTCCCCGCACGCGCTGAACAGCACCTGACACCACAACATTATCTAATCAAAACTAAGAGTCATCATTCCTCAATCCTCTCGCCAGCGACCGCTCTGAGCCGAGGTCCTAGGCCCACAAGGGGTGCCCGGGAGCAGCACGGGTAGCGCACGTTTATTACTAGGGCCCGGATTATATGCATTGGCAGATTTAAGCCATTCTCAACAGTACTAGCATATTTTACCTAAGATCTAGTTATGATGCATAATATCGCGAATTAGACTAAATGCTATAGTTGCTGTAACGAATGTGAATAATTTTAATATATGTATTATTATAATTTATTAATTGTATGCTGATATTGAAATAAAAAAATAAACGGCCATAGCCCAATGGCTAGGGCGTCGGACTTGTGATCTTGAGGTCGCCGGTTCGAACCCCACCCATTGCACTACCGACGTGAACCCACTCGTAACACAAGCATTTTAGCTTAGCACGAGGGGTAACAAGAATACTAGTAGACTGCAAAAAGTCTGCTAGTAATCTTTAAAAAAAAACTTAATTTTTTTTCTTTTTAAGATTGAATTGATTGATTGATTGATTGAATTACAACCTAACATTAAATTTTTCTGATTCTGCCAATTTTCGTGCATATTTCAAGCATTTTTCATGCATATAACAAACTTTTTATGTTGCATATAATCCGGTCTCTATTTATTACAGTTATCAAGGCTGGAGTTCTACTCGCCTTTATGTACAGTGAAGTAGCAAAAGCATAGCTATTTAGGCAACTTTACAGTATTAATAATCTGTAGGCGAGTCGTCCATTAACTATTTCGTACATAGTTGAAATTAAGTTATTTATCATCATGGAAGCTAATAAGCGAGGCAACTGATTTTTTTATCATTCTGCGCTTTTACAATTTTGCTCTTTTAACTTTGTGCGCTTTTACCATTTTGCTCCTTTAATATTTTGCTCTTTTACCATTTTGCGAGTGCTTACCATTTTGCGCTTTGAACGTTATGCTCCCAAAGGTACCAAATGCAACTTTGGAGATATTAGTGTTAGTAATGCTAATTAGAGATGTGTTATAAAAGAGATTGGTAACTTCGGAACCTGGTGGAACCCTACCGTTCCACCAGGTTCCGTAGCCTTCGGATAGCTTATGCGTACCCAACGGCGGATCGAAGGAGTCTCCGGGGGGATTTAGTGGTGTAGGGTCCTCTCCTCGTGGTATGAGTTTAGCATACCACGCTATGGAGAGGGCGAGTCCCACATATCCCATCGCCAGCGCGAATACGTTGCAGCGGCGGTGGCAATGCGTAATGAATTTCCCCCCCGGAAACAAAAAAAAAGGGTTCCATCGTAGCCTAATTGGTTAAGGCATTAGGGGCTTAACCTAATTGTTACGTACTGATATAAATTTATTTTTAAATCAAAATAAAAGGGCGCTGGTTTTCGGTACTATTGTAATGATGTTTAGATATATTTGATAGGAAAAAACTGACATTACAAATCATATAAAAAAATGACAAATAGAAAAGTAAAAAATGTTCCTAAAAAAGAGGTTCGATTCGTAATACTAATAACCTAAGATGCAGGTTCGAATCCTGCCAGTGGTCGAATCTTATTAATCTAAATTTTTAAAATAGTATATTTTATGGTAAACTTTCCCGTAAAGTATTCAAATACATTTAAAAATATATATATTACCTGTTGTCTATCATACAAGATGTGTTTGAGACAGTGTTTGGAGGCCGGTAGTACGTGGCTAGCACATCGCACACCACCCTCGCTGAAGGTGCAGCGTCCTTGCGAAGGTATAGGACGATTGGGGCACGGGTCGTTTACCTGGAAACACATGTACAAAGTTATAATTTATAACACACAGGTATTAACGCGATATAAATTACCTTTTTTATATTACCCGACGCAAACGTTTAAGTTTAAAATACGCAAAAGTTAAAAAGATCATATGTGCAAAGGTTTATCATCATCATCTTCATCAGGGTATATAAAAATGACGTCCACTGCTAATGAGCCTCTTGCCAATGGAGGATTTTTGTCATAGTCACCACGCTTGGCAGGTGGGTTGGTGACGGGTCGGATTGCTTATGCGTACCCGGCCCCCTCCAACGGCGGATCGAAGGAGTGTCCGGGGGGTTTTAGTGGTGTAGGGTCCTCTCCTCGTGGTATGAGTTTAGCATACCACGCTATGGAGAGGTCGAGTCCCACATATCTCACCGCCAACGCGCGAATAAGCTGCAGCGGCGGTGGGAATGCGTCAAAGCATTAGGCACCGGACAAAAAAAAAAAAAACGTGGGTTGGTGACCGCAGGTATTAAATATGTGCACACAAGAAAACGCTTCAATATTTTGTTCTTCTTTTTTTTCGGACGGACATACGTAGTTAGCCACGAGGCTTTTGCTACTTCACCGGGCATAAAGGGCTCAGGGCGAACCCCTGACGGAGACGAAATGATAAAAAAAAATAAAAAACAAAAATCATTATTATTTACGTAAACGAATAATAAAGTAAGACGTTAAGACTAAAATATAATTAAAAATAATAACTGAAATACCTGCTTAATTAGCAAATTTATAAAATGTAATCATTATAGATTAATAATAATCAATACTAAATTATTGTTTTGACTATTTGCAAGTGCCTGTACTATTACAGGCACTTGCAAATAGTCAAAACAATAATTACCAATTTGACACAATGTCAAATAGCTTATTCTGTCTAGATTAGGTTAGAACAATTGTCATTATTTAGGTAGACCATGAGTATATAACGACGGACGCGCTTTAATGCCACCGTATCCAATATGCCCCAACTGAAAAGACCCGGCAAATAAACTCAGTGGGTTAGTTTTGGGTTATTAAATTAAACAATCATACCTTAGCCCGTTTTCTGTGTAGTTTCCTGGCCAGGACCGCGTCAACTCCATGTTTCCTATGAAAGCTGGCGTAAGCCTTTAGTTTGCGCAGTTGTCTTCTTTCTCTCACAGTGAGGGGACCGCTGCGAGCTTGTGAGTTTATACTACCTGGAAAAAGTTATAAATAAATATTTTAGTACTACAGTAATTACGTTCTACGATTTATCTCCGGGTCTGGCCGAATGATGGACTACCGTCCGTGCTTCGGAAAGCACGTTAAGCCGTTGGTCCCGATTGTTATAACATCATCTATAACAATCGTTTACCAGGGAACGGGCAGCAGCATTTCCTAGTGTGTTACAACATAATACTGCGGTCACCAATCCGCCTGCCAAGCGTGGTGACTATGGCAAAAACCCTCCTTTGGGAGAAGGCACATGTCAGGTATAGACCTCAACCATCCAGACCCGGAAACAAATCTTAGAATTGACACAACTATTTCTTGCCCGGCGTGGGGATCGAACCCACGACTTCCGAGATTTAAAGCGGGCATAACGCTACGCTACGGAGGTTGTCATGCCATTATGTGCCATAGTATATCCACTCACAATACTGTTCCTTCTCCGCCTTTAAGTTTCTCAGGTACTGAAGCCGGGCGGTCTGCAGCAACACTTTGAGTCTGTCCATCTGCTTGAGGTAGGCGCTCTGTAGCATACGGATCGCGGTCTTAGCTTCGCTTACCGCTTCCTCTGCGGTATATACACCTGCTTTCCTGTAATAAGAGCAATAAATTTTTTTTTAATAATGTTTTATGATTAATTTAAAAGTGTAGCTGATGGGTGTTCGTTGGTAGTGAAATGAAAGACCGGAATGAGTAGACCGGCAGAACAGAATGCGCGGGCGCGAGACCTTTCGGCACGTTAGGTGTACAGGCGGTTCGTTGCGCTAGTTGACCCAAGTTGACCCTAGCCCTACTCTTTTTTGGTTCGAGCGGCCCGCGTTGGTAAGCGGGGTGAGGGCGTCGCGCATTGGCCAATCAGAGCGCTCATTCGCAGTCCGTTCTTGGCGGTCTTCACTACATAGTATAAAACAAAGTCGCTTTTTCTGTCCCTATGTATGCTTAAATCTTTATAACTCATCATCATCATCACCAGCCTGTTGTAGTCCACTGCTGAACATAGGCCTCCCCCATCGATTTCCAGCGGGAACGATCGCTAGCGGCCTGCATCCACCGACTTCCTGCGACCTTTATGAGGTCGTCGGTCCATCGTGCAGGCGGTCGTCCTACGCTGCGCTTGCCAGTACGTGGTCTCCACTCGAGAACCTTTTTGCTCCATCGGCCGTCAGTTCTTCGAGCTATGTGTCCTGCCCATTGCCACTTCAGCTTGCTTATCCGTTGAGCTATGTCAGTGACCTTCGTTCTCCTGCGGATCTCTTCATTTCTGATTCGATCACGCAGAGAAACGCCGAGCATAGCTCTTTCCATAGCTGGCTGAGCGACTTTGAGTTTTCTTATGAGGCACACAGTAAGAGACCACGTCTCAGATCCATAGTCATCGTCTTGCCCATGTTCATTCTAAGCCCAACTTGTTGAGAAACTCCATCGAGGTCATTGAGCATCTGTCCAAGGTCCTCCAGCGATTCTGCCATGATCACTATGACAGCAAATCGAAGGTGAGTGATGTACTCGCCATTTATGTTGATGCCGTGTCCTTGCCATTCCAGGAGCTTGAAGGCGTCCTCCAGAGCAGCCGTAAAAAGTTTGGGAGATATAACATCTCCCTGTCTTACGCCTCTCCGTAGCGGGATTGCCTTCGTACATTGGCCCTGTACTCGGACCGACATGGTGGCGTTTTTGTTGAAGCACTTCAGCACTTCAATGTACCGATAGTCGATACGACACCGCTGAAGAGACCTTAGAACCGCATAAATTTCGACCGAATCAAAGGCTTTTTCATAGTCCACAAACGCCAAGCATAGGGGCTGATTATACTCCTCGGTCTTCTGTATAATCTGCCGCTGCGTATGTATGTGGTCTATGGTACTAAAGCCTTTTCGGAAGCCGGCTTGTTCGGGAGGCTGGAAGTCATCGAGCCTGTGTTGGAGACTATTTGTGACGACCCTCGAGAACAGCTTATAAACATGGCTTAGCAATGTGATGGGTCTGTAATTCTTCAACATGGTTTTGTCACCTTTTTTGAAGAACAGAACCACCACACCTCTGCTCCATGATTCTGGCGTTTGTCCCTCGAGTAAGACGGAGTTAAAGAGCTTCTGAAGGACTTTAAGTATCGGTGTTCCACCCGCATTCAGAAGCTCAGATGTGATTCCGTCATCCTGGCGCCTTGTTGTTTTTAAGCTGTTTAAGGGCCATCCTAATCTCGTATAGGCTGATGTCCGGGAGATCTTCGGTATTGTGTCGGGTGAGCCTTGCTCTGGGGTCTTTGGCTTGGCTGTTAGCGGGCTTGACTGTTGAGGCATACAGCTGATTATAGAACCTCTCTATCTCCCGTAAAACCTCTGGCTTACTCGACGTCACTACCCCATCTTCCTTCTTCAGCTTTGTCAACTGGCTTTGCCCAATAGAGGTGTCTCTTGCGAACACTTTGGAGCCTTGGTTTCGCTCTATCGTCTCCTTAATACATTTTGTATTATAGGAGCCAATGTCGTGACGCAATGACGTTAAGATACGTCTATTGAGCTGCCTAAATGACTCCGCATCGTCTGGAGTCTGGAGCATCATCGTACGTCGTTTAGCCATGAGGTCCCGGGTATTAGTGGATAGTTTCTGAGGTCTATTTCTAGGGTGGGGTTTAAAATATTTAAGCCCCACCGTATGCACAGTGTCTACCAGCCCGCTGCTGAGATCGTCCACAGATTCGCAGCTGTCTAGACATTCGAAGCGATTACTTAGTTCGATCTGAAAGCTCTCGGGGTTTTGGATGTGTGCGTTTGAAGGTCGGAGCGTAGACTTCATCAGACGGGATCGTTCCAATTTGACATTAATATTTAACGTGCCTCTAACTATTCGGTGATCACTTCCGGTTTTAACCCTGTTAATCACAGAGACATCATTAAATATTTGTCTTTTGGTTGTCATGATGAAGTCAATCTCATTTTTTGTGGAACCATCAGGGCCCATCCAGGTCCATTTCTTGTGAGGTGGCTTCTGGAAGAAAGAGTTCATCATATAGAGTCCCTCTTTCTCCAGGAAATCAGCCAACCTCTGACCCCTTCGGTTCCGTTGCCCATATCCATGCAACCCCACTCTCATCTCATCATCGCCTCGTTTACCCAGTTTAGCGTTGAAATCCCCCATAACACCGGTGTAGTGGGTCTTGGAGCTATGTATGGCTTTACTAATATCCTCATACATAGCTTCCACTTCTTCGTCTGAGTGTGTTGAGGTCGGTGCGTAAACCTGTATAACCTTCATGGAATATCTTTTTGATATTCTGAGTATAAGGTACGCTACCCTGCTCGACACACTGTCGACGGCCACCAAATTGTTAATGAGGGACTTGCGGACGATAAACCCTACACCACCTTGGGACCTCGCCCTCCCGGTAGAAGAACAAGTTGCCGGAATTCAGGGTCATCGTGTCCTGTCCCGCTCTTCGGACTTCTGACAAACCCACTATATCCCAGTGCAACTTGTCCAATTCCTCTTCCAGCTCTACGATCTTCTCGTCTGTCCTCAGAGTGCGTGTGTTGTGTGTTACCAGGGCCAGTTGTCGTGTGGGGTGGTACCCGGATCTCTTCCGGAGATTCTTAGCACCCCTGCCCCGCCGTTACCATGGCTGGTACCGTGGCCAGGACTAGCGGAGCGTCCGGGGACTAGGGGCCTGATCTTGGTATGTGTCACCATGAGGGGTGTTTTGCCAATACTCGCCACGCTTGGCAGGCGGGTTGGTGAGCGCAGTGGAGTTCTTTTGATTTGATCATCACAGGAAACGCTGCTGCCCGTTCCCTGGAATTTCTCTTAGTCGCCTTTGACGACACCCACGAGGAGGTAACATTCTATGCCGGCACCCCACGGCCATAACTACGCAACGGATTTTGATGCGGTTTTTTTTAATAGATAGAGGGATTCAAGAGAAAGGCTTTTATGTATGATACATCAGCATTGCGCCCGTGCGCAATTGGATTTTATTTTATTCAAAATTGTACCATAAATGTAACACATTCTTAGTTTAAAATTAAGTTTGTAGTAGTGTAGTTTGAGATTATTATTAATTAAGTCATTGGGCGGAACATGATACCGTGGTTAACAAATAGGTTACAGCATTTTTCTTTTTAAACAAAGATTAATTTTAAAATTCATTTGTACTTGCTTTTTTCTGGACGGGCATATCGCAACTAATTTAATAGTGTCAAAAAAATATCTAATTCAAAGCTGATTGATGTATCTAAGATTCTTATGCCAAGTTCCTAAGATTCATTGTCATAAAGTGACACATTCCATTGTGTGCCAATATCAAATTCAATCTGCAATATGTAGCTAACTACATATTACAGGCACGAGGCTTTTGCTAGTTCACCGGGTATAAAGGCGAGCAGAACTCCAGCCTATATAAATGGTTTAAAAATAACGAACTAAGCAACCGACGAAAGAGGGCGCCCCCTGTGGGACTTGGACCTCGGCTCAGAGCGGTCGCTGACGGGGAGATTGAGGAATTATGACTTTATATTTATGGGGAAATTTTGTGAGGCGATGGTGGACGTGTCAGGTTTATATACCTTTCCGACGTGTGAGACCAGGTAACACCCAGTGTCACGCTGTCCCCGTCACTGTCACTCGCACTGCTAACTCACCACAGTGGTAACTCCTCACAAGGCGTGTCCTCCGTGTCGGACAGGTTGCACACGTCGGTCGCGCGACACGTGCCCCCCGGCCCCAGTGTCACGCTGTCCCCGTCACTGTCACTCGCACTGCTAACTCACCACAGTGGTAACTCCTCACAAGGCGTGTCCTCCGTGTCGGACAGGTTGCACACGTCGGTCGCGCGACACGTGCCCCCCGGCCCCAGTGTCACGCTGTCCCCGTCACTGTCACTCGCACTGCTAACTCACCACAGTGGTAACTCCTCACAAGGCGCGACCTCTGTGTCGGACAGGTCGCACACGTCGGTCGCGGGACACGTGCCCCCCGGCCCCAGTGTCACGCTGTCCCCGTCACTGTCACTCGCACTGCTAACTCACCACAGTGGTAACTCCTCACAAGGCGCGACCTCTGTGTCGGACAGGTCGCACACGTCGGTCGCGGGACACGTGCCCCCCGGCCCCAGTGTCACGCTGTCCCCGTCACTGTCACTCGCACTGCTAACTCACCACAGTGGTAACTCCTCACAAGGCGCGTCCTCTGTGTCGGACAGGTCGCACACGTCGGTCGCGCGACACGTGCCCCCCGGCCCCAGTGTCACGCTGTCCCCGTCACTGTCACTCGCACTGGCACACTCCATTATTGATGAGGAATACGATTTGTTGAGCGCTGTAGCGTCGAATTGTTCTGTAGATAAGAAACACATGAAATACTATTATGATGTATTAAAATATAAAAAAAAACTGCATCCAAGCCGGTTCGCTCCTTTCAGAGCTATGGTGTCACAAGCAGACTCACTCACACAGACGCAAGTTGTTCACAGACCTGGTGTGGGAACAGCCTCTAGTTTAAAAAAAAACTTTTTACCTAACTTTTTTATTTTTCCTACTCCGGGCATACATGCAAACAGGGCAAATTGTTAACTAAGCAACTTGCGCAGTGAGCGACCCTTTTAGGACTTAAAAAAAGAAATAGGGAGATCGATTTTCTTAAAAATTTGGACTATGGGCTAACCTACAAGGGTAACGATTCGCGGTCGGGCCGGATAGAGTGGTCTCTGTGTAATAATATAATATACTTACTGAAAGGATCCGTAGCTATAGGAGATGTAGGCTCCGGTTCAGCTGGATCACTGACCACGGACACTGATGAAGCACAGGAAGTTGTTCGGGGCCGTTCTGGTCTGTAATAAAACAGTACTTAATTAATAAATTCTTTCATAACCATTTTTTTTAATGACTACATTTTACTGCGATCTGTCTCCTCGATGGGACATTCAGCTGTATGTTGGGTGGCGCTCAGCATGTGACTTGTGTCACAACCTCATTATTTTCACAGTATTGGTATTTACTGTGATTGAATTAAATTTTGCGGTATTTTACGTTTTAAAAGTCGCGCTTTGTTGTTAGTGACCAGGCAAGAAGAAATTGAAAACACATCAAATTTGCAAGTGGTCTCACTCACACCTGAGGGCACCCTTTTGGGATTTAGGTCTACGACCCAGGGTGCTACTGAAGTAACGAGGCCGATATATAAATAGGATCACTGGCACTGTCTACAGGCGCTGAATCAGGGGCAGGGGTAGGGGCGCATCGCGGTCCTCGCCGGAGAATCCTACCCTAGCTAACCTACAACCTTGTACTAGCTGCCTAAGGGCAGGCCGGCGCTCACTGCCGGCACGGTAGGGCATGGATGGCAAAAGATTTTATTACTAATCAAGTTATTTTGAATTTTATCTCAATGAGTTTAGAGTTCATGTTACTTTATATCGATACCACGATGCTGTGGCATGCCGCGGGATGCTGCGGCACGCCATTGCATCTCGCGAGACGTATGGGTCACTTTGTGTCGAGGAATTATAATTACTAAGATCATTAAAATAAGTTTGTAACTAGTGCGGTTAATGGGGCGCAGTCCGGTCGGTGCGCGGGGGCAAGGTAGGGAGAAGACGCAATGGCGCGCACGCGTTTTTTTGTCTCTCACACAGATTGAGCGTGGCAAGAGATTAGCACGTGCGTACGCGATATTGTAATATTACTTTAACGTAAAATACGGAAAAATGGATGAAGAGAAACTAATTCATCTCGTTCGTTCGCAAACTGCCATGCCACGGCATGCCACGGAACGTTGCAGGATGCCGCAGCACAATCAGCCGCGCTATGCCGGCAGTGAGCGCCGGCCCTAAGTGGACGACCAATGTTTCACTCACTTGACATAATGTTGTAGCTGATTGAGTAATGTCTCCGTAGTAGTAACGGGTGGAGGGGGCGCCGCACTGCGTTGTCTCGCGTGAAAAGCTGCTCGGGCGTGCTCGAAGCAGAGCCTGGAAAACAAGAATAATTATTCAAATAAATAAATCAAATCAAATCAATTTGTGTAAGGGAGCGTTTAAGTATTACGTAACGCAATTTTTGAAGATTTTTGACCCCCCCTCCCCCCTTGTAACGCACCGTATCGTTTTTCTGGACCCCCCCCTCCCCCTCTCTAAACGTTACGTAACACTCAAGTGATCATTTTTACCCTAAAGTCGTAAAAAGTTATGTAATAGTTTTGACACTTGTTATAGTTTTATTCTACTAAATAAAACAAGAGAATTTTAATTCGCAACACCTGCATATTTTGTTTATTTTTTATAAATTTTGGCTTTTAATTTTTTTTGGTTTTGGTTTGGGAGTTTTAATTCCCTATTTTTTTAGAAACAATGTTACGTAACGTGTTGTAAGAAAGACGCCCTCCCGCCCCTGTAACGCATCGTAACGTTTTACGAGACCCCCTCGCCCCCAAATTGCGTTACGTAATACTTGAACGCTCCCTAAGTTGCTTTCAAAATGTATACCACTACTTTCTCGGAAACTCCCATCCCCATAGGAACTTCATAATTATATATGTTGCAGTAAAAACTCTTATCCAGTCAAAAGTACTTTTAACTAGCAAAATCAGTAAAAAGTAATTTTACGTTAGGTTAGTTTTGACTGATTTTGCTAGTTAAAAGTACTTTTGACCAGTTTTGATTGCAACATACATAGTTTATAGACTCCCGCGATAAATGGCCTTTTAACAGTATAATAATTTACCAAATCGGACCAGTAGTTCCTGAGATTAGCGCGTTCAAGCAAATAAATTATGCTTTGAAAAATTCTTTCAGTGTTAGAGAGACCATTTATCGAGGAAGGCTTCAAGCTGTATTTAATTTCAAAGTCCTACGAGAACTGGAGTTACGCGGGTGGAACCGCGCGCGGGAAGCTAGTAAATATATCAACTCACCCAGCATCTTTTCCATCAGTGTTGTCATCAGGAGCAGGTTGGTTGCACCGCTCCCCATTACTATACGTGTGTGTACACTGTCTGTATGGAGCGCTGGGGTCTCGCAGTATGTGCGTGTAGCAGTACTGCCGACCCGACAGTACTGGGAGAGTGCAGTCATAACCTTTGTAGGCACAGGTGCGGGATCGGGAGACTATTTCCTTTTGCAGCTGTGAAAATAATGTTAAACTAATTAAATATTTATTAATTCAGTATTAACAGATACTTGTATTTGTCAGAATCATAATGTATAAGATTTTTCAAGTGTCATATAAAAATGTATAAAATTAAATTATTCAACCTATAATTTTGAACTACACCTCACCTCCGTGGAGCAGTGGTATAAGTCTCGCTTATAGTCACGGAGGTTGCAAGTTTGATCCCCACATCGGACAAGAAATCGTTGTGTAAATTCTAAGATTTCTTTCCAGGTTGGGTGAGAGACTACCATCCATGCCTCGTAAAGCATGTTAAGCCATTGGTCCAGATTATTATAACATTGTATATAACAATTGTATGTATACCAGGAAATGAGCAGCAGCGTTTTCTTGTGTGTCAACATACAACATAATCTTTCGATTTTATAATCAGTCCCTGTCTGTCATATGATATTTCACAGATGTTTCTATAACATAATTTAAACAACACATTATAACCAGGTGTACTGGGTTCGGTTCCCACCTGGGACAGTTATTTGAGTGAATCACTGATAGGTATATGTTTTGAGTCTGGGTGTGCTTTGTATTCATGCCTTGAGTATTTGTAGTCTCTCACAAGACACGTATTTAATAGCCAAGTGGGGCAGTTGTCTTTAACACGTTGCCTGTCCAGAGTATTTTAGATAAGGTTGTCATGATGTCCAATTTTTTTTTAACTGTTTCTATGTACTTACCTGGTATAAACAAATGATTTTCAATAATACTACTGAATTTACTGAATTTCAGCATTGCATTATTGTTAATGCACGGACGTGACAGCTAGAATACCGTGCATTACAAATAATGCACAGATGTCATAGCAGCAGCCAAAATGCATTATATATAATGCACGGACAGGCAATGTGTTAATATTGTTTATATATATATATATAGAAAGAGAAGGGCATACTATTATTAAAACTGTATTAAGTACCTGAGCTCTCAACTTCTCTTCCTCTTGTTTCTTAACCAAATTAGGGTCCGGTGGCTTAATAGACTTCACATTTGTAATAGTTAGCCCAGAAGATGATACACGGCCTCCTCGGCTCAGCATTCTTACTTTTGGCAAATGTATCACCTTTCGCGGCGGTTGAGCCATGGTTGATGGTGTAGGATTAACTGGAAATACGAAACAATATTATAAACATTATGTATTTAACCAAATAACATTTGGGTTAAAGTTATTTAAGTGGGTATGTTGATTTACTTTAAAAGGCTCTTTAAGTCCACTGCTGAACAAGGGCCTCCTCTTAACAGATTTTACCAATTCAGGGTCGAGGAAAAATGGAAACCTCTTTTCTCTGTTCTGTGCTTAGACCTAGACCTATTGGTTAGCGCAGTAAGATGGTGATTATAGTGAGTATCCTTGAGCTGTTAGATGCCCATCCATTATGTGTATGCCTCTTAGTTGCTTCTACATACATAGATTAAACCAAAGACTACTATAGTATATTAAACAGAAATAAACTATTAAATTTTGATTTAAAAATATATTGTTTTATTTTCCAATAACGAAAAACAATTCAAATCAGAATATTACCGGAAAATGAATGGTATACAAACATGAAAATAAAGACCAAAATAAGAATCCAATCAAAATATCTATTATTGTTAATCATAACCTATCTCAATACATTTTACAAATCAATAAATAATAAAATTTCATTTACACAATTCATTGATAAAAATAACATTACGAATCTTACATTCAGAAATGCGAATATTATGAGCATGCAGCTGGCTAGAATTTTCACTCCGGAAGGAAAACATATTGAAGGAAATTACTAGAACTAATAGTTGTTTCCACACAAATTTCCCGAGAAATTTTCTTGCAATGTTAATATCAATAATTATATTTCACTTAAAATAATGTTACGTAATTAAAATAGCGACATAAAATGTTTACGGGATCGCTTTAATCGACTAAATTCCACGTAACCCGCGAAATTTCACCATACTTTCAACTCATTGTATCTTATCAATATTAATACTTATTAATTTACAACAACATAATGTTAGTGATAAATACACCAGAGTATCTTTAAAAAATAATTTACTAATTATGCAGACATTACTAATTACTTTAACTTATCCTAATCGTTTTCCACGTAGTAATAATAAAGTGTATTGTAAACAGTGGTGGGTCGGCCATTTGCACGGCGTGACAGAGAATTTAGGTCCGTATTTTTATATGCGTTTTTAACCAAACAATAGTTAATGAATAGCCATAGAAATATGCACAAAAGATAGGATTATGTCTGCACAACAAGCTGAAGCATAGTGATTAAGTGAAACTTACCTGTGATTGTTGCAGATCCACATTCTGTCACCGAAGACCTCACTGCGTTAACCACCAAGTTTTACAATGGCGTCCGATTGAAAATACCTATCAACAATTAAGTTTATACGATATTTTTTCAAGCGTTATATAACTAATTTGTTACTTTTAAAAACCCTAGTTAATTTTTAGTTTTCGTTTAGTGATAAATAATAGTGTTGTACATTCAAAATGTTAGATTATTAGTTTGAAATATCTCAAATGTTAACGTGGTCTACGTCCGGTCGCCGCTGTCATAGCGCTATCCCTTTCCCACTCACGCACCTAGACGGAGCGTTGCTCTCCGTCGTGCTTTCTCGCGCGCAGTCGGAACATCCGTTCAATGGCTGGAGGGCAAGAAAAATGGTATTTTACAAAAGAACAATTAGTGAATTCCCCAAGCAGAAAATGCGGTTTAGATGCAGATAAAGAATTAGCATATCGGCAGCAGGCCGCAAATCTAATCCAGGATATGGGACAGAGGCTTCAAGTGTATCCTTTTTCAAAGAGTGATAGTTTCAGTTCAATGTTTTTGTCGAGTCATGTGCTAAAAGTGCGTAAAACACGTTACTAAAATGTGTTTTCATTTATGAAATAGTGTGTATAATGCATTTAGATGCATAAAGATGTATTCAAAGTGCGATGTGACAGTGAAAATATAGTGAAATGATGACGAAACTTGGTCGGTGGCCCGAGGCGTCATTACGGGCACTTTCGCTCGCTCGTGTGGGATTTCCCGCCTCTTAGTGAGTAACGCCCCGTTTTCTAGAGGTAAGGTTGATATATTTATCATAAAAATGAAGAAAATATAGTAATTGTTTGTATTAAGGTTAGGGTCACGCGTGTACGCGTGGTTTTTTTGTGGAGGTCACTGATCTTACAGCTGAGTATGAGACGCTTGCGCGCGTGACGTAGGACATCGCAGTGATCGACCTGTCGACCGGGCTAAAATTACTCGATATAACGATTTTTCTTCTGAACACGCGCCACGCGCATTATTCCGCGTAAATCAAACGTGATCTTCATGTTATCATGCGGTCCTAGTACTCGAGCAATGCGAGTTCATAAAATCTACATAAAACATAAATTTATCAACAAACATCTGCTGAAACACTTGCTTTCTAATTTATTATTCAATAATTGCATTTAAACCTTAAATTAGCTATCTATAATATATTCTGTAGCTATATGACTCGTATTTGTTCTTCTTCTTCTTAGCGTGTTGATGTCAAATTAAATATTTGTTCTGGGAAATACAGAATTGAAATAATATCTGTCCATACTAAGTTGCATCATAACAAGTATATAAACAATATGATTTTCCTGTCTGTTATCTTCTTTTCTACATACATTGGCTATTTTGTCAATGTCAGAGTATATAAAATCATTACTAATATTGTGAATGCGGAAGAAACATCTGTTTGTTATGTTTTCACATGTTAACCAGCAAACTGATTGTGATGATAAACCTATGTCTGATTTAATTACTTCATACAAATGTTGCCACTTGTTTTTTACCCAAAAAGCCTTTCTTAGTGCACACCCACATTACTTAAAAGAATATTTGTGCAAAATTTCCTGGTTCTAGACCCAGCCATTTCATCTGTAGGTTGACTGATCAGTCAGTTTCTGCTTCTACTATGAGCTATGTCCCATAAACTTACATACTGTAGGTATCTCTCTTCTCATAGGAAATTCTCTAAAGACCGGATTAAGTCTGCTACATGGTATAGGCGTAAATTTTAATTTGGTAGATTTGGTAGAGTAGATTATATTAAGTCCTGCAATTATTATTAAAGATTAGCCCTTAGAAGATAGCATAGCAGACAAACGGAGAGCCAAAACAATGACTAATGTCCACTGCTGAACATGGGCCTCAAAGGAGGGTTTCACCATAGTCACCATGCTTGGTAGATCAGTTGGTGACTGCAGTGTTGTGACTTTAAGAATGACAAAAATACATATTGATAAGTTATGATGAAAGTTAGGTATCTGTTATGATGAAGTTCCATTGTGTAATAAATAGCCATTTGATTCCATCTGGGAACTATTTGTAAAACATTTTTTTGAAGTTTAATAAAATGTGCTTACAAAGGCCTCCCTCAACTCTCTCCACTCAACGCTGTCATAAGCGATTCATGACCAGTATGACCCAAAGTTATATAGATATCATCTACCCATCTGGTTTTCAGGCAGCCTTCTTTTCTAGTCCTGTTTCTTGGGTACCACAAGGTCATTTGCTTGCTCCTATATATAAGAAATCCTTAATGTTTTTTTTGTGTGTATGATTGATAAATAATAAATTTTTAATAGAAATTTATTTAAAACACAACCTTGGTATATTTAATTGTCAGCTATTGACCTTGACCTCCATTGATAATTTTCTGGCCTTACTATTGTTCATCTATTCTTAACTGACCTTAAAGGGTAATTTGTTGACCTTTAACAATTAGGCAGTTAGGCGTTAGACATCTTTGTGAAAATTCTAAGATGTCTTTCCAGGTCTGGTTGGTTGTGGGACTACCCTCGTAAAACACATTAAGCCCGATTGTTATAACATCATCTATGATAATCACATTATCTAGATATATTAAGTAACAGGCAGCAGTGGGTGTTATAGGTCTGATGATGGTCACTTAACTCTTTGCGGCACAGATTTTTATATTCAGAGTAAAACTAATATTTTTGTGTATTCTGTATTACTCAGGCTTACTTTTAAGAAGATTTTGCGGTTTTTCGTATGTGGGTTGATGGGGGAGTCAGATATGGGGTGGTTACTGTTGGTGACCACTGTGAAGAAAATAGCTAAATATAGTAAGATTTTTTTATTATTATAAAATACAAATCTAGTAAGAAAATGCGTACATACTAGAACATGAGTATTGCAAAGTATTCTTAACACAAATTATTGTTTGTGGTGGTCCTCAAAACAAGATTTGCCCTCTCGGTAGCATAAGGGAACTTAGCATATTTTGCAGCCCCAAATTGTTCGCACAGGCTCTTTTTTGGTGCTGCATCTACTGCAACGCCTGGAAGTTCCTCTAACTGGCTGATGATTTGCGACAGCTAGGCGTACAGATCTAGGAACTTCAGGTTTGTGTTTTTTTATGGAGACCAAACTCGGTGAGGCTGACTTGCTTCCAGACCTTTTTCATAAGCGTTTTATTTCTTACATATGCAGGCGCCAACAAATCTTGATACACACTACGTCTAAAATCTTTTAGACAGAGTTTGTCGAGACATGGGTTAGGATCTTCTTGAAGGTCCTTGTACAAAAGAAATGCATTGACTTCTTTCGCGTCTGGTAATTTTAACGTTAATCTTAGGGTCATGAAAGTTCGTCAACAAACAAACACACCGCTTGTCCTTCCATTTCATAAACGACACCATTTCATTATCACTGATACGGTAATCAGAATCACCGCGTTGCAGTTTATTGTCTGCTTTTAATTCCGGCAGGTGTTTACGAGAAGCATTGACAGTTCCACAAGCATAAACTAGTTTCTCTCGTAAATCTACTTGTAAAGCATAACTATTGAAATAGTTATCAAAATACACGCGGTGGTGTTTTCCTTCCAGGCCGTCACAAAACTTCCTTACAACTTTACCTCCTAAATCTGTCTTCACTCTATCTCCAACTTTTCCAGTATACATCTCAAAGTCAAGACAATAGCAAAAGTCAGTAGGTATGTGATGTGAGGAGGGTTCATAATCGTCAGGAGGTATAATGGAGTAGGATTTTTTCCATTTTGGAACCTGTATATCAGCCCGCGCAGTAGATGGTCCTGGTTGTGGAGCTGGTGCTGATGATTAAGGTAACGGCCGAGAAGAAGATAATCTGGCTAGAGGCGTGTCATCTTCTGATTCAAATTCAGAGTTAGGTTGATTAGTACCTTCGAAGTCTTCACCGAGTAAAATTTCTTGAGTCGTCGTACTTGGACCTTCGACGATGAGCTCATCTTCGACATCCGAACCATCGCCACCCAAAAAACTGTCATCATCAAAAGGTATATCGACATATTCCGATAAAGCATTCTCGATTTCCTGGGTAGATAAACCCGTTCTTTACATTATCTGCAAAAATAAAACCAATATGAAATAAAACTAAGTTATAGAAAAAACTATACCTTTACAGTACGGTGGTAACCGCTGCTAACCACCTTAAATAAGGTGTAATTTTCAAAAACCTCTTATGTTTATTTGTGATATTTATACTTATTAAACAAGATTATTCATATTTCAACAATTTGAGCATAAAAATAAATCATATTTGTAAATATTAACTTACCAATGAAACAAAACACTTGCAGAACAACGAATTTCAAATTTCACCAGTTTTCGTTTGATAGTTTAGTTCTCCTTTTAGCCGTCAGAGTATGACAATTGGCATTTTTCAAATGTTACATGCTCGTGTCGTTCATATTAATACAAACATTAACCAATCGATGTCGCTATATCATAAAACACGCAAATAAATAGGTGGTTAATTCTACTGACCACTGTGAAGAAAAGAGTTAAAGGTTTCGATCCACTGTTCTAAAGGACAAAGGGGTCCAAATTTTGAATGAAATAATTGAAAAATATGTAGATGAAATTGGCAAAATTTACACAGATTGTTATTGTCATTTATCTTTACTATCTCAAATCAATATTACCTATCAAATGTCAATAACCTTTTACTCTTGTGATGTTGGCAATCTTGTTAGTATGTACGTCAAATGTAATCACAGTCAATGTCATTGCTTGACGTCATTATAAAACTTATCCACTGCAAATTATAGAGCTGAATCAATTTATGTTGTTGCGACATGATTGTTCTATGTACTTGAAGAGAATAAGTATTTTTCCTGTGCATCACATAATGCTTATATAATCATGACAATGCAACAATAAAATATATAATATAGCGTAATAATAGCCTTGTAGATACATAGTAGGAGATGCTTGAAATGTAAATTAGAAGGATAGTTCTACAAAACTCCCATAAAATCTTTGATATAATTGTGTAATATCCTTGCTTGAGACCACCCTGAGCCAGAGTTGATATAAGTAAAACAGTCTTTAAAAAAAAAAAACAATTTTTTAAGGAAAATTAATTAATATAAACAGTAGGTCTGTTCAGCAACTAGCTGAAGTACAAAGAAACAGCCAAACATTCAGCTAAATACATAATTTTGTCAGTTCTACATTTGGCATCTATTAGCACCTAATTTAAAAAATAACTAAGATAAAGTTACAAGTAGAAGCGACATTGTTCGCAGGTCATTTATATTTGCAGATGCAAGTTGAATTAAGGAAGTAGGTAGCTATCTTGGTATTTTCAGTATGGGAAAAATAGTAGTTCTAGTAAGAGCCAAGTCATCTCACTGGTGGCTCAGTGGCTATAACAGTTGCTTCCGAGACCTGGTGCTCTAGTTATGGGTCTCACCTGGGACAAATGTTTGTGTGAACCATGTTTCTAAGACTAGATGTGCTTTGTATTTGTGAATTAAGTGTTTCTAAAGTCCACATAGGGATTAATTTAACTAGAGCAGGAGATGTCTTTAAAAAAAACTGTTTACATAAACAAGACTCCATTGCGCGGTGTCACCCCCGCAACTCCTGCTCTTGTTGCAACTTTATTATTAAATATTGCCTAGTTATTTCTGGTTGACATAGCATTCTAATGGTGAAATATTTTTTTTAAATAGGACCCGTAGTTCTATGTATTCGCACTTTCAAACAAACAAACTCTTCAGCTTTATAATATTTGTATACATAAAATCTTCAACTTTATTCAAATCAGTCTTTAAAAAATATAGTGATTTTGTCATAAAAAGGAATTTATGAGCCTCTAATTAAGAACCTTGATATTATGTTTACAATATATGAACATTAAACATTGAATCATATAAAATTAGTAACACAGTTGTTACCCTATGGTTTCCAACAACAAACATTACTAAGAAATATGATTCATCACATGTTTGTGTCAAGCACACAATTTGTATAAAAATAATGATTATATGTATTGAAATAGTTACATGGTTTTACCAAAAATAATATTATTGTACACTATACCTACCACTGACTGATATCTTTTTGTATTTTGTTACAATTATGTCTAGTCAATTTGTGAAAACCTCTGGAGTGTGGTTCTCACCTTCATTCTTGTAGTTGTGGTTCGATTCTCGCTTTGGACAGAAAATCTTTATGTAAAATAATATTTCTTTCTGGTTCTGGTTGGTTGAAGAGCTACACTTTGCTTTAATGGAAAACAAGTTCAAAATTATTTTTCGCATATAAATCAATTTTGCATCCTTTTTTATCTATCGCCAAGAGAATAGAATACCTACAATTAGCAACCCCAAACATACCACGAAGATGCCTTCTTATTTTAATAATCCCAGCTCTGATTTCTATCTAACAAGTTCTTGCTGAGGTTGTCTGGAAGAAATAGCAAAAGCGATAAGACCGCCATTTGCACTTTTTTTATTATTATGCAGAATTTCTTTTGTATTATTCCTGGTGTACAATAAAGAATATTTTACATAAATTAATATATTCATTTATTAGCCCATTACATTCCGCGCGCGGTTTCACCCGCGTCACTCCCGTTCCCGAAGGAACTTTATAATAGAATATAGGCTTTAAGGTCTTCCTTGATAAATGGGCTATTTATCACTGAGAGATACTTGTTCAAGCAATCAAACTCTTCACGTTTATATACTAGTATAGATTCTATAATACCTACTGGATGACGTCACAACATCGTGTCGACTGTCGAACCAACTATTATTGTCCTTAAACAGGCTATCTGCAACTTTCCCTCCGAAACGAGTCTGACTCATAAGTGTTATGCCGCGAATTTCGCTCTCTCAGCACCGCGTGGCTTTTGACCGCTTTTGTAAATTTCATTGTGTACCTACCGGTTTTTTGGATTCTTATAACGGATGTATGCAGTTCCCGATGCCTATGTACGATGATTTTGCAAAAGCCTCGTGGGTACATGCCTATGTACCCACGAGGCTTTTGCTACTTCACCGGGCATAAAGGCGAGCAGAGCTCCAGCCTTAATAAATGGTTTACAAACTAAGCAACCTGCGCAAGAGGGCGTCCCCTGTGGGGCTTGGACCTCGACTCAGGGCGGTCGCTGGCGATGAGATTGAGAATTATGACTTAGTATTTTAGAGGAGTTTTGTGCAACTGTCGCTTTACTTTGCAGTTCGCGGGCCTCTCGGACTTCGGGTCTACGAGGGCATTGGATGGTCCTACATACACCGTCGTTGTAATGTTTAAGGCATTTTTCCTAACGATTTTACTCGAAAGATGTGACTTAGATGTGCTTTCCAAGGACATCTAATGTAGTAGGTATTTTCTATTGGAAACTAGCTGATGATGCCAGCGAGTTTGTCCGCGTGGTGATTGTTGTAACTTCGATTTTTTTATCTAACACTCGGGAAATCATTTATTTTCTGTGATATGTCCTTTCTTAGGTTCTACACTATCTGTATACCAAATTTGATTTAAAGTTCGGTTCAGTAGTTTTAGCGTGAAACAGACAGATAGATTTACTTACGCATTTATAATATTAGCAAGGATAATAGTTTCAGTGTTATATTTTATGGGATGATAGATCTACATGGTAACTAATTAATCTTATGTTTGCAATTGAATGAGGTCATTCTATAGAGAAATCTAACTATCGCGTTATTTTAGTAATAATTCGAAACACGTGGTATTTCATGAATATTAACAGTATTGTTATATAAAACATAGCATTGTATTTATGACCTAGTTGTATGTTATATATATATATATATATGTTTAAATCGGTTAGTAGGACAATTGGCAAATTTCTAATCTAATACCTACCAGTTGATGCTACCTATAATAAAATGTTAAACAAAATAGATCGATAGAGTAATTGTTTGGTGTACCAGAAATGACTAAGGTAAAAAAATTGTTAGTTTAATTAAAATTGGTAGTAGCCCTGTAGTCAAAATTCCACTATGATTAAAAAAAATACCTATTAGCATTCAGCACTTTTTCTCTGTAGAAACTATAAGTGTGCAAAATTTCTTACACCTACATCCGTGCAATTTTCGTATAAAGAGGAACTAAGTTTTGTTTCACGTATTATAAATATATCCTCCATACAAACTTCAATATCAACTTTCAAGCCTTATTTCGTGATAAAAGCCTAAATTTAGAGTCAGTTTCTATACCTGGTCTCCTATCGAATAGGCAAATGGGGCTGAGACCATAATTAGTAGTAATTTTTTTTAATGAATGTTTTTAGTTGCGAACACATACCATACAGGAGTTATTTTCGCACTTTATATTATTAGTGGGGATCGATATACCTATCTTTATTCAAAAGCACTTGTTGACTTCTCAATACAATTCGGCTCTTTGTATTGCGCAGGTAACTACTTCAGAATGCAATTTTTTTTCCAAACATTCCTTAGTTGAATAGCTGTTGAATTTTACCTGCAACTTGCAGCCTGCACTTGTTTCTTTGTATACATGTAACAGTTTAACTATTGGTATTGAATAGATTTTGGGTAGTGGGCCAAGGAACCAAACCTGTTATTTTGTTATTTAGGTATTTTATTGTAAAAGCGAGATAACCGGCGATTTACGCGAGGGGTTGATGTTAGAATAGTAAATACGTACTGACACGCGTAGTTTCCATTCCATAATGTTAGTATTGGATGGCAAATGGTAAAAGAATGTTCTAAATCGAATCAATCGTTAATTAATTATACGTTGCGTAATTAACACAAAATCTTGACGAATGAACCACACTATCTAATCGAGAAAACCGAATGAAATTCCATACAGTACTTATTGTGTTTATCTTCAACACACGTACAGACGCGGAAGATGACATTGATTTATAATAACTAATGGTCGCCGAATGTTCGAAATATGACCACAATTTAAAAAAAATATTTGCTTTCTGCACTCCTTCTCTATATAAATAAACTACTAGCTTGTCGCGCGGTTTCACCCGCGTGGCTCATATTAGTATCCTATGTTCACAAGAGATAGTGTAACTTCCCAACGGTGAAAGAATTTTTCAAATCCGTCAAGTAGTTTCGGAGCCTATTAAATTTAAAGAAACAAACCAACAAGCAATCTAATATTTCCTCTTTATAATATTAGTATAGACTAGCTGACCTTTATGCCCGGTGAAGTAGCAAAAGCCTATAATACCTCTGGGCTAACTACAATAGTCCGTCGGAAAAAAAAAACGCGGTTTCATTTGCGTAGATGCCGTCCCCGTGAGAACCTTTGCTTAAAATATAGCCTATAACATTCACAAATAAATGTGGCTTTCTATCGGTAAAAGAATTTCCACAATCGGTTCAGAAGATCGAGACATTACCCCCTATAACCTCACAAACTTAACCTCTTTATAATATTAGTATATATAAGTGTGCGTATTTTCATACGCGCAATATTCGTAACAAGGGGTAAGAAGTTTTTACTTAACGTATTAATATGTATAAGTAGTGATACTATTATTTCATCTTATGAGGCTTTCTTACATTCAGCAGTCCAATTTCTTAATTGCGTAACTCAATCTGCATGAACAACTAACTTATGGTAACGTAAGTCGCAATTAAACTTTCTATTTGTTATGCTACAGTACAGTTGTATTACAGTTTATGCATCCCATTTTGGTGCCTAAATAATAATATATATATAAATATAATAACTAGTATATATATATAATAACTAGCGACCCGCCCCGGCTCCGCACGGGTGCAATGCTGATGTATTATACATATAAACCTTCCTCTTGAATCATTCTATCTATTAAAAAAACCGCATCAAAATCCGTTGCGTAGTTTTAAAGATTTAAGTATACATAGGGATATAGAGACAGAGAAAGCGACTTTGTTTCATACTATATAGTGAAATGTAGTACTAGCTTCGCCCCGCGATTTTACTCGCGTAACTCTGCTCTAGTGAGTCAGATCGTGATGTGATCCAGCTTGTAAACTATTCGCGTGCAAACTTTCAGCTAAATCCGTGCATTAATTTTTGCGTGAAAGATTAACGAACATCTATCCATCCATTTCTAGTCATATTGGGGATCGAACCCGAGACCTCTGTAGTCACGTTGGAACATATTACCGCAAGACAGCAGAAATTATAATAGGTTATAATGTAACATTTAAAACGTCTGTAATTTGTGTCACTAATCTTTCTTCTTTTTGCGAACATTTTTGTTGTTCCGAAGGTTGAGTTTACGTGTTGTAGCCATTGTGCATCACAGGTCATTGGTCTTGCCTCAAGACGTCCGACACTCCTACGCTTCATTACCCAATATAAACAGCTGCCTTAAGATCACCTTCAATATCGCGTCCATACGATGAACACATTTAACGCTACCTAGTCACCTTACAGCATTATATCTAGACCTCAGAAGCATAAAGACGGATGTACTATCTTTAGAAGCATTTGGTCGTAAGTGCCAGTTTACGATAAAGGCACATACGAGGAACGTTTCTGACGTATAATGTCACATCCGACCTTATGCTTCTGAGCTCTAGATATATTCACTTCACCAGCCCGTTTATGTCCACTGCTGAACATAGGCCTCCACCCGATGGCGGGTAGATATGCCAGTCACCATGCTTGGCAGGCATGTTGGTGACCGTAGTATTAAGTTGTAAATAACAAGAAAACGTTGCTGCCCGTTTCCTGGTTACACTCGTTAAAGATGATGTTAAAATCGGGACCAACGGGTTAACGAGCTTTCCGAGGCACGGAAGGTAACCCAACCAGTTGGAAAGGTCCTTTTTGTGTCACGAATGGATGAGGTAGTACCAACCTTAATTAATTTGTTAGCTGCAACTTGTTTTATAAAACACATTTATGTGAATATGGTTTGTATAGAGGCAGCTCTTTGCCTTGGCATTCGCATAAATATGAGTGATAATGTACCAACTTTATTTTTAATATATTCTGTTTGCTTGTAGAGGTCATTGTTAAGATCTTGAGGTCACGGTCTGGGTTAAATATATTAAAGAAAGGAAGGTCTTGTGAAAGATATGCATACGTATCTATTCTCGTTAGTATAAAGATCTTCCGGTCGTGTGAAGGTAGCATTGATACTAAAATTATCATGTCTTTAGTATTTCCCTTAGTCGCCTCATTGGGTAGACATGAGGTGGGCGTTTTAATTCGAAAATCACGGCATATACCTATATCTTATAAGAATTTATTAAATCTTAGCTAATTTACTTATTGTTAACGAACTTTCACCTTCAGTTTGTTTGCTTGAAAGCGCGCTAGTCTCAGGAACTACTGGTCTTATTTGAAAAAACATTTTAGATATAGCTCATTTATTGAGGGTGGTTATGATGAGATAGGTTTATCATTATCCTTAGGCCTATAGGAGCGGAGTACCAACGCAAGTTTCAAAATCGGGATTAGCCCAAAGTAACCATACCGCGTGGATTAAGTGTAGTTCACAAGCTAGTAATGTGTATTATAGCATGAATGAGAGATTTCTTTACTTCTTTAATTATCAAATTCTAGCTTCCCGCGCACGGTTTCACCCGCGTAACTCCCGTTCCCGTGGGAACTTAATAATTAAATATAGCCTATATTAATCAGTGATAATGTAGCTGAAAGAATTTTAAAAATCGGTCCAGTAATTTTTGAGCCAATTCGTTACAAACATACTTACATACAAATCTTTCCTCTTTATAATATAGAACGAACATAAATCTTATTTGCTTTTTAGAGCACCATGGTATAAAGAAGCGTCTTAAAAGTATATTTTTTTTGTACCTCGCCATGGTGAGACTGAGAGCAAAAAAGCGCCGTTGTAGACGCCGGTTGCAAAAACGATAGCCATAAAACGGACCCGTAGGTACGAGACAGACGGAACTGGTAAGATTTCGGAGTACGAACGGTATTTTACAATGAGGCGAAGGAAAATTAAACGTGTAAACATGAATTATAGTGGATATTTTTGACAAATCAACATACGGCTACGTCAGCGCGGCGTGTAGTGCTCCGTAGAGCGCATTTTTTTTAAATTAATCAGACATACTTATATATAAAACTATAGAGTTTTTTGTGTTTGCTTGAAAGCGCTAAAATTAGGAACATGTCCGATTTAAAATGATTTTTTTGTGTTACGTGCCCATTTAACGAAAAGGCTATATAGCAATGAATTTCCTATGGGAATGGGAGTTACGCGTGTGAAACCGCACGCGGTAAGCTTTCAGTTGTTCAGTTTTTAAATAATTTATAACTGAACAATAGAATCACCTCACATGTAGCACTTTTTTCTTACATAAGTATTTATATTATAATTATAATCCTTCTCGGGTTAAACGCACCGCAGTTTTTAAAAAGAAAAAAGAATATTGCTTCAATTAATTACCACGCCTGATGCATCATTGTATTGTGCAGCTAAGCAGCCATGCAGATAGCGACTCGCATCGCTAGCTACCCTATGCAGTGATAAATAGTACACCATTCACCTAAGTTCGATGCCATTATAACGTATTTTTATTGGCTGTAGATGCATACTCTCTCAGGGTATGTTAATATATTGCTTAGGTACACAAAACCGGAAAGCTAAAGAAAATAATAAAAAAATTGCGCGGAAAATACTTTGATACTTTAAGAATTCTTAACCATTATATTAAATTTTCTAATGTAACATTAGCACTTTTGAAAATATAAACTTTTTTAATGTAGCCTTATGGCATAACACTGATTTTTTTTTTCTGTCGGGTCTTATGGAGTTTGCCAAGAGGCCTTTGCTACTTTACCGGACATAAAGGCGAGCAGCGCTCCAGCCTTTTTTTTTTTTGTCCGGGGGAAATGCATTTACGCCTTCCCACCGCCGCTGCAGCGTATTCGTGCGCTGGCGGTGGGATATGTGGGACTCGCCCTCTCCATAGCGTGGTATGCTAAACTCATACCACGAGGAGAAGACACTACCAATCACTAAAACCTCCCGGCCACTCCTTCGATCCGCCACGTTGCACAGGTAGTGGCCGAAGCAGCCATGGCCTGTTACTACCTGTGCAACGTGGTAGGTGACGTCGCCGTGACGGCGACCGGCCCACTTTTTTAGATGGGGCCGAATCGCCTCCACCGTACGTAATCCGCTCCGCGGCGCGGCCTCTAGCCGCTCCTACCATTTCCGGAGGGTTTCGCGACGGACCTCAGTCCGCCACCGTGCAACACCCTCCGGGAAGGGGTCGCAGCCAGAACGCGCCCCCTCACACCTCCGCCGGTACGCGGCGGCTAAAACCTCCAACAGCGCTCCAGCCTGAATAAATAGTTTTAAAACTACAAACTAAGCAAGCTGCGCAAGACGGCGCCCCATGTGGGACTTGGACTTCGGTTCAGGGCGGTCGCTGGCGGTGTGATTGAGGAATGATGACTTTATAAAATTACACTGTCAGAATGCGTGCTGCTCTTAGTGACATCGCGGTTAGTTCAGAGATATCACGTCTAATTTAAAAGTTCAATTTAATATAGTTTTAGTTAAGATAGGACGATGACTGTCGCGTCAGTTAGTCTATACTAATATTATAAAGAGGAAAGATTTGATTGTTTTTTATTTGTAAAAAGATTACTAGCAGAGTTTTGTTTTATTATTCTTGCTAACCATTGTGCTAATCTAAAATGCTTATGTTACGAGTGGGTTCACCTCGGTAGTGCAATGGGTGGGGGGGGTTTGTTTGTATTGAATAGGCTTCTAAACTACTGGAACTGGAGCTATGTACCAGTGAAAATGCCAACAAACCCGTTACAGAGATTAGCGAGCAACAAAAGACACACATATAGATATTTTTGTTTTTAAATTGTGTTTTTGTCGTTAGTAAACAGTATTCATAAGCATTTAGTAAAATCTTGTTATGTAATTCAAATCAAAACCAAAAAAAAACTTAATAATAAGTCCTATTGAACCCCATTGGTTTAGGTTTTTGTTAACCACCTGAAACCTCGTTATTTTATGAACTAGAAAGTTGATCAAATAACTAGTAAGTTAATCAACTTACGATTCTTATTATTTTCCGGTGACATATAGATTACAGCTTATCATTACAATGAAAAAGAATCCTAAATACAATCTATTTCAAAGCAAGCTGAGCGTAAACTGTCGGTTTTACTCATTGTTATGGTGATCGATGACGCACACCGTAAGTAGGTAGGTAATTGACTAACAACTTCGAGTCTTGTACATTGAGATAGTAGCTGTATTTCGCGAATCACTTTTACCGTTACTGCGCTTAATTTGCAAAGAGTGTACAATCATCGTGTCGGATGTATCGACTCTTTGGAAATAACCACCGGGCCATTTTAGTCGTTGGCAATAATTGCCAGAAAGATTTGCCATTCGTATAACTACAGATTGAAGATTAATTTAATATAAGTTTCTAAAATATGAAATATGTTTTTACAAAAAAAAAAAGTTCCTTAAAGAGATTGCAATCTTATACTAAAATATAAAGCTGAAGAGTTTGTTTGCTTGGACGCGCTTATCTCAGGAACTACTGGCCCGATTAGAAAATATCTTACAGTGTTAGATAGTCCATTTACCGAGGAAGGCTATAGGCTATATTTCATTTAGAAGTTCCTACGGGAACCGGAGTTACGCGGGTGATACCGTGCGCGGGAAGCTACTCTTTAAAATAAGGCAGACGACAGTTATTTAGATATGTATGATCTAATAGTGGAAGAATTTTTGAAATCGGTTCATTAGTTCCGAAGCCACGTTTTAAATACAAGCAATCGAACCTTTCTTCCTTATAATATTAGTATAGATAGCAACTCTTTTACATATCAGTGCAACTGACTGTACCGGCACAAATAATTTAAATAATAACTAGCCCAAGGAAGCGTCATTGTGTCAATGTGAACCAAGGTTTTCGAAATAACGGATTGTTTAAGACTATAATGACGTAAGTGGATACGAAAGACAATAAATATACTACCTACTTTATGGTAATTATGATTATCTTCTTAGTTTCCTACCTTATATAAAAGCTGAAGTGTTTAACGGCGGGTGAGCCGTTCTGATCATAAAGTAGTAACGTGACTAATATAATGTTTTTCTGAACTCTTGTGGCCTACGTAAGGAGAGAAACCCCACAAAAAGCAAAGTTCGACCAGTTTCAAAGTTACATTTTTGCGCAATGTTCTTAAAACTGAAGCCCCGGAGACTATCATGTAATTAAATTTTATGGGTTATTGTAAAGGTTTTCCTCGGTTATTGTTACTGTACATACATCAACTTAGGTTCCCTATCCATTAGCATAAAAATTTAAGACCTAATATAACTTAGCATAATTATATTTTCGCATAATATAATTACGCATAACAGCTCATGCATAATTTTTTTAAGCATTATGTCTGTAACCATAATAATGATTAGGCATAATATTTTAAAGCATAAACTTATTAAGCATAAAGTTCTAAAGCATCACTTTTTTAAGGCTTTAGAATAACCCACTCGCCGGCCGCTGCCGCGGCACCGCTCGCTTCGCTCGCTCGGCTCGTGCGTTGTATGGCCGCAGTTCTAACCTAACCTAACCGATTGTCATTTGCTTACAAGTCGGCCGCGGCACCGAAAAATCGTTTAAGTTACATAATGTTATGTATAATAAATCATTTGCATAATAGTCATTAGGCCTACTAACGTTATGGGAATCAAATTTATGCCAAAACAAATTAGTCTTTAACATGATTATGCCAACATAAAATGTATGCCTAAAAAAAGTATGCCAAAGTATTATTATGCCAAAACAAATTGTGCCAAAATCGTTATGCCGAAGTATATTAGGACAAAAAACATTATGCGAAAAGAAGGGATCCCATCAACTTAATAAATTGACATATTTATAATATTTTATGCATGTAGTTAACGGTGATTTACGAAAATATGTTTAGCGAAGTCATTGTAATATCATAATAACAAACCGATATTACATACATATCGCATTGGTAGCCCAATAGTTTTTGGCTAACCAAAATAACTTATATTTCCAGATATAAATATTTCCAGACTTCCATTTGAATGAATAAAAGTAGGAAAATGAACAGCACCACTAAATAAAAATCGATCATAAGGTACTGAAAAGTATCGGACTGTTAGTAATAAAATGAAATGCGTGTTATCAAAGCAACCTTGACTGAAATACGTACTTACCGTTGAATGGTATGCCCTTGGAATTTTATTATGTTTATGACTTACTAGGCTAGATTTTCATACGTAATAGTATAAAGTAATGTGACCTAATTAAGAACTTTGCAATGCCCTCGTAGTACACCCGAAGTCCGAGAGGAGAACGATAGTTGCACTAAACTGTCCTGTCCTCACCTCCTTGTCACCGGCTAGGGATCGCACTGAGCCGAGGTCCAATTGCCACAGGCGACGCACAATTTTTAAACCATTTAATAAAAACTGGAGCCCTGATCGCCTAGATATGCCTGATGGAGTCTCGTGACTAACTAAAAATATACATCCGAAAGAGAAAATGACTTAATTCACTTTTGTTTCTGTATTGCCTCTTTTTTTTCCTAAATCGGTTACCATGGCGTCGAGACCGCTGGTACATACAACCCGGTATTCCTCGGTTAATAATAATAATAATCATTTATTTGCAGACATTGAAGTCCATAGAATTACATCAGTAGGTAAATATTGACATCAAAACAAAATCATTAATTACAAATAATAGGCATAATAACAAAAATAACATAATCGAAATACATCACAAATTACATAATAATATCACAATAGAAATGAATCACAAATCATACAAAAAACACAATACACACATAAAAATCACAAATAGGCATAATAATAATAACATAATAGGAAATAGATAAAATAAAATGCACGTACAGTTATCAAGAGCAGATCTGTGTGTGCAGTCTCACCCATCGACCAAGCATCGGGCAGTCCCACCGGTCGTGCCGGAGAGAAGCGCATCGTTTTCGAATGATGGCTCATCATGATCATCCACTCTCGCATCGGCAAACATACCCGAAGCGCTACAATACCGCGGCAGTCCCACAAGCATCCTGAAGGCATTGTTATACTGCACACGCAGGGCGCTGTATGCCTTCTGCGTATACTTGACCCAAAGGCTGCAGGTGTAAAAAGTCTGACAGTAGGCTCGAAAAAGCGTCATTTTTACATCGTAAGAACACCCTGCAAACCTACGGGCCAGCATATTACTTCGAACAGACAGCGCCCTACGCTCCCTCTCGATATCTAAATCGTCGCACAGGTCCTCAGTGACCCAGTGGCCCAGATATTTAAATTTTAAGACTTGCTTCAAGGGTGTACCTGCTAACGAGATACATGGAACATTTAAGTAACCTTTGGCATCGCCATTGAAAACAAGTAACTCACTCTTAGTGACATTATACATAAGCCCCTGAGTCACCGCATAGTTCTCACAGACCTTCAGCAAACGAATATTCGGAAGATTAGTCGGAGTATTTTTTTTTTTTTTTTTTTTTTTCGTACGGACATAAAATATTTAGTTAGCCCTGAGGCTTTTGCTACTTCACCGGGCACAAAGGCGAGCAGAGCTCCAGCCTAGATAAATGGTTTAAACACTACAAACTAAGCAACCTGCGCAAGAGGGCGTCCCCTGTCGGACTTGGACCTCGGCTCAGGGCGGTCGCTGACGGGGAGATTGAGGGATTATGGCTTTTAGTTTAGGGGAGTTTTGTGCAACTGTCGCTCTACTTTACAGTTCGCGGGCCTCTCGGATTTCGGGTCTACGAGGGCATCGGAGATTAGTCGGAGTACGAAATTCACCGTAGTCCGTTATTGTCTTAAAATTCTTTAGCCTGTAATCCCTTCGTCGCTACCTATCTGAGCCGAGGTCCAAGCCTCGCAGAGGGCGCTCTTTCACTTGGTTGCCAGTAGCATTTAAAAGTAACTTTTCGGGACAAGAATCCGCAATCTCATGGTTTATTAATACTATTACGATATTAATGATTGGATTCCTCGTAATTACAATAACGACTAGTAACTTTCCATGTGGACATCGCTCTAACTGTTATTCACATAGGTAATGTTGCTTTTATATAGGTGTAAATATACTTAAAATCGGTTTAATTTTTTGTTTATAAAACGGCAAAAAATTCGCAGTAATTTTAATATATCCTGCGCAGGTGGTTTTTTTCTTAGTAAGGATATTATGTAGTTAGCCAGGAGGTTTTTGCTACTTTACCGACCATAAAGTCGATCAGAACCCTAACTTACGCAGGTGGCTAATATTTCCTTTGAATTACGCCGATATCGGACAGGTGGGATTTGTAAAAACTGTATAGTACAAACTGCGTCCGGTTTTAACCATAATTATGTGTTCCTAACCTGTTCCTTAACAGCTACCCTGCTTAACATGGGAGGCCAATGTTGTATATCATCTTAACAGACTGTGGGAAGTCAGGGCCGTTGAGAGATAGTTAGTTAGTTAGGCAAAAGGATTTCCGCACTTAGTCTCCTGAGTGGGCCTTTGTACGTGAACGTCCGAAAGATTAATTTAACCACCCTAAATCCTCCCAGAACTTTCAGTCCCTTGATGTTTTCGAGAGCTGCGGACATTGAGTTTGGGTTGTTCAGGAATTTTTCCCGTTATTGACATACGCTTTTAAAGTCAAGAATTACGTGTGCCGGTGTTTCGGGAGCTTCCATGCATCCTCTGCATAGTGGGCCATCCGTTATTCCTAGGTTAGCCAGATGCTGATTTAGCCAGCAGTGTCCTGCCGTTAAGAGATATTGCCATGATTACCAAGCTTGGCAGGCGGATAGGTGGTCGTAGTAAGATAGTAGTTAACCTTGAGTATAGAAGATACTGGCCAATCCATTCGTTGTAAGTCCCTCCTCCGACACCCATGGGAAGTAATAAAAGTAAGAATAAAATCTTGCTCATCATTATTTTACCAGGACAATATTATTTCGCCGCAATCTAGGTATATAATAATATATATACGTGAAGCAAGAAGTTTGCCCTTTTTACGAAAATTGCGCAGACGGAGGTGTATGAAATTTCGCACACTTATCTTTTATTTAGAGGAGTGCAGAATGCTTAATTTTTTTTTAATTATGAGTAATTTTTGACCACTATTAATTATTGTTATGCAATAGATAACCTGTTTAAGTGTTGTTTGCAACTAAATGCTTTATTATTGTTTTGTTATTGCATTCGTAATTCGTATTTCATCATGTTTATTATGTTATATTTTAGATAGGGGAAGTGATTCATGCTTTCGAGTGTGTATTGAAAATAATGTTTTTGTTAAGAGACATTCAAGGACAATTTACATGTATATCTATACTAATATAATAAACATATAGAAATAATGAATGAAAGGAGACTAACAAGTAGAATTTATAGGGCGAATGTGAACGGGAGTGTTGAAAGGCGGACGTTCCACATTCAAATCGAGGACGTTCTCAAGAAAGGTCAGGTTAAAAGTACCCTAAACCGAATGACATGCATGAGGAGATTAATGAATGTAGAAGAGGCGAAAGTGGTATGTCAAGATCGCAGCAATTAGCAACGAAGTTGTACCCCTATGGGAAAGAGGCGTGAATGTATGTATGTTGTGTAGTTTCACCTGTTACGGATTTACACCGAGACATCTTATTGTTATATTGATCTCTCTATTTATATACAGACTAGCGTTCACTTCACCAGCCCGTTTATGTCTACTGCTGAACATTGGCCTCTTAACAGACTTTGTTTTACCAGGGTCCTTAAGGGACATTACCATAATCACCCAGCCTGGTATGCGGATTGGCGATTGCAGTAAGATAGTTACTAACTCTTTGGTCTGTTCTTAGTCGGAAACAACACAGCACAGACTTATAGACTTTATCAAGACTCGCTTAATACAATGTAATGTGTTCCCACATATTTTATCAAATATTTCCTTAATTCAGTAACTTACAGCTCTCAACTATGTATCAACACGGGTATAGTGTATATGCACCGGTTCTACGCCTTCCACTCCTTTACACAGTTCCATCGGAATGCAATAGCGGCAGCGGCTTTGTTTCTTGCTGCGAAGGTATGTATACAATTATACTTTTTTTTTTGCAAACTTCTAGTATTAATGCTAACCCCTCGTGCTAAGCTAAAATGCTTGTGTTACGAGTGGGTTCACGTCGGTAGTGCAGTTGGTGATCAATCACTTGATTGCAAGTCCGACTCTAACAATTGGGCTACGGCCGCTTCAAGCTTTGTTTATGGGGACAGGCAAATCTCCGTAGCGTAACGGTATTTGGCTCGCTTTAAATCTCGGAGGTCGTGGGTTCGATCCCCACTCTGGACAGGAAATCTTTGTGTAAATTCTAAGATTTCTTTCCGGGTCTGGTTGGTTGAGACTAACTTCCGTGCCTCGGAAAGCACGTAAAGCCGTTGGTCCCGATTATTATATAATCATCTATAATTATCGATATCAAGGAACGGCCAGCAGCGTTCCTGGTGCAACATTTTTAATACTCTGATAAACTTTACCTGACGAGTAATAAATTTACAGGGCTATTTTTGTAAAATTTTGTATGGAAGGTCTGTCAAAATTCAAACTCATTCCTCTGACATTTTTTATTAGAGGCTTGCAAAATTTGTTCTGAGTACATTTTGTTTATTGAACTAATCGTACTTATTGGTTTCAAAAAATCTGAATATATCCTATGCTATATTTCTCTCTTCTTTAGAACTTTTGCTGAATTGTAAAGAAATGGCTATATTTATAAATGCAAAACGAAAAATGTGCGACAATGTTTTTGTGTGTTTGCCAAGAATATATTTTGTTTATAGGCACAGACGACCTTCATACACAGACGCGTCTAGGATATATTTGTGCCTACGTATTAATTAAGAATTTTACTACAATTTTTGGATATATTATATCCAAAATAATTAAGCATAACTGGTAGAATTTTTGAAGTCTACTAGTATTGTTGTAAACCCCCGTGCTAAGATAAAATGCTTGTGTTACAAGTGGGTTCACGTCGGTAGTGCAACGAATCGTCAAGAAGGAGAAGGAAACCGGCGTCCAGATGATCGCAAAACCAACACCCTAGCCATTGGGCTACAGCTGCTGTGTGATGTTTTAGAAAGCGCAAGTCCGCCTTAATAATAATGTGAAACTTAACAATAATAATAACTAGCGACCCGCCACGGCTCCGCACGGGTACAATGCTGATGTATTATACATATAAACCTTCCTCTTGAATCCCTCTATCTATTAAAAAAAAAAAATCAAAATCCGTTGCGTAGTTTTAAAGATTTAAGCATACATAGGGATAAAGGGACAGAGAAAGCGACTTTGTTTTATACTATGTAGTGATGTTGTTTTTTAATTTCCAGGTGGAGGAGCAGCCTCGCAAATTGGAGTATGTAATAAAAGTGGCACACGTCTGCCTCCACAGAGGTGAGAGTGTCAACGCCCTCACCAATGAACAATACCAAGAACAGGTGTGTTTATATTACGTTTATATATAATATATATATATTATCTATATATACCTTATAGATTAGGTTTATAGGTTTACTATAAAAAAATGTTTTTGACTTTTCATGTACCAGTCAACTGGGGTTTCTTTGACATCCTGAATGTCCTAACATTGATAGTGTAAATGCGAGTACATTTAATGGTTTTTAGTGGTAGCAGGATCTCTTTGCTAAATTCACCAGCTTTCGTTTCAGGAGCACATTTCTTCATGCCATTTTGGTTGTTTGTCTCCCTTCAAATTTCGTTTGACCATCACGGTCAAAGTTACCCAGAATGTCAAATTAACCCCGGTCGACGGTAGTACATCTGAAACGACTGATTTCTATAGACTAGCAGTCTAAGTCTTACCTTAAATCTCTGAGGACGTGAGTTCGATTCACACTCCGGACAAGTGCCTTGGAAATGCCGTGCCTCGGAAAGCACGTAGTAACATTGATTGTCATATCATCTATAACAATTTCGTAAATCAGTTCAATAGATTCAGATATTACCCACTATAACCGCACACACACTTTATTAGTAAAGTTCATTTTTATAAGCGGAAACACTAATATATAAAGTGGAAAAGTTTGTTTGTCAATCTCGGGTAGGAACTAATGGTCCGATTTGAAAAATTCTTTCAATTTTGGATAGCACATTTAACGAGGAAGGCTGAAGGCCATATTTATTTGTAAAGTTCCTACCTGATCGGGAGCTACACAGATGAGACTGCGCCCAGAAATTAGTCCATTTTTTTTTTGTCCTGCAATGCATTTACGCTTTCGCACCGCCGCTGCAGCGTATTCGCTCGCTAGCGGTGGGATATGTGAGACTCGCCCTCTCCATAGCGTGGTATGCCAAACTCTTACCACAAGGAGACGTCCCTACACTACTAAAACCCCCCGAACAATCCTTTGATCCGCCGTTGGCGGGGACCGCATAAGCAATCCGGCCCGTCCAAAATAAATCCAAATTAAACAAGAACCGAGCTTGTATCTCTATCCATGTTTGAATTTTAAGCAAACATGTAAATGGTATGTATTTCTTATATGTATTTCTTATATATATATTTTTTTATTGTTTCAGGCGCAGGACCTGGTATTCAACGAGAACGTACTCCTACAGACATTAGGGTTCGATGTCGCGATCGACCACCCGCACACTCACGTTGTTCGGACGTGTCACCTTGTCAAAGGTGAGACAAGCGTCCTAACATTGTGTCGAGTCCGCTGATGTCGCCACCCGTCGGTTTACGGCGATCCGCGTCTGTTTACGGCGGTACGCGGTGGTTTACGGCGCCATGCGACCGTTTACGGCGGTACGCGCGTATTTGTTGTTTGCGTTTGGACACGTTTGGTGTTATTTTATGCGGTTGCTGATGCGGTACGGTTTGTTTTTGGACCTGATGTGATATTATGTCGGTTTATTGTTTAATTTCTGTTAATATGAAAATATGTTTTGAAAAATTTGTCGTAAAATACTTATTGAGTTTTGTTAAATTTTGGCGTAATATCTTTTCAAATTATTAGAAAGAAAAAATCGTGAGATTTCCGTTCTTTGTTGGTTCAATGTAATCCAAACACCAAAAATATGTAAAATAAAAATGAATAAAGATATTTCAGGAAAATAAAAATATTTATTATTATTAATTTACCCCCTTTGTTTTTAAATATTTATTAGTTTTTACCTAACACTACATTACATCATGAGGATAAACAATTTAAATACTGTTCTTTCCGCATGCAATTATCATAATAATACATTATTTGAGTCATTATTATTATTAAATAAAATGTCTAAGCTATATTAAGTTAATTATACAACTAGTACACAGACTGACACGACGTACATATAATAATTATAATAAAATGCCTTATCAATTAAAATTAATTCGTATAAAATCATATCAAAAATACATGACAACCACAAAGTATGGAAACCACGCATTCCTTTAAAATTCAGGACAAAAGGGAACCAATACCGTTGGCCGCTACAAACTGTCATTAGCAAACAAAATCAAAAAGACCGCTCAACAGGCAATGTATACAAATTCCACATATGAAAATATCACACAGGTATGTCAAAGAACTATGGAATTAGTATTATGTGTGTCCCTATCATGTCCATACACTCACATGGTCACCCTATTTCATTTTGTCCCGCACTTTTAGTTCCAAATATTTTCCATCGATTTTGTAAACATTTCTTTGGGCGCAAGTCAATTACTTGAAAATGTCATGATTTGTTATTCTTGATTTTTGATAGTTTTTAGTGCTCTAATAGAGATAACAAAAACAAGATTCGATTCTTGTAACCTTGGGTAAATACTTGTATTCTGGCTGTAGTCTAAAATTCATCTCAATTTTTTAATTTAATTGCCTATAAATGCGGCTCTTTGGACTTTTATTTGCACTGCCGACGTGAACCCACTCATAACAAGCATTTTAGCTAAGCACGAGGGGTTAACAAGTAAACTCTGCTACTTATCTACTAAAAATCAAAAATAAAACAGGTATAGTTAACTTATATATATAAATATATTTATTATATTAATACGTGACACTCTCAAGTAATTACTTCGACTGAGACTTGTTTATTATAAGTACTAGGTTGTAATGCTATGCTTTGATTGTTTTTTGTTTTGTAGTATCGTTACAAAAGAAACGAAAATTTTATCAAGGCGAGATGTTATTTTGTTAAGAAATTATTAGTGACACACTCGTCTTTGGATGGTTTAATGTTGAAGTGTAATATGACATACAAATCAGTAATACATCGCTGATTTAATGTGATAGTGACTCAACCCCAATTTTTAAACATTACGATTTATTTACATGATATTACAGATCAATTGACAACCTCCGTAGCGTAGCGGTATTTGGCTCGCTTTAAATCTATGAGGTCGTGGGTTCGATCCCCACGCCGGAGACGAAATCTTTGTGTAAATTCTAAGATTTGTTTCCGGGTCTGATTGGTTGAGGGACTACCCCCGTGCCTCGGAAAGCACGTTAAACCGTTGCGCGTTGGTCCCAATTGTTATAACATCATCTGTAACAATCGTATATCAAGGAACGGGCAGAAGCGTTTCCTTGTGTGGTATAACATAATACTGCGGTCAACCCACCTGGCAAGCGTGGTTACTATGGCAAATACCTTCGCATGGGAGGAGGCCCATGTTCAGCAGTGGACGTCATACGGGCTGATGATGATGACGACAAATCAAGTTCTGGTGAATCATAACCTTATTTTGTGTCACTATCACATAAAAGCAGCTAAACGTTAAAAGGGCTTAAAATGTAGACTGTTTTCTAATATATTTAATTAAATTCGACCGTTAAAAGCTTCAGTAATAATATTAGTAACTAGCTCCCCGCGCGGTTTTATCCGCGTAGCTTCCGTAGCCTTGGGAACTTTATAATCAAATATAGCTTATGTTACTACTGGATAACTTAGCTTTAGAATGGTGAAAGAATTTTTGAAATCGGTCCAGTAGTTTCGTAGCTTATTCAATGCAAAGCAACAATCAAATGTTTCCTCCTTATTATATTGGTAGGTATCGAAAAGATTTGGAAAACATAAATTATCAATGTTAGGCGGATGCTATATTAGAGCTCAGAGGCATAAGGTCGGATGTGCATACGTCAGAAACATTCGTCGTATGTGCCTTTATCGTTAACTGGCACTTACTACCAAATGCTTCTGAAGTATAATATACATCCTTCTGCCCGGCTAGCATAGGCAGCGCGACTCGAGTCTACTCTACGGAGGCCGACCAATCACATTGCAGAAACGCACTGTCACGTGACACTTTCTCTGCAATGTGATTGGTCGGCTTACGTAGAGTAGACTCGAGTCGCGCTGCCTATGCTAGCCGGGTTGAGGTCTAGATATTCTAAATTTGAATTTAAGAATAACGTGGAACATATTTAACGGTACATTTGAACAAACATGGGAAGTATATTAGGATCTAACGCACCATTTATTAAACCATAAGTTTATTAGTTAAGACGCAACGTACGCACTTCAGGTATTTAACGGAGATATTGTCGGAAAGTGGCATTTCTTATCTGATATATTTACAGATTATTTATTTTGCGAAAGTAAGTGGCAATAACAGACCTATGTTAAATCATTAGGTCAAAAACATAAAAAAAGCCTAACAAAATGTATGGAGCCTTACAGTCGACAACAAAATGAAATTTAACTTTATTAATTTAAAAATAGGCATTTTAGATATACGGAATCCTTTCATGTGCGACCGACACGCTCTTGGCCGGTTTGTTTATGTACAATAATTCAGAGAAGTGTGAATATCTGTAATCGAAATTTTAATACTTTTATCATTGTAATAAAATTTCTTGGCCTACTGATGCTATTTACTTTTAAGGCTTATTAACAATAGACCCTTTGTTGATTTTTATATTCGTAAAATAAACAATTATTTTAGTATAACAGTTAAAAATGCCTTATACTTAAACTGACTTAAAGTGCGAACGTTGCGCATTAAGCTAACATATATTTTCGCATTCACGCACAAATCTAAGGTTGCCCTCTACACTGTTGTTTGAATTCCCCTTACTTTAGTAGCTTCATAATAGGCCTGAAGAAAAAAAAATCTATTTAGTCCATCAGTTAGAGATTACAAAAAATATTTCACGTCACTTTTAGATACAATTTTACCTAGTAGTGACGCCACAAGCCCCCTCTCCTGAACTTTACAGTTTGTTGTTGCTCTGTATCTTTGTAAATTTTTATTGATTTGATTATTAAAAAAATACGTGTCCAATATTTTTTTGTAATCTAACTGACGGACTAAAAATTGATTTTTTTTTCTTCACGCCTATTCGATATAGCTTATAGCCTTCCTTGATTAATCATCACCGATCTATATACATTCTATCTGTCATTGTTCCTTTCCACCCTAAAATCGACTTAAAGCATAAAGCCTAAAGGTATTTTTTTATCATTTGTGTTGTTGTCTATTCCAGCGCCAAAGGACTTAGCACAGACGTCTTATTTTATGGCGTCGAACAGTCTACATTTAACAACAATGTGTCTACAATACAGACCTACGGTGGTCGCCTGCTTTTGTATACATTTAGCGTCGAAATGGAGCAATTGGGCGGTAAGTGGTTAATTTATTTTCATTTAATTATATTAGCACTACAAGGCTTAGGGTTGCCACTTCCAAAATTTGGCCACCAGGACAAGACGCGGAAAAACCAGGGTTTTAGAGGCCAGAACCCGGACATTTAAGAATTGTTAAGTCTTAATCGCTATTCCTTATATTAATATTATGTACCCAGATACCCCAGTCGAACGAGGGTCGCCACTGGTTCTCGTACGTCGATCGGTCGGTCACCATGGACCTTCTCGAACGATTGACTGCCGAGTTCCTATTGATCTTCGAGAAGTGCCCCTCGAGGTTGAAACGCAAGATGATGAATGTCAAAGCGGGTAAGTCATAACTTTGTGTAATATCTCTATCTTTGGAGCTCATAATCCGATGCCCTCGTAGAACCGAAGTCCGATTGGCCCGCGAACTGTAAAGTAGAGCGACAGTTGCACAAAACTCCCCTAAAATACTAAAAGTCATAATCCCTCAATCTCATCGCCAGCGACCGCCCTGAGCCGAGGTCCAAGCCCCACAGGGGTCGCCCTCTTGCGCAGGTTGCTTAGTTTGTAGTTTTTAAACCATTTACTAAGGCTGGAGCTCAGCTCGCCTTTATGCCCAGTGAAGTAGCATAAGCCTCGTGGCCTACTTACGTATGTCCATCCGGAAAAAAAACTGTCCCACTACTGGGCAAAGGCCATCAACAAATAAGTTACAGATAAATTAATTAGCAATATTATAGACAATCTTGGTTGGGGTACGGTATTTTAGAGGGGTATTTTATTTTCCACATACACTCGAATATCTGAATTTTAGTTATCTTTCAGAATTGAAGCTGTATTTTTTTTAATCTTATTGTATTTTTCCAACAGATGGCAGTTCGCCGCATTCCTTAGCCGCTTCGGGGTCGGGGGTCGCCAACTCGCCCTTCGACAAGAAACACCCACCGGCCTGTGTTGACGAAATAGACAAATCATTTGATAAAGGTGAGATTCTACATGCTTATGGTATTCTCAACTGCCGTAGTAGCGGTATTTGGCTCGCTTTAAATTTTGGAGCTCGTGGGTTCGATCCCCACGCCGGACAAGAAATCTTTGTGTAAATTCTAAGATTTCTTTCCGGGTCTGGATGGTTGAGGGATTACTCTCCGTGCCTCGGTAAGCACGTTAAGCCATGGTCCCGATTGTTATAACAAACAATCTTACAACCAGGGACTAGGCAGTGTTCCCTTGTGTGTTACAACACAATACTGCGGTCACCAACCCAAGTGTCAAGTCTATGACAAGTCTATGAAGTTCTGTCAAGAGTGAAGACTATGACAAAAACCCTCTCGGGAGACGGCCCATGTTCAGCAGTGGACGTTGTACGGGCTTGATGAGAATGATCGTAATTTAGCTTTTATATCTATATAAATAAAAATATAGAAGTGTTAGTTTGTAATGGAAAAATAAAAGGTTTTTGTCAAATGCAAATGAATCTAGGTATAAAGCTGAAGTGCTTGTTTGTGTGTGCTAAGCTCAGGAGTTGCTGTTCCGATTTGAAAAATTCTTTCTGCGTTAAATAGCTCATTTATCGAGAATTTAATTATAAATTCCTTTGGGAACGGCCGTTACGCGGGTGAAATCGCATGCAGGAAGCCAGTCTTTTAGAGACTTGCCGTTCGTTCGTACAACCTAGATATCGTGTATTGTAAGGCACTAAAGATTATTTTGTGAGATTTAACTTTATCTGCTTTTTAAGTCAGGATTTTTTTATATCTATAGAAAATTTCATTCATTAAGTGTACGAAAAGATATGTTCAGTGACATCAATGAATGTTCGTTTAGAATACGAGCGCGAGAGTCGCCGGCGGCCGGTGCCGGGCGGCTACGTGCCCGCCGCGCCCGCCGCGCCCGCGCCCATGAAGATCGACTACCAGCTCTACAAGGAGAAGCGCGAGCGAGAGGAGCGCGAGCGGCGCGCGCAGCCCGCCCGCGCGCCCGCCCCGCGCCCCGCGCCCCGCGCCGCGCCGCACCACAAGCCGCACCACGCCTGGCCCCCGCACAAGCAGCCGCACCACTCCAAGCCGCACGAGCACCGCGCCCACCGGGCCCCGCCCGAGCCCAGGGACCCCGCCCGCGACCCCGCCCGCGACCCGCCCAGGGACCCCGCCCGCGACCCCGCCCGCGACCCCACCCGCGACCCTGCCAGGGATCCCGCTCGCGAAACGACTCGTGAACCTGCGCGTGATCCTACCCGTGACCCTACCCGTGACCCTACTCGTGACCCTACTCGCGATTCAACTCGCGATCCGACCCGAGATCCCACTAGAGAAACCAACCGTGACCCCTCCCGAGAACAACCCCGGGAACCGAACCCACCCAGAACCCGTCCATCCTCCCTATTCTCCCCAGAAAATCCGACCACCCCGACGGCGGCGGCGGCCGCGGCCCCCAGACGACCTCCGCAGCCGCAACCTCCCCCTCAACAGCCTCAGCCCCCTCCCCAACCCCAACACAGACCCAGAGAAGTTCCCAAAGAGGTTAGACCTCAACAGAATCAAGTTCCTCCCCAAATACCTCAACCGCAACCGGTACACACCTTAACGGTTGTGCCTGAAACTCAAAGAAATCAAACTGTGAGTCCACATAAAAAGAGGCCCGATCCCACCGCCGCTATCAGGGAAATGCAACCCCCTGCCATCCTCTCACCCTTCTCGTCCCCCCCTAGTAAAGAACAACCCAAACCCCGCCAAAGACTTCAATCCAATTCTTCCGAACCGGAATTGATTCCTGTGGTGAAAAAACTGGAGGAGACCGCGGGGTACGAGAATGTTATCAGAGATTCTCAAAGGGGTTCGTCGATAAAGGCGAAACCCCCGGAAAGGAAGCCGGAACAGCCGGGTAGGCCGGTCAACGGCATAGAAACGGATCCTACTTTAGTATCAAACTTGCTGAAAGAGAGTTTAGCGAAGCCGGCCCCTATAACCGTGGCTACTGAACGAAAATCCCCTGAAATTAAGAAGGAAGTCAGCATAGAACCCCCCGCCCCCATAGTCAATACCCAACCAGAACCCCAACAAATTATAGAAGAATTACCCGAACATAGCAAACATAGTAAAAAAGAAAAGAAAAAGAAGGACAAACACAAACACAAAGATAGAGACAAAAATAAAGAGGAGAGGAAGAAACATAAAAAAGATAAAGACAAGAAGAAAGATAGTCCCCCTCCCCAACCGCAAGAACAACCCTTGGCCCAGCAAGATGGGACCTTAAAGATAACTATACCTAAAGAAAAGTTATCTACCAGTCCCGGGCTAAAGATAAAGATACCGAAAGAGAGGTTAGCGGCGCCGCCCCCCCCTCCCCAATCGAGTTTGAAAATCAAGATATCCAGAGACGTTTTAGACGCCTCAAGAAAACGGCCACCGACCGAAAACTCCGGACCTCCGCCGAAAATAGCAAGACACAACGGGACTCCACACAAGGTAGGGAATTGGCCTATACCACCCCCCTTTAGGCAACACCGACCCCCCCACAGACATCCCTTGCCTTACTATATGGTGCAACCCCCGCCGCCTTTGTATTACGGCATGCCCAATATGCCCAATAATATGCCCATGAATAACATGGGCATGGATGGTTATTATTATGGTATGGACTATATGTACCAGCAACCGCAACCGCAGCCGCAACCGCCGCCGCAGCCCCGACAACCGCCGCCCCTGCCCGCCATGCCGCCGCCCCCCGTGCCGCCCCCTCCGCCGGAATAGAACCATATGTTTATCTATAGATATATACTCAGAAGTGTGAGGTCGGATGTGCCATTATACGTCAGAAACATTCGTCGTATGTGCCTTTATAGTAAACTCACTTACGACCAAATGCTTCTGAAGATAATAGATCACCCGTCCTTATTTTTCTGAGGTCTTATTATACTCACGTAATAATTCTTTAGTTATTGTATTGATAACAATTTTACACTATTTTATTTATTGAAGTCTTGTTTGACTCACGTGTAATATGTATGCATTATAGCGGTTTCTCGCGCGCGGTTATGAGCAAGCTATGAGCGCCTCTGTGCCGCCTATATGTTAATTTAGCTAATTTTCAGCCAAATCCGTCCGCAGTTTTTGCGTGAAAGAGTAACATACTCATAAGATTTCACGTTTATAATATTATTAAGGATTGTTTATAGGTTATAATTATTATCTTTCTATAAATAATTGATATATCAATTCGTAAACAATCAAAATCTTAACTATGATTTTTTTTTTAACTTTTCCGATTATCAGGCAATACCACATTTTCTAGAGGTTTCCTAGATATTTACTTTTAATTCCTAACAAATATTACTAACGCGATACTTGTGAGTATGGATGGATGGATGTATGTTACTCTACACGCAAAAACTACAGAATGGATTTGGCTGAAAGTTTGCACCCGGATAGTTAATAAGCTAGATTTTTTATAAATGTCTTAGTGGTCAATACATTATCTAAGGAATTTATTGATGTGATAAAGACTTTATTATATACTCTAAATTATTTACCTACAATTATATATTACTATTATGTAATATAATGTTATGTCACTATAATTGATATTTTTTTATCTTATATTTATATCTAGACCCTCAGAAGCATATGGACGGATTTACTGTTGTACTTCAGAAGATTTGGTCGTAAGTGCCAGTTAACGATAAAGGCACATACGACGAATGTTTCTGACGTATCATGGCACATCCGATCTTATGCTTCTGAGCTCCAGAATTAAATTGTTACATGACGTATCCTTGATCAATGCGATTGCAAATATAAACTTCTATATATTTGATTCTTCTACGATTTCTATTAGCTACTATTTGAGATAATATATCTTAATTGGAAACTGCATAAAAACACTACATGTAATTACAGATATATGCCTGAACAAATTTAAACAATTCATAAGGTTCTATTCGTTTAGGCCATAGACAAAAGCGTATCTTTGGCGCCATTTGTTTGTTTACTTTTTTTAAAAGTTGTGATTGGTTATTAAACTACCATAGATAAAGATTTGTTTCTCATAGCAAATACAAAAAAGTGATATTTGCTGTTATTTGCCCGTAACCATATCTAAACCAATGATAATCATAAGATTGACTCATGATATTCTTAATGAAATACTTTGAACATTTTTTTCAATCATCAGGTATAAAATTAGCAGTGGAATAAATTTTAATTTTTATAGAATGTCCTTACAAAGTATGTCCAATTTAAAATTTATTTCATAGTTTTTTTGTTTGTCGGGGGATTAAAATGTTCTAAGTGTGTGTAGTGTTATTCATATTTCTAATGCTCAGATGGATAAGGTCATATGTATCATTATACGTCAGAAACATTCGTCGTTTGTGCCTTTATCGTAAACTGGCACTTACGACCAAATGCTTCTGAAGATAAGAGTACATCCGTCGTTATGCTTCTGAGGTCTAGGTTTCTATCAACTTTTTCTATCAATCGCTCTTTCTTATAATGCTATTGCTAAACGCATTGATCAAGTGTCAAAACGATTGATAATAGTTTCTCTTTGACACACCTGAACTTATTCGTTGTTTGCATCTCTTTCTACGGTCTTTATATGATATCTTATTTCTTTATTTTGGAAATTTAAATTGATTTTTGTAATAGGTTTCAGTTTTATACCTCTTCATCTATTGCCGTATTTAGTTTAAACATAGAAAATGTAACAATGAGAAATAAATACAGACATTTTCAAAGTGCTTTGGTATAAAGAAGTGAAATTCCTATTGGATTCTCCATTTGGTTTTATCATAGTCGATACGATTTCGTGTTTATAAGAATTTTAACCAATGAAACTGATTATTTTTTTAACTAAAAATTTATATTTTTTTTAAAGATTACTAGCAAAGTTTTGCAGTCTACTAGTATTCTTGTAAACCCCTCATGCTAAGCTAAAATGCTTGTGTCACGAGTGAGTTCACGTCGGTAGTGCAATGAGTGGGGTTCGAACCGGCGAACTCAAGACCACAAGTCCAATTAATAAAAACAATTAGTAATTGTACTTTAATGTTTATAAAATTAAATACGATAATTTAATCAAAAATCAATAGAAAGAGAAGCAATATATGAATTAGTTCAGTTGTTGTTTAAAAAAATGGCGGCTGTGCTCCACCTCTGGTACAATCAATAAAAACGAATATATTGATTATTCTTATCATAGTCAATTTCATATAAGAATAGTATATTGACAGGTATGATTGTCATAGAAAATTGATCTTTATTCAATCGCGTTAAGTTTTATTATACTTTTGTCTGTGAACTTTCAAATTTAATTTATTATGACGCTATCATTCTAATATTTCTACGTGATATTGACTATAGTAGATCATTATATAACAAAATATAGTATTATCATGATATAACTTTACAATATATTTGCTGTTAGTTTAGTGTTTTATGGTTTGCCGGAACCGCTGTACCACGCCTTAGGAAAGCGCGGGGTGAGACGGGGGGGAGTATCGGACGCTCCCTTCCGTCAGTCGATCGATAGTATATGAACTCACGCTCTGCGTTCTCCGGCCCCCGCCTCGTCGCACCTTCCTAAGCCGCGATACAAAGGTTTCGCTCAAACATTAATTGACTTAATTACACTTTGGTTTCTGATTATTGAGTTGCAAATGACGTCATTTTTATTTTAAAGAAGTCTTTGTCTTCTAACGAGATAAAATATACCGTAGACGTTTTTAAATCTACGTATTTGAGATAATAGTGTGTAAAAAAAATCTAGAATATCTTATATAAAGAAAAAAAATGGTGTCATTCAAAGTAATAATGTGGCGGATTTAATTGAAACCAAAACTTAATAAATATACTATGTAACAAAAGTAGCTGTCATTTTTTAACAACATTTGTTCTTAAAATTATTATCAATCAAACTTACATGATAAATAAAACAAATGATGATAAACAAAAACAACTACAGTTATAATAGTCACAGCTAATTTCGTTGTAGTATACTTATACATATATCACATAATACAGGAATTTATATTCGATATAATATTAAATAGTAGTTTTTATTACTACATATTTTCTAAATGTCTTAATACTTATGTACAAATTTTAAGGTAACCGCGTTTAAAAAGCCAAATTATACGTGTGTTTAATATTGACTGTAATAGTTGTTGAAGTTATTTAGGGACATACAGTATAATTATTTATCATTTTTATTATTAGTATAACTATGTGAAAAAATAATGAGAAATAATTATGCATCTTCATCACAAAAGTAAATTTAAAACCCTAAATACATTTAGCAACTGTTATTTATAAATATATTTACTATGTTATGTAGCTTTTGCTATATATAAAGTGTCGCTTGTCAGCTATATATTCCTGATATAAAAAATATATTTACAACATATATAACTTTGTAAAGTTAAATATCAAAAGTGGCAAAAGATTTTTGTGAAATGACAATGTTACGCTATTTTGATAAATAACATTTCCACTAGAGATGGGCCGACTAGCCGCCGACTATTCGGCAAAATATGCCGATTATGATCGGCGCATAACAAATAAAATAAAACAAATAATTTTTACTTGTTTTATAATTTCTAAACATTACTTAGAGTAACTACTCTAAGAAATGTTGTATTTTGTAAAGACTGTAACTTTAGATAACTATCTAAAGTTACAGTCTTTACAACATAGGAACGTACTAATCAGTCAGTAATTAAGCTCAGCGGCCGCGCAATGAAAACGAAAAAGCCCGAACACCTCTGACAAGTAGGTATATAGCCGGCTCATCGGCAATGGCGATCATTCTATGATCGCCATTGCCGATTAGCCGGCTAGTCGGTTAGTCGGCAAATACTATAGTCGGCCCATCGATAATTTCCACTTAACCTCTTGTAAATAATATAATAAATGTTGTGTTTTAAACATAAAATATTTACATAAATAACTTTAAAATATATATACATCACTACATAAATGTTAAGCTTATATTATGTGTATGTGATATTTTGTCTAGTAGATTAGATTTAAAAAATTTGCAGTTATCTTTGATATACTAAAAATTTATTTAAAAAATAGTTTGTTTTTATGGCATTCCAAAATTTATGTTTTTTGTTCTTCCAATGTTAGAGTTTCATATACAGAATTTACTAGATATATAAATATTAAATTATTAATTTGACATTTATATAATATAATAGAAGATGCTTTTAAAAAGTAAGTATATATACCTTTTAAAAGCTTCGTATTGATTATGTTAGTAAAGATATTTTTGTGACAATCTCGAAGTACGTGGGTTCGATTTCCACGCCGGACAAGAAATTGTTGTGTTAATTCTAAGATTTCTTTCCGGGTGTGGTTGGTTGAGGGTCTACCCTCCGTGCATCGGAAAAGTACGTTAAGCCGTGGGTCCTGATTAACATCATCTATAACGATCGTATATCAGGAAACTGGTACGTGTTGCAATATTATACTGCTGCCACCATCCCGCCTGCCAAGCGTGGTGTCTATTAAAAATACCTTCTATCGGGAGGCCCATGTTCAGCAGTGGACGTTGTTTGGGATGATGATTATGATAATGAAAAAAAAAAACATACTATTTAAAAAAAAAAATCTTTACTAACATACATATTCATTAGACACGATATTATTTGCTGTTAAACGGCATATATTTTAAAGTTTCTTATATTTAATAATAAGACAAATGTTGTTATATATATACACCTCAGAAGCATATGGTCGTAAGAGCCAGTTTACTAGAAAGGCACATACGATGAAATTTTCTGACGTATAATGGCACATCCGACTTTATGCTTTTGAGCTCTATATATCAACAATTTTTCATTATTTCTGAACATTACCAATTCAGCTTTAATTTTAGCTAATTACTTTAGTTATTCTTTAGCGAAATATATTGTTATATATTTACTATATTATTTTAAAGTATAAGTTTTGAATTTATTGTAAATATAACGAAAAAAAACGCTTGCTCAAAAATGAACAAAAATAGAAAAAAAAGTTAAAACAGGGTTCTATTTTAAATGTTCCTTAATACATAAGCTTTTAAGTATATTATGTAATATGATTTTGTTAGTATTATAAATACTAATTTGTCTATATATCTGGGAATTTCTATGGTTGTTTTAGTAGTAAAATCTATGTATAGCGCGTTGAAATTTCGTTTGACGTCTCTTCCAGGTACAATTTTACCTAGTAGTAACGTCACAAGCCCCTCTCCTGAACTTTATAGTTTGTTGTTGCTCTGTATCTTTGTCATTTTTTATTGATTTGATAAACAATAATATATACGTATTTTCGTAATCTACCTGACGGACTAAATATATTTTTTTAGTGTTCATAGTGCCTATTGTACCTTCAACCAAACGTCCACCGCAGAAAATTTAGTATAAATTTTTAATTTATATAAAGGTAAATCATTATACCGCTCAAAAACAACCACTGAAATTTTACTGTGTATATAAGATCTATTACCATAACTAAATATAACTCTGGATATCAGCAGCATAAGGTGGAATGTGCCAGTACACGTTGGAAACATTCTTCGTATGTGTGTTTATCGTACACTGGCACTTACAACCAAATGCTTCTAAAGTATAGTACATCCGTTCTTTTTCTTCTGAGTTCTAGTTTATAACTTTAAATTAAAATGTCTATTTATATATAACTTATTACTATTGATATATCGTATTAAGTCTATTTATAAATTATATATACATATTATATTTATATTATAATAAATGCATATAATATTCTATGTGGTAGAAAAAAGTGTAAGACTAAATTGATATAAATTATTAAAGGAAAATAAATGTTTTTTATAGTGTTATTAATTTAGAAAAATATGGTTGTTACATTTCTTGTTTTTTCCTTGTATTTTTTTATTTTAAGTTACTATTATATTTAATATTCTTTATAGTTTAGTGACAATTTTAGAGTTCTGTTAGCATTTTTTGTCCTTGACACTGCAATATGTATCGTTGCAAAGTGAAGCAAAAAAATTACGTGTGCTGCAAAATTGCCTTTTGGTTTCCGACTTAAAATGAAACCCCCATGATATCCTATGGCGAGTAAGTAAAATACTTTGACGGCACGGGCCTTATTCCAAAAGTGCATTTTTTATTTAAATATGTCTAATTTTACCTATAAAAAACATAGCTACTCAAATAAAAATGCGTATAAATTTTTGTATTTCTATTAAGTCTCAAACATAATGTCTATAATATTCCATCAAAAAAATTTTAATTTAAAAAATAACAAGTCTTTTTTATTGTTGTTGAAAAACTTGCTATCACACATGGAACTTGTCACGTGACCATACCGCTGATGGATGGTCTATTAAGTAAATAGCCTTTTCTGTGCGAGCTTCTATGCGTTCCCCCCCTATTAGGAGCAAATCGAAAAAATAATAATCCTGCCTGGTCTAGCCATTCTTGCGCCCCCCCCAGAGTCTTAGCCCTGTGCCTGGGCACCGGTGGCACCGCTCTATTTACGGCACTGTGTTGAAGTAGTTAAAGATATTTCCTAAAAGTCCTTGTAACATGTTTATGTTTATTATTGTTTATATATCAAGACCTCAGAAGCAGAAGGGAGGATGTACTTTTATACTTCATAAGCATTTAGTCGTAAGTGCGAGTTCACGATAAAGGCACAAACGACGAATGTTTCTGACGTATAAAGGCACATTCGACCTTTTCTTTTTTTTTTTTCGGACTTCACCGGACATAACTCATTCGACCTTCTGCTTCTGAACTCTTAGACATATGAATGCAGAGCTGACGTCACGATATATATTGCAGTGTGATAGATGTTTCGAGTTTATTTTATTTTTTAATTTGTAAAATATGTAAATAGTGAAACGAAGACATCTGATTAGTGGTGCCATTGCTGTTACCATTACTGTAGTTTAAAAAGTAAAAAAAAATATTTTGTTATATGTTTTCTGAAAAAAGTACTTAAGTGTTCATACAGCTTATTTTTTAATGACAAATATTTTATTTTCTGTATGTTCATTAAAAAAAAAACGTAGATTTGTAAGTTTTTTTTTTTTATATTGCCATGATTATTCGGGGCTCTGGTTTGTGTGTATGTTTAAGACAATGAATAAAAAAATGTGTAAACACATAATAATCAATAAAGTGTAAGTTACAGAGGCTAGTAAAACATTTTATTTTTATAGAAAAAAAAGATTTCCATTAATTCTAAGAATATTCATGTCACAAAATGTATGTGTTTTATCATTTAACAATATTGTCAATATGTATAGATAGTTCAACTAATCTGTATGTATATCTGTACCGGGGCTATTTGTGGTTAAACGTTATTACTCTAAAAAAATATGCATATACAAAGGCACTTATTGATTTTGTATATGCGTGCTGCCAAGACGATTGTCCCGTCACACACAAAAAATAGAGTTATATAATTAAAACCAAGCGCACGCATATGCAGATGAGTTGAACTATATGTAATACAATATTTGTTAAAAAAATCCGTCATAATTCGATATTATTGTCGAATACATTTAGTCATATAACTATATTTTTTGTTATATTACCATTAGTTAATTAAATATAACTATTACAAGCTTTTAATTAACTTGCAATGTTTGTTCAAGTTAGTATTTCCGCAATGGGATTACGTAAAAAAGCGATAGTCATTACATGCGATCAATCGAAATTCTTCATAAAATAACATTTTGCGTAGCTATAGCTATATTTGCACGTAATACCGTTTTGCGATTGATCGCTAACTAGCTGCTCCGTAATCGCTATCGCCTTTTTAAGTAATCCCATAGCGGGTCAAACTTTGCAACTGAATTTCACAGCAGTTACCCTTAAACGTTTTAGCTGAAATTTTGTATACTCGTTTAGTTAACATTTGGATAGCTATAACGTGAATAAAAGCTTGTCTTTTTATATTAAATTATCGAATTATATATTAAACGCATTTGAGAATGAGATTACATTAGTAAATTTCATTAAATTGTAAATTAGTATATTTTATATACATAAGTTGAATCTAACGAATTTATTGTGTTTTTGTAATTATTTTATTTAATTAAAAACTACGATTTAGTAAATTGATGATATTGGCATTTTATTTTTTTTATTAATTATTTTTAAATGTCCATTACAGTATGAAAACGAATGGAATAATTTTAATTATTGTTAATTATATGAAGGCTTTGATAAGTTTTGTTTTATTATGTGTAATACATAATTTATATTTTTTTCGAAGAGATTTTAGTATTAAATTTATGTAAGATTTTTTTTTATGGACACATCAGGCATAATGTCGACCATGGTTCCGGTATTATTAAATAAATGGTCCGGTTTATTCAAAAAGTTGAATCGTCATTTCGGTTTTTTTTTTGTAAAGTTTATTGGCTTTGATTCTTGATTGATTTAAAGCTGTGCTAAATATATTTTTCATAAAGTTTATTTTTCTCGGCATTTAGTGAAGTGGTTTTATTCTATAATATTAATAAAACTATTTATTAAAGCCTTTGTTTAATATAATAATTTTGTACATGCATGTCACTGTTGCTTTAGACACCATTCATTTCTATTTATTTTCTGTTAAATTGCACTTTATTTAACACTTGTTATTTAGCTGTTATGTTTATTTTTTTTAATTTAAGTCTGATTTTTGCTTTCCTTTTTTGTATTTTACAGATTTTTAATTATTTTTTTATATTTTTATCTACATGTTTTCGATGTTTTTAGTAAAATATGGTCGTATTTTGTGAATATATAGATTTTCTATTCGTGATTTGTTGTTGTTGAATGTTTTTCTATAGCCTAGGCAGATGTGGGAACCACATTGCCTTGTGGCTAAGAAAACATATTTTTGGACATTAATAATTTATAAAAATATGGCGAAATAAGTTGTATAAGTATATTACATATATTTGTTTATTTACATTTTATATTCTTGGTAATTTATATCTGGTGTAGATAATATCATAATTCAATTTACTTTTATAATTTTAACATGTCGGAGAAGATTCGGTTGAAAGTTATGTCATTTAATTTACTTTTTTTTTAAGTAAATTTTATGATCAATTTTCGAGTTTGATCGAACTATCGAATCTAATATTCAAACACAAAATGTAACTTTTATGTCCATTCTTAAAAGTTTATTAATCAACGCTTGTTTAAGCATAATATATTGTTGATATTTTAATATAAATATTGTTATGAATAACTTATTTCGTTATAATTCTAAGTGTCCATATCCATTGATGTTTAAATATAAATGTAACAGCTAAATAATGCTAGAGCTCAGAGGCATAAGGTCGGATGTGCCATTATACGTCAGAAACATTCGTCGTATGTGCCGTTATAGTAAACTGGCACTTACGACCGAATGATTCTGAAGTATAATATACATCCAACGTTATGCTTTTAAGGTCTAGCTTGGCTTGCGCGCAGCTGTGTATATCGTGTTCAAGGGGCTCGCTCTTTCAAATCCTATACTACTTTGAAAGGGTCTGGGTTGCAACGCACATTGGTGGGGTTTCCCTCGCTTTTTAATACCCTGGTGGCGGGACGCGTACACCCATAATTATGTACGAATGTAATTCGACCTAATTGTAGGTGTATTATGCAATAAACACAGCAATGGAACTTTTTTAAATTTTTCTTTTTTGTCACACTGTCCCAATTTATGACCGGCTTTTGAAATTAGATCTGAATCTTTCATACATTTATTTTGTTTTTTTTTTGTGGGACAGTATGCGGATATTTTCGGATTTTAGACTTTATGCAAAATATCGAAAGTGTTTTTATTTGGAGTTAAAATATAATTTGTTGATAGTTATAGTAATTTATCTGATACGTATTAACATTTCTAATGAATGAAATTCTTGTATAAAGTAATTATAAAACATAAAAAGATTGTTAAATCATTTTTTTTTGCCTTGAAAGCACTTGGCTTTATTGAATTTGTTTTAATAACTATTTGATTTTAATAACTTTGCTGTTGAATATAAAGTCCATTACTTTATAAGACATAGAGATAGTTACTTTTGTGGGTTTAAGATATTAAGATAGATTTATTGCCTATATAGTCGGGCCTATGACGATTGTTCCCCACTTTTGAAGAAAACAAATCAATACCAGTTGTGTGGGGCAAACAAAACATACATTTTAGTAGTAAACAATATTAATAAGAGAAGAATCTCACTTTCGATATTTTACATGTTACGGGGCAAATAAAACATTTCACTTTCGATATTATTTAAATGTAAGGGACAAAAAACTTCACTATCGATATTTTACATGTTACGGGGCAAATATGTCAATTTTGCTAGTATCCTATATCAGGTCCCATTGCTGTGTGTAACCCTCGAAGCCCTAGGAACGACGACACACGGCTGTGCGCTCAACAAGTCGTACGGTTTGCAGGTCGAGCCGACATTTGGGAACGGTCACGGGGGCAAGTGATGTCCCTCCACCTTCGTGTGTCGACGTTCCTTCACCAACAATCGGACCTCAATAGTGTAGTGTACGAGTAACCATTTTTTTTATTCACTGTTCAAATGTTTTGCTGTGGAAATGTGAACCATAAAATTTAGACGGTAAGAACTAATACACTATAATATGTTTAATTAATTTGTTTTTGGTATGATATTGCACTGTCTTTGCAGTTTGATAATGAGTTAACTCAAAATTGTAATTTAGTCATATTCGATTAAAATATTTTCTCGGATTGATTAAATTGCACTATCGATCTGACAGTAATAATGTATATACGTTGATGCATTCACTTTGTCACTACTTGTATTGATATATGACACAAGTGCAAAAAAGATGGTTCATATTTTCATAGTGAAACTTAAAATAACATTATTTTTTCTGTCTCTACTTTTCAAGGACGATTTTGGCTTTTAAGTCGTGTGTAGTTCACAAAAACTAATGAAAATTAAATATTCCATTACCACACTCGCATAAAAACGTTTAAATAATAAAATAAATATCACGAAAATATGTAAAATATCATTAAATTAAATGTGCACTTTCTATAAAATTGTAAATAAATTATGCGTTTGTGGTAACGTGCGGTGACAGACTTGGATTAGTTGAAATCGTTCTAAACCAAGGCGGATTAGGTGCGGGGTCTAGTTGTAGCTACTAATAAACCGGCCCTTGACGCCGTTGCCCCACCTTGCTAAATGGGACTAGGAAATCATGTCAGTATCGCATTTTACACTTTATCTATCTTAGTATACAGCTCAAATTAAATAGTTTTATATTTGTGTGGATTTTGTACGTTTCGTTTGTACTGAAAGAGAGAGAGAGAGAATGTTAAGACGGTCAATAAATAGTTAATAATTAATTAGAATAAGCAATTCTTGATTATGCAAAGAAATATTGTTTTATAATAAACATTGATATTATTAAATAACACTATTTTGTAATCGATTCGATTTGTAAAGTATCGATACTGACACGTATTTCCATATCGAGTCAAAAAGAAACCGGAAGTGGGTAAACTAAAAAAAAATACGCAAAATAAAACTTGACAAAAATGGCTACGCATCCGGTTTTTTTTGTCGACAGTGACTGTTGTTTGTAATATGGTGAGATTTTTTTAAAGATAATAATTTATATGTAAGTGTATATTTTTAGGTATTAGGGCCTGTCTGGATTACTAAAGTATTTTTTTTTGTTCTATTTCTGGCTGGCCCACAGCTTGTTGTACGTTTCGATAGCAGTGATGTTGAAATACTTCGTTGATATCAAATTCCTATATTAATTAAGCCATATATTGACAAAAAATAAGTCATAAAGAAATCAACTAGTTTTTATGACACAGCCGCAGTATCTCAACCCTACTGCTATCGATTTCGATTTAGTATCGATAATTTATTCTACCAATATCGATACAGTTACGATGCAAGCTTACTTTATGTATATGACGATTCTTATGAATAATTCTGATTAGGTGTATAAAAAAATTAATTAAAAAAAAAATACATAACAAAAATATGATGCTGACTTAGTGGAGTGATTGGACGGACGGGTGTATCGCAAAGAGAATATTAATTGGATTAAATTGAAAAAAAAAGCATAAACGATGTAAAAGTATCGAAACTTACTTTAAGATGTCATAAGGTAGACAATTGTGAAATATTTTTCTTTTTATTATTAAATTCTAGACCAATCAGAAGCATAAAGACGGTACTATTACACTAGAAGCATTTGGTCGTAAGTGCCAGTTCACAATAAAGGTATATACGACGATTTTTCTGACGCATAATGGCAAATCCGACGTTATGTTTCTGAGCTCTAGAATTGTAGTCTGTTCGCGTTGAGAAATTAGTGTGTCATCAGTTCAACTGTAAAAGATAGCCATATACAAATAAAACTATTAATTTTAAATCGAACTTCATTATACAGTATTTTCTATTAACATTTATTATATAATAACTCTGTTTTCCCCAGTTCCAAGTAAGGTATCAATTTCGAACTAGAAATACTAGATATTTGATTGAACACTGACTGAAATTTCTTCAGTCGATGTTCAATCAAATATTTAAATCTACTTTGATTGGTCAATTCGAACACAGCTTTCTAAATAACTTTGATCTGATTGGTCAAGGAGCGTGGCTAATTCACTGTCATTACATTCTTAACGCGAACAGACTAAACCTAGTATCATTTTGGGTTGTTGCACGGTTGCTCTAATTCGTGCAAACTTAGCTAGTAATAATGATAAAATAACAATCTTTAAGTTTATAAAATTCAACTGTGAAATCCATATATCTAGAACTCAGTAGAATAATGTCGGATGTGCCATTATACGTCAGAAACATTTGTCGTATGTGTCTTTATAGTACTGGCACTTACGACCAAATGCTTCTGATGATAATAGTACATCCGTTGTTATGCTTCTGGGGTTTAGATATATATATTAAAATGCATTTTTTGACCAACTGGTTATGAAAGTTCAAATTGTGTACAGTGTTAATAAAAAAAATGCTTTAATTTGAAGTTTATTTCGTTTTAGAATTAATTTTGATGACAGAATTGAATGTCATTTTGAAATAGGTTTAAGTTGAAAAGAGTTTCTCCCTTTTTTGTAGCAAATCTAATAGTAATTATAAAAGAATTGTAGTTTTTAAATACTTAATATCTTAATAGACGCTTGAAAATCATTTCAATGTGCCCAAAGCATTATAATTTGTGCAAATAAAGAAACAATATGTATATAATGCTGTCTCCCTTACACCAATAGCGGTATCTCACTCGGCGAGGTACTGATAACAAAAAAAAAGAAGACAATATTCGATCATGTTTAATATTTAAATTACGTCATTCTTATTGTAACGGTAGCAAAATATATTGTGACTACACTTGATATTGAGTAATAGCGTCACCAAAATAATATGGGATAAAACTGCATGGTTTTACTACTAGAGGCGCCACTACTACAATACGTATGTTGCAATCTACTAGTATTCTTATTAACCCCTCGTGCTAAGCTAAAATGCTTGTGTTACGAGTGGGTTCACGTCAGTAGTGCAAAGGATCGAACTGGCGACCACAAGATCACAAGCAAGTCCGAGGCCCCTTAATTCAGTCATTCGCGCGCCGTGAACACGTTCCGTCAGTTATATGTGTGGGTACTCATACTCTTTATTCCCCGCCCCCCACCTCACCGTGTTTTCCTAAGGCGCGGTTTCAGTCGAGACTATTCATATTGTTTCTAAATATGCACACAATAGATACAAATTAATCTAGGTGTATTAAAAAAGGTGCGACCATGTCGACAACGTGTGACAACTCTATTTTTTTTAATTCTCTTAGACGTTAGCTTTTTGTTAAAAAAAAAACTTGTTACTTTTTTTTAATAAGGCTAGTTTTACTGTACATAATTATTTTGTGTTCGGTAGTTGAATAATGCTAGCCTTCGCACCTGATAAAAAAAATTGAAACAATATGGCGCCGCCGCAGAACAAATGAGTGTGTTCAGATCAGATTGGCTTTCGCGTGGGCTGTTTTGAAGTTATTTATTGTCGTTTTTTTTAATATTTAATTTGTATCAACAAAAGTTAATTTAATTTAAATATACGACATATTTAAATCGAAAAAAAGGAAGATTTTTACACTTATTTAGTACCAGTTTTTTTTATCCCCTTAGAGGGTGAATTTTGTCGTAATAGTTATCTACGTGCATTTCAGCTCAATCCGTTCGTTTGATCTGTGCGTTAATATATTAATTATATGAATTTTATATTAAAAAACGTCAATAAATACTGTCGTGTGCAATTAAGCTATGCTCGAGAGAAAAAAAGTTAAATTAAAAAAATTAATTGATATCGATCGCAATAAATAGCTAAAATTAACAAAAAAAATAATAATTATTATTGTTATTATTATTATTATAATATAAGCTTTGCAAACAAAGATATATTCAACTTACTGCCAATATTACTCCAATTACAAAGATATTTACTAAATTAGATGTTAGTGATCACATTTATTCACTGTTGGTATTTTGTATGGCGATTGTAAGGCGTGTAACGAGAATTGGTAGTCATAGACGTTGACATTTTTAATTTAGAGGGATTTGAGACGTATATGTCTTCATCAATAGCCCGTATAACTTCCACGGCTGAACACGGGCCTCCTCCCGAGGGGGGGCTTTTGCCGCAGTTACTACGCTTGGCAAGCGAATTTTGTAACTGTAGTATTATATTGTAACAGACAAGGAATCGCTGCTGCCTGTTAAGCTTGACGTGCTCTCCAAGGCACCGAGGGTGGTTCCTTAACCAAGCAGACTTCAAAAAATCGATTCATATTATTCAATAGGCAGTAGTTTTGTTGAGATTATACTATGGACTTCAAGTTAATAAACGTAGATTTTTTTTCATCTATTCTAATTAGTTGTAACTCACAGTTCATAGCTATAGCTATTAATTTAAACTATGAAAATATATTGCAGTATTTTAATGATCACAATATGGGTAAAATTTTGCACACAAATAGTGCAAACTTTTGCTTAAATATGGCATTAAAGAGTTTCCTATTGATATTGTATTCTTCCATAATTCCAATATAAATGGCAGTTTAGACTCGGATGGCTACATATTTTCGTTACACGTTCATAAATGTCTATTTATGCGCGTCACAGTATTAATACCACAGAAGGACAACTTTGATTTGTAACTTCTGTGAGATTGAGTTCATGTGCCGGTATCGCCACAGTCTGAACACGCTCTTAGACAATGTATTTATGAAGAAAAAAAGGTAATTTTTGTATAAATATTATATAAACATATTTAGCAAAGAATCGGCCAGGTTTCTTAAATAATAAAAGTTGTTTTAGTACTTTAGTGGTAACAAACAAATAGGTTTAAAAAATCACGTTAATAACATAAAATAATATATCTTATGTTTTATGGGTCACATAAATTACCTACCTGGCTTAATTGACCAGTGTCATTACGTAAAAAACGACGTTGTTTACGGAGCAGCTACCGAGCGATCAATCGAAAGATTTTACGTGTGGCGATTGATCGCCAAACGTAAAATATATATATAGTTCGTTTGTTCCTTTGTAATCGTTGTCGTCTGTTTTACGGAATCGGACATAAGAACATCAAGATTCATCATTGATATTAATTAATAGACATCTATAAAGAAATTAACAGTTTCATTAAATATCCAGAGAAGGTACTTCCATGAAAGTCCTTAAAGGCATACATTTTATTTTACAGAAATAATCGGACCAATAATATAAAGTGAGTTTTATTAAGAAATAATAGATGTTTTAACTAAAATATTCTTACACAGTTTGTTTTTTATAAGTCGAATTACGTATTCTTAGCGATCAGCAATTCGTTTGCAAAATGACAGTTGCACGTTTTCCAATGCGTTTTTTGTATGCTTCACTCATTATGTTGATAATACAGAAAATGTCATTGGACGGTGCACAGATGTCAAATGCGATAGGATAACTGGTTAATAAGCATAGGTTAAAATTAGTTTTATTTTTCACACCACTATTGTACTAAAATGACGTAATATTAAATTGTGATAAAATAATGTTTCGACTCAGGATAACGATGGTTGTAAACTTATATATATTGTTGTATTGTCTATATATACGTAAGTTGATTTTGTTGAATTAGGGATGAATCAACCCTTCAATACATCCGCATTTTGTTCAAAAGAAAACCCAAAAAAAAAGACAAAATTGAGATAAATAAAATTCGACCACCGGCAGGACTCGAACCTGCATCTTAGGTTAACTCTTTCAGTCACGCTTTTACAAAAAGATTATTTTAAGCGTTTAAATATTACTTTTAGCATCATTTACAACTAAAATAACTTAGAAAGTGGGAAAAAAAAATCTAGATATTAAGGCTTTCGAGGAATGAGGTGGTTATTAACACTAACCACCATGACTATTGATACAAACAAAATTACGATAAATTACGTTTATTATTAATTAATTATATCATTTATAATGAATTTTCTCACAGGAAAAACTAACGTAAAATCACTTTTTATGAAAATCTGCGAAACATGTTTTCCCTTTGCGTAAGCAAAGGGGCACTTTACATGTATTGCACTGCCATATAGTACGCACTGGAGATAATTTAGTGCTACATTTGCAGCATCTTCTCGAAGTGCTTCTCTCAGCTTGATGGCGACTGCATTCTAGACGGATTTCCTGAGGGACTGTAGGCTTGTAACGTTTTATGAATGCAGGTCCTGGAGAAGAGGCCGCGGAACTACGATTGCTGTTTGTTGATTCGGGCCTTTATTTGTCTCTAACATATGCTGGCGCCAGGAGACCCTGGTATACGTTTCGTCTGAATTCTTTTAGAGTCAATATGCTTAGGTCCAGGCGTGAAGAGGACTGCAGTTCTTTATAAATTAAAAAGGCATTTGATAACACAACAATCAAGGAAGTGAAAAAAAATCCTATGCCACCACTTGTGGGATTTTCTGTCAATAGCATAACTTCCTTTGAGTTGATCGAATTTGTCGACGAAATTCATATTCGCGTTGTAGTCTTTCACGGCTTCTGGACAGGACACTTCAACGCTGGTACCATCGCGCTCTCTGCGGTTAACTTTTCCAACAATCTTAGGATCATGATAGTTTGACAAAATAAATACAGATCTCTTGTCTTTCCATTTCAGCAAACTTATTTTTGTGTCACTAATCCGGTAATCATGTTCACCTCTTTGTAAATCCTTGTCTTCTTTTAGCGTGGCCAAAAACTTTCTACTTGAATTCACCGTTCCACAGGCCAAAATTTTGTCTTCTCGCAGTTTTACTTGCAAAGGGTAACTATTGTAGTAGTTGTCAAAATAAACTTAATGATTTTTATCTTTCAAGTTTTCGCAAAAATTCCTGACAACTTTACCGCCTACCTAAGTCAGTTTCAACGTTGGTACCCTGCTTGCCTGTGTAAAAATCAAAATCTAGACAATAACCTGACTGTTCACATTTCATCCATATTTTGTAACCTCGTTTTATTGTTTTTTTTGGCATGTATTGCTTCAAATGATTTCTGCCTTTAAATTTGATCATGCTTTCATCCTCTCGCTGCCTGAAGGAAAGTCTTCCAACAAGTATTCTGAGATTTCTCTATCTTTTAGCCGGCGCGACATACTGTAACATAAACGAAATAGACACTTATAGTAACATACATAAGTTTCATTTAGGTTATGACCGTAAACCCACAACAGTCACGGTGGTTAGTTTACTAACCACTATATTTTCATTGTGAATACATATCGAAAACATAAAAGTAAAAGTAGTTTTATGTAAACACGTGTAAAATAGATATATGAGAATACATTGAGCAAAAAACATTAAAGAAAAAAGCTTACTTACCCGTTCCACATATTTTTTTTATCACACACGTGAATAAATGTACGTTATCGCAATATTCATTTGAACACAAATGAACTGTCATTCATTCAACATACCTCCAAGCGGTCGAATATTAGCAAGCATGGTTCGAACTTTCATAGTAATTCAACCGATTGTCGCTAAATGGCGTGGATATTAATTTATAAATTCGGAAAGAGGTGGTTAGTGACACTAACCACCAAGACTGAAAGAGTTAAGCCCCTAATGCCTTAACCAATAACGGTGGAACCCTAGCAGTCATCGAAATTTATCGATCTCTTGTATAACCCGTCTTTAAGGGGGACGTTAGTTTTATTAATCTCAATTTTGAAACATAGTATATTCAAAACATTTAAAAATGTCTTTTTTTTTTTGTTTTTTTTTGTCTTTCCTGAAGTTCGGACGATTTGCCATCAGTATTACAGAAAAGTATCATTAAATTTCAAGGAGACGGCAATTATGAAATAGTATAAATAAGTAAATGAAATGTACATGGAAAAATGAGCTCTAGTGTCTTGCGATACAACATAATGTAGGTTGTACGAACGGCCGCCCCTAACTCACGTTAGATTTCATTTTAACCTGTAATTTCTAATGCTATTGAAAAAGTATATACATAAATTGAATGTACCCTACAATAAAGCATTTCGCTGAGGTAAGCAATGACTTAAGTCTAAAGTGTATTTTTATGTATCTTCAAAGTAGTGGCCTATGTTGAGGGAGGCCTATGTCCAGCAGTGGACGTCCTATGGCTGGAATGAAAGTATTCAAAGACATTTAGGGATTAACTACATTTATTCACGATTTTGGTTACATACAATTCCGCTTCTATCAACTCAAATGTCATCATACCTCAATCCCCCCAACACCGACCGCCTTGATCAGAGGTCCAAAGAGCGCCCTCTAGCGCAAGTTGTTTAATTTTAAACCGTTCTAACAAGACCTGAGCACTGCTCGCCTTTTTATTCAGTGAAGTAGCGAAAGTCTCGTGGCTAAATATAAAGGTCCGTCCGAAAAAATATAAAAGCCGCGTACAATTTATTAATAAAATAGTAGTAAAATGCCAAACGAGTTTTTTTAATGGACAAAGTTAGATTGATCTGAATAATTGTAGTTATCCCTTAAATTGTACTATCTACAGGCATCCTACATCAGACGTTCTACACGTTCTAGGAAGGTCAAAGAATGTCGGCAAAAAGTGGTACAGATAGTTCAACTCATCTGTGCTTTCCACCTATCTGTAAGGTATGGTTTACAGACGGCACAGATAAGTAGGGTTTATGACACAGCGCCTCACGCATGAGTTGAATTCTGATCAGAAAAATCTGTATTTTTTTTCTTTAGGACGAATGCGGGTATATTTTTGAGGGTAGTTCATCCCTTAATGGCAGAATTGGGTCGCTGCTACTTTGAATGCAGACCTAAATGACTCAGTATATCAGAAATAATGTGTTTAAGGTCTTGTAAGCATAAGGTCTATTGTGCACTAGGTCCTGATACCTCAAGCTTCGTAGAGGTCTCTTGCTGTTTCTGACTACGATATTTTAAGGTCTCTATTTTTAGTGGCGCTATCAAAATCCTATCATTGAGATTTAGTCCAGTTTTAGTTTAGTTATGGCAACATTCGATGGACCTCACGGTGTTGCCAACTCAAAAACAAATTGTAAATAAATAAATAAACCAATGATTGAAATCATTACGTTTGTTTCATTTTCTTGTTTTTAAATACCTTGAATCACTTTTTTTGTACTTGGCAGTACAATTTACCCTCAGTATTTATGTCAAAATGTGAGATGAAAATGTTAAAATAAATATAGCTGTATAATAACAATTAAAAAAGAGTAACTTTGGGAAGACAGGCCTGAAGATTGCAGACATTACAAAAAACCCACATTTACTCTTTTTGATTTCGGTCATTAGTCTCGCAGAGCAGCGATATAAAATATGTTATTTACAATCAGCAAATATGTTATTTAAAATATGTTATCTATTATGGATATTGCACTGATGAATTTATATGGCAAAATGAGTTCTACTGCCTTACACAATACAAGATAATCTAAGTTATATAATAATATAATTTACTTAGGTTAAGTAAATTATTGTGTGTATATTGGAAAGCAAGAAAATTAACATTAGCTAAGATACAGGTTCGAGTCCTATAATTAATAAATAATTCGCGCACGTCTACTTTACGCAAGCGGTGTGTCCTGTCTCATACGGTTCCATACGTTACAACTCAGCGGTACGTGCACGTCTACGCATACGCATCCGGTCTGCTCGAACTTTTATAGAGGTACCTATTTATAGTACCCTTAAGTGCTTACGACAAACGTACATAGGTACGAATTTAATACTCGAAGACTAAATACTGTAATACTACCTATTATAAGTGTTCAAATACAAAATTATTATGGCGCGGGGAATACAGAAAGAAGTAGACATTTAGTGACGTGAACTTGAGCAGAAAATTGTGAATAAGCAGAAAGGGCATACGGCGCCGTACTTCTCTGTTTCCTTCCAATAGCAAGCCGAGGTAAGAAGTAGAATTTTTATTAGTTATATAGTAGGTAATTACCTAGTCAGCCTGAAGGTATACTCCCAACGGCCACCACTAAAACAGGCACCAGTGGTGGCCGTTAGAATAACTCATTAATTATTATTGTCCCAAGGGCTATCAGTGGCGGACGTTGGGACATTAAAAATAATATTTATTTTCAGTGTTTTGTCAATGTAATTTAACTACCTATAGAAAATGTACCTATAATTTAACTAACAGGTTGCTAACAGAAAATATACATACTTACATATATCTGGTGAATTTCTAGATAATGTTAATCCAACAATTTTTGACTGATCATTTTATTCGCTTTACTACTTAATATCATTTCATTCATTATACTATTTATTTGCATATATAAACAAACAATAATCACAACAGCAGCTCTCGGAATTCAAGGGAGATAAGTAACTACGAACGATAATAAACGGTGACGAGTCGGAAGGGTGTCATTTACTTTTTCAATCCTACCTACTGTAGCGGTCCACTTTGATTTATTTTACCGAGGTAAAGAGAGACAAAGAATAAAAAATGAAGCCAATATTGGGAAGGGGCCGGCGGTGCTCCGTGGTATTGTTATTGCAGTTTACTTTAGGTACCTACTATTGCATTAGTTAGTGCACTCCCTGGTATTAGTGTGTAACCATGTCGGATTTAGCTTGTGCAAGTACCTTTTCGGGAAATACATTTTTAAATTTTTAAATTTTAAATTATATTATATTATATTACCTATGATAATAAAGGATATTTTTAAATATTTATTTGGCGTATTGATTTGTAACACGGTCCACCTACAATTCGAGCTCGATTGGTCTGACTGTAACTGCCACCAATGGCAGAAGCAGTTGACACAATAAATAATATTAATCCTAACTACCCCCAGTGGTGGCAATTTAGTGGAGGCCGTTGAGACAAATATTATTTGGAATGTGCCAACGTCCGCCACTGATGGCCGTTGGGACAAAAAATAATGCACTGATCTAATGGCCACCACTGGTGCCTGTTTTAGTAGTGGCCGTTGGAAGAGTACCAGCCTGAAGACCTGCTCACTTTTCAGGTGAAGTAGCAAAATCCTCGTCTCTAACACTCGTACACTACACAAAGATTTCTTGCCTGGCGTGGGGATCGAACCAACGACCTAATAGACTGTACGCCACTTGGTTCTACTGATAGTTATTGACTTCATAGGAAAGCTAAACGGTACACTTCTCGAGCAGTTTAGTATTTTTCCTACATCTACGTTTCAGAGTTGATACGTGTGTACACGTCACACCGTGCCGCCTGATTATTAGAGTAAAAGAATAAACAATCTTTTTTGTACTCACTAGTACACTATAGTACGTCCTTTGATGGCCTATCTCCTTTTTGGTTGGCCGCTATCATTATTATTAGATTGATTTTAATATTAGTAGCATTGAGTCACTTTTATGGTTCCCAATTAACTACCTATCTATAGTTGATAGGGGGCGCTGTTATCAAAGAGTTCTGAAAGCCTATAATTATTGTAAAAAAATTCTTGCCTTTAGCGAACCGTGTTATCAAACCAAAAGGTTTCTCAGAAGTCAATGATCAATTGCCAAACCTCATTCTACGCTGTCATATTAAATTCTGAATCTGAAACAAAACTTGATAGAATAACTTCTCGTTCATCCAATGTAGTTTTTAAATGTGGGTAGGTATATAATATTTCAATGATTTGATCATTCTTAAATTCTGCAAGTGGATGTAAAGGTCTCGCACTTGAAGTGAAATAAGGATAGGATTGACAACACACAGGCACATACAAAATAAAACAAGGTGATGAAACAGAATGGTCGCTTTATTCAGCAAGTTCCGGTTGAAATAAAGAGTCAACAGGCGTGTTGAGAAATAGCGTAACATGTAACGCTTAGTATCCGTTACAGCGGCGGTTACGGCTATTTTTACAAACATTTGACAGCGATACGCGTCGCCATATATTGTGCTAGGTCGCCGCATCAATGTATTCCGTCAATGGGTGTCTATATGATACACAGCGGGCACAATACAGAGCGAGGCCTATCGATCAGACTGAGGTACTTTTAGTTTCCACGCCTACTAAGCGCATCAAGTCTATACTAAACACATTCAAATCATCCCGTCGTTTTTACACACCGCAGCCCAACTTGCAGCCTTTTGTACAGTATATGATACTTACACACACATTATATGTATACACATAGTTTAACACCCCAACATTTTTTTTTTGTTGCGAGCTCTTTTTCTTAGCAGCCCAGTGGTATGGACTGATATGAAAAAAAATCTCACTAAATTTTTAGTTTTAGCTCTTAACGACAGTCGCGTCGAGTGGCAGCTAAAGTGACGTAACTTTACATTAAATACATCTGCACTACTGCGCAATAATTGTTTTCGTTACGACATGTGACATTTTAAGAACGGACAAAATGTATGTTTATTATTATATTTGTTACCCGAAAAAGAAACTACATTTGAACACTGAGTGAATGTGACACACCTCGCGGCACGCACACAATGCGATTATTATTTTATTATATTGTATTAATACACTTGTTATAATAAATTAACGACAATGCTGTGTGCGTGCGACGGCCGCGTCATCTATTTACAATAATGTCGCCAAATTACAAAATAAACAAAAAGGTATTATTTTTTTAATACTATCTACCTAAGTTGTGTCAACTACACATTTTTAATTCCTAATAATTTGAATGGACACTGCTAAGTCCTAATAATCTACAATTATTATACCAATTACGTTTATACATCACACGTAGTGGTGGCCATTTATACTTTTATTTATTTCATATTACAATTAAATTATTGAATCATTGAAATACTTGATTGGTAAAATTATAGGCGTAGGTATATTTAAAATGAGCTACAATATAAAATTATGTAAAAAACATTCAATTTTCATACAAATTAACATTAAAAGAAAAGTACACCGTGTATCACACATAGCCAAGCATTACTTTTCAGCCTGACAGAGTCACAAAGTGTTACTATGTTTGTTACACGATGTATAATTATTTAAAACGCCTACTATAACAGTGAAACAGAAAGTGTCAAAGTACAATTTTGCCAATCAAGCGACGCGGTACATGTTCATAGTATCAGGCGAACGAATAGAAAAATGTATCTAAAAATACGCACTAATATTATAAGTTTCAGATTCTCACTTCATTGTCATTTTTACAAAAGTTTTGTTACAAGTCACTTGTCGAACTAATGTTGTCTTCATTAACATTAATATCATTACAATCGCAATGCTCTTATGTGAACTGGGAATTATTTTGAACGCGAAAGTTTCTAAGGATTTATTTCCCAATAATATTATAAACACAAACGTTTGTATGTATATGGATTTTTATTACTCTTTCACGCAAATAAACGACTGAAGCAATTATAGTGATACTTTTCACAGACATCGTTTATATGCTAGATTAACATAAAGACTAAAACATCAAGTTAAGACCCATTGCATTAGAGTATCAGTTATACATGGATAAACGGCGTAGCTAGTGTGTCATAAGTTGGTCTTAATTCATGTAAAGTTTGGGATGTTATTGGCACACACATAGTTTCGAATCTGTATTAATACATATAAAATAACAATACATCAACAATAGAGCAGAGCGAATACAAAGCGAGTAATGAAAAAAAAACATGCCGACAACATTACCTCGACAATCCCATCGTTCGACATAACTTTAATAAGTGTGACACACAGAATGTCACACAGATCGTAGCTATATAAAGTAAAGTTGATCATTCAGTGTCACGAGTGTTAGATCATTTACTATAGTTGTATCATCATCAGGGTTTATATTACAATCATTACCCGACTTCTATATTTTACACCTCAGAAGCATAACCACGGATATACTATCACCTTCAGAAGCATTTGGTCGTAAGTGCCAGTTTACGATAAAGGCACAAACGACGAATGTATCTGACGGAGCTCTAGTACTGTCACATCCGACGTAATGCTCCTGAGCTCTTTATATGTATACTCCGTGATTATTTAATCGTTGCTAGTAATGATCAGGTCGAGTTGCCATCAGTACTACTATCGAAACGTAACATTAACAGTTTACAATAGACATTTGTAAGTTTGCGTCCAAAACTGATTCCCTCGAGGGAATGGCAATTATAAAGGCTCAAGCAGACCGGATGCGTATGCGTAGACGTGCACGTACCACTGAATTGTAACGTATGGAACCGTATGAGACAGGACACACCGCTTGTGTAACGTAGACGTGCACGTACCACTGAGTTGTAACGTATGGAACCGTATGAGACAGGACACACCGCTTGTGTAACGTAGACGTGCGCGAACGAGCTCTAGTGCCTTGTAATCCTTCTTATATGATAAACGCGAAAGTTTGTAACAATATATGGTTGTATGTTTGTTACTCTTTCACGCAAAAACTACAGAACGGATTTAGCTGTAAGGTTGCACGGGAATAGTAATCTAGCTTGATTAACATATAGGCTACATAACATTACGCTCCGACCCACTGTAGCAGAATAAAGCGAGTTAAACCGCAGGTCGCAGCTAGTACAAGATGATCTAGGTTGTACGAATGGGCGCCCCTAACTCGGGTTCCAAGTAATTTTAATATGTAATTTCTAATGCTATTGAAAAAGTATTTACATAGATCGATTGTACTACCAACAATGTATCGTTTCGCTGCGTATTAGCAACGACTAACACAACACGGTGTATGTATATAATAGATATCAGTATCATAGTATGGCAATGATGTCTTGAATACAAATTGTAACTTTGCTCGACATATATATAGCTGATACATGATAGAGTCAGGTTATGATCAGTGATCGGAGTAGGTAGAGATATTGACCGCTAAAATTGATGTTAATTGTTAGGCTGAGCACACATTGGGCTTGCGCTTTCCTCGAGTGTGTGTCACATGTGGATGACGGCGGAGGTAGTTGGTGACGGGGTCGGGACACTCGAGGTATCGTACGACCAATGTGGATTCAGACAAAGATTGTTACATCTTAAAATATTACTTTCATCCCGTTCTCTCAACGTAAGACGGAGCGAGATAAAATATGAGTACCTACTATTTTGATTATAAAGAGATGTAAGCTCAATATTACGAATGGTTGACGCTACAAACATGAAACCGTGATGATTTACAAATCTCATTGAACATTATTTAGTTAATTGTAGTTTCTTTTCAGTACATATTTATGTGTTTTTAATGCTCATATAAAAATTATCAGAGGAGTGAATTTCAAATTTGACAGCCTTTCTATTATAATTTATTCTTCTGATATTTTTATCTGAGGATTGAAAAATTATCCTTAAATGTAGTTAATCGGAAAGATTTAGATCATTAAGTTACATCGAATACTCTAAAAATGATTTAGCGAGAAGATAAAAGTAGCCGAATACATCGTGTTTACCTAATTCTTATTATTGTATGAAAATAATAAACCAAAAAGCCACCAGATGTCATTAAAAGGTAATTTTCACAGAACCAGTGACATTCATAGTTTTTTCTGTGGAGACTTCAGTTCATTAAATAAGTCAGTATAGATATCGCCTCAGTTACTCGTTTGAATGTGTTTATTTGATGTATCCTTACGCTAAATCACTTTTGCGTAACAACAGTTAAACGTTTAACACATAGATCAAGTTATATTATCATCACATCATACAACATACCTTCCACTCAGAGCCTCGTGGCTTACTTTGACAGTAGTCGAGTTTGTAGCGGCGACTAGCGTGAGTATAACGTATGCCTAGCAACCAGCAATCCGACCGAAAAGCGACTGTTGTTCGGTTGTTCAATTCTTTTGTAACTACTAGTATTCTTGTTAAACCCTTGTTGCTAAGCTAAAATGCTTGTGTTACGAGTGGGTTCACGTCGGTAGTGCAATGGGTGGGGATCGAACCGGCGACCACAAGATCACAAGTCCGACACCCCTAGCTATTGGTCTAAGGCCGCTTCAATGAGTCTTTGATACGCTCCACTCGTTATGTTGACAGTACAATAATGTCGCAGATGTCAAATTGCGATAGGATAACTGGTCAGTAAGCACAGGTACTCAGCACGTGAACAATGCAGTGTATCATTGTTATGTTCAATTCATTTAGTTATTAGCCATACCGCAACATTCTACCCGCGTTATATATGAAATCTATACCCTCAACATACCTGGAAATAGTCAATATGTATGCCGAGATGACTCTGAAGGGAAGATAATAAGACAAAAATTGATATTAAACGTGTAACATTTAATTATTTGATACAAAATGCCTATGTTTAAGGATCAATCTTTGGAAATATGTTCTAGAAACAGAGTTTTACACATCCAAAGCTTAGATTACAAAGATCTTTAAATGATACAAATACCTTTATTGAATGTTGTACTAGAGTAACTCAATTCGCTTCCACAAGCCATGAAGCCGTCAACATTTAACTATAATTATGTATTATTTTCGTATAGCAACACTATTAGAGTGTTGCCAATCACATCGAGTGTTACATCATATCCGGATTAACATTTTTTTTACAAGAAAAATATAAGTTATTTAGGCTAAGGGCCACGCAACATTGGTACATAATAATTATATTGAATATAGAACTTTTTATTAGTGATCACAATAATTATTATTAATTATTTGATATTTATGTACAAGTGTCTATGTATCTGTGAGTCGAGTTCGACGCATACTTAAATACCTATTTGTATTTTAAATTTAAACTAGGCTAGGTGAACGTTATAATATGTTAAGCGTAAAGTTTCGTTTTTCAGTTTTAATAATTTATTTAAAATGATGATGTGGTCACGAGTGGTGGAGTGACCACTCACGACCACAACACCACACCACAATCGACCACAACTCACAGATTTATACACATTTTAATGTTACACGTGACCATTCGACAGCTATTCTTCAGCTAAACAGTTCTCATATGTCCAACTGGACCTGCCAGTACACTTTTATTAAGTAAATATTTTCATTATTTTAATATACACATAACACTATATAATACAAGTAATGCGATTATTATTTTACATATTTTTTAATTATTTTTATTTCATTTTTTTATGTTTGATACACATTTAAATATACACTCGACGAAATTACGCGCGCTTTTATTTAATAAAAATGAAAAAAAACTAATGATTGATTCTTTTTGCTAAAAAACTTAGTGAGAGCGAGTCACAATGATCGATATAAATATATCGAACGGGGCAATGTGAAATATTTCCAAAAATTAATGTTATTTACTACTTAATAATGAATTTACTACTTTATAACAATTTTTACCTTGACTTTGGCGATTTTGTGAATAAAATTGATAATAAAAGTGTGATAATTATTTAGGAAGGCTGTCAATCCTGCGCTATATTCATCATACGAATAGAGAAGGAAACATTTCACTTTCAGAACGAATAAAATGAATCTTCAAATTTTAAAATTTTGGCTTCTTCATTTGAATGGAATTACGCTACCATACTTGGGGCTGCAGTTCGATCCCCGAGTCAGGTAAATTGACGTCAGGTTATTCTATCAAGAAGTGTTAAGTATATGACTACAACATTGAGATATAATGTTAGTGAAATCTACCAAAAATACAGTGACAAACATATAATTAAGTATAATGTTAAATGAAGTGAATTCTGACACGCTCTTACTAAAGTTTCCATTGTATTAACTCTATTTCACAGCCTTAAATAACTTTAGAAGCATGTACGCTAACAGGATACTTAGGGCCGTGTTTATAAACTGATCTGGTAACTGGAAACGCGCTTGAGTAGGCGACAGGTTATTGTACGAGTGAATCGCACCTAAGCATTTGGTAAGTAATGTAGGTCAACTAAAATATGCATTATTTATTATTTACAATTAATAAGTATGCATTACACACTTTGCGAAGTTAGTTGTTTTACTTCTTTCCCCGTATTATCATTTAATATAAATTATCATTATCATTATATCAATTTCGATAACTTCTATCAACTAAATGTGTAGATAATTCTTCTAAATGTTTTTGGTCCTTCGGGCCGGATATAAACCAGCAAACTATAATGCGGTCATAATGTATAGTTTCCCTCGCGGGGACTCTCGTTCCCCTGGGAACTTCATAATTAAATGGCGTATGTTGCTGCTGGCTAACGTAGCATTTTAATTATGTAAATTAAATGTGCATTTTTTTAAATCAATCCAATAGTTTCGGAGTCAATTTAATGCAAAGAAAGAATCGATTCTCTCTTTTTTAAATATTAGTATAGATGACATAACAAACAGGCATAGAGGCTGAGGCCTTACTGATACTCTAAAATTCACTGTGATCCAGAGTTTGTATGGAGAAATCGGAATATACGCGGGCGAAACCTAGTTATTACAATATGAAATGCATCTGTCGAACCGATACTCAAGAGCGTGCTCAAGTTGTGAGATGAGTTTATGAATAAGGACCTATGTTTTGAGACGCAGCTAATTACTTATAGGGACTCGAAAATTTACAGAAATTATTATTTAATTAAACAATGTCTTTTATAAAGCCATGTTTGTTACTAGTATGGGATAACGCTAAGCTGTTTGTTCACAGCTATAAGTGGCTACTACTCTCAGTACAGATACATTACGAAAACATGGTATGTGGAGCCTCTAAACTTGCAAGGGCTCTGCAAACATACTGACTATCTATATTTAGAAAAACTATGTTGTTATGTGATCAGCTGGTATTTACAACTTTAATAAATGTTCAGAATACTTGTATTTATAGAAATATTTTTATCAAGTTAAATATGGTAAGTTTCATTTATAAGTGTTATAAAAGGATTCTAGAAATATAACCCGGACCAATGAAAACGAAACTGCGGAAACATGAGTCTAGATTGTAAAGGAGCAAGCAGGGACCACTCATAGCTGTGTCTGGCTCACAATGTTCGTTCAACATCGTCAAGTATACAAGTGGTGAGAATGTATGTTCGGTTCAGTACAGGGTGGTCACGTGACGGCGTCGGGCCCGGGCGGGGCGGGCGGGGGCGGCGCGGGCGCGCGGGGCAGCACGCGCGCGTGGCGCGCCTTGAGGTGCGCGGGCGCGGCGAAGGCGATGGCCTGCACGTTGGGCGCGGCGCCCGAGAGGGACAGCTTGTGGCGCGGCAGCGGCACGCCGGCGGTCACCAGGCCGGCCACGAGGCGCGGCGCGGGCGCGCCCAGGCGCTGCTTGAGCGCCAGCTGCTGGCGCAGCGCGGGCGCGCGCACGCCGCCCAGCGCGCGCACCACGCCGCGCCCGTCCACGTGCACGTTGAGGCGGCGCTTGTCGTCCGTGACCACGTTGACGAGGTGCGTCTTGTTGGCGAGCTGTCCCTGCTTGATCTCGAACAGCTGCGCCACGGCCTGCGGCTGCGCCTTGAGCAGCGCGGGCTTGTCCAGCGCAGCCAGCGACACCACGGCCGGCAGCCCCAGCGCGCGGTGCTGCAGCAGCTGCGTGCGTGCAGACTGCGACAGGGGGTGTGCGTGCAGCACCTGCGGGCAGAGGACACTCTGCATGTACACGTATTCAGCACTTACGATGCGCTGAAGATTTTTGTTTAAAGATTTGACCGACATTTTTGTTGTTAAAAAAGAATCCTGTCCCACACCTACAGGAATTCAGTCGAACTAATCTCCAGACTTTGTTATTCGTCCTCCGTGTCTTGACAGCAGGTGGTCTCACAAGGGACATTTCTTTAATTGTGAAATTTAAACTAAGGGACAAGAGGGCATTCTCTTTTAGCAAAACTATATACTTGTCTGTGATATAAGTCCTTTGACCGCCAAACTATATGTGAACATTATTCACAATGACAATGTCTACTAAGATAAAACTATGCTATATAAACTGCGATACGGGAGTGTATGCTGCACCTGCGGGTAGAAGACACTCTGCATGTACACAAGATGCGATGCAGATTTTTATTCGAACTGACATTTCTGTTGTAAATAAATAATCCTGCCCCACACTCGCAAGCATTCAGTCGAACTCGCCTCCAGACTTGGTTATTCGTCCTCCGTATCTCAACAAAATATAGTCTTACAAGGGAAATTTGCTTATTTGTTACATTGAAACTAAGGAAAAACAGGGCATTCTGTTTTATCTGTGGTAGAAGTCCTTTGACCTACTGTCACATTACTGGGACATTTCTTTAATTGTGAAATTTAAACTAAGGGACAAGACGGCATTCTCTTTAATCAAAACTATGTACTTGTCTGTGATATAAGTCCTTTGACCCACTCTCTTTGATTCGCAACTATATGTGAAAATACTTCACAATGACAGTCTACTAAGATAAACTATCTTGGCATTGGCCCCTGAACACCAGCTCGAATAGCCTGACTTCCTCAAAAGTATAGTAAACGGGCTACTGTTTGAATTGGTTCCTAGGTACGTCTAGTTTTATCATCGCCTTACTGGACACCGCAGCCGGGTTCATCCATATCACCTGGATAATATCTCGTCTAGTACTCGTCTACGTGCGCGCTGGCTCCGGAATGAACTATGTAAGGTACCTTGAGCTTGGAGGGCTGCACGTGCGCGAGGCCGGGCACGACGAGCGGCGCGCTCACGTGCACGTGCTTGTGCAGCGAGCTGCCCGCCAGCTGCACCAGCGGCGCCGACACGCGCCGCCCCGAGCTCGTGCTCGCGCCCGAGCTGCTGGCCGCGCTGCTGCTCGCGGACACCGCGCCTGCGGACACAAGGTACCCAGGGGGTTGTGTGAAACGAAAATGAAAGCGTTTATTGATAATGTAGACGAATCGATCGTACTTATTATAAGTCAAATACAATGATAATGAAAACATTAAACAAAAACTATCTTGACTAATAAATTAGTTTACATTTCAACAATAATGTTATTAAATATTTACCAATATTGTTATGGCATGTGATAATCGCTTTTTATAAAATATAATTAAGATCAACCAGCGCGGGCTGGGATCGGGTCTGAAGCATAGAACGCGTCGCGAGCCTCCCCTTGCGAAGACGACCGGACCCTATCCTAGCTTCCTATGAGTCTTTCTCTATCTACCTACGGGTGACACTCGGAGAAGAAAGACTATTAGAAACTCCGAGATCATTCTTTTAGTAGGTAGGGTCCTCTCCTCGGGGTAAGATTGGGGGGGAGTCACTGGCGGAGGGGATGCGTAATATTTCTGCATTCCCCAAGGTCAGAAATAGAAAAGATAGCTTACGTCTACGCGGACTGAGTCACGTAGATTTTAGATAAAAGCTGTTATCTAAAACGGGAGATCATTTAAGGATAGAATTCTAAGAAATCGGAACTCGCTAGTTAAGGTAAAACTTATTAATGCCAATGAGACAAGCAAAATTCACAATAAAATATTTTTTGGTATTGCGTTACATTTTTAGGGTTCCGTAGCCAAATGGCAAAAAACGGAACCCTTATAGATTCGTCATGTCTGTCTGTCTGTCTGTCTGTCTGTCTGTCTGTCTGTCTGTCTGTCTGTCCGTCCGTATGTCACAGCCACTTTTTTCCGAAACTATATGAACTATAATAGTGAAACTTGGTTAGTAGATGTATTTTGTGAACCGCATTAAGATTTTCACACAAAAATAGAAAAAAAACAATAAATTTTGGGGTTCCCCATACATAGAACTGGAACTCAAAAAATTTTTTTTCGTCGAACCCATACGTGTGGGGTATCTATGAATAGGTCTTCAAAAATGATGTTGAGGTTTCTAATGTAATTTTTTTCTAAACTGAATAGTTTGCGCGAGAGACACTTCTAAAGTGGTAAAATGTGTGTCCCCCCCCCTGTATCTTCTAAAATGAGAGAATGATAAATCTAAAAAAAATATATGATGTACATAGCCATGAAAACTTCCACCGAAAATTGGTTTGAACGAGATCAAGTAAGTAGTTTTTTTTTAATACGTCATAAACCGTAAACCGCAATTTACCTTTCATTCAATCAACTATTATTAACATCGATCAGAGTTACAACGAGCTACAAGAACGTTTATACTATGTTACTTGTTGTATTCTTGATATCAAAAATAGGTAGGCACTTGCAACTAGTAGGTACGGAACCCTTCGTGCGAGAGTCCGACTCGCACTTGGCCGGTTTTTAATATTTTAGTTAGTGGACAGTACTCGTGCTACAGCATAAACACATTCATAAGTCTAACATACCATGCCCGACAACCATAGTTCACTCACACATGGTAATACAGAATAAGACAGAATTATTGTAGTATTCTAGTTACAACTATTGTATTTGGCTGTTTGGTCTTCACGGAGATAGGTGCAAGATGGTACCGATAGCCAAACGTTTTTATCCTAAATATAATCTTGAATACTATAGTAACGTTTTGACATGAAAACAGTTTTCGCCTGTGTTTTTAATGCTGTGTAACTGTAATATAATTAGGGAGCTTATAATAAAACCTAATACCAATTCCCATAAATGTTTTCTTGAGAGCAGTAAGTATATTTATATTTTACAAAGGTTACGTAGGAAGTTCCGACTACCTAGTCCCTATATGGCCCTGACTACTCGTTTTTATAGTACGAATATAGTATTTAAATCACCAGCTGACCCCCACAACAGAATTCCATAAGCTATGAAAGAACGCGAAATGCACTAGCCTAGGCAGCTTAGCGTGGCTTAGGTATGGAAGATATAAACTAGAATCAAGAAAGGGCCTAACATTGATCACCCCCAGTTTAACAAAACGCAGTCTATAGTTACTTTTTGGATAGGATATTACAAGATCAAGTGATTTATCACAAATACCATAATATTTCAACTTTAGCACGAGCGTTTCATGATCTACTCAATCGAATGCCTTGGAGAGGTCACAGAAGACTCCTAGGGCTTACTGCGAGGGCCGGATTGCTGATGCGTACCCGACCCCCACCAACGGCGGATCGAAGGAGTGTCCGGGAGGTGATAGTGGTGTAGGGTCCTCTCCTCGTGGTATGACTTTAGCATATCACGCTATGGAGAGGGCGAGTCCTACATATCCCACGGCCAGCGCGCGAATACGCTGTAGCGGTGGTGGGAATGCGTCAATGCATTTACCCCGGACAACAAAAAAAAAAGGGCTTACTGCGAACCCTCCTAAGCTTCTAATATAGATTTAATCAAAATAATTCGCGCGTCTTGAGTTGAACGACCCTTTGTGAATCCGAACCGCTTGTCGTGCAATATTCAATTCGTATTAAAATTAGTCTAGCAAAGATTGTCCTTGAGGTTGGTAGTATCAAAATAGGCCTATTAGTAGCGTTATAAGAGCAACTTGATTTAAATATAGGAACAATATTACTTAATTTTATTAGGTCAGGAAAAACTCTCATCAGTTATTGAAGATATTCGCTTTATTCTTATACACTTAAATCATCCTTATAGACCAATTTGTCAATTTTCCAGTTTACCACATTGAAACAAACATACTTTCTGATTTCATATTACTTACATAAGCTCACGCCTGTTTCCCAGCGGGGTATGCAGAGACAATGGACCTCCACTTGCTACGATCCCTACACACATCTTTCGCTTCATTCACTCTCATAACATTCTTCATACAAGCACGTCGGTTTAGGGTGGATCTTATAATGAAGATTTCATAATGAAGTGATTAATTTGATATAGTACACATACCTGTAGAATTAGTCTGTTGCACGGGCACCGCTACCACGGGAGGGAAGGGGCCGTTCTGCACCAGCACTCCGGATTGAGTCGACAACAAATGGTTCTGTAGTCGGACCTGATAACAATATATTATATAATTGTATTAATCTATATAAATAAAATCTATTTTAACCCTTATTTTACGCAGGTAGTTAGTAAACAAATGGAACACGTGGTACGTTTTGGTTGGCCGGGGGACTGCCCCGATTCTAATATTTATTTTCGGGTCTGAAAACATCTACCCATTTACAATGACCGATCGTTATAAAGATCAAAAATAAGTGTGGGGAATACCCTCAATTTAAAAATAATAACGAGGGAATAAACAATACTATTTACATGTGTCTGCGGCCCCAATTAATGTACTGAATCTTGTTGATCTTCGTGTATGACTGTGTATCTGCTTATACATCGTAAATGTTATAGTATAAGTATAAAAAATAAAAAATCTGATTTTGATTCCGAACATGCAATCGTAGTTTCACTACAGTCATCTTTTAATTCAAATTGTGTATTTTTTGTAATCCAAAGTCTATATTTTTGTGTAAAAAACACGGTGACGAGGTGCGGCGGCTCGTCGGGCGGGCGGCGCGCGCCCGACGTGATGATGTGCTTCTTCAGTGTGGTGAGTATGGCAGGTTGTCGTACCTTGAGGCTGTCGGACACGGCCACGGTGACGAGGTGCGGCGGCTCGTCGGGCGGGCGGCGCGCGCCCGACGTGATGATGTGCTTCTTCAGTGTGGTGAGTATGGCAGGTTGTCGTACCTTGAGGCTGTCGGACACGGCCACGGTGACGAGGTGCGGCGGCTCGTCGGGCGGGCGGCGCGCGCCCGACGTGATGATGTGCTTCTTCAGTGTGGTGAGTATGGCAGGTTGTCGTACCTTGAGGCTGTCGGACACGGCCACGGTGACGAGGTGCGGCGGCTCGTCGGGCGGGCGGCGCGCGCCCGACGTGATGATGTGCTTCTTCAGTGTGGTGAGTATGGCAGGTTGTCGTACCTTGAGGCTGTCGGACTCGGCCACGGTGACGAGGTGCGGCGGCTCGTCGGGCGGGCGGCGCGCGCCCGACGTGATGATGTGCTTCTTCAGTGTGGTGAGTATGGCAGGTTGTCGTACCTTGAGGCTGTCGGACACGGCCACGGTGACGAGGTGCGGCGGCTCGTCGGGCGGGCGGCGCGCGCCCGACGTGATGATGTGCTTCTTCAGTGTGGTGAGTATGGCAGGTTGTCGTACCTTGAGGCTGTCGGACACGGCCACGGTGACGAGGTGCGGCGGCTCGTCGGGCGGGCGGCGCGCGCCCGACGTGATGATGTGCTTCTTCAGTGTGGTGAGTATGGCAGGTTGTCGTACCTTGAGGCTGTCGGACACGGCCACGGTGACGAGGTGCGGCGGCTCGTCGGGCGGGCGGCGCGCGCCCGACGTGATGATGTGCTTCTTCAGTGTGGTGAGTATGGCAGGTTGTCGTACCTTGAGGCTGTCGGACACGGCCACGGTGACGAGGTGCGGCGGCTCGTCGGGCGGGCGGCGCGCGCCCGACGTGATGATGTGCTTCTTCAGTGTGGTGAGTATGGCAGGTTGTCGTACCTTGAGGCTGTCGGACACGGCCACGGTGACGAGGTGCGGCGGCTCGTCGGGCGGGCGGCGCGCGCCCGACGTGATGATGTGCTTCTTCAGCGGGGACTGCTTTGTGCCCACCGTCTTGAGCTGCACACGACCACACGGGATATTGTATGAGTTCACTAAATTTTTATATTTAGGTTCTATATGACAAATTCTTTTAGAAATAAACATTATTGTAACATAATTTCATGTGTCAACTAGCCTATTACTTGTCTAAACACCGTAAATACACTAAGATGACGATAAGATGATGATGGATGCCAGTCTCGCTGAGCCGGTCAAAATTAGCTTATTATGAACAGAGAAACGCGCAGGAACATTGCATTAGTACAATTCCTTTTTTTTTTTGAATATTTATAAATTAAGCCACAAGGCATTTGCCACTTCACTAGGCATAAATGCGTACAGGGCTCCACCCTTATTAATATTTTTCTAAACACTATTGCATTGTCTACAATATTTTATTAATAACAAAATACAACATAACTAAACAATATAATTACCAAACAATATGCCCAGGAATATTGAAAACCATAATAATGAATACAAAAATAGTTGTATATTTCAATTTATCTGAACAAAGCCTCCAATAATATAGTTACTTCCATAAATAGTTCTCTCAATATTTACCTGCACTCCATGCGCCAACTGGACCTCCTCAATGGTATCCTCCTTTCTCCTTCTCTCAATCTTAATCTGCGGCACTTCGTTGACCTCCTCCACGATGATGTTGGAGGGGGGCACGGGGGTGGTGTCCACCTTCTCCTCTTTGACTTTGGGCGTTTCGCGCTTGACCGGTGGCGGCTCGCGCTTGACCGTGTCCAAGTATATCGGCTCGCTAGCCGCGCCCGTCACGTTCACTACGGTACAGCCGAATGAATCCACCTGAAATATGAGATATGATTTTGTAGGATTTATTCATTACACGTCTACCTCCGTGCCGTAGCGGTATCAAAGGTCTTGGGTTCGATTCCTACAATGCTCCGCACGCGCACGTCTACGTTTCGCAAGCGGTGTGTCCTGTCTCATACGGTTCCATACATTACAACACAGTGGTTACGCTTACGTCTACGCATATGTATCCGGTGTGCTTGAGCCTTAAATGTGCTCTATAACACTCATTTTTTCAAATCGGAGATTCGTGAGATTAACGCGTTCAAACAAACTCAATACTCAATCGATTATTGCATTCCAGTGTATTTAGTTAGGCCTTAATGCTTATGAATATTAGTATTCATTTTCATCTTTTCTTTCTTCATCAGCCAGTTTTCATCCACTGCTGAACATGGGCTTCCTCATAACAGATGTTGGCAAACCAGGGTCATTAAAGGACATTGCTATAATCACCATAATGCTTGGCGGTTTTAATATTCCTATACATGTAATGAACATTACCTTCCCACGCACGGGGCCAGAGTCGGCACGCCCCCCCGCGCTCCGGCCAGCTGATAAAAAAGACTCCGACGTATCGCCCTCGCTGAGCGGGGACAAGGCTGCAAGCAAACAAAGGAAACATTAGAACAGCTTATTGTATTATAGCTTCAGTAATAATATCATTGCTTAAATATAGCTTTTTTCTATAAATGGGCTATCTAACACTAAAAGATTTTTTTAAACGGACCAGTAGTTCCTGATATTAGCTTGTTCAAACAAAACATACAGACTTTTCAAATATAAAGAGGTATATTTATATAAATCTACATAAAAGCAGAAACTAACTGACTGATCGATCAACGCACAGCTGAATCCGCTGGGCTTAGAACCAAGAAATTTTGCACAAACATACTTAGAATGACGTAGGTGCACTAAGAAATGATTTTAAAAAATTTAACGGGTTGGCTTTAGTATAGTGTCGCAGGCGGAGGGGGTTAAAAGTGGTTAAATCTGGTAGAAGTACAGGTAGGCCCCCGATTATAACGCTACCACTCTTATTCAAACGTAATGGATATTTTTGGAGAAATTTTCAAAAATAGTTTCTAACCTCAAATTAGATAAAAAGCGAACTATTACGTGAAACGGAAAGTTAAAATGGGCGATTTACAACTGAATGTGTTCTAGTAGTAGTCTGAGATGTACAATGTCATACATAAATGGAAAAACGGAACGCAAAAAAAAAACTGTCTATGGTATTTGCGTCAAGTGTCTGTCATTTGTGTTATTGTTTTATTTTTGTAACAACCTAGAAAGATGTGGAGTCTACTACAGTGTTACTCCTCTTTAGTATGCAAGAGCGAGCTTGGAACTTGGGGCAGCCCGACTTGGATAGGTTAGAAGGGGATGGCGGGGTCTGAAAGACCCCGCCATCAACTTCGTGGTTTTTTTTTAACTATGCATAAGTAAGTACGACGCGTTTGTTGCTGTTTGTTGCTTTTGATTAGAAGCAAATTTAGACCCGCGCATGATTTTTCCCGACCGTAATAGGTGATTTTAGTGTTTTGAGGTTAGGTTACAAATATCACATTTTCTCAAAAACGGTGCGTTACCTTTTCACGGGAATGGTACCGGGGGATAGGGGACACCGCCCCCCTTCCCCCATCTACCTCCCACCCCCTTCCGCCTGCGACACTATACTAAATTTTTCCCAATTTAACCACTAAAGGGGTGACATGGCATAGCAATGTTTGTGTTTTTTTAACTAGTTTCATATATTTATACCAAAAACAAACAGTATCTAACCTGTATCCAGTGCAGGGAACAGTCTGCAATCCCCAGGCTCTGGTCCCAGGTCCCTGAGCGCGAGCTGTGTGAGGAAGGGCTCGGGTCCGTCGGCGTGTAGTTCCACACAGAGCGGTGTGTCCCGGGTGCAAGGGAACGAGTCCTCCATTACTTCAGTGGGGGGAGGTGATGGCGGCGGGGTTTTCGGTCGGAAATGTAACCTGGAAGTGAAGAGAAATAATATTATTTTGTTTTTCATACATGGCAATATTGCCAGAAATGGTGGAATGCAGGCAGACTAGAGCTGTTGTACCGAGTTTAGACAAACGTCTAACACGTTAGCTACTGTACCTCCCTAGGAACAAACTAAGCATAATATTTAGTACACTAACGGGACACTGCAGCTTAACAAGCACCTGGCCAACCTAGGAATAACGTACAGCCCCACTATGCAGATAACATAGCTTTATAATGAAGAATTTTTCAAATCCATCCGGTACTTCCGGAGCCAGTTCAATGCAAGCAATCAAATCTTTCCTGCAACTCATTTATGTTCACTGCTGAGGCCTCCTGATAACAGATGTTGGCAAGCCATATTTGTTGCGGGATATTGACATAATCGACGTGCTTAGCAGGCGAATTGGGGACAAGGAACCTGATATATGCTGCTGCCAATGCATCAGGTGTATGTACGTTAGTCACCTCTTACTACACCTACGGGGAGACATGGAGTGGTCTATTCTAACCAGAACCACACAGCAAGGTCTATTATGCAACCAGATGACTGTGGTTACGGCAGTGGCTACTGAGAGGTGTTTTGGGTATGATTGCCATCCGGGACCATTATCTGTGTTAACTACTGATAGTTGTTCAGAGTCTGTGTGTGCTTGGTGTCCGTGAATTAAGGGCCATCCATAAATTACACCATACGAATTTCATTATTTTTTTACCCCTGCCCCGTCCTTGTCACAGTTGGTCACATTTGTGAGCCTCCCCCCTGCTTAGTGTGAAATCACATTTTTGCAATTTTCACTTCTAGAAATGATTGAATTAAAACTCGTAGGCACATGCCGACATTCGTTCTACTAGCGTAGTACGAATACTAATAGGTAGTTATAGTCATAGGTAGCTAGAATACTAGTAGAACGAATGGCCGTTAATAGTGCAAATTTCATGTTTTTTATTGTAACACAAAGAGTTTGAAATGTGACGTCACGTAATTTAGGACCCCTCCCATCCAATTGTCACATTTCACCGACCCCTCCCTCCCCCCTATCCTATGACGTAATTTATGGATGGCCCCTTATGTGTTTATAAAGTCCCCCGCGACACAGAGATATGTTACAAGAAATAAAGACATTAGTTAGTAAAACTCACCATTTCTTATTGACTTCATTGATAAACTGTTCAAACTCCTTCTCAACGGGCTGCAAGCTCTCCTCCGAGTCATAACTGCTGTCACTACATCCACTGTACGCACGCTTACGCATTACACTATCGAGATTATCTTTCACTAAACCGTCTATTGTTCTCGCACTAAAACTAATATCACTTTTAACACTATCTTGTATAACGTCCGGTAGAGGAGATCCGGCAGACATTTTGATGGTAAGTTCTTCTGCGTCGCCGGCTCCGTCGCATGGTTCTGGTTTGATGTCTTCTGCGATCCAGAGGTCGGGATGTCGGGACAGATGCCGTCGGAAGGCGTGTCTCCAAGGATATTTGCCGCTCGTATGGTAGTCTCTTGACAGTTCTTTCGGCGTTCTGTGTGCTTTTGTTTCGAAATCCACCTGAGGAATACAGGGCTATGTTAGTTTCGTTTTTAATTTAAATACAAATAGTAGAAAACAGTATGATAGTGGATAATGCAGTAGTCGCGCAGCAGACACAGAGACACTATGAACGATGACACGTACCTCCTCCTGGCGCTCGGCCGCGTACTGAGTGTCCGCGCGTGCAGTAGGGCAGGTCGCGCAGCAGGTATAGAGACACTATGAACGATGACACGTACCTCCTCCTGGCGCTCGGCCGCGTACTGCGAGTGTCCGCGCGTGCAGTAGGGCAGGTCGCGCAGCAGGTACAGAGACACTATGAACGGTGACACGTACCTCCTCCTGGCGCTCGGCCGCGTACTGCGAGTGTCCGCGCGTGCAGTAGGGCAGGTCGCGCAGCAGGTACAGAGACACTATGAACGATGACACGTACCTCCTCCTGGCGCTCGGCCGCGTACTGCGAGTGTCCGCGCGTGCAGTAGGGCAGGTCGCGCAGCAGGTACAGAGACACTATGAACGACGACACGTACCTCCTCCTGGCGCTCGGCCGCGTACTGCGAGTGTCCGCGCGTGCAGTAGGGCAGGTCGCGCAGCAGGTACAGAGACACTATGAACGATGACACGTACCTCCTCCTGGCGCTCGGCCGCGTACTGCGAGTGTCCGCGCGTGCAGTAGGGCAGGTCGCGCAGCAGGTACAGAGACACTATGAACGACGACACGTACCTCCTCCTGGCGCTCGGCCGCGTACTGCGAGTGTCCGCGCGTGCAGTAGGGCAGGTCGCGCAGCAGGTACAGAGACACTATGAACGACGACACGTACCTCCTCCTGGCGCTCGGCCGCGTACTGCGAGTGTCCGCGCGTGCAGTAGGGCAGGTCGCGCAGCAGGTACAGAGACACTATGAACGATGACACGTACCTCCTCCTGGCGCTCGGCCGCGTACTGCGAGTGTCCACGCGTGCAGTAGGGCAGGTCGCGCAGCAGGTACAGAGACACTATGAACGACGACACGTACCTCCTCCTGGCGCTCGGCCGCGTACTGCGAGTGTCCACGCGTGCAGTAGGGCAGGTCGCGCAGCAGGTACAGAGACACTATGAACGACGACACGTACCTCCTCCTGGCGCTCGGCCGCGTACTGCGAGTGTCCGCGCGTGCAGTAGGGCAGGTCGCGCAGCAGGTACAGAGACACTATGAACGACGACACGTACCTCCTCCTGGCGCTCGGCCGCGTACTGCGAGTGTCCGCGCGTGCAGTAGGGCAGGTCGCGCAGCAGGTACAGAGACACTATGAACGACGACACGTACCTCCTCCTGGCGCTCGGCCGCGTACTGCGAGTGTCCGCGCGTGCAGTAGGGCAGGTCGCGCAGCAGGTACAGAGACACTATGAACGACGACACGTACCTCCTCCTGGCGCTCGGCCGCGTACTGCGAGTGTCCGCGCGTGCAGTAGGGCAGGTCGCGCAGCAGGTCGTCGAGCGCGGTGCGCGTGCGGTCGAGCGCCACGCGGCCGCCGCGCGCCACGCGCCGCCGCGCGAAGCCCACGCAGCCCGAGCGCAGCGACGCCAGCGTGTACCTGCCGGCCCGACGCGGTCATGTAGTACACAGAGCGGCATTAAGTGAACACCCTAAAATCTCCCACGGTCAATTCACTGCTTCTTTTACCTATCATGATATAATCTATCTCTCTTACAATATTAGTCCTCACCGTCATAATTCTTGGTAATTTCAAGGGCATGAATCAGGAGACCTTGCAGCATAGCTACTACTAATATTGACTGGGAGCAAGTTTTATTCTAATCTATCTTCTCCATAACATTATTATTAAAGCTTATAATAATAATAATAATAAAGCTTTATTTGATTCCATGCAAAACAATTATTCTAATAACAATAAATATAAAAAACAAAAATATAAAATCACACAATTCATTATAAATCTAAATAAATTACTTTTTTTTTCTCATTCAATTAATTAATTACAAAGATTTAAAAAAATAACTTAAACATAAACAAGCAAATTACTTATGTTCAATAATACAATATCAAATTAAATTAAACATTATTATTTTTTATTTTATCTATTTTTTTGTTTTGTATGGACCCCTTTCGGGTAAAAGCCTCCTCCAAAGTATTCCACATATGTCTGTCCTTTGTAGACTCTATCCAGCCGCGGCCCGCCACTGCCTCTATTTCGTCGGACCATCTAGCGTAAGGCCTGCCTCTCGTTCTGGTGCCTTGAGGGCCTGCCCATTTCATTATTCTTTTTGTCCATCTGTCATCGGTGTATCTACCTAACTGTCCTGCCCATTTCCATTTACTTTTCAGCGCGAAAGTTAGTGCATCTATTACTTTTGTTCTATTTCGAATTTCAGAATTCCTCACTTTGTCTTTTAGTTTTATACCTAGGCAACTTCTCTTCTTATTAAAGCTTACTCCAGCATTATTAAACTGAATTATATTTGTCATAGTCAAGAGGAACAAGAAAGTTCCGAGTTTCCGACCAAGCTTTTAAAGATATTCTCAACCGATGCAATCGTCTCTTCAGATATTTAGAGATGCCACTTTTACAAGTCCCTTGAAAACAACTACAGCTCTTCCTCAATCTATAAGTTTTTTTTAATCGAAAGGCGTCTTTACCTCACCTCGTTTTCAATGCAGAATTTTGGCTAAAGAGCTTTTAATAAACATTTCTCTCTCTCCTTTCATCTTATCGCCTACTATCAAAGTGCAAGTGAGCACACTACAAAAACTGTCACATCAGCCAACACCGCATTGCTAGCCGTTTGAGCAAAATCCGGTTTCTCAGGATGATGTCAAAGAATTTATTAAAGGCTTTTCTTCTTCTGCCACCGATAACGATAAGACCTGTTTCTCCTTTTATATTTTCTTCCTGTTCTCAGTGACATTTTTAAATTCTTACATTCTCCTGTTTTCCCTTGGCCTGGAAACATGTCTATATTCATCCACATGTCTTTATTCATCCACATGTCTATATTCATCCACTTCCCAAAATCAACAAGTCTTCTCTTATATTTCATTTTATCATCATCAGCCTATTGTCGTCCACTGCTGAACATAGGCCTCCCCCATCGATTTCCAGCGGGAACGATTGCTAGCGGCTTGCATCCACTGACTCCCTGCGACCTATATGTGATCGTCGGTCCATCGTGCACGCGGTCGTCCCACGCTGCGCTTGCCAATTCGTGGTATCCACTCGAGAAACTTTCTGCTCCATCGGCCGTTAGTTCTGCTAGCCTTATGTCCTGCCCTTTGCCACTTCAGCTTGCTAATCCATTGAGCTATGTCAGTGACCTTCGTTCTTCTGCGGATCTCATCATTCCTGATTCGATCACGCAGACAGAAATGCCGAGTATAGCACTTTCCATAGCTCGCTGAGCGACATTGAGCTTTCTTATACGGCACACATTACGAGACCACGTCTAAAATCCATATGTTATCACTGGCCTTTTGTCTCATTCTCCTTTGTATCATCTTATTTATACCCCATATATATTTTTCCCTTTTTCCAAGTCTCTCGAGCATATCGTTCACAGCTTTCTTCCATCCTTCTTAAAAATATCTTTCTTAGGCGTTATCAGTCAGGTACTCGATGTGGTCACAGCAGTTACTGCACTTCTCAAAGAGACTGAATACTTCCGTTCGTCTATTGAGAATAGATTTTTGTAACGCTTTTGACTATGTCGACTTTAACATCATCCTGAGAATCCTTAAATCACTTAACTTCTTTTCGTTAGCCTTATCATGGTTTGCCTCCTATATTCGAGGTTGCACGCAATGTATCCCCTTAGAAGAATCTTAGAGTGATGCAATTTCTATACGGTTGTACTTCAGAGTAGCGTACTATATCCATTGTTTTTTTGCCGTTTGTAGAAACTTATTACTTTTCCTATTTCCATCTTTACGCGAAGGAACTGCAGCTTCACCGTAACTTTTTGAAAGATAAAACTCAAGACGCGATTGCCGAACTCGGACCTCAGCATCATCACAAACTAGGCTAAGTCTACATTCATTACATTGGTCTACATTGAACCCAAAAAAAAAATGATAAGGGCGTTGGATATGTCTAGACTTTCTCAGGTTTAGATTGTGTTTACATTCCTAATACGGTATAAAATCAAGGAATCAAGTACGTTGGCCTGTAATTTGACGTAGAAAGTTAAGGTAAATACAGTCTGCCAAAAAGTCTATTTCTTGTTATAACTCACATACATATTTAAATTCTTCTTAAAATCTACTCGTTTTCTCCAGGCCTAGAAACAATCCTATATTATATCACTCCTGCTATTCTTCCTTTTTTTTAAGTCTCTCGAGCATATTTATCACCGACAGCTTTCTTCCATCCTTCTCAAGAATAAACTTCTTAGTCCTAATCAGTCAGGATTTCGCGGCACAGCACAGTTACCGCACTTTTCAAAGCGACTGAAGACATCCGTTGGACTAAGGAGAACAGATCTTCTTACCTTCCTTGTTCTTTTAGCTTTTTGTAACGCTTTTGACTGTGTCGACTTTGACATAAACCTTACAATTTCAAAATCACTTATATTTAAATTAAATCACATAACTTCTTCTCCTCAGCCTTATCATGGTTTGCCTCCTATGATCGGGGTCGCTCGTAATGTATCCATTTAGAGTATCTTATTCAGAGTCGACTTTCTAAGGGCGTACCTCAGGGTAGTGTTCTTTCTCCCAATGCTTTGTTCTATTTGTATAAACTCTGATCTGCAGCTTTACTGAAGCCTTTTGACAAAATAAGCTAAAGTCGCGGTTGCCGATATGAACTCGGACATAGACAACCTCACAAACTGGACTAAGCCTACGGTCTATATTTGAACCCTAATAAAACACAAGTCATTATCATTGGTGGGTGGCAACAGAGAAATGCGTAGGACATGTCGAAACTTCTTCTGATTTAAACTCGATGGTGTTTGCATTCCTTATAGTGATACGGTAAAAATCTGGGTATCATGTTGGATGATCATGGTATAATTATTGGTCGTAGAAAGTTCAGACAGCCAGGTAGCCAGCCAAAAAGTCAATATCTCGTTTCAGACACTACAATTTCTTCAGTATTTTTAACAATAATATATAATTCTTGAAATGAAACATACCTACCAAATGAAAATAGCCTATAATTAAAACTAACTAACAAAGTAAAAACTAACCTATTACTAAAACTATTCTACCACTGGGCATTCCCAGAATGATGGAACCATTGTCACGCTAAATGCTTATTTGTTAGGCAAAGTATACACCAGCACTCTGGGTACACGTCACATTCTGCGAGTTCTTTATAAAACAATTTCGCTACTATTTAATTGATTGATTTGTGTTCATGTATAATTTAATTGAACATGATTTGATTTGTAAAATTTTATTCTTTATAAATTAAGTAGGTATAATATTAAATTCAATAAATATTCTGTGCCTATCTCACCTGTGCCTCGGATCCACCTCATGTTCGAACAGGCCGTCTTTCGATGGGTTTTCAGGATCAACCGGATCTCCGTACAGCGTGGTTGTGGGCTGCAAAATAAAATGCTATTTGTTACCCCCAAGTTATAATATCTATATGTTGGTAATTAATTGTTGATTTGTATGGAAAGTGAAAAGGCGGAAACATATTGTTAAAACGCCTGACGAAACTCGCCGCGTGTTGAATCGAATCAAATGTATTGACCATGTAATACCAGAATCATAATATGAACACCCGACGCGACGTCGCGTCGGGTGTTCATAGTGTGATTCTGGTCTATAGAAAACAATACATTTGATTCGACTCAACACGCGTCGCGTGTCTTCAGGTCGCGTCGCGTTTTAACAATATGTTTCCGCCTAAAAGCTTATGATGGAACAAATATATATCAAAAAAATTAAAAACGTATTAATTACTACTATATACAAGACCCTATTAAAGTCAATGATCAACATGGCAATGAGCTCCGAGGCCCACAAAGTCCAAGGGTAAAGTGAAACTGCCTTGAGACCCGCAACTAATTTAATCAGAAAGAGATTAAGAGGAGTAAGAAAGTATTATGTTTACATGTTACAGCAGGAGACAGTAAAAATGAAATCAAAATAAGACATTAAAGATGTCTTTTACAACTAGATAGGCCAGTTGTAAAGCAGCTCAGATGGGTAGTAAATTATAAGGCCTACACGTGAGCTGGTATTTTGGATTCCAGTAGTATAGTACCTATAGCAAAAACGTGCTATCGCATATAGTAATGCATATGTCACCGGAAAATAATATGTTTGTTTTTCTAGTTAGACAAACTAACGAGGTTTCAGGTGGTTAAAGAAACCTTAATCTTAACCTGTAGGGCGTAGGGTTCAAAAGGATTTATTGAAGTTGAAGTTTTTTTTGTTTTGTTACAACAGCAGCATAGTCTCGTTTGGTTAGGTTATTTCAAGTGTCATAACAATTAAGTAAATAATATAATAATTATGCGCATTCACTGAAACTGGCGACTAAATTTAACAATATGATTGGCACGGAAGTTAATCAACTTATAACTTATTATTTTCCGGTGACACATATATTTTGAATACTAAGTTTACAATTGTATGTAGAAGTACGTACCATCTCGTAGTAACAGCCCGGTTTCCGTCGGAAGGCGAAGGGTCCGTCGTCGACGGGCTCGGGCGGCTCCGCGCGGACCGACTCTTCCTCCGACGACGTGTACACGCCCGAGTCTACGGGGCACACACACACACGTTACGTTAGTCTCCATGTGCTCACATAACTTAGGAATGAGATGATGAGTTTGTTAGTTGATTTCATCGCAGTACCGTAACTAGGGCTGTGCTAGTGTATCCAGATATATATCTTCATTAAGGTTCTAATACCTACGTATGTTAGAAATAGTTACTTTTCAGGAGGGTGAAAAAAGTATATACCATTATTTACATGGACACATACAATACCAGTTCATTTTAAACATTATTAGCTGATGTTTATTTGTGCAAAACTTGATGGTTCTAGACCGGGCGGTTTCAGTTGTGCGTGGATCGATTAGTCAATTAGTTTCTGCTTATATATAGATACATTTTTACTGATTTGACTAATGTTCTAGCAAATGGCATCAAAATGACCTAACGTTGGAACTTGTAGGAACTACATACATATGTGTCTGGGTATACTTGATGGGTTGCAGATAGAACTAGGCCAGCACTACAAATAACACATATCCAGAGCGTAGTTCTAAAAGCTCACAAAGGGCTTTTAATTGCTCAAGGGCGATTAAGGCTAATTACGGTACTGCTTGGCCATCTCACACCTGAACAAACTCGGTAATGTCGACTCCCTGTATATTGAACTGCTCAAAATATTCGATCTTGATGAAATAAAGTCTGTGATAATACGTACGTTGGCATTTAGTACATTAAAGTTACTAATAGCATTCAAATGAATTCAATAGTTCTCAAAATTTATTTATTTGATATATTTTTAGTAATAAAAATAAACTTTAAGATCCCCATCATAATAAAATAAATATTGTGATGATAAAATATTTTAGGACAATAATATCATGTGAAAATATTTGTTTTCTCTCTCAACCTACTTAATTTATGTGTGTACTTTTTTCATATCTAGAGCTCAAAAGCATAAGGTCGGATGTGCCATTATACGTCAGAAACATTCGTCGTATGACTGTGTCTTTAGCGTTAAATGGCACTTACGACCAAATGCTTCTGAAGTATAATAGAATTTCCTTTTTTATGCTAAATATTATTTCACCTTCAAAATTCTTAACTTTCAAACATCTTGTTGACTTTCGAACATCATCATCATATTTATTTTATCAGGCTGTATTTTAACACGAATCAACATTAACAACTAAATGAAATCTCGCAAAACGACTAAGTAAATAATAGGGTAAATGTGAGTGTTACATTATTTCTTTAAATATCACACCAATTTTCAAAACTTGTGCTATAAATAATTGGATAGAAAAACTGACTGTTACATATCATATTATGTTTTGTCAGTAGATATAGATCTCCCGACGTCTGCTATGACTTAAGATGCGTACATATTATATAACATAACATGTTATAAAACATGTTTCATCAATGTGGAGACTGAATGTTATAAAATATGTTTTTAAGTTATTTAACAGGTTATTTTCCGGTATTTAATAATACAACAGTTGCTGCAGCAGCTAGCAAAACGTCCTATTGTGACATTGTAAATAGCACTGCAGAACTACAAACGAAAATGTCATACAACATTCTTATGTAATATAACAATGTTGTTATTATGTGTACAGTATTGTTATATGTTGCAAAGTTGAAAAACAATGTTAGATAATGTGAACGTGTTATAAAACACGAGTTATACAACATGTTACTTAATCTGTACGCACCTTAAGATACAAGTTCAAGTTTGTTAATACATGGAACAAAGACGTACGCAGCCAACCTTATACCAATAAACGCTTTGCTAACATTTAGTCAACATTTCTCCCTAAAGTGCAAATTTATCAATCCTTCGATAAAAATCTAGATCTCAGAAGCATAAGGTCGGATGTGACATTATACGTCAGATTCATTCGTCGTATGTGCCTTTATAGTTCAGCTTTTGAAGTATATATAGTACACCCGTCAATAAGGCGGAAACATATTGTTAAAACGCGACGCGACGCGTGTTGAGTCGAATCAAATGTATTGACCATGTATTACCAGAATCACACTATGAACACGTCGTGTCGGGTGTTCATAGTGTGATTCTGGTCTATAGAAAACAATACATTTGATTCGACTCCACACGCCTCGCGTGTCGTCAGGTCGCGTCGCGTTTTAACAATAATAATATGTTTCCGCCTTTATGCTTTTGAGTTCTAGAATTTATCAGAGGAATACATTTTAAATTTGACAGATTTTGTATGAACATTCTATCAAAAGTAAAATTAATTTCCAACTGACAATTTTTAGCCCTAAATAAATCAATTTCAATATGTAATGAAGATTTAATGTTATCAAATACATTTCTCCTTTGACAAACAATGTCTGAAAACATGTTTAAGAATGTCGTGTAGATTTTGTATATTATACGTACCTCTGAGGCCCTGCACAGAACTGGGTGCCGGGTGTCTGTGTTTCCGTCTCTTGTACGGACGCCTTTCGCGCTGGAAGGCAACATACCAACATGATATTGTACTCTCACTATGGTAGATTACATCTACTGTATTTGTATGAGAGTTGCTAATACATATATTCATAAACAAATAAGGTATATCACCTTAATTGTAGAATCGTTTTGAGTATCAATATATTAATACTTGAAGTAAAGACTTTATAAGTCTTTTTGCTAAAATTGCGCGGACGGCGGAGTATGAAATGTCGCACTCTTATAGTTTATATAGAGAAGAAGTGCAGAATACTAATATTCTTTTAATGATGGTACCATTTAATGGTTATTAAGCACCCAGTAGGCAATGCAAATTTTGAACAAACTAAGTTGCGAATAGACCTTAATACGAGTTGCTATAGTGTTCATTTTCGATCGCCATGGAAAGTTTTTTTTCTTCTATGAAATTTCCACCATAAGATGCAATATTGTCTTTTTCCATGTATGCTTTATTGAAACTAAAATGTGATTGAAAATGTAACTATTGCAACTAATATTAAGAGTCTCGATATAAGATTATTTCCGTTTGATTATTATAATCACATTGCTGATCCAATCCACCAATTGAACCAGTCCAATTTGTAATTACGTAAGTTGAATATTACTAAATTCTATTTAGAGATTCATTCGTCTTGTACGAATCCTCTCAGATTGTCAAAAATGTATTTTTTTATACCTACAATTTTAGACTCCTTTAGATATTTTCGTCAGGTCGTATTTGTTTGTCGTTCTTTTGTTAGATGTATATACATTTCTGAGTGGTGTAATACCTGTCTGGGCTGGTCGACGGGCGTGGGCGGGTGGCGGGGCGGGTAGTGCGGCGCGGGGTAGGCCTCGCGCCGGAAGTTGGACGCGGGGATGGACACCGCCGTGTACGCCGCCCTGGAGTGTGGGACACATACTATATTAGATCATATAATACTTGTTTACCAGACTTTTTTTATTGAAAGATTTTATTTTATAGCTGATCATTATTTTAGATATAGATGGTTGTATACATTGCAACATGGCACATAACTAACCGCCATTAATTATGTCTTTACATAAATCAAAAACAATATTTTTCTTTCCCAACAAGTGGCAGAGCATGTTGATTAGCATCATCATTGAGCATGAGCATCGGGAATATGGTCATCATGGTGACAGAAATAAATCTCCTATTTCTACGAATCAAGTAACACACACATACATTAAGTCGTGATCTTGTGTCAAAATATCAATTATAATACGGTTACGGGCAGCCATCTGGACGGCTAACCCGTTAATTCAACGCCGACATTTAATTAAATGGCTAAAGTACAACTAACCAAATAATAATAATAATAATAATGTATTTATTTCTCGTCCACAAATTATTATACAGCAGTTTACAACATAAAGTTAGTTACAAAAATGTACAATAATTTGTGGGAGACTGATTCCTAAACAAATCGTTGATTATTGATGCTTAAAAAATGCCCTTAATCTAAACTAAATTTAAATCACCTGCCTGCCGTACGTCAGTCAAACTCAAAAGGCTAGCTTACTACAAGCCAACTAGTTAAAGTGATGGTTCAATCAACGATTGGCCTAGGCATTCAATTAAATGTGAAAATAAAAATATTACGATTCGAAACAAATGTAACCATTTGTACGGAATAAATTAAATTTCATTAACCTTTTTTTTTGTCCGGGGTTAAATGCATTTACTCATTCCTACCGCCGCGCCGCTGCAGCGTATTCGCGCGCTGGCGGTGGAATATGTGGAACTCGCCCTCTCCATAGCGTACCATAGCATAAACTCATACCACGAGGAGAGGACCCTACACCACTAAAGCCCCCCGGACACACATTCGATCCGCCGTTGGCGGGGGCCGGGTACGCATGTGCAATCCGGCTGCTAGCCACTAACCTACCTGACTTACCATGCGTGGTGGTAACAGACTCTTTAAGGAAAGACATTCATTTCATGTCCAGCAGTGGACTGAAGATGATGATGCTGATGATGACATACCTGGGTGGTGGTTCCGGTAACAGCTGATTAGCGAAGTCCCCGGCCGCGTACCGTCGTTCCGCTATGAGTGCAGTCAGGCGCACCAGCTCTCGCTTAGCACTCTCTCTTCGTGCTACCAGTTCCAGAAGAGTGAGTGCACGGGCGAGATCACGACGGAGTTTCAGCATCTTCTCGTATGAGCTCTCGTCGTTTTTCCTGGAATTTTGGAATTATATTTAAATAATTTTTAACGTGAAATATAAAGAAAAAATTCATCCATAGGGTGCAAAAGAAAATGTTTCAAAGAACCTATCTACTCTCTAATCTAAGACTAATATACAAAGCGAGTATATTTTTGTTTTTTAAAAGATTTCTAGCAGAGTTTTGCAGTCTACTAGTATTCTTGTTAACCCCTCGTGCTAAGCTAAAATGCTTGTGTTACGAGTGGGTTCACGTCGGTAGTGCAATGGGTGGGGTTCGAACCGGCGACCTTAAGATCACAAGTCCGACGCCCTAGCCATTGGGCTACGGCCGCTTCAGCTTGTTTATAAACAAGCTGAAGCGGCCGTGGCCTTGTAATCTTTAAGTCGCCGGTTCAGTTTGTTTGTTTACTTGAACGCGCTAATCTCGGGAATTATTGGTCCGATTTGAAAAATGATTTCAATGTTAGACAGCCTATTTATTGAGGAATGCTATAAGCTATATCTAATTATGAAGTTCTTACAGGGACGGGAGCTAAGCAAGTGAAATTGTGAACGGGAAGCTAGTGTTTAATAACTTTCCTTAGGCCTTTCATAAAATTATATTCTATCCCTTTCACACGCGTTACATTTCCTATCATGACATCTCACCTGTTCTTCCTGGTCTGCATCTTCTCTGTGCGTCTTCTGAACGCCAGATACGGGTTGTTAGACGACTGGCCCGGTCTGTTCTCAGTCTTCACCGAAAGTATTAGAGCATGTTGCTGGAATGTTACAAGTAAATTATATGAGTATTTCTTTTATAACAGATTAATGATAATTACGGGTCGTTAAGATGTGACTTGTGTGATTTCTAGTTATAAACCATAATTTATCATTATTATATAAATTATCATTATTATTTAACCTTACAGTCTTGTGTAAGGTTCACTGCTGAAAATGGGCCTCCCTCGAAGGGGGCCGTCATAGTCACCACGTATGATAGGCGGGTAGGTAACCACCGCAGCGTTGTGTACAACATATACACATGTAAACGCTACTCCCCTTACCAACGGCTTAACTTGCTTTCTACTATACTGAGGGTAGGACCCTCAACCAACCAGATCCGAAAACAAATCTTTGATATTACACAAATTATTTTTTGTCCGGAGAATCGAACCGACGACCTCCAAGCCTTATATCGCTACGCCATGGATGAATGAATGAAATACAAAGTGTATTTTATTGCAAAATAAAAATATTAACACAAACAATAAATAATGATTATAGACATACATATTCTGCAATTGGCGGCCTTATCGCTAAAAGCAATCTCTTCCAGGCAACCATATGCGGTGGATGGACAAAAGTACAAGCAATATATGTGTTAGTATAAATATAAAATACTTACTGTATTGAGCCGCTTGTTGAGCCAGTAGTCGTACACAGCGATGATAAGGTCGTCGTTCCTCTCCAGCAGCAGCTTCGCCTCGTTGAGGGTCACTACCGTCTGGCCAGAACTCTTCTCTAGCTTGTCCATCATCTGTTCGAACTTTAGCTCTGGAAGTAAAGGAAAGTTGAATTATAAGTACAAATTGTATGGTCACATTGACTAACATTATTTTACGAGGTTACAACCGTCACAAGAGAAAGAGTGAACTGTCGCCCTTTTACGAGGGCGAGAGTTTAGGACTGCTTGCAGCATTTTTGTCGCGCATACCGCCGGAGGGTTACCCAGAAGGCAAGACAGGTCCTTGAATGCTTCAATATCGGTAGGGAAAGGAGCAACCAGGGGCGTTCGAGTGGGCATACCTTTTCCGCGGCTCGACTAGCGCGCTTCGAACTTTTTTTGGAGAGGAAGAGTCCTACATACCCTTATCTACCGCAGGGAACACAAATGTCATGATCCCCACGAGAGAGAAGGGATGCGTAACGCTTAAAATTAAACCCCGGAAAAAAATCAAGATAAAAAGGTTGCATCTGTCATTTCACTGCTTGCCCAGGACAGGTTCATGACTCGTGTAAGCTTCTCAGACGCGAAAGGAGGGTTCCTCTTGATAGAAATGTCCGGGATGCTGTACATGTACAGGCGTATTCCGTCGCCCTGAATATAGGTAGCTGAGGAACACCGTGTGGTTTAGGTAGTAATACCAAATAAAAATGACGCAGCCTTATTCTCTACGTAAAAAATGCAACCGTCCGTGAATTAGATCGCGAATTCCTCAGCAAAAATCTGTTATTTGATTGATACATAGGAACTCTTAAGTCCAGCAGGAAAATAGGAGTATATCCATACCATATGAAATGATAAAAAAAATAATTTTCGCTTATTATTTGTTCATTTATTGTTCAAGGCCTATCCCCCACAGGATTCAGATTTCATTATTATTAATCTCTTTAACGTCTACAATGAACATAGGCATTCCATAAGCTTCATTATAGTCATCATATGGCACAAAACTGTTCCAAGAAGTTATATATCCTATTTTTTTCCTTGCCTAAATTCTTGTTGCGTAAAACAAAATAGCTTAGCAAGTAAGTTACCTGAAACCGTGTTTACCTGTGAGCTCGGGATGCCTCTGTTGTTTCAGCCACCGTTCGTCCTCCGTATCGATGTCGTACTCCGGCGCCTCTTGTTCTTCCCATAGCGCTGTAACAAAGAAAAAATATTTTTAATCTACATGTAAAACGATGGGTTAATCGTCTGAATATATGAATGAAAAAGTAGTAAGTAGTGAAGAGATGACGGCTCCCAAGGGAGAATTGATAAATTTATAGGACAAACTAGCGCCCCGCCCCGGCTTTGCACGGGTGCAATGCTAATGTATTATACATATAAAACTTCCTCTTGAATCACTCTAGCAATTAAAAAAAAACCGCATCAAAATCCGTTGTGTAGTTTTAAAGATCTATGCATACATAGGGATGGACAGACAGGGAAGCGACTTTGCTTTATACTATGTATATATATATTTACACATATAATAAAATGATCGCTAATAACAGAATATAAAGCAGAAGAGTTTGTTTGTTTGCTTGAACGTGCTATCTCAGGCACTACTGGTCCGTTTATCGAGGAAGGCTATATTTTATTATGTAGTTGCCACGGGAACAGCAGCTGCGCGGGTAAAACTGCACACGGGAAGTAAGTGGAAATGTAAGTTGTTTGCTGTACTATATGCACTAGTCTGCGTGCTACGACGTAGTTAATATTGACAATTACCTATATCGGTAGATCAGCAAATTGGTGCTCCATTATAATGAACCGAACAAATTACTTTTTTTTTAGCTTCAAAAGTAGTGATTTACACTGTGCCAAAAGGCCTATTGTAATCTTGTGTTTGCATAAAAAGGACGTCAGATCTACTACAATATTGTAATTGGCTCTTGCACTAGAATCACAAGTATAATATAATATAATATAATAATGACGTATGTTTCGAAATGATAAATTGTTGGAAGAAAAGGCGCTGTTCGCAGTTGCACTATGGCTTGAAATTGACAATGATAAAAGTATATAATTTAAATACACGAACGATGCCCTGAGCCGTCGCTTATACGTAAAAATATTGTTTAAAGACGTGCCTCTTTCTATAGAGCTAAATTATATTAAGATTTTAATTATATAATTTTTTTGTTATTACTATACATATGACGTGACACTACACTGACAGACAGGTCATTAGCTAATCCGCAATAGATTTCAGTTGCGATATTTTTTATTTAATTATATTAATCATATTTAATTGAGTATAACTGACAAGTGCTGAATAAATATCGTTTAGTTCGTTTAGTACACATATACAGACAATTTCCAGCGGTATTCGTGGGTTCGATCCCTACGCCTGACAGGAAATCTTTGTGAAAATTTTAAGATTTCATTCCGGGTCTGGTTGGTTGAGGAACTACCCTCCGTGCCTCGGAAAGCACGTTAAGCCGTTGGTCCCGATTGTTATAACATCATCTTAAATAATCGTATATCAAGAAACGGGCAGCAGCGTTTCCTTGTGTGGTACAACATAATACTGCAGTCACCAAACCCGCCTGCCAAACGTGGTGACTATGGCAAATACCCTCCCCCGGGAGGAGGCCCATGTTCGGCAGTTATACGGGCTTATGATGATTATGATATATAAAATATGACAGGACTTGACTAAAATTAAGAATAGACAATGCTCTCAACAGGTTCGATTCTAGGTAAATAACATACGAAAATATCGCCGCGTTAATGGCCGAGCAATAACATATTAACTTTTAAAGCAAAATAGTAATTTAGTGCCCTAAGGTAATATGTGGGACATCAAATTACCTATCTGGTCTGGATCTGTCCTAATTTTATATACTCACTTTGTTTTTTCCAATGGCTAGTGACATATAATTACTATTAGTATATTTTCAAATGGATTTTAGCAGAACGTACATTAATATAGAAGAAAGTTAAATAATTTACGGTATTCGCTGCCTTAGTATAAAGTAATTTGTATATACAGAAACTCGAAAAATAATTTAAGGTTGTAAGTTGTAAGTTTATTATTTGTTACATGCTGCCTGCCCCAAATAATTTTATCGTTAATGATAATACTAACATTGTATTTCAGATCTATACGTTGTTTTTATTTATATAATTTTTACAGTTTGCTTGTTTTATGTATAAAACGAGACTTTAATATCAACTTTCGCAAAAGCGACTACATAATAATATATTAATTTCCCACCCCGGGTAATCGCGTCAGAGTTTCGGGGATTTCTCAGAATGGCTCAAAGAGAGCTTGTTTTACTATTAATTTATTATAATTTACATGTTTTTACTTATAAAAATGGAAATTTCTGAAGTAAAAGTTCATTACGTTGTTGTTTTATAGAAGATTTATATTAAACACTTAATCCCGCGCGCGGACTCACCCGCATTACTCCTGGTATCGTAGGAACTTTATAATTAAATATAGTCTATAGCCTTCCTCGATAAATAGGCTATCTTACAATAAAATATTTTTTTAAATTGGACCTGTCAGTAGTTTCCGAGATTAGCGCGTTCAAGCAATCAAACAATGAACTCTTCAGCTTTAAATATTAGTATAGATAAAATGTGTACACTGCGACCTCCGGCGATTTATCTATGAGAAAGACGTAGACTGAAATACTGAAAAATAAACTAACGAGCTGTAGAAGTAGTAATGTAGAAGGCTTATAAGATAAAGGGCCGGATTGTTTATTTATGCGTACCCGGCCCCCGCTAACGGCAGATCGAAGGAGTGTCCGGGAGGTTTTAGTGGTGTAGGGTCCTCGCCTCGTGGTATGAGTTTAGCATACCAGGATATGGAGAGGGCGAGTCAGACATATCGCGGCGGTGGGAATACGTAAATGCATTTCCCCCCGGACAACAAAAAATGAAATAGGCTTATGATATAAAGCCATCATAATTCATATCCCGTTAACGTCATATTTTCTCATGCATAACTTTAATAGAAATCCTAGGATGACGTATTTGCAAACAGGCCGCCTCTACCACATGTCCTGTTCGAAATAAAATTGAGTTTTTTAGAAAAGCGAAAATTTTATTTAGTCGGAACATTTTATAATGGTAACATATACGATTAATATATATATATATAAGCTTGTTCTATGAAAGTTTAGCTCAGTTTTGATATTATTGCATTGTGTTAGTTCGGTCCGGTTCGCATATATATAGGATATAAAAGCGAAAACTTGTGAGTATATATACTTTTGAATAGAGTTGAATGACATTACGCCCAAAACTGTTATATAACTAAATTCAGGCACCCCAACACGACTTAAACAACAATTTAGTTTCAATATATTTATATACAGGCATATGTATTCGTCCGCGTGATAAAAGACCAGTTAGACGTGTGGATCGGATCACTGATCTTCTAAAAATACCGATCTACGAAGCGACACACAAAGCAGCAGATCGCGATGTTGCTGAACTTCCATAAAACAACTGATTAAGTGTCAAAAACTTCAGCATCGAAGAAACGAACGAGGTAGACGATAAACACACATTCATAATTTCACCATTTAGTAAGCGACAAAATATGATAGTTGCATTTTTACTACGCAATCTCTAAAGCTTCGAAATTTCGTCCGAATTTCATTTAAATCTCACAAGCTTAGACTCGCGACGTGACAATCAAATATAACGTGACGCGTGGCATTAAACACGTGGTAGGTAGGAGCCACGAGATTTGTTTAATTCATATAACGTCGGATCCACGTTCATCGCAAACGAATCCATATAGGTACGTACATTTTATATTCAAGTTCTGTTCTGTCGCTGATGTAGCATAGAAATTAATAATAGGCGAGACGAGAGATCAAAAAATTTAAGATTTAATGTTTTTAGGGGAAAGTACATATAAAAAGAAATTATTACACTTATTTATTTTTATATATAACCTTGAGATTAATGTGATTTTTAATAAAATAAAAGATTAAAATACTGCAATCGGCCATTTTGACTGAAACACCAATCACGGCGCATGACATCACGATATTGTAACCATCAAAGAGAATTTAACCACTACGTTAGGTTTGGCGGACTCAATGACATTTTTTACAATAGCGTGACGTCATACAAACACAAATGCCATACTGGAGCACTCTTCTTTGACGTAGCTAAAGCGTTCGACAAAGTTTGGCACAATGGCTTAATTTATAAGCTCTACCAACTCAAAGTGCCGGACCGTCTCGTGCACATCATACGAGACTACCTCTCGGGGAGAACCTTTAGGTATCGTGTAGAAGGAGATTACTCTTCTCCTCACCCGATCCAAGCAGGGGTGCCACAAGGCTCAGTACTTTCGCCACTCCTGTTCTCGCTTTACACAAGTGACATCCCGAAACCCAAGAAGGCCCATCTGGCACTCTTCGCGGACGATACCGCTTTATACTACTCGGGCCGCAGTCCTACTGCAATTCACGACGCTCTACAATCCGCATCAAATGCCTTAGGCAAATGGTTCAGAAAGTGGAGAATCGAAGTCAATCCGACAAAGAGTGCCGCTGTACTCTTCTCGAGATTCAACAGCCCACCGGTCATTCCACCGGTCACGATGTTTGGCGAACCAATCCCTTGGGAACGGCAAGCCAAGTACTTAGGCGTAATCCTTGACCGAAAGCTAAACTTTAGAGCGCATGTAGAAACCGTTCGTGCACGGGCTTCGCTTACGCTCAGTCGACTACACTGTCTCTTAAATTCACGCAGTAAACTATCACTTGATAACAAGGTTAGGATTTATACTACGTGTATACGGCCGATTATGACGTACGCGAGCACTGTATTCGCTCATACAGCGTCTAGCAGTTTGTACCGCTTACAAACTGTCCAAAGTAGATTCACTCGACGTGCCACCGGGGCACCGTGGTTCATTCGTAATCGCAACCTGCATTCTGATCTCCAACTGCCTTCCATCAAGCAGTGGATGAAAGAGGCGTCGGAACGCTTCTTTGAATCCGCGGCTCAACATCCAAACCCGTTGGTTGTTGCAGCATCCGACTACAAGCCTTTGCCTACAAAGCGTCGTAAACACCGTCGGCCTCGGGGCGTCCTAGACGACCCGGACGACGAGATCACAACTTACCAACTAGCAGTACAGAGACTGCAAGAAACTAGCACCACTACACAGAGACCACTCTATCCGACCCGCCGGAGAAGAGTGCGCCCGCGAACACGACGCGTCCCCCCTCGCCCTCCCGACCCTTAGTTTGCTAAGAACCTTCCGATGCCCTCGTAGACTCGATGTCCGAGAGGCCCGCGAACTGTAAAGTAGAGCGACAGTTGCACAAAACTCCCCTAAATAAACTAAAAGCCATAATTCCTCAATCTCCCCGTCAGCGACCGCCCTGAGCCGAGGTCCAAGTCCCACAGGGGACGCCCTCTTGCGCAGGTTGCTTAGTTTGTAGTGTTTAAACCATTTATCTAGGCTGGAGCTCTGCTCGCCTTTATGCCCGGTGAAGTAGCAAAAGCCTCCTGGCTAACTACATATGTCCGTCCGAAAAAAAAAAAAAACGTGACGTCATAGCCGACGCCATGACACTTGGGGCCTTTTTTCGCGCGCTATTTAAAATTTAATAGAAATATGGCTTAAACTTCGTTAAATTAAAATTTATCACCGAAATATTGTTTTTCGTACTTAGAAAATGACTACCCACGTTGCGCAAGAGGATTTCAAAATCTTGCCTCATGCCTATTCTTTTTTAAGACACCTAACATATAATAAATAAAAAAACGCTAAAAACAGGATGTTCGAAGTAAAATAGTGGATGTGTTCTATTTTACTTCTAACATCCTGTTTTAGCGTTTTTTTTGTTTTTTATTTTTCTGTCTGTTTGTACGGGCTTATCTCTGAAACTGTTGCAACGATTTAAATAAAATATTGTATCTTACATCCTCGGTTAACATTATAAATACTTTGAATAACAGAAAATTAATGAGTTTCTGAGGGATAGTTAAACATAAGAAGGAATACCAAACACCACACGGACAAAGCCGCGGGCATCAGCTAATAATGGCTAAATGCACATTATATTATGTACTTAGCCATTAATTTAAAGCTCAGTGAAGTTAACTTCATCGAGCATTAAGTCCAGAAGAGGTTCAACCTCATAAAATAAAATCAATAATTATTAAACTAATTACTAACTAAACTAATTTGTGCTGTATGATACTTAGCTAAAGCTGAGATAGTGGGCCTTTAAGGAGAACAAACATTTCTTCATCTATACTACTAAAATAAAGATAAAGAGGAAAGATATGATATGAAATTAAATAACTCCGAAACGATTAGACGGATTTGAAAAATTCTTTTACAGTTAGAAAGCTACACTATCTCCGGTGAAGATATGCTATATTTAATTATGAAGTTACCACAGGAACGGGAGGTACGCGGGTGCAACCGCGCGCGGGAACCTAGTGTTATATAATCGGTAAACATACATATGGCTTGCCGCAATAAGAACTACAGACTTGAAATCAAATTAATACTTGTAAGTACAACAATCAATAGAAAATATTCAAATTGAATTCTCGACTCGGGTAGTTCATTTTACAGAATATCAATATCCAAAAACTTTATTCATTTGCGTTCCTGGGTCAATAACGCAATATTATTAGGTAAGTAAGTAAGGGTACCAAATCTCATATGGAAGGTTCGCTGTTTAGGAGGATCATCATCATCATCAGCCCGTATAACGTCTGCCGAACATGGGCCTTCTCCCGAGGGAGGGTATTTGCCATAGTCACCACGATTGGCAGGCGCGTTAGTGACCGCAGTATAATGCTGTACCAAACATGGAAACGCTGCTGCCAGTTCCTTGATATACGATTACTATTGATGTTGTTATAACTATGGGGACCAATGGCTTAACGTGCTTTCCGAGGCACGGCGGGTAGTCCCTCAACCAACCAAAATGGAATGAAATCTTAGAATTTTCACAAAGATTTCCTGTCCGGCGTGGGTTCGAACCGCTACGCTACGGAGGTTATTACGGATCGCTGAAGGCTTATTGAAACTATAATGACTTAAAAACTTAAATGAAAAAAAAAACTTTTTATCACCGTTAACAAAAGGTTTTAAAAGTTAAACACAATTAATATTCCTTCACGTGTCAGTATCGACACAATCAACTAGAGCTGGAACAGACAATCGATGGGATACACGTGGCCGGGCTCCGAGAGAATGGGTGGCAATTTATTAGCTAACATAGTGCACACAGTGTATAAGCGTATATATACAGGGTGTCCAAGAACCTGGCGTCCAACTGGATTCCCACGATGCCCCAAATTCTAACAGTACTCAGAAAAATATTTTAAAAAATCCACCCCATGTACTTACAGAATTATACTGATTTAAAAAAAAAGGGGAAATGAGCACCCTGTGACATACTTTTGAATGCTGTGACTGCTAATGCTGATAATTTCGATATTTCTTGGAGGTTTTGTAATCTAGGGTATTGCTGTGTCTAAATAGAATGTAAAAATAAAGTACTTATTGTACCATTTTAAAATAAAATATTATTTTAACTAAAGGTGATATGGAAAACTATTGAATTTCGCAACTTTGACCGACTGTAGTGTAAAAAAAATGTACCAAAATAGTATGGCAAGTGACGTCAAATTTTGACGCGTTTATTCCTCTTTTTAAAAAGGTATAATACTTACACATTAATTTGAAAAAAAAAAATTTGATAATATTTTTACTCAACAACCCAATTTTTACGATGTCTTACAGAATTCTTAGAAAGAAAAATTTACGACGAATTGAATCTAACCTCTAAAGAATTACTATTGTATGCTCATAAAAATAACAACAGGCCTCTCAAAAAACAGGTTAGACCGTAAGGGACGGTATGTGCATGCATCTCACCATAGTGATTCGTTATTACAACAGGAGGGAGCAAGACAGAAACTATCTTTGCGATTTGCTGGTTCTTCTTTATGGTACCCCATTATTCAGGTAAGAGTGAGGGAGAAAAAGGTTAGAGGTGCGAGTGAGATAGATAGTGACGCTATCTGGGATCGTGCTATTTAGGATAACAGTACGGTCAGTACGCGTCACTGCCTCCTGCCGTTACTACGCACCTCTCTCTTATTGTTACCATTGATCACGTACTACGATTTAAAGCTTTGTTTATTGGACTCGATTACTCTTTGTGCTCTGGACTTTGAAACGAACTCTTTACGACGACCTTTGCCTGTGTTTGGACAGTTTGTGTTTTGTGTGTGCTACCATGGCGACCTACACTCCGCAAGAATACGCAAATATGCACTACATTTATGGAGAATGTAGAGGTAATGGACGAGCTGCAGCGAGACTTTACAGAGAAAGGTATCCGAGGGCTACGCGATATCCCGACCATCGAGTTTTCATTAATGTGCACAGATCACTATGTGACGGGCGGTTCCCCAATCAAGTAGCTGGTGAAGGACGAGCCGTAAATGACTTCATACGCGATGAAGTTTTAGAGGCGGTGTCGGCAAATCCAAGCATCTCTGTGCGAGGAATAGAAGCTGATACGGGGATACCGAAGAGCACAGCACACAGTATTCTCCAAAAAGAAGAATATCATCCGTACCACGTACAGCGAGTGCAAAGTCTTTTACCTCGAGACTATCCGAGCCGAGTCGCGTTTTGTGAAACAATCCTGCAAAAACATCGAGAAGACGAAAACTTTATCGACAAAATTTTGTGGTCAGATGAATCAACATTTAAGAAGGATGGCTACATGAACCTACACAACTTGCACGAGTGGCATGTGGAAAATCCGCACTTGATGCGAGAAGATAGATCCCAGTACCGGTTCAAAGTGAACATGTGGACCGGTATTCTCTGTGGGAATATTATTGGTCCATTTGAGATGCCCGAGAATTTGACTGGCGAATCATATTTAAATTTTCTTCAAAATGATTTGCCAAACTTACTAGAAGAGACCCCACCAGATATGTGGTTCCAACACGACGGCTGTCCAGCACATTTTCGCGTATCCGTTAGAGAGTTTTTGCATGAGCAATACCCGAACAGGTGGATTGGGCGATCAGGAACAATCCCGTGGCCAGCCCGCTCACCTGACTTAAATCCGCTGGATTTTTTTTTCTGGGGAACTATGAAGGAGCTCGTTTATGCGAAGCCCATTAATGACATCGCTGACCTTCGTGAGAAGATAACACAAGCAGTGCAGGTGATACGTCAAAAAAGTTACTCGCGAAACATAAAGCGGTCCTTTTTAAGGAGAGTGAGAGCTTGTATTGCCGCGGGTGGTCAACATTTTGAACATTTATTGTAATAAAATATCTTTAAACTAACATTCTTTGCTTTTATTCTACTGGGAACCCATCTACCTGTGTGTATTTCCTTCTTGCTCACTCTTGGAACCGAAGTAAATAATAGTAGTAACATAACAGTTTCTAAGATAAGAAAGGGTCCGACAGTTACCGTTAGTAGGTAGGCACTTCGTAAAAATTGGGTAGTTGAGTAAAAATATTATCAAAATTTTTTTTTTCAAATTAATGTGTAAGTATTATACCTTTTTAAAAAGAGGAATAAACGCGTCAAAATTTGACGTCACTTGCCATACTATTTTGGTACATTTTTTTTACACTACAGTCGGTCAAAGTTGCGAAATTCAATAGTTTTCCATATCACCTTTAGTTAAAATAATATTTTATTTTAAAATGGTACAATAAGTACTTTATTTTTACATTCTATTTAGACACAGCAATACCCTAGATTACAAAACCTCCAAGAAATATCGAAATTATCAGCATTAGCAGTCACAGCATTCAAAAGTATGTCACAGGGTGCTCATTTCCCCTTTTTTTTTTAAATCAGTATAATTCTGTAAGTACATGGGGTGGATTTTTTAAAATATTTTTCTGAGTACTGTTAGAACTTGGGGCATCGTGGGAATCCAGTTGGACGCCAGGTTCTTGGACACCCTGTATAATATACGTATATATATAATAAACGCTTATTTTCTGTGTGTAGGTTTATAGCAGCTTAGCATGAGTTCACTAGAGAGGTATAGCATAGGGTTAGTTCACTTTATTGGTATAAATGTTACCGGATATGTATGAAATCTAGGAATTGTACACAATTCCTAGGAAATATATACCCTACCGAGCCTACTTAGGAAATGTGTAAAATAATGTTTCAAAGATTCCTTAATACACACATTTCCTGTGAAATGTATGTATATCCTAGGAATTGTATATAATTCCAATATCGTATCAGGAAATGTATAAAAAGAATGCTTTCTGTAATAAAACATGTTGCTTCAACGAGAATAATATTTTTTATTAATACAAATAGGTAACAATCATACCGTAAAATATGATTAATGTTATCTTACCAATTAAAGCTTCAAAAATCAACTAGGTATCTATTAACTTTTAAGGTGCATTTATCGGAAAATCACTGTTACCAGAAATTAATAAGAATCATAATAATATGTTGATCAACCTAGTTAGTTGATAAACGAGGATTCGGATGGTTATAAAAAAAAAAACCTAAACCTACCCATTGATATTTCCGATTGCTATTTAGGAAATGTATAGATTTCCTAGGAAATATGTCTAATATAATTTATTTCACACATTTCCAGGCGATTTTAGGAATTACATACATTTCCTAGGAATTGTATACAATGACGGATTACATACATTTCCGTTAACATAAATACAATCCTATAATGAAGATTTAATGAAGAGAAATTTAAGGAAGGCATTTTGAATGTGCAGCCGATCGTCACAAACTGCGTTTCCAAGTTTGTGAATTGTGAACTTGCAAGATCTCCCGATCTTCACAGGAGAACCTTTAACCCCTATTCGCCGTAGGTTCTTCGAGCTATGTGCCCTACACATTGCCACTTCAGCTGGCTAATCCGTTGAGGTATGTCAACCTTCGTTTTTGCGGATTAGAGATCCGTATCCAAACGATCGCCTAGGGAAATGCCGTGCATAGATCTTTTTATAGCTCTGAGCTGAGCTGAGCAACTTTGGTTTTTTTTTATGAGGCATTGACGTGATCTCTCATTGTGAGACAACACGTCTCAGTTCTATATCACATCACTGGTCAGCAACCAAGCAAGGCAAGTAATACTTATTTTATCATTTGAAGAGAAGAGTATACGGTACACATAAATGCGGACTTCCAATTCCCCAACTAACTAACTAACCACACCGCTGTGGCGAAGGGAATGCTTAATGCATATCCCCCTAAAAAAAGAGGGATCCGGAGATTGTCTGTCCTTCTAAATTAGCAAGATAACATCCAGAGGCGGATTATCCATAAGGAAAACTAGGCACGCGCTGAAACAGCAACTGGAAGCTACTACAAGTCGAAAAGGAAAATGGCAGCTGCAAATTGGAGTAACCTCTACGACACATGTAGTAACGCCAACTACAGTGATCATATTTATACTAGTATTATTTATAAAATAGCGGCGCCGATAAGATCCTTGCCTACGGCGCTCTTAACGTTTAAGGCTCGAGCACACCAAATGCGGAATCGGCCTCTGGTAACATCGCCAACTCTATCAAACCTGAGTTATTAAAACTCATTTTAAACAAAATAATATTGCACAATCTTACCTTGACCTAACGGTAAATGCCTGCGTATTTTCCTACCACATTAATCATACCAAAACAAATGTATTGATAAGCAAGTTTATGTACTTTTTATCGATGGCCATACTCTAGTAGTGAATCATTGGCTTATTTTAGAAACGACGTCTTACAATAGGTAAGTGATAAAGCGAAAACATTGCACATTAATATTAACCAATATTATTAGTTAATCATCTATACTAATAAAACTCTTTGTCCTGAATGACTAACGGATCAACACACAGCCTAAACCACTGATAATCGAGGCCTGAAACTTGGGTAGGGGGGACGGTGTATTCTTTATGTGACGTGGGCATCCGATAAGAAAGGATTTTTAATAATGTCACCCCTAATAGGATGAATAGGGGTTAGAGATTGTATGAAGAAATGGAAATATACGCGGAAGAAGTCGCAGGCAACAGCTAGTTGAATAGTCATAAAAAGGAAAAACAAACTCCTTAGAAAGGCTATTAATAAATGAGTGTCTATACAAACAGATAACTCACGGACACAAAGCCTTAGGCAAAATTCAGAGCTTCCGGATCGCGACTTTTTGCAATGCGTCAATGGATATTGAAATCTGTTATCATTCATATTACTGTCGCGGAATCCTTCGGGAGCCGTTTGCTACCGTCCGGAGTCTTACGGCTGTAAATATGAACTGTAATTTCTCTTTACCAATATGGTAAGCTAAGAATAAAAAAGTCGCTGATGCGAGAGGTAGGTCTAAATCCAAGAGTGACACTCACGAACAATACTTAACTTAAAAGATATATACTTGGGGATGTCACGTCTCGCTGCCGTAATATGAATTTGAATTAAAGTAGAGTGACAGTTGCAGAACCTCATTAAAAACTAAATCATAAACCGCCATCCCTCCGCCAATAACCAACCGCCCTAACCAGAGGTCCAAGTCCAACAGGCAGACACAAGTGCGCTGGTTGCTTAGTTTGTAGTTTTAAACCATATAAGGGTGGAGGCCTTTTTTTGATTGTTGTCCGGGGGGAAATGCATTAACGCATTTCCACCGCCGCTGCAGCGTATTCGCGCGCTGGCGGTGGGATATGTGGGACTCGCCCTCTCCATAGCGTGGTATGCTAAACTCATACGACGAGGAGATGACCCTACACCACTAAAACCTCCCGTACACTCCTTCGATCCGCCGTTGGCGGGGGCCGGGTACGCATGAGCAATCCGGCCCCCCGACGGTAAAGGGTGGAGACCTGCTCGCCTTAATGCCCGGTGAAGTAGCAAAAACCTAGTGGCTCACTCTCTCTCTTCACAGCATTGACACCTGATGGTGGCGTCTGCTTTTCCAATCTTCTGTTTCCACTTTGCTCTATTTGACGTATCGTTTTCAGAGACGTTGCATTTTTTCATGTCTTCGCAATGATATCTTGCCACCTCATTTTCGGTCTTCCTCTTTTTCTGAAGCTTTTGTTCTCCAGAAAAATAGATCTCCACATAAATATCCGTTAAAAAAAAAACTTGAAACCGAGCGTAAGGATTTAGAAGCATCTACTGCCCCCAGTCTGCCACCAGCGTCTATTGATCGAACCCAACATTCATTTATTGTCATAGATTGTTGTTAGGCAGGCGAAATTGAATAGACAGATTGATGGATTGTAAAATGACTTTGTATAAATGAGTCTAGAACGAATTAGATTACCATCCATTTTCGTTTAGAACTTTCCACCTACAATCAATTTCAGTCTGACAAATCAAAAGCAAACCTACAAACCATTCCACGGAAAACTTCCATTGATCTTACAACTCTGAACAGTTAAGGAAACTTTTCACTTTTTATTCAAGTTCTGTCTTTGAGCAGCTTTCGTTTCGTTGTGAGTTAAATGAAATATTTTATTAGGATTCATTTGGAAGGACTCGTGTTGGAAACTTAAATTAAAATATTTGAGGCAAAGTAATATCAACGGCGATGGGTAAATTCTTATGAGAACTAAAGCCTCCTCTCTCCTACTATATAACTTACTAGCGTGTGCTCGCGACTTTGTCCACGCGGAGTAGTTACTTTGGGCTAACGCTAACTTCAACCCGTGACTTTGTTTACGTAGAAACTGAAGATAAGAAGACGTTAAAGCAAACATTCAGCTTTATAATATATATGGTTTGATAATAATTAGTACTATAATCTTATAACACACATTGTGAAATCTAATAACAAAAATTATTGTTACAACCCTACTACCTAGCCCACCAACAACGGCGTAAATCTCGTAATCTCCATAAAATATTAGATGACTATTAAACAAAATTCTGTTTAATTATATGAATATAAAAAAAAGCATCTTCCTTGGTCTTTCATTTTTTCAAGACCTACGGTTTATGTTGTGAGTTATGCCTTTCAACCAGTCACAGTATAGGCATTACCAATGTTTTTACAGATAGACAGTAATTAATATCAGTAACTTGCACTTATAATTAGAGTCTCCCATAAAAATACATGTGGAGTCACTAGAGTGAAAAATGAACTAAAGAAATAGTTATGTATTGTTTAAAACCCACAACACACAAAGGTGTTTCAAATATATCAGGTGCCTACATTCTCAAACTCATAAAACTTGAATGGAGGGTTATAGGAAGCCCTTAGGAAACAATATTACAACAGTTGAACGAACATGCAACGCATTAATATAATGCCGCTATCAGGTCAGTTTGGCCTTCCGTGTTTGGGGTCATCGATTGGGTTTCGTAAACGTGGATATATCAACATAATCTTTAATCGTTTTAATATCATATTTAATTGACTAAATAGCCTAGGAGGGTCTTCATCCGCGTTATTACGGGCAGTTTTCATGATAAAAGGCAGCCCTATGTCCTTTCCCAAGGTCCAGTCTATTTCTGTACCAAATAATAAGAAAATCGGTTGAGTGATTAAAGAGTGAAAGCGTAACAGATACAGAATTAGAGATTAACTACGTTAACATGACCCGCCCCTCCAAAATTCAAAACGTTTAAAAGTATTTGTGAAAGTATTTACACCACGCCATCAAGCATGTGTGCATACTGATACGGCCGGCCTGCTACTGAAGACGAATACTTAGAACTACATACAAACTCTTTCGCAAGGATGTGACTACACACATTAAAACAATAATTTGGAGGGGCGGGCCATGTTATCGTAGAAAATCTCTACTTCCGCATTTATAACATAAATGTAGGGATTAAATCTCACATATTCACGTTCGTTAGCAGAATTTCCTATAATGGCTAAAAAAAATTATGAGTTCGGAGCATATAAATAAAATCTTTAATTCCCTTTATCAAATGCAATCCATAAATAATAATGATAAATTTGCTAGGCAAAGTACTGCCTATCATCAAAACATTTTTTACTCCATGAATCATATTTCAATGATACGCCGGCAGGTACTTTGGAGGGTAAAAATCTCCCCCGAAAACTGCCAACAATATTGTACAGTACAAAAAATGGATACGTTACAAAGGGTTCCCTGTTTGGGTATCAATTTCAATATCCGGAGGGTTAAAAAAGGAGTAATGAAAAAGGACTTTATTCGATACAAATAAAGTTTGAATTCGTATTTTATATTTTCTACAGTGGGTGGTCAGTTAAAGTATGTTTATAGAACCAATAAATTTAAGCAGATTGGCTTACAAAACGGTACTTTCATTTCAATAGTAATTTTGCACAAAATTGTGTATCTTGGCTGTTACTCGAGATTTTATACATTTATGAAAATTAATTTTCTATCAAACTTGAGGGTCTGAATCTGATCTATATTGAATGACGTCTAAGTTAAATTCCTACTTGATCGTTAGAGTAAGTAATTCAATTAAACTTTTATCAAACAACCTTGAGTTTAACAAGAGAATTGGTGTCAAACGATCATTACTCACAAATCGGTGTCAAATCAATGCAACATCTCAACGCTCCCCCATCTTGAATTGGCTACTTGACCGCGTTGAAGCTATTGTGATAGACGTATATAAATATTGGACCGATGGCAAATCCCTGCTGATTCGCTCGATTGCAAATTGCTACTCCTCCTCGACGTGATTTTCTTTAACTGACTAGACTCTTTCATAGATTTAGTTATAAATCTAGAGCTTAAAAGCATAAGGTCGGATGGGCCATTATACGTCAGGAATATTCGTGGTATGTGTATTTATCGTAAACTGGCACTTACGACCAAATCCTTATGAAGTATAATAGTACATCCGTTCTTATGCTTCTGTGGTCTAGAAATGTTTAATAATCGAGTCCAACGGCTTAACATGCTTAACAACCAACCATACCATATAAGACATCTTAACATTTTACACAAAGATTTCTTGTATGAACCGGGAATCCAACACCCGACATAAAGTCCAATTCATGTCATTTTACTAAAACTATATATTAATACGTGAAGCAAAAACTTGCTGTCCCTTATTACGAAAATTACGGTAAGAAATTTCGCAAACTTAAACTACTTTCGCTAATTTTTTCTTTAATTATAGTCGAACTTCGACCACTGGGGTAGCCCAGTGGCAGTGTCATTATAGTCGATATTCGACTATAATGACACTAGTTTTATCCAATTTATGTAGCAATCCGTTTTCCAACAAGTTCCACTAAGTAGGAACTAAAAATCAAACTTCTAAAAACTCTTTAGCTGTCTGAACCGTGACAACTTTTGGGGACAAGCTTTAGAACATTTTGAGAGTTTGACACAACCAACTTTATTTCAAACTGCTAGGATATTAATGATAAAGAAAATTATTATGTCGTAGTTTCTTCTGTCATGTTGAACAAGAATTTTATTTTCTAAATGTATCAAATGTAGCGGAAAGGTGCATGGCTTTTATATGGCGTTAATATCCACAGAAAATGAAAATCTGCTCAGTAGAGTGATTCAGGTCATATATATATATATATATATATATATATATTTAAAATGAATCCCTATTTCCCTGGGTCACGGCATCACGGGTGAACGGTTGGACTGATTTCACAAATTATTTTTTGTTGTGTTTGTTATTATTGGGAGAAGGTTCTTACATAAGAAAAAAATAAGAAAATTGCGCGGAAAATTAGAAAATTTAAGAATACTTACCACAATATTACATTTTCTGTATTACCCTAGCGCTTTTGACAATAAGATTATGGCGTTTGACATAACATTGACAGAATCCGTGCTGCTCTTAGTGCACACCACAGTTAGTTCAGTGATCACCTAATATTAAAAGTTCAATTTAATATAGAGTTTTAGTTAATACAGGACAGCGTCTGTCGGGTCAGCTAGTTGTTTAATAAATTTCCATCGTATTAAAGACTACCGTCTTAAATACGTTGGAAATTTATTAAACAATTATTCGTTCCACAAATCGGACAAGTAGTCTAGACGCTATGGGGAACATACGTAAATACACATAAAGAGAAATTGAGTTGATATCAATAACAATAACCTTTAATTTTTGGTTTACCATAATAGACTAGGAAGTCTCACAACAATCGTAATTTTCCATTATGACAGGCACATTTTCGATTGCATCTATACTACTATACTATACTTCTTGGATGCTGTTGAATTTGTCAACATATAATTCAATTGAAAATCAGTAGGTCCGTCACATGTAACTAAAGTTTGTGCTCTGAATAAAACATACATATTTTGCAACATCTAATATATAAAATAAATAAAATAAAATAAAAAAGTTTTTATTTACGTAAACCTATTACAGGCATTTGCAAATAGTCAAAACATATTTGGCTCATTAATATAATATATTTAATTTATTAATTTAGTTATTATAGTTATAATAATAATAAATAGTTTGTATTAGATTTTTTATAGCTTTAGCGTAAAAGCTGTCAGGTATGAAAATAGAATTTTATTTTTTATCTATAATTTAATAGTCTAAAGTTCTGTCATTTGAGTATGTTATGATTTAGATAGACCATAAGTATATCGTCGGACGCGATTTTATGCTACCACCGGATCCAATACGCCCCAACTGAGAAGATCCGGCGAAACAAACTCAGTGGGGTATTCTACTGCCGGTTTCATCGCGGCCTCATTGAGACGATCCGGCGAAACATACTCAGATGGGCATGTCAACATTATTTAGGTCCAGTTACTGTCTTTATTTAGTTAATTAAAATATGAAATATTATGTATGTCCATTATAATAGCTAGAGAAATCTGCAGGTTAGCTAGGTAGGGTCCTCGCCGGACAGACCGAGGTCCGCGTTGGCCGCGTCCCAATCCTTCCTCTTTTTTATATAATTATTGTTACAGTAATATTACTCATAGCATTAGCGATGCCCTGAGCCGTGGTCCTAGCCCATTAAGGGTGCCCTCAGGCGTGTGTCGCTTATACGTAAAAATATTGTTTAAAGACGTGCCTCTTTCTGTAGAGCTAAATTATATTAAGATTTTAAATGTTATTACTATACATATGACGTGATACTAGACTGACAGACAGATCATTAGCTAATGCGCAATAGATTTCAGTTGCGATATTTTGTATTTAATTATATTATTCATATTTCATAGTGTATAATTGATTATTTATATATTAAGATTTTCGCGCGTTTTTAAACCATATAATAAGACTGGAGTCGTGCACGCCTTTATCCCCGGTGAATGTAGTCTAGGGACAATAATCCCTTGGCTGAATATAGGTCCCTCCAACTAGTGAATCACAATTTAAAATAATCAAACCAAAAAAAAAAACGCGGAATGCGAAGAATTGAGTGAAATGGGGCGAATTATGGAATACCAATGAACCAGCTGATGGATTGGATTGGAAGCCAAGGTTTGACAAAAGGACTCTACGTACAACGTTATCAATGCTCATAATAAACACATCTATTTGCTAGTCTGGCATCAGATCAACAGCAAAGAATGATGCAGCTCGAATATAACAGATGAATGGCTACAATGTATGAAATGTATCTAGCATTGTGGTACGAGTAAGTAATTGATATTCGCAGTACAAGGTGGCTAGGTAACTGTTATTTGTACTGCTTTTAATGTGACAATACGAGATTGTTTGACAACCTTCGTAGCTTAGCGGTATTTGGTCCGCTTTGAATCTCGGAGGTTCGAATCCCACGCCACGCGCCGGACAGGATTTTTTGTGTAAATTCTAAGATTTATTTCCGGGTCTGGTTGGTTGAGGGACTGCCCTCCGTCCGTTAAGCCGGTGGTCCCGATTGTTATAACATCATCTATAATAATCGTATATCATGGAACGATCAGCATCGTTTTCTCGGTCACCAACCAGCCTGCTAAGCGTGGTGATTACGGCAAATAACCTTCCTCGGGAGGAGGCCAATGTTCAGCAGTAGACCTTGTACGGGCTGATGATGATGATGATGAAGAGATTGTTTAAATACTTTTAGTTTATGACGCTATGGAAACAAATAAAGTATGGATACTAAAATATAGAAAATCAAATTGCATAAACAATAACATTAAAAAAAGAACAGAAAATGGCAGCTGTTTTATAGAGAAAATGTATTGGCTTTCTTATTTAAATAAATGTAAAACCATATACGGTAATAGGCATGAATGACAAAAAAATCATTATAGTTAGTCCGTCAGTTAAATACTAAAAAATATTGGACGAGTATTTTTTAATTTAAAAATCAAAGAAAATTGACAAAGATACATAGCAACAACAAACTATAAAGTTCAGGAGAAGGGGGCTCGTAACGTCACTACCAGGTAAAATTGTACCTAGACGTGACGTTACATGAAACTTGGACACGCTGTTTCTTCGTCATTTTTTGTTTAACGAAAAATAAATACGTGTCCAATATTTTTTGGTAATCTAACCGACGGACTATAAGGACGGACGGACGGAAGACTGAACAAATATTCAAGTCTTCATGCCTAATAATTGGTAAAGTAGATATATGAATAAGAAATAAAATCGTGTACATAACACTAAAGCAGGATAGATTCTTGTTTCGGCGTGTTGGCCGTCGGCGGCGGGCCGAAACCCGCCTACTGCCCTAGGCTCGGCTTCGGGGAGTGGGGCACATGGGCCCCGCTCCCTTCGAGACTGACCCATGAGGAGTAAGGACGCCTCTACACTCTAGGCGTCCCTATAATTGGGCAAATGGGCCACTGTAAGTGTGGCCCAGGAGAGCCCGCGGTGCCATACTGGTCGCGGGTGCCGTCGGGGGGCCGGATTGCTTATGCGTACCCGGCCCCCGCCAACGGCGGATCGAAGGAGTGTCCGGGGGATTTTAGTGGTGTAGGGTTCTCTCCTCGTGGTATTAGTTTAGCATACCACGCTATGGAGAGGGCGAGTCCCACATATCCCACTGCCAGCGAATACGCTGCAGCGGCGGTAGGAATGCGCCAAAACATTTTCCCCGGACAACAAAAAAAAAAAGGATAGATTCTTGTTTTCTTGAAGACGAACAATTTAGAAAATACAAGAGTAAAGTAAGTACCAGTTTTTTTGTTTGTTACTAAAATGTACAAAGTTTAGTATTTACTGTTTTAAGGAAATACATTTGAATTTTGACATATTTTCCATACATCAAATGTAAAATTTACATCTCTGATAATTTAAAAACATCAGCCCCGAATCAACAACAATACATACAATGTCGAATGAGAATTTGCGAATGAAATCATACTCAAATATAAAATATGAGTCATATTAATTCTTTTCGATATAAATGATGTCAAAATTAGTATATTCATCGTTATAAATAACTAGCGACCCGCCCCGGCTTCGCACGGGTACAATACTGATAATTATACTACATAATGTCTTTAAACCTCTAACAAACGGGCGAAATTTGGTCAAAACACACACACACACACAGAAACAAATTAATATAGGTAACTTCTAAAACTCAGTGAAATAAGTAGGTGGGTATACTTTTATCGTATGAAATACCTATACTCTTCAGGACTAACAATACAACAAACACTAAATAAATAGGTATTCAAGTATCTATCCATCATAGTTACAACGAACACAAAACAAAAAATTTGCCCTATAATTCTAAAGGATCGAGCGCGCATAATCGCATTCGGCCTACCTCCGTAGCGTAGCGGTAATTGGCTCGCTTTAAATCTCGGAGGTCGCGGATTCGATCCCCACACCGGACATGAAATCTGTGTGTAAATTCTAAGATTTCTTTCCGGGTCTAGTTGGTTGAGGGACTACCCTCCGTGCCTCGGAAAGCACGTTAAGCCGTTGGTCCCGATTGTTATAACATCATCTATAATAATCGTATATCAAGGAAGGGGCAGCAGCGTTTCCTTGTGTGTTACAACATAATTCTGCGGTCACCAACCCGCCTGCCAAACGTGGTGACTATGGCAATACCCTCCCTCGGGAGGAGGCCCATGTTCAGCCGTGGACGATATACGTGCTGATGATGTCATCATCATCAGCACGTATATCGTCCAGAGTTTTAGTAGGTCATCATCATTGATGACCTACTAAAACTCAGTGAAATAAGTAGGTGGGTATACTTTTATCGTATGAAATACCTATACTCTTCAGGACTAACAATACAACAAACACTAAATAAATAGGTATTCAAGTATCTATCCATCATAGTTACAACGAAAACAAAACAAAAAATTTGCCCTATAATTCTTAAGGATCGAGCGCGCATAATCGCATTAGGCCTACCTAAAACACGCGCTGTTATTTTGCGATAACTTATAAATAAGTTATTCATTAAAAGTATATAGTGTAGGGGTAAAATAATCTGCATGAAATGCTTAAGAATATTAACTCATTTAAAATGATAAGGATGAATACTGAATCCGTCTGATTAGCTTTACAATTACCGCATTAGAAATTATCATTTTTCTAAGATATAATGGACTAGCTTTCCGCGCGCGGTTTCACCCGCGTAACTCCCGTTCCCATAAAAACTTTATAATAAAATATGGGCTATCTAACATTGAAAGAATTTTTCAAATCGGACCAGTAGTTGCTGAGATTAGCGCGTTCAAGCAAACAAACTCTTCAGCTTTATCTATTACGGCAAATGACTCTTTATTAGGTACCAATTCCTTGCGTCTTTATACTCGTGATAATTTCTCAACGAAATGTCCGATTGGAATAAAACAAAAAGTATTTTACTTCTACATAAATACCTTTAATAACATAATGCTTAATTTGGATAAGGATTAATATAACGATATACATTTAACGTAGTTTCTTTCTTCAGACGATTTAATATTTTTTTATGAACATAAAAGCGGTTATTGTGACTAAACTATGATAGTTAGATATATGCTCTCGCGGACTTTTTTGTAGATCTTAATAAGACCTACAAACCCGTAGTACATCATTTTGTTCTATTGTCAATAGTTTTTGCAGCGCACGCATAAATAGGTTTTCGCTTTTACACCTTGGGTTACAAAAACGCAATTTTCTTACGGATCCCCAACTTTTTTGAAAATAAAATATAGCCTATAACCTTCCTCGATAAATGGACTATCCAACACTGAAAGATTTTTTTAAATCGGACCAGTAGTCCCTGAGATTAGCGCGTTCAAACAAACAAACAAACAAACAAACAAACAAACAAACAAACAAACAAACAAACTCTGCAGCTTTATAATATTAGTATAGATATAGCAAGTTAACCTTGAAAGATATATATGCTATCGCAGACTTTTTTGTAGATCTAAAAGAGAAGAATATTTGCCACCATACATTGTTTTGTTATATCTCATAGCGTTTTCGTTGAAAGCTCCCAAATGGCTTAATTTTTTCCGACACCTCTGACAAATATCAATATACGTGGGACACTCAGAAAGATTTGCGACACTAAAAAAAATTGTTCTACAGGTACATATATTTTTATTAAATCTTTTCAAAGTACTCTCCACCAGCCTCTATACAAAGATTCATGCGTCTGAACCAGTTTTCAAAACACTTTTTCCAGTCCGCCGTAGACACCTCGTTTACAGCCTGCTCGAACGCAGCCAGCGCATCTTCCGGCGACGAAAATTGTATCCCCTTGAGCTGATTTTTTATTTTTGGAAATAAAAAGAAGTCACACGGTGCTAGATCAGGGCTGTAAGAAGGGTGACCCAGGAGTTTGACTGGTGTGCTGTCTAGGAAGTCCCTCGTTTTGAGCGCGGTGTGTGCAGGCGCATTGTCGTGGTGGAGCAGTAGTCCGCGGAGCCCTGTGTTTGGTCGCTTGTTGCTCACAACAGAAAAAACTTCTGGTAAACATTTGGTAGTATACCATTCGGCGTTGATGCTTCTTTGATCTCGTAAGGGAATTGAGGCCAAGTGGCCAGTCAAATTAAAAAAGCTGGCGATCAAAATCTTCCCCCCGCTTCGAGATCGCTTCACTTTGGTAGGCGTTGGTTCATTTTGAAACACCCAAACTGTCGACTGGCGCTTGGTTTCTGGATCGTATTGATAAATCCAGGACTCATCACCTGTTACGATGTCGTAAACACGCCGAGACGAGCCTGCTTCAAATTTGTTCAGCATATCACGGCACCATTCCACCCGGGCCTGCTTCTGAGCGTCGGTGAGGTAGTGCGGCACCCAGCGCGATACTATCCTCCTCACGCGAAGATGCCCGTGTAGAATCTCGTGAACGCTTCCCGATCCAATCTGATATGTAATTCGCCTATTATCTTGGATTAAATTTTTCACTGCTAGCACGTTTTCTTCCGTAATAGCCGTCAAAGGGCGACCGCTTCTTTCTTCATCCCCCAAGGTTGGTCGACCGCGCCTAAATTCGTTATACCAACGATACACGGTTGCCTTGGGAGGGGCTTTCATCCATAAATGCCATTTGAAGTCTATCGAACGATTTATCCGGTTTCAGGCGACACGTGAAATCGTAAAAAATCATAGCTCTAAAATGTTCCCGGCGCAGATCCATTTTTCAGTAAGACACGATACTTTGAATTGGCTCGCAAAAAATGTGGAGGGAAATTTTGAAAATGGAACACACATATTTTTACTTACAAGTAATCATATTTTCGAAAAAGATTCTAACCGGCCAGTCTCCCATATATAAAAACTATTTTTCGCAATACTTTCTGAGTGGCCTGGTATATTAGTCAAATGTACACATAAACTAAACAAATCATATACGTAAACCTTCCGGAAGAATCGTTCTATCGATTGGTAACATCCGCATGAAAATCGATGTAGTAGTTTATGAGTTTATCGCGAACAGACAGACAGACGCGGCAGGGGACTTTGTTTATAATATGTAGTGATGTAGTGATAGCGGTCGCCCGCAGCTCCGTGCGGATGTCGGTTACCGCTGCAAAAAGCCTATCCAGGAAAGACACTGTCAGCAAAATGATTCCCAGGTCAATTCACAGACACCGACATAAACATCGACAACGCAGTCATTATCCGCAGGCTGCACAGATTGTCTTTCTGTGGATGTTAAAGTTGTTAATGATGAAAATATAATTAATGATGTAATTAATAGGCATTTTAGGGATTAGGCATTTTAGGCATTTTCAAAGCTCTGAAAAGAACTGTTGTTGAGCTCTGAGAAGAACTGTTGAATAGCTCTGAGAAGAACTTTTGCGTAGGTGTAGTTTTAAGAACGAAATCTAAAAAAATCGCACGAAAATTATTAGACTTCGCAACGGGCCGTGCAACAGAAATCGTAATATTTTAATTTCGCCATAACTTCAAAACCAAACGTCCAATTTTAATCATTCACAGACCAAATATTATCTACATAAACTGTACTTAGTGATGAAATAATTTATTTTGATAAGGATTAATAGCATGAGTAAAATAAACGCGTTTAAATGTAGTCTAAAAAAAAATCAAGATTTCTAAATAAAAAAATGGTCGTTGTGCCTCACTCGACATAGATGGGTATAGTGTGTCGCGGAATTTTTTTGTAGATATTTATAAGATCTACAATTAATTACAACATTTTATGGTTCTATCTCTTATAGTTTAGGCAGCGTACGCAAAATAAGTAACTTTTCTGGTTGATTTTTTACACCTTGTGTCAGAAAAACCCAAATATCTTACGGAACCCTATTTTTTTCCAAAATAAAATTTAGCCTATGTTACTCGTGGATAATGTAGCTTTCGAATGGTGAAAGAATTTTTGAAATCGGTCCAGTACTTTTTGAGCCTATTCATTACAACCAAACAAACAAAGTTTTCCTCTTTATAATATTAGTATAGACTACGTGGACGCGGAAACCTCATTGAATAATAAACTTTTTTCGCAATATATTAAAACGACTTCCCCTTGGGCTGTGGCAATTGGGAACCTTCAATATTAAATCCAAAGAACTTAACATTTTTCTTTAATTACAACATTTTTTATAAACCACTTTTTTGTTTATTAAAGAAACACAAGATGAATGTCTCTCAATCTAAAAATATTTCCAAATGATTATGAATTCCAGTAGATAACTAAAGCAAATTAATTAACATTATACCTCCTGCTTCCTGCAGCAAAGGCGGCTCACTTCTATAACACCGGAAGCTTAAGTTATTTGGGAGAGCTTTTATACTTAACCATTTTAATGAGCTTACGAAAGTATATACTTACTTTGATACTGTATTACTAATTTATGTAGTTTTTATAATCTGAATGCTCGATGAATGTTTGATTTAAAGTATATACTGATATATAAAGCTGAAGGGTTTGTTTGTTTGTTTGTTTAAAAGCGCTAATCTCTCCTGAGTTTTGCGCGCAGGGCCGGATTTAAACTTATGCCGCCCCTGGGCACCAGAAAAAATGCCGCCCCATTACTGAAATTTTACTCAAACTTATAGTTTATACACCTTATTTTTTTAAATTAAAATAACATATTTACCGCCGAAAATTTATTATTTATTATGTACTTCAAAAACATAAAAAAATATTTGTTTTATGTTTTGTCTACGAATTATAAATTTTGCACTAAGGGTGACTCATAATTGTTTTACATTAATTTTTTCACAGGCAGACACGCCTGACTATTTTAATTGCAAATTGGTCGATTAAACCTTCGCAATCTAAACGTTGAAGTACGTCTGATTCGATGCATAGAATAGCTAAGCTATTAAGTCTATTTGCACTCATTGAAGAACGTAAGAAGTTTTTAACTCTTTTCAAACATGAAAACGATCTTTCTGCGCTACAGTTTGTTACAGTGTGTCATGAATATTGAATTGATAAAAAAATATTAATTAAAAAAAATAATTAATTATATTAAAAAATATTGATAAGACTGGATTTTTTTTTACACTTTCCAAATTTTGCCGCCCTAGAAAATTTGCCGCCCTGGGCACTAGCCCCGACTGCCCCTATTATAAATCCACCGCTGTTTGCGCGTTTAAACAGTTAGTTCGAGTTGAAAAATGATTTCATAGTTAGATAGCCCATTTATTGAGGAAGGCTATAATAGGCAAATTTTAATGATGAACTTCCGGGAACGGGATCTACGCGGTTGAATAATCTTTTATTTCAACTTGTATAATTAAAATAAATGCGAAAATTTATAAACACCGTGATTATATGGTCATTGCTAATACTAAATACTTAACAGAAATATTTATTTTTAAGGGCATTTTTATAAATCATCGATCACTCGATCTATGAAATAATGAAGATTTTAGGCTTTTGCTAGGTCACCGGGCGTAAAGGCGAGCAGTGCTTCAGCCTCAATAAATTGTAATAAAACTACAATATAAGCATCCTGCGCAAGAGGATGCCCCCTACGGGACTTGCCAATACCCAGACTTTGGTCCAGGGCGGTGGGTGGCGAGGGACTAGCCGCCTACATCTTGGCCCTATTACACGCAACATTCATTAGTAATGTTATTTGACCGTATTGATTTCGTAAAGTAAAAGCTCTAGCTACCTCTGCCCACGCTTTCCGCCGCCTCCATTTATAGAATAATCCAATTTCCAGAATAAAAGCTTGTACTAGTCAGCTCTGTCAATAATTAGTTGTTTAATTGATACTTATTATACACGCCCACTGTATAGTTAATTAAAACGGAGTCATAGACGCCATGTCTGGTGTTAAGAGTATCACTGTCCATAGTAGAAATCAAGCTTATGATATTAGATATCGTTACTGCAAATTTGAAATCTTTAATGTAATATTTTAGGCCAAAAAAGTGTTTCATATAATATGAAAGTGATTTTGGATACCTATACTTAACTACTATACCTTTGTTATAAAAACTCAAATGTGGATATATCAAGATTTCACTACAGTATAGGTACGTCAATAAAAATAAATAGCAATGAGAGGAAGGAATTGGATGGATTCTCCAGAAACAATAAATGATTTATTGCAATGTCCCTTTGTCTTTTCTCAAAGGATTAGACACGAACTACCTGCTACATTTTATTATTTAGAAAATTTCCAACTTGTATGTCCGGATGTAAGTTCGCGATAATTCCAAAAATAAAAAATGTTTTTACTAGTTGAGGAAATACTTCACATACGTGTCAACATGTTATATACATTTATAAATCCGCCTCCAACCCTAATCAGTCCTTATATCCCAATCCCAACCCAATCATACCTTAGAAAGTTTTGTAGGTACATTTAAATTGAAAAACAAAAAGGCTACAATGCGGTAAAAGGTCTGTTAAAAATTAACATATATGTAGGCAGTCATTCGCTACCAGAATGCCAACGAGATTCCAGCACGCAGGCCCGTAGTTATTGGGGTGTATTGGGTCAATGTTCTACCTTGTACTCGATCACCTTTTTATTTCAGAATACTCTTAACCTCACATACATAAATCCGTCGCTATTATTGCCAAAATCGGATTAATCATAATTTAGGTGTATAAAGGAATTGTGTTTCTAAGGATAAAAGTCGACAACAACAAAACAGACTTTACAGATTCTTTTTTTGTTGTGTCCTTCTTACCATTTAATAAGTCACTGCTCGCCTTTATGCCCGGTGAAGTAGCAAAAGCCTCGTGGCAGACTACATAAATGTGCGAAAAAAAATCGTGTTAAGACGATCTTTTTTCAATAAGGACAAGGAATCATTTTTGACAGGCATCGTCAGGCATTCACACAGCAAAAACTATGACAAGGTGACAAATACAATTAGTGACATTTTACAATTTGTTGCTCTGTTAATTGAAGGTTACGATCAAAGGCTTAATATATACCATTGTAGGTGTAGAAACAGCTTGAACAAATACCTGTACGTCAATATAATAAACATAACTATATACTAATATTAAAATTGCTAGATAATTATAAAAAAATTATATATTCAATTGATGGTCGAGTCGTCACCTTCCATTGGATTCGGGGATTATAAACATATTTGCAACATTTTAAAGTTTACTTTCATCAGGTTTAAATGAGCTGCCCCAACTTCCAAGTTGTAGCTACGCCCCTGCGGTCCAATGAATGCTATCCGATAAGTAATGAAGCCCGCAGAATGTATAAAAACTCGTATTCGCATTGAAAATGTCCATTAAAATATTTATGTGTGTACATCCCTCAATGATACAATGTCTAGGAGTGTAAAAAGTAAACTGGACTAGGATTTTATATTGGAGATACGGAAAAGTCAAGTTAACTGAACGTACAGGAAGCTAGAATAAAAACTTTTGTCGCTAACAGTTTAGTTCACATTTGTTTTTTGTTTCGCGTGTGCATGTATATTAATGAGCGGAAAGCGGGAACAAAAATAACTTAAGCACTAATGGGGTAAATTAAATTGGCAATTGGATATTGGCTTCTACTAGAATTATTAGTATCAATAATTAATTAGCCAGGAGGCCTTTGCTACTTCTCATACAGTGATGGGCGTAACTAGTTACTTAAGTAATCTGATTAATAATTTAATTACACAATAATTTGATTAAAATGTAATCTAATTACATAATAATTCAATTACATTGTAATTCAATTACTTTGGATGTGCTATGAAATTAATTGCAATGTATTTAATTACAAAAGAATTTAATTACAATGTAACCTAATTACATAGTATTCAATTATATTGTAATTGTAAAAACGTTGAATTTGAAATGTCGCATGCTTGCATCGCATGGCTGCGATGTAGGTAGGTACTGCAAGTTAGAACCGTACGGCGCGGCGTCATCGGGAAGTAGTAAGGATATGTGCGGGGTCGCGGGGGGGGGGGGGGGGGGGGTTATTTTACTTAATTTATTATTTCCTAAAATACTGAATTTCCTAACTACTTTCCTGTACTTAAATAAAAACTAATCAGCAAAATTTAAGAGAAAAATCAAGAAAACCTACATAAAATTGAGCACGATTTTTCTTTTGCTAATTGTGTCGATTCTACATTAGCCGAAGGAACTTCGTTCCTACCTGGTGTCCCACGACACCATTAAGTTTTTTTATAAGATGCAGGTTTCCCATCACGGCCATTACTAATATAAATGTGTTATTACGTTTTATCATCTTACTTATAATATGTAGGTAATCTGTTATAATGTAATTAGATTAAGTTGCAATTAAATTACTTTGTATTTAATTACAGTAAGTACTCATTGTAATTAGTTACTTAAGTAATCTGTTCGAAAGTATTTTAATTACAAATTACAATGTAACTGTAATTTGTAATTATTAATCTAATTACTTTTTGCCCATCACTGTTCTCATAGGCATAAATGCGAGCAGCCACCAGCCCAAACAGCTTCTGCTACAAGTTGTCCTGTGAGGTAAACGGCAACATGTAATAGAAGCCTATATCCTTACTAAATGATATTCATCATCATCATCATCAGCCCGTATAACGTCCATTGCTGAACGTGGGCCTCCTCCCGAAGGAGGATATTTGCCATAGTCACTACGCTTGGCAGGCGGGTAGGTGACCGCATTAATATGATGTACCACACAAGGAATCGCTGCTGCCCGTTCCTTGATATACGATTATTATAAATGATATTATAACAATCGGGACCAACGGCTTAACGTGCTTTCCAAAGCACGGAGGATAGTACCTCAACCAACCAGACCCGGAAACAAATCTTTAAATTTACACAAATATTTCCTGTTCGGAGTGGGGATCGAACCCACAACCTCCGAGATTTAAAGCGAGCCAAATACCGCTACGCTTGTCAAATGATATTGTTAGTCGAAAAATGATTTCTTCCAGTGAGAAATGCACAATGTATCACTTTCACAGTAATAGCGGTGTATGTGGTTTTCCTCTTGCTATCGAGCTGTTTTGCAACTCAAACCACGAAGAGAAGATTTACCCACTAAAACCCCCTGGATGCTAATGTTGGAGACACCAGTATCAGCATCCAATCGATTGCGCTTAGCCTTTTTGTAGACTGAATTTGTGCCCAGTTTATAGCTATAAAAAAGACTGACCCTATTACATCGTTACAGCCTCCAAAGCCTAAACATAGCTGGAGAATATAGTGTATATAATCATACACCACTGCATGCTCTGTGCTATAGGTTCAACATATATATATATATATAGTAGATATATATAGGTTAGCCGAGTTCTGGCGTACCTAATCGATAAAGCACAGATACTTAATTACAGTGTGCCCACGCATTTACAGTATAGATTTATAACTGTGTACACTCTATACTATAATTAAGTATTGTTTTAGAAGGCAGGCAATATTGCCATAGAGATAACAATTTATAAAGACACTATTATGTTTCAAAATTGAGGATTAATAAAATTCGACCACCGGCACGACTCGAACCTGCATCTTAGGTCTTAACCATTAGGGGCTTACCCCTAATGCCTTAACCAATTAGGCTACGGTGGGTTATTAATCTCAATTTGAAACATAGTATATGTTAAACTTTCCGTAAAGTATTCAAAACCATTTAAAAAAAGCTACTATTCTGTCCTATAATCACGATCATGTCCGTAAAAAAGAGCGATAGCTGCAAAAAATTCGCTCAAAAATGTTACAAGTCATTCAGCAATTCCCTGCCAGTGACCGCCCTGAGGACCGAGCCTCACAAGCGAGCCCATTACGCTCGGTGAAAAAGCAAAAGCCTCGTGGCTTACTACATTATATGTCCGAAAAATAAAGGCCATGTGCCCGAATTAGTTGGTTTAGTGTCGTTTTTAAAAACAGGCGAAGTGCCAGTCAAACTCTCGCACGAAGGGATCTGTATTTTCAAGTGCCTACGTGTTGCCGTTATTAATATCGAGCAAAAAAGGGCACATAAATCACGTTTGTTGTATGGGAGCCCCCATTTCATATTTATTGTATTTTGTTTTTAGTATTTGTTGTTATAGCTGCAACGTTAAATACATTATTTGTGAAAATTTCTAGCTATCGCGGTTCTTGAGATACAGCCTGGTGACAGACAGATAGTGAAGTCTTAGTAATAGAATCCCGTTTTTACCATTCAGATACGGAAACCTAAAAAAGAGATTTTCAGTTTAATACTGTGCCCGACATTTTAAATATATCACCGGGTATTGTATTAAAAGCTCAAAATACATCCATTAATGAAAATAATTGTTTTGAGAATTTCAAAGTAGCAATGACAGTTTAACGTTTTAAAGGGAAGATGTTATTACAAGTTCGCCAATTGTATCATCGTCAAGTTTATACAATTGAATCCGATATTTCAGTACAATATAAGTCAAGTAAAGATTTTTTTAATATATCGCAATCTGCCGACTTATTATGTCAAACAAAAACTTTAAAAAACTTTTTAACTTTAGCAACTTCTTTTCCTCAAATATGAAAAAAAAGAACTTTACTTGACTTATAGGGTTTCTGAAATATCCGATTCAATTGTATATGTCAAACAAATATCAGGAAAATTAACTTTACTTGACTTATGTGGTTGACGAACTCTTAGAAAATCAAAAACGCAAAAACCCCGCTTCGTTAAAAAATATGACTTATAGGCCGACATTGCACACTCAATCTGGATCGAGATCCGTGATCACGGTAGATTGATATAAACTGATTTGGATTGTTGTCACATTACACAGTCAATCCAGATCACGTCAGTCCACTGTTCGCAATGATCACATGAAGACGTGTGCTCAGGGGATTCTGAATGCCAATAAATAAAAAAATATGAAGATTGTGTGTTCACAATCGCGAAAGCCTCCGTAGCGTAGCGGTATTTGACTCCATTTAAATCTAGGAGGTCGTGGATTCGATTCCCACGCCGGGCAGTAAATCTTTGTGTAAATTCTAAGATATCCTTCCGGGTCTGGTTGATTGAGGGACTACCCTCCGTGCCTCGGAAAGCACGTTAAGCCGTTGGCCGATTGTTATAAAATCATCTATAATAATCGTATATCAAGGAACGGGTAGCAGCCTTTCCTTGTGTGGTACAACAATACTGCGGTCATCAACCCGCCTGCCAAGCGTGGTGAATATGGCGAATACCCTCCCCGGGAGGAGGCCCATGTTCAGCAGTGGACGTTATACGGGCTGATGATGACGAATTGCAAAATGGATCTGAACAAAAAAAGCATGTGTAGTAATTAATTTTAATATATTTTTTTTTATTCTCTTATTACTACTAGTAATTTTAATAGTATCTTTCGAATTATATATTGCACATTAGACGCTCAATCTGGATTGCGATAAACGGATCGAGATCATGGATTCAAAATATTTGATAATTTGCGATCCGATGTCGCGATCCGTCAATCACACACATTAAACAGTCAATCTGGATTGAGATCTGCATTGATCTCGATCACGGATCTCGATCCAGATTGAGCGTGTAATGTCGGCCATAGGGTTTCTAAAATGTACTATTCAATTGTTTTGTTACTGAGTAGGTATCTTAATACAAGTGGGGTTAAAAAAATTATAGTAGTGTAAAAAACTGCTAGTAATCTTTAAAAAAAACAGGTTCTTGTTGAAACCCTAAAAACTCTAAAACAAAATTCGATAAAATCCATAATGTAGAGCCATATACCACATACATACCAAACATAACAGGACACCATCCACATACATCCAGCGTAGGTATTAAACAGTGAGGGAATCGTGAACATAATGATTTACGTACATAATAACTATGACATTGATATGACATTCGGCAAGGTTATGAGGAAATATTCCACTAACATGCCGACACATTAATCGTACTGTAAACCGCAATGGGTAAATCAATAAGACTGCAGATATATTTTTCTCAAAGAGCAGAAATTACTGTACCTTATAGTGTGACACCAAAATAAGTCCAAATTATTATATATACATATATTTGTCTGTGCTATACACTCTGAACTACCTAATCTAATAAGTATGGTACTGTATTTATTTATATACCTAGTATGTGTAGATTGTGCGATGTTCATGTAAAATTGGTAAAAATGCTGGAAATATATTTTAGACTTACAAGCTTTACTAGCGTGAGCCGTAAACCAATAGTGGTATCAACACCATAGATATAAATCTCAGCAACATATTATAAAACGCAATTGTTTTTAAGACTAAACTGCCTCGAGAACCTTTTTACCTGAAAAAGTAGAAAAATCCTAGTCATCTTGAAACTTTAAATTAAAGATGAAACGGATATCAGATAATTATCCGGTAACAGGCCTATCCGGCCTTGTTTTTACTATCCGGCCGGATACCGGATAGTAATCAGTATCCGGCCGGATAGCGGATACTAAAACTCTCATTATTTTACACAAGGTAATCATACCAGAATAGATTATGGACACCGTTTATTTTTATTATCCCGCGTCAAAAATGTTTGTTTTATTAATTAATTTAGTAGTCAAAATTAAAAAGTGGCAAATTGTGGCGAATGGAAACATAATTTTACGCATTTGCCAGACCAGCCTCTGAAAATGGCTATTTTCAGAGGCTGGTCTCGCTGATGGTGATCGCTGTAAAAGGTACTGCCAGGTGCTGATAGATAAATTCTAGTAAGCCTTGACAACTGCGGGTAACATTTCAAATTAACTGACCACCACATGTATGGGTCGTGATTGCTATCGATTCGAGATGTCTTTAAGAAAAAGTCAATCTCGTTAGCAATTGGATTCTTTTTAAGCGATTATCTTTACTTTACTACTACTACTTTTAATATTATTATTAAAAAACACCCAAAAAGGGCCGAATATTCGGTAGCGGGATATCCGGCGCTCCGGCCTCGTAGCTTGCCGAATATCCGGTATCCGGCCAAACCACTATCCGTTTCATCTCTACTTTAAATACATTCCCGGAACTTCATCATATAGGCTATATTTAAATTCCTGGATAAATTACATTGCTGACATTAGCGCGTTCAAACAAACAAACTCTACAGCTTTATATATTAGTACAGATATAGATTATGTCCGTACAAGATTGCATAGGATGGGTGTGTCGTAGATAATTGCCACCGTGACGATCTTTATATAATTTATTATAAGTATTGTTCTCATGTGAGTGACTTTGTGTCTTTTTTAAGAATAAATATCTTTAAACCTAACCTACAAGAGCTAAAAAAACCACGGAATTATTCCTCTTTAAAATATCCTTTGCACATTAATCTGCTGCTTGTAAACGGTTTCTGGATATGACAGAACCACCACATTACCTCTGCAATGTATTCACATATTATGTAGAACTAACGCAGGCATTTTTTAATCATTTTCAAGCGAATCATATTGCAAATTATGCGTATCTGTAATCGGCGTACAAATGTAATTTTATAAGCTGGATGTTTCCGTGAGAGTGAATATATGAATACAAAAACGACACGTCTACTTTTCACTGACTATTTTTGTGTGATACTAGAGCATGGGGGCATTCAATTTTTGATCCCGGTAGGAGTACTAAGCCGTGTAAAAAAATAATCAATTCTTTTATGGGGCAATGTATACGCTTCTACAACATAATTGCTAATAATGTTAGAGATCTTTCTACAAACAAGTTTAAAGGCTCGAGCACACCAAATGCGTATGCGTGACTACGGCGTCATCACGCCGTAGACACGCGCGTAGTTACGGCGTAACCCGATGTCACACCGGGCTACGCATACGCTTACGCATCCGAGCCGAGTACGCAACGCACATGGCCTATTGCGTACCCGGCTGCGGCAGCCATATTTTTTTCTGTTTTCGAAGGTTGTGTTGTGCACGATGTCTGAAATGACGAGGAAGAAGGAATATTAATACTATTGTGCCAGAATAATCCTGCGGAATATATATATTTATACGATGCATTTTTGTAGAATTTACTTTTTGGATTGTAGATACATTCATAAATACGCACAATTTCAATAAGTTTTTCTTTCTTATCTCTATTCATTACAAAAACAATACAAAACATCACTACGTGCCAGTATATCTGTAAAAATATACAACTGACTGCAAGTTACGTGCGTAGGGCTACGCACAGCAAAGGTACGTGCGTGTACAAAATTGTTCGGTGTGACGTCTAATAACGCGCGCCATTGAATACAACGTCATCATGCAACGTTGCCGTTCTGCTCTGCGTCAGGTACGGCGTAAGTCACGCAGTCAGTTTGTGCCTTGGGAGCTGCATTGCGTAGGGCTACGCATTACGTCTACGCACACGTCTACGTTACGCAAGCGGTGTGTCCTGTCTCATACGGTTCCATACATTACAACTCAGCGGTACGTGCACGTCTACGCTTACGTCTACGCATACGCATTCGGTGTGCTCAGCACTTAAACGATATGTCGAAAGAAACAGTACTGCTTTATTAATAATTGTAACATCAAATTTATTTAAAAAAGTATTCCTCTGAGTTTCTTGACAGTTCTTCTCAGAGTTGCCACGTCCATAACTGGTTATAGTTAAAGACGTGCGTAGTAGACGTATCATAGGAACATGATTTAAAATATTTTAAATGTGTCTATATGAATAAAGAATTTTTGAGTTTGATTTTGTGGTTTTCGGCTTAGAGTAGACTGCATGTCTTCCAATGGGTGTCGTAAGAGGCGACTAAGGGACTAACACCTGATGGATGGGCAGCAGCATCTATCACCTCAAAGTTACTCCCATCTTACTGCGACCACCAATCCGCCTGCCAAGCGTGGTGATTATAGCAATATCTCTCAAGGATCATGGTTAGCCAATGCCTGTTAAGTGGAGGCCCATGTTCAGCATTATATATACGGGCTCTTAAACTCAATTGAACTGACTAAAGCAAAATTGAAATTCCGAGGGAATGGGAGTGGGGGGGGGGGAATTGAAACTTTAAGTCGGAGTTAGTCTAAATCCCGTTAAGACTATCCATTACTAACTTTCCCGTGCGAATTCACGAAAACATAGCCTTTGTTACTCTATTGTTATTGGATGGGGTTTTAAAAGGTATAAGTTTTTAATTTTTTTTTCTGTCTTTTATATTAGTGTAAATATCCAATATAACAGACGTAAAACTGAGCATAACTTAGTTAATTTGAAAGCAAACTTATGAAGTATGCTTTCAAATTAACTAAGCGCTTTTATAGTACCTAACACACAGTATCTAACATATAGTTTTGCAATTAAAATGAGATGTCACTAACATTTGCGACCAAAACAGTACACTCACGGACTCTTTGTTATATCGTCGGTAATATAGCAATCATTAAATATAAAGAGGTAAAGTTTGTGAGTTTGTGACGTTGTTAGGGGGTAATCTCTGGATTTACTGAACCGATTATAAATTCTTTTAATCAAATCAAATCAAATCAAACTTTATTTGTGAACATAAGTACAAAAAGGTGTTATTTATACATTTTGGCTGATCTGTATGTTCGGCCAATAATCGGCATACAAATATTTTGTATCTTACTATCATAATTAATAAATTCTAGGATAAAATAAATGAAGCACTTGAAAAATGTCATGAGCCGCATAAAATAAAGTAATTGAATTTCATTATTCATTATTAAAAATGTCAAAGAAAATTAAATTTAGTCATAATTTGTCATTTAAAAAGTCTTCAATCGAGTAATACGTCTTTTCAACTAGAAATAGGAACAACTTCTTTTTAAAATGGCTGACATTTTCCTCACTTCTGATACACTTTGGCAATTTATTGTATAATTTTGGAGCCATTACGAAAATACTGTTCTTGTGTAAAGCAGTTTTAGAACCGACAGTTTGTAGCCGGTCTGCTCGACGCTGACTACCTACTCGGTCAAATTTATACATATTATTTTTGACGAACATAGATGTCTGGTATATGTACATTGAAGGCACTGTTAAAATTTTCATACTTTTAAAATATTGTTTACAGCTGTCAGTGGTTTGCAGGTTACAGATCGCTCTAATACACCTTTTTTGACACTTAAACACCACATCTTTACCCGAGGCGTTTCCCCAAAACATAATACCATATCTTAATGTTGAGGCTACTAGACCATGATATGCAGTTAGTACAGTGTTTCGATTAGCTGTTTTACTTAGCATACGCAGCGCGTGAGAAAATTGGTTTACTTTACTACATACTTTGTCAATCTGGGTGTTCCATTTTAATGTGCTTTCAATATTTAATCCCAAAAATTTTGTCACAATCACAAATTTTTACTAATAGAAAGCCGTAATAGTTAGCCGTTTGGTTTCCAGCTTAGAATAGACCACCCCATGTCCTCCCATGGGTGTCGTAAAAGGCGACTAAGGGACATATAGCTAATGGATGGGCAAAAGCATCTATAAGCTCAAGGTTTACATCTTACTGCTGGTGATTATGGCAATATCCCTCTACGATCCTGGCTTGCCAAGCTCTGTTAAGAGGAGCCATGTTCAGCAGTGGACGTAAACGGGCTGTTGATGATGAATAGAAAGCCTTGTCATTAGTGAGTGTCATAGGATATATTTTAAGTTAAAGTTTCTACGAAAGGGCGCGGGACAGCTAGTAGCTAATAAGGTTGTAGATAGTAAGTAAGTAAGTAAGTTTTATTGCATTCATTTGTACAAATTTGTTCATTTACAATGATAGGTATCAACATGAACCCTGTTAGGGTGTAGCAGACATTTTTATATAAATACTTAACCTAAGTTTCGAAACATTTTTCCAATGTAAAGTATTTTTAATTTTTTTATTTAGTTCACATTTACAATTTGATTATAGACTATTGAAATTTAACAAATATATATATTTTTTTAAATAACCTTTATAAAATTATTAGAAGATTAATAAAAGTTTCAAATAGGTGTACGTATTTATGATTTATTAATTAATATTTGGTTTTATCCTCGAAATCTCTTTAAGTGTATAAAAAGCCTATTTTCAATTAGAAAATTGTTAAGCTTGAGTTTGATATGTAAGATCAAAATGTAGCAAAGCATTTATTGAGGCTGGAGCTCTGTTCGCACTCTAAAGTAGCAACAGGCTCGTGGCTAAATATATGTCCGTCAGAAAAAAAAAAAAAAAACCGTTTTTGACACCTGACAGGAAAATCAACCATCCTCCCGCCGGCCAACTCGAGGCCGCGCTCGTATACTATTGCAATTCAGAGTAGGTAATTTGTTTAGGTACTGTTCTTTGTTACTGTTTTGTTAAGTTTAAGCGATTGTAGCGTTTGTGTACAGTTTTTGTCGTTAAATTCAATTGTTCTGTTATTTTACGATATTTAAAATTCCGGACGAGAAATAAAAATGAATAAAACTCTTCGTTTTCTATTCAATAATTTATTTAAACAAACGTTTTATAGCCAGGTGTCGTTTTATTCGCGAGAGTTGAATATTTCATAACAATAGTTTAGTGTTCAATACACAACCACATTGAAAATGATTGGAAACTGAATACAATGTTTTCCAAAGAAAATTGAAACCCTATACTCCTTAACATAAGCAAAGCACCCCCAGCAGTCTCTCATATCAAAGAGGCTAAAAATAAAAACGCTGTTAGCCTGGCGTGTTTACATCATTATCTGCACCGCCGTTTCCGAGTAACGAGCGCACACAGACAGATGGTGGGCGGCATATGGTGTTCAATTGTACGCACGTCCGGTGTAATTGAAGGTTCTTAACTTGCTTATTAACTTTCCATAGCAGAAACGGAATATTATACTATGCGTTGGCGACTGGCTGGTTAACAGACCTTATTTGACAAATTTAAATGGTGGTTAAGTGGCTATCAAATAATCCGACTAAAATTATAAATGCGAAAGTTGGTATGAGTGGATGTATGTATGTTAGTAACCCTTTCACCCAAAAACTACTGAATGGATTTGGCTAAAAGTTTGCATGCGGATAGTTTATAAGCTGGATTAACATATAGGCTACAAAATATTACGCTCCGACCCACTGGAGTGACGCGGGTAAAACCCCGGGGCTCAGCTAGTTATATTAAATTAAATACGTGAAGCTTTGTACCCCTTTTACCGAACATTGCGCGGACGGAGGAGTATGAAATGTCGCACACTATATACTATTATTACTATATATAGAGAAAGAGTACATAATATAAAAAATCTTTTTAATTATGGCCGAATTTGAACCACTGGGCGACCACTAGTAATATCAATTAAATCATCATCTTTTGATTAGACTACGTTTTAAAATATTATAGTCAATGTTACATTTTACGACCCCGTTAGAGCAGGGTAACATTTTAACGCGAGTAAAAACCTTAATATAAAAAGAGCCACGAATAAAAGAATGTTACTCATAAATAAAAATACCCAACCGGAATATAATGTTTATATCTATGTAATTGAATACAGATTTGGGATCTGTATTCGCAAACAAAATTTATCATGCATGAAAAACTTCCAGTACATCGAAAATAACGGTTATCATCCGATTCTGAACGAAATGTTAATCAGAGATTACCGATACGATAATTTACCTTTTATTAGCATGATTTGCTAATTCGATTTGATAATGAAATTAGCAAATCACCATAAAACTAAAAGTAGCTAATTGATTTAAACTAATACTTACTTATTAAAAAATTAACTATAATGTTAACTGACACAGCTAATTGTTATAATGATTCAAGATAAGACATATCAATCAACTGTCGTTACAATATGATGATACATTTTCACAGTTTAATATATACTAGGTGTCCTGAGCGGGTTCACCAGCATAGATCCCGTTCCCGTGAAAACTGTAACTTAAAATATAGCCTATGACGCTCACAACCGACGTGGCTTTCTATTGGTAAAAGAATTTTTAAAATCGGTTCAGTAGATTCAGAGATTACCCCCTACAACGTCACAAACTCACAACATTTCATCATCATTATCATTAGTCCGTATAACGTCCACTGCTGAACATGGGCCTCCTCCCTAGGGAGGGTTTTTGCCATAGTAACCGTGCTTGGCAGGCGAGTTGGTGACCGCAGTATTATGCAGTAACACGCAGGGAAACGCTGCTGCCCGTTTCCTGGTATACGATTGTTATACATAATGTTATAACAATCAGGACTAACGGCTTAACGTGCTTTCCGAGGTACGGAGGGTAGTCCCTCAACCATCCAGACCCGGAAAGAAATCTTAGAATTTACACAAAGATTTCTTGTCCGGCGTGGGGATTGAACCCACGACCTCCGAGATTTAAAGCGAGCCAAATACCACTACGCTACGGAGGTTGTCACAAACTTTACCTCTTTATAATATTGGTACCGATAAAACAAGTAATGTCAGGTAATTAAAACCTTTATAATAGAACTATCAGGGAAAGGGCGGCAGGTGTAGTCCACTAGCACTTAAATTACACAGCTTGCCAAATATTTGAACTATATTCCCCTTAAAATGATGAAAGCTGAAATCAATTTCTATTTAAGTAAAACCAAGCCTCACAAAATGTGATAATACTCTTGTAGCAAACAAACAGAAACAATTTCAAAACTTCGCTTAGCCTCTACAAGTTATGAATACAAACAACTGAAATATAGAACAAAAGTACATAACGCAAGCAAAGAAGACTAAAACCACAATACATGTACTTATTATTGCGAGTAAAATTGCAACCAACATTTGGCGCAATGTCATGTCAGCTTGCACAATTTAGTGCAAGGTGTCAAACTTGGGGGTGACACCTTGCGGAAATGCATGTGGTCGCATAGGTACCACAGTGTATTACTTGCCTCATTAAACATTTAAAACACAAAGGGAAATCCAATATATAATGATAATGAGCTATGTTTTTGCAACGCACACCCTTTGCGTTGTAAAAACATAGCTCATTATTTATTGAATTACTTGAGTAATATATGTATTTGGAAGAATAGTTGGTAAAAGATGGTATTTTTATTTAAGCACTAGACTTTTTCCGGTTTCCGTAGGAATCTCATAACAAAAAATAGACTTTCTAGTGTGATAAATACATAAATCATGTTGTTTCATCACCAACCTAAGGTCGAATGGCAGATAATGCCGACTATGGCATTAAGTCCACTTTGGTACAATAGTTTTTGCTTAAGTTTTAAATAAAAAATAAAAATAAATTGGTTGTGTAGTTTTTAAATTCAATAAAAAAATACGAAATCAGACATTTATTGTCTAGAATATTAATGAGGTTTGTTTTATTTATTTCTTTGTTGCGCCAGGAAATATAGTATAATTATGCGAAAATCAGGACCTGACTGGACACATCGCGATGTTAGAAAAACATTAACATATTTGCGTTAAACAACAAATATCTTAAAAGAAATCAAACGACCACCATAGCAGGCAAAATGTGAGTGTAATAATAAACTATCCATACCATATATCTATATATAAAACGCTCACGGCACGTGACCTTTGGTCACGGCATCATGCGTGAACGGTTGGACCGACATAGTTAATTCTTTTTTGTTGTGTTTGTTATTTTCAGGAGAAGGTTCTGATAAAAGAAAAATTTAAGAAAATTGTGAAAGAAAAAATTAAAAAAACCATATTAAATTTTCTAATGTAATCTTAACGCTTTTGACAATATAAACTTTTTTTAATGTAACATTATGGCGTTTGACGTAACATTGACAGGTGCTGCAAATAATGTCAAAGAGGATAAAAAATAATAATATGATCGTTTAACATAGATGCTTCGATCGGAGTTATGAATACCAATTCGAATTCAATATTCATAGTTAAGACAGGACGATGTCTGTCGGGTCTGCCAGTAATTTATATAAAACAACATAAATAACTAATAAAGATAATATTTATTCCTTACTAGAAGGCATGAAATAGTCGAAGTTGACATTTAACTTATGCGGCCACGAAAAACTGATACGTTATTCATCAATTCTCGTTATATCTCTTGTTTTGTTTAAATATTTTTCCTCTTAGTACATAGTACATGTATTTTAATAAATAGAGCGGCAAAAAATATGTTGCAAATCTAATTATATAACATCACTTCGATATTAATACAAAAAACATCGTAAAGCCATACGGAGGGTAACGATCAGGGTTGCCAACTTTATTTACAAGAAAAAAGTCACTTGCTGTCTTGAATAATTGACATAAAATATTAAAAAAATTGGGTCGGCGTCTCAGTCCAATATATAGTGTTAAGCAATTTGAAGCTCAAAATAGTATTTTGAATACTTAAAAAAAAACAGTTATAAGTATAAGGTAGTGTAAAACAGTAAAATATTGTTTTTGATAAACAGAAGATAAGACGCTGCCGTAGTCAAGTGGCTAGGGCATCGGATTTGCGATTATGTGATCGCCGGCTTTACCGACGCGAACCCACTAGTAACAAAAGCATTTTAGCGTAGAACGTGGGGTTAACAAGAATACTAGTAGTAGTGTGCAAAAAACTATGCAAGTAATATTTAAAAAAAAACTTACTATATGCATGCAAAGACTATTTTCACTAACATCATCACCCCGTATAACGTCCACTGCTGAAAAAAGGCCTCCTACCGAGGGTGGGTTTTGCTATAGGCACCATGCTTGGCAGGCAGGTTGTTGACGACACGACACAGTATTAAGTTCCCTATACGTTTGTTATAGATGATTTTATAACAATCGGGATCAATAGTTTAACGTGCTTTACGAGGCACAGAGAGTAGTCCCTCAACCAAACCGACATGGAAAGAAATCTACACAAAGACCGCGGCGTGGGGATCGAATCCACAACCTCCGAGACTTAGAGAAAGAGCCTATGGAAATACTTAATAATATCAATAAGGATAAACATTGCCGATGATAAAAAAACGACCTCAAGATTAGTCAATAGATATTTTTTCACTATTTATATCCTTGATATTTATATCAAGGATATAAATATCTACTTCCTCGAATTACCCAGCTTAAAACGTAAAGGTCATCTTACGTCCTTTCCTTTCTAATTTAATCTAAGTCTTAGTCAGTTTCAAATCTAAGTCAATCACATCGCAGCATAAATGAAAAAGGACAAAAAAAAAATGATCTGTTTAATGCAAAAATCGCACGAACTAAGCTGAATTGGTTCAATTTATACATTAAGAAGTATTATTTCAAGGCAGCACATATTATTATGTACTAGCGACCCGCCCCGGCTTCGCACGGATACCATCCTGATGTATCATACATATTAAACGATCCTCTTGGATCACTCTACCATTAAAATAACCGCATCAAAATCTGTTGCGTAGTTTTAAATATCAAAGCATATATTGGGACGGACAGACAGCGGGAAGCGACTTTTTTCGTTTTATACTATGTAGTTATGTACTTTATTATGTATACTACCTCATACGTTGACAATATGACGATATAATCTGGATGTGCATTACATTCATACATGTATGAATGTAATGGGGCGGTGAAAATAAAATCATAATTATGGTGACTAAGGCAAGTATTGAGTGTCAGAATTACTATTCCGTAAATAAAGATAACAAAACTAAGATATAATTTTATTGATAAAAATGTTAAAATAAATACTAACAAAAATGCAAATTGTTGTCAAGCAATGTTAACCATCATCGATAGATGGCATCTATATAGATCTATCTAGAAGACGTGTTATTAAGAGATTGATAAATTTATACGTTCGGTTGGGGCCCACCGTGGCCCAATGGTCTAGGATATGGTGGCCAAGATGCAGTGTTATTGGGTTTATTTATCTCAATTTTGAAATTTAGTACGCGGTAAATTTTAAGTTTCAAAATACTGGGACATAGTTGTTAAAAACAAAATTATTATTAGATTAAGTTTTTATAGTATAAATTGGTCTCGACAGATTAAGTCGGCTCCTTTACTTCGCTTATAACATTTTTTCGTCATTGTCATCGATCATCGTACGTCGGTATACTCCGTCCTCTTTTACAAAAATGCACTCTAACTACGTTGTGTAAATAATATATACCTAACTTAAAACAAACAAACACTAGTAAATTTTTAAAGAAAAATTGATTGAAACAAACGTGGCTTAGGTATTCGAATATACATAAGCCATTTTTTTAAATCGTTAGATTTTATACATAGTGAATATAATGGTTAGTGTGTGTTTAATTTATGGTGTCATTTGTATCTACTATTCAAGTACTGTGTAATGAAATTGCGTGTGTAATATTCGTTTAGATTCTGTGTCATGGTTTTACGTCGTTCATGACACGGCAAACTCTCTGGGATTTTTAAGATACTTTTTAATAATGGTTCAGCCGTTTCCGTTTAAACCGGCATATTTTATTAGTTATATTGATACCTACTTACGTTGTATTTGTGCCTTTTGGCGTCGAAATATTGGGCATGTTGGGACTGGGAGCCTAATTAAAAAAATAAAAAAGACAAATATAACTCGAGACGTTCCCCATAAGCATAGCCATTCAACGGGATAATGCTGCCAGCATTCGTAGAACACTACCCAGTAGTATAGATATAATAGTTTTTATTTTTATAAGTTAGTTTTAGTTAAAGTTTAATTTAGATTTTTTTTTTGTATATTTGTATATTTGTAGCCATTTACTTCATAGATAAGCTTAAGTTTTAGGTTATAGTAGAGGATACGATTAAGAACGACCTTCACCAATCTGTTTATAGGATGAAAAGTTTTTTATATCAAATGTAATATATTAAATAATATAACGCGGGTGGGTTGACTAAGAAATTCCTGGCCAAACTATTATTAAAATATTATTTAATTTTTTATTGTAAATCGAAATTTTATATTTTGATATAAAATTTATTTATTAAACAAATAGGTGAAGATAAATAGTATCGACATTCCTATTAATACCTGGCCAATACCATAACCAGTAATTATGCCAGGAAACAAAAAGAAAACCCAACGTTTCTATATTCTATAGGCTTCATACTTTCGATTAGTATTAAATTTATTCGTTTAAAGTAAAGTAAATTAAATAATTAAATTAAATTTTAAAGTAAATTTTTAAATAATAATAGTTTGGCCAGGAATTTCTTAGTCAACCCACCCGCGTTATATTATTTAAGTCATTAAATTTGATATAAAATATTTTTTATCCAGTAAACATATCGGTGAAGGTCCTTCTTAATCGGATCTTAGACTATTAGGTTAGTATTCGCAAGTCATATTAGGTACTTTGACAAATTTATCAAATAAACATCCAAGTAACACCGCTTGTCATAAGTTTAAACCTAACGATCATAGAGATCCAACATAATTTCATATTAAAGATACTATTCGACAGAATAAAGAATACATTTACATATTAGAGCAAATATAAAAAACGTTTACTTACACAAAATAAAATACATAAAGAATCAAGCTAGAAACATCAAAGTTCATTACCAAGGAGATTGGTTGATAAAAATGCGATGGACATAGCAAAATTCGCCAAATTCGTGAGCCATTATTATAATACGGTTAAAATATATAGTTGGTACTTACGCTGCATATGGATGTGCTGCTTGGGCATTTTGTAATCGGGCGGGTAGCATCTCTCGTAGAACTCGAGGTCGTTGACAGTGCATACCTCTGGCGTTGGTATTATCAGACCTGTGCCTGATATTGCCTTCTGCAGATGGTGTTCCTGTAGACAAGAAAAAACTTAATTACATTTCTGGTTTCATCAATATGGTAGTTTACTGGTAGGTTTACTCTTTTTTCGGACGTATATGCGTAGTTAGCCACGAAGTGAATGGTTTAAAAACTCCAAACTAAGCACTCTACGCAAGAGGGCGCCCCTTGTGCGACCTCTGCTCAGGGTAGACACCGGCGGGGGATTGCAGAATTATGACTTTTAGGGTTGTTTTAAGCAACTGTCGCTCTACTTTACAGTTCGCGGGCCTCTCTGACTTCGGCTCTACGAGGGCATGGAAGATTTGCCATATGGTGTTTGTCAAAGCAAACTCTTTTTGTTAAGTTTATTTCTAACCTATTTTTCTGTTAAGATACATCTTTAAAAACTTAACTAGTTTTGGTACAGTTACAATTTGTGAACCCGACATTTGTTTTCCACCAACGTAGACCCCTAGGTAGAACTACTTTGCGAACGACCACTGCTTTAACAAGTAATTAAAAAATATTTGATGACTTTAAATAACATTCAATTCAGCTCAATTTCGTTTCCAAGTGACATCGTGTTTTGCCCACGACATGTGAAGAATTTTAATGAGAAGCGTGAGTTAACTTGTTAAAATCGAAGAGTCGTAATAAAATCCGGTTTTTGAGATAGTTATAAAATTATATTTTAATCATTATATATTTAATACGGTAGATCCGGCGGACGCAGTCATTCCCGGTCCGAATATTAAACTCTTGAAAGATCCAAATATAGGGTATTCCGACATCATCCTTTTATGTCTCATACTATACTTTCTTTTTTTAACTCATCCTATTATATTATGTACAAACCATACACAACCGATGGCAATTATTTCATTTACAATTCATTATTTGATGTTTGTTTGAATTGAATAGTCTCTGTAACTACTGGCACGATTCCCATAATTCTATTAGAAAGCGACGTTATTCAAGAGTAACATTTGTATTTAATTATGAAATTCCACGGGAACGGAGGCTACGCGAAATGACGGGGATGAAACCGCGCGCGGTAATATATGAGCCATAATTTCAAGAATAGTCTTATTGAAACTATAGTAGTGTTAGTGCAGTATGAAGCTTAAGATACTGACAAAAAAGATTCATAAGATGAATACGAGCCTAATTTCGAATATATGTATATATAAAAAAAATAAGTTTACAAAAAAATGAATCATTAAATAATATGACGTAATATATCGTAATAGCAATCAAATGACATCACATCCTCTTTTCTATGCATTCGCTTAAACCAGTTATACGATGAGCGCATAAGGCTTTACATAATTGGTACATTAATATGTCTGTACGTCATTAGTCAAATAGGCGATGAAGTGTAAAATAGAAGAATATTGGCTACGAATTAAATGGAATGGGTAAGTAAATTTATTTTTATTTTTTTTATTAGGTAACACATTTTATTGTTTATAGAAATAGTTTTCCTAGTTAGAAATAGAACCAATTTCTCAGAAGCAAAATACACCTTTTTAATCTCTTTTGTTAATCCCTTCGTAGTATAAAACAAAGTCGCTTGCCGCTGTCTGTCCGTCCCTATGTATGCTTAGATCTTTAAAACTACGCAACAGATTTTGATGCGGTTTCAATAGATAAGAGTGATTCAAGAGGAAGGTTTATATGTATGATACATCAGCATTGCACCCGTGCGAAGCCGGGGCGGGTCGTTAGTAAAATTATATAAAAAGGTCGCCGATTATATACTTTATTATTTGGACATTAATCCAAAAATCTTAAACACAATAGCAGTCCCATAGCCATGTGTTTTATTAACCTGTATTGTTATTGTAGTTGATAAGTTATTTTGTTTTATTATTCGTACTGATGCCGAACAGAATTGAATGCGATTGTGGTACAAGATTAAACTAAGCGTTTAATTAAAAAATAATTAACTTTTAATTAATTAGGTTTAATGACAATTTACACGTTATGAGATTACTAATACTATAAATGTGAATGTCTGTTTGTTTGTTACGCTTTCACTCGAAAATTACTTATCTTGTTCTTGAAACTTTGTACACACATTCTTGGAGGTATTTGAAGTAACATAGGGACATTGGCTTCAATGCGAGCGAAGCTGCGGGAAAGATATCATCATCATCAGCCCGTATAACGACCACTGCTGGACATGAGCCTCCTCCCGTAGGAGGGTATTTGCCATAGTCACCACGCTTGGCAGGCGGATTGGTGACCGAAATATTGTGTAGTAATACACAAGGAATCGCTGCTGCCCGTTCCTTTTCGACCACGGAGGGTAGTTCCTCAAACAACCAGACCCGGCAAGAAATTTTATTTAAGAGGTTGCGGATGTTGAGGGATAATATATAGTTATTAAAAAAGTTGATGTGTGGCCAACGCGCACGACCGTCGCCTGCGCGAAAAAAACAAAACTAGAGAACCACTTCTACATAATAATATGTATAATAATACAGAAATAACCAATCAAACAGAATTTCAAAGTTAATCCTAAGAAACGAGTCAGCTACTATTGAAAATAAATGTATCGGAATAAAGTAAATTTTACATTAAATAGATACTAAGTAATATAAAGCACTTGACATGACTGACGGACGACTAGCACACGACTAGAATAGGATAAAAGGCGTCTAGTGCCATACTTGTACATTCCTACTAAACTATCATTAATAGTCCTTGTATTTTAACCTCTATGTATGTCACTTACCATCAGGTGGATAAGTCGTAGGGTAAGGACTTTTGGACATTTAACATGTCATGATAAGAGTCCTAGCTATATATACACACACTACGCTGTTAAAAAATAACAGCTCATGTAGGGCCCGAAATTTACTACCCATCCTTGGTGCTTTACGACTGGCTTCTCTAGTTGTAAATTACCCCTGAAGACTACTTATGTCTTATTTTATATTTCCTTTTTTAGTTCTGCCTCCGCTTTGTAATGGAGGGAAGTGAAAACTTAAGTTTTTCTTACTCCTCCTATTTGTCTTTTTGATTAAATTCGTTGCGGGTCCCAAGGCAGGTTAACTTTTTCCCGCGACTTGGTGAGCCTCGGTGCTCATAGCCGTTTCCAGTGTGTATCCTGGAAACGGCAGTTGCAGGGGTCAATCAGTGAACAATTTTTGCTTTGCTTAGCTTAGCTTGATTGTACGTGTGCAAATTTTAGTGTACCTATTGCTACAAAATTAAAGGTTTAAAACACGAACGAATATCGTTAGGCTATACAGTCGGTCGGTGTAATAGGTACGCGTCCCGTTTTATAAAAGCGATTCTAAAACTCATTATTCATATTAACTAAAGAGAAGGAATTTCTTTGTGAATATTAATATTTAACTTGTGTAAAGCAATTAAGAATTCCAATTAAGTTGTAAAATAAATGCTTTTATTCTTCCTTTACCGCAGTGTCTTTCATAAGGATCGAGCGATGTATTTCTTTGTATTATTTTTTCTTCTTTTATAAAGGGTGTCCCAAAAGGTTAAGTAGCTGGGAAAGGGGGTGACAGGGGTGGACACAATGGTCACTAGAAAAATAAAAAAAAAATCCGCTCTGGGTATTTAAAAAAAATGGCATTTTTTTAAAAACTTAAAATTTTACACCTTGTTATTTTTGATGTTGATGTTGATGACGTTGTTGTTATTGAAGATTATATAACAGCATTTTTTTAAAATACAGCCATATTTGTAGGTACAGTTAGAACAAGGTGTAAAATTTTTAGTCTTTTAAAAAATGCCATTTATTTTTTTAAACACCCAGAGGGAATTTTTTATATTTTTCTGGTGACCCTTGTGACCATCCCTATCACCCCCCTTCCCAGCTACGTAATCTTTTGGGACACCCTGTATATAGCTTCTTACAAGCTTTTATAGACTTGTTGACAGTCTTTATAAAATAAACTGACTAGCTTCCCGCGCGCGGTTTCACCCGCGTAACTCCCGTTCCCGTGGGAACTTCATAATTAAATATAGCCTATATTAATCAGCATTCAAATGGTGAAAGATTTTTTTAAATCAGTCCTGTACTTTTTGAGCCAATTCGTTACTTACATACAAATCTTTCCTCTTTATAATATTAGTATAGACTAGCTATCCACGCGCGCGAAGGAACTTTATAATCAAATATAGTCTATGACCTCAACAAATGGGTTATCTAACACTGTTTTTTATATTTTATTGGACCAGTAATTTCTTATATCAGCGCGTTCAAGCAAACAACTAAATTCTTCAACTTTATATATTAGTATAGATTATTCATTCTTCAGTCGTCATACATAAATTATTAAGAAAGTTATCGTCGTTGATACTAGAGCTAGCAATAATATAATTCGTGCCAATGGATCCTAGCAGAGGTAAAACCAACGGGTTGCATTATCAAAATGTTATTTGGAAATGTTGCCAACACAGAATCCTCTCTCTAATCCGCATCGTGACGTCATATCCAAGTGACATCACTGCGGTTAGGTTAATTCATTCGATAAGTGTCGGATAGATTGTAGATAAGATAGTTTAGTGCACGAAATCTATGTTGAGTCGAAATTAATCTAATACTAGCCTTACCGCACGGTTCCCCAGCGATTCACTCAGTTACCAAAACAGCCTCTATAGAGGCTGTTTTGGTACGACTCAACATAGATTTCGTGCACTAAACTATCTTATCTACAATCTATCCGACACGTATCGAATGAATTAACCTAACCGCAGTGATGTCACTTGGATATGACGTCACGATGCGGATTAGAGAGAGGATTCTGTGTTGGCAACATTTCCAAATAACATTTTGATAATGCAACCCGTTGGTTTTACCTCTGCTAGGATCCATTGGCACGAATTATATTATTGCTAGCTCTAGTATCAACGACGATAACTTTCTTAATAATTTATGTATGACGACTGAAGAATGAATAATCTATACTAATATATAAAGTTGAAGAATTTAGTTGTTTGCTTGAACGCGCTGATATAAGAAATTACTGGTCCAATAAAATATAAAAAACAGTGTTAGATAACCCATTTGTTGAGGTCATAGACTATATTTGATTATAAAGTTCCTTCGCGCGCGTGGATAGCTAGTCTATACTAATATTATAAAGAGGAAAGATTTGTATGTAAGTAACGAATTGGCTCAAAAAGTACAGGACTGATTTAAAAAAATCTTTCACCATTTGAATGCTGATTAATATAGGCTATATTTAATTATGAAGTTCCCACGGGAACGGGAGTTACGCGGGTGAAACCGCGCGCGGGAAGCTAGTCAGTTTATTTTATAAAGACTGTCAACAAGTCTATAAAAGCTTGTAAGAAGCTATATACAGGGTGTCCCAAAAGATTACGTAGCTGGGAAGGGGGGTGATAGGGATGGTCACAAGGGTCACCAGAAAAATATAAAAAATTCCCTCTGGGTGTTTAAAAAAATAAATGGCATTTTTTAAAAGACTAAAAATTTTACACCTTGTTCTAACTGTACCTACAAATATGGCTGTATTTTAAAAAAATGCTGTTATATAATCTTCAATAACAACAACGTCATCAACATCAACATCAAAAATAACAAGGTGTAAAATTTTAAGTTTTTAAAAAAATGCCATTTTTTTTAAATACCCAGAGCGGATTTTTTTTTTATTTTTCTAGTGACCATTGTGTCCACCCCTGTCACCCCCTTTCCCAGCTACTTAACCTTTTGGGACACCCTGTATAAAAGAAGAAAAAATAATACAAAGAAATACATCGCTCGATCCTTATGAAAGACACTGCGGTAAAGGAAGAATAAAAGCATTTATTTTACAACTTAATTGGAATTCTTAATTGCTTTACACAAGTTAAATATTAATATTCACAAAGAAATTCCTTCTCTTTAGTTAATATGAATAATGAGTTTTAGAATCGCTTTTATAAAACGGGACGCGTACCTATTACACCGACCGACTGTATAGCCTAACGATATTCGTTCGTGTTTTAAACCTTTAATTTTGTAGCAATAGGTACACTAAAATTTGCACACGTACAATCAAGCTAAGCTAAGCAAAGCAAAAATTGTTCACTGATTGACCCCTGCAACTGCCGTTTCCAGGATACACACTGGAAACGGCTATGAGCACCGAGGCTCACCAAGTCGCGGGAAAAAGTTAACCTGCCTTGGGACCCGCAACGAATTTAATCAAAAAGACAAATAGGAGGAGTAAGAAAAACTTAAGTTTTCACTTCCCTCCATTACAAAGCGGAGGCAGAACTAAAAAAGGAAATATAAAATAAGACATAAGTAGTCTTCAGGGGTAATTTACAACTAGAGAAGCCAGTCGTAAAGCACCAAGGATGGGTAGTAAATTTCGGGCCCTACATGAGCTGTTATTTTTTAACAGCGTAGTGTGTGTATATATAGCTAGGACTCTTATCATGACATGTTAAATGTCCAAAAGTCCTTACCCTACGACTTATCCACCTGATGGTAAGTGACATACATAGAGGTTAAAATACAAGGACTATTAATGATAGTTTAGTAGGAATGTACAAGTATGGCACTAGACGCCTTTTATCCTATTCTAGTCGTGTGCTAGTCGTCCGTCAGTCATGTCAAGTGCTTTATATTACTTAGTATCTATTTAATGTAAAATTTACTTTATTCCGATACATTTATTTTCAATAGTAGCTGACTCGTTTCTTAGGATTAACTTTGAAATTCTGTTTGATTGGTTATTTCTGTATTATTATACATACTATTATGTAGAAGTGGTTCTCTAGTTTTGTTTTTTTTTAAGTACTAATTGTAAGATCTAAAGTGCCGTGTCGTGCACACGGCACTTAAGATCTTATCTTACGATTTAATTAGCCTAGATCTTGATTTAGCCATTTAAGTCGGCAATCATAAGTAATCTGATAAGATAGTTTAGTGCACGAAATCTATGTTGAGTCGAAATTAATCTAATACTAGCCTAACCGCACGGTTCCCCAGCGATTCACTCAGTTACCAAAACAGCCTCTATATTAAGCAGTGGTTACAAGCCATACCCATTGAAAGAAAGAATGTATAAATACATTTAATTCACAAGGCCACATACAAGCATACAACCCACCGGCTGCGGATACCATAATAGCCTATGAAAGCTCGCAAAGAGTTTCTTAAAACTTGCGTTGGTTGTATGTATAACATACAACCAACGCAAGTTATAAGAAACTAATACCTGCTATAACAACTCAAATCAGAGATCTTACTTCATTTATTAATTACTAGGCTTCCCGCGCGCGGTTTACCCGCGTAACTCCCGTTCCCGTGGGAACTTCATAATTAAATATAGCCTATGTCACTCAGGGTGAACGTAAGCTACGTTCACCCTGAGTGACATAGGTCCAATGGTGAAAGAATTTTTGAAATCGGCACAGTACTTTTTGAGCTTATTCATTACAAACATACACAAACACAAAAATACAAATCTTTCCTCTTTATAATATTAATATAGATTATTATAATACCACGTTTCGACTACATTACATGATGTATGACTTCACTTTGTATTTATTCAAATGGGTTCACTAGTTCCGGAGCCTATTCAATGAAAACAAATCAACAAATATTCAAATCTTTACTCTATAGAATAATAGCGGTCTGCCCCAGCTTCGCACGGGTGGACTTTTATAGCATGTTACTCAGGGATACTGTAGCATTCCCATGGTGAAAGAATTATCGAAATCCGTTCGGTAGTTCTTGAGTTCATTCAAAACAAAAATACAAACTTTTATTCTTTATATATATTATGATATATTAGTATAGATAACAGACACTTTAGGCAAGCGTGTATCATCTTAGGCCTTACTTCGCCTACCATCAAGCGAGATTATGGTCAAACGTAAGACTATATTTATCTGATAAAAAAAAAGATAAGTATAGACTAGGGACTAGGTAGCAAAGTATAATTTTTTACCTAAACAAATTACGTAGTTCAACCTTCTTCATGAATCACACTATCTATTGGTGAAAACCGCACGAAAATCCTTTCAATAGTTTTGAGCTTATCGCGAAAAGACAGACCGAAGACCGGCCGTCGACACGTCTGTCTGTGACGTTGTTCTACAATATGTATGTAACAAGATCGCAATTTATTGTGATTATGTTGCAATGCGTGCAAATTCGTGCATTCTACCACTATAGTGAGAAACTATGTAATAAAATTTCAAACGTGTTGGTTTTACAAATATCTGCCTGATAAACAGAGATAAGAGTTATATTTGATTAATGTTTAAGAAAGTAAAAACCAACATTTTACGTGGTATATTCTGCTCCAGTGGGTTGTGCCGTGAAGTTTTATAGCCCAGCTTGTATAATTGTATGTTACAAGCTATTCGTGTACACATTAAGTAGTATGATATATACAGGGTTATTGGAAATGTGACGTATTCCTGTTAGAGATGAGGTCTAAACCAACAGATTTTGGCTTACATTGATGTGCCCTAAAGTTAATAACCCAGATTGGTCCTCGGTAAATTCAAAATTATTTCGATTTTATAAAAATAATCTAAGTGAATAATAATAACTAAAGCACTTTTTTGTTAGTGATACCAAAATTCTTTATTTTTACAAATTAGTACCTAAACTTAACGTAAACGGTTTCAGAGTAATTTGAGATACAAATTACTCGGAAATCATTTAGTTTAGGGTAAAACATTGACATGTGACAAATCTGTTCCTTTTGACCTTATCTATATCATTCTAACAGGAATACGTCACATTTACAGTAACCCTGTATACTAACATAACAAGCAAATAGGTATCTAATTCTAACAATTACGACCGCAACAACGAAATAACTAAAACAAATCGGTCGCGTCCTACTCGAATTTTTGTAAGAATAGCGAACAGAAAATAGAAGAAGATATTAATATGTAAAAGTGGGTTATTAAAAAATAGCACATAGATAGCTACTATGTGCTATTTTTTGCCAAATGCAATAGGAGTGTTGCGAAGTCTTTAGTTTTTATATATTTTCTTGTTAAATAATTCGTTTTGCAAATATATAGTGACTGTATTCATAGATTAATATCATGTTTTTCTGGTGAATCGTTGAAGAGTTGATAAGAATGAAAAAGGTAATATTTAATTATTTAAAAATCAACTTCACATACAATAGTGTATGGACTTCTTGGTTTTCTGTATAACTTGCCGCAGCGTATGTATTGACCACATACATACGCTGCGGCAAGTTACTATAGCATTTTCGGAACCCGACTTGTTTGGGAGGTTGTCATAAAGCCGTCGTTCGAGACGATTCGCAATAACCCTGGAGAACAGCTTATAGACATGACTCAACCGCGATATGGGCCTGTAGTTCCGTAATAAGGTGTTATAAAAAGTTTTGACCGCTCAATTCCTTAACTTTTTACCGACACTACACTACCGGTGCACCGCGGTGAGAGGTCAGGTGCTTAGCTTAGCTAAGAATTTCTCGAATGGAAATTTCTAGTAACAGTTATTTTTCGACATCAAACATACATAAGTACATCCTTACAAATGTAGCATTAATAATATTGACAGAATTCTCGCTTTCCTCTCCGATAGTTATACGAGAAAAATACCGTCCTGCCTCTCGGGTAAAATGACGCAGTCTTAAACTTTTAAACTACGCTTGTTTGTTGCATAAATTCAGTAGAAGTTCGCAACTTTAAACTTTAAAGTATCCTTGCCAAAATTGTTATCAAAAAACGCTCTAGTGGATTTCAAAAACACAGTTGGCACTCGAAAACACTCTTACCAAAGTAGGCATAGGACCATAAAATAAAAGCCCGTCCCAATTTCTCAAATACATCTAGACACGAACTGACCGCAGTTTATATTTTAATCATACAATTTCTTTTAGAAATAACTAGCCAAACTTTTGTAAGTCACGCGATAGAATGGGCAGTCATACCGACCTAGGTTACCTGTGCGGCTGTGCGTATAAACAAATATTTACTAGCTATCTTTGGGCTAAGTAAATGACTAATCATAGCATAGTCCGAAGGTACACATTTACACAACGTATGACAACCTCCGTAGCGTAGCGGTATTTGGTTCTCTTTATATCTCGGAGGTCGTAGGCTCGATCCCCACGTCGGACAAGAAATCTTTGTGTAAATTCTAAGATTTCATTCCGGGTCTGGTTGGTTGAGGGTCTACCCTCCGTGCCTCGGTAAGCACGTTAAGCGGTTGGGCCCGATTAAAATAACTTCCATCTAAAATAATCGTATAGCAAGGAACGGGCAGCAGCGTTTCCTTGTATGGTACAACATAAAACTGCGGTCACCAACCCGCATGCCAAGCGTGGTGACTTTGCCAAATACCCTACCTCGGGAGGAGTTCGGTGTTCAGCAGTGGACGTTATACGGGCTGATAATGATGACACAACGTATATAACAACAGATGGATGGCTCTTTGGTCTGGAGGTTAACTGGAATCGTTATGTAATGGTCGACCCATACCACAATCAAACAAAATTGCAGCGACATAGTTGGTCAAGCAGTAGTTACCTTCAAGTGAATAATGTCGCCAGCCAAAGAGGTACCTACGTGTAAATTGCACTCATCATTTTTAATACGACATGTTGTCAAGTGTAAGTCAGGATCGACCTCAAATCGGGCCCATAAAAAGATTGTTGCATTCAATTTTTACTCTTACAAGTATCACAGCTAAAGTCATGAAGATCTAGTGTACAGTTCTATTCAATTATGCAACTCGCACTATATTACCGCAAAATAAAAAACAGCTTAAACCGCCTATAGTGTGCCGCAGAATTGCTCGCCAAATCTATATTTGGCGAGTAATTCTGCGGCACACTATTCTGAGCATAAAATGCAATCTAAAGTTTGAACAAAAAAAAACTACAATTTAATTAGGTATGTTGAGTGCTACTTTTTTTTAAGTATCGTGTGTTTACTATTTACGTTTTAACCGTAACATGTTATCGGACTGTATCTGATATCTGAACTCTTTTGTGATACATATCAGATTCTTATCAGAATATTGAACGATAAGAACATTTTAACAAAAATGATATCCTTTTCTAATTACTAATAAACTTCGTATAAGTAGAATTAATGTACATATTTGTAAATTGTAACATAAAGTATATACCTATATGTAAACAACCTAGGTACTCCAGATTCATCGCTCTAAAATATAGTATATATATCTATCTAATTGGATGTGTTACCAACTTGGTTCTCCCGGAGTGCATAGTCAAAATAGCAATTATACTATATCTACAACCGATTAGTATCAACATTAGTGCAGTTCCAAGTTGTTAGCGAAGCTTCAATTGACATAATAATATATTCGACAGACCATTCTACACCATTACATAGTTATCTCCTACTACATATTACCGAATAGTTTTTAGTGTAATATACTAATATTATAAAGAGGAATGTTTGTATTTTTGTATATTTGTTTTGAATAAACTCAAAAACAACTGAACCAATTTTGATAATTATCCCTTAGTAACATAGGCTATAAAAGTCCACCCGTGCGAAACCGGGACAGGCCGCTAGTCATATATATTTTGAAGTACGATATCTTGTAAATACTTTAAGGAATAAGCAGTCGTCATATGTAGACGAACGCATAATCGTTAACTTGCTACTACTTGATTTTCTAATTCAGTATAGATAGTTTATAGCCAGTGTTTGGAACTTTTCTGGCTCCGACTAAGCCCTATCGTAGTAACCTGGACCCTGATCTGACTGAAGATGGACCGATGTCCTGAAAAAGGGTACGGAGGGCGGAGGACCGGGAGTTATGTAGAAAATTAGAGGAGACCTAAGTTCAGCAGTGGACATGCTGGCTGATTAATGTAACATGCATGCTACAATCCGATGGATTCTAAAATTACATGTTATATTCCGCATTGACACATTTTTCATCACATGCTTTGCACACAATGCTACCACAAGTATCAATTATGGTTTTCAGTCAGTAAACCTAATTAACAGCGTAAGATGCTTAATGGAGCTCTTAAGTAATAGGCTAACGCAGACAATTTCACGAAGTTTTGTATGAAAAATAACAATACAAAAGACGAGGATACTGCCCGTCCAATATATTGAAACATCCAGACTACATGGTCGAACGCATATGACTGGCTTATTGTGCGGTTAGGCACTCAGGCATGCAAGTTGTTCCTCGACCTAACTTCAGTTAAAATATTTATGTTTTGTATGACTTATTTCAAAAGCTCAATCGCAAGATGCTACGTACATCATACACTTAAGTCTTGTTTAGAATCTGACATATAAACGATGACACATCCAAATTCATACACATAAGCAGTATCTGCTGAAGTAATTTGTATTCTTCTCCTAATGTTCTGCAAATCTTCGATAATAAGCCAATTATAGCTCAAAAAGTTTTACATTTTGCTAGTGCAAGTCTTAATTTTTTTTGCAGATATCTAACAATCCCTAACGCAGACAATTTCAACAAGTTTCTTATCAAGCAACAATACGAAAACGAACAAGAACACAGTCCTTTAACTCGAGAGTCAAGGAGTACAGTTCCTCCAATGTATACGTAATTGAATCATCCAGACTACACGGTTGAACGCATACGACCGTCTTAAGAGTGCTGTTAGGCACTCTTGGACTATTCAAAGTAGATTTTTACTTCCTTTAGTTATATGTTTTGTTTTTTCTATTATCTTTTAAAGTCTGCCCGAGACTTCGTGGATTCTACACGATCGTAAAGTTAGAAAAAAAAATGGGAAAAAAATACTTTATCACTACATACAGTACAGTCTGTCTCTATGTTTGCTAAGATCTTTTAAACTACGGAACGGAGTGTGAAGGTGTTTTTTTTTTTTAAATTATGTATAATTATGTAATTACATCAGCATTGTACCCGTGCTAATACTAATACATTATTAAATCATTAAAATTAAAGTTTGTTGTTTCATATGTATGTTTCCTTATTATATTATTGTTATTATATTCCATTTATTTATTTTATATCGTACTTTAATTATTATTATTTTATGTTGTGGTTCAATCAATATTTTTTCTTTCTTTCTTTCTAAAAGCCTAGCCTAAACTGTATAACCTAGCATATTATTCCCGATAATCAACTTGCCATAAATAATCATAGTAGGTACATGTTATGAATATGATTTTGTTAATATATACACTTCAGATCGAATAACACGCAAATCCAATTCGAGTACCTATGTAATGAAAATTGAGACGCATTTTGATCAGATATCAAATAAAAAATAATATGCTTGAACGCTATACGCCCAAAACACAATGATTGACATCATTTGATTAAATCAAAAATTCTTTTATTTAAAGATATTTAGGAAAAGTTAGATGGACACATAGGTATGCTATAAAAAATATAAAAAAAACGCGTTCTGTTTAAACAAATTACAATCAGAGCAGCAAAATAAAAGGAGTAAAACCACGGTATCTACACAACAATTTTTAGAGAAAACTAATTCCACGAGAAGGTATTTTCTAATAACATCCGTTACGACTAAGTTAGGAATGAAACAAAGATCATGCGAACACAATAGTAGTCAACGACTTAGCTTCAGGGAGTGGAATCCTTAATACGAACCCAGTTGAAAGCTTTTTGTGGGTACAATACGAAGCTTACATTAGTGGTTGCTGGAGCCACGATAGCAGAGACATCTCTAGCCAAGAGACAACTCAATATAATTATGTACTACCCGTTCTGAGCGGTTTCATGCGCGTTGCTCCAATTGATATGAGAAACTCGTTTCAAGAAAATTATACGAATTAGATTGATATAGATCGGGGGTAGCCAACTTAATAATAAAGCCTAAGATCGATTATTTACTACTAGCTTCACGTGCGCTGTTTAACTCGCATAACTCCCGTTCCCGGAGCATTATGATGAAATCCCCCCCCCCCTTTTCACTCCCATAGGGGATATATTTTACAAAATCCTTACTAAGTGGACCTTTACATCACAAAAGGAAGCCAAAGTCCAAATATCATGTTTCTAGCTTCAGTAGTTTTGCCTCGGCGTTGATGAGTCAGTCAGTCAGGAGATGTTACTTTATGTTATATAGATAGAAGATAGATATGCGATCGACCAATGACATACATAAAGTTGATCCACGTTTCGTATAAGTCATTCGAATGATTTTTTCTGATTATTATGATGATTTTCGTGCGTCTGTGGAACGTTTTTGAAGACTAATATAATGGGTCTGAAATATCACTTTTTATTATGTTAGTTGATCGAATATAATAGCTGTCGGGTTAAATCGTGATCGACCGGTTGGCCACCCCTGATATAAATAATGTTGTAACATTATCATCCGTCAACCATCTACACCCTAAAAATAAATCATAGATTTCGACCCACGTCGAAATGTTGCCATAAATAGCACTGCGATTAAGACCCGTGTCTACTATAAACTATGTGTATAAATTGCGAAAGTTTAAAAACGTTTATTTATCACAAAGATTTATTTTCCGGTGCGGAGATAAAAACGACGACTTTCTAGCCTACTAGAATAAGTCTAGTCTTAAAGCTAGACTTATGCCATTAGGCTACAGAGGTGGTGTACTTTTACCGGACTGCACCAGAAGGAGACTACATAGTATAAAACAAAGTCGCTTCCCACTGTCTGTCTGTCCAAATGTATGCTTAGATCTTTAAAACTACGCAACAGATTTTGATGCGGTGTTTTTTCATCGATAGAGTATTTTAAGAGAAAGGTTAATATGTATAATAATCAGCGTTGCACCCGTGCGAAATCGGACCAGATCGCTAGTTTTATAGGAATAAATATTCTTAGTAACTTAGAAATTCAATTAAGATCATTATGCGACCCCAACAATAGTTTTCAACCGAGTAAGTTTCGGAGAATGGAATCTTTATTGCAAGTCCAGTGGAAAGCTTTTTGTGGGTACTAGACGAAGCTTAAATTTGTGGTTACTGGAGACACGATAGCAAAAAGATCTAGCCAAGAAGCAAAGACACAATATAAATATAAATTTATGCATAGTTGTTTGTTTGTATGTTGTCTTTAGTGTGTATGGATGGATCCATTTAGATCAATCGACTTAGATAAATAGATGAATGAGAATATAATGTTAAATACGCCAGAAAGGCTGAACAAATTTGACGCTGGATTAAATTTGACGAGAGACTGGAAGCTACCTAGCACATTCTACAACTGGCACATCAGCTACTTTGTCCCGGAATTATGTATGGTTCCAATGGCATAGAAAAACAACTTTTCACGCGAACAAAGTATTGTGCGATAATAAAAAAAAATTACCTACCTATATCAAATTAAACATATATGTTTATTATTTACTATAAAAATTGTTGACATGTAATTTTATTTACCACCAAAAATTTTTTGCGATGTTACTAGACTGAATCGAATTAGTAATTTTATTTTGAAGAACTAGATATGTATTTAATTATGGTCGAATTTCGACCACTTGACGATCTCCAGTGGTCGATTACGACACTAGTTTATGTCAATAGCCGAGGTTTTTGTTATTTTACTAAGTGATCTAGGCGAGCAGGGCTCCAGCCTAAAGTGTGACGCTCTAAGTTAAATTAAGTATTCTATATGTTAACTTCCAACTCATATTTTGCAAACTATGAGAAAAGAAAGTTTATCCGCCAAGCAAAACTAATATTGAAGTCCACGGTAATAAAACTTGGTCGGGCGTTCTTACGTTGGCCTACTGGTGCCAATTCAAATTTGTTAGGAAGTCTTATTTCAGTCGGTTCGCGGCTTCTCGAAACCGATTAGAACTGTCTGAGAATAGTTCGGTATACACCCACAAGTGGAGTACATAAATCTTGAATATTTTAACACCCTCAGCGACCTAGAGATATAAGTCTCGCTTTAAGGCTCCGAGGTCGTGGGTTCCATTTTAAACAGCCAGAAATGGGCCTCGACACAAATTTATAGAATACTAGCGACCCGCCCCGGCTCCGCACGGGTACAGTGCTGATGTATTATACATATAAACCTTCCTCTTGAATCCCTCTATCTATTAAAAAAACCAAATCAAAATCCGTTGTGTAGTTTTAAAGACTTAAGCATACATAGGGACAGAGAAAGCGACTTTGTTTTATACTATGTAGTGATTTCTCAAGTTCTTATTACAAATATATTAGTTTATTATATCACATTTTTACTAGATTACTAGCAGTGCTTTTCAGCCTACTAGTATTCTTGTTAACCCCTCGTGCTAAGCTTAAATGCATGTGTTACGAGTGGCCGCTTCAAATCTATATCTTGTGTTTATTGTTATTTAGTGATTTGAACAATGATTTAAGTTTTAGCAACTGTCACCAACGCGATATTGCCGTAAGTAGGTATTCCCCACTATATGCAAATCGAAAAGGGCGCATTTAATCACACAAATTATTTGAATTGCGGCCTTTTCAAACTTGATCGATCAATTAATTTTCCGTGGTTGTAAATTGTAATACTAATTAGGGCTCGACCCATCCGAACCACCCTATGCCCGGTGAAGTAGCAAAAAGCCTCGGGGATAACTACATATTATTATGTCTGTCCGAAAAAAAAACTACACGTACCATAATTGGCAACACGTGGGCGGGTATAGATTTTGTATTGAAAAAGAAAAGTACAATTTACAGGTACCTACCACATTTTTCTGGCAACACTTTTCACTTGTAACCACTGCTAGACCACATATTATCGTTAGAATGTGTTGTTATGTTATACAGACCCTAATCCACTGGGATTAGGGCATGTAATACCAATTGATGTTATCAACAATTGTGAAACGTAATCAACTAAATAATTATTATAAAATCAGATTGATATACCTCTATGTCAGCATTTGGTAATGAGAAATTTGCGGTTGAAATTGCATTCGAAATAATTAATTCTGAATCGAATATGGAAATGAACGCCTCGCTCGATCGTGGCATACTTGTTCTCATGGAAATTGTATGAAGAAAAAATATTCGGAATCTTCGATATAAGCTTTGGAATTTTCATTATAATGTCGGCATGTCATCTAAGAAATTTCAAATGTCTACTTTGATTTTATTTGTTTGTATAGATTTATAAATTTATACTTCACTACATAGTATAAAACAAAGTCGCTTTCTCTGTCCCTATATCCCTATGTATATAAATCTTTAAAACTACGCAACGGATTTTGATCCGGTTTTTTTTTACAGATAGAGGGATTCAAGGGGAAGTTTATATGTATAATAAATCAGCATTGTACCCGTGCGGAGCCGGGGCGGGTCGCTAGTATATGTATATAAAGTTAAAGAGTTTGTTTGTCTGTTTGCTTAAACTCATGGACTACTACTAAAATTATTTCATTGTTAGATTATCTATTAACCGAGGAAGGCTTTAGGCTATATTTTATTATGTAGTTCCTACGGGAACAGGAGCTTCGCGGGTGAACTAGCTAACTAAGCTAGTAACAAATAACCGGTTTATGTCTCTCCACTTCGACTCTTATTTTCAATTACAAATTAATGACATCGATCCATCGACTTATTTCTACAAAAAGGAAACCAACAAATAGGAACACTTTAATATGATTACAATATATCGTCATATAAATTATAAACATGACGTCATGCTTTCTCTTTTAATGAATAATACATATACTATTTACCTGTGCCAAGTGAGGCTTGTAAGACTACATAAATAATAGGTAAATATTAACGGCAACCCAACAATATACCTACTGCTCCCACAAAAAAGTATTTTTGGGCGGACCCCACTACCAAAAATAAGGTATAATCGCAGGGGTCAACCCATAAACAGGCCTCGTCTGGGAGCCGCCTTCATGATAACAGTGTCCCCTATGCCAGCTACCTACTGCTCCCACAATACTAACTCTATGAAAGTTCATTAACTCTCCGTAGACGAGTCATAGCCGTTAAAGCGATGACACTTACCTGTAACAAAAATAAATAAACATTAAAATTAAATACACAATGTTCGTCATAAAATATGCGATAATAACCCCGAAAGAACTTCATGATTAAATATAGCCCATGTTAATCATATATAATGTAGCTTTCTAATGGTGAAAGAATTTTTGAAATTGGTCTATTAATTCCGAATCGTATTCAATGCAAACAAATAATCAAATATTTCCTCTTTGTAATATTAGTAAAGATTATTATGATATTAAAATACAAAACACAGTTTTTGTTAGAGCCTGTATGCTGGCCCTGTGTAACTGCTTTGTTAGTTTAATGGTTATATGTTCGACCGTAACTAACGAGGTCACGAATTCAAGTACGGGTCGGTCAGAAAAATGTTTACTAGTTTTTTTTCTCGTGAAAATTCTAAATACTAGCCCGAAGTTGGTGGTGTTTCACCAGTGCCTTGAAGGACACTTTAAGGTTATCCGTCCTATGCCTGATTACTAATTGCCATTGCAGGCGGTGCTTCGTATTTCTGGTTCTTAACATGTTACGAACTACTAACAACTGGACCAATAACTCCGCCAAAACAACCAACGAGCATTTAAGAATTGCCAGCGTGAGAATTCAACCTATGCTTCGAATGTTGGTAACTTGGATTATATTTAAGTTTAACGTTATCCTTCTATTATAAACGCGAAAGTTTGTAAGAATGTACATTATGGATGCTTGTTACTCTTTGAATGGATTTTGATGTAAGTTTGCACGCGGATATTTTACAAGCTGGATTAAAATATAGGCTACAAAACATGACGCTCCGATCCACTGGAGCAGAGTAACGCCTGTAAAACCGCGGGGCGCATCTAGCTTTATATAAAATACTAGCGACCCGCCCCGGCTTCGCACGGGGTTTTTAGGTTACACGCAAGGTTTATATGTATGATACATCAGCATTGCAATGCTATTGCAATGCTGATGTATCATACATATAAACCTTCCTGTAGAATCACTCTATCTTTAAAACTGCATCAAAATCTGTTGCGTAGTTTAAAGATCTAAGCATACATAGGGACGGACAGACAGCGAAAAGCGACTTTGTTTTATGCTATATAGTGATTAACTTAAGACCTCTATTCTTTACAATCCTCTCGTCCTCCAAGGTCGTCGACCGCCGTCACCGAAGTGTAAACCGCAGAATAAGGATGCAGGGGCGGGCCTTAACGCTTTGCTACGTCATTCCCGTGCAATATATTGAATTACATCTAGATTGTCAGAGGGTTTCTAGACCACTCCAACTCATGAATGTTATCTACTTGACTAATGGAATTTATATAGTATACGTGTTGAAGTAAGTTATATTACTTAAAGGTACATTGACGATTAATTTCTTTATATATAAATAATGACAACAGGAACGCTGCAAAGTATTTTAGATTTAGAAAAGTTTGTATGTTATTGTTTATATGCTAGTTTTACTTTAAATACCTTTCTTATAGAAGTAATATATTATATTATAAATAAAAATGAATCCTTCAATATATATAAAGTAAACGAGGAACTTAATAACGCATTGACGAATTTGTTTGATTATTTTTTTTAGTGTTTCCAAATTGTATAAATCAACAAACAATATAAAACAACCTAAAAACTGCCTTTGTTGCAAAGACAACATGGTAAGTGCGATTTATTAAATATACACAAAGGTAAAGTATACCTACTTAATAATGAAGTCTTTTAATTTCTATGAAAAATAATATTATTATAATTTTTTATTCATGCAATCAAGAAGATATGGTTTATGAATTTCCATAAATTATATATTTCACCAATAATAATAAACGCCACCTTATCACGTTTATTGGGTGCCAAATTAATTTATAAAAACCTCGCAGCGGCCCTCTTTAGCACGGCACGCTCTTCCGAGTGCTGGTTTTTACTTTGCACAGAAGGTAAGCATTGCCATTCAACGGGGTAATGCTGCCAGCATTCTAGGAATCTTTACAAATAGAATAGTTTTAGTATAGTAGTATTTTATAAGTTAGTTTAAAATTAGCTGCTTTTAGTTATATATATATATAATTTATGAAATAGTTACCATAGGCTATTTCGTGACGAGGTGCCTACGCGGGCTGGAAACAATTTTAACGATAATTTCACGGGATATATGACGGAGTATGGGCATTGGAACGGGCGCGGAAACCACGGGAATAAACACCACTACGCAAGTGAAACCACGCAAGTTTATCTTTCATTAACCGTCTAGTGAAAAATAAACTTGTTAGTACAAAATCTGAGCTTTTCATCTAAGTGTATACAAACATTTCTCAACTCCGTCGAAAACATAAAGTTAGTCTTAATATTTTATTTTACTTCAAATACATTTTCATTTCCAGCAATGAAATGAATTAAATAACCCAGTTCTTTGTGCAAATAGAAACTAATAACACACACTTTTTTCTCGAGGGAATAGAAACCAGACTCTTGTATTGTGACAAAATAATCACTAACGTATGCGGTTCACTAAAAAACTACTTTAACTCCACTTAAACAGCCAGTTTAAGACTACTGCTGAACATAGACCTCCTCTTTATAAGCCAGAGCCTTTTATGAATATTGGCAAAATTACCACGCTTTGCAGGTGGATTGGTGATCGCAAAGAGATGTAAAGTAACTTTGAGCTGATAGATGCTGCTGTCCATCTATCAGTTGTATCTCTCAACGTCAACTTCACCTTACAAAAGACCACAGCAATATTAAAGTTACAATTCCTCTATCCTGCCAGCGACTGTCATGAGTCGAGGTCAAAGTCCCACAGGGAGCGCCTTCTTGCACAGAAAAACTAAGCACTATGCTCGCTTTAATGCCCCGTGAAGTCGCAAACATCTTTTCTTGTCCATTCGAAAAGAAAAAATAACTAAAATTATTGATTTGGGTTATGTTGCTGTATGTAAGGTCGCTACAGATCATTTTTCGTAAATAGAATAAAATATTCCTTTGAAGACATATATATACGTATGTAAATACTTAATATTATGCCAGACAGATGTTCTTCGGTTAAGAAAATAAATAAACAGTACCTATTGCCGGCTTGTCGCTCACCTCATGATAACATTTTATACAGTTAGTGAAAGTAAGTGTATCGGTACGACTGTAAAGAATCGAATCTACATTACACATATCTAAAGCGAAATTAATTCCAAGGGATCACTTCATTGTATGCAGGTTTTATACTAATATTATAAAGAGGAAAGATTTGAATGTTTGTTTGCATTGAATAGGCTCCGGAACTACTGGACCGATTTCAAAACTTCTTTCACCATCAGGAAGCTACGTCACCGAAGAGTAAGATAGACTTTAACATAGACGTTCCCACGGGAACGGGAGTTTCGGGGTTGAAACCGAGCACGGGATCTAGTCTAGCATAAACCTGCTAATGTTGGTCCTTCGAGCCGGAAGTTTTTTATGATATATTTTGCATCTCGTGATGACACAACGGGTATGACCAGTGAAGTAGCAAAAGCCTCGTGGCTAACGACGTAAGTCCTTCCGAAAAAGACGATACAACGCTATTAACCTTCAACTGGGTAACATTTGATATCATTTCAGCTCCTCCCGGGTAAGTGATTAGTGACTTGTTGAGTTACTAGGCTTGCAGTTGATAATCTTCAACTGCAAGCCTAGTAACATCGATGTAAAGTTCTCAAACTGTATTCTACCATTTACTTAACTTTTAAATGTAATTTAGTTGTAGTATTCCATTAGCATGGCTAGTGTAAGCTAGTCCGTTAACCAAGGCGAAGCGAAAAGATAAGCCACGACACGACAAAGTTGTATGAGTTAAGTTTGTCGACGCGACTATTTTGTATTTCGTTACTAGCTGTATGAAGGAAATTAATGATCCAACTTGGAGGACAAGATGTCTACCATCACTAGAAAAGTAAGCTTGCAAAAGTAGGCTGGCTAAAGTGAAATATCTTTAGATACGTAGACTTAAGTCTTGAGATGTTATATTCGCATATAAAGTTTTGTACATACATTAGAGCACTTTGAAAACTGTTTAATCCTTTATGAATATTTGAACTAAATCCGAACTTATCTGAGCTTTTGCAAAGTTTAAAAGGAATTTATTATAAAGCGAAATCACCAATATTCCTCAGAGCTGTTTTTTTTTTTTTTTTTTTTTTTTTTTTTTTTTTTTTTTTTTTTTTTTTTTATATTTTACGCTTCACACTGTTTTTAATTTTATACCTACCTGTTAAGTGCACATGATAAAATGTGTTATTTTTTGATTTTATTGGTGTAGAAGCAAACAACATTTCAAATATTTTCTAATATTAAAGATAAGAATCATGGGATTATAATCCCATGATTATATAGTCCAATGAGATGATATAATCCCATGATGAATAGATGGATTAAAGTTTTATATAGTAATTTTGAATGATCGATCACCAGCTCCTTTTCTTTTAAAGATTAGGTCAGGGTCCATCAAGTTATGTCACAGAAGGAGGCCGCGGAGCGGGAGAGGGAAGTAGATCCCTCTGCCCACCCGCTTCGCAGACGGCGTGTTGGCCGTCGGCGGCGGGCCGAAACCCGCCGCCTACCGCCCTAGGCTCGGCCTTGGGGAGTGGGGAACATGGGCCCCGCTCCCTTCGAGGCTGACCCATGAGGAGTAGGGACGCCTCTACACTCCGGGCGTCCCTATAATTGGGCAAATGGGCCACTGTAAGTGTGGCCCTGGAGATCCCGCGGTACCATATTGGCCGCGGGTGCCGTCGGGGGGCCGGATTGCTCATGCGTACCCGACCCCCGCCAACGGCGGATCGAAGGAGTGTCCGGGGGGTTTTAGTGGTGTAGGGTCCTCTCCTCGTGGTATGACTTTAGCATACCACGCTATGGAGAGGGCGAGTCCCACATATCCCACCGCCAGCGCGCAAATACGCTGCAACGGTGGTGGGAATGCGTCAATGCATTTCCCCCCGGACAACAAAAAAAAAAAAAAAAAAAGGTCAGGGTCCATTCTTTGTACTGGTTTTATATTATTTACAACTTATCTTACATATGGTGTTGGCCATAATTGTATGTCACATGCAGATTTTGCCCGTGTGGGGACGGAATTTGATACAAAATATAAATTTAATGGAACAAAAAAAAAACAAGTAACAAGAATAAAATCTCCAGAAAGTTGATGGTAGATTCAATTTAGCTCCCGCGGAGGAAGAAATGGTCAGTGAACTTTACATTAACACGCGCATGCGGGCTAATATGTACCGAATCAATACGGTCGAGAGTTTCTTTTACTCTGACTGTAAAACGTGTCAGTAAATTTAATAGATTGAGTTATTCGAATGACGTAATTTTTAAAATGTTGAAGATATTTCCTTAACTCGAAGGAGGAATAATAGATTTTTAAGAGACAAATCTCTTTAAGAAGATTCATCGTTCGGTAAATGTAGTAGGTACCCACCACCTGACTATATTTTTTTCACTATGTAGGTAGACACCTACATAACGTATGTAGAGATAGATACCTAGATAGTCAAAAAATAAAAGCAGGTAAATAAGAGAAGTAACCTAGGTTAGTTCTTTTATAAACCTACCCATGAATTATTGAGATGACACGGTATGAAACAGAAACCTAATACGAAAAGGAGTAACATGGTCTACTATTATCTATACTAATGTCTTTTATCCCATCAGTAGTGGATAAAAGACGACGTTCAGGACCGATTAGGTCTCAATATAAAAATCAACTACACACAGGTGGTTACCAAATGTCTTTACTTAAAAATAATATTTTAACCATGGACCCTCTTGTATATAATAAACTACCTTTACATTTAAAAGAATTACCCATCTAAGTATTTAAAAAAAGTTAACAAAACTACTATCGGATAAGTGTTACTACTCAATTAAGGATTTTTTTAGTGACACGAGCTTTCTGTTAATGGACTCGGATCGTGCTTCTGTGATTTAATTTACTTATATTTCTACCGAATGTTATATCGTATTTTTTTTTATTTTATTCTGCTTATTTTTAGTAGTAGAATTTATTGACATAATTATGTGATGGAATTTATAGTCATTCTAAAGATAATTTGATGACATTTGTATTGGAATGAATTGATTTAATTTGTTGAAATTTGTAGTTTTAATTGTTTTCTTTTTTTAATTTATATTGTTGACATGTATTATTAAATTTTCTGCCATGTCAGTAATTGACATTTGTTGTTTAATTTATTGACATTGTGCCTTATTTGGAAAGTATTGTTTTAATTTCTTCTTTTTTAAAACATGAGCAATTTTGTGTGTATTAATTGTACCTATTATATAAATAATGTTGCATGCCGTAAGGCAAAATGTATCGGGACTGTTAGCAAAATATTATTACCATCATATCTGTACGACCTACATTATTGGCAAATAAAAAATAAAAATAAATTTATAAAGAGAAACGGTTTGTATTTGTGTGTGTGTGTCTGTGTGTTTGTGAATAATCTCAAAAACTGTTAATGAATAAACTCAAAAACTACTGTGCCGATTTTGACCATTTGAAAGCTACATTCACCCTGAGTGAATGTGAGTTCTCCCTTGTTACATTGTGATTCTAACAACTACTAGTACATGTAAATATCTAAGTGCTGAATAAAATTCATTTATTTCATTTAGTAGTCATGTCACGTCGGCGCATCTGTGTGAAACTGGCCTTAACTTGATTCTCTTAAATACTTCAAGTTTAAATTGGTTCAGTTTGTACTTTTACCTACTTTACAAAAAATATTAAGTAAGTTTCTCAGAAAACTCATTACGCGGGTGTACAGCTAGAAGAAACAATAACGATTCTTACAAATAATATTAGGTGAAATGGTTGAAAGCAGGGAAATATTGAAAAAAAAATCACCAAAAAATTAATCGCCCATCAAATGTTATTTTTTTTATATAATTAAATAAATAATTAATTACTAACTAACTTACAATATAATTGAACAAGCCAGCTTTTACTTTACTTTTAGTAACAGCATGCGACTTCATCCATGTAGATTTCGATTACTCGATACAAACTTTGGGCCTCCGTTTCATACCCAGTTTTACATGATGATTTATTGATTTAGGAGCATCTTTCTAAGCGAGTGCCAAATTTCAGCAAAATCTGTCCAGTAGTTTGACTTGAGTGTTGATAGATCAGTCAGTATCAGTTGCATTTTATATAATTGTATACTGTACTGTATCAGCCTACGTCCAGTTTAACATATTTCTTCTCTTAACAGACCTTGGCAACCAAGGGCCGTTAAGGGATATTGCTATAATCACCACGCTTGGCCAGCGGATTGATGATTGCAGTAAGTTGGTGAGTATCCTTGACCTGATAGATTTTGCTGCCCATCTATCTGGTGTAAGTCCCTTAATCGCTTCAAACTTAACACCACACAGCAGGTATAATTTATTTTATTTATTTATTTATTTAAAAACTTTATGCACAATATGGTACAAAGGCGCACTTAATGCCAAAGGCATTCTCTACCAGTCAACCTTAGGGTGATGCAGAGAATAACAAGGAAGGTGCACTTTAAAGACAAGAAGTGAGATAAATAAAAGAAATAAGTACATACCTACATTATAAAATAATGAATGACATAGAATACACAAATAATTCAATGAACAAACTACTATATATTAGATAGTTACATAAATACATACATACATATAACAAATATTACAACACTTAGTAGCAAGTGGACTAATGCGATTCTGCCAACGATTTAATCAAATGTTCTCGAGTTTTCTTTTTAAAATCATACCGAGTCTTTGCCATCCTGATTTCGAGCGGAAGATCGTTCCACAGAAATATAATCCTACATATTATATAATTGTATATAATATGTAGGATACAGATGTGTACTTCTTAGTATTCAAGTCACGTCAGTACAACTGTGTGAAGTTGACCTTAACTCGACGATTCTCTTGAATAGCTAAGTTTAAATTGGTTCACTTTGTATCGCGCTTTGTACATCTAGTTAACATAAGACTTGTATTACTAGATTGAATATACATACAAATTAGTGTACAAATGAACATTCATGAAATTGGTTTCATTAACAACGCTAAGTGTAATGAAGTTACGTTAATTATATAAACTAATCATCAATTTCTTAATTTGATTGACTTCTTCATTAACAAATACACACTTTTCCTCTTTATAATACCTATATAAAGAAGAGCTGGAAATGTGTGTCTACTTTTGGAAAATGCTTAAGTAAAATGTACACATTGATTCAGTTCTTAATTTGAACACTCCTTGTGTTTCCCAAAATTACCACATTTTCTTTGAAAACAGTAGTATCTTTGCGCTAATTTCCCACCTTATATAAATATATTTTTAGTTTTAAAGCAATCTTTTTACTTAAGTAATAGCTCTTCCATATTTCCAAACATTTCTTTTATAAAAAAATTCTCAAAGAAAATTTAATTATAATGAATAAAGTTCGCCTTTGTACGCGCTGTTTCCATTTAGTTAAAGTTTTTATATATTTTCTAGTTTCCTGTGCAGAGTAGGGAATAAGAAAAATGTTAATCTATGTTATTAAGCAGCGGCTAGTGGGACAAATTACATGCTTATCCATTCATTAAATACTTTTATTGTAAAAGAGTAGCATATTTCCCCCTTGCCCTAAAGACCCTTCCGCATGCAAAGAACCTTTCGATGCCTTCGTAAACCGGAAGTTCCAAAGGCCCGCGAACTGTAACTTAGAAATAAAGTAGCATAAAACTGCTAAAAAACTTAGTCACAATCCCTTAATGTCTCCGTCAGCGGCCGCCATGAGCCGCGGCCCTAGTCCCACAGAGGGCCTCATTCGCAGGTTGCTTAGTTTGTAGTTTATAAACCATTTATTAAGTCTGGAGTTCTGCTCGACTTTATGGCCGGTAAAATACCAAAAGCCTTGTGACTAACTAAATAAATGTCCGTCTGAAAGTGGTTGCTTCTCAGGCTTCAATTTTGGATTAAATTTATTGTGGCAGAGAAACCATAAATCGAATTACCAAAACAAAGCAATGACCTCCAATTCTGGTGCCAAAACATAATTAAATTAGGTATATTTACTTATTTCATATCAGAGAGTAGGTATTCACAAAAGCCACACAAGGTTAATTACAAACTACATCTAAAATCTAACTAATTCGGTCTATACAGATACCGTTAATAAACTAAGTTAGATGTGGCTAGACGTTTCCTAACTTGGCAACTGTGTGCTGTGTTAGAGAAGTGGCGATATAATATTACACAACAAAACTTTGCGCGTGCTAAAGATCGATCAAGATAAAGTTATCGGTCGCAACTTCTGACCGTTAACTTGGTGCTTGAATAAGTTCGATTGGAAGTTTGAATTTGTATGATATTTAGTATACAGATAAGACATTGGTTCCGGTTGTTAAAACAACTATGATAATCGTAGTTATAACAGAGATTACAACAGCGTTTAACTCGTTATATTGATTATGCTCTCCGTAGGCAAAAGGTATAAATTGCTCTATTTTGAATCCCATCACTTTCGTCGTTTGAATCCCATCACTTCCGATGCCCTCGTAGACCGGAAGTCCATGAGGCCCGCGAACTGTAAAGTAGAGTGACAGTTGCACAAAACTCCCCTAAAAACTTAAATGCCATAGTCCCTCAAGCGACCTCCCAGAGCCGAGGTCCAAGTCCCACAGGGGAAGCCCTCTTGAACAGGTTGCTTAGTATGTAGTTTTTAAACCATTTATCTAGACTGGAGCTCTGCTTGCCCGGTGAAGGAGCTAAAGCCTCGTGCGTGGTTAAATACATACGTCCGTCCGAAAAAGAAACGGTAAAAAAAAAAAATTCAAACTCTATAAATTGCTGTAATACAGTTAAGCTCTTAGTCCCACAAACATTCAAAAAGTCCCATATTAAAAAAATTAACTCACATAGATTTTGTTAATTTAATTTAAACTAAACTGAACAGAACGTTCGTTTAGAAATACAGTTTGAAAAGACGCCTGAATACAAAATAAAAACAGCTAGTTTTCAATCACATCCAAATGGATCACGGGAGCCGCCGCCGGGTCGGGGAGCAGTTCGTTGGGTCATCCGTAAACCGTGTGACCTAATTTGTGACACTTTTAAAACGTTTCCTTTTAAAAATTCCAATTACTATAGAACTTCGTTATTGTATAACTCTTTTGAAATACGGACGTCTAACAAACATTGCAAACGCGAAAGTTTGGGAGTATGTGTAGATGGATAGATATTTTTTACTCTTTCACGGAAAAATTACTGAGCGGATTTCGCCGATATATTGCACGGAGATAGTTTATAAAGTGGATTTACATAAAGGCTTTACGTCACCCTACGACCCACTGGAGCAGAGTAGCAGTCCAACGCGGGTAAAAGCGCGTTACGTTTCTGTACGAAGCTAGTACAGAGAAAATCAGGAAATACAGGTACATACAATCAGGGTAGTAGTAGTCGTTCATAAATGCATTTTCTTTCTTTGTTCTATTAGATACTTTATATAAGAGAGATAAAGCATATATTGCGGTGTTGTCAGCCATTTATCTATTCTAAACCACTGGGTCTTATGTTTAGGACGACAGGTTCAACAAACTAACATAAATCCTACAATTCATTGTTTTCTTTCGGTTACGAATGGTGACTTTCTACATAATTCTTACTACTCTCTTCTTTAAGTTTGTGTTTTTGTCGTTGTTAATAGTCAGTGAAAGGAGTTAATTTCGGTAATACAATCTATGCAGATACATTTTCAAAAGGATTTATAATTTAGGATTAAAATGACATGAAACCTGTGTTAGTGGTCAACACCGCGAATGATTGATAGTAAGTTGGAATTAAGCATTCTTAAGCATCTATCTGTTTTGTCATTTTGAGAAACGTATCTATAATATATCTAGAGCTCTGAAGCATAAGATCGGATGTGCCATTATACGTAAGAAACATTCATCGTAAGTGCCTATCGCTAGTTTCGTTACGATCTTTTGCTACAAAAGCCTGTTGGTAACCCTGGTACGAAACTTATTAGCATTCTAATATAGTCCGTCTTTGTATTTCTATGAATATTTTGAGCCTTGTAACTAAACATGAATATAATTTCCATACCTGAATTTTATAAAATTAATTCATTTCAAAGCATATTTTATTTATTAATATTTAAGTTATATCAAAAATAATGTTAAGTTATATAAGAAGCTTTCATAGACTGCGGTAATACACATCTATACTAATATTAAAAGCTGAAGTTTGTTTGTTCATTTGCTTAAACGCGTTAATATCAGGAGCTATTGGTCCAATTCGCGTTCCCTGGTCCGTTCAACGTTTCCATGTAAGTGCGATGACTATGGAAAACACCCTTAATCATGAGTGAGTGTTCAGCAGAGTACGTTCTACGGGCTGATGCTCAATAAAATATGTATTTAAGTGATATATCCAATGATAAAATGAATGAATACATACTAATTGCACAGCTTCCTCGGAGAACAATTTATTTATGTATGACATTCAAATTGCAAGGCCGTCGTTTACGTTTTAACGTACAACGAATGTTATGCAAAGCTAGCTTAGTTACGTTCTATAGCATGTTGGTCTTGGTAACCCCGGTACTAGACTTATTTGCATTCTAATAAAGATTATATTTGGTTTTCTTTGAGCTCGATAGTGTTATTAATTAACAAGCTTCTAATTTCTGCTTCGCCATGTGGTTTCCGGCTTAGAATAGACCCCCCCATATCTTGCCATGTACGAGGTGACTAAGGGACATACACCTGATGGATGGGCAGCTGCAGCATCTATCATCTCAAAGATTCTCCTCCATATTACTGCGATCACCAATTCGCCTGCCAAGCGTGGTGATTACGGCAAAATCCATGTTCAGCAGTGGATGTCATAAAAAAAAATAGACTAAAATGGTCGTTTTTTTTGGACGAATATTATATAGCTAGCCAGCAGGCTTTTGATACTTCACCGGGCATAAAGGCGAGCAAAATGGAATATGTAGGAAACTACTATGTAGAAAATAGGTGCAGCTATAACATGGTAAACTTTCTATTATTTACTATGGGAAGCAACTTCACCAAGCGGTAGCGTTTTCAACCGCAAAAACCATAAAGTATCGAGTTTTATTCCCGTGTACAATTAAAAGTAGTATTTGGATTCATCTGTAACTGTTTTCTATTGCCGCATGCCGTATCGGACTCATATTCTATAGAAATATGAGACCGTCAAATTCTACACGAATTTAACGAAACTATATTTTTCGGATATGATATTTTTCAGGCACAATGTTTTGAGAAAAATCTAATTCCGGTCAATTTTTTTTTGAATTTGATGATAACTGATTTTGAGAATAAAGAATATGAGAGCGTACCTATATAATATAATATCTTCATCATCATCGTCCACTGCTAAACATGGGCCTCCACTCCGGGGAGGGTATTTGCCATAGTCACCACGCTTGGCAGGCGGGTTGGTGACCGCAGTATTATGTTGTACCACACAAGGAAACGCTGTTGCCAGTTCCTTAATATACGATTATTGTGGATGATTTTATAGCAATCAGGACCAATTTACGTGCAAAAATTAAGGTGCTTTTCGAGGCACAGAGGGTAGTCCGTCAATCAACCAGACCCGGAAAGAATCTTAGAGTTTACACAAAGATTTCCTGTCCGGCGTGGGGATCGAACCCACAACCTCCGAGATTTAAAGCGAGCCAAATACCGCTTCGCTACGGAGGTGGTCTGCTATGAATAATATGTCTTATATCTATAGCAGATATCTAATTCCCTCTGTAAGCAACAAGCTAAATTTAATTCACATAAACCATACCTAATAAATTTCTCATATCGCAAACAAATGGTATACTTATTTCCAAAAAGTAATCAATATAATAATAAATTAGTATCACGTTTCCCTCCTAGTACAAAACATCCTTAAATTTGGGTGAGACGTCACCCTTGGTTCAATGACCTGAGGCCCGGCCGGCGGCCGTGACTACGCGAGCGAAAGATTAGCGTGGAAGCGATAAGAATATTTCGCAGAGATTTATTTTGTTCATGATGAGGTATGTCAAATACATAAGTTTCGGCCGGGTGCCTAATTAATGGAGAATGCCTGTTTTATGTATTTTTCGTCGTTAGTATTAAGAAAATTACTTTACGTAGGAAAATGATTTTCTTTATAATTCAATTAAATATATGTATTAATGTTAAGTCAATACAACTCTTAAAGATTGAAAAAGGTTTTTTTTTTTTTAATCTTGTATGCGATCAATAATGAACTGCTCGTATTTATAACATAACGTAAATTTCTGCCACAATATAAAAAGTATGTTAATGATTTATGTACTGCACCGATGGTTCAGTGGTTACGTTGTTGCCTTTCAAACCTGAGTTCGACCCACCCGGGAATATTATTTGTGCGAATTATCGATAGATTCTCAGTCTAAGAGTATTTTGGGTCCATGAATTGAGTATTTGCACAATCCCCCGCGACTCAGGTTTTAGATAAATTATTTAGATATCTTTCATAAAAATTTAGGACTCATTCGGTTTTTTGTTCCGACATTACGACGTGAAATTTCCTTCATTAATGTAACATATATATTTCTCCAAACTAACATTAAGTGGACCATTACCTACGGCCATGCTAAAATATAGCATAAAGATTTAGAAAACTTACAAGAAATATCATTATTAACTACTCGAAGTACCTTCTAAGTAGTTAAAAATAAGAACCGAACATGCCCATATTGCCACTATAGCGGCCCCCACATCAAAAGTGCGTGGCCGCGTGTCTCGAGCGTTGCGTTCGACGCACGTTAACACAGCTTCACTCTGCCTTAACTGTCTTCAATAGTTTTAAGAATTCTTTGTATAATTTTCTAATTGGAAAATGTTTTTATATTACAGTTTAAATGATTTAATGTAAAATTGTTATATCTCATATGTATTTTTTGATAATTAAGTTGTATGTATAAAATCTTTACTGTTGTGTGTACTGGAAGTTTTTGTATAATACCAACATTATGTTACGTATGTACCCGACAAAAATACAGGCTTGTCTTGTCCACACTAAACTAGCGTAATGCGAACCAGCTGACAAAGCTTGCAGTTCTTCCAAACAACCCAACTGACTTTATCCCATACAGACGATATCCAAGACATTAGAAACGAGCTCTTTCATGTGAATACCGCGAATTCAGTACCTAATTAATATATAAACCGAGTCATTAGCTACAGCATCAATCAAATAACGCATAAAATACAGTTAACGGGAAGAAACGTGTGATGTTTGACATTAATGAGCATTTAGACGACACGAAATCTTTGAAGAAGATTTATTCTAGTGGAAATTACGTTTCGATTGTGTATTGGTATGCGATGATATAGAATATTTTGAGTATATTTTGTGTGAATCAGATATACTTAATATACAATTAAGCGGCCGTAGCCCAGTGGCTAGGGGCGTCGGACTTGTGATCTTTTAGTCGCCGGTTCGATCCCCACCCCTTGCACTACCGACGTGAACCCACTCGTAACACAAGCAAGCATTTTAGCTTAGCATGAGGGGTTAACAAGTTCGACAGCTCTGCTAGTAATCTTAATGAAACAAAGGTTTTTTTTTAAACATGATGGACGCATGGGTATCCGTAATACTTTACTGATTGAACTATTGCCTCAGCATCAGTCTTTGTAACGCCCGGCCCACTGCTAAACATGGTAAAACAAAGTCGCTACGCTTCGCAGGAGGTTGGTGACCGCAGTATTATGTATGTTGTAACATACAAGGAAACGCCGCCGTTGACCGTTCCTTGATGTTATAACAATCGGGATTAACTGTACAAAGCACATACGGTAGACCCTCAACTCAACAGACTCGGAAGGAAATCTTAGAATTTAGACAAAGATTTAGTGTCCAGAGTGGAGTGCTATCTAGTGTTAATTAAATATATAAATCTATTGGTATAGCTAAGTACGTTGTTGCGTCATAAATAATCATAAGTCGACTATTATAAGAGCACTTGAGTTAATGTCAAGAGTCTTTATAATAAATTCCAACAATTATTTAACACTAGCTACGAATAGGTAGACACGAATAGCGCTGTGATAGATCACAGCGCTATTCGCAAATTGATAGGTATAATATGATAAATTAATAACCCTAGTTAACTACTGACAGACACATACTGTAACCACATTTGACATTGAAATAGCGCACACGAGTAAATCATGCTAGAGTAATTGTTGTTGTTATTAGTTGTAGACAATTATTGTAATTCACACTTGTGATTTAATGAAGGCCTATTTTTACATCTTCAGATGAAATATATTGTTAGAATGGTAGAATAACTTTATCTAAAGGCAGATAGATATAGAACTTATACAATCGCATTCGGCGTTTAAAAGCGACTAGAATACAATAAATAATCAAAAACAATAATAATTTAGGCATTCCTCGTGGCGCTTTCTGTGGAAGTTTCCGGCTACTGGGACCGCAATTAACTGGGACCGCGGTCCCAGTAACCGGATCCATAAAAATTAAATATTTTTCTTCCAGTGACTGGGACCACCCATAGATAACTTAAAAAAATCTATTATCCAAGCCAAAATCGGTACAGTCAAACGATAAAAAATCTAAATTATTTATATGAATATCATTGACTCGTTCTAGACATGATTTTATCCTATGCGCTTAGTAATAGATTAAGCTATCCCGTTTTTACATAATTCACAAATGCAGGTAAACACACACAAAGGGAATAGCATTGTATGATTGTATAAAGAAATCCACAGGCAAAACGGACTCGAGTTAGAGAGACATCCCTCTCTAATTCGAGTCCGTTTTGCCTGTCGATTTCAAGGTCAGGTAGCCCTTTTGTTATAAACGGGAAATTTTGCATCGCCCGATGACTGGCTCGACCTATCACTGATAAGAAGCTTATCAGTTTAAGAAAGTCAAGTTATGCATCAGGCAGTGTCATATTAGATCATTGTAAGATACTGCGCTGAAAGTTTGCTGCAAATTGTGTGATGTGAGTGGTGGTGTAGTGACTTCATTTAATAGTCTTCAGGGGGCCGAGTCTGCTATTATTTTAAGTATTGTGCCACCATAGTGCTATTATGATATCATTTTGCCAAAAACGGTAATCTACTAATCTCACTATGGTGTCGGTGCTGGAATGGCAGTCGGTGTTGCTAACGCAGAAAAAGGCCGTCAACAGAAGTAGCATGAAGGGAGATGGTTAGGGAGATTGTAATGGTTATTTAGGCGATTTCAAAACTTATAAATGTATCATTTGTATATATTCAACTACGCTAATGTCATCGTGGCGTCATAGTGAGACCATAATGACGTCATTTGGATTAGTAGATTACCAAATGGGAAAAACACCGACACGCCATTACATTATTTTTACTTTAGAGCGCTTCTCATCTTTGATGAGACTTTTTAATATCATCATCATCAAAAAAATTGTTATCTGTTAAGATTATCTGATATTTAATAAATTTTTTTCGATTTTAGAATTATCAAAATGGATGAAAATAGTCCAACTTCACGTGGTGAACAGTCGTTTTATATTGATGTCACTCAAAGAGGACGTGAACTTTGCGAAGGGCTGGCTATGAATATATTCTTAAAAGAGTAAACAAAGATGGCTCAAAACTCTGGCGATGTGCAAGAAGAAGTGTTTGCAACGCGACAATAAAAGTCAGAGTCGATGAGATGTTGACTATTTTGAACGAAACTGCCGAATGTTGAAAGTTTTAAATAACAGAACTGTAGAGTCAAAGGCTGTTTTTTTATAACAATAAATGATGTTTTTAAATCAAAAAGGATGTTTCTTCAATTATTACATCTAAAAATAATTCGTTTGACTGTACATTTTTTTATTTCAGTTATAATTTACGAGTGGTCCCAGTCACCGGAAGAAAATTATTTAATTATTACCGTTCCGGCGATTAGGACCGCGGTCCTACTTAATTCCGGTCCCAGTCGCCGGAAACCTCTTTCTGTGAACCAAGATATCTGAGATCAGTGGTTTCTATGAATAAACTTTACGGCGAGAAGTGCTATCTATGAACAGAGATTTCTGTCCACAGTGCTTCCTATGGACTGAGATATCTACAAAAAACGTTTTCTATCAACAAGTTATCGGCGAAACGTGATGTCTAGGAATAGGGATTTCTATTAAATTTGCTTTCTGTATATAGTGATATTGTATAAGCGTGTTTCTGTCTTAAGTTCCACGCTCAATAATGACATAGAAAATCGGTGGTAAAGTAAATACACACGGAACCTTAGAGTTGTCTCTCCATAAGTATATTTATGACAAGACTACTTTTATATAAACATAATCCTCTTGTGTCCTCTTGTAGCGGTACAACTCTCGTTTTCACTGAGGTAGTGGGTTCGATCCCCACACTGGACGTGGGTAAATTCTAAGTGTCTGGTTGGTTGAGGGACTACCCTCCTTAAGCCGTTGGTCCCGATTGTTATTTTACATCATCTGTAACAAGCAAACATTAGGGAACGAGCAGCAGTGTTTCGGCATGTGTTATAACATAATACTGCGGTCACCAACCCGCCTGCTAAGCGTAGTGACTATGGCAGAACCTACACTCAACAGTGGCCGTTTTACTGGCTGATGATGAAAACTCTTGTAAAGTAGACAGAGAATTGATACCTCGTAATAGAAGCATCCCAAAACTAAAAGTCTCTCACAAGTCTGGTTATATTTCAAACTGCCATAATGTACAAACAATTGTTAAAATAAGCAAATGTTAGCTGTTTTGTGATGAGAGATTATGACATAATACTAAGCAAGCATTTTTTTTTTAATGAATACTACCCCTGTTTTTGCTGTCTATTAGTATTCTTGTTAACCCCTCGTGCTAAGCTAAGCTTGTGTTACGAGTGGGTTCACGATAGTGCATGTGGGTTCACGATAGTGCATGTGGATTCACGTTGGTGGTGGAGATCGAACCGGCAACCACAAGGTCACAAGTCTGACGCCCATTGGGCTAGTTATGTAAGACTTATCGATAAGTAATTAATAACATTAGAACTGAAGGTCTAATGCGAAACTTAGAAATAAGATCGTCTACGTTATATCTCACTATTAAAGATTTAACTCGTAAAATTCCATTTGCCGGGGCATCTAATAGCTTTTACGAACAATTTGCCGTATTTATAGCGAACTACGAGCAAAGCGTCGTTTTATTATCTGCAAACGGATTACAGAAAACATTCCATTGTTTCAGAGGACATTCTGGGAAGTTTACGGCAAATCTCAAAGCTGAGCTTTTGTGTAGTAGACAAACGTTATAACGAGGGCTTATAGAAAATATATAGCCAAGAAAATGTAATTAAAAACATACTATACATAATACCTATCCTGTTTTTTTCCTGACCAAATCAAACTTACTAATACATAATTGGAGCAATTTGGGACTGGCCCTCCCTCTAATCTTTTAATAAGGCTTGAGCTGCACTTATGCTCGGTGAAATAGTAAAGACTAGAGGCTAAATATATATGTTCTTTCGAAAAGAAAATCTCCGTCTCATCCTACTTAATCTATTAACCCATCTATCTCAGTCCACATCTGGACGGAACGCAGCCCTAATTTGCGCTTTATCGCTTAGTCCGACGCATTCAACTTTTACAATATAATGGACCATTAACATCTACCTACCTGCCTACCTTGGAAGGTTGTCCTATCAGTAAATAGCTTTCTAGGTAGTGCTAGGATGTGCATCAGTTATTCTATCTTTTCACTTATCCTCGAGAAGGTCTACTGATAGATATTTCTTATGGAATAAGTAGTACATTACCTTATTTTTATGGATGTAAAGAAAAAGATTGTAGTTTTTCTTTAAGTTTATATTTCGCGCATAGCGCTGTCTATGATTCTTTAGTTGCTTTTTTTGTGGTTGACATAAAGATGTCAAATATTAATTTTCACATTCATGTTTAATTTGTTAATTATAAAAATATAAAATAATCTTAACAAAATTGTGAAGGAACGGATAATAAACATTTAATGTCGTTTCTTTGATTTCAGGTATGAGTTTTACATATTGTTATAGGATTATATTGTTTATTTTGTTTTAGTTTAGTTATCATATCAATTACAATAAAAATCTTTGATTTCAGAGCAACACATTTGTTTGATTCACCTTCATAATTTGAAATAAAATACATACAGACTTATAAAACGACATTCTCGTTTATTGAAATTTTGAATAACCACCCAAAATGGAGAAGCTTCGTTTTGAATTCACTATACTTCCGGGAACTGACGGAAAGTCAAACATCTTTGCTGTAACCTCAATAGCTACTAGTGAGGACAAAGTGTACGCTGTACCGGAAGAGTTTCAACCTGCTGGCCATCACGACGAACTGTTAAAAACAACCGCTTATAGCAAGGTAAAAAACAGCTTGAGGAAAAGATATCAGACGCGACGAGTTTGGATAACGTTGACAGAAGGACTCAAGCAAACTTACTTAGATGAGGACGATAATATACAATTTAAAGATCAATACTTAGAAGAAATAACAAAAACAAAAACAGGAGTTGAAAAAACTGAAGATACAAGTGTATTAGAAAAAATATTTGATAAACTGGTTCAAACGCAGGAATCTAAACAAAATTTGATGCACATTGCAGAAAAGTTTGTAATGGAAAAATTTTCCAGCAGAAATTCAAATGCAAATCAATGGATTGAGACCTTTGAAAAAGAATGCTCACGCTTCAGTGTAACCGAAGATGGAAAAATGATTGAATTACTGAGGTTATTCATGGATAGGAGTTGTGTTGATTGGTACAGCTCTATGGTGATAAAATTGACTATGGATTCCAAGTGGTCGTCATGGAAAACCAAATTCTGCGAGTCATTTGCGAACAAAGGCTGGAACCAAATAACATATGCTTTATTCTTCAAATACAGAGACGGATTGTTGGTGGATTATGCCATAAAGAAGGAAAAACTATTACTAGACATGAGAAACACAATGGATACAGGTACTATGATAGATCTTATTGCAATGGGTTTGCCAAAACATGTACTCAACATGATTGATAGAGAGGCATTAAAAGATACAGTAGATCTTTTTAATGAAGTGAGAAAATTTGAACATTTGGTAAACAAGAAGAATAATTTAAACTATCGAAAATATGAAAGTCCAAGAAGCAACAATAGGAATGAAGATAAAATCCCTTGCAAGACCTGTGAAAAAATAAATAAAGGAATTCGCTACCACCCTGAATCTGCTTGTTGGTTTAAACCAAAAGAAAATGATAAGTCAAAAGAGAAAAGCATTAAACATGTCAACAATTCTACGATAGAGGCCGAGTTACATGAAACCGAACAAAAAAACTAAAAGTGACACCATTAATCAATGTCAAACTTCTAATAAATAATACACTAGAAATTTATGGAGTTTATGATTCAGGTTCAAATGTTTCTCTGATTAATTCGAAGTTATTAAAACTAAAAGGCAAAGGGAACATTATGAATAAAGCCAGTTTAGTGACGATTAATGGTGTCAAAAAGACAAGTGGTTTGACGAACCTAAAAATTAAAATTTTTAACATAGAAGAAAATGTTGAAGTGTATATTATAGATGAACAAAATTTCAAATATGATTTTTTGATTGGATTAGACATAATAACAAAGTTCAAATTAATACAGGATGAGAACTTAAAAATCACTCAAAAACAGAACTTAAATAAAGAAAAAGTAGAAGAAAGTACTAAAATTATTATAAAGGCTAATGCTAAAGAAGAAATAATAGAAAATACAAACAAGAACGATGAAAAGCTAAAGAAAGAGCAAGAAGTTAATGATAAAAAGAAAATTATAAACGAATACAGAATTAATTTTAACGAACATGTTAAAGAAGAAGATTTCGAATTAAATATAAGCCATTTAAATGAATTTCAAAAGTCAAAAATAAATAATCTAATGAATAGATATAATGCTGTTTTTGCAAGGAACAAATATGATGTTGGAACTGTTAATGGATATGAAGCTAGGATAGATTTACTTTTAGATAAATATTGCAGTAAACGACCATATAGATGCACTATGGAGGATAAAAAAGAAATAGAAGAACAAATAGGAAAATTGTTGGATAATAAACTTATAGAAGAATCCTATAGTCCCTTTGCTGCACCTGTCACACTGGCCTTTAAAAAAGAAGAAAATAAAAAATCAAGATTATGCATAGACTTCAGAGATTTGAATAAAATAGTAGTACCAGAAGCCCAACCATTCCCGTTAATTGAGGATTTAGTAACTAAAACAAGAAATTGCAAATTTTATACAACTCTAGATATAAATTCTGCTTTTTGGTCAATTCCATTACGAATAGAAGACAGAAAGAAGACTGGATTTGTAACACAAGATGGACATTTTCAATGGACCTGTTTACCGTTTGGACTTAAAACAGCACCGGCGATTTTTCAGAGGATATTAAGTAACATACTAAGAAAGTACAAACTTACAGATTTTGCTGTAAATTATATAGATGACATCTTAATATTCTCGAAATCTTTTGACGAACATATTCAGCACTTAACACGATTATTGGAAGCAATTAAAACAGAGGGATTTAGATTGAAATTTCAGAAATGCACATTTGCCTCAGCCTCTGTCAAATATCTGGGTCATATAATTCAAAATAATTCAGTTAAACCGCTGAAAGATAATTTAATTTCGATAAAAAACTTCCCAATTCCAAAAACACAGAAAAATGTAAGACAGTTTCTAGGTAAGATCAACTTTTATAATGAGTACATACCAAGAAGTGCGATAATATTGGATCCGCTACATAATTTACTCAGGAAAAATCAACCATTCTTCTGGTCTGAACAATGTCAAAAAGCATTTGAAAAAATAAAAAACCTTTTGTGCTCTCAACCAGTGTTAGAAATTTTTGATAAAGATTTACCGATAACAATCTACACAGATGCTTCTTTAGAGGGTGTTGGTGCTATCTTGAAACAGACGCAGCCAGATGGAAAAGAAAAACCAGTAGCTTACTTTTCTAAGAAACTAAATGGGACCCAAAAGAAGAAAAAAGCGATATATTTGGAGTGCTTAGCCATTAAGGAAGCATTACGATACTGGCAGTATTGGCTAATAGGTAAGTCATTTACAGTTTATTCTGATCATAAGCCGCTGGAAAACATGAACTTAAAATCGAGGACTGATGAAGAACTAGGTGACCTAACATACTACTTATCACAATACGATTTTAATATAAAATATGCCCCGGGAAAACAAAATTTAGAAGCAGATTGCCTTAGTAGAAACCCTGTATTAGAATCAAATGAAAACGCAGACGAACAACTTAAGATTGTGAACTTGGTTAATCTGGAAGATATTATATTAGATCAGAATAAGAATGAAGAAATACAAAAGCATAAGGAAAATATTACATACAAACAAAACATATATTATAAAAAAGTTAGAGAGAAAGAAAAAATAATTTTGTCTGAAGAATTCAGTATTAAACTATTAAGAAATATACATGAGAATCTTTGCCACATTGGGACAAACCAAATGCAGAAGACAATAAGTCCGTTGTACATAGCAAGAAATCTAACGAAAAATATTAAAAAGATATGTAGAGAGTGTAAGATCTGTATTAGAAATAAATCAAGAGGACAACACAAATTTGGATTTATGTCTCATCTAGGTCCAGCTACAAGGCCATTTGAAATAATTTCTATTGATACAATAGGAGGCTTCGGAGGTTCAAGATCTACAAAAAAATATTTGCACTTGTTAGTGGATCACTTTACTAGATACGCTTTTATCTTGACTTCGAAAAATCAGAGTGCAAATGACTTCATAAAACTAGTCACTAATGTAATAGAAACAGAAGACGTTAATATGCTGCTGACGGATCAATATCCAGGTATAAATTCGAAAGAATTCAAGGACTTTTTAAAACACAAACAGATAACCATGGTATTTACGGCGGTAAATGCACCATTCTCAAATGGTCTAAATGAGAGACTAAATCAGACACTAGTTAACAAAATCAGATGCAAAATGAATGAAGATGGAAATAAGAAAGCCTGGACAACAGTAGCTCATGAATGTGTGAATAAGTATAATCAAACTATTCACTCAGTAACTGGCTTCTCACCAAGTTATCTTTTGTATGGTACAGATGTCACGGTTTTACCCAAGGAATTAATACAAGAGAACACACATAATGATTGGATCAGAGATAGGACTACAGCACTTCAGAATACAATTAAATCACATAATTACAACAAAACATTATTTGACAAAAATAGAAAAAACCATGAATTTAATGTCGGTGATATGGTGTATGTGGAAAATGGCAATAAACTAAACAGGAAAAAACTGGAAGAATTAAAAATTGGACCATTTCAGATTGTTGAGAAAGTTTCAAAATCAATATACAGAATCAACACAGGACACAAAAAGATAGAGTCAAATCTCTTTCATATAACGAAATTAATTCCAGTACCAATGACACATACAGAATATGCAAGTGATAACGAAATAGAAGAAGGGGGGCTGCTCTATTAAAGAAAATTTACTTCTGTATATTTTCTTTCCCAAAGGGGGGAGATGTAAAGAAAAAGATTGTAGTTTTTCTTTAAGTTTATATTTCGCGCATAGCGCTGTCTATGATTCTTTAGTTGCTTTTTTTGTGGTTGACATAAAGATGTCAAATATTAATTTTCACATTCATGTTTAATTTGTTAATTATAAAAATATAAAATAATCTTAACAAAATTGTGAAGGAACGGATAATAAACATTTAATGTCGTTTCTTTGATTTCAGGTATGAGTTTTACATATTGTTATAGGATTATATTGTTTATTTTGTTTTAGTTTAGTTATCATATCAATTACAATAAAAATCTTTGATTTCAGAGCAACACATTTGTTTGATTCACCTTCATAATTTGAAATAAAATACATACAGACTTATATGGATATAAAAGTAAATAAAAGAAAAGAACATCGATTATATAACAAAGGGGAAAGGTTTTATGATTTACGGTAATTTGCATTCCATTCGTTAATCATATCAAATTGATCTATCTTGGCTTTCTTCCATACTCTACCAATTTTCTGTCTTCGTTCTAGTTTCAGTATATCACGAGAAATCTTATGACCTACTTGAAAGGTCAACATATTTTCTTAGATTTAATACAATATTCCCGCAAAAGTTTATTATCTCAAAACTAATTTAAACTTCTTATTGCGTCCTAATATGAACATTTTTCTATCATAGTCAGGAAAAAACGCCGAGACTAATGTAAATGAGATGATGGGAGGTACGTATAACAAAAAATATAATAAAGTGCGTCTACGGCTCTGACTAATGCTTTACATCTGTGCAGTACGACTCACGTGCGGACAAGTTAGGACTTGTAGAAATGTATAAATTGTAAATAAATATGATTTGTTAACGTGTAACCGCGGGCGCACGCAAACCACCACCGATTGCGGGCGTCTCGCGGAGGTATAAATATAGGTCGATTTTATTGTAATATTCAAGTTCGCCCGTAGCGGCCGTTGTGTGTGGACGTGTTTCGCGCGCTCGCTCCCGCCGACCGTTACAGATCGCGATCTTTTTCCCGCGCTCACGCGCCCGAGTGCTCACACAGTTTCTGTGTACTCTAATGTTTGTTGTGCTGTATTAGTGTGCAGTGTAGACAACTGATCGCGACGTAGCCCCCGTTTCGAGTGCCGCGACTCACCCGTGTCACCCTGTGGTGTACCCGGGTCGAGTTGCGGGGGAACGCGGGCTCGCTGCCGTTGTCTGCGCGTACTAGTGCAGCACACAGCGTGTACCACTAACATCTATTCTATGTTCACAGTCATGTCGTCAGCCGACGACATGGAAATCGCCTCGCCGCCGCCTTCGCCCGCCGCATCGGAGTCCTCTCTCTGTCTCGAACAGAGAGAGTACTTACAGATGCGTAAGTATGGAATTCTTTCCAAGGAGCAGGAAGAGTGGCTCACCGTGCTGGAGGAGCTGCAGTACGCTGCCGGCGCCGGTGCCACTATATCCCCGGACGTGTGTAACCGCATGGTTACACTTTCCCGGGGGTACGCCCGCCCATCGGTAGTAGCCGACCCAGAGCCGCCATCGCTCTCGCTCCCGCTACTACCACCCTTGAAGACCCAACCGTCCCAGGTACTTCGTATTTCCAGGGACATCGCCAGCAGGAAGGCGCGAAAGGGCTCACGGTCCGCATCGCCGCCGAGTGGTAAACGGCCGCGATCGCGATCACCGGTGGGCCCTGCGCGCCCGTCTTTCGCTGATATAGCCGCCGCCGTGCCGGCGCCCTCTCCCCGCTCACCAACGCCGCCGAGGCCGCAGCCTAAATTGGTTGTTGGCCCGCAGCCCACCACTCCCAAGGAGCGAGGCGCCCCCATAGTGGTGGATCGCCTCCCAAACTGGGAGAAACACTTCAAGGCAATCAAGGCCTTGTTAGGTAAGAACCCCAATGCCCGCCCCCTCGGGGAGGGCATTAAATTTAACCCGCAGGACCCGGCTGAGTACCGCGTCGTACAAAGGTACCTCGCGGACTTAGCCAAGACGGAGAACGTGTCTTGGCACGGTTACACGCTGCCACAGGAGCGCAGCGTAAAGATCGCCATCCGCGGGTTGCCTAGCAACACCACGCCGGAGGCGATCAAAGAAGATCTCCAAGGGCGCGGCTACGAGGTGGAGGCCACGAGGCGCATCCGCCCCAAGGCAGGCCGTTCGGGCTGCCTATTCTTTGCCCTCCTTAAAAGGACCCCGGGCGTACTACCGGCGGTGTATAGCATCACAGAGATGCTGTGCATGTCCGGTGTGCGAGTGGAGGCCTGGAGGGGGCGCAAGGGACCGGCGCAGTGCCACCGGTGCCAGGGCTTCCGCCACTCTTCGCACAATTGTCACAGACCAGTGGCATGTGTGAAGTGCGGAGGCTCCCACAGGGCACACGAGTGCCCACGCCCCCGCGAGCAAGGCGCCACGTGCGCTAACTGCGGGGGCGACCACCCAGCGAGCCACACATCGTGCCCCCTTTTCAAAAAGGAGGCGCGAAACAGGAGGGCGGGTCCCTCCGCCTCCACCACCGGCGGTAAGGCTGCACCAGCAGTGGTGCAACACACTGTCGTTACAGATGCGGCGCAAGGGTCACTCATGGCCCCTGCGAACAACCCGACGCCCCGAGGAGCCCCGCTGAAGAAAAAACAGAAGGGGCCTAAGAAGACCGCCGCGCAGCCCAGCGCAGCCCCCAAGCCCGCCTCTACCGAAAAGGTAAGTGCACCCCCTAAAAAGGGTGATATCACTAGCGCTTTAAAGTTGCTAGTAGATAACCTAGCTTCGACCACCCCGGGATCGGCTGCTCACAAGGCGATCCTCAACGCGATTGTCGCAGTGTCTAGTCAAAATGTCTAGTACACTTCGGGTAGTTCACTGGAACGCCCAGGGCATCAGGGGGAAGCGCCGTCTTGTCATCCACTTCCTTAGGGAAAGGAATGTGGATGTACTCCTGGTAAGTGAAACCCACCTTAAGGACGGGGAACCATTTGGAATTCCTAACTATATTTCTTACAGAAAGGAAGAAATATCCAGTGAAGGCCGCGCTTACAGAGGGCTGGCGGTGTTCGTGAAGCGGAACATCGTGCACCAAGCCATCCCGCACTTCGAACTAAACGCCATGTACGTACTGGGTATTTTAGTGAGTGTCGCCGGTGAGAGTATGAGGCTATTTGCGGTGTACCGCCCGCCTCAAAACACTCTAGACACTAGCGACATTCGCAGAATTTTCAGTGCGGACACCCCGACGGTGGTCGCTGGCGACCTTAACGCTAAGCACCCCGTTTGGAACTGCGATAGGTCGAACGCAGCGGGCGTCGCACTATTGGCAGACTCCGACAACCACGGTTACTATATCGATGGCCCCGACGAACCTACCCATCACCACACTACACCCGGTGGTGTGCACGGTAGCACGGTCATTGATATAGTACTACACCAAGGTTTGAGGACGACCATCGGCCAGGAGGTACTGATGGACTTGCCCTCCGACCACCGCCCAGTCTTGCTGACCATCAGCGAGCCGCCCACCAGAGTCGCCCGCCCCTCGACGCACACAAACGTCGATTGGGGCAAATACATCGAGATAGTCGACAACACCATCGCTTCGGGTCCCGTGTCGACCCCCGATGATGTTGATAAGGTAGCCCTCGACATTTCCCTATGTCTTAGGTCCGCACTAGAGGAGTCCTCGAGCGTCGAGCTGAGGACCCACGACCCCGAGCCGCTCCCGACCCGAATTCGTGTTCTTATAGAATACAAACGTCGGGTGAGGAAGCGGTGGCAGCTCACGAGAGACCCCGGGCTGAAGACAGCTCTCAACAGAGCGGTGGCGAGAGTGAAATTAGCACTCAACGACCACGCCGAGAAGTCCTGGGAGCAACACATTGTGGAGGTAAGTGACCACGTCCCTTCAGTCCACAGGTTGTGCCGCCAGCTATCAGGAAAGCGCCCCCCGGTCCGCCCGCTCCTCGATGCCGACGGATTGCTTCGGTACGAGGCCGCGGACCGTGCGGAGATACTCGCAGCGTCACTCGAGAAACAGTTCAGCCCGTTTCCGAGCTGCGACCCCGAACACACAGCGAGAGTGGAGCAGCATGTGAGTGCTTACTTAGCTACCCCTGTGACTCCCGAGGATGACCCAGTCGTCTTCTCACCGAAGCAGGTTAGACGTATGTTACTATATGTCAACCCGCGGAAAGCGCCGGGTCCGGACCGCATACCGAACAACGCCCTACGACGGTTACCGCCCCGGGCGGTAGCCGCTGTTACGCGGCTGTTCAACGGTATCACGCGGACCGGACACTTCCCGACTGCCTGGCGTAACGGCCGGGTCATCGTGCTTCCTAAGTCCGGTAAGGACTTACGGAGGCCCGAGAGTTACAGGCCCATCACACTGCTCAACACTATCTCGAAAGTGTTCGAGCGCCTCTTCCTACAGCGCCTCAACGAGTGCTTCACTCCGAGACCCGAACAATTCGGGTTCCGTCGTGACCTCTCGACCACCTTGCAGCTGACGCGAGTGTTACACCATGTAACAACCACGCTCAACCGCCGAGAGTACACAGCAGCCGCCTTCCTAGACATGGAGAAGGCCTTCGACAAGGTATGGCATGATGGTCTTATTTATAAGTTCATCACTTCCCCCTCCCCTCTACCTGTGAGGTTAGCCCGGGTGCTCGCTTCCTTCCTGAGCGGGAGGTCGTTTCATGTTGCGGTCGAAGACTGTACATCGAGCGACCGCCCCATCAGATCGGGAGTACCACAAGGTAGTTGCCTTTCTCCTGCGTGTTACAACGTATATACCGACGACATCCCGGTGTCGGAGCCGGCGCAGTTGGCACTATTCGCCGACGACGCCGCGATCTACACCACCTCTCGAGATAAGTCGAGAGCGGCGCGGTTACTACAAACCGCACTCGATGACATACCACCATGGCTCGACAGATGGAGGATGCGGATGAACGTGAGTAAGACGCAGGCTATCCTATTCGGATCGTCGCATCTACCCCCTCCCATCCAGATACAGGGACAAGCAGTACCTTGGCTGACCACAGTCAAGTACCTGGGAGTCACCATCGACCGCCGAGTGAGGATGAACACTCACATCAAGGACACAATCTCCAAAACAAGGTGCGCCCGAGGTAAACTCGGCGCCTTGTTTCGCTCGAAGCTGCCCACGCGCACCAAACTAGGTTTGTACAAAACTTATGTTAGGTCCAGGCTTACCTATGCAGCACCGGCATGGATACCGTTCACATCGAACGCCAACCGTGCACGACTGCAGGCGCAGGAGAATTTAACGTTACGTACCATTGTAGGCGCCCCGTACTACGTACGTAACAAAACCATCGCCGACGGACTGAAACACGAGGGACTCGACGATTTCGTTCGACGTCTCGCGATAAGTATGTTCGATCGGGCCGACAGAACAAGTCACCCGCTTGCCAAAGGTATAGCGCCACTCCACAGCCGCCCACCGGAAGCCTGGGCCCCCAAGCACGCTCACCATCATCATCGGGAGTACTTCGAGGTCAGTGATCCACCCGGATCAGCTGACACTACGACTAACTAGTGCAGTCATAGTACGAGGTCAGTGATCCGCCCGGATCAGCTGACGCAACAACATCGAGTCCGCCACATTAACGGTAAGTTAACACTCCAATGACCTATCTGTATCTACAGATAGCGTTGCACATCATGGCCATAGGGCTCTGACCCTGAAGCCATTCACCCGCGCCCTTCGGGCGCGTGCGAATAGCACGATGGATGTAATATTCATTCTGATTTGGAGAGCAATAATAAACAGACGTCTTTATGAAGCAACCAAGAATTTAATTTCAAGATCCCTACAATACAGTCCACACCCTACAGTTTGGTCCTTCGTGAGCCAGATCAGAATCAAGAAACCAGCTAGCAAATATCAAGAAAATGGTTGGTACCAGAAGCCGTACCAACCAAGAGGAAAGCGAGGGACAGCGCGGCGAGCCAGGAAGGGAAGAAATCGGTCACCACAGGATCCTGGGCCAACCGGCTTCACCCAGCACGCAGCAGGAGACCACGACCGGGCAGGGGGCTACGAACGACGCCCCGCTCGCCGGTGCGATGGGAACCGTGACGCACGGGGATAACAGACGAACGAGGTCCCCGGCGCGGTCGATGCGGTCCCGGCGGTCTACCGAAAGCGTGGCGGCACGGGTGAAATTGGCGGAACTGGAGGCGACAGAGAAACTGGCGGCGCTGAAAAAGAAAGAGCTGGAAATAGAAGCGGAATTAATAAGAAAACGACTGGAGGCCGACGTCACGTTGATACAAGAGGACCAGGACAGTGTCCACGATGAAGCCCCGGGAGAAAACCATCACCAGAAGGTTAGTGCGTGGCTAAGCGCGAACCCGGTGACGGATCAAGAACAGAAGACCAAGTCACGGGACGAGAGACACCTACGTTTCAACCTCCGAGGCCGCTCGCCTACACCCACGAGGACACGCGGCAGTATGGACCGGCTGACAGACGCCCTAGAGAAGATGAACAGACCACGGGTCAAGTGCGCCGACCTACCTGAGTTCACCGGGGCCCCGAGCGAGTGGCTGACATTCAAAGCTGCGTATCGGGACTCCACCAGCATATACGGCGTCACGGCGAATGAAAACCTACAGCGGCTCAGGGGCTGCCTGAAAGGGGAGGCGCGTGACGTGGTGGCTGCGCTGCTGTACACCGCTACAGAACCGGGTCACATCATGCGGACGTTGGAGCAGTGCTTCGGGAGGCCGGAGGTCATCATCGACAGAACGTTCGAGGAACTAAGGCGCCTTCCGAAGCCCAGCGCGTCGGCGGTGGACCTAAATAATTTCGCTGTTAAGTTACAGAATGTCGTGTGCGTGCTCAAGAACATCGACCGGCGCGGGTACCTATACAACCCGATGCTGTCGAGGGAGGTTCTAGAGAAGCTGAGCCCGCACGTGAGGTCGCGGTGGTGCGACTACGCAAGTGAACACGAGGTGTCGGCGGAGCCGGAGATCGTGCTACTGTCTCGGTTCCTGATGCGAGAGGCGGACCGAGCACTTAAGTACACGTACGTACCTAGTATCGGCAACATCGGCACCACGGCGGTACGGAGGGAAGTGAGGACATCGGCGACGCCCGTCGCGCAGAAGAGGAAGACGAGCGCGGTGTTCAACACGACCGCCGCAGTGGAGACCATGGAGGGATGCCCCGGCTGCGCTCAGCCCCACGAGCTACCACGGTGTCCCAAGTACCTACAGATGAGCAACGATCAACGATGGGAGTTGGTGCGAGACAAGAGGTTATGTTTCAGGTGCGTAACACATCGACATCGTAGAGCCTTTTGTAAAGCCAAGCTGTGCGGCGTGAACGACTGCCGCCGCGCCCATCACTCGTCGCTGCACTCCGAGGGGGTAACGGAACGACCTACCTCGGACAAGAAGGAACCGGAAGAGGCCGTCTTGTCGGTGTTCACCCGACCGACCGCTGACCCCAAGGCGGTGCTGCTGAAGGTGTGCCCAGTCACCGTGGTGGGACCACGGGGGGAGTGCCGGACCTACGCGCTCCTGGACGAGGGCGCGACCATCTCCCTTATCGACGAGGACCTGGCGACGAAGATCGGAGCGAGAGGACCGAGGCGACAGCTGCACATGCGAGGTGTGAACATGTCACAAACAGAACAGAACAGTCAGCTGGTCGCGGTACGTATCAAGGGGAAGGAAGAAGAGCTTCTCAAACTTCGTGCGCGCACCGTTAAGGGACTACAGTTGCGCCGACAGTCCATCCCGAGTGACCTGTTGAAACAAAAGCACCTGCGTGACATACCGAGGGAAGAGGTATGTTACGACCAAGCACGTCCCGGTATCCTGGTGGGGACCGACCATTGGGAGTACATCGTGTCACGGGAACTACGGGTCGGCGAAGCGAACGAGCCGGCCGCATCAAGAACACAGCTGGGATGGGTGGTACACGGAACAGTACCGCGCAACCTCATCCACCGGAGCCGAGATGACGACGTGCTACACCTCCATACGCCAGTACCGGAGGAACCTGCGGATGAAGATCAAAGACTACGCGAGATGGTGGAACGACACTTCAGGGTCGACGCGCTCGGCGTCGCTCACACCCCCCGAGTGAGCGAGGCGAACCTCCGAGCCGTGTCGATAGTAGAACGTACCTTGAAGAGGACCACCGAGGGCTACGAAGTGGGACTACCGTGGAAGGAAGACGGGGTCCAGCTGCCGTCGAGCTACAACGCAGCGCTTCGCCGCCTACACAAGGTCGAACAGAAGATGGATGCCGACCCAACCTTCGCCGAGGAGTACACTAAGCAAGTAGAGAACCTGCTGAAGAAGGGGTACGCGGTGCCGTGCGACGGCTCTGAACAGACGAGCGCCGTTAGCTGGTACCTACCTCACTTCGCTGTGCAGAACCCTAACAAACCGGGCAAACAACGGTTGGTGTTCGACGCGGCGGCGAGGAGCGGCGGGGTCAGCCTGAACGACCACCTACTGGAGGGCCCGGACCTACTGATGTCACTACAGGGCATCATGTTCCGGTTCCGTGAGAAGCCAGTAGCCATCACAGCGGACATACAAGAAATGTTCCTACAAGTGAAGATACGTCCCGAGGACCAACCGGCTCAACAGTTCCTGTGGAGAGGTGCAGATCGGACTACGTCGCCCCGGCGCTTTAAGATGAGAAGTATGATCTTCGGTGCGGCGAGCTCTCCCTTCATGGCACACTACGTACGCGATTACAACGCTCAAGTGCACGCGAGTACTCACCCGTACGCATTCGAAGCCATCACACGGAGCCACTACATGGACGACCTCGCAGCTAGCTACGATAGTGATAAGGAAGCCCGACGTGCCGTGTCCGAGCTAATGAAAGTGCACGCCGCAGCTAACTTCACGTTACGTTCATGGAATACAAATAATAGTGATGTACTTACAGAGATACCGGACGACCTGCGAGCGTTGGCACCGACACAGCTGGGAGGGAGAGGACCTGAGAATAAGATACTGGGACTCCACTGGAACGCGGCGCAGGACGAGCTGGGGTTCAACACATCAATGAACCGCGTCCCGGCCGAGGTACGTGATCGTCGCCGCGCTCCCACCAAGAGGGAAGCCCTCAGTGCGGTCATGTCTATATATGACCCTCTGGGATTACTGAGTCACTATACGATCCGAGCTAAGATCGTGCTTCAGAGCCTGTGGCGACTACAGATGGCCTGGGACGAACCAGTACCGGAGGAAGAGAACGAGCTTTTCGCATCGTGGTTGGAGCGCCTCCCGGACCTCACCCGCCTACGACTCGAACGATGCTACTCACTGGAGGGGTATTACGAAATAGAGCTGCACGTACTATGCGACGCGAGTGAACAAGCTTACGCAGCAGTGGCGTACTGGCGCATACTACGACCCGACGGAGCTATACACGTGAGTTTAGTGGCAGCGAAGTCTAAGGTGGCGCCGCGGCGAGTGCAAACTATACCACGACTGGAGCTGCAGGCGGCGGTCATCGGGGCTCGGCTGGCGGCTACTGTGAGGAGGGAGCATCGGGTCGAAGTGCGGCGTACTAACTATTGGACCGACTCATCCACAGTGATCCATTGGGTGCGACACGACGCGCGGCGCTATACACCGTTCGTCGCGCACCGACTGGGGGAGATCGCTGAGCTCACTCACCGCGAGGAGTGGCGCTGGATACCTACGGCGGAGAACGTGGCTGACGACGCGACAAGGTTTAGCCACACACCGATCACCACAAGCGACCGATGGTTCAGAGGCCCGGAGTTCCTGCACCGACCCGAGGAACAGTGGCCTCCCGAGAGAACTTTCACCGAAGAGGGGGAGGAGGACCTTCACCACGTCGAGGAAGGCCCGAGAGAAGACTGGCTGCCCGAGCCCTCCCGCTTCTCAAAATTTGAGACGCTGGTGCGGGCCGCAGCACGTGTATTAGCATTTGTAGATATGTGCAGGCGCCGAGCAACGCGCCTAGAGGACGAGCACATCCGGAGGGCCGAGCGCGCCCTCATCCAGCGGGCGCAACAGGAGAGCTTCGGCGACGAGCTACAAAGGCTACGAGCGACGCGCCCTCTCAACAAGTCGAGCCGACTATACAAGCTCGACCCGGTGATCGAGGGCGGTCTACTACGGGTGAGGGGCCGCATAGGGGCCGCAACCGTGCCCCTTGAGACCCAGCGACCCGTCATCATGGACGGACAACACCGCATCACCCGGCTCATCGTGCTGCGGGAACACTGCGCTGCCGGACACGCCGCGCGGGAGCGCGTGACCAACGACCTGAGGCAGCGCTACTGGATACTGCGCCTGCGGCCCACGGTGCGCTCTGTGGAAAGAGAGTGCGCCCTGTGCCGCGTGCGCCGAGGGAGACCGCAGCCACCAGCACCCGGGGACCTGCCCCGAGCCCGCCTAGAACCGTTCCAGCGCCCGTTCACAAACTGCGGGCTGGACTACTTCGGGCCCGTGGTAGTACGGGTGGGACGCCGGCGAGAGAAGAGGTGGGGCGCGCTATTCACGTGCCTCACATCACGCGCGGTGCACTTAGAGCTTGTGCCCTCGCTGTCCACGAGCTCGGCGCTGATGGCGCTGCGGCGGATGGCGGCGCGCAGAGGGTGGCCGAGGACGATGTACTCCGACAACGCTACCAACTTCCACGGCGCAGACACGGAGCTACGGGCGGCCTACGCGGAGTGGGAGCCAGCGCTACGCGAGGAGGGACAACTGCACCGCATGGAGTGGCGCTACATCCCGCCGGGAGCGCCAAATCAAGGAGGCGCATGGGAGCGCCTGGTGCGCTCAGTCAAGGTGGCGCTGGCAGCCACCCTGAAGGAGCGGGAGCCGACGGACGAGGTGCTGGGGACGCTGTTGGCCGAGGCGGAGTTCTCTATCAACGCCCGGCCGCTCACGCACGTCAGCGTGGACCCGCAGGACCCGGAGGCGCTCACCCCGAACCACTTCCTGTTGGGGTCGTCGACAGGCCTGCCGACCATCGGGCCTTGCGACCTCGACGATCGACGGACGTGGCGAGCCAGCCAGGCGCTGGCCAACTGCTTCTGGCAACGGTGGGTGCGCGAGTACCTACCTACACTCGTGCCCCGAGGACAACCTACCGACGAGAGGCGACCGCTGCGGGTTGGAGACGTCGTGGTGGTGGTGGACCACAACCTACCCCGGAACGTGTGGCCGATGGGGAAGGTGGAGCGTGTCTACGTGGGACCCGACGGCGGCATCCGAGTGGCAGACGTCCGAACGAAGACTGGCATCTTTAAGCGTCCCGTCAGCAAGCTCGTCGTACTGGTGCAAGAGGAAGCTACGCGGGCTGCGCTGGGGGGAGAGATGTGCAGTACGACTCACGTGCGGACAAGTTAGGACTTGTAGAAATGTATAAATTGTAAATAAATATGATTTGTTAACGTGTAACCGCGGGCGCACGCAAACCACCACCGATTGCGGGCGTCTCGCGGAGGTATAAATATAGGTCGATTTTATTGTAATATTCATTCTGATTTGGAGAGCAATAATAAACAGACGTCTTTATGAAGCAACCAAGAATTTAATTTCAAGATCCCTACAATACAGTCCACACCCTACAACATCATTACGAATAAGTTAACCATAAAATTTTATAGATACATATCATAAAATACATGCCATTTATAATCCTTACTAATACTATAAACGCGAAAGTTAGTGAGTATGGATGGATGGATGTTTGTTACTTTTTCACGCAAAAACTTCTGAATGGATTTGGCTGAAACTTCGCACGGAGATAGTTTATAAGCTCGATTAATATATAGGCTACAAAAAATCACGCTCCGACCCACTGGAGCAGAGTACCGCGGGGCGCAGCTAGTGTCATATATTATATAAATAGATTCCCGCGCGCAGTTTCACCCGCGTAACTCCCGTTTCCGTGGATACTTCATCATTAAATAAGTTACTCCTGGATAATGTAGCTTTCTAATAGTGAAAGAATTTTTGTCAGTCAGTCCAGTAATTTCGAGTTTATTCAATGTAAAATAAACAGATGTATTCACTTCATAATATTGGTATAGATGATGTGTGTCATCATTTCTAAAAACATCACTTTTGACTTGAGTGTGCGGTTTAAATCTAGGGTGGGAAAAAATATTGTCAAAGATTTTTTTTGTAAGTTTGTGCTTCGGAAAGACTTTGGATCCACTTAACATAACATTATTATTATTATTCTTGGTTTTGGACGGACAGACTTGAGCCGTGTGTTACTTCACCGGGCGAGGTGAACACATAAATACAAGCAAGTCTCCCTATTATATGGTTTTAAAGCTACAAGACACAGTCTTACATACGTATCGATATCTTTATTGGTTTCTATAGGGATTCAGATTTCAGATGGGAATTTATTGCGGTATCAGTGACAATGTTATTTCATCTTTCAAAAATTATTTTATTTATAGTTATGTTTTAAAAAGTAACTAGTTACATTTGATTTCAAACTTATTAGTTATTGTCACTTACGCGATATTGCATTATCACCAACGATATGACGAAAGCGTTCGAATAAGCAGTGGGCTAATGATCTTGACTCAAAAATCTTACTATTAAATAGTCACATTTTTGAGTACCTACTATTGTTGCGAAAGTCGAAAGTCATGCGCAGTTCCCCGGAAATGGGAATAACGTAATACTTTGCGCGGCAGATCGTGTTGTTTTCTCACGATTGTCTCACTATCTTTAGCTCAGTTGAATAATAGTTACATACTGTGAGAGGAAGAGCCTAAGGCGTGATTATATAGAAACGACGTAAGGCGAATACGAGGCACAGACGCAGCATAGACATGAGGTCGCTTCAAAACGTTTTCATACAAAATATCCTAACGTGACATGTCTTGGTGCAGGCGCCCGAGCTTATCCGTCTGGCTCCGCTCCGTCTTTTTACATCTGAGGCTGCAATTCCACCAGACATTATGAGCCAGGATGCGTATGTTGAACGGGATAGCTTGAGTTTGTTAAAAATAGTGATCCTACAGATTCCCGTTCATCCCTGATGGTAGCGCTACCTCAAGGTGTGTAAACCAGAGAAAGTAAAGTCCCATTTATCTGATCTAACGGAAAGTATTTACAATATCAATAATGTCTTATTAATGTTCATTCCATCACAAAATTTGGCTGGAAAAGACTGACAGTGAGAACCAACGATTTTATTTTCGACATATTTATTACTGCTACCTTTTACCTACATTGCCATTTTTGTGCGCAATAAATAGTATTTATCTTATCTTAACGGATTATTGTAAGCCTACACGCAAGAATCTATGATCGCCTGAGCTCGTCGGAATGAGGCACGGCATTAGGGCCAGTCGGATGAGGGTCGGTATTTGAACTGTGTGGGCTTCAAACTGTTTTTTTTTTCAGACGGACATGTGTAGTTAACCCTTAGGTTTTTGCTACTTCACCGGGCATAAGCTACAAACTGTGTTTGAATATTTAATTACTGATTACACTAAAAGAAAAACCCGTGATTTTTACACGATCAAATTATTTCCAGTACAACATAAGCCCGCCCTCGGGAGAATGCCCATTCAGCAGTGGACGTTATACGGGCTGGTAATGCAATCATAATTCTCCCCCAAGGTGTTTTCGCCATAAGAAACCATACGTGTTTGTTATGGCAGTATGTAATTAACTAATTACCGGTCATTACACCCAAAATATCGCTAACTATACACAAGAAAAAACTGCTCAGCTCAGCAGCAAAATGTTTTAATTTGCATATATAATATAATAAATATACGCTATTCGAGAAGGTATAAGTGTTAAATTGTCTTATTGACAATGATTGAGTCCTAATTCACACTATAGTGAAAAAAAATGATTATTAATCAGAATTATACTTATAACGTTAGGTCATTAGCACATAGATATATATACATATTTCAACACGTGGCGAGTAACATAATAATATTTTTTTACCAATGATATTAAATACAAATATGATATATTATGATTCATCATCATCAGCCCGTATAACGTCCACTGCTGAACATGGGCCCCGAGGGAGGGCATATGCCATAGTCACCGCGCTTGGCAGGCGAGTTGGTGACCGCAGTACTATGTTGTACCAAATCAAATAGCAATTTTTGATTTTGAGCCTAGATTTCTTACACGACGCGGGCATTTAACCAACGCTTGGCTAAAAGATGTCAATAAAAAAAAAGTCTGTCTACCTTACTCATTATTCTCCTGCCCTTATCGCAATTTATTTGGGGTCGGCGCAACATGTATTTTTTTCCATACTCCTCTATTAGCCGCCATATCGACAGTCACCCCCTTTCTAACCATATCATCGTTTACACAGTCCAACTATCGTTTCTGGCTATAATAGTAGGGGAAGACCAATCCCCTACTCTTATAGCCATCGACATTCATACTCAAAACTTTCCTCTGTTCTATCTTTCTATGGCTATTAATAAAAAAAGTAAAACAAGATTGTGTTTCATATTGTATTCAAAGCTTATACGCTCCACAAAGGCTTAAAAAGGAAAATAGGTGTTGCATCCATTATAAACACTCTCTCTTTGATATTATCAAGAGGATTTAATACACATACGTCTCGGTTAATGCAGTAGAATAAGCTGGAGGGATGTGAAAATATTTTTGTTGTTATTGTTTATACAGGGTGTCCCAAAAGATTACGTAGCTGGGAAGGGGGGTGATAGGGATGGTCACAAGGGTCACCAGAAAAATATAAAAAATTCCCTCTGGGTGTTTAAAAAAATAAATGGCATTTTTTAAAAGACTAAAAATTTTACACCTTGTGCTAACTGTACCTACAAATATGGCTGTATTTAAAAAAAAATGCTGTTATGTAATCTTCAATAACAACAAGGTCATCAACATCAACATCAAAAATAACAAGGTGTAAAACAAGTTTTTAAAAAAATGCCATTTTTTTTTTAAATACCCAGAGCGGATTTATTTTTTATTTTTCTAGTGACCATTGTGTCCACCCCTGTCACCCCCTTTCCCAGCTACTTAACCTTTTGGGACACCCTGTATAATCCTTGAGGATATGCTATTTTTGGATGAAAACCATTGATATATCATAACCAGCAATCATTGAATCATAATATTAACATTTTATCTTTATTTGGGAATATCTTACATAGAGATTATTTTCTAAATATGTATTTATTTATCCACGGACTTAAAACATAACACACGTCTTATAATCGTCGTCCATGTGTAATGGAAGACGATTATAAGATGTGTGTGATCTGTCTCCTTAGACAGCTAAAACCAAAGCTATTTATTTTTAAATTGAGAACAAAGAAAAGTACTTATTCCTACATATATCATGTAAATCAATATGTTACCGAGGGTTTTACGCCAACTCTCCCATAGATAATTTATACCCACAAAAAAGGACATACATACATTCAGAGAACGACACATTTATGCCCAAAGTAATGCAATTCCGCTGACAAACAATACAATGTCTGTTATATAGCGGAAATTAAAATGTCTTACTTCCCGACATGTTTCAAGGACTTCCTGTCTAGAACACCCGTCACCAAACCATTGTAAACAAAAACTAAGCTCGTTCGCAACAGGTTGTAAACTCTGAACCCAGGTCCAAGTCCCACAAGGGACGCCCTCTTGGGCTGGTTGCTTAGTTAGTAGTTTACAAACCATTTGATAGTGCTAGGCAGCAAAAGCCTCGTGGTTGACTACATGACTGTCAGTCCGAAAAAAACTAGGTAACTCTTAAATTATACTTACCCCAACGCAATGTGCTAATAATTAATTATATTCCATTAAATCTACCTTCACTTGTGAGAAGCTAAAATTAACTTACCTGTAACAAAAAACAATAATCCATTAGTATTATAATTTCAACGGGAACAAAATTATTAATTAATTAAAATGGAAACGAATGAATGCGTTGCATTATGAAAGGAATTAATAAATATGGCAAAATATTTATTTATTACGACATTCATTGATTATAAAATTGGTATTACAAGCCGCAGCATTAATTGAATGCGCAAACAATTAATATTAAACCATTTTTCAACGGACGAAATTGAATAAACTTTTGTCACATACGACCTTATGAAACTGGTCGGTGAATCATGTTTCGTAATTCGGACTGTTATCATGTGAATTGTACAGATAATATCGCGGACGTTGCAAAATATAAAAAAAAAATGTTACTAAAAACGTCTTATATTTTTATTGTATTCGCTCGGAATTAGTGGTCGTTTTTTTTTCGGACGGTCATAATCCCAGCACTCTTTGTCTACTTCACCAGACATAAAAGCGAGCAGAGCTCCAGCCTCTAAAATGGTATAAATACAACAAACTAAGCAACCTGCGCAAGAGGGCGGCGCCCCTCGGCTCTGGGCGGTCGCTGGCGGGGGGATTGAGGAATGATGACTTTAGATTTTTAGGGGAATTTTGTGCAAATTTCCTCGCTCTACTTTACAGTTCGCGGGCCTCTCGGACGTCGGGTCTACGACGACAACGGAACGTTCTTTACAAACTAAGTGTCGGGAGGGCGAGGGGAGACGCGTCGCGTTCGCGGACGCACTCTTCTCCGGCGGGTCGGATCAGTGGTCTCTGTATAGTGGTGTTAGTTTCTTGCAGTTTCGGTACTGTTTGTTGGTAAGTTAGCTAGGGATCTCGTTGTCCGGGTCGCCGGTCGTCGAGGATGCCCCAAGGCCGACGGAGTTTACAACGTTTTGTGCCAAAAGTCAGTTAGTTAGTGCGCAAAGGCTTATTTATAGTCGGATGCTGCAGTTGCAGCTGCAGAAGGCAGTTGGAGATCAGCATGTAAGTTGCGATTACGAATATACCACGGTGCCCCGGTGGCACGTCGAGTGAATCTACTTTGAACAGTTTGTAAGCGGTACAAACTGCTAGACGCGGTATGAGCGAATACGGTGCTCGCGTACGTCATCGTCGGTCGATTAAGAAATGGAGCCATCACAAGAACATTATTTGAAACATTTGAATTGTGTATGAACGAAGAAATTATATACTTATGACCACAGATATCTATCACTGGCAAAGGACACTTAGGAGTTATATTAACACCCAGATTCTGATAGCATGATCAAGTTTGTAGATTTACTAATCGGCTAGTTATCTGTCGGCTAGTTAAATGAGTTGTCGAAAACAGGTTAGCTAATTTGATTACTGTGTTAGTTAATTTATGATTACCACCTTTGGTTTAGATTCCAACAAAAATTGGCATTTTGGAAGTACTGAAACTTTTTTCATAATTTAATTCATGTTTCAGAAAGTATTAGTGATCATATTCATAAATAGAAATAAATGATAGGGAAGCTAGCAAAGACAAAATATTCCCGTTATTTTCCATACAATTATAGGTAACGGTAAAAACTCTTTTCGAAAAATAAATCTTTAAATAAAATTCGCTTTTTATCAAAGTGATAATTTATCTTTATTTATTACTTAATTTAAACATTTAGGTAACATTGTACACGAAATAATAGTAACATAAATTCCACAACGCCCATCGCAAACAGGGAAAACCAGATCGATCGAAGAAAACATGCCTATATGGAATTTCCACGGATTTCCTCAACACTTGGCGCGCCATTTTATTGATACAATACCGACCGACCACAATGTGCCACATTGTATAAGAATGGAAAACAGAAACATAAAAGAAAGTTTTTATTAGCTATTCTTTGAATTTCTTCGTATATTGAGGACTAGTTGTGCCCGTGACTTCGTCCGCGTGGAATAGTGTCTTTGGAGTAGCAGTATTATTTAGGTTTAAAAAATGAAGATATACCTACAATCCTTTTTACGCTATAAAACTATAATTAAAGGTAGCATTCATAGTATACACACAACCTCCGTAGCGTAGCGGTATTTGGCTCGCTTTAAGTCTCGGAGGTCGTGGGTTCGTTCCCCACAGCGGACAAGAAATCTTTGTGTAAATTCTAAAATTTCTTTTCGGGTCTGGTTGGTTGAGGGTCTACCCTCCGTGCCTCGGAAAGCACGTTAAGCCGTTGGTCCCGATTGTTATAACATCATCCATAACAAGCGTATACCAGGTAACGGCCAGCAGCGTTTCCCTGTGTATTACAACATAATACTGCGCCTGCCAAGCGTGATGACTATGGCAAAAACCCTCCCTCGGCAGGAGGCCCATGTTCAGCAGTGGACGTTGTACGGGCTGATGATGATGATGATGATTTTAGTATAATGTATATAACTAAAATGCTAGAGATGTGGAGTCCGATTCCTGGGTTGGGATAAAGTGATATTGAGTTAGTCATCGAGGAATGTCTCAAAAGTAATAACTATATTCTTAAATTTATTCATGCCTTTAAGATAATAATAGACGAGCCAATACTTTAAACATATTTATCTGGCAAAATATAAATGTCAACATATTCAGGCAAATAATCTTGTTCAAAAACATTTCGCAAAAATACAGTTCCAACGTCGTTCCATTAAAATCTAAGTAAATATTATTTCAAGAAAAACGCAATCCGTTTTATGAGAGTCTAAAAATATTTGAATCAAATTTAGCACGGAAAATGAAACACTACAGAATAATATTTTGAAGTAGCACAGGAGTGCTGCAGTGCAACTTCAAAATATTATTACCAAAGAAAGTGGTTTCAGAGTGGAATTACTAGTTTATATGAAGCTAGCTGATATCTACGGTGGCGGCTAAAAGAAAATATTTTTTATCGTAAAAGACAAGAAGTGGCCTTTGTTTTTCTGAAGTCTTTTTGAAAGGAAGTTTGCCGGACAGGAAATCTTTATGTAAATTCTAAGATCGGGTTCCAGGTCGGGTTGGTTGATGAACTACCCTCCGTGCCTCGGAAAGCACGGTAAGCCGTTGGTCCCGATTGTTATAACATCATCTATAATAATCGTATATCAAGAAACGCTTTCTCGTGCAAGCGTTTCCTCGTGTGGTACAACATAATACTGCGGTCACCAATCCGCCTGCCAAGCGTGGTGACTATGGCAAATACCACCCTTCGGGAGGAGGCCCATGTTCATCAGTGGACGTTGTACGGGCCGATGATGATGGGCAAGAAGTAGCGTTTGTTTTTCTGAAGACTTTTTGAATGGAAGTTTGCCATTTAGATATTAAATTTGCATCGATTTTGGCGACTGTGATTTTACACTTGCCAAATTTTGTAGAAACCATTTAACTTTATAACCAAAGTCCCTAGAGTGTTTGTTTAGGTACCGTCCCATATCCGTATACAAATTTACGGGTCCGTGACAATACCTACTGAATAAACAGACTTATATTTTGCCAGCAAAAATAATGTATTCAATATTTAAACTATACATCTCTCAACTGAGTTAACATTCCGAGAAGTCGGAAATTGGAAAATATTTTACCTTTTTACCGGTCTATTTCAGATACACGATTATTTTTTGCTTTTAAACGGAAATTCTTGACTAGCGATTCTTCAAAGCGTATTAATGAAACTTCCTAGTAAACTTAAAGCCGACTTAACTATCAAAAATAAGCAATATTTTAATGCTATGTTATCCATAAGTTTACTATCTGTGGATTTTCCATGACTATGTTGATGTTAAACATGTGGAAATGAGAAGCATTTATAGTATAATGTGTTAGTGATAGAACGAGTGCGATTTCCTCGAAGTATTTGACAACCACGCCATACTTTATGTTAATATTTTTAAAACGTAATTTCTTTTTTGTGATATTCTACAGTTAAGTGTAAATAAGGCATGAATAAGCAGTTAAATTTGAAGCCCAGATCTAGGTTACCTATCTATTAAAAATTTCATTAACTATGATATCCGTTTATCTAAAAATTGGCTCGTAAGATTTGCAGATCGACCGACCTTTATAAAAGACTAACATCCCGCGCTCGGTTTCACCCGCGTAACTCCCGTTCCCGTGGGAAATTCATTATTTAATGAATTAAATTATGAATAAATAGCCCATTTATTCCATGATAAATGGGCTATCTAACACTAAAATAATATTAAAAATCAGTCCAGTAGTCCCTGAGATTAGAGCATTCAATTAATCAAACTAACAAACAAATTCTTCAGCTTTATATTTTAGTATAGATATGTTAAACTAGCTGTTTAATTATACTTAAATAAATACATATTTGTTAGATAAACTCATGTTCAAAGTTAAAATAAATGAGCTGTCTAGTCATCAACATTATGTTTTAGGTAGGCACAACTTTGTACTCCACAATCTACGATAGCTAGTACAAACAAATTTAGCTAAAAGTAGGTTCCTACTAAAACATCCCAAGCGTTAAGCGTTAAATATCTATTCGCATAATAGGTAACCAACGTATATTTATTTTGTTATGTTGGTGTTTATTGATGCATTATTTTATTTGCCTAAACCGCCCATTAAGTCCATTTATACGGTTTTACAACTGTAGTCTAATAACCGCTAATGGGACCAAGAGCTTTATATAACGCACAGTTTTACCTTCTGAAGTAAACGCCCAGATATGTAACATTGAAGGATTTTATCGCGTCCCTAGAGGTTTAAACCCTCCTAATTTACGGGCCTTGGTTCCCTTTTGATAGCTATTTCGGACTAGGGTCATCAAGTTGAATTATTTGTTAGTTAATGTTCAAGTTTGATAAACTGTGAATTACACTACTATATTACTGATGGAAATGATTTTTAGTCCTACGAAAGTTACGCGTTTCCTTTTACCATCAATAAGCTACATTAAATTCAAATTTAAATTCAAATTGATTTATTTATAAAAATGTGGTTTGTACATTGGTGGTCTTATATAATAAAACCAAGGTTTCACAAATTTGTCATGCTTAAATCATGACATACAAATTTGAAATTTGCTTAAATACTAAGTATATTTAAAACATAGAAATTTAATTAGAATGTCATTAATGTAAAAACATATGGGTATTATTATTATTCTGAAATTAGTGCTATGGTTTACAATTAAAATATTCATCCATACATAAACATTTGACTTTTAGCCACTTGAAAAGTTGGGTCTTAAACTAAGTCAAAGGTAAATCACGTACTCCTTGCGGTAAATGATTAAATATGCGTACCGCCATTGCATAACTGTTTCGACTGCACAATTCTGTTTTAATTGGGGGTACTTAAGCACGTATACCTCAAATTAGAATATATATATTTTTATATGTTCCAATATGAGTTACTTGATCGAAATGGCCCCCGCCATAATGATTATAAAAACAATAACAGACTCCAGTTTGGTATAAAAACCCATAAAAAGGACACAGCTCTACATCCATAAATTATTTAATACGGTGCCCTGCTCGCCTTAATACACGGTGAAGTAGCAAAAGCCACGTGGCAAACTACATATGTCCGTCCGAATAAAACAATCCTGACATTTCTCTGGCTTCCTTCTTTGTGCAAAGATTTACTTGCACCGGCATCCTAGTGGTTTCGGAATTTACGAGTCTACTTAATGGTACTTGTTCTCTGTTTAAAACACCTACTGTGCAAGATTTTTCCTTGAATACTTTGTATTATGGTTAATAGTTAAAGTTATATTATATGGTTTAGTTAAAACTAGCCTGAGAATTCAAGGAAAATATTTACCTACTAATATGTATATACAGCTGAAGAGTTTGTTTGTTTGCTTCAACGATCTGACCGATTTGAATAATTCTTCTCCGTGCCTCGGATAGCACGTTAAGCCGTTGGTAATACCATCATCTATAATAATCGTATATCAAGGAATGGGCAGCAGCGTTACCTTGTGTGGTACAACATAATACTGCGGTCATCAATCCGCCTGCCAAGCGTGGTGACTATGGCAAATACCCCCCTTCGAGAGGAGGCCCATGTTCAGCAGTGGACGTTATACGCCCTGATGATGATGGCATTTTGGATAAAACAGATTATAGTATTAATCAACTGAATCCCATGTAATGTGTAGCGTGAAACTAATATAAAGCCTTTTGTTTCTGGTAAAATGGGATTAATTTATTTGACTCGTAATGGCGGCTATTACGGATAGCCGCGAACAGGCATAATTTTTAATGCTCAGATAAAAACTATCACAGAAATAAATTTTAATTTTGACAGAATTTTTATACAACATTTGTCACAATTAAAACTGAATTACTCTGGTATGGTAATTCTTATATATATGACGATTCAACATTTTCAATTTATCATAATAATATGAAGTTTTAATAGAATAACTAATAAACTACAATATTAATATAATACTAATTAAAAAAGACAGTTAATTTGTTTATAGCTAACCAAAACTAACTATTACAAAACTTCACGGCATGAATAATAAATTAACGAAGGTTGACTAGTAGATAATGCCAAGTCCGTCCACCTACAACATTACGTTTAAAAAAAAAATGTCGGTACCAATAGGTTAATAATGAAAAAAGGACCAAAACTCATGTTCAATCGTGTATGAAACCACAGTCAATTATACCTACACGAAATATTATTTACCACCTCTTCAAGCAAGCGATATCAATGACTACGATGCGATTTATCGTTATCTATAAATATTATTGGATATTTATTAAATTATCGTTATCATTTTATTCACATAATAATACCGACATTACCTAAGAATATGACACATTCCCACGATATGGAACGTTGTAGAATATAAATATTTTTGATAACCCGACTGACACGAAACAGAGAACAAAAACGTAGATAGAAAGAGTAACGAAAGTTGCAAAACTAGTGTATAATAATATTTTATGGATTTAAATTCACCCCGACCGATTTCGGTTAAGGCGATCAATCTCGCAGGAGATTATTCATCTGCGGAGGACATATTTAGTGCACAAGTGTGTGATCAAACACTGGTCTTCTATTCCTTTTACTATAAAAAGCCGATGGTAAGGTATTATAGACCGGTGAAAAATAAGACGCACTGTGCTCTTCGAGGCATGGGTGAAACACCAACAACCTACTGACTTCGGGCTAGAACTTGGAATCTTCTTGAGAAGCAATTCCTCAGAAATTGAATACAAAAAGGGCATATCATGTATATTATATGCAAACGTGTTTTATGCTTCGGCGAAACTCAATTTATTAGCATAACCTAGCATACCAGTTGTATTTAAAAACCATTAACAGAATGCGGCAGAAAATTATTAAACGTTGCACAATAGGGAGTAACATATTTAAACCTCTCTAACTATCTCAATATAACATACCAACAGCTGCTAACGGCGATATTTAAAACTAAACCGTGTATGAATTACATAAAGTACTATAATAATATAAAATACATAAAATACTCTCGATATATGTATTACTTATATCAGTCATATAATATTTATATGACCGACCCAAGGCTTGGCAGGTGGTCCGTACTTTCCAAACATGCACTATAATAACTCAAAACAATTTGCTCAGTTGGCATTTATAAGACAGACACAATTAGAATTAGTCCCTTATAAATTTATCACTTCCTGTGACTCACTAGGGCAAAGGATCGTATGTTATATTGGCTTATCTTGGCCACCAATGGTACTGTGTTGTAATCTTGAGAATATTGACAGTATAAAATATATTAAACGTGGGATTTTTATGAGTTTTATCATCATCATCAAGCCGTATAATGTCCACTGCTGAATATAGTTTTTTCTTGAATGGGGTTTTGCCATAGTCACCACGCTTGGCAGGCGGGTTGGAAATCGCAGTAGGTATATGTATATTATAATATATGCACAAGTAAATGCTGGCTTGTATTGATCGGGACCTACGACTTACGTACTTGGGTCTCGGAAAGCTAGCCAAGCCGTTAAATAATAAAAATATTAGATTACATATATTCTGAACTGGCTGTGCCTGCGACGACGTCATCCGCGTGTAATTTAACAGAAAAGTTTTTTAACGTTAACGTAATTTAAGTTACTCCTTCTCACATTAGCTATCCGCCAGGGAAAGTTTCGTCAAAATCGGTCCGACCGTTCCAGAGGTTAGCCGGAACAGACAGACATATACATTCCTATGCATGTAGTAAAAAGCGATTATTCTAATATTCCAAACAGACACTCCAATTTTATTTATTTGTATAGATGTCATAGATATAACATGGAGTTTTACTTATAGACGATATGCGATAGTGTTTTCGCAACAAAAAAAGATTTTCCTAACATAAAAACACAACTAAAAACCAAGTTTTTCTTACGTAAAACTCAAAGCTAACATACATTGTTAATAACGTAAAGAATCCAAGCGCATAGTTACCCTGCTCTTTAAATATGATTAAAATTGTGCAGTTTACTGAATAAATTCAGCTCTCCAAGCAACGTTGGAAAATGGCGGTCTTGCTAACTTTCTGAACATAGTATGTCGAACATCCTACCCGCAGACTGGGCTATAGAAAACTAGGACAAGCATGAAAACCCCTACGGCATTTAACTTGTTCATTAGATCTTTTTAGTATTATGTAAATCACCCACACGTGTTTCTGCTTTTATGTTAATCTGAAATATATGTTGCTGAGGTTATTATAAGTTTCAGGAGTATGAATAGAGTAATAATATTTACTACTAGTATTCACATTGCGGATATTGCGATTTTAAATAAGATTCGATAAAGAGATTAGGCCAGCTGTTGAGGACCGATTCAACCCCAATGGTAATTCCAATGAGTTTAGATTATCGCCCAAATTTTGCCAGGTGTTTTTAATTGCGTTAGATTGCCGATACTTAAGTCTCGTGTATGTTTTACATGAGTAAACCCAGGTTACCCAACTAAACGTGCCTTCAACTACATTATATATGAATGAGAAGATCCCATCACAACATACAATTTTATTAATTGTAAATTATATGAATTTGAAGCATATTTTATATGAGTGGTTACTTATCGTCGTTGAAGTACCACGTAAGTAATTTATGGCGGTAATGACATATTATTGCCATTTGCTAGAACATCGGAAGATTTATTTTTTCGGACGGACCTACGTAGTTAGCCACGAGGCTTTTACTACTTCACCGGGCATAAAGGCAAGCAGAGCTCCAGCCTTAATAAATGGTTAAAAAACTACAAACTAAGCAACGCAAGAGGGCGCCCCCTGTGGGGTTTGGACCTCGGCTCAGGGCGGTCGCTGGCGATGAGATTGAGGGATTGACTTTTAGTATTTTAGGGGGTTTTGTGCAACTGTCGCTCTACTTACAGTTCGCGGGCCTCTCGGACTTCGGGTCTACGAGGGCATCGGATGGTAGCATCGGAAGACCAATCAATTCAGCCTATTATAAACACACATCGTCAAATAGAAAACTGTAAAAAAAATTTATAGGTAAACTTTAATTGTTCTGGAGTTTATGTAAATTTGTTAAGTTTATTCAATCTCCTGAAAAGTTACTATTTCTAACATAAGAGTACGTGGTGTTATAAGATCTATAACGTTATATTATTAACAATTTGTATAATTAAGAGTTACCCTTACACTTGTACGGTGGTCCCTTCACACTAGACGAGCGGAAAACACGCCGCATGCACGGGAGTTTATTAGAGTAAATACATCCAAAAGGGTGTGCACAGATCGTTGTAAATGGGTTATCCACCCCCATATACGGGGAAACTTATTAGACAAATGAATATGTCCAGTGTGCAACATCGAGTATAATCCTGTAAGGTTAGCATAGAAGGGTACATTTCTCTATAAACCAATTAATTAGGGATATAAATATTTCAGGTCAACAAATATAAACAATTCATCCATAATTTTTTTGACGTCGCGTAGCACAGCAACTGCAAATTGATTTGCTTTGTTACAAAAATCTATTTAGTGCGTAATGCATATTTAAAACTAGTAAAAATAATTTAAACTAAGAATAAAACTAAAACAAGATAAAAAGGGGGGATATTAGAGGGCATCAAAAAATCGCTCCGCATCTCTTTGTTACAGGAATAGTAATGAGGTTTCTTTTTCACATGGACATAAGATATCTAATCTGGTTCTAACATATATCTAGAGCTCAGAAACATAAGGTCGGATGTGCCAGTATATATATAGCCAAAAGCTTCTGAAGTATAATAGACATCCGTCTTTATGCTTCTGAGGTCTAGATATATAGGCACTTTTGCTACTTCAGCGCGCATAAAGCCCAAGAGAGCTCCAGCCTTATTAAATAGTATAAAAACTAAGTAACCTACGCAACCTGCTCGTGAAACTTAGACCTCGGCTCAGGGCAATCGCTGACGGAATACTTAGGAATTGTGCTTTTTTTTATTATTTTTTTAGGGAAGTTTTGTGCAATTGTCGCTCTACTTTACAGCTCGTTGGGTTTCTCAAGCTTCGATTTCATGAGGGCATCGAAAGATGGTTAATATAGTATATAAACATGACTACAAATTATAGACAACAAACATTACAATCACGGAATAATCAATTTTCTGTTCATCCATTCTGAAAATCAAAAGCAATAGTAATGAAGACTAAGATTAATTAAAAATATTGTACACGTATTTTTTTATTTATCAAATCAATAAATAAAAGCACACACAAACTAGAAAGTTAAGAAGAGGGGGGCTTGTGACGTCAGTTCTAAGTAAAATTGTACCTAAAAGTGCGTCACACGAAATTTTAACGCGCTGTACCCTCGTCATATTTTGTTTGAGGAACAAAAAAAAATACGTGTGCAATATTTTTGGTAATGTTTAAATTGGTTTAACTGTCGGACAAAATATTTCGTTTTAGTCTTCATACATATTGCTTGCAGTTTGTTACATTCCGTTATATACTATATAATTCTACAAATTGGAGCATTTGGAGATTACCTCACGTTTTCCAGTTCAGTTAAAGCGAAACTTGAAACTTTACGTTCTATATGTGTGTAGACATATCTGTTGAAATACGAGTTTGCTTTGCAGCACCCGCGACTATTATAGAAGGGAATTACTTTAAAATGTGGTTTGGAAGCGGGAACACTGTATAAGGTGCTTATAAAATATATGCCTTCCTTTGTATTAAAGTATAGAATAGTAATTACGTTTGTGAAGAAAGTTTTATTATTTTTTGGAAACATTAAATGACACAAGCGCAAGATTAGGCTTCTCTCACCAAGGTACAACTGGGGAGCAAGCAGCACAACCAATATGGGAGACGACTTTAAACAAAATAAACATCTATTCAAATAAATACAGCTGAAGACTTTGTGTGTTTGCTTGAAGGCGGTAATAACTACTATGCCTATGGCAAACATTATTTCAATGGTAGATAGCCCATTTATCGAATATGGCTATAGGTTATACATTACTAAGTTTCTACGGGAACGGAAGCTACGCGGCTAGAAATTTATTTTTTCTATATAAAAACTAAATTAATAAATTACTTAACAGAAATTTCTACACTAATGTAATAACTAAATAACTATGCAAGATGCTATCAGCTACTATAAGGAAGGCAGCTAATTTGAAAGCACCGTAAAATATAACCTACTCGTATTAGGAAGAAACGTTAACAACTACAGGTACTTGAGTAAGTTTGAACGCGCAATAAAGCCCCTTACGCTCATTCTGTGAGAGTACGTTAACTGGTTAGTTTAATTAGCTTAAACTTGATATATGATGTGCAAAATGTGAAATGAATCTATTCGTTATTATAATTTAGTGATCTAAATAACTGGTTTGGTCACGTGGAAAGAATGGATGAAGAAAGATAGACAAAACAGGTATACATGTCAAGTGTGAGTTGAACAGTCGGAAGGGGAAGACCTCGACGAACGTTCTCTGACCAAATCGGAGACATACTCGCAAAAGTTCAAATCAGATCCAACCTAAACCGACGTGCTTGTATGAAGAATGTTATGAGAGGGAATAAAGCGAAAGATGTGTGTAGGGATCGTAGCAAGTGGAGGTCCATTGTCTCTGCCTACCCCGCTAGGAAACAGACGTGAGCTTATGTATGTATGTAAATAAACTGGGTTAGTGAAAATGTGACGTATTTCTGTTCCTTATTTATAGGAATATTCCTTTCCTGTTAGGACATAATATTAGTAGCACTCGATTTTGACATACATATAATGTTGCGCCCTAAATTAAATAGTTTCCGAGTTATTTGAGATGATACATTGCAATTCAATTGTTATTGAAATATGTGAAAAAGATGGGATGTGGGGCATGTTTCCCTAATTTGAAATTGAATGCTAAATTACCGAAATAAATATTTGACGACAAAATATGAACAATAATAATGATTATTAACAGTTGTAGATATTTTGGTACCAGTTTACTTGAAAAATCGGCGTCAATATTATTAAAACTTAAAATAAAAAATTACTAAGATATTTTTATTTATGACCAGTTAGTTTGATGCAATTAAGATAAACTTTAATATAATATTAATTGCTATACTAAAATCGTATACCTACCTAATGATATTTTTTTACGCTTTCGGCATTACATATTATTTGCTCATAAACAACACCTCTATAAAAATCGAGTTTCCCAACTCATATATTCTTAATTATCTCGTAAAATTCGAGTATGAAACCGCACACAAAAGCCTGGCCATAATAAATTGTGTGAGGCCTACATACGCACAAAGTATTACTTAAGCAGAATTTTTAAAAAGCGAAGTTAAACACAGACACTTTCAGTCACTTTGACTATTTCTGGAATATTAGTTGTCATCATCAGGTTTGTTAACTTGTAAGGCATATGACATTAAGAATCATTAGCCTCATGACTGTCAACATAGTAATATGACCTTTTGATAGGAGCTGATAATGATGATGATGATGATGAATTAGGTTGGTTATTAATATACTTTATCTATTGAAGTAAGTCGGTTTAATATGATCACGTTTTATTTGGTTATGCTCGGTAAAGTACCAAATGCTAACTACATAAAACCTCTATATAATTTAGGTAAATAGGCTGACATTAGTCTAAATGGTTTCTCGTAGATATATCATTCAGATAAATAATAGTAACATGAGCAAGTTAATATAGTTAATTATACTAATTTTATTTATATACGTCGCGAATGTAAGTTATTGGCATAAAATAAAAGAAAGAAAGCAATAACAAAGTAAGCATACAAAACCCACAACAAAAGGAAACCACATCTTGATTACAGATGTGTCTCTAAATAGAAAATAATACACTTTACTGTTCTATCAGAGAATAAACATAAACTTGTGGGTTTTTTGTTTTTGAGTTATAAACTAACTAGCTGTGTCCGCGACTTCTTCCGCGTGGAAAAGTGACTTTGATAAGCAGTTTATATTTTATCAACAGTCTAAAAAATAAGTTTCAAGCTTCTAGCTAAAACAATGACGATACTTCCTTACAATCTTCCCCCCTTTCCACCCTCTACAGCTAGGGAATGCAATCTTGATCCTGCAAGATCAAGATTCCACCAAGATCTTGAGTGATTTTCCAAGATTCAATCTTGAAAGCCATCAATCTTGAATTTAGAAATCTTGGTCACGATCTTGACAAATCAGTCCAAGATTGTAACAAGATTTCGAGATTTTCAGACGAAGAGGACAACACCTGAAATTAGCTTTTAACAGTCTTTTAAATTTCGTCCCTACTAGTGTGGAGGCAGAAAGGGCCTTTTCAGCCGCGGGCTATTTAGCCACTGATATACGGTGCCGAGTAGGTAATGACACTTTAAGCGTACTGTGTTTCTTGAGAAGTCATTTTCAAAAGATTTAAACTTTTTTTTCTTCATTAAACGTAAATTATAGGTTATAATTTGTGATCTCATTGCATTATTGCATTTATTTCATTGTCACTAAAATGTTGATTGTTTCTTGTTAATTTTAAAAATAAACATTGATTATTGTTGGTACAATGTTGTTAATATGAAAAAATATACTTAATTATATTACATAATATTAAAATACTGGTTACTATCAATTTGCCGTATTTGATACAAAAAAACGCATTTTTTTCAATTATTCTGCACAATCTTGAAAATCCCGAAAATCTTGATTCGCGACCAAGATCTCGACCCGAATCTCGACAAGATCTCGAACTGACCAATCTTGATTCAGAAAAAAGACGCCAAGATCTTGAATAGCCAATCTTGGTCCAAGATTGCATTCCCTATCTACAGCCCTATTTTCGCTATAAAAAGTAACCTATGTCCTTTCTCAGGTTCTACACTATCTGTGTATCAAATTTCATTTAAATCGGTTTAAAATTTTTGAAGTGAAAGGCGCACAGACAGACAGAGTCACTTTCGAATTTATAATATTAGTAAGAAAGTAAAGTTAAATTATTGTTACGCGCGGAGTCACCCGCGTTAATACCGTTCCCGTGATTCCCCATCGTCACAGCAGTGGTGATATCGGACTAAATAGCTATGATATGATAATCATAACGCTAGGAGAGGTTCATCCACTGACACACCCTGGCAATCCGGGGGGAGCCTGTAAGTAATGAGTAGAAAGAAACTAGTGCTGTGCATTCGCTGCACACGCACTAGCAGTACTTGCATTAGCGCTTCTCTGCTATAAAGAAATTGAATATGCAATTTTGAAAAGGGCACAACTTATGGGACTAGTCTATGACCTTTTCGAAATTAGTCATTCTATTAGTTCCTACGTAAAACAATATTAAGGTAGGTACGATCGGCAGTCCTAAGGCCGAAACACATTATTAACACGCGACGCGAAGCAACGTGACGACACCCGATATGCACCCACATGGCGTCGCGTCGGATTTCATAGTGTGATTCTAGTCTATAAAAAACAATAGATACATATGATTCGACTCAACACGCATCGCGTTTCATCGGGTCGCGTCGCGTTTTAATAATGTGTTTTCGCCTTTATCCTTAACGCAATTCTCTACTGCCATACATCTACGAACCCTATACATTTTCATGATGAAGTCTCGTTTTTGCTGTACCAAGAAAATTATTAGTTACACTCCATCTACACCTACTACTATATAAAGCTAACAAAAAATATTTACTATGCCCATAACAGTCGCGCTTTAACCTTCAAGGGGAATGACGTCATCATGCTAGCAATAGAGCAAAGCGGGGTCAATGAATCAACCTTTGCGAACTCGCAGTCTTAGACCAGATGTGTCCAACCATTTTTTTAGACCCGTTTAATAACTTACTAGTTACGGGAGACCCCTGCTGCAATATTTATATGTCATACCAGTAGTCGCCTAGTCTCCGCAATTCAACCATGATTTAAAAAAATATAAGCATTCTACACTCCTTCTTAATATACTAGAAGGGTGCGAAATTTTATACTCCTTCGTCCGTGCAATATTCGTAAAAAAGGGTATTAAGTTTTTGCTTTATCACGTATTAATATAATATCTACAGCTCAGAAGCATAAGGTTGGATGTGCCATTATACGTCAGAAACATTCGTCGTATGTGCCTTTATCGTGAACTGGCACTTACGACCACATGCTTCTAAAGTATAATAGAAATCCGTCCTTATGCTTGTGCGGTCTAGATCTATATCTAGGCCGCACAAGCATAAGGACGGATTTCGCATTTCATTAGCATAAGGTCACTCACAACTTACAAACCCCCTTTTTCGCGCCAACTGAGCCATGAACCCTACGAAACCCAACGGGGTACGCAATCCCCTCATTGCAACAGGGAACATGAATCTGTATGCCGTATGCCGTATCTCGCGGCAGCCGTAGTGTATGTGTGACTAGCTTTCCCCGAAAATAATCGCTCTGCTAAAGCATACTCACCAAAAACCCCTCTGAGTGCTCCTTTGGCTGCCGATAGTGAGGGCCAAAGATACTTCGGACTATCGGCTTCTAGGATCCATCCAACAGAGACCGCGACAAAAATGTCATGGGCACTCCTGTATTCCTACCAGTCTGTCCAGCAAACTCTACTGTACGACCTCTCAAAATTGGACCACTTTGGGAATCATTGCTTATACACCTCTCGTATTGTGTAATGGTATCTTACTCTCGAGTCTTGTAACTAAGCAGACTGAGAATAATAAAAAAACTAAAAAAACACGCTTTTATAGCTAACCGAACTAAAAATTAGAAAATAATTTTTAATTTCAGAGAGTTTATAATACAGTAGTAGAAGATCGAACAATCAATCAGAATTTATCGCCTCAAAATAAAATTATAATAAAGTTTAAGTTATTAAAAAAGAATTCAATTCAGAGTAAACAGCGTGGGGTGCTTGATAAAGTAAATGTAACAACCATTCTATTGGCAACTATCTATGAGAGGAGAGTTATGAAAAGTAGTAAAATGCACCCCACGCTTTTTACTCTGAATTGAATTCTTTTTTAATAACTTAAACTTTATTATAATTTTATTTTGAGGCGATAAATTCTGATTGATTGTTCGATCTTCTACTACTGTATTATAAACTCTCTGAAATTAAAAATTATTTTCTAATTTTTAGTTCGGTTAGCTATAAAAGCGTGTTTTTTTAGTTTTTTTAAACTATTATTTATTTTTCATTTTTTAGTTCGATTTATCATTTGTTCCCACGAGTAACGGACAATTAAACAGTCAACCCTCCCAGAGGTCCGTTGTAGAAGGGTAAGGCTTACATTCGACAGGGTTCAGCCTGGTGCCCTGAATTTGACGCTGGCGACATGACATTTTTAAACACCCTCTGCCATTCATCCCTCGGCACGTTTCTCACCTTATATTGGATTGGGTGATATTGAGTGAAAATTTAGCGCTCGACATATGTTAAAATTGGGCTGTACATTTTATAGTTGTGGATACGGGAATTACATGTTGCTTGATTTCTGTAGTTAATAGTATTTGTACAATATTTAAATTAAATTTTCTAACTGAAGTAAGTAAAATAGAAAATTAATATTACTCCTGAGATTTTAAATATATTTGAAAAAAAGGCTAATTTTAAACGAATTTCTTCTTAGATAAATCTAATTTTTAGATTGTACGAAGATTATCCAGCATAAGAAATCAGTATGAGTTAAAATTATATGTAATTATATGTATCAGTATGAGTTAAAATTAGAATATAGAATTATATTCTTATTTTAATTATACAGTAGTAGAAGATCGAACAATCAATCAGAATTTATCGCCTCAAAATAAAATTATAATAAAGTTTAAGTTATTAAAAAAGAATTCAATTCAGAGTAAACAGCGTGGGGTGCTTGATAAAGTAAATGTAACAACCATTCTATTGGCAACTATCTATGAGAGGAGAGTTATGAAAAGTAGTAAAATGCACCCCACGCTTTTTACTCTGAATTGAATTCTTTTTTAATAACTTAAACTTTATTATAATTTTATTTTGAGGCGATAAATTCTGATTGATTGTTCGATCTTCTACTACTGTATTATAAACTCTCTGAAATTAAAAATTATTTTCTAATTTTTAGTTCGGTTAGCTATAAAAGCGTGTTTTTTTAGTTTTTTTAAACTATTATTTATTTTTCATTTTTTAGTTCGATTTATCATTTGTTCCCACGAGTAACGGACAATTAAACAGTCAACCCTCCCAGAGGTCCGTTGTAGAAGGGTAAGGCTTACATTCGACAGGGTTCAGCCTGGTGCCCTGAATTTGACGCTGGCGACATGACATTTTTAAACACCCTCTGCCATTCATCCCTCGGCACGTTTCTCACCTTATATTGGATTGGGTGATATTGAGTGAAAATTTAGCGCTCGACATATGTTAAAATTGGGCTGTACATTTTATAGTTGTGGATACGGGAATTACATGTTGCTTGATTTCTGTAGTTAATAGTATTTGTACAATATTTAAATTAAATTTTCTAACTGAAGTAAGTAAAATAGAAAATTAATATTACTCCTGAGATTTTAAATATATTTGAAAAAAAGGCTAATTTTAAACGAATTTCTTCTTAGATAAATCTAATTTTTAGATTGTACGAAGATTATCCAGCATAAGAAATCAGTATGAGTTAAAATTATATGTAATTATATGTATCAGTATGAGTTAAAATTAGAATATAGAATTATATTCTTATTTTAATTGGAAAGCTTCAAATTTTTTTCTAAATTATTCAAATTTGATTTTTTAATCCTGGCGGTCCTAATAAGGATAATGGGAAACTGTTATCAAATTATTGCATTGTCATCGGTCCTTGATACGTATGCAAAGTTTCAAATTAATCAGACTTCTGGAAACTGGTGAAAATTAAGTTCAAAGATTCCGTTACATACATAGATACATACATACATACATACAACCCAAGCTAATAAAAGCGTGTTAAAAAGGGCACATATTGAGTGAATTAAGTAGTTTATTTTAAATCATTCATACACTTTTGTGTAGTACCTACTTATTACTAACACTGGTGAATAAATTAATGGTTAGTGTCTATGTTCTTTGATGTTTGAAAGATTTATTGCCCATGGTTAATGACTAATCATTTTCTTTTCATATGAAATACTAGCTGTCCCGCGCGGTTTCATCCGCGTAGATCCCGTTCCCGTGGAAACTTAAACTTAAAATAGAGATTATCCCCCCCACCCCCTACAACGTCACAAACTCACAACTTTACCTCTTTGTTATAGACTAACTAGAACCGTTCAGAAGTAGGGAAAGTAATGTGGGAAAATTACTTTTTATGACAGAAATGTTAAAAAACGTTTTACCAAAGTTACTCTTTTTGAATTATGTCGTTTTTCTTCCAAACAGCGATTTGTAAAATAACAACTCTAATACTACGGAACTATGCCTGTGTGTGTGAGAGCCCATCGGGGTCCGCAATTCTCGAGGGTGCAACCGTTTGTGAAACCCTTTTTAGTTAAAAAAATATCGAATTTGTGAAGGGTAACAGAGATATTCGTTTGCTCTTGGCTATTTCAAGTACATCCGAAACGTTTTAGGGTAACATTTGGTTAACTACATTAATGTAAATACCACGATACGGGACTAATTATGTATTTACATATTTTTCGCAAATTAGGTGAATGTAGATTACATATTCAGCAGTAGCAACAAAAGAAGATTTCTCACGTTAATTGCACCTAAATCGCAATTAGGTGTTGCATATCTCCGAAAACAAGGCTAACCTCGTAGCAGGAATTTATACTGCTATATATGCATATAAAGTAGTAATGTAGATTGTTTATTTCTATGAAGCTTCAGGACTGATTGATCGTCATCGGAAATATTACGTAATCACCCAGTCGTACTGTAACCGGCCTGCGGTCGTCCTCCGGCATTAAAATCAAATTTTAAACGTCTTTAATAACTAAAGTTGACCAGTTCAGAATGTATTCAATAAAACAATAACAAGTATTGAATTAAAACGAAAAAAGAACTAAGGGCTTATTACTTATTATCTTTATTCCAACTCAAAGAATTGAAGACAGTGAACAGAGCAAGCTCTTATCGGTGGGGAGGCAAACTCAACCTGTTGTTAATTTATTAAGTTACGCTTGGCCGACCGAAGGCAAATTAAGGGAGCGTTTTTATATGTATTTTTATATACCCAGTAAGTACTTTATCTGGATTACTTTATGAAGTTGATAGGCGGTTTTATATCAATGATTTTTTAATATCAATAACAAAGTTATTTATAAAGAATCATATTTCTCTATAATTACAAACGTCGAATAGTAAAAAATGTGCTATACTGGATTAAGCTATAACTTCGGATTGTGTAGCAATTGAAACCTCATACGGGGCAATAATTTTATTTTTATCACATCTACTCAAAAAGAGCTAGTTTATTCCTCGTAAACAGGGACCAAAATAGCTCCTTAATCCCTTAGGGACCAAAATTGATTCGAATTTGGAGTGTGGATATTGTTAATAAAATTGTTACGATACACTTCCATAATTGTTCAAATATAAACATCAGCCTCTAATTAATTATATTTTATGGTTTATGGTTCTTTATTGTACGTAAATAAATTCTTGTTCATAAGTTGCACTTACTTATTTTATCATACGCATTCCCACCACCGTTGCAGCGTATTTGCGCGCTAGCGGTGGGATATGTGGGACTCGCCCTCTCCATAGCGTGGTATGCTAAAGTCATACCACGAGGAGAGGACCCTACACCACTAAAACCTCCCGGACACTCCTTCGATCCGCCGTTGGCGGGGGTCGGGTACGCATGAGCAATCCGGCCCCCCGACGGCACCCGCGGCCAATATGGTACCGCGGGATCTCCAGGGCCACACTTACAGTGGCCCATTTGCCCAATTATAGGGACGCCCGGAGTGTAGAGGCGTCCCTACTCCTCATGGGTCAGCCTCGAAGGGAGCGGGGCCCATGTTCCCCACTCCCCAAGGCCGAGCCTAGGGCGGTAGGCGGCGGGTTTCGGCCCGCCGCCGACGGCCAACACGCCGTCTGCGAAGCGGGTGGGCAGAGGGATCTACTTCCCTCTCCCGCTCCGCGGCCTCCTTCTGTGACATAACTTGTCTACAGAAGGAGGCAACCGCCTCCCACGACCCTTCGCTTTGAACCATCTTCGAAATGATGGTCGGCAGCGAGAGGTCGTCTCCCACCACGCCAACGAGCTCCTCCCGCTCGTTGGCCCACGCCGGACACTCCACCACCGTGTGCTGCGCCGTATCGTCGGCACAGTCACAGTGGTGACAGCGAGTGTCCGGCTCTCTCTGCGCCACGTTGCACAGGTAGTGGCCGAAGCAGCCATGGCCTGTTACTACCTGTGCAACGTGGTAGGTGACGTCGCCGTGACGGCGACCGGCCCACTTTTTTAGATGGGGCCGAATTGCCTCCACCGTACGCAATCCGCTCCGCGGCGCGGCCTCTAGCCGCTCCTGCCATTTCCGGAGGGTTTGGCGACGGATCTCAGTCCGCCACCGTGCAACACCCTCCGGGAAGGGGTCGCGGCCAGAACGCGCCCCCTCACACCTCCGCCGGTACGCGGATACTTTTAATCCCTGGCTGCGCTCAGGATTAAAAAAAACACTCTCGCCTTTAAAATAGTTGTTTGCTCCCTAGATAAACAATCTACTATTGTGTTAACTGTTTTTTTTTAAAGTATACTTTCTACCAATGTTCGCTAAGACTTTTGAGTCATTTGAGACTTTTGTGCCCAAAAAATAAGAACCGTCAATTCAAAAATGGTTTTTGACCCATTGCATCTATCCTATTATAATTAGCCTACCTTTTAATATTATAAACGCGAAAGTTTGTAAGTATGGATGGATGTTTGTAACTCTTTCACGCAAAAACGAATGAAATGATTTGCCTGAAAATGTGCACGGGGATAGTTAATAAGCTCGATTAACATGCCTATATGTTATTTCAAGAGCTAATTATTTTATTAACTATCCATTGTTATATATAAATATATACCAAAAATCACGCTCCGACCCACTGGAGCAGAAAAACGCGGGTAAAACCGCGGGGCGCAACTAGTACTAATATAGTATAAAGTTAAAGAGTTTGTTTGTTTACTTAAACGCGCTAATCTCAGGAAATACTGTCCAATTTGAAAAAATATATCAGTGTTAGATAGCCCATTTATCAAAGAAGGCTATATTGTTATTATGGAGTTCTCACGAGATCGGGAGCTAAGCGGGTGACTGCGGGTGAAACCACGAGCGGAAATCAAGTAAAAACTATTTCTTAGCGTAGAATCATACTCCGGATTTGCATCCCGCAAGTATCTACTAAACTGTATCACAGACGAGTATATATTTTGATATTATACCCACAAACATAAATTATCATAATATGCCCATATCACAAATAACATTTAATAACAAGCACACTCCGGCATCAGATGTTTATCCGATGCGACCCAACGTTGCATACATCCAACCAATTTGAAAACTTTAACAGTGAATTATTGAAGTAGATAAATAAATAATTTTCGGCGGTACACACATGATTCAATTAAGTTAATTGGCTTCAATCCAATTAAACGGTACACGTGTTCGTTGCATGCTAGTTTGTAAATGGCGAACTTAAAACCGGACATTTCATAATTAAGGTTGAATCCCTATTTGTGACAAATTTGCGAACGTGATTAGAACGTACGTAAGTTTTTTTGAGTTTGCATTTAATTGGGGAATAAATCCTCTATAAAATAATTAAATCTCTACTATTTTGAAATAATTTTATAGTCTTATAGTATGGAACCTGTCACACAAGGTAATTTAGAATAAAAGACATTTAATGGCTTATGATGGCAAACTATAGTAATAGCTTTTGTATGTAATTTCATTTCATAAGGAAACTTTTATATCGTTTAGCTCTTCAACAACAAAATACTGAGAAAAACATATTAAGATAATAACTACGAAAGTAATACTGCGCAAAATCATATACGTCGTAAAATTATTGTGACTACAATATTATCAATAATAATTCTCCGAAATAAGTATATATAAATAATACCTATGATACTACAGGGCGTCCTCGAGTAATTTCATCCGGTTAGTTAGAAAATTTAATGATAATTCCGTAATAATTATGAATTTCGACAAGGTTTGTGTGAAAGAATTTTTTTTTAAATCCGTATGAAATGTCTGTACAACAGACGCCGACAGTCACGAACAGCTATTTTGTTATAAATATAGCCTATTTACTTTCTCTAGTTATGCAAATATCTATTTCTGCTATATATATATATTATTACTATAGCTTATAATATCGTTTTGGTGAATACTGTTAAGATATTGTAATTGGGATTAAAATAACTAAATAAAAATAAAATAAATAATATTGAACTAGCTGCGCCCGCGGTTTTACCCGCGTTGCTCTGCTCCAGTGAGTCGGGGCGTGATGTTTTGTAGCCTATATGTTAATCCAGCGTATAACCTATCCCGGTGCAAAATGTCAGCCAATGCTTTTCAGTAGTTTTGTTGGAAAGAGTAACAGACATTCATCCATCCGTACATACTTACAAACTTTTGCGTTTATAGTATAAGTAGGATGTTTGTTTTAATAAATAGCTAGATTATGCCGGCGACTTTAGCCTGGAATAGTAACTTTGGGCAGTTTATTTAGTGAAAAATGCTAGTATATGTGCCTTTCTATGTTCTAGTCTAGCTCTTTACAAAATTACATCAAAATGAGCTGATTGCTTACCGAGCTACTTTCGTATTTATAATGATTTAAATTAAAATGGTTGTTTTTCAAGTTCAGTTTACCAATCATCAGTGGTTTGATCCGGTTTAGATATATTTGTATAATTATCATATCTCCACTAACCTCTCTTAGTTTTGAATCTACATCATAAACATACCTATTAAACATTATGAACTACATTCGCTAAAGAAATACGGTCTTCCATTTTATGTTAATTCTTCCATAAAGCTAAAAATATAAAATACCAAGAAAAATGGCATTATTCATTTTACTCAAATACCTCGCTTTCTTATCTACAAACAATATGTCAGAACAGTACAGAACAAAAAAAAGTGGTTACATCGCCTTCGCACGTAAAACGAAACATGCCAAATATGTCGCAAGGGAAGAAGAAATAAGCCAGACGTAGATTGTAGGTTAAGATCCCGCGACGACAACCGTACCTCCAATGCCAAAGCTTTTGCTTATGTTACCAAAGTCAAAAAATATAGATATATTTTTATGAAGACATGCACGGACGGACATATATCAATTATATGTGTGTGTCCTTTTTATGATATAATATGTTATATAATATATCAAAATACAATACTCACGAATACTGTTAGTCATAGAGTTGAACTACCAAAAAAAATTAAGATTCATATGTACTCATAACATTTTTTTTTTTTTGTCATGGTGGTATATAATCGACAAAAATAATGAAAAAATATGAAATTATATAACAAATAATTTACTCTCGCCTCTCTGCAAGTATCTAAATATGTCGATTATAACACTATTTGTAACGTCTTATAAAGTGTTGAAAATATTCCTTCCTTACCTTGTTTCCAATGGTCGAAATTCCTTTTTGAAAATAATTACTCCTTTATGAAAATGTATAGTAAAGAGGGGTATAAAGTTTTTGCTTCACGTATTAATATATACATTATAATATACGAGAAAATTGGTATTAATATATACATTATAATATACGAGAAAATTGTTGAATATTTGCCCCGTCAATTCTCGCGCTACTGTATTATATTATGAACCAGATCTAACCCCATTACCTCTAACTAAAGTAGAACGGTACGGCTCGGCGATTCGCTTGCATCATTCGTCTATATTGTATCGGTACGCTCGCTCTACAATATAAAAAGGGCTACAATATTCGATACGTTACGTATATATAACTTTAGATGTTATCGACGCTATACTTATAAGTTTTCGTTTTAATTTGTTCGTGGTTTGCTGACCTACATACAATTATGCGAAATAAAATAATAAATGCAAATATCGAATATTTGATCTATTAGTAGTGGTTCGACGCATATGCCCTATATAAGGCTGACCCTACATCGAACGTGCGACCCTTCCGGACCTCTAGAGTGCAAAATATTCCTTCCGATGCCCTCGTTGACTTAAATTTTCCAGCAACCCGCGAACATTTAAGTAGAGCGACAATTGCACAAAACTCCTCTAAAAACTAAGTAATCATTCTATAACCACCCTGCCAGTGTCTTCCCTGTACCGAAGTCAAAGTCGAACAAAAGACGCCTCTTATCTTTGCTCAGGTTGCTTAGTTAAGAGTTTATAAACCATTTATTAAAGCTGGAGCTCACAATATACCCGGCGAAGTAGCAAAAACCTCGTGATAAAATATATTATTATAAGTCCGTCCAAAAGAAAAAAAATAATTGGCCGTGCGTGTTCCTTGAGCGTATGTGACAGTGGGAGTAACGGGTGGGGAGCTGAAAGCTAGCATCGTTCACACTCTCGAACCTCCATTGTGGGACTACCTTTGGTTTGGCTCCTTCAAAATGTACATTTATTTATTGCCGGGGATTTTGCCCAAGCATCGACACATAACCACGGGACTAGCACAGTTCGCTTTACTTTGTCATTTATAGAGTTTTAAATAAATACAAAATGCAATTTACATTATAAGTACAAACTCAAATTAAACATATTTAGCATAAAAGCTACCACATGTGGCGGTAACAGCATTATATTACCTAATATAATTCCACAAGTTTCAAGACCAGTGAATGAATAGAGAGGTTTACCTAGAAACGTGCTCATTAACTAGGCTTACGGAGCGTTTTGTACGGCAGAAACCTGTCTTAGCAATAGACATGTTGACTTCTGACGGGGGTCTTAAAAGCGTTGAATAGGCGGCTCTGACTAGTTATTAATTTGTTAGCGACGCCGATGGAATATCTGAGATGCTTCTAAATTGAATCATTGTTACATGTCATTTGAGTAGACTATAATTGTGTCATATAAGTAATCATCCCGGAAAATCAGTTACTCCCGCTAGCGACTGTCCTGAACCGATGTCCAATTCCCACAGAGGACGCCTTGTTGCGCAGGTTGCTAGTTTGTAGTTTTTAAACTAGTTATTTAGGCTGGAGCTCTGCTCGCCTTTATGTCCGGTGAAGTAGCGATAGTCTCCAGGCTAACCACATAATGTCCGTCCGAAAAAAAAAACTGTTAGAAAAGTTTGAAAGAATCCTAATATTACCTATTTATTATCTATTTACTCCTCATAAAACAAATATGGAATTTGTACATATTTCGGTGGCTTGTTCATCAATAAAGCTGTGTATACTGTTGCGTTGAATAAATAAACACCATATACCGGATTAATACATATATCCTATTTTAGTCCAGTTATACAGCTCCCATGGGCTCCACGGGAATAGCAAATATTGTTTAGAAGCTATTATAATGCTTCCATGACCATATTAAATACATTAAGAAGAACACGAAATAAAATATATGTTAAATTTATTTTTGTTTGAAGAACCAAGAATAGTAACGGTCACCTAGGCTCCCGCTGTTTGAAGATAAATGTTTTGTATTCAGTCTGAGCTCCTAGACATTTTAATTTCAATTTTATTTACTATTTGAACAATTTACTGCCATGTAAAATATATGCCAGCCAACACTTAACAAAACAAAAACTATTATTATTTTACATAATCCGCCGGCGGGACTCAAACGTGCATCTTTAGATAATGCTCCTAATGTCTAGATCATTAACAAACGGTGATTCCAATTGCTGTTGTACAAGTGTTTTGTAAATAAAATAAGAGGTTTACTGTTATAAGATACTTACTATACGAGTATCTCAGACATCAAACGGAAGGACGGAAGATTAAAACTGCGAAGCACAACTCGTCTGAGGAGTGGAGATCAAATGTTTTCATTTTCTTACACAATATTTCGTAAGACAAGCGACGAAGTCAAGAAAGTTCCACGCATTCATACACATAACAATGTGACGTCTGTTGTTTAAATACATATATAATGCGCACTACATTAGTCAGTCATCTTAATTGATTACTGGCTTCTCCCGCGCGGATTTAATTCCCGTAAGAACTTTATAATTAAATAGCCTATAGCAGGGGTCGCCAACTTAATAATCATAAGATCTACTGTTAAACAATCTGCGATCGACCATGTGGGTTACATAAGGTTTTGTGTAAGTAAATCAAATGATAAATAGGTATTTTTTCAGATTATTATACCATAAACACTAACTTTTTGCGTCTGTGGCACGTAGTTGAAAATAAAAATGGACTAAAATACCCCTTTTTTTTTATAAGATGATCGATTATAATAGCTGCTGGGATCGACCAGTCGATCGCGATCGACCGGTAGGCCATCCCTGGCCTTATAGCCTTCCTCGATAAATAAAAATAAACTCCAAAGATCTTTCAATTCGGACCAGTTAATCTTGTGATTAGCGCGTTCAAGCACACACACAAACTCTTCAGCTTTATAATATTAACAATACTTATATATTATATATAGTATAGATTTGAGTACGAATGTTTAATTTGATAATGGAGGCTAAGGATTTTGTAAAAAAATACTACTAATGTTACTGAAAGCATAATTGTTATTATAACATAAAATGACATGTTACATGTTATTTTGCGACTCTCAATATTTTTAATAATTTTACAAGATATTTTAAGCACTCTGACATTGGCAATATGTAGACATATTTATTGCCAATGTCAGAGTGCTTTGTGTTGCAGAGTGTATGAGTATGATTGTGTTGACAAGCTATTAATTAAAGAAGAAATAGTATATAAAATTCGTTTAGAAAGACGTTTCAGTAAATTAATAATACCAAAAAATAGACGAATGAAGATTTTCTTGTATACGGAAGTATACATATTCTACATTTATTTTATTTACAACGTAATAACACAGAGGTACCCTTTATTTCTATAACTTTTTAAGCAAGTAATACCATCTAAATTAAGAGTGCGAAGTCCGCACAGCAAGCAACAAATATAATTATCGGTACGGAAACGGAACTTAGCATATTCACACGTCTAGATGCAATACAAATACTGGAACAGTGCCCATACTGTGTTCTTTTACTTTGTCTTCATTGCCGGAGTCCCCGATGCCGTCGGCAATTACGTAATGTCTGGGAACTCGGTGGCATAAGTGCGAGTTATTATTATAATTTATACAAAATTAGTAATTTCGAGGAAGAAATCACGTTTATTGAATGGGATCCCCGGAGGGAAAGTTACTAAACCTAATTATTGTACTTTGTATTTATAAAATCTAACCTTTACTCTTAATCAAAATTAGGAGACAAGAAATCATTACGACATACTGTTGAAAAAAAATCGACGTGTTTTTTATCGTAAGTCAATGTAAGTAAAATCTTTGAATAAGAACTTTAGACCTTTAGCAAATAAAAAGGTCTTCTTTCTCATCATAAGTATTATTGGAATGAGGATTAAAACTGACGGTCGCTGGCAGTTCTCGAGATGAAAGTAATTTAGCACTCACTCTATAATTTAGGTCAGGCATAATCACATAAACGTCTGAAATTAATTTAAGAACTGATTGAAGCAGATAGTTATTTAGTTAGAGAACATCTGAACTATTAAAATTTTAAGTACATTTTAAAACGTGTAAACAAAATATTAATAAATTTTGTGATAAACAGAGCATAATTAATTGATGAATATATCGAGGGTTTAGCGCTATTTGGCGTATACGTCTCAAATTTAGTAACTAACATGGGCATGTTACAACTAACATGTCACTTACTAAATTTGATGCGGTTTCCGGCTTAGAATTGACCACCCCATATCTTCCCATGGGTGTCGCAAGAGGCGACTAAGGGACATACACCTGATGGATGGGCAGCAGCATCTATTAGCTCAAAGTTAATCGCATCTTACTGCGATTGCAAATCCGCCAGCCAAACGTGGTGATTTCGGCAATTTCTTTGAACGAGAAAGAGAACGTCTGTTAAAGAGGAGGCCCATGTTCATCAGTCGACGACGTAGACGGGATGATAATGATAGTTAGTACCTATCTATTGTCTTATATCTTTACACTATTAGTAGTTTTGAACAGAGAGAACACAGAAAAGATAACAATTGTATGGTGTGGTTTCCATTGCGTTCTAAAGGAGGTGGCACCATTCACTTCTACACATTACGTCATCACAATGCTACGCAAAGGAATTCTCGTCGTAATTAAATTAGGCGAGTGCGTTATCGTACAACTCTTATCGCGGCTTAAAAGGTCAACAGATTTCCAAAACATTGATGACTGATACATGTTTGGGGAATGTACATAAATCGTACCCAATATTAACTAAGTATGTTTATATGTTTTCGTTTTAATGGTTTATCTACGGCAGTGACCCCCAAGACGAGTAAAAAAAGTGCACGACTGAAACAAACTTTTCTCGAAGTATTATAGTTTCTAGCACTGTGAGCATGTAAATATATTTTATAATCAGCCATAGGGCGACGCGGCGTCGTTTGAAGTTTTTGCTATTAAACACACGCCTGGCGCCCGTATATGCTAAGAATGTGTCTTACCAGAACCCTACCGCGATTATGTTTTTTTTTACTAGACCGACATAATATAGTTACCGTACTATTATGTAGTCGCACAAAGGGAAACGCTGTTGCAACTTACCAAGTAAACGATTATCTTAGATGATGTTGTCACAATCGGGGTTATCTGTTTAACATCCTTTACGAGATACGATGGGTAAGCTATACCTTTTTCGAAAAGATCTTTCTCCTGTTTTTTCAAACATAGTTTATCACAGAGGTTGTAATTACATATAATACTATATTTGACTGCACCGGTGGCTCAGTGGTTACGATAGTTGCCTCTGAGACCTGGTGTTCTGGGTTCGATTCCCACCCGGGACAATTATTTGTGTGAACCACAAATAGTTGTTCTGAGTCTGGGTGTTCTTCGTGTCCGTGAAATGAATGTTTGTAAAGTCCCCCGCGACACAGGAATTTATTTCCCTAGTGCGGGAGCTGTAAAGAAAAAAAAAATTATTATTATTATTAAATAATTATTCTTTGAGAATATATTTACTCTTTGAAGATGAAGATTCGTGACAAATGAATGTGTTTATCTGTGTTTAATACATTGATTTACAATCAGAGCTACCAGCATCAAGTAGGTTTTGTGGTTTCCATTGTTCCATCAACAAAAAATATAAAAATCACATTCCCAAGTATACGTATATTTTAGCCAAGTACATATTACTAATCCTAGACCACGCAAGCCAGTCTACGTCATTACATTACACATTCGCGGCCCAGTTGATCGCATTGACCTAGACGTAATGTAATGCAGTTGCAACAGAGGCAGGGTTTTAAATCCCTAGAGTAGCCTTTCTATTTTAAAGCGCCGTATATAAAGAGGGGAGTCGAGTTTAAAACTTACTTTATGTTGGTTTACCTATGCAATACTTTTATTAATAATTGAAGCGGCCGTATTCCATTGGCTAGAGGCGTTGGGTCACCCATTGCACTACCGACGTAAACCCACTCGTAACACAAGCATTTTAGCTTAGCACGAGGGGTTATCAAGAATCCTAGTAAACTGCAAAACTCTGCTAAAAAAAACCTAAGCTCGACTATGTCGCTCCAACTATTTTATAAGGTTGGAGTCTTGCTCGTATGCCCGGCTATTTTGAAGTAGCAAAAGTTTCGTGTCTAATATCCAAAACTATGTTGCTTTGTGCTTAACGTCTTAATGTTAAGTATCTTAATAGGAACGCCGGGATGTAGTTTTTATGTTTCTCCGCCTGTTCTTAATATAACATTTCACACTGCTCAGTGTGAGAGAATATTCTCATTTCATCCAAATGTCTGTAATTACAAAGAAATACATTTTTATTTTTTTTATTGCCTTCCGTGGCACACAAACAAGCGGCACACCTGATGGTAAGTGTTAACCGCTGCTCATGGACTCAAGCAATGCCAGGGAAGCAGACTGTCATTGCACTGGAGTGCTCTCTTTAAACCTCGTTTGAAGAAGGACATGTCATAGCACAAGGGAAACACCGCAGCAGGGAGATCATTCCACAGCTTACACGTCCGTGGAAGAAATGACCGCTGAAAACGTACCGTACTGGACGGAAACGAATCCAGGTAAAAAGGATGAAGCTTGTTGCGACGCCGAGTGGTACGGGAATAGAAGGGTGCCGCTGGTACCAGGTCGAACAGTTCCTCGGAGAATTCCCCGTGGAAAAGCCGCTAGAACAAACAGAGGGAACCAAAGTCCCTCCGTTGCTCTAGTGATTGTTTGAACACAAAGTTTAAATGAACTTTCCAATCCCCATGTAATTAGTTTTACTGTTCAATAAATTGATTTAACATCAGAAATTTTAATGAATGCCTCCAACAGTGACTCATTGAGTTGTGTTAATAGGGTAGTTCAATTCCAATAGCTTTCAAACGACCTTACCTTTGCCTATAAAACTAACGTATAGGGCTAGAAAAAATAATGACGTAATAGGTAGGTACTTTCATTATCTTAGGTTGTTCAAGAGTTTTTGATAATATTTTTTTTTTTTTAAATATGAATATTCTTATTCATCACATATGTTACCATCGATACTAAAGTTTGCGATGTTTGAGTATAAAAAGTCAGTTTTTTTTGCAAAATACTTTGTTTTTAATTTGGTGCATATGTTACGGCTAATAGCCGAAGTGCGGCTACACCTATGTTTAGCCGACCACATGCGGTTAAACTTAGATGTACCTATCCTACTTATCATCGGTTAGAACTAGGTTTTAATTAAATAAACAATACCTATGCACGACACAAAAAGATGTTGGGGTGGTTAAAAAAAAAAAAAAAACCTAAACCAATGGAGTTGAACAGGGACTTATTGAGGTTGATCTAAGTTTAACCGCATGTAGCCGGCTAAACCTAGGTGTAGCCGCACTTCGGCTATTAGCCGTAACACATACATACACCAGTAGTGCTGTAAGTGTAAGTAGTAGATCTGTGTTTACTTTTGACCAATTAAATCTAATAAATTATGCATTGATTTCATACGACTAGAAATAACACAAGTAGCATGTTTTGTAGGTCTAACTTATACGGAAACCATAAATATTTTATAACTGTGTAATATATAGAAAAGGCAAACATTACAGACTGATTTATCAAATCAAAGCAAACCACTGTACGTATTTCGCTGGAGTTTGACATGCTGATAGTGATTGTGACATCCAGTAAGCACTTACCATCTAAGGGAATGAGACTATTTCCTATACTTACCCCCTTTCCTTTTTAGAACAACACGGGCAGGCCTGAGATGCCATCCTCAAACGGTGGAAACCATATCGTCCCGCACTAAAAGGTTCGGCAAATCCTATCTGTGCCGCACAATTACGTTGTGGAATTTATACCAGAGCACGCGTTTCCTCCTTCCTACGATCCTGGGTCCTTTAAGCGTGGCGTGAAAAAGTATTTTGTAGGCCATCAAGGTGAGGCCGACCACCGCAACGGTGCTCGATGTGGTGGTCGACCTCAATAATGGGCTTCACTAGCCGCTTTCCATCAGGCGGAGTGGAGACGGGGTTCCATAGTTTGTATAGTACCTACTCGAAATCTATGCGAACGTCGTTGCGGGTAAAGCTAGTAATTATATGAATTACTAGCTTTACTCTTTATGCACTAGGCAAAGTACTACCTACTTTATCAAACAAGTAAAAAAACTAAATATAAGAATATATATAGCACGTAATAATGACATAAGTATACGACGCATTGAGTACTCATTACACGATGTGTGCAGGCAGTGTATACGATATATTATATTACTAGTTGCTGAAGCCATGTTTACGTAAGTAAACCCTAGGTAGTAGCTATTCCTTGTACACAATCTGATAGTTACATAGGTTTTATTGGTTGGTGTAATAAATTAAATAATTATGTTGCATGCATTTAGACTAAATGTTTTTTCAGTACAATTAACATGTAATATACGAATATATTCAATGTCAATTATACCACCCGACCTTCCTTTTTCTTAAAAGTAATTATTCAGAGTTTTAACTTTAGGTCTGATAAGGTATCAGAAGTAGAGAGACAAGGGTCGCTGATGCGTGAGTGATAAGTTCTCGCTTTTGGAAACCTTCAAAGGCTGCAGTATTCGCTTATTTCCGGACGGGGAGCAAATATATTTTTTATTTATTGAAAACTAACTATCTAACTAACTAGCCTCTGTTGTGCCACTGCAGGGCAAAAGCCTCTCCCTTTTATTGAAAAAAAATAAAATCATAAAAATCCGTTCATCTTTTCACATAAAAGAATAACCCTGTTCATAGTGTAGGAAAGCCAACAGCTTTAAGTTTAACTTACTATTAATAGTATTCCAACCGCATTATAAAGCGATAAAACCGTATTGAAATCAAACGGAGTGTTTTTTATTCGTGTTTTATAGGACATTCTCAAATAACTGTTTTGAAATCGAAATAAAATTTATGGGGCATACATTATAAGCCTATCAATCAGCAATTCCTTTTAACTCCATAAGGATTTGTTGTATACAGTTACTGTAACCGTGGCCGTGTGGTTTCCGGCTTAGAATAGACCACCCCATGACTTCCCATGGGTATAGTAAGAAAAAGGTCAATACGACCGACGGGCAAGGGCAATGAACAGTTTGTACAAAAAGCTATTTTATACTGAAATGATGAGGACTAAAAATATCTATTTAGTCCGTCAGTTAGATTACTAAAAAATATTGGACACGTATTTTTTATTTATCAAATCAATAAAAACTGACAAAGATACAGAGCAAAAACAAACTATAAAGTTCAGGAGAGGGGGGCTTGTCACGTCACTATTAGGTAAAATTGTACCTAATAGTGACGTCACACAAAATTTGAACGCGCTGTATCTTCGTCATTTTTTGTGTGAGGAACGAAAAAAAAAATACGTGTCCAATATTTTTTCGTAATCTAACTGACGGACTAAATAGATTTTTTTTAGTCCTCATGCCTATTATAAAAAAATATCACAAACTCACTATAACTTTATTTGTAGTTACTGGTTAGATAGTAACTAACGAGCTTTTCTCTACCATTTCGTCATAATAAAGTTCCATTTCAAAACTTCATAAATATGTAATGGTCATAAAACACAGGTGTAGAATTCAATCTCCAATCTATTAATCTCTCAGTGAATAATTTAAACGGTACAAAGAATCCAATTTATAAGGGAAAACCAATATACTGAAACAAAAGATACAGCTACGCTTCTGATAGCATTGACATGAAACGGAATTCATTATGTCCTGATATCATATTTAATTATGATGTTAAATACAACGTTTAAGTCGATCACATTTGCAAATTTTGCTATAAGTAAAATAACATCATTTCTAATTTAAAAAAAACCACAAAGCATTAATTTTATTCCGCTCAGAAATGTGTCTAAATGCTCGGATGCAAACATGTAAAAATACAGTCACCTATCAAAGTGTTTTTGGGTGATTTGCTTGCGCTTACAGTTCGCGCGCATGTGGGGTCAGTCAAAATAGTTTAAAAACTACAAACTAAGCAACTTTTGCAAGAGTTCGGGTCTTGGACCATTTCAATGTCACTAAATAATGAATAACCCACTTTTTAATTATTGTAATACTTACATGAATGAATGATGATTATGGATCAGTAAGTTGATATGTAAAAAAAGTCTACATTCGATATTGTGGGTTGGTAATAGGTATACATTGTGAAAATTGTGGGAGTGAGAGACTCTAAATATGTTTATAGACCCGTCATGCATTCATAAATGGTAATTTTATGATAACTTCAATAGTACAGCCTTTATATATGATTTAAAAGCCTACATCACTGAGCTTTAAACTGTAATTGCTATTGGAAACCATTTTAAACACTGTTACGTATTCCAAATGACACACTTATATAAAATATGCAAAATTCTTAAAGTGGGAGCAGAAGTAATTACTTTCCTTATTAAATACAAACTCTCCCACGTGGTTTCACACGTATCGATCCCGTTCCCTTGGAACCTCGCCTTAAAATATAACTTATGACACTCACAAATAATGTGGCTTTCTATTTGTAAAAGAATATACGAAATCGTTTCGACACCCCATACAATCTAACAAACTCAACAACGATACCTCTTTATAATATCAGTATAGATAATCCGATATGGCAATCAGTAGAAGCTTTAGAGAAGCGAGATCCTTAAAAACTGGGCCACGTGCACTGAGATAGCACGGATCAAAGGGAAACCGAGAGTTCTCGTTTTATAGACCCGTCATGCATTCATAAATGGTAATTTTATGATAACTTCAATAGTACAGCCTTTATATATGATTTAAAAGCCTACAAATATAATTACGAAAAAGGTACGGAGAAACGTTGAATAGTAGAGCGTCAGCAATTTAGAGGATTTTAGTCGGATTAATGACTTAGGCGCTGAGTGAAGAGGCTTCGTTATTGAAATCTAGCTAATTATAATCAACAGGCTGACACCTACTGCTTTCATTCTTTCTTATTCCATTATGATTTGTTAGGAAGCCATCTCTGACTGCCCATAAGCCGATAGTAAATATTTGTTGCATTGCTTTGAAGTGCAATAATAGAAAAGATAATTTCTGTGGAGTCTGAGTTATATTCTAAAATACATTTCAATACATTATAAAATTACGCATTTACAAACATACAACTGATACTGCGAATATCGTCGTTATACGCCCGCTTTAAACAGATTTGAAGTTACTATAAAAATACTCCTTAAAAATGAAATTATATTCCATGTCCAAAGTAATAATTTGTGTAACGGTAGTTTTGTGTCAGTAGTTAAGTAATGTTGTAACTTATACATATCAGATATGTTTATAATTATATACTACATATATACGTACCTAACTGATAATTAGCTGACGAAATGTAGGTGTGTCGCTACTCTAAGTTTTCTGGGAAATAAACATGATGCGTTTGTTATGTAAATGTTTACATAGTTTTAACTCATAGGTTCTCCACAGAGGCAGTTTTTTTTAAATTCAATAATAATCACGACCGCGAGAAACAAGATAAGAAAAAGAAAGTTTTTTTTTTAATTTATGATTGTATGATTATGTATTATTATGATTATACTAAACAAATGCAATAAAGTTAAAGAAATTATATTATTTATCAAATACAGATAAATGATTGTAATTATTATAACCAGTGTTTTAAGTTTGTGATGTTGCAGATATTTTATCATTTATCAAATGCAGTTAAAACAGGTTCACAAGATTTTATGGATTTCTTCCTGTCCATAAAAGGTTAGTTAGTAGCCACTCTTTTAACTGTAGGTTTTTGATAAATAATAAAATATAATCGACTTACTCTACCTTTTTTTAAATTATTTTTATAAACTGTTAAGAAATAATGATAGAGTTAAAAATCATCCTCTGAAGCTGGATTATAAGCTGCACCATATGGATACAAATAGGTTTATAGTAATTTGATGGAAATAAAAACTAAAATACAACTTTACTAACGCGTAGCAGCACTTCGTAAATAAATAAAACACCTAACACAAATTTACTTATATCCTACCTAGCCTTAATCAAGGAGAAACCATTTATCTTAGACTCTTAGCGGGAAAGGAATTATATTTGTATTCTTGAAATTAGTAGTAGGTAACACGAGGGGTGGAAGCCATGAGCAATGTGACACGACAAAAATTTAATGCGACGCGGCGCTTTCCAAGCATTTTAAATTGCTCAATAATAAGTGTTGAGTTACAAAATCACCCCTCAATAAGGGTTGTTATAATTTTGCTTGTCTTTTGTACAATACCTACTGTTCTATACAAAACTCGAATATGAAGACTGCGTCATCAATAAACTTGCATTTATATAATCTTGGACGTTAAGTGTTTAAACAGCCGCAGTCCATTGGCTAGGGGCGTCGGACTTGTGATCTTGTGGTCGTCGGTTCGATCCCCACCCATTTCACTATCCATATGAATCCTAGCTTAGCACGAGGGGTAAATAAGCATACAAGTCGATAGCAAAATTCTGATAGTAATCTTTAAAAATAACCCCCGTAGCGGACAGTAGGTATGTTTAGAAATTATTCGTTTTGAACTCATAATAAATACATATAGTTCAAAATATGATGCCAACTATATTACCGCTACCCTATAATAGGGAAACATAAAAATACTATTGCCTCAATAATTGTATAGAGTAAAGTCTTGGTGAATTAAATAATAAAAGTGTGATAACTAAACCCTTTCTGACAATACAATTAACCAAAATAAGATCTAAAACGATTCATATAGATAATCATTAAGTAACTATCAACTTTTTATAAGTGTAGTTAAAGTTTAACTTGCCCTAAACTGACAATATTTCTAATCCTCTTACATACAGTGTTACTCCAAAGACTTTATTCAAAAACAATGTCACGTATATCGCTGAAATCATCGTTACACTAAGCAGCTCACACGAATATAAATAAGTAAAAATACCATACCAGTTAATGATGGGTTGTGATAAAAAAAAAGAATCCTTACCTGAAAAAGAAAAAAAGTAACATTAGACAAACAAGCAAAAACAGCACATATTCGTAGAAAGCGTTAAATTAAAGATGAAATACGTTTTGGTAATAAATAAAATTAAAACTCTCAATTTAGACATTTACGGCCTTAATAGTTCATTCAATGAGATTTAATTGCACATTCTAGAGGTATTTGTATAATAACCACTTTTCAACACAAAAGTTGTTTTCTTCAGCGATTTCCATTCAAGGATTCCAAATTAAAAGACAGTGCGATACGTTCCCCAAGTGCTGGTATTGACATAGAAGACAAGCATTGTAATTTAACGGGTCAATGCTGCCAGTAATATGGGAACGCTGCGCTCTTAAGCTATTTTAATTATAATGAATTAGTAGCCTATAGTCTTCCTCGATAAACAAGTTATCAAACACTGAAATTATTTTTAGCGCATTCAAGCAAATGAAACAAACTCTTCAGATTTATATACATACTAGCTTCCCGCGCGTAACTCCCGTTCCCGTGGGAATTTCATAATTAAATATAGCCTATGTCACTAAGGGTGAATGTAGCTTTCCGATAGTGAAAGAAATTTTGAAATCGGCACAGTAGTTTTTGAGTGTATTCATAACAAACATACACACGAAAATACAAATCTTTCTTCTTTATAATATTAGTATCGATAGTATAGAAGTATAGAAGCAATATTAAAGTTCAAAATTCCGAGAAACGTACTGAAACAGTTAATAATTCAATGATTTCCAAACATAGCAGTATAAATACAATTTATTAGTGAATGAAAGTCTTGGCACGTTGCCTAAAATTATCTAATTTAAAAATGCACCCCAAAGGTTGATGTTCATACAAAATGAAATGAGGGGCTTACGGTCTTATTATAGAACGAGGCAGCGGATGGTTAGGGGCCGACAAGTGTAAAAGGGGTGTAAAGTTAGCAGGTACGACAACCGTCGATCCTTACTAATTTTATTTGACTTTAACATTGTCCATTTTTATGGCTGTTTGTGATATTGTTTAAATTTTTTGTTGTTGTTTACAATCCCAGTACGTTCCGTAATAAATTCGTCAAACATTTTTAGGTAGTAACTGAAATGAGTAAATAATATGATAATTTTGACAGTTTCTGTTTATTAGGTGCGCCATATGACGTCTGCCATAAGTGCAATAACCCATCCTCTTTAAATTTGTATACATAAATACTTCTTCTACACACAGTATGTCTTCTTCAACTCATTCTTTCAACACACATACCCTTTTTACGCAATCAATCCATGCCTTATTGGGTCTTTAAATCCATCCATTCACATTCATTTTCATTAAGTTTGCAAAGTTACGAGTTCAAATAAAAATAATTAATAGTTTTATTCTGCTTATTCTATGAATTAGATATTCTATTATTATTATACCTACTTAAATATTATATCTATATACATTTAGTACAACTAATAACAAGAAGGAAGTTATAGCAAATCTTACACAGTCTAGAGTCGCGTAATATTTCGAGTTTATTCGATTTACCTTGTTCATTCAATAATACTATAAATAAGCGCAGTAATTCCCCAAATAATGGCATGGCGTGGCCATAAACACTGTATGTAAATAAAATTAAAAGAACATAATATGTTTTATGTCATTTTAAAAGTTAGCTCATTCGTTTGTATGATTGTATGTTATTAAAATTCGTTTTCATTGCATTTATTGTTACCTATAATAAAAAATTTAATTATTTTGCATTAAAAAAATACTACAAGTAAATAAATATGTAAATATTGAAGTTGGTTTCACGTCTTATCGATACCTGCAAAAAAACATCGCGAAATGTCGACGTTAAGTGGGGAAGACGGCTCCTACATTCTTAAAACTCAGTGGAAAGGTTTCACCGAGAGTCTCTCACTCTCGGTAAAACCTTTCCACTGAGGAGCAGGACTAACAACTTAATGTGCTTAGAGGTTGCCTGACTTCAGGATAGTACTTAAGATTGTTCCAGACAGTAACTTTCTAGTAACAACATTTTTGGCGGCCCAGTATTCATATTACTTCTAGACTATTGACATAACCTATAACAACTATCGAGTAGCCGTGTTCGCAAAATGATTACCAAATGATATAGAAATGGTACACTTTCGATCTCAATACATAAATAAGTAGATGTAATCACATCTAAATATTATTGGTAGATATTAATTACCGAAATGAAACAAGATCCCTTAATTATATAATTCACCAAGAATATTATGTAGGTACCTACTTATATCGTATGAAAAACGAATATTTTGTTTGGTATGTACTAGAAGTTTCTTATTTTTATATGTTTGAAGACACCCACACACTATGGAGATAAATCCCTGTCTCAACAAACTTTACTAATATATCTCGCACGTTGAAAGTATATCAACTGACTGATAAAAAAAATAGACACACAGTGATTTTTGGTTGTGGTGTTAGTAATAAATACTCAGCGGAATGCTTTATTTTTGGTAGTACAATCGATCTATGTATATTTTTTTCAATACCATAAATTACAGATTACAATGACATCGAATCTGTGTTAGGAGCGCCCGTTCGTTCAACCTAGATTATCTTGTACTGCAAGGCAAAAGACCTCATTTTGCCATATACATTTATTATTATAAATATATATAGGAAAAGAGTATTAATTCGAGATATTTTAAGCCATTTGATAATCCTAAACTCTTATTTATTTTACAGTGTCAAGTTGTTTTTTTTTAATCTATTGATGTATGGAAGTTTGATGCTACTATTAAGTTTTTAAATTGTTTGTATGAAATAATGATTACATCTTAATAAGTCAACACTAGACTTAATAAATTAAATCAGTTTTTGATATTTTAGCCATGCATTTTGGCAATAAAAATTAAATAGAGGTAGTTTAGAAAATTGAAAGAAAATTACTGACCAAAACCTAGGGAAAAATGTTATTTAATTAGGCGCAACAATCTCTTATCAAACATTTTGCTATGGCTACTCTCCCTCCAAATACCATAGTATAACACATGCATTATATTATAATTATCCACTGCACCGGTGCAAAGCGAATGTGGATCGCTAGTACATTACTACCATGTTTCAAACACATCTATTATTTGTATTGAACACGTGAAGTCTAATATTGATCGATTGTACTGTTGTACATGCAATTCTATTCGAATCTTTTGTGCGAATCTCGGTTCTGTTATTCCTCCTCCATAGGTGGCAGCATCTGTCGTGCGACTGTTTATTCTTCCCTTCAATTTTTCATTCTATTATAGGTTTAATTATATCGTTATTATTATGTCTATATATGTGTCCAAAATAAGCAAGATTCCGCTTCTTTATTGTCTGTACCAATTCTTGTTTAGTATGTATGGTATTTATAAAATACATGAAATCCTATTATCAAATCGATAGTAAATAATAAATCGATAGTATATTTTGTCGTGTTGCTTTAAGGCGAACTAGCTGTCCCGCGCGGTTATACCAGCGTAGATACCGTTCCCGTGGAATCCTTGACTTAAAATATAGCTCATGACACTCACTAATAATGTAGCTTTCTATTGGTAAAAGAAGAATTTGCTAAATCGGGTCAGTAGATCCAGAGATTACCCCACAAACAATTCACAAACTTTACCTCGATATAATATTCCGTCTCGATGTTGGGATCTCTAAAGTTTGGTAGTACGAATAAATTAAAATCGAGTGTTCATAGCGGTGATCTGTATGATATTTCGAATACTATTTAGTATATAACGAATCACTCAATAATATATTATAACAGTAGTTCATGACAGCGATTCACATTCGCAAAGTGTGTAGCATTGACTCGAGCGCAGGCATAAAAATTGATATTATTCGAATATAGTAACCTTGTAGGCACCGGAAAGCCATTTCTAATATCCATAGTGGACAAACTACTAGTCTCAGACTACTCCTCCGCAAACCGGTCGGAACCGACCCAGACTGGCTAGCTGCCAGCATTCAGATGTGTACTACCGATAATTCATAACTAGCTAGTGATTTTTTGTTGTTATCAATTCGGTATGAAAGATTAATTTGTGTAGACAACTTTTAAGAAAATGTTGTTAGTTAAATATAAGGAATTAGGTCGCAGTTGAGTTTTTAATTTACAATAAGTCCCGAGTTACTGTTAATTTAAAACAACTGCGACCTAATATATTACACCGTAAAATTGACAATCTCTAATATGGCCTACTAATGCCCTATCTATTTTAAGCAGAAACCATGCTTAGCCTAAAGAGTCAATATCAAAGCTATCACTTAAGCAAAGCACTGTATATAATTCCAGGAACAGGGACACATTATTCATCAATAATGTAATTTGGCTTTGGCGTACTTCCCCAGGCGAGATGCTTATTGAGCGTACCGCTATGCTCTACCTTAAACTTAATTTATAATAGTCTCAAACCTTGAAATATTCACACCATATGTATAATTAGTTGTTACAAAGACAAAACCAGTAGAAAGTAAGGACCCTGTCGGGCACGGCAAGTTATGTAGAAAAGAGGAGGAAGATATAAATTTATTCTTCAAAAATCTAAAATAAGTAGTAATAAGTTAGTGTTTATTAAATTATACACCCGGGAAATCCTAAAGTCGCGGAAAATATTAACGGAAATTGGAAAAACAAGCTTTGATTGCAATTAATGGACGACCTTGTTTCTTTGATGTATTTTTTGTACGAAAATATATAACCGTCCTTCATATTCAGTATTTTACTCAAATAAAAGCAATTAGAAAATAACGACTAACTAAAAGTCTTTTAAGATTTGATAGCCTTATAAATGCTTGAGACATTTCTTAAGTTTAAAAGATTACGATGGTATTCAATTATTTAATTACGATAGGGCCCTTCTCGCCTTTATAACTGGTGAAATAAAAGCCTCGTGGCTAACTATATCCATCCGAAAAAAAACAGGTTTTATATACTACTTACTGTAATTTCTCAATAAAAAAATACATGATCTAAATGAATCTAAACTACCACGTAATTTCACTTTGTGGAATGTACTAAATAAATTATATATATTTTCTTGAATATTTGTCAAACTGCAATTGAGTATATAAGAGGAAGTCTGAGAGTGGCGCCAGTGTCAGAGAAATTAAGAAGAAATCGATTAGGATTTTTTGTAATAGTGCTAATACTTTATTCATGCATTAAACAACGTCATCAACAGCCCGTTCACGTCCACTACTGAACATGGGCCTCCTCTTAAAAGACCTTGGCAAGCCAGGACCGTTGAGGGATATTGCCATAATCACCACGCTTGGCAGACGGATTGGTGATTGCAGTAAGATGTTAACCTTGGGCTCATAGACGCTGCTGCCCATCCATCAGCCATATGTCCCTTAGTCGCCTTTTACGACACCCATGGGAGGACATGGGGTTGTCTATTCTAAGCCGGACACCACACGGCACAAATTAAACAACGTACATATTCATAAACAACACTTAGTAATTAGTATTTACTTGGTTGGAAGTTATAAATCAGTGACACGTGCTTAATTATAATAATATTATAAACGTGAAAGTTTGTGAGTATGGATGGATGGATGGATGGATGGATGTTTTTACTCTTTCACGCAAAAACTACTACTTAAATGGATTTGGCTAAAACTTTGCACGAGGATAGTTAATAAGCTCGATAAACATATAGGCTACAAAAAATCACGCTCCGACCCACTAGAGCAGAGTAACGTTGGTAAAACCGCGTGGCGCAGCTAGTTAAATATAAAAAATTTAGTTAACCATTCGCATAATAATATTTGGAAAAGTTATTTTTTTGAATAAAGAACGACAATCGAACGATTTCGGTCATTCTATTCTATACGTCCAACGATAATGGACATCCTTTGTTAGTGAATTTCGCAATATTCGGCCCGTTCGTGTCAGCAGGCCGGGTAACACGTATTGTGAGCTCGGGGCGAATAGAATGCCTCGAACAGATGTATAGATTAAAATACAGATAGATTACGTTTTTTTTCTGCTTTTCATGTAAGACTCCAATTAAACTTATATATTCTTAACTAGTTTAGTGTAGTCAGGATACCTCCAGTGGATAGTAGCGTGATGTTTTAGTCTTTATGTTAAGGCCAGGTTAAAAACGGTTCCAGTGCAAAATAACAGCAATATCTGTCTGGAATATTTTTAGTAAAGAGTAACCAATATCCATACACCCATCTATACTAACTTTCGCTTTTATTATATATGTTAGGAGTGGGATTTAAATGTGTTATTATAATTTTATTTTCGTGAAATGGTACATAGCTGTCACCAAATACTATTATATGATCAAAACAATATTAAATAGGAACAATAGTAACGCCAAGTCGCCAACAACTCCACACAATCCATTCTGAGCAAATAATCTGTGTGCACACACCACCAGCCACGTGACTGTCTGAGTCACATTCATTCAACGATAAACCGAGTCAGCTGTCTTCGTACGCACTCGTTTCTATATAGTCTGTTATCGCAACATCGCCTTGGCGGGAAAGATGCGTAATTGCAGCGATTGTAATTACGAGCCGTTAACGGTTAAAGATTAAAACTACACACGTATTCTGATATAGTTACTATATTTATACGTCTGTACCAATATTATTAAGAGGAAAAGTTTGTATTTTTGTATGTTTCTTTCGAATAAACTCAGAAACGTCTGAACAGATTTCAATAATCCCCATTAGCATTGTACATTATCCCTGAGTAACATAGGCTATAAAAGTCTACCCGTGCGAAGTCGGTACGGGCTGCTAGTATGATATATTTTCTAGTGTACGTAGAATTATCTTTTCCATACAAAGCATTCAGGAGTCGTTCAAACCCACTAAAACCCCTCGGATGCACAACACAATGCAAGTAATGGGCGCATCGGGAAGTAAATATAAGGCATTCGGTCATGTAGACCTTGTTCAAATATTGAAATGCAAGAAAGCGTTGAAGGACTACTTTCTGTGCTCTCGAAAATACGTGTAAACATGGAGCCCAACTGTTATATTATGTTTTATATGGCCCGTTTATCTGGGTATTAGCAACTACCACACTCAGTTCACTATTTCGTTTGTCAAACGTGGTGATTATAGCAAAAACGATTTTACATAAGCGGTATATTATTGGCCATAGAATTACAATCATGGGGTCCCCGGTTCGATACCCACCCATTGCACTATCGACGAGAACCTACTCGTAACACAAGCATTTTAGCTTAGCACGAGGGATTAACAAGAATACTAGTGGTGTGCAAAATCTAGTAATCTTAAAACAAAAATGTAAGGTCCAAGTAACTACATCAAAATTACCCTTTAACTAATACTAATAAAATATGACACACCAACGACTGGAAGGTAATAACAAAATCACTATTTCTCAATTTTAGTTGCAACAGATTGAAAGACTTGGCAAGGTTGTGGCCTTCGCCTTTAGCTAGGGAATATAATGATTGTGCTTGTTTCTTCTACCTGCTAAGAATTTTGGACCACTTTATATTTCATAGCTTTTTTTATCCGAAACCCAGGTAAATAACGCCTAGGTTGGTTAAGATGCGTTAAATTAAAACGTAGAATTGTTATATTATAATATCTAGAGCTCAGAAGCATAAGGTCGGATGTGCCATTATACGTCAGAAACTTTCGTCGTATGTGCCGTTATCGTAAACTGGCACTTAGGACCAAATGCTTCTGAAGTATGAAGTTCATCCGTCCTTATGCTTCTGAGGTCTAGATATGTATTTCTATTTGTAACTAAGAGCCAATAATATAGAGCAGAGTAACAATCCAAGCGTAAAGTATAGTTGTCTAGCCGACAATGAAAGTTCTAGTTCTTTTAAAATATATACAAACAATTAATATTCCGACCTCATTTATTAACGATTGCCTATCTTAATCAATGTAAGTAGAAACTACTTTGTTAATTATAGAAACGTAATATGCAAATACACTAGTAAACTACCAAGCGTGTTTCCTATCTATAACATATTTAAGCATACAGATAGCCATGTACTTGTACTAATTGTAATTGAACAGTTATAATATAATATAGATTTACTCAAATGGATACAGACTTAAAACGAGCAACTATCTTTACCTATTGTAGATATTTTCCTCCACTTATGCTGTGCGACCTAGATTCTTGATAAATTACATGATTCTCTGTCAATGAGGTGGGGTGATCAGGGTTCTTATTTATGGTGTAACAAGCACACAATCAGACATAAGGGTCCATTTTATTATTTTGACGAAACCCATAACAAAAACTTGTTAAAATATTTTCTGACATTACAGACCCCAACTTTACAAGTCTAAGACAAGTTGCAATCATTCTTGTAGACTATTCAACAATGAAAAAAAATTCTAAACTTCGTTAAGTTTTAACATAATATTTCCAACAATAATCCAATGAAAACCCAACAAAAAACTCTGCCACGTGGAAAGCAAAACAATGTACAGAACAACAAGTATTTATAATCGCCAACCATAAATAGGACAGTGAAAATAACTTTCTCAGCATCAAAGTGAACATTAGTGTCAACGGCAGAACCTTAACATCATCGCAATAAAGACCATTTTAAATGAGCATCTTAGGAACAAAACGCTTGGCAATAGTAACCTAATCTTTAATACTAAGGCAATAAGGCTTTAATTAGCATTTAGATTTCTAGTTGCACTGTAAACGTTATGAATCCTTTCTTTAATTGAGGATTTAGCTGGGTTAAGTCCTGGACGGATTATTGTGGTGTGTAGGGAAATTTATTATTTAATACCTACAAGTATTTCCTTTACGACATAACTTATAAATTTAAGGGAAAATGTCACATTATTTTGTGTTAACGTCGTTTTATTACTCCTGGGGTCGCCTTTGGTGAAATACGGCCATTACAGCATTATCGACTGTATAAGAAGGCGTGCTATGTTTTACAACGGTCAGATAATTAAAAATTTCATTTTATAAATAAAATTGAATAATTTTGATTTAATTTAGAGTTCCATCTCATGTGCACGAAAGGGAAGATGTCGTTCTCAGTATTAATAATAAGTACATAACGAAAACATTGAATGTTTAGTATGATTGTATATTTCTTGACATTAAGAAGCATTTGTGTCAAGTAGTCTTTGGTCGTGCACACAGTACGTCAGAATAATTTTGATTGTATGGGTAGGACACATAGTTCGAAGAACTTTCGGCCGATGGAGCAGAAAGGTGCTCGAGTGGAGACCACGAACTGGGAAGCGCAGCGTGGGACGACCGCCTGCACGATGGACCGACGACCTCATAAAGGTCGCAGAGCAGAGTAGCCAACCCTACAGTTTTAACTGTAGATCTACAGTTTTTTGGAAATGCTCTCAGTTTTTAGTTTAGACCTCGAAATCTACAGTTTTCTATTGAAGACGATGGCGTCATGTATTTTATTTTCTAATGTGTTGGATTAGCATAGCAATTAGGTACTAGTTTTTACGTAATATCATATCATAGATACTAGCTTCCCGCGCGCGGTTTTACCCACGTTACATGGAAACTTCGTAATAAAATATAGCCTTTTACCTTCCTCGATAACTGGTTTTGTCTTTCTTTCTCTATCTTCTTTTTGAATGTGTACATAAATAAATTAATAAAAATATAGATTAACTATTTTCTTAATTATTATTTGATATTAACAGTTTTCTACAGTTTTTTTCAAGCATATCTACAGTTTTATACTAAGATAGGGTTGGCAGCACTGTCGCAGAGAGTCAGTGGATGCTGGCCGCTAGCAATCGTTCCCGCTGGAAATCGATGGTCAAGGCCTAGGTTCAGCAGCGGACGACAACAGGCTGATGATGATGATGTGCCTTTATCACAAAATGATTAATTTGATCTAATGCTTCTGAAGTACAAACTAGAAAAGTACTGCTTATTTTATAAATGCATTATACAGGAGTACCATGGCATATAGGCTAGGTTTAATAGAACTCCTAGGATTTTCCTAGGTAGGTACTCGTTCTAATTTCAAACGGCGAAAATATATTTGGCTTAAGATCCGTTATAACCACGCTTAAATGCAATAACTTAAGATTTATCTTAACACAAACAGGGTTTCGTTCAGTCACCGTGAATTCTTGGCACTCGGCAGTAATACATTTAGTTTTGGATTTCGCTGTAGTATTGTGAATACACACGTTGCTAGGCAATTGGCACGGAAGTCTTATATATGAAATTATGTAATGGTATTTTAATAGCGTTTATTTCTGCATTGCTAAGGGTCAAAGTCCACGATGAGATCGCGATATAGTGTAGGGTTTCGGGATATGTATCGCTTTCTAAACGAACTTCAGGTCAATAATACTTTACCAACTATAATATTACAATTTAAGGACGTGTAATATCTATTTCAGAACCGTAGAGTTCTCGCTCACGATTTTTCCAGCTTATTAACGTGACGCGAAGTATGTGTAAACAATCAAATCTTACGAAAGATAAATAAGAATATTTGAGATAGATTTACTCCAACAGTAAAAAGTCAGTGATAGATTATTGACAACATGTTGGGAATATAATAAGCAAAAAATTGTGCTATATAGCTGACAAATGATAATAAAAAAAAAAAAACAATGTGATTAACATATGCATGCACAACCCAAATTTCTAGCACAAGAAACCTGCAACTTTGCATAATGCTCTTATAGTGAAGATGAACACTAAAGAAAGGATTTTTTTGAAAAACGACCTTTTACGGCTCTTTTAGGTTATCATCTTAAAGGTTTTTATCTGGATTTGGATTTAAGGATTTAATTTGGAGTTTCATACATTCGCCAATTTTAATCCCTGTAATATAGTGTGATATTTTTAAATAATTTTAAACTTTTCGATACTTAAGTCTCGTTAGTATGCCGCTGTTTATAAAACATTTTTCTTGCGTCAATTTATAGCTTATAGGCCCAGTTTGGTTAGTTTTATCTAACGGAATGATAAATATATGGAGTTTACAACATCAAGGGAAGGTCATATTAGCTGTTTATGAAATGAGTGCGTAAAGTCATGAAATATTTATATAAATGAATATGACATAAAATAAGGTTAAAAGTGAGTTACAATTTACATAATTCATCAATTAATGTTAATCTAACAGGGCGGCACCATTGACTTTGTAAGCATGTTGTTACAAATTAAGACATGATTTTTCAAAGGCCATTATAGGAGTCAAATTTTAATTTGCCAGATTTTGTATGAAAATTGTGTCTAAATTTAAATTTATTCATGTGATACACGTAACTGATGATTGAAAAATTTGATCTTAAAATTGTCTTTACTTTGATTTTTTGTCAATATACGACCATGTGGAGAGTAATTCACAACACAGGACAAACTAAGAAAGCGGGCGAGCACCTGCTTTGACTTCGAAAGCCCGCCAAGCCATTATTGCGCATTGTTGTCAGGAAATACAACACGACATTTGTATTACACCGAGAGGTTTTAATGTCCTAAATAATACTGGTAGTTGAATAAGGTCGTAAATCTTTGAATCATATACCAGCACAATAGTTAATGGACTCAAAGTAAGTTTAGACAGAAAATATAATACAGAGCTAACCTAGTTTAGAGGCAGGGTTGTTGGGTTTACAAATGTTAAACAATTTCTTTATTTTCTTCCAACTATGTACCTACTAACTAAAATCAACAAACTTTAATCAATAAAGTTTTTATCATTACATAGTATTTATAAAACAAAGTCGCCTCCCGCGAACTGCTAACATTTCTAAAACTACGCAACGGAATTTGATTCGGTTTTTGTAATAGATTCAAGACGAAGGTATATAAGTATATTCATAATACAAACATTTCCACTATTGCAGTAAAGCATGTTAAAAAATAAGCATTAATGTCATGTCATAGCGTAATTATATTATTTAAAATTTGACACATCACGTATCATGATAAGATAAGCTATCTGTTGTACGATTATCAAACGTTGTGCTACATTTAAGTATAATGTAGGTAGGGTTGGTTTCCAGAAGGATTTGGAAAACTTCTATTATAGATATCATCACATCTAGACATCGATAAGATATTAATTGATGTTTAGTGACGTTTCACGTTTTAAGCGCTATGATCTAATAAATTAACTGTCAGTTATTTCAATATTATTTTGTTTAAAGTATTTGGCTCGCTTTAAATCTCGGAGGTCGTGGTTTCGATTCCCACACCGGACAAGAAATCTTTGTGTAAATTCTTGCCGGGTCTGGATGGTTGAGGGACTACCCTCCGTGCCTCGGAAATCACGTTAAGCCCGGTGTCCCGTTCTTATAAAATCATCTATTACAATCGATACCGGGGAACGGGCAGCAGCGTTTCCTTGTGTGTTACAACATAATACTGCGGTCACCAACCCGCCTGCCAAGCGTGGTGCCTACGGCAAAAACCCTCCCATGGGAGGAGGCCCATGTTCTGTAGTGGACGTTGTACGGGCTGATGATGAGTCAATAAGTTCTTGATGGTGTAAGTGGAGTCTACCTACCTACAAGTGTTTGCTACACTTAAGCAAGTAAGTACTACATGGCACTGTACAGTAAAGTAGTAGTTCAATTGCTTGCTGTTAATAAATCAAATTAATAATTTCTAGACCAATTAGTGTAGAATTTATGCAATATCTCTTATTATTGTAACAAATATACGGAGTGAATTTCACATAATGAAATGTAAAATATCATCAGACACGTTTAATATCAGTATACAAGAAAAGTCATACAGCTAAATAATGACGTTTGTAAATATTGTTATAAATAATACATACAATATTAACACGTACCAAAACTGTTATTTAAAAGGCTAATTCCAGCTACAATGCATAACATATTCATAATGCTCAGGTATTATGGGTGTTAAGCCCTATGGACTTAAAACAGGCCACAGTGACGTCATTATGACGTCAGTAGACTATTGATACAGTCGTCCCTAAATATTAAATTGGCTGTTCTAAATATAAAATCGATTTATTTCTACCAAATGCTGAACGCATAATTTGATTTCACGAGGAATTGTGAGTCAATCACAAAAAGGTGCACAGATTCTCATTCACCTTAATTTCATTACCTAAAGTTCAAATATGTATGACGGCTGTGCGACTATTTATTAAAAATCTTTTTGCTCGATAATCTACAAAGGCAGACTTAATGCCATAAAGCATTCTCTACTAGTCAACCTAGAAAAAGTAAAGTGGTAGGTGCACAATGTGAGGACAAGAATGTACAAATATGTTCACTTACAACTTGTTTCTATTTGCGTATGTTTTTAATTAATTATTCAATTGATTACCTCAGGTCATAGAGGTGAAGTTAAATGAAACGTAGAAGAATAAATTGCTCTTATTATAAGTAATACAATAAGTTAATATATAAGTAAGTACATATATATTATTATTAATTCTTGTGCTATAGATAAGAAGTAGATACTAGTATATTCATTGTATATCTATACTAATATTATAAAGAGATTAGATTGTTTGTTTGTATTGAATAGGCTCCGAAACTACAGGACCGATTTGAAAAATTCTTTTACCGTTGGAATCACACTATCCCCGGATGACATAGGCTATTTTTAATTATGAAGTTCACACGGGAACGGGAGTTACGCGGGTGAAACCTCGCGCGGTAAGCTATTTAAATAATATAATTAAACCTAAAAATGTATCCACATCGTCTTAAAATAATATCTGTAATTAAAATACTATTTTTATTTCTCATAGCTCAACGTATTCGCGCTGTTGACGCGCAGTGTTATAATAATGTTGAGCCAGCGAAGGACATAAATTCGCAGTTCTCCAGCTTAAATAAAAGGTTTAAAAACAACAAACTAATCAACCTGCGCAAGATGGTACAACTTGTGGGACTTGGACGTCAGCTTAGGTCAGTCGGGGCGTGAGTTTTGTGCTACTGTCGTTCTTCTTTACGCGGGCCTCGAATCGAGGATAAAACGGTCGGAAAGTTTGCAAAGAACCTTCGCAAACTAGAGTTAGGGTAACATTAGAGATAGGCTATGGTGGAGTGTCGCTACACCTCACGGTTTACAATTTTTTTTTTCAGTTGAATACTCTTTTTATAGATAATAATCATGACCTACCTAAAAAGCATCTTTAATGAACACATACAATGTGACGTCTGTTTAAAATCGATTTATTGATTCTCAGGTAATTACTATTGAATAACGAATGGGACTGTTCTAAAGATAGGCCTATTGATTTTATTTACCTTGTCGCTTGATAGAAATATATAGAGATATCCGTATATTTGCAACAATATAATGTATAATGTAAAATATCATGTAGGTATATAAAATAAAATATTGTGTTCTTGCAAATTTTCAGGTATTATAACGTGTACACAATTTTCATGATAGACAGACAGATACCGAGATGGATACCATCAATGATGTTCTTTAAAAAGAGGTAGATACGTCATGCTCGTGTTTTGAAAAGGCAAAATTGATCCCTAAAGAGTAAAAAGGACAGCGTGAAAATTAGCTTGTGCAAAAACAAGACAGACATACGTGTTCAAGTTTGCCAATTGGCCTAGTTTTGTGGTGCCATTTTTCAAGCCCGGGTGTAATCGTAAATAGATTTATTAGTAATTTTGCATGATTGCCGTATCTACCTCTTTTTTACTATTATCATTGGATACCATATTGCATGGGGAACAAACAACGTGATGTATCGGTGGTAGGACAACGTATTTATTTTTTCAACAAAAACGTTGTCCTCAAAAAAATGCAATGATGCATTGTACGTAGTAAAATCACTTCTAGTGTGTATCAAACACAGGTTAGAATAATTTTAATTTCTTATAGGTATATTAGTTTTAATGTGATTAAATAAGTACATACACAGATCGATGTACTACCAAAAATAAATAATTTCGCTAAGTATAAGCAATGACTAAAAAATCAAGCTGTATGAATAAGAACGGCAAAACTAAAGAGATGATATATGCTTCAATGGAAATAAAAAAAAGAATCAAAACAAGACTAAGGAAAATATCTATAAGATTAAGATAACTTATCCATAGCATGAAATGGTTACGCCATTTGAAGAGCCATATGTTATACGCAAGCTACCAATAATATAAACCATATGTACGATATTTCTGGGAACTCAGTATCATAAAATCCCAGGCAAAACTCATACAAAGAGAGGCCTTCAAAATATTTGCCCAAGTGCGGCGCCGAACAAGAATCAGGTCACAATTTAGGTCATACATCATTGAATTTATTGATCAATTGCGTTCAGATTGCTGGTATAACGTTTACAACTTTATCATAAAGGATACGTTATGACGTCGATTATTCATATTGTTTTATGTACTACTAGCGGCCCGCCCCGGCTTCGCACGGGTGGACTTTTATACCCTACCCCTGCCCTACCCTACTCCTACCCTACCCCTACCCTACCCTACCCTACCCCTACCCTACCCCTACCCTACCCTACCCCTACCATACCCCTACCCTACCCTACCCTACCCTACTCTACCCCTACCCTACCCCTACCCTACCCTACCCTACCCTACCCTACTCTACCCTACCCTACCCTACCCTACCCTACTCTACCCTACCCTACCCCTACCCAAAAGTATCCTATGTCAGTCTCCCAGTTCTTAGCTACCTCCCTACCAATTTTCAGCCAAATCGGTTCAGCCGTTCTTGAGTTATAAATAGTGTAACTAACACGACTTTCTTTTGTTTTTAAAATGTATTCTGCTATTCGGGACGGAAACAAATCCAACAAATCAAAAACCATGGCAATCGGTCCAGCCGTTCTCGAGTTATAAGTGTTGTAACAAACACGACTTTCTTTTATATATATAGATTTGTACATTAAACAAATAAAAAGTTAAAATAAACATTTAGATTTTTTACAAAATGCATATATGAATATAGTAACAGGTTACTTAATAACAAAAACGCAACAAAAATAATTGTCTGTATGTTTGTTCCGGCAAATTTCAAAACCCAATCAATAGTTTTAGCTATTTAGTTACCATAAATAGTGCTTATGCAGTTGTTACAAATGTTAGTGTTGTAGTGCTTTTTTCCGCTTAGTTGTAGAAAGTCTCGCATTCATTAAAACATATTGTTCATCAAAATCTTAAATGTAACGCAGACTCTACGTCTTTAGTAGAATTCCCCACTGAACATTACACAAACGCAATCCGAAAAGAATGTAAAGAACTTATTAAATTAGATTACTTTTCCATAGTAGCTTATTGACCAAATAACAAGAAAAAATATAATAAAAGACAAAACCGGGTCTAAAAACCATAACATAATATTTTACCGCCCGTAATCAAAAATTTTGCGCATTGAATTTAAAGGCCCCTGTTTGCTTGAGCAATTTGTACCCATGAATTTAATACGAAAAGGGCGGAGGACAATTAAGGAGCTAATGGTACCTACTAAGTATAAGTCAAATTTGTACAAGATAATTAACAACAAATGGCGCTGATTATACAAAAGGTTCGCATAATAGAACGGACCTCGGCCATAATATAATTATAATTAATGATTCTGGGAACTACGGCTATGTAAAACAAAATTGCTTCCAATAACACTTGGCGAAGATAAATATTATATTTACATTAAGATTATAAATTTTTGGGGTGAACCAATTATTCGCAACCCAGAATTGATAATTTGGTCATCTGACGATATTGCTCTTTCAAAAAATAATAAATTGTGTAATAAATCACATCACACTCCTATTAATCAATCACACGCCTACCAAGCGCTTGGGTTGTATTTCAAATTGATGTGATTTGTATGAAAAAGTTTTTTTTTTCAATAGGAATTATCTTTTTTTTTTCACGCACGTATTATGTAGCTAGTGTAGTTTGCTACTTCACTGTGCGTAAAGGCACAGATTAATAAATAGTGGTAAAGGCTACCGGGGCTTAAAATTGATATTTAATGCAATCACAAAAAAAACTAAACTATCTGGCACAAATAGGTATGAGATCGCTAGTACCCATACCGCAAGTTAAATCCTACTTTGGGTATCAGAGGTCAGTAAAATATATAACTTTGAACATTTCAAGATTGTTGTAACTCATGCGTTATTCCTTTGTATGTATCTTTTTGAGACAATACAATATTATTATTTAAAAAACAAAAACAATAAAAACTTTTATAATATTAGTCATAGATGAAATCTATACTTCTAGTATAGATTTAACCGACCGACACACTGATTTTGAAAACCAAAGCCCAAGCCTAAGATCCCAATCTTAGCTGCCAAAATTGAGTTCTCACAGCGAACATTACTGAAATTAAGTCAGGTACTAAAAATTCACAGACAAATAGTAATTGGCACCAACAACTTTCTTATTTAAACAAGTATCGCAATTAACATGCTAAACAACTTGAAGTTTGCATTCATCCATTAAAGGAACATTGTCCTTTGTAGCAGAAAAGTCAGTTAGAATCAAGAATCTAGAAAGCGTGTAATGGGTGAAAGGTAGGAGAGGTTGTAGCAATAAAGTTTTCGTTTATTTTCATAGGTATTTAAATAAGCACAGATTTATTTCTTAATTTTGTAACCCGCACGGTTTCTGCAAGAACAAATTCTCAAGAACTGTAGTGATAATCATCAGCCTGTATTACGTTCACTGCTGAACATAGGCCTTACCCGCTGGTGTCGCGTTAGTAACGCTTGACCAGCTGGTGGGCACTTGGCAGTTGCAGAATAAAATTAAATTACACGGGTAAACGCTGAAGCCCGTTACCTGGTATACTGTTACCGAGTTTTACCAATGGTATAGCGTGCTTTCCGAGGCACGCGCACAAATGAGTAATCCCTCATGTAACCAGACCCAAAACAGTTTTTTTTCCGACAAAACTCGGCCGTGAATACTTGGAGTAAAACCGCTTCAAAACATGTAATATATTTTAGACAATCCAAGCGTACCGGAGGCAAAATAGACTCAGGAAGTTGACTATGTTTTATACTTTGTTCGTGAGTTATGTTTTTGTACAGTCCCCTCGACAGGGATTTATTTCCCTAGTGCGGAGTAGTTTTTAAAAATAACAATACAAAATTTACTATGCAGAGATGGCTTACACAATTAAAATATTATTTTGCCACGCGGTTGTACCTGCTGGGTCAGAACGTGATGTTTTGTCTTCTATATGTTAATTCAATTTATAAACTATCCCCGTGCAATCTTTCAACTAAATCCGTTCAGTACCTTTTGCGTAAAAGAGTAACAAACAAACATACATGCACGCTTACAAACTTTCGCGTTTATAATAATAGTAAGGATTAACATTTCATGTCAATGTTAATAATATAATTGAGTTGAAACTAATTAGATCAAATTACTGCCCACATCAGTCAATAATGAATAATGAATGAACACAAATGATTCTATCGTTGAAAATTAAAGTTTCAAATTATTGCTGAGTTAAAGCGCAAACCGAAATAGATTTTCCTGTATACAGCCTAGTTTAATATCCCTAAGGAAAACCGCAGTTTTAATTTATTTAATATTATATGTACGTACGATGTTTGAAAAACAAGTTATGTAATAAAAATATATTATACGGAAGTTGCGGTTCGCCAAACCCCACAGGGGGCGCCCTCGTGCGCAGGTTGCTTAGTTTGTAGTTTTATAGACCATTTAATAGGGCTGGAACATTGCTCGCCTTTATGCCCGACAAAGAAGCAAAAGTCTCGTGGCTGACAACATAAAAGTTTGTCCCAAAAAAATAGCTCTGCCATAGCGATGGTCAAAGCTAGTCTATACTATAATATTATCTATCTACATATATCTGACTGATCGATCAACGTACAGCTGTAACCGCTGGGTAAACCATGAAATTCCTTAAAACACGTAGGTGTGCACTAAGGAAGGATGATTGAAAATTCAACACCTTAAACAGTGAAAAGGGGTGGTGACGTTTGTGTGTAGAAATCGAAATCTACGCGGATGAAGTCGTAGGCAACGGCTAGTAATATTATAAATACTGAACCGTCTTTGAAGATTACCAATAGAAAGCCACATCATTTAAGGGAGCCAACGGCTTTTTTAATTTCTTTAAGCGGAAGAAACCTCGCAGGGCAGCTAGTGTTTAATAATTTTGGGAGATTTTTGTTTCGAAGAATTAAGTATTAAAGAAAATACAGAAACAAAAGGTATATACTTTTATTAAAACGCAACTAATCAAGGTATTTCTCAGAAACAATCACATTCCATAAAACAGTACTTACATCGAAACACAAAATTACCGGAAATTGCCAAGTACTCTAATACGTTTAGATCGACATCAAAAGCAAGTACGTACTTAATCTCAGATTATTTGAACTGCTTAACATCAAACCAAATTACAAAGTTCATAAGTACACCCATCTAACGGTCCCATAAGACCATATTGCTATGGCATCGCTTATAAAGCTTCAGAGATCCTTATAGTGCTATCAACTGGGCACAGTCTTTCGTAGTAATTCCCTAAACGGTTATACCTATCGGCCTTTTACAGCAAAGACCTCTTGTGACGTAATAATATATTTATTAGGTTTAATGAATACACCTTTTGGTAATAGAGAGATGAAAGGATTCGTTGGATAATTTCGAAGCTATTCAGCATTTTTAGTTTTATTGATATACCAGATGTGGCCCGCCACTTCGCCCACGATGATATTTACTTTTCTTATGTGATGCTTCTGCGATATAGAGAGTTCAACTTCTATGTTCAACTTTCTATGATGAGCGGATTAGACTGTGCGTTAATCCATCTTTCAATAACGCATTTTATTAATATAGATTTAAACTGCGATCATCTGAAATAGGATTACGTTCATGTATTTTTTAGTCCAATGGATGACAAATCGATTTCCTTTGTCAATGAATATAACCACATTTATTTATTTGGATTGGGTAACCGCAAACGTGTGCATATAGTAGTTAAATTATGAAGAAGCAAACTAACCAGATATCTTTGTAGTTTTTAATATATATTTTTAAAACAACTTACTATACAGGGTGTCCCAAAAGATTACGTAGCTGGGAAGGGGGGTGATAGGGATGGTCACAAGGGTCACCAGAAAAATATAAAAAATTCCCTCTGGGTGTTTAAAAAAATAAATGGCATTTTTTAAAAGACAATAATTTTACACCTTTTGCTAACTGTACCTACAAATATGGCTGTATTTAAAAAAAATGCTGTTATGTAATCTTCAATAACAACAAGGTCATCAACATCAACATCAAAAATAGCAAGGTGTAAAATTTTAAGTTTTTAAAAAAATGCCATTTTTTTTTTAAATACCCTGAGCGGATTTTTTTTTAATTTTTCTAGTGACCATTGTGTCCACCCCTGTCACCCCCTTTCCCAGCTACTTAACCTTTTGGGACACCCTGTATAATATTCAATCGACACGGCACCCTCTCAATATGCTATTCCGTGTGTCGTATGTAATCGCAAATGCGTGTGATCGATCGCGCCAGGCTTTTGTATAATGCATTGTACCTCTTAACTACTGCAACGTATTGTATTGTGTTGTACCCCAACCTAAGGTCTGTCGTATCAGCTGTGCATGGAATCAGCTGCCACTTACCGAAATACATCTTACAAGCTTCCCGCGCGTGGTTTCGTACTATGTTCGGTCATTCGCGTAGTTCCCGTTCCCACAGGAACTTCGTCATTAAATTAAAGTCCATGTTCCTGTATAACGTAGCTTTGTAATATAGTGAAAGAATCAGAAGTTTTGGAACCTATTCAAAAATTCTATCTTTCCTTTCCTTTTATATTAATGGGTATTGTCGGCGAAATTAGGTGGTCATCATCAGCCTGTTGTAGTCCACTGCTGAACATAGGCCTCCTCCATCGATTTCCAGCGGGAGCGATCGCTAGCGGCCTGCTTCCACCGACTCCCCGCGACCTTTATGAGGTCGTCGGTCCATCGTGCAGGCGGTCGTCCTACGCTGCGCTTGCCAGTTCGTGGTCTCAACTCGAGAACCCTTTTACTCCATCGGTCGTCAGTTCTTCGAGCTAGCTTGCTAATCCGTTGAATTAGGTGTTATATGTTAAATGGACAAGTCCAGCTATGTCCAGGAAATAAAACCCTGCATCGCAGGGGCTTCGTAAACTCACGGAAACAAAACACTTGGTGTGTTATGTTTCCATTCACACAAATTAATAAATTCGATTCGAAGGAATCAAACTCAGAATACCATGTCCGTAGCAACTACCGTTATCAGTGCAGTAAATGTTCAATCAATTGTAATAAAAATATAATGCGAGTGAAACCGTAAGTCTAAAATAGGTCTTCCAACTTACTTCTAGATTTTTCGATACAAAAGTAAAAGCACCCCCAAGGGACTCAATGTTACTGTGAATAGAATATCTTAACGAACGACCGAGTGCCTCTACAAAGGATACATTTTCAATTACTTTTTCAGCGCACAAAGATGTTATTTCCATAATGAGTTGACATAGAATATAGTTGCATACTAAAACTTGAGCATATTGCGACGGTAACAAAGCGAGTAACTTTTGCACAAAATTACGAGTATGTTGCATAGTATGCAAATTTTGAAGCTATTATTAACATTATATTAAGTTATTACCATCACAACTATTACTATGGACTACGAATTGTTGCTCTGAGCCTGGAATGTTATTTTATGTCCGGGAATTACGTATTTGTAAAGCGCCAGCGCGACACGGGGATTTATTTAAAATAGCTTTAATTTAATACATACATTGAGCAAATGCCGCGATTATTTATTAAAATACATAGTTTATTATGTTTACTTTTTCTGTGTTAACGCGTGCTACTTTTAATATGTACTATTAAAGAAGTCGCTCGCATTTCATGCCGTCAGCGACCGCCTGAGCTGAGGTCCAAGTCCCACAAGGATCCCTCTTGCCCAATTTTTTTAGCTTGTAGTTTATAAACTATTTAATAAGGCTGAAGCTCTGCTTACCATTATGCACGGTGAAGTAGTAAAAGCCTCATCAAGTCCATCCGAAAAATAAAAATAAATATTACTATTCGTGTTTGTGTCGAGCAAATTAAATCTAAGTGATAAGATTCGTAAATCGATCGTTCGTATAATAATACCAATGCATTTCACAGTATATGTCTTAGTATTATACAAGCGAACGGGTGCCAACAGCTAAGCCAAAGCATATTTTACATATGTTATTGAATGTGTAGGAAATATTATTTCTCGAAGGTTATCCTAGTATTCTGCACGGAGAGTGCAGAACATTAAACAGAGGAATAATTTTACTCATATTTTAAATGCCAAAGTTACATTTGCATAATATTTAGTAAAAAAAAATATGACCTCGATTAACGCAAAGTATATAAGACATAACGCTTTATTATATATAAAAAGTAATTATTCGGTCCAAACATAAATCGTGGTTTCAAATTTTGCGCCGGACCAAAACTTTCATTATTATCAGTCCGTACAACGTCCACAGCTCCTCCCGAGGGTTTTGCCATAAACTAAAACTTGGTGTAAAATCAAATATTTGTTTCAGAGTCTGCTTGGTTGAGACCCTTCGTGCCTCAAAAAGCTAACTAAACTGTGGTTCCGTTTATGATAACTTTCTTATCTGTACTAATAATTATTATAAACAGAAAAAGTTTTTACGAATCTCAAAAACGACTGAACGGATTTCCATAATTCTTTCACCATTAGAATTCTACATTATCCCAGTAACATAGGTTATAAAAGTCCACCCGTGCAAATCCGGGGCGGGCCGCTCGTCTATGGTAATCTTATACTACTACAACATAGAGCAGAGCGTCGGACTTGTGATCTTGAGGTCGCCGGTTGGAACCCCACCCATTGCATTACCGTCAGTCTTGCCGTGTACGTGAGTCAGGCGGCCAGTGGTCACGCATACATGCGCCGCATGTTTGTAGTAGTGCAACCGATTCGCACGGTTCCATGGAGCTGGGTCTCCGTACTATTCCCTACTCCGTTCAGCAGTGAACGTTATACGTTCTGATGACGATATCATAGTAAAATCAATGCATCAATTCAACGTGGAAAACGTCTCGAGTCGGCAGTTATATTATATCTAGAGCTCAGAAGCATAAGGTAGTATGACCATTATGCGTCAGAATCAAATTGTTATATACGACGTTATCGTAAACTGGCACTTACGACCAAATGCTTCTGAAGTAAATTGTACATCCATCCTTATGCTTCTGAGGTCTAGATATATACAATTGAAAACTCAATAACGTCTAGAACTAAAACCCTCACTAAGAATTTAATTCTTATATTGTTTTTACTTGGACGCTTTTTCTAAAAGAATTGAATAGAAAGAGTGTTTCAAACTAGTCTTAACTTAGTTCAGTCTGTTTCTCTTTCAAATAGAGCAAAGGATATTCGACAAGAAAGAAAACTCATAGAAAATATTCCTTTTATTCCCCGGTAAACTTTACTAATAGATGCATTCATCCAACTTTAATAATTATTTGTAATTGTTAAGAATCTCTGTCGTGTTCCGTCTTGCTTATATTCCCAAATAAATAGGTCCGAGTTTTGTTCTTAAACTACGAGTGTAAAACAAACTAAGTACTCATTTATACACACTTTGATTTACTAAAAGTTAACTAGCGTTGAGTTATCGCATTTAACGATTATAAAAAGGGCCAGCGCATTGAGTCATACTAATTTCAAGGTTATATCACATACCACATAATGGTAAATAACAGTAGTGTATAGTTATTACTATCATTAAAACAGAATCTCGGAATCTCGAAACTCAAGCAAGCGTTGCTCGCAGCACAGGTTGCCTGAGTACCTGAGTGGGGTATGCCTTTTCGGACGGACATATCATTAACCACACGGTATATGCTACTTCACCGGTATATACAGGTGAGCTCCAAGGCTCCAGCTTTATTACTAGTCAGCACGTTTATATTTAAATATGCGAGATGCACTTCGCTTTAACTATTAGAACTAAAATGTATCATTACAAAACGAAATACTTATATTACAACATTTATTGTATACTCATGCCCACAAAATTCAACGTATCATTATCGGAAGTTTTCTTTTTATAATACAGTATCGCTCAGAAAATAAATTATTCAAGCCACTCACAAACTATTTATATTCCATGTTTGTTGACACAAATGGAGCTAGAATTCTCTTAGCTACAATCTATCAATCTCAGGCACTGTCATGGCGGCGATGACGTCACAAGGAAGGGCACATTTACTGACGCAGTTTTGCAATAGAATAGCATTGATCGAAGCATATTTAAGTTAGTTTTGTGAAGTGATACTATATATTATGTTCAAACAGTAATTCTTCGATCTACTCGAATTACGACTCCAATAAATATTTCATATATTATACAATAAATAATATTATAAAAAGGAAAGATTTAATTTTTTGAAGTACTGGACCCCGATTTCAAATTTTCTTTCGCCATTATAGTACATGAATCAGGCAATTAGGCCTCAGTATTGAGTCCACTGCTGAGCGGACCGACGTGCGGACGCGTTTTTGGGCTATTTCATTCACTATGTTAAAAGGTAACAGTGCATGCCTTTTTCATCTCAACTCAACTACGTATAAAGGGGATTAAACCATCCCAATGTGATAAACTTTAGTTCAGAAAACTTACGTTCAACTTATGCCAAATATAGCTTTATTCTTAACAAGAACTAAACTCCCGACATTTCTTTACCATCAAGTAAAATACCTATGCCAGGTCAAAAAAACATTAAACAAAGTTCAGCAACGTTGAACATATAACATGTATATTATTGTATTTATATACAGTACAGACGTGTTACGGAGGAGACTGCGGAAAATAATATAACGCATAGTTTTATTTCTCACAATGGAATATCCATATCAATTTGAAATAACAACGCAATCTTGTTATTATATATCCGCCATACATAATTATATAATAGTAATGTGGCTGAGTGACTGATAACCGTTAGATTAAGAAATCTGCAATTCGATAAAAATATTCTTTAAGGACCCAAGACAAGCTTTGTACTACACAAAATCGGAATTTACCTGGCAAAATTAAGTCTTCTGGTTTAAGAGGCCTTCGGAAAGCCCCGGTAGGTACTACGTGAAGAGGCACTTCGACAACAGCCTTATCGACAAAAAATGTTGTTACAAAAACGAATAGGAATGAAGCCATTTACCCGGTTTCACGAAGGTCCTCTAAAAAAAAGTGTAGCCCCAACCCCTGTACCATTGTTTAAGGCATCGAGCGATGAAACTCAAAACGGAAGTTGAACGTCCCGATAATTTATTACCCCTGTATCATGTAGCTAGGCTGCTATACGTGTTTTCATGTGATCTTAATAATTAAGAATAAACAATACTTTTTTTTATTTTTTCAGGCCATCGCCGAGGTTTGCTTTGCGACTCTCTCCATAGCGATGATATGCTCATTATACCATGAGACTCTGGGGCTACCCATGAAAACTTTCCGTACTTACATACGTTCATCATCATTTCAGCCTTAGGACTGCTGGACATAGGAATATCATAGATCTCTAGTTATTGCGGTTGGAAGCGGCCTGCATCCACCGTGATCCCGCGGCCTTAACCAGATCATCTAGTTGGTGGATGTCCTACGCTATACTTGCTTATACACGGTCTCCATTCGAGAACTTTTCGGCCCCAACGGCCATTTGTTCTCCGTGCTATATGGTCTGCCTATTGCCAATTGCCGCGTTCTTCTACGTTTCTCCTCATATCTGATTCGATCTCGTATAGAGACCCTGAGCATAGTCCTCTTCATAGCTTGTTGAGAGACCCTGAGTTAGTGATGGGTAACTCATCATTTTTATATGAGGTTGAGGGAGTACCTCATTTTGCGTCGCGAGGTCCTCATGAGGTACCCCTCATTTGAGGCGAGGAGTCGTATGTCGGCGTATCTTACGAGCCGAGCCGAGCCCGAGCCGAACTCAGCCGAATTCAGCCGATAGTCCGAGGCAGCGGGGCGGACGGTTGCGTCGACTCTTAAGTACTCACGATTCTGATTTTTACGTCTCCCTCACTCACATAATTTTCTTTCACTCATAAATTTTTGACGCGTGAATGAGTAGTGAGGTGGTTCAATGTAGAAATTCGAGTAACTCTTTCAATTTGCGATCACGAGTACCTCAAATGAGGCACCTCATGAGTGAGGGACACATCTCTACCCTGAGTCTGTTCATAAGAGCTATAGTGAAGCATACTTTCAGCATAACACAAAATAAGTTATGTACGCTCATATAACCTCTGAATACATTTACTCCGCGTCAGTCGGTGTTAAACGAGATTTTACTACGTATATTGTTTCTGTTAAGCGGTCCCTTCCGAGCCCTTTATACGATGCTTACGTCATTCTGGGTAGGCAATTTCATTTCACTATGGGCCGTATAGTTGAGCTGTATTGAATATCCATAATAGTTAAGCTGTATAGTATAATGTTGTGCTTTATCTTACAAAATTTATCCTTATGGTTTATTTATATGATTTACTCGCTTCCCGCAAACAAACAAACTTTTCAGCTTTATATTTATATGTAAGTATAGCTCGCGGCTTCGTTTGTAAGAAAAGGTGTCTATCTGATGGAAGCCATGTATCGGGTAGCGATATATACTATTCCTAATTATAATCTATCCCTCAGCCTAATTTAATTATTTCTGTAGTTTTGCTGTGATTGAGTAACACATCTTTTCATGTTGTTTTCTGGTGTACATGTAGCTTTGAGTGATTTTTAGCAGAGCATCTTTGTGGGACATGGACTACGGGCTCAGGACGTTCGCTACCGAGGTGATTGCGGAATGATGACTTTTAGTTTATTAGGCAGATACTTGTATAGATAGGTCCAACAAGCACGGATAAACAATACATAAACATGAATCTACCTATATTAAAATTATTTATTGGTTAATTAATTAAATAATTGGTTATTCGTTCATGTTGTACACAATATTGGTGATATTGCGTATAATCTCTGCTAAAGTAGATATTTTCATCCGGCATCGAGGGACACCGGGACATCGCTGAATACAAATCGATTTATTCATGTATTTTATTTGAGCGTTACATGTTGATTCGATTTGATTACGAAATGCATTAGGTGACGCCATTTTTTTTTGAAATACCTGCTCACATTTACTAGACAGATGCCAGATACAAATTGATGGATTGAGTTAAAATTATAAACAAGTTATTTTAACAGAACTGAGTAATATTTTTTTGTTGTGTGTAATATATATTCTATCATTCATTTATTGAAGAACTTTAATTCCTAATCTAGATATATAAAAATGAATCACCTAACAACCAAACCAAAAGGACAAGGGAGGGTTTACCAAAGGGACAAGGTTTGAATGATTTCCAAAATTATCATGAATTTTCCAAAATTTACTTTTAATGTTGGAAAATCCACGGGAAATGTAGATACGATAAGATAAGCATGAGCAACGAAGCCGGGCATGAACAGCTATGATAAAATAAAAGTAGGCTATGTCATTATCGCTACGGAAAGAAATCTTTGTGTAAAATCAAAGATTTCTTTCCGGTTCAGGATGGTTGAGGGACTACCCCCTTTGTGTAAAGTACGTAAAGCCGATGATCTCGTTTATCATTACATTATCTATGTACTGTAATCGTATACCGGGTATCAGTCAACAGCGTTTACCTGTGTAGGTATATGCTGTTACAACTATAGCAACACCAGCAGTGAACGTTATAGAGGCTGATGATGATCCACGGAAACGGGGAAACGCGGGCGATCCCGCAAAGTTATACAAGTAATCTATACAAATAAATATTTCTCATCAACATTCCCAGCCAACACCGGTGCAATGTCACTTCCCGTACACAAGCGAGTCGTGGTTGTGAATGCAATAAATAATATAAACAACATGATTTATATAAATGGAAGTGGCTCGAGGCTTCGTGCTCATCTAGTTATAGTTGCGGTTGATAAATAGTATTAAAAAAAATATATAATTAAGTAGGCACTTTATCATCCGGCTGTGCTTCTTTCGTGTCAATGTTTCAACTTTTTTGTTTTGCCATTCAAAGGCATTTCGACCAGTGGTTGGCCACACTGATGGCATTAGTAGTACCAACCGTAAAGTCCTCCATTGTGCAAGCACCCGGCTCTATATCTCTGTCAACGAGTAACGTCTGCAATAGCCACCTGACATGCTTGGCAGATAAGTAGGTATGTAACCGCAGTGTGACGCATAAGGATCGATCAGGTTCAAGAGTGTCTGCAGCAATAACTAGTCAGGAACATCGCCAGAAGGCACTAGATTTCATGCAGATCCGCTTTCCCTAATACTGACTTTCGGAGGAGTACCGTAGATGTTGTAGTAGGTAAACCGTTTCCTTGTGGTATGAGTAGCATACCATTGAAATGGAGAGGGGAATCTCATGAACACCGCCGCTGTGACGGATGTGATGCGTAAAGTATTTTCACGTGAATAGACTTAAATAGACGTTCAACAATTTTCACCAGTGTTCATGTAATGATGATAAATAGGGACTGAATTAACACTGAGAGAAACAGGTTCTTGTTAAGAAATTTCTCCCGCATCCAATTACCACTTCATCGAATCTCATTAACAAAAAACCTTACAAAACGTATAGCGGTTAATGATACAAAGCAGTAAATGCATCTTAGACCAGGGTAGAAGCCTTTAAAAATAATGAAAAGTGAAAAAAAATTATAATAGAATGAAACCCATTAGAAAAGGAGGGAAATATGATAAAAATGAAAGGAAAAATAATTTACGGGCGATCTGAGGTTGGGAAGGGGATGGGGGTGAGTTTTTAAGGGTAAAAAACGGTTTTTCTCGATTTCCGGCAAAACTAAAAGTCCTATCGAAAAAAGTCAAATGGAAAAGTTGTAGATAATAAAAAGATCTAAAACTTTTGTATTTACACTTTTTTCACATAACCTCAAAATTTATGTGAAAAATTCAAAAAACCAAGTTTTTGGTTTTTTATTTTTATCTTTTACAAAAATTTTTTTTTTTTAACGAAATTTTGTGAAAACTTACCTTTTTATGTCCCAAATACGCTGTAATTTATTTAATTAAAAATATTTATTTTTTCAGCTTATTTTGAATTAATATCGAAAAAACACCCTAATTTTCAATCGAAAATTCACCCGTCAAAATATCAGCTTTTTTCAAAAAGTTGGTGTGGTTTCTGTTCGTTGAAATCTCTACTTTCCGATGGTGAAAAAAAAAATATATGTTACTATGGTAAATCTTCTCAGAAAACGCAAAAATTCAAAAAAAACTTGAATTTGAAAATTTTTTTTTAATTATTATAAATAATTTTGAGCTATTTATTAAAATTTAGACTTTAATTACTCGAAAAACGTTAGATTACATGTGACGTTGATAACAAAAAAATTGCAAATAAAAATATACTACTATAATTAACAAAGAAATAAGTTAATTAAATTAATATTTAATAAGACATCTACAATATTTGGAGAAAGTTGTCTAATTTTCTTTAAATTATGTGCGTAGATGCTTATTTATAACTATTTTGAGATAAATTATATATATACCTGAGTAGATATACCTGAGTGACCTACGAAAAATTGTAGCCCATCAAAAGGTATTTCGTGGAGAAGTGGGGAAGGGGCTAGGCGGGTCTGGGTCTTACTACATACATACCTACTATTATATACTATATATTTCGTAGCAGCTGTTACAACCGCTAGCCTAACCAGTATTCGAAATACAGTACAGTATACAACATCGTTTATAAAAATACACGTGCACGCTGAGTTTCTTGTAGATAATTGTGACAAGTTTACTTAAAAAAACAATAAAACTTTTCGAATCTGCATAGGAAGGTAAATACTATCTCTATTTTTATCTGTATCAATCAACTCAACCATAAAAATCGTAATATTTTCTTTAAAAAATAGTATGCTTATCTTAACATAACCTAAAGATTGAAATTAAATGATATTTTAGTACAAGATAAAAAAATAATTATCTCCTTAATTTTGCACAAACAAATTTAGTTAATCCCATGAAAAAAAATATATTTCAAAATCTATAAAAAATATATTTAAAATCTATAAAAAATATATAAAATATATATCGTAAATATATTTCTAATAAAACAAACTTTTGGCCGATTTTCATATATATTTTATACTTTTTTATAGATTTATAATATATTATTTATACATTTTGACATTGATTTCTTTAATATTTTTTTTTTCATGGGAGTTTATTCACGATTAAATAGTGAAGACATTATTAATTCGATTTTGTCTTTTCAGATTATCAGTATGGATGAATCTGTTTGTATCATTTGCAATAAGGCAGATGATAAGCAAGTGTATGCAATAAAAAAAGCAGCTTTGAATCGTTTAGTGGTATCCAGCAAAAAAAGAATCGACAATAAATACAAAAAATTTGAGACTTTGACATCAGCTTTTATTCATCGAAGTTGTCAAAGTCAATATAATGACGAGACCGTGTCAATATAATAATATAATTTTTTAGATGAAATTATTTATAATAATTAAAAAAAAAATTTCGAATTCAAGTTTTTTTTGAATTTTTGCATTTTCTGAGAAGATTTACCATAGTAACATATATTTTTTTTTTTACCATCGGAAAGTAGAGATTCCAACGAACAGAAACCACACCAACTTTTTGAAAAAAGCTGATATTTTGACGGGTGAATTTTCGATTGAAAATTAGGGTGTTTTTTCGATATTAATTCAAAATAAGGTGAAAAAATAAATATTTTTAATTAAATAAATTACAGCGTATTTGGGACATAAAAAGGTAAGTTTTCACAAAATTTCGTTAAAAAAAAAAAATAATTGTAAAAGATAAAAATAAAAAACCAAAAACTTGGTTTTTTGAATTTTTCACATAAATTTTGAGGTTATGTGAAAAAAGTGTAAATACAAAAGTTTTAGATCTTTTTATTATCTACAACTTTTCCATTTGACTTTTTTCGATAGGACTTTTAGTTTTGCCGGAAATCGAGAAAAACCGTTGTTTACCCTTAAAAACTCACCCCCATCCCCTTCCCAACCTCAGATCGCCCGTAAATTATTTTTCCTTTCATTTTTATCATATTTCCCTCCTTTTCTAATGGGTTTCATCCTATTATGATTTTCTTTGGTTTTAAAAATTATCGACCCTGGACTATCTACTCAATTCCGGATAAAACCAGTACAAATACTCAATACCACGTGTAACGTTTATTGTATTTACTTATGTTTGTTTAATGGGTTCATTCGTTGAATGACACATATATGGTGGATGATTAATCAAATGTTGCTAGGTTAAACATTAGTGGAATAGTTTTGTCTACGATGAGCATCCCGGTCAACCGGGTGCTTTTTTGGATGCACCCTATGTATTTAGTCAGGAGGCTTTTGCGACTTCACCGGGCATAAAGGCGATCAGAGCTCAAGCCTCAATAAATTGGGACTAAGTAACAAACTAAGCAACCGGCGCAAGAGGGCGCCCCCTGTGGGACTTGGACGTCGGCTCCGCGCGGTCGCTGGTAGGGGGATTGAGGAATGAGGACGTTAGATATGTAAGGGGAATTGAGTGCAACTGTCGCACTACTTTAAAGTTTGCGGGCCTCCCGGACTTCAGATCTATGAGGTAAACGGAAAGTTCGTTGCAAACTAAGTGTCGGGAGGGGATTGGCAGGATTTGTCCTAGTTTAGATGGCGTCTGCGAGGCTTCCGGGCGAGGTTTTAAAGTTTTAACAACACCACCACCACGTACCCACGATGCGGTATTTGATTTATAGTAATTAATTATTATTTTATTGAGTACAAATTATAAAACAGTTATAATCTCCGGTTTGTAAACTTTAAACTCCGGGATTTTCCCACTTTTTATCCTGGTTGACAAATTTAATAAACCGCAACCCTTGCCACAATTGCGTATGCATTAAACTCCATTTGAAATACACATTTCCGACAGTCCAATTTAATAATATCCTGTTGAATTTGGGTACTATTCCCACATAATGTCGCCTGTCCTTTATGAATGCAGGGCTTAAGCTATGTTTCCTGCATCTAACTAATGCAATAGAGCGTATACATTCAACTTAACATTAACGAAATAATAGGAACCTAAAACTAAGAGCATAGTTATTATAAAGACGGATGGGTTAATAGGTTGTGTAAGTTGACCTCACATCATCATCTATTATACAGGGTGTCCCAAAAGGTTAAGTAGCTGGGAAAGGGGGTGACAGGGGTGGACACAATGGTCACTAGAAAAATAAAAAAAAACCGCTCTGGGTATTTAAAAAAAAAATGGCATTTTTTTTTAAACTTAAAATTTTACACCTTGTTATTTTTGATGTTGATGTTGATGACCTTGTTGTTATTGAAGATTACATAACAGCATTTTTTTAAATACAGCCATATTTGTAGGTACAGTTAGCACAAGGTGTAAAATTTTTAGTCTTTTAAAAAATGCCATTTATTTTTTTAAACACCCAGAGGGAATTTTTTATATTTTTCTGGTGACCCTTGTGACCATCCCTATCACCCCCCTTCCCAGCTACGTAATCTTTTGGGACACCCTGTATACATATAATTTAAAAATAAAAGTAATCAAGTACCTACGTAAATAAGCCTACCAAACGACGAAATGAAAAATACTCTTCCTGATAACAAATGTTCATAAACTCGTATAACGTTTAGCGGCCCTAGCCCAATGGCTAGGGCGTCGGACTTGAGATCTTGTGGTCGCCGCACCGGTTCGATCCCCAACCAGTGTGTTTTTTTTTTACTACCGACGTGAACTTACACTTAACACAAGCATTTAAGCTTAGCACGAGGGCTTAACAAGAATACCAGTAGACAGCAAAAACTCTGCTAATAATCTATATTAAAAAAAAGAAGTTTTTCCATATTTACCACGCTTGGCAGGCGGGACTGTTCGCTAGCATATGATTGATATTGAAGACGTTACAACAATCGGGGCCAAAGGCTAAGTGCTTTCCGATGTACAAAGATTAGTCCCTCAACAACTAGACCCGAAAATAAAACTCAGATCTTATACAAAGATGTCTTGCACGTCACAGGAATCGAGTAGGTAGGTAATTTCCTAAATTACAGTCCACTCTAACCAGTAATATAGCTATTAAACCCAAACCACATCAGACTTCAACATTTGACGTAAGATAATTGAGTTTTGTAGAAAAAATCCGTCACAGACTGAGGGATAACATTTCGTAAATTACTATAGGTAGATAGGGGCGGCTTATCAAGCAATTTACGTTATCACCGTCTTGTTTCGGCGTACCCTAGAGAAATATAGACGTGGTCTGTAGATAATTTTTCTTTAATAAATAGCAGTATAGTTAGACTTGGCTTGACGTACTAATCCTATCCTACTAATATTATAAACGAAAAAGTTTGAGAGTATGGATGGATGGATGTTTGATACTCTTTCACGCCAAATCTACTGAACGGAATTGGCTGAAATTTTGCATCGGGATAGGTTATACGCTGAATTAACATATGGAGCAGATTAACGCGGGTAAAACCGCGGGGCGCAGCTAGTATGAAATAATGAAATGACACCTCCCGTTCCTGTGGGTACTTCATAAATAAACCCAGAAAACGTATCAGCCCCTTGGTGTTTTCAAGAGCTATGGACATTGAGTTCATGTTGTTCAGGAAGTTTGCCTGTAGTCGACATACGCTTTTGCAGTCAAAAATTACGTGTGCCGGTGTTTTCTCGAGCTTCCATGCATCTTCTGCATAGTGGGTTGTCCTTTAATCCTAGGTTAGCTGCAGATGTTGATTTAGGCAGCAGTGTCCTGTTAGTATACTAATTATCGTGCTTAGTCCGTTCCTTGGGAGGTGCAGTAGCTTACGTGTGAGACGTAAAACTAAATAAATTTACTTAGTTGAACAGTTGAAGAATCAAATGATTTCTAACTAGTGGCCCGCCCCAGTTTCACACAGGAGGACTTTTATAGCCTATGTTACTCAGGGATAATGTAGCATACTAATGGTGAAAGAATTATCAAAATCCGCTCAGTAGTTTTTGAGTTTATTCTTAACAAACATACAAAAATGCAAACTGTTCCTCTTTATAATATTAGTATAGATTCACAATTTACAGTATTTAATGTAATAATAATGATGTCAGATCTGCAAAGAAAAAACATCCTTATTTGTATTGAGAATTTAATCACTACATAGTATAAAACAAAGTGGCTTCCCGCTGTCTGTCTAATCCCTTTGTATTCATAATTCTCTAATAGGATGCAATGGATTTTGATGGGGTTTTTATAATATATAGGAGTTCAAGAGGAAGGTTTATATGTATAATACAGTAGTATTGCACCCATGCTGGGGCAGGTCACTAATACTGCTGGAGATCCCGCGGTACCATATTGGCCGCGGGTGCCGTCGGAGGGCCGGATTGCTCATGCGTACCCGACCCCCGCCAACGGCGGATCGAAGGAGTGTCCGGGAGGTTTTAGTGGTGTAGGGTCCTCTCCTCGTGGTATGACTTTAGCATACCACGCTATGGAGAGGGCGAGTCCCACATATCCCACCGCCAGCGCGCAAATACGCTGCAGCGGTGGTGGGAATGCGGCAATGCATTTCCTCCCGGACCAAAAAAAAAAAAAAACACGTCACTAATACTAAATAAAACTCATAGGGATCAGATGCCAAAAATATTATACCAGGTATATAATAAAGAGAATAGATTTCATTGTTTGTTTCTTACTATTGAATCAGCTCCAAAACTACTAGACCAATTTCAAATATTCTTTCATCATAGGAAAGCTACACTATCCCCGGGTGACATAGGCTATATTTAATTATGAATTTCCCACAGGAACTAGAGTTATACGGGTAAAACCGCGCGGGAAGCTAGTGTAATAATAATTTCCCTTTATTTATATTAATAATTTCAACAAGAGACATTAGTTCTATTAAATTCAATTCAATTATGACTGTTAAACAAGTTAGCAATACATTACATAATAATATGTGTGATTCATCAGTTGAGAATTATAAGTTACTTATTGCAAGTTCAAATATTTTGTTATTGATTCAAGTAAAAAAATAGGTGTCAAACATATTTAATGGAATCAGGCGTTACTTTGCGGAAATCCATATAAATCTGACATGACTGTTTAGTTTTAAAGCAACGAGATGATGGTTACATCAAGTCTATAGTAATCGCAAGAACTACTTGTGTGATTTTAAAGATTCTTTCAGAGCTAGATAGGCCTTTTATTGATAAGGCTATGTATAATTATGAAAGTCCTAAAGAACCGCGACTCATTGCGAAATTGTTTGACACTTTAATAACTCCGCTTAAAAAACTGAGTTAATATCTAATATTTAGTGTTAACTCCACTTTTATCCCTCAGGAAGAGGCCCATGTTCAGCAGTGGTCGATATACGGGCTGATTATATTAAATATACAATCTATTCAACCTTTCTACATTAGAAAATTTGCTAAAATTGGTGTTCTGACAGAAAATCATTTATATATGTTTTAATGTAACAACACATGTAGCAGACACATTATTATTAAATCTTGTAATCTAAATTATATGCATAAGTAAAACTTGTGCCAGATTAAAAAACCTCAAAATACCTATTACAATATTGTATTTTTTGCTTTATATTGGCCAACATTCGTTTTGATCTAATATTGTACTAAAAACTAGTATACCATAGATTCATTGACCAAAAATAGGGATTGTTTGATATAATATTACTAGTGAAACAATTTAAAAATCAGCTCCTAAAACTGCTGACCATTTTATTCACATTTATCTAAGTATCTCTTCCAAGTGCAGGTATCACTTTATAAATAAATATAAATCTTAGGTATATGATAACAGACATTGAAAAACATAAAATATATCCTATCTAGCGCAGGATTGCAACAAAAAACGACCCACTGGTCCAAATTTGAAATAACCACCACATTTACCTACAGTGACATTTCAAAATTAAAATTAACAAAATAATTATTTAAATTAATAACAGCTAAATACTATTGTGATTTATTAATAAACCAAAATAATAAAGCTTTGAATTTAAGGTAAATTAGTAAAAAAATAAACTAACTTTCGTAAGTTTCAAATTATTAAACAGTGCGGTGTTTGCCGGCATTCATTGTTTGTAAACAAATAACATATGACCCGGCGACCGGCTAATGATTAATCTCGATACCACAAAAACTGCATATTTTGGTCATATACATACTGAAATTCCACCTTTATCAATCCCTAGACAACGGAGAAAACAGCGTTTGAGTAATAAGAAGTAGTAGCTAAGAAAAATCACCATGTGCTCAATAATCGCGCCAAAATTTGACAATAATATTATCCTACAACTAAACTTCTTCATATTTATTAGAAATATATATGCCTCTAGTAAATATCATACAGACAAACTAGTTCATTAATAAGTTTCAATAGCAGCTTTTTAATTTTCAAAATTAATTTAATTCACAGGATATAATAACGCCTCTAGCGGCGAGCCTAAGAAACCAAAACGTAATGGCCGACACACAGTAGTTTCGATGACTTAACACCTAAATGCGCAAAATACTTACGCTTTCTTCCTCTTTTTCCATTCCAGAAGGCATCTGAGGTACTGCACGGTTAATCGCCGAGTAATCCGGTAAATCCGGAAGCTCCTCGGCGAGATATATAGGCATTGGTTTGGACGCATCCAGGGCCCTCGCCCTAAACGAGAGCTTCGACATTTTGTTGACAGAACAAAACACGCTAGCGTCGACACAAAAATGCACTTATTAAACACTTTATAGCTCCACTAGGAGGTCCCAATGGACCTTAAACTAAACTTTGCACACTCTAGTTCGTTCCCATGATTAATTTTTGCACGCACTCAGTCACAATTAATGAAAAACAATAACGAAACTTTACATATTGAGCGTACTTTACAGAAAGCCATCATGGCGGCTTTCCGTTTGGCGGACGACCATGACCAACTTCCACCTAGCAAGACGTGCGCGGGAAGGAAACACGCGGGATCAAATCTGTCAACTGTTGTACTAATTTTAATATTAAACTTAATTCACATTTAATCGGCAATAAAAAATAATTATAAACATAAATTAAATTATTTGATTATTATTTGTAATGATATTACTGAAAAATATTATGAAACTAATAAAAGTATTAAAATGATGCTGGAACTTACATGTCTAACCATAGACTATGCAGTTCTATTATTACGTTTCGTTTCACGCAAAATTGTTATGGATGATTATTTTATAAATTTATTATTGTGTAAAACATAACAGAAATAAAAGTTGATTCGCTTTTATATCAAAATATTTATTAAAATTTTATATCAAATCAAATAATTAAACATTTATATATTTGTAAGAAATTTGTTAGAAGCATTGCCTTCTTCGATCTATTGAGTGTCTAAAATATTGATTTGATAAAAAGTGTTGCCGCACATTATATTTTTGTGTTGCTCTTTCACGAATCATTAAGATATCATAATATGAAAAAATCGTTTTTGGAAAATCCCCGGGCTAATTTGAAAATTATAATGGATTTTTACGCAAAAAAAAAAACAACTAGTGAAGGAATAAATTAATAAGATGACTCCTGATTAGAGGTGGGTTTTTATTTAGCTAATTTTAATCGGTGTTTCAGCGCCGTGGATCTTATTCAAAGAAGAAGAAAGAAAATGAATTTATTTGAAGATGTATTGATTTTTAAAGTTTAGTTGTAACAGTAAATAAGTCACCATTTATAAAGTTACTTCACCGAAACCGCTGATTATAGTTTCGCGAGTTGGTTATCACCAGAGCCACCCCCTGCGTCCGAAGCATTCGAGGCTGTCATGATATTTTCAATAATTTGATTTGATTGATGACAAAAAAATAATAATAATTAACCGCCAACCGAGACCGATCGAGTTGGATCATAGCGGTCCCTTCATTTAAATCAGGCAAATATTCACGAACATCTGTGCCGTAAAGGCTTTGTATGAGGCTCTTGTGAAGAGTCATCTCGAACATAATGCGGCTATCTGGAGTCCTAGTGAGACTAAGTACTCAGCAATGGTGGAACGGATACAAAATAAATACACGAGATTTATATATTTAAAGCTGTATGGAGTGTACCCTGGCTATCCATTGTTATATCCGTCTTTGTTTGTTCTCGGCATGGTCGGTTATTATAAGTTGGGAGTAAGGCGCGAAGTGACACTTGCTACTTATTTGTTTAAGTTATTACGTGGTAGGATTCAAAATCCACCGATTTTGTCGCAGATTAGCTTTTGCATTCCAAATGATTATATTGGGAGACGGCGGAGGCCGCCACTCCTAGTGGTGCCGCGAGCGCGCACCAATCTGCTACAGAGGGCGCCACTCACGCGTGCGTTGCGCGCCTTCAATGCGGTCGCCGATGTAGTGGATATATTCACTTGTTCACTGAGCGAATTCACTAAGGTCACCTACCGTGTAATTAGTGATAGTTGACAAATGTATACATTAATTCAAACCAAATTGTCTACGTTTACCGCATTGGAATTTTCTGTAATGGTAGATGTATGTTGTAAATAAATAAATAAATAAATTTACACCATTAGCATAAAAACGTGCTAAACGATGGTCAACCTGGCATTAAATCAATGGATACGTGCTCCTAGCTGTAAGATCGCCATGCTCCCAATGAATGTGATGGCTTGTGGTGGCAGTGGGGGGTGGTCGTCTCCTTCCCTCTAATATGGTGAGGGAGGTGGTGGCTGCATCACTATACATTACTATATTACAATTTAGTAACTAACGGTTTTGAGCTTGCACGAGCCCACATCCTTTTAAATTAATATATAAATATAAAAGATAAAACAAGCAAAAGAAGACGGAAAATAGAAAACCGCAGTTTCTTTTTTGAGTTTCTTCTCCGGGCCGTCGACTTAGGTAGATAAAGAAACCTGCAGGTTAGCTAGGCTGTCCCCCTGTCCCAATCCGATGATCCAGTGCCTGTAGTCCGTGCCAGTGATCACTCCCTATTTTTTATATTATTATTGTTACAGTAATATTTCTCATAGCATAAGCGATGCCCTGAGCCGTGGTCCTAGCCCATTAAGGGTGCCCTCAGGCGTGTGTCGCTTATTCGTAAAAATATTGTTTAAAGACGTGCCTCTTTCTATAGAGCTAAATTACATTAAGATTTTAATTATAGAATTAATTATTGTTATTACTATACATATGACGTGATAATAGACTGACAGACAGATCATTAGCAATAGATTTCAGTTGCGATACGGGCAACGCCAGAGTACTTAGATATATTTAAAAAAAATATTAATTGTATTTCTAGTACGTTTCCCGCGTAAATTCAGTTCCCGTTCGAACTTCATTATAAAATATAGCCTAGGTATAGCCTTCCTCGACAAATGGGCTATCTTACACTGTTTTTTTTTATTAGGAACCGTAGTTCCTGTGATTAGCGCGTTCAAGGCAACAAACAAACTTTACAGCTTTTTATATTAGCATAGAGTGTGTAGCGACATCTCCAGTAGCCGGACAAACCACAAGAAGACAAGCAGCGCCATCTACCACCGAGCATCCCAACTAACCTGTATCGCGCACAACAAGTTCGCAAGCCAATTCGAACAGATACAAGTTCTGAATATCAACATCCGGCCGTCGGCCGCCGGGCATACCACCTCGCCCGGCAAAGAATGTCTGCATTTTTTTTCTGTGGAGGAACATCACTAACAGTTTCGCTACAAGTACTTATAGATTGACTTTTAGCAGTTAGCTTTGTTATGCGGAAGACACGTTTGTAAGCAATATTGTACTAAAGAGTATAAATACACTTTAATCTACTCAGAGAGCACTCTATCCGACCCGACAGAGAAGAGTGCGCCCGCGTACGCGACGCTTCTCTCCTCACCCTCCCGAGCCTTAGTTTGCAAAGAAACTTACGAACGTTACGAACTTACCCTAAAAAAATTTAAGCCGTAATCCCTCAATCCCTTCGCCAGCGTCCGCCCTGAGCTGAGGTGGGGGGAGGATAAGGCCCGCGAATTGTAAAGTAGAGCGACAGTTACACAAAATTCCCCTAAAAAATCTTAAGTCATCATTCCTCAATCCCCCCACCAGCGTCCGCCCTGAGCCGAGGTCCAAGTTTCACAGAGACGCCTTTTTGCGCAGGTTGCTTAGTTTGTTTGTAGTATTTAAACCATTTATTTAGGCTGGAGCTCTATTCGCCTTTAGGAAGTAGCAAAAGCCTCCTGGCTAAGTACATAAATTATGTCCGTCCGAAAAAGGTGTGATAAATCTGTATCAGCATCATCATCAGCCCGTATAACGTCCACTGCTGAACATGGTCCTCCCGAGGGAGGGTATTTGCCATAGTCACCACGCTTGGCAGGCGGTGTGACCGCAGTATTATGTTGTACCACACAAGGAAACGCTGCTGCCCGTTCTTTGCTATACGATTATTATAGATGATGTTATAATAATCGGGACCAACGGCTTATAACGTGCTTTCCGAAGCACGGCGTGTGGTCCCTCACCCAACCAGACCCCGAAAGAAATCTTAGAATTAAGACAAAGATTTCCTGTCCAGTGTGGGGATCGTACCCACGACCTCTAAAGGCGGGTACTCACTCACTAGCGAGCCATAACTGTAACCGTTGCATGTACTGTAACCAAAAAACATTGTGTTTACGTGCTGAAAAACCTGCTGCGAGCGGTACGCGTGCGGCTTGCAGCGACCCGACGTTAACAACGTACTCATTTCTAAACCCGTAACGTTACACGTAACTGTAACCGTTACTATTACCAAAAACATAATGTGTACGTGGTTCGCGAGCCTGCGACGAACGCTACACGAGCGACTCGCAGTGAGCGGTCGGTTTTTGCCGCGCGGATCAAAGGTCGCTCGCAGTGCGCTCGTGGACGTTAAGAGGAGAGGTGGTTGCTAGCCGCTGCGAATCATCTGTAATTTCTAGTTATTCCTTCGTCATTATGAGTGAATGGTCAGAGGATAAATGTCTTTTGCTGATAGACGCCTACAGGGAAAATACTGTACTATGGAACCCTAAGGACAAAGATTATTAACCCTAAGGATTAAGATAAGTATGCTGCACAGGCGAGAGACACTTCGTCCGACATCGTGGAGTTACAAACCAAAACTGAGAGCAGAGCAGGTCTCCCCGTTCGTTACTCCCCGTACACACTAGAACCTCGTTACTGTATCTGTTTGGTTACAGTTACAGCTCGCAAAATGAGTACGCTCGGTGAAAGCGTTCCGGCGACGTAATAAGCCGTAATTGTAAAACGCGTACACACTAGAACCTCGTTACTGTATCACATAAGTTACGGTTACAGCTCGCTAATGAGTACCCGGCTTATGATTTAAAGCAAATACCGCTACGCTACGGAGGTTGTCAACATAAGGTTGTAAATATAATTAAAACAATTAAATAACCAATGTCATGATCTTTATTGTATAAATTACTGCGGATAATTTAACGTTTAAGATTAAATATAGGCGTTTATTCTATAATGTTGATAGTTCATACATTGCAATAATTTCGTTAAAACATTTTATATAGCTGATTTTCTATTGGTGTGTTAAAAGGATATTTTAGGTGCTAATGAAATTGCGTTGCAAAATTTGTATATTTTTTGTTTAGTTTAGTGCTCTGTCAAGCCCCCTATATGAAGTTTAGCATGATTTTGTGAACGGCACTTATATTATATCATTGCTAAGACACTGTACAGAAGAAATCCCAAAGTGGTATCACGTAAAAATAACTTCAGAAATTACAGAGCAAGTTAAGCCAAAAATTCTTGTCGCTTGTTGGCTAATTGGATATTATGTCGCGTTGCCGTTAAATTTTTTATGCTATTACTCCTTTTTTACGTTTAGCGTTCGATCGCTTTTTTTACTTAATCTCACTGCCGGTTATTTGAAAACTTGCAACCATTTCTACAGCGCAATTTCACATATTCAATAAATACATTATTATATTGATTTGAAAATATAAAATAAAAGTGTACAATAAATATAGTGACTTAAAATTTAGTAAATTCGCTTAACAATAGGTGTCTTGTGTGAAATCATATCATAATTTAAAAAGTTGAAATAAAAAAAAAATAGACCCAAATAAAATATTGAAATAGGCAGATGTAAATATATCGAATATTAAATTAACATGGCAACATTACCCATTCCGAATAATTTTTTTTTTTCATTTTGCAAATATTTTTCTAAAACTTTACAATTCATTTTTATGTGTTTTGTATAATAGTGTGTGTTTATATAATAATATATATGCTATATATAACATTAATTATTTATTCAACTATAAATGCCATATGTTGCCATGTAAAAACAAGTAAATATCCAATATTTTAAGTCAAATTTTATACAAATTAATATTTCGTTAGGTAATTTAGCTAGAAATATGCATTAAACTGAATATTTGTAGCTTAACTTGAGTAAATAAATTATAATTAAGTTCGATTTTAATTTTACCCTGTAGCATAGGATTAAATAATGCAGACAATAGTCATGAAGACTAAAAAAAATATATTTAGTCCGTCAGTTAAAGTACAAAAAAATATTGGGCCCTTTTTTATTAATCACATCAATAAAAATAGACAAAGATACAGAGCAACAACAAATCATGAAGTTTAGGAGAGGGGGGCGTGTGACGTCACTACTAAGTAAAATTGTATCTAGAAGTGAAGTCACACTAAATTTCAACGCGCTGTATCGTCGTCATATTTTGTTTGAGGAACGAAAAAAATAATACGTGTCTAATATTTTTTGGTAATCTAACTGACAGACTAAGTAGATTTTTTTGTTTTCATGTAAGTAATCAATGTCATTTTAACGGTAAAAAGAGGATAGTTTATGTGTAATATAATACCAATAACATTTGTTTTTCTAAATGTAAGTAAATTTCTGTTCGCTTATATTAGGGGATATTAGACACATTTCTACCATCTCACCGGCTGAAACCTCTTCATATCATTAGTTTCAATTAATGTTCCAACGGAACAACATTCACTCAATTCACAGAGTAACTCGGAAATATTATAAATCAATTTCATATTACAATGTATATTTATATAATAGATATAACTAAATTAAGCCACAAATACATAACACTCGCTTACACTAAGATAACATTCACAAATTAACGATGAACACACTAGCATACAACATAACAAACATACATTATAACATATTCACAGACATAAAAGTCTTGTGTAAAATTCTCATTACTAAGGAGTTATTTAAATCTTGCATCAAGGATTCCTCTAGGTTTCTAGCCAGTTCTTCTAAGAGTTGCCGCGTCCAGAACTGGTAGGTGTAAAAAAAAAGAAGCATTATTTATAAATATGTAAATTGTCTATAAAGAAAAGTTACATATTGAGAATATTTTGAATCATTTAAATTAAAAATTAATTAAAATTGTGTTATTGACAAATTGAATGTTAACTAAAAGTTATTCGCAATTCAAAAACTAATATAAAAATCGATACATTATTTTTTTGATGTTATATAGAAAAAAAGAGTAAATTTACTATATACCTATCTAAGCATATATTTTGTTTGATATATTAAATTTAATTGCCATTTATTTAAAAAACAATAAGTCGATTATGAATTTATGATAAATATTTTTTAATTGCGAAAATTAGTCTGTATGTATTTAAAATTGCTAGATTTTATTAATTAGTTTTTTTTTAATAACAACTAAAATGCATGATTTAAATAACTCCCCTAATTATTCATCATCATTATATTTCCATATATTCTGTTTTATTAAGTAGACAGACAATCCAGACCATCAAATAAACACACCATTGACCAACAATCTTCCAAATTCAAAATTGGCAGTCAAAAATCTTCCATCATCGTTTCAGAAAATGCGATACATTTGAGCAAAATTGCTTTTGATATTGTTAATTTATTACTTTTGTTATATTTATTGCTATTACGCGCCTTCATTTAATTTAATTAATCTTATTTAACGCCATTTTTTTTTGTAGAAATAGGTGCGTTATTTTGGTATTCATTTATGATTTAACTTCTCATTTCTTGATTATTATTAGTACATAATCCATTGTTAAAAGTATTTCTCGAGATTATCAGTTTTAGCCGTAAAGTTCAATTTACTGTGAATTTAATTTATGCAGTCACCATTTTTATGAATTTAATTGCATATGAAATTTCGAAAGGGCACAACTCATTTGGCTGGTCGATTTGAGTCGTGCCATTTTCGAAAATCGTTTTTTGTATAGTTCCGTTTAGTTTTTCTAATGTGATCTTTATGGAGATTAAAAAAAATAATTATTAAGATAGAACATCAAACGAAATAAATTGTCCGATAAAAATGTTAATAATTTGGATCTTAAACATGACGTTTTTATACTTCTTTAGGCTAAGAATTTATTTCATATGACGTAATATAATATTATGACAAATAAAAATGGCGACTATACACTTAATTTAAGCATATTTAAATAAATTCACAGAAAACCGAAAAGTAAAATCCATGTACAGGTATAAATAAAATTAAATCTATTGAGCTTTTATATTAGAATTAGCAGTTTATTAATAAATTTAAATTGAAATTATTATGCTTCGAAGCGAATTACGTGTCGGGCATAGAGGAAAAATATTTCTATTTTTATTTATAAAAATACTGTTTTTTTATAACCATTTGGTAAATTGGTTACTTTTATCAAGGAGGTTGGAAGGATTCTCTAGGTTTCGCAAGGAATATAATATTGAGGAATTTTATAGTTTAATTATTTATTTGTCAATAAATATAGAAACATTGTCGATTACAAAAATATGTGAGAAAATTGCCAACAGCTATGTATATTAATTATATATAAAATATTTATTTAATGATTTAGCTAAACATAAATTTGAATTTAATATGTGATTTTAAATTTACTGTTTGAAGTATTAGACATCATTTCTATCATATTATGTTTCTTTAAATAGTTATATGATTTCTGTCGTATTTGATTTGTAAAACGATAAAGAAAATGCAATTAATTCATTTATATATGATCTACATTTATTAAAGCTCAATCTAACCGAACCAGCCGCATTATATATAATTATCCTTCTTAAGTTACACTAGTATTCATAAACACTTGTTATTAAGCATTTATAAAGACAAATCATGTAACAACTTTAACAATAAGGATCACGTGAGTGTTGCATGACAAAGAATATTGACTTTGTCTATTGAATATTGATCACAATTTGCCTAAATCACAACATTTATGAAGCGCTATGACTATGTGGTGTAAGTGTAAAACAAAAGACGCACAGACGTGTCGCGGGGCACTGGCGACTATCCGAAATAATAACAATAGACGCGCATACGCGTCACGGGATTTAAACGGACAAACGCGTCATGGGCACTAAACATGACATTCCCAAGTAAAAACGCGTTATTGAAGTTGTCCATGAATACTTGTTTTAGATTGCTTTTTGTATCATTGACTATTGCCATTGCTAAATATTTAAAGTAAATTTAAAACCACAAATTAACAATTTTACATATTACAGTGCCAATATTAATTATAATATACAATACAAATTAATTTCATTAATATATAATATACTACACTATTTACAAGTGATCGAAATGCGTAAATAAATAAAATAAATAAATATTATTATTTTTGTAGGAATGTATAAAATCGTATTTTATTATCAGATAAACTTCAATAAAATTAAGTTGCACTGATGATTTAGGGGCAGTGATTCCCAACCGGTAGTCCCTGAAAGCACAGGAAATGGACCTGCAGCTGCCCAAATAATATTGCGACGCAGCAAAATATCTATTCACTAAGCATAGTATTTTATAACATAATTTATTAAAAGTGTTAATTTTAGGGTGATTACGCAAAACAGGTGGTCCATATCGAGATAAACGATATTGTAAAATGGTATTTTATCGCTTAAAGGTTGGGAACCACTAGTTAAAGGGATACTCATATTAATTTAGCTCTATACAGCATTATAACTCATCATCATCATCATCAGCCCATATAATGTTCACTGCTGAACATGGGCCTCCTCTCCTGGGAGGGTATTTGTTAGGCAGGCGGGTTGGTGACCGCAGTATTATGTTGTACCACACAAGGAAACGCTGCTGCCCGTTCCTTGATATACGATTATTATAGATGATGTTATAACAATCGGAACCAACGGCTTAACGTGCTTTCCGGGGCACGAATGGTAATCCCTTAACCTAAGAAATTTACACAATTATTTTCTGTGTGGCGTGTGTATCGAACCCACGACCTCCGAGATTTTCTATGGATATAAGCTGAATTGAGCTAAAGTGAGCCAAGTTGTGAATATTAATCAATATTTCATAGTTAACAATTCGCATTTAACTAGAATAAAAAACCTTATTGCAAATTTCATTCAAGAAAATTCCAATTCCAAATGAGTAAAAACATAAATGACAAAAATAAAATACTAAATAATAAAATTACGATTTCATTATTCCACTGGACTGAGTATTATATTCCCATTACAAATTAAAAAATAAATAATACATACCATAAGTTATGTTTATAAACTTCATTAATAATAGGGATGACGGCAAAAAATCTATACCTTAGTAGCATAAGGACGGATTTACTATATATTTAAGAAGCAATTGGTCGTAAGTGCCAGTTTACGATAAAGGCACATACGACGAATGTTTCTGACGTATAATGGTACATCCGACCTTACGCTTCTGAGCTCTAGACATATATATTCGATCCATCATCAGTTAAATTACCAAAAAATATTGGACACGTATTGACAACAAATAATGACGAGGATATTTTTATTTATAAAAAAAGATTACTAGCATAGTTTTTTTAGTCTACTAGTATTCTTGTTAACCCGTCGCGCTAAGCTAAAATGCTTGTGTTACGAGTGAGCTCACATTGGTAGTGCAATGGGTGTGGATCGAATCGGCGTCCACAAGATCACAAGTTGGACGCCCCTAGCCATTGGGCTACGGCCGCTTCAAAAGATTACTGTGGAGATGCTGGGATATGCACATGGCGTTGAAATTTCATGTGACGTCACTTCTACGTACAATTTTACCTAGGAGGGACGTCACAACCCCCCCCCCCCCACCCCTCTCCTAAACTTTGTTGCTCTGTATCTTTGATTTTTATTGTTTTTATACATCGAATAATACGTGTCCAATATTTATTGATAATCTATATGACGGGGATCAAACATTTTTTTCGTCATCGACCCTATATCGACGGTTACCTTGAACCAAATCTTATTTGCTTTGCAATGTTATCAATTATCAGAAGGGATTATTACATAGTTTAAAACAAAGTCACTTCCCGCTGTCTGTCTTTACGTATTAGCTTAGATCTTTAGAACTACGCAACGGATTTTGATGCGTCAATGTGGTGATTTTTACTAAAGGTACCATAACAATAGGCTAGTTGATACATATGAAATTATGTTACAATTATGTTTATTTCTAAAAGTATTTGTCATATGGAACCTAAATATAATAATTTCTGTTCAAAAAACTAGAATATTATTATGTTTGTATAAACTCAATATGAAAATTATTTTTTTTGTCTATGTCTTTAACTTCCGAAAACGCTATCAGACATTTTGTGACGTCATACATGTCGTAAAAAAACGTGAACGCGATCCTTTACTATTACACTTTCTGAGTCATAACGTCATCGATCTCGAACACAAATAATGTATATAGACCAAAATGGCTAACATCGTTTTCATCTCTAAATGTCAAGCCAATTTTAAAATATTTATTTTAGTGCTTTTTAGATCTCAAATAAATGCCATGTTTTTCTTGATCTAGTAAAATAATTCTTAACCATATAAAAAAATTTAAAAAAAGTGTCAACTAGCCTATTCCCGGTGCGTTCAATATTGGACTCGGGAGGAGCATACAGAAGGTTCTAGCAAGCATGAGTAGCGTATCATTGAGTCTCACATTCTCTACTGTCGTCACGGAGACATATTTAGAGCTCAGAAGAATAAAGTCGGATGTGCCATTATACGTCAGAAACATTCGTCGTATATGCCTTTAGCGTAAACTGGCACTTACAACCGAATACTTCTAGTGTAATAGTACAAGTTGTTTTTATGCTTGTGAGGTCTTGATTTAATTAATACAGTACAAGTAAAGCTGACAGGTTTGATAGCCGAAGCATAGGAGAGTGCAATACTAAGGGAATAGCCGAATGACACAGTATAACAAGATAGCATAATATTATGTATGGCCGAGTGTAATGCCGTGTAATGTGAGTATATCCGAGTGTGTTGTTGTACTGAGTTTGTTCCTCAGCTGTCGATCACGTCTTCAGACCGTGCGCTGGCAGAGTCCCCGGTGGGGGCCACTTTTGAAGGCTTAGTTGTCTTGCCTACGTAGATTTCTACTTCCTGTAATCAGAAAATAATACTATTAAATAACCAGAAAATTTAAAAATCTTTGACAAAATGTACGTTTAAGTACCTATGTATTTATTTTTAGTATGAAGTTTATTATGATTTTGTATATACATATGTATTTACGTATAATTATGTATTTATTAATATGTTTAGTTGTTGTCATCATCATAATTTCAGCCGTAGGACGTCCACTGCTGGACATAGGCCTCCCTCATAGATCTCCAGTTGTTACGGTTAAAAGCGGCCTGCATCCACCGTGATCCCGCGGCCTTAACTAGATCATCCGTCCATCTAGTAGGTGGACGTCCTACGCTACGCTTGCCGATCCGCGGTCTCCATTCGAGAACTTTTTGGGCCCAATGGCCATCTGTTCTCCGTGCTATATGGCCTGCCCATTGCCTGCACTGATCCGCTGGGCTATGTCGGTAACCCGCGTTCTTCTACGTGTCTCCTCATTTCTGATTCGATCTCGTAGAGAAACCCCGAGCATAGCCCTCTCCATAGCTCGTGAGTAAGGCCTATAGTGAAGTTAGGTACTGTATGTATGTATATCTACCTACACACTTCTTAAATCTTCTATCTTTCGACTTCTCCTCTCGCAGGTCTACTGGAAGAGATTTCTTTAGAAATAAGTAGTACCTTTGCACATGATTGTCTTTTTGTTGTTTCTTTTTTGTATCTTGTGTGTGTACATAAATAAATAAATAACAAATCGGAACATAAATCTAATAAATACTAATATAATTATGCACTAGCTTCCCGCGCGCGGTTTCACCCGGGTATCTCCCGTGCCCGTGGTAACTTCGTAATAAAATATAGTCTATAACCTTCCTCGATAAATAGACTATCCAACACTGAAAGATTTTTTGAAATCGGACCAGTAGTTCCTGAGATTAGCGCGTTCAAACAAACAAACAAACTCTGCAGCTTTATAATATTAGTATAGATTAGATATTATGCTTCGCTTTATGTACACTAATATAATAATATAAAGCTGAAGAGATTGTTTGTTTGATTGAACACGCAAACCTCAGAAACTACCGGTCCGATTTGCAAAATTATTTCAGTCATTAGATAGCCCATTTATAGAGGAAGGGCTTTGGGCTATATTTATTTATGAAGTTTCTACAAAATCGGCAGCTTAGCGGGCGAAACTGCGCACAGGAAGTTTGTATATATGAAGTATAAAAGATCACAATAAAAGAACTGGATTCCACCGAGACTAGTTTATTACTGACTTGCTATTGACAATGCATAGATAATATAAAGTATGACATAAACATAGAGAAAAAACATTGGGAGAGTTGTCACTTGACATACAGTCCAATATATCTATACTAATATTATAAAGAGGAAAGAAAAGTATTTTGGTGTGTGTACATAGACACGAATAAACTCAAAAACTTCGGTGTCGATTTTAAAAATTCTTTCGCCATTGGAAACCTACATTCACCCTGAGTGACATAGGCTATATTTAATTATGATGTTCCCACGGGAACGGGAGTAACGCGGGTGAAACCGCGCGCGGGAACCTAGTACATAATAAAGCTACAATGTTTTAATAAGTTAATCTCTTGAAAGACTAGCAACTACTATGAAATTTGTTATTTTTTAAAGATTACTTAGCTTTAGCAGAGTTTTGCAGTCTACTAGTATTCTTGTTATTCTTGTTCACCCCTCGTGCTAAGCTAAAATGCTTGTGTTACGAGTGGGTTCACGTCGGTAGTGCAATGGGTGAGGATCGAAACGGCGACCATAAGATCACAAGTCCAACGCCCTAACTATTGGACTACGGCCGCTTTTTATATCATCATCATCATCGTCATCATCAGCCCGTACAACGTCCACTGCTGAACATGGGCCTCCTCTCCTGGGAGGGTATTTGCTAGGCAGGCGGGTTGGTGACCGCAGTATTATGTTGTACCACACAAGGAAACGCTGCTGCCCGTTCCTTGATATACGATTATTATAGATGATGTTATAACAATCGGGAACAATTGCTTAACGTGCTTTCCGAGGCACGGAGGGTAGTCCCTCAACCAACCGGACCCGGAAAGAAATCTTAGAATTTACAGAAAGATTTCCTGTCCGACGGTTGCTTTTTATTATGTAAAGTTTCCAAAAATCAGTTATTTAAACATTTTAACTCGATTTTAACCGTAGTATTAGTGCTACCAACCTGTTCCCCCTCCACCCTGCCCCCCTCGGGCAGGTCGCTGGCGCCGGGGGCAGTCGCCCGCGCCGCCAACTGCCTCTCGCGAGCTACGCGCCTGCAAACCCATTATATCATATTACACTTCATTACATACAACAACAAAATTAGATATTAATAAAAAATATGGATACAAATGGCAATGTGTAAAGCCTCGAGCCTTTTGATACTTCACCGAACATAAAGGCGAGCAGAGCTCCACCTTTAAATTAATGGTTTGTAAAGTACAAACTAAGCAACCTGCGCAATAGGGCGTCCCCTGTGGCACTTTGACCTCGGCTGCGGTCACTGGTGATAAGATTGAGGAGTTTTAACTTTTTGGGCTATGTATAACTGTTCTGTTCTGTACATACATATATTCACACCCCTTTCCCATAGGGGTACGCAGGGACACTTTCGCATCTTCTACATTCATTAATCTCCTAATGCATGTCCTTCGGTTTAGGGTACTTTTAACCTGGCCTTACTTAAGAACGTCCTCGATTTGAATGTGAAAAGTATAACAGTTTATCCTACTAACATTATAAAAGCGAAGGTTTGTAAATATGGATGGTTGGATGTTTGTTACTCTTTCACGCCAAAACTTCTGAACGGAATTGGCTGAAATTTTGCATCAGGATAGGTTACACGCTGGATTAACATATAGGTTACAAAACATCACGCTCCGCGTGCCCCACTGGTGCAGGGTATCGCGGGTAAAACCGCGGGACGCAGCTAGTCGTAAATAAAAAAAGGAGGAGCAATCGTGCATGTTTGGGGCGCACATCACATATTTATATGTATACCTTACTGTTTTTCAATTCCAGCGTGAGACAGCTAATAACCGATAAGAAAATATTTAATATATATGAAAGTATTCCTAACTCGTTACAAATAATGTAAGTAACATTTAAATTATCATTGTATTCGATATATTATTTTTAACATTCAAGTTAAAAATTTCTTCATTCATATAGTCACAATTCCATTTCTTTTCCTACCACCAGTTCACGACGTAGCAACTCTGAGAAGAACTGGCAAGAAACTCAGAGCAATCCTTTTTTTAAATAAGCAATATAAAGTTACTTTTACAATATTGTTCAGCAGCAGTTTCATAGTCTGTCGTTCACATAGTCTGATATTTTATAATATGCCTTTTTACATAATTTAGCTTTGACAATGGCTTTAAATTTATAAACAGATGGTTTTCTATTATTCTTTGGGAGTTTATTATAAAAGCGAATACATTGCCCCATAAAAGAGTTACTTATTCTATGGAGTCAAGTATTCATATTATGTATATCACTTTTTTCTGAAACTTATCTATATTCTTATGTACGTATAACAAATTTTCATACACATCATCATCATCAGCCCGTCCACTGCAGAATATGGGCCTCCTCCCGAGGGAGGGTATTTGCCTTAGTCACCACGCTTGGCAGGCGGGTTGGTGACCGCAGTATTATGTTGTAACACACAAGGAAACGCTGTTGCCCGTTCCTTGATATACGATTATTATAGATGATGTTATAACATTCGGGACCAACGGCTTAACGTGCTTTCCGAGGCACGGAGGGTAGTCCCTCAACCAACCAGAGCCAGAAAGAAATATTAGAATTTACACAAAGATTTCATGTCCGGTGTGGGGATCGATCTCACGGCCTCCGAGATTCAAGGCGAGCCAAATACCGCTACGGTACTGGAGGTTGTCCCATAGATATAAATGCCTTTTTTACAAAAAAATCTTTAAGTTTAGTCTTGAATTTGTAATGGTTTTCTTTATCGTGAAGTTTCTTTCTTTCTGACGTATAATGGTACATCTGACCCTATGCTCTCAGCTCTAGATAAATAGGTTATTTTTACCTTCTATGCTCAATCATGGCTTTCCTATCAGCTTCTCGTTTCTCAGCCGCGAGTCGTGCCTTCTCGTTCTTGAGCGGAGTGGCGCGGGCGCGACGGGGCGTCGACGCGACGGGGGTCGACGGGAGCTTGGCGGGCTGGGGGGCGAGCTGGAATGGGAAACATATTATATGTAGATTGTAGTTGATATAAATAATCTCAAACTCTACATTTTCTAATTAAAGGTATTTGTACTGTCTCCGCTTTGTAATGGAAGGAATTAAAAACTTATGTCTTTCTTACTCCTATTCTCTTTCTGACCAAATTCGTTGCGGGTCCCAATACAGTTTAACTTTTTCCCTGCACTTGGTGAACCTGGGTGCTCACTGCCATTTCCAGTGTGTGCCACTGGTGATCCTGGTTTACAGGAGTTGCAGGGATGGGAGAAGTCCCGATTTTTTTATTTTTTTTCCCAGGCCGAAATCATTATGGGCCGGATTGCTCATGCGTACCCGACCCCCGCCAACGGCGGATCGAAGGAGTGTCCGGGATGTTTTAGTGGTGTAGGGTCCTCTCCTCGTGGTATGACTTTAGCATACCACGCTATGGAGAGGGCGAGTCCCACATATCCCACCGCCAGCGCGCGAATACGCTGCAGCGGTGGTGGGAATGCGTCAATGCATTTCCCACCAGACAAAAAAAAAAATGCCGAAATCATTATGCGGTGTATTTACACATAAAAGTTAACAAATAAATATGCATGAAGTAGCAAAAACCTCGTGAATTCTACTAATATTATATACGCGAAAGTTCGTAATTTCACGCCAAAACTACTGAACGGAATTGGCTGAAATTTTGCACCGGAATAGGTTATACGCTGGATTAACATATAGGCTACAAAACGCTCACGCTCCGACCCACTGGAGCAGAGTAACGCGGGTAAAACCGGGGGGCGCAGCTAGTCAATAATAAAACCCACCTCCTGCCAGTTATTAGCTTTGAGTTCGGCCAGCTGTTGATACAGCGCGTCTACATTGGTGACCTGCAGACAGACCATGTCCCAGAAGCCTTGGAGATCCTCCACTGTGGTGGGGAACGGCTCATCCAGCCGCTCGTTAATGTTGTTGTAGCAGAGACCTGGAAAATGATGGTACAAGTCGGTAAATAAAATGTTCTAATAAACTGCCGTAAAAAAAGCCTAAAAGCGGCCGTAACGTATGGCTAGGGCGTCGGACTTGTGATCTTGGGGTCGCCGGTTCGAACCCCATCCATTGCACAACCGACGTGACCCCACTCGTAACACAAGCATTTTAGCTTAGCACGAGGGGTTAACTAGAATACTAGTAAACTGCAAAACTCTGCTAGTAATTATGTTAAGAAAAAAAAATTGCACATGATTCACGATTTATTCCTGCCCGGCTAGCATAGGCAGCGCGACTCGAGTCTACTCTACGGAGGCCGACCAATCACATTGCAGAAACGCACTATCACGTGACACTTTCTGCAATGTGATTGGTCGCCCTCCGTAGAGTAGACTCGAGTCGCGCTGCCTATGCTAGCCGGGCTGGGGTAGACAGAGACCTCCTCCTTCCACTTGCTACGATCTTGTCAACCACTTCCGCCTCCTCCACATTCATTAATCTCCTCATGCATGTCCTTAGGTTTAGGGTACTTTAATCTGTACTTTCTTAACCCATTTAATCCTACGGGGCGTTAAACGCCATGAAATACACTTTACTTCATATTGCTAACTATTTTTTTATAATATCCTTACCATACATATTAGTGATAGTAGGGCTTTCTTTTACCGGCCGTTATAACACCCATGGTGTTATATTTTTTCGAGATAAACGGATTTTTTCAAAATTTTACCAAGCTTTATCAACAGCACAAAGTTAAAAAATTCGATATAGTTTCTCGATTAGAACGTGGATCGGTCGCATTGGTCTTCCCCTTCCAACCATACCGTCCACGTTATTTTTCTTATGATAATAACATTATTTGTATTTTTTTATGGTGTCAAGTGACTAACAAATAACAAGTGACACAACTTTACTTCTGTAGCACGTAAGATTGGATGCCATAATCTGAAAATTGTTCATTTTCAACCATTTCATAGTCACATGAATAACTTCCCATGAAAAGAATTTTGAAGACTAACTACATTGTAAAAATTGACTACAAGAATTTTGGTTCCAAAAGTTACACTCTTTAAGGGGATAAAGAGTGTATTTTTTCTACAAGTTTGTATGGAGAATTTGAAAAATACCTTGAAACTGCTGCATTTTCTGCGTGGCCAGCAGTCGAGCCTTGCCAGAGGCGGCGCGGAGCAAGCCCAAGACTTCTTCGCTTACATCGTCGCGATTCTGAAATAACAACAATTTTCATGAAAGTATAAATTCTATTACTTTGAAGTCACCAACCAAAATTAAAAAGAAACTAACCAAGTGCGAGTCGGACTCATGCACGAAGGGTTCCGTACCATTTTCAAGTACCGTTAGTTGCCGTTATTGATATCGAGCAAAAAGAGAAAAAAGTTTGTTGAATGGGAGCCCCTACTAACTATTTATTTTATTTTTAGTATTTGTTGTAAGCGGCAATAGAAATACATCATCTGTGAAAATTTCAACTATCTAGCTATGGCGGTTCTTGAGATACAGCCTGGTGACCGACAGAAACACAGACAGCGAAGTCTTACTAATAGGGTCCTGTTTTTACCCTTGGGTACGGAACCATAAAACAGTATACATACTGTGGTAGTATGGAAAGTCTTATAATCAAATAAAGGATATTCAAATTACTTTTGATACAATAAATTTAAGCGGCCATTGCCCTATGGCTATGGCGTCGGATTTGCGATCATGTGGTCGCCGGTTCGACCCATTGCACTACCGACCTGCAACCAAGCCGTAACACAAGCATTTAACTTAGCACGAAGGGTTAACAAGAATACTAGTAACCACAGAGCCAATTATACAAATCTTTCTTTGCTATATTTCAAAATTGAGATTAATAAAATTCGACCACGAATTCGATACGAACCTGCATCTAAGGTAAAGCCCCTAATGCCTTAACCAATTAGGATGTTCTTTTTTTTTCGAATTGCCATACGTAGTTATACGGGGCTTTTGCTACTTCACCGGGCATAAAGGCGAGCAAAGCTCCAGCCTTAATAAATGGTTTAAAAACTACAAACTAAGCAATCAGCGCCAGAGGGCCGCCTTGAGCCCAATCTCCGGGCGGTCGCTGGCGATGGGATTGAGGGATTATGATGTTTAGTATTTTAGGGGAGTTTTGTGCAACTGTCGCTCTACTTATTACGGTTCGCGGGCCTCTCGGACTTCGGGTCTACGAGAACATTAGGTTACGGTCCATATATATCCATACGGTCCGGAACCACAGTCGGTCATCGAAATTAATTAATATCTTTGTATCACGTCTCTAAGGGGGACGACTTTCTTTAATATATTAGTAACTATCTGACCCGCGCGGATCCACCCGCGTCGATCCCGATCCCGAAGAAACCTTAAAATATAGCTTACTAGCTATGCCCCGCGGATTTACCCGCGTAACTCTGCTCCAGAAGAATCGAACCGGCGACCACAAGATCACAAGTCTGACGCCCCTAGCCATTGGGCTACGGCCAATGGTAATGTTAACTTCATTATCTAGAACTAGCTGCGCCCCGAGGTTTTACCCGTGTTTACTCTGCTCCAGTGGGTCGGAACGATTTTGTGTAGCCTAATGTGAATCGAGATTATGAACTATCCCCGTTCAAAGTTTCATCAAAATCCATTAAATAAGTAGTTTTTACGTGAAAGAGAAATAAACATCCATCCATACTTACAAACTTTCGCATTTATAATATTAGTAGGATGACACTCACAAATAATGTGGCTTTCTATTGGTAAAAGAATTGGCAAAATTGGTTCAGTAGATCCAGAGATTACCCCCCACAACCTCACATACAATTACCACTTTATAATATGAGTAGGTATACAACGACCGTAGCGTAGCGGTATTTTGCTCGCGACCCCCGAGATTTACTAGGGGGTCGTGAGTTCGATCCCCACGCCGGACAGAAAATCTTTGTGTAAATTCTAAGATTTCTTTCCGGGTCTGGTTGGTTGAGGGACTACCCTCCGAGCCTCGGAAAGCACGTTAAGCCGTTGGTCCCGATTGTTATAACATCATCTATAATAATCGTATATCAAGGAACTGGCAGGAGCGTTTCCTTGTGTGGTACAACATAATACTGCGGTCACCAACCCGGCTGCCAAGCGTGGTGACTATGGCAACTACCCTCTCTTGGGAGGAGGCCCATGTTCAGCAGTGGACGTTATACGGGCTGATGATGAATATTAGTATTAATATAGATTGCTCATATACATACGTAGTAGGAAAATAGTAAACAACTTGAAATATTTCCCTAATGACATTGAAGACTTCAACATTGCGTATAAAACTCAAGGTTAATCATAATTAATACATCTTTAACCTTATGCGGTGTCATTTTACTAATAACTACTATACAAGTAAATTATACTCATTTCGTATGTGATGTCTTTAGTAAATTTATAGAGTGGTGAATTATTTTAATATGTATTATATCTTTACTAGCTTTCCGCGCGCAGTTCCACCCGCATAACTCCAGTACCCGTAGGTTCTTCATAATGAAATACAGCCTATGTTTATAGTCTTATTCTCAGTTAAATCCTTTGTTTTATTTGTATTTCCATTCATTTACAGTAATTACAAAAAAATAGTTAAAGGAAATTACATTCAAATGTGTACTAGTATTTCAAACTTGGCAAAATTAATGAAGAAGTTTTATTTATCGGGATATGTAGGTTATACACGTACATTAAATTAAATTTTAATTTCGTCCCCCCACCCCTCTAATGTTGCGAGAGCGACCCCTCCCTCCCTGCAACTTCTGACGTGTATCGTTGTGTATAAATCAAATAGGTACTTTAAACCATTTTTCTTTGTCAAGAATAAAACAATTTCTCGCCATTTTTTTTAAATAACTTTATAATTAATCAATATAAACTTAAAACCTAATATGATTCAACTAGCCTATTGTTTTTTTTATTGTTCTAATTATGGAGAAAAATTAAGTTCGTTTTTTTTATCGTCTAGAAATGTCAGTAGGTAAGAAAGACCAATCAGCTAGTATTCATGAAGACACAGATTGTTTAGAGACATATAGGACAGTTTTGAAATTGCTAATCCAATGTGACTTTTACTGTCATAGATAAAAATAATAGGTAGGTAATATGAGATTCTAGGAAGAAGTCAATGTAATAAGCAACTTACTTAGGTATTTAGACGTCATTCAACAAGAGGGCGAAGTTCTTTATTTTTTTTTATTGCCTACTTTAAATCTTCTTCGTAATAATATTAATACCTGTGTATGTCCCTAAAATACAAAAAGTCATAATCCCTCAATCTTATCGCCAGCGACCACCCTGAGCCGAGGTCCAAACCCCATCGGGGACGCCCTCTTGCGCAGGTTGTTTAGTTTGTAGTTTTTAAACCATTTATTAAGGCTTGAGCTCTGCTCGCCTTTATGCCCGGTGAAGTAGCAATAGCCTTGTGGCTAACTACATATGTCCGTCCGAGAAAACCAAAAAAACTACAAACTATTCTTTTAATTACTTACTATTTATTTTTTATTGTATGTGTATGTACAAACTATTATTCTTTCTTTATTTTCATATCTCCTTTCGCAGGTCTACTGGAAGAGATTTGTTTAGAAATAAGTAGTACCTTTGTACATTGCCTTTTGTTTTTTTCTTGACTTTATTTCTTGCGTGTACGTCAATAAATTGCAGGGTTTCTACTGGCAAGAGAGCTAAGCGGATGAAACCATAAATACACTGTTGTCTCATGGGAAATGAAATATTTTTTTTGTATTGTCGCAAAGCAAAGAAAGTCAATTACATCTGTATTGCCTATGGTCTTAGGTACAAGACTCAGGATAAGTTTAAGATAATATAATTCAATTCGACTGTGCTTAGTATCAGTTAAAATCGGGATGTGTCTCGAATACATACGGTTTGAGAATACTCTGGGGTTACATAGCTAAGGAAATGTTTGTTAGACCCCCTGCCTGCTGTTTAGGGGGAATTTCTTACTGCTGAGGGGTATTTTTTTTCTGACATAGTTTAGGCTTTGTGTAATTGGGGGCGCCCTGTGGCCAGCGGCCAGCATATCCTCCTAAAAAAAGATTGTAGTGCTGAAGGATAGGCATACCACATAAAAACCTCCTCCTTCCTTCTACCGCCGATAATGGTGGCAAAATCACTATTTGGGAGAGTTTTAGACGCTACTTTACATTCCGCTAGTTTTAGTAATTTGGGTCTATTATGCGACAAAATTAGATGTCATAACATTGTCAATAAATATAAAAACTCACCTCAATATTTTCCAATTCCTTATCAGCAGTAGCCGCCAACGCTAGCAGCCTTTCAGTCTCTTTCTTCTCCAAATCCAAGAAATAATGTGCATCCTTCACCATTTCCTTAACACCATTATCACCATTTACACTACATATCACCGGTTCATCATCACCATCCAATTTTATCACAGAAACACCATTTGTAACAGACACATCACACACATTGTTCTCTTTAGATTCAGTCTTTTCCATCTTCGGAATGTCTTCAACATTTTTCTGTGGAGAAAGATCACTCTTCACACATTTCTTTGGTGATAGGATAGGCAGCTGAGCCCTGAACTCCGGCCGTAGATGCCTCAAAACGGGAAGAGAGACATTTGAATCGACTTCCCCGTTTGGGCTGTTTGGACTCGTACATAGATCGATCTCCTCCATCTTTCTTGGTACCCGCTCTGGAGTGTTCAGAGATTTTTCGGTCAAAACTTTAGGGTCTTCGTCCTCACTCGAGCTTTTTAGCTTGTGACGTTTCTGGTTAAAGAAACCTTGAGCTAAAGCCCCAGGACCATAGAGTCTCTCCACTCGTTGCTGGATAAAACTCTTCATTGGACTCGTTAATTTTTCTCCATTCTCCTTAGTGATTTCAACTCTTTTGGACACGCCATTAGAAGATATAGTATACGATTCTGAGCTAAATCTACTTTCCTTACCATTCGAATTCACAGAAGTGACGGTTTTCCTAAAATTTGTCTCTGAATAACTAGATTTGAAAGTCACTTCTTTGGAATTGTCTACTTCGTCGGTTTTATGAAGCATTGATGTGGCAAAATTCTTGCTTTCATTTGATATGTAGGGACGGCTCGTGGTCGTCATATTGCCGAGAAAATCGTTCTTCAACTGTTTATTTTCTGCAGCCATATAGACATTAAATGGTGTAGTTGCTAAGTACGGATCTGTGTGCGCCTTTGTAGGCGCTTTTTGTGTCAGATCGGCACGCGTATCATGGGGACCAAAGGTTGGGACCAACAGCTTATTGGCGCTGACAGGAACTGGTACCAAAAGGGAGTTATTTTCGCTTTTGTACGTGTATGTGTGTGTGATAGGCCTTATGGGGGAAGCTTCTCTCGATTTGTTGATATCCTGCCTTAATTTTGAGTCGTATGTTGTTAAGTTTGTGTATCCGTTGACGGAACAAGCGAGGTTTAAGTAGCTGGGCTTCTTGTGTGTGAACTCGTCTCTCTTTTTGTGGTGACCTCTGGATCGATGGCTGGAGACGTCTATGTATACTTTAGGGGGTGGTTTGAGGAGATTCTCTGATTTTCTTGGGGTTGGTGTGACGTCGTCAGGGGTCCTGACTGGGGTGGCGACGGGGGTTGGACTGGCTATATAGTTGTGTTGTAGGTTAGAGCCAGCTCGTTCTTGAAGTCGAGACGTGAAATCTCGTATACGACTGGTGGTTGAAGATGGAGTAAGGAGATTCAAACTCCCTGATGTTGTATCTGAAAAAGAAAATAAATGGTTTCTTTTATAGGATCTTAATTACAGACAAAACAGTTAGACAAATAAACACATAACTTATCAATCGATGGATATTTCAAGCTATTTTATAGCATGTTTATACTTAGTTGCTATTTACATAGAGACATTAATGCTAAGGTGTTTGTTTATATTTAAAACAAGAGCGGGTAGATGCTCGTACGAATTAACATGACACTGAGTTCGAAAAGGAAAACCCACCCAGATTCCAATAATTGGCAGGATGCCACTGGGTTCGAAAAGAAAAACCCACTCAGATCGCAATAATTGGCATAATGATTGGCCATCAAATGCTAAAATTTACATTATGTTTATAAAAAAAAGTTGCCCTCGAAAAGACGGCAATGTTTAATGTACAAGGCAAAATGTGTTCTAGTGCCTTGATATAAAAGATAATTTAACTTGTACAAACAAGTGCCGCTGACACAGATTCGAATACATTTTGCAGTTTCTAATGCTATTGAAAAACTAAGCAATCGGCAAAATTATGGTAGCCTCCCGATAGCACACACCAGAAAAACTATAGCTTAAATATAAAAAAAAATATATAGAAATAACTCACAACACAAATAAATAAGGTAATAATCACACATTATGTAATAAACATGAAGTTATGTATAAAAAATAAAATAAACTAATTAATTACCAAGGCACATGTTAAATGTATCTAAATAATCTTGAGATATGGAGTGACGGAATCATATGTGTACATATATATCTATGTTATCTCTATCTGTATGTATGTGTTATTGGGTTTTGAGGTAGGTAGATACAAGATTATTGTATAGTGATAAGATCAAAATCACAGATGACGAAAATGCTTTAATAGGTACTAATATTTTTAAATGTTTTGAATACTTTATGGAAAAGTTAACATTACCTGTTCATAATAATTATATTATGAACAGGTAATAAAACTAGCTTTGCGCGGTTTCACCCGCGTAACTCCCGTTCCCGTGGGAAATTCATAATTAAATATATTATATATAGTTATACAAACATACATACAAATTTAAAAATCTTGACTTTTTGAACTATTATTATACATATAGATATAGATTCATTCACAAAGTGCTATATTAAATATTGAAAATTATAATTGCTAAAAATAAAAAAATCTAATAAAATAGTTTAAAACTTATTTTATGAATATAATGCTTTCTAGACAAAGTATGAAACATGAAAATCATTGACCTTCAATTGGGTTGTAGCCTTTCTTTTTACACAAACTCGAGTTATTAAAAATGATTTAGACCCTATTTAAATTTAAAAAGTTGTAATAATAACTGCTTATTATGAGTAGAGTTGTCTGTAATATCCTACAACAAGCAGCACTCACAGGTAGCGCCTTTTAGTTCCCTAGTTTAATCAATAGATTAAACTAGGAAACGAATAAGAATAATAACCTACTAAATAAAGATTAAAACTTATGTAAATACCTAAGTGCTGAATAATTTCATTATTTCATGGGTTAGGCCTATGATAGGGCGGGAGCCTAGTGATAAATATAATGCAATTGTAGATGTAAGTGATTTTCCATAATCTATATTTATGTTACCTTTGTGAAAGATAAATTATTTTTATTATCGTTATTATGCTAACGCTGCCATAGCTTTCCTGCTCTACCCACATGTAATATCCTGTCATATTTTCCCAGAGACATCCATCACAAATAGGTCCTGAGACAACCTTCGTGAAATTTAAGTTGAGGATATTTCATAAAAATCCTGCACACCTTAATCTCAATAACATATACATCCTAATTAGGTAACCATATTACACAATCAACAAATAAAACTCAAGTTTCATGGCAAACCACTATTGTGAAATTTGCTGCATATATTTTTGTATAAGTTAAACAAATAAATTGGCCAATGAAACTTAGACTCCTACTAAATACATGACTCATATGACATATGTATGTGAAGCAAATGTCCGAGTATGTTGCTTAATGCGTCGCTTTGTGAATTGCAGTTATGTGTAGGGTGACCTTCTGTGTGGGTGTTCTTGGATTCGTTCTATGTATGAGATGAGAGCATTGAGAAGTATGTGTGGAGCGAAATTGACAGATCGAGTCAAAAACAGCGTAAATAGGTAGAGATGTAGGTTGCGAGGAGACATAGTGACAAAGATTGTGAAGGATGTTACGATGCGTTGGCATGTAGAAAGAATAGATGAAAGAAGAGGTACGAACGAAGTACGTATATAGTATGAATGTGAACAGAGTCGTTAAAAGAGCCTACCTATAACCGGCGAGCATGCATGAAGAGACTGACAGGTGGCGTCCCTTCGTCTCAGCCTACCCCTATGGGAGAAAGGCGTGACGATATGTAAGTATGAGACACAGAGGGTGCTATTGCTAATGAGCTGCTCAACTCGTTATGTAAATTGGAGGATTTTACATAATCCATTTATCCATACTAATATTATAAAGAGGAAAGATTTGTATTTTTGTGTGTATGTAATGAATAAACTCAAAAACTACTGTTCCGAATTCAATAATTCTTTCATCATTGAAAAGCTACATTCACCCTGAGTGACTTAGGCTATATTTAATTACGAAGTTCCCACTGGAACGGAAGTTACGCGGGTGATACCGCGCGCGAGAAGCTAGTTGGTAATAAAAAAAAATGTATACAAATGTCAGAGTGGTTAGCTCTTTTCTCCAGGGTCATCACACTTCTTGTCCTGGCTGATAGACTTCAGAGATGGCTACCCTATGTGCAATGTTTAGTTAAGAATTTAGATATGTGTCACAATATTAGATATCGATTCACATTCTCTGACTGCCTCATTTAATCATATGAGATCATTGAGTTCAAATCCCTTAGGGAGCAACTTTTTATCTCTAAGTTGGTGGTGTTTCACCCATGCATCAGATACATGTACATGGAAAGAGGTCCTTGATACATTATTATACCGATTGTGTAAGTGAGCTTTCCCACAGGATTTTAAGAGTAAACAATAAAGTACTTCTATATTTCCTACACAGATTATGACTAATCCCCATGGAGTTTATCATCATAAGGGTGTCAACTTATGAACATGGGCCTCTCTCAATGGAGGCCATAGCCACCACACCTGGTAGACAGTTAGATGACCGTAACATTTGTATATATAGGGTGCCAATATTGGGTTGCCATCCGTCAGGGTTTGCCCGGATTTGTCCTAGTTTAGAGGGCGTCTGTGGAGCGTCAGGGCCGGACTTCATATTTTAAGTCTTAGGCCACCTGCAAGCCTCGCACTGCGCCCAAGCCCCTATGTTTAAAGAATCCTTTTGACATGTCCGGGTTCTTGGCTCTAAAATTCGGGGTATTCACGCGTTTTGTCCTGGTTGCCAAATTTTGGAGATGGCAACCTTAGGTATACACTACTGAAATATCATAATCATAGGTTATGTTATGGCCAAGGCTAGTGTGCTTTCCAAGGCATGGAGGGTAGTTCGACAACATTTCCATGAAGGACATTATTGTATGTGATTTAAGGATTGGACTGTTTCTTAAGGATTTGCTTTGTGAATTACAGTTATATGCAATGTTTGATTTAGAGTTTAGGTATGTGTCACAATAGTAGCAGTTGCATTAACAGCGATACAGAGTAACTTAAATATCTTTGATCAAATAGAATTGATTACCCTTTGAATATAATTTTGTTTGTCACTGTTTTGGAAGTGATCATAATTAAGTTATTAATTGGAATATTAGATATGGAACAAATAGAAAAGTAAATTTTTAGTATGACTCGTTGTTTTGCTGCCAAGCATTTGTGATACGTTTTTTGTGTATGCCCTCAGATCCTTTGGGAAATATGAAGACTGTTGAACATTTGTATTGTTATTTTACCATTGAATATTGTATTTTTGGTAATAATAGTTTACAATATTCTCAAAAAAGTCTATATTTACATAAATTTTTCATTTTTACGTTGTGACCTACAAAAAATGAAATCGCTAGACTTTACTGTAAAATTATAATTATATTTTTATTATTTAATTAACTATTTAAGTAAGTATACTTATATTGCAAGACAGTTTTGAATTTCTTTACTAAGAAGTAGAAGGAGTACAGGTTGGAAAACCATACCTAAAAAATCAAGAGCAAGTGAAATCAAGTAGCAAACCTACATATAGATAGGTATTTCTATACACACATAATATGTATGTATTTTATGATCATCATTCTTGTGATGAAGAGCGGATCATTCCAATACAGGCATTTTTCTTGCTTAAAGGAAAGATCCTCCCCTTGTATTATGTACCTATGTATTTAATAGCTCAATAAACTTTTTGTATTTGTATTTTGTATTTAGTTTTTACAGAGCTTAGATAAAGACTGATAATGCATTATTTAATACATCAGATAAAACTATCATACAGATTGTATTCTTCAAACTCACTTTATAGACAGATTATCAAAATAAATAATAAATTTTGAATTGGCTTTGGGGGATCATAAGCCTTCCAAATGTCTACAGAATTCTCATTTTAATGAAAAATATCTTTTTAAACAAATTGGGTATAAGAATCGAACTGTAACAGTGAAACACAATTTGAGAAAAAGTTGAACTTAGATAGAGTGTTGAGCAATGATCTAAGGATTATTTTTGAACAAACAAGAGATATCAAGGGACTAAAGGCAAATTGATCTAAAAGATACCATGAGTATTGGCTTATATATATAACAAAGTTTTTTTTTTCAGATGGACATTATGTAGTAAGCCAGGAGGCTTTTGCTACTTATTTGACATAAAGGCGAGCAGATCTCCAGCCTCAATAAATGGTTTAAATTCTACAAACAAAGCAACCTGCACAAGATGGTGTGGGGGTCTCTGTTGGACCTCGGCTCAGATCAGTCACTAGCGGAGGGAGCGAGGAATGATGACTAGATTGTTTGGGGAATTTCTTGCAACTGTCGCGCTACTTCAAAGTTTGAGGCCGCAAACATATAGACAATTCAATATCACTCATGATGTGGCTAAGTTCAATTAGTCTTTTACCCATGTATAAGACAATCTAAACAATATTAACATAGCACTATCATACAATATGCAACCAAGTAGTATCAAAAGTTATATATAATCCATGGAAATCATACTTATGATCATATAAGAATACTGGCAAGTACATTATACACAAATCTACATCACATTTGTAGTCCAAACTCGGATAATAATTTGTTTTATGATCATACAAAATCTTATTTAGAAAATTAATAATAAAACTGAGTTTTTAAACAGAAAACAAATCATGCTAATATTAGTAAGGAAACGGTCTGAAACATGTAGCGTTAGGTATATTAGCATGATACAAAAGAAACCCGATGTAAGTCATACACAGAAATAAATAAAAGTAATCATATTACTCATCTTATTATTACTCAAAAACAATTTCTAAGAAACACAACATCATGTGTAAGTATTCTTCTCAATATTTCTAAAAACTTTCAACAATAAATGAAAGTTATTCTTCAATAAATTGTTTTCTCAAAAAAGTACGGTATGAGGTTTTCAAAATGTTTTTGACATTGAAAACCGGCTTAACACACTTACCGATTATAATTACTGATGTTTTAAAGACACTGTAACTTAATCACACAATATTTAGAACTTAAATCACATCCAAATATAACTTAATTTTTCAAAAAACACTTCGTAAAATTTCACAAAATATGACATCAGTTCACAATGAAATGTCAACGTTTATTTTTTTTTTCTCGAGTCGACGCACGTCTCACACCCGTTCGCAGCCAGTGTGCGCGTTCCGTTTCACGGTCGGCAAGGTTCATAAACATTATTCATGACCTAGCTGTAAAGATAGTTGGCTTAAAATTGCGAAATATTATTTATCTTAGGTGTGTTTAGCGTATTCATTTAATAAACAGGATGACGGCAATGACCGACCTGTAAGCCTTTGCGTGGGCGAAATCGAGGCCGACACATAGATTATCCGTATGAGTTTGCGTATTCGATTGTCTTTTTGTGTATGACTTGCATTTTGCAATAAACCTTTTTGCAATTTCTATACACGACCCACATTTATGGAATGCAATAACTTATTTTTTTTATTAATCGACAAACATTTATCTTTACTTCAATCAAGGTAATAAGGTTGTTCTACTTCTAAGTTGTATGTAAATTGCTGATTCACCTTACATTAAATTAGACTGAGTAGGTCGTTATGAGTCAGTAAATAAAATAATATTCAAAGTCGACAGCTAAGTCTAATTCTACATTAGAAAAATTTACAATTAACCTTCTTTTGGTTTTCCGCAGTATTCGTTTTTTTTTTCGAAAAATATTTATTGAGCTCCAACACGAAAGTCCTACACCTAATTAATTTACGATGAGAGATGAATTCAGAACTAATAATATAATTTAATTAGCGATAGTAGAACAATAGGTATTTAAACAATGTTGATGCACTAAATGAATCAACCACAGATCACAGTAGAATACACCACAAACACGAAAGCTTGAAGAAAGAAAATAAAAGGTTTACAAAGAAAACACAGATCACAGATATAATTAATATATTTAATATAGCTAATGATACTTATTACGAAAATAATGTAGCTGAGTTAATTTTAAAAGTAAAATATATAAAATAAGCTATCTAAAAGTAATAACAAATTGTGCATAAGAGCTGACAATTCCGCACCAGATGTTGTGTATCTGTAGTTCCCGGTGCTCTCATTAAAGGTGTTCGTAGGAGCACCTAAGTGGTTTTAGTAGATAGACCTCCTCTCCATGACGTATGATTATCATATCATCTCTTTAGAGAGGAAAGTCCTACAGACCCCTCCTAATGCATCTCTCTTTGGAATAAAAGGAACTGTCTGTTTCTTTTAAATACATAATATTTCTATGCATTTTAAGAAGTTACTTTTAAAATTAACTCTTGAAAAAAATAAGTAACAATACAGATACAAGATACAAAGAAAATAATCACACATATCAATCACATGCATAGCTTAGTGGATTTGAAAATGTATTGAAGTTTCTTGGACCACATAAAGAATAAGCTTTTTGGAATTATATTCTATTCAATGTAAAACAGAAGTGGCATCATAACGCTTTAAATAATTGAAAACAAGTGGAGTTTGCTCTAAATAGAAATATAGCCATGGGCATCTGATACCAGAGTGCCTATGCTGAACTCGATATCTGCAGCCACGACAGCGAATCACATTTAGGATCCACATTTACAAATTTTATTTTGATAGTTTAAAATAGCAAGGATTTGTTCGGGAACCTCACACAAGTTGAACGATTGAAAATTAAAAAGAAAGAAACGAATCTCGACTATTTACTCAATAAGCCTTAATTTAAGAATACGGACCGGTCATAGCAGACACAAGTACACGGCCAAGAGACTTCATACATTTCAAAATCCACACAAAGTACAACAGAAATAAGCCAAACACTTAATACCAACTCATTTACCTGAAAAATCTGTACTAGCGTCGACGTCAAGCGAACAACTGCCGATAGAGTCTACTGACTTATCCATCACTTTGACTGTTAGATCCTTCGCTGCCTTTACAAGATCAGACTCCTTAACTTCTATCTCATAGGCACCTATACTATCAAAATCTTCAGCATTAGACTTCGGAGACACAGTCGAACTTGGCAACTTAATATCAGTCTCATCTGTATTTATAGTCAATATAGAATCGGGTTTAGTCCCATTTTTGTCTAGTATTAAAGTACTCTGACTTGTAAATGTACTGCGAATAGGTTCTATGTATTCGACGTCTTCGTCGAAAAATAGATGGTTGGTATGGCCACTTGGACCTTGCACGTCGGTTGCGTCTTTTGGTACCGCGTCGATGACGGTCTGGGTTTTCTGTATGTTTGTGTAATAATGCTGTTCGAGCTTTTCCAACTGTCTTCGAGTATCTGATTGCTTTTTTCTTACTGAATCTATTATCACAGGTAGGTTCAGTAGGTCTGGAGTCTTTTCTTCGTGAGCGTCTCTTTTGAATAGAGGAGAATCATCGCTATCGAGTTCAAACCTTTTATATTTTGAGGAGCAATAATCATCTATGGATGATGTATCAGACTTTTTGGAGTCGAAAAAAGTGTCGAGAGAGAAAAATGACTTACGTTTCTTTTTTGGTTGACTAGCTTTGTTAAAATTTGCAGACAAAAATGGGTCGCCTGATTTGTACACAATATTGCTCGTATTAACAAGGGATTTTGGTCTGGATTCTTTGGCAATACTTAATGGTACTCTGTTAGTTTCAACTTTACGAGAATCCAAGCTAAGGGTCTTCCGAAATCTCTCGTTGAGGTTTGCTAGAAGGAAGTGTCTACGTTCAGTAGATTTCGGAGTCACATTATAACTTTGTTTACTACTCGAAGGTTGTGAATGCGGGATGTGTTCTGTATACTTAAATTCTATATCGTTTTCGGAATTATCTTTGGTTTTTTGTTCACGGCTTTGAGCAAGAAACTCTTCTGGTCTTTGAAAAGAAAAAGAACCTCTGGTCGAGCTTTTCTTTCTGTCGCAAATGCAGCTGTTAACGCAGTTTAATTTAAGACATCTTTCTTCTGGTTCTAAAGAGACTTCATGGTCAGTAGGAATGTATGTGTCCGGTTTGCTCTTGTGGACTAAGAGATCTTGGCGGATTTTCTCCAACCTCTCGTCTCCATGGAGGCCTCTAGTGTACTTAGATTTAGGAGGCCTGAAGAAGCGAATGGACCCAGATGTGTGTGGTTCTATGGACCGTCGTCTGACAAAAGATGGAGAGTCTGAAATCTTGTTCACGCCAAGAAGGAGGACAGGCGATTTCTTGTCCTCTTCGTCTGGTAGATCGCTGCAAAGAAATAATAGTGCATTTGAGATGATGTTTCTAAATATATCGCTTTGACAAATATTCTGGATTCCGGATTGCTCCAATCGAATCATTCTAAGTACTAATAAATTGCTAGATGAAATAAAACCTTAAGTGTATACAAATAACTATTCATATGGCTTAAAGTAAAATTTTATAAAAATGGATGTCATAATTTTTTTTTTCGTATCCAGAATATTTGTACCTAAAGAGCATGTGATCTTGATAAGCAAGTAAAGAATTTTGTTAGATTTTAGTGGTTAGTTCTGTAAAGCTAAAGCGAGTGAATTATTTTCCATTACAAATTAACATGGCGATTAATATTGAAGTGCTGTTAGAAATCAAAATATATTACAGATTATGTAGAAAGGCGTTATTTTACAACATTTCTTCATAATATGAAACTCAAAATATGCATAATATATTATGCTATTTTGTTAACTTGTTTTTTTAAAAGATTTCTACCAGAATTTTGCATGCTACTAATATTCTTATTAACCCCTCGTGCTAAGCTAAAAATGCTTATTGAATCGCTTTTCTACATAAGTATTAGATATATCTTAAATTATATATAAGTATATGTTAGACATCAAAAGAATTATTAATAAAACAAAATGCATAGTATTAAACATAAAATACTTACCGAATGTTAAATGAAAGAAAAAAAAATATGAAAAAGTTCATGAGTGAGTTTATGGATATAGCTTCAACTAAAAATCTCAATCTTCAGTTAAAAACCCAATGTATGACTTGTTGAAAATAAACATTATCTAAGTGTTTTAGAGAACCTACAGTACGCTATAGAACAGGAGGCCTTTGACTGTTTTTTATAACTATTTCCATCAACCCGTTCCTTTTCATGGTGAGATTGAGGCATTGTCTTTGTTTTTTAGGGTTGTTTTGGGTAACTGTCGCTCTACGTTAAAATTCGCAGGCCTCTAGGCATCGAAAATAATCGAAATGTTCTTTAAAAGGGTCGGTAATAGGTATCATCAAAGTGACATCATTAGCTCCCTGCCCTTATCCCAATAGGATAGTTGACCCATTTGAAATTATGTTACAATGATGTTTCTATCTGAAGGTATTTGTCATAAGGAACCTAAATTTAATTATTACTGATCATAAAACTTGAAGATGGTTGTATAAACTTAATATGTATTTTTTTTATTTCTGAAAACGCGATCAGCCATTTTGACACGTTATAGGTCTAGTTTAAAAAAAAGGACGCGATCCATTACTATTACATTTTCCGTGTCACGACGTCGTCGATCCAGGAATGACGTAAGGACACAGATAATGTTTAGACCAAAATGACTGACATCGTTTTATCTCTATATAGGTATGTCACGTCAATTATAAAATATTTATTTTAGCCCTTTCAAAATAAAAAATATACCATATTTTTTTCTTGTTTTACATCAGCAATTCTTCACCATATAAGAATCATTTCAAAAACTTGTTAACTTATTCTTGTATGCTTATTCCATTCTGTTTGTCAGCCGTCACGCTATTAATTACTCCCATTTCCTTCATCTCACACACCGATGGATTGTGTGAGATCCATCTTATCTTTCGCCAGAAAGCAAAAATTTCAAAAAATAACAAGTTCTTGTATACGGTGGCTAACTACATGAGAACTTTACGGAAGTAAACCTATTATTAATAGAGCTCAGAAGCATAAGGTCGGATGTGCCATTATACGTCAGAAACATTCGTCGTATGTGCCTTTATAGTAAACTTGCACTTACGACCAAATGCTTCTGAAGTATAATAGTGCATCCGTCTTTATACTTCTGAGGTTTAGATTTGTTTTAGTGAAACGACCTTTTTTGTCAATACTCTTTAATTTGGTGATTTATTTTATCGTTATCATTATGGTACGAGGCACTGAATGACACACCCTACTGTCGCACCTTTTATGGGAGTCGGCACGCGACTTATATTTTAATTAGAAATATACCTACTGATAAATAAAGCTGAAGAGTTTGTTTGTATGGTTGTCTGCTTGAACGCGCTAATGTCAGGAACTGGACTACTGGTCGAATTTGAAAAATTCTTTCAGTGTTAGAGGAGGGCAGACTTTATTAAAAACTAACTTCCCACGCACGGTTTTACCCGCGTAGCTCTCGTGCCCGTGGGAACTTCATAATAAAATATCCAACACTGAAAGATTTTTGAAATCGGACCAGTATTTCCTGAGATTAGCGCGTCCAAACAAACAAACTCTGCAGCTTTATAATATTAGTATAGATAATATTTAAAATCGTACTAGTAGTTACCCAGGTATATGTATAGTAACTTTTAATTTCGTCTGTCTGTTTGTTTCTCCATGTAATGAGCGTAATCAATTAAATCTCCAAAAAGTTAACAAGTATTTACATGGAGCTTTCATTGGCTTATAAAATCCTTACGTTACGCATACGAAGTCGCGTACATCAGCTAATATGCAATGAATATGTGCAGTATGCGCACCAATAAACGGTATCGCCACTCACTTATCATATTAGGAAGTAGTCACCGGCGCGCGCGCAATATCCATATACTTACCACACACTACCATAGAGGGCGGAAAAAATGTTTTGTCTATGTGTACCACATAATTAATCTGTTTAAGGGCTTAAAAGCTAATTGAATAGTTGAACCTAAGACCTTCGTGTAAATAAATATAAAAAAAAGTTGTTTTTAATCACGAAAACCTATTAAGTACAGATATTTGTCATCATCATCATCAACAACAGCCCGTTTACGTCCACTGCTGAACATGGGCCTCCTGTTAACAGACCTTGGCAAGCCAGGATCGTTGAGGGATATTGCCATTATCAACACGCTTGGCAGGCGGATTGGTGATCGCAGTAAGAAGTAAGCCTTGAGCGAATAGATGATGCTGCCCATCCATCAGCCATATGTCCCTTAGTTGCCTTTTACGACACCCATGGGAGGACATGGGGTGGTCTGTTCTAAGCCGAAAACCACACGGCAGATAGTCAAAACATATTTTGGCCCAACCCAAAATTTTTGGGATATCAATTTACTATTTTAAATTAATTAAGTTTATTTGGTTATTGTTGCCTAGTATAATAACGCTATTATTTAAACGGACCATAAGTATATCGACGAACGCGCTTTAGTGTTACCACTGGATCCAATACGCCCCAACTGAGAAGATCCGGCGAAACAATCTTAGTGGGGTTATTCTACTGCCGGAGACGATCCGGCGAAACCCATGGCTTTCTGGGAAACTCTCCGGCGACGCCCGCGGCCAGATTAGCACCGCGGGCTCTCCTGGACCACAGTAGTGTCTCGTTAAGTCAGTTACAGGGTCGCCCGGAGTACCTTAGCGTCCCTCATCCTCATGGATCGGCCCCGATCTTTCTCAAAGACCCTGGTTCGTCTAGTTCTGATAAATAGGAGGCCAATGTTCAGCAGTAAAGAAAAAAAAGAGACAGTTTAATAAAAATGACAGGTCCATTGCACGGAAACATACGCTACGCACGAATGTTTACAAAAATATGTTACAGTCAAAACTTATGATCGGTCAAAACCACTTTTGACTGTAAAAACCAGGCAAAAGTAGTTTTTACGGGTCCATATTGGCTCACGTAAAATTCCAGAAACGAGATGCTCTTATTTTTGGTCGAAGGTTAAAGAAACACCAGGATTCCAACTTCTGTAGGTTAGGTTGGAACGGTGACCAGTGACCACAACACAGGCTACTTTTGCCTGATTTTTTCAGTCAAAAGTGATTTTGACCCATTATAAGTTTTGACTGTAACATATATAAGTAATTGGGACCATTTGACTGTCTTCTCTGCGTGATATAGAGCAATTTGCCTAACGATCAATGAAAGGACTAATGTTGGATTAAAAAAATACTGTGCTATATTTAATTTGGGCTAGCTGTACAAGTTGATATAGATATTTTTTGCCGTCCTCGATAAATGGGCTGTCTAACAGTGAAAGATTTTTTCAAATCGGACCAGTAGTTTCTGAGATTAGCGCGTTCAAACTAACAAACTCTTCAGCCTTATATTTTACTAGCTTTCCCCGCGGGGATTCACCTGCGTAACTCCCGTACGTCATAATTAAATTTACCCTATACACAAATTCTTTAGCTTTATATATTAGTATAAGATACTAATATATAGCTATATAAAGCTTAAGCTGACAACCTCCGTAGCGTAGCGACTCACTTTACATCTCGGGTTCGATCCCCACACCGGACAAGAAATCTTTGTGTAAATTATAAGATTTTTCCGGGTCTGGTTGGTTGAGGGACTACCCTCCGTGCCTCGGAGAGCACGTTAAGCCGTTGGTCCCGATTGATATAACATCATCTATAACAAGCGTATACCAGGGAACGGGCAGCAGCGAGGCCCATGTTCAGCAGTGGACGCTGTACGGGCTGATGATGATAATGACTAATATATAAAGCTGAAGAGTGTGTGTTTCCTTGAACGCGCTTATGTGAGACCGGTTACTGAACCGATTAAAAAAAAATCTTTCAGTGTTAGATAGCCCATTTATCGAGGAAGACTATAGGCTATATTTAATTACGAACTTCCTACGGGAACCGGATTTTTGCGGGTGAATCCGCGCGCGAAAACCAGTATCTACAAAAATTCCGATCTGTATTATAATGTTAACGGGTGTCCGATGAATGTACGAGACAGCCGTTGCAATAACCGTTGCGGTTTGTACGGTAACGGTCGTTCATATAACGCTTTTATAAAAACAATAAAATAAATTCAGTAATGTATATTAATATTAATAAAAAATCACAAAGTAAGCATTCAATTCATCTCTTTTTTCAACACTGCATTTTGGAGGCTTCTAATGTTTTTTTTATACAAAGTACCAATCAAGATTAAGTAAATTATATGTTTATTTTTTTTATTTATTTAGACAGAAAATAATCAAATATTCCCCAATCTGATCAAAATAATAAAATATAAAATACAGCATACAAAACTCAAAATTAGAAGATAGAAAGTGCAAACCAAAAGCACCAAGATGGGAGAGAAGAAAAAAAACTAATTTATGTTTTTTTTTATTTACCTGGTGTCCAAGGAATGTACGATACAGCCGCCACGATAACCGTTGCGGTTTATACGGTACCGGTCCCGTTCATAGAACTCTTTTACTAAAAAATGTAGAATAATTGCGAGTATTGTTTTAAAAATAAAAAATAACAAATACATTACCCTTTATGAAAACAGTTAAATCGAGATTTTTTGGAACTCATTATGCTCAAGACCTGAATTATATACATTTTGACCGTAAAATCTCCTTCGTTTGACGTTCGTTTTGTCTAAATCTCTGACATTGGCAAAATTCTGTAAGTATCTCCATGGTCTCTCCACTCAACAAACAAAAGAACTGAACTGAACTTGATTGTTGCTTTGATTGATTTTTGAAAAACCTATTAATCAGCCGGTAAGTATCCTAAAACAATTATTTTTGTAATCTATAATATAATCAATGGTTCGGAGTGATCATGATTTTTCGCTGAGTATGTTTGTTATTAAAGTCGAATAAGTCCCCCAATAAACAGGATAAGTCCTAATGTAATTAAGGGATCGATATAAATAACGTAGGGAATTATTAATAATGCGGGCGTTCTGTTAGGAATGGGAAAAAGCGTCAATGTTGCCTCTATCTATAGGTACTAGTCTATACTAATATTATAGACAGAAAAATTTTGTAAGTGTTTTTATATGTTTGTTTCGAATAAAATCAAAAACTTCTGAACGGATTTCTATAATTCTTTCACCATTAGAATGGTTGTATTATCCCTCAGTAACATAGGCTATAGAAGTCAACCCGTGCGAAGCCGAGGCAGGCCGCTTGTCTATGGTAAAAAAAAATGGCGGTAGTTATGGTCTGTCCAACCTATAATGCAGGCGGCTACTATCGAAAAATAACAATAAAATTTTAAAATGGACATAACATATTTTTAACAAAATAGTTTCGCTCAAGAAGACTTCACTACATAGTATAAAACAAAGTCGCTTGCCGCAACTACGCAACTGATTGTGATGCAGTTTTTTTTAATAGATAGAGTGATTCAAGTCGCTAGTCAATGATAAATCTAGATGTAGAACAAAATGAGCTGCTTATAGTGCCTCGCAATATAAGATGAATCTTGGTTGTACAAACGGGCGCCCCTAACACATGTTCGAAGTCATTTTGATTTCTAATAAAATTGTGAATCTTATTAGAAAGAAAGAAAGAAAAATATTTATTCATAATACACTATTTTCCTAAAACATACAATATCAAATGAATAAAAAGACATATTCCATGTGCACTGTAAATAGGCACCAATTTCGTCTTTATGCTAAATCCATACTTACATTAAATTTGTGTATGAATGTAGCGCTGGTATTCTAGTTGGCCCCATTGCTGACGCCACGTTTATAAGCAAACAAAAATAAATAAATCAATTAATTATTTAAAATGGTGGATTTTAAATAAGTCGCAGTAGATTTACTTGTGAGTTTATTCAATTTTGTTACAATATTGTGTAGTACTCGCAGTGTCATGGAATAGTCAAGAACAGAACAAGATTAAAGTATTTATAAGTATAGAGAGGCATAGACACACTTTCACAAAGAATGTAATGAAATTAGAAGGCGCAAAATTTTAATTAATTTTAAAAAAAAACTTTAAGTATTAATCGATTTTATTACCAAAAGCAAATAATTTCACTGAATATTAGCAATGACTAAAAACTCACGGTACATAATCTAAATTCTCCATTAATGCGTGGTAAACATTAATAAACTGCTAGAAAGTAACAATAAAGATTTAACGCTCGATTAGATCGAATCGATTCGATCGAATGAGGAATCGATCGGTAATGAATTGTGACGTAAGGCTATCAGTATATTTTTATCGCTTCCTCTTGTATAAGAAGAAAATTGACGTTGCTCCATTGTTTGCATGATCAGGTGGTTACAGAGTCAAGTAACGATGGTAATATATTTTTTTCGTAACATGTATAGGGATGCCGTGAAAGAATAGATGGATGGATAGTTTTGCAAGCATTTTGCCTCCTAGCGAAAATATACATTAATTATAATAATTAATTTAATTATAAATAAGTAATTTGAATAGGTTTATAAATAAACAGCAAATGTAATTTAAGATAAATAGTAATTAATTTTCAAATAATGTTTGACGATTTACTAGTGCCTGTAATTGGTTTACGTAAAAAAAAATGATTTTTATTTTATTTATTTATTTTAGTGTGAAGTAGTCTTGTGTAGTTCGTGAACGATGAACGAATAGGAGCCGTATCTTCGTACTGTACTAGAAGAAACGTTTCCGAACGCTGATTTGTAATCGGTCAAATAGCTCTTTTCGTACTTCGTACATTGTAAACCGCGAGATCGTATAAGTGCGAGCGAGAACGAATAATGAAACTGACTGATTGTTTTTGACAAGTACGTCATACGAATTCATTCATAATAATGTAGGCGGTTGATCAGAATGACAGTCCTTGAGTCCTAAGCCTGTTCAAGTATGAAGGAAAATCAAATATGTTAAATTATTACAATAGTTACCATAATTTGGTCACCGTGGTGATTTGGTGGCTGCTCTGTGGTCCGCAAATACGCTCTAAGTACTTAACAATGTTCCTAGAGAACGTATTTACTCTGTGGTCCGCGCTGTCCTATATGGAAATGCTGACCGAGCGCAAAGACCGAATAGAGCTGTTAGAGCTTATAGAACGAACTAGTTCACTGTCCGAAATGAACTAGTACGGAGCGATCTTGAAAATGACCGAGCAGGCACAAGACTAGTGTGAAGAGTGATATGAAAGAAAAAGTAGTTAGTGATAGTGTGACGGGTGACAGGACAGAATGGAAGAAACAAACGTGTTGCGCCGACCCCAAGTAATATGGAATAAGGGCAGGAAGAAGAAGTATAGGGATGCCGTATCTATGTCGCAGCCAGATCGTGGTTTTTATAACGGCGGATTTATTGGGTGGTAAAAGAAAATAAGCTAAACCTAAAGCAATGGTGTTCAACGCGGCTAGCCGTGTAGAAAAAAGTATGGCTTTTCATTCAGCCGCATTCAATCCGGCTAATTATGGAACCGCCGCATTTCGTTAGAAAACGCCTAGCCGTATGTAATGCGGCGGATTGTTCGATCTGGCTGCGGTATCTAACTATACTAACTAGTGGTCGCCCATTGGTGGAAATTCAACCATAATAAGAAAAAATTATAACATTCTGCACTTCTTCAGTATATTCTACTAATATTATAAAAACGCGAAAGTTTGTAAGTATGGATGGAAGGATGGATGTTTGTTACTCTTTCACGCAAAAACTACAAAACGGATTTGGCTAAAAGTTTGCACGCGGTTAGTTTATAAGCTGAATTAACATATAGGCTACACATAAACATCACGCTCTGAGCCACTGGAGCAGAGTGGCGCGGGTAAAACCGCGGGGCGCAGCTAGTAAACTATAAGTGTACGAAATTTCATACTCTTCCGTCCGCGCAATTTTTGTAAAAAGGGGTACGAAGATTTTGCTTCACGTATTACATTAGCTTAGCACGAGGGGTTAACACGAATACTAGTGGATAGCTAAAACTCTGCTAGTAATCTTAAAAAAACCAAAGACTAAAGACAAGATACATAGACAACAAGCAGTTTCAATTTAATAAGACCATAAACAAAAAAATTGCAACTATCTACCACATATTTCCGTGAGAATTAAATCTCTAACTCCCAAGCTCTTACGAAAGCCACAAAAAACATAAAATTTAAAACAATGCTTACAAAATGGAAGTTCAAAGAACTCATTTTGTGTAATTCGTGACTATTACAGATGGTCCGGTGAATGACTTCGGAAAAAATTGTGTGTAAACCGAAGATGGATGTATAGATGCGTTTGCGCAGGTTTTTTGTTTTGCTTTTTTATATAATTGGTATTATGTTTCAAAATTGAGATTAATAAAATTCGACCACCGGCGGGACTCGAACCCGCTTCTTATGTTTTATTTTTATGGCCATTCCAGTTGCCGTAGAAACTTCATAATGAAATATAGCTACAACAATACAATGCTATTAGCATTGTCCAATAAATGGACTATCTTACACTGAAATAATCTTTCAAATCGGAATAATGGAAGCGGCCGTATCCCAATGGCTATGTCGATCTAGTGGGTAGACGTCGTCCTACGCTACGCTTGCCGATCCGCGGTCTCCATTGGAGAACTTTTCGGCCCCAACGGCCATCTGTTCTCCGTGCTATATGGCCTGCCCATTGCCACTTCAACCAACTAATCCGTTGGGCAATGTCGGTAACCCGCGTTCTTCTACGTATCTCCTCATTTCTGATTCGATCTCGTAGAGAAACTCCGAGCATAGCCCTCTGCATAGCTCGTTGAGCGACTCTGAGCCTGTTCATAAGGCCTATAGTGAAGGACCACCTAATACTGCGCTCGCCAACCCGCCTGCCAAGCATGGCGAGTATTAGCAAACCCCTCCCATAATGGATATTTCAAAAAAAGATATTAGTATAGATATAGTTAATATTTATCATCTATCATCAGACTAACCAATCATAATGACGACAAGAATTAATCCAACTGTTTCCTTGTCTTTATTTTTAAATCTTTAATTTGAATCAAATTGGCTTAACCACCATACAATTGACCAATAAATTAAATCATGTCTCGTTGAATGTTATAAATTGTTGGCCAAGATAAGAAGACGCGTGTTTATAATGGACTAGCATCAGCCCGTATCACGTCCACTGCTGAACATGGGCCTCCTACTGGGGGAGGGTATTTGCCATATGCCTCGCTTGGCAAGCGGATTGGGGACCGCAGCATTATGTTGTACCACACAAGGAAACGCCGCTGCCCGTTCCTTGATATACGATTATTATAGATGATGCTTAACGTGCTTTCCGAGGCACGGAGGATAGTCCCTCATCCAACCAGACCCAGAAAGACATCTTAGATTTTACACAAAGATTTCCTGTCCTGCGTGGGGATCGAACCCACGACCTCCGAGATTTAAAGCGAGCCAAATACCGCTACGCTACGGAGGTTGTGTAACACTGTATGATTTTTTTTAATCGGACCTTTAAATCCTGATTTCAGCGCCTTCAAGTAAACAAACAAACAATTAAACTCTTTAGCTTTATATATTAGTGTAGATTTTGTTAAGACTCTTATAGTGGTTTGTAACAATAATACTTAACTTTAAGGCGCAACGTTCGCACTTTACGCGTTATTTAACGGAGAAATGGTCGGAAAGTGGCATTTCTTATTTTATATATTTAAAGATTATTTATTTTGCGAAAGTAAGTGGCAATAACAGACCTATGATAAGTCATCATTAGGTCAAAAATATGAAAAAAGCCTTGAGTGAATATCTGTAATCTAAATTTTATACTATTAACATTGTATTGAAATTCCTTGGTCTGCTGATGCTATTAACTTTCAAGGCTTATTAACAATAGACTCGTTGTTGATTTTGATATTCGAAAACTAAACAATTATTTTAGAATAACAGTTAAAAATGCCATATTCCGACATATTCATCGATAAATGCTTAAAAGACGGACTTAAATTCGGACGGAATTAAACTTTTTTAAAAGAAATTAGAAACTTTGACATACATGTATGTATTAAAATTTTAATATAATATTTAACTAATACCTACAAATATGTATTGTAAGTATATGTTAAAAAGGAATTTGAAAGTAGCTAACAAGAATACCAGTTATTTCATAATGGTTATTTTTCTTGACAAAGAAAGTGTGAGAAAAATGGAAATATTAGGTAAATTATACTTAAATAAAGCTAAAGCTGAAGAATTTGTTCGTTTGCTTGAACGCGCTAATCTCATTTGAAAAATTCTTTCAGTGTTAGATAGCGGATTTATCGAGGAAGATTTAGGCTATATTTTATTATGCAGTTTCTACGGGAACGGGAGATACGCGGGTGAAACCGCGCGCAGGAATCTAGTTATTGATATTCTTTATGATGATGAAATGGAAGCAGATATGCAAGCCTTATTGTATTAAATGGTATAAAAACTACAAACTAAGCAACATGAGACCTTTCTATGGGTTTTGGACCTCGGCTCAGGGCAGCCACTATGTTCAGTATTCTTACTCAGTAACGAGTATTCTATACTACTGATATTATAAACATAAAAGTTTGTAAGAATAACACAAGTAAGTTTGTTACTCTTTCACGCAAAAACTACTGAACAGATTTGGCTGAAAATTTGCACACGGATAGTAGATAAGCTGGATTAACATATAGGCTTATTAACATCACGCTCCGACCCACTGGAGCAGAGTTATGCGGGTTAAACCGCGGGGCGTAGTTAAAATTAGTATTTTTATATTATTGTAAGTTTGTTTCGAATAAACTCAAAAACCACTGAACGGATTTCGATAATTCTTTCACCATTAGAATGCTACATTATCCCTGTACAGTAACATAGGCTATAAAAGTCTACCCGTGCGAAGCCGGGATGGGCCGCTAGTCTATACTAATAATATAATAGAGAGGAAAGATTTGTATGTAAGTATGTTTGTAACGAATTGGCTCAAAAAGCACAGGAACGAATTAAAAATTCTTTCACCATTTAATTGTTACATTATCACTGATTAATATAGGCTATATTTAATTATAAAGTTCCCACGGGAACGGGAGTTACGCAGGTAAAACCGCGCGCGGGAAACTAGTATAAGATATAAGTAATAAGATATCAAACAACTCTCCCTTCAACAACTTTAACGAAAGAAAGTTTTAAATAAAAAGGCGATAAACTTATGTGCCTCGTTTCTGTATTAATATAATTTCCTTATACAATATAATCCAGATAAATAAAGCAAGTAACGAATAGAAAGTAAACGAAGTAAAAACGATTATAATAAAATGTTTTATTTGTTCAATCTATACTAATATTATAAAGCTGCAAAGTTAGTTTGTTGAATAGCGCTTATCTCAGGAACTACTAGTCCGATTTCAAAAAATCTTTCTGTGTTGGATAGTCCATTTATCGAGGAAGGTTATAGGCTATATTTTATTACGAAGTTCCCACGGGCACGGGAGCTACGCGGGAGAAACCGCGCGCGGAAAGCTAGTTTATTCAATAAAATAATAACTGCATCTATTTAATACTAGCTAACCCCCGCGGTTACACCCGCATAGCTCATGTTCCCGTGGCAATTTCATAATTATATATAGCCCATATTACTTAGGAATAATGTTAAAGAATTATCCAAATCTGTCCAGTAGATTTTTTAACACTACGCGGGCAATATAGTAGTATATAAAAAGTAAATAAAAAATCAGACGGTTCATTTGTTAAAACAACTTTTTGGACGAATCTAAATCAAATCAAAATCAAGGATTATATTATAATATTAGACGGAACAACATCGTATGATGAACAATCATAAAAAAACCGGTCACATGTGAATCCGACTTGCGGGCGTTAGGTTCCGTACCATTATCGATACAAAATTAGACACTATGTAGGTATTTATTTTTAAAGTGAATATAAATCTAAAATATAATACTAATAAATATAGTCTAATCTACTTTTATTTGTATATACGTATTTTATTGTGAACTGTAATTGTCTACATTAAATGAATAAAAAAAAACCTATTTTTTAAATGAATATTGTTAACATCTGCTTATTGTTGTTATCTATATTGAGCAAAATACAGCCAAAATCAACTTTGGCGTACGTGGACCTTACTCAAATATTTCTTATTATATATTTATACTTATTATATTTTAATGATTTATTTTCAAAGTTACACACCTCAATATTCAAGCGTCTACCTGTTACCGTGATTCATATCGTACAAAAAAAATACGACAAAAAGTCACGTTGGTTGTATATAGGCTCCACTGTTTTTTGTTCTAGCGACGTCAGTAATACATCATGAAAATTACAACTGTCTAGCACGTTTATCTATCATGGTGAGTATCATGGTTTATGAGATACAGCCAGATGACAAACTGACAGTGGAGTCTTAATAATAAAAACGTTTTTTTACACTTTTAAGTAAAAGTAAGATACTCTTTGTGGTACACCAGGAATAATACAAAATAAATTGTGCATAATAATTACAAATTACAAGTGGCAGTCTTATCGCTGCTGCGATTTCTTCCAGACAACCTCAGCACGAACTTGTTAGAGATAAATTAGAGCTGGGTAGTATGGGTGTAGCAACATAACTGCTTATTTCCAAAGAAATTTCTTCCAGCAGACCCGCGATAGGAAAAAAGGTAATAAGAACAGTGTGTAGGTTTGGTTACGTTTCGTACGGAACCCCAAAAAAATACGACGGTACATGTATTATTACGTTTTTTAAACAACTTTTCGGACGAAATCGCAATAAAATAAACGTAGACGGAACAACATCATATCGTAAATAATAATTAAAAACTTACAAAAACCAGTTCTTTTGTTCCAAATAACTAGATTCATATAAAAATATGTTATTGATACTAATTAATGTTTATGACGTAGCAAGCCAAATGTTAATTAAACCAAAAGGCAGTATGTGTGTTCTGAATCCATTGCTTTTGAACTTTAGCACAAAGAATTAGAGTTCAAAATTGTGTAGTGACTGCAACAAAAAGTTAAAAATTAATCTTTGATTGGATTTGCTTTGTTTTATTGGTTAACAATTTGTATTTTATGGAGCGCAGGTGGGTGGATCAGGTTTAAAGGATATTTTTGGTAATATAATTAATTTTAACCAGCCTACGCCAATTTCAAAACATGATATTTTTTCGATTGGTTCTTTAGCTAGTTGGACGTTATGTTTTATTGGAAAGGATGTACTTCAAGGGGAGTTTGATGAGAGTTTAGTTGGGACTAAGGTCCTTATAAGATATTACATGTTAGAGGTAAGATATTACATGTTGTAGAATCGAACTCATGAGTCTCTTGAGTTTCAGAGCGAGCATTTAACCGCTAAACCACGGAGGTTGTCACGTCTTTTCTAAATGTTAACATTTCGTAACTTCGTTCTAAGTTGTAGTAATATTCAGAATCTATTTCTATGTACAATTGTTTTGTCTCAGTTAAGTAATCTAGAGTTTGTGAGACAAAATATGCAACGTCCAACTAGCGAAAGAGATTGTGCAAATATAGTTAAGCTTTGTTATGATAAACTAGTTAACACAAATACCAGAGATCGTCTGAAAGATGAGACATAGAATTTACATTTTCTGTCGAAATATCGCTACTACGTTACGAAATTCAGGTGTATTTCACGATCGGATTGCTTATCCGTACCCGGCCCCCGCCAACGGCGGATCGAAGGAGTGTCCGGGGAGTTTTAGTGGTGTAGGGTCCTCTCCTCGTGGTATGAGTTTAGTATACCACGCTATGGAGAGGGCGAGTCCCACATATTCCACCGCCAGCGCGCGAATACGCTGCAGCGGCGGTGGGAATACGTACCTAAATGTATTTCCCCCCGGTCAACAAAAAAAAAGGTGTATTTCACGAGTAGGAAGCAATTATTTAAAAAAATAATCTCTTCCTGCTCGCGCTTTCGCTCTTGTCCCCGTGGGAACTTCATCTATACTCTATAGTACCTACTCTATACTAATATATACAGCTGAAAAGTTTGTTTTTTTTGTTTGTTTGCTTGAACGCGATAATCTCAGAAACTACTAGTCCGATTTAAAAAAAAGAGGGTTTTTGCCATAGTCACCACGCTTGGCAGGCGGATTGGTGACCGCAGTGTTATGTTGTAATACACAGGGTAAACACTGCTGCCCGTTCCCTGGTTCGTTTGTTATATAGATGATGTTTAACAATTGGGACCAACGTCTTAACGTGCTTTACGAGGCACGGAGGGTAATCCCTCTACCAACCAGACCCAGAAAGAAATGTTAGAATTTACACAAAGATTTCTTGTCCGGTGTGGGGATCGAACCCACGAACTCTGAGATTTAAAGCAAGCTATGCTACGGAAGTTTTTGATTCTAGGATATAATACACACAAATAATGAAATGCGGAAGAATGGATGTACGGATAGAATAAAAAAACCAGCCAAGTGCGAGTTCCGTACCATTTTCAAGCGCCTACCTGTTGCGGTATTGATAGCGAGCAAAAAGAAAAAAAAAAGCTTGTTGTATGGAAGCGACCCTAAATATTTATTTTATTTTTAGTAAGTATTTGTTGTCATAGCGGCAACTTTCAATTGTCTAGCTATCGCGGTTTTTGAGGTAGAGCCTGGTAACAGACAGACAGCGAAGTCTTCTAATAGGGTCACAGGGACAGACAGACAGACAGCAAAGTCTTAGTTTTTACCCTTCGGGTACGGAACCCTAATTAATAAAAAGAAATAAGACTCTAGGATCTACTTTCATATTTTGTAAACCTACTATTTTTATCTCATCTCACTTCACATTCTCAACGTTGCTGTCGTTTATCATCTCACAATCATTATCTATTATCTCACGGTATGACTATTGTTATATAATTGTTTGGTTCTCATTCAAACGAGATGAAAATCACTTTGAATGTACATATTATTTTAACCAGCTTCCCTCGCTCGGTTTCTCCCGCGTTTCCCCCGTTCCCGTGGGAACTACATAGTAAAATATAGCCTATCTCATACGGGGATAGTGAAGCTTTCAAACGCTGAAAGATTTTTTCAAATCGGTCCAGTAGTTTCGGAGCCTATTCAAAACCAACTATCAAATCTTTCCTCTTTATAATATTACTAGCGACCCACCCGCCTGGCTTCGCACGGGTGCAATGCTGATGTTTCATACATATAAACTTTCCTCTTGAATCACTCAATCTATTAAAAAAACCGCATCAAAATCCGTTGCGTAGTTTAAAAAATCTAAGCATACATGGGTACGAACAGACAGCGGCAAGCGAGATAACCTACCTCGATAATTGGACTATAATATAACGTTGAAAGGCTTTTTTAAATCGGACCAGTAGACACATTAAAGCAATGGTTTATATACTACAAACTAAGCTACCTGTGCAAGTGGGCGCCCCTGTGGGACTTGGACCTCGGCTCAGGGCGGTCGCTCGCAGGGAGAATTAAGGCATGATGAATTTAGATTTTAAGAGGAATTTTGTGTAACTGTCGCTCTACTTTACAGTTCTCGGGCCTCTCGGACTTTAGGTCTACGTGGGTATCGGAAGGTTATCCTGTACTATTCTGGTTTGCAATTAAGAGTAGGACAACCTCCGTAGCGTAGCGGTATTTGGCTCGCATTAAATCTCGGAGATCGTGTGTTCGATCCCCACGCCGCCGGACAGAAAATCTTGTGTAAATTCTAAGATTTCTTTCCGGGTCTGGTTGGTTGAGGGGCTGACCCCCGTGCCTCGGAAAGCACGTTAAGCCGTTGGTCCCGATTATTATAACGTCATCTACAATAATCGTATATCAAGCAACGGGCAGCAGCGTTTCCTTGTGCATTAGGACATAATACTGCGGTCACCAACCCGCCTGCCAAGCGTGGTGACCATCTCTAACCAACAACTACCCTCTCTCGGGAGGAGGCCTATGTTCAGCAGTGGACGTTATACGGGCTGATGATGATGAGTGAAAAGTATTTACGTTCATGATATTACTTTCTTCTTCGCTTCCATCCGAGAGCTTTTGGCTCGCAATCTCTGTGCATTTGTCATATTCATATAAAAAAATTAAACTGCGTAACTTGTGACTTACTTTTATATAATAACTTTCAGATATTTAACATCAATTCGAAAGCTGTTTTAATCAAATATTGATAAGATCAAACTTGAAAAGCAAAATATCAAGTGTTAAAGTTAAATATATGAATATCAAGAGATAGAAAAATATTCAAATGTTTTAACGGGATTTGTGAAACTAAAATAATATAATGTCTAATGGTACGAAATCCTTCGCGCGAGTCCAAGTCGTACTTGGCCAATTTTTGTCCATAATGAACATATATTTTTATCTGGTTCCATCCGCATAAAAAAATTAGGGCATGCAAAATGTGAACTGTGAAAAAGTTTGTCACAAAAGTAAATCTTTTATATTTTCAAAGTGGTCCAGTGGCTAGTGCGTCGCACGTCGGACTTGTGATCTTGTGGTCGACGGTTCGATCTCCACCCATTGCACTACCGACGTGAACCAGCTCGTAATACAAGCATTTTAGCATAGCACGAGGGGTTAACAAGAATACTAGTAGACTGCAAAACTCTAGTAGTTATCTTTTAAAAACATATTGTGTCATTTTCATCTAGATATATATGGATTTCCGCAGCCAATTTCTCTTAATTATATTTACTAGTGGTCGCAAATTGTTCAAAAATGGACCATAGTTAAAAAAATATATTTGCATTCTGCACTCCTTCTCTACAAGTTTGCGAAATTTCATACTCCAGCGTCCGCGCAATATTCGCAATAAGGGGTAGAAAGGTACAAAGTTTTTAACATCATCATCATCAGCCCGACAACGTCCACTGCTGAACATGGGCTTCCTCCCGAGGGTGTTTTTGCCATATTGGTGGATTAGTGACCGCAGTATTATGATGTAATACAGAGGGAAACGCTGCTGCCCGTTCCCTGGTATACGCTTGTTATAGATGATGTTATAACAATCGGGACCAACGACTTAACGTGCTTTCCGAGGGACGGCGGGTAGTCCCTCAATCAACCAGACCCGGAAAGAAATCTTAGAATTTACACAAAGATTTCTTGTCCGGTGCGGGGATCGAACGAACGCACGACCACCGAGACTTAAAGCGAGCCAAATACCGCTACGCTACGGAGGTTGTCGATTAATATATATTTAGATTAATAGTAACATATAATTATGTATACGAAAATTGACAGCTGATAATATGGGGATTTTATAAAACAAATATTTTAATATGTCTTATACTTACATTTGCCCTAAATAATACGATAAAGATATTTCGAAATAACACATAAAAAATCAGATAAGATATAAAAGGTATCTCTCACATTGATTAAACCATAAAATAACAAAATTCTTGGAATAAAAAGACGAAAACGAATCAATAAAAATCGTTAATAGATATCGATTCCACTAATTATAAATCTACTACAGTTATCTTTCATTAAGCTCGAGAAATCCGAGATTAATTGTTAAATAAAAAAAAACGTTGACCTTAAAACAAATCGATAGAACCTTGAACAGTACTACAGTAATTTCACTACTAAGTCAATGAATCATCACGAAACAAATCACCCCAATCACAACCTTATATACTTATAAATAGAATCATTTTTTTATATTGCCATAACATCACGTAAGTTTTCAATGATCATAACATCGAAACAAACAAAAACATCATAATACTTATACTTAGGACTTACACATTTCATTCATGATGCCAAGAAACAAGTTTCAAACCATTTCTCACAATCGTTCTCACTATAACAATCACTTAAAACCCGTGGGAATCTAATTTCACTTGAGAAAGTGCAGTTAAGATTGTATTTCACATAAAGAATAGATTAACACAGAACACACGTTCACTTAAAGGGTAATTTAAAAAAAAAATGGGCCCTATTAGCAACCTTTGGGTACACCCTAAAATTTCTCTTCCGACTTTTGCTTTGAATGCGCAAACGCACGTCTGACTACCGTGGGCGGTGCGACCGTATGACGCGTATACGAAATTGAGGTATCAAGTCATGGTTGGCCGGCTAAGCAAACCGGTCCCATTATCATCAACGCTATCCAATGCTTCTGACAAGTCAATATCGAACTTGGCTTGTACAACAAAAACAGTAATGTATCCTATGGTATGGCAAGTGTTAGTTGGAGTTTTAAATGAGGTGTGAATTGGTATGGGGGGTAAAGAGGGGGATTTAGAACAGACGATGAGAACGGTATATGTTTGTTGATGGCGTATGGCACGTGCTATGGGCAATGTGATGACTATTCCGTAACATTTGTTCGAATCTTTCAAGTTTTATTTTCGAACTTTAAAAGAAATGTAAATAAAGTTATTTTTGTTGTTTAGATTACAAAGTATGTTGTGAATGTTTTATTTATTGCTGTACAAGTTTCAGTAGTAAAGGATAATGGAATGCTTGAATGTACTGTTAAATTATGTACCATATTTAGATTAGTAATTATAATATGGATGTGGGCTAGCATGCTGGAGACGGCTGGCATAGTAATGTGATTGAACATTCAAGTCAACGGATGAATGAAATATTTATTGACTTACTAATAGGTAAAGTATATAGGGACTTGGGTAATGCAGTTTAAAGTGTTTATAGCGGTTTTGCCATTATGAAAGTAATGCATTTTCATGGTGTTAGATTTCTTGTGGATTAGAACGGTAAAATCAATGGAGTTGTACTGCTTACTATTACCGTTGTAAATGACTTTATATTTTAGACTGTTCCATGCTGTTCCTTTCATTGAATTTTCTGAAATATTAGCAAAACTCATAGGAAGGACCTGTTATTTATTATAGTTGTTTACATTGTGATTTTAACAAGTACAAGTGTATATAAATACCTAAGTGCTAAATAAATCCATTATCTCATTACATATTATCATTTTGTAACCTATATTAATTTAGGGTATTATGCTATACTAGCTTCCACGCGCGGTTTCACTCGCGTATCTCCCGTTCCCATAAAAACTTCATAATTAAATATAACCTATAGCCTTCCTCGATACACAATTCCAAATTTGACCAGTAGTTTCTGATGCAGATTAGCGCGTTCAATCAAACAAACTTCACCTTTATATATTAATATAGATTAGCAGTTCCCCGCGACTTCATCCGAGTCAAATAAGAATATTGATTTCGGAAACAAATAGCCAAATAAAAAAGAAACCGGCGGCCGTAAGATTCTGCCAGATAGCGAGAACCCACCACAGAAGTCTAAAGCTTTACCTCAAGATAATGCCGACAATTATTACGAAATCAATGGGTTGTAATTTAACATATATACCAGAACATTCCGATGCCCTTGTAGACCTGATTACTGATCTGATGTCTGAGACCAACTGTGACGTAGAACGACAGTTGCACTAAACTCCCGTAAAAAAAAACAAAAGTCATAATCCCTCAATCGCAACGCCAGCGACCGCCCTGAGCCGAGGTCTAAGTCCCACAGCGGGCGCCCACTTACGTAGGTTGCTTAGTTTGTAAGTAGTTTTTAAAGCATATATTGAGGCTGGAGCTCTGCTCACCTTTATGCCCGGTGAAGTAGCAAAAGCCTCATAACAACATAATGTCCGTCCGAAAAACAACAATTCCCATTTATAATACCAATTTTTGTTTTATCGCAAGCATGGCGGTGTTCAGTGAAAGATGCCGAATTTCCTGTGTGTAAGCCAATTAAAAGTATTGAGGCCAGAGGAGTGTGGGGTTATGCTACACTACATTTAATTTATATAACTGTGAGTAGAAAGATTCCCAGTTTAGATAAATAGGTGACTAATTTAGATTTTTAAAAGATAGCCATTAGAGAAGGTACTATTTTAAAATCAGACTCGCTCACGGCGGGTTCCTTATACCATTATATAAAATACTAGAAACCTCGTAGATATTTATTTGTAAGGTGAATATAAATCTAGTATTTATTTTGTTGACGCTATAAAAATTGAGAAAACAAGGCCTTTTGCCCTACTTAAATGCTTATTTTATTTATTTAATTATTAATTTTTAATATATAATAACATCATCAGGTAGACGCTTCAAGCGTTTTCAAGCACTGGCTGGCGACGCGGCGAACACATAATATTCGCCTGTCGTTCCTGGAGCGCGGCCGCCGACGTATGTTTCTATACATTTATTTTCCCGAAATCGCCGTAGCGACCATACCAGTGCTGTTAATTTAGAGAAAAATGCCCAATTTTCTGTGTTGTAATGCCGAATTGCCTATTAAGATAATTGAGGCCAGAGTTGTGTGGGTTTATAGTACACTACTTTGATGTAATTGTAACTGGATAGATATTCAACTTAGATAAAACGTATCGTCCGCCGCCTAAGTGACAGTTGCTTTTAAGGTGTAATTTCGTCTGTCAAGGAATATTCTCTTAAAATAATATGTTTTAAAGGGAAAAAAATAAATTTGCTACATTGATTTTTAACCAATTTCTCTTTTTTTTTAAGTTTTCTTCAATATTTTATTTACTAGGTAATTTTAATCTGCGAATCATAATTAAGTCATTTGCCTCCGATGTCACGCCCTTGATATGACGCAAACAAAGATTAACTAAAACCAAGCCCTCAAATAATTCGGGAAGCTAAATTAGGGTTGTCAAAAATCTATATACTATAATCTTTGAAAAAATCTATATAAAATCACTTTATTGGTCTAATGGAAAATATTTTAAGCACAGATAAAAATATCAAAGGCATAAAATAAATTCTGACACTTTTCAACTGATGGCTGCACCGATAGCTTTTTGGTTCGATTTTCACTCGGTATAAATATTTATGTAAACCACAGAAAATTGTACAGAATCTGGGTGTGTCCGTGGATTGCGTGTTTGTAAAGTCCGATCCGATGAACTGTAAAGTAGAGCGACAGTTGCACAAAACTAAAAGTCATAATCCCTCAATCTCATCGCCAGCGACCGCCCTGAGCCGAGGTCCAAGCCCCACAGGGGGCGCCCTCTTGCACAGGTTGCTTAGTTTGTAGTTTTCAAACCATTTATTAAGGCTGGAGCTCTGCTCGCCTTTATGCCCGGTGAAGTAGCAAAACCTCGTGACTACCTACGTAAGTCCATCCAAAAAAAAAACCTTTACCTCAGTATAATATTAGTATAGATAAGTGTGCGGAATTTCGTACTCCTCCGTCCGCGCAATTGTCGTAAAAAACTTGATTGCTTTTTTTTTTTAAGATTCAAATTGCATATTGTCAGCCCTATTCCCAAACGGATACAATACATATTCAAAAACAATAGACAATTACAATCGTGTCATAGAACATTAGTTTGTCTCTATGGTATTATAGACAACGTAGAATATCTATATTTATATTTAAACTAGATTCCATGCGCGCGGTTTCACCCGCGTAACTCCAGTTCCCGTAGAAACTTCATACTTAAATATAGCCTATAGCCTTCCTCGGCAATGTGGGCTATCTTACACTGAAAGAATTTTACAAATCGGACAAATAGTTACTGAGATTAGCGCATTATATTGAAGCTGTTCCGCGCGGTTACACTCGCGTAGATCCCAATCCCGAGGAAACCTTGATTTAAACTTTGCCTATGACACTCACAAATAATGTGACTTTTCATTGGTAATTAAAAAAGGCAAAAAATCGGTTCAGTAGATCCAGAGATTACTGCCGAGAACACATCACAAACTTAACCTCTTTGTAATATTAGTAGGTATAGAAGATTAGACACTATATTGTTTTAGTTTCACTATTTAAAGCGTCTTTTAAATAATTAAGTAGAAAAAAAAGGTAATTTAAAAAGCTAAAAACCCGACTGCGTTTTTGTGTTAAAATTTTAATGTAGTGCCAAAAATCTGCCATTTTGTTTTTTTTGGTATTTGGATATACCGAGTGTCACTCTCACAGTAAACACGAATCTAACGACACTTCTCAAGCTAAAATCCATTAATACGTTCAGGCTGCAGAGCGTGCCTAACTATTATACATACATACATACATACTTCTGACGCAGTCGGGTAAAGATGGAAAATTCAAAGAAAATGACAGAATTCCTGACGGGCGGCGCCATTTCAACTGCTAGTATACAGGGTGTCCGGTAATTAATGGATAACCTTAAAATGGGTAATGGTAAAACTAATGACCATTCAGAAAAAAAATACAAATAAAAAAAAAATACAGTTGGTACCAAAGATATTATTTTTTTAATAATAATCGGTGTTTTTTGTTACCTTATTTCACATTTTTATACACCACGGCCACAAATTAAGGAATTCTATCGGTTTTTTTTTGTTATAGTAATTTACGTTAACTGAGCTGATAGATAGGTAATAAATAGTATGACTACTATTACACGGTTTTTTTTTTAAACAACTTGAATGTTTGTTCTGGGGAAAATTTGTGAAAAATATTCAATTTGACAAAGTTTGAGCAACCGTAACTTAAAAAAAAAGTATCCAGACACAAGTGACCAATTATTTTAAAATATTATGTGCTTCAAGCCAATTTCAAAATGGTATCATTCATTATTGTATCTAATGTAAATTCTGAATTATGGCTATTTGTGTAGAAAAGGTGTGAATTTTGGATAAACATCAAAATTTGCAATATTGGAATATTTATTTACATTGAATGTACCTGACCATTGGAGTTTAATAAAAAACAACATTTGACATTAGTAAAACTGTATTCGTTATTAATTACAATAAATGTTCAAATTGTCTGCCACCCACTCTGATACAGGCTCTACATCTACGAATGAATGCTCTCCTTAGCAGTCGCGTATAGCGTCGATCGCTTATTTTCGATGCGGCTGCCCGGACACGGCTACGTAAATCTTCCAAGGAACGGATCGGCTTTGCGTAAACTTCTTCCTTAAGACAGCCCCAGTAAAAAAAATCAAGTGGATTTAGATCTGGTGAACGTGGGGGCCACAAAATTGGCCCCAGGCGGCCAATCCATCTGTTTGGGTATGTTCTATTTAAGTATGCACGAACAGATACAGCATAATGCGCAGGACAGCCGTCATTTTGCAACCAATATGATTCTCTCTCCACCTCGGGCACCTCTTGCAATAAGTTTGGAAGATCATTTTCAAGGAATTCTAAATAACTTTGGCCAGTTAGGTTCCCCGGTAATTCAAATGGGCCTATTATTTTTCCGTTTAATATTCCAGTCCAATAATTTATTTTAAATTGGTACTGTGACCTGTCTTCACGCATAGCACGAGGGTTCGTTAGTTGCCAGCTATGGAGATTGTGTAAATTCATGTAGCCATCTCTTTTCAATGTTGATTCATCACTCCATAGAATTTTATTAAAAAACTGCGGGTCTGCTTCCATCTTCCCCAGCATTTTTCGGCAGAAACGCAATCTTACATTATAATCTCTTGGTTGAAGGGTCTGCACGCGCGTAACGTGGAACGGGTGAAATTTGTTATTTTTTAAGATATCATGCACAGTCGATTTCCCTATACCCGTGCGTCGAGCTATTGATCGCGTAGAAATTGAAGGATCTTGCGCAATTTCCTCAAGTACCACGTCTTCTACATCAGCACGAGCGCTTCTTCCACCACTAGTACCACCAACACCAGTACCAGGGATTCTTCCTTCTGAGTAACAACCGTGGACTCTTATAAATACGCGGTAATCTGGATGACGCGCATTAGGGTATCTTTCCCTATAAAGAGCTGCGGCTGCGTTTCCATTGCCTCTGCATTCCCCATAAATAAAATGCATGTTTGCATATTCTTGTGGCGTATACTCAACACGTGGCATGTTGATTCACAAAATAAACAATCCAGTTACAAGCCAAGTCGTCGCAAATATCACCACACAAAACAAGTCCAAATCGGTAAACAAAACGAATAGTCCAGTAAAATAGCCAGGTCGTCGTTTTAACACTGATTCACAGTAACTAGCAACAATTGCAACCGGAAACGAAATAAACACATGCGAAGTCGAGCAAGTCGAGTGACGCACTAAGTCTAAGTCCCTGTTCCTGTAAGTTCTGTTAGTCCCCTACCGGTTTTTTTACATTTACTATCTCGCTCGCACTCATCCAACTCATATCCTCTTTGTCTAACATGAACAAAAGACGGGTGGTGCAGGGTGCGCGCAGGTAGCTAGTATGGCGGTCACACGACTTACACACACGACATTTATTGCAAAGCCAATTTGTATTTGTTAAAATATTTCTGGTTTTAAAGAGACTTTATTTAATTATTACTATTCATTACTTACGTCTATTAATGTTTTTATTAACCCCGAATGGTCAGGTACATTCAATGTAAATAAATATTCCAATATTGCAAATTTTGTTGTTTATCCAAAATTCACACATTTTCTACACTAATAGCAATAATTCAGAATTTACATTAGATACAATAATGAATGATACCATTTTGAAATTGGCTTGAAGCACATAATATTTTAAAATAATTGGTCACTTGTGTCTGGATACTTTTTTTTAAAGTTACGGTTGCTCAAACTTTGTCAAATTGAATATTTTTCACAAATTTTCCCCAGAACAAACATTCAAATTGTTTAAAAAAAAAACCGTGTAATAATAGTCATACTATTTATTGCCTATCTATCAGCTTAGTTAACGTAAATTACTATAACAAAAAAAAAACCGATAGAATTCCTTAATTTGTGGCCGTGGTGTATAAAAATGTGAAATATGGTAACAAAAAACACCGATTATTATTAAAAAAATAATATCTTTGGTACCAACTGTATTTTTTTTTTATTTGTATTTTTTTTCTGAATGACCATTAGTTTTACCATGACCCATTTTAAGGTTATCCATTAATTACCGGACACCCTGTATATTGTATGCTTCACGCTTCTCTTCCGGAGTAAGCAGTGTTTAGTTAAACACTCCATCAACCGACAATTTGCGTCATATAGACCACATCAAATTATACTAGTAACAGTTCTTTGCATTTCTAAGTAAAAACGCGCCAATTTTTCGCCTCAATGATTTCTGTCGGAAAATTGTAGAGGCATGTTAATTATGTGTTGATTTTAATTGAATAATTATTATTGGGTTTAATGTTTAGCGTAATACAATTAGGAATATTTGTTTTGTACAATAGGCTAGTTGACACTTTTGTGAAATTATTTTTATATGGTTAATAATGGTTTTACTAGATCACAAAAAAGGCATTTATTTCAGATCTAGAAAGCACTTAAATAAATATTTTAAAATTGGCTTGGCATTTAGTGATGAAAACGATATCAGCCATGTTGATCTATATACATTATCTGTGTTCGAGATCGATGACGTCATGACTCGGAAAGTGTAATAGTAAAGTATCGCGTTCATGTTTTTAACAAGATGCATGACGTCACAAAATGGCTGGTAGCGTTTTCGGAAGTTAAAGAAATAATTTTCACATTGAGTTTATACAAACATAATATCCAAATTTTATGAACAGAATTTATTATATTTAGGTTCCATATGACAAATAGTTTTAGAAATAAACTTAATTGTAACATAATTTCATATGTGTCAACTAGCCTATTAATTATGGCATGTATTTAACGCGGCGAAAATCTAATCTGGGCCCCGAGTCTACTATCGTAATGGCGTGTCCATGAACTGTCAATGACAGTTCAATAGTCGGTTTTTTCCCATTTGGTAATCTACTAATCCATATGACGTATAAAGGTGTCACTATGACGCCACGATGACATTAGCGTAGTTGAATATAATAACAAATGATACATTTTTAAGTTTTGAAATCGCCTAAATAAACATTACAATCTCCCTAACCATCTCCTCTGCTACTTCTGTTGACGGCCTTTTTCTGCGGTAGCAACACCGACTGCACGTCCAGCACCGACACCATATAAGCAGATTACAGTTTTTGGCATAATGATATCATGATGGCAATACGGTGGCACAATACTTAAAAAAATAGCAGACTCGGCCCCCTGATTTAGGGTTTTCAAAATAATTTAAATGGGTAGCAAAAATAATAAGTTGGCAGCTACAGTGAAGTAGCATTTTAAGTATAAAGTAGTAGCTTTATTTTGAGTTGTAAGCTTTGTTTAAATTTAAACTAGCGACCCGCCCCGGCTTTGTACGGGTGCAATGCTATCATACATATAAACCTTCCTCTTGAGTCACTCTATCTATTAAAAAAACCGCATCAAAATACGTTGTGTAGTTTTAAAGATCTATGCATACATAGGGGACGGACAGACAGGGAAGCGACTTTGTTTTATACTATGTAGTGATTGGCAGTGATTTTTAAGTGTGGCAACTGAATTTATTGTTACGCGACAACTTGACGGCCGATTAAAACTAGAAAATAGGCTTTCATAAATTATACAACGAGTTTATTTATAACACTAATTGATTAACCTAACCTAAGCAAGATTTCTTTCCGGGCCTGGTTGGTTGAGGGACTACTCTCCGTGCCACGTAAAGCCGTTGGTCCCGATTGTTATAACATCATCTATATCAATTGTATACAAGGGAACGGGCAGCAGCGTTTCCTTGTGTGATACAACATAATACTGTCATATATGTCATAATCCGCCTGCCAAGCGTGGTGAATATGGCAAATACCGTCCCTCGGGAGGAGGCCCATGTTCAGTAGCGGACGTTATACGGGCTGATGATGATGATGAATAGTGAAATATATTATAATACTAATATATTATGATCAGTAGAAAGGTTCTACTGATCATAATATCTAGAGTTATCCTAAGGCTCCCCTCGGCAGGCTCACGTTCAGCAATAATGTACGTTATACGAACTGATGATGATGAATTGTAATGATTAAACATACAAAGTGTAACTGCTCAGAGTCAAAAAAATATTATTATGTGGTCAGCCCTGGGGCTTTTGCTACTTCACCGGGCATAAAGGCGAGTAGAGCTCCAGCCTAGATAAATGGTTTAAACACAACAAACTAAGCAACCTGCGCAAGAGGGCGTCCCTGTGGAACTTGGACCTCGGCTCAGGGCGGTCGCTGACGTGGAGGTTGAGGGATTATGGCTATTAGTTTTTTTAGGGAAGTTTTGTGCAACTGTCGCTCTACTTTACAGTTCGTAGGCCTCTCGAACTTCGGGTCTACGAGGGCATCGGAAGGTTAGTAGTTCCGAGTCTGTGTGTGTCTGCTGCCCGTGAATCAAGTGTTAGTAAATTCTCCTGCGACACGGGGAATACTTCCCTAGTGCGGGAATTGTTAAAAAAAAAAGAATGAAATAAAAGCTCTTAATTCCCATTGCCTGGTCAATGTCCTGCCAAGCACCAAATATCAAACAACTCGTGACATTTGAGTGGGCTGCAGTAAGCAAGTACCACAACACGAGCTCCCACGCTTGTTTCTAAATTACAATTATAAAGGCGCCGTTTAAAAAAAAACTAGTTATTACTCTACGTACAGTTAGAATGGATTACAACTGTTATAATTCCATTCTTTATTATGGACGGACACAAAAAATAAATAAAGTTATTCACAAGCTTTTTGCTACTTCACCTGGCCTTAAGGCGAGCGGAGCTCCAGCCTTAATGAATCCTACTAATTTTATAAACGCGAAAGCTTGTAATTATGGATGTTTGTTAGTCTTTAACGCCAAAACTACTGAACGGAATTGGCTGAAATTTTGCACTGGGATAGGTGATACGCTGGATTAACATATAGGCTACAAAACATTACGCTCCGATCCACTGGAGCAAAATAACGCGGGTAAAACCGCGGGGCGCGGCTAGTGGTTTATAAACTACAAACTACCTGGCAAACGAACCTTTGGCACTTGGACCTTGGCTCACGACGGTCGCTGCCGGAGGGATTGAGAGATAATGACTTTGAGTTTTGTGCAATAATACTAATACATAATAACATAAATATGTTACGGCTAAAGGTAGGTGTGAACATAAACTTAAGATTAGCCGACCACATGCGGTATATACAACAAGCTTCTAGCACGCGGTTATATCCGCATATCTCCTGTTCCCATAGGGACTTCATAATTAAACTTCATTATCTAACACTGAAAGAATTTTTCAAATCAGTCCAGTAGTTCCTGAGATTAGCGCGTTCAAGCAAACAAACAAACTCTTCAACTTTATATATAAGTACAGATTTCATCATCAGTCCGTATAACGTCAACTACTGAACATGGACCTTCTCTTGAGGGTTTGCCATAGTTACCACGATTGGTTGGCGGATTGGTGACCGCGATATTATATGCTAATGCTATAAATAATGTAATTGATTAAAGTGTTTTACGGGGCACGGAAAATAGTCTCTATCAACAGACCCGGAAAGAATTTTTTGATTTTACACTTAGATTTTTGTCCGGAGTAGAAATTGAAACACTGAAATTTAAGGGGTTTCTTCACACGTACCACAACCACACCACGTCACAACAACAAAATGCTGTCAAGAAGTGGTTACGTGTGAATAGTGTCGCTGCAGCTTTTTGTAGTTGCGTTGTGGTACCGACAAAATGTATGCTAGTTCGCAGTCTCGCTGGTGGTTGCGATGTGGTATCTCACACACGGTCGATAACGACTGCAAAATGTGGTAAGTGTGAATAGTTTTATTCATTTTCAATACGAAATATAAGTGGTGTGGTTGTGGTCGTGGTGTGGTTGTGGTACGTCTGAAGAAGCCCTTAGGCGAGCCTTGTACCGCTACGTCAAGAGTCTGATTTATAAGACCTAAAAATATATCTGTCAAAGATTCGTGTTGGCAAGAAAGATAAATTAGGAGCACCCCTAAAGGAGAACACTTGGCACTAAATTGTATGAGATTTCACACCTTTCTACAAATTATTAAGGGCATGTATTTAACGCGGCGACAAACTAATCTGATTTAGGGTTTTAAAAATAATTAAAATTGGTAATAAAAATAATTAATTGTCAGCTTATTGAAGTAGCATTTTAAGTATAAAGTGTAAATTTAAATTGGCAGTGATTTTTTGGTGTCGCAACTGAATTTATTGTTAGGCGATAACTTGACGGCGGATTAAAAGTAGAAAATAGGTTTTCATAAATTATGCAACGAGTTTGTTTATAAAATTAACTGCCTAACCTAACCTAACCAATAGTTGCAAAAAATACAATGTTTGATATCTCACTGTAAATATTAGCCGCAGAGTCATTATTTTTAATACCCCATCTGTTATTTCATTGGCCCTGTTTAATATATTTTCTATCATATATTAGCAGTCATTACAGTAATACCCCGGACTTACGCGATAGGTGGGACCACGGGATAGCCGTTCGCGTAAGTCGGGGTTCAACTTTCCCTATAAATACTACCTACAGAGTCTAAAAAAAACAATAGATCAGAAGAAACATGGTTAATAATACGTTAAATTATTATTGATCTTTACACCATCATTCTAACATGGTTTCCATCTAAGCGATAATACCGTGACGTCTGAATTAAAATAGAAAGGTTTTCACTAATTATTTGGTTTGATCAAATATCTTTGCTAATTCCTTTTTTTTATTTTAGATTCATAGTCCTCTTAAGGTTATAATGATAATATCGCTACCAAGTTATTCTTTTTGTAACCAGGTAGTTAGTCGCCTAGTAAGTTGTTATTCGCCTCAAAAATAATTAGCCATTATTAAGTGACTACCACCGAACAAGAAAAATGGAGTTGATTTTAAAAATAACGATTTTCATTACAAACCTAGAGCTCAGAAGTCAGAAGTAAAAGCTCAGATGTGCTATTATACGTGAGAAACATTCGTCGTATGTGCCTTTATCGTAAACTTACGACCACATGCTTCTGAAGTATAATAATACATCCGTTCTGCTTCCGAGGTTTAGAAATATGAAAAACTCGGCTAGTTTCAAACTAGACAGTCCGATTCTAGTGGCTTCTTTCTTTGGTCCAACACGTGCCATCTTGAATGTTAGACCTATTATAATTTTATTTTTTCGTTGCTCTCACCAGAGAGCTTATGGCTAGCTTTTTTTGTGCACTCGCGGTTTTATTATTTTACTACATAAAATGATTACGTCAAATGAGAAAAAAAATAATTATCACATAGGTAGGTAAACTTAAAAAACCTTTTTTATTAATTATAAAAAATAACCTATAGATATATAAAGCTGAAGAGTTTGATTGTTTATTTACTTGAACGCGCCAATCACAGATGCTACTGGACTGATTTGAAAAATTATTTCACTGTTAGATAGCCCATTTATCTAGGAGTTCCCCAAGAACGGGAGGTACGCGGATGAAACCGCGCGCGGGAAGCTAGTAATAAATATTTTTGTCACATATGAGTATTTAGGTATAAATCTAAAAAGGTATTGCTTTAGTTTGCGACAAATAAAATTTGACAATTTTATTGGCTCGTTTCCAACTATACCGTATTCATCGAGGCGTGAGATTAAATGTAAACAAACCATAAAAAGGGTACTTTTAGGGTCACGTTTGATTAAGTGAATATATTTTATTACAGCTGTCAGTACAATCACGCCTATGAAGTTTTGAATTTAGTAGTACTGACAGACAGTACCTGCCAATGTTATATTTTATGGGCATGGCGATCTAATAAGTGATGGGCAATGAATCATCGTGGCCATCGACTATAAACGTATCGATATTTTATATAAAACTTAATTAAAAATAAATAAATAATTACATTCTATTATATATTTTAGTATTATAATATTATTTACATATGTACGCGTACTTGATCTTAAATAATAATGAATAAATAAAATCCAATTTCTAAAAATAAACTTTAGATTTCAGAGAGTATAAATGTATCTTATATTAAAATATTTGTTTAATTTAGTAACGTTTGTAATTAAATTAATCCTATTATTTGTTACATTATCGTCAATAATAGTAAGAAAAGTTGATAATTACTATCGACATTTGTTTAAATCTTAACAACCCTAGGAATGTCATCTTTTATGAAGTATAATGATTTATTAAATCGTTTACATGTAAAAACACCCAAAAAAGACTTGATTCCCAAACTTCGAATGCATTTTAATACGACTAAATTATAGACCATAGGTACTCCCGAACATTTTACATAAAAATGTGACGTTTGGTTATCGGTCGGATTATATCCGCCATTTTTGCTATAGATCAACTTGTTGATACGAGAGTTCTGCTTATTTATTATTATAGATATTTTCGTTGAATTTATATCTTTTATGAAGTTTAAAGTTATTTGTTGGTTGTTTTGTTTTTGTTATATTTACGTTTTCGAGCTTAAAACATGAGTGCACCTGGACCAAGCAACGCTTGCACTTTTTCTTTGCCAAAGAAAAAGCGATCAAAGAAAACTCCAACGCATTCAACGGAAAAGGTGGCTGTTATTAATGTGTTCAAACTCATAGAAGAAACGTGGTCGAAGGATTTGTATCCTTACAAAGGTATCAATTAAACCACTGAAATTATGGGAATATCGCAAGCCGCTGTAAACAGGTTCTAAAAGGACATAGTGAATTAAATCCTTTTAAGTTAATATGGGCCCAAGTTAAAGGATTTATTGATGAGAATAACAAAAGCTTTAAGTTCAGTGAAGTCCAAATTTTACTAGCCGATGCAATTAAAAATATAACAGTAGAGGCTTGACAAAAGTGCATTGATAATGTGAAAAGGAAGAGCAAAAGATGCTTAAAATTGATGGAATAATTGATAGTTGAATATAGTTGACCGCTTCGTTATTCACGATGGCGACAGTTCTTCAGAATCCTCCTTATTCTCCGAATAATTAATTCAATAAGAGTAATTTTTTTTATTATCTTCATAGTTAAGTACCTTATCTTAACGCGAGCTGCTAGACACACAAATGGGAAACCCTACATTAAATTAAATAGCAATAAAAAACATTGAAAAAAGTTTGAGAAACAATGTTTTCTTTGTTTACACTTTGTCTCAAGCCCCGATGAATAGGGTATAGTTATTCCGAATCGGTGGAAATTGGCGGGATTTTCTAATGCATTTCCTTCGGCCGCCATCTTGGATGCAGTCCGACCTATTTAGTGGGTTATATGACAGTTCGGGAATGAGAAAAACTTTTATATTGCGTTTCGTTATTTGTGGAGTAAAAAAGTTTATAATAATAATATCCGTGCTAGAATAAGGAATATATTTTATGTTTTATCAATCAAATAATATGACTGGCTTTTTATGGACAGATATTATGTAGTTAGCCACGAGGCTTTTGCTATTTCACCGGGCATATAGTCGAGCAGAACTTTAGCCTTAATAAATGGTTTAAAAACTACAAATTAAGCAACCTGCGCAAAAGGGGGCCCCCTGTGGGGCTTGAACCTCAGCTCAGGGCGGTCTATGGCGATGAGATTGAGGGATTATGACTTTTAGATTTTATAAGTATAGATAGTATAGAAAGAAGTATAGAATAGTGGTTTACATAAGAAATTCCTATATGGTGTGTGGTCGACAAATAAGTGAACCTATTACCATTGTTGCGATACACAGGAACTGTGTTATCTGAGCTTATCACCCTGATAACGAACCGATGAACTTTACTCTAAACAAACATGGGAGTATTGATTTTTTATCATGGCAACTTCACTTGTTTAGCTATATTAGGAAACAGAATTTTCAGCGCAGTTTTTTTTTGGCACTGGCATACCTACATTTAATTTCATATAAAACAATCCCTACTAATATTATAAATGTGAATTTGAGTTAGTTTGTTACACTTTCACGCGAAATCTACTTAACCGATCATTATGAATCTTTAAACACATAATCTTGGAGGGGCTAGAAGTAACATAGGGACGTTGGATTCAATGTGAGCGAAGCCGCAAGTAAAAACTAGTAAGTAATAGAATAAAATGATGAAATTATTATTTAAAAAAAATCACATCCATTCAGCAGTTATATTTTCAAATTATCGTGAGTTTTTTTTGTTTCATCGTTCATGAGTTTTGCCTTGTGCAACAATTAATCAATAAAGAAATTTTCATCTGAGCTACCATTTTGGAAATACAGAGCTTTATGTAAAAAAAACGAAAACCATAAAAAGTTCTTATCTTGAAAATGGTGCGTCGGAAGGTGCTGGTTCTCAGAGAAGAAGAAGAAAGGGAGAGAAGGAAAAAGATAACTTATCAGAGAAAGCCCAGAGAGAGAATAGTTTTATATGGTCAGAGTCAACTAGAAACTGCAATAAAAATGGAATATTTCGAAAACATAACCGATAAATTTACAATATTTTTTAAGTCCTTGCTCCATTATGCCTAAGGCTACACTCCAATCAAATCTTCACACTATAAGTCAAATTAATTAAGTGTGAAATAACAATGAATATCATTAATATTTCTAACAAATACAAGCTTTTTTAGCCTACTTTAGCTTACGGCTAATCATTCTTACTTTACTTCATCAGATCTTTTACGTCCACAGCACTAGGGCCCTTGAGAGATACTGCCGTCACCGCTTTGCAGGTGAATTGGCTCCCGCATCATGAAGTATTTTTGAGTTGATAGATTCTTCTGCCCATCCATCAGGTGTAAGTCCGTTAGTCACCTCTTAGGACATCCATAGAAAGATATGGAATGGTCTATTCTAATTCGGAAACTACCAAATCCTTTGAATGGGCATAAACACTAAAAAAATCTATTTAGTCCGTCGCGTCAGTTAGATTACTAATAAATATTGGACACGTATTTTTTTATTTATCATATCAATAAAAATTTACAAAGATACAGAGCGAAAACAAACTATAAAGATCAGGATAGGGGGATTGTGACGTCACTATTAGGCAAAATTGAACCTAAAAGGGACGTCACACGAAATTTCAACGCACTGTATCTTTGTCATTTGTTTGTTGAAGAACGAAAAAAAAAATACGTGTCCAATAGTTTTTGGTAATCTACTAGACTAAATAGATTTTTTTAGTCTCCATGCCCATTACGATTAAATCTTAACAAATAGTATGTAATGACAAGGAATAAGAAAGGTATGCTAATATGGTTCATATAGAGAGAATAAATGAAAGGAGACAAACAAGTATAATTTAAGGGCGAATGTGAACGGCAGTATTGGAAGGGAGAGACTAAGGCGGACGTTCCACGTTCAAATCGAGGACGTTTTTATGGAAAGCCCGGTTAAAAGTATGCAGGACATGCATAAGGAGATTAATTAATATAGAAGGAGGAAAGTGGTATATCTAGATCGAAGCAAGTGGAAGGCAAATGATCTGCCCTATGGGAAAGAGGCGTGAGTGTATGTATGTAAGTATATAAATTTTGGTAGAAAATTATTGAAATCCAATGTAAAAAAAATGGGAGCATTAATTTATGAGCATAGTTTAGAACAGAGGTCTCCAAACTACGGCCCGCGGGCCAAATCCGGCTCCCCAGTGCCAACAATCCGGCCCGCGACAGCTTAAGACTAGCGACTTCAATCTGGTTCGCGACACCCAATGTCTTATTGTTGTTACTATTGCTGAGATAAGTTGAAAAACACAACACAACATGATAAAGTCGAAAACACATTATTAAAACGCCACGTGTCAACACCTGTAAATCAGTACGCGCGTGGCGTCGTGTCGGGTGTTCATAGTGTGTTTCTGGTCTATAGAAAACAATACATTGGATTCGACTCAACACGCGTCGCGTGTCGTCTGGTCGCGTGGCGTTTTAATAATATGTTTCCGCCTTAATTACTCGGTCGCACACTTTGCGACTAGTCTAGAAATAAGAGTATAGTTAAGCATAGAAAAAATTAAAACTGTTTTTGCTCTCCGAAAAAATCGTTATGGCCCTAAGGCGTCAAAGTTTGGAGACCCCTGGTTTATATGTATAATGTTGTTGTTGCATCCATTCTATTTGTGAACTGTCTAAATATCATAAGTCAAAACGAATATAAACGAAAAGAGGTCGGACATTATATCTAACTGGCTGAAATGTCAGCGTATCCCAATATAATATAATTTATAGTATGATCGCCACAATCCGCTTTTCTTGTTTTATGATAATACTAGATTCCCATGATATTACTACCTAGATACGTTTTGGACGGACATTTTGTAGTAAGCCAAGAGGCTTTTGCTACTTCACCGGACATAAAGGCCACCAGAGCTCCAGCTTCAATAAATGGTTTAAAAACTACAAACTTAGCAACCTGCGCAAGGGGGCGCATTGAGACTTGGACCTTGGCTCAGGGCGGACGCTGGCTGGGGGATTAAGAAATGATGGCTTCAGATTTTTAGGGGATTTTTTTGCAACAGTCGCTCTACTTTACATTTAGCGGTCCTCTTGGACTTCGGGTCTACGACGGCATCGGAAGGTTCTTTGCAAACAAAGGGTCGCCGCGCATCTCTTGCGCAGGTAGCTTGGTTTGTAGTTTATAAACCATTTAATAAGGCTAGAGCTTTCCTCGCCTTTATGGCCGGTGAAGTAGCAAAAGCCTCGTGGTTAACTAAATAAACCGATGGTTGACCGTCCAAAAAAAAGATACTGATCGTTTTTCTATGAGCTGATGATATAATGAAATTTAAAATTAGTAATCGTATATTATAATAACAACACCAAGATAAAAATACAAACTTATTTTTTGTTTACAATATTATTATTAGGATTATTAAAAACATTACTCACTCTCGTGCATCGTTAATAAACCTCTTATAAAACATTAAAACAAACATTCGTATAATTAATTCACTTTATTTTATGTTAATCACACAAAAATATTGTTAGATTATTTTATTGCAAAACTAAATTACCTTTTCATCCATCTGAAGAATCGGTTCCCCGCCTTCTTGCCACTATTTTTCTTCTTTTTCCCCATTTTCTTCTAAATATATCATATGACACAAACACTTTTTCACTTCTTTTTTTAAATTTAAAAGTTCAATCTGTCACTTAGTTCCACACGACCACACAGGTCTTGTCACAATCACGTTAGTTTCTGGCCGATACAGGACTCAAATAGGCTCTTGAATAACAAATAATATTATAAATTAAATTAACACACGAATTAGTAGGTCATTATCATATGTTTAAGTAGTAGTTAATCACAAAAAGCGATTTTATTTACAAAATAATAATTTTATGTTGTCTATAGTTACCAAAATGGCGGATGGATTTGTATTTCGTATTAGTTTAAATCAGTTCAGAAGTGAACTAGTGGCTGCATAAGCGCATACTAACTCGTGCCTCAGACAGAATTAGACGGTGAAAATAAAAAAAAGATGCACGTCTCGAGAAATGCAGCGATAGTTTATTTTTGTACATCTCGCGTGTGATATAAATGAATATACAAATGTATGATTACATTCTCTGTGAGGGATTTGGCGGGAATTATATTGAGTTTTATACATTATGGTATCCTCTATAATTTTTTGTATGTTTGTCAATTTCAAAAACTAAAACTACTGATTAAAAATCTATTTAGATAATAAATTATATGTTTAATACAGACATTACCATAAGAGCGAAACCGGAAGTAAAGTAAAGATTTATTTGTCGTAGTTATATAGCAAAAACAATTAATTGTAAATCGTCAAAAAAGGTGGCATCTCAACACGCACATCATTAGATGGGTCTTGATGACAATCTTTGACAGAAAAATCTTGTAGGTAAGTGTAAATAAAAAGAAATATGTTAACAAGTCGACGTCATATAATTGATCTTCATTTTTGAAAAAAAAAACAAGATGTTTAAATGTTTCTTAACAATTTAAAGAACGCACATATTTACTCAGAAAAATACTATAAACGCTAGTTTGTAAGTATGGATGGATGGATGTTTGTTACTATTTCACGTAAAAACTACTGAATGGATTTGGCTGAAAGTTTTCACAAGGATAGTTTATAAGCTGGATTAACATATAGGCTACAAAATATCACGCTCCGACCCACTGGAACTGAGTGACGCGGGCAAAACCGCGGGGCGCAGCTAGTCTAAAATAATAATTCTAAGAAATTATGTATTGCATTCCCCCCACATCCCCCCTGGGTCGAGATCCAAGCATCCATATGGGGTCCTTTAGCATAGGCAATTTAGTTTAGTTTTAAACAATTTATTAAGGCAGGAGCCATGCTCGAGGTAATGCCGGTGATGTTTGTTACTAAAAAAACCCCGTGAAGCTGTAAAATATAATCTTGTAAAAATAGGATGAAACATGTTTCAGCATATCCTGTTCACAAGATTAATCCTAAAAAACATATGTAGTTAAAAATAAATATGGAACAAGTGATTCAGAATCTAATCTTCAGATATTTGAAGAAGTGATACATGCAGTTAAACCCTTAGCCAAGCAGTATGTTAAAAAAATATTGGTTTTAAACTTTATAACAAGATTATAACGTTCAGAATATGGTGGTTGTCAATAAAAAGATTGATCTCGTGCACTAGTCTAGATACCGCCGTCGTACTTGATAAATGCTGCAAAATATAATACGAAGTCGGCGTACTCGCGCATGCTCTGTGCAAGTGCAAACGTGTTGAAAGTTTTAATTAAATTTTGGTTTTAATCCAAGTAATATGCCAGTTTGCATAAAAACTAACTAGTAAAAAAAAAAGATTCATAATTGTTTATGAGCGAGTTTGAACTCCGACTCTCACTCGGTCGATTTTTGGATGGCTGACCACAACTTTTTTTGAGGTCTGGATACGTGTTTGCTTTACGCACAACGCACCGCGTCTACGCGTAAGGATTAAAAGGTTGGTAATCAAAATAAAGAACCGTGGTCAATTTAGGAAATTTAACAAAAGCGATACCTACAGCTGAAAAAAATATTTTTTCAGGTGTATTATTAAGCACGTTTAGCCTTTGGTTCCGTTTGTTATAACATCATCTATAACAATCGTATGCTAGGGACCGGGCAGCAGCGTTTCCTAGTGTGTTAATACATAATACTGCGGTCACCAACTCGCCTGCTAAGCGTGGTGACTATGCCAAAAAACCTCGCTCGGGAGGAGGCCCATGTTCAGCAGTGGACGTTATACGGGCTGATGATAATAATGAATTATAACTTTTTATTTACTTAGATTTTTAAGGGAGTTTTGTACAATTGACGCTCTACTTTTTAATTCGAGCCTTCGAATTACAAAGTAGAGCGACAATTGCTCTTGGACTGGTATACCAGGGCAGCGGAAGATTCAATGCAAACTAAGGGTCGAGAGGGCGAAGGGGGACTAGTACTGTTCGCGAGCGCTCTATTCTCCGACGTGTTGGATAGAGTGGCATTAGATTCTTACAGTCTCTGTTCTGCTAGTTGTTAAGTTGTAATCTGTAGTATCTACAGATTAAAACAAAATAAATAGAAAAAAAACATTATACATAGAGAATAGAACAACATCAAAATTTCCAACTGTCATTTCGTGTCAGTATTGCCACATTAAAATATCAAGATTAACTGGACTATTTTCATCTCTTCCTCATTCTTAGAGTCTTGGAAGTGGCCCAAAGAGCGTTGCATCATACTCAAATGTTTGTTTTTACTGAACGTGTATTAGGTTTTGTTACTATTTTGAAGATTTTCGTGGTAACAGTGGTTTACGTATAAGTTACTTCCAAAATAATGGATAATATGCGATTTCCTTAACAGTCACGCATAGTGCTTACTTTACTAGAGTAATTTCTGTTTTCTTCCTCAGACTAAATAAAATGTAAAGACGGAGGGCTGCGAAAACTCCGCCTTGGCGTGTACATCCACAGCTTACGCAATCACGCGTATCAAAACTATGCCTTAATTAGTCAGTCGATCTGTCGCAGCGTCAGGTGGAATATTGTGGCCGTCGGGGGGCCGGATTGCTCATGTGTACCCGGCCCCCGCCAACGGCGGATCGGAGGAGTGTCCGGGAGGTTTTAGTGGTGTAGGGTCATCTCCTCGTGGTATGAGTTTAGCATACCACGCTATGGAGAGGGCGTGTCCCAATTATCCCACCGCCAGCGCGCGAATACGCTGCAGCGGCGGTGGGAAGGCGTAAATGCATTTCCCCTCGGACAAAATAAAAAAAAAGATGGGATACTGTGAAAACTCATAGCAACACTTTGACCACGGAGTAGGAAATAAAACAGAGACCCAACTCCATAGAAGCGTGCGAATCGGTTGCACTACTACAACTACAAGCATGCGGCGCATGTGTGCCTGACCACTGGCCGCCTGTCACGTAAACGGCAAGACTGGATAAAACCGGTTTACGCTCGCGCAGCCAGTTGATAAACTCAGAGTTTGCGAACGCGACGCGTCCCCCCTCGTCCTCCTGACCCTTAGTTTGCAATGAACCATCTGATGCCCTCTTAGACCCGAAGTCCGAGAGGCCCGTGAACTGCACAAAACTCCCCTAAAATACTAATAGTCATAATAATCCCTTAATCGTCCCAGCCCCACAGGGGGCGCCCGCTTGCGCAGGTTGCTTAGTTTGTAGTGTTTAAACCATTTATCTAGGCCGGAGCTCTGCTCGCCTTAATGCCCGGTGAAGTAGCAAAAGCCTCGGGGCCTACGTATGTCCATCCGAAAAAAAAGTCTCGTTGAGGTAAAGTTATTGTGTCAAAAAAATATGTCTCTTTGCAAATATTAATATTATTCGATAGTAATACTGATGGCAAATCGTCCTGACAATTATAAGCAACTAATAAAACTCTGACAATCTCCGTAGCGTAGCGGTATTTGGCTCGCTTTAAATCTCGGAGGTCGTGGGTTCGATCCCCACGCCGTACGAAAATCTTTGTGTAAATTCTAAGATTTCTTTTCAGGTCTGGCTGGTTGAGGGACTACCCTCGGAAAGCACGTTTAGCCGTTGGTCCCGATTGTTATAATATCATCTATAATAATCGTACCTATATTAAGGAACGGGCAGTAGCGTTTTCTTGTGTGGTATAACATAATACTGCGGTCACCAACCCGCCCGCCAAGCGTGGTGACTATGGCAACTACCCTCTCTCGGGAGGAGGCCCATGTTCAGCAGTGGACGTTATACGGGTATGATGATGATGATGATGATGATGATGATGATGATGATGATGATGATGATGATGATGAATAAAAATCTCAGCGTGTTGTATGGGATATTTTAGAAGGAATTTTATCAAACCGTCCATTTTCTTTCTCCTTTTATCGGTACCTTTTGCAGTTATCTTGAGTTCTACAACAATTTACTAATTACAGTATTATCTTTAGAATAACTTGTTGGTAAACTTCATTTGTAATAGTGTAAAAACCAATTGCTAAGGCGTCGGACTTGTGATCTTGAGGTCGCCGGTTCGAACCCCACATAGTGCACTACCGACGTGAACCCACTCGTAACACAAGCATTTTGGCTTAGCACGAGGGGCTAACAAGAATACTAGTAGACTGCAAAACTTTGATAGTAATATTAAAAAAACCCCACTATCGACCGCCCTGAACCGAGGTCCAAGTCCCACAGGATACGTGGTATTACAGTATTAATAACGATATGCTGTTTGCTACTTCACCGGGCATAAAGGCGAGTTGTGCTCCTTATTAAAAATCCTTAGTTTCTTTAGATTATAGGTTTAAACACTACCTACTTACCTATAATCTAAAGAAATTGTGCAGTAAGACGCCCCCTGTGGGACTTGGACCGCGGATCAAGGTGGTGGCTGACGGGGGATCAAGGAATTATTACATATAGATTCACTACTGCTCAACTTTAAAATTTGTGGGTGTCTCGGACTTCAAAAACAAGACTAGTTTAAGATGTCCCCAACAGCGTAACCAATTTTGTGGGGACTACAAAATTGTACCGGGGTAATACCGGGCATAAAGGCGAGCAGAGCTCTAGCCTAGATAAATGGTTTAAACACTACAAACTAAGCAAACTGCGTAAGAGGGAGTCCCCGGTGGGACTTGGACCTCGGCTCAGAGCGGTCGCTGCCGGGGAGATTGAGGTATTATGACTTTCCCAAATTTCATTAAAATCGCTATACTTTGGGAGAAACAGGCTAGCTTTTAGATAGAGGATGAAAGTTTGGCCCTTCTAGATGTTTATAAATACAAATTAATACGAGGGCATTAACAACTTACAAGGAAGATCTAGATATCAAGTTATACTGGTCCATACTATCGCGCCATGACGCATACTCGCGTTCCATTTTCAAAAGATTCCCGCTCCATTTTGACATTTCGTAATATAACATTTTTAAATTCTTCTAATGAAGTTGACGCATCTGTTTTGTATTTCCGCGTAAAATAAATGGCGGTCGAGTAATGAAATTGCTTTTTAAAAGTGTTTTAGTTGATCGTGCTTTGATGTTTTAATGAAATCAACTATTGTAATATAAACAAAGTAAGTAACTATAACAACGCATCATCGTTTGTTTTTTTTATCAATTTATCTAGCAGTTTTGCTGTCTACTAGTATTCCCCTATTAACCCCTCGTGCTAAGCTAAAATGCTTGTGGTACGAGTGGGTTCACGTCGGTAGTGCAATGGGTGGGGATCGAACCGGCGACCACAAGATCACAAGTCCGTCGCCCTAGCCATTGGGCTATGGCCGCTCATCATCATCAGCCCGTATAACGTCCACTGCTGAACATGGGGCTCCTCCCGAGGAAGAGTTTTGCTATAGTCACCATCCTTGGCAGGCGGGTTGGCTCCAGCCTTAATGAGGTTTGAAAACTGCAAACTAAGCAATCTGAGCAAGGACCACCTGGCTGACTTGAACCTCGGCTCTGGACGGTCGCAGCTGAGGGATTGAAGAATTAGACTTTTAGATTTTCAGGAGAGTTTTGCAAATGTCTCTACATAATAGTATTATACATAGTATAATATTACGTTTTTTCACAGACTGTTGTGTACCTTTAGCACGAATATAAGCACACCTAGACTCAGAATAACTATCTGTTGTTCACACATAGATGCCCCGGCTGGGAATCGAACCCAAAGCTGGCTACCATCAGTCAGATATATATACTTATCTATACTCAAACTATGTTATGCGCACACGCAGACTACATATTCACGTTACAAAATCACAACATAAACATAACACATTCACTACTGGCCTCAAACACCAACCAAACCAAAAATAGAAACTCTAAACAACTCTAGTTCTCTATGGCTATTTATATTTTTAAATTTTGGATCATTTTTCGAAATTTGAATTTAACCGTTAGGAACTCGAGCGCCTGAAAGAGTCCTGCAACGTCAGTCGTACGCAGCTTGTTCGCGGAGACTGACCGGAGGAGAGAGGGAAATACGTGGTTTTCGGGGAAGTCATATGTTTAATTATAGTACACTATGAAATGTTTGATACAGTGTACGCAGTATACGTATAATTTTCAGATGCGTTTTGTTGCGAAGTGATTTTTTTAAGAGACGGGTGAAATTTGTTAGTCTTTACAATAAAATTATATTGTTGTTGTTCATACAGAACTAGCTTTCGCGCGCGGTTTCCCCCTCGTAGCTCCCGTTCCCATGGGCACTTCATAATAAAATATAGCCTATAGCCGTCCTTGATAAATTGGCTATCGCAGGTTTAACGGATTAGTCGTTTTTGAGATTCAAAATTCAAACAAACTCTTTTGCTTTATATATCGGTATAGATAAAAATGTACATCTATTTTTTAATGTATCACATAGATAAACAAAAACTCATTTAAATTGTCATAAGAAAATTTGGGATTTCTTTTATGCACTAATTGTTATTTAGCCGCGAGGCTATTGCTACTGCAGCGGGCTTAAACGCGAGTAGAGCTCTAAGCCTTATCAAATATTTAAAGAACTACAAACTAAGCTACTAGATTTTTCAGTGAGTTCTGTGCAATCATCGCTCCACTTAACAATTTGTATGTCTCTCGGACTTCGGGTCTACGAGGGCATCGGAAGGTTCATATTGTGTATACTTATAAAGGAAGTAGTATACAATGCAAAACGCACTGGACAGTAACAACAATAGATAGATATCAAGCCTTGAGTTCTCTTGGCATTGAATTCTTTTAGACCTTCAATTGTGTATAATCAATAAAGGTAGACTTGATAATGTAAACGATAAAATATTGATCAATGTATTTAAAATTATTTCATTTCATTACAATGATATTCATAACTTCTAATATTCCAAATGAATATAATAACTGGCTTACGCAGCTTTTTAATGGTGAAAGTATTTTTAATTTGGTCCAATAATTTCAGAGCTTATTCAATGCAAACAATGAAATCTTTCCTCTCTATAATATAAGATATAGATGACTATATTCTATTATATGATCACTTTATCATCGTTTGAAACATAAATATACTTTTGGTATGGTTTGCATAATTACATCCATATAGATATGATAAATAAAAGTTTATAAAGTTAAAAAAAAACAGAAAAAAACCATTTCATAACGACGACAGTTTATCTGCTTTTTTAATATACTGTACTATAATTCAGTATTTCGTCGCCTCTTTCCGAATGTTTTGGCAATGGATGGGATATAAATAGTAAGTTGCTTTACTTTTTAGTATTTAAGACTGAATGCGTTCAAAATACTTCGTTTTTCATTACATTACATTAAAAAAGGGATTATAGAATCGACACCCAATTTCCAAACGTTTATTTCTAATAAAAAAAGTAAGCGTTCTATTTTTAAAACGGCTCATATTGTCAATATAAAGATTCGTTGTGGTTGTGATGCGTTCCAAATTAAACTTTTTCAATTATTTTCATTTTTTTTTTTAGTTTTTAATATGACAAATTAATGTTTCTGATTTTTTTATGGGTTCGATTTCTAAATTATTCAAAAGATGAGTGGTGTTTAACAGTTACCGATCACCGTTACGACACGATAAATCGTACGTTTTAAATACTAACTAAGAAAATTTGATCAAGGTCACACTTGCTTTTTCATGGATGAGTCATTTCTCTTCAGTAAAGGTAATAAGAGGTATTTGGTTTTATTTAAATGAAGAATACTTTAGGTTTTACTAGCCATCTTATTTTTTTTATTGTAAGTATCCGTAATTATGAGGACAAGGTTTGTATCAGAGACAATTTTGGAACATCCAGGGCTAATGTGGGTACGAACGACAGGCACGGCTGATGTTATGCGTACATAGTAATCGCTGGGTATCAAAGATATGTTTATCAAAGTCATAGTAATTAGTCTACGGGATTAGTCTCCAGAATTATCCGGAATTGGTTTCAGCGACAACCTTCGTAGCGTAGCGGTATAAATATCGCTTTGAGTCTCGGAGGTCGTGAGTTTGATCCCCAAGAAATCTTTGAGTAAAATCTTTTTTTTATTTTTATAAAGATTACTAGCAGAGTTTGACGTGATTTAGTCTACAAGTATTCTTGTTAACGCGGTTGTGCAATGGGTGGGGTTCAAACCGGCGACCTCAAGATCACAAGTCCGAGGCCCTAGCCATTGAGCTAGGCCCGCTTTAAATCTAAAAATCTATTTTTTTTTTCCGGGTCTGATTGGTTGAGGGACTACCTTCCGTACCTCGGAAAGCACTAGGTCCCAACTGCTACTAGTATAAATACAATAAAATTAAATAAAAATCTATACCTCTTCACTCACAGAACAGGAATCACTATTCTACCCGCCAAAAAGAAAACAAAAACAAAACCAAATTCAAAATTAGAATTCGCAAGCATTCTATTCGATGTTTATTGTCTATGGCTAGTCGCATCTCAGTGCAACGCTGGCCGCCGGCCAAAGCGGGTGCGTCGACCCTACTCCGTGGACATCTTTTTGCCCGTCTGAGAATTTGGTTTGGACACGTAATAATGTTTTCGTTTAGGAACAAGGATTAATGGTTATTTCAAATTGAAATTAGCTTTTTGAGGGTAGTTGAGGAATTTCAGTTAAATCTCGTAAGATTCCTCCTTGTACTTTATTTCTGTTATTATTTCGTTTAAACAAATATTATACAAAATATACCAATATTATATCATGCTTCACTATAGGCCTTATGAACAGACTCACGAGTCGCTCAACGAGCTATGGAGAGGGCTATGCTCGGGGTTTCTCTACGAGATCGAATCAGAAATGAGGAGATACGTAGAAGAACACGAGTTATCGACATAGCCCAACGGATTAGTTCGTTGAAGTTTCAATGGGCAGCCATATAACACGGAGAACAGATGGGCGTTGGGGCCGAAAAGTTCTCGAATGGAGACCGCGGATCGACAAGCGTAGCGTAGGAAGTCCACCAACTAGATGGACGGATGACCTGGTAAAGGCCGCGGAATCACGGTGGATGCAGGCCGCCTTCAACCGTAGCAACTGGAAATCTATGAGGGAAGCCTATGTCCAGCAGTGAACGTCCTATGGCTGAAATGATGATGATGATGACAATTTTGCCCGCGACTCATTGCACAACATATATACAAAATTTCACCGCTAAGGGAATGAAAAGGGTCTTGCGCAGGTTGCTTAGTTTATAATAATTTTATTTTAAAAGGCTGGAGCCCTGCTCGCCTGTTTTCCTTTTGAAGCGACTACATAAATGGTCGCGTCAAAAAATGTGGTAAATTTTATATAGGTAAATCAATAATTACGCGGACAAACTCGCGAGCAACCGCTAGTCTATACTAATATTGAAGCGGCCGTAGCCCAATGGCTTGGGTATCGGACTTGTGATCTTATGGTCGCCGGTTCGAACCCCACCCATTGTACTACCGACGTGAACCCACTCGTAACACAAGCATTTTAGCTTAACACGGGTTAGCAAGAATACTAGTAGACTGCAAAAATCTGCTCGTAATCATTTAAGAAAAAAAAAATCACTACATAGTATAAAACAAAGTCGCTTGCCGCTGTATGTCCGTCCCTATGTATGCTTAGATCTTTAAAACTACGCAACAGATTTTGATGCGGTTTTTTGAATAGATAGAGTGATTCTAGAGGAAGGTTTATATGTATGATACATCAGCATTGCACCCGTGCGAAGCCGGGGCGGGTCGTTAGTAAAGAATAAAAGGACACTACTGAACCAATTTCAAGAATATTTTCACTATTAGAAAAATTTTAACTAACTTTATCCAGGAGTAAAGGCTATATTTTATTATGAAGTTACCACAGGAACGGGACCTACGCGGGAAGCTAGTCACTACATGGTATAAAACAAAGTCGCTTCCCTCTGTCTGTTCGTCCCTAGTATGTATGCTAAGATCTTTAAAACTACGCAACGGATTTTGATGTGGTCAAAACGGGACCCTATTACTAAGACTTCGCTGTCTATCTGTCTGTCACCAGGCTGTATCTCAAGAACCGCGATGGCAAGACCGGTGAAATTTTCAGATTATGTATTTCTGTTGCCGCTATAACAATAAATAATAAAAATGTTATATTCGTGCGCGAGTCCGACTCGAACTTTTCCGGTTTTTTAAATAGATAAAGTTATTCAAGAGGAAGTTTTATAATATATGTATAACTGGCTAACCGGCCGGCTTCGAACGGGTGCCGTGCTGATGTATCATATAAACTTTCGTCTTGAATCACTCTATCTATTAAAAAAAACCGCATCAAAATCTGTTACGTAGTTTTAAAGATCTAAGCATACATAGGAACGGACAGACAGCGGCAAGTGACTTCTTTTTATACTATGTAGTGATAACGGGAACAACACGTATAAAACCGCGCCAGAAGCTAGTATTTAATAAATGGCGTTACTAATACAAACCACACACTTCAGTTAACAGCTAAAAACCGCAACTCTCATGTTCCATATCGTAAATTCGTTGCAACCACAAAATAATGTTGAAATACATACAAAATATTGATTACAATAATAAAAGAGATTCGAGTTACAACGTTCTAAATGTCCTCCACTACGTAACTCGATAGTCCACTAAATCATCATCATCAGCCCGTATAACGTCCATAGCTGAACATGGGCCTCTTCTTAACAGACCTTTTTTTGAAATTCCAGTTTAGATTACCGAAACTGTCACGATATGCATGAAGACTGAAAATTTTGTCCGTCAGTTGGATAACCAGAAAATATTGGACACGTATTTTTTTAAAATTTTGTGTGACGTCACAAGCCTGAACTTTATACTTTGTTATTGCTCTGTATCTTTGACAAGCTAGGATCGTTGAAGGATGTAGGGCCATAATCACCACGATTGGCAGGCGGATTGGTGATCGCAGTAAAATGCTGATGCTGCTGCCGATGGGCGTCTAAAGGATATACACCTGATGGATGCCATCAGGTTTATAACCTTTAGTCGCCTTTTACGACACCCTTAGGAAAACATGGTGCGGTCTATTCCAAGCGCGGATCCAGCTCCCATAAAAGGTTGTGGTCGCATACCTCCAAAAATCGGCCAAGGGCGAGTCGGAGTAAACTCGCTCATAAATCATCATGAGATTTAAATTTGTTTTTTTTTTTACCGCGAATCTGGACATACCGTGCCGATAACGGAGGATCTGCCCTTGATTCTAAGCCGGCAACCACACGGCCACACGACTTAAATCACAACAAGATTATTTATTAACCAAAAAACCTAGATTAATACAAAAGACACATTTAAAAAAACAACACATAAAGGCTAGCACACAATGGAGGACAGGAAACATTAGGCACGTACACACAGTATGACAAACGTATCAGTGCATCGAACACCGTTGGATCGTAATAATGTTATTTATCTACCATTGTACACTATGTTGAATACATCTACATATATTTATATATACTAGTCTAAATTACCTATATCATAATTTAAAACAAAACATCCTGCACTCTTTCTCTTTATAAACTATTTCGCGTGCGAAATTTCAAACTTCTCCGTCCGCGCAATTTTCTTAAAAAGGAGGTTTTACTTCACATTTTAATATTTAGATACGAGATACCTACTAATATTTTAGAGGCAAAAATTTTATTTTTGTATGTATCATTGTTACGAATTAAGTATTGGACGCATATCAATAATTCTAGAAAACCGCGCGCGGGATGCTAATTGCTATTTCATAAGTTAATTTTAGTTTAGATTCGTTACTTTTAGTAGTATCTATGTATTATTGTTGCAGTTAGGTATTGAATCGATTGATTGTCAAAATTCAAATTAAGAATACCGAAACTGTCAAAATATGCATGAAGACTAAAAATTTAGTCCATCAGTAAGATTACCAGAAAATATTGAAGACGGATTTTTTTTTCGTTCCTCAAACACAAAATGACAAAGTACAGCGCGTTGAAATTTCGTGTGACGTCACAAGCCTGAACTTTATAGTTTGTTATTGCTCTGTATCTTTGTTAAATTATATTGATTTCATAAATTAAAAAATACGTGTCCAATATTTTCATAATTTTAATTTTCATAAAATTAAATAGTTTATTTTTAGTCTTCATACCTATTATAATTATTGAACTACAATATCAAGCAGAATTATTATTGTTTCACTAGAATACTCGTATGTTATAACAAGTTATACCTTGAAATGACAAAATCACTTGGAACAACAGGGTGTATTTTTATATTATTTGAAAAACAAATGGTATAGTAGTGATAAATATAAATGTTGACGGATAGCAAAGAAGAGGGCGACTAAAGAAAATATGGGTTGATTATGTGAAGAAAGATATTTATTTTATGCATGTAAAAGTCGTGAGTGAAGAGATGACGGGTGACAGTATTTTTTTTTATAGACCTATGATAACAGAGGACAATGCAAGAGAGTATCATAATAACGGGGTATCATAATTGGTGACCGATCTTAAAGGGGGTTATTCAGTACCAAGTTCCCGACAAAACTAAGAAAGTATTTCATGGATTTTGGAGAAAGTTTTTTTAAAGCTTATATGGCGTTCAATAGGTTTTTGTAGATCTTACATCTACACTTAATATATAAAGCTGAAGAGTTTGTTAGTTTGTTTCCTTGATCGCGCTAATATCAGGAACAAATAGTCCGATAAAAAAAAAACAGTTTTAGATAGCCCATTTGTCGAGGAAAGCTGTAGGCCAGGGATGGCCGACCGGTCGATCGCCATCGACTGGTCTATCCCGGCAGCTATTACAGTCGATCAACTTATATAGTAAAAAGTGATATTTTAGTTCATTTTAGTCTGTAAATACGTGCCACAGACGCACAGAGTTAGTGTTTATCGTATAATAATCTGAAAATATAGCTATTCATCGTTCGATTGACTTATACGACACGTGATTCAACGTTACGTATGCCATATAGTCGATCGCACACAGTAAAAAATCGATCTTAGGTCTTATTAAGTTGGCCATCCCTGCTGTAGGCTATATTTCATTGTGAATTTCCTACGGGATCGGGAGTTACGCGGGTAAAACTGCACGCAGGAAGCTAGTTATTGATATACGCTTTAAAGCACCCTAAGTAAGAAATAGTACAAATTATATTCCACTAGTATATAATTCCGATATCAGCCAGAAACCATATAAATTATCAATTAAACCCAACCACTGTATTTTTATCATCTAATATTATTTCGCACATATTACTTTTCCGTAAAAGTCTTTAAAATATCACTTTCATTATAAGTTTTAGTCACTCGTCACTTATTTAGGTCCATTAAAAAAAAACACTTAACTTTTTTTCTCGAAAACTTCTAATCTATGGATCGTTTTTCTTTTTTAATATATTTCGAAATATCTGGCAAAAAATGATATTTAACTTTTTTTGAAATCTATGTATCGTTTTTTTTATATTTTGAACGCACGTTTCGCGCGTCCTATTTCGCGCCAGTTACTGACTGCACCAAAAGGCGGGAAACGATGACAATCCAAAATGGTAAAGTGATAAATTGTTTCAATTAGGATTCTAACTGTGTATACGTCCAAATAAGAGTTGTGGTATCGTAAGAATATTACAAGGCGCTTGAAAAATATATGCCATGCGTTTTATAATAATAGTATTTTACACTTATTAAACTACAATAGTGATTGCGTTAGATTTCTTGAAAAACATCTATATTATTATGCCACAAAAAAAAATGGCGTTTCTTTTAAATAATAAAGTCGTTATGTATTGGTCGCACCCTCCGGTGGAGCTAGGGGTGAGGAGGGCCTCACCTCTTCATCACCTTATATTATGTATTGTAATAGGTATATATGTATATTTTTGTTGTATATTATAATTTTAATTTTGACCATAATTAAAAAAAATGGCATTTTGCACTCCTTTAAATTTTTATACAAACCATAATTTATAGCCAAATTAAATATTCCTCCGTCCGCGCAATTTGCGTAAAAAGTTTTGCTTTACGTATTAATACAAAGAGTATATTTTATGTTAAGGAAAAGCAAAAAAATAAATATGGCTTCACCGAAATTTTCTTATTAACAAAATGTCTTTTCACGATATAAAATATACTATTAAAGGTACGGCATATACTTAAGAACCACCTTACATGAAGCCACATCCGAAGCGGGTCAATGGATAAATAATTGAGTTGACGATTATGGCACCTATGTCCAACGTTTAATGTATTAAATGTACTAATGTATTCTTAAATACAAGTATTTAAAGTTAAACGTTCATACTTAAAACTGTTTAAACGGAAAATTTTACCGAACATAGCATTTCTTATCTGTTACTTATCTTATACTAATATTATAAATGCGAAAGTAACTATCGTCTGTCTGTTTGTCTGTCGGCATTGCACACCAACACTACTGAACCGTTTTAAATGAAATTTGGTTGTGTAGAAACATGGTTCGTATATGCCTTTATCGTAGGGTTGCCAACCACAATTTCAAAAAACTAGGGCTTTTATTAACCAGGACAATTTGTTTTAAAATCAGGACGCAGTAATTGTGTAGCATAATTTAAATGAATATGTAGAAAAAGTAGGTTAAGTCATTTTAATTCAAGTAACAATGTTAACACGCAAATTGTGTAATAATATATAATAACCTAACTCTGCTCCAGTGGGTCGGAGCGTGATGTTTTGTAGCCTATATGTTAATTCAGCGTATAACCTATCCCGGTGCAAATTTTCAGCCAATTCCATTCAGTAATTTGGCGTGAAAGAGTAACAAACATCCATCTATCCATCCATACTTACAAACTTTCGCGTTTATAATATTATAGGAAAGCGCCCCTTGCGCTTTAAAAACCCAGGACGCTGCATAAAAAATATTCCAGGACTTCTTACGACATCAATAAAATCAGGACATGTGTCAGAAACTGGAAGGTTGGCAACCCAACTTTATCGTTATCATCATCATCATCGTCCACTGCTGAACATGGGCCTCCTCCCGAGAGAGACTAGTTGCCATAGTCACCACGCTTGGCAGGCGGTATTATGTACCACACAAGCAAACGCTGCTGCCCGTTCCTTGATATACGCTTATTATAGATGACGTTATGACAATCGGGACCAATGGCTTAACGTGCTTTCCGGGGCACGGAGGATAGTCCCTCAACCAACCAGACCCGGTAAGAAATCTTAGAATTTACACAAAGATTTTCTGTCTGTGTGTTTCTGTGAGATTTAAAGCGAGTTAAATACCGCTACGCTACAGAGGTCCTTTATCGTTAACTTACGATTAAATGCTTCTAAAGTATAATAGTAGATACATACGTCTTTATGCTTGTGAGGTCTACATATAATTGTCCCAGGTGGGAAGTTGAAATGCTACCTTCCACTGCTCTTGAATTAACAATCAACCCACGACAGCCTTTAGTGGACCTTTTAAGGGAGTTCTTTAGCCTACGTATGGGCATTGAAGCTGGCTTTAATATTTACGCGTTAGTTATATGGTTATGGTCATGTAATAACTAGTTTTAAAACTAGAAGGATTTGTAAAAGGTCTTTCTATTAATAGAAAACCCTACGATAGAAGGGCCAAATAAAACGAAAATCAGTATAATGTCCACTGCTGAACATGGGCCTCCTCCCAAGGGCTTTTGCCATAGTCACCACGCTTGGCAGGCGGGTCGGTCACCGCAGTATTATGTCGTAACACATAAGGAATCGCTGCTGCCCGCTCCCAGGTAAACAATTGTTTCTGATGATGTTATAACAGTCGGGACCAACGGTTTAACGTCTTAAGGTCAAGGGTTCGATCCCCACGCCGGACCAGAAATCTTTGTGTAAATTTTAAGATTTCTTTCCAGGTCTGGTTGGTTGAGGAACTATCCTCCCCTCGGAAAGAGTTTAAGCCATTGGTCCCGATTGTTATAACATCATCTATAATAATCGTATATCAAGGAACGGGCAGCAGGCTGATGATGATCATGATGATGATGATGTTTCGAAAATTATTTGCAAGGCTCAAAATCAGTGTACCTATTGGTTAAATTGATCTCTTATTTTTTTTTTCTTTTCGCGCTCTTCGCTATTTGCTCTATGGTGCGTTTCGCAGCTTATCTTTGGTTTAAGTATACTTTTTAAATGTAAACTATATTTAAATCACAGGAGACATTACAAGACAATAAAACTTAATAATTAACAGCAAAAAATGACGAACAACTTTGAAATCAACATACGTTAACTTCATCCACGTCGACGTAGTAATAAAATACCAACTTGATTATGAAAACAGACGCAGGCCATCTATCAATGACAACGTTCTTAAGAAATATGTCAAGTTTAATCTTTTTAATTGTGGTTTTGAATGAAATATAGACCTTTATGTTAATTTTGGATTTCTTTGTTTCTGTCCTTATCCCACTTTAGGTGGGCACAAATGTATTCTTCTTCTACTCACCTCTAACAGTCGTCATCTCAAAACTCACTCCTTTCACACACATATCCTTTAATTTCTTATTAAGTCTTCTTGGGTCTTCTTCTTCCTCTATGCACATCCACAGTAAGGCTCATTACTTTTATTGTAATAAGTCCTTTTGCTTCAGTGCCCTTCCACTTCGAATACGGAAGACACTACGGTACGTTAACTTAAAGCCAAAACCCCTAATCTCTCCGCCAGCGATCGCCCTGTGCCGAGGTTTAAGTCCCACAGGGGACGCCCTCTTGCGCAGGTTCCCTAGTTTGTAGTTTTTAACCATTAATTGAGGCTGGAGCTCTGTTCACCTTTATGCCCGTTGAAGTAGTAAGCTAAATAAACTGAACTACATATTATGTCCGTCCGGAAAAAAAATCGCGACGCGTTCTTTGCTGCAGAACCGATCCCAGCCCGTGCTAGTTGATTTTACTTCTATATCCTATAATTTAGCCTGCCTCGATAATTGGACTATCGAACACTGAAAGCATTTTTCAAAATTACCGCGCTCAAGTAAATAATCTCTCCAGCTTTAAATATTAGTATAGAAGAAATATAGAGGGTTATTTGTAAAACACCAACAAACTCTTAAGAGGTCATTGTACTCATTATTATAAACAACTTTTACTGTAATAAAATAATAAAAAAAAAATTGAACAAATACCTTACAATTTGCTTAATATCTAGCTCATGTTACACATTTTTTGAAAGGCGTACAAATTTATTAAACCCTGCCTCCTAAACTAGTACCTATAACCTGTGTCTTAGGAGACTAGGATAACCTGTGTTAAGACACAGGAGGAGCAAATCTGAAATCACGAAAAAAAAAACAGCTGTTCCCTGCATTTTGACGAGTTAAACGAACATGAATGTAGGGTAACAGCTGATTTTATTTTCGCTATTTCTGATTTCGTCTCATAGTAAAAGTTGTTCATAATTAGGAGTACAATGGCCTCTTAAGTGGTTGTTGGTGTTTTACAAATAACCCTGTAGATATAGTTAAAGAACTTTGTATTGTTGCTTTACTTTTGATAGAAAACTTGGAACGTCATGCAGATGGATGCAAAATACTTACGCATGTTAGACTCGAAACAATAGCCTTTGTTCTATAAATGGATGCCAACAGAAAGTGTGATACACACGTCTTTACAAGGTTTCTCTAAAGAAAACAAATTCCTTGAGGATTTCTTTGGCAAAGCCATTGGCAAAAGCCTATTAAACGTGACAACATCAAAGATTAGCGGTAAGTCTTATGTTCCAGAGGACGTGGGTTTGATTACCGTAAAGAAAAACATAACAAAATTAAATGGGTCTTGCGATCAGGTGGTCGCCGGTTTGATCCTCACCTATTGCACTACCGACGTGAACCCAATCGTAACACAAGTATTTTTGCGTAGCTCGAGGGGTTATCAACACCTCACCTCCGTACCTCAACCTCCATAGCGTAGCGGTATTTGGCTCGCCTTGAATCTCGGAGGTCGTGGGTTCGATCCCCACATCGGACAGGAAATCTTTGTGTAAATTCTAAGATTTCTTTCCGGGTCTGGTTAGTTGAGCGACTACCCTCCGTGCCTCGGAAAACACGTTAAGCCGTTGGTCCCGATTGTTATAACATCATCTATAATAATCGTATATCAAGGAACGGGCAGCAGCGTTTCCTTGTGTGGTACACAACATAATACGGCGTACAACCCGCCTGCCAAGCGTGGTGACTACGGCAAATACCCTCTCGGGAGGAAGTCCATGTTCAGCACTGGACGTTATACGGGCTGATGATGATGATGGATTATCAAGAATACTAGTAGTGAGCAAAAAAATATGTTAATAATCTTTAAAAAAAATTGATGGGACCTGAAGAGTTTGTATGTAATATTCCCTATGTCTTAAACACATCATTCACGGACAATTAGCTCACCCAGAACAATTATCTGTGATTCACGAGATGGGAATCGAAGTCTGAACACCATGTTTCAGAAAAAACTCCCATATCCTATGGTTCAGCCAACGATACTACGAAATGTTTGAAATAAGGTGTAAAAAACATATCTATATACTAATACTAGCTTCCCGCGCGCGGTTTCACCCGCGTAGTTCCCGTGCCCGTGGGAACTTCATAATAAAATATAGCCTATAACCTTCCTCGATAAATGGACTATCCAACACTGGAAGATTTTTTGAAATCGGGCCAGTAGTTCCTGAGATTAGCGCGTTCAAACAAACAAACTCTGCAGCTTTATAATATTAGTAAGTATAGATAATAAGCTGAAGAATTTTTGATTTTGCTTTTTTTGGTTTTGCTTGAACGCCCTAATCTACCAACGACAAATTCTTTCAGCGTTAGATAGCCAATTTATCGAGGAAGGCTATATTTAATGAAAAAGTTCCCACCGAAACGAGAGTTACGCAGGAAGCTAGTAGTGTATAAAAAACATATTTGCATTACCATAGGACATCTGGTTCCCTAAGGAATGTCGATGGAATCCATTAACTAATTACTAAGCATGAGTAATAAGTAGAAATAACTTCGCTAATTGCTAAGTATGCAGACCACATAAAGGGTACAGGCCCAGGCAAAGAGCAATTAAAATGTCACAATTTGTTTTTTTTTTTCTGTTGGAAGCTTTGTCTATGGTAAATAAAGTCACAACACTTACAACTTTAAAAAAGTAAACAGATAGTGTAAAAAAAGATTTTGTCTAATTTACGTATTTCTCCTTTTTTCTATAACCTTAAAGTCTTCTTCTAATGATGACATCATAAAAATATAATAATATGTTTTTTTTAACCATTTTAATTTTTTATTTAACCAATTCACTTTACTTTTATCAGTGATTTTTTTCTATTCATTATGTTTTTATCACTTTAAATAGTTATTTTACTAAAACGTTCCATAAGCACTGGAACATTCTTTACAATAAACAAAAAAATTACATAGGTTGTGGCTTAAACGTTCCATGATTATTGAGTCATTCTAGCAAAATATTAATTAAGAATAGAATTAAATAAAAATGTTTCAGACGGATTAATAAGTTTTATTTTACAATGAACACACTTGATTGGTAAACTTGTGGGTTGGAACCTACAGTGAAAAATATAAATATAGAAATATTACTTGAGGACTGAAACATTTTTGCTAGAATAATGAAAGGTGTCGAAAAAGGTATATCTACTAGTCAATGTATCTCAATTTCGAGTGACTTGTGGGTTGGAACGTTTTCGCGTAATTACGTCCAAATGATAATACACACTTCTATCTTTTGATTGAGTTTCTCTCAAAATCTATTTATTAGGACATTCCCTATATACTTTTCACATTTTAGAAATACTTCAATTTATTTATACCTAAGTTTCTGAGTAGATGATCAATCAGATCAATGTTGAAATTTACTAATCAACTGTCAAACTCTTTTTAAATGTCAAATGAGTTTCCAAAAGCATGGTAGCATGAACACACTTGATTGGTAAACTTGTGGGTTGGAACCTACAGTGAAAAATATAAATATAGAAATATTACTTGAGGACTGAAACATTTTTGCTAGAATAATGAAAGGTGTCGAAAAAGGTATATATATCTACTAGTCAATGTATCTCAATTTCGAGTGACTTGTGGGTTGGAACGTTTTCGCATAATTACGTCCAAATGATAATACACACTTCTATCTTTTGATTGAGTTTCTCTCAAAATCTATTTATTAATCATTTCCTATATACTTTTCACATTTTAGAAATACTTCAATTTATTTATACCTAAGTTTCTGAGTAGATGATCAATCAGATCAATGTTGAAATTTACTAATCAACTGTCAAACTCTTTTTAAATGTCAAATAAGTTTCCAAAGGCATGATAGCTAAATTCATTCCATGACACTGGCAGAAATTGCTGAATAAGTCGGCAGATTGCAATAAATAAAAAATAAAAAAAATTATATGTAGATAATTAACATTTTTATTAAGAATAGAATGACAAATATTATTGAGAATTATTTCATTCATGTTTTAATTAATTTAATTTAGCAGTTAAGTTTACACTAACCATCTTACTAAGACTATTAGATAAAAATGATCAGAAATTTTAATCTTGCCAGACTGTTAATACTATATTTGTCACATTTTTAATTTATTCCCCTGATAACTTTAATCTGAAGATTAAAAATAGCCCTAAGTTAATTGTTATTATGATGGATTTTTGTGAATTCAGTGACTATTTTTTTTTTAACTATGATTCAGTCTGTCACACTTTTGTTGATTGTGCCTATCGTCACAAAAATGTTATATGCCTGTAGTCTAGTCTATAATATCATCGATCAATTTGGACTATGAGTTCCATGTTTTTAGTATTTTCAACCTATCAATTCTTATAGGTTCTTATCAAAGTGCATTGGAGGACTAAATTAAAAATAGTTGGATGGAAAAATCATCATGAAATAGACATGTATTAACTATAAGGGGACAAACAGTTGTCAAGTTAATTTAGAACTATCATTCAAATGTACCCTAAAGCCTAAATATAAAATAAAATAAAAATTTCTGCTCAAGTGAGTAAAGACTCCCTTTTACAGACAAGCCAGGGTTGATAAGGGATATTGCTATAATCATGAAACATAATACATAAATAAACATGCAATAAAATGGTAATTAGACTTGTGCTGAAGCTGAAGATCCATCAGGTGTATGTCCCTTATTTGCCTTTTATCCCCCAGCTCCTGACATGGGGTGGTCTATGAATTTTGAATTCACTTCAAATAACACATCAAATTATTGATAAATCCATTTTTCACCATTTAATGACACTCAGATATCACTATGAATTTGATAAAAATGTCTTTACTAGTAGTTTACTATGAATGCAAAAAATATTTAAAACTTGCTGCGCCCCGCGGTTTTACCCTCGTTACTCTGCTCCAGTGGGTTGAATCGTGACTGCCTATATTTTAATCCAGCGTATAACCTATCCCGGTGCAAAATTTCAGCCAATTCCGTTCAGTAGTTTCGGCGTTAAAGAGTAACAAACATCCATCCATACTTACAAGCTTTCACATTTACAGTATTAGTAGGATATGTAAATTTAATAAGTTAATTTAGCTTCAATAATACAGAAACAATTACATAGGAAATGTATAACAATATCCCTACAGTAATAAAGACACTTTTATCGAAGTCATAATCATATTGGTAAATGATAATGTGACATTCCACATACAACTTATTCTACTATACAGCATGTAGTATGACATGTAGGCAGCACTAATATCGTCCATGAGCTTCATGCAACCCACAGGCGGCAGTTTTATGTCAAACATCTTATAGTTAATACAACATTAACCAGACATAAAAAGTAAAGTTTCAGCAGAACTACTGAAAAATTGTTATTATTTATTGATGGATGAATCTGAGTTTGCTGATGTGTCCATATTTCCATTTGATCCATATAATTTGATAAACAAAATATAATGTTTATCTTAGTTAATTTTGGCCAATTAGCAGTTACAACGTTAAATATAAATGAGAAACTGTAATTGGCTTTTTGTTTGTAGCAATGTTTCTATTAATCGTTTTATTAAGCTATTATAACAACCAGAATAGAGATAGACAGATCTACATACACAGATCTTGACTAATAAATAAATACAATTTTATTATTTCAATGCAATTAAATACAAGTATAAATGTCAATTTATTGGTCACAATGCAATACCATGCTAGATGCTAACAGGAGCCTAATATATTTTATAAGAGTTTGAGATCTTCTCCGGTATCGGTAAAAGCACTGTAAGTTATACTCTCTGACATTATTTGCTAAAAGGAATAGAAGTGTATAGTTAAATTATTTTAATTTTTTTTTTTGTTCTTCTCCCATGAGAATGGCTTGTCACTGTGTGGCCTAACTCTTTTATTTTAAATTAAAAAAGAGTTTTATATTAATATATTGTTGACACCATACACATAATTTGCTCCTCTATGACTTAGTTTTCTTCATAATTTATGTTAATTATTATAACAGAATTCAAATATTTATAATTCTTGATGTTTGAAGATTAATATAATTCCTTGGTTGTTAAATCATAAATAATTTCTGTAAACAAATAAATTAAAACAGTATGTATAGGTACATTCCTAACAAATACACCAACATAAAAATCGATATAATAAACAAACTACCCTATTTTTTACTAAAAATGGCATTGAAATCCGTACAAAGTCAACTTAAAAAGAATAAAAACATTTAAATTAGGATAAGTGAAATAAACGTAGTAGCATGTAGGAGAAAATATTAATACAATTAAGCTTAAGAACAATTACACAAACGTAATAAAATATGTGAAAACACACTGCTCAATATCGTGTATAAAAATAATTAAACGTATAATTAAAAAATAAACCAATTCAAGTCTTTTTTTAAATTTAGCTTAACAACAATACACTTACCCGAATGTGGCGAAGGCGCACAATGTTTTACACTAAATCGGTATTTTCACTGTCTCAAAAAATACACGATTAAATGAAAAATATTTTATGAACTGTTATAAACATGTTTTTAATATTTGTATTATTCCGTTATATACTCAGGTTTATTCACAAGTCTTGTTTACGCACATATTCACAACTTGATTGTCGATTGATTTGATTTCAAATCGGAAGTCGAGGAATGTCAATTGTCAAAACATTTTGTCTATTCTTATAATTTTGCAACATTGTTTTGTTTCATCAAATAATTAATGAAAGACATTAAATGTTGTTATTTTGCGATTTCATAACAAAGTTTTATTTTAATGTTTTGTGTAAATTTTAACAAAGAATATTTTTTTGGTCCGTTTGATCAGACAAAATATATTTGTCTATTCTTTCTCTGTTTAGTATTGGCGGGAGTGTTTAAATTGATAATAATATAGCTGTTAGAAACCAGATAATACGATTAATATTTATTGAATACATAGATTTCACTGGTCAAGCATGGTTTGACCTGTGTAGTTCCTGTAGGAATGTCTTCCTAAAATGCAACGTCAACGTTATTAAATGTAGTATGTACTAAGTATTAGAATGTATTTCTTTTGAAGGTATTACACTATATAGTATACAAGAAATTATTTTACTTACTTCATCAGCCCGTTATCGTCCGCTGCTGAACATGGGCCTCATATTTACAAACCTTGGCAAGCCAAAGGGTGTAGATAAAATGCCACTTCAGCGAAGTGATCACTAGCATAAAATTGCTAACGCAAACATATGGTAGGTACATTTGTCAGGAGCCGGATTGCTTATGCGTACCCGGTCCCGTCGGATCGAAGGAGTGTCCGGGGGGTTTTAGTGGTGTAGAGTCCTCTCCTCGTGGTATGAGTTTAGCATACCACGCTATGGAGAGGGCGAGTCCCACATATCCCACCGCCAGCGCGCGAATACACTGCAGCGGCGCGGCGGTGGGAATGCGTGAATGCATTTCCCCGGACAATAAAAAAAAAACTACATTTGTCAGGTGATTAACCGATTCTATTTAAAAAATGACGGGCATCTATTGCTTGATTCTTTTTTGAAACAAGCTTAATATGTCAAGTATCCATACATTTGTGTTAACGATTGCTAGCGATCAGTCCTATGTACCCTAGTGGCATTTGTCTAAGCCCTCAGGGTCGTTAACGGATATTGCCATTTAATTAGCAGATTTGGCAGGCGGATTGGTGGTCTCAGTTACCTTGAGTGGAAAGCCGCTGTTGCCCATGTCTCTTAGTCGCCTCTTACTATATCCATGACTAGACCAACCCATGGTAATTCTAAGCAGAGACTATATATAGTACATAAAGTCTCTGTTCTAAGTCGGAAACCACACTGCGAGTATATTTAGATGTATTTTATATCAATTATTGAATAGTCCCGCGCGGTTTCAATATAAGCATTAATTCCTTATTTTTGTATAATTTTACGATAATTATACAAAAATCTGATTTATTAATTGACTTAATAATACAGTGATGAAAATAACAATAAAATAAGCACATAGGTTTGCCAATTTTACAAATTAAATAAAGAAACTGTACTTTAATATATAAAACGAATTTACAATTTTTCCTTTATCTGTGCTATAAGACGTTGCTTTGTACCATATTTCAAGATTCTGAGTTCACGGGAAGTACCCTGTAGGTTTTTATTCCCTTGCGAGTGTTGAAAATTTGCGGCATAAACGGCTGTATCTTTTCATTGCGTTGGCTTCACCTCGATACCTCCACGCTTTCCTGAGAATAATGGCCTTGACAGACAGATAGACGGACGGACGGACAACAAAGTGATCCTAAAAGGGTTCCATTTTCTCCTTTCAAGGTACAGAAACCTAAAAAAGTAAAGGAATAAAAGATACACAGTAATTAAATATCATTTATTTATAATTAAACTATATTGCGTTTTGTTACAAACTATTAGCTTAATCTAAATAAATAAGCGCATATAATTTGTCTATATTAACATAATAATATGTAATATAACATATTCATTATTATCATATGGCTTACAAAAATACCTACAATTTACAAGGTCACATGACACATTTATGCATTCATAACATCAGCCACTGCTCAATGGCCTGCCTCGAGTTTTGCCAAAGTCACCACGTTTAGCAGGCGGATTGGTGACCGCATTAACATATTGTCCTAGTAAACCCTGCTGCCCGTTTATTGATATACATGATGTTATAACAATCGGGACCAACGGCGTAACATAATTTTCGTAGAAGGGTAGTAACTCAACCTCAGAAACAGTTGATTATACTAGTTATAAGACTAGCTTCCCCGCGTGGTTTCACGCGCATAATGCAAGTTCCCATAAGAACGTCTTAACTAAATCTAGAGCTCAGAAGCATAATGTCGGATGTGCCATATACGTCAGAAACATTCGTCGTATGTGCCTTTATCGTAAACTGGCACTTACGACCAAATGCCTTCCGATGCCTTCATTGACCCGAAGTCCGAGAGGCCCGCGAACTGTAAAGTAGAGCGACAGTTGCACAAAACTCCCCTAAAGAAACTAAAAGCCAAAATCCCTCAATCTCCCCGTCAGCGACCGCCCTGAGCCGAGGTCCACGTCCCACAGGGGACGCCCTCTTGCGCAGGTTGCTTGGTTTGTAGTGTTTAAACCATTTATCTATTTCTGCCCGGTGATGCAAGAAAAGCCTCAGGGCTAAATAAATATGTCCGTCCAAATAAAAAAAAAAAAAAAAATACGACCGAATGTTTCTAAAGTAGGTACAAATAGAAATTTTACACATCTGTCCTTAGCTTCTGTGGTCCAGAAATAACGCGTATAGCCTTCCTTGATAACAGGGATATCTTACACTAAAAGAATGTATAACTCTTTCACGCCAAAACTACTAAAAGGATTTGGCTGAAAGTTTGCACTCGGATAGTTTATAACCTTGATTAACATACACGCTTTAACCCAATGGAGCAGAGTAACGCGGGTAGAACTGCGGGGCGCATCTATTATATTATATTTACAATTGTCGTTACTTTTTACCTTTAAAAGTATGTGACATGAAAACGGATCACTACATAGTATAAAACAAAGTCGCTTACCGCTGTACGTCTGTCCCTATGTATGCTTAGACCTTTATAACTACGCAACGGATTTTGATGCGGTTTGTTTAGATAAGAGTGATTCAAGAGGAAGGTTAATATGTATAATACATCAGCATTGCACCGCCGGGGCGGGTCGCTAGTTTAAAATATATCTAACCAAAGTAATATAGTCTCAAGCACTGTGTCTTTACAATACATACCATACGTACATATAATCACGCCTTTCTATTATGGGGGTAGGCAGAAACTACAGAACGCCACCTGCTACGATCCTTATACACTCCCTTTGCCTCGTCCACGTTCATACATCTGGTCATACACGCACGCCGGTTGCTACCTACGCACCTGACCTTTCTGAAGAAAGGTGTGTGTGTGTGTGAGTATATGTGTGTCTATACAAATAAATAAAATTTAGGTATAAAGTTTTAATTATTTATTTTAGTTACTAATTTAGATACAATAAGCTTTTATTTAGTGTTTAAACCTGTTATAGATGTAAGTCGAGAACTCAGAAGTATGAGGACGTATGTACTATAATACTTCAGAAGAATTTGGTCGTAAGTGCCAGTTTACGATAAAGGCACAAACGACGAATGTATCTGACGTATAATAGCACATTCGACCTTACGCTTCTGAGATCTGTAAGTATTTATGTGTTGAAATAAATTATTATATTACAATTGTTAACTAAATGCTTAATTTATATGCAATTAAAATCCGTTCTCTGACCAAATCGGAGACATCCTCGCAAAAGGCCAAATAAGATCCACCCTAAACCGACGTGCTTGAATGAAGAATGTTATGAGAGTGAATGAAGCGAAAGGGGACTTAGCAAGTGGAGGTCCATTGTCTCTGCCTACCCCGATGGGAAACAGGCGTGAGATTATGTATGTAAAAACCGTACTACAATATAAAACAAAATTGCTTCCCGCTGTCTGTCTGTCCCTATGTATGCTTAGATCGTTAAAAGTACGCGAAGGCTTTAGATTAGGATTTTTTTATAAGATCGAGTGATTCAAGAGTCATAAACAAAAAGGTTTAAGATGTCGATTGTAAACAATTCATTTTATTTCCTATAAAATATTTTTTTTGTCCAATTACATAAGTAGCTGGATCAGTTGTTCTGCGTATCGAAATTTCCAGCCGCATTTTTGTTTTTCTCGCTTTTTTCCAGTTTGCATATTTAACAAATCCCATCTGAATCTGAATGGATCATCTGAATACCAGAAAAAAAAACGACTGAAGACAACATTCTATTTTTTGGACTGTAGAAAAGCGAGTGGGGAAAAATTGAGGCTGGAATTTTTACTACGCAGAACTATAAAGTTTGGTAAATTGATATAGCTACTCAATTACATACTTTAACCTCTACATATCTAATACCTCAATAAACTTCCAACATACAAATTTACATTTTCAGTTTTTTTTAAATATATATTACAAGGATGTTTTAGTATAAGATCCGAACCTACATCGACCTTAACCTAGCTGATAATAAAATGAAACAATGTTTTATAATGAATTTAGTATCTTCGAAAATACACTAAAAATGGGTTGGCTAAAGAAATCCTGGACAGACTATTTTTATTTTTTTTAATTAAATGTTTGGAACAGTTAATTTAATTTTTTTTTATTCTGACTCGAAGTATAAAACGTATCGAACGTTCAGCTGTTGGGTTGGATCTAGACGAACTACTGGGTTGCCAGGTACAAAAAGGTGTGAAGATTACAGTTACTTTTTGATTGGATAATATATAAAATTATAACAACATAAGCGCTGTTTTTGCGTTGATTTTATTTAATCTTTTTAATATTTAAAAAAAACATTTTTTAAATAATAATTTATAATAGTCCAGGAAGTTTATAGCCAACCCATTTTTAATATATTTTCTAATATACTTAATTTATTATAAAATATGTTTTATTCTATTATCAGCTCGGTGTAGGTCGATGTAGGTTAGGATCTTAGATCATTTTAATAATTTTACATAATTCATCGTATTTATAAAACTACCTATATATTGGAATAGTCCCATTTTCTATGAGAAGTAGATTAAAACGAGAACAGTACATTATATTATTTATTCATATAATAGATCTTATAGCATTACTTTAATTATTTTATTTTATATTAGGCAATTCCTTTAGTAGGTAAAATCAAACAATAAATTACTTATAAATTTAGTTAAATAATAACATTCACATTTATAATATTAAGTAGGGATATGAAACTGAAGAGCCTGTACGTTATTTGTTTCTTTTGAAGGCGCTAATCGCAGAAACTACTGGTCTATTTGAAAAATTCCTTCACATTTAGATAGCCCATTTATCTATGAAGGCTATATTTAAGGTAGAGAAGTTGCAACCTCTTCAGTAGCCTAATTAATTAAAAAGAAAAAACCAAATGTCACATTTTTTTCTGTCATTATTATAATTTTAACTGCCAATCGAATTAAATCGAACATTACATATACCAATTTTCTTATTTTTTATACGCACATAAGTAGCATGCGTGAACAGACACCACCCGTATTTACATTTCTTTTTTAATTTTCAGTTATATATAGTATGTAATGGAACAAAATTAAGTTTTCTTAACGAATGCTACAAGATCTATCACAAATCTAGAGCTCAGAAGCACAAGGTCGAATGCGCCACTATACGTCAGAAACATTCGTCGTATGTGCCTTTACCATAAACTGGCACTGACGACCAAATGCTTCTGAACATCAGTCCTTATGCTTGTGAAGTCAAGAAATATTACATTCACTGCAGTACGATCAGCAACCTAGTAGGTCACCTAGCGCCTTCGCACCCCCTTCACTGGCCCAATACACCCCTCCACAGGAATTGACTAAGCTCCACACGTAGGGGGTGAAAAATTCTTCAGGTCGTTCTTCTTCTACGTAGCGGAATTTGAGATCAGGGAATTTCTGTAAATTAATAGTAAGCATTAATCATCAAATCGGAGACATCCTCGCAAAAGGTCAAATAAAATCCACCCTAAACCGACGTGCTTGTATGAAGAATGTTATGAGAGTGAATGAAGCGAAAGATGTGTGTAGGGATCGTAGCAAGTGGAGGTCCATTGTCTCTGCCTACCCCGCTGGGAAACAGGCGTGAGCTTATTAATCATCATCATCATCATCATAATCATCATCAGCCCGTATAACGTCCACTGCTAAACATGGGCCTCTCTCCTCGGCCCGAGGGAGGGTATTTGCCATAGTCACTGCAGTATTATGTTGTAAGGCACAAGGAAACGCTGCTGCCCGTTCCCTGGTATACGATTATTATAGATGATGTTATAATAATCGGGACCAACGGCTTTACGTGCTTTCCGAGGCACGGCGGGTAGTCCCTCAACCATCCAGACCCGGGAAGAAATCTTAGAATTTACACAAAGATTTCGTCCGGCGTGGAGATCGAACCCGCTACGGAGGTTGTCGAGTTATCATAGCCATGTAAATATTTGACAAAAAATATGTCTCTCCTGGTTATCAGATGGGTGAAGGTCTATCTTTCAAGGTTTTAAGATTAGGGGCCATCCATATTACGTCATACGTTAAGGGGGGGGGGGGGACGTTTTCTTAATTTCGTGACTTCACTTTTCAAAACCTTCCTATTACATCTCATAACATGAACTATTATCGCCCATTCGTTCAAAATTGCAAAATATGTGACGTCACACTAGGGAGATTTGACCAGCTGTGAGGAGACAAAAAAATCATAGAATTCATGTGACGTAATTTATGGTCGGCCCCTTACCAGGGGCCTTAGGAAGATATGGGTGGGTCTTTTTTGTAAGCCGTAAACTAAATGAGTATTTGTACCTTTAATCTATCACTGGACCACTGCTCGGCTCCCTTCTTGATGCAAGCCAACACTTCGGTGACCCCTAGGTCTCCACCAGCGCCCTCTTGCACGCGCTGCAGTCGCGTTGAGAAGTAGCCTATAACCTAAAAAAATATGAAAAAATATAGTGTCTTGAAACGACAGACTTCAAGTGTTTTTTTTTAAATAAAATACGTATTTGACAACGAGGCTTTTGCTACTTCACCGGGCATAAAGGCGAGCAGAGCTCCAGCCTTAATAAATGGCTTAAAATCTACAAACTAAGCAACCTGCGCAAGAGGGCGCCCCCTGTGGGGCTTGGACCTCGGCTTAGGGTGGTCGCTGGCGATAAGATTGAGGGATTATGTCACCAGTATAATATTTAAGCTAGTTATTATAATACTAGCTGCGCCCCGCGGTTTTATCCGCGTTATTCTGCTCCAGTGGGTCGGAGCGTGATTTTTTGTAACCTATAATATTTTAATCAAGCTTATTAACTATCCCCGTGCAAAGTTTCAGCCAAATCCATTCAGTAGTTTTTTTGTGAAACAGTAACAAACATACATCCATTCATTCTCACAAACGTTTATAATATTAGTAAGAAAGTGTGACAACCTCCGTAGCGTAGCGGTTTTTGGCTCGCTTTATATCTCGGAGGTCGTGGGTTCGATTCCCACGCTGGACAGGTAATCTTTGTGTACATATTATGATTTATTTCCGGGTCTGGTCGATTGAGCGACTACCCTCCGTGCCTCGGCAAGCACGTTAAGCCGTTGGTCCCGATTGTTACCCTCTCTCGGGAGGAGGCCCATGTTCAGAAGTGGACGTTAGACGGGCTAATGATGATGATTTTTTTTTTGTTTTTTTATATAAGCGGGAGGCACACGAGCATTTGGGTCGCCAGCCCGGCTAGCATAGGCAGCGCGACTCGAGTCTACTCTACGGAGGCCGACCTATCACATTGCAGAAGCTCACTGTCACATGACACTTTCTGGTGGTAAGTGCTCACCGCTGCCCATGTACACTCGCAACACCGGAGGAGTCGCAAGTGCGTTGCCGGCCTGTAGGCGGCGTCCTAATTGGGAGCGATTGTACGATGGCGCGATGCGTTTTTCATCTCACGATCAAAGTGGTCGTGCGATGACTTAACAGGTGTCCTAACAGATCGCGCGATGTCCATCGTGTGATGCCGTCGCTCGATGGCTGGCGTCGCGCTCACGCCACGCCAATGATGGCTCTTTACAGAGATGCACAGTTTTTGCTGTCGGGCAATATTGCTTTAAAAATTGTAAATGACATCGAAAAAAGGTAACGTAGACAACATAAAATACTTTATATTTTGATGTACGAAATAACGAAGAAGACTTTTACGATTATTTGTCAATTTTAATAATAGTAAATAATTATGTATTATTATTACATTATCGCACGATCAAACGTATCGTACGATCGTTATTAAGTATTTCATGTGCTCGCACGATTAATTGCGAGGTTCAAATAGGACTCTCTGATGAAATCTGCATGTTTGAACTCATAGCACGACGAGAACGCATCGTGTCATCGTGCGATCTTCGCCAATTAGGACAACGCCTTAAACCACTTTTGATGATGATGAAGTATTACCATATCAATGTTCTGTGCGACGGGATGCTGATGGTGGTTCTGGAACAGGTGCCTCTTGTGTAGTAACGCGTAGACCACGTTCAGGTTGTTGCTCAACTGATGCGCCACGCAACTGTTGATTATCTCCAACACCATTCTTAGGACCTCGTCCAGTACGCTTATGTGGTCCATCTGCAACAAAATTCAACATTCAATTACAAAGGAGTATAATTTTTTTAGTATGAGCACTGGTCCAAAAAAAAAACTGCGGTCCCCATGCATGAACCCATTGATGATCGACTCATTCATTGGAAGTTACTATGTGTGCAAAGACGTAACAAAATCGAACCTATAGATTACGACTTACACTTTGATTCTGTACAAAAAATATCGTATTTTAGATGATCTTTCAAACTAACTATGTGGCAGGCTTGGGGTCATACGTTTATTTTGTTTTATTATTTCTGGGATCAAAAAACATTCTCATTTAAAAAAAAAAGTCCGGGAGTGCCGCCTGGAGTAAAAACGTGTCAAAATGAGTCAGTTACTGGGGTATTTTGTCACTGACGGTCATCCAATTACTGGTCGCGCCTGACATTGCTTAACCCGCATGATCGAGCTATAATATTACTATTGGAACGAAGTTCATCATGGTGCGTTGCGGACGGGTACCCTAGCCGGGAAAAGACGTCCGTAACGTTACAAAAAAGCGTAAGATTATGATGTATAGTCTATGTATAATGGCTATACAGTGTCTAGTGTATAGTCTACGTGATGACTGTTATTATAAATAGCTGTTTCTTTGTATTATATATTTTTATAAATCATTGTAAATAAAAATAAGGTGTTAAAATAATTTTGTAAAGTAGTTTCTTTGCTTTTTATCGATAAAAAATCATAATAAAAAATGTAAACCCGAATAATTAATTTCTTTATACTGTAACGGAACGTTCGTACGTTACGTTATTTATGTTTATTTATTATTTAATTCGTCTGATTATATTTCAATCAAACTTGCTTGTAAGTTTAATTATCATTAAATTGCGGACTGTAACTAAACGTAATATCTTACTAAAGAACCCCCAAAGCCCTTTGAGGGGTGATAAAATATATCGATTAAGATCCCCTACAAACGGAAAATAATATCAACAGCTATTTATAAATAGGGTAATCAGTGACATCTAGTGATAAAATGCAAAGTTACTAAATAGTCAATTATTACATCGACCAATAATGCTAATAGTGGTGACATCTAGTCAAAAACGTTATAAACTAATTTGCATTCCATTGTTTTTATGCTACGTTAGATGGTTAAATAATCTTAAAACATTAAGTTAAAATAGACTAACATATTTAAATAGGTTCAATAATTCTTTTAGAACTTAAAGCAGTTTACTTATTATAAATACTATAAATTAAATTAAAAATATATGTTCAATATTTCTATTTAATCTATGGCTGTAAATCAGAGATAGTTCGTATTCAATCATATTTCTTTTATGAACAATTATTTTATAATAGTTTAAATAATTGAGATAACTTAAAAAAAAGAAACATATTTATTTAATATTTAGATAATAATAATTTAGGATATCGTTTCAACAAATAGTTTAAACAACAAAAATATTAAGTATTGAAAAGATATTAACTTGGAATTTCGTTTGTTTTTAGATGTTGACAGCAATGATTCATACGACCAATTATAAAAGATTCTTTGAATATAGAGGAATTCGAACATTAAGTAGCCTATTATAATTTGGTCAAGTTATGATTCGGACATAACACGCATGCGCGAATCCGCGATTAGGAACTTGTATTTGGAGGGAAAAATAGAAGTTTTGTGAAAGAAAGGAAGACATCTTGAGGGATTCTGGATTTTAGCGTCTTGAGAGAGTAGGTGTGTCCTTTGGAAAAAGATTTGTTTGTGCGTTTATCTCTTGTATTTTCTCAGTGACTAAGTGATTTCTGTAAAACATTGTTTTGTCTTTGTAGTCATTGTTTTATTCTTTTCATTGTGAAGTTGTTTTGGTCCCGAATTTAGAAATAAATAAGGGAATAATGGCGACTTGGCAGTGAACGGAGTTAATAGTGAAGTCAGAGTAAAAGCAGTGTGAATGGATTTACACTTTATGGGATTGTACTGGAGAAGGTGTACAGATTATCTTTTAATTAATTTATCCAGTCATGGTGCTGGGTTAATCCGATCTAGCTGTCCGTTAGGATATCTTTTGAGGATTAACTATCCCTAACATTAGCTAGTGGTAGAACTCGGAAAGGTTAGGGCGCCTCGAGAGATTGATTTTGCCCTTGCATTGGGATCAGTCTAATTGCCCTACACATGTTCTAATTGTGTATACTGGAGTTTCGGGGATCTGTCGAAGTGGAACCATGCTTATTGTTAGCGCCGAGACTCTGTATGCATCGTTTGAATACTGTGTTCTATCTTTATATATGTATATATTCACTAAATTATAACTGTCCGGTTGGAGGAGTATTCCCGCCTAAGGTCCTGTTTCCGACCTTGAGGTGAATCTACGGATTCCTATAATACTCTTTCGTGACCCTTAGGGAAGGTTTAGGGTTTAGGTACACTGAGTTTACCAGCTCAATATAGCAAGATTAGAAATAGGCAACACATTCACGTTTAAAATATAAATGAGCCGCGACTCGATTGGTTTTGAAATGTACACATTTAGAAGTGTAGGAATGTAGGGACAGTTAAGGTATAGTCGTTGTTTAAGGTGCACTAGGAGAGGTATAGATTTAGGATTTAGTAAGATATATTTATTTAATATTACTTATAAAGTTATTTCCAAATCTTAGTACATTCAAAGGTATAGCGATGATAAATTGTTGAAGGATAATTCGGAAATCAAATGTTTTTGATACACATTTAGAGGTGTGAGGAAAGTAGGGTAAAAGGTACAGTTGTTGAAGGTACAGTTGTTATTTACGACGGAATGATAGGGGAAGGTAGGAATATTAGGTATAGAAGTGTAGGAAAGTAGGGGAAGGTAGGAATGTTATGTACCTATAGAAATTTAGGAATGTAGGGGAGTGTAGGTAAAAGGTACAGTTTATATTTATTATATGATAGGGGAAAGTAGGACTGTTAAGTTTTCGTAAGATGATTTTATTTCATTAAAATTATTAAGTTATTATAAATTCTTAGTAAATTCAATTATATTCAAAATTCAATTGTAATTAAATTATACTGGTTTTTGAAGACTGAATGAACTTAAATTTATGAGTTGAGTTGTTTTAATTGAAAATTCAAAATAAATGTATGTTTTACTGTTCTCGTTTTGCCTTGGCGAGCTCCGGCAACCAAAGTGAACATAAAACTAAAAATGTGATCTTACTATGGGTAGACGGAAATACGAATGTACATTTGTTGGTAGAAATACAAATATTTACATCCGACTTATCTATTGTTATAAGTCAGTTCATTCTAGATTCAGAATCCCGGTTAAGTCAGTAAATCTTAAATGTCACTCAATTACTATAAAAGGCATAGACTTACTACAGATTCGTATTCTTTTCCATCAAAACTAAGATGGTAATTTACAGTTATACAAACTAAATAAGTAAATAGCAATATAAACTTCATAAATATATTTAATTTGAAATGATATATAAAAGGAATGTTTACTTATCATGATTTATGGAAACGAACCTTAATCATGCCACATATCTAATAATATTTGACAAATGATACAATTGTTCATATTTCTTAGTTGAGATGCATAAAATAGTTTCAACTAATTATATACTTTTATTAACCTTGTATATTATATAATATTATTTCCCTTACATAAATAAAGTTATTAGTTATAATTCTAAAATCGATGAGCTCTGCAATTTAGACTAATTATTTAACTCCATAGTGTAAATATAATAGATGTATGTTTTACTGATCTTGTTTCATCCAAGGCGAGCTCCGGCAACCTCAAGTGAACATAAAGCTAAAAATGTGATCTTAAACAGGATGGGCGGATATACGAATATACATTTGTTATTTGATAAATATAGTTGACTTACTGTATAACATTTGCTTATTGTCACATATAGTATGAACACTCTTAAGGAAGTAGGTAGAGGACTACTATCACAGACTGTCTAGACCAAAGACATAGTTTTGCTAAAAGAGAATGTCCTCTTGTCCCTTAGTTTCAATGTAACAAATAAGTAATATTAAGTAATAAGGAAATGTCCCTTGTAAGACCATCTGCGGTCCAGACACGGAGGACGATTATCCAAGTCAGGAGACGAGATCGACTGAATGCCTGCGGGTGAGGGGCAGGATTCCTCAAGCCGTGTAAAAAAGGGCCCTTTATTAACATTTCCTATATTTCATAGATTGTGACTAATTTCCTTAAAACCTATATAAGTTATGACTTTTATCATGTTCACTTTACCATTCTTTACTTAAACATATTCAATAATTCTGTCTTTGAAAATACCCGAAAAATTTAGTAGTGTAACAGTTATAGTTTAAGTAGTTAGTTTAGTTTCCTCCTTTCAATGTAATCAGGGTTATCTTCGGCCACAACGTATTCCTGACCACTTGATGATTCACCAATCACGAGCCATTTCTTTAACATATTTAATCAATATAAACTCCAATACAAATCCCAATTATCGTTATTTTCCATTTAGGTAGGTTAATTTAGGGTCTTTAGGCCGTGATCCTCTAGGTAGGTTAGGACATGGTTTAGGTAGGTGGGTGGGTTGTTACAATTTGGTGCCGTGACCAGGATGTTTTTCGATTATGACATAGAAGTTAGTACAATATTTAGGTTCAATTTCTAAATAGGTATTTTAAATTATTTATAGGATAGGATTACTGATTTGTGTTGGAGTTTTATGTTAGGTAGGATAAAAGGCAACTTTTACAAGTTGCCAATTTGTTGCCGTGAGAATGGATGTTGAAAGGAGGAAATTATTTAGATAATATTTTGAATTTGGCAAATTTTGTGCACTACTGACGTAGAAAATAATACGATTGATGATTAACGAATCAGTGGTTTAAGCATGATAAGATGCTTTTATGTTAGAAATGATTAGTTGTGACCGTGGGTTCACTAGCGTTATGCTTTTATACTAAATCTTAATTCTTTATTAGAGAATCGAGACCCATGCTGTCATTTGTAAAATGGGTTATTCTGAGAAAGCCCCTCTCAAAACAGTCTTGTTTCAGAGATTGTTACATATAGATTTAAAAATTATAATTTTAATATTTTTAAAGAATTATTTAGGTATTACGGCAGACGATTATTAAGTCAATTTGTATAAATTAAAACAAATAGAGCTATGTTGGCATTTGTAATATTACAACGGATATGCGTACAACAGTCATTTCTTTTAAAATAAGAAAATAGGTTTCCTTCACGTCAAAAGTAATTATAGTAAAAACGAAAAAAAAATATTATGTACGGTTAGAACCGAGTACGTAGGACGTACTTATAATATTCACTTTCCATTTATGTCAAAGAATTTTTTAAATCGGTTTAATTGATTACGGAATAGTTTTGATACAATTAAGAAATAAAATATCATTCTTTTCATTTTTGAATATAATTATAGAATAGTTTTAAATAAGTTGCTAGATGAAAGATTTTTGAAATACGACAATATGTAAAGTTAATACGTTTAACTTACATTAAACCTAATTAATACACCGATGGTTCAGTGGTTGCGTTGGTTGCCTTTGGACCTGGCATTAGGGTATTTAGAAAGTTTAAATGATTTTCCAGAGATTTAATCAAAATCGGCTTAATGTAGTAGGAATATATTTAGGACCAATATAAATTAACATATTCATAAACTATTTATTCTTAGGAAATATTTAGTAGAAGTGAACATTCTTCTTTTTTTATTTTGACATCGTCAAAATGTTTTGATAGGGAAAGATGTAATTTTTTTTTAAAAACCTAATTTACATAAATAAATATAAAGAATTTTACTATAGAAATTATGCGGAAGCTAAATTTATTAAAAACATTATTTAGGGAATCAAACATTTTAAGATCACACTTTATGAACAAAAAAAAATATTAAACAAGAGACATTTTGAGAATAAAAGAAAATATATAGGATTTTATTAGTAATTACAGAGGTAAACACTTTAAAGGCAATACACTTTATAAATTGGACATTTTAATGATTAGGCATATTTAGATTTCCATAAATACAATTTTTATGAATATAAATTTTAGAAAAAAAAAGATATTGGTAAAACAATTTATAGGTGAAAAGTTTAGGAGGCGATTATAATTAAACATAAGTCACATACACAAATATTATTTTAAGAAAACTTTTGGGTCAAGGTTACATTCTACGTTATAATTTTAATCTGTGTAAAGTTGAGGGGGCGGCTGTAATTAATCATACGCGATAATTATTATTTCAGTAAGGTCAATTTTACTTTAATTAAACTTGTCGTAAGTTTAATTTTCATAAAATTGAGGGGGCGACTGTAACTAAACATTACCTTGTGTTATTTATTTTTATATTCTATTTTATAATTATTTCAGTTAGGCCAATTTTACTTCAATCAAACTTGTTGTAAGTTTAATCTCCGTAAAATTGAGGGGGCGACTGTAACAGAACGTTCGTACGTTATGTTATTTATGTTTATCTTTTATTTAATAAGTCCAATTTTACTCCAATCAAACTTGTTGTAAGTTTAATCTCTGTAAAATTGAGGAGGCGACTGTAACGGAACGTTCGTACGTTACGTTATTTATGTTTATTTATTATTTAATTCGTCTGATTATATTTCAATCAAACTTGCTTGTAAGTTTAATTATCATTAAATTGCGGACTGTAACTAAACGTAATATCTTACTAAAGAACCCCCAAAGCCCTTTGAGGGGTGATAAAATATATCGATTAAGATCCCCTACAAACGGAAAATAATATCAACAGCTATTTATAAATAGGGTAATCAGTGACATCTAGTGATAAAATGCAAAGTTACTAAATAGTCAATTATTACATCGACCAATAATGCTAATAGTGGTGACATCTAGTCAAAAACGTTATAAACTAATTTGCATTCCATTGTTTTTATGCTACGTTAGATGGTTAAATAATCTTAAAACATTAAGTTAAAATAGACTAACATATTTAAATAGGTTCAATAATTCTTTTAGAACTTAAAGCAGTTTACTTATTATAAATACTATAAATTAAATTAAAAATATATGTTCAATATTTCTATTTAATCTATGGCTGTAAATCAGAGATAGTTCGTATTCAATCATATTTCTTTTATGAACAATTATTTTATAATAGTTTAAATAATTGAGATAACTTAAAAAAAAGAAACATATTTATTTAATATTTAGATAATAATAATTTAGGATATCGTTTCAACAAATAGTTTAAACAACAAAAATATTAAGTATTGAAAAGATATTAACTTGGAATTTCGTTTGTTTTTAGATGTTGACAGCAATGATTCATACGACCAATTATAAAAGATTCTTTGAATATAGAGGAATTCGAACATTAAGTAGCCTATTATAATTTGGTCAAGTTATGATTCGGACATAACACGCATGCGCGAATCCGCGATTAGGAACTTGTATTTGGAGGGAAAAATAGAAGTTTTGTGAAAGAAAGGAAGACATCTTGAGGGATTCTGGATTTTAGCGTCTTGAGAGAGTAGGTGTGTCCTTTGGAAAAAGATTTGTTTGTGCGTTTATCTCTTGTATTTTCTCAGTGACTAAGTGATTTCTGTAAAACATTGTTTTGTCTTTGTAGTCATTGTTTTATTCTTTTCATTGTGAAGTTGTTTTGGTCCCGAATTTAGAAATAAATAAGGGAATAATGGCGACTTGGCAGTGAACGGAGTTAATAGTGAAGTCAGAGTAAAAGCAGTGTGAATGGATTTACACTTTATGGGATTGTACTGGAGAAGGTGTACAGATTATCTTTTAATTAATTTATCCAGTCATGGTGCTGGGTTAATCCGATCTAGCTGTCCGTTAGGATATCTTTTGAGGATTAACTATCCCTAACATTAGCTAGTGGTAGAACTCGGAAAGGTTAGGGCGCCTCGAGAGATTGATTTTGCCCTTGCATTGGGATCAGTCTAATTGCCCTACACATGTTCTAATTGTGTATACTGGAGTTTCGGGGATCTGTCGAAGTGGAACCATGCTTATTGTTAGCGCCGAGACTCTGTATGCATCGTTTGAATACTGTGTTCTATCTTTATATATGTATATATTCACTAAATTATAACTGTCCGGTTGGAGGAGTATTCCCGCCTAAGGTCCTGTTTCCGACCTTGAGGTGAATCTACGGATTCCTATAATACTCTTTCGTGACCCTTAGGGAAGGTTTAGGGTTTAGGTACACTGAGTTTACCAGCTCAATATAGCAAGATTAGAAATAGGCAACACATTCACGTTTAAAATATAAATGAGCCGCGACTCGATTGGTTTTGAAATGTACACATTTAGAAGTGTAGGAATGTAGGGACAGTTAAGGTATAGTCGTTGTTTAAGGTGCACTAGGAGAGGTATAGATTTAGGATTTAGTAAGATATATTTATTTAATATTACTTATAAAGTTATTTCCAAATCTTAGTACATTCAAAGGTATAGCGATGATAAATTGTTGAAGGATAATTCGGAAATCAAATGTTTTTGATACACATTTAGAGGTGTGAGGAAAGTAGGGTAAAAGGTACAGTTGTTGAAGGTACAGTTGTTATTTACGACGGAATGATAGGGGAAGGTAGGAATATTAGGTATAGAAGTGTAGGAAAGTAGGGGAAGGTAGGAATGTTATGTACCTATAGAAATTTAGGAATGTAGGGGAGTGTAGGTAAAAGGTACAGTTTATATTTATTATATGATAGGGGAAAGTAGGACTGTTAAGTTTTCGTAAGATGATTTTATTTCATTAAAATTATTAAGTTATTATAAATTCTTAGTAAATTCAATTATATTCAAAATTCAATTGTAATTAAATTATACTGGTTTTTGAAGACTGAATGAACTTAAATTTATGAGTTGAGTTGTTTTAATTGAAAATTCAAAATAAATGTATGTTTTACTGTTCTCGTTTTGCCTTGGCGAGCTCCGGCAACCAAAGTGAACATAAAACTAAAAATGTGATCTTACTATGGGTAGACGGAAATACGAATGTACATTTGTTGGTAGAAATACAAATATTTACATCCGACTTATCTATTGTTATAAGTCAGTTCATTCTAGATTCAGAATCCCGGTTAAGTCAGTAAATCTTAAATGTCACTCAATTACTATAAAAGGCATAGACTTACTACAGATTCGTATTCTTTTCCATCAAAACTAAGATGGTAATTTACAGTTATACAAACTAAATAAGTAAATAGCAATATAAACTTCATAAATATATTTAATTTGAAATGATATATAAAAGGAATGTTTACTTATCATGATTTATGGAAACGAACCTTAATCATGCCACATATCTAATAATATTTGACAAATGATACAATTGTTCATATTTCTTAGTTGAGATGCATAAAATAGTTTCAACTAATTATATACTTTTATTAACCTTGTATATTATATAATATTATTTCCCTTACATAAATAAAGTTATTAGTTATAATTCTAAAATCGATGAGCTCTGCAATTTAGACTAATTATTTAACTCCATAGTGTAAATATAATAGATGTATGTTTTACTGATCTTGTTTCATCCAAGGCGAGCTCCGGCAACCTCAAGTGAACATAAAGCTAAAAATGTGATCTTAAACAGGATGGGCGGATATACGAATATACATTTGTTATTTGATAAATATAGTTGACTTACTGTATAACATTTGCTTATTGTCACATATAGTATGAACACTCTTAAGGAAGTAGGTAGAGGACTACTATCACAGACTGTCTAGACCAAAGACATAGTTTTGCTAAAAGAGAATGTCCTCTTGTCCCTTAGTTTCAATGTAACAAATAAGTAATATTAAGTAATAAGGAAATGTCCCTTGTAAGACCATCTGCGGTCCAGACACGGAGGACGATTATCCAAGTCAGGAGACGAGATCGACTGAATGCCTGCGGGTGAGGGGCAGGATTCCTCAAGCCGTGTAAAAAAGGGCCCTTTATTAACATTTCCTATATTTCATAGATTGTGACTAATTTCCTTAAAACCTATATAAGTTATGACTTTTATCATGTTCACTTTACCATTCTTTACTTAAACATATTCAATAATTCTGTCTTTGAAAATACCCGAAAAATTTAGTAGTGTAACAGTTATAGTTTAAGTAGTTAGTTTAGTTTCCTCCTTTCAATGTAATCAGGGTTATCTTCGGCCACAACGTATTCCTGACCACTTGATGATTCACCAATCACGAGCCATTTCTTTAACATATTTAATCAATATAAACTCCAATACAAATCCCAATTATCGTTATTTTCCATTTAGGTAGGTTAATTTAGGGTCTTTAGGCCGTGATCCTCTAGGTAGGTTAGGACATGGTTTAGGTAGGTGGGTGGGTTGTTACAATACCTTGAATAGAACTTAAAATTAATATTTTTATAATAAGGAACTTCGTTTCTATCCGGTGTCCCACGACACCACACGAGATTTTTTATCATTCCGCTATATGAAATTAGTACCTATAGATAGATGTTTGACACAAAATTGCGTTTAGTTATAAAAAATAAAAAAAATTGCTTTACTGTCATCAAAACTGATTCGTTTTATTTTGTAACAAAATAGTTGAAGCGCCCGTAGCCCAATGGCTAAGGCGACTGACTTGCGATCTCCTACCATTGCTCTACCGACGTGAACCCACTTTTAACACAAGCATTTTAGCTTAGCACAACAGGTTAACAAGAATACTTGTAGTATGCAAAAACTCAGCTATACTAGAGCCATTACAAACGTGCGAACTGAGTCATAAATCATTTTTATGAGTCCTCTCGCTCACACTCATAGGCATATTGGAACTCTCGCTCGCACTATTAGTGTTGTAACAATAAAAAAAAGGGATTAGTCGATAGTCAATAGTAGGTAATGAGGGAAAGGTTAAGGAAATAATACAAAATATTAAATAATCAACGACGGCGTCCTTTATCAATAACGAGTGACAAGGCATTGTCACATTCCTATGACGTTATGATTTATGACTCAGTTCGCACGTTTGTTATGGCTCTAGTATAGTAATATTTATTAAAAAAACTTTAAAATGACTTACAATTTCTTCAATTTTCTCTTCTGCATGGTGAGGTAATTCTATACCATTTATTTCGCCTCCTGTAACGAAACAGTATTTAAATTATATTATCAGCCCTAATAACGTCCACTGCTGAACAATGGTCACCAAGCTTGGCATGCGGGTTCGTATCCGCAGTATTATGTACTAACACACAAGAAAACGCTGCTGCCCGTTCCCTGGTATACGATTCCCTGTTATAGATGATGTTGTAACAATCGGGACCAACGGCTTAACGTGCTTTACGAGGCACGGAGGGAAGTCCCTCAACCAGTCAATCTCGGAAACAAATCGAAGACTTAACACGAACATATCTTGTCCATCGTGATGATCGAACCCACGATCTCCGAGACCTTCTTAATATCATTGAATAAATTTGGTTGCCCTCCCTGGCTGCAAGGTCGTTAAAAATGAATTTGGATCAAGGAGTTTGTTTCTATACGTTATGGAAACAAACTCGTTGATCCAGATTCATTATTAAATTCCTTTTCACAGTTTCCGGCTTACATCCGACCAGCCTTCTATGTGTCTATGTTCGTCTATCTTCCTGAAGCAATCTATGCCGATTTCGGCTACGGCGATCATTACCTGTATCGGGGGGGTAACTGATGCGTCCTCATATGGCTGATATACCCAAATTTAAGGTTAATGTTTTGGAACAGTTGCTACATGTGAGTACGCCATCCACATAGTTGAAGACAATATTGGAAGGTGGTTTGTTTTTATGTTTTTCTCTTTTTGAGTCCAGATCGCACCTTCGCTGGTTTTCAAAGTCTTGCATATGGGAATGCACCTGTTGTCTCCATTCTAAGCGATTATCAGCTTGCGATTCCCATGTGGCTCAATCCCACATCCCTTCATATGCCTTTTTAGCACATCTTTATATCTCAAAAACTGGCCTCCGCTTTTACGCTTACCTGTCTGGAGTTCTGAGTAAAAAATGCGTTTGGCCACTCTTTTATCAGGCATTCTATCTTCCTATGGGTGTCGTGAGAAGCAACTAAGGGACATACATCTTATGGATGGGCAGCAGCATCTATGAGCTCAAGGATACTCACCATCTCACTGCAATCACCAATCCACCAAACGTGGTGATTAGCATGTCCCTCAACGGCCGTTTTTTTATTTTTTTTGTTGTCGGGGGGTGATGCATTTATGCATTCCCACCGCCGCTGCAGCGTATTCGCGCGCTGGCGGTGGGATATGTGGGACTCGCCCTCTCCATAGCGTGGTATGCGACACTCATAGCACGAGGAGAGGACTATTCACCACTAAAACCCCCAACACTCCTTCGATCCGCCGTTGGCGGGAGCCGGGTACGCAAAGGCAATCCGGCCCTTCCTCAACGACCCTGGGTTGCCAAGGTCTGTTAAAGAGGAGGTCCACGTTCAGCAGTGGATGTAAACTGACTGATAAAGTGAGTGATGAGTTTACCTTCTATTTCAGCACACAGTCTTGCTCTTCGTTTCGTCAATGTTTCGAATAAGGACACCAGTCTCTGCGCAACGTACGGATGTAAATTTCTGAATTCACCTGAAAATAAAAATAATATTTTAATTTAAAAAAAAATTGCACGGACATAAGTAGTTAGCCACGAGGCTTTTGCTACTTCACAGGACTTAAAGGCGAGCAGAGCTTCAACCTTAATAAATGGTTTAAAAACTACAAACTAAGCAACCTGCGCAAGAGCCCCTGTGGGGCTTGGACCGCGGCTCAGGGCGGTCGCTGGCGATGAGATTGAGGGATTATGACTTTTATTCGATTATGACGGGTCTACGAGGGCATCGGATGGTTCTTTGCAACTTAAGGATCAGAAGGACGAGGGGGAACACCAACCCGCCTGCCAGGCGTGGTGACTATGGCAAAGTCCCAAGGCCGAAGCAAAATTTAAATTCCGGCTCGAAGGACCAATAAATACAATTGTACTTACAGCTCATATTGGCGATGGCTGCTAAACAGTTGGTGTGTAGATACTTGTCTCGAACCCGCACCATGTTGTATTGCAGCGCGCGCAGTATCACTAACACTATCATACCGCCGAGGGAGATCTCGGAGATGGCGCGTTCCGTGTACCATGTTAGGTTTTTTAGCATCTGTAAATAGTAATGGGGATAATTAGAATCTCGTGAATTGATTTTGTAAGTTTTTTTTTTATTATTTATTATGTTGGTCTAAAAAAATTGCCGAAACTATTAAATAATTCATATCAAGTGTTTCTTCCCTATCGACCACTAGCCTACTAGTGGTTATTATAAATATAAAATAGTTATAACTACTGCACGCATTTTCACACGGTTTCCACCAAAAGATAGAATGATTCTTGGGGAAATTATTTAATTTCTCGAGTTTTTCTATTAAGTATGTTCTATATATATAAAGACAGGTTTTTAATTATTTAAAATCGATTATAGGGTCGGATCGAGGGTATAAGCCTCGTAGCTAATTCCACATAAATGTTGGTCTGAGAGAAAAAAAAAACAACCTAATAAATTTATTTATTTTTATTTACGTTACGTTACTCTACTCCAGTGGGTCGGAGCTCGATGTTTTATAGCCTATATGTTAATCCAGCATATAAGCTATCCGCGTGCAAACTTTTAGACCAATCCATTCAATCGTTTTTGCGTGAAGGAGTAACAAACATCCACCCACACACAAAAACTTTCGCGTTTATAATATTGGTAATGTTACTTACAATTTGATGTACACTTTTGATGAGAGCGTCGTCTTCGGTTAAAATAAGTAGGACTATTAGAGACATGTATATATGATGCGATGTGTTGTCTGGCGCGTTATACAACACTTGTAGGATTGGTACTATCTGTTGACAAAAACATATATTTTTTTATTATTACTAGAAGTTTAGCTTAGCACGACGGGGTTAGAATACTAGTAGTGTTCTTGTTAACCCCTCGTGCTAAGCTAAATTGCTTATGTTACGAGTGGGTTCACATCGGTAGTACAATGGGTAGCGAATGAACCGGCGACCACAAGATCGCAAGTCTAACGCCCTAGCCATTGGGCTATGGCCGCTACAAAACTACATAAGTCTTTGTATGTAAAATGGTTTTTCGTTATTTTGTACAATATTGTTTAATAGCATATGCATAGTTCAGTTTTTGGAAATAGTATTTATTTTTTATAGGAGTGAATAGTTCTGCTACGGGAAAACTATCCCTAAAATTTCACGTTCTATATTTTTCACTGGAAAATAATATGAATCGTAAGTTTACAACTACATAGTTAGTTGATAAATTAACGAGATTTTGGGAAGTATAAAAAAAATTAATCTCAACCCAAACCAATGGGATTCAACAGGACTTATTGAAGTTGAAGTTTTGCCATGTTGATCTATACACATTATCTGGGTTCGAGATCGATGACGTCATGACTCAGTAAGTGTAATAGTGACGTCACAAAATGGCTGATAGCGTTTTCGGAAGTTAAAGACATAGACAAAATAAATAATTTTCATATTGAGTTTATACAAACATATTCAAGTTTTATGAACAGAAATTATTATATTTAGGTTCCATATGACAAATACTTTAAGAAATAAACATCATTGTAACATAATTTCATATGTATCAACTAGCCTATTAAGTAAATAATATAATAAATATGCGCGTTCACTGAAACTGGCAACTAAATTTAACAATATGAGTGGCACGGAAGTTGATCAACTAACAATTCGTATTATTTTTCAGTGACATATCGTCGGTGATATTGCAATACCGCGTATGTGACAGTTGCTACTAAGGTGTAATTTCATATGTCAAGAAATATGTTTTTTCTTTATCTTTTAGGGCAAAAAATATAATTTACTATATTTGATTTCAACCTTATAAGCTATTGTCACTTACGCCGTATTGCAATATCACCGACGATATATATATTTATATTAACTTACCAACTCATCTATTTGTGCTACATTGCTGACATAGCGTTTGTATGCCGTACAAGAATGGAGCATAAGATATAGTAACAAAGTCGAATGTTCACACCCCGCTGTGGCGCATAGTGCTTTGTGTAACTGAAACAAATAATTAATAGTATAAAATACAATCTTTTTTTAAATTACTAACCGATTTATTAAAGGTTTTAAATTTAAACACTTTATGGAAAAGTTTACCTTATACGAAGTATGAATGCTATTTAGTTTATTTGCATGCCATAAGTGGCAGAATCTTCTTCTTCTTCTTCAACAGCCTGTTTATGTCCACTGCTGAACATGGGCCTCCTCTTAAAATACCTTGGCAAGCCAGGATCGTTGAGGGATATTGCCATAATCACCACGCTTGGCAGACGGATTGGTGATCGCAGTAGGATATAAACCTTGAGCTAATAGATGCTGCTGCCCATCCATCAGCCATGTGTCCCTTAGTCGCCTTTTAAGACACCCATGGGAGGACATGGGTTGATCTATTCTAAGCCGGAAACAACACGGCAAAGCCGGAAACCACACGCCATAAGTGGCAGAATGTGTAGGATAAATTATGTTCTACCATCTACCATTGTTCCTATATTCTATTGAATTTGAGTGTAGCTTTCCAATGACGAAATAATTTTTGAAATCGGCACAGTAGTTTTTGAGTTTAATCATTACAAACATACACACATAAATACAAATCTTTCCTCTTTATAATATTAACTAGCGGCCCGCCCCGGCTTCGCACGGGTGGACTTTTATACCCTACCCCTGCCCTACCCTACCCCTGCCCTACCCTAACCCTACCCTACCCCTACCATACCCCTACCCCTACCCTACCCTACCCTACCCTACCCCTACCCAAAAGTATCCTATGTCCTTCTCCCAGTTCTTAGCTACCTCCCTACCAATTTTCAGCCAAATCGGTTCAGCCGTTCTTGAGTTATAAATAGTGTAACTAACACGACTTTCTTTTGTTTTTACGTAATGCGTAGACAAATCCAACGAAACAAAAACCATGAAAATTGATCCAGCCGATCTCGAGTTATAAGTGTTGTAACAAACCCGTCTTTGTTTTATATATATAGATGGTTAGCATTTTCATTAATGTTTAAAATGAAAAAAGTTGTTGTAGTGACATAACTACAATAGTTGGAAATATGCTACCGCGGAGTTTTTTGTAGACATTATGATGTTCTTCAATATTGTTGTACATTATTTTGTTCTATCGCTAATAGTTTCGGCAGCGCATTCGACGAAAGACATTTTAAGACTCATTTTTCTACACCTTCGATTACATTGTTCAAATTTTACCAAGGATCCCTAACTTTTTTTCAAAATGAAATGTAGCCTATGTCAAATTGGAAAAATGTAGCATTCTATTGGTGAAAGAATTTTTTAAATCGGCCCAGTACTTTTTGAGCCTATTCATTACAAACATACAAAAATAGGTACAAATCTTAGTATTTATTAGTTATTAGTGTAGATGTAGATAGTGTAGATAAAGATATATTAATAAGTGATGTAAAACTGAGTTTCCCTCTTTACGAAAATTGCGCGATAGGAGGAGTATGAAATTCAGCATACTTATAGTTTATATAGATAAGGAGTGCAGAATGCTAACATTTTGTAAATTATGGTCGGTATTTAATTTTTTGATAGAACAGATAAATAAAAATAATTTCTATATTTATATCTGTTTAAGCTTACTGCGGCCATGTCGATTCTGGGTGGCGTTAACTGCGGTCCACCGTTCGATTCCCGCTGCGGTGTAGGCGCTGATGTTTCTGGAAAAAAACATGAACAGTTTAACAATTGGCAAAAACAAAAGTAATACCATTGCTGTAGCCTTCTTTCAAAAACATTTTTTTTCGGACGGACATATGTAGTTAGCTTTTCCTACTTCACCAGGCATCAAGCTTTAGCCTTATAGCTAAAACATGAGAATGGCAGTATGTTCACCTCAAATATAATAATACTATATTTTTACATTATAACATTGATTGCTGTATGATGTGTGTATTGTATTAATTTAAAAGAAAAAATGAAAGAACGAATGATAATGACCGAATGTATTTATGATAAAGAAAAAATGAATGAACGAATGATAAAGAACGAATGAACGGTTGATAAAGAAAAAATATCTTACCTGCAGTATCCTCACAGCGCAGCAAAGCATTCCTATATAAATTATCTTCATTCATACAGTGGTTGGCCAGGGTCAGTAGGAGCAAGCAGGACTGGTTGGCTAAGGGATGTTCTTTTTTCACCCTCTCCTGTAGTTCTTGGCGGTCTAAGGGTGGGTTGGTGTAGATCGTTTGACGGGAGGTCGAGTTGAATGTGATCATGTTCCATAAGCCAGCTGGGAATAAGAAAATAGTATTAATTTAGTGCCGTGTGGTTTGCCGGCTTAGAATAGATCACCCCATGTCCTCCCATGGGTGTCGTAAAGGCGACTAAGGGACATATGGCTGATGGATAGGCAGCAGCATCTATTAGCTCAAGGTTGACATCTTACTGCGGTCACCAATCCGTCTGCCAAGCGTGGTGATTATGGCAATATCCCTCGGCGGCACCACTGGGTTGTGGTCTTAACCCCGTAAGGGTGTCCCCAGGTGTGTGTCACTTAATTGTACGCTTTTATATATTTTCAATATATACCGAAAATAATTAATGTAAATATGAACTGATTATGAGTAGAGGAATTAATGACACACGGACAGACGGAGTACATTGTCTGTAATGTCCTACAATTAGCAGCACTCACAGGTTGCACTTGCTAGTTATAGTTACCTAAGTAGTTTAATTCATAGAATAAGAATAATAACCTATTAATTACAGTTCTTTTTCATTGTGATTTTGACAAGTACAAGTGTATTTAAATAACTAAGTGCTGAATAAATTAATTATTTCATTATTTCAACGATCCTGGCTTGACAAGGTCTGTTAAGTGGACGTCCATGTTCAGCAGTGGACGTCAACGTGCTGTTGATGATGATAAGTTTAGTTCGAGACCAACTTCCCGCGTAGCTTCCGTTATTATACATATAAACTTATCTTTATCTATACTAATATTATAAAGAGGAAAGATTTGATCGTTTGTTTGTTTGTATTGAATAGGCTCCGAAACTACTGGACCGATTAGAAAAATTCTGTCACCATCGGAAAGCTTCACTATCCCCGGATGACATGGGCTATATTTAATTTCGAAGTTCCCATGGGAACGGGAGATACGCGGGTGAAAACGCGCGCTGGAAGCAAGTCTTTATTAAAATTCTAAGATTTTCTTAACGGGTCTGGGTGATTGAGGAACAACCTCCCGTGCCTTGAAAAGTACGTTAAGCTGTTTCTTTTTTTATTTTTAGTTTCCGCACTTGGAAATTCAATCCTTGTGTTACGGGCGACTTTACAAACAATGACTTCACTCACACAAAGACTCGACAATTGTTTGTGGTTCACAAAAATATTTGAACCGGGTAGGAATCGAACCATTTTTTTATATATTATCCGGTGGGAAATGCTTTTACGCATTCCCACCGCCGCTGCAGCGTATTCGCGGGCTGGCGGTGGGATATGTGGGACTCGCCCTCTCCATAGCGTGGTATGCTAAACTCATACCACGAGGAGAGGACCCTACTCCAATAAAACCCCCCGGACACTCCTTCGATCCGCTGTTGGCGGGGGCCGGGTACGCATGAGCAATCCAGCCGGGTCGCAATCGTTACTGGTGCAGTCAAAATAGTTTCATTTCTCAGTCAAAGTATTGCAGGTTCAAATCCTGCCGGTGGTCGAAATTTTTTAAACAGAAATTATACTTACAAGCAAAATTAATGAGCAAGCTGCCACCCCCAGCATGTGCGCCGAACATGCTCGGTGGCGCGGCGAGCATGCTCGACAAGTTGTGTAGCAGAGTCTTCACGAGGAGTGGAGCGTGCAGACCGTAGCGACCTTGGAACAGGGTTCTGTGGGGAATAATAAGGATTTAAGCCTTTAGCGGGCAAAGGGAATAGAATAGAATATAATTTTTTATTTGTATATGGTTACATAGGTCAGATGTCAACATTTTATTAGGTATCATTCATATTCTACCGGGTTTATCGGTGTACAAATATTAGTTTTTTATCTTTGTTAGAAATATCGTCATTATTTTTAGTTTATTTATACGTTACACATTATTTTCGAAAACTTTTAACGTTATATCAGTCAGAAAATCTTTTAGAATAATACATTTTATCTAATAATAATTTAAACAACTTATTTTTAAATTTGGTTAGGGTTAAGGGTTTAAGCCTTTAGCGGGCAGTGGGAATATAGAACCCATCATATTTTGAACTCTGTTGGTTTGTAATAAAGTCCATAACCAATGAGTTTAAAACATACCTACTGACCGTTAAGGCACAAAGTTCGCACTTCAGGTATTTAACGGAGAGATTGTCGGAAAGTGGCATTTCTTATTTGTTATATTTAAAGATTATTTATTTTGCGAAAGTAAGTGGCAATAACAGACCTATGTCAAATCATAATTAGGTCAAAAACATGGCAAAACCTTGTGAATATTCGTAATCTAAATATTATACTGTTATCATATAATGTCTAGCTTGTAACTCTAACTATGTGATAAATACTCTGTAAGAGCGGAGTCGCCTCTCACAAGCTATACATAGTTTAAATGGACCCGTTTTTGCTTTTTATATTCGCAAAATAAACAATTATTTTAGTATAACAGTTCAAAATGCCATATTCCGCAAATTCATCGATAAATACTTTAAGTGCGAACGTTGCGCCCCAAACCTTTAACGGGTAGAGGCAATATAGATCCCATCATATTTTAAACTGTCGGATTGTAATAAAGTCCAAGACCAATGATTTTGAAACATACCGACAGATTGTTATGGGATTAAATATAACGAAGGTAACAGAGCCGGCGTAGAATGGACCACCACACCAATAACCCAATGTCAAGCCAACCAATTTTAATGTTATTTTGTATTGAAAAGTACATAATGTACTTAAAGGGTAAATTTCAAAATTGAGATTAATAAATTTAGAGCACCGGCAGGACCCGAACCTTCGGGGAGTGGGGGACATGGGCCCCGCTCCCTTCGGGGCTGACCCATGAGGAGTAGGGACGCCTCTACACTCCGGGCGTCCCTATAATTGGGTAAATGGGCCACTGTAAGTGTGGCCCAGGAGATCCCGCGGTACCATATTGGCCGTGGGTGCCGTCGGGGGGGCGGATTGCTCATGCATACCTGGCCCCCGCCAACGGCGGATCGAAGGAGTGTCCGGGAGGTTTTAGTGGTGTAGGGTCCTCTCCTCGTGGTATGAGTTTAGAATACCACGCTATGGAGAGGGCGAGTCCCACACATTCCACCGCCAGCGCGCGAATACGCTGCAGCGGCGGTGGGAAAGAGTAAATGCATTTCCCGCCGGACAGCAAAAAAAAAAAAAAAAAAATGAACCCGAACCTTATTTTTAAAAGATTACTAGCAGAGTTTTGAAGTCTACTAGTTTATTCTTGTTAACCCCTCGTGCTAGGCTAAGATGCGTGTGTTACAAGTGGGTTCACGTCGGTAGTGCAATAGGGTGGGGTTCGAACCGGCGACCTCAAGATCACAAGTCCGACGCCCTAGCATTATTATTGGGCTAGCATGTTAGGTATAGCCCCTAATACCTTAAGCAATAAGGATACGGTGGAACCCTACCGATCATCGAAATTCATCAATCTCTTTTATAACACGTCTCTAAGGGGGACGTTAGTACCATCTATCGGTAATGATCCGCATTACTCGACAAATATCTGCAAAGTTACATTTGGAATTAAATATTTTAACGATGACACCGCCCATATTTACATTTTAATCTATTTTTTTTTATTCATATCAATTTTGAAATTAAGAACCGGTAATTTTTTTGTAAAATATTCAAAAAAAAAAAAAGTACTAAAAGGGTCATGAATTTAGTTAGGTTAGGTTGTATCTGATCTGATTATGGTATTTTTTTACTTTTTAGAGCCTATTACTTTTTTAGGAATATGTAGGATTTTTTAATTAGTTTTTTTTTAATTTTCAAAATAATGGTGTATCATTTTAGCGGCCATAGCCCAATGGGCAGGGTGTCGGACTTGTGATCTTGAGGTGGCCGGTTCGAACCCCACCCATTGCACTACCGACGTGAACCCACTCGTAACACAGGTATTTTAGCTTAGCACGACAGGTTAACAAGACTACTAGTAGTGTCCAAGAACTCTGGTAGTAATTTTTTTTTAAACTTACCTATATATTAAAGAAGTGTCGACCAATCTTGTCTGTCCGTGTACTCCAGCGAACATATAAACCGACATTAGCACTAATATCGTGTTGATGCATTCCAGGTGTAGGTAGTATGTGTTGTCTCTGCAAAAAATATGACTATTACAGCACCACCTTTCACTTTAGTCCAGCATTGGACGTATCTAATGATAATAATGATACTTACGTAACTGGTACATCAATGATAATTCCTATGAGCGCGTCGACTAGCATCTCCACCCGACTCTCGTTGGCTGTCAGTTTGGGTGAGGTCTGTTCTTGACCCTCGGTCAATGGAGATGGAGATTCAGGGGTGGCCTGATGAAACAAAATTAAGATAAAAAAATACATAATATTATTACAGTCATATTTATAATTCTTTTTTTTTGTCAACACTGTCCCACTCCTTTTAACCTAAACGTCTCGTACATGTCCACCAAATAACCCCCACTACTCCTTTCTCCCAAAACAGTTCGTACATGTCCACTAGATTCTTGATAAACTAAGTATCTAAAATACTAATAATAACCACATCGTCCAGTCCATCGCTTATCTCTCCTCTCCTCTCCCCCTAAACGTCTAGTTCGATGCCTCTAGATTCTTGTTTAAGTAACTTAAGCACTCACAACTATTCCGACCGGTCCCTTCCCACCTCCCTCTTCCCCTTAACGACTCGTACATGACCACTAGATACTTGCTCAACTAGGTGTAGAACTCACGAGTAAGTGTCCATTCCCTCCTATCCTCTCCCCTTGCGCGTCCAAGTGCCGACACAGCTCGTACTCGGGTAACATTTCCACTAGATACTCGCTCAACTAAATAATTAAAGCACTCATAACCATATCGACCAGTCATCCCCCTCCCCATCCTCTCCTCTCCCTCTCAACGTCTCGTTCATTTCCACTAGAAACAATATCGACCGATTCATCTCCCCCTTCTCTCATCTCCCGCTTAACTTCTCGTACATGTCCACTTACAGCTTGGCAAAAAAGTCTAGAAACGGAACTAATTTTTTGTCTGTTGGCAACATTCCCAAAATAATGTCATTTCATAATAAACAAAATTAAAATCAATAAGTAAAATTACTTATTGATTTGAAAAAATAATACATAAATAAAATAGAAATAAATATATGTCTAAAAAAAAATCAGGTAAGTATCAAGATTAGGTTTATATGCTATTCGGTTGCAACGGGTTGCCACACAAACAATACAGTGGCGCCCCCATTATTTTCTACTCTTTTTTGCCAAGCTGTACTCCTCATAACAACCTCGACTGGTCATCCCCTCATCCTCCAACACTCTGCCCTAAACTTCTTGTACATATCCACTAGATCAGGGGTCTTCAAACTACGACCCGCGGGCCAAATCCGACCCGCCAGTGCCATCACTACGGCCCTCAACAGTCTATGTCTTATTCTTGTTACTATTGCTGTGATAAGGTTTTATTTACTTGCACTTTGTAACTAAGTAATTAAAGCACTCACAACATCGACTGGTCCGTTCCCTCCTCTCCTCTCCCCCTGCACGTCCAAGTGTCGACACAGCTCGTATTCTGGTACCATTTCCACTAGATACTTGCTCACGGCCCGGATTACGAACAATGCGTTGAATGTTTGCCATGCTAGCATCACACTGAAACAAATGAAAGAAATATAATTTAATCACATTATAATACACCAGTTTCCCGTGGGAATTTCATAATTAAATATAGCCCAGAGGTCTCCAAACTACGGCCCGCGGGACGAATCCTGTGGCCTGTGCCAACAATCTGGCCCGCCTGTGCCAAGAAATCCGGCCCGCGACAGCTTAAGACTAGTGTCATCAATCTCGCGACATCCAATGTCTTATAGTTGTTACTTAAAAGTTGAAAAACACATCACAAAATGATAATTACTCGTTTGCGACTAGTTTAGAAATAAGAGTATAGTTAAGGATAGAAAAATTAGAACTGTTTTGGCCCTTTTAACATATTGAAAAAATCGTTATGGCCCTAAGGCGTCAAAGTTTGGAGACCTATCATATGATGTAGCCTTCCTCGAGAAATGGGCTATCAAACATTGAAATAATTATTCAAATCGGATCCGAAGCTCCTGAGATTAGCGCGTTCACACAAACAAACAAACTCTTAAGCTTTATATCAGGGGTCTCCAAACTTTGACGATTTTTCAATACGTTCGAAGGGCCAAAACTGTTTTAATTTTTCTATCCTTAACTGTACTCTTATTTCTAGACTAGTGGCAAAGTGTGCAACCGAGTAATTATCATTTTGTGTTGTCTTTTTCAACTAATCACAACAATAGTAACAACAATAAGACATTGGGTATCGCGGGCCAGATTGATGCCACTCTTAAGCTGTCGCGGGCCGGATTGTTGACACTGGTGGGCCGGATTTGGACCGCGGGCCGTAGATTGGAGACCTCTGCTTTATATCATCATCAGCCTGTTGTCTATAGGCCTCCCCCATCGATTTCCAGCAGGGACGATTGCTAGCGGCCTGCATCCACTGACTCCCTGCGACCTTTATGAGGTTAGACCTTACGGTCCATCGTGCGGGCGGTCGTCCCACGCTGCGCTTGCCAGTTCGTGGTCTCCACTCGAGCACCTTTCTGCTCTATCGGCCGTCAGTTCTTCGAGCTATGTGTCCTGCCCATTGCCACTTAAGCTTGTCAATCCGTTAAGCTTTGTATATAAGTATAGATCAGTGGTGTAGTGGCAAAAGCCTGTGTTTGATCATCACAGAACCAAAAAAATGTTTATCTAAAATATAAAATTTATTTCCGGGTCTGGTTAATTGACAGACTACCATTTTTTTTTGTCCGGCTGGAATTTATTTACGCCTTGGCACCGCCTCTGCAGGGCTGGCGGTGGGATATGTGGGACTCGCCCTCTCCATAGCGTGGTATGCGACACTCATACCACGAGGAGAGGACCCTACACCACTAAAACCCCCCGGACACTCCTTCGATACGTCGTTGGCGGGGGCCGGGCACGCATAAGCAATCCGGCCCCCCGACGGCACCCGCGGCCAATATGGCACCGCGGGATCTCCTATTGACGGACTACCCTCCGTGCCCCGAAAATCATGTTAAGCCGTTGGTCTCAACTGTCAGGCAATGGGCAGCAACGTTTCCTTGTGTGCTACAACATAATACTGCGGTCACACAAAACCCTTTTTTTTTTTTGTTGTCGTAGCGGTATTTGGCTTTCTTTAAATTTCGGAGGTCGTGGGTTCGATCGCCACGCCGGACAGGAAATATTTGTGTTAATTCTTAGATTTCTTTCCGGGTCTGGTTGGTTGAGCAACTACCTACCATTCGTGCCTCGGAAAGCACGTTAAGCCGTTGGTCCCGATTATTATAAATTTATAAAATCATCTATTATAATCGTATATATCAAGCAGCGTTGTTAAAAAATAATACTGTGGTCACCAACTCTCCTATCAAGCGTGATGACTATAACAAAACCCTCCCTCGAGGGAAGCCCATGTTCAGCAGTACACATTATACGGACTGACGATGATGATGATGATGATTATTTAAATCATTTAACTTACTTATCACTATTTGGTGCTGCCAGCAGTTCTGTAGCTCTTGTGATGAAAACCTGAACTAAGGATCCGAGGTTACCCGTTTGTGGATTGTTCTGGAGAAACTTCTGTAAATGTGCCTCTGTAGCACCATCAAACATGAGTTGTTCTTCCCTGGAATTCAAAAAAATTAACAATTTAATCAGAGCTCAGCATCCAGCATCTCATAGACCCCAAGTCCGAGAGGCCCGCGAACTCGCTGCAAAGTAGAGTGGTAGTTACACACGCTTCACAGGGGGCGCCCTCTTGCGCAGGTTGCTTAGTTTGTAGTTTTTAAACCATTTGTTAAGGTTGGATCTCTGCTCGTGAAGTAGCAAAACACTCGTGGCCAGCAACGTATGTCCGTCCAAAAAAAAAACATAACAAATATTACGTTTCTGGCTTGAGTAGTTTTGCCTGATAGATCTCTGCTTGCTCCTCTGGCATGATTTGTCTTATAGTTCTACGATATATTTTTTCTCCTATTCAACTTAGATTCATAAAGTCCAAAAAAGAAACTCATCAACGAATGCATATTCTAATTTAATGAGTCTAATCTGAATACAAAATAGATAAAAAAAAGTATAGACAAAAATATAAAATAATACTTAACCCAAATAAAATCGTTTTAAATTACAAATAATCGATTTGTAAGTAAAAATAACACAAAATAAGTTACAAAAAGAAATCAGTATGACCCCGACGTGATTTGAACACGCAACCTTCTGATCTGGAGTCAGACGCGCTACCGTTGCGCCACGGAGTCTTATGTATTTGGGGCGAATTTAGTGATGTTATTAGGCACTTAGCCAATTGATCAATATCAGTTGTATGACTATCAGTAATATTTTGACTTTAAATTGATGTTGAATGCAAAAAAAAAAACATCTTTGCGTTAACTAACAAACGTGGAGATAAGTTACATTCGCTTATTAAATGGTGTTGGGGATTATCAGATAATTAATTCAATCAATATTGCGACAATTATTGTTATTAATATGTGTATTTCAAGCAGCTAATATTGACAGAGTTTTTGTAGATAATGTAGAAGAAAAATAACAACTGACGATCGTATTTCCCGCCGAAATCGGCAAAGAGAATATAAAAAGTTTTTTTATTAAAAACCATAGACATGCCGATGGCGCGGTGACAATCTGTTCAAGTAGGTTTTTTGATTGTATGATTTGAACAAATGGTTTAAAATGTACTGTCGCGCCCTATGGTACTTATTCCGTCGGCTTAGGGTGTTCAATACCATGGGGTATTGAAGAATCAATAAAATAACTTACTGGTCTACCAGGACATCAGAAAGATTTGGTATACTCAAAATTCTTTTTTTTTTTTTAATATGCCGCATTGCTTTAACATCGTTATCAGTGAAGATTTTTCCATGATAAAAAGTAACTAATACCTACTATTAGAAGTTATTAAATAGATAAGATTTTGATGACTTTAAGTGGATTTGTTTGTAAGTTCTATCACAATTATATTACAGAACAAAAACTCCAGGATATGTCTATCTTTATGTAATTCAAAAATGTTAAGTAAAATAAGTTTAATTTGTATGCCACTACCATTTATTATTCCCTCTTATATCCATAAATCTGACTTAATATCAGTGGCACCTCTGGGTTGTGGTCCTTACCCCTCAAGGGTGCCCCCAAGTATGTGTCACTTAATTGTATGCTCTTATAAATATATACCTATTATAATTAATCTATACTTATATTATAAAGCTGCAGAGTTTGTTTGAACGCACTAATCTCAGGAACTACTGGTCTGATTCCAAAAAATATTTCAGTGTTGGATAGTCCATTTATCGAAGAAGCTTATAGGCTATTTTATTATGAAGTTATACGCGGAGCTACGCGGGTGAAACCGCGCGCGGTAAGCTAGTGTAAATATAAAATTATTATAAGTACAGGAATTAATGACTCACAGACAGACATACATTGTCTGTAATGTCCTACAATTAGCAGCACTCACAGGTTGCACTTGCTAGTTATAGTTACCTAAGTAGTTTTTATTTACAGAATAAGAATAAAAACCTATTAATTACATTTATTTTTCATTGTGATTTTAACAAGTACAAGTGTATGTTAATACCTAAGTGCTGAATAAATTCATAATTATGCCATAATTTGTATGTCCAAATTTGAGAGGACATCCCTGGATACTGCAAAGTATGCAATGGAATTGCAAGCCTGGCAAGCACTCCATTAACAACAGAGTATGTGACTCCTCGAACTTATTACCTGAGCATGTTGTGCCAGTAAAGAACACCAACCAGTTTAAAAACAGACACTTAAAACACAAGAAATCATCTACTTGACACCAGAAGAAAGAAGCAACCTGATGCAGGCAAATACCAGTTGTTTCAACTGCTTGCCTGTTCTCCTACCTACTAATAATAATAACATTGTTTAGGCAGGGGCCATAGTCCTTCCATAGACCCAGTTTTCCTCATCCACTCAAACAAAATTTAGTTTTGACCCATATTATGCAATAGCATTACACTAACCGGAGATTATCCTTGGATGCATTTTCATAGTGTGTACAGGGATAATTGTTGGTTGGTATCACACAACATTTAGATTAAACTTGTCTAAAGGGCCTCTGCGAGTTGGCTTCGGCCCCCTGCATGCCTTCCTAAGGTCCGGAGCTCCATAGCTCCAAGATAATGGTAAAGACAAACAATAATAATAATAATAAGTGGCAAATGTGCTGGTTTTGTACTTTAATAACACATTGTCAACCACATTTTAACAAATAAATCAGTCTAAAATAATAGCATACTTACGCACTAGACGGCGGATTTATATTGAATGCTAGCAGCTGGTTCCATAATGGATCGTTAGGACTTATCACCTCAGTGGAACAGAACCGTGTGAGCAGCTCATTGCTGGACATCTCCGAGTATTTACTTATGGCTACACCCATCTTGAACTGAAATGTGATAAGAAAAATATTAACTAAATTGTACAAGCATAATAGTTAATTTTATCAAATTACAAGTTTAACAAATATATTTTATTTGGATGGACCTGTGTTCGAAAAAAAACCCTCCAATGCCCTTGTAGACCCAAAGTCTGCAAACTGTGAAGTAGAGCGACACAAAGCTGAAGGTCACAATCCCTCAATCACAGTCCAAACCACACAGAGGGCGATCTCTTGCTCTGGTTGCTTAGTTGGTAGTTTTTGAACCATTTATTAAGGCTGGAGCTGTTTTCTAGTGTGTCCCATAATTTTGAATACATTGGATCTTAGAGCCCAGAACCCGGACATGTCGAGATTTATGATGAGCTTGAGCTAATAGATGATGCTGCCCATTCATCAGGTGTATGCCCTTAGTCACTTCTTACAATATCATAACTATCGTTTTATAAATGAAATGAAAACGTTTATTGATAATGTAGACGAATCGATCATTCTTACTATAAATCAAATACAATGATAATGAAAACATAAAGAAAAAAACAGTCTTGACTAATAAATTAGTTTACATTTCAACAATAAACCAAATAATGGTTTTAAGTATCTTAGTACCTACGGCATTTCGACCTATTTTTACATTCATAACCACTTCAAATTAGCTTGATTACCCGCGGGATTAATTACAATGTGTTGTAAAAATCGTTTACTAATATAGTTCGTAAAAAAGCTAATTTAGCATAGTCCATGTAGTTATATATTGTACCGAGCCTTTTAAATACATTAAAAATGCCTTATTTTATTTATTAATAACGAAAAGTTTATTTATTATGAGTAATTCTCGACTATAAATACAAATCGTATCAATAGGGCGACGACTAACATTGTGCGTTGTACAAAATACAATTTATATCAAAATATAGATAATAATTAAGCTGTATCTTCATCTTACCTGTTATTTAAAACGATTATACGATTGTAACATTAAGTTAAACAATAAATACTTGTTAGGAAGAGATAAAATTAAATTTGTTTTTGGCCACGAAACCCCTGCCGACTTGTCACTTATTTTGACATATTCATTGCTTTTTTTTAAAAAGTAAAACAAGTGCTGCCACATGCTGAAAAGCTAAAATCCCTTCATATATTTATGTTACTTTTTGACGAAACGTTTAACTTAAGGGTCTTATTACAATATTCGGGTCAATATTTATAACATGTTTGTTTATGCATAGTCTGAAAGAAAAAATCTCCTATATGCAGTATACAGTAATTAAAATAAAAAAGTGAGATGAAATCTAGGCAATTTTTTATTTAGCGGCAGCACTGTTATGGTTTTCTGCTCCGGGGGGCTTGTAGCTTTAGCTATTTTGATCAACATTCTGTCGAGGAAAATTAAGTGATAAATGATACCAAATGGCAAGACCGAATTGAAGGGTTTAAAAAATCACTCTATGAAAAATCTTCAAATTAATCTATTAAATGGTAAATTTGTAAAAAAAAAACATTATTTTTTGCTGCATTTCTTTTTATTTTTCGTTATCTTAACGAAAAAGAAAACGATAGTTATAGAGGATTATTAAATCTGTTCTTAGGACAAGATATTTACTTATAAAGGGGTAATAGTGAAATTTTAACTGGTAATTCGATTCAGAACAGTTTGTGTTTCAGTATTTTTTGCTGTAGCAAGCAGCAATCAGCATCCGTCAGTCAAATAAAGTCGATCAATCATTGGTCGGCGTTATTATTATTCTAGCGTGGTTCAAATTGTTTGCCGGCTTAACTCAACTAACAACACTTTTAATTCAACACTATTAATCAGAATGGGGCCCGATTTTTACAAAGTGGAGGTTCTCCACTTCGTAAATCCACATTTAATATGGGTTTTTGTCCGTGAAGATAAGAAACTTGCGTTTGAACAGATCGGTCTATATGGTATTTTGCCACTAAATATGACCATTAACATCGATGGGAGGGTAACTAGTGAAAATTCTGAGGTGTGGATGCCCGCGGCTGTCGCTGCCATGCAGAAGGCGCTGCAAGAAGCTTCAGAAGTATGGTTTTCGCCTACCTACATCGATAAAAAGTATGTACATATCTATCTACAGTGTCGTATTTCAATGACACAAAACTGTTTTCAGAAGATGGTCATATTCTTATAAGATAATAAATTTTATTAATTTTTATACACACATGTTAGGTATTAAAATTGCTGTACAAAAACAACAAATTTACTGGTTAGACTGTACCTAGCCTTAGGGGCGCAATGAGATTATTATTATTATTTTTTTTTTTTTGGACATATGTAGTTAGCCCTGAGGCTTTTGCTACTTCACCGGGCATAACTAAGTCCTGTACTCTGACGGCTACTCAAGGTGTAACTTCAACCAACACTTAGATTTTTTTTTTCTTTTTTGTCTTTAAAATTCCATAGGTTGATTTACATCTTCGGATAGTGTTTGAATAAAGCAACAATTTCTTTCTGAAAAAAAATTCATTTGAGTTACCATTTTGGAAATATAGGGCTGTTTGTAAAAAAATAAAAACATTGAAAGCTCATAACTCGAAAATGGTACATCATAAGGGTTCTCAGAGGCTAAATGGTTTCTTTGGTCAAGGTCACCGTGATACTATTTTTTTTAAGGGCATAGATATACTAACAGTTACTTCGCAATACATTTATGCCAATATAATCAATGTCTGGCAAAATATTAACCTTTTTAACAAAAGAAGTGACATACACACAATAAACACTAGATATAAGCATAAACTTTTCGCTGAATACTATCGCCTACAAAAAGTACACTCATCTTTTGTGGGATTAGGAGGCCATATGTATAACAGAATACCTGTACACCTACAAGAGTTACCTTATGATAGATTCAAGTCAACTGTTAAGAGGATTCTAATAAAAAGGGCTTATTATTCAGTAAACAACTATTTAACCCTAGATTCATAACCTTATCTAAGAGGAACATTATTCATATACATTCATCTCACAGACGACTAAATTTAAGTGACTGGTTTTAGGGTACTTGTAAATAAAATAAATAAATTAAGTATGGCACTCTTCAATAATGTTCAATTAGGTAACAAATAAAAAATAATAATAATTAAAATTAAAATTTCAGTGGCACATTCCACACACATGAGGCCGCGATGGTCCATGCACATATACTTTTTGCATTGCTTGCATTGGAACCTTGTCATACGCCGTTTTTTATAACCACAAAAACCACAAACCTTTTTTTAAGTACCACTTGGACCAGGTGTTTCAATGGTAGGCGTTTCACCTAAAATTTCGGCGATTTTCCTTTTTAGGCATCTCTTCAAAGTTGGCATTTCATGTCTTTTACGTAACCACGGTTCGGTCAACTTCTCCGAAACATCCTTCACGAAACATTGTCTGCTTATTGGTGTTCGCCCTAGTTTAACATTATTATGCACGTATATTACGTATAAGTTTATTATTGCCATGTTCAGTATGCCATAGAAGTAGCATAAAGGCCATCTTTGCGTTTTTCTACTACAAGACATACTTCCACACATTTGGTTGAACGTATCCACAGCACCCTTTGTAGAATTGTAGAACTCGATAATTTCCGGTTTACCAGAAGCTGCAATAGTACCGTTACTATGTGTGTGTTAGAAAGCAAGAGAATGTTCTTGTTATTTTTAGGTTTGTAAGATACTAAAGTACACTGCCTGTCATAACAAAATACGGATGAACCTATTGGTCTTTCTTTGATCTGAAGCAACTCAGGCGGTATTTCGCGTTTATTTACTCGAAGCGTTCCTACTATTGTACATTTATATGGTGCCTGTAGTAACTGTAGGGCCAAAGGGACTGAAGTGAACCAATTGTCTACCCCACAAATTTTCAGTCAAAGTCTTGACATAGTAAGATCCGAGTGAATCGCCATTCGTTTCAGTTTTTCCAACATATGGCATAGCGTTTAGCATGTAATTTGTTTTGGAGTCACACAGCATCAATATTTTTAGACCATACTTATTAGGTTTTGACAGAATGTACATCCTAAATGGACTCTGAAGCCCAAAAGTTGCTCATCTATGGTAAGATAACTTCCAGCTTTGTAACTATCCTGGCAGATCTGAATGAATACTTCCCACCATTCTCTGATAGGCGCGAGTTTATCTTGAGTTTTGCGTTCTTCTCTGGTTGATTTATCATCAAATCTCAAGCAGTTTAGTAAAAAGTCAAATCTTTCACGTGACATTACTGATATATAGCGAATTCCACTGAAAGTAGGGTCAAATAGTTCTAAGCTTGTGAGGTGATTGTCTTTTTTTGCAGCTGATAATAAAAGCAACCCAAGCAAAGCTGTCAATTCTTTAATGTAGAAGCAATAGTGGCAGTTTTATCTTTATATTTCGCACTTCTTATCTCAATTTCTTCATTTGTATGTATGAGTATCTTACGAATCATATCAGCAGTTATAAAATTAGTAAAGCAATCGACTGGTTCCGTAATATCCTTCGCGTTATTAGCTGTACCCTGAATGATATGCACGATATTCCTAGCTGGGGTTCTTGTATTTAAAGATTCAAAAGGCATTGAAGACCATTTATGACCATCTTTCCCTCTAAGATTACGAGCTGATGGAATAATTAAACGTCGCAAATGTGTAGAAACGCTAGAAGTACCTGGGATTTCTTCGGTTTCGGAATCAGAAGACCAAATGACGCCGCTTCGGAGTTGCTGCTGTCGTAATCTAATTGGTTGGACGTCGTCATCACTGTCGGAATCTGTCGGGACGATTTCATCTAATTCCACATGATCTTCGACATCACTCAAATCATCCCCTTGCTGACTGGTAAAATCATCATCACCAGAATCAGATAAACGATTCAAATAGTCCAGAAGTTGCTGATCATTCATTCTAAAATAAAATAAAAAGATTTGATGTAAAATACACATAATAACACACTTTAAACGATAAAATAAACTTAAACTATAAATAATAACTCATATAGAATAATATCATATACTCACTTTTACTCTGTATAACCAGAACTCATAAGAAACAATGTTATCAAAATAACTTGCAGTCTCGTCAAAACTAACACTATTCATAAACATTCGTTTCTCAGACGTTCAAAGGTCTATAACTTGTGCACAAGACGTCACTGCAAGGCAATTGCACCTGCGTTACTGAAGGTCAAGCGATGTAGGAAGGTACCTGAGAGGTCATCATTCTAACTCTTTCACTCGAGAAACTAGAAACAAATTAACGTTTTGCGCGGTCTGTGGGACGAATGGTTATGAATCTAGGGTTAAACGACAATAACGCTTGGTTGATCAGTGAAACACAGACAACATTGTAAACTTAGTTATTGAAACAGTTTAAACATTGTTCAACTAAAGGTTTAATATTAATAGACTTGTAGATATCCCCACTTTAGTTCGTCATGCTCCCATTGTCTGTCATTGCTTGCGGTGGCGGTGTGGGGCAGGTCGCCACCTTCCCTCTAATATGGCGAGGGAGGCGATGGCTGCGTTACACGTCATACTCGTGAACGGGTGCTGCTTGTGGTGACTGGTCGGCTGTTGTCGGGGATAAGTTATGTTATATTTTGTTAATTCATTCTTGTTATTGTTTATAATAATTATTATACGTATATCCTTTGGTTGAACTTGTGTAAATTGTTATATTGTAAATGTGTGTGAATGCATCCGCCATTAGGTTTCTTTGTAGGAGATTGTCTGTGCCTGAGTAAACTTTAATGTCTTATTGAACACCTGCTCGGTATAAATTGACCAGGTAATAAATGGTACTGTGCGTGCATTCGATTACATCATATATACATTGTACAATATTACATGATTGTGAAAAAAGACTTGACATAAAAAAAAGAAATAGAGCAAAGGAGACAAAAAAAATAATCTCGGAGTTTCTTCCTTCCTTTCTTCTCCGGGTTGTCCACTTAGGAAGCTAGTGAAAGGTTGCAGGTTAGCTAGGGTAGGATCTTCGACGGCATGGCCAAGGACTGCGTTGTTGCTTATTCCTTGAACAGTGATCTCGTGCCAGCGATCATCACCACTGTTTATAAATCTACTCTTTACTCCAGTGGCACCCGGAGCGTCGGTCCTAACCCCTTAAGGGTGCCCTCAGATGGATGTCGCTTAGACTTTGGCCGGATTTTTGGAAGTTTATTTTAATTTTAGACCTGTTATCTTTAAGGCATCTTACTATAATGTGTTCATTTGTTGTTTATCACTCGACAGACGGACAGATTGATTATAAATTCTGTAACATCAAATAATTATAACACTGCTTTTAGCTACTTAAGTGATACTTTTGTTAGATTGAGTCTTATACAGTGTAATTTTGACAAGTAAAAGTGTATGTAAATACCTAAGTGCTGAATAAATTTCATTATTTCATTATTATTTCATTAAGTCCCAAAATTTGTAAAAGATTTGTAATTTTTTTTTTTTCTTTTTTTCTTTGCTTCTCATTGTGCCCTTAAGCATATACTGCAACTCTTAAAGATCTCTGTAAGACATTTCAAGTTCAAGTTTCAAGTATTTTAGGCGCGTGGTGTGGGCTCACATTCCATATCATAATTAAATAAAATTACAAAAATCACACTAAAACAATTCTACCATTGTCTCTGTAAATCACCATGTGGCATTAATGGTAACAACTTTGGTTGTCTCTGGATCTACTGAACACTGACATTTATGTAGTCAGTCACAGTAAGGCTCCAGCCTTACTACATGCTTTATAAACCAAAAACTAAGTAACCTGCCCCCAAGGAGGCCCCTGTGGGACTTGGACCTCTGCTCAGGGTGGTGGTTGAAGGAGAGATTGAGGGATTATGACTTTTAGTTGACACTATAGCTCTATGGGTATTGTTATCATTACTGTAATATGCATATTGTTGTCCCTGGTTTTTAATGGTGTCTAATCACTGGTCCATCAATCTCTTAGTTATTTGGGCTATTGGATTCCAGTTCCACTAAGCCTCTTGAGTCTATTTGCTAAGCTTTTGCCCACAATTTTGTCTTCATGTGAAATCCTATTGGTCTTAATGTGATGATATATAGCGTTTGAAAGAATTTTTCAATTTGGATTGATGACAATGTTTTGTAACTAAAGGGGTTTCATCCCCATGCTCCCCATGGACCCTCTAGAGGGAGGAGGCCCTTGTTCAGCAGTGGATGTTATATGGGCTGATGATGATGATGATGTATGAAGTATAGATACATAACCTATACCTATAAATATAATTTTAATTTACTAAGGAATTCAACATAATATTTTATTTTTTTAAATTGATAGACCTTTGAATTCTTTTACTACAGATCAGTCTTTATCAAAAGTATTTTTTTTATATTTAATAATCAATCTATCAACTTTGTCCTGTACAGAACCTCAATTTTCGACGACAACTCACACAAATACGGCGAAATATTAATAAAACATAAAAATGAAAGAACCTTCAACTTGATTGAAATTATAGCCGACACAGGATCAGCTAAACAAGACGAATGTTTATTTCACCAAATGCTAGGAAACGGCAGCTTCAATACTAAACTGAATTACGTAGCAACAATTGGCATTGTTAAGAAGCTGGAAGATGCTTATAAAACTCTTAATATACCACTAAAATTGTGGGATGCCGCCTTAAAATCTCAAATGACAGTGTTCTGCGAAGCCATGCAACTAGAAGCCAAAATGATACCGAGAAATCTTGAAGCACAGAACAGAGAAAATTCCCAAACTGTTTTACATAACAAACTCAATGATTTAAGACTTTGTAAAGATATAGACGATGAATCAGCCGGAAGAGCTACTGTTAGACATTCACAAATGTCAAAATTGCATGATTTAAAAAATAAGTTAGCCCTTTTACGTGTCAAAAATAATGATACTATCGATATTAAACCTGATGGTAAAGTCAAAGATACGATTAAAGTAAATACTAATATTAATAACAATAATGAAAAGGCAGATGGACAAAACGTTTCTAAACCAGTTGAAGCTAGAGTTAAAAATTATATTGAAGCTAACCCAAAAATTGGCAGTAATGAAAAGGTACTTGATGTACAAAGAAAATCTGTGAGAGATGTCTCTAAAACTGTTGAAGTTGTAAAGAAAGAATTTGCTGATGGAAATAAAAATGATAATTCTGCTGATGGGTGGGAAGATGAGGTAGATGGGACTACTGACCTTGTTAAAAAAGTAGATAGAAAAGGTAAATATGTTTTGTTGTTATTATGATACAGTGAAAAATCTATATCTATAGTCTATTGTTATATTATAAAAAAAGGTTAGTTTGCTTTTTTTGCATTTAATAGGCTCTGGAACTACAGGACTGATTTTATTTTTTTCGATGACCGCATTATTACGTTGTAACACATAAGGAAATGCTTCTGCCCATTTCCTGGTATAAGCTTGTTATAGATTATTTTACCATATCAGGACCAACGTCTCAACGTGCATTCCAGATCCGGAAAGAAATCTTCGAATTTACACGAATATTTATTGTCTGACGTAGAGATCGAACCTTCGACCTCGGAGATTTATACTGCTATGCTACAGAATGAGAGGGGTCTTACATAATTTACTTTTACAATTTCAGGAAAGAAACTAAAGCAAAATATCAAACCGGATAAGAAATTAATTGGATTTGCTCCGCCCGGTATTAATCCGCAGCACATTGCTTTTAAGCCAAAAGAAACTGTTGAAATTGAGGCTCAAGAAAGAATAACACAGAAGAAAGAAGATTCTACTCCTTTTGAAACAGATATGAAACAAGACGTATTTGCTAAAGAAGATTCTGAGGTAAACATTAAAATTACAAATTTAGATTGTCTAAAAACCAAATTTCCAAGTTTTGTTAATAAACAAGCAAATATTGAAAATGTAAACCCAAAAGCTATTAAAACTGTAATAGAACCAGCCCAAAATGTTGATAATAATGTTCCCAAACGTAGAAATAACGCTATGAAAGAAAGATTGGGAATACTCAAAGCAAAAATGGCTAAAATGAATGAAAGTTTGTCATCGTCTTCAGACAAAGACAATCGCAGACAAAGCGACGAATCTGACACCGATAGTATCACATCTTTAGTTAACAAGTTAGATTTGAGTAATTCTAGCACCAATAGAGATATCGAAATTGTTGAAATGAAAGATAATATAAAGAACAATGTTAATCCTTTCAAAAATCTTGATGGCAGCCAGTCTGTTTTTGTTGATAAACTTGTAAGCCCTACATTAATGGTGCATACCAAAAAAGGCAACCGTATACAAGCAACTTGCAATCTCAGAGATGTCCCTTTCGGTACAGACATTCATATAGTCCTTAGAAATATGTCTATAAAATCTCCTATGAGACTACAAACCGTATCTTGGCCTACGATTTTAAGGGGGCACAGTTTGTTTTTAATAAGTCCGTATGCTAGCGGTAAAACTATTGGATATTTACCGGCCGTATGTCGCTTGGTTAGTGATGTTAAAGATAATCGAGATAATGGTTTAAGCTGCGTAATATTGTGTGCGACTTCAAACTCAGTTGCTGATGTAGAACATAAATGTAAATTGTTTCTTCATAAAGCTAAAATATTTGCTTGTTTTACTGGTATGAGTGATTTGCATATAACAACGTCTGTTTTGAACGGATGTGACTTGTTGATTTGTACTCCGACTATGTTTGTCCGTCTCTTACAAGGCGCATTTAGTATTGATTTGAAAAATTTGTCTACTCTCGTTGTCGATGACTGCGAACGTATATCTGAAGTATATGCTAACGAACTTAAATATAGTTTATTAAAAGTCAACGAAACTGTCAAAAGTCGCGTCAATAAAGAGTTTAAAGTTCAGTATGTGTTAGCGTCGAGAATCTGGTGTGACTTTATGACACCTTTGGCTAAAAAGGTACCTGATACTGTGGTCTGTATTGGCGGTTTTCACGAATGTGTTTTATACTCAAAAGCAAAGACTTCGGTTGACTTTGTTAAGAAAGAGAATAAAGTAGATGCTGTTTTAAATTTTTTGGGCAATATAGATAGTACGAAAAAGACTGTGATAGCTTGTAAATCAGATGACGAAGTTAAACTTCTGGAAAAAACGTTAACTCAACATAAATATGTAGTATTTGCTTGTGATAGTACTATGGATGTACAAGACTTATATACCATAGACACAGCTTTAAGAGATTACAAGGAACCAATTAAAGGTCCAATTTTAGTGTGCCGTGATGATAATTTGAGTCATCTTAATGTTAGTGATTCAAACTACTTGATACATTACTCATTACCAGATCTTTTTTCGTTGTTTTGTAAGCGATTTGCCGTTTTAATTGAGAACTATCGATCTATATTTAAAAGTGAAGAAAGTGAAGTAAAGATAAAGGTTTTGCTTGAAGATTCTAATGTAGAACAATTACCGAAAATATTAAATTTTGTAAAACGCTGCACAGACAACATTCCTGCAACTTTAAATGAAATAAGTTCTAAAGTGTTAACAGAGAAAGACTTTAAGAAAGCAGAAGACCTAATCCCTCTTTGCAATAGTCTCTTAACATTAGGAAAATGTCCTGATTTTTGGAATTGCAAAGAACGTCATACTGTCTTCAAAGATTTCGATGAGCCAAAGAAATGGATCCCTAATGAGGGCATCATAACATTCCAAATACTACATTACAATTCAGCCGTCAATTACTCTGCTAGGTTACTATCGAATATAAAACCAAATGACACTGTAAAATATCCACAAAACTTCAGCTTACTCACTTTGAAAATGGGAATGTATTACAGCAAGGAAGCCAATAAGAAGCTTCTCGGTATACCAAAAGTAGGGGATGTTTGCGCGGTGACATTGAAACAAAATCTATTCGTTAGATGTCAAGTGATGAAAGTCCTAAAGACAGCTACTAACGGTCAACCACACGTACTTTTAATCAAACTCATAGATGAAGAGAAATATGAAATGGCCCGTGATACTTGTCTTTATTATTTACCAGATGAGCTAAAGAATATTGAGACTCACGTGGCTAAAGTTATATTAGCAAACGTTATGCCCCGGGATAGAGACATTACATATACAGATTTAGCGCGTAACCATTTAAAAAAAATAACTGATAAACATGAAGATGTTTTTTTGAGAGGTAAAATCTCTCATGTTATTAGTAATTTCATATTTGTTGAGTCATTAGAAGCTTGTCAAGAACTCTCGTCGCTTGGTGAAATAATTGTTAAAAGTAATTTCCGTCAAGAACTTTTAGATGGACATGCCATACCTAACCCTGAACATATTGACGTGTTAATAAATATGAGTAAGGAAATTATAAACGCTACTAAAGAAATTAAATGTGACATATCACCTGACCCAATTCATCATAGACCAGTTAAGAAAATAAATCATAAACCTAGATGGGCACATTTAGACACAGATTTTTCTTCAGTTTTCTTTTTATCCGCTCAACATCCTGAAAAATTCTTTATTAGACTCACAAAGTATAAAGACTGCATTGACAGCTTAATTAAAGACATAAAGAAACACATTGAAGAAGTACCTACTCTTGAAGATTTCAAGGTAGGAGACGTAGTTATTGCAGAGTTTCCAGACGATTTGATATTTGAAAGAGCGCGAATAGATGCTATCATTAATCACAATAAAGTAAAATGTTTCTTCGTTGATCAAGGGGATTGGCGAGAGGTGAATATTCAAAAAATATATTCTATAACAGAGAAACTGATTACTCAATTACCTTTCCAAGCGATTGAATGTAGATTAGTAGGTATTCAACCCGTTGGCAGTAATTGGACTGATTTTGCAACCAATTGGCTTGTCGACAGCTGTTTTGATTCTAAAGGAGACCTTAAATATTTATACGCAAAATATTTCACGAAAGAAAAAGCTGAGTCCACAGACGGTCACAAATATGGATTGGTTTTACTTGATACTTATGCGGAAGAAGATGTTATCATTAATGATTTGATTGTTCAACATAATTTAGCTAAAAACAATGATGAAACTGAGTTTTTAAAAGATATTGATTTTAAAAGAGAGAGTTCCAAGGAATCTGATATGGAATGGACTGATGTGTCGGCGCCGGTAACAGATAGTAAACTCAAAAATGAAATTGTTCCAGTCCAGTCAGTTAACAAACCAATGGGCGCTCCACTAAGGTCTTTCCCATTAGTTGGTAGCGATGATGACGATGATGACCGATGGTGCATAGAAAACCCAAAACATTTCGCCCAAATTATGAACAATTTTCTGCAACCAACAGAAGTTGATCCAACCAAAACTGAAACTGTTAAAATACAACCATTATCTACAGATAATAGACAAGAAAAAACAATATTAACGACAGACAATAAAAATACCAGTCCAACCATAGATAAAATTGACAGTAGCGGTGATTTAAATAAACCAAAAATATTATGGCGGCAGACACAAAAAAATGTTGTTTTAAAAATACAATTGTCTATAGAATCTAGATACGAAATGGTAATAAAAGAGAGTTATGTTAAATTTAATGCGAGAGCCAATGACGTTGAGTACGGGTTCAAAATTGATCTTTACGGAGTTGTAGATGTTAAGAATTCATATCATTCCAACAAAGGGTTGTACATACAAGTAAATTTGAAGAAAATCATTTGTAGAAAATGGCGTTATCTGGCCAGAAATGTGGGATCATCATGCAGATGGATAGTTTATGATGTAGATAATATTGATGTATCATCTGAAGAGGAAGATGAGGAATGTAGACAGGGTCTGAAGAATATTGCTATTAAAACAGCAGATTCTGATAGCGACGACGATTTTTATGATGATACTACTTTTCAGTATACATAAATACCATTTCTATTAGAGCCTGATTACACGTAACGAGTAGATTGGTGAGACAATGCCAGAGCGCTCGGTGTTTATAAACACACTAGATTCCCGCGCTCGGTTTTACCCGCGTAACCCCCCGTTCCCATAGTAGCTTTATATTTAAATGCCCCTTTTTTCACCCCCTTAGGGGTTGATTTTTGCAAAATGCTTTCTATAATCCATGGTCCAAGTATCACGTGTCTAGCTTCAATGGTAAAAGCGCGCGGTTTCACCCACGTAACTCCCGTTCCTGAGTAGCTTTATATTTAAATGCCCCTTTTTTCACCCCGTTAGGTGTTGAATTTTGCAAAATCCTTTCTACAATCCACTGTCCAAGTATCACGTGTATCTTCAATAGTTTTGCTTCAGCGTTAATGAGTCAGTCAGTCAGTCAGGACATGTTACTTTAAATATATCTGCTTACGCGAGTCTCGTCCAACGTTTTGTCTTGAGCCAACAATTCGGTTAATTCTTCTACCAGTAGGTATAAGTAATTTTATAGATCCATATCAGAGTTTCACTTATCCTAATAGCTATACACTGAACTAAATAACTGTCTCGGCATAAATTCAAAACTATATGTAACACTCACTCGGCCACGGCCTCACCACTAAGTAGGTGAAATCAGGCTATTAGAATCTAGATGGTAAAGGATACTTCTCTACTACTAATAAGGATTAATTTCATCTGCCAAGAAATGTTTTAGTTATATAATATGTTTTTACGGCAAAAATCAATTTGCTATATTTGATTTTCAACCTTAAAAGATATTGTCATTTATGCGTTATTGCAGTATAAATGATGATATAACTAGTATAAGTCCATTCAATTGTTAAAAAAAGAAAAGCTTTATTTAGGAATTGGGTCGCGAGCGGTTGCACTCGCCACGCAGGACGAGAATAGCATATACGCGTCGCGTTGTTAATGCAGTGAAACCTGGTTAGTTGGGATCTCAAGGGACCTAAGATTTTGTACCATTTAAAGAGGTTAACATTTATCCAGCTTTCCAATTAGACAGGTTTAAAATTTTGCTGTCTCATTTAAAGAGGTCAAAATTTGATATACTACTGACAAACAAAGCATGTGCGAAAGTAATTTAAATTCAAATGTTTGCGCCAAATGTGCCGGGACATCTTTGTAATTCTCAATAATAGAGGTTTCTCACTTATCCAGGTCCCACTTAACCAGGTTTCACTGTATATCCTTGGAAATCTTTTTGAAGAGATGTTCGTTTAATTTGGACCTTTTGAATTATAAGTTATAGATACATATTTAATAAGTTTTATGTACAAATGTATGCTTAGTTTTAACTTAAGTTTGTAATACATAAAATATTATGTTCAGTGGCGTAGCTAGGTGGGCAAGGGCCCCAGTGCATAGCTTCAAGAGCTAGCGAGTTGGCTGACCCGCTCTTTTCAAAGCTTAGGTGAGAGGGCCACCTAAGGTCCGGGGCCCTCGTGCACTGCACAAACTGGCCCTAAGATAGCTAGGCTACTGATTATGTTTAATATCCTTATTAGACATATTGATTTCTGTGATTATGACCAATGACGAAATTAATTAATCAGCTGACAAAACTCATAATGAGTTTTCGGAAGCATGATTAGCATCTTTGAGATTTGAACGACAATTGTAATTGAACATGCAAGAATTTTTGTATTTTTTTTCTTTTTCTAATTTCTATTGGAATCAAACCTTTATGTTTAAAAAAGAAACTGTTTAGCTATCGCGGTTCTTGAGATACAGCCTGTTAACAGACAGACAAACAGCGAAGTCTTAGTAATGGGACTCGTTTTTAACCTTCGGGTATGGAACCCTAAAGATTGAATTTATTTTGACAAAGTTATAGTTATGTGAGTTGATAAGAGTTTTGACAAAACTAGGTGCTAAATACAAAGTATGACATCCTCCAAATTTATAAGTAAATATATTTGTAAATAAACTTAAAAATACACCATTCCTTTACTGCCTATCACAAGACGATTGGCTTGAACGTATTTTCGAAATATATTAATATTCATAGGTGACAGTTCATTATAATGCTGATGTTGTACTATTTGTACTTGTAAGAGAGTTCAGAACCAATAAATTATAAGCATAGCTTTTTTTTGGTGTCCTGGCCCAAATGCATTTACGCATTCGCATCGCCACTGCAGCGTTCCCGCAATTATACTGCGCTTTAAAGTGTGAATTAAGCTGGGTAACACGGCTTATTTAACATGCTATTCTGACGCACACAAATATTTGTAATATTCTGTGTTATTAGTATATTAATATAGTCATATGTTAGGTCTGTTTTTTATTTTGTTATTACTTAAGTTGCGATTGAGTTTCGGCAGGTGCCATAATTTTTTTTTGCTAACCTAAAGACAGCATGACGTTTTTTATTAATTGTTATTTTTTATTTCAAGTCTAGAATTTAAGTCCATTGGGCATGCAGACTAAACTTCTATTTAGTCCGTCAGTTAGATTACTAAAAAATATTGAAAACGTATTATTTATTCATCATATATTTTTAGTCCATAAAAATTGACAAAGATACAGAGCAATAACAAACAATAACGTTCAGTAGAGGGAGGCTTGTATCTAGTACCTAGTGACGTCACACGAAATCTCAACGCGCTGTATCTTCGTCATTTTTTGTTTGAGGAACGAAAAAAAAACGTGTGCAATATTTTTGGTAATCTAACTGACGGACTAAATACATTTTTTTAGTATTCTAGCCCATTGTTTTCGTAAGACCGAACGTGAGATTCGTGATATTATAATTTTTAAATTCATCACCGTAATTGTTTGATAGTTCCTAATAAATTGGCAGTTCGATTTATCATCAGTCTTACTTTAGAAACGTTTTGTTACAACTGAACTACAAATTGTAAGCATACAGATATATGAAGTGTATGTAAAGGGTAATAAAAATACATACAATATAGTAGTTGATACGACAATACCGTAAAAGTGTCAGATGTATGCGCAACGTTCGCACTTCAGGTATTTAATATAGGAATTGTCGGAAAGTGGCATTTCTTATCTGATAAATAAAAATTAAGTGGCAATTACAGACCTATGTTAAGTAATCATTAGGTCAAAAATATAGAAAGTTTTATACTTTTGTCGGTGTATTAAAATGCCTTGGTCTACTGATGCTATTAACTTTTAAGGCTTATTAACAATAGACCCGTTGGTGATTTTTATATTTGCAAAATAAACAATTATTTTAGTATAACAGTTAAAAATGCCATATTCCGTGTTCATGTTCATCGATAAATACTTAAAGTGCGAACGTTGTGCCTTAATAAGGTAGAATTTCATTTGTCAAGAAATCTTTTCTTTATACACTAGTCACAAAAATTAAGGGATATAAAAAAAAAATTTGGGTGATTCTCTACGAGCTGTAACTCCCAGGAAAATGATCGTACAGAAAAAAAAAGCAAATGGTAGCTCTAAGTGTCTAGTTTTCAGATATGATTTTTTTGTCATTCCAGGTCGGGAGAAATCCTAAGAAAACTACCGAAAAAAAAACCAACTTTCTCGGCTAAAAACAAGTCTACGGGCTTCAAATTTTTTTTTGATATATCATTCAAAAGCTTTTTTAGATAATTGAATACCCTTTAATTTGAAGTAATCAAAAAGCCTGTACGATGATTCGCCGCGGAGTTATCTGACTCTGAGAGGCCCGCGAACTGTAGAGTGACAGTTGCACAAAAATCCCCTAAAAAAACTAAAAGATCCCTCAATCTCCCCGTCAGCGACCGCCCTGAGCCGAGGTGCAAGTCCCACAGGGACGCCTTCTTGCGCAGGTTGCTTAGTTTGTAGTGTTTAAACCATTTATCTAGGCTGGAGCTCTGCTCGCCTTACACATTACGTTATGCGGCAATGCAGTGTCACCGACGCTACACTAGGTATAAGTTGTTTAATATTAAGGCCTCGTTTACGGAGACGCGGGGCGTCGCGCGACTCGTGCGGCGTGGCGTCTCGCATCTCACTCGCACTCATGCAATACCGTATGTTTTTGTTCACTGCGGGCCGCGCTGCAAAACGCGTCGCGCGACGCCTCGTCTCCGTAAACGAGGCCTAACAAGGGTGCATTCGTAGTAAATATGTTTAATAACCGTTGAATATTCTTTAAGTTTTATTAATCTCGGTTCGTCATTATGGAAGATTTTTTTTAATACAAATCTTTGTTTCGTAAAATTTAATTAAGGACTTTGATTTTGTTTACTCTCTGGTTAGAGATAATATGTCTCAACATATTCATCATTCATCAAAAAATATACAATATGTATTCTATGCATTGTGTTTTATTTAAAAATAATACATATTACACGTATATACAATTTTTACGGTGAAGTAGACAGCCTTTGTTAGCGAGCTTCGTCATTAACCCGTAAAACGCCCACTGCTGAACATGGGCCTCCTGCCGAAGGAGGGTTTTGCCATAGCCACCACGCTTGGCAAGCGGATTAATGACCGCAATTTTATGTTGTAACACACATAAACACTGCTGCCCGTTCCCTGGTATACACCATTAGATCATCTATTATTTATTTATTTATTTATCGTTTCATAAAAGGTACAAAGTAGGCTTATGATGCAAAGTTTATGTCTCACAAAACTGACATCATCATCTATAACAAGCGTATGCTTGTTATAGATGAGCTTAACCATTCAGTTCAGCGTATTTCCCTTTCCGCGTCCAACTGGCGACACCGGTCGCGCTTCAGTCCATCTCAGTACAATTGTTTGTGCTAAAGTTATAATTATATAATAATAAAAATAAAAATATATATATTCAGATTAAATTCATTCGGTTATCAAAAGAGGTCATATAAGAAAGTTGATTAAAATTATTCCAATTATTATTGAAACGAGGGAATCGATCGTTTGGATTTCGGTTTTATCAGTGAGATATAGTATGTACTTCGTACTAGACAAGATATTTTAGGCAAAAAACTAGCGCCATTTTGGAAGAGTTGAACAGAAGTTCGCTGCAGCGCTGCAATAATAGCTATTAGTCTAATTAAAGGTTTGTCGCGATCAAAAGGTCGGAAGCGCCGTGAATTTCATGGCGCTTACGCGTTTCGTTAGACGCCATACTAAATAAGGTGAACAGACTGCAGTACAGTTCAAGAGATCGTTGGGTTTCATAATACCAAAATCCGAATAATCGAATCGCTCGTTTCAAAGAAGAATCAACCCATGTTTTTTTTTAATTATAATCACTTATTCAAGTGACAAATGTCAAGTTGACATTTGCATTAGGGATTTTCAGCTACCGATCACTCCGCTATAGTTGTGTTTTGTCTGTTCTCGTCTGTCTAAGCACTCAGTGCGGGGTTTCTTGCATAACAGTAACTTCCCCTCCGTCCGTGGAAGAAGCGTGCTTCCAAATACCTGAAATTTAATGAATTTAGTTTAGTTAAGTCTTGTTGTAACAAACCATATTATTATCTAAGCACATGACGCGTGGCTGCTCGCACACCTACTAGGTACCTGACTACTTGTCTCTGTCGCACCGGTCAAGCCTGATGTCCCACTTGCACGCGCAGCGCTGGGTCGTGGCTGAATGCCACTGCTTGCACTCTTGCGCCCCGCCAGTCAACTGACGGTTCCCGAGTCCTATATAAGAGGTCGCCAATTTTTTTTTTTCCGGATGGGGTTAAGTGGGTCGTCACTAAGCTTTTGCTTCTTCACCGGGCATAAAGGCGAGCAGAGATTCAGCCTCAATAAATGGCCTTAAAACTAAAAACTAAGCAACCCGCGCAAGAGGGACTTAGACCTCGACTCAAGGCGGTCGATGGCGGGGGGATTGAGGGATTATGACTTTTAGTTATTTACGGGAGTTTTGTGCAACTGTCGCTCTACGTTATAGTTCGCGGGCCTCTCAGACTTTGAGGTCTTCCGAGAGCATCGGATCATTGCAAACTACGGGTCGGGAGGGTGTGGTTTTCTTGTTGTGGTAGTTCAGCACTGATAATACGTGCGTTAGATGTGGGTGTCTGTTTATTTGTATGGTTGACCTATTGGCAGAGGAGGATTAGGTAACCTTAAGGCAAATCAGGCATGTGCCTAGGGGCGCGATGGTACAAAGGGACACGCGGGCGAAAAAGACACCGGATCAGCAACTGTAGTTGAGGCTACTACAAGTCGGAATAAAGAAATGCCAGCCAAATTGGAGTAACCTCTACCACACATGTAGTAACGCCAACTATAGTGATCAATTTTTTACTAGTACTAGCCTATGAGATGCTCTCAACGTTTAATCTGCCTCTGCCTGTGGGACATAAAGATGTACCGAGTTGGTAGGGCCAGTCAGCTTAAGGACACGCTCAAAAGAGCAGTCGAATGAATGTATTTATTGAATTATAAGCTGCGTCCCGCGGTAATCTGCTACAGTGGGTCGGAGCGTGATGTTTTGTCTAGGCCCTCTGTACTGTTTAACGTTTTAAAAACAGCTGCAAACCCTATTTTTAGAGCTTTTTTTGCAACATTGCTGAATCTACTAGTATACTTAATAGTTGGAGCGCCGAGCGAAGAGTGTCATAGGCAATAATTTACTTGTGGAGGCAAGTCTTCAGAGCCTCAAACACCGTAGACGAGTAGCCTGCCTATCGGTTTTTTATCGGCTACATTTCGGGAAGGTTCTGCATAACCTGATACCCCCTTCACCTTTTCATCACTGGACGACTGGGCGCGGCGAGCGGTTTCACCCTTTTGTTGTACACATTCCTTCAATACGCACGAAGGGATATCCTTCTTCGTTCATAAGTATTGTGATTACACTATTATACGCTACTGTTTGTTATCCCTAATGAAATAAAATAAAATAAAATAAAATAATGCGGACGGCTAAGGAGTGGAATTCTCTGCCGGGGTCAGTTTTTCCAGAACGCTATAATCTGGACATCTTTAAAGCTAAAGTGAACAGACACTTTCTAGGCACGCGTGAATCATCGTAGGCCTTATCTTCGCCTTCCATCAAGCGAGATTATGGTCAAACGTAAGCCTAGATTTAATAAAAAAAAATGTACTTAAGTAAGAGTCGAAAGTTTTAAAAAGAAAGGATTTTCCATACATACTTACACTCCTCACAGGGGAGAAGGGAAAAGTAACTTACCTACCGTAGGTTGAAGGCGGCTAGAACTATCCATGCTAATAAACAGGGTTATTTTTAAAACAACTTACGAACTAATATCCACTTCACGCAGCTATATATGGCGATTAATATGAACATCATAATTAGGAATATGAACAACGGTCCTAATATACCTCCAGAACCATTATTTCTCCCCACATGTGGATCGTCTGAAACAAAAATTAGGTATAGTCTTACAACGTCCATTAAACCAGAGCCGGATTATCCATAAGGCAATCTAGAGTCTAGACACGTGTCTAGGAGCGCGAAGGTAGGTACAAAGAGGAGCGCCGGCGGAATAGACGCTGGAGCAGCAATTGTAGTTGAGGCTACTAGAAGTCGAAATAAAGTAATGCCAGCTCCAAATTGGAGTTACCTATACCACACATGTATTAACGCCAACTACAGTGATCAAATTTTTACTTGTAGATACTAGTTATTTATATCTAATAGGGGCGCCGATAAGATGCTTGCCTACGGCGCTCTGAACGTTTAATCTGCCTCTGTCCTATTGGATGCAATATAATATGTATAGGTATAATAACTTAATAACTGTTGATTTCATGTAAACTTTGAACCCCTTTTCATCCCTTAGGGATTGATTTATCAAAACTCCTTTCTTAGTGCATAGGTACTTAAGTAAGTATGGCATAGGAATTTTAATGTTAAATTTAATGGCCCTAGACCTAACGGTTTCAGCTGTGCGTGAATCACAATTGATTCACGCACAGACTAACCAATCCCAACTAGCAAAAACTAGGCTTACAACAATCTCAAGACTACTGTTTTTTTGCTCTTACATCGCTCCTATATAATAATATAAGCCTGGGTTTGGGCACTAATTATAAGCATATTTAGTTTAATATCGATCTAATATCAGTCTAATTGAATGCTGTTTGCACTTACTGAAATGTAGCCAAAATTAATTTAAGCCGACTTAGGCTAATATTGCTTTTACGTAAGTATCTTATAAGCCTGTATAGGCTTATATTGGTCTAAAGTTAGAATATTTTGAGAATTTTACGTCAGATCCAACTTAAAAGTTCGTGTGAGTGTTGGAAATTAAAATAAAACAAATCGCACGCTTAGTATTACAGTGACCGAATTCAAAATACCACTTTTTTGGCAAATCGCATAAAACTATTTTCAAGTAGGAATTGCGCTGTTTAATTTGCTATAAATGTCATATTTACTAAATTGTACAATTTAAGTTTAATTTTTGTAATAGTATATGCATCAAAGTTTTAGGTGAAGTTTAAATTTTTGTTATATATTATTTATTTTTAATACTACAGGCTTTTAAAATTGGTTTTGTAGTTTTAGGTCTTTTTAATAGTAATTAATGGCGAATTTGTCAAAAAGTATATAGACCTAGTTTATTTTAAGTCATTCTAATAGTAAAAACATATACAACTTGACTGTACATCTTAGGTTTAAGTCTATTTACCACTTAAAATGATTACGATGTTTTTGAGTTCGGTCTTTTTTAATGATTTGAAGTCATTCTAATACTAAAAACATATACTACTAGGCTGTACTTTTTATACTTAGGTCCATTTATTACTAAAAATTAAAACGTTATTTTTGTGTTCAGTCTTTTTAATGAAAAGTAGAATCAAAGCCTAAGAACAATATTTGTGTAAAATCTCAATAAAACTATAGCCCATACTATTGTTACAATAATGTTGTATTGTTAATGAATGAATTTAATTAAGAAACAATCATGTTTATCTAACATAAACATTATTTTTCAACAAATGATAAAACTAAGGTTTTTTTTTAAAGGTTTTATTCTAGAAAATAACTATATGTTTATCAAAGTAACTAGTATAAAAATATGAATAACAAAACAAAAATAAAACTTCTTAAGAAATTACCAATCAGCCATATCTATCAGTCTTAGCCATAATCTTAGTAGACATGTAAAAGAAAGCATTCAAAAGTAGCACCTCCATCTTAATTATACATAATTTGTTTGTAAAAGTACTCCATAAGACATCAAAAAACCGATTTTGAAATCGTTATTTAGAATCTATTATAGTATAGAATTTATATTTGGGTGTAACACTGGTTAAGCATGACAAAATAAAAGATCGTTGATTATGAATATCTCCAATTTCCCAATATGTATCAAAAATACGTTGCCTTTGCACAGAATCAATTTTGGTAGGACACTGCAATCTGTACTTATCAGTACGTGGTTTAAGATGACTAGCTTCAATTATTGCATTTTTACTATTAATATAAGTTTTTCCCGAATTTCTTAACTTTTTAGCTTTAATCTGTTTCCAGTTTTCCGGTTGTCTAGTGCGCTTTCTACCTTTTGTCACAGTAACAACTCCATCAGTTGCCGCAACCGCTGCTGAAGTTGATTCCTGTTCTTGGTGAGGTGATCTCGACGGCTCTGGTGTTATATTTTCTTTGTTAGTAGCATTATTTTCTTCCACTGATTCATCTACTAGAGCTATCAGATGACGAAGAACTTGAGCTCGAAGTTGAAGAAGAGCTACTACTACTAACTAACTGGAATGGTGAATTGGTGGAAATAGCAAATTATTTTTATCTTCTTGTACATTAAAAGTGGGATCACCATCACTTAAATCTGTGTCACTTTCTTCAGGATTGATGGGCGAAATGCGATAATTTATAGGTGTTCTTATGCGGCCTTCAGCATTCTCCGGTTCTTTTTCAACACCATGCAAAATCTTTAAGTAAACAAGAAATACATACAATTAAGTTTAGGATCAAATAAATAGAGATAATAATGTAACTACCCCCTACATTATAAAGTAATTTTTAGATAACCGCAGATTAACTACTTTCAATTAACTGATTGCAATACCTGTTCATCTAGTTTTGGAGGAGGACTATCATTATCTTCAGCATCTTTAAAATACTCTAGTGCATTCAAATACTGACGATTGTCTAGTTTATTTCTAACATCATGTAACATCTGCAAGTAAACACGAAAATAATGAATTTAAAATTACAGTTAATAATAGAAAAATGGATAAAAGAATTTATATTTAGTTACCTGGACATCAATACTTTTAGCTGAAACAATTTCGCTAGGTTGTTCCGGTTTATTACACACAGCATTTGCCTGCAAACAAAAACAAAAAAACAGGGAACTGCAGATAAAATAGGTACCTTCAATTTAATCATTACATACCTGGTTATGTTCTTTATGACGATGACTGCCATTATTTTCATTATAAATTAAATCCAGAATTTTTCTTGATCGCGACGAAGCCATTCTAAAAGAAGATGAAAATAAGTCCAAAATTAAAAGAGTTTTTTTCTCTACTATTTTAGTTTTAATAAGACATATTACTGAATAAGAACACATTGTTAATTTTGACCGCAAAAATATGCATTATTTTTAATAAAGCACAGACCCATTACTAAGTATGGCCATGAGCAAGTTACCAGTATTAGTATTAAACAGACTAAACATTAAACTATGACAGTTGTAAAAATAATATTAACAACATTTTTACTATTAAACTGACTTAAATATTAATGTGGTCACGAACTGTTATTGTTTTTTAGTTTTAAATAGACTTAAAACTAAATACGCCGGGTAAATGTAACAACATTTAAGGATTAAAAAGCCTCATCGCGTAAAGAGTCAAAATAATACCAAAAATATGCATTAAACTTACCTTTCATTTCACTATAAAAAGGCCTGAAGCACTAATAGGTCCATTTTTCACTAAACACAAAAACTGTTGTGTTTGTAACGGTTGAACGAACACTGAATGAGTCTGTATTATGTCAATCAACGTCATTAAAGTCACGAATATGAAAGAGACAAAAAAAATGTAAGTGCAGGAAAACATTACTTTTTGATGAGTTTTTTAGAGTAATTTCATAGATGGCGTTGTTATAGTTATGCCAGTGCATGTAACTCATTTTACGTAATTTTTGAGTTAGGTCACTATAATATTAAGCGTGCGAAATTAAAGTTGCGTGAAGTTAATGTTTATACTATATTAAAAGTATAAAAGTACGAGTTAAAGTAGTTTTACGGTCAGTAATCATATTGGAATTTATTATTTACTGTTAATTAGACCTCGTTTTACGCTTCAAAATTCATGCGCCTTGTTAAATAAGGTATTTCGTGTTCTCGTTAAATTATTTTATTTGTTAATTTGTATTGATAGTGTCGCCATTTGTATAACTGCATTTTACAAATGCACTATTAGACTAATGTAAGATTGTTTACTCTAATTTTAGCATTCGGTATAACTACTAAAGATAACTCCATATTGGAATAAATTAGGGTTCCTCGCAATTTTACATAAAACCTTAAATCGACAGAGAGAAAAAAAAAGAACTTAATCTTAAGGCTATACGGACACGAAGTCGGCGCGCGCGGCGCGGGTGGCGGTGGCAGTGCCCGCGCGTTTGCAAAATTACTCTTAAAACTATTAAAATTAGTTATTCCCAAAATCGATCTAAGATCAAACGCTCTTAAATAGGTCTTGTCTTTTGTATTGTAAATATGTTGTCCAAAATCACTCTAATATCATACTTATCCAGTGCTATTGATCTTATATTAGTTTCAAATAAGATCAGAAATGCACGTACTCACAGTACTCTTATGCTATGCTGATATTAGTCTGACATCTTACATTAGCATTTAACAAGTCTAATATAAAATCAAACGAGCTTAGAAAATACCCATATAAGAGCAAGTTTTTCTCAAGTGCAACCAGTCTTAGTAAATTCTCTTATATACATATATGAGATTTGGTTATGAGACTGAGCGTTCTTGAGACCATACCAGCTTGTCTAAAAGTAATATAGGATCGATGGTATGTTCTAAAACAAATATAAGAGCGCTTTAAGCCTACCACTCTTAAAAAGTGCGAGTTCTGAGACTGTTTTGCTAGTTGGGATGTTAGTCTTTTGCAATGATGTTATAGTAAATCAGAGGAAGATACGGTACTCGGGCTTGAAAAATGACACAACGAAATAAAGCTGATTGGCACACTTGAAAGTATGTCTGTCTCGTTTTCGCATATGCTCATTTTCATGCTGTCCTGTTTACTCTATAGGGACAAATTTTGTGTTAACAAAACACAAGCGCATGACGTATATCTACCTACCTTCAATATGGTGATATAATATAGCTGTTGCGCTTGACTTCGTTCGTGTACTTCGTCAGGTTATTTCCAGTCGAAATTAATTTAGTCATTTCGGACCCAATTAACCGTTATTTTGGAATCTCTATTACTAAAATTGACGAAGTTTCACATGAACTAGCAAACCCTATTTTCCTACTTTAAATATAAAAAAATAATCCTTAATTAATTTTACTAAAACATAATACCTATTTATGCTCTTTAGTAAAATTAATCGTACTAAAGAATATATTACCTATGTAAGTTTAGAGTCGAAAGTTTTAAAAAGAAAGGATTTTCCATACATACTTACACTCCTCACAGGGGAGAAGGGAAAAGTAACTTACCTACCGTAGGTTGAAGGCGGCTAGAACTATCCATGCTAATAAACAGGGTTATTTTTAAAACACCAACAACTGTTAACAGCACCTTTTTACTATAGTACCAAACAAGTATTAGCTGGTCCATACATTTTGCTGAAGAATTTGTTTGCTGGCACACGCTAATCTCAGGAACTATTGGTCTGACCCATTTATCGAGGAAGGCTATAGGAAATCTTATTATCAAGTTTCCACAGAACGGGAGTTACGCGGATGAAAAGGCGCGCGGGAAGGTTATTCATCTTTTAAAAATCTTTTCTGATACATTAGTAATTACCGTCTAATTTATTTGTTCCATCCACATCCGATATTTTTTCATTGGGGATCTCTCGCACTCTCAACAAAGTTTTAATGTGCGGATTCTCATCTGCAAGGCAATAGGTATATTAAAATTATCTCTTAATTATAATTATACATTATTGGGTGTCACAATGTAAAAGGTAGATAAAATAATAATAGGAAGCTAGGATAGGGTCCGGTCGTCCTCGCGAGGCGAGGCTCTCTTCACGTTCTGTGTCACAACGTAGGTAATAGAGAAAGACTAATAGGAAGCTAGAATAGGGTCGGGTCGTCCTCGCGAGGCGAGGCTCTCGTCGTGTTCTATGTGTTACAACGTGGGTAGATAGAGAAAGACTTGTAGGAAGCTAGGATAGGGTCCGGTCGCGCTCGCGAGGAGAGGTGAGCGACGCGTTCTTCGGTCACAATGTAGGTAGATAAAGAAAGACTAACAGGAAGCTAGGATAGGGTCCGGTCGTTCTCCTGAGGCGAGGCTCGCGTCGCGTTCTATGTGTCACAACGTGGGTAGTAAGTGAAAGACTTGTTGGAAGCTAGGATAGGGTCCGGTCGCGTTCGACAGCTTGCCTCAATTGCGTACACAAAAATTGGTACCAGCTCTCCTACTTTTGTTTACGCCATTTTCAACATTCACAACTACACCTAATGTCAACTCAACAAACCTCAAAAGAAGTTTAGTTTTAAGAGTATTTGTATGTGTGTTTTAACTAAAACACACATTTACATACCCTTTACACGCACTACGCATGCGCCACACACTTCGCATGCGCGGTAGACATTTACGTCAAAGACACTCGACAACCATCTTTGTTAACAATTGGCGCCAAAGTCATACTATTAAAACGGTTTTACACAAAACTTATATTTTTATTGTTCATCGCGAACAACTATATAAAAGGAAGTTGTATATATTTAAGTTACTGAATAAAATAAAAAATACTTGCGTATTACTAGTCCACTGGAGAGATGAACTGGGTGCGGAAAATTATGTGTAAATCTTGGTATAGAAGCGCTTGTTATAACTGGTCTTGGTACATTTGGCTTTAGGTAAAAAGATAAACATTCTGAAAATGAAAACACACACTATTATGTACGTAATAGCAACTATATAGGTCTTCGGAGTATTCCTCATTCACCAATCTTTTGAGCACCAAAAGTTTAAGAAAGAAAGAAAGAAAATACATTTATTCAGCACATCATCATCATCAGACCGTATAACGTTCACTGCTGAACATGGGCATTCTCCCGAGAGAGGGTAGTTGCCGTAGTCACCACGCTTGGCAGGCGGGATGGTGACCGCAGTATTATGTTGTGCCACACAAGGAAACGCAGCTGCCCGTTCCTTGACAACAATCGGGACCAACGGCTTAACGTGCTTTCCAAGGCACGGAGGGAAGTCTCTCAACCAACCAAACCCGGAAAGAAATCTGTCCGGCGTGAGGATCGAACCCACGGCCTCCGAGATTTACAGCGAGGAAAATACCGCTACGCTACAGAGGTCTGTAATATCTTGTGTGTTGTATTGAGCACAATATATTACACAACCGACATATACCTAGTTAATGTACAAAACAATAAGACGCATAGCATGTTTTTACGAAAAAGTCGCCACCTCAGCATAGACTAGCAACTCGAGTAGTGACCCACGGACGAAGCATCAAACAAAGATGTTGTCTCTATATCTATACTATCACTACATAGGGGCCGTCCATTAATCACGTGAGGATTGAAAGGGGGGGAGGGGTTCGACAAAAACCACCAAATGTCACAAGGGGGGAGGGGAGTGTAGTAAGATATCACGTGTATTTATTTTTGGGAAATTATAAGTCCAGCCACACATTTCTTTATTGGCCACGTGATCAAAATTCTCATTTTATAACTAAGCAACGGGAAAATGAGATAGCCTCTAATAAACTAATTCGCCTTTATTACAACGCCAACTAAATATTCTATAGAAAGCGTCAAGTAAAGATAAACAATTATCATTATTATAAACATACACGTTATGTTCAGTGGGGGGTGGGGGGGTGGTCTTAAACCTCACCATGTACCACCAAGGGGGAGGAGGGTTAAAAAATAGTTAAAAAAGATCACGTGATTTATGGACGGCCCCATAGTTTAAAACAAAGTCGCTTCCCGCTGTCTGTCCGTCCCTATGTATGCTTAGATATTTAAAACTACGCAACAGATTTTGATGTTTTTTAATAGATAGAGTGATTCAAGAGGAAGGTTTATATGTATAATACATCAGCATTACACCCGTGCGAAGCCGGGGCGGGTCGCTAGTATACTAATATTATAACAAGGAAAGATTTGATAGTTTGTTTGTATTGAATAGGCTCCTAAACTACTTGACCGATTTGAAAAATTATTTCACCGTTGGGAAGCTACTCTATCCCCGGATGACATAGGCTATAATTAATTATAAAGTTCCTACGGGAACAGGAGTTACGCTGGTGAAACCGCATGCGGGACGCTAGTAGTAAAAAAAGAGGAAGATACTGCATCCGGGCAAAAAAAATGGCACCTCCAAACTAAGCTAATTGGCGCACTTTACCGTATGTCTGTCTCATTTTTGCACAAAACTTGTTACTAGAGTTTTGTTTTGTTTTGTTATGTTTTGTTTTAGCGTGGGCCAGCAAAAAAACTCTTCAGCTTTATAAGGAAAAAAAAAAAACAGCTGTTCCATACGAGTACATTTAACACGAGCATTAAGTATCTAGATACCTCTTTTTATACAACATCACTGGCATCAAAGTTATGCTGAAACAAACTTAAATTAAAAAATAAAAATTATTGAAAAATAAAAATTGCGGATGATACGTGTCCTTCTATTGGTCAACTGAAAACGCACACTCACACCGCTGTGATTTTTTATAACGTTGTAAGGTAGTGAAAGACAGTCGGAATTCTTTGCTTACAAACTACAAGAAGCTATTTAACTTAAAGAAGGTCATCTCCAGGAAACCTTTAAAATAATCATCATAAGCCCGTATAGCGTCCACTGCTGATCATGGGCCTCCTCCCGCAGGCGGGTTTGTGACCGCAGTATTATGTTGTTCCATATCCTTATATGGTATCATCGTGCAAATTCAAAATATTTTGGGTCTGATTTGGTTGAAGGACTGCCTTCCGTGCCTCGGAAAGCACGTAAAGCCGCAAAGCATTACAATAAAACTTTTTGAGAGCTGAATCTGTCTAGGTTCGGAGCCTGTATGACACAGTATTTCTCCTTAAAATATAAAACTACTTATGTGCATTTTGTGTATTTTATTCTATTTGCAAATTACAAATTTGCAAATAGAATAAAATATATAACAAGCGTATATCAAGGAACGGGCAGCAGAGTTTCCTTGTGTTTTACAACATGCAGTCACCAATCCTCTTACAAAGTGTAGTGACTATGGGAAAGCCCTCCTTCAGGAAGAGGCCCATGTTCAGCAGTGGACGTCATACGGGTTAATGATGATGATGATATTCAAATAACTTACCTGTAACATCCGTATTCACTAAAAATAATGTCACAAAAATGGTAGTCACAATTAAATAATTTTTCATCTTGAAATAGGAAAATACGATCTTCAAAATGAAGGAACAACAGTTTAATTTAAGGTTACACAACATTATGTGTCATATTAAAATATTATTATGCTGTTATTGATTTGGTTTAAAACAACATATTTATACCAATAGGGTTGGCATATTCATTTTTTATGGGACTAATCCTGTAGCGACCTCCTTCGTGCCCATAGACGGACGCCACTTTATTTATTTAAAAAGAAAATTGAGATATGTCATTGTGAAAATTTTCATTCAATTTCAGACACCATGTACATAACCATTGTTGCAACACCATCATCATTGTAAATACCTATAAGTTTTTCTCCTTCTGTAAATATATACTTAATTGTAAATAGTGAGCACAGTGTCAATCATTTTTATCATATAAGCCGTGCTCCTAAAATCCCTCCCACACTCCCGCCACTGTAATGTAACTCCAGTAAGCCAGGATCACCAGCGGCACACACGGAAGAGGCTCTAAGCTGTTAGGCTTAGGCTGGTGCCGGGACACTTAAATGATTTGGATCCCGCTTCGAATTTAATCAGAAAGTTTATAGGAGGAGTTGGAAAGTAATAATCCACTTCCCTTCAGCGCAAAGCGGGAGACATACATGAACGAATTAGATATGTAACCTCAGGAAGAGACACTTACAATTGGATAAGCCAATTACAAAGCACCACGGCCGTTGTGTTTTTTTTTTTCAATAAATATTAGCCATATTAGTTTGGTAATTTTATTGGATAATCACCGAAAACTACAATCAATGTGTTCTTTGATTTTGAATATAACGTTGAAAGTTTAGGAACAGTCCCAAAATAGATATGAATCTGAAAAGAGCAGGAAATTTCCAAAAAAAGTCCAGCCTCCCGGAACTCTATTTCAAACATTTATAATTTTTATAGATCCCTGAAGATAGAGGTAAAGGCGGTTAATCTGGTTTCCGCGCGCGATTCGTCACTCGGACACGGTAACAAAAACATCATTTTAGCATAATAATATAATTTTATCTCTATTTAATCTACATTTACTTAAAAAAATATCATATTTAATACACTTGAGAGCAATAAAATCGCACACCCCTTGTAATTTGGTTTATTACTGATTGTTTTCTAAAATCTAAAGATATTGAGTAAAAATCATTAGACAAAATTAAAGCATACAAGCTTAGCTTTACATAAACATAAAATTAAAATCATTGACCTTTACGTAACTTACAAAAACCGACCGTACACCGAATTCCCCAAATTCACGCGTTTGCGTTGTCACTACTTGCACCCTTAGCCGCAGGTATAAAAAGGTCGGTTTATTGGAATTTTTAATCAGTTGCATACCGAAGGTCAACGTGATAACATCTCTACTGGAAGCATACGGATTTACTGGAAAAATATGGATACCACGCCCGCAGAAGCCGCTCAAGTTATTGCCTTGCTCGAAGCAGGCCATAACCAAAGTGAAGTTGCTCGACGGCTAAATTTGAGCCGCTACTCTGTTCGTCGTGTATACCAGAGGTTCCAAGAGACCGGTGGCTACATTCGGCGACCAGGATCTGGCCGGCGACGCACAACATCAGAGCGTGATGACCGCTTTCTTGTGACAAGGTCTTTGAGAAATCGGCAACTGAACGCGGTTCAACTGGGACAACAGCGTCGAGAAGTTCGCAATGTCAGTATAAGTCGGTGGACAGTTCGAAGAAGACTAGGTGAAGCAGGAATGACTTCACATCGCCCAGCAAATGGTCCCAAATTGACCACAGCTCACCGACAAGCCCGGCTACAATTTGCTAGGGAACATTTAAATTGGACGTATGACCAATGGCGGGCTGTTATGTTCTCTGATGAGTGCAGAATGACTTTACATGGTCATGATGGACGCTCTAGGGTCTACAGAAGGTCATCAGAGCGATTTTCACAATGCTGCATAAGCGAACGTGTGGCTTTTGGAGGTGGATCGTGTATGTTTTGGGGTGGCATAATGTTGGACACTAAAACTGACATTGTATTCATCACTACGGCGAATACCGGCCCGAGATCGAGAAGTTTGACGGCTGCACGATACATCGAAGAAGTGCTCGAAGAACATGTGAGGCCGCTTGCGTGGCTTATGGGAGAAGATTTTCTCTTAATGCACGACAACGCCAGACCGCATGTCGCTAGAACAGTTTGCGACTACATGGAAGACGTTGGAATCACCGCGATGGAGTGGCCAGCTCGTAGTCCTGATCTCAATCCGATTGAGCATGTCTGGGATGAGCTAAAAAGAAGAGTTCGAGCAAGAAGCCCTGCTCCTACGCGCCTCCAAGAGCTTCAACTTGCCATTGAAGAGGAGTGGAACGCCATACCACAAGATTTCATGGTGAAATTAATACGGTCCATGAAAAACCGATTAAGAGCTGTAATCAAGGCTAGGGGAGGGAATACACCTTATTAAAAAACAATTTGATCAAGCATTTTGAGTTTTATTTTTATTCTTTCTTAAGCTAAATTGGGTAATTTTATCCGTATGTTGGGTTTTGTGCCCTAAAACTCCCTATGGGTACTTTTTTTACACTGTATTTGATATCATTAGAAAGGTACTGAAGTAAACATTCAAATAGTGTAAGTTTTATTTTAATATGTATTCACATTCATGAAAAAAACTGCTTTAACAACAAAAAGTCAACGTGTGCGATTTTATTGCTCTCAAGTGTATATTATATGCATGCATAGTAACACTGAGTAGCGAATACATGTTTATCAAAGTAATAGCAGTATTGTTACGTGATTGGCCATCTTCTTTGCCAGGTGAGGTGGTAAGCCCTGCGAATCGCTAAGTTTCATAATAATATGCTGAATTATTGTTGTCCCCTTTTTTACATAACAGGTCTGCAGGTCCAGGAAGAATAGCCAAGGTCCAAGTCCCACAGGGGGCGCCCTCTTGAGCAGGTTGCTTTGTTTGTAGTTTAAATAATAAATCTGGAGCTCTGCTCGCCTTTGTGCCCGAAGACGTAGCAAAAGCAGTCCTGTCCGAAAAATTAAACAATATTTACTCAACGATTTCAAAGGTAACACCCCTGTTTTAAGTAGTGAGTGGAGTGTAATTATAAAATAATATATAATACTGAGTTATTATTCATTGCATTATTAAGTGAGCCCATGAGGAAAAATTTGGTATATTAACTGTCATACGCATAAATATAACTTACCTATTATTTATAAAGTATTTATTTATTCGTTATATCGTCCGTTATTTTTACTAGGGCTAGGGTAGTAACTAGTGCTGTGGCCGGAACGAAACCCTGATTGGTAAAATACTCAGTAGACTTTGACAGGATAGGTAGTGAGGGAGTTGAAAAATATGGACGGATGGCCTTTGTAAGGAACCTTTTGATGCGCTCATAGACCCGAAGTCCGAGAGGCCCGTGAACTGTAAAGTTGCACAAAACTCACCTAAACTAAAAACCATAATCCCTCAATCTCCCCGTCAGCGACCGCCCAGAGCCGAGGTCCAAGTCCCACAGGGGACAGCCTCTTGCGCAGGTTACTTACTTTGTAGTGCTTAAACCATTTACCTAGGCTGGAGCTCTGCTCGCCTTTATGCCCGGTGAAGTAGCAAAAGCTTCGGGGCTAACTAAATATATGTCGGTCCGAAAAAAAACCTATATTTAAACTATTATATTTTTATTACCAATGACATTTTTTTTGCTGTGAATCATAGATGACGTTAACGAGTTACAAGATAGCGTAATTTTATTTAATTTTTCGGACGGACATATTATTATGTAGTTAGCCCCGAGGCTTTTGCTACTTCACCAGGCATAAAGGCGAGCAGAGCTTCAGCCTAGATAAATGGTTAAAACACTACAAACTAAGCAACCTGCGCAAGAGGGCGTCTCCTGTGGGACTTGGACCTCGGCTCAGGGCGGTCGCTGACGGGGAGATTGACGGATTATGGCTTTTAGTTTCTTTCGGGGAGTTTTGTGCTACTGTCGCTCTACTTTACAGTTCGCGGGCCTCTCGGACTTCGGGTCTACGACTGCATCGGAAGGTTCTTAGCAAACTAAAGGTCGGGAGGGCGAGGGGGGACGCGTCGCGTTCGCGGGCGCACTCTTCCCCGGCGGGTCGTGTGTATCAGAATGGCGGGTGTAATTTCCAGATTTGCCTAAATTTATTACAGTTATTTGGTACCTTCTGTGTACCTTTACGTACCTCTCTTGAAAATCTGTGTACCTACACCCGTATGATGATATTTAAAAAATTAGGTACACCCGCCATCCTGATGTCAGAACCGCGGGTGTACTGCTAACCAATATATGTAGCCAAGCGTACTGTTTATGTAAATTTGGTACCTCTTGTGTACCTGCAGATAAAAGTATTAAATAAACGAAATACTGCAAGGTTGCTGCGAAAAATAAAAAAAAAATTTTTTATTACACGACATTACTTTGTATTTTATAATACTAACTAACAATAGTAACGACGTCAAAGGATAATAACAATCTTCGGTAATTGAACCTTGAACCTCCATATTAAACATATTGCCAAGATACGTTTAATGTGTACCTAATATCTTTAATAGTAATCCCAAACCTCCGTGTATCATTTGCGGATCACATTTAAAGTGTTGTCCTGAGTCTGTGTGTAACTTGTGTCCGTTAATTTCATTTCCGATTCCCGGTATAGTCACGCACGCAACAGTGACTAAATGATACACGGAGGTTTGGGATTACTATTAAAGATATTAGGTACACATTAAACGTATCTTGGCAATATGTTTAATATGGAGGTTCAAGGTTCAATTACCGAAGATTGTTATTATCCTTTGACGTCGTTACTATTGTTAGTTAGTATTATAAAATACAAAGTAATGTCGTGTAATAAAAAAATATTTTTTTATTTTTCGCAGCAACCTTGCAGTATTTCGTTTATTTAATACTTTTATCTGCAGGTACACAAGAGGTACCAAATTTACATAAACAGTACGCTTGGCTACATATATTGGTTAGCAGTACACCCGCGGTTCTGACATCAGGATGGCGGGTGTACCTAATTTTTAAAATATCATCATACGGGTGTAGGTACACAGATTTTCAAGAGAGGTACGTAAAGGTACACAGAAGGTACCAAATAACTGTAATAAATTTAGGCAAATCTGGAAATTACACCCGCCATTCTGATACACACGGCGGGTCGGATAGATAGTTTAGCGTAAACAAGAAAAATAGTTATTGGCCGCGATTGAGACCTAAGCCCCAAAAGGGATCGCTTTCTATTTCTCATATTTCTTATGTTGCAGTTATTAGGGTTCCGTACCCGAATGCTCATAACGGCACCCTATTACGTCTGGCTGTCTGTCTGTCTGTCACCAGGCTGTATCTCAGGAACTGAGATAACAAATTATGTATTCCTGTTTCCTCTGTAACATCATCATCATCATCATCATCCTGTTGTAGTCCACAGCTGAACATAGGCCTCCCCCATCGATTTCCAACGGGAGCGATCGCTAGCGGCCTGCATCCACTGACTCCCCGCGACCTTTATGAGGTCGTCGGTCCATCGTGCAGGCGGTCGTATCTCAGAAACCGAGATAGCTAGACAGTTGAAATTTTAACAAATCATGTATTACTGTTGCCTTTATAACAACAAATACTAAAAATAAAATAAAAATTGAATACCCATACCATTAACTTTTTTTTTGCTTGATATCAATAACGGCGACAGGTACCTACTTAGTGACTTGAAAACGGTACGGAAACCTTCGTGCGCGAGTCCGACTTGCACTTGGCCGGTTTTTTTTAATGATTTATTCCCCCTGCTCGCTATTACGAAGTAGCACAACCTCGTGGCTAAATAAATATACCCGTCAGAAAAATAATTGATATTATTTTAACTTTAAACGTGGTCTTAAATATGAAGTAGATTCCATTTTAATTGCCTTATAAAACAATGTTAAAACAGGGAAAACGCATGAGAGGGGAATATAATGCTTATTGATTACCTACTATACAATAACCGATGACGTCAAAACTCACACAATCAAATATATACAAACTAACTAACTAATAAAAAAAAATTCTTCAAAAATAAGAGCGAAAAAAAATAGCTCCGCCCTCGATTTCGTCCGCGTAAATTAAGGATTTTATAACCTATTTAACCGTGAAAATCCCGTCTTAATCGGTACTACAGTATAGGACGAACAAACAAATATAAACAAAAGAAAATGTAGCCTATAAAACATCTTAAAAAAATAGTTAAAGTCCTCTCAAAGGTGGTAAAGCCGTTACTAAGATTAGTGAAAACAAACAGACACACAGGCAGACAGACAGACATACTGACCGACACCGACGGATAGTTTTTTTATTGCTTTTGTTATTAGCACCTTATAAACGAATATAGATATGTGAATATTCACTAGCTTCCTGCTGGCGGTTTCACCCGCGTAACTTCCGTTCCCGTGGCAACATCAAAATAAAATATAACTTATAGCCTTCCTCGATAAATAACCTATCAAAAACTGATTTTTTTTTCAAATCACAGCTTTAGTTTCTGAGTTTAACGCGTTCAAGCCAACAAACAAACGAACTCTTCAGCTATATACATTAGTATTTAGTAAAAACTGTTTCATTTCCATTACACACAGACACATCAATTTTATTTATTTGTATATAAATACATTAAGTAAGTACTTAGGTATATTTTTAATCTACTATTGTGGGTGTAAAATAAGCTCTACAGACGACCGATCTTGTGTCATATTGCTACCGAAATTAATCGGTGACTATAAATTTTGTTTGCTATGTTATGTCAGGTCGCTTGTTTGTCTCACATTGTATCACAAGAACTCCATGATCTCGTTCCCCCATCTCCGTTTTTCCATCGGACCACTAGGCGCCGCGGGGTTCCCATTGCTTTGTTGTTGACATCCCAGCTTGCCGCACCAAGCGGTTTGCTTCTTCTTTCCTCATGCGCATTGCAAAGCTGTGGAACTCTCTACCGGATTACGTGTTACCAGACACAGGTCAGTTCTAAAAGTATATTATGGAATAAAATACATAACATAGGTACATCTAAAAGTAGCTAATTTAAAATAAAACTAATTTATAAAATACTACTATTCCAGATCTATTCTACTTGGCACGGTTCCCAGAATGCTGGCAGCATTACCCCGTTGAATGGCAATGCTTACCTGCTGTGCAAAGTAAAAATCAGCACTCGGAGAACGTGCCGCACTAAAGAGGGCCGCTGCGAGGTATTTATAAATTAATTGGGCTCCCGGTACCCACAGCCCCAATGTTTCGACACCAAAATGCACAAATATATAACCACTATCAAGGGTATTAGGTATATTTGCGCCTCTTGAGATTCTCTGCGGATTCAGCCACCATGCCAGCCCTACCCTGAGTCCCGGAAAGATAAGACGGCGCGAGGGTGTCGACGCACGTAGCGTCCCACACCAAAGGCCATTTGGCTAGTCGTCACATTACACAGTCAATCCAGATCATGTCAGTCCACTGTTGGCAATGATCACATCATCATCATCAGCCCGTATAACATGTACTGCTGAACATGGGCCTCCTCCTGAGGGAGGGTATTAGTTACGGATCGCGACATCGGATCACAATTTTTATTAAAATCCATGATCTCGATCCTTTGATCGCGATCCAGATTGAGCGTCTAATGTGAAATATTGTCAGTTTACGTCAGTCAGCGGCCGCGGCGCGATGGAGGCGGACGATATCAGTGTCGGCGGTGCCAGCGCGGCCGCAACTGCCAACATATCATTCGAAAGATACTTCTCCAGATGAAGATTTTTTATTAACTGTGGAATCTTTACCAGATTTACGGGACAAGAAGTGCAGTGGTTAAATTAATAATTACAAACAAAGACTGGCCTATAAGGAGCTCCTAAAAATCTTAGTGAAAATGAAACGTCGACGTCTTAAAGAAAAAATTAATAGTCTGCGGTCAAATTACAGAAGAGAATAAAGAAAAATACAATTAAAATTAATTACTACACAGGCTTTATTTTCTTTTTCAGATCCATTTTGTGATTCATCATCATCAGCCCGTATAACGTCAACTGCTGAACATGGGCCTCCTTCCGGGGGCGGGTATTCGCTATAGTCACCACGCTTAGCTTGGAACAACATAATACTGCGGTCACTAACCCGCCTGGTTAGTGACCGCAGTATTATGTTGTACCACACAAAACGATTTTCTGTCCGGCGCGGCGTGGGAATCGAAAATACGACCTCGGAGATTAAAAGTGAGTCAAATACCGCTACGGAGGCTTTTGCGATTGTGAACACACAATCTACTTATTGTTCAATCAATCAAGATCGTGTCCGTCCGGAAAAAGAAAAATAAAAAGTCACAAATTATACCTCTTTACAATATAAGTAATTAAAAAAATAAAATATTGACAACGTCGACTTCTCGACTTCAATGTTACTAACTTTGTCGCCCACTGCCGAAGCCGTCGACATGCCGACGATACGCCGACGACATGTCGACGAAAGGTGTTGGCATTGCCGCCCGTGCGTAGGCGATGTAACTACCTATAACTAAATGCATATTGATAGTGTATGTAAAATACAAAATTAGTCAGTTTTTCCTTCACTGCGGAACGGTTATTGTTAATATTTTAATTGTAATATTGTGCAGTAAACATAAATGATTAAAAAATTAACATAAATTAATTTTAATAGTTTAGGTGTTAAAGGTGATTGTAAAACTTTGGAAAAATGAAAACAATAGGTAAGTAATATTTGATTGTTTTTTTTGTTATTAAAGTTTGAAATTCGAATTTAAGTTTGGAATTAAAGTTTAAAGATGCAGGATGCTCCACCGAAGACATTTGGGATTTTATACATAATTATAGTTAAAACTACTACTTTACTAAGTACCTACTGACTCTTTTTTGCAACGGCCGATTTAAACGTTCGGTTTTCGGTTGCATAAACCTTGTAGGTAGCAAGCGATTCTGTTCAAGTTTTTGTAATAAATTTTATGTACAATAAATACAGTGACAAATTTAGAGGAATGCAAAGAAAAGTTCGATTATGTTTATTATATTCTCCTTACGCAGCATTATAACAGCATAATACTAGGTTATTTAAAAAAAAGATGAGAAACAGAGTTTCGTTTGTTTTTTTTTTCTCTACCTACGTGATAATTTAATAAATGTATATTATCATGTAAGAGAACAATTCGAGCTTATTGTCCGTTTTTTTTCACAAAAAATATTCATCACGGTGTTACTTGGAGACTTTTTCAAGAAATTAAAGTGATAATGCCGAATTTCAGCGTAGCTCAAGTGTTTAGTCTTTAATCGGACAAGGTTACACTAACAATCGAGTGGCTCAAGTGTGCTAAGAACCGTACTTCGACGTTTTCTGAGCTCTACTACACTCCAAGAAGTCAAAAGAACAATTTCAAAGAAGAATCAACCAATGAATGCCTGTCTTGATTTTATAAATAGAATCGTTGAATCACGTGACGAATGTCAAGTATCCATAAGTACATTTACGTTAGGGATTTTTGCTAGCGATCGTTCCGCTGCTGTAGTGGCATTAAAATCCGGGGTATTCGCCGTCTTGTGCCGGCAGTGCTGGATTTAGAAGTCCGTCGGCCCCGGTACAACAAAGACGAAGAGGCCCCCCCTGGCCACAAATTAGTTTACCTAATGTGTAAAAAATTTGAAGTATGTACCTACTTTTCAGGACGATTTGAATTCTGATATTTTACTGGTTATCTAATTTAAGTGGACAAGTATAGGTGAATAGCTGTTATTACAATATTGAAGAGCTATTACATTAATCATGATTCTACAAAGTACTGTATGTAAATAAAAGAAAGATTTCAAATCTATTGTGGAGGCCCCTCTATTATGGAGGCCCCGGGGTAGTTGCCCTGGATGCCCTACCTTAAATCCGGCCTTGAGTCCTGGAGGCAAAATTTTAGAGATAACCTAACCTTTGTACATTTTTTGGTCGTGTTTCATTTTTGTTTCATACTTATGTATGTAGGTACATAATAAAATAACTCAAATTAAAATTATAGTAATATCCAGACCGACTGTAATGAGAGAATAGGCATTTGCGAATAAGACTAATAATATATACACAGGACGCGATAAGGTTTTCCTGTGTGTTTTAAATTGTATTTGAAAAAACCATAGTACGTATAGTTTATACCTAAACGTATTTATGGTACGTACATCTTAAAACTTTTTTACCTAAATTAACACTAGATATTTTGTCTTTTTAAATTAGATTATTTATTAATACGGATTTCCTAATTCTTTTCATTATTTTAAATGATGTACTTATGATGCGTTCCTTTTTTTTTGCTCCCACCAGTTCTGGACGTGGCAACTCTGAGAAGAACTAGCAAGAAATTCAGAGGAATCATTTTTTTTTATAAAATGATTTTGTTACAATTACTAATAAAGCAGTATTGTTTCAGAGCAAATCCCAAGCAGTTTTGTCATTCAAATAATCAGAAATTTTATAATATTTAATGGAATCAGGCGTTCATCCATAGTAATCTAAATTAAAAAGCAAATATCTAGTGTTCATTCCGCAAAAGAATGAGTCAAATTGCTGTGAAGCCTTTTATGCACCGCCCTCCCGCCCGCAAAAATTATGCACAACATACAGGAAGGAAAAATAAAACGTGCAAAAATACAATCACCAGTCGAGACACGTGAGACACGCTCCTCCACGGAGCATCATCAGGTGATGGGTGCGCAAAAAGTACGGGTTATTTGGCGCAGAAGCGTTCGACGAGGGCGGGATCCCAGCATTTTGACACATTTTTTTGCGGAATTAACACTAGATATTTGGGTTTTAATTTAAATTTTATAGTAGTTATGTCATAACGAGATACTGATGAATTTTTTTACAGCTTTATACGCTGTCTGGTGTCTGATGATCACAGGATCGGCAATTGCTCACACGATCCGAAGACCTAAAGAAGATTGTACGGAGGACTTCAAACTCCTACCCCATGATAGTGACCCGACAAAGTTCTACATATGCCTTGACGGACAAGCTGTTGAGACTCCCTGCAAGATGCTCAAGTATTTTGATATGAATTCTAATGTAAGTTGCCTGTTCGCCCTATGCCCTTGTGGACCCGAAGTCCTAACAGCCGTAGAACATTGTTGCATAAAACTCTCCCTATTATTTAAAAGTTGTAATTTCTCCATCCCTTTTAAGATCTCATGTAATGGGCAGCGCCTGTGTATGTAAAACATGATACTTTGGTTACCTTCTGACACTTAGTTTGCAAAGAAACTTCTGATGCCTTCGTTCGTGAGAACCGAAGTTCGAGAGGCCTGCGACCTGTATAGTAAAGAAACAGTTGCACTAAACTCCCCTAAAAAACTAAAAGTCATAATCCCTCAATTCACCCGCCAGGTCCAAATCCCACAGGGGACGCCCTCTTGTTCAGGTTGCTTAGCTTGTAGTTTTTTATTAAGACTTGAGCTCTGCACACCTTCATGCCCCTTGAAATAGCAAACGCCTCGTGGCTAATGAAATATTGTATGTCCGTTCTAAAAAAAACTGTGGTTACCAACCCGCTGCCTAGTGACGTGGCTATGGCTAAACCTTCAGGGTAGGTCAATGTTCAGTATTAGCTTCTGATGAGTTATTATTAAGATATTATTTTATTTAAATTAAGTTTTTGATTATGTTCGTACTTTGGTATCATATTACAAATTATTGATTGCTCTTTAATAATCGAACTACTTGTTACAGCTATGCAAAAAATCGTCTGTAAAAACAAACTTAAAAAAACTAAAGAAGACATCAGCAAATTTTGAAGAGTATGGGTTTTCTGGTAAAAATAATGTCAATACTGATGGAATTTTAACGCTCCAGACAACAGAAGTATACTCACCCGTGCAACTTAAGACATCTGAATTGCCATTCCATGCTTCACTCCAGACATCAGAACTGCCATTCTCTGTTCCACTCCAGATATCAGATTTGCCATTCTCAGCTGCACTCCAGACATCAGAATTGCCATTCTCTGTTTCTCTGCAGACATCACAAGTGCCATTCTCTGCTCCACTGCAGAAATCTAGATTGCCATTATCTGTTCCACTCCAGACATCAGAATTCCCATTCTCTGCTCCACTCCAGACATCAGAATTGCCATTTACTGTTCTACTCCAGACATCAGAATTGCCATTCTCTGTTCCTCTGCAGACATCAGAAGTGCCATTCTCTGCTCCACTCCAGACATCAGAATTGCCATTTACTGTTCTACTCCAGACATCAGAAGTGCCATTCTCTGCTCCACTGCAGACATCTAAATTGCCTTTCTATACTCCACTGCAGACATATGAAGTGTCATTCTCTGTACCACTGCACATATCAGAAGTGCCATTCTCTGCTCGACTGCAGATATCTGAAGTGCCATTCTCTGCTCAACTGCAAACATCAGAAGTGCCATTTTCTGCTCCACTGCAGACATCTGAAGTGCCATTCTCTGCTCCACTTGAAACAGTAGAGATATACTCACCTGTGCACCTTAAGATATCTGAATTGCCATTCTCTGCTCCGCTACAGACATCTGAATTGCCATTCTCTGCTCCACTCCAGACAACAGAAGTACACTCACCTGTGCTACTTAAGACATCAGAATTGCCATTTTTTGCTCCACTACAGACTTCCGAATTGCCATTCTCTGCTCCACTACAGACTTCCGAATTGCCATTCTCTGCTCCACTACGGACATCTGAATTGCCGTTCTCTGCTCCACTTCAGACAAAATAAGTACACTCACCTGTGCACCTTCAGACATCTGAATTGCCGTTCTCTGCTCCACTGCAGACATCAGAAGTGCCATTCTCTGCTCCACTGCAGACATCTAAAGTGCCATTCTCTGCTCCACTTGAAACAATAGAGATTTACTCACCCGTGCACCTTGAGATATCTGAATTGCCATTGACAGGAACAGGGATTGTCAAAATTAATATATTTTAAGAAAAATGCAATTACGTCGTTTTTATTGGGATTATCAGTTCGGTCATAAACAAAAGGCGTCTTTGCAGCGCCATCTGTATACTTTTTTTAAAATGTTTGTGATTAGGTATTAAGTACCATAAATAAAGATGTGTTTCCAATAGAAAATAGAAAGTCTTATTTGCTTGTACCCTCCATATTGTACCTACAAGTGACGTCAAATGGCATTTCAACGCGCTGTATCTTCGCCATTTGTTGTTTACGGAACGAAAAAAATACCTATTCAATATTTTAGGTAATCTAACAGACGGACTTAACATAAGAGTTTAGTCGTCATACCTTTTCTTTCTTTTGAAATTAATGTATAAGGTCAGCAGTCGCAATATTAATTTACTCAATTTAAATTGCCGTCCAAGATGGTTCAGTTCAGTTCTTTTGTTGTGGACTTTGTGGGGAGACTTCTACGGGGTAAAAAAACGCGTCTTCCACAGATTATATTAGTATATTTACTAAAACTAATTAAACAACAAACAATAAAATTAATAATACATTTAAATATTTGATTAAATTAATTGCCGATTTTCAATCCTTCGATTAACAGTATTCAAGATTCAGTTTAACGGACAGTTAAGTATCTGGTCGTTTATCAGAGGATTAAAAATCGGCTGTTATAGATTTAACAATATAATTATTATGTGTAAGATATACACGTTCAAATATGATTTTTTTATACACGAAATAAATTAAAGGAATAATTATTTTAAGTTTCAATGTTCAAGTTTATCTTGGTATGGTCATGTGAAAAGGAGGGATGAAACGCATGCTACTAAAAGAGTTCTAAGTATACATGTTGATGGATGGAAAGGGAGAGGAAGGCCAAAGAAAAGATGGATGGATTGTGTGAAGAGTGATACGAAAGAAAAGGGAGTATTTTAAAGATTACACAGAAGAGATTTTAAATTTATAACGATTATACTGGGTGACTTTTTTGCCGTCTGGATAATAATATGGTATGTTGTGTAAGTAGAATAGAATCTATAGACATGTGTACTAGTGTTTCGGTAATTAGAGTTCCGAAAATCTCATAAACCCCTCTCATAACACCCTACATAGCTAATATTAAAATGGGTGCCTATAATATCTAGGCCGTAATCACACATGAATGAAAAGAGTGAGCGAAATAGCGCAACTACCTAATTAGGTACACATTTTACCGTAACGATTTTCATACTATGTCAGTTAAAAAAATGAAATAATAAAATAACTATGCCTTAGACATCAATTGTATATACACGCCCTATTACTTTTCAAGACGGTAAAATTGTATATACAGTGTATTAGTAATAAAAATATCGATTATAGCGACATAATGGAATAGGTACTCTTTTACATCATAAGTTTACAACAATTTATAAGTTCATAGATAAGGTTAAAGCGAGGACGGTCCCCCTCGCTCTCCCGATTTTTCGTTTGCCATGAAGTTTCCGATGCCAATACATTGTAATAACAAATTTTTTTTCGTACTATACGGACTGTTTTGAGTCGGTTGGTCCAGACGCGTCGTGCTAGACTGACTGGGTTGAGTCGGTTGAACCAGATATTATGGACATTGTTATAACAATTTAAACATTAAACCGTGTCTCAGAGCCGTCAGCTAGCATCAAGGTGACAGTCCTCGAGTTGGTCCAGACGAGTCGGGCTTGGTTGAGTCGGTTGAACCAGATATAATGTACATTGTAATAAAAATTTAAACATTAAAGCGTGTCTCAGAGCCGTCAGCTAGCATCAAGGTGACAGTTCTAGAGTTGGTCCAGACGAGTCGGGCTTGGTTGAGTCGGTTGAACCAGATATAATGTACATTGTAATAAAAATTTAAACATTAAAGCGTGTCTCAGAGCCGTCAGCTAGCATCAAGGTGACAGTTCTAGAGTTGGTCCAGACGAGTCGTGCTAGACGGGCTGGGTTGAGTCGTGCTACGTCTGCCATGGGCGCTGTACTGTAGCACTTGACGCAGCGGGTCTGAGCCGCGCCTAGACCAAACATACCTGGAAATAAAAGATTCAGTATTAAAGATTAAGTTTATTAATAACTAGCATCCCGCGTGCGGTATCACCCGCGTATCTTAAGTTCTTATATGAACTTTTTAATTCAATCCTTACTAATATAAACGCGAAAGTTTGTAAGTATGGATGGATGGATGTTTGTTACTCTTTCAAGCCAAAACTACTGAACGGAATCGGCTGAAATTTGCACCGGGATTATAGGTTATACGCTGGATTATCATATAGGCTACAAAACATCCCGCTCCGACCCACTGGAGCAGAGTAACGCGGGTAAAACCACGGGGCGCAGCTAGTTCATACTAAAAATCGGAAATGGACGATATTTTAATATTCTTACCAGCTGTGCTCTGCCAGAAAGACAGTCGGTTATCAGCCGTGGCGTACGACACGAGGTATCTTCCGTCAGGACTGAAGGCGCAGGCGGTGACGGGCCCGTTGTGAGCCGCGAGGGACTGGCAGCGGCCCGCGCGGAGCTCGTACATGGCCAGCTGCCCCGTGTGACTGCCCACTGGGGAATATGTAACAAATTTGTAGTTGTCGGCTCAAAATAGACAGCCCACGTCTTCCTATGGGTGACGTAAGAGACGACTGAGGGACATACAGAATATCATCAGCCCGTATAACGTCCAATGCTGAACATGGGCCTCTTCTCGAGGGAGGGTTTAGCCATAGTCACCATGCTTGCCGCAGTATTGTTGTATCATACAAGGAAACACTGCTGCCCGTTCCCTTGTATACGATTGATATCGATGATGTTATAACAATCGCGACCAACGGCTGAATGTCCTTTCCGAGGCACGGAGAGTAGGTCCTTAACCATGGGCCGGATTGCTCATGCGTACCCAGCCCCCGCCAACGGCGGATCGAAGGAGTGTCCGGGGGGTTTTAGTGGCGTAGGGTCCTCTCCTAGTGCTATGAGTGTCGCATACCACGCTATGGAGAGGGCGAGTCCCACATATCCCACCGCCAGCGCGCGAATACGCTGCAGCGGCGGTGGGAAATGGCAAATGCATTTCGGCCTGAAGAAAAAAAAAAAATGTCTGGCGCGGGAATTGAACTCACGACCTATGGCAAATACCCGCCCTCGGGTGGAGGCCCATGTTCAGCAGTGGAAGTTATACGGGCTGATGATGATGATGAGATTGTATTGTTTGCCAATGATACTTCTTTTGCTTATAAAATTAGTATATTTAATTACTTAACTATGACGACGTAAACGCATTGGCAACGTCGTCTCTCTGAAGTCGTGCGTTGGTTTAAAAAACAAAATAGTTAACCTGCAATCCTCCTTGTAGCTGGGCAGTGCGACACTTGGTTGTACCTGCAGATGGCTGGGAACACTTCGTTCAGACCCTTACTCTTCAGGTGAGACTGATCGACGCAGTGTAGGATGATGTCCATAACCTGGAACGGATAAAATCCTTACTAATATTATAAACGCAAAAGTTTGTGGGTATGGATGGATGTTCGTTTCTCTTTCACGCAAAAACTACTGAAAACCGTTAAACCGCGCGTGGAAGGTTAGTTCCTTAATGTTGTTTTTTTTTGTTTTTCGCGAGTCTTCTAAAGCAAGTTGTTTGATGAAATATTTGTTTTTATCATAAAAGGATCTCCACTAGTAAAAGACCGCGGATAGATAGTCAATATTACTACCTCCACCAATAATTCTGCCACTTCGTTATGCATCCTGTCAATGAGCAGTTCTATGCCCCTCAGCACTTCAGCCCTGCCCTTCTGCAGCGCCAGGTATGCGGGGGAGGGCTGCCCCGACTGCGTGGCGGCCGCGCAGCGAGCCACCTCCCGCGCCATCGTGGTGATGAAGGCTGCGGGCCTGTGGAAGAAACAACATATTCATCATCATCATCATCATATAAAAACCTCCATAGCGTGGTATTTGGCTCGCTTTAAATCTCGGAGGTCGTGGGTTCGATCCCAACGCCGGACAAGAAATCTATGTGCAAATTCTAAGATTTCTTTCCGGGTCTGGATGGTTGAGGCACTACCGTCCGTGTCTCGGAAAGCACGTTAAGCCGTTGGTTCCGATTGTTACAACATCATCTATAACAAGCCTATACCAGGGAACGGGCAGCAGCGTTTCCTTGTGTGTTACAACTATTACTGCGGTCACCAACCCGCCTGCCATGCGTACTGGCAAAAACCCTCCCTCGGGAGGAGGTCCATGTTCAGCAGTGGACGTTTAATGGGCTGGTGTAGTGAAGAAGCTATAGAAAAACGAGGGAATAACAATGTTATTACCTGGCAGTAGCTATCAATGTCAGGGCATGTCGGGCAGTACGGCAGGAGTCAGCCTGCGGTGTCAGCGGCAGACCGTACGTCATCGACGGCACTAGTTTGTCGGCGTCACAACACATCTCAAGAAGACCTGTGACGAATAATAAAATTACATTATTAAATGTTTTTGAATACTTTATGGAAAAGTTTACCATATACTATGTTTCAAAATTGAGATTAATAAAATTCGACCACCGGCAGGGCTCGAACCTGCATCTTAGGTTAAGCCTCTAATGCCTTAACCAATTAAGCTACGGTGGAACCATACCGGTCGTCGAAATTAATCAATCTCTTTTATAACACGTCTGAAAGGGGGACGTTTTTTATTATGGTGATCACTATATAATACTATCTACTGTTAAAAGGATGGCATATATAATAGAAGCACCTTGTATATAAATTCAAAACTATACATTTTCAAATCTATATTCATAAAAGTGGATCGCTATATCAATAAAAGTGGCTGTGCATCATACGTCAGAAACATTCGTCGTATGTGCCTTTATCGTAAACTGGCACTTATGACCACATGCTTCTGAAGTATTATAGAACATCCATCATATATTCATGCGACATTTTAAAAGAATCTCTAATTTGTTTGGAAAATAATTTGTGACCAAGATGCTTCCACTTCTTCGTTAGGCCTCTGGACCTCTAAATCAGGCTTTTGAAGAACACAAATTAATAATAATACCCCATAACGACACAAACTTGATAATAACACCCCTTTGACTCCTCCACCCCTGATGTATCCAGGGGTAAAAAACGCTTTTTCACATATTATATTAGTATATTTACTAAAAATGACTAAACAACAAATAATAATTAATAATGAGGCCTAGATTTTGATGATTCGTTTTTTAATTATGGTGTTATAATTCTAAAGACAAGGTACGAAAGAAAATGTTAAAAGAAATTATAAGAATATTTGACGGGCAATACCAGGCACATTAGCCCGTATAACGTCCACTGCTGAACATGGGCCTCCTCCCGGGGGAGGGTATTTGCCATAATCACCACGTTTATCAGGCGGGTTGGTGACCGCAGTATTAAGTTGTACCACACGAAAAAACGCTGCTGCCCGTTTCTTAATATACGATTATTATCGATGATGATATAACATTCGGGACCGGGCTCAACGTGCTTTCCGAGGCATGGAGGGCAGTCCCTTAACCAACCAGACCCGGAAATAAATCTTAGAATTTACTCAAAGATTTCCTGTCCTGCGTAGCGATCGAAGCCACGACCTCCGAGATTAAAGCGAGCCAAACTACGCTGCCCTAATAAACTATATGATTAAAAAGTAATACATACCTAATAAAACATGGCTGACATCCAGATACGGTTCCCAAACTGTGAACCCTCTACCCAGCAGGTCTACTGCGGCGCGGCGCAGCGGCGTGTGCGCAGGCAGGCGCGCGCACGCGGGAGACAGCAAGAGATGCGTGAGCGCAAGCGCGGTGAGTCGGGCCAGGTTGTTGCTTGAGCTTAGGGTGAACCCTGGAACAAAACACAGTTCTAGAGTTCATAAGCTTAAGGTCAGATGTGCCATTATACGTCAGAAACATTCGAGCGTGGAACTTAAGATAGATACACGCTGGACCACTATAGAAATCAAAGTTAATAAAAATCTCTAGTCCTAGACATCACGTATCACCGAAAACTTTGTTGCTATCTATGATCATCTCTGTTCATAGATAGCACATCTTGCCGTAAACTTTATTCATAGAAAAAACTGATTGCAATTGCTCCAGGAACAACTAGTCCAATCTGAAAAATACTTTCAGTGTTAGATTGCCCATTTAACGAGGTTTTTTTTTTTTTCGTTTTTACTTACATAGGTAGCCATGAGGCTTTTGCTACTTCACTGGGCATAAAGGCGAGTAGAGCTCCAGCCTTAATAAATGGTTTAAAAACTACAAACTAAAAAACCTGCGGCCTCGGCTCGGCTGAGATTGAGGGATTATGACTTTTAGTATTATATGGGAGTATTGTGCAACTGTCGCTCTACTTTACAGTTCGCGGGCTTCTCGGACTTCGGGTCTACGAGGGCATCGGATGGTTCTTTCTAAACTAAGGGTCAGGAGGACGAGAGGGGACGCGTCGCGTTCGCGGGAACACTCTTCTCCGGCGGGTCGGATAGAGTGGTCTCTGTGTTGTGGTACTAGTTTCTTGCAGTGTTTTTCTGCTAGTTGGTAAGTTGTTATCTCGTCGTCCGGGTTATCTAGGACGCCCCGAGGCCGACGGTGTTTACGAAGCTTTGTGGACAAAGGCCTATAGTCGGATGCTGCACCAACCAACGGGTTTGGGTGTGCCGCGGATTCGAAGAAGCGTTGCGATTACGAACGAACCACGGTGCCCCGGTGGCTCGTCGAGTGAATCTTCTACTACTACTTTGAACAGTTTGTTAGCGGTACAAACTGCTAGACGCGGTATGAGCTAATACTGTGCTCGCGTACGTCATAATCGGTCGTATACACGTGGTGTAAATCCTAACCTTATTATCAAGTGATAATTTGCTGCGAGAATTTAGAAGACAGTGTAGTCGACTGAGCGTAAGTAAACCTGGTACACGAACGGTATCTACATGCGCTCTAAAATTTAGCTTTTGGTCAAGGATTACGACTAAGTAGGATAACGGCTTGCCGTTCCCAAGGGATTGGTAGGAGAAGAGTAATCTCCTTCTACACGATATCTAAAGGTTCGCCCTGAGAGGTAGTCTCGTATGATGTGCACGAGACGGTCCGGCACTTTGAGTTGGTAGAGCTTATAAATTAAGCCATTGTTCCAGACTTTGTTGAACGCTTTAGCTACGTCGCAGAAGAGTGCTCCCGTATGACATTTGTATTTACCTGACTTAACAAGGATGTGTTCGACAATGCGATGCACTTGGTGAACACAGTAGTGTTTGACTCGAAAGCCAAACTGCTCATCAGGAAGAAGATTATTATCCATAGTGAATGCTAGTAGTCGGGCATACATTTAACGAGAAAAAAACGGGAGATATCCGGGGAAATCGCGCGGAGGGAGCTAAGTAGTAGCATGCAAATTAAGCTTTTTAATTACATACCTTCGACTACCGAGCTCTTTCTGCTGTCGCCATCTTTGCGCCGTTTGTTCCCTGCCGCGCCTATAACAGAGCAAGCGTAATAATACGCAAATCATAAAGCATTTACAAAAAAAAAACTGGTTAGAAGCCTTTAAATTAACCTCCTAATATTATTAACGCGCAAGTTTTTATGAATATATGTTTGTTACTCTTTCACGAAAAAACTACTGAATAGATTTAGCTGAAATTTGGCACGGAGATGGTTAATAAGCTCGATTAACATGTAGGCTACAAAAAATCACGCTCCGACCCACTGGAGCAGAGTTACGTGGGTATAACCGTAGGGCGCCGCTAATTAGATATGTATAAATAAGAAAAAAACCTTAACTAATATAATAAATGAGACAGTTTATGAGTATGTGTGGATATATGGATGTTTGTTACTCTTTTACCCAAAAAATACTGAATGCATTTTGAATTTTTAAAATAATACACATAATACATCGGAATAAAATATAAGCTATATTTAATTATGATGTTCTAACGGGAACGGGAGGTACGCGGGTATAACGTCGTAATTCTAGTTCTAATCTAAATTTTAGTTCAGATTAACTTATGTAATCATCAAAGTAATGTTATATTTCAATGAATCACTACATAGTATAAAACAAAGTCGCTTTCTCTGTCCCTATATCCCTATGTATGCTTAAATCTTTAAAACTACGCAACAGATTTTGATGCGGTTTTTTTTAATCGATACAGTGATTCAAGAGGAAGGTTTATATGTATGATACATCAGCATTGCACCCGTGCGGAGCCGGGGCGGGTCGCTAGTAAATTAATAAAATGTGAGATTACCAGAAAGTGTAAATTACAAGTAAAATTAAATCTTATGTCTATAAGCATAAAATACGAATTCGAAGCGGCCATAGGCTAGGGCATGTTGCGATCTTGTGGTCGCCGGTTCGATCCCCACCCATTGCACTACTCACGTGAACCCACACATAACACAAGCATTTTAACTCAGCACGAGGGGTTAACAAGAATACCAGTAGTGTGCAAAGTTCTGCTAGTAATCTTTACAATAAAAAAAAAGAAAATATTCAAGAAACTGTTGACAGAGGGAAGACCAAGACGTATGTTCCACGTTCTTAAGAAAGGCCAGGTTAAAAGTACCGAAGGACATGCATGAGGAGATTAATGAATGTAGAAGATGCGAAAGTGGTATGTCAAGATCGTAGCAAGTAGAAGGAAGTTTTTTTTTTTTTGGTTTGACATACGTAGTTTGCAGCTAGTCTTTTGCTACTTCACCAGGCATAAAGGCAAGCAGAGCTCCAGCCAGTAATAATTGGTTTAAAAACTACAAACTAAGCAACCTGCGCAAGAGGGCGCCCCCTGTGGGGCTCGGACCTCGGCTAAGGGCGATCGATGGCGATGAGATTGAGGGATTATGACTTTTAGTATTTTAAGGGAGTTTTGTGCAACTGTCGCTGTACTTTACAGTTCGCGGGCCTCTCGGACTTCGGGTCTACGCGGGCATCGGATGGTTCTTTGCAAACTAAGGGTCGGGAGGACGAGGCACTTCTTTTATTAAACTAAAAGATACTATATACAATACTGTACAAGCTACTGAACCTTATTTTCAAAGCAATAAGACATACCTTCGCTTGTGATGTCCTGTCCAAACTCCGCCCCTATAACACCTAACAACACAACGGCAGTTGTCTGCTTCCGTTTGAGTTCTGCCAGAGAAGATGGCTTACGTACTATCTCCTCTTCTTCTTCTTCAAACTCCTCTTCTTGCTGTGAGAAGAGAAGATTGTATTTGTAAAATAAGTTACAAATTGTTCTTTTTAGGGTTCCGTAAGGGACCCTATTACTGAGTTCGCTATCTGTCTGTCACCAGGCTGTATCTCAACAACCGCGATAGCTAGACAGTTGAAATTTTCACAGATGATGTATTTCTGTTGCCGCTATAACAAATACTAAAAATAAAATAAATATTTAAAGGACATCAATATTTCATAATAGTACATATTACTCTACTATTACTATTATTTTACCATAACAAACAGACACTTCATCATCATCATCATCAGCCCGTTTAACGTCCACTGCTGAACATGCGTCACCACGTTTGGCAGGCGGGTTAGTGACTGCAGTATTATGTTGTACCACACAAGGAAACGCTGCAGCCCGTTCCTTGATATACGATTATTATAGACGATGTTATAATAATCGGGACCAACGGCTTAACGTGCTTTCCGAGGCACGGAGGGTAGTCCCTCAACCAACCAGACCCGGAAAGAAATCTTAGAATTTACACAAAGATTTCCTGTCCGGCGTGGGGATCGAACCCACGCCATCAAGATTTGAAGCGAGCCAAATAACGCTACACTTGTCAACAGACACTTATTTCTTTAGATCTTTTTTTTCTCTTTTTTAAAAAGATTACTTACAAAATTTTGCATTCTTGTTAACCCCTCGTGCTAAGCTAAAATGCTTGTGTTACGAGTGGGTTCACGTCGGTAGTACAATGGGTGGGTATCGAACCGACGACCACAAGATCACAAGTCCAACCAGCCATTGGGCTACAGATTTCTATAGATGTATAGATATAGTTTGGTGTACCTTTTCTACCGGCTCCTTCTGGGCAGCATGAGGGTTGATACTCTCTGTGTGGGTGTATAGAGGTAAGAACTGTGCCCAGTTGTCCACCAGCGTCTTCCGACCCTTGGGACCCAACCTGTAGGTATAAGAAAATATATTTACCTAAAATTAAAACCGGCGGTAGAATAACCCACTCAGTTTATTTCGCCGGGTCTTCTCTGTTCGGACCATGAGTACCTTTATAACGAAGCGCGTCATAGTTATATACTCATGGTCCTCCCAAAAAATGATTGTTCTAACCTAATACAGACATAGGCATATAATATTTTTTTATTTATACAGGGTGTCCCAAAAGATTACGTAGCTGGGAAGGGGGGTGATAGGGATAGTCACAAGGGTCACCAGAAAAATATAAAAAATTCCCTCTGGGTGTTTAAAAAAATAAATGGCATTTTTTAAAAGACTAAAAATTTTACACCTTGTGCTAACTGTACCTACAAATATGGCTGTATTTAAAAAAAATGTTGTTATGTAATCTTCAATAACAACAAGGTCATCAACATCAACATCAAAAATAACAAGGTGTAAAATTTTAAGTTTAAAAAAAAATGCCTTTTTTTTTAAAATACTCAGAGCGGATTTATTTTTTATTTTTCTAGTGACCATTGTGCCACCCCTGTCACCCCCTTTCCCAGCTACTTAACCTTTTGGGACACCCTGTATATAGAGTATGAACCAAAACAAAACCAAAATTGTAATTTTATTTAATTTTTAACTAGCGACCAGCCACGGCTTCTCACGGGTGCAATGCTGATGTATCATACATATAAACCTTCCTTTTGAATCACTCTATCTATTAAAAAAAAACGCATCAAAATCTGTTGCGTAGTTTTAAAGATCTAAGCATACATAGGGACGACAGACAGCGGCAAGCGACTTTGTTTTATACTACATATGTGGTGATAAATTTACGTAAATTAAAATGTTTTTTTTTTTTACTTGATTTTCTGTTAATAAGTTTAAAATTAACTATCTAGCGTGTTTGACTACATCATCATCATCATCAGCCCGTATAACGTCCACTGCTGAACATGAACTTCCTCCCGAGCGAGGGTTTTTCTAAAGTCACCACGCCTAGCGACTTGGTGACTGCAGTATTATGTCGTAACAGACAAGAAAACGCTGCTGCCCATTCCCTGGTAGACGCTTTTTATAGAAGATGTTATAACAACCTACGTGAGACTTAACGTGCTTAACCGAGGCACGGTGGGTAGTCCCTCAACCAACCAGACCCGAAAATAAGTGAGGATAGAACCCACGACCTCCGAAGCCATGGACACCTAATGAAACCATTATTCAATGTTGTTTTTATACCTGCCAAGTTCAGCCAGCAGTAGGGCTTGCGATGCCTCCCGTACTTCGAGGCAGTGGTGTTGCCAGCGTCTGGCTAACATCTCCACTTGAGGACGCTTGAACATCTTTGCACCTGGTTAAATACAAATTAAGAAGTTTTAATATCTTCTTCTATGTATCATCATCATCATCATTTCAGACATAGGACGTCCACTGCTGGACATAGGCCTGCCTCATAGATTTCCAGTGTTTTCAGAAGTTAGTAGCATTAAAATAGATATGTCTATTTACAAAAAAAAAGTTGCCCTTTAAAAAACGGCTATGATAAATGTTCATGCCAAAATGACCTTTAGAACCTTGAAATAAAAGATAATCAAGGCTGTACTAACGGGCACCTGAATTACACAAATTTTAAGTCATTTTAATCTGTCATTTGTAAAGGTATTGAACAAGTGTGTTTTGAATAATTGTCCGGCCAATTGTCTTTGATATCAGTGGCACCTCTGGTTTGTGGTCCTAACCCCAAAAGGTTGCCCCCAGGTGTGTGTCACTTAATTGTATGCTTTCAATTTTTAATGTTAATATGACGGAGTACATTGTCTGTAATGTCCTACAATTAGCAGCACCCACAGATTGCACTTGCTAGTTATTATTAGTTATATATTATTACCTAAGTTTTTTATTCATAAAATAAGAATAATAACCTATTAATTACAGTTCTTTTTCATTGTGATTTTGACAAGTACAAGTGTATGTTAACACCAAAGTGCTGAATAAATTCATTATTTTATTAAAAATAGTTTGGCTGAGTGTTAGCAATGACTTATGTTTATTTCGGAGTTATGGTGTAGAGTAACTGGTGTAGGTATGCCCCACACAAAGCGCAGTTTTGCCTGGCTGAGCGAAGTGGTGTATGCCCGGCAACTCTGGCAATTCGTTCGTGAGGCCTTCCTGGGAGACTCTAGTGAGACCCGGGGTAACTGCTCGGGCCAGAGGCCTTTTGAGTGGCGGACCATCGCCACCTGTTACGACAGGTAGGTCGTTGGGTGGGGGCACAAAGGCCCATGTGTTCTTTGTGATCAAAACTTGTACATGTTAGAATTGGCTCGCGAACTTGTATTGTGCGATATAGGAAGTTTGTTAAAGTAGGTGCTAGATGGCGTCGCTTGGTAGTATTGTCATTTCTGCGGCTACTGTAAGGGCGTTCCCAACTGAAGATGGCCAAATTGGAGAAACTTACCAATGGTAACGACTTTATCAGGAAGAAGGACGCAATGCAAGGTGGCCAGCAGTGACCAGCCTTGCTTGATGTGAGCCTGTTGAGCTGCCAGCTGTTCTTCTCGCTCCTCGTCAGCTGCCCAGGATGAAGAGCTTCTGGTTGAGGGTCTGCAGTTTTAAAGCAATTTTTTATTAAAATTATTTTACTACTACTAATTATACTCTAATTTCCACTAAAATACTTCTCGGCAATCAGAGATAAAGCCAATTAAGTACATGCCATGTTATAACTCACGCAAAAAAATACAACGCGTCAAAGCCTGCTCAAGTCGACGCGTCGCAGCCTACTCGAGTTGATACGTCAAAGTCTACTCCAGTCGTCGCATCAACGTCAATTCCAGTCGACGCGGCAAAGTCTACTCGAGTCGACGCGTCGCAGCTCTCCCAAATGGCATAAGAGGATCGCCCGAGGAGTTTAATTGGTTAGGGTCTGTCTTCGTGGTATTAATAGCATACCAATGAGGAGGTCTAGATATACACACTCCGCAGTCATCTTTAAGACGCTACACCCCAACTACGGAAGGGATGCCTAATGCATTTCTGCGTGGAAAGAAAATCATCATCATCGTCAGCCCGTATAACGTCCACTGCTGAACATGGGCCTCTTCCCGTGGGAGGGTATTTGCCATAGTCACCACGTTTGGCAGGCGGGTTGGTGACCGCAGTAATATGTTGTACCACACAAGGAAACGCTGCTGCCCGTTCCTTGATATACGATTATTATAAATATTATAGATGATGTAATAAAAATCGGGATCAACGGGTTAACTTGCTTTCCGAGGCACGGAGGGTAGTCACTCAACCAAGCAGACCCGGAAAGAAATCTTTAAATTTACCCAAAGATTTCCTGTCCGGCGTGGGGATCGAGCCCACGGTAAGCGGGCCAAATACCGCTACGCTACGGAAGTTGTCGAGTTAATTATTATGAAGCCGAAGAATTTGTTTGATTGTCTATTTGCTTGAACGCGCACATCTTAATCTAAGTAACTACTTGTCCGATTTGAAAAGAAACCTTCACCATAAGAACGCTACGATATCCAGGAGTAACATAAGCTACATTGAATGATGAAGTTACTACGGGGACGGGAGTAAAGACGGTGCAACCGCGGGAAGCTAGTTGGTATGTCTGATCTCACCTATGCAGTCTCCTGATAACCTCTTGTTCTGGCACGAAGCTGGCGTTGCTCATTGACATCAGCGTGTTGGCGAGGGCCACGATGGACAGTAAGTGATTCGTTGTCAACGTGGTACTGAGCTCCCAATGGAGCTTTGATGTAAAAAGCCTGTAACAGAAAATATAAAAAATGTCAGCGCGTCTAACGTTCACTAAGTCTTAGTCCTGCTGCACATGGGCCACCTCCTCTTTCGAGGGAGGCTTTTGCCATGGTCACCAAGCTTGGCTGGTGGGTTGATGATCGCAGTATTATGTTGTAACACATAAGGAAACGCTGCTGCCCGTTCCCTGTTATACGCTTGCCATAGATGATGTTGTAAAGGCTTAGTGTGCTTTGCGAGGCACGAAAACAGTCTTTTATCCAAGAAGTACCGAATAAAATCTTAGAATCTACACAAATATTTTCCACGAAGGTTGTCTTCTAAATTATGGAAAAAATCCTGCTGTTGCATTGTTATGGCAAGTTACATAATTGCCTTGCCGATTGGGCTAGAACAGTAGTCACCATTTTGAAATAAAAGGGGGTATTAAATTTGGGATTTGACTATACCGATATAACATACCTGGTAAGTTTCTCCTGGCGTAACAGCTCCGGGGGTAGGTCAGATGTGATCAGCAGTGGATCGTCAGGGGCTGAGGCGCAGGCTTGAGCCCAGCTGCCCAACCAGGTCGGCAGTTGTACCGCCATGTGACCGTGGCGAGAGACCACGCCGAAACACACTGGCACCTATGGAAACATAGAAAGATGTTGAAAAGAAGGTGGAATAATGGAACATATCTATACTAATACTAGCTTCCGCAAGCGGTTTCACCCAAATAACTCCCGTGTCCTTGGGAACTTATCCTTAAGCTTTCCTTTAGTGGGCTATTTAATAATGATCAGCCCATTAGTCCTGAGATTAGTTCAAGCAAACAAATAAACACTTCAGCCTTTTATATTAATATGGATCGATATAAAGCTGCAGAGTTTGGTTAATTTTCATTTGCTTGAACGCGCATACCAGGAACTACTTGCCCTTCTTGAAAAAATCTTTCAGTTAGATAGCCCATTTATCGAGGAATATTTTTCTATGAAGTTGCCACGGGAACGAGAGTTACGCGAGTGAATCTGCGCGCGGGAAACTAGTTTTACCATAAAACCCCTTAATATCGATTGACTGTGTATAGTTGAACGATGAACCACATACGCTTGCAATATTGACAAAACGTTTTCCCATTGAATATGACCCTTATTACAATATTGACATGGGAATCGGCACATGACCTGCCTTCATGTATTGTTCTCGCAACCTTTAGATCTCTCTAAATGATATAATATACATGTGCGGTAATAGGTATTTTACTTCAAATCTGTGTGAACCATATTGTGGACAAAGGTGTCTTCATTTTTTTTTAGATTGCTAGCAGAATTTTGCAGTTTTCTAGCATATCTAGCTTTTTAACCCCCCGAATTTTAAATTATGCTTTTTAGATTTTTGGGTTGATATTGCGCAACTCCAGCTCTATTTTACTGATCGCCGGCTTCAGGAAACCGAATAACACTGTGGGATTAAGTGACAACACCACACTGCCATCTGTTTTTTCGCTGCATCACACAAAGATTGTTTACTACTCGTTTACAGTCCATGCATTCACATTGTGGAATCGGAAAACTGCCATACTCTTTCTCTTTTCAAAAAAAGAGTGAAAGAACACTATCTGTCCTCTTCGTAATAATATTAATATTTGTGTATGTATTATAACTATTTATCATTGTATGTATGTATTTAAGTATATGTGTAGTTATTGTACGTATGTATATCTACCTACACACTATTATATTTCTTTATTTTCATATCTTCTTTTGCAGGTTTACTGGAAGAGATTTCGTTAGAAATAAGTAGTACCTTTGTACATTGCCTTTTCTTGGCATGTTTTTTTTTTCACTGGCATTAAATTGGCACGGCACAGCCGTTGGTATCTGAAGAGATATCTCCACTTCAAACTAAGATTATGTAACTTACCATAGGCCTCAAGAGCCCCAGCTTCGACTCGCAGACTCTATCCAAATCAGGGTCCAGACCCCAGGCGTGGAGCAAGGAGATCAGGATCTGAGCTATCTCCATGGTATGAGGCGGTTCAGCCAGGGACATGTCCCGGGGGCGCTGGCGTTTGCTTTGGGTAGCATCATCTGGAACAAGAGAGAATAGTATGTAGTGCAAGTGTATTGTAGTATTTTCGAAGGAGAACTTACAAAAACGTTCTGTCACTGAACTGAGTGATTGAGAACAAAAGAACACAGTAGAAGCGCTATGCGGTAGTTGCTCGTGTGCTGCTATTAGATTGAATCCACACTATAAAGTTATCTATCCGACCCGCCGGAGAAGAGTCCGAGAGGCCCGCGAACTGTTAAGTAGAGCGACAGTTGCACAAAACTTCTCTAAAAGTCATAATCCCTCAATCTCATCGCCAGCGACCGACCTGAGCCGAGGTCCAAGCCCCACAGGGGGCACCCTCTTGCGCAGGTTGCTTAGTTTGTAGTTTTTAAACCATTTATTTAGGCTGGAGCTCTGCTCGCCTTTATGCCCGGTGAAGTAACAAAAGCCTCATGGCTACCTACGAATGTCAATCCTTTATATGTTAATATATAAATCTATACTAATATACAAAGCTGAAGAGTTTGTTTGTTTGTTTGCTTCAACGCGTTAATCCCAGGAACTACAGGACCCATATGAAAAATTCTTTCAGCGTTAGATAGCTTATTTATCGAGGAAGGCTATATTTAATTGTAAAGTTCCTGCGGAGACGGGAGTTACGCGGCTGAAACCTACCGCGCAAAGCTAGTATATTACGTGAAGCAAGAACTTTGTTTATTTATTTATTTAAGGCTTACCAAATAAAATACATACTTGTCATTCGTTTAAACATTATATAGAAAAGTAAATGTATGCTTTAAAATTACAGGTAGGCACAACATTTTTTCATAACACTGTTCAAGCTTATTAGCTAAAAACTGTAAAACTTTGTACACATTTTTTACCAAAATTGGGCGGACGATGAACAGAAATAAATCTTAGATTTTACACAACAACGTTTCGACCGGAAATGGAATTGATCCCACGAACTCCGTGATTTTTAGGCGAGATTTACACCGCTACGCCACTGAGGTTGTCCAATAACACAAAACACATTATATTCACAACCTTGATAATTAAAATGACCTACAAAATTAACGAATAACATTCCTCAGTAATTGCTTACATATAGACAGACCTGGTTAGATTGAGAAATGAGGAAAATATATCTATCATGTATAAATCACTAAATAGTATAAAACAAAGTCGCTTGCCGCTATCTGTCCGTCTCTATGTATGTATGCTTTATATCTTTAAAGCTACACAACAGATTTTGATGCGGTTTTTTTTCATAGATAGAGTAAGAGTGATTCAAGAAGAATTTTTATATGTATTATACATCAGCATTGCACCCGTGCGAAGCCGGGGCGGGTCGCTAGTCACTACATAGTATAAAACAAAGTTGCTTGCCGCTGTCTGTCCGTCTCTATGTATGGATAGATGGATGGGTGGATGGACGGGTGGATGGATGGATGGATGTTTATTATCCTTTAAGCCAAAACTATTGTACAGAATTGGCTGAACACCTAAGGCCTAAGGATATAGGTGAATACCTAAGGGCATACCACGCTATGGAGAGGGCGAGTCCCACATATCCCACCGCCAGTGCGCGAATACGCTGCGGCGGCGGTGGAAATACGTAAATGCATTTCACACCGGAGAAAGAAAATAAATAAATAGGGCTCCAACCATATTCAATGGTTTTAAAACTACATGCTAAATCCTTAATTGACGTTTGAGAAAGGGGCGGAACTACAATTACTGAGCAACCAACCATCCGACTGCAAATTGACAGTTACACGTTGTCCATTGCGTCTTTTCTGTTCTCCACTCGTTATGTTTGCAATATAAAAACCTCATTGGATGATGCGCAGATGTCCAATAACAATGGGATAGCTAGTCGTTAAGCATTCGTTATATTGGGAGGTTGTTTAAAATAGTTATTTAACCAATACACAAAGTATTGTAGGCCAAGGATTTTCATTATTACATTGCTTGGTGATTGATTAGCTGCGTCTATAATTACGCTTAGTAATTTCCATGGGGCGGACAGACCTCCCATGGTTCATGTTATGAAATATGTAACTAATTTCTAATGCCCCCCGAGAAGTCTGAGAGGCCCGCGAATGGTAACGTAGAGCGACAATTTCACAAAACTATTCTTAAACTCTGTAGCGTAGCGGTATTTGGCTCGCTTTAAATCTCGGAGGTCGTTGGTTCGATCCCCACGCCAGACACGAAATCTTTGTGTAAAATCTAAGATATCTTCCCAGTTCTGGTTGGTTGAGGGACTTCCCTCCGTGCCTCGGAATTCACGTTGAGCCGTTGGTCCCGATTGTTATAACATCATCTATAACAAGCGTATACCAGGGAACGGGCAGCAGCGTTTTCCTGTGTATTACAACATAATACTGCGGTCACCAACCCGCCTGCCAAGCGTAGTGACTATGGCAAAACCCTCACTCGGGATGAGGCCCATGTTCAGCAGTGCATACGGGCTGATGATGATGAATAATATTAATATTTTGATGAGTAAGTTTCGTGCTGTCGAGTGTGTAAGAGTTGGGATGTGAGCCTGTTGTAATTTTATAATAAGAAGTGTTGGTCTTGCTTGTGTGTTCTATAATATCTAAATCTGCACTAATATTATAAAGAATAAAAGTTTGTATTTTTGTATGTTTGTTTCGAGTAAACTAAAAAACTACTAAATAGATTTTGATAATTCTTTTATCATTTGACCCAATAGACCCATACCATTAACCTATGTTACTCAGGGATAATTTAGCATTTTAATTATGAAAAACATATCGAAATCCGTCCAGTAGTTTATAAATTTATTCGTAACAAATATACACACAAAAATACAAATCTTGACTCTTTTAAATATACGTAAAGACAAAATAAATCATTAACACACAAAACAAAACATTATACAAAGTAAAAGCAGTAATACAAAGACTAACATTCCTTTCCACCGACGTTATTGCGACATAGGAATCACGCGGACTCCAACCGACTGCCCTTGCGTAAGCTATTCCGATGTCAATGTACGGACAATGAGTCAGTTTATATAAATTTAACGTAATTGACATGAAGACTTTTAAAATTATAATATGTCCGTCAGTAAAATAACTAAAAAATATTGGACAGTGTAAAATGAGTTTGAATAGTCTATTATGAGTCTACTAGCTGCGCCCGGTTTTACCCGCGTTACTCGACTCCAGTGGATTGGAGCGATGTTTTGTAGCCTATATGTTAATACAGCAATACAATAACTTATCCCGGTGCAAAATTTCAGCCAATTCCGTACAGTAGTTTTGGCGTGATAGAGTAACAAACATTCATCCATCCATCCATTCTTACATACTTTCGCGTTTATAATATTAATTTTGTATATCGTAGCTTTTAAATGGTGAAAGGCTTTTGAAATTGGTCCAGTAGTTCCGAAGCGTATGCAATCCAAACAAACAATCAAATCTTTATAATATTAGTATAGACAAACAATAGGCATAAACGCCTTGACATTCTTTAGTAACTTATTACATGATGCATGTTTGAACCAGATGTAAATGTAACATAATATGCGCGTGCGCATATATATTACGCTTCATGTGCGTAGTCTCGCAAAATGCAGCTTCTCAAATGTCAATCACAACAACTATCAATTAACGTAGCTGTTAACTTAACTTAACTCTCTGTCGAATCATATTTAATTATGAAACATGAACTAGGAGAAACTTTCAAAACCTCCAAAATTAACCAAAACCCGGAAATGTCAAAAGGTTTTTTTAACACTGTGGGCTCGGGCATAGTACTTGTGTCGCGGATGACCTAAGACTTAACAATTTTAGAACCCGTACTACAGACTACAGGACCCAGACTAACCAAGAAAAAAAAGAAAGAATAAGTTTATACAAATTAATAAAATTGAATGTACCTGTAATCTATATAGGTATATGTTATGGACCAGGTGATTAATGCGGGCATTATGAATAATGGCTAGCTCTATCGGGCTAAGTTACTAATACTATCTTAACTTCATTATTTATCACATTGCACGGTCATTATTAAATACATTGCGTTACCGCCACCGTGTCGGTTAGGTTAGTAATATAATAATTGTGCGTATTTTATATGAGCAGCGCAAAAGGTTTTAGGGTGGTAAAAAAAAATACCCTAACCTAAACCTAAACCAATGGTGTTCCATTGAACTTAGTAGTGTCAGTGCATTTTTCATAATGACCGGGCATTATGTATAATGCCCAATTTCTAACTTGTATATAAAAAGTCCCTATTTCCCTTGGTCACGGTATCACGCGTGAATGGTTAGACCGATTTCGCCAATTCTTTTTTTGATGCGTTTGTTATTGACAGCAGAAGGTTCTTATGAAAGAAAAAAGTAAGAAAATTGCTCGAAAAATAAAAAATGCAAGAAAACTTAACCCCCATGCTATTTTTTCTAATGTTCGCTTTTGACAATATTAACTTTTTTTTATTTAAACTTATGGCGTTTGACATAACATTGACAGAATGCGTGCTGCTCTTAGTGCACATCGGTTAGTTCAGAGCTATCACTTATTTAGTTTTCGGTAAGATAGGACAATGTCTGCCGGGTCAGCTTGTGACAAATATTTTTTTGTCCGTCTGTCTAGGCATATAGTTAGTGACAGCAGTAATACGTTCTTACACACAGGGAAAAGCTGATGCCCATTCCGTTTCCCCGGGGGTCAAACCCGCGACCACCGTTGAGCTAATCTATATCTATTATCTAACTACTAACTACTACTACTACTAACGTCTGCCCGTCCCTATGTATGCTTAGATCTTTAAAACTACGCAACAGATTTTGATGCGATTTTTTTAAATAGATAGATTGATTCAAGAGGAAGATTCATATGTATGCATTGCACCCGTGCGAAGCCGGGGCGGATCGCTAGTAATATATAAAGCGGAAAAATTTGTTTGTTTTCTTGAAAGCGCTGATCTCAGAAACTACTGGTCCCATTAGAAACATTCTTTCACTGTTAGATAGCCCATTTATCGAGGAATGCTATAGGCTATATTTAATTATGAAGTTCCCACGGGAACGGGAGTTACGGCTGAAACCGCGAGGGAGAAACTAGCATAATGATACATCGTCAAAGGAAGTATGACCCCACGACAATATGGTCTATAATCTGTTCGAATTCAATACTAAAGTTTCAGAAAGGTTACATTTATAATATTAATAAATATTACTTTACATGTCAGCAGTAATTTACTTGGTTCTACGGATCCTTTAATTTTAAAGCCAACCATGAGTTTTCAGCTGATGCAATGTACCGAAAAGCCATCGGATATTACCGCGACAACCTCCGTAGCGTAGATTTCCTGTCCAGCATGGGGATAGAACCCACGACCACCGAGATTAAAAGCGAGCCAAATACCGCAACGCTGGAGGCTGTCCTGTGTTTTTTTTTTTGCGGATCGAAATACTTACGTAGCCACGAGATTTTTGCTACTTCACCGGACATAAAGGCGAGCAAAGCTCCAGTCTTAATAAAAGGTTTTAAATCTACAAACTAAACAACCTGTGCAAGAGGGCGCCCCCTGTGTGGCTTGGACCTCGGTTCAGGGCGGTCGCTGGCGAGCTGTCCTGTGTACGGAGCCTTATTTATTTGTTATTTTGCAAAATATTAAAATGGTTCCTATAAATGTTTTTAAACTTTCGCGATTTGTACACATAATTTATAGTTACCACGGGTGCTGACGTTGTGAGTGTGGTGTGTCGAACTACCGACAGTTCCGTAGGTAGCAAAAATAAAAAGTATCACTACCAAGTGGGGGTAGTTGTCGAAACCCGCGCTGTTCGAAGACGCCGTTGCTGACACTCATCAGTAGGGACCGGATTATATGCATTTGCATATTTGCATATGCATTGGCATATTTAGGCCATTCTCAACGGTAATTGCATATTTTACCTAATATCGAGTACGATCGAGAATGCATATTATCGATATATTTACTATATTTTTTCCAGTGCAGTGCAGTCATACTGCGTTCCGATATTCGATAAAAGTGAGATTATCGCGAATTAAACCAAATTATAGTCCCACAATAAATATATACATTAATAATAATTGTGATATACATTTATAAACATTTAAAAAAAAAAATGTCACGTAATAAACTGTAATGTGTAGTGACACCTATGGTCGCCTATTCAAGGATCATTTACTAATTGTATGCTGTTTTGGAAATAAAATAAAAATAAAACTAACTTTTCTTCTTTTTTTAAGGATTAATTAAAACTTATCATAAAATTTTGCATATTCTGCCAATTTTCGTACATATTTCAAGTATTTTTCATGCATATTTGCATGCATATATAACAAGCTTTTTATGTTGCATATAATCCGGTCTCTACTCATCAGTCTATCAGTGACCACGACTGGTGTAACCCACGTCGGATTATTAAAAAAGGTAATGGTTTGCCTTAAAATTATACCGCGATTGAGGCTCGCGTCTACAATAAATTATGGTTCTTATTCTTGCTATAATCTCATGGTCGGACGTGATCTTTATACAAAAGGTTGCGTGGTACTGCGACCTTTACTGGTATTTATATCAGGTTGACTTACTGGTTGGGGGAAACACTATATTTAAGACCTATGGGAAGTTAATGGGTTTTCCCTGTGGCAGAACGATTAACAGTTACTAGCAATAACAGCGTCTGTCAACTTTGTAGCATTATAAATATGTATTGTATCTTTTAAAGTCTTGGAGGCAGTTTTTCCCCGAAAGAAATAAAAATACTTTCATTTTACAAAAAAAAACCTTCATCATCATCATCATCAGCCCGTATAACGTCCACTGCTGAACATGGGCCTCCTCCCGAGGGAGATATTTGCCTTAATCACCACGCTTGGCAGGCGGGTTAGTAAACTAAAAGCCATAATCCCTCAATCTCCCCGTCAGCGACCGCCCTGAGCCGAGGTCCAAGTCCCACAGGGGACGCCCTCTTGCGCAGGTTGCTTAGTTTGTAGTGTTTAAACCATTTATCTAGGCTGGAGCTCTGCTCGCCTTTATACCCGGTGAAGTAGCAAAAACCTCCAGGCTAACTAAATATGTCCGTCCGAAAAAAAAAATAGTCGGTTTAGTGGCCGTAGTATTATGTTGTACCACACAAGGAAACGCTGCTGCCCGTTCCTTGATATACGATTATTATAGATGATGTTATAATAATCGGGTCCAACGGTTAAAAAGTAACCTTAAGCTATATAAGTCCTGTACCCAATGGAGTACTTATTATACAACAGGACTTATTGAAGTTGTTTTTTTTTTGTTTTGTTACAATAGTAGCATAGTCTCGTTTGGTTAGGTTAGGTCAACAATAGGCATGTGGACTAAAAAAATCTATTTAGTCCGTCAGTTAGATTCATCATCATCATCAGCCCGTACACGTCCACTGCTGAACATGGGCCTCCTCTTAACAGACCTTGGCAGGCCAGGATCGTTGAGGGATATTGCCATAATCACCACGCTTGGCAGACGGATTGGTGATCGCAGTAAGATGAAAACCCTGAGCTAATAGATGCTGCTGCCCATCCATCAGCCATATGTCCCTTAGTCGCCTTTTACGACACCCATGGGAGGACATGGGGTGGTCTATTCTAAGCCGGAAACCACACGGCATTAGATTGGTCGGCAAGTTAGATTACCAAAAAATATTGAACACGTATTTTTTTTTTCGTTCCTCAAACAAAAAATTACGAAGATACAGCGCGTTGAAATTTTGTGTGAAGTCACTATTAGGTACAATTTTACATAATAGTGACGTCACAAGGTTCTAAACTTTATGGTTTGTTTTTGCTCTGTCTCTTTGTCAATTTTTATTGATTTGATACAGAAAAAAATACGTGTCCGATATATTTTAGTAAACTAACTGACGGACGAAATAGATTTTTTTAGTCCTCGTGCCCATTAGGTAAATAATATTATTATTATAAATGCGTTCACTGAAACTGACAACTAAATTTAACAATATGCGTGGCACGGAAGTTTATCACTCGGTGTATTATTTTTCGGTGATGGTATATAAATTATGATTATTTACAAAGATGTTTTAAGCAAACTTTGTAACTAATTAACAATGTAGCCCGTTGAAATCTTTTGCATGGCATAAACGCGAAAGTTTGTAAGTATGGATGGATGGATGTTTGTTACTCTTTCACGCCAAAAATTCTGAACGGAATTGGCTGAAATTTTGCACCGCGATAGGTTATACGCTGGATTAACATAAAGGCAACAAAACATCACGCTCCGACCTACTGGAGCAGAGTAACGCGGGTAAAACCGGCGCAGCTAGTTATTAAATAGAAATACATGGTTCCTAATAAAAATACATTTACGACCACTGCTGAACATGGGCCTCCTCTTAACAGATTTAGGCAAGCCAGGGTCGTTGAGGAATATTGCCATAATCACCACGCTTGGACAGCCTCCGTAGCGTAGCGGTATTTGGCTCGCTTTAAATATCGGAGGTCGTGGGTTCGATTCCCACGCCGGACAGGAAATCTTTGTGTAACTTCTAAGATTTCTTTCCAGGTCTGGTTGGTTAAGGGACTATCCTCCGCGCCTCGGAAAGCACGTTAAGCCGTTGGTCCCGATTGTTATAACATCATCTATAATAATCGTTTATCAAGGAACGGGCAGCAGCGTTCCCTTGTGTGGTACAACATAATACTGCGGTCACCAACCGGCCAGCCGTGGTGACTATGGCAAATACCCTCACCCGGGAGGAGGCCCATGTTCAGCAGTGGACGTGGGCTGATGATGATGATGATGACCACGTTTGGATTAGTGATGGCAGAAAGATGAAGAGAATCTTTGAACTGATAGATGCTGCTGCCCATCCATTGGGTGTATGTCCCTTAGTCGACTCTTAGGACACCCATGGGATGCCATGCGGTGGTCTAACGTAAGTAATCACACGGTAAGCAACTTATTCGCTTAAAATGATTATCTTAAATCAATAGCTGCGCCCCGCGGTTTAACCCGCGTTACTCTGCTCCAGTGGGTTGGAGCGGGATGTTTTGTAGCCCATATGTTAATCCGGCGTATAACCTATATCGGTGCAAAATTTCAGCCAATTCCGTTCAGTAGTTTTGGCGTGAAAGAGTAACAAACATCCATCCATACTTACAAACTTTCGCGTTTATAATATTAGTAGGATAATTGCCTTACAACACTACAACATGGCAAGCCCTTGTAGTTTGCTAAAACACTAGAACTAAGCTAAATCCTTTCTATATCTGACCGCAAAACATCAATGTACAAGTTCCCAAGCAATTATTCGATATTACTTGGAAACGAATCGATAAAATCTGTAACCTTAGTATATCGATGTATCGGTAATCGTTTCTTGGGTTATATTGATTGTCTTGATATACTTATGGCTTCAAGTACCTCTTTTAAAGACCCCTTTTTTCTAGAGGACGAATGACCCCTAGACCGAAGGAGTCTAGGGGTCATTCGCCCTCTAGAAAAAATAGGCAGATGGGCAATTTAACAAATGGTCGTAGTCACTGTAGATGCGTCAATAATATAAATTATGATCATTTTGGATGTTGCTATACAAGTTGTAGCGAAAAGGGCATATACATAGAAAGATCAAGGCTTCTTTGGTCATAACAAACGATATGGCAAGGGTTTCAAATCAAAATAAAATAAAAAAAGTCAGTATTATTTTGCAAACAAAAAATAAAAAAATCAGAAATACCAGGAGTAAGAGGTTTATTTTTACTTGCAAATGGTTCGTTGACATCGATCAGCTGATTGAGTGCTAGTGATGTATTTATTTCAATTAGAAAAGTTTGGTTTCTGGTATCTATGAATTTTAAAATATCACTACTTCCGGACTTGTAGAGATAGCATTAAAAAACCCTTGCCATATCGTTTGTTATGATCCAAAGAAGCCTTGCTCTTTCTATGTATATACCCTTTCCGTTACACCTTGTATATTTGGAAATCCTCACTATTACTATCTATTTGATGCTGTCTACCATGGTACTTGAGGGCAACTTGTTTTTTAAAAAACATACCAACATTAAAATAGACGTACTATTTTAATGTTACGTTTCGACATTGATACTGATGGCAAATCTTCCTGGCAATTAATGGCAAAGACATAAAACTGTTCAAGTTCCAGTCGGACTCGCGCACGAAGGGGACTCCGTTCCAGTTTCAAGTGCTTTCCTGTTGACGTAATTGACATCGAGCCAAAAAGGACAAAAAAAAAAATTGTTGTATGGGAGCCCACCTTAAAAAAATATTTTATTTTTAGTATTTGTTGTTATAGCGACAATGAAAATTTCAACTGTTTAGCTATCGCGGTTCTTGAGATACAGCCTGGTGACAGACAGACAGCGAAGTCTTAGTATTAGGGTCCCATTGTTACCCTTCGGTTACGGAACCCTAAAAATGATTTCATAAATACAGTTTTTCTAATCCAATTACTTTGCTATATACTAGTAACTTGACCCGTGTCTTCACTGCATACTCGTGAGATAGTCACGTTCTAATTCACATACCGAATACACAACATGATATTGTGATATGAGAATACGATGACAATGGATTAGGAAAGCGACCTTGATGATATATCATTAAATAGTATTTTTTTTCGGACGAACGTTTATGTAGTTAGCCACGAGGCTTTTGCTACTTCACCGGGCATAAAGGCGAGCAGAGCCTACGTGACATTCATCATCATCAGATTGTTGTAGTCCACAGCTGAACATAGGCCTCCCCCATCGATTTCCAGCGGGAACGATCGCTAGCGGCTGCAACCACTGACTCACTGCAACCTTTATGAGGTCGTCGGTCCATCGTGCAGGCGGTCGCCCTACGCTGCGCTTGCCAGTTCGTGGTCTCCACTCAAGAACCTTTCTGCTCCATCGGCCGTCAGTTCTTCGAGCTATGTGTCCTGCCCATTGCCACTTCAGCTTGCTAATCCGTTGAGCTATGTCAGCGACCTTCGTACTCCTGCGGATCTTTTCATTTCTGATTCGTTCACGCAGGGAAACGCCGAGCATAGCTCTTTCTATAGTTCGCTGAGAGACTTTAAGCTTTCTTATGAGACACACAGTAAGCGACCACGTCTCAGCTCCATATGTCATCATTGGTAACACACATTGATTGAAGACTTTTGTCTTCAGGCACTGAGGTAATATGGACGAGAAGATCTCCCGAAGCTTCCCAAACGCTGCCCAGCCGAGTCGGATTCGATGATTGACCTTTTTCTCAAAGTTGGTCCTACCTAGTTGGACTACCTACTAGGTAAAATTGTACCTAGAAGTGACATCACATGAAGTTTCAACGTACTGTATCTTCAACATCGTGTTTGTTTGGGGAAAGAAAAAAAAACCGTATCAAATACTTTTCTAACTGACGGACTAAATAGAATTTATTTGTCTACATACCTATACTAGCCTAATTGACACGTTTTTGAAATTATTTTTATATGGTTAAGAATAGTTTTACCAGATCAAGAAAAAAATATGGCGTTTATTTGTGATCTAGAAAGCACTTAAATAAATATTTTAAAATTGTCTTGACATTTAGATATGAAAACGATGTTAGCCATGTTGGTTTATATACATTATCTGTGTTCGAGATCAATGACGTCAAGACTCAGAAAGTGTAATAGTAAAATATCGCGTTCATGTTTTTTAACGAGATGAATAACGTCACAAAATGGGTGACAGCGTTTGCGGAAGATAAAGACATAGACAAAAGAAATAATTTTCATACTGAGTTTATACAAACATATTCAAGTTTTTTTGAACTGAAATTATTATATTTAGGTTCCATACGACAAATACTTTTAGAAATAAACATCTTTGTAACATAATTTCATATGTGTCAACTAGCCCTATTCTACGTAGGCGTACCACTGCCAAATACAACCTAAATAGGTACATTAAAACAATATTTTTGGCAGTACATTTCGTGCGCATTGCCTAATCGTGGATACTGTATAAGGCTAAGTACAGAACATGACTGAGATAACATCTCCTCAAATGGTACACTTTAGTAACGGTAGGTACGTGGGAGATAAATAAGTAGTTATGTAATACCGGTCAAGAGTAAATTAGACTTTAAAAGACAAATTTTCAAGACAAAATAAATCCATCCATCCATACTTACAATCTTTCGCGTTTATAATATTAGTAGGATAAATTTTCTATAGGAACTAGCCTGGCAGTCTGCTCGCCTTTATGCCCGATGAAATAGCAATAGAAAAAAAAAGAAAAACTGGAGCAACGGGAAAAATATCATGCCCTTGCAATATAAGTTGTAGTGCGTTGCAATAAGAGCTAATCTAGTTTATTTATATTGAATGATGATATTCCCACGGAAACAGGAGTTACGTGGGTGGTGCTAGTAAATTAATAAAGCATTATTTTTCAAAATAACGTAACCATAAGTAAGTTAGTTAAGTAGTGTTTTTCAATCTGTGGTACGCGGCCCCCTGGGGTCGCCAGCAAAAATCTTTGTCGAGCTTATTTTTCAAAACTCTCACACCTTATTTAAAAACAATCATTTACGTAGTTTCTAGGGTTCCGTACCCGAAGGGTAAAAACGGGACCCTATTACTAAGACTTCGCTGTCTATCTGTCACCAGGCTGTATAAAATAAATATTAAAGGGGGGCCCCGATAAAACAAACTTTTTTTAATTATTTTTGCTCGATATCAAAAACGGCAACAGGTAGGCACATGAATATGGTACGGAACCCTTCGTGCGCTTAGTCGCTTTTTAAATGATTTATTTGACTGCCTAATATTAGGGGGCCAGCTTTTTTCAACCTGTAAAGATGTCGAAATCAAAAAGATTGAAAAATACTGCTTTTTTCTATTAACTGGCGCGATGTATGTAGTGTGGTTCTCAATCAATGAACTAACCGCGAGCCTTGTTGCCTGTCCTTGCCATACATAATATTGCTAAATGCAACAGCACGGAAGTTAACCCGAACTGCGATAAGATAAGGTATTCGTACGACCTTGCTGAGTACGTCGTAGTGAATGCATGGCAATGTAGTTAAATGATTATGTTCAACTATTGCTCATGCGAATTATTCCGGATAAAAAACAGTGTGAAATTGAATTGGGAAGTTACACCTTGTTTTTTAAGTCACTTAAAAAAACTATGTGAAATTGAATTTTGGAGTGTATTATCATCATAGTATCTGGTATCTGCTGAACATGGGCCTACTCCCGAGGGAGGGTTTTTGGTCAGGCGAGTTGGTGCCCGCAGTATAATTTTGTAACACACAAGGAAACGCTGCTGCCCGTTCCCTGGTATACGTTTGCTATAGATGATGTTATAACAATAGGGACCAACGGCTTAACCAACCAGACCCGGGAAGAAATTTTTGAATTTACACAAAGATTTCCTGTCCGGCTTGGGTATCGAGCCCACGACCTCCGAGATTTAAAGCGAGCCAAATACCGCTACGCTACGGAGGTTGTCCATCAATCCTCTCTCTCAATTCTCTAGTTCTCCTATCAATCAATATCAACTTGAATTGTTCTTTAACACATAACTTATCAGAACATATTATCTAAAAATCCCATTTCAAATCTATTATATCGCTACTTATACCTTTATAATTAAATAAAAGATTTCGACATTGATCTAGATTAATGACAGCTCAAATAGCTAAGTTAAGGCGCACGCTAAGACACTTTGTAGCAATACACCTTTATTTTGTTTTCGGACGGACGTAGGTATTTAGTTAGCCACGAGGCTTTTGCTACTTCACCGGGCATAAAGGCGAGCAGAGCTTCAGCCTAGATAAATGGTTTAAACACTACAAACTAAGCAACCTGCGCTAGAGGGCGTCCCCTGTGGGACTTTGACTTCGGCTCAGGGAGGTCGCTGACGGGGAAAATAAGGGATTATGGCTTTTAGCTTTTTTTAGATGAGTTTTGTGCAACTGTCGCTCTACTGTACAGTTTGCGGGATTCTCGGACTTCGGGTCTACGAGGGTATCGGAAGGTTCTTAGCAAACTAAGGGTCGGGAGGGCGATGGGGGACGCGTCGTGTTCGCGGGCGCACTCTTTTCCGGCGGGTCGAATAGAGTGGTCTGTGCGAAGTGGTGCTAGTTTCTTGCACTCTCTGTACACTTAGTTGGTAAGTTGTTATTTCGCCTCGTGGCCGACGGTGTTTACGACGCTTTGTGGGCAAAGGCCTATTAGTCAGATGGTGCAACAACCAACGAGTTTGGGTGTTGATCCGCGGATTCAAAGAAGCGTTCCGACGCCTCCTTCATCCACTACTTGATGGAAGGCAGGTGGAGATCAGAATGCAAGTTGCGATCACGAATGACGGCTTATTTAGTTAGGTATTACAAATTTTTTGAAAATATCTGCAAACAATATGTGTCTAGTGGTATAGTGTATAGCAGTTCTTATTGTCTTAAACCCGACAACTACATACATGTTCAATGCCAAGTAAATCTTAACGTGTTAATAATACAGTTCAATTTCAACTACAACCATTTTAAAATAAAAAAAAACTGTTCTTAATCGTTAAAAAGTTGCGCAACTACGTCATCCGAACTTGCACTTGAGAATGGAACGGTGTCTAGGGTTGGCACAATCACCTTTGATTACAATACATAAATACAGAAATAAAATTAAAAGATGGTCAGAAATAAAAAGAAAACCATTCCAACTCCGTATCGTATCCATTTAAGATTTCTGGAATTTTATATATCAACCTTGATGTGCACTAAGAGCAACACGCATTTCATCAAAAAAGTTGATATTGTCATAAGCGCTAAGAAAATGTAATATGGTGGTTAAGTATTCCTAAATTTTCTTTTTTTTCTTTTACAATAACCTTCTCCTGACAATAACAATCACAATAAAAAAGAATTAGCGAAATCGGTTTAGCCGTTCACGCGTGATGCCGTGACCAAGAGAAATAGAGATTTATTTTTATATAAATACTAGCGACCCGCCCCGGCTTCGCAAGGGTGTAATGCGGATGTATCATACATATAAACCTTCCTCGTGAATCACCTTATCTATTAAAAAAACCGCATCAAAATCCGTTGCGTAGTTTTAAAGATTTAAGCATACATAGGGATATAGGGACAGAGAAAGCGACTTTGTTTTATACTATGTAGTGAAGATATATGCAAACTATTTTTAACACATTAACAACCTTTCAGGGGGTGAAAGTACTGATGATTATAAGCAACTGTTACTATGGGCCAACCCTAAAATGGCGAAAAAAAAATCAGCTGTTCCATACATTTATGTCCACTTACCTCGACAAAATGTATGAAGCAGCAGATTATTTTTTACGCGATTTTAATGTTGTTCACATAATAAAAGTTGCTTATAATCATCAGTACTTTCACGCCCTGAAACATTGTTGATGTTTTAAAAATAAACCTGTATAATTTAATGTGGCAACCCTAAAGCCCAGCCTCGCCCAATGACGCAAGGCTATTACGCGTTAATTCATATACCTTTTATAACCGCATTGTTTATTGCGCGTACGCATTCTCTTGTGTTATAATTATAATGAATTTCTGTTACAGTTTTTGTCTTTTTTATATCTGGGGGCGATGCGGCCTTGGGGTTTCTGCAATTAAGTAGTACAGCTTCAATTCCGGGGCAGGCAGACTTGTAGCTTTTTTTTTGGTAGACGCTAGTTGTTTTATATACGTCAATCTATATACACTAATATTCTAAAGAGGAAAGATTTGTATGTAAGTATGTTTGTAACGAATTGTCACAAAAAGTACAGGACCGATTTTAAAAATTCTTTCACCATTTGAATGCTACAATATTACTGATTTATATAGGCTATATTTAATTACGAAGTTCCAACGGGAACGGGAGTTACGCGGGTATAACCGCGCGCGGGAAGCTAGTTAATATATAAAGCTCAAGAGTTTGTTTGCTTGAATGCGCTAATCTCAGGAACGACTGGTCCTATTTGAAAAATTATTTCAATGTTAAGTAGCCCATTTATAGAGGAAGGCTATAGGCTATATTTAAATATGAAGTTCCTACGGGAACGAGCGATAAGCGGGTGAAACTACGCGGGCAGTTAGTATAGCATAAAATTGCTTTTATAAGTCATCAGCTCGTATAACGTCCACTGTTGAGCATGGGCCTCCTCTCAAGGGAGGGTATTTGCCATAGTCACCACGCTTGGCAGGCAGGTTGGTGACCGCAGTATTATGTTGTACCACACAAGGAAACGCTGCTGCCCGTTCCTTGATATACGATTATTATAGATGATGTTGATGTTATGGCCGTTATGGGTAGTTGATCTCAGGGTTGCCAACCTTATGATTAGATTGCATATTGTTTTAAGTAGGAACTGGCTACAGCCAATAAAGCTCTTAAGCCTATGTACTGCAGTGGACGTTATACATCAATACTAATAGTATAAAGCAGGAAAAGTTTGTATTTTTGTTTCGAATAAACTCAAAAACTTCTGAACGGATTTCCATAATTATTTCACCATTACAAAACTATATTCTAACTAGCCTGTGTTGTCCCACTGCAGGGCAAAGGCCTCCCTCTCCTTTTTCCACACAACTCTATCTTTTGCGAGTGCCGTCCAGTCCCTACGGTAGGAGTCAAGCTCGTCCCGCCATCTTCGTCTCGGCCTGCCGCGATGGCGTCGTACGTTTATTGGGACCCAATCGGTGGTTCTTTTAGCCCAATTGTCATCTGACATGCGGCAGACATGTCCAGCCCAGTCCCACTTAAGTTTGGCAGCTTTCTGTGTAACGTCAGTTATTCTGGTTTTCCCTGAGTAATATAGGCTATAAAGTTCCACTCGTGCAAAGCCGGGGCGGGCCGCTAGTAATTAATAAAGATGATGTTCTAGAGCAGTGGTCTCCATACTTTGACGCCTTAGGGCCATAACGATTTTTTCAATATGTTCGAAGGGCCAAAACTGTTTTAATTTTTTTATCCTTAACTATACTCTTATACAAGGTGCGCGACCGAGTAATTATCATTTTGTGTTGTCTTTTTCAACTTATCACAGCAATAGTAACAACAATAAGACATTAGATGCGCGGGCTAGATCGATGACACTAGTCTTGTTGTCGCGGGCCGGATTGTTGGCACTGGCGGGCCGGATTTGGCCCGCGGGCCGTAGTTTGGAGACCTCTGTTCTAGAGCAACTATCAACATAGATATTTTGTGTACAACTAACATTAAAACCTACACCGGATCTCATATCTATCAAGAACTGTCCAATTTCCTTGCATACAATACTTACAAAACATACACCAATTGATACCTTATCAAACATCACCACTCTTATTACCAACAAAATAAGATTCAAATTCGCACTTCGACTTATTAAATAGGCAACAAAATCAAAGTTACTTGCAGCATTCAACTTTTTCACTTCACCTCCATAAATTATAGTTCTTATGAATTAATATATAAGGTTGATTTTCATTTGCAGTTCAATATTTATAATATAAGTCAATCGTCCTTTAGCAGCGTCCGGCAAATGACCGTGATGGTGGAATGTGGAGTGAAAGGTAATGGGGGGTGGAGAGGGGAGGGGGGGGTATAATAATAGTGTTCAGGAAAGGGTTAATAGGTATTTCATGTGTTAGGAGAGTATTTAGACAGGACTCAAGATATTATTGGTCAACCCAGCGAGATATATCATTATATATGACACCTTCGTAAGTTGATTAACTTCCGTGCCACTTATATTGTTAAATTTAGTTGACAGTTTCAGTGAACGCGCATACTCATTATATTTTTTACTTAATTGTTATGACACTTGACCTAATCGAACCAAACGAGACTAGGTATGCTACTGTTGTAACAAAACAAAAAACTTTAACTTCTAACTATAAATCATGTGCCGTGTGGTTTCCGGCTTAGAATAGACCACCCCATGTCCTCCCATGGGTGTCGTTAAAGGCGACTAAGGGACATATAGCTGATGGATGGGCAGCAGCTTCCATTAGCTCAAGGTTTACATCTTACTGCGATCACCAATCCGTCTGCCAAGCGTGGTGATTATGGCAATATCCCTCTACGATCCTGGCTTGTCAAGGTATGTTAAGAGGAGGCCCATGTTCAGCAGTGGACGTAAACGGGCTGTTGATGATGATGATATAAATCATGCCCAAATCTCGAGGGATATCATCATCACCATACCAGCCTGTTGTAATCCACTGCTGAACATCCTCCCTCATCGATTTCCAGTGGAAACGATTGCTAGGGTCCGTGGCTTAGGCACCCAGTGGTCGAAGCACCTGTGGCCGACGCCCCCGAATCAATTAATTTAATATCTTTTTTTTGTGCTTATTCACTTAGTACAGTAAATGAGAAAAGTGTCTGCATTCCTTCTACTTGGCGGTATTTTCTTGCCTTTAGTATCAGGTTCGATTTCCGGATATAAAGCTTTGGTAAAATAAAAGATTTACGGGTCCGGTTCTTTACAGAACTAGCCTCCGTGTCTCGGAAAGCACGTTATGAACTGTAACTCTTATATTCACGTTTAAGTTGTCTTTATAGCTTTGTAAAATGCTGTCGGCCCGGGCCGATGCGAGCGGTCTGAATCATACCATAGTCAAAACACTTGTTATTGCAGTATGATGAAATCTGTACTAATATTATAAAGCTGACCAGTTTGTTTGCTTGAATACGCTTATCTCAGGAACTACTGGTCAGATTTGAAAAATTCTTTCAGTTTCAGAAAGCCCATTTATCCAGAAAAGCTTTTGGCTATATTTAATGAAGAAGTTCCCACGGGGACGGGAGCTACGCGGGTGTCACAGGAAGGTAGTAAACTATAAGTGTGCGAAAGTTCATACTCCTCTGTCCGAGCAATTTACGTAAAATGCGGTACAACGTTTTTGCTCCAATACCTATATACATACTTGACATACACTACTACAATCGTAACCACTAACCAGCCAATCAAAATTAACATTTAACAGACCAGTCAGCATCATTACAAAACACCTAAATTATCGAAGGAAGGTCATGAAAATGATAATATACAACTATAACCGCTGCCGCTACCGCTTGTAAACGAACCGCGGCATATGACCTCGGGAGAATGGCTCGATATGACGCATTGATAACAAATATTTAAATATAGGCGTACCTGAATCAGGTAAATCTAGATTTATCAAGGCAATACAAAGTTATACTATATTTATACTATATAATTATAAGTTAGTGTGAGAAACGCCTCGATACATTGTAGCAGAAATGTTTTACTTCTAGAAGTGGCCGTACCCGTAATTATTAACCCGTTAAGATTTACTTAGCACTGAATTTGTATATGTATGTGTCAATTTTAAGATAGTAAGAGCTCCTAAACATTAACCAAGACACACATTGTTTGAAGACGCAATATTTTCCAGATTAAATAAATAATGAAATTTATTCAGTACTTACTACTTAGTTTTTTTTTTTTATAATTACTGGCAGAATTTTGCCGTCTACTAGTATTCTTGTTTACCCCTCGTACTAAGCTAAAATGCTTGTGTTACGAGTGGGTTCGCGTCGGTAGTGCAATGGGTGGGGTTCGAACCGGCGTCGACCTCAAGATCACAAGTCCGACGCCCTTGCAGATTGTGACTGTGCAGAGTTGTGTCTTGTGGCTAATCTCCTTAAAAATTGGCCGCCGCGCGCCGTGACCAAAATCGGTAATTGATCAGTTAAGTATAATTAACAACAACTTCTAAACAATCTTCCATACCACCAACAGTATTAAAAATATATACCTATCACCACGCACAGTAGAATCATATCAACCCGCTCCCGCTACCGCTTGTCACTGTGTCCTCACCAATTATGCAGAGTGAACGGTAGGGCATGACGCAGAGTGTAGTATTAAACAATGGATGTATTTAAAGCCCTTAATTCACTGGTTATTGAATAATCGACACTACTTACAAGCTAGGGCTTAGATCTTAATAGTTAATAGACCCTTTAGGTAGAATCCTAAGACGTGAAGACAACCATTCTGTTAAAAAAGCCCTAAATATCCCCGACAAACCGAGGGGAAGAGGATGACCACCCGCCACGTGGTTGACATATATGCAGAAAGACACAGATTACAGAGCGAGAATCTGGGTGAACAAACAAGCCAGAACAGAGTTCTCTGGCGCAAATGTACAAGGAGACCCGACCCCAGCTAAACTGGGAAGGGGTGGAGAAAGAAGAGACCCTTTAGTGGGTGGAGAAAGAAGAGAGTACAATCGAAACGTAGACATATCAAAGTAAAATGCGTTTCACAATGTCCAAACCTATATCAGATCAAATTCAAAACATTCTTCTATACTAATATTATAAAGAGGTAAAGTTCGTGAGTTTGTAACGTTGTAGGGGGTAATCTCTGGATCTTCTGAACCGATTTTGAAAGTTCTTTTACCAATAGAAAACCACGTAATTTGTCATTGGCTATATTTTAAGTAAAAGTTTCCACGGGAACGGGATGTTCGCGGTTTAAACCTTGCGGGACAACTAGTCTAGTTATTTATATAGAATAAATACGTAGATGTGCTTACGATGCCTTCCTTTTTATTCTACCAAAAAGGGACTCTGAGAAGAACTGGCGAGGAACTCAGAGAATCTTTTTTTTTTAATAAATGGTTCTGATACAATTATTAATAAAGCAGTATTGTTTCAGAGCCACTCACTCGCAAGCATTTTTATCATTTATATAATCGTTGTAAATTTGTTTATTTATCAGAACCAAAATGAAGAGATTTACAGGGGAACGAAGATCGCCGACAAGGTCCAACGGATTAGCAAGCTGTAATGGCAATGGGCAGGACACATAGCTCGAAGGTTGACGGCCGATGGAGCAGAAAGGTTCTGGAGTGGAGATGAACGACCGCCTGCACGATGGACCGATGACTTCATAAAGGTTGCAGGGAGTCAGTGGATGCAGTCTCCTCACAATCCTTTCCACTGGAAATAGTTGAGGAGGCATTTGTTCAGCAGTGGACGGAAACGAGCTGACATGATGATGAATCATTCATTTTAAGAGAACCTCACACTAGCATCTTAGTCGTGCCAGCATCAGCGCAGACGCGGCGACGGTAATCGCTTCGTAAGCCCGGCGTTCGGCAGCCGACCTGCGCTAGCGTCGCTTCGACGCTGCGCATACACAGGTAGGTCCACGACGCCCAAAAAACGCTAATGTGGAGCTCTCTTTAGCAGCTATTTTTACGTTCACAAAGGTCTTTTTCTTATATGTCCATTGTAAGCTAACGATCCATTTACCAAAAGCAACGAAAAACGCTATTGTAGGGGTGGTCTTAATCAGCTATTTTTACGTTCCGAAAGGCCCTTTTATTCATATAAGTCCATTGTAAGCTACCAATCCATTTACGAAAAGCAACTGATTACAAAGTATCTTACATAAGTTTGACGTAACAAAATCCGGGTTCGCAACACTAATCTAGATCAGAACACAGTCTAAACTAGCCTTAGACTATATAGTTACATAGACTTTTGTGTTAGCCTTTAGATTTAACTTACAACATTATAACGCCGTCTGTTTTTCGGTGTACAAGTCTTATGACAGCCATGGATTTCTTAAAACACGACTAAGGGACATAGGTACACCTGATGGATGGTCTACCATTCCATGTCTTTTCATGAGTGTCTTAAGAAGACACTAAGGGACATAAACCTGATAGCAGCAACTATCAGATCAAGATTTTTACCATCTTGCTGCGATCACCAATCTGCCTGCCAAACGTGGTGATTACGGCAAAATCCCTCAATAATCCTGGCATGCCAAGGTCAGTAAAGAGAAGGCTATGTTTAGCAGTGGACATAAAAGATGAAGATGCTGATGAAGATGAAGAAAATTATTAATAGGTTTTCTCCGCGTGTTTTAGCTTGCTAATCCGGATCTCTTCGTTTCTGATACGATCGGTCTTACCCGCGTTACTCTGCTCCAGTGGGTCGGAGCGTGATTTTTTGTAGCCAAAGGCAAAGGCAAAGCCAAAAAGGCAAAGTTTCAGTCAAATCCATGCAGTAGTTTCTGCGTGAAAGAGTAACAAACATCCATTCATCCATCCATCCGTGATGGCACATGGGCTCCGCTCACTTCGAGGCTGACCCATAAGGAGTAGGGACGCCTCTACACCCCGGGCGTCCCTATAATTGGGCAAATGAGCGACTGTAAGTGTGGCCCAGAAGAGCTATGGAGAGGGCGCCTCCCACATATCCCAACGCCAGCGCGCGAATACGTTGCAGCGTCGGTGGGAAAGCGTAAATGCAGTTCCCCCCGGACAACAAAAAAAAAAGGATAAACCGTGATCTTTTAACTGTCTATCCCATATGAAGTAGAACTAAGCGAGTAAAACGTTAGTTATCAAGTATTATAAAATCTATATGTATTTATATGCTACCAACATTCGAAATTGAATCACGATTCTCTAGAAATAAGCACTAACACGAAGCACTAAAATAAACTAGGCAAAAGGTTGCGCAAACTAATGCACTGGTATTGTATTATTTAGTTGCTAAGAGTGATTACTTAGCTTTTATTTTTTCGGACGGACATTTATGAAGCCAGCCATGAGGCTTTTGCTACTTCATCAGGTATAATGGCGAGCAGAGGTCCAGCCTTATTAAATAGTTTTCAAAATACAAACTAAGCAACCTGCGCAAGAGGGCAGCCATTGTGGGACTTGGACTTCAGCTCAGGGCATTCGCTGGAGGGGGGATTGATGAATGTTTTTTTTTCGGATGGACATTTACGTAGAAAGCCACGAGGCTTTTGCTACTCCACCGGGTGTAAAGGGGAGCAGAACTCCAGCATTAAATAAAATAATTTAAAATAAAAATCATTTTTATTTACGTAAACCTACTTGTAAATAGTCAAACATTAATTAGAAAAATTAATTCAACTAAGCAACCTGCGCAAGAGCGCAGCCTCTGTGGGGCTTGGACTTCAGCTCAGGGCAGTCACTGGCGGGGGGTATTGGGGAATGGTGACTTTTAGATGTTAAGGGAAACCTCGCTAAAACTTACTGTCGTTCTACTTAACTGTCGTGGGATAGATTATGATACATTTGATTTGTAACTATCAAATAAAACAAAAATACCGTATCAAATTAACTTTTGAGGTGAACATTTTATTTGAATGATTAACGATTGAGTGAGATCTAATGAATGGATGCGATGAAATCAATTAATCTTTTAATTTCAACACGTGCTTTGATATAATTTATGACATACCTATTTATTAGTAACGGGTCCCGGCAGCTTTGCCAGCATTAGTTAACTACTTTGCTCCAATGTTTCGTAGCACGATGTTTTAGCCCACACTCGCGTCCTTCGAGCGTGTGTCACATGCGGAAGTCATTGGCGGGGTCGGGAGTTCGGAGTTACTTATGTCGTAATACATAGGGAAACGCTGCTGTCCGACTGCTGTACGATGGTTATATCATATATCAGGGGTGGCCAACTTAATAAGATCTTAGATCAACTGTTTACTGTGTGAGATCAAACTTATTGCATACACAACGTTGAATCATGTTTCGTATAAGTAAATCGAATGATAATTATGTATTTTTCAAATCACTACATAGTATAAAACAAAGTCGCTTTCTCTGTCCCTATATCCCTATGTCCCTATGTATGCTTAAATCTTTAAAACTACGCAACGGACTTTGATGCGGTTTTTTTTAATAGATAGAGGGATTCAAGAGGAAGGTTTATATGTATAATACATCAGCATTGTACCCGTGCGGAGCCGGGGCGGGTCGCTAGTATATTATACGACAAACACAAACTTTATGCGTCTGAGGCACGTGTTTGTACATAAAATGAGAAGTGGCATGAAGGAGCCAGGTTTTGAAATAGCCACTTGCATTATTTCGCTAATTTAGGAACGAATTTGGTTGGTGAACAGTGTTGCCACTTAAAAATAAAATCAAACTACCGAAATAATACAAGTGGCACTTTCAAAACCTGGCTCCTTCATGCCCCTTCTCTCCTATTTCATTATGCAATACACATTTGGACATCACATCCCGTATCTGCCGAATAAAATCAAATCTACTATCGATTCCAATCAACAGATAATAAAATCCACTTCCATTTATTGCTGACCTTTAGACAGTCGCCATGTTGTGTTAATTGAACAACAGAACCAATTATTATTTAACTATGGCTATTGTACAATAACTTGTAAGCAATATAATTTGACAACGTTCGTAGAGTAGCGGTATAATTCTCGGAGGTTTTGGGTTCGATCCCCACATCATCATCAGCCCGTACAACGTCCACTGCTGAACATGGGCCTCCTCCCGAGGGACGGTATTTGCCATAGTCACCACGCTTGGCAGACGCGCTGTTGACAGCAGTTTTATATTGTTACACACAAGGAAACGTTGCTGCCCGTTCCCTGGTATACGATTGTTATAGATGATGTTACAACAATCGGGACTAACTTAACGTGCTTTCCGAGGCACGGTGGGTACTGCCTCAATAATCCAGATCTGTAAAGAAATCTTAGATTTTGCACACAGATTTCCGGCGTAGGGATCCCGATGGTCCCAATCGTCCCTATTGTTAGCACATCATCTATAACAATCGTATACCAGGGTTCGGGCAGCAGCATTTCCCTGCCAAGCGTGCTGACTATGACAGGGCCCTCCCTCGGGAGCATGCCCATGTTCAGCAGTGGTCGTTTCACGGGCTGATGATGATGAGATAGTTGCCATCTTGTGTTAATTGAATAACAGAACCAATTATTATTTAACTATGGTAATTGTACAATAACATGTTGTAAGGTAATTTAATTTGTCTTATTGTACAATTTGTTGACCCTAACCTTGGGAAGTGGTTAACTGGTTATACGAGCATGTTAATGCGTATCGATGGGGGCAAGTACGGGTAACAATAACCTTTCGTTGGAAGAAATTAATTACCTACGTATCGCTTTCTAGAGATAGATCTAGAAGAGGGCCAAGTTTAGCAATGGATGTTATATGGGCTGACGATTACCAACTACACCAGCGCGGAGAATATCAGATCTGTCATCAACCCCGCGTCCCGATTTGTGTGACTCTTCTCTCCATGGCTGAAACTACTTGTACTTGTACTTTTATCCAGTCAAAAAGTCCTTAAATCCAATAATTATATTTCGCGAAAGACTTGCATGAATTGGACCTTAATTGGACATCAATTCATGGCTTTGTTTCAAAGTGGAAAAATAAGAAGTAGTAACACACTATTACCTTCGTTATAGGACGTTATCTTGTAAAATATTGAGGCTTACCTGAAACAAACAAAATTCAATATTAATTTAAATTCAATGTTTTTAAACTTTCGCTGTTTGTACGGATAAGGATAGACCGACCGCGACAGATGTAACCCATGTCGAAAAGTCTTATTACTTACCCCGCTGACATTACTCCGTTGCCATTCAACGGGGTAATGCTGCCAGCGTTCTGAGAACCTTGCCAAGTAGAATAGATTTAGAATAGTAGTATTTAATAAGTTGGTTTTATTTTAAATTACCTGTATATTATGCTCTTAGTTGTATATTATGTATTTTATACAAGTAATAAACCTACATGGATTCCTGTGTCTACTATACATTAAACATTGACTTAACTTTAATTAAAGTTAGACATAATTCCCTACCAAAATCCCTTTAAACAGTCTTTGAGCAGATACCCAATCTTATAATAGAATGGTAGTACAGCTTTTCGTAAAATGGGCCCCGCTCCCTTCGAGGCTGACGCATGAGGAGTAGGGACGCCTCTACACTCCGGGCGTCCCTATAATTGGGCAAATGGGCCACTATAAGTGTGGCCCTGGAGATCCTGCGGTACCATATTGGCCGCGGGTGCCGTCGGGGGGCCGAATTGCTCATGCGTACCCGGCCCCCGCCAACGGCGGATCGAAGGAGTGTCCGGGAGGTTTTAGTGGCGTAGGGTCCTCTCCTCGTGGTATGAGTTAAGACATACCACGCTATGGAGAGGGCGAGTCCCACATATCCCGCCGCCAGCGCGCGAATACGCTGCAGAGGCGGTGGGAATGCGTCAATGCATTTCCCCCCGGACAACAAAAAAAAAAAAAAAAAAAAGTTCAGCTTTTCGTAACTCAACTAATTCAAATATAATTTCGTGGCATAGAGATTGCTTGGCTTCCAATCGCTGTCTATCAACTACACAATCAAATAAGATGCATTCCCCGTGGATACACCAGTAGTTACACTTGTGTGTCTACCAGGAACATCGTATTCCCGTCCAGTAGGTAGGAGGATAGGGTAGAAATCGGGATCGATAGCACCGACACGTCATTAAAACAAGTTAGTTAGAATCATACTGATTTAATATCGTATTTGGTGAGGCGCGCGGGCAAGGCGCGCGGGCGGGACGCAGCCCGTGCATACGCATGCCAATGTAGGTACGTACATAACAAATACTTAATTTAAGGCATTCCTCGAGGCCACACCAAAAGTTATACTTTTAGAGCCAACTTTATGCATTCCATAAGGACACACCAATAGTTACACCACATGTTAGTTAATCAGAAGTAAATAAGGAGGAGTAAAAATGTCTTATGTTTCGACTTTCCTAGACATAACAAAGCTAGAGACATCAAAAAAGGAAAAAAAACTATGTCGTTAGATTAAGCAGATAAGTTTTGCCATTCAACGGGGCAATGTTGCCAGCATTCAACCAATATTTTATAAGTTAATTTTAATTTAATTTAGCTATACTTTCAATTTTATATCTAACGACGATACATTTATAAGTTCTGTTTGCAGACATAAGTAGTCTTAAAATCGTATGTTAGGTGATACCTATGTTCAGCAGTGGACTGATAAAGGTTGATGGATGATGGGAATCGAACTGTCATGGCTATCCCACTTACTTATAAGCAAATTATGGTGTTGCGTAAACCTTGTTGGTAGTAATGACAATTTGATTAGATTGTATCGTACGCAAGGACCGTCATTGTAGACTTATTGTTTGCAGTATTATTGCATTCCATTGTTGAATAAAACAATGATTGATAATAATGCATAAGGGCAAAAATTTACTCATACACTTTTTTTTTAAGTTTGCATTAGGCACGAAGAATAAAAAATCTATTTAGTCCGTCAGTTAGATCGCCAAAAAATTTTGGGCACGTATTTTTTTTTCAATCTTCAAACAAAATATTACGAAGATACAGCGCGTTGAAATTGTGTGTGACTTGACTTCTAGGTACAGTTTTACCTAGTAGTGACGTCACAATAATACAATGTGTAACGGAAAGGGTATATACATAGAAAGAGCAAGGCTTCTTTGGATCATAACAAACAATATGGCAAGGGTTTCAACTCAAAATAAAATAAAATAAAGTCAGTATTATTTTACTATGCTTGCGTTACGTGTGGGTTCACGTCGGTAGTGCAATGGGTGGGGATCGAAGCGGCGACCACATGACCAAAGTCCGACGCCCTAGCCAATCATCATCACCATCATCATTATCATCAGACTGTTGTCGCCCACTGCTGAACATAGGACTCCCCCATTAATTTCAAGCGGGAACGATTGTGCCTGACTAGTGGCCTGAATCCACTGACTCCCTGCGACCTTTATGAGGACGTCGGTCCATCGAGCAGGCGGTTGTCCCACTGCGCTTGCCAGTTCGTGGTCTCCAATCGAGCACCTTTCTGCTCCATCGGCCCTCAGTTCTTCGAACTATGTGTCCAGCCCATTGCCACTTCGCTTGCTAATATAATACGTTGAGCTATGTCAGCAAACACCGTTCTCATGCGAATCTCTTTATTTCTGATTCGATCACGCAGGGAAACGCCGAGCATAGCTCTTTCCATAGCTTGCTGAGCTTCCTTATGAGGCACACAGTAAGACACCACGTCTCAGATTCATATGTCATCACTGGTAGCACACATTGATTGAAGACTCTTGTCTTCGATAGGAGTACATTACAGAGATTCTTAACCGGCTCTTACGACACCCATGGGAAGGCAAGGAGTGTTCAATTCTAAGCCAGCAACCACACGACACATTCTCTCACGCTTGCACGTTATTAGTCCTAAGATAAATTAAGTCATTTGTACAACAATTCTCACAAACGTCAGATATAATGCAATGTTAGTAGTTCGGCTGAGACAAGGTTAACTCGTAAGATAATCTAAGATAGTCTGTAACTTTATTTGCGTAGAAACAGATGCTTAAAAGCTTGTTTGCTTGAACGCACTAATCTCAAGAACTACGGGACCGATTTGAAACATTCTTACAGTGTTAAATAGCCTGTTTATCGAGGAAGACTATAGGCTATATTTTATTATAAAATTCCCACGGAAAAGGGGCATACGCGCGTGAAACCGCGCGCACGAAGCTAGTTCTCTATATGACGTAGGTATGCAATAAATACGGATTTTCAAATGTCCACCCCTAAGAGGCTTAAAAGGGGTGACTAAATTTTTATGAAGAAATTAAAAACGTCGCAGACGAAGTCGCGGACAACATCATCATCATCATCAGCCCGTATAACATCCACTGCTGAACATGGGCCTCCTCCAGAGAGAGGGTAGTTGCCATAGTCACCACGCTTGCCAGACCCGGAAATAAATCTTAGTATTTACACAAAGATTTCCTTTCCGGAGTGGGGATCGAACCCACTACCTCCGATTTTAAAGCGAGCCAAATACCGCTACGCTACGGAGGTTGCCGATGTCGCAGACAACAGCTAGTAATAATATAATCTTGTTCTTATCTTAAACATCTAATCTATGACAGGCATGCGACCTTTTCATTGGACGGTTTACATTTTAATTGTCCGCATTGACTGCGTGACTTGCGCACGAGTTGCAAAATGCGTTTAGGTGGCTTTTGTTTAAAAAATGTGTAACGTTCAATTTGGACATTGAGGTGTCGGTAAGTTTTTTTTTTTGTTTCATTTTAAGCCTATTTATCAATGTTTAAAATAATTTATTCTTATCTATACTAATATTATAAATGCAAAAGTTATACATATGTTTGTTACTTTTTCACGCAAATACTTCATAATGGATTTAGCTGAAACTTTGCACGGGGATAGTTAACAAGCCTGATTAACATATAGGCTACAAAAAATCACGCTCCGACCTAATGCAGCAGCTAGTTTTTTTTAAATTATTTAATATTTCCGTTTAGGCTTCCGTTTGACCATAATCTCGCTTGATGGAAGGCGAAGATAAGGCCTAAGACGATACACGCTTGCTTGGAAAGTGTCTGTTCACTGTAGTCTTATTTAGTAGGTTATATATATATATTATCACGGTAAAACCAATAGGAGCGGGCCACCAGTAAAGAATATTTTTAAATCGGAGTTAGCCCATAGTAGGTTTTCCACGCGAACGAAGTGTCTTGGGCACACTGGTTTGACAAACAAATCTCAGTACTACGAATTGTGCGTAATTAAAGCATATAAATTGTTATGACGAAATACATTACTTAGTCAATCCGGGAGTCAAACCCGGAACCGAACTTACACGCCCATTCGTGAATGCGATATCAATCCGATCGGCTGATCGAAACGATCAAGTTCCGTATTCCGTTCAAAATTCTAACAAGTCTGTGTCACATTTTTAAATGTTTTGAATACTTTACACTTTACGGAAACGTTTACCATATACTATGTTTCAAAATTGAGATCAATTTTGACCGCTAGGGTTCCACCGTAGACTTAAGGTTAAGGGATTAGGGGCTTAACCTAAGATGCAGGTTCGAGTCCTGCCGGTGGTCGAATTTTATTAATCTCAATTTTGAAACAAATCTGAGTCACGTATGTTATTTCTAGCAGATTTTTTTTATGCCACGATACTCCAGTGGGTCATAGCGTGATGTTATATATCCTACTCATCATCATCATCATCAGCCCGTATAACATCCACTGCTCAACATGGGCCTCCTCCCGAGGGAGGGTATTTGCCATAGTCACCACGCTTGGCGGACGGATTGGTGACCGCAGTGTTATGTTGTAACACACAGGGGAAATGCTGCTGCCCGTTCCCTGGTTCGTTTGTTATCGATGATGTTATAACAATCGGGACCAACGGCTTAACGTGCTTTCCGAGGCACGGAGGGTAGTCCCTCAACCAACCAGACCCGGAAATAAATCTTAGAATTTACACAAAGATTTCTTGTCCGGTGTGGGGATCGAACCCACGACCTCCGAGATTTAAGGCGAGCCAATTACCGCTACGCTACGGAGGTTGTCCTACTATTAGAATGTAAAATGTTTAAGTAAAGTGGTAGAGGCAGGTGGTAACAATTATGTCCCGGATAGCAGCAAAGTACCAACGGCGGACGGAGGAGTACCCGGAGGGTTTTAGTGGGTAGGGTCCTCTCCTCTTGGTATGATTAGCATACCACCGCTATGGAGAGGGTGAGTACCACATACTCCTCCGCCAGCGCGGGAACGCTGCAGCGGCGAAGGGGATGCATAAAGACATTTCACCCCGGCCAAAAAAAAGATAACCTTAACTCTACAACATTGCACAATCATCATCAGCCCGTATAACGTCCATTGCTCAACATGGGCCTCCTCCATAGGGATGTTTTTTTGCCATAGTCACCACGCTTGGCAGGCGGGTTGGTGACCGCAGTATTATGACACAGGAAAACGCTGCTACCCGTTACCTGATACGCTTGTTACTTTCCGAGGCACAGCGGGCAGTCCCGCAACCAACCAGATCCGGAAAGAGATTTTAGAATTGACACAAAGATTTTTTGTCCAGCGTGGGGATCGAACCCAAGACCTCCGAGATTTAAATCGATTAAAATACCGTTACGCTACGGAGGTTGTATTATGTATAGTCTATTTTTAGTCCTAGATAACACAGCTTTCTAATAGTGAAAGAATTTTTGAAATCGGTTCAGTAGTTCCGGAGCCTATTCAATGCAAACAAACAAACAATCAAATCATTCCTCTTTAAAATATACTAGCTTCCCGCGCGCGGTTTTACCCGCATAACTCCCGTTCCCGTGGAAACATAGCCTAAATATGGTCTATGTCACTCAGGGTGAATGTAGCTTGGGTCGGACTGCTTATGCGTACCCGGCCTCCGCCAACGGCGGATCGAAGGAGTGTCCGGGGGGTTTTAGTGGTGTAGGGTCCTCTCCTCGTGGTATGAGTGTCGCATACCACGCTATGGAGAGGGCGAGTCCCACATATCCCACCGCCAGCGAGAGAATTCGCTGCAGCGGCGGTAGGAATGCGTAAAAGCATTTCCCACCAAGAAACAAAAAAAAAGAGCGTGAATGTAGCTTTCGAATGGTGAAAGACTTTTTGAAATCGGCACAGTACTTTTTGAGTTTATTCATTACAAACATACACACAAAAATACAAATCTTTCCCCTTTATAATATTAGTATAGATAGATGTGCAGTAACACATAACAGTTAACAGTTAAACAATTAACTATTTCCTAATTAAAACAAATATAGTTTTAATTCGACTATGTATATACGTTCTTTACAATTTAAGTAAGTTGGTCAAGGCACTTATATAAAATATTTATGTACAATTAACTTGCAAGAGTAATTGAACTAATTGTAATTATGTAACATAGTTAAAATATCTATACCTATTGTATATCCCCGCCAGCGACCGCCCTAAGCTGAGATCTAAGTCCTACAAGGGACTCTTGCGCAGGTTGCTTAGTTCGTAGTTTTTAAACCATTTTTTTTAAAGATTACTAGTTGACTTTTGCTATCTACTAGTATTCTTGTTAACCCGTCGTACTAACCGAAATGCTTGTGTTACGAGTGGGTCCACGTCGGTAGTGCAATGGGTGGGATTCGAACCGGCGACTTCAAGATCACAAGTCCGACGCCCTAGCGTAGCACGGCCGCTTCAAAACAAATCTATTACTTTTTTATTAAGGCTGGCGTTCTGCTCAACTTTATGCTAGGTGAAGTAGCGAAAGCCTCATGGCTACACACGTGCGACCGAAAAAAAACCCTATTGTATATACATAACCTTCCGATGCCCTCGTAGACCCGAAGGCCGAGAGGCCCGCGAACTGTAACGAAGAGCGTCAGTTGCACAAATCTAATACAATCCATCAGCCTTTTTCAGACCACTACTGGACATAGGCCTCCCCTAATTTGAATCCATTCCGGCTGCCCTTCTCAGTCATCGATACATTTTGCAGGGCTATGCAAAGAACTACCCCAAAAATCTAAGTTATTATTATGAAACACCCAACTACCCCATAGCGATAGGTTTAGTATCGACCTAAAAAACTAAAAGCCATTATCATCCAATTTCTCCGCCAGCAAGCGCTCTGAGCCGAGGTCCAAGTCCCACACAGCAGAGCAGGGGAATGCACGTTTAGCCGTTGGTCTCGATTGTTAAAATAATCATCTCTTACAATCGTATACGAGGAAACGCGCAGCAGAATTCCTTTGTCTGTTACATAATACTGCGGTCGAGCGGTGCGAGCAGAGTTCCAGCCTTAATAAATGGTTTAAAAACTACAAACTAAGCAACCTGGGCAAGAGGGCGCCCCCTGTGGGGCTTGGACCTCGGCTCTGGCTGGCGATGAGATTGAGGGATTATGACTTTTAGTATTTTAGGGGAGTTTTGTGCAACTGTCTCTCTACTTTACAGTTCGCGGGCCTCTCGGACTTCGGGTCTACGAGGACATCGGATGGTACTGCGGACACCAACCCGCCTACCAAGCCGTTGACTATGGTAAATATTCTCCATCGGGAGGACGCCTATGTTCAGCAGTGGACGTTAAACTGGCTGATGATGATGATAAGCATATGCAATTGTGTTATGAACTATACCAAGAAGGCAATACCATCGGATATAACCCACTTACGTTTTATTAAGCGATTGATAAATACCCTGAATATATCATCATGTGTATTTTATTAAACAGTAATTAAATATTTAATATAGATAAATCTAATTTTCCGAGGACGTGTCTAGGTGACAGGCCTTAACACATCCTCGAAAAAACAATTTTATCTACGCTTCTTCCTGTAGCTCGCCTTAATGTCAAAATTTTACAATATATTATGATCGTAGAGAGCAGAATAAATCGAACTTATTCTATTATATAACATTTTTAAAATTTTGACCACTTTACAACAAAGTTTTGCATATTAATTTCATAATTTTAAATAAATCAATGTAGACATGCCTGTAGTTTTAATTTATTTATCTGAATTTTTTTTTTCTATTAAATTTTGTTACAATTCATAAGATTTATATTTAGAAAGTATCGTCTTATACTGTGATATACAATGATAAAATATATTTGTCTACACAAAACCAAATAATTATGTGGAATAATAAATCTGTTAATATATTTATCACCGGCCCAATTTTCTGGTATTGCGAGCAACGTATACATGTTATAACCTTACAAGATTGGCGAAAATTGATTACAATGTACCTACTTATTTAGAATTTTAATGGTAGGTCAACATAAAATCATATAAAAGCGTACAACGACCCAAGCAAATCATTCAGTAGCCTTCGCGCAGTCTACCACAGAAGTGCACGATGAGAGTTCTGGTTAGTGCATAAATTATAACAATATTTACGAAAAAAAAGTGTTCTAAATAAATAAAATCAAAATTTGAATGTGGAAGTGTTAAGTGACAACAATAGTGATGTGACACGGATTTGTTTTTAACCGATTTTCGATTCGGATTGTGAATATGGATTATAATCGATTTTATTCCGCAGATTATCGCCGCCGTCCTCGCCTGCGCCGCAGCTTCGCCTTCTGGCTGGCTGGGCTCCTACAACCATGGCTACAACCATGGTCACTTCGGTCACGCTGGTATAGCGGTAGCTCATGCCGCACCAGTGGCCGTCGCCCACGCCCACGCCCTCCCCACCATCTCCCCCGGTGACATCGCTGGAGCCGCTATCGACGCTCATGTCGAAGCCGCCGACCACACCCGCGCTGCCGTCGATGCTCACCGTGAACTCCATGACCAAGCTTCCGAGCTCCAAGGCCGCGCCATCAACGCCGCTGAAGACCACTCCTGGCAAGCCGTTGACGCGGCCCAGACCGCCCAGGCTCAGTTGGATGGCGCTGCCGCCGGTGCCGCCCCTGTCCTCGCTAAGCAGCTCGCCTACGGCGGACACGGTTATGCCGGTCACGGTTTCGCCGGTCACGGATACGCCGGTCACGGTTATGCTGCCCCCGCTGTAGCCGCATACTCTGCACCCGCTGTGGCCGCGTACTCCGCCCCCGCGTACGCCGGCAGCAGCTCCTTCGCTAGCCAGTCCCTCTCCCAGTCTCACCCCGCTCCCGCATACCACGCCGCTCCCGCATACCACGCCGCTCCCGTATACCACGCCGCTCCCGCTTACTCCCACGGTGGTTACAACCACGGATGGTAAATTAGACCGAAATAATATATTCTGATACCAAAAATAAACCATAAAATTATTTGGACTTTGTGAATAAATTATTGTACAGAAAAACACAAGCTTATAGAGGCGATGATGTGTAAATATATAAAATAATAATTTTATCTGTCTTTATTTGCCAATCCATCTTGTGCCCTATTTCCAATGCAATGGAGTGTCTTTCTATGATATCGTAGCTCCGTCACGGTTTCTAGTTGATGTACTGATTTAATTGCGTTACTTCTGGTTCCTACCAAGATAAATGAAGAAGTACTCAGGGTTTCCCGTTTTCATAGTTTAAAGAACAATTTTGAACCCGTCAAAACCAACCATTATCATAATGAGTTTTACTACAATTTCAAAGCAAAAGTTCCCTAATAAGTTAGTGTTAACGAAGCAAAAAGAGATTGCGCAAATAAAAGTGCAAAACTCGGAATACAGTGTTTATGGGATTGTAATAGCTAAAACTAACTTGAAGCGATAACTGCAATTTATTCATTATTTAAAACCGATATATTAAAAAAATTAAGCTTGTTACATTTTAATTTTTAATCAATTGCAATCAAAGCGTTATATTAAGTAAGTCATATAGAATTCTTAACCGCGTCTTATAATACTCCGTCTGCAAATTGAAAGTATTTATTGATCAGACCTAGACTTAGACTAAGGTCTGACCTATAAATTTAGGGCGACTAAGTTAAGATTCGTAATTACTTTGCCGCCACATAATTTCAAGCGTAAATATTTATATTTCTCATCTTATTTCTCTTAATATATATAACAACTATAGTACAAAAATGAGACATAGATTTATTTGCAAACCATCAAAAATATTTTTATTGACTAGGGTTACAAAACTACGATGCCGACATTGAATGCGAATCGGAAACTCGGGTCTAGGTCGGTAATTCCGATTATTTCCGATACTTCAAATAGAAGACGAAGACGACCAAAGGTCAAAATATAGCAGAGGTCTGCACTGTCATAATGAAAAAGGGGTCAACTACAATTTTTTTACTAATTGAGTTATATACATATTTGAAATCAGGTAAAAATTGTTAATATCGTTTGTATATAATAAAAAAAAATATTAGTTGTGCCCAATTTCATTATGATGACAGTCTACGTATATATCTATACTAGTATCATCATCTTCATCATCAGCCCGTATAATGTCCACTGCTGAACATGGACCTCCTCCCGAGGGAGGGTGTTTGCCATAGTCACCAGTCACCTGCTTAGCAGGCGGGTTGGTGACCGCAGTATTATGTTGTAATTGTAACCAGGGACCATTTTGGTTACCCATTGAAGGGGTTTCTGATAGGGTTTTGACAAAGTGTTGTTTTAAAACCTATTTCATATTTGTTACACTTTTTTACGAAAACCCTCATCAATGGATAACCTCTTCCAAACCTTTTCGATTGGATTACCTGTACATTCAAAAACCCATTCGTGGTGGGTTATACTTTTTAATGGTAAGACGTTTTGAACGGGTTACCCCTTCAACGACTGTAACAGAGTTACCCATTCGGACTACAAGTATTGTAATTTTAACTCTCGTGACTTTATTTTAAAATACTAAACTGATTGCATTCGGTAGGTATGCGTCAAGTCGCAACACGCAGTCTAGGCCCTAGCGACTTATAGTTATTATTGCAGAGATTTTAAAGTTCAATGTATTTTTTTCTTAAATGTTCACCAGGATATTAAGCTATCACCGTCGCGTACTTTTTGCGTAATGCGTGCACAAACATTTATACAGACAGACAAAATGTTCAAAAATTGGTGATTTGGTATCTTCTTCTTCTTAGCGTGTCGATGATAAATTAAATCTTCCCGGCCCAGAACTTAGCTAATTTGACCGCACTATTTGTGGCGTCCATTAAGTCCTGCTGCGAACAGGTGACAGGACAGGCAGGACAGGACACCAAATGAGCCATGGACTGCATTTCTGCATTTGGTATCTATATTGTTATATTTATACACCACGTTTCGGATCCATAGGTCATCACTGGCAACACACACTGGTTGAAGACTTTCGTCTTTAGGCATTGAGGAATTTTGGACGAAAAGACACTGCGAAGTTTCCCGAACGCTGCCCATCCGAGTTGGATTCGGCGATTGACCTCCTTCTTGAAGTTGGACCTACCTAATTGGACTATCTGTCCTAGGTATACATACGCGTCAACAACTTCACGAACCGTATTCTCATTCATAGGGGTAGGCACAACATGGACGATAGACATGATTTTCGTCTTGTCCATGTTCATTTTAATACCTACTCGTTGGGAGACTCGGTTGAGGTCTTCGAGCATTGTACTAAGTTCTTCCATCGACTTCGCCATGACCACGATATCATCAGCGAATCGAAGGTGAGTGATGTATTCGCCGTTGATGTTGATGCCTAGTCCTTTCCAATTTAGAAGTTTGAAGGTGTCTTCCAAAGTGGTCGTAAACAGTTTCGGAGAAATAACGTCTCCCTGTCTTACGCCTGTTTTTAGTGGAATCGCCTTCGTACTCTGTTCTTGTACTCGGACCGACATTGTGGCGTTTCTATACAAACATTTCAACACTTCGATATACCGATAGTCAATACGGCATCGCTGGAGAGACTCAAATACGGCCCATGTTTCGACCGAATCAAAGGCTTTCTCGGTAGTCCACAAACGCTAAACAGAGCGGCAAGTTATACTCTTCGGTCTTCTGTATTACTTGCCGCAGCGGATGTATGTGGTCTACGGTACTATAACCTTTTCGGAATCCGGCTTGTTCGGGAGGCTGAAAGTCATCAAGCCTTCGTTCGAGACGATTCGCAATAACCCTGGAGCTAACAGCTTATAGACATTACTCAAAAGCGAGATGGGCCTGTAGTTCCTTAGTAAGGTGTTATCGCCTTTCTTAAAGAACAGCACCACCTCGCTTTTGTTCCATGCTTTAGGCGTGGTGCCTCCGAGCAAGGCGGAATTGAAGAGCTTCTGAAGGACTTTAAGTACCGGTAATCCACCCGCTTTCAGGAGCTCTGATGTGATTCCGTCCTCACCCGGCGCGGCCCTGTGAATCACAGAGACATCATTGAAAAATCCGTTTCTTGTCGGTCATGATGAAGTCGATCTCATTTCTCGTGGAACCATTGGGACTCAGCCAGGTCCATTTCCTGTGAGGCGGCTTCTGGAAGAAAGAATTCATCATATAAAATCCTTTTTTCTCCAGAAAATCGGCCAGCCTCTGTCCCCTAAGGTTCCGTTGCCCATAACCGAAGTTCCCCACTATCAACTCGTCCTCATCGTTTCTCTTGCCCAGTTTCGCATTGAAATCCCCAATAACAACATTGAAGTGAGTTTTATGAGTATGTATGGCCCAACTGATGTCCTCATACATACACTCAACTTCTTCATCTGGGTGTGCCGAGGTCGGTGCATAGACCTGAACGACCTTCAGCAAGTATCTTTCAGATACTCTGAGTGTTAGGTATGCCACCCTGCTAGAGACACTGTCGATGGTAATGATTTTGTTAATGAGGGACTTGTGAACGAGAAACCCGACACCACCTTGGGACTGTTGGTCGCCCTCTCAGTAGAAGAGCAGGTTGCCAGATTTCAGGGTCATCGTGTCCTGTCCCTCTCTACGGACTACAGACAACCCCAGAATATCCCATCTGAGCCTGCTCAGTTCTTCTTCCAGCTCAACAATCTTTTCCTCGGTCCGTAAAGTGCGCACGTTATGTGTTGCCAGGGCCAGTGTTCGCCTTTGAAATTGGTAGCCACTCGTCTCCCGGGGATTCTTAGCACCCCTAGCCCCGCCAATGCCATGACCGCTACCGTAGCCAGGCCTAGCGGGGCCGCCGGGAAATAATATAAATTTCCATGGGGGGAATTTTGCCAATACTTGCTACGCTTGACAGGCGGGTTGGCGAGCGCAGTATTAGGTGTTTTAGTCCAAGAATACGCTGCTGATCGTCTTCTGAATTTCCCTTGGCCGGGTCCTACGGCGCCCACGGGTGGAGATGGGGGGCAACATTCTTACGCCGGTGCCCGCGGGTAAGTTCATTTTCAATATTCAGACGTTATTAAAACTTAAAAAATAAAGCACTGTTCTATCAATCCGAGTAAGAAACACTTATGAACGATTCTATTACGATTCCAAACTTCCAAGGTCAATACCTATTCCTACACTCCAACGTAATTTAAAATGATTTGATTTAAAACCCTTTAATTACCCCAACAAACCCTTTCAAAGGGTTATCGTCTTCAATTGGAAATCATACAAGAGCCGGCAACACCTTGTACTAGTTAACTTATTGATAGGGTTACCCTAACGTTAGTGTTATGAAAGGGATACCACTCCCAAGAGGTAACATTTTCCGTTGCTGTAGGCGAACAACGTGTAACACTTTCGAAAGAATTAACTTATATTCGGGGTTGTACGGTCCCTGGTTGTAACACACAAGGAAACGCTGCTGACCATTCCTTGATTTACGATTATTATAGATGGTGTTATAACAATCGGGACCAACGGCTTAACGTGCTTTCCGAGGCACGACCTTTATAAAAAAGAAGTATCACCCGCATAACTCCCGTCCCCGTAGAAACTTCATAGTGAAATATAGCCCATTAATACTGAAATATTTTATTTATATATTAAGTCGCGTTCAAGCAAACAAACTCTTCAGCTTTATTTATTCATTTTAGCATAGATAAGATATATAAAATCTCCATAAATAACAATGAAATGCCGCATGAATGAACACGTATTACATGATATTGACTTGACCGAGCAAGCAGATACTTTTTTTTAGTGAATAAATAACCGTGACGACAAGGTTTGTTGTACGAGAATATGTGATAAATCACGGGGACCTAATTTTTTTTAAGGTTACATCTAACGTCTTTTTTGTAATATCTATGTTCAATGTTAGGATACCATTGCGGAAAAAATCTGCGCGTCACTTTAATGTCATTCTAACGTCACTCTAGTGGAGCGTCTCGTGTCTTTGGAAGCGGGGCGGCCATCTTGAAGAAAAGGACTTCTTTGAGAACAACTGTCAACGCACCACGCTTGCGACGAATCGCTATCCATCGCATTAATCAAAGTGTATTTTAGCGAGAGCGGTATGGCTATCGATAGTGTTAATACTGATTGATGTGATTTAGTCATTATTTCTGTATAATTTACTATAGTAACTTATTTAAGTGCAATATAGGCGATTTTTGATATTTTCATTCTTAGAGATCCTTGTCTATACTCATATTATAAAGCTGAAGAGTGTGCTTGAAAGCGCTATATATCAGGAAATACTGTTCCGATTAAAAATAAAACCTGAAGAGTTCTTACGGGAACGGGAGTTAAGTGGATGAAACCTTGGCGGGAATCTAGTAAATTATACTATCGACATCATAAAAGTCAGTCAACCAAAACACGCATGTTGTTAGAAATATAGCACGTTAAAAGCAGCTAAAAGTTGCTTGCAATTTAATCTTTGTTAGGAGATAAGACAGTTTTCATAATGTACGACATATAGATCACACTCTGAGACCGATATCTTAGTTTTTAAAACTCCGACGATGTAAATGGGTGAAATGGGTGGTCCAAAGTAATGATAAAAATATCGAAATATACCCGGACTTAGCCTCGGGTAAAAGCTAGTTCTTAAAATAAGTGTAAGTCGATTAAAGATAAGACTGAAAGACATATTACTAGATGAGAGGGTAGCGTCGGGGAGCTGACCGCAACGTGTCGGTGACAGTGCGTGCCCAGTATCTCTAGTCTTAGCGGGAGTGAGCACGCACGGTCACCTTGAACCTCTTGTTGTCCGCTCCCCGGTGTTAGCTCATAATATTAAAGTAATAAGTTAAATTACAAAAATATTATGTAACAAAACATATATAAAAACATACCTACATATAAATATAAACCTTAGATTAAGATATTATAATATTTAAATTAGTTGTAAGTACATAAGTACTAAGTAATGAGCGCGTCTCCCGCCATTAAACGTGACGTTTGGCGGGAAGATGATATTATGGATAATACCATTGTATTTTTTGTAACTTGTGTTTTTAAATAATAATAAAAAAATATTGCATAATACCTTTAATGAAAATTGCTGAATTATGTAAATACACATCAGAATTATTTAAGTTGAAGATTTAGCTCAGCTATTAAAACTATAATTATATACAACAATATTCTTTGATACAAACTTTGTATCCAAAAGATAGTCTCAGAGATTTTCAACAAAATATTTCTAGGTCTGGTTCGCCACCCTCTATGCCTTTAGAATTCAAATGGTCATAATATAAATTTATACTAGGGAACGGATATTTATGTTTACCAAAACTTAACTAACAAGCACAGTGAGTATGGCGAAACCCTTTTGGGGGAGGCTAATGTGAACAATGAAAATAATTCAAGCTTATGTCAATGTAATATTTAAATGGACGAAATTGTAAATATGTATCGCCATTCATGTAGGTTTTAACGCTACCCGTGAGTACTAGTGCGTCCTTAAACCTGCGTTTACTTAAAGGGCCCAGAAAACAGACTCCGTCGTATCTAATGAGGTACCGGCTCCAATACCCGTACCGGTCAGGCAAAAAATACTAGAATTTTTTTGTCTGTCTCCTCGAAGTCTGGAAGTTGGTGATATTTTACCCGTGCCTCGAAGCGTACGTTAAACTGACAGTCCTTAATGATCTCTCTCAAGTCTGTAGAACCGTCCCATCGGATTCTGAGAGTAAAGGAATAGAGAGTGCCCTGCTGAGATAACTGTGTTGTCCAGCTGATGTTTAATTTGCCTAGGGATGCCGTGGCCTTTGGGAGAATAACTTAGCTTCCTAGAGATTTTTGATCAGTGCAGTATGTAATCTGTCCATTAATTGGAATTTATCTTGTTTAAATTATCATATTAAGTGGATAATAAGCTAGTTGACAATATTTTGATATGGTTTAGAGTGGTTTCATAAGACCAATAAAAAACATAAATAATAGAAAGCGCTAAAATAAATATTATAAAATTGTCGTGTCAATTAGGTATGTAAACGATGTCAGTCATTTTGGTCTATACATTATTATCTATGTCCTGACGTCAATCCAATATCGATGATGTCATGACTCACAAAATGTAATAGTAAAAGATCGGGTTCTTGTTTTTTAATTAGACCTATGACGTCTTAAAATGGCTGATCGCGTTTTCGGAAATTGACATAGATTTTTTTTTATATCAAATTAATACAACAGTCTTCAAGTTTTTTGAACAGACTATTATATTTAGGCTCCATATGATAAATATATTCAGAAATAAACATCATTTCATGTGGATCAATAGGCCTATTCAGTAAACCACATTGTTAATGCAATAAGGCACAGCATTATGATAATTTTCACATGAAGCCTCAAATATTATAATTTGTGTACATAATAATATAATGATTGCTAAAACAATTAATTAGTTTAATTTGTACGTTCTAAATGTTCAACATACAATACAATTCCTTGAAAATAAACGTAACTTTCTTTTTTTTACGTGTGACGTATGAATATTACTACATACATACATTTATATTATTCGTAAATATAGATCACAAGTTATTTAGCATTTTAATGGTAGGTCATTGTATAATAGTATAAAAGCGTACAACGACCCAAGCAAATCATTCAGTAGCCTTCGCGCAGTCTACCACAGAAGTGCACGATGAGAGTTCTGGTTAGTGCATAAATTATAACAACATTTATGACAAAAGTTTTCTAAATAATTAAATTAAAAATTAGAATATAAAAGTGTTAAGTGACAATAATAGTGATGTGACACACATGGATTTGCTTTTTAACCGATTTGAATTGTGAACAACGATTGTAATCGATTTTATTCCGCAGATTGTCGCCGCCGTCCTCGCTTGCGCCGCAGCTTCGCCTTCTGGCTGGCTCGGCTCCTACAACCATGGCTACAACCATGGTCACTTCGGTCACGCTGGTATAGCGGTAGCTCATGCCGCACCAGTGGCCGTCGCACACGCCCACGCCCTCCCCACCATCTCCCCCGGAGACATCGCTGGAGCCGCCATCGACGCTCATGTCGAAGCCGCCGACCACACCCGTGCCGCCGTCGACGCTCACCGTCAACTCCATGACCAAGCTTCCGAGCTCCACGGCCGCGCCATCAACGCCGCTGAGGACCACTCCTGGCAAGCTGTAGACGCTGCCCAGACCGCCCAGGCTCAGTGGGACGGCGCTGCCGCCGGTGCCGCCCCTGTCCTCGCTAAGCAGCTCGCCTACAGCGGACATGGATATGCCGGTCACGGATACGCCGGTCACGGTTATGCTGCCCCCGCTGTAGCCGCATACTCTGCCCCCGCTGTGGCTGCGTACTCCGCCCCCGCGTACGCCGGCAGCAGCTCCTTCTCTAGCCAGTCCCTCTCCCAGTCCCACCCCGCTCCTGTATACCACGCCGCTCCCGTATATCACGCCGCTCCCGCTTACTCCCACGGTGTTTACAACCATGGATGGTAAACTGTGATAACTATCTATTAATTTAAATACCAAAAATAAACCCCAAATGTTTTCCACTTTTATAAAAAAAATGCAAGCTTATAGAGACGACGATGTGTAAATATATACAATAATCATTTTATATGACTTTGTTTTCCTATACTTTAATTGACCTCATCAGTATCAAACATTTGTTTAAACATAGATTTGTGCAAGACTTGAACACAATCTTAAGTAAGGATATTCATAGGTAACCTAATGGAAAAGTCATAGTTCAAAGGATTAGATTAGGAATTCATCTTGAATTAGCTAATGACAGGCCATTTATAATTATTCATCTCGTGTTAATTCACCAGTCGTAAAACCTGACCTGACCAGAATTTGACCATTCTGGCTGCGATATGAGTTATCACCATGCAGGTCATCATTTACAGGACTGATATTAAAATATCTGATTTAGACTAATGCCCCTATTTGCAATTATTTATCAGAAATTAATGTTCAATTATTGGTATGTTTTAATAAATCACCGACCAAAATTACGAGCAATTGTCCAATTTGAACATTAAACTAGGATTGACAGATATTATTTAAACCGACACTGCAAAAGATTTTGGTCAAGACAATACGAGACCAATAGATTTAGACTGCTTGTGAGCCAATTTCTCAATCTGGGTGTGGTTTAAGTCCTAAAAGTCTGCGGCACTGGATTTGTTCCCCTTCAACAGACGTGCACTTGAAAATATACGTTAGTAATACAATTGCGTAATTGGAATCCAATATTAAACTTCATTCTTCATAAGAGTTTCAAAATTGAGATGAATATATTTAGACCATCAACAGGATCTGCCTGCATCTTAGTACAACCCCCAATGCCTTAGCCATTCAGCCACGGTGCAACCTAACCAGTTGTCGAAATTTGCGAATTTCTTTATAACAAAAAATTTTTTTTGTTATAAATTGCGAATCTCTTAAAAAAAAAGAAATGTCAATACCTGCATATCGATGTATGGGGATCACTAACCTAGATACTAAAAATGTTTTTAAAAGATGTACAAATGATTAATCAAAGACTTTAAAAGATGACAAAAAGAATGATCTCGGAGTTTCTTATAGTCTTTCTTCTCCGGGTTTCACAACGTAGGTAGATAGAGAAAGACTCGTAGGAAGCTAGGATAGGGTCCGGTCGTCCTTGGAAGGCGAGGCTCGCGACGCGTTCTATGCTTCTGACCGAATCCCAGCCCACGCTGGTTGATTCTAATTATATTTATAATACGCGACTATCACATGCCACATTGCTAGATTTAAATTCTATTTAATAACATGACTGTTGAAATGTATACTAATTAATTAGTCAAGATTTTTTTTTAGTCTTTTTATAATTTTATCATTGTATTTAACTTATAATAAGTACGATCGATTCATCTACATTATCAATAAACGTTTTCATTTCATTTCAACACGTCTGTAAGGGCTCCTTTACAATAGCGTTTGTCCAGCGTAGGCGTTCGATAAACGTATGCGTAGCGCAGACGCCGTTTCCTCTGGAGTCATTCATATGTACGCTGCGCTAACGCGGTGCAGACGTCATGGGGGCGCGCGGCCCCGGGTGGCGGGGAGAGGTCGAATGTGTACAGGATTTTATTGCACTCCGGCGTCTGCGCTGCGCATACGTTTATCGAACGCCTACGCTGGACAAACGCTAGTGTGAAGGCGCCCTAAGGGGAATAAAAGGGAAATAAGAAATGATAGACCTTTACTCGACAAATATCTCCAAAATTGCAGATGCTATACCTAAGATGCAGGTTCGCATTCTGCTGCTGGTCTAAATTTATTAACCTCAATTTTGAAATGTAGTAATTAATTACCGATTACTATAAAGAGTGACAACCTCCGTGGCGTGGCGGTATTTGGCTCGCTTTAAATCTCGGAGGTCCTGCGTTCGATCCCCACGCCGGGCAAGAAATCTACTGTGTAAATTCTAAGATTTCTTTCCGGGTCTGGTTGGTTAAGGGACCATCCTCCGTGCATCGGAAAGCACGTCAAGCCGTTGGTCCCGATTGTTATAACATCATCTATAATAATCGTATATCAAGGAACGGGCAGCAGCGTTTCCTTGTGTGGTACAACATAATACTGCGGTCACCAATCCACCTGCCAAGCGTGGTGACTATGGAAAATAATCTCTCCCGGGAGGAGGCCCATGTTAAGCAGTGGACGTTATACGGGCTGATGATGATGATGATAAAAAGTGCCATCTTTAATTGTGTTCACTAAATAGTGATAATACCCTCACACCCTGCTGAGCTTCGGCCCCCAGTCGCGAGCTGATACACAGGTTGCAAGCGTTACAGTATTTTTAAAATCACCTAAGAGGTTCAAAGTTATCCATGTTGTTATTATAATCATAGACAGTGTCACATTAGCATTAGCAATTTAACGAGAAAAGGCAAAAAAAAACATTCTAGTCAATGAACTTACGGTAGCTTCTTATTAACTAGGTGGCTTCTAATGATTAACTATGTGTTCCGAAATCTAAAAATATTAAATGGTGTCACCATTAACCTTCCGATGCCCTCGTAGACTCAAAGTCCGAGAGGCCTGCGAACTGTAAAGAAGATGAGCCGAGGTCCAAGTGCCACAGGGGAAGCCTTCTTGCGCAAGTTGCTTAGTTCGTAGTGTTTCAACCATTTATCTAGGCTGGAGCTCTGCTAGCCTTTAGGCTCGGTGAAGTAGCAAAAGCGTCGTGGCGAACTACATATGACCGTCCGAAAAAAAATTGTCACCATTTAACATTTTTTATTTCGGAAGACACAAGAAAAACTACGAACTAAGTAACATGCAAGAGGATGCCCATATAAGACTTGAATCTCAGCTTTGGCGGTTGCTGGTGGGTTTTCGTAATGATTTTACGTTTCTATGTGAGTTTTGTATACCTAACCTACAGTTCGTAGGCATTACAATATCATACAGGACCGGGAAGTAAATTAACTAATGCAGCACGTTTAGTGAGTGCTGGTATTTACTTTGCAGGTTAGCATTGCCATTCAACGGGGCAATGCAAAGCATTCTGTGAACGTTACTAAGTAGCATAGTTTTAGAAAATTATTTTAGTATTTTATAAGTTAGTTTTAGATGAAACTAACTAATTTTAGTTGAATATACGTTAAATTAATTAAGAGTGTACAGTGACAAATAAATAAAATATTGTTTGCGTCGTCGTCAACGTCATACAACATTTTTTGTTTTACTGTTTTGGAACCAAAGTCTTATCGGTGCTTTTTAGAGCATGGAGGGTAGGTCCTGAACCATCTACACCCGGAAATACAAATTATTTTCCATCATGACATTTGTCAGGTGCTTAAGACTTTCGCGACTAAGAAAATCTTGTGTCACTAGGCGACGGTATTTAAAGAAAGTTGCTGGATTCAATATTGTCTAAATTAGACGGCCCAGCCCCCTAAACCCTACACTCAGCAGGTTGCTCGCTTATACGTCCGGTACATAAGCAAAAGCTCCGTAACTACAAATGTCCGTTGTAAAAAAAAACATAAATGAATTTTATTAGGTGCTGTAAAACACAATAGAAGAAATAAATAAGCAAAGAATTGAATTATCTAAGCAATTTCTAATAAATGTATCGATGAAACCTAAACAACTTCGCCTATTGTTTATTTTGCGGCTACGCTTAGAAACAAAGCCTGAATCTAGACAGCAACATCACGAATCCAGTCTAAAACTTACCAATATTTTTTTTTATTAGAGGAAATAATAAATCAAGAAGGAAAAAATTGTTGAAATCCGTTGAGTGATAATGAAGATCGATGTAAACACAGATAGATTGATCACTTTAAAATCGTACTTCCTATTCCGATTCAGACTAAAGATAAATCAAAATATATAAAATATAACGCTATAAATAAATTAATAAAGCAATTATTTTTAGATCAAGCAGCATTAAAAAAATGCAAATGTATTCCTTGAAAAATAACTTAAACTTGACTTTCTTTAAATTCATGTGTCGTATTCATATCACCTTTTATGTGACGCAAAAAATAGATCACAAGGTACTTAACATTTAAGTGGTAGGTCAACTTGTAATGTATAAAAGCGTATGACGATCGATCCAAATCATTCAGTAGCCTTCGAGCAGTCTACCACAGAAGTGCAAGATGAGAGTACTGGTTAGTGCATAAATTTATTAATTTTGTGTCCTACATTAAAATTCAAATTTGAAAAAGGAAGTGTTGAGTGACGTGAATACGAAACGATTATCATTTGTTTTTTGTGACATGGATTATAATCGATTTTATTCCGCAGATTATCGCCGCCGTCCTCGCCTGTGCCGCAGCCTCGCCTTCGGGCTTGGTGGCCCCCTACAGCCATGGGCTATTCGCAGCTCCTCTGTCTGTGGCCCCCGCCCTTCCCACCATCTCCCCCGGTGACATCTCCGGAGCCGCTATCGACGCTCATGTCGAAGCCTCTGACCATGTCCGTGCCGCCGTCGACCAGGCTTCCGAGCTCCAGGGCCGCGCCGTTAACGCCGCTGAAGACCACTCCTGGCAAGCCGTGAGCGCCGCTCAGACCGCCCAGGCTCAGTTGGACGGTGCTGCCGCTGGTGCCGCCCCTGTGATCGCTAAGCAACTCGCTGGACACGCCCCCGTAGTCGCTGCCACCTACGCTGCTCCAGCTGTGGCTGCCTACGGTGCCCCCGCCTACGCCGCCTACGCCGCTCCCGCTGTTGCTGCCTACGCCGCTCCCGCCGTAGCCGCGTACTCTGCTCCCGCCGTAGCTGCGTACTCCGCTCCAGCCGTAGCCACGTACTCTGCTCCTGCCGTAGCCGCTTACTCCGCGGCTCCCGTCGCTTATGCTCATGGACTCAACGCTCGCGTATGGTAATCTCAAAACGGACTAAAACTACGACTTCAGGCTGATAGAGGCGAGGACGTGTAAATAAATGAAAAAAGAAACGTTTATGACTTTCTTTCCAACCTACTCCAATTAGGCATATAATATATATTTACCTTTTAATCTATTACTAAAGATATAGTTTTAAAGATAGAGCCTATGTGAAAATCGAGGAAATGGCTCTCAAATCGATGATTAACACAAACGTGATGTACAATCAGGTACATGTCTATGATTGTTTATAATCTATTAATTGTCCAATATAACATCGATATAGTTGATTCCAAAGAACAGGTACGTATAGAACAAGCTTCATATCATATCATCTAGTTGCAGTATCATAATGCAAATACAAACTACCATGGGTAAAACAAAGTCCCGTAGTACAACCAAGTGGCTGAATGGATTGCTTAGTACTAAGGGATTTTTTCCCCATGTTATCACTGGTAGTGTTTTTTTTTTAAATAATTTATTCATAGTAGCAAATTAAAATTACAATTAAATTGTTCCTCGCCAAGCGACAGAGCTTGTTTGCGATTAGTGATATGCATATTGTTAATGTGGGGTGCCCCCAGGTGTGTCACTTAATTGTATGCTTTTATAAATTTTCAATATATACCTATAATTTATGTAAATATTGAAAATATGTAAATATCTCAACTCGCGCAGCAAGTGGAATGACAAACGGACAGATCGAGTACATTGTCTGTAATGTCCTACAATTAGCAGCACTCACAGGTTGCACTTGCTAGTTATAGTTACCTAAGTAGTTTAATTCATAGAATTAAAATAATAACCTATTAATTATAGTTCTTTCTCATCGCGATTTTGACAAGTACAAGGGTATGTAAATACCTAAGTGCTGAATAAATACATTATTTCATTATTATGTAGTATACGATTTCGGCCGTTACCCCATTGTTTAATAGGTCTATTTTTCATTGCCGGTTTGATGATAATGTAATCCTGCCTGACCATTATATATTCATAGCCTAAATTAAAAACAACTTCCATATCTTATTTCCATACAGGTGAAGCCATAGCTTGATCGAATACCAATAACCTTGAACTTATAAGTTTATGTTTATTTTTCAACTGGACTGGTTATGTAACCAGACCAGTTTAAACAAGGAAGTTTTGGTTTTGCGGCACAAAAAATCCATATGCGATATTCATAATTATATATACCTACGCCTATCTCATTTATGATGCGATGGAAAGCAAAAGTACCTAACAAAAAATAAACCCTGATTTTGAGCTAGTACCTTTATTCAGTTTTTGAAAAATTTACATTTCGTATAATATAATACAATTCGTATAATATAATTGGTAAATTTTGAAATTAATAAATTTAGACCACCGGCACTGACCGGCAGGACTCGAACCTGCATCTTAGGTTTCGCCCTTAATGCCTTAACATTTAAGATATTTTGAAAATTGTAATTTTTTTATTAATTTTGGCCAATGCTGGCCATGGGAACTATGAACAATTCTAGTATAAAATATTTGTTAGATTCTTCTACATAGTATTAACTTTAATTATACCAGGTTTTATTATAATCCGTTGAGCAGTTTTGGCGTGATTTGCGTCAAAGAATTAGATAGGTAGAATATGGATAATAGATGGCCTTACAACTATTATCCATATTCTACCTATCCAATTCTTTATTCTTGCCTAAGGGAGACAGCTGGTCTGGAAATAATTTTATGAAAATGGTCGGTTACATTAGTTCGAACATTGCTGGTAACTCCTGAAAACTGAAATTATTGAGATCGGTTGCAATGCCGAATAATGGCATAAATGGCTATAAGGAAGTCACACGCAATCTGAAGGAGCATCTTACCAGCCAGTAGGTTGAAGGTGCTACAGAATCACTAGCTATCCTAGAACATCAATAATGGCGATTCAGAAGAACAATGAGATAGAATATTTATATGTACGATAGTTACAGGTAGGTTATTTATGAACTGAATCGTCATCATGTTTATGGCATGGCAGAAATACTAAACTAGATGTGAATACCAAAATATCTAGTGTCAATTCCGCAAAAAAAAGTTCCAAAATGCTACGATGCAATTTTACACCGCCTTCTTCCCCGAAAAATATATGCACCACTATATTTAGGAAAATTAATACAAAATACGTGAAATTGACCATCCAGCTCAAGAACCGACACCCCCGTCCTCGAAGTGTCCCCCGTGTCATCCTTCTCAATGCATCATCCAGAGGGCATAGGCGACTTTAAATGGAGCGATAGCTTACTTATCCCAGCCACATTGGCAGCCGAATCATTTACGAGCTAGCACTTACACTAAATGATCGCTTTTTAGGATTTCGTACCCGAAGGGTAAAAACGGAACCCTACTACTAAGACTTCGCTGTCTGTCTGTCTGTCACTAGGCTGTATCTCAAGAACCGCGATAGCTAGACAGTTGAAATGTTCACAGATGATGTATTTCTATTGGCGCTATAACAACAAATACTAAAAATAAAATAAAATAAATATTTTAGGGTGGCTCCCATACATTTTTTTATTTTGCCCGTTTTTTGCTCGATATTAATAAAGGCAACAGGTAGACGCTTGAAAATGGTACGGAACCCTTCGTTCGCGAGTCCGAATCGCACTTGACCAGTTTTATTCTATTCGTTAATAGCTACATCACTTCAAACACTGTGCCAAACAAAATTAAATTCAAGGTTAATTGATGTAATTAGGTTGAAAATATTTAGGAAGCCATATATGCCCTCAGGGTAGTTTTGACGATTTAACTTATACGCAATCATAAAACTAATTTAAATCAACTAATTACTTCTTAGGAATACTTTTTTTTACGTCACGGTCACCAAATCTTTGGGTAAAATGTTAGATTTCTTTCCGGGTTTGTCTGATTCGGGGACCGCCCGTTAATCCGTTGGTCCCGATTGTTATAACATCATCTATAACAATCGTATACCACAGAATGAGCAGCAGCGTTTCCTTGTGTGTTACAACATAATACTGCGGTCACCAACCCGCTTGCGGTCGCCAAGCCTAGTGACTATAGCAAAACCCTCCTTCAGGAGGAGGTCCATGTTCAGCAGTGGATTTTATATGGGGTGATGAAGCTTTGTTGCTGTTGCCAGCTTTGCTAGGGAGAAATGGAAACATTGCCTTGCATAGTCCTCGTTTAGAAGATTTTAGATTACTTTTTTTGCCAGAAATTTTCTACTTTTTCCTAGGACTGCATGGTCCTCCAAGCTCCACATTTTCCTCTCTTGATCCTGACTTATAGAACTTGCAGTTGTGGGCGTGAATCCACACGCAATCCAATAAAGAACAAAAATCATCGTTTAAAATATTTTTAAACTTAACTTTCTTTAAATTCAAGTGTCGTATTCATATCACTACCTTATATGCCACGCAAAAAATAGATCACAAGGTACTTAACATTTAAATGGTAGGTCAACTTGTGATGTATAAAAGCGTACGACGATCGATCCAAATCATTCAGTAGCCTTCGAGCAGTCTACCACAGAAGTGCAAGATGAGATTTCTGGTTAGTGCATAAATTACTTAAAGTTTGTTAATTAAACTTTTTAAAATGAAAGATTTGTGTATCGTGAATTATAGTGATGTGACAAGAATTCATTCAACCCGGTGATCGTTTCGAATTGTGAACATGGATTATAATCGATTTTATTCCCCAGATTGTCGCCGCCGTCCTCGCCTGCGCCGCAGCCTCGCCTTCGGGCTTGGTGGCCCCCTACAGCCATGGGCTAGTCGCGGCTCCCCTGTCTTTGGCCCCCGCCCTCCCTACTATTTCCGCTGGAGATATCAATGGAGCTGCCATCGATGCTCACGTCAAATCCGCCGACTACACCCGCGCTGCCGTTGATGCTCACCGTGAGCTCCACGACCAAGCGTCCGACATCCACGGCCGCGCCATCAACGCCGCTGAAGATAACTCCTGGCAAGCCGTGAGCGCTGCTCAGACCGCCCAAGCTCAGTTGGACGGTGCTGCCGCTGGAGCCGCCCCTGTGATTGCTAAGCAACTCGCTGGACACGCCCCCGTACTCGCTGCCGCTCCCGTTGCCACCTACGCCGCTCCCGCTGTGGCTGCCTACGCCGCCCCCGCCGTAGCCAGCTACGCCGCTCCCGCTGTTGCTGCCTACGCCGCTCCCGCCGTAGCCGCGTACTCTGCTCCCGCCGTAGCCGCGTACTCTGCTCCCGCCGTAGCCGCGTACTCTGCTCCCGCCGTAGCCGCGTACTCTGCTCCCGCCGTAGCCGCGTACTCCGCTCCCGCAGTAGCCGCGTACTCCGCCGCTTACTCCGCGGCTCCCGTCGCTTATGCTCATGGACTCAACGCTCGCGTATGGTAATCTCAAAACGGACCAAAACTACAGACTGATAGAGGCGAGGATGTGTAAATACATGAAATAAGAAAATGATGACTTTGTTTTCCATTAACCCCCCTATAAATGCAGGAGATACTCATATTTTGTTATGTTAGATCAGATTATATTCAATAATCGAAGTGGTTACAATAGATATACTCCTTGCCCACAAAAAAAGAAAAACAAGTTTCTTCTTCTTGTTTTTTCGTGTCAATGTTTCATAGCCATTTTTACTAGTATAATAAATAATATTGATACGTGATGTGTGAATGAATGACCTTTCGCTTATATATTTACAGGGTTATTTGTAAAACACCAACAACCTCTTAAGAGGTCATTGTACTCATCATAATAAACAACTTTTACTATGGTTGCAAACCCGAAATCACGAAAAAAATCTGCTGTTCCCTGCATTTTGACGAGTTAAACGAACATAAATGTAGGGAACAGCTGATTTTAATTTTTGCTATATCAGGGTTGGTCCCATAGTATCAGTTCCTTATAATCATCAGTACTTTCACCCCCTGAAAGGTTGTTAATGTTTTAAAAATAACCCTGTATTATAACAATCGGAGGCAACGGATTGGCAAGATATACTTCAACGATATTTGCGACAGCTGCTGTATGCGAATGGCTTTGGGAGTTTCCTGTTCCGCTTGCAACAGCTGGTTCGAAGACGCAGTAAAAGTTTTCAAGGACAAACATCCTATTAATATTATAAACGCGAAAGTTTGTAAGTATGGATGGGTGGATGTTTGTTACTCTTTCACGCCAAAACTAGTGACCAGAATTGGCTGAATGTTTGCACCGGGATAGGTTATACGGTGGATTTACATATAGGCTATAAAACATCACGCTCTGACCCACTGGAGCCGAGTAACGCGGGTAGAACCGCGGGGCGTAGCTAGTTATAAATATTATGACAATCGGAGACAACGGATTGGCAAGACATACTTCAACGATATTTGCGACATGTTGCCTGCAAATGGCTTTGAGAGTTTCCTGTTCCGCTTGCAACAGCTGGTCCAATGACGCAGTGAACATTTTCAAGGAGAAACATTATTTATAATAGACCTCCCAACAGATTTCGGCCACGGCGACTTATCTCGGATAGTTAGTTGTAAGGGAGATTTTTAATAAATAAATAAATCTGTATGGAGATTAGCCAACTACACAGGGAATATTATAGTGCACAAGTGTGTATGCTAATTAAACATATTCATCAGCTGTATCTCTCTTAGTTGCCTCTTATGACACCCATGAAGCCGGAAGAAACCGGAAACTGTTTCAACAAAAAAAAAACATTCTAAAAACCAATTATTTTATTGACACTTTTAGGACCTCTATTTTGTTTTTAAATTGCTGTCTACCCCGTTTTTTCTAAGCCTGATGGGTCTCATCACCATCATCAGCCCGTATAACGTCCACTGCTGAACATGGTCCTCCTCCCTAAGGAGGGTTTTTGCCATAGTCAACACGCTTGGCAGGCGGGTTGGTGACCGCAGTATATATTACTCTTTCAGGCCAAAACTACAGAAGAGAATTGGCTTATTATTTATATTTTTATATTAGGCTACGAAACATCACGCTCCGACCCACTGGAGCAGAATAACGCGGTTGAAACCGCAGGGAGCAGCTAGTTTAAAAAAAGTAAACTGTTCTGGTGGTTAAGAAAATGATATAGTTTTTTCAACCTATTTCCAGGACTGTTCGTCGTTCGTCTGAGATGTGATAGCTAGACAATTCAAAATTTTACAAATGATGTATGTATTTCACTGCACTAAAAGCACTATTCCATGCTTTGGTACGTAATAATATAGAATATTGTTCTATTGTTTGGTATCCTATGTATCAAAACAATATTCAACGTATAGAAAAAAATCAGAAGAAATTTATTAAGAGACTATCTTCGATATGCCTAATGCCTAATACCAGCAGGTATTAGGCGTAGCATGAAAGAATATGATGACAGACTAAATTATTTTAGTATGAAAGCTCAATACTGGCGTAGAGATTATTTAAGTTTAATATTCTTACATAAATTACAAAATAATGGAACAGATTGTCCACCTCTATTGTCCCAAGTTAACATAAATGTACCGAGATCGTCAGCTAGATTAGTCAATTATAAACCTTTTGCTTTAAAGAGCTGTCGTAATAAATACGGGAGCAATACTCCTCTTTTCTATGCCCTCAGAAAATGTAATGACATTTTTGATGAAATAAATGTAGACATATTTTCTGGTAGACTCAGTACTTTCAAAAAAGCCATTTATGCCATGTAAACTCGGTCAATTTTACTGTTTTTCTTTTATATATATATATATATATATATATATATATATATATATATATATATATATATATATATATATAGTTTAAGAAATATTTGTTTTTTATGTACTTAAGTTTTTTATATACTTATAAGCTTGAACAGTGTTATAAATAAATGCTGTGTCTACCTGTAATTTAAAAGCATACATTAACTTTTCTATATAATATTTAAACGAATGACAAGTATGTATTTTAGTTGGTAAGCCTTAAATAAATAAATAAATTTCTTCCGTTTTCACAACAAGAACAAAAAGCAGAATAAAATTATTATTTAAGTGGGGGTCCCCATACAATGGAAAACAACCTTTAGTGTTCCACTCATATTTAGCAAGTTTTTTAAAAATGACTAGGAGTTTTTAGCGCACTACATTCTTGTTCAAATTCAAAATTCATTTATTCCGTAAAAAATTGTTTGGTATCGTCATATTTTTTGTCCTACCGTCCTGTTTTTTTTTCGGAAAGACTTTCTTTGGCAGCTACGATGCTTTGGCTACTTCACCGGGCAGAAAGGCGAGCAGAGCTCCAGCCTTAACCCACCGTGCAGTGCGTGACGTGGCGACTACTGAGAAACACTGCCAAAAAAACCAGTAGAACCCTCTTTTTTTTTAAATAATAATATTTTATTAACCAAATTTTAACATACTTTATTTTACCTTTCATCAACTTGGGCCTTTTTACATCTTAAAAGATGAATTAAACAGCGTCTCAAGAGTTTAAAAGCTAAGCTAAAATGCTAGTGTTACGAGTGGTTTCACTTCAGTAGTGCAATGGGTGGGGATCGAACCGGCACGAGCGACCCACATGATTGCAAATCCCACGCCTTAACCATTGGTGGACGTCGGTAGTGCAATGGGTGGGGATCAAACCGACGACCTCAAGATTGCAAATCCGACACCCTAGCTATTGGGCTACGGTCGCTACTTACATAGTATAAAACAAAGTCGCTTGCCGCTGTCTGTCCGTCGGACGTCACGTAAACAGATTGATAAAGTAAGTAAGAACTGACTAGAGCAAACGAAATCTAGGCAGACATATCGATTTCTTCATACAAACTTTGAACACACGTCTATGCGCTATGTATGCTTATATCTTTCAAACTACGAAACAGATTTTGATGCGGTTTTTTTAAATAGATAGTGATTCAAGAGGAAGATTTATATGTATGATACATCAGCATTACACCCGTGCGAAGCCGGGGCGGGTCGCTAGTTATAGGCTAATACACATTTTCACAGCTAAATTCGATCACAGACAATAACTTAAATAAAAAAAGTCAGTAGCAATGCGGAAGCAGCCTGGGAATTTCCTGTGTCTCTTACGAACAGTGATCCAAACACGCAGTCCAAGTATGAAGGTCGCATAAATAATAAACTGTCAAACTGCACACCAACATGTTACAAGGTGATGTAACATGATACGTATTTTACACGTGGTGAACTGGTTTCTGTGTTGTAGAGAAAAGTAAAACTGATTTTATACTTTTTTTCTATATATTTATATATCGTTTTATGGGACTCTGACCAAATCGGAGACATCCTCGCAAAAGGTCAAATAAGATCCACCCTAAACCGACGTGCTTGTATGAAGTATGTTATGAGAGTGAATGAAGGGAAAAATGTGTGTAGGGATCCTAGCAAGTGGGGGTCCATTGTCTCTGTTAAGTAATTCATTTCTGTTGTTCCTTATTGTAAAATGATGTTACCTCCTCAAAGTGTGCAAAATGTTGTTTCTTTAAGCAAGTACCGGTCAACTGGGGTTTCTTTGACATTCAGGGTAACATTGACTGTGTAAATGCACTCGTATTTGATGGTTGGAGGAGCTCTTTACCAAATTCACCGGCTTTCGTTTCTGGAGCACATTTCCTCATGTCATTTTGGCGTTTTGTCTCCCTTGAGATTTCGTTTCACCATCACGGTCAAAGTTACCCAGAATGTCAAATTAACCCCGGTCTACGGTACCTAAGTGAAGTTGTGACATTAACTCATTAATTGTAACCACCACCCCCCTCTCCCTCCCTTCCATTGTTGTGGTCAGCGCCGAAATATTTACGGCAACCCTATCCTAACCCCTTAAGGGTGCCTTCAGGCCTCAGGTGCGTATCACTTAATTGTATGCTCTCATGATGTGCCTATTTCTTTTCCTTCCACCATTTTAGGACGTGGCAACTCTGAGAAGAACTGGTAAGATACTCAGAGGAACCTGTTTAATATTAATTTTGAGCACCAATGGTTTCAATTTCAGAACTAGTCCTGCTAATAAATAGATTTCATGCTTAAACTATTGGTGCTCAAAAAATGGGTGCTGAAAATAGAATACTCCATTTTTTGTTCCGAAACGCGAGTCTATGTATTGAAGTTATTACATTTAATAAATGTATTCTAGTGCACCTAACTAAATGGTCAGATATGAATAATAAACTTGAACGCCTATCACCTGTCCTCGAGAGATTTATATTACAGGGAACCAGTACTTGACAAGCGACTAGGTCATGCGTCAGACTACATTAGCATTCGATTAGCAAAAAATGTCGTTGGTATTCTGAGCATAATATAGTAACAACAATTTAAAAGTTCTTTTACGAAGTCCATTATTGTGGTTTAGCCTTATTTTCTTTAAGACTTACTGATTATTATACCAAAAGTTGGCAGTACACAAATTTTCCTAACTAAGGTACACCGCGTGCCTGCGCAGTTACCTTTTTTCGAACGGACGTATGTAGTTAGCCACGAGGCTTTTGCTACTTTATCGGGCATAAGTGCGAGCAAAGCTCCAGCCTTAATAAATACTGGATAAAGTAGCTTACTAATGGGCGATCACCATCTTTCTGCCAAGCTCTTCCTCGGAAGGTTAAGAGTGGGTTCACGTCGGTGGCTACGGCCAATGTATTTTCTTTCTTTTTTTCTTGAAGTCTCCGATAATACCATGTAATTTACCAATTATTACATTTTCAAAAGCACTTTTTCGATGTTAACAAGGAAGAAAACCTTGAGATCGCGCCGAGAATTTACTTTCTTCGTCACAAGTAATGTCAATTAACTTGTATAATGAACTTACAAGCCTTGCAAATAGATCACTCGGACTTAATAATTACATTGGCAGGTCAACAGGTAATGGTATAAAAGCGTACGGCGATCGATCAAGACTATTCAGTAGCCTTCGCGCAGTCTACCACAGAAGTGCACGATGAGAGTTCTGGTTAGTGAATAAATTATAACAACATTAATCTCAAATGCTTTGTGTTTTAAACCGTAATACAAATTTAAAAAATCGAAGTGTCAAGTGACGTGAATAGTGTTGTGATAGAGTTTTAATTGCATCTTTATTACACTCGTATAAAACAAAAAGCTGCTTCCCGCGCTTTTACCCGTGTAACTCATCTCTAGTGGGTCGGAGCGTCATATTTTGTAGATTATATGTTAATCTACCTTAAAAACTATATATACTTATAAACATTCTGCCAAATCCGTTCAGTAGTTTGCGTATATTAGTAAAAGGATTATAATCGATTTTATTCCGCAGATTGTTGCCGCCGTCCTCGCCTGCGCCGCAGCCGCGCCATCCGGCTTGCTGGCCCCCTACAGCCACGGGCTCGTCGGCCATGCTGGTCTGGCGTATGCCCACGCGGCTCCTCTGGCTGTAGCCCACGCTGCACCAGTGGCCGTCGCCCATGGCCCCGTCCTCCCCACAATCCCCCCTGGAGACATCGCTGGAGCCGCTATCGATGCTCATGTCGAAGCCAACGACCATGTCCGTGCCGCCGTAGACCAGGCTTCCGAGCTCCAAGGCCGCGCCATCAACGCCGTTGAAGACCACTCCTGGCAAGCCGTGAGCGCGGTTCAGACCGCCCAGGCTCAGTTGGACGGTGCTGCCGCTGGTGTCGCCCCTGTGGTCGCTAAGCAGATCGTGGGTCACGCTCCCGTGGTCGCTGCTGCCCCCTTGGTAGCTGCCGCCCCCGTAGCTGCTTATGGTGCCCATGGTGTCGTAGCCGCTCCCGCCGTAGCTGCGTACGCTGCTCCCGCATACGCCGCCAGTCAGACCGTTGTACGCTCGTCCCTTTCCCAGACACACCCCGCTCCCTTGATCCATGCTGCTCACCTCGCGGTTGCCCACGCTGCTCCCCTCGCAGTTGCCCACGCTGCTCCCGTAGCTTACGCCCACGGACTCGGCGCCCACGCATGGTAAACAATGTGATAATATTCTAGGTACCAAAAAACTCCAATACTGTGTTCAGATACTTTTGTAAATAATATTTAAAAAAACAATGTACAAAAAAAATACAGACAGTCTTACAGAGGCGAGGATGTGCAAATAAAGAAAGTACAAAATTAAATGTTTTTGTTTCATATTTATATTAAAATTTAAAAACCCCGTATCGATAAAAAGCGATAATTTAAGTCATAAAATAGGTTTCCTCACACCTATGTTTGCATGCATCTAACAAAAGAACCGATATTATGAAACGTCTGAACAGATTTTAATTAAAAATTAACGGGCAGAAAATGCTATTGGCAATTAGGAATACCCTCCGACCGTTGGTCCCGATTGTTATAACATCATCTATAATAATCGTAGGTACATCAAGGAATGGGCAGCAGTGTTTCCTTGTGTGATACAACATAAATACTGCGGTCACCTCGCCTGCCAAGCGTGGTGACTATGGCAAATATCCTCGCTCGGGAGGAGGTCCATGTTCAGCAGTGGACTTTATACGGGCTGATGACGATGAATTAGGCATACATGCCAACAGTTATCGGACAATCTCAATGACGCAGCAGTAACTTCGCTCCGGCCAAAAAATCTTAATAAGAAGATTTCATATCAAAGATTTTACACAATTATTTCTTATCCGGCGTTGGATTCGAATCTGCGACATCCGACTCTTAAAGCGAGACTTATTCCGTTACACCACAGAGTTGTCTCAACTTAGTAAAGCTCATAATTGACTGTAGGACATAGCGTTTCCTGTTTTGTTATAATTTATGATCTGGTCAGCACCGGATGTTGGCAGAATTACTAATACTTCGGAATTAATATTGACCAGTCATTATACATTCTATATTTGCGGGCTGTATTAAGTAGAATTTAAATTTTATTATAAGTCTCAGAGTAAGCCGTACATTAAATCTATGCGTAAATTCTAATTCCGGGTCTGTTTGCTTGAGAAGCTACCCTCCGTGCTTCGAAAAGCACGTTAAGCCGTAGGTCCCAATTGTTATATCATCATCCATAATAATCGTATACCAGAGAACGAGCGGCAGCGTTTCCTTGTGTGTTAATGAAATAATGAAATTTATTCAGCACTTAGATATTTGCATACACTTGTACTTATCAAAATTACTAAGTGTAAATCTAACAAAAGAATTACTTAAGTAGCTAAAAACAATGTTAACATTATTTGATCCTACAGATTTATTAATCCGTCTGTCTGTCTGTCGTGCTATAAATGACAATTGTACATACTCATTGTACGATGCCTTAAAGGTAACAGGTACAAAATTAACATACAGGAATCCGGCCAAGGTCTAAGTGACATCCACCTGAGGGACCCTTATGGGGTTAGGTCCAACGCTCCAACGTAGAAGACAACATAATACTGCGGTCACTAGCCTGCTAAATGTGGTGACTGACTAAAACTCTTCCTCAGGAGGAAGCCCATGTTCAGCAGTGGACGTTATACGGGCTGATGATGAAATTATATACACTGTGATTATTTTTTGTTGATAATATTTAGCGAAATGATTCATTTTTGGTAGAACAATCGATCTATACATACAGTATACCCATTTTCAATTGGATTCATCATCATCATCATCATCAGCCCGTATTATAACATAATACTGCGGTAACCAACCCGCCTGATAACTGGCAAAAACCGTACCTCGGGAGGAGGCCCTTGTTCAGCAGTGGACGTTATACGGGCTGATGATGAAATTATATACACTGTGATTTTTCTTTGTTGATAATACTCAGCGAAATGATTCATTTTTGGTAGAACAATCGATCTATACATACACTATACCCATTTTCAATTGGATTCATCATCATCATCATCATCAGTCCGTATAACGTCCACTGCTGAACAAGGGCCTCCTCCCGAGGGACGGCTTTTGCCAGTTATCAGGCGGGTTGGTGACCGCAGTATTATGTTATAATACACAGGGAAACGCTGCTGCCCGTTCCCTGATAAACGCTTGTTATAGATGATATTATAACAATCGGGACCAAAGGCTTAACGTGCTTTCCGAGACACGGAAGGTACATAGTCCCTCAACCAAACAGACCCGGAAAGAAATCTTAGAATTTGACACAAAGATTGTCCGGGGATCGAACCCACAATTGGATTAAAATTACGAAATTGTGTTAGGGGCGCCCGTTTGGGCCGGATTGCTTATGTATGCGTGCCCGCCCTCGCCAACGGCGTATCGAAGGAGTGTCCGGGGGGTTTTTAGTGGTGTAGGGTCCTCTCCTCGTGGTATTAGTTATCATACCACGCTATCCAGAGGGCGAGTCCCACATAACCCACCGCCAGCGCGCGAATACGCTGTAGCGGCGGTGGGAATGTGTAAAAGCATTTGGCACGGGACAAAAAAAATAAAAAATGAGGCGCCCGACATATTTTCTTATATTGCAAGGCATATACATTCATAAATACCGTACCACTGTTGATCCTGGCTTACAGGAGTTGCAGTGGTGTGAGTGTGGGAGGGACAAGGCCCATACAAAAAAAAACCGTCTCCTTTAAATCCCTATAAGTAATAATATCCCTGAACGAATACACAAAAAGACTTACCGATAAAAGTTTTGTGTAGATTCTTATCATTAACATACCTGTAACAAATAAAAAGATATTTATTAGCCACGTAATAAAATATATATTATCTATGTACAAATAGCAAAAACAATCGATACTACTTTATTCTCCTTGACAGTATAAACAAAATCATTTTTTATTTCGATGCTATTCTGTTTTAAATAATCTACAATAACAGTAGAAAGAAAGAAGGTAGGGAGGCCTCATCATGGGTCCTCAACCTCATGGGCCAGATCTAGGTATTTGGTCCTTATTAATTATTATGAGGTCGATATGATAGGGAAAATGGAAATAAGCAAGAAGGCCTTTGCCCTACAGTGGGACATCCATCCCCCCTCGTCCTCCTGACCATTAGTTTGCAAAGAACCATCCGATGCCCTCGTAGACCCGAAATCCGAGAGGCCCGCGAACTGTAAAGTAGACCGACAGTTGCGCAAAACTCCCTTTAAATACTAAAAGTCAAAAGGTACATAATCCCTCAATCTCATCGCCAGCGTACGCCCCGAGCCAAGGTCCAAGCCCCACGGGGGCGCCCTCTTGCGCACGTTGCTTAGTTTGTAGTTTTTAAATCATTTATTAAGGCTGGAGCTCTGCTCACCTTTATGCCCAGTAAAGTAGAAAAAGCCTCGTGGTTACCTACGTATGTCCAAACGAAAAAAAAAGTGTCTTCCCATGGGTCGTAACAGGCGACCAAGGGACATACACCTGATTGATGGGCACCAGCATCTATCAACTCAAGGTTATCATTTTACTGCGATCACCAATCTGCCTGCCTAACGTAGTTATTTTGGAAGTATCCCTCGACCCTGGCTTGCCAAGGTCGGTTAATAGGAGGCATGTTCAACGGTGGACGTAAACGGGCTGTTAAAATTGAAAAACAGTTTTTTTTTGCCAGACCTTTTTCAACCCGGTTTCACGCTATTCACGCTAAGCTAAGAATATTAGGCATGGGTTCGATATATCAAAACGTAACTTATATCGGATATGTGTTTATTATCATACCATATCGATATCTAAATATACATAACCGTTTTCACAAAAACTTCATCGAGTTATGGTTTATCCAAAGCGCAACAACGAGAACGAACTACGAATAACGAACAAAACCCAAACTTCACATCACAACCGTCGATGTCATATCGGCGATATGACATCGACGGTTTTTATTCGCTTTGTCTCTGTCTTACCATTCAATTTTTTACTGGCGTAAAAGTGATGAAGCGAATATTACGTAACTTCGGCTAGTGACTGGTTATTTGGTTAATAATAGTGCGTGCGTAATATCTATATCTTAACGCGCTAGTATCAATGTATTAACGGTAAAAGTGTGAGTTTGCGTTTGTCGTTACGTTCGTTTCACAGTTACTTGTGCAAATCGTACTACTGATATCGATATCTGAAAACGGAATTCGATATCGATATGAAAACTGAATATCGGTTACATATCCGTTTGCAACTAAATACGAAAACGCCCATGTTTAAAGAATATTTATCTAGACTGGAGCTCTGCTCGCCTTTATGCCCGGTGAAGTAGCAAAAGCCTCGTGGCTATCTATATAAATATGTCCAAAAAAAAATAAGAAGACAGGTATACTAAGAGACTTATCGAATGTTGGAACACACTGGATGAATACGAACTGCGGTTACCAATCCTTCTGCTAGCCGGTGTGAATATTACAAAACCATTGGAAACGTCGACAACCTCCGTAGCGCAGCGGTATTTCGCTCGCTTTAAATCTCGGAGGTCGTGGGTTTGATCCCCACGCCATCTTTGTGCAAATTCCAAGATTTTTTTTCGGATCTGGTTGGTGTCCGTGCCTTGAAAAACACCTTAAGCCGTTGGTCCCGATTGTTATAACATCATCTATAATAATCGTATATCAAGGAACGGGTAGCAACGTTTCCTTGTGTGGTACAACATATTCTGCGGTCACCAACCCGCCTGCTATGCGTGGTGACTATGGCAAATGACCTCTCCCGGGAGGAGGCCCATGTTCAGCAGTAGACGTTATACGGGCTGATAATGATGATGATGATGATGATGATTGGAAACGTCTGTGTGTAATATCATCCATATTCATCATAGGCTACGATAACCGTTTACCGTCAGTCAGGCCGTATGCTTGTTCATAACATGAAAAACTTCCAATATTTCCGTGTAAAGCCGAACACTGCTTAACGTACAAACAATACCAATCAAATATGGCCTACTTATTAACAGTGGGGTCCTACTGACAGCTATAAACCAGATGGTGCTAGCCATCTCTTTAAGGCAAGTATCATGTCAAAGGCAAAGTCTATCTTTATCACATAGACACATTTAAAAATTTATCTATAGTAGATAGTATCACTATCACTATAAAGAGGAAAGATTTGTATTTTTGTGTGTGTGTGTATGTTCAAAAATTCTTTCACCATTGGAAAGCTACATTCACACTGAGTGACATAGGCTATATTTTATTATGAAGTTCCCACGGGAACGGGAGCAACGCGGGTGAAACCGCGCGCGGGAAGTTAGTTTTAAATAATGTTCCAAAGATGCGTTTTTTTTCCTTTGTTTTTTTTCCTACCACCAGTTCTGGAAGTTGCAACACTAAAAAGAAACGCAGAGGAATCCTTTTTGTTTTAAATATATGTTAGATATTACAATTAGTTTACAGTATCTCATAAAAGCAAATCACTTCCAAGCCGTTTTGTAGTTTAATGAAATCAAAATCAGAACAATCGAATCGCTCGCATCAAAGAAGAATGAACCAATGAATGCCCGTCATTTGTTAGATAGCATAGCTTTATCACGTGACAAATGTCAAGTGCCATGTATTTGCGTTAACGATTTCATGCTAGCGATCTCTTCGCTGTAGTTAGGGTCACCATATCACAGGATTTGTCCTGAGATTTCGGGATCGAACCCACCACCTCCGAGATTTAAGGCGAGACTTGTACCGCCACGCCACGGAGGCTGTCAGTGACAGAAAGGACGTTATCAATCAGTGTGATATGAGCAGGTGAAATGAACCGCCATTTAATACAGGTTTAGGCCTATCATAGACACTTGCTACTCACATACCTCATGTTACCTGAAAGATCAAATGTATGGTAGTACAACATTGTTATTTGAGGAGAAATAATTAAATAATAATTATAATTATTAAATAATTAATAACAATCATTATTATTAAATAAATGATAACAATTATTATTATTAAATAAATAATAACAATAATTATTATTATTATTTCTAGGTCCAATAAAAAAAATGATATTCAACCTCATTAAATAACTGGCAAATAAAAAATGTCATGGACGGAGAGCTGACAACCGAAACGGCAAGGTAATTTGATCATTCATAAAAATGATTTATCAGCTTACCTGGACCATTCTAAGCATAAAGACGTCGACCTGGCAGGATTCGGGTGGTGGATGTGGGATTTATGGGGTTGGAAAAAAATAAAAAAAAAGGTAATGTGATCAGGATTACTTTTTATGCCAAATGGTTTGCCTACCTCCCCAAAGCACACAAAAAAAATCTGGCGTCATTTGGTTGGTGGAAAGGTATCGCCAGGCTTACTTAAAGTGAGGAAAAAAAAAATATTTTGTAGGTACTAAGAACAAGGCTGGCTTTTTTGTGCTTAAAGTTTATTATTCCCAGAGGCTAGGAAAAAAAAGCCAGCCAATAATAGTGGTGGGAACATGTCGAAAAAAAAATTGAAAATTTATATTTTAAATTGTATTTTGCTCGAGAAAGAGCTAAGGGGCATGAAAAAGAGCGCGTGGAGGGGATACACGCGACGACGGCGTCCGTGCTCTCTCGGCGCGTCGTTCATGTTCGGTAAACCGAACGCGCCTGGCTGGCCTCGTCGCACTCGTTGAGCGGAAAGAGCCGAACGTTTCCGGAGCGTCAGCTGTTTGAGTTTAGCGTCTATTTTACAGCGCGTGGACGTGTTTTTATATTCTGTTTAAATAAAATAAAATAAAATAAAAATCATATTTATTTACGTAAACCAATTACAGGCACATTACCGAGAGAGCACGGACGCCGTAGTCACGTGTATCCCCTCCACGCGCTCTTTTTCATGCCCCTTAGCTCTTTCTCGAGCAAAATACAATTTAAAATATAAATTTTCAATATTTTTTTTCGACATGTTCCCACCACTAATTTTGGCTGGCTTTTTTTTTCCTAGCCTCTGGGAATAATAAACTTTAAGCACAAAAAAAGCCAGCCTTGTTCTTATTACCTAAAAATATTTTTTTTTCCTCCCTTTAATTAAGCCTGGCGATACCTTTCCACCAACCAAATGACGCCAGATTTATTTTGTGTGCTTTGGGGAGGTAGGCAAACCATTTGGCATAAAAAGTAATCCTGATCACATTACCTTTTTTTTTATTTTTTTCCCACCCCATAACTCCCACATCCACCACGCGAATCCTGCCAGGTCGACGTCTTTATGCTTAGAATGCTCCAGGTAAGCTGATAAATCATTTTTATAAATGATCAAATTACCTTGCCTTTTCGGTTGTCAGCTCTCAGTCCATCAGTTTACACAGTGAAATTTCAATAGAAGTCTCTCAATGGGACCCCGCCCTTATGACATTAGCGTCAGATCCGGCTCGTTCCGTATACCCACTCGTAAAGACATTAATATCACATTGTATTATCTGTCAATGTCACCCGCCACAACGAAAAAGCCTAACAACTTAATTGAAAGTGTATGAGAGCAAAAAAAATGATAGGTTAGTGGTGAGACATTGTTACCATATATCCAAATTTCTAGTAGTTATCATCATATCAGCCTGGTGTCGTCCACTGTTGAACATAGGTCTCCCCCATCGATTTCCAGCGGAAACGATTAGTAGCGGCCAGCATCCACTGACTCCCTGCGACCTTTATGAGGTCATCGGTTCAATGTGCAGGCAGTCGTCCCACTCTGAGCTTGCCAATTTCCACTAAATAGACATCCTCCGTAGCATAGCGGTATTTGGCTCGCTTTAAATCTCGGAGGTCGTGGGTTCGAACCCCACGCCGGACGGGAAAACTTTGTGTAAATTCTAAAGATTTCTTTCCGGGTCTGGTTGGTTGAGGCAACTTGCTATACGATTATTATATATGATGTTATAACAATCGGGACCAAAGGCTTAACGTGCTTTCCGAGGCACGGAGGGTAGTCCCTCAACCAACCAGATCCGGAAAGAAATCTTAGAATTTACACAAAGATTTCCTGTCCGGCGTAGGGATCGAACTCATCGAACCCACAACCTCCGACATTAAAAGCGAGCCAATTACCGTTACACTACGGAGGTTGTCCTCCAACAAAACAAATGTACACAACAAAGGGACTATTTATAAACGCAAATAGTGTTCTTTGATAAGTGTGTTAAATGTAGAGTGAGGTCTAGATATATAGATAAACAAAACCTAAAAGCACCGCGAGATAACTCGACATAATTATCCAACGCATAGAGCCAATGTGAGTATAACCATTACAAAATGCACTAGTTTAAAAAACCGGCCAATTGCGACTCGGACGCGCGCACGAATGGTTCCGTACCAGTTTCAAGTGCCTACCTATTTTTGATATCAAGTTGTGTTGATGTAAAAAAAGGTTTGTTGTATGGGAGCCCCCTTTAAATATTTATTTTATTTTTAGTATTTGTTGTTATAGCGGCAATAGAAATACATCATTTGTGAAACTTTCAACTGTCTTTCTATCGCGGTTCTTGAGATATCTCAAGAACCGCGATAGCTAGACAGTTGAAATTTTGGGCTATATACCTAGGCTCCGCAAGGCTATATAGCCTGGTGACAGACAGGCTACCGACAGACAAACAGACCGACAGCGAAGTCTTAGTAATAGGGTACCGTTTTTACACTTCGGGTACGGAACCCTCAAATTAGAGAAAACTTGTGAATTAGCGGTCAAGGTTATTGAATAATTTATGTTAATAACATGTTATGTCTTGCACCATATAGCTAACAAAACATAGACAAGACAACTACGCACTTTATTTATTTTTCTAACCTAATTACGCGGATTACACCGTTGGCAATCCCTCAATCTCATCGCCAGCGACCACCCTCAGCCAAGGTCTAAGCCCAACAGAGGCGCCCTCTTGCGTAGCTTGCGTTGTTTGTAGTTTTTAAACCATTTATTAAGGCTGGAGCTCCGCTCGCCTTTATGCCAGGTGAAGTAGCAAAAGCCACGTAGTAACCTATGTACGACCGTCCAAAAAAAAAAACTTACGACAGTGACTACTACTTTTTTTTTCGTTTTCCGGGAGAATATGCATTAAGTGACATCTGAGACCTGGTTTTCTGGGTTCAATTCCCACCCGGTACAATTATTTGTGTTAACCACGAATTATTGTTCTGAGTCTTGATGTACTTTGTGTTCGTGAATTGTGTGTTTGTAAAGTACCCCATGACACAAGAATTTACTCGTTTGTCCCTAGTGCGGGAGTCGTATTAAAAATAATAATATAAGTATACCAGCTACGCCCCGCGGTTTTACCCGCGTTACTCTGCTCCAGTGGGTCGGAGCGTGATTTTTTGTAGCCTACATGTAAATCGAGCTTATTAACTATCCCCGTGCAAAGTTTCAGCCAAATCCATTTAGTAGTTTTTGCATGAAAGAGTTACAAACATCCATCCATACTTACAAACTTTCGCGTTTATAATATTAGTAAGATATACACTAGTAATACATTCGCGCGCAGATTCACCCGCTTAACTCCCGTTCACGTGGGAACTTCATTATAAAATATAGCCTATATAAAGCTGAAGAGTTTGTTTGTTTGCTTGTACGCGCTAACATAGAAACAACTGGTCCGATTAGAAAAAAAAAATTCAGTGTTACATTACCCATTTATCGAGGTACGCTTTAGCCTATACCTTTTTTAATAATGATTTTTAATTATGAAATTCCTTCGATAACGGGAGTTGTGCGGGTAAAACCTTACGCGAGAAGCTAGTATAAATATAAAGCATCCATCTATCTATACTAATATTATAAAGAGTAAAGATTTGTATTTTTGTGTGTGTATTTTTGTAATGGCTTCACTATAGGCCTTATGAACAGGCTCAAGAGTCGCTCAACGCTATGCTATATAAGCTATGGAGAGGGCTATGCTCGGGGTTTCTCTACGGGATCGAATCAGAAATGGGGAGATACGTAGAAGAACGCGGGCTACCGACATAGCCCAACGGATTAGTTCGTTGAAGCGGCAATGGGCAGGCCATATAGCACGGAGAACAGATGGCCGTTGAGGCCGAAAAGTTCTCGAATGGAGACCGCGGATCGGCAAGCGTAGCGTAGGACGTCCACCTACTAGATGGACTGACGATCTGGTGAATGCCGCAGGATCACGGTGGATGCAGGCCGCTTCTAACCGCAACAACTGGAGATCTATGAGGGAGGCCTTTGTCCAACAGTGGACGTCCTACGGCTGAAATGATGATGTTTGTAATGAATAAACTCAAAAACTACTGTGCCGATTTCAAAAATTCTTTCAACATTGGAAAGCTACATTCACCCTGAGTGACATAGGCTATATTTAATTATGTTCTGTTCCCACGGGAGCGGGAGTCACACGGGTGAAACCGCACGAGGGATGCTAGTGTTTGAATATAAGTATTTAAGTTGAAGCGGCCGTAGCCCAATGGTTAGGGCGTCGGAGTTGTGATCTTGAGGTCGCCGGTTCGAACCCCACCCATTGCACTACCGACGTGAACCCACTCGTAACACAAGCATTTAAGCTTAGTACGAGGGGTTAACAAGAATACTAGTAGACTGCAAAACTCTGCTAATAATCTTGTAAAAAAAAACTATCTAATTAAAATCCAAACTCATTTCAGACCATTATAATGCAAAGACACAAAAATACAGCGCAACCGGTTTCAACAAATTAATTATTTCCTTTATAAAATAATAATAAATTATATATTTAACAAAAAACCTTAAAATACAATACAAAATTGAACAAATGAACGCATTATAACTACAAAATTAAAATTACTAAACTTATGATGAAACTTTATGATTTGCAATTGAAGACCTCAGAAGGATAAGGACGGATATACTAATAACTTCAGAAACATTTGGTCGTAAGTGCCAGTTTACGATAAAGGCACATACAACTAATGTTTCTGACGTATAATGGCACATCCGACCATTATGCTTCTGAGCTTTAGAATTAAAACATTGGTTGGACATACATAATATTATTAATTGACATATTAAATTTATTAGGTACGCAATTTAAAAAAAAAACAAACGTAAATCTAAATATTAACAAACAAAAAAGACGTTTCCCGCACATTTTTTTCTATAGATACCTACCTAGGAAATATTATCTATGTAATTACGCACAGAGAATATAAATAAATTCATATAACCATATTTATAGCAATCAAATATATACCTATATATAAATATATACTTACAATACAATAAAAAATAAATCAAATTAGAATGACTTGTCTGTATGCCCGGTGAAGTAGCAAAATCCTCGTGAGTAACTACGTATGTACCTAATATTAAAATAACGGTTTTTACTACATGCATACTAATAGGATACAGTAAATAATTATACCAAAATAATATTTTTTGTTTTTTTCTGTGTCTTTTTGTTCCGGCTAATCTCTGGAACGACTGGACAAATTTTATGACGGGACTTTCACTGACAGTTAGCTGATGTTATATGGAGTAACTTTATTTTGAAAAATAAAAAAGCTAAAACGACAAAAATACTATTTTGTAAAATTCCACGCGGACGTTAGTCGCGGGCGCAGCTAGTAATAAATAAGAATCGATAGTTTATGCCATAAATAAATGCATAGGTAACCCAATTATTTTAACAAAAACCCGCCAAACTAAAAAGTAAGTTGGCCATATTAATCTAACATTAAAAAAAAAATCGTGTATCAAACTTCCTTAACAGCACCCTTCCCGCCCTTGACAGCGGACCACTTACTTTTTTAAGAGCGAGTACAGGCAATGGTATAAAAACGTACGGCGATCAATTCGGAACAGTCAGTAGCTTTCGCGCAGTCTACCACAGAAGTGCACGATGAGATTTCTGGTTAGTTCAAAAATAATACAACCTAAATTATAAATTTTTAAAAATGTAGTGTTTCTAGTTCAAATATCTAAATTAATTGTAATTTGAAAACTTAGTGTTCCCAATTCAAATATCCAAATAATTGTAATTTGAAAACATGAAGTGTTTGTTCCCAATTCAAATATCCAAATAATTCAAATTCGAAAATAGAAGTGTTGAGTGACGTGAATAGTGATGTGACACGGTTTCGAACTGATTATCGACCTGGATTGTTTAACAAGGATTATAATCGATTTTATTCCGCAGATTGTTGCCGCCGTCCTCGCCTGCGCCGCAGCCGCGCCTTCCGGCTTGCTGGCCCCCTACAGCCACGGTCTCGTCGGCCATGCTGGTCTGGCGTATGCCCACGCGGGTCCTCTGGCTGTAGCCCACGCTGCACCAGTGGCCGTCGCTCACGCCCCCGCCCTCCCCACCATCTCCCCCGGAGACATCGCTGGAGCTGCTATCGATGCTCACGTCGAAGCCTCCGATCACGCTCGTGCCGCCGTCGACGCTCACCGAGAACTCCATGACCAAGCCTCCGAGATCCACGGTCAGGCCGTCAACGCCGCTGAAGACCACTCCTGGCAAGCCGTAGACGCTGCCCAGACCGCCCAAGCTGAGTTGGACGGCGCCGCCGCCGGTGTCGCCCCTGTGCTCGCTAAGCAGCTCGCCGGCCATGGCGCCGTGGTCGCTGCCCCTGCCGTAGCCGCCTACGGTGCTCACGGATATGGTGCCCATGGTGTAGTTGCCGCCCCCGCCGTAGCTGCTTACTCTGCCCCCGCATACGCCGCCAGCAAGACCGTCGTTAGTCAGTCCCTCTCCCAGTCCCACCCCGCTCCCGTATACCACGCCGCTCCCGTGGCCGTTGCCCACGCCGCCCCCGTCGCCTACGCCCATGCCGCCCCCGTCGCCTACGCTCATGCCGCCCCCGCCGCATACGCCCACGGACTCCACGGACACGCATGGTAAACTGTGATAACACTTAGATACCAAAAATAATACTCAAGTGTATTTTGGATTTCTGTAAATAAATTATATAGAAGAATATATACATGCTGACAGAGGCGAGGATGTGTGAATAAATGAAATAGTAATTTATATTTTTTAGTTTTCTTGATATAAACCTACAACACTCCATACCTTAATAATGATGAAATGATAATGAGGCCTTACATTTAAAAGCAAACACTCAAATATATGATACTTAAATAATAATCTGAATAACGTTTCAACACAGTAATAATAAAATAACAGACAACAAAGACCAATCGAAACAAATCATCAATTATCGCCATTACATAAAATATAATAAAATTTTATACCTACTGTCTTTATTACAACCAAAAATGTCAAGTTCAAATTTAAAACCATTGACCTTAACATTAAAGAGAATAAAATCTTTATTAAAAACATATACATAATCGACATTTTTATATCGATTAATCGAATGTAAACACAAAGAGAAGTGTAACCTCATTCCTATTGGCATTAAAACAAATACCTTTACCATTCACTGCACTATGATCATGCCTAAAGTATGTCAACTTATTTCTAACATAGCGACCATTTACAATTTATATTTTAAAAGTATTAAATTTAATTATCCACCAATTCTAAGTAACCCAATTGTATGATTTGAATTCTAAGTATTAATAAAATAAGATACGTCAGTAGGTATAATAAATTCTAAACATAAATAGTACTGACATTGGCTCTGAAAATGGCGATAAAAATATTTAAAAAAAATAGACGCAGACAACTTCCTAGCAACCGATAAAAAACAAAAAGTTTTTGTTTGCCGCCACGCCTTGGTCTAAATCCGTGATATGTTTTTTTCTTTCTAATAAGCAAATCAAATGTATTGGCGACCAAGGCCATTGGATATAATATATAAGCTTCCGCTTCTGTACAACCGTGTAAAATTAATTATACACGAATTTTATTGAACAACATTATACGCGTTATAAAGAATTTAATTGTCTTTGTTCAAAAATAGAGCTTACATTTAAATACGGAACAAGCTTTTTTTTGTTTATTTTTTAATTCTGTTGTTTTTAATTAATATTCTTTGTTTTTGGCTTTTGATCAACTAATAAAGGATTGATGTTAATTTCACATTTTCATGGTTTAAATAAACATTTTTCTTAGGTTGTACATAATGTAGAATGGGATATGTTAATATTATATTATTAAGATAACTTCTGTGAACCCTCTGGTTCACAAGTACAAGTATGTGTCTCGGAGATAGTGAGTTCAATTCCTGCGCTGGACATAATTTTTTTGGAAATATTTTATTCTGGTATGTACTTTAGTTCATCCACCAGTCAGAAATCATATCTGCTTACAATCAACGCAATGGACCGCGATATTCCCTCTCTTTAGTTTTATGTAAACTCCAAGCAAACCTTTTAAAAAGGTTACCTCTGTACCAAGGTTAGACATTACAAAATACAACAGTCCTGTTATTACAAAGCCTAACATTACACGTAATTATCATCCTTGAGATTGTAACAGTTGAAAGACAAACTAACAAGCTACCTATTTAGATATTAATAATGGTGGGAGCTTTATACATAACTGTATTATGACAAAAGGTCAGTAAATAGGTAAGTATTTAATTTGAAGGTAAGCGATTACTGTAGGCTATGAACGCGACCACCTCCGTAGCGTAGCGGTATTTGACTCGTTTTAAATCTTGGAGGTAGAGGGTTCGATCCCCAAATCGGACAAGAAATCTTTATGTTAATTCTAAGTTTTCTTTCCGGGTCTGGTTGGTTGAGGGACTACCCTCCGTGCCTCGGAAAGCACGTTAAACTGTAGGTCTCGATTGTTATAACATCATCTATAATAATCGTTTATCAAGGAACGGACAGCAGCGTTTCCTTGTGTGGTACAACATAACACTGCGGTCACCAATCCGCCTGCCAAGCGTGGTGACTATGTATTTTTTTTTGGACATACCGTAAATCTCATAACGATAAAATATGTACCTAATTAGGTAGTTACGTTACGATAGTTAAAATAGGTGCCTTTAATACTAGGCCGCAATCACAAATGAATGAAAAGATTAAGCTACTCGAAAATAGCGTAACTACCTACTTAGGTACACGTATTTTTATCGATACGATTTAATAACTATGCCTTAGAAATCTATTTCATGTAGGTACATATTCAAGACGGTAAATAAAGTCACCTAGTATATATTAATTAAGTCGTATTATCTCATGTATAACCATTGATCTCACTGGCAAACTGTGCATGTACAGTTTTGTGAGACATAGTCTTTACATCATAAGCCTACTTTGTACCTTTTAAGAAACAATAAATAAATAATATATACAGCCTATAGCATTCCTCAATAAACAGGCTATCTAACACTGAAAGAATTTTTCTAATCGGACTAGTACCCATAGTACCCGGACCCATTTACATACTCTAGCCATGCGCCTTCTTTTGACAGAATTCAGCAAGCAAGGGTCGTTGAAGAACGTTGCCATAATCACCACGCCTGGTAGGTGAATTGGTGATCGCAGTAAGATGGTGAGTATCCTTGAGCTAATAGATGCTGCTGCCCATCCATCGACTGTATGTCCCTTAGTTGCCTTTTACGACACCCATGGAAAGATATTAGCCGGAAACCACACGGCTCCAATCAAAATGCCACCATTAATATGTTATTAAACTATCTAATTTAAAGGGTTCTTACTACAATTAGTGTGTCGAAAGTGGTCCAAACCAGAAATGGCTAAAGACATATAAATTAAACTAAAATGGCAAATGCAAAACATAAAGGTTCGTTCACATGGATTCCCACTAATATCTTAATTCATAATCGGCCCTTTTTATTAAGGGTGGAGCTCTGCTCGCCTTCATGCCCGGTGAAGTAGCAAAAGCCTCGTGGATAACTAAGTAAGTACATTGTGCCTTTTCTGTACAGTTCGCGCCTTAAAGTGTTGTGCATAAGTTTTTTTTTTCCAAATCTATACATATGTTACGGCTAATAGCTGAAGTGCGGCTACACCTAGTTTTAGCCGGCTACAACTAGGTCTAGCCGACCACATGCGGTTAAACTTAGATCAACCTGAATAAGTCCCTGTTCAACTCCATTGGTTTAGGTTTTTTTTTTTAACCTCCCCAACTTCTTTTTGTGCCATGCATAGGTATTGTTTAATTAAGAGTTGAACAGGGACTTATTAAGACCTTAACCTTAGTTTAACCGCATGTGGTAGGCTAGACCTAATTGTAGCCGGCTAAAACTAGGTGTAGCCGCACTTCGTCTATTAGCCGTACCACATATACATAATAAAACTGCAGAGGTCAAATGTCTGTACATAGAAAACAAAACGCTAAAACCCGAGTCATGGGGATTTGGAAAAAAATATTGTTTCTCTGTTTAAACGGGCTAATCTCTCAAGCCGTTGCATAGATTTAAATGAAATTTTGCATGATGGTACCTTACATCCCCGGTCAACATGTAAATACGTTTAATCACAGAATTTAATGAGTTCCCGTAGGAAAGTTACAAAACCGAAGGAATAGCAAACACCACGCGGACCGATTCGCGGGCATCATCATCATCAGTCCGTATTACGTCCACTGCTGAACATGGGCCTCCTCCCAAGGGAGGGCATTTGCCATAGTTTCTGCACTTGGCAGGCGGGTTGGTGACTGCAGTATTATGTTGTAACACACAAGGAAACGCTGCTGTCCGTTCCTTATTACAATAAGTCAAAGTGAAAAAGTTGCGGGCATCAGTGTTAAGTACTGCTAGTGGTTGGTTTGTAAGGGCCTTTGAAGCGCGAGCTTTGAGCGTGGCCAACGCTGCCCATGATATGACCGCCCGAAAAAAAAATCATCACTAATGCTAGTACCTTTTTGGGTTCCGTACCCGAAGATTAAAAACGGGACCCTGTTACTAAGACCTTGTTGTTTACTTGTCACCAGGTGTATCTCAAGAACTGCGATAGCTAGACAGTTGAAATTTTGACATAAGATGTATTTCTGTTGCCGCTATAACAACAAATACTAAAAACAATATAAAATAGATATTTAAGGGGGGCTCCCATACAACAAACGTGATTTTTTTTGCCCTTTTTTGCTCGATATCAATAACGGCATCAGGTAGGTTGTTTAACTAGTCAATGATACGGAGCCCTTTATGCACAAGTCCGAATCGCACTTGGCCGGTTTTTTTAATTATTGTCGAATTTCGACCACTAGGTATTTTCAATAAAACGGTTAATTAATCCTTGACCAAAAGCTAAACTTTAGAGCGCATGTAGAAACTGTTCGTGCACGCGCTTTACTTACGCTCAGTCGACTACACTGTCTTCTAAATTCACGCAGCAAATTATTACTTGATAATAAGGTTGGGATTTACACCACGTATATATGACCGATTATGTCGTCGGGCGCCCTCTTGCGCAGGTTGCTTAGTTTGTAGTTTTTAAACCATTAAAGGTAAATTATTAAAATAATAAACGATCTTATATGAAAACAGCTTTAGTTTAGTTACCGTTCAAGACAGGCTAACCTATATTTCTGAGCACAATACCATCAAGAGCTAGATATCAGTGCACCGCCATCTTGAATTCACTTAATATTTGTTATGTATATGTATACACATACATTTGAGTAGGTTTACTTGAGTAATACATTTGTAAAGGACAGTTGCATAAAGCGACCAAGTGCAAGCTGAACAAGGGCCATCTCCCGAGGGTGGGTTTTTGCCATAGTCACCACGCTTGGTAGGCGGGTTGGTGACCGCAGTATTATTTTGTAACGCAGAAGGAAACGCTGCTGCCCGTTCCTTGATATACGATTATTATCATCATCAGCCCGTATAACGTCCACAGCTGAACAAGGGCCATCTCCCGAGGGTGGGTTTTTGCCATAGTCACCACGCTTGGCAGGCGGGTTGGTGACCGCAGTATTATGTTGTAACACCAAGGAAACGCTGCTGCCCATTCCTTGATATACGATTATTATACATGATGTTAATAATCGGGAGCAACGCTGCAACGGCTTAACGTGCTTTCTGAGGCACGGAGGGTAGTCCCTCAACCAACCAAACCCGGAAATAAATCTTTGACTGACACAAAGATTTCCTGTCCGGCGTGAGGATCGAACCCACGACCTCCGAGATTTAAAGTGAGTCAAATACCGCAACGCTACGGATGTTATCATATAGTAGTAGTATAGTATATCAAGGTTCGAGATCTATTTGCCGTGGATATTCCCTATTCTTCGCCCGAACCAACCCCTCAATCCCCCCGCCAGGGACCGCCCTAAGCCGTGGTCCTAGTCCCACAGGGGACGCCCTCTTGCGAAGGTCGCTTGGTTTGTAGTTTTTGAATAATTATTTAGGCTGAAGCTCTGCTCGCCTTTATACCCGGTAAAGTAGCAAAAGCCTCATGGCTAACTACATAAAGTACGTTCGAAAACTTGTCTGAACCTTTCGAATGTAATACGATTGTAATTCTAGTAGTGCGGTGCAACTTTCTCATAACACGGGATGCAGTTGCGAGATAAGATTACTGGACACACCTGGCATTGTTTTATATATATATTCTCATATTATATACTCTTCCGTAGCGTAGCGGTATTTGGCTCACTTTAAATCTCGGAGGTCGAGAATTTACTTAAAGACTTGTTGTCCGGTGTGGGGATCGAAGCCACGACCTCCGAGATTTAAAGCAAGCCACTTACCGCTACGCTACGGAGGTTGACAGTTTTCATTATAGACAAATTACACTTGAGAGCAATAAAATCGCACACCCCTTGTAATTTGGTTTATTACTGATTGTTTTCTAAAATCTAAAGATATTGAGTAAAAATCATTAGACAAAATTAAAGCATACAAGCTTAGCTTTACAAAAACATAAAATTAAAATCATTGACCTTTACGTAACTTACAAAAACCGACCGTACACCGAATTCCCCAAATTCACGCGTTTGCGTTGTCACTACTTGCACCCTTAGCCGCAGGTATAAAAAGGTCGGTTTATTGGAATTTTTAATCAGTTGCATACCGAAGGTATGGCTATGGAAGGTATAAGCTACTGGAAGCATACGGATTTACTGGAAAAATATGGATACCACGCCCGCAGAAGCCGCTCAAGTTATTGCCTTGCTCGAAGCAGGCCATAACCAAAGTGAAGTTGCTCGACGGCTAAATTTGAGCCGCTACTCTGTTCGTCGTGTATACCAGAGGTTCCAAGAGACCGGTGGCTACATTCGGCGACCAGGATCTGGCCGGCGACGCACAACATCAGAGCGTGATGACCGCTTTCTTGTGACAAGGTCTTTGAGAAATCGGCAACTGAACGCGGTTCAACTGGGACAACAGCTTCGAGAAGTTCGCAATGTCAGTATAAGTCGGTGGACAGTTCGAAGAAGACTAGGTGAAGCAGGAATGACTTCACATCGCCCAGCAAATGGTCCCAAATTGACCACAGCTCACCGACAAGCCCGGCTACAATTTGCTAGGGAACATTTAAATTGGACGTATGACCAATAGCGGGCTGTTATGTTCTCTGATGAGTGCAGAATGACTTTACATGGTCATGATGGACGCTCTAGGGTCTACAGAAGGTCATCAGAGCGATTTTCACAATGCTGCATAAGCGAACGTGTGGCTTTTGGAGGTGGATCGTGTATGTTTTGGGGTGGCATAATGTTGGACACTAAAACTGACATTGTATTCATCACTACGGCGAATACCGTCCCGAGATCGAGAAGTTTGACGGCTGCACGATACGTCGAAGAAGTGCTCGAAGAACATGTGAGGCCGCTTGCGTGGCTTATGGGAGAAGATTTTCTCTTAATGCACGACAACGCCAGACCGCATGTCGCTAGAACAGTTTGCGACTACATGGAAGACGTTGGAATCACCGCGATGGAGTGGCCAGCTCGTAGTCCTGATCTCAATCCGATTGAGCATGTCTGGGATGAGCTAAAAAGAAGAGTTCGAGCAAGAAGCCCTGCTCCTACGCGCCTCCAAGAGCTTCAACTTGCCATTGAAGAGGAGTGGAACGCCATACCACAAGATTTCATGGTGAAATTAATACGGTCCATGAAAAACCGATTAAGAGCTGTAATCAAGGCTAGGGGAGGGAATACACCTTATTAAAAAACAATTTGATCAAGCATTTTGAGTTTTATTTTTATTCTTTCTTAAGCTAAATTGGGTAATTTTATCCGTATGTTGGGTTTTGTGCCCTAAAACTCCCTATGGGTACTTTTTTTACACTGTATTTGATATCATTAGAAAGGTACTGAAGTAAACATTCAAATAGTGTAAGTTTTATTTTAATATGTATTCACATTCATGAAAAAAACTGCTTTAACAACAAAAAGTCAACGTGTGCGATTTTATTGCTCTCAAGTGTATTATATCAAAAGTTGGTTTTACATATGGTTGACATCAATCTGGTTTGACATTGCCCTCGCTTACCTGAAGTACAATAAGCCAGCGAGATGTAAACTAAAGTAGCAGTACAGTTGCACAAATACAAAGTTAGAAATGTAAAAATTATGCTTCCAGCCCAAGCTGATTCTAACCCCGACAGGCGTTCTCTTACGCAGGTTGTTAAGTTTGTAGTTTATAACTATTAAATAACTCTGTAACTCTGCTCGTTTCTGCCCGGTGAAGAAGCAAAAAGCCCCGTGGCTTGACAAAAATTCGTCCTAAAAATGCATTAAATATAAAATAAATTTGACACGGCACTACAATTTGCAACAAGCTGTGTTGCTAACATCGATAGAATAGGCACTACACAAAACGCCTACACAAATAGTTGGAGCAAACTTACTAAGTACCATTGCTTTATAAAACTTGCGGGCACATATTTTCATAGATCTTTCCTTACTTCTATACTCATATTATAAAGAGGAAAAGATTTTGTTTTAATAATTCTTTCACCATTAGTATGCTACGTTATCCCTGAGTAACATACCTAAGCTATAAAAGGCCACCCATGCAAAACCGGGGCGGGCCGCTAGTCAATACATAGTATAAAACAAAGTCACTTCCCGCTGTCTGCCTGTCCCTATGTATGCCTAGATCTTGAAAACTACGCAACGGATTTTCAAATTCAAATTCAAAATTCATTTATTCCGTAAAATTGGTTACATTTGTTTGGAATCGTCATATTTTTTTTCGTACCGTGACGTGGCGACTACTGAGAAACACTGCCAAAAAACTCAGTAGAACCCTCTTTTAAAATCTAATAAATCATAACAATTTTTTATTGACCTAATAACGAAATACTTTATTTTACATTGAGATTGGAGCGATTTAATCCCAAGCATTTTTGTCACAAAGATAATCGGAAATTTTATAATAAGCCCTGCTGCACAATTTGGCTTTAATAGTCATTTTAAATTTATTTATAGACAATTCTCAACTACTTATTTTGATGCGGTTTTATTCATAGATTGAGTAACTTAAAAGGAAGGTTTATATGTGGGTAAAATACATTGCATCCGTGTGAAGCCGGTGCGGGTCGCTAGTAATATATAAAGCTTTGTTTGTTTGAACGCGCTAATCTGAGAAACTACTGGTCCGACTTGAAAAATTATTTCAGTGGCAGATAGCCTATTTGTCGAGGAAGGAGATATCATATATTTTATCATGAAGTAAGGGAATGGGAGCTACGCGGATGTAACCACATGCGGGAAGCCTGTGACATACAAAATAAAACTGGTCCGAAGTCATCGGCCGCACATCACCGGTTCAAGTTCAATGAAAAGTAAAACCACATACAAATGAACAAAATGACGTGATTGACAAATAATTTTAGGTAAGTTATCACTACATAGTATAAAACAAAGTCGCTTTCTCTGTCCCAATATCCCTATATATACCTAAATCTTTAAAACTACGCAACGGATTTTAATGCGGTTTTTTTAATAGATAGAGTGATTGAAGAGGAAGGAAGATTGAATTTATATGGACGATACATCCGCCTTGCACCCGTGCGAAGCCGGGACGATTCGCTAGTTTGATATATATGATAGTATCGCGTCTAACGCTAGCTCTATAACCTGAGAAGTTAATATACGGTTAAGATAAAAAAAGTATTTGATTGGCCCAAAATAGATGGCTTTTGATAATATTAAACACTTTGATTGATTACGGCGTGCGGTTTCACCCGCTTAGCTACCGTTCCCGTGGGAACTTCATCATGAAATATAGCCTACGTTACGCCTGGCTAATGTAGCTTTCTAAGGGCAAGATAATTTTTGAAATCGGTTTAATATATAGTTCTGGAGCCTATTTAATGCAAAAAAAGCCTATTTAATGCAAAAAAAAAACTAATATATAAAGCTGAAGAGTTTGTCTGTTGGCTTGAACGTGCTAATCTAAGGAACTACTGGTCCGGTTACAAATTTTTTTTTTGTGTTAACCCATATATCGAGTATGGTGAAGGCCTACAAGAACGGAAGATACGCGGTTGAAATCGCGTGTGCGTTTTTTATATTAGGTAGAAGCATAAAGATTTTTTATCGTGAGCAGGAAACGAACCCACGAACTCTGTGATTTAAGACGAGCTTTATAGCTCTACGCGTGATGCTCACGGATATTGACGGGGTAAATTTCGCGTGCATAATACAACCTCCGTCCGTAGCGTAGCGGTAATTGGCTCGCTTTAAATCTCGGAGGTTGTGGGTTCGATCCCCACACCGGACAAGAAATCATTGTGTAAATTCTAGGATTTCTTTCCGGGTCTGGTTGGTTGAGGGACTACCCTCCGTGCCTCGGAAAGCACGTTGAGCCATTGGTCCCGATTGTTTTCATGTTGTTTCTTTTAACATCATCTATAACAACCCCCCCCCCCCTGTGTATTACAACATAACACTGCTGTCACCAATCCGCCTGCGTGGTGACTATGCCAAAATCCCTCCCTCGGGAGGAGGCCCATGTTCAGTAGTGGACGTTATACGGGTTGATGATGATGATGATGAAGATGAGATTTTGCATGAAATAAAAAAAAACCACCCACAAAATAAGATCCCGTCAACATACGTAGGTATAACGTTAAATATGACATCACAATTACATAATATCGTTTACATAACAGTACTCGTACAATAAAACAAGTCTGCGTCTGCACATCACTCGGTCAAGGTCAATAAAAGATGAGTCAATTCATTTAACATGTTTTCCGCATAATGTAGTAATGACGATTTTGTCGTCATCAATATAAATTACAATCTTTTTCTTTGCTTGGTTTGCGATAGATTTGGGGTAACAACACCCTTAGATAAGATTTAGAAACGTGGGGCGTCGCGCGTATAGTGGCGCGTGGCGTCGCGCGTTTTACGGCGAGGTCCGTATCCGTAAATTATACGAAAATGAGCTTCCCACGCGCGGAACTCCTTCATTACATTTATGTTACTCCTGGATTGTGGTTCTCGTGGTCAAATATTTTTTGAAATTAGTCGATTAATTCCGCAGGCTATTCAATGTAAACAATCAAACAAAAATCAGATGTTTTACTCTTACTTATATTTCTATAGATAATATCGCATCTCCGTTAACACACTCAAACAAGTACTTAAGTAAACGAAACTCCTTCTTAAACGAACGATCTTCTTCGACGCGACAGCGATTTCGAGAAAACAAACTCATATAAATATATCTCGCCGGCCGCACTTCCGGAACGACAAGCGAAATTTATTTGTTCGTAATATCGCCGTCGCGTCGCTGTCCGGCTTAGAATAGACCACCCCATGTCTTTCCATGGGTGTCATAAGAGGCAACTAAGGGGCATACAGCTGATGAATGGGCAGCAGCATCTATCAGCTCAAGAATACTCAGTATCTTACTGCGATCACCAATCCTGTCAAGCGTTTGGTCTCGAAACTAGTCGGACATATCTGATGATGACAAATCGTGAGTTTATTTCAATAACCCTCAACGACCCTGAGCTGCCAAGGTCTGTTAAGAGGAGGCCCATGTTCAGCAGTGGACGTAATCGTGCTGATACAGTAGATCAGTAGACGAACGAGGAAGCACTGTCAGTGACTTTAGTATTTACCGCGTGTTGCGTCATAAGCGCGTGCGCATCAATGAGTCAAGGTTCTATAAGGATGATACCGTCTGCTAGCTTAGACATTTTTTACATACATAGTAGAATTCTATGAATGAAACGATAAATTTTAATGTCTTCATCGTAGGTCATGGTTAGAGTGTGATTCATATTGATGTCGAATAAAAAGCGGACTTGTGTCTATTATCATCATTAATCATCATCAGCCCGTGTATAGTCCACTGCTGAACATGGGCTTCCTCCGGAGGGAGAGTTTTGCCATAGACACCCCGCTTGGCAGGCGGATTGATGACCGCAGTATTATGTTGTAATACACAGCGAAACGCTGCTGCCCATTCCCTGGTATACGTTTGCTATAGATGATCTAATAAGACTCCGAGACTAAAAGCGAGCCAAATACCACTACGCTAGGAGGTTGTCAAAAATATGCTACGGAGGTTGCCATAAATACGCTACGGAGGTTGTCTAAAATGCCAACCTCACCTTAATACTGCTGCACAATTAAGAAGGGCACAACTAACATTTTGTTTTACGAAAATGATTTATACAGGGTGTCCCAAAAGATTACGTAGCTGGGAAGGGGGGTGATAGGGATGGTCACAAGGGTCACCAGAAATATATAAAAAATTCCCTCTGGGTGTTTAAAAAAATAAATGGCATTTTTTAAAAGACTAAAAATTTTACACCTTGTGCTAACTGTACCTACAAATATGGCTGTATTTAAAAAAAATGCTGTTATGTAATCTTCAATAACAACAAGGTCATCAACATCAAAAATAACAAGGTGTAAAATTTTTAGTTTTTAAAAAAATGCCATTTTTTTTTAAATACCCAGAGCGGATTTTTTTTTTATTTTTCTAGTGACCATTGTGTCCACCCCTGTCACCCCCTTTCCTAGCTACTTAACCTTTTGGGACACCCTGTATAGATATTTTGAATAACGCCCCACATGTATCATACATACATGTGGCGAGTTTTGTATTTTTTTGAAAAAAATGTCTGCCCTTTTAATTAATGATGGCAGAATAATAGAAGCAAGTGAAAATGCAAGACGCAGACAGTGTTACAAATTCAATTACACATCAACTGAAATAGTCATTCACACATCAGTAATTCCGTTACCATACAATGTCTTTTCGACACATCTTTAAGAGCAAGACCACCTAAGCTGTTCATGTTGATTTAATAAAAATGTTGGTTATAAACTCCGTGGCGTAGCGGTTTTTTAATCGATTTAAATCTCGGAGGTCGTGGGTTCGATCCCCATACCGGACAAGAAATCTTTGTGTAAATTCCAAGATCAGCAGTACACAGTAAGATAGTAACTTACCTTGAGCTAATAAATGCTGCTGCCCATACATTAGCTGTATATCTCTTAGTCTCTTTCGATACCCATGGGAAGACATGGGGTGGTTTATTCTAAGCCGGAAACGACACGGCAATATAAGAACCACATTTTTGTTCAAATAAAAAAAGGTCCACGTTCGTAGTGGACGTAAACGGGGACTTGAATTTAAGCGGTCAATATTATTTTAAATTAACATAAAATCAATTACATTTACACTGAATTCGTTACTCACACAACAATAAAGTTCTCAGAACCTATAATTTCTTGCCATAAAATTCCCCTTCAAAGGTGTTTGTCCGCTGAAGGTCAAGATCAGCCGGCTACAGCGGGTCCGGTTCCAAGAGTCGAACCTGAGACTACGCTTCCGCCTCAGTGAAAAGTGTATCATTATCGACTCGCAGTACAGTCAGCGACATTATACGAAACATCGAAAGTTTTGATGTTCCCACGGTTGTTCGCAATAAAGTATTGAGTAAAGTCTGTTAAGACAAAAGACCTCTATTCAGCTCATGGCAAATGACACAGGGACACACATACAAGGACAGATAGTGCCAGTGACATAGATTGCAGCCCTAACAGCACTCATCTAGCCGGTCCTTTTCCCTAACCCCCCATGAGCTTGATGCCCTAACGCTGCGTGATTTACAGGAGCACAACATCAATCAATAATGTTATTTAGCTGTGTATGGTATTCTGTTAAAAAGTAAGTATTTATACAGTTGAGTACCTCATGCAGAGTAATAGCGCAATTTCTACTTAAGAATAAAGATTTTTATCAAAACTAATTTGTGCAACTCTGTTATACCAATAGATTGTGAGTCGAGTTACAGAGTGTTAGCTTGGCGACATGTAATTAGTTGCTTTCAGAATGTTTAGTACCACTTACAATTTTTATTTTTATTTTAAAGAATATTTTGCAAGATAATGCAAGCTAAAAAGTACTGTATTACCTTTAAATTTGGGTTTAATAAAACATAAATTGTCAAATATGTCACAAGTAGATTTCAAAATCTAGTCTAGTCTAGCTTTCTCGACAGTTCTGACTTGCCAAGCCAAAAGGTTTGGCAAGTCAGAACTGTTGAGAAGGCTGTGTGATCTAGGGCCGGATTGCTCATGCGTATCCGGCCCCCGCCAACGGCGGATCGGAGTAGTGTCCGGGGGGTTTTAGTGGTGTAGGGTCCCTTCCTCGTGGTATGAGTTTTGCATGCCACGCTATGGAGAGGGCGAGACCCACATATCCCACCGCCATTGCGCGAATACGCTACAGCGGCGGTGGCAATGCGTAAAAGAAATTCGCCACGGAAAACAAAAGAAAAAAAGTGTGATCTAGGGCCGGATTGCTCATGCGTACCCGGCCCCCGCCAACGGCGGATCGGAGGAGTGAAGCAAAAACGGTGTACCCCTTTTAACGAAATTTGCGCGGACGGAGAAGTATCAATTTTGGCACACTTAGAGTTTATATAGAAAAGTGCAGAATGCTAATGTTTTTTTAAATTATGGTCGAAATACGACCACTCGTTTAAATAATGAAGCGGCAGACTGTACTACATAAATTACGACAAAAAAACTGGTTTGATTTTATGGAGCACATTATTAAGTACTCCTGCCACGTTCGCTGTGTCACACTATCGTTGTACTGTTGACGAATGAGAAATAATAATCTGAATAAGAAGCGTCATAGATCTCCTTGTATTAAAAAAAAAAAATGTTGTGATCATCGCCATCTATTGGTGAATACTGTTGTAAATCCTGTTTTCTTGCAGTCGCTGGTTTTTCAGAGATATAATAAATAGATAAAAATTCTATTTGGTGGAGTTTACGTATTTTCAACAACCTCCGTAGCGTAGCGGTATTTGTGAGTTTTTTTTTCTGACGGACCTATGTAGTTAGCCACGAGGCTTTTGCTACTTCACCGGCCATAAAGGCGAGCAGAGCTCCAGCCTAGATAAATGATTTAAACACTACGAACTAAGCAACCTGCACAAGAGGGCGTCCCCTGTGGGACTTGGACCTCGGCTCAGGGTGGTCGCTGACGGGGAGATTGAGGGATTATGGCTTTTAGTTTCTTTAGAGGAGTTTTGTGCAACTGTCGCTCTACTTTACAGTTCGCGGGCCTCTCGGACTTCGGATATACGAGGGCATCGGAAGGTTCTTAGCAAACTAAGGGTCGGGAGGGGGTATTTGTGAGTGTCACAGGCTATAAGTATTTTAATTCAACGATTCCACGGGAACGGGATCCACGCGGGTAAAACCGGGTGGGACAGCTAGTCAACTGTCAATCAATAATGTGACTTCACCAATCACCAGTCGAGCGGTAATATCTTAAATATTGAACGTACAGATTCCGTAACGTAGCGGTATTTGGCTCGCTTTAAATCTTGGAGGTCGTGGGTTCGATCCCCATGCCGGACAGGAAATTTTTGTGTAAATTTTAAGATTTCTTTCCGTGCCTCGGAAAGCTCTTTAAGCCGTTGGTCCCGATTATTATAATATCGTATACCAAGGAACGGGCAGCAGCCTTTCCTTGTGTGGTACAACATTATACTGCGGTCACCAACCCACCTGCCAAGCGTGGTAACTATGGCAAATACCCTCCCACGGGAGGAGGCCCATGTTCAGCAGTGGACGTTATACGGGCTGATGATGATGAACGTACTGACTTTTTAAGATAGTTTTATGCAACTGGTTGTAAGGAAACCTCACCGCTGGAGTCAAGCCTTCCTACTCATTGATATTTATTCTTATTAATGCTTTAAATATGAAGACCAAGAACATTTTTCATAAATAAAATATATCCGTTCGGGACAAAAAACCATTTTAAATGTCACATGTCAACAAATAAACAACTTACTCCTGCCACAAAAAACAATGCAATACGTATTCGCATTCTTGAGCAGAGCAAGTGAAAAAACTGTCACAGAACGACCAATTCAAACTATGGTTCCGTAACACCTGAACCTGATAGATGGACAGGGACACATATCAGCTCTAAAATACTCGCTATCTTACTGATCACCATTTCACGTAAAAAAAAAAATATTTTATTTACGTAAACCAATTACAGGCACTTGTAAATAGTCAAATATTTATTAGAAAATGTATTAATTAGGAACATGTGTTATTTATTTAAATATATTGTCATAATTTATTGCTATTGTTCTTAGCGACGCAAAATGCTTGTTCCATCTATATTATGCCAAAACAAAAATCATTGTCATTCTCCCCCAAGACAATTGCGCACCTCCTATTCTGCCCTGCGTGCCCCAACCTGTGCAACGGCCACTGATAATGCTGTGTCAGTGGCCAAGTACTGGTCTTTTCAAATTTGAACGCTAGGTCGACAAAAGAAGAAGAATTGTCATTAATTGGGTGGGCCATGAGCATATGACGACGAACGCGTTTTAATGCTACCACCGGATCCAATACGGGGCGTATTGGATGGAGATGAGCAGATCTGGCGAATTAAACTCAGTGGGTTACGTTTGATCTAGAACCTTATTAGCAATTGACACTAACGCGGTATGGCATATATGACCGACAAAATAATTTCGGTAAACTCAGGCCCAATTATTGAGGAAGGCTATATGTAATATTTAATTACGAAGTTACTACTTAAAGTCATAATTCCTCAATCTCATCACCAGCGACCGCGCTGAACCAAGGACCAAGCCCCACAGGGGACGCCCTCTTTCGCAGGTTGCTTAGTTTGTAGTTTTAAACCATTTATTAAGGCCGGAGCTCTGCTCGCCTTTATGCCCGGTAAAGCAGCAAAAGCCTCGTGGCTAACTACGTATCTATCCGAAAATAAATAAAATAAAAAGGGATAAAACCGCGCGCTGAAAGCAGGTAGGGTGAAAGGGTTTTTCGGTAGTAACTAAGGACCCCTAAATAATCTTGCGCCGTTGACATTTACCTTCAAGATATCGGTAATGACTTCAGTACAAGAATTAACATAAAAAATGTACGCCAGTCTGTCATTACATAAAATATTTAAGTTTATTTGTCGCCAACAACATTATCTTCGTCCGGCAATTTCAATCAATTTTACATAAATATGGTTATCAAAATGATAAACATCTTAAATAATTACATATTTTGCAAATATATGGTAAGACATCAGTTTTGTTTTTGTGGAAATTTAAAAAAAAATATGGTCCAGTGCCAGCCGGAGTTGCGCACCGAGGGAGAGTCACACAAATATTTACACCCCGTTACTAACACGTCAATCTAAGCGATCAACTTACAAAAGCTGTCAAAATTACTCCGCTGTTATTAATACTTTTTTTTTGAAACACGAAGTTTTGTAAATCAAAATAAAATAATCAAATTTAATCAGCTTATCTCGTCAATAAGTACAGTCAACAAAAGATCACCTTTAATCCACTTAGTCAAACGCATTTAAAATTGATATGTACATGTTTATGAGAAGAGTTTACTATTATCTTACTAATATTTATAAATGCGAAAGTTTGTATGTGTGGATGTATGTATTGAAGAAGAAGAAGAAGAAGAAGTACACTTTATTGCAAAAAATAAAACAATACAAGTAACTTTGGTAACATAATATGAGAATTATCCTAATTATATTTTGCAATCGGCGCACTATGGGGTATTTAAACCCAAAAGCTGGCCAAAAATCGTTTTTTAAATAATTATTATTTCATTAAAACAATTATGTACTCTCATACTTAGATAACTAACGCACTAAGTACCGAAAACCGCTTCTTAACTGGGTTTGTACTCAGCCCGCAACATCAGTCGGAAGTTACCATTCGCTATATACGTACGTGTGATTAATCGATGCGCTTTAATAACCTTGTTATTGCAATCAGTCTCTTTCTGTGTTTAAGCATACTAGTAGAAGTTTTTGCTATGGATCTTGCACAACCAGGTAAGCTCTACAAAATAAATTTGTTTTAATCGATTTATTATTAATATTAGTAACGATAAACATCATCACCGTGACATGCCTTTTTCTCTAAAAAAATAACTACATTTCAACAATGAAAAGACTTTTTGAAGTACTGTTCCATATTGTCACGTAAATAAAACCTAATGACGCTAATGCTTACATATCTGTGAAACTACTGATAAGAAAATTTGCCGCCCCAATGAGCCCCCGTTTTATTTTTGAACAATTAAGTGAAAGTACAATTTTTTTGGTAAAAATAATTAAGTTATTATTTCTTTATTTTTTCTTAACAGGACCCTCTGGAGTGAAGATATATGGGCGAAATGAGCTGTACTCGATCATTAAAGGCTCTATTGGATCATCTTTTGTGGCAAACTTGATACAATGGAACAAGAGTTTTTGAAATCATATCAAGGTGATTCAAGAAATAAAGCTAGCAATAAATTGAGAAAAAACAAGCATGACTTCAAAAAAAGGTGGTTAGCTGCACGAAAAACGGCTGCTAGATTCGAAAAAACCTACCAAGGTTGGCTGAGTGAGACAGTCTCTCAGATTCAGAGAAAAGTTAGGATGAATTGTTGATATGCCTAAAGCCAATTTTGGTAACTCAAATGATGGCAACACAAGCCGAAGATTTATTTGAAAACGATGAGTTGTCAACGGAAAAAACAGGCTTAGATCATACTCTTATTTATCGCCTAAAAGTTATTTTAGATACCTTATGTAGCGGATATTCTATAAACATAGTAGAGTTTGAATAATACGTTCAGATAACAGCTAAATTATACGTTAAATTATATAGTTTTTACCCCATGCCCCTACATAAAATACATAAAATATTGGTACATAGATCTGAGGTTATAAAAGAAGCTATTCTCCCGATTGCACTACTCTCAGAAGAAGCTGCTGAAGCTAGAAATAAACATATAAGGGCTTATCGCTTGTCATATGCGCGGAAATATTCCCGAGAGGCGTGCAATCGGGTTATGATTATTAGGCTTCTTTTAACCTCAGATCCCGTAATAACGGAAATGAGAGACCCCCCAGAAAAAAATCAAAGCCTTTTCCTGAGCAAGTTCTAGGCCTGTTACTCCCTGCAAATGAAAATAGTAACAATTTAAGTTTTGGAAATAATGATGACAGTTTTGACGATGAATTTTAAATAAATACGTTTTTTTAATAAAAATATTCGTATTTTATTTACATTTTTAACACTTTATAGGCAGTAAATCACTTGAAATAAGTACGTAAGTAGATAGGAGGTAGGAAGACTGGTAGAAATTAATATTTTTTTACAACCCTAAAGTTCTGCCATCCCTACTTTCTGAGATAATGGGCGTGGATATGTAATTTCCGGTATTTATATACTGTTTAGAAAAGATTTAGGTAATAAAATATTTTTGGCCAGCTTTTGGGTTCAAATACCCCATAGTGCGGCGGCCTTATCGCTAAAAGCGATCTCTTCCAGGCAACCTTATGCATAGGTTGGACCAAAAAGTAAAAGAAAAAGAAATAGGATAGTATAGAGTGTACACAGGGAAAGGAAAATATATAAGGATACTAAATAAGCTCACTTATTACACGTGCGAGCACGTGTAATAAGTTAATTACATGAAAGAATATATAGTTATATATATACATGAGGATAAGTATTGTTACTTTTTCACGCAAAAACTACTGAATGGATTTGGCTAAAAAGTTTGCACGCGGATAGTTTATAAGCTGGATTAACATAATAATATAGACTGCAAAATATCACGCTCCGAGCCACTGGAGCAGAGTGACGCGGGTAGAACCGCGGGGCGTAGCTATTATTTAATAAGACGTTCAAATAACAAAAAAAATCGTTCTTTTAAGCCTAGTCTTTGCTACGAGTGGAGATAATAGATAAACATGCAGTTGCTGAACGAATGGATGGGATCAAATTAAAAAATCAGCTTTCAGAACACTCATGAAATAAGTTAGTTCATTTATGATTAACTAGTTTCCCGCGCGCGGTTTCACCCGCGTAACTCCCGTTCCCGTGGGAACTTCATTATAAAATATGTCATCCGGGGATATTGTAGCTTTCCAACGGCGAAAGATTTTTTCAAATCGGTTCAGTAGTTTCGGAGCCTATTCAATAAAAATAAACAATTAAATCTTTCCTCTTTACAATATTAAAATCGAATTATGTTCTTCTTTTAGACGGACAGTATGTATTTATCCACGAGGCTTTTGCTACTTCACCAGGGGAAAAGGCGAATAGACCTCCAGCCTAAAACTACAAACAAAGCAACCTGCGCAAGAAGGCGTCCCCTGTGGGATTTGGACTGGACTGGACTTTGGGAGATTGAGGGTTTACGAATTGTGTTTGTGCAACTGCCGCTCTACCTTAAAGTTCGCGGGCCTTTCGGACTTTGGGGGTCTACGAGTCCTCGTATCGGAAGGTTCTTTGCAAACAAAGAGTCAGGAGGGCGAGGAGGACAAAATAGAATGAGAAACGTTTTGTTGATATAGTGAAAGTTTAAAAAGGTAAAATAGAATGTAAACGGGCTGGGACATATAGAGGACGAAGGCATAATGGCTGCCATGCTCAAATGGGTTTGATCATGCACAGTGACAGCTGGTGTGAAGTCTTCACGCAAAGAGTGCCATACGATGGACGGCGTCCCCCAAAACGGCCGAGTAGGAGATGGCGAGATGACCTAGATGCGTATTGGCAGGACTAATTCTTGAGAGAAGAGCGCGCCTGCAATAGCGACTCTTACCCATCGCCTTTTCGACCCTGAGTTTGCAAAGAACCCTCCGATGCCCTCATAGACCCGAAGTCCGAGAGGACCGCGAACTGTAAAGTAGAGCAACAGTTGCACAAAACTCCCCTAAAAACTAAAAGCCTTAATCCCTCAATCTCATCGCCAGCGATCGCCATGAGCCGAGGTCCAAGTCCCACATGGGACGCTCTCTTTCGCAGGTCGTTTAGTTTGTAGTTTTTAAACCATTTATGTAGGCTGGATTTATCTAGGCTAGGGCTCTGCTCGCCTTTATGCCCGGTGAAGTAGCAAAAGCCTCGTGGCTAACTACATATAATCCGTCCGGAAAAAATAACTGGTTCTAGGCGGCTCGGGTAAATAATACCTGGAAGGATTTGGGTTATCCTTATACCAAAAAAGTAGAAAATGAACTTGAATTTAAATATTTCCAACCACCGATCACTATAGAAAAAATAAAGGCTAACTAGATATATAGATAAAGTTGAGTCGCAATACTCGATAATTTACATCTGCCCACAATAAATACATTTGTAATAAGTTTAGTTTTTTTTCTTTCTATCTAGGGTTGACATATTTCTCTTTTCATTCGCGATTTTATATTAATTTCTTTGAAAAAACTTAAAAATAATGATAAACTCATAATTAAAACTATACTTACATAAAAAAGAGGAAATAATTGATTGTTTGCTTGCATTGAATAGTCTCCGAAACTACTGAACCGATTTCAAAAATCTATATCTATACTAACATATAGTATAGCTGAAGAGTTTTTTTTTTTTTTTGCTAGAACGCGCAAATCTCGTGAATTACTAGAGATTTGAAATATTATTTCAGTGTTAGATAGCCCAATTATCGAAGAAGGCTATAGGCTATATTTTATTATAAAGTTCCCACGGGAACGGGAGTTACGGGAAGCTAGTCATTTTAATAATTTCATCCACTCAAACGGTGACTCATGTAAAATTGATATCTTTCTGATACATTTTTAAGATCAAGATGGCGCCTACATTTTATTATACAGCGTACTTCCTGCATTCTTCGTTCTCACTAGACTGGATGTATTGGGGTACCGTGACGAAAATACTGGAACCCAATTTATTTTATAACATTACTAGATTCGTGCGCCATTTTACCTGCTATAACTCCCGTTGCTATACTAATATTAAAAAGAGGAAAGATTTGTATGTAAGTATGTTAAGTACGAATGGGCTCAAAAAGTATATGATTTCAAAAATTCTTTCACCGTTTGAATGCTACATTATCGCTGATTAATATAGGCTATATTTAATTATGAAGATCCCACGGGAACGGGAGTTACACGGGAAAATCGCGCGCGGGAGCTAGTTATTTAATAAAACCTATGTTACTAATGGATAACGCAGCTTTCTAAAGGTGTTAGAATCTTTTAAATCGGACCAGTAGTTATAGAGATAGGCGCGATCAAGCAAACAAACAAACTCTTTAGCTTTATAATATAACAAATTTTCCGCGCGCTGTTTCACCCGCTGTAACTCTTGTCCCCGTTTGAATTTCATAATTTAATATAGCCTATGTTACCAATAGATAAAATAACTTTCTATAGGTGTAAGAATTTTTAAAATCGGCCTTGTAGTTTCTAGGTTTGGCGCGATCAAGCAAACAAACAACCTCATCATCTAAAGATATGTGTGTGTTAGAGTAATTACAGCTCAAACTTTTAATGCCCATAACTAAAAAGTGACTTGCGTGGATTGAGTCCTTTCTGCTTAACTACATCCAACTGGACACAATTATTCAAACCATGCTCAACCCACATTTTTGATCAAATTGTGTATGTGTTTTTTAAGTAGGTATATTTAATATATTTGTTAATAGACATCTATACATTTTCTTGTTAAAATCTATGCATGATCGTGATAACACTAAGAAACGTAATGAAACTGCCACCGCCGCTGTGACAGCAGGGTTTTTATTTTTATTTTAAAAGGCATAGAAACTCTAAACGTGTGATGGCATCTACTAACGTACTGCTGCAAGTAAATATGTAATCGTCTTCGGTTGACACCCGAAGTTTAATAATATATAAAGTTGAAAGTTTAATTGTTTGAATAAACGTGCGAATCTCAGGAACTACTAGTCCGATACTAGAAAAATTATTTCAGTGTTAGATAGCCCATTTATCGAGGAAGGCTATAGGCTATATTAAATTATGAAATCCCTACGTGAACATACTGGACTACATACGCAAAACAAGAACGCAAGCTTAACGCTTTCCACATGCGATGCCTGAGGACTATACTCTTACATGGCAAGATAAAATAAGCAACGAGGTAGTTCTCTCAAAAACGCGCTGTTGTAGCATAACTGCTATGTTGAAGCAGAGAAGACTTCGCTGGCTTGGGCACGTGCATCGCATGGACCCTAAGAGACTACCACGTCAAGTAATGCTGGGCCAGATAGCGGACGTGAAAAGACCTGTTGGACGTCCAAATTTAAGATTTAAAGACTCCTGCAAACGGGACATGAACAGCTTTGGTATTCAGCCTGACGGATGGGAGAAACGCGCCGAGCTGAGACTTGAATGGCGCCATGACATTAAAATGGGGACCACAAAACATGACGATGACTGGCTAGAGAACCTTAAGCAGAAAAGTCTTCGTCGTACTCTTCCACCTCCTACTGACTCGCGTTTTGTGTGCGATCGTTGTGGCAAGAAATGCCACGCTGCTATAGGGCTCTATAGCCATCAACGGCGATGCGGGAATCCGTAATCCCACTGGTGCTGCAACAAACATCGACAACAGATGTCGTGGCCAATGATGATGACGTGAACAGGAGTTAACTCCGTGTGTGAAACCGCGTGGAAGATAGTATAAACTTATATTTGTAAATATCTCAAAAAAATATATCAAAACTGTAATTTTGTGGCTTGGTTCTTTTTCGCATAATTACGTCCATCTCAAAATAAAAAATCTACAGAACCAACTGTTCCCGACTTAAATAAACTTGTCCTATATATTTCAATAAGCATTTTTTGATGTGTATCGTCCCTCGGAGTATATCGTCAGTATAAATAGTGTAGCGGCAGATGTCCCAGTGATCAGTAGCCTTCGACGTCCACCGCCATCATGCGAGTTCTGGTCAGTGTATATTGGATTTAAGTGAAATTAAGTGAATTAGTTAACATTATTACTAACTGTCATTAGAAATTACCATAGATAAACCGCCATATTTGAAGTTTTTTTTTAAATATTCAATCTGACTTTCAATTTGGTTCTCCGCATTTTTGAATTTGGAACAATAATCGTTTTTTTTTTAACTTATGGCATAAAATAACATTAATTTTGTTTTTTAATATTTAAACTGAATTTGAAATGGGTTATACACATTTTTTAATTTGGAATTATAATTGAATGTTTTTTTAAATTATGACGAAACACATTGGGTAGTTTGGTTTTTTAATATTCAAAGTGAACATGAAAATGGGTTTGCTAATTTTTGAATTTGGAATTAAAATCGATGCTTTTTAAGTACAAATGTCACAAAATAACGTTTATTCCTAGTACGAGTATTAATTATTGTCAATTGGTCACAAAATTGAACCTAATAATCGATTTTTATTTGTCATCTATATTTTATTTATAGTGTAATATTTTGTTAATCTCTTTTGTCTGGTAGTTAATTTTATAGGAAAGTTTTAGTTCAGATTAGATTATTTACTATTAGACTTACCCATTGTTTATATTTCTATATATTATGTCTGAATAATAAATAAATTAATTATTCTTCAATTATGTGTCCAGGTTTAATTATGCGAACGATTTTTTAAATATCGTCCTCCGCAATCATGCGAATTCTGATAAGTGTATGTGCGTGTTGGAATAAGTGAAAAGTAATAGACTTACGGGATAGTGTTGGTCTATTTCACTTTAGTTTTTTTTTAATATTTGAACTGAGAATGAAATTATTGGTCTATTTCACTTTAGTTTTTTTTTTAATATTTGTACTGAGAATGAAATCATTGGTCTATTTCGCTGTAGTTTTTTTTTATATTTGAACTGAGATTGAAATCATTTGTCTGCATTTTTGAATTACGAATTCAAATTTAAATACCCGGGCTTAAAAACTAGCTTTCGCCCGCATAATTTTCAATAAGATTTGAACCTCCATTTCATCCCTTTCTTCTTCTTCAATAGCCCGTTTACATCGGACATTTTCATCCCATGAGTGGGTTTTTTTTTTTTTAATCCTGTCTTAGCCGTTAACCTACGTTCCAATAACTATCACGCGATTGAGAAATTACTTTGACATTTACCACTAGGTACATTCCGTTTTTTTTGCTATACCTACATTGTGTCTATATTCATGTAGATACACATTACTTATAATTGAAGGTTATTATTATAATTAATAGTAGAAATAAACTTGTTATATTAGAATAACATTAATATTAAAATATTTTGTTTCATGAATATAATATCGAGCAGTCAATCTTGACAGACTATGTAAATAGATATAAAGTATTTTATTTATTTATTTATGTATTGTTTTCATGGGTTTTACAAAAGATGTTATATTAAAGTAACAGAACCAGACATGAACCCCGTTAGGGCACTGCATTTTATACAATATAAAATATATCACAGTATAAAACAAAGTCGCTATATCCCTCTATCCCTATGTATGCTTAAATCTTTAAAACTACGCAACGGATTTTGATGCGGTTTTTTTAATAGATAGAGTGATTCAAGAGGAAGGTTTATATGTATCAGCATTTGAAGGTTTATATGTATCAGCATCAGCATTGTACCCGCGCGGAGCCGGGGCGGGTCGCTAGTATAAAAATAAAACATTACTCTATAGTTTACAATTTAGCATAACGCTTACAACTAAAACACTTTATTTTACAACTAACGCACTTTAAGTAGCTTCCCGCGCGCGGTTTCACCCGCGTAGCTCCTGTTCCCGTGGGAACTTTATAATAGCCTATAACCTTACCTATCGGCTAAGGTATTAACCTTAGCCGATAAATGGACTATCCAACACTGAAAGAGTTTTTGAAATCGTACCAATAGTTACTGAGATTAGCGCGTTCAAACAAACAAACTCTGCAGCTTAATATTAATATAGATAAGGATTTATTTCTTCTACAAAAAACAATAGTGACTTCAAAACTTGAAGAATACACCCTATATATCTATTCTCTAAAGGTTACGAGGATTCGGTCCCCACGCCGCGCCGGTCAAGAAAAGTTGATGTAAAATCTAAGATGTTCTTTTCGGGTCCAATTGCTTGAGAGATGACCCTCCGTTTACCACAAAGCAAGTTAAGCCGTTGGTCTCTATTGTTATAACCTCACATAATAACAGCTCATTTTATGTTCATTAAAAAAGTTTTTCTAAAAGTTAATTGCAAGACCAAGAAATTTCAACACAATGCTAACAGTATAACATTTAGACGGAAAATAGTCGTACGGCCTATTCAAGTTTTTGACCTAATGATAAATCAACAACATGTATATTATTGCTTTTTACAAACGCAAAATAAATAATTTGTATTTTATATTGTTGTTGTTCAGATATTGTGGTACTCATCATTCTTAAGATCTAAATTATATACATTTACCTAGACCGTACAATTTCCTTCGTTTGACGTTTTATCTAAAACTCTGACATTGGCAAAATTGTAGAAACCTCTCCACAAAGTCCACAACTTTTTATTTTATTCAATTTTTTGGACTAACGTAGGTAGCCACGAGGCTTTTGCTACTTCACCGGGCATAAAGGCGAGTAGAGCTCCAGCCACCTAAATAAATGGTTTAAAACCTTCAAACTAAGCAACCTGTGCAAGAGGGCGCCCCTGTGGGGCTTGGACCTCGGCTCAGGGCGGTCGCTGGCGATGAGATTGAGGGATTATGACTTACGTATTTTAGGGGAGTTTTGTGCAACCGTCACTCTACTTAACAGTTCGCGGACCTCTCGGACTTATGTCTACGAGGACATCGGATGGTTCTTTGCAAACTAAGGTTCAGGAGGACGAGGGGGGAAAAGTCCACAACAAAAGAACTGAACTGAATAAATAATGTAGTTATTTAAGCCATCACAAAAACCATATACGGTGAAATCTTTCGTTAAACATAAAAAAGCGAACTATACACCTTCCAGATTGATCAGAGTATATTATTTAGCTATGGTAGTTTAGATAGGACGACTAAAAGGAAGTAAATGACGTAACGGCTGACATGACAGAATGGACAAGAAAAACGTGTGACCCCGACACAACAAAAATCCCAAACAAATTGGGATAAGGGCAGGGAATGATGATGGTAATCTAGAAAGGATCAAACTGTTGTCATTTCTACAGCACTCAAATTTCATAAATAACCACGACTTTTGTCCACAGATTCTGTCCGCCGTCCTTGCCTTCGCGGCCGCTGCGCCTTCTGGCAATCTCCTCCTGGTGCAACCAGTGGCTGTCCCTGCAGTCGTGCCCACTATCTCCCCCGGAGACATCCAGGCTGCCGCCATCGATGCCCAAGTTAAAGCCCAAGACTTAGCGAGAGCCGCTGCCGACAAAGCCCAAGAATTGGCCGACCAAGCCGTAGAGAACAGTAACGAGAAAGTCGTGACCGACGTTACTATTGCCCAAGAGAAGAACTTGGAAGCTTTCTGGTCAGCAGAAGACAAAAAATGGCAAGCAGTCGATGCCCTCAAGACCGCAGAAGCGCAACTCGATGGTGCTGTAGCCAACAATGCTGATGCCCTCGCCAAATCTGTTCTAGGAGGCCCCTATATAGTTGGCACCCCAGCTATTGCTGCCCCTGTTGTTGCTTCTCCCATCGCTCCAGTAGTCTACACTCCTTACATTGCTGGTTTGGGTGCTGCCGCTAAAACTACCCAAACAGAAGTAAGAACTGAAATCAAAGAAGAAGAGAAGCTTGCAGCTGTCAAAACCGCTGAACCAGAGAAGGCTGAGGCTGCTCAACCCATAGAACAAGAGAAGCCTGCTGAAGAATCTCCTGCAACTCAGTCTCCTGCTGTTAAAGCCCTTGAAAACCTCGAAGCTAAGCCGGCCCTTGCTTTTGCGCCTGCACTGAATTTGGCCCAACCTGTAATTGCGCCAATCTTGGCCAATGGTTTGGCGTTAGCTCCTGCGGCTGGTGTGTACAAGTATAACTTTGCCATACCAGCTGTTGGTCCAGTATTGGCCCAACCTGTGGTCAACTATGCTACAAGTGTGCAGCAGCTACATGGAGTAGTGGCGCCAACCTTGGTCAAGACTGTGTGGTAAGATGTAGGGCAATAAATTGTGATTTGACGATGCAACTATGGAGTTTCATTTGGTTCTAGGTATTAACTTATTTCAATTAGATACCATATACACCGTGATTAATACACGGGGAAATGGTTTATTTTTGGTAGAACAATCGATCTTGGGTTATACTTTTTCAATAGAATTCAAAATTACAGATCGTAATGATGAAAAAGTTGTGTTAGGAACGCCCGTGCGTTAAACCTAGATTATCTTTTATTGCATTACCGTCTCCTTGAACCCTCCACTAACTTATTTTTTTAATCATATCTCTTTACAACAAGTCCTTGCTAATAATTGGCAGGACAATTTGCCATCAGTACTGTTATCGTAACGTTACATTTAATTTTTATTGTAGACATAATGTAACAAAAAGTAAAAATACTTCTAGTAAACGGCATGGTGACTATACACGGCAAAATGAGCTCTTCTTCATCTTCCTGCCCTTATCCCATATTACTTGGGGTCGGCGCAACACGTTTGTTACTTCCATTCTGTCCTGTCACCCGTTACACTATCACTAACTCCCTTTTCTTTCGTATCACTCTTCACAAAATCCATCCATCTTTTCTTTGGCCTTCCTCCTTCTCTTCATACAAAATGAGCTCTAATGCATTATAATACAACATAAACATGGTTGTAGGAACGGGCGGCCTAACACAGTTTCGAAGTCATTTTAATCTGTTAAATTTGTAACGCTATTAAAAAAGTACAGACATGTAGATCAACAAAAATGTTTTATAACAAAAATAAATTATTTTGCAACGACAAAAAAAACCCGGCCAAGTGCGAGTCGGACTCGCTCACGAAGGGTTCCGTATCTATTCCAACAAAAAATGTAGTCCCTATGTATTTATTTTATTTCATTTTTAGTAGTTGTTGTTATAGCGGCAACAGAAATACATCATTTGTGAAAATTTCACCGGTCTAGCTATCGCCGTTCATGAGATACAGCCTGGTGACATGCAGCAGACAGACAGCGAAGTCTTATTTCGGGTACGGAACCTTAAAAATCATCATAATCAGCCCCAATTATGTCCACTGCTGAATGGGGGCTATGACAATATCCCACCATAGCCACCAAGCCAATCAGACTGTTTGGTGGCCGCAGTATTATGTGCAGCAAACATACAGGAAAACGCTGCTTCCCTAGTATGTCATAGATGATGTTACAACAATTATTAACTGACGCAAAGGCTTAACTTCCCTCAGTACCTCAACCAACCAGAGCCGGAAACAAAATGTTTGACTTTACAAATAGATTTTTTGGCATGAGCGGGAATCGTAGTCATGACTTCCGAGATTTAAGGCGAGTCTTACCCCGCTACGCTACGGAGGTTGTCTCATGTTCTTGTAAGCGCCTTACAAATATTGGTAACTATTGCCGCTTAGTAGATGTTGCTACCAACAACATAGGCTAGTGAACTCATATGAAATTATGTTACAATGATGTTTATTTCTAAAAGTATTTGTCATATCGAACCTAAATATAATATTTTTTGTTCATAAAACTTGAATATGTTTGTATAAACTCAATATGAAAATTATTTATTTTGTATTCCGAAAACGCTTTCAGCCATTTTGTGACGTCATACATCTTGTTAAAAAACATGAACGCTAATTACACTTTCATAATGTATATAAACCAACATGGCTGACATCGTTTTCATCTCTAAATGTCAAGCCAATTTTAAAATATTTATTGAAATGCTTTCAAGCTGCTTTCTAGATCTCAAATAAATGCCATATTTTTTTCTTGATCTACTAAAACTATTCTTAACCATATAAAAATAATTTCAAAAAAGTGTCAACAAGCCTATTCTAAAACTAACTCACTCCTACCTAACCTTCCTCAATAAATGAACTATCTAACACAGAAAGAATTTTTCAAATCGGATCTTTAGGATATAGTTCCTGATTAGCGCTTTCAAGCAAACAAACTCTTCAGCTGAATTTAGCATTTTATATAATGAAGTTCTCATAATTACCGTTCAAAAAAAAAACTTTTTTTTTTCATCTTAAAAGACAATGGCATGTCAGGATTATTGAGAGATATCGTTATATTCAGGCTTAGCAGACGGATTGGCGATCGCAGTTAGATGGTGAATAGCCTTAAGCTGTTAGATGCTGCAGCCCATCCATCAGCTGTATGTCCCTTTGTCTTACGACACCCATGATAAGAAATGGGGTGGTGTGGGTACTGAGTTCAATTCTCAGCCGGACAACAGATCTGCCCTCCTTAATGCAAACGCAGTACTTGCATAATCGCGATTTCGAGATAAACGCGGTAAACACATTTTTTGATATCTAAACAAGAAGTCTATATTACATCACTTTTAAAGTAAACCTAAAAAATAAGAAAAAATCTAACTTTATGTATAGATAAGGAGCCTGAAATGTCGGGCCGGATTGCTCATGCGTACCCGGCCCCGGCAACGGCGGATCGAAGGAGTGTCCGGGAGGTTTTAGTGGTGTAGGGTCCTCACCTCGTGATATGAGTTTAGCATACCACGTTATAGAGAGGGCGAGTCCCACATATCCCAACGCCAGCGCGCAAATATCTGCAGCGGCAGCGGTGGGAATGTGTAAATGCATTTCCGCCGTAAAAAAAAAATCATGAAATGTCGTTGTCATTTACTGCAAGTACAATTAGCAGGGCAGAGATACGAACAAATACGGTGTGAACCGCAGATAGTTGTTCTGAATCTGTGTACTTTACGTCCGTGAATTGAATGTTTGTAAAGTTCCCTGCGACACGGGGAATAGGTGCCCAAGAGAGGGAGATGTCTTAAAAAAAAATAACAAAAAAAGCTGTAGAGACCATACGGCAGTTACATATCCAAAGGCCATAGTAATACAAGGAATCCACACCGTCATCATTCTTATATCCTACTTGTCCATTATTTTTTGTTTGTTATCCGGGGTGAAAATAAATTTACGCATTTCCTCCGCCGCTGCTTTGTTGCCGAGCCTGCGGAGGGGTATTTGGGACTCGCCCTCTATAGCTGTTAAATAATGCTATAGTTGCACAAAAATCTCCTTAAAAACTAAAAGTCAGGCACCCACTTGCGCAGGTATCTTTTAAGTATACTTCCCCGCGCGGTTTGCCTGAAAAATTGCACGGGGATAGTTTATTTGCTGATTTAACATATAGGCTACAAAACATTCCGCTCCGACGCACTGAAGCAGAGTACTTAACGCGGTTCAAATCGCGGGGCGCATATCTTTATAAATCTTATAACCTGTATTGACTTCATCCCCTCGTCCTCCTGACCATTAGTTTGCAAAGAACCATCCGATACCCTCGTCGACGCGAAGTCCGAGAGGCCCGCGAACTGTAAAGTAGAGCGACAGTTGCACAATACTCCCCCAAAATACTGAAAGTCATAATCCCTCAATCTCATCGCCAGCGACCGCCCAGAGCCGAGGTCCAAGCCCCACAGGGGGCGCCCTCTTGCGCAGGTTCCTTAGTTTGTAGTTTTTAAACCATTTATTAAGGCTGGAGCTCTGCTCGCCTTTATTCCTTCACCGGGCGGTGAAGTAGCAAAAGCTTTATGGCTAAATACGTAAGTCCAACCGAAAATAAAATGTATTGACTTCAAGTGACATTCAGTGCCATTAATACTTAAATACCAACAAACAGGATGCACTGAGCTATCTGTCAGATTAAAAATAAGTACTTGTGTATTGACAAAAAATATAATGTCAACTTAAGTTAAAAAATTGTGACAACTGGACACATTCTGTTAAGGCTAAAACCACACTAGTACGACGATGTTAACCGTGATTCACACTGCCTTCGTTTTTTTTTTAGTTTACTGGCAGTTTTTTACAGTCTACTAGTATTCTTGTTAACCCCTCGTGCTAAGCTAAAATGCTTGTGTTACGAGTGGGTTCACGTCGGTAGTGCCATGGGTGGGTATAGAACCGGCGACCACTTTACGGCGCCGTAGCCATTGGGCTACGGTCGCTTAGCTTAATTTCACTCCATAAATAAAAGTTTATTTGAAGCGGCCAATGGCTAGGGCGTCGGACTTGTGATCTTGAGGTCGCCGGTTCGAAACCCACACATTGCACTACCGACGTGAACCCACTCGTAATACAAGCATTTAGCTTAGTACGAGTGGTTAACAAGAACACTAGTAGACTGCAAAAGTCTGCTAGAAATAAAAAAATAAAAGAAATTACATTGTAGCGACATCTACAATAGCCGCACAAACTACAAGAAGACAAGCAGCGCCATCTACCACCTAGCATCCCAACTAACCTGTATCGCGCAATACGAGTTCGCAAGCTGATTAATATAAGTTGTTATTTTTTTCCTTTTTTTTTGAAAGGACACACGAGGCTTTTACTACTTCACCGGGCATAAAAGGCTCCGCCTTAATAAATGGTTTAAAAACTACAAACTAAGCAACCTGCACAAGAGGGCGCCCCCTGTGGAGCTTGGACCTCGGCTCGGCGATGAGATTGAGGGATTATGACTTTTAGTATTTTAGGGGGTTTTGTGCAACTGTCGCTCTACTTTACAGTTCGCGGGCCAGTTTTCGGACTTCGGGTCTACGAGGGCATCGGATGGTAATTATACTTTAAGCTTATATTTTGTGAATAAATGAATAAATAGCGGTAAAAATTTCAACCGTCTATCTGTGACGGTTCATGAGATACAGCTAACACTTTCCTGAAAAATACTACTTTTAGAGATACGTGGTTTTAAAACTTTAGCTATGATATAGAGAAAAAGTTATGTCAACTTACTTCAATTATTTAGCCGATCTTTTTTCATAAAGAAACCTCTCCAAGCTGCAAGATGACTTACCTAAAACAAAAATAAAAGATTATAAAATTAATTTTTCAGGAGTACCACACATTAGAAGACAACCTCCGTAGCGTAGCGGTATTTGGCTCGCTTTAAATCTCGGCGGTCGTGGGTTCGATCCCCACGCCGGACAGGAAATCTCTGTGTAAATTCTTAGATTTCTTACCGGGTCTGGTTGGTTGAGGGACTACCCTCCGTGCCTCGAAAAGCACGTTAAGCCGTTGGTCCCGATTATTATAACATCATCTATAATAATCGTATATAAAAGATCGGGCAGCAGCGCTTCCTTGTGTGGTACAACATAATACTGCGGTCACCAATCTGCCAAGCGTGGTGACTATGGCAAATACCCACCCTCGGGAGGAGGCCCATGTTCAGCAATGGACATTATACGGGCTTATGATGACGATGACGATAATAACACACTAGGAGTACGGTGCGTCTTGCATCACATAATGTTACTTACCTTGTTTGATGAAAGATTTGTTTGTTTGTTTACACTGAATAGGCTCGGGAACAACTGGACCGATTTAAGGCGCGGTGAATAGACGACTTTTACTTATTAGTTTTGTCACTGTTGCTCCGCGTAGAAATGAAAGAGAAGCGAAGATACGCCGCGATGGCGCAACGTTTCGTTCGACTCGTTCGAGTTATTTAATACATTAATCCTTGCAAATATCTTATTCCAATCGATAAATAAAAACAACAGTTCCCTTTATTATTATAAGTATATTACATCACTGTTATTAATATTATCAAGATTTGTTTATAAATAATAAAGTTACAATTGCTACAATTTCAATTTAAATGGTTATTTTATGGTTTTTTTTATCGAGAAAATTTACCGAAAACGTGTTTTGAACACAATGGTCCCCCCATAAATATGATCAAGATTAACATGTATTTTTTTAGCTGCTCTAAAATGTAAAAATTTGGCTAAAAAACTGTTTTGTGAAGCCTATTTTGACTAAGTACAGCGCCTTAAAAAGTCTTTCACCATAAGAGAACAACGTAATCAAGGAGTAGGGTTGCCAACTATACTGTTAAATACAGTATTATATTGTTTTTCACTACATTATACTTTTTACTGTTGAACAAAAATAAAGTTAGTGTACAAAATACTGTTTTGAGACTATAAGTATTGGACTGAGACGCTGACCCGATTTTTTACATGTTTTATGTCAAATATACAAGACAACTAGATTTTTTTTAATATTGTTCATTATTCTTCTCAGACCTAAATATACTATCTAGGAGTGACATCTTTCCCTACTAATATTATAAATGTGAATGTAAGTTTGTTTGTTACGCTTTAACGCGAGAACTACTTAACCGATCATCATGAAACTTTATACACATATTCTTGGAGGTATTAGAAGTAGCAGGGGATTTTAATGCGAGCGGAGCCGCGGGTGAAAGCTAGTCCTACTAATATTATAAACGCGAAAGTTTGTAAGTATGGATGGATGGATACATGTTTGTTTCTCATTCACACCAAAACTACTGAACGGAATTGGCTGAAATTTTGCACCGGGATAGGTTATACGCTGGATTAACATATATGCTACAAACTCACTAGAGCCGAGTAACGCGGGTATAACCGCGGGGCACAGCTAATACTAAATAAATAAAACTGAAGAGTTTGATTGTTTGTTCGCTTGAACGCGCTAATCATAGGAACTTCTGTACCGATTCAAAGTTAAGATATCACATTTATCAGAAAGGCTATATTTAATTATGAAGTTCCCACGGGAACGGGAGTAACGCGGGTGGAACCACGCGCTTTATCTTTACTTATATTATAAAGATGAAAGATTTGTATTTCTGTGTGTATCTTTGTAATGAATAAACTAAAAACTAAAGTGCCGATTTCAAAAATTCTTACACCATTCGAAAGCTACATTCACCCCGAGTGACTTAGGCTATATTTGATTATGAAGTTTCCACGGGAACGGGAGTTACGCGGGTGAAACCTCGCGCTTTATGCTAGTATATACTAAGAATGTCAGTATGTAAATGACGTTAATTAGTAATGTTTATTATTAATTTATTTATGAGAATCAAGCCTTCAGTCACACCTACAAACAAATTGTTAAGAATGCATGTATTAATAACAAATGAACCATAACTTATCTTAAATGATTACTACATAGTATAAAACAAAGTCGCTTCCCGCTGTCTGTCCATACCTATGTAGGCTTAGATCTTTAAAACTGCGCAACGGATTTTGATGCGGTTTTTTTTATTAGCTACGAGTGATTCACAAGGGATGTTTATATAATAGGTACATCAACATTTCACCCGTGCGAAGCCGGGGCGGGTCGCTAGTAAATATTATAAAGAGGAAAAGTTTGTATTTTTGTATGTTCGTTTAGAGAAAACTCAAAAACTACTGAACGGATGTCGATGATTTCACAAAGTTACTCAGGGATAAAGTAGCATTCTTTATGCTATCTTTATATAATTATGAAATTATCATATTATGTATTTTTGAGTGTATGTTTGTAATGAATAAACTCAAAAGCTACATTCACCCTGAGTGACATAGGTTATATTTAATTATGAAGATCCTACGGGAACGGGAGGTACGCGGGTGAAACCGCGCGAAATGGATGGAGATGTCTTCATGCTATATTCAATGAGAACGAAACCGTGCCCTTAAGAAGATACAGAAATTAAAAACAAAGCAAATAAATTTATCGCTCACCCTGTATGCGAGATCGTTGTTGTAAATCATTTGTAAAGGTGAACAAGTTGCTATCTACGTCGAAAGTGTAGCATACTGTATATATGTATGTGTTATTTTTAAAACTACTACAGTTTGGATGGATGTGAGTGGAAACGCCGGGAGAGGACGCCCTAGAAGGACATACACTGATCTCATAGGTGATGTTCTTCAGAAAGGTCAGGTGCGTAGTACTCGCAACCGGCGTGCGTGTATGACCAGATGTATGAACGTGGACGAGGCAAAGGGAGGGTTTTTTTTTTCGGACGGACCTGTTTATTTAGCCCTGAGGCTTTTGCTACTTCACCGGGCAATAAGGCGAGCAGAGCTCCAGCCTAGATAAATGGTTTAAACACTACAAACTAAGCAACCTGCGCAAGTGGGCGTCCCCTATGAGACTTGGACCTCGGCTCAGGGCGGTCGCTGACCGGGGAGATTGAGGGATTATGGCTTTTAGTTTCTTTAAGGGAGTTTTGTGCAACTGTCGCTCTACTCTACAGTTCGCGGGCCTCTCGGACTTCGGATCTACAAGGGCATCGAAAGGTTCTTAGCAAACTAAGGGTCGGAAGGGCGAGGGGAGACGCGTCACGTTCGCGGGCGCTCTCTTCTCCGGCGGGTCGGATAGACAAAGGGATTGTGTAAGGATCGTAGCAGGTGGCATTCTGTAGTTTCTGCCTACCCCCATGGCAGAAAGGCGTGATTATATGTATGTATGTATGTACAGTTTGGATTCGAAATATGGTTATACCCATCTAGCTCCCGTTCCCGTGGGAACTTCATAATTAAATATAACCTTTAGCCTTCCTCTAGCCTCTAGCTATCTAACACTGAGAGATTCGGGTGGGTATCGAACCCACGACCTCCGAGACTTAAAGTTACCGCAACGCTACGAAGGTTGTTCAAAATATCATTAGACTTTAATTAATTATCAAACACTAACACTTACTTAATTCCTTACTAATCTTTACTTAATATTATAAATACGAAAGTAACTCTGACTGTCGGTGTGTCAGTCGGCCTTTTACGCCAAAACTTCGGAACAGATTTAAATCAAATTTCGTACGCAGATAGTATAAAACCTGCGAAAGGCTACATTTTAAAGCGAAAAAATGTTATAGGGGATGAAAAGGGTCATTCTTTGAGCGTCATTTTTTGAGCTTGAAACTTATATTTAGACTGATATAAATCATCATCATCATCATCTTCCTGCCCTGCTCCTATTATTTGGGGTCGGCGCAATATGTCATCCTCTTCCATTTCACCCTATTAGACGTCTCTTCCAAAATAAAAAAATGGACTGAGTGAAAGATGACATCTTTCACACAGTCCATTTCATATTTATTTTTTATTTATTAAACTTCATGCACAGTACACGTACATTGGCGGACTTAATGCCAGAGGCATTACCTACCAGTCTACCTTTGGGTGATGCAGATATATTTTGGTAGGTGCATATAAAAGCAAAACGAGTAAAAGATAATCTTACTCTATAATAAATGTACCTATAGATGAACAGTATAACTCATACATATAATAAATAAAGTATATATCCATCCATCTTTTTTTTGGCCTTCCTCTGCCAACATATCCCTCCATCTTCAAAATCAGCATTATTTTCGTCACATGGGTTTCATCTCTACGCAAAACGTGCCCATACCATCCTAAGCGATATCTTCTCAATTCCTCTATCACGGGCGCCACTTTCAGACTTCCTCTTATATACTAATTTCAAATCCGATCCATTCTTGACTGTTATAAATATCCTTACTAATATTATAAGTTGAAATTAGCCTAAATAATTAAAACTGCACAGGTAGTAATATTATAAAAATTACATTTAATCTGAAAAGGTTGACTCAGACAATTATCATTTGATAAGTCTAAGGTATATTTATCATAAAAAAAAAACTCACTTTTCCATCATATTAGGTACACATAAATCAATCACTCGACATAAATCAATCTTTATTTTAAATTCAAACACTCAATTACGAATCAAAACAACCTATCGACCAGTAATATTGCTTTTAAAATTGAGACCTTATGATGCAGTAAATAGCTATCCAATGACGTCTGATTTGAAGCACATAGTATTAGCAGTAAACATCCAAATGTCTTATAAGCCAAACGAATTAAAGTATACTATCAACCAAAACAAATGCATTCAAAATCAAGACCTAAGTACAAGTTGATTAGCACTAAATTACATCGTATGTACTGACATGTACTGACTACAGTATGAACTGATCGATTTCTATACTAAAACAAGACTAAAATCTATTGACATAAGAGGTAATTTAGATTGTAACAGAATAATATAAAAGGGTATGACAAAGACAGCTTATTTGTCCATAGTAGTTAGTTTCTAGAAGGCTAAATATAGAAAAACTAGATCAATATGGTAGTTTATTAACATAAATAACTTGACAACTTAATGTGACATACATACATACATTCACGCCTCTTTCCTACAGGGGTAGGCAGAGACCAATTCCCCGCCTTGAGACGAGGTCCAAGCCCCACAGGGGGCGCCCTCTTGCGCAGGTTGCTTAGTTTGTAGTTTTAAACCCATTTACTAAGGCTGGAGCTCTGCTCGCCTTTATACCCGGTGTAGTAGCGAAAGCCTCGTGGCTACCTAAGTAAGTCAATCCGAAAAAAAAGAGACCAATCCCTTCCACTTGCTACGATCTGGACATACCACTTTCGCTTCTTCTACCTTCATTGATCTCCTCATGCATATACTTCGGTTTAGGATAATCGGGACCAACGGCTTAACATGCTTTCCGACGCACGGAGGGTAGTCCCTCAACCAACCAGACCCGAAAAGAAATCTTAGGATATACACGAAGATTTCCTGTCCGGCGTGGGGATCGCACCCACGACCTCCGAAATTTAAAGCGAGCCAAATACCGCTACGCTACGGAGGTTGTCAACCGATCATACCCGGAAATAAAACCATGATTTTACTAGTTCAATGGCATTTAAAATAATAAAGTACCCAATAAAAATAAATATAGGAAAAACAATATTTTTTGCCTCCTGTTATTTTGCTAACATTACATAATAATGGGACCGGTAATTTAATCGATATATTTCGATTAAAGGAAATAATTAAAGGTAAATGCGGTTCTATGTTAAGACATCATCACAAATTGTTGTTCAAGATATATGATGTACAAATCACATACTGACGATGGACGATGGACATACCCACGAGGCTTTTGTTACTTCACCGGGCATAAAGGTGAGCAGAGCTCCAGCCTTAATAAATGGTTTAAAGAACTACAAACTAAGCAAAAAACCTGCGCAAGGGCGCGCCCCTTGTGGGGCGCATGAACCTCGGCTCAGGGCGGTCGCTGGCGATATGATTGAGGGATTATGTCTTTTAGTATTTTCAGGGAGTTTTGTGCAACTGTCGCTCTACTTTACAGTTCGCGGGCCTCTCGGACTTCGGGTCTACGAGGGCATCGGCAAACTAAGGGTCAGGAGGAAAAGGGGGGACGCGTCGCGTTCGCGGGCGCACTCTTCTTCGGCGGGTCGGATAGAGTGGTCTCTGTGTAGTGGTGCTAGTTTCTTGCAGTCTTTTTACTGCTAGTTGGTAAGTTGTTATCTCGTGTTTACGACGCTTTGTGGGCAAAGGCCTATAGTCAGATGCTGCAACAACCAACGGGTTTGGGTGTTGCGCCGCGGATTCGAAAAAGCGTTCCGACGCCTATTTCATCCACTGCAGTCGCTGGCGTTAGATCAGGGATTTTGTTTTTTAGTATTTTAGGGGAGTTTTGTGCCACTGTCGCTCTACATACAAATCACAACAATGAAATGTTATTCGCACAACGCGTCAACATTCTTTATTTTATCAGCCATCTAATACGCCTCCTCTTAACAAACCATGGCAAGCTCGGGTCGTTGAGGGATCTTACCATAATCACCACGCTTGACAGGCGTATTGGTGATTGCAGTAAGATGGTTAATATCCTTGAGCTGAAAGATGCTGCTGCCCATCCATCAGCTTCTTCTTCTTCGTAGCGTTTCGACAGCAATCTAAATGGACTCGGCCCAGAATTCGGCCACTTGTTTGGCATCATCACCAGCGTCCATCAGTTCCTGTAACGTGCAGCTGACAGGACACGCAGGACACGATATTAAGTGTCCCATTGTTTGTGGAACGGCACCACACTTACACTCCAAGGCGGAGTCTATTATTTATTACTATTATTATTATTCTATTCTATGAATTTCCACCTGAACAGGTTTTCCTTGCTTCGGCCAACCTGGGTCCGGAGCCTATTTAAAGACTTCCAGGTTGTCCAAGGCATCCATCAACTGTAGATCACTTAGTCGCCTCTTACGTCACCCATGGGCATGGGGTGGTCTATTTAAAGCGGAATCCACACGGTATTACATTACGGCAAACTTAATTTATCCATTTAATATATCTAAGCTCCAACAGCATTTTTCTATCTGACTGATACTACAATTTTAGTACCTCTATTTGTAAAGAAGAGCAACAGTTGCATATCTCCTAAAAATCATAATTCCCCAATCCACCGAAGTCCCACAGAACGCGCCTAGTTCTTAAGAAAGGATCGTCGGAAGTCATACCCTGCAGTCGGAGGGCTGGATTGCTTCGCGTACCCCGCCCTCACCAACGGCGGACGTAGGAGTGTCCGGGGGGTTTTAGTGGTGTGGCCCATCGCGGCTACGGGGATGCATAAATATATTTCCTCCCGGACAACAAACAAAAAAAAAGGTCTGAAGTACCCTAAACAGAACATGCGAAGGAGGAGATTAATGAATGGAGGACGCGAAAGTGATATATCGAGATCGTAGCATGTGGAGTGAAGTAGTCTTTGAGTTTTTGTCCGGGGGGAATTGCTTTTACGCATTCCCACCGCCGCTGCAGCGTATTCGCGCGCTGGCGGCGGGATATATGGGACTCGCCCTCTCCATAGCGTGGTATGCTAACTCATACCCCGAGGAGAGGACCCTACACCACTAAAACCCCCCGGACACTCCTTGGATCCGCCGTTGGCGGGGGCTGGGTACGCATAAGCAATCCGACCCAAGTAGTCTCTGCCTACCCATATGGGAAAGAAGCGTGTATATAAAAACATTGATAGTGAATAAATCATCATTATTTTAAAACCATTTAATAAGGCAAGATAGAGATAGAGCCTTTTTCGGCTTTATAACCGACTAGCTTCCTGCGTGCGGTTTCACCCGCGTAACTTCCGTTCCCGTGGGAACTTCATAATTAAATATAGCCTATATTAATCAGGGATAATGTAGCATTCAAATTATGGTGAAAGGATTTTTTTAAATCGGTCCAATTTTTTTTGAGCCAATTCGTTACAAACATACTTACATACAAATCTTTCCTCTTTATAATATTAGTATAGATGTTGAAGCAAAAGCCTCGAGGGTATATATGTGCGTCCAAATAGGGAGTCAGCTAACACCTCTTGCATTAATCTTGCTGGACGTAAATGCATTAGGCATTTCGACCGCCTCGCCACCGAATCGCTGGTAGGGGGATTATGACGTTAAGTTTTTAGGGGGAACTGCCAAAAGGATGGCATCCGGTGAAGTGCTAATACTAAAATTGCTAAACAGATTTTCATGTTTTTTTACGTGTGCCTTCCCCTTTCGGCATGAAGTGCTATACCTAAAATGCAGGTTCGAGTCCTGTCGATGGTCTAGATTTATTCATCTCAATTTAGAAATATAGTGCCTACGTGGTAAACTTTTCCGATCAGTATTTTTTTTTTATAATTTTATATTATGTCTTAATATTAATTTATCTATGCCACTAAACAAGTCCATTGATATCTAATTTCCTTGGCGTGCCTACGTAGTACAGCCATATACCAATCAATTATACTTATCTCAGTACATATATTAATTATGTTACAGTAAAAGCTTGAACTACGGTAAATCCTAAATCAAAGATGTTTTTCTATACTAATATTAAAAAGAGGAAAGATTTTTATTTTTGTGTTTGTGTATGTTTTAATGAATAAACTCAAAAACTACTGTGCCGATTTCAAAAATATTTTCATCATTGGATAGCTACATTCACCCTGAGTGATATAGGCTATATTTAATTATGAAGTTCCCACAGGTGAAACCGCGCGCGGGAAGCTAGTGGTAAAAAAAGGCTTTATTAAAGACCCTCTCCGCGGCGCGACTAGCGCGTTGCGTATTATTTTGGGAAGGATAGTCCCACATACCCCTCGCTGACGCGGGGATCTCAAACTTACGAAACAATACTGTAAAGTAAACAAAACTGAAACGCCACGTCATGACAGCCATTAATAACAAGGAAATACTAGAACGTCAAAGGTCAATTCTCGGGCCAATAATCGATTGAAAGCATAATCGACTATCGGTTCGAAATACCGGTCAAAAAAAAGGGTACCCTAAGGTTTACAAAGTGACTTTCACAATAATAAAAACAAATAAAAGCCATAATCCCTCAATCTCCCCGTCAGCGACCGCCCTGAGCCGAGTCCAAGTGCCACAGGGGAGGCCCTCTTGCGCAGGTTGCTCTTAGTTTGTAGTTATTAACCCATTTATTAAGGCTGGAGCTCTGCCGCCTTTATGCCCAGTGAAGTAGCAAAAGCCTCGTGGCTACCTACGTATGCCCATCATAAAATATAAAAACCTTGCTGTCGCGGGGATCTCAAATTCGCTCAGCTTCGGTTAGTAAAAAAGGGTATCTTAAGGTTTGTGAAGTGACTTTTACCATCATCAATGGTAAATTTCGAAACGCAATACTGTTCGAACTTTTATAATTAAGAGTTGGTGAATCATTCATTTATCTGGAAAATCATAGGCTTTACCGTTGTTCAAGGTTTTACAGTAACATAAATACATCGATATTTATTCACAATACATTCTTGAATAGGTAATGTAGAAACGCCCTGTTACAGGCTGTTTATAAAGATTGTATATTATTTTCATCATCATCATCATCAGCCCGAAGATGAAGAGGAGGGATGAAACGCATGTTACTAAAAGAGTTTTAAGTATACATGTAGATGGATGGAGAGGGAGAGGAAGGCCAAAGAAAAGATGGATGGATTGTGTGAAGAGTGATAAGAAAGAAAAAGGAGTTAGTGATAGTGTGACGGACGACAGGACAAAATGGAAGAAACAAACGTGTCGCGCCGACCCCAAGTAATATGGGATAAGGGCAGGCAGAAGAAGAAGATCATCATATCATCAGCCCGTATAGCGTCTACTGTTGAACACGGACCTCCTACCTAGGAAGGGTTATACATCAGCGATTTCCAAAGTGGTCCAGGGGGACCCCCCGGGGTCCACGGGAATGTCGACGGGGGTCTACGTTGGCGTAAAGAACTGGTTTTAAAGTTGAAAGTGTGTTATATGATATATAGAAGTAGAGCAGCAAGGGGATTTACCGAAACCAATAATGTTTTTAAAGGGGTCTAGAAGAAATAAAAGTTTGGGAGCCTCTGGTTTACATATTCACCACACTTGGCAGGCGGGCTGGTGACCGAATACCAAAAAAAGTTAATCAAAGTTTTTTTTTGTACGGAGCAGAAAACGAACCTTCGATAATTAAGACGAATCTTATATTTCTAAGCCAGAGAGGTTATATTGATATACACAAATATTATTATTACGCGTTCACACAAATTATTCGTGCGGTAGTCACGCACGAATGCGTTTCACCTGCTTCGAGTTACATCGTCGAGTTTGTCACCGCGAGAATGTGGTTCGCTATACTTGAAGTGTCATTGACATTATAGGTTTTTTTTGTGTTTCAAGGGCTTACTATTGTTACTGCTATGGTATTTCAATTATATGCCGCTGCTACCTAAAGCTGGCCCCACATTTGGAGTGCATATTCGTCGAGCGTTTGTCACATGCGCACTGAACGAGTTAGGTATTGAAAAGCAAATTTGTCAACAAAATATTTCAATAATATGTCTTTAGAGCAAGATTTAAGAACAGAATGATTATGAAAATAAAATGGCATTAAAAGACAACCTCTGTATCGCATCGTAGCTGTATTTGGCTCGCTTTAAATCTCGGAGGTCGTGTGTTCGATCCCCACACCGGACAGGAAATCTTTGTGTAAATTCAAAGATTTATTTCCGGGTCTGGTTGGTTGAGGGGCTACCTTCCGTGCCTTGGAATAGCACGTTAAGCCGTTGGTCCCGATTGTTATAATAATCGTATATCAAAGAACGGGCAGCAGCGTTTCCTTGTGTGGCACAACATAATACTGCAGCCACCAATCCGCCTGCCAAGCGTGGTGACTATGGCAAATACACTTTCCCGGGAAGAGACCCATGTTCAGCAGTGGATGTTATACGTGCCGATGATGATGATAATGAAAAAAAACTTTAAATAATGGGCTGGATTAAGGCCGGTTTTTTTTGTATTAGTGTGGGTAAAATTGTTGTCATGATTTTTGAACTTTGGTTTGCCCTTACTGCATTTTTGTTATCAAATAATGAAGTTTGTTATGACATCAAGCACCGAACGCTGTGACAGATCGACTGTCAAAGTAAGGCATACTTTTAGTACGCGTTACTCGCAGCGTTCTTTATTTTTTACAAGCTTCCCGCGCGCGGTTTCCCCCGCGTAACTCCCGTTCCCGTGGGAACTTCAAACTTAAATATAGCCTATGTCACGCAGGGTGAATGTAGCTTTTCAATGGTGGAAGAATTTTTGAAATCGGCACCGTAGGTTTTGATTTTATTCATTACAAACACACACAAAAATACAAATCTTTCCTCTTATAATATTATAATAGTAATAATAGTAAAGATTTGGTCTGAAGTATCTAACTTATTTAACGCCTGACTCAGGACTGTAGCTCGGGACTTCGCTAGAACTCCCTTTTTTTTTAAGATTACTAGCAGAGTTTTGTTGTCTACTAGGATTCTTGTTATCCCCTCATGCTAACCTAAAATGCTTGCGTTACGAGTCGGTTCACGTCAGTAGTGGAAAGGGTAGGGATCGAACTGGCGACCACAAGATCACAAGTCCGACGGCCCTAGCCATTGGGCTAACATTATTACTAATCGACCGACAAGTATATATTTAATAATTGACAAATACCGTGTCAAGATCGCGTGATTATTTAAAGTCCGCTTGTAAAGGTGTTATTATTGAAAATTGTAGTTCAATTGATAATTCAATGAGCATAATTATTAAATATCACATAGTTCTAATGGCATACAGATCGCTTGCAGTTCCGTAGACAGTTGCTCAAAAATTCCCCTGAAAATCTAAAGTCAGCATTTTACAATTCCCCCGTCAGCGATCGCCCTGAGCCGAGGTCCATGTCCTTTAACCAATTGTAAATTTAATATTTAATATGACAAAGTTCTAGAAAATGAACGCTTGCAGTTCCATCGACAATTGCTCCAAATCCCCCTAAAATCTAAAGTCAGCATTTTACAATCCCCCCTTCAGCGATCGCCCTGAGCCGAGGTCCATGTCCTTTATCCAATTGCAGATTCAATAAGAATATTTAATATGACATAGTTCTGGCAAATGAACGCTTGCAGTTCCGCCGACAGTTGCACAAAAATCCCCCTTAAAAACTAAAGTCAGCATTTTTCAATTCCCCGTCAGCGATCGCCCTGAGCCGAGGTCCATGTCCTTTAACCAATTGCAAATTCAATATTTAATATGACATAGTTCTGGAAAATGAACGCTTGCAGTTCCATCAACATTTGCTCAAAATCCCCTTAAAATCTAAAGCTTTTTCAATGCCCCCGTCAGCGATCGTCCTGTGAAAAGTATTCCGCGATGCAGGGGTTAATTTCTCTGGTTCCTTAGAGAAATAATAAATTATAATTAATAGAATAATTGGTTACTTTGCGGAAATCCATACTAATTTTATTTAAAAAGATAATAAATATCTAGTGTATAATTCCGCTAAAATATGTGTCTATATGGTGTGTAATGCAATGCAAAAATTATGCACAATATGCAGGAGAGATAGTAATAACATGCAAAAATACAATCACCAGCCGAAGACCCGACACGTGTTCCACTCCTCCTTGGAGCATCATCAGGGTGATGTTGCTAAAATGTAAAAGTTATAAGAACTGATATTATAAGGAGTAACTCAGGCTTTTACTATCGCGTAAAATAGAAAAAAAAAGGTTTTATTAGCAGTTTTTTTTTCCTTAAGAGTTTATTCCAGACACCAGTACCACCTAAATAGCTGACAAAAATATAATGATACTATTATATTCATAACAAAACTCTCAACAATTGAATTTGCAGACAAAAAGCTGATTGACAATGGCACCATTTTGAAGGTCGCCAACCAGGATACGACGGGTTATTGACATAATACATAGGAATTTTAAGAGCTGATCTAGAGAAATAAGATTATTGATGTCTATGCATTAAGTAGTTTAGTATGTGTATAAACGACATAAAAAGGTACAAATTTTGGAATAAAAATCCGGTTTATCATTTTTTTATTTTTTATTTTGTAAACCTAATGATGTCTTCTTTTAATTAATTGTACTTTTAAGTATATTTTCTGTAGTTCACTACAATAATTAAAAACATTAAAAAATCATTTTTTTATTTTATTTTTAGTAAATAAGGAGTAGGTAGGTTATCTTAGCTACGGCAGCTAGCCAATGTGTCATTTAGAATATAAAGGCATACCAAAAGTTAAAAAAAAAAAGAATAGTAGCAGTTTTGCAGTCTACTAGTATTCTTGTTAACCTCCCGTGTAAAGCTAAAATGCGTGGGATCATGTAGATAGTGCAATGGGTGGGATCGAACCGGAGGTCACAAGAGTACAAGTCCAACACCCCTAGCCATTGGGCTGCGGCCGCATACAATACGCTTTATAACAGGACGGTAATCATTATAATTAATTTAAATAAACAATTTAAAACAACCTTTATTATATTTGAACAGAACTGTATTTATTATATCCGGTCCAAATAAATTGCATTAATTAAAATATTTAATTAAAATTAGTTTAAGTTAGTATACACAAACTATTTGTCATACTACTCGTAAACTAACGCTGTAACCCATTCCCAGCTTAGTTCTACTCTACTCCGCTTGACCTATGAAATAGCCGAGATGTGAGACAAGGTAAGGTAAGGCGAAGACAGACGACGACAGACGCAGCGGAGACGCGAGATAAATAAGGCACGGACTCCTGCACCACACCGTTTGTGTGTAATTCACAAAATCCCGCCTACATACGTTTTGTATGAAAACGTTTTGAAATGACAGCATGTCAGCACTGCGTCTTTGCTTTACGTAGTTTCTTTATAGGGTAAAAGCCGGTTTCAAATACACTATTCTACTAATATTATAAACACGAAAGTTTGAAAGTATGGATGGATGTTTGTTACACTTTCACGCGAGATCTACTGGACGGAATTGGCTGAAATTTTGTCACTAAACATCACGCTCCGACCCACTGGAGCAGAGTAACGCGGCAAAAACAAGTTTAATACGTTGGTCGTGTTAGCACTTCATTATGATTGGGGGCAAACATTGCTGACTTTAAATTACTTAAAACTTATCATCATCTTCCTGCCCCGCTCCCATTATTTGGGGTCGACGCAATATGTCATCCTCTTTCATCTTTCCTTATTAGAGAGTATTAGAGTCTCTTCCATACTCACACCTTTATAATGAAATAATAATGATTATTTTCGTCACATGATTGTCATCCCTACGCATAACGTGCCCATACTAACATTAGCGATTTCGTCTCAATTTCTCTGTCACTGGCGCCACTTTCAGACTTCCTCTCATATACTACAAATTACTTAAAACTTATGTGACAAAAAAACACGGAGAGGCATTTATCATATTAACTCTTCCCCGACTAAATCGGAGGAGACTTGCCTCGTGTAAGGATTTTTGCCCCGAAGCATTTTTAACGTTAGGCTACCAACGCAGGCAACTATGCCCTTGTTGTGACGTCGAATAAAACATAAATTATTCGAAACAAATATTTATGAAATGTTCGCGTTCAAACAAACAAACCCTTCAGCTTTTTATATTAAGTATAGAGTATAGATAGATATAAATATAAGTTCAAGGAAGTACAGCCTGCCTTATCAAACGATAAGTTATTCTGCCGCGCCCACTAGTTTTACAATACTGGGCGGTATTGGGTGTTAAATATACAAAACTATTAAAAATATGACTCTTTTAATTTAGTTGTTGAAAGCTCAAATGTACCGCTGAAAGACCACTGATAAATTTCGTGTGGTGTCTGAACATATTTTACATGTTGTAGAGGAAAGAGACCCCATATCTTTCTTTGGGTGTCGTATGGGACATACAATTACTGATAGATGGGCAGCAGCATCTATTAGCTCAAATATACTCCCATCCTACTGCGATCAAAAATTGTTTTTTTTATTACTAAATGTAGGCTTACGTTTGACCATAATCTCGCTTGATGGAAGGCAAAGATAAGGCCTAAGATGATCACACTTGCCTAGAAAGTGTCTGTTCACTTTAGTTTTAAAGATGTTCAGATTATAGCGTTCCGGAAAAACTGACCCCGGCAGAGAATTCCACTCCTAAATCGTTCGCATTATGAAAGAAGAAGCAAATCACTTCGTGTGTATTGAAGGAATGTCTACAACAAAACGGTGAAACCGCTCGCCGCGTCTAATGGTCCGGTGATGGAAAGGTGAAGGGGGTATCAGGTTATGCAGAACCTCCGCAGGCTACTCGTCTACGGTGTTCGAGGCTCAGAAGACTTGCCACCACAAGTAAGTTATTGTCTATGACTCTCTTCGCTCGGCGCTGCGATGAGTCTAGAGCATCCAGCTGATATCTAGGAGACCCATCCCAAAGATGAGAACAGTATTCCATTGAGGAGCGAACTTGAGCTCTGTAAAGACTTAAGAGCTGCTCCGATGTGAAGTACCGCCTCACCCTGGAGAATTCCAAGTTTTTTGGGTGCAGTGTTTGCAATGGACTCGATGTAGTGACCGAAGTTTAGATTAAAAGAGAGATCATGCCCTAAGAGCTCAAGATGGTCGCTGATCGGAACGGAAACATTCCGGAACGTCGGAGTCAGTTGAAATGGACTCCGTTTCGCCGAAAAAAGACACACATGTATTTTAGAGGGGTTATACCCAACCAGATTGGCATCAACCCATAAGGAGACAGCCTCCAAGATCGAGTTCACCCACTCCATCATCAACTTCCTGAACGATGTGCCTGCCAAGCACGGTTATTACGGCAATATACCACAACGACCAACGACTTGGCTCGCCAAGGTAGGTTAAAGAGGAGGCCCATATTCAGCAGTGGACGTAAACTTCATAAGTTTAAGTCCCTCGCCATCCCGACCCTTAGTTTGTAAGGAACTTTCCGATACCCTCGTAGACGAATTTCGAGCAGCCCGAACTGTTAAATAAAGCTTTAGTTGCACAAAGCTCCCCTTAAATACTAAAAGTCGTATTACCATCTTGAGCAACGATCCAAGACCAAGGGGCGCCCACTTGCAGGTATCTTAAGTTTATAAACCATTTAATAATTCCTATTAAATGAATTTAATAATTCATAAATAACAGCGTTCCCGCGCCGGAGAAGTGGTATGTATGACTCGCCCTCTCCATAGCGTGGTATGCTAACTCATACCAAGAACAGAGGACCCTACACCACTAACATCCCCCGGACACTCCTCCGTCCACCGTTAGTGAGGTCCGGGTACGCGAGGCAATCCGGCCCTCCGACGGCACACGCGGCCATATTGGCGCCGCGGGTTCTCCTGAAAGGCTGGAGCCCTGCTCGCCAATATGCTCGGTGAACTAACCAAAAGCGTCTTGGCTAACGAAACAACGTCTCAACTCAATAAAGTAGTAGTATATTAATAATGTTTCGTCAAAGTACAACGACACTGTCACCAATAATAGCAAACGCCCAACGCTGCCCTAAATATGTGCGCCCGCGTAAGTACACTGACAAACAAACCTTTACAATCAAGGTTTTAAATCTGTTAATATTCAATATCACATAACAACCTATAAATGAATGAAGTACAATTTATTGCGAAATAATATAATAATAAATAGTAACAAAAAATAATTATTACAAACATACATACTTTGCTTAATCAAAAAAAGCAATCTCCTTCAGGCATCTTCCTGTCTATTTATCTTCTATCTTTATATAAAAAATCAGCAACGGACTGATCGATCAACGCAGACCTGAAACCGCTGGGTACCATACATTTTTGCACAAGTATTCCGTAAGTATCGTAGGTGAGTAATAAGAAAGGAGTTTTGAAAATTAAATCCTTAAGGTGGTGAAAAGGGGTGGATTTTTTTTAACGAATAAGTCGAAATCTACGCGGACTTCGTCGCGGGCAGCATCTAATTGTCTTTAATAATGCAATACTACGTAACTCACGTTTATTGAGCTCTATTCAGCTCATATCCATAGAAAACAATAATTTTGTATATTTTTGTATTTACAAAATTCCAAAATTAGAGATTAATAAAATTCGACCACCGGCAGGATTCGAACCTGCATCTTTGGGTAAAGCCCCCAATGCCTTAACCAATTAGGCTACGGTGGAACCACAGCCGGTCATCGAAATCTATTAATCTCTTTGTAACACGTCTCTAAGGAGGACGTTAGTGCCATCTATCGGTAATGATTCGCATTACTTCGATAAATATCGCCAAAGTTACATTTGGTATTAAATATTAAACGATGACACCGCCCGTTTTTCACATTATTTTAATGTTTTTAACTCTTTATGGAAAAGATTACCTTATACTATATTTCAAAATTTGAGATTAATAAAATTCGACCACCGGCAGGATTCGAACCTGCATCTTTGGGTAAAGCCCCCAATGCCTTAACCAATTAGGCTACGGTGGAACCACAGCCGGTCATCGAAATCTATTAATCTCTTTGTAACACGTCTCTAAGGAGGACGTTAGTGCCATCTATCGGTAATGATTCGCATTACTTCGATAAATATCGCCAAAGTTACATTTGGTATTAAATATTAAACGATGACACCGCCCGTTTTTCACATTATTTTAATGTTTTTAACTCTTTATGGAAAAGATTACCTTATACTATATTTCAAAATTTGAGATTAATAAAATTCGACCACCGGCAGGATTCGAACCTGCATCTTTGGGTAAAGCCCCCAATGCCTTAACCAATTAGGCTACGGTGGAACCACAGCCGGTCATCGAAATCTATTAATCTCTTTGTAACACGTCTCTAAGGAGGACGTTAGTGCCATCTATCGGTAATGATTCGCATTACTTCGATAAATATCGCCAAAGTTACATTTGGTATTAAATATTAAACGATGACACCGCCCGTTTTTCACATTATTTTAATGTTTTTAACTCTTTATGGAAAAGATTACCTTATACTATATTTCAAAATTTGAGATTAATAAAATTCGACCACCGGCAGGATTCGAACCTGCATCTTTTCATATTTTTAGAGACGTGTTACAAAGAGATTAATAGATTTCGATGACCGGCTGTGGTTCCACCGTAGCCTAATTGGTTAAGGCATTGGGGGCTTTACCCAAAGATGCAGGTTCGAATCCTGCCGGTGGTCGAATTTTATTAATCTCAAATTTTGAAATATAGTATAAGGTAATCTTTTCCATAAAGAGTTAAAAACATTAAAATAATGTGAAAAACGGGCGGTGTCATCGTTTAATATTTAATACCAAATGTAACTTTGGCGATATTTATCGAAGTAATGCGAATCATTACCGATAGATGGCACTAACGTCCTCCTTAGAGACGTGTTACAAAGAGATTAATAGATTTCGATGACCGGCTGTGGTTCCACCGTAGCCTAATTGGTTAAGGCATTGGGGGCTTTACCCAAAGATGCAGGTTCGAATCCTGCCGGTGGTCGAATTTTATTAATCTCAAATTTTGAAATATAGTATAAGGTAATCTTTTCCATAAAGAGTTAAAAACATTAAAATAATGTGAAAAACGGGCGGTGTCATCGTTTAATATTTAATACCAAATGTAACTTTGGCGATATTTATCGAAGTAATGCGAATCATTACCGATAGATGGCACTAACGTCCTCCTTAGAGACGTGTTACAAAGAGATTAATAGATTTCGATGACCGGCTGTGGTTCCACCGTAGCCTAATTGGTTAAGGCATTGGGGGCTTTACCCAAAGATGCAGGTTCGAATCCTGCCGGTGGTCGAATTTTATTAATCTCAAATTTTGAAATATAGTATAAGGTAATCTTTTCCATAAAGAGTTAAAAACATTAAAATAATGTGAAAAACGGGCGGTGTCATCGTTTAATATTTAATACCAAATGTAACTTTGGCGATATTTATCGAAGTAATGCGAATCATTACCGATAGATGGCACTAACGTCCTCCTTAGAGACGTGTTACAAAGAGATTAATAGATTTCGATGACCGGCTGTGGTTCCACCGTAGCCTAATTGGTTAAGGCATTGGGGGCTTTACCCAAAGATGCAGGTTCGAATCCTGCCGGTGGTCGAATTTTATTAATCTCAAATTTTGAAATATAGTATAAGGTAATCTTTTCCATAAAGAGTTAAAAACATTAAAATAATTTACAAAATTCTTAAAAGTCTACTCACATAAACAAATGGAAATTAAATTTCCTTTTTTTTTGTTAAGGGGGAAATGCAAATAATATTACGGATCCCCATCAGAGTATGTGGGACTCGCCCTCTCCATAGCAGTGGTATTGCTACTCATACCACGAGGAGAGGACTCCTCCGTCCGCCGTTGGTGAAGGGTCTAGGTACTTTACAGCTATCTGGGACACCCTCAACTTAAATAACCTCTCAATACGCAAGTCAACCCAATGGACACAAATTAACTAAATTTAATGACCCATTCAATTTAATGGCTCAATAAACTATAACACTTTGTCGCTAATAGTACAAAGCCGTAAGGCTCAAAATCCGGAAGGTCAACCAGAATGAAAGCTGATGAAACATTTAGTTATTATTGCAGGCGCGACCGAAGCATACAGGTTGTGTTTACGTAAATGCATTTACGCCTTGTCTAAAAGGGCTGGCCAGAATTTCCGGGTCCATAGTTTTCGAGCACCAATACCAAAAATTCCATGGCCTAGCTATAAGTCTCGGAGGTCACGGGTTCGATGCGCGTTGGCATGCAAGTCATCATCATCATCATCATCAGCCCGTATAACGTCCACTGCTGAACATGGGCCTCCTCCCGAGGGAGGGTATTGCCATAGTCACCACGCTTGGCAGGCGGGCTGGTGACCGCAGTATTATGTTGTAACGCACAAGGAAACGCTGCTGCCCGTTCCTTGATATACGATTATTATAGATGATGTTATAACAATCGGGATGTAGCGGTATTTGGCTCGCTTTAAATCTCGGAGGTCGTGGGTTCGATCCCCACGCCGGACGGAAAACCTTTGTGTAAATTCTAAGAGTTCTTTCCGGGTCTGGTTGGTTGAGGGACTACCCTCAACGTTGGTCCCGATTGTTAAAACACCATCTATATTAATCGTATACCAGGGAACGAGTATGTTTGTAATGAATAAACTCAAAAACTACTGAGCCGATTTCAAAAATTATTTCACCATTGGAAAGCTACATTCACTCTGAGTGACATAGGCTATTTTTTATAATGAAGTTTCCACGGGGGCGGGAGTTACGCGGGTACAACCACGCGCGGGAAGCTAGTATTAAAATATAAGGGAAATAAGTGGCAGGCTCAACAAACAAAGATTTCACGGAACGCCATGTGGTTTCGGGCTTAGAATAGCCCCCCCATATCTTCCTATGAGTCTCGTAAGAGGCGACTAATGGACATACACCTGATGGATGAGCAGCAATTGGATGTCTACCGAAACCAGTAATTTTGAAGGGTTCTACGAGAATAAAACTTCGGGAATCTCTGATCAAGTGGATTGATATAGGTATCTATATCTGATAGATCACCTTAAAGAATTGCAGCTAATTAACAGTAAATATTTCTTAGTATATCACTAGGAATTACATTTCCATGTAAAATCACCTTCAAGTTGATATCTTAGCAACAAAGATTAACAATTAGAGTGCAACCGAGCCTTTAAAACTAATTAATACCTTCTATTACACCGACGTGTAATTTGAGCGAATAACCAGTTATCTATATTTAATAAATCGATTTGTCCTGAATGACTGACAGACAGATAAACGCACGGCCCAAACCACTGGTTTTCTTCTATGTGACGTAGAAGAAAGGATTTTTAATAATCCCACCCCTAAGTGGATATGTAGAGATGGCACATGTGTATGAAAACATCATTTTTTTTTGGACGGACATATGTATTTAGGTTCGTCATTAACCAGAAGGAGAAAAGGACTAAGTTGACAAATAAAAAAAAAATTACAAGCGTTGAATTCGCACAAGTCGCTTTGTGCAAATTTGGCCATCTATCCCTCTATGGCACTTATCCCACATTTACCCTATGTTTGTACAAAACTGATAAATGGAATTACTCTTAAAAAAGCAAAAGTCTACATGGCTCCGTCCAAAAAAAGCTTTTGAAAAAACCTTCAGAACGCTGGTAATTTAAAAAAGAAAGAAGCCATAGTCATTAAAAAAAAAATACAAAAGTGCAACCGCTATTACGGTGTAAAACAAGTGCAAAACAAACCCATCGCCTTAAATGTCAAGTTGAGACAGTTTTTTATCTCGTGTCATATTTAACTTCCTGCTCCACCCATGTTGTTCACACTATTGTACTAATAATACATACGTACATACAATGCACTTAGTGTTCTTTTTAGGCTGACCCCACATTGAGGACTACACTCCCGAATGTGGGATCAGTCTTGGTTATAAAGATATGTTTTTCTATTCCTTCCTCGAAGTAGATTTTTGTTTTATATAACGTTAGCATTATGTAAGTATTGAGTAATTTTCTCCCTGTCAACTATAGGTTGGTGCAGAGACAATGTGGTGGGTGCATTAAGGGTTCCGATTTCTATAAAAACTTTGATCAGCCTTAAAGGGATTAATTATTAAAAAACCCTTTTCTAGCTTCGTAAATAATTAAATGTCAAGTTGTGTTAATTTTAAGATTTATTTCGGGATCTGGTTAATTGAGGGTATTGTCCGTGCCTCGGAAAAGTATGTTAAGCCGTGGGTCCCGATTGTTATAACTTTATTTATAACAATTGTATATCAGGGAACGGGCAGCATCGTTTAAATGTATCTTACAACATAACTCGCGTTCGCTGAGTGGTTGAAATCCAACCATAATATAAATAAATATTTGCATTTTGCACTCCTTCTGTATCAATACTAAAAGTGTTATAAATTTCGTACTCCTCCACTTGCCAAGCGTGGTGAATACGGCAAAATCCCTCCCTCGGGAGGAGGCCTATGTTCAACAGTGGACACAATACGGCCTTATGATGAAGATGAAGAAGAAAAGTTTATATCAATTTAACAAATTTATTAAATTGGCTCTTTGTATGTATTTACGTTGAAGTTTTAGGTAAACGTTTTTACGTAACTACTGAAATAATTTAAATTAAAACTAGCACAGAAATAATTTATAGCTTAAATAAACAAATAGGCAATATAATATTACGATATAAACCACTGAAGCTAAGCAGCAATGGATTCCAACTTAAGTACGAAATAGTTATTAAACTAATTATCATACTAATAAAGCGCCCGTAGCCCAATGGCTAGGACGTCGGACTTTTGATCTTGTGGTCGCGGATTCGACCCCCACCCATCGCACTACTGACGTGTTACCACCCTAACAAGAATAATACTAAACAGTAAAATTCTGCAAGTAAAGTTAAAAAAAAGCATTCTTTAATTGATTCTGAATCAAAACATAAGGTATAAAACATCACGCTACGCTCCATTGGTGCATAGCAGTCAAACCAACCTGCGCAAGAGGGCGTCCCCTGTGGGACTTGGACCTAGACTCAAGGCGGTCGCTGTCGATGAGATTGAGAGATTTTACTTTTTGTATTTTAGGGAAGTTTTGTGCAACTGTCATCATATTATTCATATGTTCAGCAGTGGACGTTGTACGACCTACCTTCCGATGCCCTCGTAGACCCGAAGTCCGAGAGGCCCGCGAACTCTAAAGTAGAGCAACAGTTGCACAAAACTCCCCTAACATACAAAAAGTCATAATCCCTCAATCTCGTCGCCAGCGACCGCCCTGAGCCGGGGTTAAAGCCCCACAAGGAGCGCCCTCTTTCGCAGGCTGCTTGCTTTGTAGTTTTTAAACTATTTATTAAGGCTAGAGCTCCGCTCGCCTTTATGCCCGGTAAAGTAGCGAATTCCATCGGCTAGTACTTAAAAGACTTTTATGTAAACCTAGGAATTCCATAGTTCAGTACACATCCTTGAAAGACATCTAATTTGCCGATACTGTCAACGTCCTATTTTGCACGCTTCGGCGACATTGTTACACAATACAGTCTTTATTCCTTGTATATTTACCGACAACCACCGACGCGTAGCGGTATACGGCTCACCATAAATCTCGAGGGTTATGGGTTCGCTCTGGACAAAAATCTTTATGTTATATCAAAGATTTATTTCTGGGTCTGGTTCTCTCTATCAATACTATCCCTACTAATATTATAAATGTGAACGTAAGTTTGTTTGTTACGCTTTAACGCGAAAATCAACCGATTACCATTCTTGGAGATATTAGAAGTAACATAAGGACATTGACAATAATGCGAGCAAAGCTGCGGTTGAAATATTAAGAAGAAATATTTGTATTTTTGTATGTATGTTTGTTATGAATAAACTCAACATTATTTCACATTAGAATGGTACATTATCCCTGAATAACACACTCAGGCTACGCCTATGAGGGGCCAGATTGCTTCGTGCGTACCCGGCCCCCGCCAACGACGGATCGAAGGAGTGTCCGGGGGGTTTTAGTGGTGTAGGGTCCACTCCTCGTGGTATGAGTAAAGCCACCACCGTTATGGAGAGGACGAGTCCCACATATCCCGCCGCCAGCGCGCGGACACGCGGCAGTGGCGGTGTGGGAATGAGTAAATGCATTTCAAAGAAACCAAAAAAAAATAACAGTTCGCTACGCGGTTGAGACCGCGCGCAAATGATACAGACTATAAGGTTGTGAGGTTCTAGGGGGTATTCTCTGATTGGGCTGAACTAATTTTGAAAATTATTTTACCAATATAAAGCCACATTAGTTGTGAGGCTATTTTAGGACGAAAATTTCATTGGAATCTTATCTTCGCGAGTAAAACGGCAAGGACATAATTATAGTTGTTATATAAGATAGATGATGAGTAGATCCGGCGTTCTTTTAAGCACTAATTCCGACTATTGCATATTGCTAGTTTATTTTATATACTAACTAGCGGCCCGCCCCGGCTTCGCACGGGTGGACTTTTATACCCTACCCCTGCCCTACCCTACCCCTACCCTAACCCTACCCTACTCCTACCCTACCCCTACCCTACCCCTACCCCTACCCTACCCTACCCCTACCCTACCCCTACCCTACCCCTATCCTACACCTACCCTACCCTACCCCTACCCTACCCTACCCCTACCATACCCCTACCCTACCCCTACCCTACCCTACCCCTACCCTACCCCTACCCTACCCCTACCCTACCCTACCCTACCCCTACCCCTACCCCTACCCTACCCTACCCTACCCTACCCTACCCCTACCCAAAAGTATCCTATGTCCTTCTCCCAGTTCTTAGCTACCTCCCTACCAATTTTCAGCCAAATCGGTTCAGCCGTTCTTGAGTTATAAATAGTGTAACTAACACGACTTTCTTTTGTTTTTAAAATGTATTCTGCTATTCGGAAACAAATCCAACAAATCAAAAACCATGGCAATCGGTCCAGCCGTTCTCGAGTTATAAGTGTTGTAACAAACACGACTTTCTTTTATATATATAGATATTATATTATAAAGAGGAAAAAAATGTTTTTGATTATTTGTTTGCATTGAATAGGCGCTGGAATCACTGGGCCGATTTCAAAAATTCTTTCACCATAAGTAAGCTACCTTATCCTGGAGTAACATAAGCTATATTTAATTAAGAAGCTCCCACGGGAGCCACGCGGATGAAACACCACGCTTATTATTTATATTGCTATTCGAGTGAGACCTATGTTCAGCAGTGAAAAGTATTCTGGCAATGATGATAACGAAGTGGCTATGTGGCTGACTTAGAATAGACCAGCCCATATCTTCGTAAGGGTGTCGTTAGAAGCGACTAAGAGACATACAACTGAAGGATGGCCATCAGCGTCCATCAGCTCAAACATATCTAACTCCCATCTTAGTACGATCACAATATCCCTAACCTAGCGTGCCAAGGTATGTTAAAGAGGGGCCGGATTGCTCATGCGTACCCGGCCCGCGCCAACGGCAGATCGAAGGAGTGTCCGGGAGGTTTTAGTGATGTAGGGTCCTCTCCTCGTGGTATGAGTTTAGCATACCATGCTATGGAGAGGGCGAGTCCCACATATCCCACCGCCAGCGCGCGAATACGCTGCAGCAGCGGTGGGAATGCGTTAATGCGTTTCCCCACGGACAAAAAAATAAAATAAATAAGGTATGTTAAAGAGGAGACTGATGAAGAAGAAGAAAAATACGATGATAATGATCCAGGATTTCTTATATTTTGTACATTTACGAAACATATATGAATCATGGATTGATACTAGCCATGGTCACAACGTTACCCCACATTAGACATTAGTATTCTGAACACAGCTAAAATGTTAAATTCTTTTTATAGGAGTGAGCTAAAAAGTTTCTTGTTGCGTTTATAGTAATAACTAATTATTTGTACGTGTTATGATTATCTAATAATTGTTAGTGTCTGTAGTGACAGCATTTTTTATGGACATATTTTATGTAGTTAGCAAGGATAATTTAACTACTTCTGGGCTAACTCGGCTAACACTGGGCATAAAGGCGAACAGAGTTCCAGCCTTATAAAAAACCGAGCCCTCTGATAATTATAAGGGCACGCGGGAAATTAATAATGGTTGGAGGCAAAACCTAGCGCCATCTTGAAATTTTTGTCATTTTTATACCCACTTCATTGTTTTCATCTATTTTCTTAATTCTACACCAATTCCCCTGCATAAAGGCGAACAGGTTTGCAGTCTTTGGTATCATTTTTATTGAATGCATGTCAATTTTATTTGCAAGAACAAATCAACCTACACATAACTCTATTTACGTCACAAACATTATGGTCACATTGTTTTTTTTTTTAATTGAGACGTTAACACTATGTCTTGTTTAATCCTTAGTAATATGTACTTACACTAATATACAGTCATTTTTTAAATGAAATAGCACAGTTTTTTTGGATATTAATAAAATAAACCAAGAAGAGCTTTAATGAGAGTATAATTAAAGGATGAAAATAAAAAAAAGTCACCATTTTGAAATTTTTGACTTTTTTTGTTGCGTTCTGTTATATACTGTCTTACTCAAATTTTCCGGCATCCCATAGTCTTTTAGAACACCTATCATTAATGTAAACGCAAAAATATATGATTCACAACAATTTATAAACATCATAATTAAACGCATACCGACCTATATTTTTACATATTAAACTTCCCTACATACGTCAAACACATTATGGTCACTTAATTTTTTTTTTAATTTGAGACCTTGTTGCTCTGCCTTGTCTAATCCTTAACTAGTTACACTTTCAATAACACTTAGGGCTCGTATAAAAGCCAGGGCGAGCACCACACAGTATTCAGTAGCTATCGCGCAGTCAAACCTCGAAGTGCACGATGAGATTTCTGGTACGCCATTTTCTTTTTTTACTATTTTTATTATCAGTGATATGATAAGTGATAACGGTACGCTTTGGATTTGTTCTAGTGATTTTTATTAAAAGTAATTCTTAATTGTCTATGGTCCAAATAAAAAGACAAGGGTCTATATTGCAAATTTAAAAAAAACGCATAATGGCGACGGTAAAATTAATTTCGCGCCAAAATGCTCACATGTAACATATAATGCGCGCATTTTCTATTTACTTAGAATGAGGAAATGTAACAGCCTAATAAAATACGTTCCGTTATCACTTAGCGTTATATTATATAAATTATTATATATAGATTAATTACCTACATGTTATAACAGCCTTCATCAATCAAATTAATTAATTTTATTGTTTTTCAGTCCAACATATATGACTTTTTAACTTCATAATAAATATACCTAAATAAGATATTCCCAATAAATACAAATTAAACCTACTTACAATGTTTTATGATCAATAAATACAATATTGCGTGCGGGAAACTCGACCTTAATAAAATATATAAACCGCATGTTTTATGATACAAATTAACACATCAAATCTATACTAATATATAAAGCTGAACGCGCTAATCTCAGGAACTACTGGTCCAATTCGAAAATTCTTTCAGTGTTAGATAGCCCATTTATCGAGGAAGGCTATATTTAATCATGAGGTTCAAACGGGAACAATAGTAACGCGAAACCGCGTTCGGATGATACTATTAAATAAATATTAAGTACTTACCTACAGAACTACGATTAAATTTATATGTATACGATATGCCATAACATGAATACTAAAATTAAAAAATTGCATTCATTAATCCGCCGACTCTGTTTTCATGTTTTCGAACCAAAATTGTTATATTCCGTCCACAAAGTCCACAAAAGAACTGATTTTTTGTAACAAGATTTTTTTCGAAATATCCACTGACACTAATACAATGATAGGTATCCGGGCATAAAATAGCAGTATCAATAAAATAAAGCAAAACTTACAATGTTTTATGATAAAAATTAACACATAAACGATCACTTCATCCATAGATAGATGTAGATCAAGTTACAATTAATCTGGATTAATTAAAACTAGACATTTTAGTATGACAAGGTTGTATGCATTCTTTGCCTTAGATCTGACACTTAAAACCTGTTTTAAATACCTAAACGATATTATAAATGACGGGTGGATTAAAAGACCAATAAAGGCATTAAAATCTATTAAGTTAAATTAAAAAAAAAAAACTAAAAAGGCCACGGAAATATAGGAAAAATACGCCTCCCGTAGCGAATTTTGGGATAAATTGGAATATTTCCCAATTTATCTGCCAATTTTTATCCAAATCCGTTTAGTTGTTTTGACATGATAGATTTACAAACATTCATCCATCCCAACTTTTTTCATTTAGTATATAATATAGATAGCTTTATTCAATCATATTTATCCACGTCTATTTATTTAAATTATTCTCTCAATTACATTTCATTGTTTGATTGACCGTATCATATGAAATACTGAAAATAACCAAAACAAAAATAAGAGGGAAAATAAAAACAAAAAAAAGTGATAATCTATACAAATGCATCGAAAAAGTAACAACTACAAATATTACACTATCACGTAACGAATTATATTTATAGAAAGAATACATAAAATAAGCCGGCCAGGTGTCTGAATAAAACAGGACATAGGCATAATGAATGAGTGTCCGACTTGTCTAGCTGTTGTTTACATAAAACGTCTAAATTAAAACATCTTAATTATACCCACCCGAGTTCTATATTTTCCGTTTACAGAATGCGAACAAACTACAACTACAAATGTAATGAATAATTTAATAGTAGACCACTTAAGACTGACTAACCGCCCAACCTAACATTATAGAGTAATTTACTTAGTTTCGCACCAATAGAACTAAATTATTTAACGCCACCATATTATTTCCGTAAATTAATACGTAAAACAAAAACTTTCGCACACTTTTTTATAAAGAGAAGGAGTGCAGAATGCATTTTTTTTATATTTAATTGTGGTCGAATTTCAAACCACAGGGCCACCACTTGTTTCCGTTAATCGATTAAATAGTAATTCTAATCAATAGAGAATCATTGCTGTGATTATTAAAACAAGGAACTGTCATCCGGCTATAGACAACTTGATTACTTTTTTTTATAAAATCAATTTCCCGCTTATTTAAGAAAAAACAACAATAGTGACGCGAAACGTAATCACATTACTATTATATTAGGACCTATTTATATCGATTAGTATCAATAGATTAATATCAACAAAAACGATTTTCTCACGTTATATATAAGTTTCAATATGAGACATGAATGAATCAATTTAATTACATTGCATTTACGGCTTTAATGAATTATTCAAAAGAAGCACATCAAATGATGATTTTATGAGAATATAATGTAACAGCAATGCATCGCAGACACGTTTTTAAGATGAAGAGGAGTTATAAAAAGAGTCATTCTTGATACTTTCGTATTCTTTCTTTTTTAAAAACATATTTCAAAAAGCTACTCAATCAAAATATATCACCTAACTATGATTAATATTTTCGTTTAGAATCTAACTACAAACATATTGTGAACTAATTAACTAAAATTTAGTTAGGTTTGACATCGTAGTCATATTATTTAACTAGCTACCCGGGCGCGGTATCACCCGCGTAGCGACTCGTAGGAAATTCATAGATAAACACTGAAATAATTTTTCAAATGGGACCTGTCATTCCTGAGTTAGCGCGTTCAAGCAAAGAAACAAACTCTTCAGCTTTATAATATTAATACAGATTGTTGCTTCGATTGACGTTTGAGAAACCATTGTACGCCACATTAGTACTTACCTTAGCCAACATAATAAAAAAAAGTTATAACTACATATTTGCGTAATTATTTGATTTTAACTTGCAGCTCAAACCATATCACAACAACATTAATATTTATTTCTGGAAAATTTAAAAACTTGTATATTAATATTTCTCACGCAAGATTAGACAGGTATTACACATTACATAATACAAATAAAGGTAAACATAAACTATAAGCCACAGTTAAATAATAACCCTAAGAATTAACTTTATGTTCCTATACATGAGTAAAGTCGGCAAAATACTTTATTTTTTGTTTTTATTTTTTGGACGCTCATTTATGTAGTCTGCCATGAGACTTTTGATACTTCACTGATCATAGACAAAATACTACAAGTATTCATAAGCTACTGTAATATCAGCGGGGCGGATCTTACCGATCTTATGACATAAAAAATATCGTGAACAAGTAAATTTAACTGGAGTGTCTGTTTTTAATATTAAAATAAACACTTTTTACTACATGCATAGGACTTTAAGTATATACGGTATGTATACCAAAATAACACACAAAAAAATTGTTGTCTGGCTGCCTATTTGTTCCGGCTTTCACTGGCATATAGCTGATGTAATAAGGAGTTACTTAAATAACTTTTCTCGAATTCCATAACATATATAGTATAGTTCCTTGCGCGCGTTCCCGTTCCCGTGGGAACTTCACACTTAAATATAGCCTATGTTCACCGGAGATAGCATTAGCTTCCCAACGGTGAAAAAATTTTTCAATTCCGTCAAGTGGTTTCGGAGCCTATTCAATTCAAACAAACAAGTAATCAAATCTTTCCTCTTTATAATATTATTTATTTAGTTTTATACAATCATGTACAAATTACTTCCTTTTATAAATACAGAAATAAAATCTATTACAATCATGGCTTTAATATGAAACGACTTATTTTTTATTGATACTATAAAGAAGAAATAAATGTCTGCCTACTTCAATTAAATTATTTGTCACATAAAAAACGTAACAGGTATGGTTATGTCAATCACGTGTCAATGTCATTGTCAAGGACAGATAAAAAATGAACCATAGACTAGAGTTAATTATTGTTTTAAATGCGTTCGTTTTCACGCAGTGATTTGCAAATATGGTCGGAATTAGGAACGCGCTATGAATGCAAAGTAGGCGAATTCAAGGATTTATGGTGATTTGTATTGAAATGTTGATTGACGTTTGTATTTTAGTTTTCTAGTCGATACCTAATTATAATAAAGATATTTATCTTTATAAAATGCTGTATTATGTCGAATTGTAATCCTAAACAAATAAGTAGGTATAGCAAAAGCAAATGCCTACTTTTTGAATCTTTGAATTTTTAATTTCGTAAAAAAAAAACATTTAGTTAACATATTAGACTACCACTAATGGAATTCAATTAATACAAGGCTAAAGCCGGTAGAGAGATAATACTGTCTAATCATATTTATACCATCCATAATCCCCTGCGAGCTCCTCTAAACGCCAGTAATGGGGACACACGGAATTGCTGGTGCATGACATGAGGTTCGACTCAATATAAGCCCTAGTAAAATATATACGAGAAATCAAAACCAAGAAAAAAAAAATCTTAAGTTTACGCTCATGATTGAGTACACATACAAGACGTACATATTTTCTTAATAAAGAAAATTTAAATAAGATTTTTCTCGCCTTCATACTCGGTAACTCAAAAGCCTGGTGACTAAATAAATAAGTCCCTCCGAAAAAAAAATCTCAAGACAATGGCCATAAACAACCCTAAGTACATAAACTATCGTGCCCTGTATATTAAGTAGATAACAATGATATGTCCAAACAGTGACAACTAATATGCAATCGGACATAAGGACATAAAACTGTGTCATATCGTAATATAACATGTCAATGTCGCTCATTATAAAACCACATCACTATTGTTCCGATTGCTTATGGAATAGCAATGCCGTTATAACACCTATTATGTATATGATAACAATGTTATTAATTAAAAACATTGTAGGAGGTCAACTAAGACTTCGATTGCATTGGTGGCGGATTATGATATTTGTTTTGGGGCTGTAAGTTATGTTTGTAAATTCACCGTAGCAAAGGTAGTCCCGAATGTTAGAATTGTATATATAAAATATGGTGAGATTCCTATAAAACCCCAAATTACCAACCTCAACTAATTTAAAACCCATCTATAGCTTATATGTATAAAAACATTTAAAAAAAAATAGTGCGACCGAATAAAGAAATCAATTTACCATTTGCCAAATTTGTAATACTAACATGACATTGCAACGTCAAAAATCATTTAAAAACAAAAACACCATAGACATTCTAAACTTACTGTCACAAATTGGCGCCAAACAAAATTAAAATGGCGTCGAATGCTTGTGTAATGTAAATTCCTTTATAACCACACCCGACTGAAATATTTACTAGATAACAGTTGCAAAGCAATTGTATTGTAGTTTATTACAACTTGTGTATTAAATTAAACTGGTTTTAGTTACAGCTGGCCCGCAAAAGCTAATCTAAATAAGATTGCTTAACTTACTTTTCAATGTAGGAAATAGAAACTGAGAAGAATTTAAAGTTTACTATAGAAAATAAGTATCAACATCCCTTTTTTTGTTCATTTTAAAAAATCCGCCCCTAATACTTCTTACTGATCCAAGGCTCATTAACTTTACAAACCATACCCAGACTCAAATCATCTAATTTGTGAACCACTCACACAAATAATTGTCCCGGTGGGAATCGACCCCAGAATACCAGGTCTTACAAGCCATTGCCGTACCCAGTGCATGGAAATACTTATTCAAAATAAATATTTTGAAGTGTTAAATAATTTTCATACTATAAAATAGTTAATATAAGTATTATTAACAATTTTAAAGTATAAAAATTATTATATAAGGCCCGCCTGATTTTAAACGGATACAATAACCTATGAACATTTGAAATACAAATATTTTTACTTACTTACGCATTGTCGAAGCCGATTCCTCCCCACTTCTTTCCACACGTGTTCTGACAAAGGAACTAATAAAATAACTTTCTTTAATAATTTATTCAACAACCTTAAATAAAGTAAAATAATTACAATTAATTTATAAAGAAAATTCTCGAAATTTCCAAACAGCCTAAAACGCCAATTTTCAGAAATGAATGCATACTTACGAAAGGTAATCAAAGCCATTGCATGTATCCTTGCGAATTAATTACCTGCAAGCAATATTAACATCAACGCTTCATTTCATCGTAACAATGAATGAAAAAGTATAATTTTTGCATACAAACTACTTTACAGCAACAAAAAGTTGCTCACTAACGTTGATGGATTTTTTTTTCTGAATGAAGATCCACAATAAGTGACAGTCACTTGGTTCAGTCAATTTGGCTGTCACTTTTTGTAAATCTGTCATATTCATTGATCAGTTTAATTTGGCAGCTATAACAGCGAGCTTACAGCTACGCATTGAGAGAGAAGTTTTGTTGATGAGACTGATAGTCCTTCGTTTGACATTCTATCTAAAACTATGACATTGGCAAAATTGTGGACAATAAAAAAACTGGACTAAGAAGTTTTGTTAGCGAGCACAGTAACTGATAAGATTCAAGATGGCTTAAAATATAGATGTTTTATCGTTTATACTACTCTAACACTGACAAAATCCCCTCTGATTATAACTGCACGTAATTAACTTGCTAAGTCTGGCGATATGCTAAAAATTTTAAAACCACGTGTTTGGTACCAGGTCATCAATGACAGCTAAACCATACTTGATTTGTATATATTATAATAACCTTAAGTTGTTTAATAAACTTATAAAAAAAACTACACAAAAATGATTCAAAGTGACAAGCTAGAATTAATTGAATACTCCATTTCTTCATTTTATTAATACTTCAAATATGAATTTAAAAAAAATTAATCATTAGAATGTACTTTAAGTAGTAGCAATTTTTACTATCACGTGAAATATGCTTGTATAAAACACAACATATAACTCGCTCGTCTACCACTATACAGAAAGCTAATGCTAATAGATTTTTTCATACTAGTACTTTTTCAGTCAATTTCGTAACCGACCACTTATTTTTTCAATTAGGAACATGTCAATGATAAAACCGTTGATACAATATGGGACCTAATATTTTTTTTATAATCAATTACTTTTTAGCGGTTTATAAATAGCAGCTTATTTTTATGAAATACCGCGTTGCACGTAACTCTCGCTACCATAAGAGCTTTATAAATAAATACCCCCTTTTCATCCCCGCAGGGATGGAATTTACAAAATATTTTCTTAGTGGACCTTTACGGTCCAAATATCACGTGTCTAGCTAGCTAGCTTCAGTAGTTTAACCTCGGCGTTCATGAATCGGTTCATGAATCGGTCAGGTCTACTTTATGACGATCCATAAATAGCAACATTTTAATTCATTTTTTTTAATGATTACTAGCAGAGTTTTGCATTCTACTAGTATTCTTGTTAACCCCTCGTGCTAAGCTAAAATGCTTGTGTTACGAGTGGGTTAACGTCGGTAGTGCAATGGGTGGGGTTCGAACCTGCGACCTCAAGATCCCAAGTCCGACGCCCTAGCCATTGAACTACGGCCACTTCGTCGAATCCAAATTATGGAGCCTAAAAGAATCTCTCAATTAATAATAAATATTCATAGATTCATTATTTATTATTTATGGAATTTAAGGAAATTAATAAATTTCCTTTCATAATTACGTGCGCATGCAAATTACATGTTCGCATAACGGATGTACGTTTTAAATGAACAAAATACAACAATTATTTGTAATACGTATGAATAATTCCAAGGTATTTTCATTTACACAACTATTAGATTTGAAGAAAGGATATTAAACGCTAATTTCTGCATCGGTAATAATTGTGACGGTTCGTTAACTCTTTAATTAAAATTTCTTTGCTACTTTAAGTGCTTTAATAATACCTACGATTATAATCTAAATATTTTTAATAATAGAGGCAAAACGTTTTAGTGTTATAATTTTGGTAATTGCTTCATGGTTAATCGTTTTAAAGACGATTTATTGCTAGCAGTTATTAAAATATTTATACATAGGCTTATAAACAATTTAGTCACAAAAATATGCTATGCAAGAACCTTAAATGTAGTTTTATGAGTTCCTACGAAAGCCACGTCAAGTGGTCTGGCCTTTTTCTCCGCATTCCCACCTCCGCCGCTGCAGCGTATCCGCGCGCTGGCGGCGGTATATGTGAGACTCGCCCTCTTCATAGCGGTGGTATGCTTACTCATACCACGAGGAGAGGACCCTACACCACTAAAACCCCCCGGACATTCCTTCGATCCGTCGTTGGCGGGGGCCAGGTACGACGAAGCAATCCGGACGGCACCCGCGGCCAATACTGGCTGACCATAAAATTAAACTATTTGCCATAGATTTATTCCCAAAACACCAGTTAATGTTACATAAACTGGTTTCTTATTCATTTTTGTTATATTACATACCATGTTATAATCAAAATTAACAAAGCATTCCTTCAGTTCAATTGCTGCCCCCACGCGGTTTTACCCGTGCAATCCCGTTCCCGTGGAACTTTATCTTAAAATCCTAGGCGGCGAGGGCGAGTCTCACATATTCCACCGCCAGCGCGCGAATACGCTGCAGCGGCGGTTGGAATACGTAAATGCCATTTTCCCAACTGACAACAAAAAAAAAGGACACCAGAACCTGACGCTTGAAACCGGGCATACCGGGATGTATGGCAACCCAAATGAAATAATATGTTAGCAATCTCTAAACATGACTTAAAATCTTAAAACACTGTAATTAATGTTTCTCTTGTGTCATCTTTCTTGATTGGCATCTGAACTCAGTAATAAACTTTTCTAACAACAAAATTCTTTTTTCTGCAGGTCGCTTTCGTCGCCCTCTTGGGCTATGCCTCCGCCAGTGTGATTGCCCCCCTGGTCTACGGAGTGAACCATGGCGATGCCCAGGCAGCCGCCATCGACGCGTCCGTAGCCGCCCAAGACCACGCCCGCGCCGCTCTAGAAGGCCAAGCCCGTGCCGCTGAAGCCGCTGCCCAGTGGAACACTGAAGCCGTACGTCAAGTTGCTGAGACCAACCGTGATCTTCACGAGAACGCTTACTGGGGTACCCTTGCCGCCAACCAGAATGCCGTTGCTGCTGCCCAGTCTCACGCTGCTGCCGCTAACGGAGTCCTCGCTGCCCGCGCTGGTTTAGCTGCTGGCCATTTGGGAGCTGCCCCGCTCATCGGTGCCCCCTACGGTCTCGCCGCCCCTTGGGGACTAGCCGGTGCCCACGGACTAGCCGGACTCCACGGACTGGCTGGTGTCCACGGACTCGGCTGGTAAGTCGCAAATTGAACTGTATTTAATGGTAGTTACATCAAAAGTAATATTTATTTTTGTTGTGCCTGCTATTTGAATAACGGTTATATATTTTGTAACGATAATAGTGTTATATAATAGCTTGTTTGTTTGTGATAGTATTATCGTTATAGAATGATGTCGGCTACGATTTGCTGAACTATGCTCACGGATGGAAACATGCTCAAACGTTTAAGGTCTCAATATAGTAACTCTCTTTGTAAATACAAACAATAAAACATGCCATCACTGCCAAAGTGTAAATAAACACGTTTTACAAACAATGCATTTCTTTTATTGTACCCTTTTGAGTTGATTGTCTACCAATAGCAGCAGTTTTTATATGAATCTATCTATATAACTAGAAGGCCGGATTTAAGGGAGGGCATCAAGGGCAACTGCCCCGGGGCCTCCACAATAAAGGGGCTCCCACAAAAGAGATTGAAAATCTTGCAAATTCTGACGAGTAAACTCAGTACTTTGTAGAATCATGATTAATGTAACAGTTCTTAAATATTGTAATAACGGTTATTCATCTATACTTGTTCATTTAAATTAGATAATCAGTAAAATATAACAATTAAAATCGTCCTGAAAAGTAGGTAGATACTTTAAAAATTTCTACACATTTAGAGGTAAACTAATTTTTGGGCAGGGTCTTCTTCTTTGTTGCTCCGGGGCCTCCGGACTTCTAAATCCAGGCTTAATAACTAGAGCTCAGAAGAATAAGGTTGGATGTGCCATTATACGTCAGAAACATTCGTCGTATATGCCTTTATAGTAAACAGGCACTTACGACCAAATGCTTCTGAAGTATAATAGACATCCAACGTCATGCTTCTGAGGTTTAGATATATAAAAGCGAATAGTATTTATGAACTCACTCATCACGAAATCTCAGAGAAAGTACAAGTGCTAGGTGTCTCAAATTTTGCATGTGGTTTCTTTTAGAACCTAGGAGCACACCAAGCCGGGATTTAGCTAAATTCCACCCCTAAGGGGTTAAATAATAAAATTGGGCTAAATTTATAACCCAAGCGATTCCATTCATTCCATTCCATTATAGCGATTCCAAAATTATTAATCAATTCCAAGACATCAGCGGGAACGGGATTACGGTTAATTGGGTAACGACTAGATTCCTGCGGGGACGGGAGTTACGCGGCTAAAACCACGCGCAAGCAGGTAATATCATTATTACATAGTATAAAACAAAGTCGCTTCACGCTGTCTCTCTGTACCCATGTATGCTTAGATCTTTAGAACTTCGCAACGGATTTTGATGCGGTTTTTTCAGTAGATAGAGTGATTCACGAGGAAGTTTTATATGTATAATACATCAGCATTACACTCGTGCGAAGCAGGGGCGGGTCGCTAGTCTATACTTATATATTATAAAGAGGAAAGATTAGTATTTTTGTGTGTATGTTTGTAATGAACAAACTCAAAAACTACTGTGCCGATTTGAAATTTTTTTATCTATACTTCGTCCTGGTAGTTGATAAGTTACGGTAGTTGCCACTGACGACCGATATTTAAGGTTTGATTCCCGACAGGGACAATTATTTGTGAGAACATGCGAGTTCTGAATCTATATGTGCGAGCGTTATATGTTTGTAACTAGACTAGTCATGACACTTTACAGATGTTTATAATACATAGTGCTGGAATTGTCTTGAAAAAGACTCAAATATTTAAAAAGGCGTACTAGAGAAACGATTACTTTGATATTGTTAAGTTGCCACCCACACCTTAATCCGTGTAAAATAAGGAAAAGGGTATTTTCTGCAAAATACCCATTTTAAAAAAGAAAACGTGAGTTACTCCTTATCAGCTATATATCAGCTTTCTACAAATGAAACCCGTCTAAATCAATACAACCGTTTTAGAGCTCAGCCGAAACAAACTGACAAACGATATAAGTACCTGAACTCTTGAAGTAACGTCGTTTAAGGGACCAATTACACTTATTCAGCTCGATTCAGCTTTATGTCCATAGAAAACGCCAGTTTTGTACGGGATGCGTACGCGTCTGTTCAGCTGAACGCGTCCCCTGCAAAACTGGCGTTTTCTATGGACATAATATTAAGCTGAACTGAGCTGAATAAGTGTAATTAGTCCCTAAAGCAGGGTTTCTTAAAGTGGGGTCCGAATCATGAATATCAGGGGTCCACAGTAGGTCAGTCTTGTCGAAGACAATCCCACAATTTATTCGTTCTTATTCAGGCCAAACAGCAGCACTATTCTCATTAACTAAGTAGTAATTTTCAGGGGTCCAAGGATTTGACTGCTAAAAGTTTAAGAAACCCTGCCCTAAAGGAATTAAGAAACAGATAGACATCCTTACTAATAATAGGTATTATAAACAAGTTTGTGCGTATGGATGGATGGATGTTTGTTACTCTTTCACGCAAAAACTTCTGAATGGATTTGTTTAAAACTTCGCATGGGGATAGTTAATAAGCTTGATTAACATATAGGCTACAAAAAATCACGCTCCGACCCACTGGAGCAGAGAAACGCAGGTAAACCCGCGGGGCGCAGCTAATAGATAATATAGGATTGGTACCCTATTTCCATTCATATGCATCAATTAAAATCCTGTTATTTTTCCATAACAAACAGACACTTCAATTTTTATTAATTTGTATATAGATATGCAAAGGAAATCACACGGACCAGATAGTATAATTACTATACAGGGTGTCCGGTAATTAATGGATAACCTTAAAATGGGTCATGGTAAAACTAATGGCCATTCAGAAAAAAAATACAAATAAAAAAAAAATACAGTTGGTACCAAAGATATTATTTTTTTAATAATAATCGGTGTTTTTTGTTACCATATTTCACATTTTTATACACCACGGCCACAAATTAAGGAATTCTATCGGTTTTTTTTTGTTATAGTAATTTACGTTAACTAAGCTGATAGATAGGCAATAAATAGTATGACTATTATTACACGGTTTTTTTTTTAAACAATTTGAATGTTTGTTCTGGGGAAAATTTGTGAAAAATATTCAATTTGACAAAGTTTGAGCAACCGTAACTTTAAAAAAAAGTATCCAGACACAAGTGACCAATTATTTTAAAATATTATGTGCTTCAAGCCAATTTCAAAATGGTATCATTCATTATTGTATCTAATGTAAATTCTGAATTATTGCTATTAGTGTAGAAAATGTGTGAATTTTGGATAAACAACAAAATTTGCAATATTGGAATATTTATTTACATTGAATGTACCTGACCATTCGGGGTTAATAAAAACATTAATAGACTTAAGTAATGAATAGTAATAATTAAATAAAGTCTCTTTAAAACCAGAAATATTTTAACAAATACAAATTGGCTTTGCAATAAATGTCGTGTGTGTAAGTCGTGTGACCACCATACTAGCTACCTGCGCGCACCCTGCACCACCCGTCTTTTGTTCATGTTAGACAAAGAGGATATGAGTTGGATGAGTGCGAGCGAGATAGTAAATGTAAAAAAACCGGTAGGGGACTAACAGAACTTACAGGAACAAGGACTTAGACTTAGTGCGTCACTCGACTTGCTCGACTTCGCATGTGTTTATTTCGTTTCCGGTTGCAATTGTTGCTAGTTACTGTGAATCAGTGTTAAAACGACGACCTGGCTATTTTACTGGACTATTCGTTTTGTTTACCGATTTGGACTTGTTTTGTGTGGTGATATTTGCGACGACTTGGCTTGTAACTGGATTGTTTATTTTGTGAATCAACATGCCACGTGTTGAGTATACGCCACAAGAATATGCAAACATGCATTTTATTTATGGGGAATGCAGAGGCAATGGAAACGCAGCCGCAGCTCTTTATAGGGAAAGATACCCTAATGCGCGTCATCCAGATTACCGCGTATTTATAAGAGTCCACGGTTGTTACTCAGAAGGAAGAATCCCTGGTACTGGTGTTGGTGGTACTAGTGGTGGAAGAAGCGCTCGTGCTGATGTAGAAGACGTGGTACTTGAGGAAATTGCGCAAGATCCTTCAATTTCTACGCGATCAATAGCTCGACGCACGGGTATAGGGAAATCGACTGTGCATGATATCTTAAAAAAGAACAAATTTCACCCGTTCCACGTTACGCGCGTGCAGACCCTTCAACCAAGAGATTATAATGCAAGATTGCGTTTCTGCCGAAAAATGCTGGGGAAGATGGAAGCAGACCCGCAGTTTGTTAATAAAATTCTATGGAGTGATGAATCAACATTGAAAAGAGATGGCTACATGAATTTACACAATCTCCATAGCTGGCAACTAACGAACCCTCGTGCTATGCGTGAAGACAGGTCACAGTACCAATTTATTATTGGACTGGAATATTAAACGGAAAAATAATAGGCCCATTTGAATTACCGGGGAACCTAACTGGCCAAAGTTAATTAGAATTCCTTGAAAATGATCTTCCAAACTTATTGCAAGAGGTGCCCGAGGTGGAGAGAGAATCATATTGGTTGCAAAATGACGGCTGTCCTGCGCATTATGCTGTATCTGTTCGTGCATACTTAAATAGAACATACCCAAACAGATGGATTGGCCGCCTGGGGCCAATTTTGTGGCCCCCACGTTCACCAGATCTAAATCCACTTGATTTTTTTTACTGGGGCTGTCTTAAGGAAGAAGTTTACGCAAAGCCGATCCGTTCCTTGGAAGATTTACGTAGCCGTGTCCGGGCAGCCGCATCGAAAATAAGCGATCGACGCTATACGCGACTGCTCAGGAGAGCATTCATTCGTAGATGTAGAGCCTGTATCAGAGTGGGTGGCAGACAATTTGAACATTTATTGTAATTATAACGAATACAGTTTTACTAATGTCAAATGTTGTTTTTTATTAAACTCCAATGGTCAGGTACATTCAATGTAAATAAATATTCCAATATTGCAAATTTTGATGTTTATCCAAAATTCACACCTTTTCTACACAAATAGCCATAATTCAGAATTTACATTAGATACAATAATGAATGATACCATTTTGAAATTGGCTTGAAGCACATAATATTTTAAAATAATTGGTCACTTGTGTCTGGATACTTTTTTTTTAAGTTACGGTTGCTCAAACTTTGTCAAATTGAATATTTTTCACAAATTTTCCCCAGAACAAACATTCAAGTTGTTTAAAAAAAAAACCGTGTAATAGTAGTCATACTATTTATTACCTATCTATCAGCTCAGTTAACGTAAATTACTATAACAAAAAAAAAACCGATAGAATTCCTTAATTTGTGGCCGTGGTGTATAAAAATGTGAAATAAGGTAACAAAAAACACCGATTATTATTAAAAAAATCATATCTTTGGTACCAACTGTATTTTTTTTTATTTGTATTTTTTTTCTGAATGGTCATTAGTTTTACCATTACCCATTTTAAGGTTATCCATTAATTACCGGACACCCTGTATATTATGTTAATTTCAACTAGACCTTCCACAACAAGATATATAAAGATATGAATAATTCATAATGCAAGGTAAATAGAGCAACTATGTCATTAGTAGAGATGGGTCGACTATAGTATTTGCCGACTAGCCTACTAATCGGTTTTCAAAATGACGATTAGTCGGCCGACTAATTGGCAATGCCGATCATTCTAATACCTACTTGTCAGAGGTGTTCGGGCTTTTTCGTCATCACTCGGCTTATACTCATCGCGCGGCCGCTGAGCTTAATTACTGATTGATTAATACGTTCTTATGTTTTAAAGACTGTTGTTACTTTAGATAACTACACTAATTAATGTTTAGAAATTATAAAACAATTACAAATTATTTGTTTTATTTTATTTGTTATTATACGATTATAATCGGCATATTTTGCCGATTAGTCGCCGACTACAAACGATGCCGAATAGTCGGCTTTCCCGACTAGTCGGCGGCTAGTCGGCTCTTCACTAGTCATTAGTTAAATGAATATTAAGCTACTGGTTTTAACCCTTTAATGGGCAGTGGCAATATAGTTGCCATCTTATTTTAAACTTTATGTACTTGTAATAAAGATCAAAACCAATTAATTCTAATCATACCTACTACCTGTTAAAGGGTTAAGCGCTCCGTTTACGTCCACTGATGAACATGGGCCTCCACTTTATAAAACCTTGGCAAGGCTAGGTCATCGAGGGATATATGGCAATATCCCTCGATGACCTAGCCTTGCCAAGGTCTCAAAATCACCACGCTTGGCAGGCAGATTGGTGATCATGAACACCAACTTATAAAACTGAAGAGTTTGTTAAATGTCAGGGACATTGTTAGTTTTCCAGTAATCGCATAAAAAAAAAATGAATGTAACAGACACTATGGTTATGGAGGAGCAAAGTAGCCTGTCACAGGCATATTTTTGCTTACTACGTGAGTTCGATCACTATGCAGAAATTGTAAAACCATTAATGGAAATAAAATATTATTATTAATTATAAAATTCTTAGGAGAACGGAAGCTACGCGGGAGCTAGTATAGTATAGTATAATGACAGCAGTGACTAGTGTTACCAGGTCCGATTTGTTTTAAATCGGGATTTAAGGTTGTAGATCGGGAGAGTAAACAAAAAAAAAGGGTTTTTTTTTTAAATCTTGGTTTAATTTATTGCGTTTTAAACTACAAGTATAGTATTATATTAATTACTTAAATTAAATATGTATTTAATATTACATAACAAGTAATCAGTGTTGCTGGACTAGTAGAAATTATAAAATAAAATCGTACTTTAAGTGTAATTGACGCACTTCAGAAGAATAAAGTACCTAAGTATTAATGTTAACTTTATATTTTTTATTAAACTTTTTGAATAATCGGGTTTTTTTTCGGTTTGACTTACGTATTTAGCCACTAGGCTTTTGCTACTTCACCGGGCATAAAGGCGAGCAGAGCTCCAGCCTTAATAAATGGTTTAAAAACTACAGACTAAGCAACCTGCGCAAGAGGGCGCCCCCTGTGGGACTTGGACCTCGGCTCAGGGCGGTCGCTGACGGGGAGATTGAGGGATTATGGCTATTAGTTTAGGGGATTTTTGTGCAACTGTCGCTCTACTTTACAGTTCGCGGGCCTCTTGGGCTTCGGGACTACGAGGGCATCGGATGGTGATAATCGGGATATTTAGCGTCCCGATTAGGTACAAATCGGGACGTCCCGCGCAAATCGGGACACCTGGCTACACTAGCAGCGACCAACGTCTTAACCATATTTAATAAATCACGCAAATTACTGGCCAATCATGTATAATGCCGTAGCAACGCGACAGCATTATTGTTCCACAAATTGTTCCGTAATCGCAAAACGTCAATGAATGTCGCAACGCAATAATAAAATACATAAGTGTAATTGACAACAAGCCACATGCGACAAACAATTTCGTTGCCATGGCAACGCGACATTACTTGTCGCTTAAATCTTTATAAGCCCCCCCATACTAAGTACCCCCATTGGTTTTCAAGTCAAAAAGTATCTTAAAAATCTATACTAATACTAGCTGACCCGGCAGACTTCGTACTGCCTCAATCGATACATAAAAGACCTAAACATTTGTATAAAATAAACTGGGCCGTAGAGACTTCGTTTATGCGGTACTCCTACCCCTACACTACCCCCACCCTACACTACCCCCACCCTACACTACCCCCACCCTACACTACCCCCACCCTACACTACCCCCACCCTACACTACCCCCACCCTACACTACCCCCACCCTACACTACCCCCACCCTACACTACCCCCACCCTACACTACCCCCACCCTACACTACCCCCACCCTACACTACCCCCACCCTACACTACCCCCACCCTACACTACCCCCACCCTACACTACCCCTACCCTACACTACCCCTACCCTACACTACCCCTACCCTACACTACCCCTACCCTACACTACCCCTACCCTAATCTACCCCTACCCTACCCTACACCTACCCTAAAAAATCTTAGCAAAAAAATAAAGCTCAAATTGACTCTACATTTTAGTTAGAAAACGTTTGTATGGGAAAAAGAAAAAGGCTGTTTTAAGGGGTTTTCAGGCAACTACTAATAAATTAAAAATTAATTAAAAAAACATTGTCCAGCGGACAAAATTGTGAATCTAAACCATTCCCAGATCCCCTTGAACACACACAAAAAATTTCATCAAAATCGGTCCAGTTGTTTGAGAGAAGTTCAGTGACATACACACTCACAGAAGAATTATATATATAAAGAAGATTATAAAGCTGAATAGTTGGTTCAATAACCTCCGTACCGTAGCGATATTTGGCTCGCTTTAAGTCTCGGAGGTCGTGGGTTCGATCCCCACACCGGACAAGAAATCTTTGTGTAAATTCTAAGATTTCTTTCCAGGTCTGGTTGGTTAATTAAGGGACTACCCTCCGTGCCTCGGAAAGCACGTTAAGCCGTTGATCCCGATTATTTAACTTCATCTATAATAATCGTATATCAAGGAACGGGCAGCAGCGTTTCCTTGTGTGGTACAAAATAATACTGCGGTCACCAATCCGCCTGCCAAGCGTGGTGACTATGGCAAATACCCTCCCTTGGGAGGAGGCCCATGTTCAGCAGTGGACGTTATACGGGGTGATGATGATGATGATGAATAGTTGGTTTGTTTGCTTTTACGCGCTAATCTCAGGAACTGCTGGTCCGATTTGAAACATTATTTCAATATGCTATAATATCATCACGTTAAGCCCTATAGGAGCGGAGCACCAATGAAGAATGTTTCAAATTGAATTGTAATTGGCCTTAACTATATCATCATCTTATTGTTGATTTAATTTTGTTTTTGTTTTGTTTCTGATAAAAAAAAAATCGATTAATCATTCCTCAACCCAGGGTTATATCATCGCGATTCTACTAATTGCACATTATTCTTTGTCCTATCACAATTATTGTTATTTTTTCCTATACGTAAGCCCCATACGCACATATCAAAACAGACACTATAAACAAAATACACAATTATACCACTAACACACACGTTTACAACATTTACGCATCCAAATATTTTTAGTTATACAAATACTTATAATTTTCTTTTTTTTTGTTTACTTTTTTGTTTTACAGCTACTTTTATGATTTCTGCCATTTGATTTTCTTTTTTTTTTTACTCTCAAAATCATTATTGTATAGCTTATAACTTGGCATGCAATCCGTGGACTGGGGCACTGGTGACCTGTAATACAGGTTTCCCAAACCTAACTCAGGCACCAGTCTCTCACGAATCTGGTCGCATTTCAAACTGCCTAAATGTACTCAAATGATGTAATGATGAATGTAAGCAAATGCACTAAATTTTGTGATGAGAAAAATAAATGCATATTCTATTCTATTCTATTATAATGTAGTTTTGTAGCTGTAAGTTTTCTAGATTTAAAAATAAATTATAATAAAAGTAAAATCTGGGCTCAACCTGTTACTATTCCACGCGGAAGAAACGCGCGGGCAAAAGCTTATCTTCAATAAAATGGCTTTCCAGATCAGGAAATATAGCGAACTTCTTTGAAGATAACAAAACAAAGAAACAGGTGGTTTTACCCATTACAAAAAAGACCACAAAGAAACCAATCTGCCATTAAAATCTAGATGGAATAAGTGCACTGACTGTTAATAGTTTGTCTGTAGTCATTGTAAAACCCTTACATAATTTCATTGAAATGTGATTCTTATTGCAGTAAGGATAGGACATATTATTGTATGTAAGTTAAAGTAGTTGTTTACTCGAAATCAAGACTACCTTGATAAGGGCGTAGGCTTTTGTTGGTGAAAACACACGGGACGTAAATATGTCGAGCTTGTCTAAGTCTATTGTTTTTTCTAATAAAAATGTGAGAGTTTAACGTCCACAGCTGAACAACCCTGAGTCACCGAGGGAGGTTCTCCATAGACACTACGCTTCACAGGCGGGTTGGTGACCGCAGTATTATGTCTGTCCATTCCCGGGTACACGAACCCTTACTAATATTATTAAATGAGAAAGCTCTGTGTGTCTCTCTGTCGGCCTTTCACGCCAAAACTATAGAACCGATTCAAATAAAATTTGGTACACAGATAAAGTAAAACCTGAGAAAGGACATAGGCTACTTTTAATAACGAAAAAAGGGTTGTAAAGGGTTGAAAAGGGGAATGAAGATTGTACGGAAGTATCGTCATTTTTAAATCCGGAAACCTATTTTTTAGACTGTTGATTAAACATAAGTATCCTTACTAATATTATAAATGCAAATTAGCCCTTTTCTTCGGACGGACATACAGTAGTTATTCACGCTTTTGCTACTTCACCGGGCATAAAGGCGAGCAGAGCTCCAGCCTTAGTTAATGGTTTAAAACTATAAACTAAGCAACCTGTGCAAGAGCGCCCCCTGTGGGGCTTGGATCTCGGCTCAGGGCGGTCGCTGGCGATAAGATTGAGGGATTATGATTTTTAGTAGCCAAATTATTAAAACTGCTATTGAAAGTCACTATACCACGCCGTCGAAGTCGCGGGCTAGTTTTGTATATAACTGTCAACGGCCTAAACGGCTTAGCGTGCTTTTCGAAGAGCATAGTGTAATCTGAACCAAGCAGAAAGAAACAAATATTTGTTGTCCATCACAGGAATTGAACCAAGCCATGAAGTTGGCTTCGCATCAAATATTACAACTGACAGTTTAAGCATGTATCTTCAACAGATTGAGCTGCAATTTCCCACAAAAGGTATGTGTCCTCAATAGGTAACCATATCGGACGGAAATTTGTAAGTCACGAGGCTTTTGCTACTTCTCCGGGCATAAAGGCGAGCATAGCTACAGTTTTATTAATGATTTATTAACTACAAGCTTAGCAACTTGCTCAAAAGGGCACCGCTACGGCACTTGAACATAACTTGACAAAGAGAAATAATAACTACCTATTTTTTGAGGAGTTTTGTGCAACTGTCGCTCTACTTTAAAGTTGGCAGGCCTCTCGGACTTCAGGTCTACGAGGGTATCGGAAGGACGACGCTTGTGCCACGTGATTCGAACCGCTTTGTTTACAATCTAAGATATATTTCAGGGTCTGGTTCGTTTAGGGACTACCCTCCGTGCGTTGGTCCCGATTTTTATAACATCATCTATAACAATCGTATACCAAGGAATAGGCAGCAGCGTTTCCTTGTGTATTCCGTAATAATACTGCGGTCACCAACCCAAGCTATGGCTAAACTCTCGCTCGGGAGGAGGCCCATGTTCAGCAGTGGACGTTATACGGGCTGACGATGATGATGACGATAAGTTGGTAATGCTCGACGCAAATGTTCTTCGTAAAACACAAACATGTCATTTGTACGAAATAATTTATGATTGTAGATCACCTTGGTGGCATGAATGAGTACCTATCTGATGTAATTACGTTTACAATTAATATGTGTATTGATATACTGATACCGAGGGCTTTGTTTCCTGAGTAGATAAGTATACACATATAGACCTCAGAAATATAAGGACGATTAATTTAGATTATATCTAAGTATGTTGCTGTGATCAACCTCCGCAGCGTAGCGGTATTTGGCTCGCTTTAAATCTCGGAGGTCGTGGGTTCGATCCCTACGCAGGACATGTAATCTTTCTGTAAATTCTAAGATTTCTTTCCGGGTCTGGTTGGTTGAGGGTCTACCCTCCGTGCCTCGGAAAGCACAAGTTATAACATCATCTATAATAATCGTATATCAAGGAACGGGCAGCAGCGTTTCCTTGTGTGGTACAACATATTACTGCGTTCGCCAACCCCAGGCGGGTTGACTATGGTAAATACCCTCCCTCGGGAGGAGGCCCATGTTCAGCAGTGGACGTTATACGGGCTGATGAAGATGATTATGATGATGTTGCTGTGCCCGACAGGATTCATATTTGGTACCACTATCATGAACTACTATAATGTGTAAGTACATTTGTCATTTATCGCACGACAGACGGACAGACTGATTAAGAATTCTGTAAGATCAAATAATTTTAACAATGTTTTTAGCTACTTAAGTAATACTTTTGTTAGATTGAGTCTTAAACAGTGTTATTTTGACAAGTACAAGTGTATGTAAATACCTAAGTGCTGAATAAATTTCATTATTTCATTATTACGTCACCCATTTGAAGGTAAGGGTGGTCTATTCTAAGTCGGAAACCACAAATGCACGGAATATAAGAAATTACTTTTACTAAATACAGTCCCTTATAAGAAGAAGAAGAAGTACACTTAATGATAACATCATATGATGGCAGATAGAAAATGGCTCTTCGACTTCTCAAGAAATCAAAAGACAAAAGCCAGTTGAAATTGAAATGACATGAATTATTAACCAATCCTAAACGTTATAGGCTATATTACTTAACAAAATAGAACTTGGTAAATTATGTTCCTAATTCAAATCCAATTTATTAGTCATTTATTGAAATATGCATGTTGCGGTGCAAGTTATAATGTAACCGTTTTGTCAAATATATACTAGCTTTCCGTGCGCAGTTTATCCTGCGTAACTCCCGTAGCGTAGCGGTATTTGGCTCGCTTTAAATCTCGGAGGTCGTGGGTTTGATCCCCCTTTGTGTAGATTCTAAGATTTATTTCCGGGTCTGGTTGGCTGAGGGACTACCCTCCGTGCCTCGGAAAGCACGTTAAGCCGTTGGTCCCGATTGTTATAACATAATCTATAACAAGTGTATACCAGGGAACGGGCAGCAGCGTTTCCTTGTATGTTACAACATAATACTGCGGTCACCAACCCGCCTGCCAAGCGTGGTGACTATGGCAAAAATCCTCCCTCGGGAGGAGGCCTATGTTTATTAGTGGACGTTGTACGTCATCAGCCGATGAGACAATATTAAAAACGACTGAATCCGAACTTTGCCTGTAACACAACTTAGAAGTAGGTAGACCGGTTCAAACAATACAAGGCTGTCAACCAAGCCTAGTTACAATCAATGTCTAACAATAACACTATAATTACCAACAGTGCAACAGTAAAACATAAATGGCCTACATTTAAATACAAAGTGTACGTTATTTAATTTAATTCTACAGTGGCACTCAGACAAAATCACTACATAGTATATTCCCGCTGTCTGTCCGTCCCTATGTATGCTTTGATCTTTAAAACTACGCAACGGATTTTGATGCGGTTTTTTAATAGACAGAGTGATTCAAGAGAAAGCTTTATATGTATAATACATCAGCATTGCACCCGTGCGGAGCCGGGGCGGGTTGCTAGAAAAAATAAAGACGGAGAGCTGCAAGTAACGCACTGAGGCTTGCCCTCTCGACGCTTAGTTTGCAAAGAACCCTCCGATGCCGTCGTAGACCCAAAGTCCGAAAGGCCCTCGTTAGTTTTGTGTTACTGTCGTTCTACTTTACAGTTTAAAGTAGAACGACAGTAACACAAAACTACCCAAAATGAAAAATATTTCAACATATATAAAAACTCTAGTGATGTATATACGTGGCGTACTCATGCATATTATGACAATAACAACTTTTACAACTTTTTGAATTGTTATTTATATCTCAGAAACGGTGGCTCGTAGGAAAAAAGTATTGTAAGTAAGTAGTATACATTTTTTATAGACAATTTTATGTTCTAAAATTTTTGTCTGGGGTACTTTTATGATAAACTTAGCGTTTTGCTGAAAATCGCGAAAATCTATTTTTTTTTTTGACCTTGAATAAAAAAAAATCCTTACAGGGGGAAATAAGGAGAACTTTCAAATTTTATTTGCAATCATATTTTTAACAATCTTACTGATTTTCAGCTTGGCGGAAATTTAGGTACTCATATTTTGGTCTAATTTGACCGGACTAATAATATAGACCGGGAGATACTGACCGTCCGAAAAGTGTCCGAAAAGTATGGCATGGTGATGTTCGTAAATGGCTGCACGACGATGATTAACTGTGCAAAAATTAGCCTGGTACATTGGTTGAATTGTGTTTTTTTAATTAACGTATTCGCATCGGTATGGCGGTCTGTAAGTCACACCGGAGAAGTATGGCATGACAGTAGTGTCATGCCATACTTCTCCGGTGTGACCGAGTCCATAAAAAGAAGTAGGCGGTAGCGCCTACTTCTTTTTTATGGACTATCGGAAAATACTAAAATTTTTGTGGAACAAATCGTTTGACTTTCGTTATTTATCCGACGAGTTCGACTAACGCCGCCAGTAAATTGGGCCGCCGGTACCAGCGCTATGATCATCATTTTTCTTTATGTCATTAATTTAGAACCCAAAAGAACCGCCATACTGGTACAAATGACCCAGTATTTTGTGTCAGTATCTCCCGGTCTAATAGAAGAGGTATGTGACAAGTTGTCAGCTAGCCTCAAATACCTACGCCAAAATTTATGCCAGCTCTCGCACTATCATTGTTTGTTAACAAAAAATACCGAATTGTGTCATGAAAAGGGTATTATAAAAATAATTTTCAGATTGGATGTACAAATCCAATCTGAACATTATTTTAAATGTTTAGATTGGATGTACAAATCCAATCTGAACATTATTTTTAATGTTTAGATTGGATGTACAAATCCAATCTGAACATTATTTTTATAAGATTAGGCGGGTACTGTGACAACATAGCAACAATTTTACCCACACTAATGCACATACAAACCGGCTATAGTGCATTTTTGACAGGGTTCCATCATTATTTTTAGTAAGTCTGAGCAGTGGCATATATTATTTCACCCTTACACACACACACATCATTAACCCGTATAAGGTCCACTACTGAACATAGATATCTCCTGAGGAGAGTACAACGTAGATTATCTTATATTACAAGGCATTAGAGCTTCTTTTACCATGTACATTCATCATTGTCGTCATTATGTATAGGGTATAGGGTCGTCCACTTAGGTAGCTAGTGAAAGGTTGCAGGTTAGCTAGGGTAGGTTCCTCGACGGCATGGCCGAGGACCGCGTTGTTGCTTATTCCCCGAACTGTGATCTAGTGCCAGCGATCATCACCACTGTTCGTAAATCTACTCTTTACTCCAATGGCACCCTGAGCGTTGGTCCTAACCCCTTAAGGGTGCCCTCAGGTGGATGTCGCTTAAATTTTGGCCGGATTCTTTGAAGTTAATTTTAATTTTAGACCTGTTACCTTTAAGGCATCTTACTATACCTAATGTGTACATTTGTTATTTATCGCTCGACAGACGGACAGACTGATTAAAAATTCTGTAAGATCAAATAATTATAACAATGTTTTTAGCTACTTAAGTGGTACTTTAGTGATTTAGTCTTATACAGTGTAATTTTGACAAGTACAAGTGTATGTAAATACCTAAGTGCTGAATAAATTTCATTATTTCATTATATCATTATATTATTAAAAAAAACATATTACAGTCAAACCTGGTTAAGTGGGACCTGGATAAGTTGGGGGCCAGATTGCTTCGTGCGTACCCGGCGCTCGCCAACGACGGATCGACGGAATGTCCGGGGGGATTTAGTGGTGCAGGGTCCTCTCCTCGTGGCATGAGTATGCATACCATCGCTATGGAGAGGGCGAGTCCCACGTATCCCGCCGCTAGCGCGCGAATACGCTGCAGCGGCGGTGGGAATGCGTGAATGCATTTCCCCCCGGAAAAAAATATAAAAAAAGGACCAGGATAAGTGAGAAACCTCTATTATTGAGAACTTCAATGAGGTCCCGGCACTTTTTCATCAAATTACCTCTGTTAATGGGACTTTTCGAACCTGGTTAAATGTGATTTGATTACTAGGATTTTTTCGATGTTTACCTCTATAACTGGGGCTCTGGAGCTCAATTCCCTTTATAAGTGAGACAATCTATCAGGTTGAGACAGGTTTGGACACGATTATTTACAAACATTTGAATTTCTTTCGCACATGCTTTATTTGTCAGTACAATCTCAAATTTTGACCTCTGTTAATGAGACAGCTAAAATGGAAAACTGGATAAATGAAAAACTCTTTAAATGGTATAAAATCGTTGGTCCCTGAGATCTCAATTAACCAGGTTTCACTGTATATCTATTTTAAAATCTGAATGCTACGTTTAGATAGTAATACCTACTGCTCGAAAATCGTCCTGCCATTTATTATAAACGATAAAAAAAATCATTGTATATTGGTGTGCACTAAATCGATCTAATTTCTTGCATTCTTCTTTCTTTATTCAATATATCCTCTTATGGAATGAGCTTCCACTCGATATCAGTGTAACGAATCGAACTTATTTGGAACATTATTCCAAATTTTAGTGTACTTGTCATATTTTATACTTTTTTGTTTGATTTCATTGTCAAAGTAAGAATACAGCTATAACATAACCAAGACTAGCGCCTCTTATAATTAATTTATCCTACTGGCCTACTAATATTATAAACGCGAACGTTTGTAAGTATGGATGGATGGATAGATGTTTGTTACTCTTTCACGCCAGAACTACTTAATGGAATATGCTGGATTAACATATAGGCTACAAAACAGCATGCTCCGACCCACTGGAGCAGAGTAACGCGGGTAAAACCGCGGCGCGCAGCTAGTTATATAATTATATTGTATATATTTATATTTATTTATGTAGTAGATATTATAAGTAGTAGTATTTAATAGGATATATATTTATTATTTATGTATAGTTTGTGTATATGTGAAGGTATATTATTATTTTGTAGGTTTATTTCTAATAGTCCATATCATGAATAAATGTGCACCTACCCTCCTTTCTCTGCACCAGTCAACCTCAGGGGTTGACTAGTAGAAAATGCCTTTGGCATTAAGTCTGCCTCTGTACTATTGTTTATAACGTGCATAAAGTCTAAAGAAATAAATATACAGAAATGTTTATACCTTTCTTTTTGTTGTTGTCCCGGGTGAAATGCATTTACGCATTCCCACCGCCGCTGCAGCGTATTCGCGCGCTGGCGGTGGAATATGTGGGACTCGCCCTCTCCATAGCGTGGCATGCTAAACTCATACCACGAGGAGAGGACCCAACACCACTAAAACCCCCCGGACACTCGTTCGATCCGCCGTTGGCGGGGGCCGGGTACGCACGAAGCAATCCGACCCAGAAATGTTTATACCTATGTAGGTCTTTAGTAAATACATACTAAGTGACTTAATAAAATGAAATTATAGCGTGACTTTTACTGCAATTTCCCATTCAATCACTTTATAAAAATCTTACTTTTCCATAAAAGTTTTCAGTTCTCGACTCCCAAATATCGGCTTCACCTGACGCCTGTAATACATGCGACATGCACTTACCTTTAGTTTCATGATGACCTTTTAGCTGCTCGGCTTTAGCTTGTAATTTTGTCTGCATTGTCTCAGCACCCTCCTTCATTTTAGCCAGTATACCTAGGAAGAGACAAAATGGATAAATATATAAAGTTGAAAAGTTTGTTTACCGATTTGAAAAATTCTTTCAGTGTGAGATAGCCCATTTATCGAGGCTTTATTTAATTATAAAGTTCCCACGGAAACAGGAGTAACCGGGTGAAACCGCGCAGTAGAAGCTAGTGTATATATATGCCGCAATCATCAGGTTGTATCGGCCATTCAATGGGAAAGTTAGCGCGTTAATTAGACGCCGACATTCAATGAAATGGCTAAAGGACAACTAGTCAAATCGTTAATTTAAGTCACCTGCCTTATTTTACGTCAGCTAAACTCAAAAGGCAAGCTTACTATAAGTCCTAGTTAAACGTTAAGCGATGTAATTTCAATCAACGATTGGCCTAGGCATTCCATGAAATGTCGGCGTTTGATTGACGGGCTGGCGATCTGATTTGACTATATGACTGCGATATATACATACAATATTATTTAATTTTATTACATAACATTTTCTATACTACTTGTATATACAAACTTGGCTTCTTAACCCATAAGTGATGAATACTTTATAGGAAAACTGTCAACTGTCACATCTGCGAGGTTTTCATAGTATGTTATTTTGTATGATTGTCCTTCTTTTACCGCATAAAGCCTCATTTTAAAGAAAAAAAAACTTAATCTATACTATTATAAAGAGGAAAGATTTGATTGTCTGTTTTGAATAGGCTCCGAAACTACTGTACCGATTTGAAAAATTCTTTCATCATTGGAAAGCTACACTATCCCCGGATGATTTAGGCTATATTTAATTATGAAGTTCCCACGGGAACGGGAGTTACACAATTGAAAATAAAAATAAAAAAACAATCACTTCAAGTATTGAAACATCCTTCGCAATATTAAAATACAAACCATGTTTATCTTTTTCCTTCAAAATCCTTTCCATATCTCCGGCCTTATCCTTGACGCGGCCGAAGAAATCTTTCCATTAGCAAGCATGAGTAAAAACATATAAAAATTAATCGGTGTTGAAAGTTGGCTGATCGCACTACCGTGTTAGTGTCATTTTGGAATAATCCATTATGTTTATATGGATGAAGAACTTCCATTCTAATGGTCCTCAATGAAATGAAAGAGATCAGCTCTCAATATAAACATTCACGCCTCTTTCCCATAGGGGGAAGGAGATACCACTTCCTTCCACTTGCTACGATCTCGACCTACCCCTTTCGCCTCTTCTACATTAATTAATCTCCTCATGCATGTCCTTCGGTTTAGGGTACTTTTAACCTGGCCTTACTTAAGAACGTCCTCGAATTGAACGTGGAATTTCCGTGGTGGTCTTCCACTTCCAACACTTCCGTTCACATTCGCCCTATAAATGTTACTTGTTAGTCTCCTTTCCCCTCCCGACCCATAATTTGTTAAGAATCTTCCGATACCCTCGTAGACTCGAAGTCCGAGAGGCCCACGAACTGTAAAGTAGAGCGACAGTTGCACAAAACTCCCCAAAAATTAAAATTCATAATCCCTCAATCTCCCCGCCAGCGACCGCCCCGAGCCGAGGTCCAAGTCCCACACGGGACGCCCTCTTGCGCAGGTTGCTTAGTTTGTAGTGGTTTAACCATTTATCTAGGCTGGAGCTCTGCTCGTCTTTATGCCCGGTAGCAAAGAGGGGAAAACTAAATATGTCCGTCTAAAAAAAAAATCTCCTATCATTCATTCTCTCTATATGTCCGAATCAATTTAGCATACCTTTCTCAATCCTTGTCACTACATCTACATTCATACTACAAAGTTCTCTAATCACTCTGTTTTAAATTCTATCACACAATTTCACTCTAATCAAATCGAGGACGTTCTTAAGAAAGGCCAGGTTAAAAGTAGTAAGTGGTAGTTTTCAAGGTTATGTTGCTAAACCCATACTACCCAGCTCTGGTTTCTCTCTAACAAGTATGTGCTGAAGTTTTCTGGAAAAAATCGCAGCGGCGATAAGACCGCCACTTGTGTTTTGTCATTATTATGCACAATTTTACTTTACTTGTACTTGGATGAGAAGATTAATGAATGTGGACGAGGCGAAAGTGGTATGTCAAGATCGTAGCAAGTTGAATGAAGGTCTCTCCCTTTGTAATAAATGTTCAAGTTTTTACCTGATATCCTCTTGGTGGCGTCAGGGCTGGCCGACTGCGTCAGTGCTGCCACCTTCATGTACTCGCTTGTAATCAACCCGGCAGCCTGGTGGAGCAAATACAAATAGTTATAGTTTAATGTCATTTTTTTTTATTCCCCTGCTGGGCGAGTTTTCCTCCAATCCTACCAAGCATCCCATTAACGTCCACTGATGAACATTGGCCTCCTCTTTAACACCCCTTGGCTGGTTGCAGGTATATTGCCGTAATCAGCATGCTTGGCGGATTGGTGATCAAAGTAAGATGGAAGTATCTTTGAGCTGATAGATGCTGCTGCCCATCGAACAGGTGTATGTCCCTTAGTCGCCTTTTACGACACCCATGGGAAGATATGGGGGCCACACGGTATACTATAGTCAAAGACATTATATTCGCCGGTTCGATCCCCATTCATTGCACTACCGAAATGAACCCACTCGTAACACAAGCATTTTAGCTTAGCACGAGGGGTTAACAAGAATACTAGTAGACTGCAAAACTCTGCTAGTAATCTTTAAATAAAAAGCAATATAAACCCACCTCTAAACTAGCAGGACTCATAGCGGAATACTCCTCACTCAGGAGTTCCACAATCAGACCCTCGATGTCAAAGAACAGGATATGGCTTTCGGGATCTGAAATAGAGAAGATATTAAAACTTTTCTTCTTCTCTTTTGCAGCGTTTCTCAAAGGTGGTACAAGGACCCCTCGAGGTTCGCTATACGATGATAGGGGTTTCGTGGAAAGATTTACGTAATTGTGGTTGAATGACAGACTCGTGCACGCTTGTCAGCGCGTGCGCTGCCGAATTGACTGAACTGTACGTACTAAACATACTTTTACTTATAAAATTACCTACTTTTAGGACCCTTGCTTTACAATAGAATTAAAGCAAATATATTCCTCCTTCAGAAAAAAAATTACATATTTCCTTCAGAATATGTCCTACGATGTAACAGAAAAAATATGAACTGTTTTAAAATAAGAAAAAAATTAATATTTTTATAATCTTATTTTAAATTTTTTACTAGTTACGTTATTACCGCATTTATACCAATGAAGCCACCATATGTAAAATTAAAATGACTACTTATTATATAATTTTAACTGCATAAAATCTCACTGTTTAATTTTATTCGTACTTTTGTTAATGTAAAAATGTTCGAAGTAAATAAACCCTCGTTTTTATTTATAACCAATTGCATTATTTTCTAAGGATAGGGCGGGAGCGGATCCTCAGGGTGTACCGTCATCTGAAACTGGAAAGTTTGAGTAACCCTGTACTAAAGTTATCAGATGGAAGCAGATCGATCTGCCGTGGTCGACCTTCACCCATCACCTTCACACATCTTAGACTATTAATATATAGAATGTCTCACCAGCCGGGTTGGACCTGAAACCCTGTACTGTAAGCTGGGCCCTCCTCGCTCGTGCGGGCTCGGCTAAGGGTCCAGCACTGCCCGCAGGACCACTGTGTTGCAATGCTGCCAGACCTCTTTGGGTAGCGGCTCGCATTGCGGTTAAGTTACGATGGCGGAGACCTCTGTGTAACAAAATTGGAAAAACATATTTAATAAATATATAACTAGCTATCGCGCGTTGTTTCACCAGCGTCAATCCAGTCCCCGTAGGATCTTCCACATAATTAAAAACAGCCAATAGTCTTCCTTGATAAAGGTCTATTTAACACTAAAATAAAATCTCTCTGACCAAATCGGAGACATCCTCGCAAAAGGTCAAATAAGATCCACCATAAACCGACGTGCTTGTATGAAGAATGTTATGAGAGTGAATGAAGCGAAAGATGTGTGTAGGGATCGTAGCAATTGGAGGTCCATTGTCTCTGCCTACCCCGCTGGGAAATAGCCGTGAGCTTATGTATGTATGTATTAACACTAAAACCATTTTTCAAATCGGTTCGGTCCTGAGATTCACAAATGATGTATTTCTATTTCTAACAAACAATACTAATAATAAAATAAAATAATTATTTGAAGGGGGCTCCCATGTAACAAACATGATTATTGGCCCTTTTTTGTTCGTACTTAGTCAATGGTACGGAACCCTTCGTTCGCGAGTCCGACTCGCACTTGGCCGGTTTTTTATTAAATTTACCTTGTGCTAAACTGTATCCTAAAGTTTTCAAAAGTAACTCCATTGTTTTCCCTCGTACTTTTTCTCTGCTAGTAAAAAAGAAGAATTCCCACTATACTGACCTGAAGAAATGCACAGCTGGATTGGCCAACCCCTCACTACTGGACCCCACAGACAGTGAGCCACCCAAATCATCAGCTATAGCCTCGTCGCAAGCCGCTAACACTTCTTCAGCTATCATACCTGATGACAAACAATTATGATTTTCATCGACATCATCAGCCCGTATTCTACTATATACGTTGGCCTCCCTCAAAAAGAGGGTTGCCATGTCACTAGACTATCTTGTAACACAAGGAAACGCTGCTGCCCGTGATAAACCGATTTGATAACCCGAAATTACCTTAGTCACGGATTAACCCCGAGACAACTTAAGTGATTTGATGTACACAAAAAACTGAGTATAAATTATAAACGAATATGAATAAACGTCGAAAAAACCGTTTCTGTATTTAAAAAGAAAATTACGTATAAATCAGTAATACCCAAAGTGGTTCAGGTAGAACCTCCCGGGCGTGCGTGGAGACTCGAAGAGACTAGACTCCTATCGTTGGCGTGAAAAAAAATCATGTTCTCCATTTGTAAGTGTGTCATATGATAGAAAGGGAACAACAAGGCGTTCATCGAAACCAGTGATTTCGAAGAAAGAAAAAAGAGACGAGAAAAATAAGTTAGAGCGTCTCTGGTCTTAACAAACTCACCATGCAACACCCTATCCAGATGTCCAGTCTCCATCTGCCACACGAACACGGTGCCATCGCTACATCCGACCACCATAAAGTCATCGGCCGGCCGCCATTTTATGGACACCACAGGGAATAGATGGCGGGAAGCGAGAGTCACGCACTTGCGTTCCGTTAAACCTGTGAAAATAATTATAATAATTTTTCTGTCGTTGCTATCCTAAATACTTCGCCACCGGTGCCTGGTGATATAGCAAAAGCCTCGTGGCTAAAATACTTACTCAGTAATGTTACGCTGTGATCTGAAGCTACGGAACAGATGCATTTCTGTATGCGAGGCTGTAACAAATATGATTTATTAGTAACAAAGTGTACCGGTCGTGTCGTGTGAACGGAATTTTTGGAAGGGGAAGACCAAAGCGGACGTAACACGTTCAAATCGAGGACGTTCTTAAGAAAGTCCAGGTTAAAAGTGTATCCTAAACCAGGGGTCTCCAAACTACGGCCCGCGGGCCAAATCCGGCCATCCAGTGCTATCAATTCGGCCCGCGAGTCCTTGAGAGTCTCAATCTGGTCCGCGAGTGCCAATGTCCTATTGTTGAGTTAAGTTAAGAAGAAAACACAAATAATTATTACTCGGTCGCGCACTTAGCGACTAGTCTAGAAAATACGAGTAAGTTAAAGGCAGAAAAAATGAAGATGTTTTGGCCCTTAGAACATTCTGAAAAAAGCATTAAGGCACTAAGGCTTCAAAGTGTGCAGACCCCTGTCCTAAACCGAAGGGCATGCATGAGGAGAATATAGAAGTGTTATAATGAATGTAGAAGAGTCGACAGTGTTATTTCAAAATCGTAGCAAGTGGTAGGAAGTGGTGTCTAACCCCTATGGAAAAAAGGCGTGAATTTTTGTATGTGTGTCGGTAAAATCGACCCACCGGGTTTTGAGAGTAAAGGAATAGAGAGTGCACCTGTGTTTGCGCACACACTAGTTCACTATAATATGTCCAGCGTAGATTGCAGGCGGTTTGGTGACCGCAGTTTTATATCGTAACATACAATGAAACGCTGCTGCCCATTTCCTGTTATACGAATGTTTTAAATGATGTATTCATCATCATCAGCCCGTACAACGTCCACTGCTGAACATGGGCTTGCTCCCGAGGGAGGGATTGTACTTTAAGTAATAAATAAATTTTCTATTTAGAGATTTAGATAAATTTATTATTTTTTAATGTTTAAGTAAAATTCATATTATTATTTTCGAATATCCATAATTGAATGATTTATTTACTTTTGTTTGCTTATAAACGTGGCGTCATCAATGTGGCCAACTAGAATACCAGCGCTACATTCATACACAAATGTGTGGATGTAGTATAAAGCTGAAGTTAGTGCTTATTTATGGTGCACATGAAATGTCTATTAATTAATTTGATATTGTATTTTTTTATTTATTATGAATAAATATTTTTCTTTCTTTCTTTATGGATAATCTGCCTCTGATACTTACGCTACAATTATGTGGTGGAACAATCAGTTGTGTGATCTCTCCGGCGTGTACACAGAAGCGATGTAGCAATGCACCACTGAATAAGTCCCATAGACAGACTGCGAAGTCTATGCCCCCTGACACCAAGTGGGCCTTGTCGTATCTGTAACAAATTAATAACATCACTGCCACGCAACAATTATGCTCGGTGAAGTAGCAAAAGCCTCGTGGATAAGTACAAATGATCACGAAAAAAAAAGAACTGCCCCGTTTTGATCTAGCGGTGATGTCTGACCGTCACTAGCTAGGGGCTAGTGACGGTCAGATCTGAACCCGGAACGGGTTCGATAGCATAATATCCACTGCTGAACATGGGCCTCCTCCCGAGGGAGGTATTTGCCATAGTCACCACGCTTGGCAGGCGGGTTGGTGACCGAAGTTTAATGTTGATTATAGATGATGTTATAACAATCGGAACCAACGGCTTAACGTGCTTTCCGAGGCACGGAGTTTAGTCCCTCAACCAAGGGAGCGTTCAAGTATTACGTAACGCAATTTGGGGGGGGGGGGGTCTCGTAAAACGTTATGATGCGTTACAGGGGCGGGAGGGGGTCTTTCCTACAACACGATACGTAACATTGTTTCTAAAAAAATAGGGAATTAAAACTCCCAAACCAAAACAAAAAAAAAATTAAAAGCCAAAAATTTATAAAAATAAACAAAATATGCAGGTGTTGCGAATTAAAATTCTCTTGTGTTATTTAGTAGATTAAAACTATACCAAGTGTAAAAACTATTACATATTTTTTTACGACTTTAGGGTAAAAATTATCACTTGAGTGTTACGTAACGTTTAGAGAGGGGGAGGGGGGGGTCCATAAAAACGTTACGGTGCGTTACAAGGGGGGGATGGGGGGGTCAAAAATCTTAAAAAATTGCGTTACGTAATACTTGAACGCTCCCCAACCAGAACTACCAGAAATCTTAAAACTTACACAAAGATTTCCTGTCCGGCGTGGGGATCGAACCCACGACCTACAAAATTTAAAGCGAGCCAACTACGACTAAAAGTTGTATGACAAGAAAAAAAAAACCGGCCAAGTGCGAGTCGGACTCGCGCACGAAGGGTTCCGTACTAGTTGTAAGTGTCTACCTATTTTTGATATCAAGAATACAACAAGTAACATAGTTTAAAAGTTCTTGTAGTTCGTTGTAACTTTGATCGATGTTAATAATAGTTGATTGAATGAAAGGTAAATTGTGGTTAACGGTTTATGAAGTATTAAAAAAAAACTACTTGATCTCGTTCAAACCAATTTTTGGTGGAAGTTTGCATGGTTATGTACATCATATATTTTTTTTAGTTTTATCATTCTCTTATTTTAGAAGTTACAGGAGGGGTACACATTTCACCACTTTGGAAGTGTCTCTCGCGCAAACTATTCAGTTTAGAAAAAAATTACATTAGAAACCTCACCATCATTTTTGAAGATCTATTTATAGATGTATCACATGTATGGGTTCGATGAAAAAAAATTTTTTGAGTTTCAGTTCTATATATGGGGAACCCCAAAATTTATTGTTTTTTTTCTATTTTTTGGTGAAAATCTTAATGCGGTTCACAAAATACATCTACTTACCAAGTTTCAACATTATAGTTCTTATAGTTTCGGAAAAAAGTGGCTGTGACATACATACGGACAGACAGACAGACATGACGAATCTATAAGGGTTCCGTTTTTTGCCATTTGGCTACGGAACCCTAAAAAATGGAAGTAAAGAATAAGAGATAGTCGGTAAAACCGTAATATACCGTTGATGCACATGATGTGGGTAAAGCAAGCAATTGACGCGTCCATTATGACCCAGTAGTAACTGATGCGGTGGCCAGTCTGCAACAAACAAAATATTAAAAATAAAATTTGTTATAAGTGTCCACGTCGAGAAATGGGAACTCGGACCACTGGTTAAACTAAGTCCAACTCGTTTATGTGTCTGTCTGTTTGTTCGCAGACTTTTGGAAAGACCAAACATCTTTCTGCCATTGTCATAGAGAAGAACAAGTTTGTTGAATCTTACCGTCTAGTTGCTGATGGTTGCCGTGCAGCAACTGCAGTTGCACCGTATGCGTGGCGTTAACAATCACGATAGACCCGTCCTCTCTGCCCACCACCAAACGGTTGGCAGCGAGAAGATATATTGATGCAGTCAGCTTGATTTCTGCCAAAATAAAATTGATCGTTATCTATGCTAATATTATTAAAAAAATCGAAACAAGTATTTTACCTTAGCACGATGGTTAACTAGAATAGTAGTTTTTTTTCGGATGGACATACATAGTTAGCCACGAAGCCCATCGATCTTATTGTCTGTACTCCATAGTAACTGACATCCGGCCAATAGTTGGTAACAATTAGTTTTGCGACAGAAGTCGCGCCAAAGTGCTAAAAGGGATGATAGAAAGGGATAGATGCTAAAATTAACTTACCTTGCTCATCGGGATGATGCAGCTGGTCCAATATCCCCACAGGACTGGGGTTCATTTCCGCCCATGCCATATCCAAACTCGTCAGCACAATTGGAGCATATGCTGCAAGCCAAAAAATAAATATTTTCCACCAATGAAAAAAGGCTAGTTGGCACTTTTTTGAATTATTTTTATATGGTTAAGAATGGTTTTACTAGATCAAGAAAAAAATATGGCATTTATTTGAGATCTAAAAAGCACTAAAATAAATATTTTCAAATTGTCTTGACATTTAGAGATGAAAACATGTTGATCTGAGTACATTATCTGTGTTCGAGAGCGATGACGTCATGACTCAGAAAGTGCAATAATAAAGGGTCGCGTTCATGTTCTTTAAAGAGACGTATGACGTCACAAAATGGCTGATAGCGTTTTCGTAAATTTAAGACATAGACAAAAGAAATAATTTTCATATTGAGTTTATACAAACATATTCAAGTTTTTTGAACAGAAATTATTATATTTAGGTTTCATATGACAAATACTTTTAGAAATTAACATCATTGTAACATAATTTCATATGTGTCAACTAGCCTATTGCAACAAAATTTCCCAAATATATTACCATAATCAACTCACATGACATTTTTCCGGGCGCCGGCACAGCAGCTTCATCAACACTCCACAAAGACACCACACCAGCCGAATCACCTCGGAGGAGTAACCGCCTCTGTTTGCCCCCAACCGACGTGATGATAAACCGCATCGATGGGGGGCAGGAGAGGAGCTGATGATGGAAAAGTAGAATATAATGGCTGTAATGCTAACTTTATCGTAGTGAATACAGTGAAACCTGGATAAGTGAGAAACCTCTTTTATTGAGAACTACAATAAGATCCCGGCAATATTTCATCGAATTACCTCTGTTAATGGGAGTATTCGAACCTTTTTTGGATGTTTACCTCTATAATTGGGACTCTGGAGCTCAATTCCATTTATAAGTGAGACAATTTATCAGGTTTGAACACGATTGTTTACAAACATTTGAATTTCTTAACCTCTGTAAATGAGACAACTAAATTTTAAACCTGTCTTATTGGAAAACTGGATAAATGAAACCTTTTTAAATGGTACAAAATCCTTGGTCTTTTGAGATCCCAATTAACCAGGTTTCACTGTACTAAGTACATGCATGTGGTTAACGGAACGCAACCGGAAGAAAGAGATAGAGTGCGTGAGAAACGGGACGAAGGATATGGAAGGGTAGCCGGTACTCACTGAGCTAAGCATAAGAGGAAGTTACGAAAAAAAAAATTAAAGATTGTGAAGACGATTTTTTTATTGGAAGAACCCTTTATCCCAGATGCATATATGCACATGACTGCTACTCTGCTCCAGTGGAACATAGTATTATGTTTTATAGCCTACTAGATTCCCGTGCGCGGTTTGACCCGCGTACCTCCCGTTACCATGGGAACTTCATAATTAAAAACTTCCTCAATAAATAGGCAATTTAACACTGAAAGATTTTTTCAAATCGGACCAGTATATCCTGAGGTTAGCGCGTTCAAAGAAACAAAATTTTCAGCATTATATATTTAGTATAGATTCTTTCGGAAACTCATTGGTTGCAACCAGAGTTTTCTCAGCCAATTTAAGAATTTAATTAATTATTTAAGAATAATTATAAATATAATTAGTAAATTCTTAAATTGATCAAAAAACGAAAAAAAATTCTTCATCATGATCATTAGCCCGTACAACGTCCATTGTTGAACATGGGCCTCCTCCCGAGCGAGAGTTTTGCCATAGTCACCACGCTTGGAAGGCGGATTGGTGACCGCAGTATTATGTTGTAATACACAGGGAACCGCTGCTGCCCGTTCCATGGTATACCCTTGTTATAGATGATTGATGTTGATGATGATTATACGTGCTTTCCGAGGCACGGAGGGTAGTCCCTCAACCAACTAGACGCGGTAAGAAATCTTAGAATTTACACAAAGATCTTTTGTCTGGTGTGGGGATCGAACCCACGACCTCCGAGACTTAAGCGAGCCAATTACCGCTATGCTACGGAAGTTGTCGAAAAAAAAAACTTTATATATAAGTATAGATTACCAACCTTATTATCAGGATGAGCCAATATTCCAAACAGCACTGGGCTATCATGATCCACTGTAGGCCCATGGAAACCTTTGTGATCGGGCACAGAGCTAAAACACAACACAATATAACACCCCACTGTTCTAACGTTGGATAATTGTCGAAGGTAACAACGAGATGGCGCTGTTATAAAAAAAATATGGTTGTTCAGACGGATAATAGATGGCACTGTTATAAAAAAAAATGGTTGTTTAGTCGGATACTAGGTGTCGTTGTTACGAAGAATTTTTGATGTTGTTGTCAATTATTTGTTTTTTTTTTGTATAGAATGTAGTTGTCCTTTACAATTATACAGTGTAAGTTTTTATGAAGTATACATATTGAAAACTGTGATTGAAATATACACAATTTTAATGCCGGAAAAAATATTTAAAAAATTATATTTTTTTATTGTTTAATGGACTTTTGATTTTCTTAATTAACGGCTGTGTAATTAAACATTCAACGGAAGTGCTGGAAGGGGAAGGCCAAGGCGGACGTTCCACGTTCAAATCAGTGACGTTCTTAAAAAGGCCGGTACCCTTATGTGAAGGACATGCATGAGGAGATTAATTAATGTGGAGGAGGCAAAAGCGGTATATCAAGATCGTAGCAAGTGGAGGGCAGTGGTCTCTACCTACCCCTATGGGAAAAAGGCGTGAATGTACGTACGTATGTATGTCTAATAACAGTCCAGTTTCAAACCACAGTTCATTATTAATTAATCAAAAACAAAAATAAATGAGCCATAAATTTATTCTAAATCAATCTAACCTTCATAAATCTATTGTTTAAAGAATCAGTCAGTACATTTGCATTGAGTTGACCTGTTAATAAAAACAGACAAAAATTCATAAAACAATAAAAATAAATATATATCTTCTTATAAATTTTTTCCATCAATAAAAATATTCAGAAAGACTCACACTGTATTTATATAAGTTGTATTTTATTCCATGTTATTAATTAAAATTATATTTAAAGCAATGTAATTTGGGAATTTATGTATGTACAGGATTAAACAACACCATATCCGAGAAATATAAAAATAAAGGTCTTAAAATATATCATTTTGACACCCAGTTTTTTAAACGGCAGTCAAAGCAACAATCAACCAACATAGATACAATTATATAACTTAACTTCGCTGTCAAATAAAATTTACCCGCATAACTCCCGCACCCGTAAGAACATTCATAATTAAATATAGCTTACAGCCTACCTCGATAAATGGGCTATCCAACATTGTAAACATTTTTCAAATCAGACCAGTTGTTCCTCAGACCAGCGCGTTCAAGCAACCAAACTCTTCAACTTCATATATTAAGTATAAATTCTACTAACCCGAGTGTTGACAGCCAATTAGTAAATTCTTACTTTGATCATCGTTAAAGAAAGTGGGTGTCAGTGTAAAAAAAATTGTTACTTATCTATTGTCTATACAATACCTTTTTATGTATTGTTATACCTAAATCTATACCTACTGTCATGTTATGTATGTACCCACAGTATAATACTTTATATATAAATATATTCACTTCAAACAAAATCAAATAAAAAGATGAATACAGTATGGAAGTGCGAGCAAATAAAAAAATACAAGGTTTTTTTATTAAAAAAAAAATTTAATACCAAGAATTAATTACTAATACTTAATAAATTACTAAAATTTAAGATTTGTTGTTGTGAAAGCGATATCGATTAGCGATATTTTATATCTTTTATTCATGTAAATAAAGATTTAATGGCTATCTACCTATAATTTTATCTATTTCTTCCAGCCTTTAATTTACTTTAAGTATGCGTAATTTATTGTAATAATTATTGTAAGAAATTAAAAATAAATTGTTGTATTTTTGTTTGCTAGATAATATTTACAAGAAAATCCATCTCTTCTACCATAAAATACGAGATTTTATTTTCTGACCAGGCAAATATCCCTTATCTCTGATGTTAAGTGGCATAGGGATTTATCGGTATCACTTTCACATAAATAACTTTCAAATCACTAAACAAAAATCGACCAAGCTCACGAAAGGTGCAAGCAAAATAACTATCTACATAATATAACATTTAACCCAACTAGTACAGTTTAGTTTAGGAAATCGTTAAGAAAGTATCTTTAACCTTAAGCCCACAGCTGGTCATAGTATTCCCACGAGTGGAATTTTGCCACGCTGCCCTGTTAATCAGCCGCTAGAGGGCATTAAATACATCGATTAAATTTCAGACAAAAAAAAACGGCTTTGATATTTAATATCTAATTTAATATTGCACTTAGAACACTTTATAAATAACCGATTTGTTCAGTTTTTTACCTGCTACATTTTGTATATCATAAAATTTTCGTGAAAATGCATATTTTTGGAGACATTTGAAAAAAACCGATGAAAAACGTGAAAAAACTCCGAATTTTCAATTGCAAATAACTTGAAAAGTATTGGGTATTTTGAAAAACTTTATAGATCTTTTTTTTTTTTTAAATTAGGCCTTCTATCGATATCCGACGTTATTTTGTAAAAAAATACACCACCGAGAAGGGGTGGCACCCCCCCCCCCCCCAGGGTGAGTGCGGAGTCCAGATCATTTTCACTTTTGAAGTTAAGGGTAAGATGAGCCTCCCTCTTCCTCGCTATCCATCTGTATTCATATTCATTACTGTTTTAATCACATGCAATTCATCCTATACATACAAGCATCAAATGAGCTGTAATGCCTTGCAGTAAAAGACAATCTAGGTTAAAGTTACTACTAAAAAAAACAATCAAAGTGTATTGATATGGACTTATAATAATTGAAATTTGAAAATCTAAGCATGTTCTTTAACCCTTAAACCGGCAGAGGGAATATAGAACCCACCATATTTTGAACTTTATGTACTCATAATAAAGATCAAAACCAGTCAATTCTAAGCATACCCAGGGCCTGGTTAGCCATGCCTGGTTTAAATATGGCCCAGTTGAAATCGCTTATTCATTGGCTTAAATATCAGCCCTTTGGTCCCGGTTCTACACCAAACGTCTGGTCAGTTCGTTTACGAAATGCCGAGCGTCTGGGCCCCATGGACCATTAGCTTCAATCTCAATACGGTATCCATCACTAATTCTTTCCTGATTCCCGTTGACTTCATTCTTTTATTTTTTACATATAAATTATTCAATTTGAGTATTTTTTTTTATTTTTTATTTACTAGTTTGGTTAAATGTTATATCAACATACATATAAACAACATATTTGTGCTAACCTACTGAGAGCCCGTCCTCGAAGTTTGCTATAAAAGAAATATTTATATCTTCATATATTATTGTATGGTATAGCTTTATGTATAGCTTAAGACTTAGCTGGATGGTAAGTTTAAATTTAAATGTGGACGGATTTTTAATGGTTGTCTATAAACAATGTTTTTTTAAAGAGCACTTTTTTTACCCGGAGTTGTTTTAACGCGCTTATTACGTGCGTTGAACAATAATAACAATAACTTACACGCGTTGAGAACTCGCATAGATGTTGTTTACAAAAACCGCGCATCTTCGCGTTAAAAAAACTCCCGTGTGATATTGCTCTAAATTTTTAAGTATTGTAATTTTTATGTATTTTTTACTACTGCTCCTGTACTTAGGAAATGATCCCTGTGTCACGGGGGACTTCCAAACCCTTTCCTATTCACAGACACAATGCAAACCCAGACTCAAAACCTGTGGTACGTCTAAGTAATTGTCCCTGGTGGGAATGGAACCCAGGAGACGTAGTAGTAAGCACTAAGCCTTTGTTGCAGTCGGATTAACGATAAGTAAAAACATTGTTTGAAGACAAACCGACACACGTTTCCCAAATAAATATCTATAACATAGGCATATTGTGCTCCGATGATTTCTAATAATGATCCGATGAGACATGCCAATTCAAGCTTATTTTTTGTTTCACTCATGTGTGTGTGTGTTTGGCTTAACTTTAGCATTTTAAATACACTAGCCTTTAACAAACCCGTCATAATATGTATTTAAAATAATGGTGTGGATTATAGCCCAAACGGCATCCGCATAAATTCAAAGTGACTTGGAAAATTGTGTAAGTTGAACCGTGTTTATAAAGTACCTACTTTAAAAACTGAATTGTAGTTATTAATTCAGCATTTCAATTAATTTAAGAAACTGAATGTTTATTACAGGTCCTCATTTAAAATAACAACAATATTAACTGGGAGCTTTATATAGACCAAACGGCATCTTAATAAACTCAAAATGTCTTCACGTTATATTTTCTGGATAAAACTCAGATTATAACATCAGTTTATAAACACGGTTTCGAGTGAAAATTCGAATCCTAACTGAATTACAACATATTAATGTTGATGTAAATGTTGTTTTCTATACTTAGTTGTTACTTACTTGGCAGGTAATTTATACAAATAGCCTTTGCCTTCTGTAGACCAGACCAAGACTCTATCAGGAGCTAAGAAATCACCAGACATCCAGCGTTCACCAGTGGGCGCTTGGATTGAACACAGTACGGAAAAATCACCTGAAAAATATATAAATTTTTGTGATTTCTATTACTCGTACATATCGTGTTTATATCGACATTTTTTTTTTTTTCGGCCGGACGTTTTTGTTATCCCTGAGGCTTTTGATACTTCGCCGGGCATAAAGGCGAGCAGAGCTCCAGCCTAGATAAATGGCTTAAAAACTACAAACTAAGCAACTTGCGCAAGAGGGCGTCCTCTGTGGGACTTGGACCTCAGCTCAGGGCGGTCGCTGACAGGGAGATTGAGGGATTATGGCTTTTAGTTTCTTTAGAGGAGTTTTGTGCAACTGTCGCTCTACTTTACAGTTCGCCGGCCTCTCGCACTTCGGGTTTACGAGGGCATCGGATATATCGACAGGCTTACTAATTAGTAGACGGAGAAAAAGGAAAGCCACCTAACTCGATGCTGGCACATCTTTTTTACTTCTTCCAAATTCATCAGTCTCTTCATGCTCGCCGGATACGTACTTTTAATTTGGCCCTTTTTTAAATCCTTCGCCATTTTTACCGGCGAACATATTTTAATTAGCCACGTAGCTTTTTCTACTTCACCGACCATACATTCAAAGATTACGTTTAAAAATTATAACATATTCAAGAAACCTGCGCAAGAGTTGTGTGTCTTAGAATTCGGAACAGGGCAGTAGCTGAATAATATCTTTAATTTGATTGCGGAATTATGACTCAGATTTATAGAAGTATTGTGCAAAACAACCCAAAATTAGGATGTATGGGTAGATGGATGTATGGATAAATAATTGAATGGATGGATACATTAGTGAATGCATGGATTTAAAGATTTATGTATGAGTGAGAGGATGGCTAAATGGATGTGTAGAGGAACGGTTGGTGGTGATCCTCCACAGAAAATGAAGGTCTGCTTTGCCGGGCGAGGTGGTGTGCCCGGCGGACATTTGTTACTGTTCGGAACTTGTATAACTTGAGCTTGCGAACTTGTATTGCGCGATACAGGTTAGTTGGGATGCAAGTGGTAGATGGCGCTACTCATAGTTTTGTAGTTTTGTGTGGCTAGTGTAGATGTCGTTTCAGATAAATGGATGGATGGATGGATGGCTAAATGAGTGAATGGAAGGATGGATGGATGCATGGCTAAATGAGTGAATTGAAGGATGGATGGATGGCTAAATGAGTGAATGGAAGGATGGATGGATGCATGGCTAAATTAGTGAATGGAAGGATGAATGGATGGCTAAATGAGTGAATGGAAGAATGGATGGATGGCTAAATGAGTGAATGGCAGGATGGATGGATGGCTAAATGAGTGAATGGAAGGATGGATGGATGCATGGTTAAATGAGTGAATGGAAGGATGGGTGGATGCATGGCTAAATGAGTGAATGGAAGGATGGATGGATGGCTAAATGAGTGAATAAAAGGATGCATGGATGGCTAAATGAGTGAATGGAAGGATGGATGGATGGATGGCTAAATGAGTGAATGGAAGAATGGATGGATGGATGGCTAAATGAATGAATGGATGGAGTGTATAAATTGAATGGAATCTTTAGTAATTATACTCACCAGCATCATAAATCTGACAGTATTTAGCGCACACAATGAGAACCGTACGTTGGTTATAAGCGCAACAGTTAAGAGACAGCGCGTTGAGACAACGGATTTGTTTCGATTCGTTCTCGTAGATCGGCTCTGATTGTTTGTTCTCGTGGCCTAAGAGGGACCATACCTGCAAGATAATATATCATTGATAGATTTTTATAGCTGTGTGGTGTCCGGGTTAGTAAAGACCAGGGATCCCCAAACTATTTTGGACAAGTGACCCCTTTTCCCAAATGAACTGTTACCTGAGGTAACCCTCAGACCCCCATGGCCAAATTACCTACCTAATTATTACTTTTAAGATCAACCCCCTTATTCATAATGGTCCGCTAACTTAAAACAGCTGCTACAGTGTGTTATTTTTCATTCTGACTTAGGTCAATAGAACGATATCGACCACTTTGGGACTCCCTGGTATAGGCCATCCAATGTGGAAGACATTGGATGGTCTATCCCAGGGATTCCATGGGAGACTAAGATATACAGCTAATGGATGAGCAGCAGTTACTATCAGCTCAAGGATACTCACCATCTAACTGAGATCACCAACCCGCCTGCCAAGCCTGGTGATTATTGCAATTTCCCTCAACGACCCTTATCTTGCCAAGGTCTGTTAAGAGGAGGCCCATGTTCAGCAGTGGACTTAATAGGGCTAATACGGTATAGTAACAATATAGTACAGTTTGTTTTAGGACGTAAATGTTACGAGGTATTTATATCATCATCATCATCAGCCCGTACAACGTCCACTGCTGAACATGGGCCTCCTCCCGAGGGAGGGTTTTGCCATAGTCACCACGCTGGGCAGGCGGATTTGTGTCCGCAGTATTATGTTGTAATACACAGGAAAACGCTGCTGCCCGTTCCCTGAACATATGCTTGTTATAGATGATGTTATAACAATCGGGACCAACGGCTTAACGGCGGAGGGTATTCTCTCAGCCAACCAGACCCGGAAAGAAATCTTAGAATTTACACAAAGATTTCTTGTCCGGTGTGGGAATCGAACCCACAACCTCCGAGACTTAAAGCGAGCCAAATACCGCTACGCTACGGAGGTTGTATATAGCTGTTGATAATTTACATTTTTAAAAGGGTTCCTCTGAATTTCTTGGCAGTTCTTGTTATATCGGCCACGTCTTAAACTAGTGTTAGAAAAAGAAATGGACGCATCATAACAAAAGAGTTATGTAAAGAATTAATTAATGTTTAATCTTCACTTGACTACTGCGGGTTTGTTGTGAGCGATTTTTTTTTTCAATCGTCTCCCCCATTGCCTTACACTCTTCGCTTTGTGCGGGTTTCTCCGGCCAATCTCTCATGAATGCGTCTAGATCGTCATGCCAGCGTTTTCTAGGCCTCCCTCGGCAACAACGCCCATCCGCCACCCACGGCGTAACGACTCTGGCCCACCGATCCCTATGCATTCTATACACGTGGCTCGCCCAATCCCACTTCAACCTAGCAGTCTTACTACCATGTGGGTAGCAATTCCAGTTTTGGAGTGTATTGTGGTTTTTCGATTTCGATCGCTGTGCTTTATACCCAACACGCTACGCTCGATCGCTCTTTGGCAAACCTTGAGTTATTTTTATTAACTTCAATAAATTCATTTTTCTTCCTTTCTTTCAATAAGTCTTACCTTAACAGTTCCTGTGATTGAGATAGCTAGAACAACATCGTCTTTGCGGGAAGATGGACGAAGCACCTGTAAGATATAGTACATATTAACTATGTATTTAGAAATCACGTAGATTCAGTGGTGTAAGAACCTGTATCAAAAATTGTAGAAGAGGCTCGTACCGTACCAAAGCCCACACTTGTAATGTCTTTATAGAACGGTAGGGTAGTTGGGTATTGGGGCCGGATTGCTCATGCGTACCCGGCCCCCGCCAACGGCGGATCGAAGGAGTGTCTTGGGGGTTTTAGTGGTGTAGGGTCCTCTCCTCGTGGTATGAGTTTAGCATACCACGCTATGGAGAGGGCGAGTCCCACATATCCTACCGCCAGCGCGCGAATACGTTGCAGCGGCGGTGGGAATGCGTAAATAAAAGGGTTATATGGGTCTTTATAAAAGACTAGCTCCCCGAGCGCGGTTTTACCCACGTTTTTTCCGTTCCCGTGGGAACTTCATCCTTACTAATATTATAAATGTGAAAGTAACTCTGTCTGTCTGTCTGTCTGTTACGCAATCACGCCTTAACTACTAAAGCGATTTAAATGAAATTTGGTACAGATATAGTCTAGAGCCTGACAAAGAACATAGGCTATATTTTATTATGAATTTCCCACGGAAACGGGAGTTACGCGGGTGAAACCGCGCGCGGGACGCTAGTACTTAAATATAGCCTATGTTTACCGGAGATAGTGCAGCTTCCCAACGATAAAAGAATTTTTCAAATCCGTCAAGTAGTTTCGGAGCCGTCAAGTAGTTTCGGAGTGAATTCAAACAAACAATCAAATATTACCTCTTTATAATATAATAATTAGCTTCCCGCGCGCGGTCTCTCCCGCGTAACTCCCGTTCCCGTGGGAACTTCATAATTAAATATAGCCTATGCCACTCAGGGTGAACGTAGCTTTCCAATGGTGAAAGAATTTTTGAAACCGGCACAATAGTTTTTGAGTTTATTCATTACAAACACACACAAAAATACAAATCTTTCCTCTTTATAATATTAGTATAGTTTACTATCCTGTGGTAAACACTGTAGTGTGATGTTCTATAGCAGGGGTGGCCAACTTAATAAGATCGGCTGTTTACTGTTTGCGATCGACCATATACCATATGCATAACGTTAAATCACGTTTCGTATAAGTCAATCTAATGATAAACAGGTATTTTTTCTGACATTATACGACAAACACTAACTTTGTGCGCCTGTAGCACGTATTTGTAGATTAAAATGGACTTAAATATCACTTTTTATAAAGTTGATCGACTATCATAGCTGCCGGGATCGACAAGTCGATCGCGATCGACCGGTTGGCCACCCATGTTCCTTATGCCTTATGTTTCCGACGGGAACCTTAAATTTTTATTTTGTGTTTTGTCTTTTGTATAGTTGAATATAATGTAATAGGTATTTGTTTTAATGTAGGGATAATTAATATATACTAGCTGACCCGGCATACTTCGTACTGCCTCAATCGATAAATAAAAGACCTAAACTACCCTACACTTATCCTTCACCCACCCTACGTCTACCCTACACCTACTTAACCCCTACTTACCCTTTTTTTGAAACCTTCCCTGTTTTAAAGCGATGATTACTGCCAAATTTCATCAAAATCGGTACAGCCATTCTCGAGTTTTAGCGAGACTAACGAACAGAAATTCATTTTTATATATATAGAAGAAGAAGATAGAAGAATAGAGAAGAAAAAAATAAGATTGAATTGGAACACATCACGTGTTCCAATTCAATCTTATTTTTTTAAATTAATATTTATAACTCCATTAAATTATAGTACTTCAAATGGATGTTGAGTAAGTAGATTTTCCATTTTAATCAATAATTTATTTTGAAATTGTACCTTTTTTTATTATTTATTGACTATAAACAAAATAATACTTACATGTAAAGCTGATATCCAGTCAGGATTCATCTTAGAGCTCAGAGAGAACAAAATCTCCAAAGAGAAGGGGTCCATGATCAGAATTTCAGCGTAGTAGCCATTACAGAAGAGGCGCAGGTCCTCACTGTTGCACATATGATAGGCCTGGAATAATAAAATTTGATTTTATTTTAAAGATAATTCCCGCGCTTGGGATATAGTTGCCAAACGGACTCGGAACGTCGGACTTGTGATCTTGTGGTCGCCAGTAATCGCCGCCCATTGCACTACCAACGTGCACCCACTCGAAACACAAGTATTAAGCAAAACTCTGCTAGTAAACTTTCTTAAAAAAAAAACGAACCCAGAGTTGTTTAGATCCTCCGTACAATACGCGCTGTCTCCAAAAGGACTGCGTTCCGGACATGGCTCTTGACCCAACCGCCTAATGCGAGCCTTTATATCATCAGTCAATGTTTTAAGATATTAACTCATGCACTGTTACCACTATCGGTACAATTATCGCAGAGTCAACATCCCACATGTCGACAACTTTATGTGCTATGTCAATCCTCCCAGCGACCGTCCTAAGCCGAGGCCCAAGTCCCACAGGGGACGCCCTCTTGCGCAGTTCGCTAAGTTTGTAGTTTTAAACCATTTATTAAGTCTGGAGCTCTGCTCGCCTTTATGCCCGATGAAGTAGCAAACGCCTCCTGGCTACATCTACTATACTAATCCGTCCGAAAAAAAAGCTAGGCTAGGTCAAAGTATTTGGTTTCCTTATCCTTTTAGTCTTTATGATGTTTTCGTCATGAGGGACAACAACATCGACGATTATTGCTCGGCGCTTGACTATCAACCACCGCCATCCACCATTCCATAAATGTATCATTATTATTTACCTGAATATTGGTATGTATTTGGGACAGTTTAACACTCTCCCTACATTTCCCATCCACCAAGTCCCAAGTGCACATCTCACCGGCTTCAGATGAGCTCACTATGAAGTTATTATCCTGAAATACAGTAAAAATTTTATGTAAAAAGAGGATTCTACTTAGATTTTTGACAGTGTTTCTCAATAGTCACTATGTCACGCACTGCACGGTAGGGGTAAAACGTGACGATTCCAAACAAATGTAACCATTTTTACGGTACAAATAATATTTGAATTTTTACTTTTAATTACAATCTGTAATAAAAACTCTTTTCAGTGTTTAAGTGTTTTTTAAGACTGGCCTATAATTGCCGAAGAGCAGGAAAAATGGGACGAGTGAAGGGGATCATCCATTCCGCGATAATATCCGTCATTTTGGTATTACAGGATTTTTTTGTTTAATTCTAAAAGAGAATTTGATTTGACAACAAAGTTAAGTTAACAGAAATTTTAGTTGAATGTTGCTTTGATTAAAAATGAGTTTGATAAACTGGGTGTTTGTGTGCCAATTATTAACTAAATCCTTAGTAACATTGCAACATAACAGCAACAAGCAACAATACATCCAGATTTATAATATCATAATTTCAGCCATAGGACATCCACTGCTTCTTGTTGGTGGACAGCCATCTGTTCTGTGTGCTATATGGCCTGCTCACTGCCACTTTAACAAACTAATTTGTTGAGCTAAGTCGGCAACCCACATTCTTCTACGTATCTACTCAATTCTGATTCGATCTCGTAAAGAAACCCCAAGCATAGCTTGTTGAGTGAGTCTGTTTATAAGGCCTATTGTGAAGCACCAAGTTCCAGATAAAGTAAAAAATATTGATTACCTGTATAATAGATGCACGAGACAAACATGTGACCGGAGCAGTATGTCCTACCAGCAGACATCTGGGGGTCATCTTCAAAGTCTCCGGATCTACCTGCCAGATACATATCTGTCCGTCGTAGCAACCGGTGACCAGTGTCTTCTGGTCCCGGGACAGATAGACAGAGGACACACAATGGGTGGGTGCATGTTTACCCCATAGGACGACTGGGACTATAAGGTTGGTGCCTGGCATGGTGAACTGAAAATAGAAATTTAAATCCAGCAACAACATAACTCTGCCCTGAAAATCCCAAACCATAGGTAGGTTCAAGACCATAATCAATACTTAAAAATTTTTTTTTTTTTTTTTTTTATGAGAAACATGTTTTTTATTTAACGGGAAACGCCATACTTGTCCATAAATGTGTTTACCGCGTTTATCTCGAAATCGCGATTTTGCAAGTAATGCGTTTGCATTAAGGAGGGCAGAACTATTGTCTGTTCATGCTCACTTGTCTAAATAAAAGTCATAGTTTGCAGTTTCTGTACCATTTAATAAGTTATTATAATAAATATTTCACAATAGAAACTTATTGTACTGAGTGACGATTTTTACCGTCTTGAAAATAATAGGGCGTGGTATGTAATATGAAAAATAGATGTCTAAGGCATAGTTATTTTATCATTTTATTTTTTTTACTTACATAGAGTGAAAATCGTAAAGGTAAGAAAATTTACCTAAGTAGGTAGTTACGCTATTTCGCTCACTCTTTTCATTCATGTGTGATTGCGGCCTAGGTAATAAAGGCACCAATTTTATTATTAGAAAGAAGAAAGAAAGAAAGAAGAAAGAAAATAATTTTATTTACGGCACATACAAGGAAATAAAACATAAAAATTGATTAACACTATTACAGTTATATGCACCATAAATGGGAACTGGCTTCAGCATTAAGCTACAACAAAAATCTAAAAGATCATTGCGCAGCGCTGGTATTCTAGCCAGCCCCAGTTTTGACGCCACGCATGCCAAACGTCAAATAAAAAATATAGATAAAAAAGTTGGCAGTAATTCATGCAAAAATTATATTTACCTAATTATTATTGATTCAATATTTCATTCTAATTTTGATAACCAAATAACTAAAAAATAAACGAAAAATTAAATAAAATAGAAAACCAAATAACTAATAACAACAATCAGAAAGATAGCAGCGAATTAATTACAATCAATACAAAAAACATAAAATTAAGAATTGAAATAATGATAAAATTAGGGTAATTGAATAAATTTATGAATTAATATAATTAACTAAGATTAAGCGAAATTAGATTTCGGCCGGAAGCCGGACGCATCCTAACGTTCAATTCTAAATGGGTAAAAAAAAAGAATTTTAGTCTGTGCACCCCGGCTACTCGAAGAAGCGTCCCTACGCACGGCGGGAATTCAAAAATTCAAGATGTCACGACAAACTATGTCACGCAATGCACTAACTTTTTAGTTGTATGGAATTAATAATTAATAATTCTTGTTTAAAATGATTTTGATGTGTTATAATAATAAGTAGTTGTGAGTGTAATGTGTGTTTTTCTGAATTGGAGTGTATATTTGTATAAACATCCCGTAGTGTACATTTTGTGGTGAATTTATCTACAGTTCTAAAGTTACTACTATACAAAGTGTCTCATCCTTCGCCGCCAGTCTAAAATAATTAAAAGCATACTGCCACCTTCCTAGTCCATAGAGACATAATTCCAGGTAAGTTTGACTATCTATGCAGGTTTTTGTTGAGAAAGTAGGTATAATTTCAACTTATCCTGGAATGTTTTGGTTGATTTTAGGTTTCTCAAAGGAGGTGGCAATAAAACGTTCCAAATATGGCTTGCGGCAAACGTGAAACATCCCCGGAATGCAGATGTACGATGTCGAGGCGTAACCATGAGGTAAGCTGAGCCTCTGGTATTATGCTCGTTATAATATCGAGCCCAATTCAACTTCCGATGCAGATATGTAGGTTTTTGGGATAATATTATACCAAACAACATGGTAGCAAAGTGCAGCTTCCTCCTTGCTGTCATTTTCATGAGATTCCCATTGTTGAGGTATGGAGTTATGTGAGTCCTTGGCGGGATGTTAAAACAAAAGCGGGCACAGGCATTTTGAACTCTTTGAATTAGCTTTTCTGTTCTGGCTAGTAAACAAGCGCCATATACAGAGTCTGCATAATTGAGTTTGGATAGTATTAATGACTCGCACAGCATGATTCGTATATCCTCACTAAGGTAGGGGCGAATTCTGTATAACATTTTCAAGCGATAGAAGCAGTTTCTAACCGACTCCATGATATGGGCTTCAAATGTAAGCTGTCCATCAAATATGACTCCCAAATTACGGGCCTCTGCTACTTGTTCCACGGGACTGCCCTCTATCCGTATAAAACCGGCCAGAGATCCGACGTTAAACAAGGACTTCTTTGAACCCATCAAAAGGAATTTGGACTTATTTGGGTTGAGAACAAGACAATTTCTATTAGCCCAGTCTGATACACCATTCAGGTCATAATTTATTTTATTTACAGCCTCCATACTGTGTCCTGGTTTAAATGGAAGATACAATTAAACATCGTCAGCATACAAGTGATATCTACAGTTGACAATGCGCTTGGTGATATCAGAGCTGTACAAAATAAAAAGAAGAGGTCCAAGAATTGATCCTTGAGGAACGCCCCTGGTCACTGGACTCACTGTAGATGCCCTTCTACCACCATCCGCATCACAATCCAGCTGTACAAATTGAGACCTGCCCGTGAGATAACTGTGAAACCAACGCACTGACGCACTGTCACAACCGTAATATGTAAGCTTAGACAAAAGAAGAGAGACACTTATAGAGTCGAAGGCACGAGAAAAATCCAGAAGAGCAAGAATTGTACACATACCAGCATCTCTACTGCGTAGAACATCATCCACAACTTCAAGCAGAGCAGTAGTGGTGCTGTGACCCTTCCGAAAACCAGATTGAACATCAGGCAATATCCCATTTCTCTCAAGGTATTTTCTCAACTGGCTACAAACTACCTTTTCCATTATTTTTTATAAACATGGTAGGATGCTAATAGGTCTGAGATCTTGGGCACAGGAAGCATCTGGTACTTTTGGGATTGGTCTAACTATTGCTGTCTTCCATTGGTCAGGATAAGTTGATGTAGATAAAGACTTATTTATTATAGCAGTAATGACTGGCAATGTTTGAGGTAGAGTTAGCTTAAGCATTTCCAGAGATATATTGTCAGCACCCATGGCGTTAGATTTGAGACTTTGAATATGTCCCAAAATAGTAGTTTCATTTACTTTTTCGAGACTGAATGTGAACTCTTCATTGTACCTATGGAACTCAAAATATGTATGGTCGCTTATGGCAGCTACATCCTCACCAGGCACACATAAGAAGTGCCGGTTTAAAAGGTCCGGGTCTCTGCACTCAAAAGGAAGAGTGTAGTTATCTGCCTTAGCCAGGATAGATGCCTTTAAATTTTTCCATAGCTTTTTAGGATCCTTAATATTGTTGTTAATATTTGTTTTGTAATATGCTTGCTTTTCTACCTCAATTGCCTCAATAACAATTTTTTTTAGTTTTTTGTAACACTGTTTGCTGCTGCCTGACTTACATGACTTATATCTTCTTTGGTAATCATCCCGTAAAGCCATCATATCCTGGACAGTCTGTGTGATCCAAGGATATGTCCGCTCCTTAACAAGAATTCTTTTCAGTGGAGCATGCAAGTCATACAAACTGATGATGCATCCATTAAAACATTCCACCATATCACATACACTGTCCATATTAAGGATTCCATCCCACTGAATCCTATCCAGGTCCTGGTTAAGTTGATCAAGTAAGATATCTTTCATAGGTCTCAGTGTAACATATTGGGGAATGGGTTTCTCTATTTTAAGACTGAGCTCCATACTTATCATAGCATGCTGCCCCAGTTCCTGTTTATGCAGAATGTGCACCTTAGAGACCTTGGCATCCGTACATGCAATGTCAATCAGTGTCTCACTATGGTCGGTGAAATGAGTAGGAGACTCTACTGCCTGCTTCAGATTTGAGCATTGAAGGAAACAGTTCAGTAATTTTGCTTTGCTACTGTTCACATCCAGCATGTTAATATTAAAATCTCCAAGAATTATGATTTTGTCCGAGTTTGAAGTTTGAGTTTTATTATGAATGGGCTTTGTAATTTATGAGATTTCCGAAACTATTATTACCGAAATACTAGTACAAATATACTGTGATAGATTCTATTCCACTTACACAACACACCATAATATTATAAAGACGGTTAAAAAAGTCACCCAGTATAATAAATTTTTATTAAATGAAATTTAACTTATTTTACAAATACATTAATGCTGACATATAAAACTGAATTATTCTAATATAATTACTCTCAGTTATTAAAAAAACAAAGAAATAAAAAAAAAATACATTATTTATTTTGTAAATTAATTCATAGTAAAGAGCATTAGTAAAACTAATATCTAATTGTATGAATGTTAAGTTTAAAAAGAAAGTATCAAATCATTTTTTTTTAATACTTTTTTTTTCATATTGACTTGGTTGTCTTTAGTTTAGCATAGCTATTTTCTCTTCCGATACTTAGTTACGCACAAAGGACATGATAATCAAAGTTTAAAAAGTTTGGAATATAAATTCTTTAAAAAAAAAAATATATATATAATTGTGATTTGAAAAATCACAATTATATATAAAATGAATGTAAAATCAATAAATGTATTGAGCCTAATAAATCTACAACTGTAAACCATACTCAAAAAACTAATAATAAATGCAACACATCTGAGAAATTAAATATTAAGTCACAAATTGTAATATTCAGTGATGAGATTGGTAAAAACTTAGGGTCTTTATTAAATTCAATGGGACATTCAAACATCAACTTTTGTATGCCTGGTGCTTCCCACTGCCACATTATAAAAAAAGCTATTGATTTTAAATACAATAAAAATAGTTCTTTAGTACTTTTTATTGGAAATAGGGGTAATATGAACAAAAAACTATTAATTGAATATATGAATAGCCTTAATTGTTTAAATATAGGAAAAATTGTACTGTTCACATTCCCTTATAGCAATAGCTTGTCACAGGAGGAAAACAATAGACGGTATAAATTAAATTTGAACTTGCACACTATTTGTGCTCATAATAAGGAGAAGTTCCATATTATTGACACTAACAATCTTGTTGGTAAAACTTGTAATTTGACCAAAGATAATTATTATTATCTTCCTAAATATATTAAAGGACAGATAGCACATTCGCTATCCTATTTTTTTTGCATGTCAGCCAAGAACTTGTCTAAACAAATTGCTTCTATTGAGCAATGTAATATTGACATAAGTAACATCAGTAACATTTCTACTGATATTGACATTAATAAAAGTAATTCTGTAATGAATGAATTTTCTGTAAATAAATATTTAAATTAAATGATACGACAATAGAGGACTTCTCTTGCATTATGAAAAATATTAGAAGAGTGTTGAATAATCAAATAATTAATAATAATTTACCATATAATGTACAGAAAAGTATGGAAAAAAATGTAAACCCATCAAACATAAATTTTACAAATAAGTTAAGAAAAAAATGTATCAACCTGGTGCACCAAAATATTCAAGGTTTGATGGGAAAAGAGTTAGAATTGGAGTTGTTCTTGAATTGTAGTGATATTGATATTTTATGTTTAACTGAGCACTGGCTAAAGTGCCATCAATTCATTTTCAGCTTCAATAACCACCAGGTTGCAAGCTCGTTCATCAGAGAAAAGCATATACATGGTGGCTCTTTAATATTAATAAATAATAATTTGAAATTTAAGATAAGAAATGACATTGTGAGCCTCTCTGTTGAGCGAGTAGTCGAGATTTCATGCATTGAGTTGGAGCAATTCATTGTTGTGTGCCTATACAAACCTCCTTGCGCGCCATTTGAGGCATTTTCAGATATAATGGATGATGCCTTGAATAAATTATCCATTAACCATAAAACTATTATAATTTGTGGAGACTTTAACATCAATATATTAGAAAAAAACTCAATTAGTTATAATTTTTTAAATTTGTTTAAGTCATATAATTTACATAATATCTTTACTGAACCCACTAGAGTTACTGCTACAAGTGCTACTTGTATTGATAATATCTTTAGCAGTATAAAACCCTTCCAGCAATCTATAATTAATAAGATTCAGTCAGATCACTCTGGTCAGTTCGTCTCTTTTCCAAATTCCTACTGAATTTGGAACAAAAAAAAAGTATAAATTATATACCATTTACTGAAAGCCATTTAAAAAGGTTTAAAACGAATATATTAGAAAAAATAGATTTGTTGCCCCATCAAAGCACTGCGGATCACATGTACAACTCTTTATTCAATTTAATTAGTAGTGAGTTTAGATCCATTTTTACGCCCAAAATTCTATCTTTAAGTGACCGTGTGTCGTTTAGTGACTGGGCAACTGCTGATATTTATAAAAGTCGTAATAAATTGTATGAACTTTATGAAGAAAAGAATTATAACCATTGTCCGATTTTTCAAGAGTATGTCAAAAAATTCTCAAAATTATTTAAAGAAGCCTGTTCCGATGCTAGGTCTACTTACATAAAAAATAAAATAAAAAATTCAAGTAATATTATTAAAGCCACCTGGAATATGATTAATAGTGAGACTGGTAGAACAAAAGTACGTAGTCGTGACTTTCACTTAAAAATAAATAATGTAGACATTAAAAAAGATATAGAGGTGGCGACTGAGTTGGAATTATATTTTTCTAACATTCCGATTATAGCTACAAAGACTCTGTCGTCTTCTTCGGTATCTGCTGAGCTGCTCCTCAAGCAGAGTGTAGTAGAATGCGGCACAATTTTTGAATTTTCTACAGTCAGCCCCAAATATAACTATATATTAATAATAAAACACTAAGGATCTATGGGGTATATCTGTTAAAACGATATCCTCAATAATTACTGCTATAGCTCCACATCTAGCTATCATATTCAATTGTTGTGTCGCATCTGGTGAATTTCCTGACTTGATGAAATATAGTAAAATCATTCCGTTATTTAAAGCTGGAGATAGTTCCGACCCTTCGAACTATCGACCTGTTTCAGTACTGCCCACTCTTAGTAAAATATTTGAAAAGATAATGCTTAGCCAGTTGCTCAGTCATTTTAATAGACATAATTTACTTCACAGAAAGCAGTTTGGATTTACCAGAGGTTTCTCAACTGTGGATGCAGGAATACATTTACTGAAAAGTATATTCGCGGCTTGGGAGGATTCGCAAGATGCCTTAGGAATATTTTGCGACTAGTCCAAAGCATTCGATTGCGTGCACCATGAGACTCTTGTCAGGAAACTACACCACTATGGCGTTAGGAATAAGGCTTTCGAACTTCTGGCTTCATAACTGGGTAATAGAATTCAGAAGGTCGATATTAATGGCAAACTATCTCCGGGATCACCAGTTGTAATGGGAGTTCCACAGGGATCAATCCTTGGTCCATTTCTGTTTTTAATATACGTAAATGACTTACCTTACTACGTAAGGGATAAACATGAGATTGTATTGTTCGCGGATGACACTTCCTTGACATTCAAAATTAATAGAAAACTACATGATTATGATGGGGTTAACGATGCACTCTCTAAAGTAGTTCATTGGTTTCATGTTAATAATCTCTGTTTAAATAATAAGAAAACTAAAGTAATCAAGTTTTCAACACCCAATGTTAGACAGGTTTCCACCAATGTAAATATTAATGGAAATGGCTTGGACCCTGTGGAAACCACGGTGTTCTTAGGTATCACCATTGACTCCAAACTGCAATGGGGACCACACATTGAGAAAATGTCAGGAAAATTAAGTTCTGCAGCATATGCTGTAAAAACAATTAGACGGCTCACTGATGTTGATACAGCTAGAATAGTTTATTTCAGTTACTTTCACAGCATAATGTCGTACGGGATTCTTCTTTGGGGTAACTGCGCGGATATAAATAGCATTTTTATATTGCAAAAAAGAGCCGTAAGGGCTATTTACAAACTGGGTCCCCGAGAAAGCTTGAGAGAAAAATTTAAAGAAATAAATATTCTAACCGTTGCATCACAATATATATATGAGAATGCATTATATGTACATAAAAATATTGACTCATTTTGTAAAAAAAGCGACACACATAGTGTAAATACTAGATATAAGCATAATCCTGTGGCTCATGCTAGCCGTCTCCGCAAAATAAGTAACTCTTTTATGGGGCAATGTATACGGTTCTACAACAAACTTCCCAATAGTATAAGAGAATTGTCTATAAATAAGTTTAAAATGACTATTAAAGCCAAATTGTGCAGCAGGGCTTATTATAAAATTTCTGATTATCTTTGTGACAAAAATGCTTGGGATTAAATCGCTCTAATCTCAATGTAAAATAAAGTATATTGTAATTAGGTCAATAAAATATTGTGATATGATATAATTTAAAAAAAAAAGAGGGTTCTACTGAGTTTTTTGGCAGTGTTTCTCAGTAGTCGCCACGTCACACACTGCACGGTAGGGAAAAAATATGACGATTCCAAACAAATGTAACCATTTTTACGGAATAAATGAATTTTGAATTTGAATTTTATTAATGTCCCATGTACCTATTAAAATTTTACAATATTTTGTAAAATCTCTCAAAATCATGAATGTGGATTAAAACAATGTTCATAATTGTCTGTGATACTGTATAACCGCATAAGTGACAGTTGCTAATAAGGTGCAATTTCATCTGTCAAGAAATACTTTCGTTATATATGTTTTAAAGGGCAAAAAAAACAATTTGGTGCATTTGGTTTTCAACCTTATCAGCTATTGTCACATAAGCAGTATCATTGATGATATCCCAATACAATGTATACATGCCACTATAAAATATCCACACAGATTTCAGAGAATACACAAACCCCGAGGAGTAAGTTTTGCCAGCAACATCATCAACACAAATTCCAGTGTAATTGCTATAGTAGGGTTGCCATAAATGTTTCATCGCTGACCAGGACAATGGTTAGGATGGAGAGGGGGGGGGAGATGAACCAATAAGACGTCAGACAGAGCCGAGGGGGTTCTCTCTCAGTACATGCAGGATGATAAGACAAACAGGAGAGTGTATTGCGAACAAAGCATAGTTCTAATTTTTTTTTTTATTAGATCTCCCACAGTTACCATTGCCTTGTTTGTCGTGACACCGGGACATGTCGCTCGAAACTGGGACATGTCCCGTCGTACGTACGACATATGGCAACCCTATGCTATAGGAATATGTTACAATCCATGTTTGTATGATTGCTGACATATCCCTTTAGCAATTGAATTTTTTAAATTAAATCTGTAGTGTAATAACTACTCTGAATCCAAGAATTGATTGTGAAAATGCGATTAATCAAATAATTTAAACATGACAATTGCGATCTTCCAGTTACTTATATGTTTTGAACTTATTTCTAAGACTACATACTGCACTGACCATATATTATGTAAATTGGGTCAATTTGAGTGTCTACATGCATTTTACTAATGAGCGTGTTAAATGATCTATAAACTAAATGAGATATTAAGCAGACCTTATATATAACTCTAGGATAAATAAATAACAAGATTTATAGTTTGGGTGGAGCATTCCAATAAGAATATATGACGTTCTAAAGCTATTATTATAAATTAACGTTAGGTAATCACGTAAATAGAACCTAAATAAACCGTGAAGAGGTTTTGTTAACATAACAATACGATAAGACATGATTTTCCTATCTTCAAGTAAAATACCCAAGGACAAATCGATTTTTTACCTGCCGGGTGGCACAAGGGTCCAAGTGAGAGTTTCAAACGGCTACCACTCCACTAAACGTCCATTGAGAACACCAAAGATAGCACTTAAATGCACTACTAATAATTTTAATTAATTAAAAACACTGCAGAAACGAGAAAAATCAATCACACAAACTGTCAGACTTTGACAGCTGACCCAACTTGAAGTTGACAGATGACATATGATAGTTTAGTTTGGAATGTTGGCATGCTTGAATAAAGCTAATAACGCATTCGGTTGAAAAACACAAAAACATACTAGAAAAACAGGTGTCAAATGCGACACATTTTTGAATTATTTTGAATATCTCGTTTAAAATGGAGAGGGAGGCCTTTGCCCTGTAGTGGGACAACACAGGCTAGTTAGATTAGATTAAATGACGTTTTATATTTATGACGAGCTATAAATCATATTTTCGTTTGTTTCTTAATACTGCGGTCGTTCTTTCATATACAATACCCCATATTACAAAGAAAGGAGTTAATACATATCACGAAGATTTTCTTATTTCATGCAAGTGATCAGTCAGGATTAAAGCTTGCTTCGCAATTCAATAGAGGTTGTATTGTATCCACCACAAACATAAACTACAAAGTAAAAATCAAAATTGTTGGCATTTTAAATGTCATTCTTGCTTCTTAAATATTGTCCAACCATTTCATTATTTCTATATATTATATAGAACAATGGAAAAAGTAAAACCCCAATCAAATGCAAAAATGAAAACAAAGGTTATTGATAAGGAAGAAAAAATTGCAGAGTTAGCAAACAAAATCGATGAAACTGATGAAATGAAGCTAAAGATGCTTGCTGCTCTTGAAAAACCATCCTCTGAGGACATTTTGTATCCACCTGAGCTTAATGCGCATTTGATTGAACAGATTAAGGTGCCTATTTTCTTCTTATTAGTCTGACATATCATATTAGACTTGAATAATTTGAATATTAAACCGATTTTAACATTCGAATACTATTTTACTTCGAGTACCAACAGGCAATGTTGGATTAAATATATACGATTCTCCTCGAACGTACGCTGCGTTAGGTTATATACCTAGTCGACGACGTGGTGAAGCCAAGTGTCCGGCTCACAAATCACCAATGGAGCCCATAGCTACGGTTACCCTGAAAGTGTAGTGTAGTAGACCTTCCAAACATTATGTTGGCACATTCCAAAAGTTTGAGCCAGATCGATTCTATCTAAGCTACTCCCTAAAAGATCTCATTATCAAAACAATTATAAAACTTAGTTAGTAGTAGGTACCCATTTAAACAAAATATTCTTTTTCAGATCATGACATCGGAAAATAATGAACTTCGAAAATGTGTATTTACAAAAGATCAAGATATAAAACAGCTAAACAAAACTATCGCGGACTTAAACCAACGTATTCGTGACATAATTTCTAGCGTTGGACCTGCAATATCCACAAAATCTGCAGGAATTATCAGCCAAAAGATAACGGATTTATGCAAACAAAATCGTTGCTTAGTAGCTGAAATAGAAGGATACAAAACTAGAAACGCTGCATTGGAAAGAAAAATAATGCAACTAGAAATTGTGTGCAAAGATCAAGAACAACTTAAATCCTGTACATGCAAAGAAGAAACTGCCGAAGCAAACCCTGATGAATTGAAAGAACTAAACACCAAATTAACAGCAGTCAATAAAAAGCTGTACGATAGCAAGAATAGAAATCTAGAACTTAAAAACGAAATCTTGTTAGCAACTAAAATACTCCAACAAGAACTAGGAGACAAATTTACTAGCATTAAAGAACTACAGTGTGATATAGCTGGCTGGAAAGGAAGAGCCCAACAAATTATGTTGCTGCAAGCTAAAGTGGCTGAGTTAGAAGACAAATTGAATAAAAAGGCTAAAACAGAACAACACTTGGATGGTAAAAGAAAAGACCAAGCTCAAGTAAGCAAAGTTGATGAAAATAATTAAGTTTGGGGTTTGCAATGCCCATTATTGTTTTGAGCTTCTGAATGAAATATTATAACAGCAGTAATGTATGAGACAAAACTATAAATAGGGTGATGGCTTTCTAAATTGGACATAGGAATCGATAAAAAAAATGGAATCATTTTTATGGGAGTTCAATTCTTTATTTTTTTTATCTTACAAATTCATTACAGAGTAGTATACTCTATGGTTATAATAATATTTATAATTTTATTACCTATAGTTATTAAAATCATATCTTCTAACACAGATAATTCGAGATCTAGAACAAAAAAGAAAGAAGGAAGTCGATCAAGCTATGAAAGAAATGGAAGGTTTGAAAGAAGAAAATCAAGATTTGAAAAGAAAATTAGACGGTGCTCGATGTAGGATCAGAAATCTAGAGTGCGATGTAACAACTATTAGACAAAAAATGCATACGTTTGTTGAAAAGAGTAACCACGACGATATGCTGATAAATGAGCAAAGGGTTAGCATATAACATTTTTAATAAATATGAAATAAACGTAGGTAGGTATTTGGCATTGTTAGGAGTAATAGGATTTGAATTTACAATTTTAGAATTAGACCTCATTATTTTAGCAATTCAACCATTCTTTACCATTTTTCGAGTACAAATATGATATTATTATTTTAAATTCTAATTTATAACAATATATACCTATCTACACCAATACATATTTTCAGAACCAAATCAAAAGCACCGAACTGTATTATCAAGAAATGCTTAAAGAGAATACGATTAGAACGAACAAAATGAACGCTGAAATTGCTGAATATCAAAAAGGCATTACAAACTCGGAAACAAAAATAGATGCGCTACATAAACAAGCCTCAGAAAAAGCCACTAAAATTGAAGAACTTAGAGCCCAACTATTAAGATATGAAGAATGTTCTCTTCAAAGCATATTTTTCACTCCAATGAAAACAGCAACTGACAACGAAATCAAAAATCTCTCTGAATTAGTTAAAACATTAAATTCTAGGCTGGATACTGAAAGACAAAAATTTGAAGAACTCGAAACGTCCAATCGGAAACTAAAAGAAAGAAAGAAACGCTTAGAACGAAAAGTTGCCAGTTTGGAGGAAGAAATAAAGATGTTAAAAGAAATGAAAAGGCCTTCAAAACATTCCCGAGTGTCTATAATTCATGAAGGAACGTCTTCTTTAACTAAAAAACAATCATCTATAATGGTCTCTGAGAAACCTAGCGAAAGCATGTCTACTGAATCTAATATCAAACAAAATGATGACATGGAAGCTTTAGATAGAGACGAGTTGAAATATAAACTGGAACTAACTGAAGAAAAACTTAAAATAATGGAAGATAAGCTGAGAATGATTGAAGAGGAAAAGCAGTATGATTATACTCATTTAACTGATATGATCCAAACTTCAAAGCAATTGTTTAACGACGCTTTGGCAGTATTACAAAAAGAGAAATGTCTTTGTACGTAATATATTTTGCTGTTTCATTTAAAGCATTTCTTGCTTTCGTGATGGCTTTTACCTCTGACGATAAATTGTATAAAATACAGGTAGGTACGGTTGATTTTTTATCCAGTCGCCTACCGCCCTAGGCTCGGCCTCAGGTTCGAGGCTGACCCATGAGGAGCAGGGACGCCTCTACACTCCGGGCGTCCCTATAATTGGGCAAATGGGCCACTGTAAGTGTGGCCCCTGAGATCCCACGGTACCATATTGGCCGCGGGTGCCGTCGGGGGCCGGATTGCTCATGTGTACCCGGCCCCCGCCAACGGCGGATCGATTATAAAACCCAAATATAAAGTGGCGTGATCTTATGCCCGTGGAGCATATTTGTGCTGTCCATGGACAAATGATTTCTTGGCAGCTGCAGCCACTGCTGCAGCAACACGCAGTAAACAAACTACTGATATAAGAAGGGTACGACGAAATTGATCAAACCATTTTCGAGTTTTATGCTTAGCCACTCGTTTAATAAGTAATAATAATTTATAAGTATATAAATTTTATTAAAAAATCACCCTTAAAAAACCTGTAACACTTGTCGTCCATAATTTATTAATCAAATTCGTATAATTGAATCATTTGAAACATTATTTTGATATGGCAGCACTGTACATTTGGTAGCTTCAATTACAAATAGGTTTGCCACCCGCCTAGCGGCGGCCATTTGTCATTTTTTTGGCATGCGCGTTCGGGGATGCTACGAAAATCGTGCTCTTGAGTGTTTTTTAACTAAACCGAGTTTTAAACTTTGTTTGTGAATCGTGAAAACTCGTGTTACTTTGTGACATAGCAGTGTATATCATTTTTTGTTGTGTTTTTGTGTTTAAATCTTCAACATGAATAAAACTTGTGCAAGGTGTGAGAAAACTGTTTATCCTACAGAGGAATTGAAATGTTTGGACAAGGTAATTTTCTCTTTTATTCGGTAGAAACGTAATGCAGACTTAATGAATAGTATCGTATACTTTTGAAATAATTCCAAAAGTTTTTTATTATTCATAAGTTAAGTATTTGAACTTTACACTGGTTGTTCTAAATTTCAACCGACATAACTTTTTCATAACTATTGTCGTGTGCCGGCCGAGCACATCAATTCATACAGGCGGACGCGTGACTCATTAAATTATATAAATTGCTGCTGATATCATTGTGGGCAATGTGGGCTCTTTATATTACCGTATCTGTACTTGCATCGACCTTTTTACCTAATTAGAGTCGTCTTGGGTAATACACGACCTTGTGTCACAATAATTGTATCGATTGTATTCTAATCATAATTCGATTCTCAGGCTTAATGCTTTGTGCCTTTGCCTAGGTAAAGAAAAAATAATGAAAAAAATTGTAGGTAGGTAATTGCCACCTTATTTATTTAGGAATAAATTTTTATCATTGATAACTGATTATTATGCTTATAAAGATAAAAGTTTAATTTATGTATGTACCTACTCTGTTAGATAAGATAACAAGTTGTGAAGGTCACATATGGCATATATTTCAAGTTGAAATGAGTAAAAACATCTACATCTCAATGACATAAAAATGAAATATTTCTAGCTATAGAAATAATGGCATTAGTAAATGATTTATGGTGATATCTGTACATACATTAATATTTAAATTAATTTTTCAACAACGTACCTACATGGTGTAAATGTGAATCACTTCTATTATTATTAAAAGGTAAAGTTTTTGAGTTTGTAGGGAGTAATCTCGGGATCTACCTAACTGATTTTGAAAATTATTTTACCAATAGATATCCATATTATTTGTGAGTGTCATAGTCTATTTTTTAAGTGAGAATTCCCACAGGAAGGGAATCTACAGTAAATAATATATATAAATTAATACTAGTATTTACCCTTATGGAGCATTATAACCCCTCAAAATAAGTACTGTTTAGTATTCCTTTAAAATCAATAACACACTGCGGCAATATAAAGTAAGAGTTAATGATTACACTATTCTAAATGATTATATTTTCGAGTAATAGGCAATTACAAAAAACTTTACAACACTTTGAGGAAATGGTGCGAATACATGGATGTATTCTCCTGCAGCATCAGGCTACAGAATATGTTGGAACAAGTACATATTACTTCATAAATTTTTATTTTTTATGACACTTGCTGTACACAGATTACGGTCCATCTTTGCAGTAAAGGTGCAAGTTGGAAGCGGGCGACATGAGGACGCAGCAGATAATGTCACATCGTCTGCTGCTGCCTCATGTCGCCCGCTTCCAACTTGCACCTTAAAGCTTAATGAACACAAAACCTGAAACCAAAAATTATATATCTAAATCTTCATTAAGCATCAATCTATCTAATAGTGAAAACCATTTGAAAATCCGTGCCGTAGTCTTTGAGTTTATCATGAACAGACATACAGATGTGGTGGAGAACTTTGCATGTTCTCCACAATTAGCTATTACCATTGATAGTAGCTAATTCATGTAGATTTATATGACTATATGGATATCCATATTAGATTCACCTACACAAATATTTGACACCAAAAACATGAATCATTTCACATCTGCTGTTCAAATTATTGTAGAAACAGACATATTTTTTAAGTTAGATACGTCATACATCATCTACAGATGTTTTAACTACATCAGTCATTATGATAGTTGCAGGTGAGACCTAGGGCTAAATTCTGCAAATTTAAATGAAATGACATGCAATTGACAGTCCAGAGACACTATGCAGATCCAGTTTGTATGATTTGAAAAATTCTTTCACCATTGGAATGCTACACTATCCCCAGGTGACATGACATAGGCTTTATATAATTATGAAGTTCCCACGGGAACGCGCGCGGGAAGCAATTAGCTACTAAAGTTGAAGATCAAATTTAGAAAATTGATAATTTCCTCTTCACATCTAGAATTAAAAATAAAGTTTGTCTGATGACATTACACTTTATTATGTAGGAACTGTTATTCATTCATGATTCACAAAAAAAAGAGGTGCATGAAATTTCACACACTTGTCTACACTAATATTATAAAGAGGAAAGATTTGTATTTTTGTGTGTATGTTTGTAATGAATAAACACAAAAACTACTGTGCTTATTTCAAAAATTCTTTTACTATTGAAAAGCTACATTCACCCTGAGTGACATAGGCTATAGTTAATTATGAAGTTTCCATGGGGACGGGAGTTACGCGATTGAACCTCGTGCGGGAAGCTAGTAGATTATATAAAAGATTATACATATCTAATATTTTTTTGATTACCATTGAATTTCAACCACCAGGTGATCACTACTCTAGCACCACAATTCTGAATTCCGAAATAACCATGCATACCAACTTAATTATGTTTCCTTTGTAGTATTAATTAAAATAATCAATCTATTTTACCTGTATTAATGAGGAAAAATGTATTAACATTTTGTAAACCTGAAATATCCTTGCAGACACTAATTATTATTATGGTTAATTATTTTTACTATTATACTTATAGGTTTAAACCAATGTAAATTATTTGAAGTCTACAAAATTATTATTATTATTCTAGTTTCTGTTGTTCATGATCTTTATCCACTTTTTCCTGGACACCACAATCCCTTTCAGTAGCTTAGCTACAGTAGTTTCTTGTGACATCTGGTTTTCAATGTTTGATTCTATCCCAGACAATTATTTGTGTGAACCACAGATATTTCTGAGTATGAGTGTACTAAGTCCCCTTAACCATAGGGATTCATGCTGGATTTGTATGTATATAAAAAAGAAAATGTCCACTGCCAAACATGGGGAAGCCTCCTATCGAAGGGGGTCTCTACTAAAACTCTATTCTACTATCACTCTATCTATCAGTTTCAATAAATATTTTATTAGATAAGAAGCCTCCAATAAGTTTTGAATATGAATGTTGATGGCTATAAGAGAAGGGGAAGGCCAAAGAAATGATGGAAGGGCTGTGTAAAAGATGATATGGTTAGAAAAGGGGTGACTGTCGAGATGGCGGCTAAAAGAGGAGTATGGAAGAAAAAGACATGTTGCCCTGACCACATAAAATTGGGATAAGGGCAGGAGAATGATGATGAATGAGATATGTAGTCTCTTGAGGTAGGTTTTAAGTTGAAAACTTTTAATATGGCCCACTAGAACATAGAAAAGCATATTAAACTGTTGGGCATTGCTAGTTAAATAATTAAAACTATATTGTACAATTAGAGCATCATAATCAGCTCATATAACATCCACTGCTGAACATGGACCTCCTCCACAGAGGGTTTTGCCATAGTAACCACACTTGAAAAGCGGATAGGTGACAGCAGTGTTGTGTTGTAACTTTATTAACTAGTTTATAGCATTCATTTTACTTTCTCAAACAGATCTATGTTAATCTGGCAATTATCATGTAAATTATGATCCTCATTTATGTTTATGTATTCTATAAATGGTGGCACATTGAAATTACATGTTTGCATTGTTAATGATTGGTTATGTAATTTTGCATTTAATTAAAATAGAAGAGAAATGAATTGTTAGCATGTTGGTGTAAGGTTTCTTTATCTTTATTATTGACTCTTAGGAAAGTCTATAACTGTGTACTGATGGGTGTTATGTTGTAATTTAACATCAGTGTTGCCAGGAGCACATTGTCAAATTAAACATCACACAGCTCAAAAGTGAACATTACTATATTTTTTATACTTAATATTGCGCACTACACAATAACTAAAAGAGTTTCCTGTCCCATTATGAACTTCAAAAAAATCGTAATAATTGCTTAAAATCAAGTGCATTTTTGGATGCATTCAGTTTCACTCAAACATATTAATTTGTTGGCTGGAAAATCCAAATATTACCACAAAATTAAGATATTGAGTTGTATATAACAAGGAGGTAACATCAGAGGATCAAAAGTAACATAAATCATTACTTTTGTAACATTCTGGCAATGCTGTTTGCCACACTACAGTGAGCATTACTGCAGTCTAATAGGGGGAAACTAGGTGAATTCCTCCCCTAAGCTCTGGTGACCTTAGTAATGCAAATGATGAAACACAGCTTCAACCAATAAGCATTATTTGGCTATGGTATTTTGTAAGGTATGTAAGGCGGTATTTTCCCAGTCGAGCAGGTTATCGAAATTATTAACACTATGTTTAACTCTTAGTATACTACATATGGATTATATTATAAAAACACTAGCTGCGCCCCACGGTATTACCTGCTTCACTCTGCTCCAATGGGTCCAGCGTGATGTTTTGTAGCCTATATTTTAATCCAGCATATAAACTATCCCCATGCAAACCTATAGATAAATCCATTTAGTAGTTTTTGCGTGAAAAAGTAACAAACATCCATCCATCCATACTTACAAACTTTCACATTTATAATATTAGTGGGATGTTTAACTCTGAGTATACTACATATAATAATGAATAATATTATTAATACATTTGTATTTATATTATTCGTAAACATAAATTCGTATAAATTACATTAATTTATAGGAATTTATAAAGCAGAAGAGTTTGTATGTTTGATTTGAAAAATTCTTTCAGTGTTAGATTACCCATTTATCTAGATGGATATAGGCTATATTTAATTATGGCGCTCCTACAGAAACTGTAGTCGCGCGGGAATTTAATAGTATAGTATTCCATTCTTTCCTGTCACCCGTCACACTATCACTAACTCCTTTTTCTTTCATATCACTCTTCACACAATCCATCCATCTTTTCTTTGGCCTTCCTCTCCCTCTCCATCCATCTACATGTATACTTAAAACTCTTTAGTAACATGCGTTTCCTCCCATTATTATATTTATTTGATAATATATATGTTATCAAAAACAGTGTAATACCTACCTAATCACTTTCTTTTTTGCCAAGTGTTAATGACAATTTACCAAAAAATTTTGATAAGGGCTATGCTGGGCTTACCTAATGTTTATGTTTTAAATCAATTTAACACTGATAAGAAATGTTAAAGTAGTGTAAAAATTATTTAATTCTAGATTTTGTGTTAGTAAAAAAGAGGATGCATCATTAGTATAAATAATGTTTATTTATAGATATTTTCTATGTATTTTCAAAAAGAGATTAAAAATTAAATCTTTGAATACCTATTCAAAATACACTTTTATATTAATGTAAGGTTAAAGATTATTTTGTAAGACAGGTTATGACATATTTTTTTATAATTTAAATATAATAATATATTGCTTATATTTTAACGCAATTTTCATCAACCAAACTTATATAACAAAAATTTATTAAGTAAAAAAAAAACAACATAATCATGCTAAAATATTACATAAAAGTATATAATTTGCATGGTTGTACCTATTAAATGTAATAAACAATCACAAAAAGGTATGATTCCGGCCAGGATCGAACTGGCGGCCTTCTGCGTGTAAAGCAGATGTGATAACCACTACACCACGGAACCCGTTGAATGGACAGCCCAAATTACTCACTACAATGTTCGACTTACTTTCGCTTTTATGACGTCATCGCTGTATTGGTTAGTACTGCTATTGCACGTAGTATAAATAATTGTTACTTAGCTATGCAGTATGTTTTGTACGTGATGTGCAAGTAAATAGCATATTACAAGTGTTATGTTGGTAAGAAAGTGATGACGAGACATGTAACATTGTAACGTTGCCTTTTATAAGCTGTTATTGACAATTGGCCTAAATAAGGCAACGTAATAGATATAAGAGAATTACATAATAATGTTGTATGTTTATACGATTTACTAGTTGCCCCCTAGTTTCACCCGCGTATTTACAGTACCCGTGGGAACCGTGTGTTATATATTAATTCTTAACCATATAAACATAATATTAAAAAAGTGTCAACTAGCCTATTAGGCAGTAGTTTCCTACAGATACAAAGTCCTGTGTTAAATTCAGTACACAGGAATCTATAGCTCAATAACCATCTCGTGCGGCTCAAATTCTCTTGAGATTCCAAAATATGTAGTACCTACCTATGACTCTCAGAGGTAACGTAGTATTTGAAAATTCGCAATAAATAACGTATTGTGTATGTAGGACCCGTGCTAGCAATCGGAGGGGAGCCCGAGGAGGGTCTTCGCGCTTAAACTCAGGGGGCGCTAAAGCCGCCAGTCTCCCTCTATTTTCATCAATGAAGAGACTTTCCCCTTCTTTGGAATTTTCGATTAATTTTGACGAAGACATATCATTAAGTAATACATAAATAAAATGTACTAAAAATAGCATTTTCGACCTATCCAATGCAAAATGCAATCTTTAATGCCAACCTATTCCCAGTGGTGACCACTGCACTGTAGTAGGTTGATTTCCGATACGTTGTTTCGTTTAAAAATAAACCTTATCGGGACGCCGACACGTAGGTATATCTTTGTATTGAAGCCGTTTGAATCATTGGGTGCCCTGCAGTCTGACAATCGTTATTGTTTGTCAATACACCCCACGCTGCTGTTTGAACTGATTTTGAAAATTGTTTTACTAATAGCAAGCCATATTATTTGTAAGTGCCACAGTATAATATTTAAGATGAGCTTCCTACGGGAACCTCGGCTTAAAATTGCCGTCTACTTGAGGTAACTTGTCTTTGGTAAAAAAACATAATTTTGTAATGTTACGCATTTCGATAGTTATACTATTGGCAAAGTGTCCTGCGAAATATCCCCCGCGTAGCTCCCGTTCCCGTGGAAACTCCATAGTAAAATACCTCTAGCCTTCCTCGATAAATGGGCTATCTAACGCTGAAAGTTTTTTTTTTAAATCAGACCTGTAGTTCCTGATATTAGCTCGTTCAAGCAAACAAACTCTTCAGCTTTATATTATATATATTAGTATAGATTTGACAACCCTAGGCTTAGACTACACACACCCATACAAGTCATAATGATACGGTATTAAGTAATTAATAATTAATCATTAATCGGACCGTTACGCAGGTCGATACAGCGTGAAAGTGAGCTGATATAAAAACATGCATTTGTCCGCCATTTTTTGTTTGCTTGCGAATTTAGAGCGATTCTACAATGTTGTAAGTGGCACGGTATGACAGAAATGTTGTAAGTATGCTAGTTAATTAGTAATGCTAACACCCCGTTTCTGGATGGACGATCAACGTTAAAATTAACTAGTCGGCTGTCAAACCTCTTGTTAGTGTCAAATCCGAAGTGTTTTCGAAATAATTTGAATTGATTATCATATTAGTTAATCTATGATCATTATTTCCAATCAGAATTCAGCAAAAAGGCTGCAAGAACACAGAAAAACGCTAGAGCCGAAAACAGTGAATTGAGTTTTTATCTACTAGATTTATGACGTCACCAAATGGTTGATAATGTTATCCGACATTAAAAACATAGACTAAAAAAATACTTTCAAATTTAATGTATACAGCCATCCTCTAGTCCATTTTTTTGACTAAAATAGGTTATTTATTATCATTTACGAAGAATGTTATGAGAGCGAATGAAGCGAAAGATGTGTGTAGGGATCGTAGCAAGTGGAGGTCCATTGTCTCTGCCTACCCCGCTGGGAAACAGGCGTGAGCTTATGTATGTATTATCATTTACCCATTGGGATAGTGAACCGTATTTAGTAGGTAGTATTTGCCTGAATAATTCCGGCCGAATTTATTCATCCATTAGTCGTAGGATGATGAACTATCAAGATATGTACCAACCAACCGTAAACAATGCTGCCGGTTATAACATCATCTATAACAATCGTATACCAGGGAACGGGCAGCAGCGTTTCTTTGTGTATTACAACAAAATACTGCAGTCACCAACCCGCCTGCCAAGCGTGGTGGCAAATGGCAAAAACCCTCCCTCGGGAGTAGGCCCTTGTTCAGCAATGGACATTGTACGGGCTGATAATGATGATGATTCTATTTAATAGTAAATGTTAGAAACGGTGGTAATTTCAAATTAATGTTTTTTTTTCTTTCTTTACACGCCAAGATTTTTCAAAGTCAAAACATTTATTAATTGTCTAAGGAGCAGTTAAATTTATTCTTCAGATATTGGTTATTACACGGGCGTTAGATACACACAAGTATCATGGTTTCTGTTTGACCTTTGTTTGCCTATTGCGTTTTTAACCTTATAAAAGACGGTTCGACTTAGGTTGTAATAGAGGTTATTAGCTCGCTCTTACATAATGAAACGAAATACCTCTCCACACTTAAAGCCTCATTGTTTAATAACAACGGTTAATTACTGTACGTTTCTTGTGTAAGAAAGCAAAGTAACGGTATCAGATTTAAAAGGTCATGTAATAAAATAAAAGTATTATTATATACATGACAGAGTCCAAGACAATGATTTGTACAGCCATTTTATAATGCGGGTAGTTCAGTTTTTGTTGTGAAAATGTTTCGAAATTTAAAAAGTTTGTTAGCAAATTCTACTTTTGAATGTTAAAATTCGTATATTGCTGTTAGTTGCAGTATGTTTAATCATTGCACGCATATATTATTTATCAAGTACGAAAGCTTTTGTAATGGGTAAGTTGTCACCTTACGATGCTCTCGCGGTCCGAGTGGACCGCAAACTGTAAAGAAGAGCAGCTATTTCACAAGACTACTCAAAAATCTAATCATCATTTCGCAATCTGCAATTTTTCTTTTAATTTTAGCTTTAAAAAATTTATAGATCATATAAAATTACTGACCCTTAGATAATTGATTGGTTTCGCGCACGAGATTAGATACCGCCATCGTACTTGACAAATGCGGCAAATCACGCCTGTCACGCTCTGTGCAAGGAATACAAGTCGAAAGTTTTATTAAATTTTGGTTATAATCGAAGTAAAGAAACCTAGAATGTGAGAAATCTTGTTTCTACTATTCAGTGAGTAATCAGTTTGTTACGTGATTTTATTGCTATTTAAATTCAAGGTTAAACATGTATAAGGTGATAATTTGGTTCCGATGTCTATGATATGCTAAATTGTATTAATTTATCTACCGATGTTACATTTCTAAAATACCATTCAAAGCTTTAGTACACTTTTTAGAACATTCTGATAAATAATAGTAATCCTTCTAATGTAGGTATATGGATGGATGGATGTTTGTTACTCTTTCACGCCAAAACTACTGAACGGAATTTAATATAATAAAATAACCTGAAATTTTGCACCGGGATAGGTTATGCGCTGGATTAACATATAGGCTATAAAACATTACGCTCCGAACAACTGGAGCAAAGTAACGCGGGTTAAACTGCGAGGCGCAGCTAGTCCTGGATATTTGATTCCATGAGTGTGGTAAGAGGCGAAAAACTCCTGTATGCATGAACAACCCTTGAGACTATGAGTTGACTTGTAAATGTGAGGTGTCACTTTGATGGGCCGGATTGCTTCGTGCGTACCCGGCCCCCGCCAACGACGCATCGAAGGAGTGTCCGGGGGGTTTTAGTAGTGTATGGTCCTCTCCTCGTGGTATGAGTAATAAACCACCTCGTGGTATACCACCGCTATGGAGAGGGTGAGTCCCACATATCCCGCCGCCATGCACCAGCGCGCGGATGTGCTGCAGCGGCGGTGAGAATGCGTAAAAGCAAATCGCGCAGGACAACAAAAAAAAAGTTGTGACTTTCATGATTTCTAGTACCATATAGCAATAGAAACTACGACGGTGAGACACTACTTACTCAAGTGCATACTTAAAGCCAAGTATTGTTCTTGCATATCTCTGTAAGGGATATATATATATATGTTACGGCTAAAGATAAGTGTGAACATAAACTTTAGATTAGCTGGCTAAACTTAGGTTTAGCCGAACACATGCGGCTAAATTTAGGTTAAGGTCTCAATAAGTCCTAATAATGAAACAAAAAGAAGTTGGGGTGGTTAAAAACAAAAACCTTAACCTAAACCAATGTTGAACAGGGACTTATCCAGGTTGATCTAAGTTTAACCGCATGTGGTCGGCTAAACCTAAGTTTAGCCGGCTAATCTTAAGTTTATGTTCACACCTATCTTTAGCCGTAACATATACACCTGATCGATAGACTGTAGCATCTTTCAGCTCCAGGTTACTTACCATCTTACTGTGAACACCAATTGTGATTATATCGATTATGGCAATATATCAAAAAGGCTTTTTTTTTTGTCCGGGCGTAAATGCCTTTACGCATTCCCACCGCCGCTGCAGCGTATTAGCGCGCTGGCAGTCGGATATGTGGGACTCGCCCTCTCCATAGCGTGGTATGCTAAACTAATACCACGAGGAGGGACCCTACACCACTAAAACCCCCCGGACACTCCATCGATCCGCCATTGGCGGGGGCCGGGTACGCATGAGCAATCCGGCCCCCCGATGGCACCCGCGGCCATTATGGTACCGCGGTATCACCTGGGCCACACTTATAGTGGCCCATTTGTCAATAATAGGGACGCCCCGAGTGAAGAACGCCGATAGTAACCTGCGCCGGCGCAGAAAATTGCGATACATGGCATCCCGAGCTTTTAAAGACATACAATCCTGTTTACTTTTCTTTTGTCACACGGGTTTCTGCTTAGCCCTTTCAGCATAGTAACATAGTATGTCAACACTGATGTGCGTTCAGCCGTCAAAAGTCATTGTGCCCGTAGCCACAACCGTGACGTTATGACCGATTCGGGTGACCACTCTTTGATAGGTCCAAGGACGTTATTGGGTCATGTTTTTGGTACAAAAAAAGGTAAAAGAAAACGAAAAATCTTAGGTCACGCGTGGTATAGGAACCACTTATTAACAAATTCTAGGATGTAGGATGTAATCTTGCAATAAAAAAAAGCAATTCTTAACAGTTGAAATGTTATAAAATATCTAAATAATTAATGTAGACTTATTTATAACTAGTATTCCACGCAACTCCCGTACCCGTATGAAATTCATAATTAAATATAGCCTTCTTCTATAAATGGGCTATCTATCACTGAAATTATTTTCGTCTTACAAATATTATAAACGCAAAAGTTTGTAAGAATGTGGATGTCGATGACGAAGGTCACTGACATAGCTCAACGGATTAGCAAGCTGAAGTGGCAGGCCGCTAGCGATCGTTCCCGCTGGAAATCGATGGGGGAAGCCTATGTCCAGCAGTGGACTACAACAGGCTGATGATGATGATGATGTATGTTAGTTACTCTTTCACGAAAAAACTACTGAACGGATTTGGCCGAAAGTTTGCACGCGGATAGTTTATAAGCTGGATTAACATGTAGGCTACAAAATATCGCGATCCGACCCACTGGCGCAGAGTGAAGCGGGTAAAAACGCAGCGCCAGCTAGTGTTGTATAATTCTCTACCTACTTATCGTATTACGTACAAGCTATTTATGAACAATTACATATGACCTTTGTTGCTCCATTGTTTCCTTACGTATGCGTTTTTATATCGTCATTCTTAGCCTTTGTCTGTTTATTTGTCAATGTGTGACAAAAGTAGTGTGGCAGATGTTTGTATCATATGGTCGCCGCTTTGAGACGCGATCGTTTGAGTTTTTTTTTTCATGTGCAGTTAGCCTCAAGGCTTTTGCTACATCGCTGGATATAAAGCGGAGCAGGGTTACATGATGATTATTCGTTGTGTAGAAGAATATAGGGTTATTATGTAAAGGGCATCACTCTGTCAGTTAGATTACAGTTAGATCAATCAATAAAAATTTACAAAGATACTGACCGTCAAAGTTCATTAAATGTGAGTTTGTGACGTCACTGCTAGGTAAAATTGTACCAAGAAGTGACGTCACATGAAATTTCTACGCGCTGTATCATTTATCTGTGCCACAAGTTTTAGGAGCACCTGGACAACAATTTAGTAGATTTACTGAGTTTAGGCTTGCCCCGTGAATTATGAATTAGAATCAAATATATTCTCGAAATAGAAAATGTTAAGTGCAAGAATTTCGTTTTTCAGTAATTCGCACACAAAGAAACATACAAATGCAGTTTTCTATTTTTTATACCAACTTCAAATCCTTTACAAGACGTCCTTAATAAATTCCCATCAGTTTGGTGACTGTCAGCCGCGCCTATAATCGCTCAGTTATTGGTTTAATAATTCAATTTAGAGTACTCGGTCTTATGTGCGTTGCATCATCGGTAATAAAATATATTATTATTGTCAAGAATAGTTTTTTTTCGATTTGGCCGTGGCTAAACTGACGTAATTTTGGGTTAACTTTGAAGCCCTATAACGTAGATTGTGGAAAATACAGCTGTTGACCATTTTGCTCAGAGTGTCACACTGACAATTACAATTGTATTACTAGTCAATAGAGCCCTGCTCGCCTTTATGCCCGGTGAAAAAGCAAAAGCTTTGTGGTTAACTACCATTGTCCATCTAAAAAAAAAATGCATTATCAGTGTATCTATTTATTGTTGTAATGGATAAGTTTATCTTTAGATTAGACTAGCTAGTCTAATCTAAAGATAAACTTATCCATAAAACGCGGGTAAAACCGCGGGGCGCAGCTGTGCCCCGCGGTTTTACCCGCGTCAGTCTGCTCCAGTGGGTCGGAGCGTGATATTTTGTAGCCTATATGTTAATCCAGCTTATAAACTATCCGCGTGCAAACCTGCAGCCAAATCCATTCAGTAGTCTTTGCGTGAAAGAGTAACAAACATCCATCCATCCATCCATACTTACAAACTTTCGCGTTTATAATTATTATATTAGTAGGATGTTACTTTATACATATAGCGTTACCCCCATATCTTCACATGGGCGCCGTATAAAGACACTAAGTAAGGGACCTACAGCTGATGGATAGGCAGCAGCGTCTACCAGCTAGCATCCGACTACAGGCCTTTGCCTACAAAGCGTCGTAAACACCGTCGGCCTCGGGGCGTCCTAGACGACCCGGACGACGAGATCACAACCAACCAACCAACTAGCACCAACCAACTACCAACAACACAGCACAACAGAAACTACCAACTAGCAGTACAGAGACTGCAAGAAACTAGCACCACTACACAGAGAACACTCTATCCGACCCGCCGGAGAAGAGTGCGCCCGCGACCGACCCTTAGTTTGCTAAGAACCTTCCGATGCCCTCGTAGACCCGAAGTCCGAGAGGCCCGCGAACTGTAAAGTAGAGCGACAGTTGCACGAAACTCCCCTAAAGAAACTAAAAGCCATAACCCCTCAATCTCCCCGTCAGCGACCGCCCTGAGCCGAGGTCCAAGTCCCACAGGGGACGCCCTCTTGCGCAGGTTGCTTAGTTTGTAGTGTTTAAACCATTTATCTAGGCTGGAGCTCTGCTCGCCTTTATGCCCGGTGAAGTAGCAAAAGCCTCAGGGCTAACTACATATGTCCGTCCGAAAAAAAAAAACCATCTACCAGCTCAAAGATACGTCCATCTTACTGCGATCACCAATCCGCCTCCCAAGCGTGGTGATTACGCCAATACCATCAACGGCCCTGGCTTGTCAAGTTCTGTTAAAGTAAACAGGCTAATGATGTAAGTAAAGTACTCTTTTATTCAAAAACAAAAAGAAAATACTTTACTTTCTCATATAGATCGGCACTTTGATTAAACAGCCCGCTATTTCTAAACAAACGGGGTTCAAATAATTTATTCCACCAAACAAAATAGTAAGAACTGCAATCACAGATGGTACGCAGGCCGATAGAAAGTAGCGTGTACCACCGACCCCGTTTGTGCGCCGGCGCCGGTCTGGTTGCACAATGTCACAATCATAATCTTTTGTTAACGGATTTATATGCCGCCGGGGAAATTGTTGTGGCTTGTATGAATGTGAAGTTTACAATGCGAATTTCATAATAAAAGAACGAAATTAGCTGCGGTTGTACACCATTTTGGTACTTTACGGGGCATAAAGGCGAGCAGAATACCAGCCTTAATTTAGCCTTAATAGTTAAAATAGTTATCGGAGACATCCTCGCAAAAGGTCAAATAAGATCCACCCTAAACCGACGTGCTTGTATGAAGAATGTTATGAGAGTGAATTAAGCGAAAGATGTGTGAAGGGATCGTAGCAAGTGGAGGGCCATTGTCTCTGCCTACCCCGCTGGGAAACAGGCGTGAGCTTATGTATGTAATAGTTCAAAAACTACATACTTAGCAAACTGCGCTAGAGGGCGTCCGCTGTAAGACTTGGAACTCTGCTCAGGACGGTCACTGGCGGGGATATTTTTTTTGGCATTCATTTCTTAACGGGTATTTTACTATTTCACTGGTCATAAAGGCGAGCACGGTTCCAGCTTTATTACACACATAATATTCTCGTTTCTTTCGCATAGTGGTACGCAGAGACCACTTCCTTCCACTTGCTACGATCTTGGCATACCTCTTTCGCCGCCTCCACATTCGTTAATCTCCTCATGTATGTCCTTAAGTTTACTTCTAATCTGGCCTTTCTTAAAACCGTCCCCGATTTGAACGATTTGAATAACCGCCTTGGTCTTCGCCTTCCAACACTCCCATTTGACCTATAAATTCTACTTGTGAGTCTTCTTTCATAAAACCTTACAATATGGTTTAAAAGCTAAAAACTAAGAAATCTGCGTAAGAGGGCTTCGACCTCGACTTAGGGCGTTTGCTGGTAAGAAGGTTTGCAGTTTGTAGTTGAAGTGTGGACCTTTGCTTAACACGAGGAAAGGCCATGATTTATTAAGGAAAACGATAATCAAAAGTTAAACGTCTATAAGTAGTTGACGTAACAGCCATATGCCTTCAATGCTATTTATATCCCACAGTAAGCAATGTATAGGGTGCTTTCAAAATATATGCCTTCCCTTTAACAGTAAATAGCGTCACGTATACACATTTCTGTGAAATAGTGCATTTTGTTTTTTAAATTTCTTATTTTGAATTAAAACTTCGCCTCACCCCTCTATATACAGAGAGTTTTTATTCAAAACAAAATTGTATTTTCAATCGTTTCAATAGAGAAAAAAAGTGATTTTATAGAAATTTCTTCACTTACAATATATGATACCATCATCCACTGTTGAAACCTTTCGATGCCCTCGCAAACAAGAAGTCTGAGAGGGTCGTGTAATGTAAAATAGAGCTGATGAAACAGCAGAAATCCAAGACCCACAGGGGACGCCCTCTTGCGCTGGTTGCTGAGTTTTCAGTTTTAAAATCATTTATTTTGGCTGGAGCTATGGTCGCCTTTATGCCCCGTGAAGTAGCAAAAGCTAACTACATAATGTCCGTCCGAAAAAAAAACATCACCTGTTATAGAAACGGCATATATTTTGGATACTCCTTATATATACTATAAATATTTAATATCAATATGACTCATAAATCGTTGATCACCTTAACCCGATTTTGTCTAACTTTATATGGTGCAATGTATTAGTTACTGTTAGTAAACTTTAGTTTCACTTTTATTTGCAACTAGCTTCCCGCGCGTCGTTTCACCCGCGTAACTCCCGTTCCCGTGGGGACATCATAATAAAATACAGCCTATGTCACTCAGGGTGAAAGTATCTTTTCAATGGTGTAAGAATTTTTGAAATCGGCACAGTAGTTATTGTGTTTTTTCATTACAAACATACACTCGAAAATACAAATCTTTCCTCTTTATAATATTAGTATAGACTACATTATATAGATAATTTTCACGGTTTCACCCGAATTTAAATGCTGATCTGCTTCAAAATGTCGTAGCAATAATGTCATAAAATAGCAATGGTCCGATTTGTAAAATGATCAAAGTGTCATAGCCCATTTATCGAGGCAGGCTAAAGGCTATATTTAATTATGAAGTTCCCTCGGGAACGGGAGCTACGCAGGTGAAACCGCGAGCGCAAGGTAGTAGTTTAAAGAGATTGAGTGCAGAATACTAATATATTTTAACTAGCTGCGCCCCGCGGTTTTCCCCGCGTTACTCTGCTCCTGTGGGTCGGAGTGACATATTTTGTAGCCTATATATTAATCCAGCGTATAACCTATGCCGGTGCAAAATTTCAACCAATTCCGTTCAGTAGTTTTGGGGTGAAAGAGTAACAAACATTCATCCATCCATCTTTTCCTACAAACTTTCGCGTTTATAATATTATTAGGATTATAGTCGAATTCCGACCACTTGTACCCATAAATACCTCCTCGAAACATGTTTATGTGATCGCAAACGTCAAGCTTGTAAGATTGAACTGAGGAAAACCGCACTTTACCAATCAGTGAGGGTTTGACGATAATTAGACTAACTAGTTACGTCATACACTCAGTTTCACTTCAATTGCTTTAAAGCTGTGTGTAGACTATGCTAGAGGTGTCCAAAGTTATTGAGCCTTTTTTTCGGACAAACATATTCGACGCTTGAAAGGCAATCATCACTAAGCGACATTGAGTAAACTTAACAGGAGAGTGAGTTAAAGTTCAAATAACTCTCGTAGAAATCATTTTTTTATAGCTATCCAAAAACACAGCTAGCTAGCGTATAAGCTATAAAAAAATGATTTCTACGAGAGATATTTGCACTTTAAATCACTCGCCTGTAAAGTTTACTCAATGTCGCTTAGTGATGATTGCCTTTCAAGCGTCGTATCTAACTCAGAAGCATTACCTCGGAAGTTCCATTATACGTGAGAAACATTCGTCGTATGTGCCTTTATTGTAAACTGCCCTTACGACCAAATGCTTCTGAAGTCTAGATATTATGTACTACTGACTCGCAGGGAGTCAGTGGTTGGATGCAGGCCGCTACCAATCGTTCCCGCTGGAAATTGATGAGGGAGGCCTATGTTCAGCAGTGGACGACAATAGGCTGATATAATAATAATAATATAATAATAATAAAAATCTTTATTTTGCAATCATTTTACAAAGGTACATTTCTTGTGGAGCCACACTAGGCAAGCCTGTGTCGTGGCATCCAGACTAACATTTCCAGATTGTTTATGTTTTATTATACATTATTTTAAAAACTAGATATATTATACAGTTTAATTAAATTATTGATAATATGATGATGATGATGATGATGATGATGATGATGATATGTATTTACAACCCCTGTGGCGTAGCGGTATTTGGTTCGCTTTGAATCCCGGAGGTCGTCGGTTTAATCCCCACGCCGGATATGAAATCTTTATAAGGAAACTAGCGACCCGCCCCGGCTCAGCAAGGGCGCAATGCTGATGTATTATACATATAAACCTTCCTCTTGAATCACTCTATCTATTTAAAAAAACCGCATCAAAATCCGTTGCGTAGTTTTAAAGATTTAAGCATACATAGGGATATAGGGACAGAGAAAGCGACTTTGTTTTATAAAATGTAGTGACTTTGGCTTTTAAAAAACCAAAACAGCAAGATAGATACAAATATTTTCTATGTAAGCCACTTAGTACAAGTTATTAATAATTATCATTAGACGTTGCTTTCTCAATCACATGTTATGTTAACAATTTCTACACAATTTACTATCTTGAGATCTATATGTACTTCCATATCTTTACAGTTCTTACGCAGTCTGGCTCAGTCAGGCACCGGTGGCTCAGTGGTAACGGTAGTTGCTTCTGGGACCTGGTGTTCTGGGTTCGATTCCCACCCGGGACAATTATTTGTGTGAACCACAAATAATTGTTCTGAGTCTGGGTGTACTTTGTGTCCGTGAAATGTATGTTTGTAAAGTCCCCCGCGACACAGGGATTTATTTCCCTAGTGCGGGAGTTGTCTTTTACTAAACAAACAAGTTCCGCGCAGTTTCACCTGTGCAATGCACAATACAAATAGTTTGTTATTACTACTGTTGAAGTTTCCGTTTTTTTTTTCCGGATGGACACATATAGTAGGCCCCGAGGCTTTTGCTACTTCACCGGGCATAAAGGCGAGCAGAGCTCCAGCCCAGATAAATGGTTTAAACACTACAAACTGAGCAACCTGTGCAAGAGGGCGTCCCCTGTGGTACTTGGACCTCAGCTCAGGGCGGTCGCTGACGGGAAGATTGAAGGATGTTGGCTTTTAGTTTTATTTTAGGGGAGTTTTGTGCATCTGTCGCTCTACTTAACAGTTCGCGGGCGCACTCTTCTCCGGCAGGTCGGATAAAAGTTTCCGTCCAAAATGGTTAGCAACCATTTTGAACGGAAACATCTATCCCCTCTAAAATAAGGTTGCCATAAATGTTTTGGCGCTAACCGGGACAATGGTCAGAGCGGGGGGGAGGGTGAGGGTAGATAAACAATAACACGTGACACAGAGTCGAGGAAGGTTCTTCCATTGCGTACGCAGGACGATAGGTTTTTTTTTTTTTTTTTTTTTTTTTCGGACGGACATAATAATATGTAGTTAGCCCTGAGGCTTTTGCTACTTCACCGGGCACAAAGGCGAGCAGAGCTCCAGCCTAGATAAATGGTTTAAACACTACAAACTAAGCAACCTGCGCAAGAGGGCGTCCCCTGTGGGACTTGGACCTCGGCTCAGGGCGGTCGCTGACGGGGAGATTGAGGGATTATGGCTTTTAGTTTAGGGGAGTTTTGTGCAACTGTCGCTCTACTTTACAGTTCGCGGGCCTCTCGGACTTCGGGTCTACGAGGGCATTGGAAGGTGCTTAGCAAACTAAGGGTCGGGAGGGCGAGGGGGGACGCTTCGCGTTCGCGGGCGCACTCTTCTCCGGCGGGTCGGATAGAGTGGTCTCTGTGTAGTGGTGCTAGTTTCTTGCAGTCTCTGTACTGCTAGTTGGTAAGTTGTGATTTCGTCGTCCGGGTCGTCAAGGACGCCCCGAGGCCGACGGTGTTTACGACGCTTTGTGGGCAAAGGCCTATAGTCAGATGCTGCAACAACCAACGGGTTTGGGTGCTGAGCCGCGGATTCAAAGAAGCGCTCCGACGCCTCTTTCATCCACTGCTTGATGGAGGGCAGTTGGAGATCAGAATGCAAGTTGCGATTTCGAATGAACCACGGTGCCCCGGTGGCACGTCGAGTGAATCTACTTTGAACAGTTTGTAAGCGGTACAAACTGCTAGACGCTGTATGAGCGAATACGGTGCTCGCGTACGTCATAATCGGCCTTATACACGTGGTATAAATCCTAACCTTGTTATCAAGTGATAGTTTACTGCGTGAATTTAAAAGACAGTGTAGTCGACTAAGCGTAAGTAAAGCCCGTGCACGAACGGTTTCTACATGCGCTCTGAAGTTTAGCTTTCGGTCAAGGATTACGCCTAAATATTTGGCTTGCCGTTCCCAAGGGATTGGTTCGCCGAACATTTTGACCGGTGGAATGACCGGTGGACTGTTGAATCGCGAGAAGAGTACAGCGGCACTCTTTGTCGGATTGACTTCGATTCTCCATTTTCTGAACCATTTGCCTAGGGCATTTGATGCGGATTGTAGAGCGTCGTGAATTGCGGTAGGACTGCGGCCCGAGTAGTATAAAGCGGTATCGTCCGCGAAGAGTGCCAGATGGGCTTTCTTGGGTTTCGGGATGTCACTTGTGTAAAGCGAGAAAAGGAGTGGCGAAAGTACTGAGCCTTGTGGCACTCCTGCTTGGATCGGATGAGGGGAAGAGTAATCTCCTTCTACACGATACCTAAAGGTTCTCCCCGAGAGGTAGTCTCGTATGATGTGCACGAGACGGTCCGGTACTTTGAGTTGGTAGAGCTTATAAATTAAGCCATTGTGCCAGACTTTGTCGAACGCTTTAGCTACGTCAAAGAAGAGTGCTCCCGTATGACATTTGTGTTTGCCAGATTTAACAAGGATGTGTTCGACAATGCGGTGCACTTGGTGAACACAGGAGTGTTTGGCTCGAAAGCCAAACTGCTCATCTGGAAGAAGGTTATTATTCATTGTGAATGTTAGTAGTCGGGCATATATTATGCGCTCGTAAAGTTTTCCCAATGATTTGAGAAGACTTATCGGGCGATAAGAAGTGGGATCCTGCTTTGGTTTGCCAGGCTTCGGAATACCAATCACGGTGGCTTCTTTCCACTGGTGTGGAAAAATGTTATTTGCTAGAGCCGCGTTAAAAATTGCGGTCAAGAGGCACAGCAGAGGGATCGAGAATTGCTGAAGCACTCGATTGGTAATTCCGTCGGGACCTGGGGCCTTTCTAGGATGTAAGTCCTTGATTAAAGATTTAACTTCGTCTAGGGTAACTGCCGGTAGCGCGTCATTGTCGTCGTCCTCCCTATTGTCGGGGGGCTCGTCGGCGGCACGGACACAAATCGCGGGTATGGGCATTGCTGCTCTACGTTCGACCTCGGCGTCGACCTCTGCGAGGTGGACTGGGTCTACAGGTAGAGTACTAGGCGTACATTGGGTTTCTAGACTATTAGCCAGGCATTCGGCCTTCTCATCGTCGTCAAACGCAGGGCGTTGATTTGGGCGATTGAGAGGGGGCATGGAGGAACAGGTAATGGATTTGAGCTTCTTACAAAGATCCCAAAAGGCCAAATGTGACGGTTTAAGGTCACTCAACATTCTATCCCATCTGGAGTTTCGCATTTCGTTGATACGATCTCTTACAGCGCGCTGAAGGGATCGCATGCGCAAGCGGTTTTCCTCGGTGTGATAAGAGTCGTAGGCTCTGATGGCCGCATTCTTCTCGGTCATCAGCGCACGCACATCATCAGGGAGTTTCCATCGATCAAGGTTATCGATTGTTGGTACCTCCCGTGAACATTCATTCACCTGACAATGGACGTGAGCTGTGAGAGAGTCGATAGCGTTAAGCGTTTGCTCGGGAGTTTGAATATGAGAGGGTATGGAGTAAAGATAATCTGAGGAAGCAGACTCGAGTCGGGACTCGAGCTTTTTCCAGTCAGTAACAGTCTTTGTCTGAGAAGGATCTGAGTGACCACTGGGAGACAGTAGTTCTATGATGACGGGCCTGTGGTCCGAATATAGCTCGTGGTGCACCTGTACAGAAGATAAACGTAAGTTTATGTTCTTTACAAGTGCAAAGTCGAGTATGTCCGGTCGGTGGCCATGAGTATGTGGGAAATGAGTAGGTTCGAATGGAATGATAGGATCAAAAGGAATTAATTCCAAGCATTGTGACAGTGAGGTGCCTCTCGAGTTGTTCGAGTTGCAGCTCCATGTCACATGCTTAGCATTAAGGTCGCCGGCGACGATAACTGCTCCCCCTAAATCATGAAGGATTTGGATATCTCTCCGAAGCAACTCCTTGTCAGGAGGAAGGTAAGCCGAAACGATGGTGATTGGCTGATGACCTGTCATGCCTAGCCGACAGACGGAAACTTCTATATTTACAAGATCGACTGGCGGGTCCAACGGGATGCAATGTAGTGACCTTTTGAAATATATCAAAGTGCCACCTTTTGCAGAATGAGTCCTGTCATTTCTAACTACTCGATAATTCGCGATTCCAGGACTTCTCCGATTGGACGGCTTGAGGAATGTCTCTTGAACTAAAAACAAGTCTAATTGATGGTCACGGAGAAATTCTCCGATTTCATCTCGCTGCTTTAGTATACCGTCCGCGTTAAAGAACCCTATCCGGAGGGATCTAGGTTTAATCCTACTAGAGACTTTACTCATTCCTATTTGCCTAACACTATCCATAGTTAATTATTATTGGAAAGAGAGCGAACGACCTTGGCTGTTTGTAGCGTAGTCTGAAGTCCGAGTATGATGTCATGAGGGTTCTTTTTTGACCTCTCAATGAGATCAGCAAGTTCCATAATGACATCAAGATCGATAGAAGCTAAGTAATCCGCAATTACGTCGATGTTGTGGTTCGCGGTACGTGATTTGAGCGGAAGCTGTTTGGGCTTTTGGGCCCGGACCATTATAGGTTGGGCCTCCGAGGGCTTCAAGACATGAGGGGTCCTAGCTTTTTGTGACTGAGCGGCCGGAGAGACCTGAGGGGTCCTGGCCTTTTGGGCCTGAGGGGCCTGAGTGACCTGAAGGGTCCTGGCCTTTTGGGCCTGGAAGGCCTGCGAGGCTTTAGAGACCGGAGTGATGGAAGCGGCAGTTTTCCCTGGGGTCAACACCTGCGATGTCTTAGTGACTTCGTTGGTGGATTGTGAATTATGCCATATTGGGAGCGGCCACACCGGTCCTAGGCTATTACCCCGGACTTGGGTGGAGTCGATATGAGGGATGCTAGGGCTGGGTTCGGGGACTGGGACAGAAACAGAGGGGTTCCGAGCGACCTTGGACCTGCCTCGGGTGCTCCTGGATCTCCTTTTAATATTACGTCCTTTGTTCGGGGCTTTAGGACACCCCCGATAGTTGGCTGGGTGCCCTATTTCCTGGCAGTTTACACAGCCAGGCGGATCAGAACTATCGTTTCGGTCCTTGGGCCGACTGCATTCTGACGTGTGGTGACCGGGGGTGAGGCATTTCACGCACCTCGGTTCGATATGACAATACCTAGATGAGTGCCCAAATTGCTGGCAATTGTGACACTGTCCTATCGTAGCGTTGCGCCTGGGAGGTTCAACGATCAGTCCATCTAAATCACAGATGGATTTGATAGCGAAGATCTTTTGACCTTCTGCAGATTTGTCAAGATGGACAAGAATCATGTCGAATGATTCCCCATTTGCTTTGCGCATACGGTGCACTTCGCGCACAGGGAATCCTTGGGCAGAGATCGATGCCTTAATATCATCAATCTCAAGGTGACGTGGGACACGGCGAATAACTACACGCAAGGGTTGCTCGCCCGGGAGTCCGTAAGTAAAGTATTTCACTTTTTCGTTGTCTAAAAGTGAAGTTATTGAGCGAAAATGATGTGATGATTTGAGCTGGAGGCGGATTACGCCTTGTCTTTGAATAGACGTCGCCCTAAAATCATCAACGGTTAAGCCCTTAGCCGGAAAGTACGATTTAATTTGCATCCATCTCGGGATGTCTTGGATCATAATCGGTGGCGGTCTTTTCTCTTTGATCAAAGACGATTGAGGGCGAACTTGCGAGTTTGTCGATGCACCTGGTAGAGGGGAAGGTGATTTAGCTTCTGAGGCGAGAAGCTTTTTTGGCTGAGGAGATCTTGACTCCGAATCCGAACCAGACTCAGATTTCCTCTTTACCTTACCCCCTTTACCTGCCACTTGCCATGGAGCTCCCGTACCATTGTCATCCGAGTCAGAAAACTCAGACGGCCGAGAGCTTCCTCCGCAAGGGAGTTCGTCCGTTGACATAACGGACGAAGCGGAAGGTGAGGGTGACCGTGAATATGTTCTTCGCGTTTTCGGCGAGCGATCGCGGTCGCTACCTGATGTCGGCCGCGATCGGACCCGTTTGGCGGATTTGCGCGCGGCTTTTGTTCTCGCGGTCTCTTTGTTCGTGATTGACTCGGCGGCGGTCGTTCGTGAACAAAGGGTTTTAGACCCATTGTTTGTTTTACTACTTGCAGGTGCAAGTAACGAACAATGGTTGTCGGAATTAGTCTTGTTCATTTCCTTATCAGGCAATGAACAAAGGACCGTATTTATTGTGCCGAGCCTTTCATCGGAGGACAATGTGTAGTCACTTTCACCTGGTTTCGGCAATCCGTACTTCTCGCATAGCTCCAGCCAAAGTATTGGATCTCGCGATCCAATAATTTGGCCTGCACGTGAGAAGTAGTCTACCGACCCTTGGGAGGAGTGTTCCGACATCATGGACGTCCAATGTCAGGTTGACTAAGACGAACTTACGAGGGTTCCTCGCGTAGCGTTCCGAGAAGAAGAACCCACAACAAACTCCTCGGCTGTCGCTCCTATCTTGGTATGTTGCCTAGTCCCCGAGTTGGATGGGCCCGGGGATGTGTAAAAATGTGTAACCCTCCTCGCTGGGTATAAGCGAGGAGGTTTGAGTGCCTATGGGTGAGCCCTAAGCTTGTAATCCCTTCGCCAATCTTAATGTGCTAAGGGTTCCTAACAGCTTAAGTGCAGAGGATGATATGGGCCGAAGCCGTCAGCACCCAAACAACACTTAAGGATGGGATTTATAGGGAAAGGGTAGGGTGGGAATGAGGAGATAACTAGCGTCGACTAGGGGAGCCCCCAAGGCCGGTGGTTCTAGTCCCTTCCAATTTACTGCGTTGTCCTGATGGGACAAAGCCGGGTGTATCGGGTCAACACCCCACTTGGCTTCGTTGGCACGGTTACGTTTCCACCAAGGACCACAAAGTGGCTTTTCCCTGAAGGGGCAAAGAGTCTAGAAACAGAATTTTCAGAGAGATGCTGTCTGTAAAAAGACGCCACCCCTCTGATGTAATAATAGTCGCAAGCGACTGAAACGCACGGCAAGCGTACGTAGGCTTGTAAATTGGCGGAGCGCACACGGAACACGTCCACACGCGCCGAGGGCCAAAATGCAAGTCGCAGGACGATAGGACGAACAGGAGCGCGTATTGCGAATGAAGCAGAGATCTTATTTTTTTGGTTAGCGTGTTCAGCATCGTGACCATTGCCTTGTTGGCCGGGACACCGGGACATGTCCCGGCGTACCGGGATGTATGGCAACCCTACTACTAAAAGCATACGTGACATGAACTGTCAATATTGAAACATGGCAGAGTTCCAAATCTTATTATAAAAACTTGCGTCCCGGGCGCGGTTTCACTCGCGTAACTTCCATTCCCGTAGGAGCTTTATAATTAAAATCTCCCCCTTTTCAACCCCTTAGGGGTTAAATTTTACAAAATCCTTTCTTATGTCACTTGTCTTACTTCAGTTGGTGAATCAGCCAGGGGCTTTATAATTAAAATCTCCCCTTTTTCATTCCCTTAGGGGTTGAATTTTACAAAATCCTTTCTTATGTCACTTGACTAACTTCACTTGATGAATCAACCAGTCAGTCAGGACATGTTACTTTAAATAAGTACAAATAAAAAACGTAGGCTCTCAGCGCGTTTTCACCTCCGTGGCCTCCATGCATAGAAAGTACACCCAGATTAAGAACAATTATTATTATCCGTGGTGTCCCAAATAAATGTCCCGAGTGGGAATCGAACCTGCAACACCCCGTCTTGGAAGCAACTATCATACAAACTGAGCCATTGGTGCGGTTTAGTTAAAACAGTTGCAGAAAATCGTGACAAAACTCCCCCAAAAAACAAAACCATAACCCCTCAATCACATCGCCAGCGACGGCCCTGAGCCGAGGACCAAGCCCCACAGGGGACGCCCTCTTGCGCAGGTTGCTTAGTTTGTAGTTTTTAACAATTTCTTATTAAGGCTGGGGCTCTGCTCGCCTTTATGCCCGGTGAAGTAGGAAAAGTCTCGTGGCTCTAACTACGTTTGTCCGTCCGAAAAATAAAACAATCTAGTTACGCTACTTTTATTGTTTAATTAAATTCTGCTCAGTATCAATTTAAGATTTTAGTTTGCAAATATTTACGAAGTAAGTAGGTCTTTCAAAACTTGTCTCAATTTAAATTACGTACAAATAAAAATAAAAGTGGAATCGAAATGGAAAGTAAATAATATCATTTTATGGTTTCTAATTGATCCAGTTATGCGCTTTCATTTACTAGGTTTGGCAATAAATTGATCTGTTCAATAAAATATATTTTATTAGTTACGAGCTTCCCGCGCGCGGTTTCACCCGCGTAACCCCCGTTCCCGTGGGAACATCATAATTAAATATAGCCTTTGTATCTCAGGGTGATTGTAGCTTTCCAATGGTGAAAGAATTTTTCCTTGAATAAATCTTTCCTCTTTATAATAAACGAATTAAACGATATTTGTTCAAAACTAAGGTATTTACATACACTTGTACCTGCCAATCATACACAATTAAATCAGATTAATATAATCAAATACAATATAATTATGGCAACTAAAATCTTTTGCGGATTAGCCAATGATCTGTCTAGTATCACGTCATAGGTATAGTAGTAACAATAATTAATTCTATAATTCAAATCTTAATATAATTTAGCTCTACAGAAATATTAGTAAAGGAGTTTTATTTTACCTTATATGGTAAAATAACGAAGTAAATCACTCATTTATGAATGTTATGTGCCTACCTACAGCTGTTTTACTCATACATAGTGTACTTGAAAATATTGTTGCAAGTACGTCAACAAGTTAAACGAATGTATATGCGTCATTGTATAGTCTGCTCTTGTTTAAATAACGGTGGTGTTATTAAATAGCTTGTGCCCATGACTTGGACCATTGAACGATATTTATTCAGCACTTAAGTATTTACATACACTTGTACCTACTTGTCAATTTTTTTATGGACTTTCTTTGGAAGCCAGGAGGCGCGCAGAGTACCAGCCTTAATTATTGGTTTAAAAACTTCAAACTAAGCAACCTGCGCAAGAGGGCGCCCCCTATGGGGCTTGAACCTCGGCTCAGGGCGTTCGCTGGCGATGAGATTGAGGGATAATGACTTTTAGTATTTTACGGGAGTTTTGTGCAACTTTCGCTCTACTTTACAGTTCCCGGGCCTCTCGGACTTCGGGTCTACGAGGGCATCGAATGGTTCGTTGCAAACTTAGGTTCAGGAGGACGAGGGGGAAATGTGACTTTGTCCGCGTGGAATTAATCACTTTGGGTTACCTCTTTTTTTAAAGATGAAACAATAACACGTCACACAAAGCCGAGGGGGTTCTCCCGCTGCGCACGCAGGACGATAAGATAAACAGAAGCGTATATTGCGAACGAAGCAGGGTTCGTATTTGTTTGGTTAGTGCGCCCACCGGCAACATTGCCTTGTTGGCCGGGACACCGGGATATGACGCTCGAAACCGGGACATGCCCGGCGTAATCATTTATTGCACACCATACATAGTTTAAGAGTTTTTAAATAAATAAATAAATGTTTAGTGAGTTGTACAAAATATGGAACCTGTCGGGCACGGCAAGTTAGAAGAGAGGAGTAGTATACATATGCAAACATACTTGCGCAAAAGTATATTTATTAGGTATATATTATTATGCTTTTGCGCAAGTTTGGGAGCTCAATGGGACTGCTTGTGTGGCATTTCAATGACGATGCCTCTGTTTACGTTTTATCGTAAAATGTAAACAATATGTGTCACTGAATATGGTGTGAAATACGTATATCTTCTACAATATAAAAATGAATCGCTGAATGTGTTGCTAAGCGCAAATCTCGAGAAAAGCTGAACCGATTTCGCTAATTCTTTTTTTTGTATTCCTTGCAGTACAAGGAAGGTTCTTATTAAAGAAAATAATTAAAAAATTGCGCGGAAAAGTAGAAAATCTAAGATTACTTAACAACACCATATTGAAATTTCTAATGTAACCTTAACGCTTTTGACAATATAAACTTTTTAAATGTAATCTTATTGCGATTCCGTTTCCGAGGGCAAATGCTATAATAATGTTACGCATCCCCTCCGACGCTGCGGCGTACCCGTGCCGGCCGTATGGTATGTGGGACTCGCCCTCTCCATAGCGGTAGTCATACCACGAGGGCCCTACCTACTACAACCCCCGGGTACTCCTCACGGCCCATGTCCTTTTAGCTATCTGGCGACGCGGGCTCTCCTGAGCTTCTTGTGGCCTATATAGCCAGTTACAGGGACGCCCTGAGTACAAGGGCGTCCCTCCCTACTGCTTACGGGTCTGCCTCTGGGGGAGCGAGCCCCATGTTCCCCACTCCCCAAGGCCGATGTATTTGTTATAGTATTATAACCATTGTATAGGATGCTTCAAAAATATATGCAATCATTTTACGTTACGATTGGGTTCACATCCGTAGTGCAATGGCCCAACCGGCGACCACATGATCGTAAGTCCGACGCAAATAGTCATTGGGCTACGCTACGGCCGATTCTAAATTCGAATTAAATGTGACTCCTAGATATAAAATCGAATGGTGAAATAATCTATGCAAACAAACATTGATTGTTTCTCTCCTCTTTATAATACACTAGCTTCCGCGCGGTTTCACCCGCGTAACTCCCATTCCCGAGGGAACTTCATAATTAAATATAGCCTACGTCACACAGGAATGAAGCTTTCCAATGGTGAAAGAATTTTTGAAATCAGCACAGTAGTTTTTGAGTTTATCAATTACAAATATACACACACACACACACAAACACAAATACAAATCTTTCCTCTTTATAATATTATAATACATTACTAAACAAGTATACAAAACTATTACCTATATCTCAGCTGCTCTTCTTGAGCCATAGTCGGACAAGTTTTGCAAACGTTTGTTCCACTTCACATGAATATAACACAACAATTAAGGAACAATGGCCGACTAGATTGATGCTGCGACCATTTCTAAAGCTCCGGTTGGACATTTGGTCTTTGCGATTGCCAATGTGGCACAGAAAGTTATATGATTCTCTACGGTATATGTATATTATTACCTTACTTAGCTATATTACAAAGTTTCTTTTTTATATAAAGACTACTGCTACTATACACAAAAATTTCTAATTCCGAGGTCCAAGTCATACAGGGGACGCCTCTTGCGCAGGTCGCTTAGTTTGTAGTGTTTAAACTTGTTTAAACCATTTATCTAGGCTGGAGCTCTGCTCGCCTATATGACCGGTGAAGTAGCAAAAGCCTCGGGGCTAACTACATAATATGGCCGTTTGAAATAAAAAAAAAGAAATCTAGTTTCAGATATAAATACCGAAGATTTTAGTATACTAGCTGACCCGCGCGGTTTCATCCCCGTTACTCTGCTCCAGTGGGTCGGAGCGTGATTTTTTGTAGCCTATATGTTAAACGAGCTTATTAACTATTCCCGTTTTTGCGTGAAAGAGTAACAAACATCTATCCATCCATACTTACAAACTTTCGCGTTTATGATATTTGTAAAGATGTCACTCACGAAATGTGGATTTCTATTTGTAACATAAGAATTTGCAAAATCGGTTCAGATGATCCAGAGATTACCCTCTACAACAGGGGTGTCCAACCGGTCGATCGCGATCGACTGGTCGATCCCGGCAGCTATTACAGTCGATCAATTTATATTTCAGTCCAGTTTAGTCTACAAATACGTACCACAGACGCTAAAAGTTAGTGGTTGTCTTATCATAATCGAAAAAATACCTATTTATCATTCGATTGACTTTTACAAAAACTTGATTCCATTGGTGGCTCGCTTACAGTAAACAGTCGATCTCAGGTCTTACTAAGTTGGCCACCTCCGCTCTACAACCTCACAAACAATTCACAAACTTTACTTATTTATAATGTTAGTATAGATTAAGCAAGAAACCTTTTTACATAAGTCCAATTTGAATTGAATTTCATAGGGTTAATAAACCGGTGACTTTGACTTGAAGGGTGCGTGAACGATTATGCAGCAGGCTTCGGACAGAAATTAACCTTCATTCGGACAATAGCACTGAATGTTTCGGAAGATTAGCGAATATAATGACACTTGTTTAACATTTTCTGGTTAAGTTGTAAAAAGTGCTCAATGAAGGAATGATTTGCCAAAAATGTTGTTCACCTTAATGTGTACAATAAACATTCGAAATTACAGTAGCATCTTGTCTATACTAATATTATAAAGAGGAAATATTTGATTGTTTGTATTGAATAGGCTCCGAAACTACAGGCTCAGAGTCGCTCAACGAGCTATGGAGAGGGCTATGCTCGGGGTTTCTCTACGAGATCGAATCAGAAATGAGGAGATACGTAGAAAAACGCGGGTTACCGACATAGCCCAACGGATCAGATCGTGGAAGTGGCAATGGGCAGGCCATATAGCACGGAGAACAGATGGCCGTTGGGGCCGAAAAGTTCTCGAATGGAGACCGCAGATCGGCAAGCGTAGCGTAGGACGTCCCCCTACTAGATGGACGGATGATCTGGTTAAGGCCGCGGGATCACGGTGGATGCAGGCCGCTTCTAACCGTAACAACTGGAGATCTATGAGGGAGGCCTATGTCCAGCAGTGGACGTCCTACGGCTGAAATGATGATAATGATGGTGATGAGGCTCCGAAACTACAGGACCGATTTAAAAAAAATCTTTTATCGTTGGAAAGCTACACTATCCCCGGATGACATTTGCTATATTTAATTATGAAGTTCCCACGGGAACGGGAGTTATGTGGATGAAACCGCGCACGGGAAGCTAATTGTTTATAATTGCTCTTCCCAATTGAGAAATTAGCAATATCTTAGATAAATCGAAGGAGTTTGTTTGTTTTATTGGACGAGATAATCTCGGGAACAACCGACCCGATTTGAAAAATTATGTCAGTGTTAGATAGCCTATTTATCGAGGAAGACTAAAAGCTAAATTTTATTATGAAATTCGCACGGGAACGAGAATTACGCGGGTGGCACCGCGCGCGAGAATCTAGTATCTATATAAATCGAAAGAGTTTTTTTGTTCGCTTGAACGCGCTAATGTCAGGAACTAATGATCTGATCTTTCAGTGTAAGATAGTCCATTTATCGAGGAAGGCTAAAAGCTATATTTTATTATAAAATTCTCACAAACAATCCTCCCAGCCAGCCGCTGCTCTGTACCGCCGTCAAAGCTCCACAAGTGGTCCTCCAAAAAAAGTTCTTTAGTCTTTGTCTCATTAAATCGTAGCTTATTACGCGCTAAACTTAACGGTTTATTAAAACAATAACTTTCTTGTAATAATTAGAACTAATAATGTCTACAATATGTACACATATGAGTACCGGTAGCACGCGATCATAATACACGTTATTGCATAACGTAAGTGATTACTACTGAATGATTATGTGTGACATAATGATTAGCATTTGTATGTTTACATATGGCGGGTCATTGAAAAGGCAAGTTATGTAGTGATTTATAGATACTATATGCCTTTACTTGTGTACAAAGTATCAGAAACCTCCGATGCCTTTATAGATCCGAAGTCCGAGAGGCCCGCGAACTGTAAAGTAGAGCGACAGTTGAACAAAACTAATAAAAAAAATTATAAAGTTGAGCGGAATATTAGAAATTTTAGAAAACTTTACTGCAATTTCTATATAATATGGCAATGTGCCATACATAAGCATCCCTCTATGGAGGTTTGCTATTGTCACCACGCTTGGCCGGAGGGTCGGTGTCCACAATATTTTTTATGTCACTAATATTTGTTTTTTTTTTCAGGTATGGCACAAAGGCTGCTTCAAATGCCAGGAGTGCGGGATGACCCTCAACATGAGAACGTACAAAGGATACGGCAAGCTCCCATATTGCGAATCGTGAGTATTATTATTATTTGTTTTTACAGCATGTGTTATTATAGGGATATATGTCGCAGCACTATAGTTGGATCGGCCATTCAATGGGACGGCTAGTCTGTTAATTGGACGCCGACATTCAATGAAATGGCTAAAAGACATCTAGCTATATCGTTGATTTCGGATTGGTAAAAATGTTAAACACCTGCCTGAGTTTACGTCAGGCAAACTCAAAGGGCTAGTTTACTATAAGCCAACTAGTTGAATTAAATGAAATAACTGCAGGTTTATTCAACATCCAAAGCAAAGAGAAAACAATAAACATAATGTGTAATTATTTCTACGAATGACTAAAACTACGAAAAAGGTTTAACAATAGGTAGTATCTATTGTTAAATCTAGTACTTTTTTTATTTATAAATAGTTAAGCGGCCGTAGCCCAATGGCTAGGCCGTTGGGCTTGTGTCGCCGGTTCGAACCCCACCCATTGCATTACCGACGTGAACCTACTCGTAACACTAGCATATTAGCTTAGCACGAGGGCTTAACAAGAATACTTGTAGACTGCAAAATACTGCTAGTAATTTAAAAAAATAGGATAATAGTCTTTAGCGTACCTATTAGGTTATCCGGTAATAATAATTACTCACATATTGGAATTCCAGGAGTAGAGGGGGGCCCCCCTTCTTGCTATGTCCATGCTAGTAACCTCTTATCGCAACAGTTAACAATGCCGCAATATTTTACCTTCATTTCCCACAACAAATTACTTTATCTTCATAATAAAAATAATTAATTAGTATCACACGCCATTACAAAAGTTCAAGGGTAATAGTTATTGTTTTACTTTGCATGTTTTGTGCTAATTTATTCTGTTAGCACTCATTATAAAAGGGGCAAGGCTTGGTTACTACATTTTATTAAGTTGGATACGAGCCCTTTTATTTAATGAATTATGTAGTAACATTGAACGCCATCGTCAAACATTGTGAAATTTCATAATCTAGGCGGGAGGAGGTTAGTTCGTCGGTAAATTTAGTAGTTATGTGGTGTTAGTTAGTGGGATTCGCCCTTCCGACCCTTAGTATGCAAAAAACTCTTCGAAGCGCTCGTAGACCTGAAAAAAAAAGGCCCACAAACTGTTAAGTAGAGGGACAGTTACACAAAACTCTCCTAAAAAACGTCCCACAGGGAGCGATTGCTTAGTTTGTAGTTTTAAAAACATTTATATAGGCTGGAGCTTTGCTCGCTTTTATGCCCGGTAAAGTAGCAAAAGCCTTATGGCTAAATATCGTCCGTCCAAAAACAAAAAATATCCAGTGGGAACTCACCACTCGCACTTTCCCTGCGAACTTAATTAGGTCTATGTTAAATCCTCTAGGCCAGGCGTCTTCAAATTTTTAGGGTCTTAATGTTTTTTCAGAATGTTCTCAGCGCCAAAACAGCTTAATTTTTTCAGCCATTAACTTACTCGTATTTTTAGACTAGTCGCTAAGTGCGCGGTCGAGTAATAATTATTTTGTGTTTTCTTCTTAACTTAACTCAACAATAGGACATGCAGTCGCGGACCAGATTGAGACACTAGTCTTAAGGTCTCGCGGGCCGAATTGATGGCACTGGCGGGCCGGATTTGGCCCGCGGGCCGTAGTTTGGAGACCCCTGCTCTAGGCGATCGTCCCACGCTGCACTTGCCAGTTCATGATCTCCACTCGAAAACCTTTCAGCCTGCCATTTGCTTACTGCTTTAGCTGGTTTTAAACCCACTAGCTGACTCGAACCGAGGGGAATATACCATAGTCCCCAGTAGTTTAGCAGGCAGGCATATAGAGGAGGGACGGACTGGTGCCCCATAAGTCTTTGAAAATAGGCTTTAAACATGTCTAGAATACCCAAAAGAGCTCATAACACTGACACCAAATGTCAAGGAAATTAAGTTACTAGTGTTACTGCAATAGGAGTTCAGATAACATGATGTTCAGATACACCTGGAGAGGGGTGTTAGCGAGTAATTCCTCTCTTCACGAAGAGACTTTGCGTTTTGCGATGAGACTTACCGTGGTATGTGTAGTGTCACATCGCAGAGGAAGAGAGAGGGAATCCCAGTTGGAATCATGTTATATTTTTAATACACAAGAAAGCGATGCTGCTTACCTGGTAGAATTGTTCATTCATAGTATTCTACTGCATTTAAAGCTCTGACAATGATACAACTCTTCCAGGAAATTTAATCCTGAACTATGACAAACATGATGTTGACAATGTAGATGTTTTTGCGTAAATTCCTTTATTATTCATCATTTACACTAATCATTCACACGCGGGTAAAATCAGGCGGTCAAGCTGGTATCGAATCAAAATAAAAAAAAGCGGCCAAGTGCGAGTCGGACTCGCCCATGAAGAGTTCCGTAGCAGCAAGTAACATAATATAAAAAGTTCTTGTAGTTCGTTGTACCTTTGATCGATGTTTTAATAATAGTTGATTGAACGAAGGTAAATTGCGGTTTACGATTTATGACGTATTAAAAAAAAACAATTTACTAGATCTCGTTCAAAGCAATTTTCGGTGGAAGTTTGCAAGGTAATGTAAATCATAATTTTTTTTAGTTTTATCGTTCTCTTATTTTAGAAGTTACATGGGGGAACACACATTTTACCACTTTGGAAGTGTCTCTGGCGCAAACTAATGAGTTTAGAAAAAAAAAATATATTAGAAAACTCATATCATTTTTGAAGACCTATCCATAGATACACCACACGTATGGGTAATGGGTCGATAAAAAAAATGAGTTTCCGTTCTATTAAGTATGGGGAACCCCCAAAATTCACAGAATACATGTACTTACCAAGTTTCAACTTCTTAATGTTTCGGAAAAAAGTGGCTGTGACATACGGACGGACAGACAGACATGACGAATCCATAAGGGTTCCGTTTTTTGCCGTTTGGCTACGGAACCCTAGAAAAAAGTCATTGTATTGTAGTAACGCTAGGCATAATAATTCAAATGCGGAAAACAACAATTAGATACAATTCAGCGTGTGAACAATGATTTCATTTTATAACTAGACACAAGTCATGACTTCATTAATGACATTATTGATGAGGTCATGAGATGACTGATCATGTCGCCATTTACATTGGTGACTGTATTGGGCGGGAGCCCAGTTTGCCTTTATGCCCGTTTAAGTAGCAATAGGTATGTAAGTAAATGCATATGTCCGAAAAAAAAGACTGGTGACTAGATGTATTTGCCGCATGGCTAAGATAAAACGATCGATCCGCTAGTGACGGGTACTATCTAGCGGATCGAATAAAAGAACTAAGAAACAAAGGAAAAATGTTAAATTGTAAACTAAAAAATTGTAATCTACGTACGTGAGTCGAATTGTGGTGCGATTAGCCGCACGGCAAAAAATGACCCGTGAATGACTGAATTATTGAACAATACGGTAAAGGAAATTTAAAAGTTTAAACACAAATTACAGTTCATATTTCTATCACGGAGACTATAAATTTTCAAGTTATCATGTTGACTTGCGGTAGGCGACTAATTGGAAAGCAGATCATTAATGAAAATAACACAAAAATAAAAGTATAACACTTTGTTGTTTATAGTGAAATAGCGAGGTATTCCTCGAAGCGCTACCATTTTGAGGCGCTCCTAATGAGGCGCTCCTGTTTTATTCCTCGGAGCGCTCCTTTTAGTAGCGCCTCCCGATAGTAATTAAAAATATTAAAATTGAAGAAAACCTTGAAGCCCACCCACGTTTAAAAACAGGGAAGTGCATGAAGTAAACGTAATAAATTATATCGATGATTTTTTTAAACTCATTTGTGCATCATCATCATCGAAGTTGCTTAACCAAAAGTTAAGCAACTTAGATGTTGATGGTGGCTTCAAGGTATAAAAATTTAATATTTTAATTTACTATCGGGAGGCGCTACTAAAAGGAGCGCTCCGAGGTATAAAAAAGGAGCGCCTCATTAGGAGCGGCTCAAAATGGTAGCGCTTCGAGGAATACCTCGAAATAGCGACCCTCCCGCGTTTCGCACGGGTGCAATTCTGATGTACATTTAAACCTTCTTGGATCACTTTATGTATTTAACAAAAACCGCATCAAAATCCGTTGTGTAGTTTTTAAAGTCTAAGCATACATAGAGACATACAGACAACGGGAAGCGACTTTGTTTCATACATTATAATTAGCCGTCACGGTTTGGATAGCATCCTGTGAAAAATTGCGTGTACTACATTATCTCTAAATTTCTCCAATATGTGGTGGCGTGGCCCTAAGTCCTTGCTAATATGATGAATGCGACAGTAAGTCTGTCTGTCTGTTGACCTTTCACGCCAAAATTACGGAACTGATTTAAATGAAATTTAGTACGCAGACAGTTTAGAACATGAGAAACGACATAGGCTACTTTTTATAGCAAAAAGGGTTGAAAGGTGGGGATGAAGATTGTATATAAGTATCATCATTTTTTGAGCCTAAATAATTAAAACAGCGACTCTGCGACTATTTGTGTAACGAGTGGGTTCACGTCGGTAGAGTGCAATGGGTGGAGATCGAACCGGCGACCACATGACCGCGTCGCCTGTCCGACGTCTTATTTGACGCGACTTGCAACCATTGAAAAGCTTACATTTCTATTTCAGTAAGACAAAAACTTGTTAACTATTTAATTGTCTAAACATCACAACTTTTTTTTTTTTTTTTGTCCGGGGGGAAATGCATTGACGCATTCCCACCGCCTCTGCAGCGTATTCGCGCGCTGGCGGCGGGATATGTGGGACTCGCCCTCTCCATAGCGTGGTATGCTTAACTCATACCACGATGAGAGGACCCTACGCCACTAAAACCTCCCGGACACTCCTTCGATCCGCCGTTGGCGGGGGCCGGGTACGCATGAGCAATCCGGCCCCCCGACGGCACCCGCGGCCAATATGGTACCGCAGGATCTCCAGGGCCACACTTGCAGTGGCCCATGTGCCCAATTATAGGGACGCCCGGAGTGTAGAGGCGTCCCTACTCCTCATGGGTCAGCCTCGAAGGGAGCGGGGCCCATGTTCCCCACTCCCCAAGGCCGAGCCTAGGGCGGTAGGCGGCGGGTTAAACATCACACTAGGGATGTCGATTCTTTCCAAAAAAGATCGATTTTTAAATCGATTCGAATCGTGATCTAATGAATCGATCCACAAAAAAATCGAGGCCAAAAAGATCGATTTCTGAAAAATCGATCTTTTCTTCAAGTTTTTGTTTATAATGTTAAATTAAATTATTTTTTTGTAAATAAATCTATTTTATTAAAAACATGACACATATTATAATTTAACGATCTCTTATCAGTAAAATCAGGTGATTCGATGATAAAAAATATTTTTATTACCATATCAAAAGATCAGATCAGGTATAAAATATGACATTTATTTTTTTATGTATTGGTTTACAAAGTTAAGAAAATAGATAGTGTAGCTTATAGTTCCCAATGCTTAATTTCTAAACTTTTTAAAAACAACAGTCTGTCATAAAATCGAATGTCGATTTTTAAGGGTGAAATATCGATTCACTGAATCGATTCAGTACTACATATCGATTTAAAAAATCGATCTTTTTGGCTCCAAAAATCGATTCTTCGATTAATCGATCTCAGATCGACATCCCTACATCACACCTAAGCGGTAATTATAAATACACTCAAGAATTAATTGTAACGCAATCAATTAATAATAACGATCATACAAAGATACGATCTCTGCATGCATAATGTATGTATGTGGCCGTCCATTAATCACGTGATGTACGAAAGAGGGATATGTGGGGGGGGGGAGGCAGAAGGAAAGTAACCCATATTTTTTTTATTTATTCAATTTTCTAAGATTATCATAGAAAAAAAAATGCAGAGGGTGTAGTTAGATTAAATTTTCTTTGAATACACTATTTCTAAACTAACATAGACATGTCACCTCGACTCGACCTGTTGTCATCTTCACGGTCCTTAATTTGCCAAAATTTTATTATCTTATTCTCATCTGTATTTCAAAATGTTCCTATATACATTTTTAAAAGAATTTGTACTAAAAAGAATTGTAGGGTTTGATAGTTTTAAAACCCACAAAGTACCTATCACTAGAGAGTGGGTTTAATCATTGCTAGAATACTTCACGTGACTAATGGACGGCCCTTACGTAGTATGATGCTGCACTTAGTCATACACATTCAATGATATTATTATGTATGTATGTATGTAGTTTTGTATGAATCACAAGTCTAAAATGAGACATACGGGCTATTAGTTAATAACTGTCATCCTTTAATAGCGAGGACACGGTTAGTTGTATGACATCTTGCGCTCAGAAGCATAACGTCGGATGTGCCATTATATGTCAGAAACATTTTGTCGTATACAGTGCCTTTATCGTAAACTGGCACTTACGTCTAAATGCTTCTAAAGTATAGCAGTACCTCCGCCAAAAATATAATTATAAATATCTCATTCGTTCATTTATGTCTCCCGCTTTCAGCTGGAGGGAAGTGGAATTTTACTTTCCAACTCCACCTATAAACTTTCTGATTAAATTCGATGCGCGATCCAGGTCATTTAGGTGTCCCGAGACCAGCCTAAGCCTAACAGCTTAGAGCCTTTTCCGTGTATGCCGCTGTTATTCCTGGCTTACAGGAGTTACAGTGGCGGGAGTGTGGGAGGGATTAGTCCCAAAAAAAAGACATCCGCCCTTATGCTTCTGTGGTCTGTGGTCCGTTCCCGTTGGAACTTCATAATTAAATATGCCCCTGTCATCCGGGGATAGTGTAGCATTCCAACGGTGAAAGAATTTTTCAAATTGGACTAGTAGTTTAGGAGCCTTTTCAATACAAACAAACAAACAATCAAATCTTTCCTCTTTATAATATTAGTATATACTACTAAAAGAACACGGTTTATAGATTTAGTTAGTCTTAGTAAGTAAGCCAGCGAGTGTAATTGTCCACATAATAAAATGCGTACAAATGAAAGTCAAGCCGACACGACTTTTACTGCGGTCACGGAAACCGCATTTTTTGCTAACCACGAGAAATTTAACGCCCGGCGGCAAATACCTCAGTACTACTGCTTTTAATTGGTCAGCGATAGTGTGTGTGTGATAGGCCGATAGCTTTGTAAACATAAACATGAAACATAAACACGACAGATAAACAAATACTTTGATGTTTTTTTCGTCAAATATTTACGCACTCGTTTTATTAAGCAAACATATTACGAAGCAAATATTTAGTGGTATGTTGGGTATAAATATAGATGGATGGAGAGGGAGAGGAAGGCCAAAGAAAGGATGGATGGATTGCGTGAAGAGTGATATGAAGAAAAGGGAGTTAGTGATAGTGTGGCGGGATAGGACAGAATGAAAGTAACAAACGTGTTGCGCCGACCCCAAGTAATATGGGATAATGGCAGGAAGAAGGAGGGGTGACAAAATTTAGAATTGTTTTTTCGAACGGGCCTTATGAAGCGAGGAGGCTTTGGCAACTTTACGGGGCAAACAGGCGATCACAGCCCTTGCCTGAATAAGCATACAAAGTATACAAACTAAGCCACCTTCGCAAGAGAGCGTCCCCTGTGGGACTTGGATCTCGGCTCTGGACGGTTGCTGTCGGGGGGATTGAGTGATTATGACGTTTAAATTAGAAATGATAGACTCGAAGAATAGAAGACACTAATACTTAGATACTTATAAGTAGTGTATTCTAGAAATTATAAGCATTTTTTGCTTGACAGTTTTTTTACTATGAACTACCTATAAGCAAATAACCCCAGAGTTACTTTTCCCTTATGTCCGGTGAAGTAGAAGAAGCTAACTACAAAATATCTGTCCGAAAAAAAAGTTACTTTGTCTCTTTTATAAGAAATATCCTCTAAAAAATCACACTATCAGACCCGTCGGACAAGATAGCGGCTGCGGAATCGAGGCGTCCTCCTCGCCCTCCCGACCCATAGTTTGCAAAGAGCCTTCCTATGCCCTCGTAGACCCGTTGTCTGAGAGGTCCGCGAACTCTTAATTTAGCGACAATTGCACAAGTCTCTCCTAAAAACTAAGTCATAATTTCTCAATCAGTTCCACGTCACTAACCGCCGACGCACTCTTGAGGAAGTGGTTTAGTTTGTAGTTTTCAAACCATTTAATAAGGCCGGTCCTGCTCGCCTTTTTTGCCCGGTGTAGTATCAAAATCCTCGTGGCTAACTACTTATTTCATCGATCTTTTGAAGGCTCTACAGAAGCATTCGTGTATGTCTTCCTTCACTCATTTGACTATTATCATTACTAATATATGAAGCTGAAGAGTTTGTTTGTTTTAACGCGCTAATCAAAGGAACTACTGTCTCTGAATTGTTCTAATCGGATGATTAGAACAATTCTTACAGTGTTAGATAGCCCATTTATGGACGAAGGCTGTATAGGTTTTATTATGAAGTTGCTGCACGGTAGTTATGTAGGTGAAACCGCGCGTGGAGCGTAGAGGAACGGTTGGTGTTCCTCCTCTTCAGAAAATTATGATCTTTTGCAACGCGAACGCCATTTGTTTTTGTGTAGAACTTTTATATGTTCAAATTGGCTTGTGAACTTGTATTTCGCGATACAGGTTAGTTGGCAAGATAAACGATAGATGGTGCAACCTTGTCTTCTTTTAGTTTGTGCGGTTCTTTTAGACTGTAGATTTCGCTACACTAGTATAGCAATATTCCGTTCATTTCCGATGCTACTTAAGAGAAAATCGTAAACCTTGTACTGACGCATTCGCATTCGCAAACGCTGTAACTGGTCAGTAGTTAATGTATATTTATCTGATTCTAATTTATTATTAATATTATATCAGCCCCTAGTGTCCCACTGCTGGGCAACAGCCTCCCTCCACTCTTTCCACTTCTCACGGCTTTCTGCAACCGTGGTCCTGTCTTTCAAGAAGCAATCCAAGCCATCTCGCCATCTTCGCTTAATCTGATTTGAATTATTTTCTGCAAACTTTTTTCCAAGGCTTCGGTCGCGTCGAATAGTTACTTTGGGCTTATATTTTATTGCTTACTAGGTTCCTGCGCGCGGTTACACCTGCGTTACTCCCGTTCCCGTAGGCAATTCATAATTAAATATAGCCTTCCTTGATACATAGGCTACCTAACACTGACCGATTTTTTCAAATTGGACCAGTAGTTCCTGAGATTAGCTTTATATACATATACTTAAGTAAAGAGTATAGAATCAACACGAGTGACAACCTCCGTAGCGTATTTGGCTCGCTTTAAATCTTAGAGGTCGTGGGTTTTATCCCCACGCCGGATAAGAAATCTTTGTGTAAATTCTAAGATTTATTTCCGGATCTGGTGGGTGAGGGACTACCCTCCGTGCCTCGGAAAGCACGGAAAGCACGTTAAGCCGTTGGTCCCGATTGTTATAACATCATCTATAATAATCGTATATCAAGGAACGGGCAGCAGCGTTTCCTTTTGTGGTACAACATAATACTGCGGTCACAAACCGAACTGCCAAGCGTGGTGACTATGGCAAATACCTTCCCCCGGGAGGAGGCCCATGTTTAGCAGTGGACATACAGGCTGATGATAATAGAGTATAGAATTATAGAAGTTTGTTAAGCGGTGTTCGATTTAATCATTGTTCGTTATTTTTTTCAGACATGTACCAAAAGCGAAGCACACTACAATGGCTGAAACTCCGGAACTAAAACGAATAGCGGAAAACACTAAAATCCAGAGCAATGTGAAATATCACGCAGACTTCGAGAAGAGTAAGGGGAAGTTCACACAGGTCAGTAAGGTTTGTCAGAGTTATATGATAATGGAAACGTTAATTGATAATGACGAATCGATCGTACCTACTTATGATATGTCAAATACAATGATAATGACAAAAAAATCTTAAATTTGTTTACATTTCAACGATAATATTATTAATGAAAGTTTTACCATTATTATTTTGTCATAAAAATATAATGAATGAGTGACAACATGAAGAATTAAAGTCAACCAGCGCCTGAAGCATAGAACGCGTCGTGAGCTGTACGATCGATTCGACTACATTATCAATAAACGTTTTCATTTTCATAACATACGAAATCTAAGGCGATTATCTGATTTTCACATTACGATTTTGTTTCCACTTGGGGAAAATAAAATATATATTTCTGAATTCCAGGTGGCCGATGACCCAGAAACATTAAGAATCAAAGCCAACACAAAGATCATAAGCAACGTCGCGTACCACGGAGATTTGGAGAAGAAGGCTCAGATGGAGAAGCAACGCCAGATCAATGAGAACGGAGAAATTGTTGGTGAGTTGACGTTGTTGCTGTTGTTGCGTCGACAACTTGTTGTTTGGTGGTTGTGTGTTGGTTGTTTGTTGATGAAATCTGGATTTTGTACAGACTTTTTGGCAAGCGATTTTAATAATAATGTAAATCTACATTTTATAACATGATAGACGACAGTTTAGCGCATGAACTGATAAAGGTCCTTCTGACTGAGTTCGATTCTGGCCAAACTCAGTGGAGATTAGCCATCCAGTGTGTGACCGCCATACCCGAAATAGATTTGAATTATTATCGATGCACTAACTGTTATAATTCACAACTTTATTTTGAAAGTAATGGATATAATTGCTTTCTGGTTACGGTACTTGCCTCTGAGACCAGGTGTTCTGGATTTGATTCCTACGCGGGACAATAATTAGTTTAAACCACAGATAGTTGGTATGAGTCTGGGTGTGTTGTGGGTCTGGAAAGTATAATTCTATACCTCAGAAACGTAAGGTATATTTTTAGGAAGTATTTTTGTACGGATGTACAAAAATACTTCAGAAGCATTTGGCCGTAAGTGTCATTTTACGATAAAGGCACATACGAAGAATGTTTCTGACGTTTAATGCCACATCCCACACTCCCACCACTGCAACTCCTATAAAGCCAGGCTCAACAGTGACACACACTGGAAATGACAATCAGCACTGAGGCTCACCAAGTCCCGGGAAAAAGTTAAACTGCCTTAGGACCCGCAACGAATTTAATCAAAAAGACAATTGGAGGAGTAAGAAAGACTTAATTTTTCACTTCCCTCAATTACAAAGCGGAGACAGAGACGGGGAAGGAGACCTTAGGCTTCTGAACTCGTATGTTTATAGAGGCCAAAAGTTTTAAGTTTGTAGATTAAAATCCATTTAATAAGGCCGGAGCCTTGACTTAATGCCCGATGTAGTAGCAAAAGCCTTGTGGCGACATATGCCCGTCTGAGAAAATAAAGAAAGAAAAAAAATAAATTTATTCAGCACAACACACAAGATATTTCAAAGCAAACATAAAGTTAATGTACAAAACAATAAGACGCCTTGCATGTTCTGCCGAAAAAGTCGCCACCTATGATGCTAGGCTAGATTTAGCAACTTTCATTTTCGTTTTTTTAGTAAATGATATAATTGTCTTACACATTACTCTATCTACGAAAGTGTTAAACCCATTTGCGTTATCTTAATAGCGTATATATATATATACTACTAATTTATCGATATATTAATCTGTCGTTAAGTTCGTACAATCCAGATTTTGTCTAACGCCTCTGTGTGAACACGATAAATCATATATACATTAAGCACAGTCATTTTTTTATGTTTTATTTCAATCTTTTATGCGCTCATCTACATTTTTATATAAAGACACTAGCTTGGGCTGGCATATATAGCTGCTTTGAAACTACTTTTTTTTTTTATATATCACTTACAGAGTTTTGCAGTCTAAGAGCGCTACGCACTACGTCCGATCCGAATCCGATCCGAACCCGTGAAAATATGGTCTTTAGTAGCCGTAGACCTATTTTTATGGTAATTTACGCACTAGGTCCGATGTCCGTCATCTGGTTTCTTTCCAAATTACTAGACAAATATTTTCACGGGTTCGGATCGGATTCGGATTGGACGTAGTGCGAAACCGCTCTAATACTATTCTTGTTATCACCTCGTGCTAAGCCAAAATGTTACGAGTGGTTTCACGTCGGTAGTACAATGGGTGGGGATCGAACCGGCGACCACAAGATCATAAGTCCAACGCCCCCTAGCCATAGGAATATATAGTCTACGTTATTTGGAAATAATATAGCATCCTAATGGTGAAATAATTATCGAAATTCGTCCAGTAGTTTTTAGGTTGACCAAATTACATATAATTTTTTAGGGTTCCGTACCCGAAGGGTAGAAACGGGACTCTATTACTAAGACTTCGGTGTCTGTCTGTCACCAGGCATCAAGGCTATCAAGGACCACGATAGCTAGATCGTAAAATGATTGCAAATGATGTAGGTATTTGTGTTGCCGCTATAACAACAAATACTTAAATAAAATAAATATTTAAGGGGGGCTCCCCTACAGCCAACTTTTTCTTTGCCCTTTTATAACGGTAACAGGTAGACACTTAAAAATGGTATGAAACCCTCGGCGCGAGTCCGACTCGCACTTGGCCGGTTTTTATTTTCTTTATCATATTAGTACAATTACAAATATGTCAATTTCTAGCACATAGCATTAATATAACATTCATATTCATATAAGAAAATATTCATGCTCTATGTATACATATATGAGCGCATAATAGACTTGATTTGCAATTATTTCCATCTGGTAATGACGTCACAACATATAAACGTGGCTAACTGTAACTTTGTATTGTGGTCAGAAAAATATTTTTTTATTTTATTTATATATCTTTATTAATTGTGAATAAAATACATATATACAACTAAAAGTAGCTAATTTAAAATAAAACTAACTTATAAAATACTATTATTATTCTAAATCTTTAGTAAAACGCCTCAGATCATGCAGACGGGCATACGAACAATATTACGTATGTGTCGTTTGTGTGAATAACTTATATGCCATCACATTGATGGCAGATAGTAAGTGTATCATATCAGTGGAAAATCTGTGAAGTAATAAATGTATATGTTTTTATAGAACCATAAAGAAGTTTCTTATACCTAGTTTTTATAAAAATAAATATTACAGTAATGCCTTTGTAATCGGTATACCTATATGATATTTTTTACTCTTAAAGGGAAACGCATGTATTTTGGAAGCACCCTTTGTAAATGTATAATTTAATAACCCGAAAATGAAAATCAACTTCCAATCTTTTAAATTACTCTGCTCAAAAAAAATATCGCAATTTATTTTTCTGACCACATAATCATCCATTGTGTATTAATGTCTCCGCTCTAGATGTGCCAACCGACTATCATCAGCAAATCGACAACTACGCGTCCGAAATGTTGACCACAACAATACCAGCGCCAAATCTACCGCCCAAGAACCACTACCAAACGCCCACACAGTACCAACAACCCCCACAACCCCAACAAATGAATCAGCAAATCCATCAACAATCGAATCAGCAACTTCACCAACAAGCCAATCATCAAGTGCATCAACATGTTAATCACCACCAACAACCGCATCAACATGTTAATCAGCATCAACAACTACATCAACAAGTGAATCAACATCAGCAGATACATCAACATCAACAAAGCCACCAACAGGTTGTTCAACCGTCCGGTCACAACAGACAGTATCAAGAACAACAATATTACAAACCTAAAGAGGATATATCGTATCAATACGATTACCAAGGACAGTTTTATCCTCAAAATACCCAACCACAACAACAGGTGTATCAGAATTATCAACAACAACAACAGCAGCAAAAGATTGGCAGGATTCAGGATTATGATCCGTTGACTGATGGACCGAGGGCTGTGCCTAATACTCAAAGGGCGTCAGCGACGTTAATCTATAATAGCACAAGTGATGGAAAAAGAGGTTTGTTTTTAAGCTTTTTTATTTGTTATTCATTACTTCTCTTATTTATAGAAGTATTTACTCATTGACCTGTTACTATATTTGAAATGCTATAATATCTGTCTTGTAATAACGTGTATATTAAATTTTTACTTTTGTCTTCGTCTAACAACAGTTGTTGGAAAAGACACAATATATTTGAAAGTTAACTTTGAAATAACATATTTTATCTTTATCTATCATATTTGAATACATATATGAAAGAGTGAGACAAAGTATGAAGGTCGATGGTTGAATATTTTTATGAATAATTTTGTGTTAAATGTGGCGGTCCATTCATTTTTATGTTCACTTCATTTCCATGTATGTGTTGTGCTGGTAACTGAATGGTGGAAATGGTATTTTTATAAATTACGTGAATTTTAATTACAGAATTTATGTTTTTAAAATGTATCGTTATTGAAAAAGGTATGTAACAACAGTAATTGAATAATATAGCAGGAGATCAGCGCTTTAAGACGTCGGGTAGAGACTTGGTCATACCAGGCATGTGTAGGCAGGTCCGAATTTCGTGTCAGAAATTAGTCTCAGTGTCAATATGCACCGGGTTTTTTTTTAAATCGTTGCTTATCGATGTTGAAATCGAAACGTTACATAAACATTTGAAAATGTACATAACCGTTATTCCCGTTGTCACCGTACGCCGTGACCCCCGTCCTACGGGGACAGCGGTACTTCAATTCAATATTTAAGAATACTTCCCGTTGTCCCCGTACATTTTCAAGTAGATCAACTTACTAGTTAGTTAGTTGTAACGTATGGAACCGTATGAGATAGGACACACCGCTTGCGTAACGTAGACGTGCGCGTGCGGTGTCCTGTCTCATACCGTTCCATATATTACAACTCAGTGGTACGTGCACGTCTACGCATACGCAGCCGGTCTGCTCGAGCCTTTAATATAACTAGTTTCACCAGAGAACATCTCAGTCCACCTGTGGACTGTATGCAGTCTTACTCCATTTTGCAAGTTGAAAGTTATATAAAGTGTCTATTCCTACATGTACATATTGTAATTCCACATTCCAGGTAGCCACCATCAAACGCAACAGCAACAGTCGCGTCAGATCGGTCGCGTGACTGATCTAGACCCGCTAGCTAATGAGGTGCCGAGGCAGAATGCTAATCACCATAATCAGGTTAGTTACATTATGACTCGAAAAAATACTTCAACCGGACTCTATCCTTGGACTGCGTCAAATTTACATTCATTGTATTTATAGCTTTTATTTTTTTTATTTAGATATTGGCTTTAATTAAAGTGGCTGTATCGTAATGGCTAGGGCGATCGTGTGGTCGCGGGTCCGATCCCCACCCATTGCACTACCGACGTGAACCCACTCGTAACACAAGCATTGTTAACCCCTCGTGCTAAGAATAACTGAGATTTTTATTTCGGCTTATTTGAATAAATCTGAACTAATGATTAACCCTAAAGTCTCGTGCTTATACAGGGTGTTTGGCAGAACGTTGAACATACGAAAATGGTGGGTAGGTGGGGTCATCTGCTACTTACTCAGCCCTAATTTATTTGGCCCTGGCCGACTGGGTATTTAAAAAAAAAAAAAAAAGTTTTTTTCTTGTTTCACCACTTTCTTAACTTTAAAGTGTATTTTTTTTTATTAAAAATGGGCAATAAAACAGGCAATTTTTTTTTTTTTTAATCTTTGATGTTGGCAGATTCTTATAAAATTATTGCTTTGTTCAGATGTTAGCTAGAAAAAAAGTTATGAGTCCTCAAACTTACAGAAAGATGTAAAAATACTTGAATGTTAATTTCAACTTGCATTTAAAAAAAAACAAAAAATGATTGAGGAGTTCCAATTCTAGCAAAACATCCCTAGTGTGTGAGCTTTCTAATGGTATGTAATTTGCTTTTATAAAAAAAAAAACTTTAAAAGTTATTTCATAATTTTATCAAGCAGGAAATTTTTGACGAAACTCTACCTTTACGGAAAGTTAAATGTTTTGCGAAATTTAATACTGCAAAGTTGGTAAAAATTATGGATCGACGGCTTGCCAGTAGCAGTGGTGCAAATTGACATTCACTATTCCCTTGAGGTGGTTACACAAAGCAGGTAGAAATTTTTGCTCTCTTTCGCTCTCGTGGCACCGTGACGCCTCAGAATGAATTCTTTTCTTTTATTCAGTCGAGACTTAACTGCCTCTGCGATCTCACGTGCCCGTTACGCTTACGTTTATTTTTGTTCACTTCGTTTTCTTTTATTGTTATCACTAGTTAAGTTTAAGTTTGTTAAGTTTTTTGTTATTACTGTTACCTGTTGTTATTGGTAAAGAAATGGCTGCTTTTACCAGTGAGGAATACGCGGACATGTTGTTAGCGTATGGAGGCGCTAATACAAATTCGCGTGAAGCGCGAAGAATTTATCAAGAGCGTTATCCCAACCGCCGAGTACCCAGTCATCAGACGTTTGCGAGTACTTACCGACGTTTACGACAAACCGGTAACCTGAACTTACAAGAACCACGAGTGAACGCAGCACGACCCGATGCTACCATTGACGAACAAGTTCTTGCCGAGTTTGACGCGGATCCTACCAAAAGCATTAGACAGATAGCTTCAATACTTGGCTTAAGCATATGGAAAGTGTGGTCTGTTCTCCGGCAAGATGGTAGACATGCTTTTCACTACACTCCAGTGCAAGGTAAGATTAAGCCGTTTATGCACTGCATCTGATACGATTTTGTGGAATGTAGTAAATTATGAGACAGTTCAATTGATCGATTTTCTTTATTAGTTGTTTTGCCTCATGTTGTTTTTAGCGCATTCAATTCTAATTTCAAATTAAATTCAATAAACTATTCCTATTCGGCCGCATTCACGTAACAATCAGGCGGCCAGCGCTTACAGGATTCGGATTTCGGATTCGGTTTGCGCAGGTGGTCAGCGTAGGTAAACTTGCCAGCACTTATGGGTCCTTTTTAGAACAAAATTGGAAAGTCGCACGCCCTTTTGTGAATTTGGTCTTACGTCTTTATGGCTAAGCCATAAAGCAAATTAGTGTACTTAAAAATTGAAGATGAAAAATTTGGATAATTGTAGAGTTTGAACTCGGAGGAAGAAAAGATTCAGTATTGAAATCAATTCTTAGACATGTTTTGTTTGTTCTAGGTCTCGATGACAGTGATTTTGGGAGACGTGTGCAATTTTGTCGCCATTTGCTGCATACCGATGTGGACGACGTTAACTTTTTAAAAAGTATTTTGTGGACAGACGAGTCCAAATTTGACAAAGAAGGGATTGTCAATTATCACAATCTTCACCATTGGGCACTTAAAAATCAAAACCCACACGTGAAGAGACAAAGAGGCTTCCAGAGGAGATTCAGTGTGAATGTCTGGGCAGGAGTGATTGGCGATAAGCTAATAGGGCCTCATTATTTGCCCGACAACATCAACGCGAACAACTACTTGGATTTTTTGATAAATGATTTACCACCATTAGTGGAAGAAGTGTTCCAAGTAGACATAAACAGGCCTATTGTCTTTCAACACGATGGTTGCCCAGCTCACTTTAGTCTAGTTGTACGTGAGCATTTGGATAATTGTTTCCCAAATTCGTGGATTGGCAGGGGAGGACCAATTCCCTGGCCTCCGCGATCGCCCGACCTCACTCCGCTCGATTTTCACGTGTGGGGAAGGGCAAAGGAACTAGTTTACACTACAGAAGTAGAAATTCGGGAAGATTTGATAAATCGAATTAATGCTGCTTTCGAAGTTATGCGACAGGAGATGCTGCTGCGCACAACAACTGTAGAAATCAGACGTAGATGCCGCACCTGTATTGCGAATGAAGGGCGTCAAATTGAACATCTAATATGATTTATTATTTAAATAAATTATTTAAAATTATTTAATTGTTTCATTAACGCACCTAACTGGTACAGCATAATTTCAATCGATCATTTAATTTTTACCAACTTTGCAGTATTAAATTACGCAAAACATTTAACTTTCCGTAAAGGTAGAGTTTCGTCAAGAATTCATTCTGACGTGTCACGGTGCCACGAGAGCGAAAGAGAGCAAAAATACGCTATGACTGCGCAAGAGTGAAACAAAATTTCTACCTGCTTTGTGTAACCATCTCAAGGGAATAGTGAATGTCAATTTGCACCACTGCTACTGGCAAGCCGTCGATCCATAATTTTTACCAATTTTGCAGTATTAAATTTCGCAAAACATTTAACTTTCCGTAAAGGTAGAGTTTAGTCAAAAATTTCCTACTTGATAAAATTATGAAATAACTCTTAAAGTTTGTATTTTATAAAAGCAAATTACATACCATTAGAAAGCTCACACACTAGGGATGTTTTGCTAGAATTGGAACTCCTCAATCATTTTTTGTTTTTTTTTAAATGCAAGTTGAAATTAACATTCAAGTATTTTTTACATCTTTCTGTAAGTTTGAGGACTCATTACTTTTTTTCTAGCTAACATCTGAACAAAGCAATAATTTTATAAGAATCTGCCAACATCAAAAAAAAAAAAAAAAATTGCCTGTTTTATTGCCCATTTTTAATAAAAAAAATACACTTTAAAGTTAGGAAAGTGGTGAAACAAGAAAAAAACTTTTTTTTTTTTTTTTAAAATACCCAGTCGGCCAGGGCCAAATAAATTAGGGCTGAGTAAGTAGCAGATGACCCCACCTACCCACCATTTTCGTATGTTCAACGTTCTGCCAAACACCCTGTATAAATAGTTGTTCATATTTAAAAAATGTTGAATACTTTACGAAATTTCAAAATTGAGAATAATAAATTTAGGCCACCGGCAGGACTCCAACCGGCATCTTAGGTTAAGCCCCTAATACCTTAACCAATTAGGCTATGGTAGAATCCTACCGATCATCCAAATTTATCAATCCCTTTTATAACACGTTGCTAAGGGAAACGTCGTGGTCCAAGTCCCACAGGGGACGCTCACTTGCGCAGGTTGCTTAGTTTGTAATTTTTAAACCATTTATATAGGCTGGAGCTCTGCTCGCCTTTATGCCCGGTGAAGTAGCAAAAGTCTCGTGGCTAACTACATATAAAAAAAATAATAAAAGAAGTATATTCTGTGCAGTTGACAAATCTCCTTAAGAGTTATTATAGGTATTTATGCTAATAGGTAAAAAATAATGTATTATTATTTGTGTTTTCAGAGAGTATACATCGCTATGTACGACTACGAAGCAAGTGACAGTGATGAGGTATGTCTTTACGTACACATTTTCCTCCTACATCTTCCGATGCCCTCGTAGACCCGACGTCCGAGAGGCCCGCGAACTGTAAAGCAGGGCGACAGTTTTACAAAATTTTTACAAAATCTAAAGTTATCTATCATTCCTGTATCCTCTCCGCCAGCGACCGCCCTGAGCCGAGGTCCAAGTCCCACATGGGGTGTCCTCTTGCGCACGTAGCTTAGTTTGTAGTATTTAAACCATTTATTGAGACTGGAGCTCTGCTCGCCTTTATGTCCGGTGAAGTAGCAAAAGCCTGGCTAACTACATTAAGTCCGTCCGAAAAAACAACAGCTACCTTTTTTTTTTTGGAAACTTGTTAAATGTTAAGGCCTGTCCGTTTCTCGAGCGTGTAAACGATGGGAACTTGCGAGCGCCGAACTCGCAATCTTATCCCCTCTCTTTCGTTCACATGTGACACACGTGGGGCCTAAATGTAGTTAGTTATTAACTAAAAAAATATATTTCGAAACTAGCTTGTGCCTGTGACTTTGCCCGTGTGGAATTTTGGCTTTGATTTTTATATATTCACCCTTGTTGCTCCGCTTCAATTGGTCTAAGCGTGATGATATAGCTTAATAAATGGGCTATCTATCACTGAAAGATTTTTTCAAATCGGACCAGTAATTTCAGATATTCGCGTGTTCAAGCAAACAAACAAACTCTTCAGCTTTATATATTAGTGTAGATAAATGGCCTTCTTTCGCAATAAGCGGGTGAATTTGCCAATGCCAATACACTGTTTATATGTATGGCTTCTGTAAACTTACAATACACATACAAGATTTGCGTATAGGAAACTAGAACTCAGAAGATTAAGTCGGATGTGCCTTAGGCTGACGGTTGGGCGTGGAGTATTATTTCGATTTCTGTATCATCATCAGCCCGTATAACGTCCACTGCTGAGAGGGAGGGCATTTGCCATAGTCACAACGCTTGACAGGCGGGTTGGTGACCGCAGTATTATGTTGTACCACACAAGGAAACGCTGCTGCCCGTTCCTTGATATACGATTGTTATAGATGATGTTATAACAATCGGGACCGTGGCCCGTGACCATGGCTTAACGTGCTTTCCGAGGCACGGAGGGTGGTCCCTCAACCAACCAGACCCGGAAAGAAATCTTGATTTTCAGAACACAAAGATTTTCTGTCCGGTGTAGGGATCGAACCCACGACCTCCGAGATTCAAGGCGAGCCAAATACCGCTACGCTACGGAGGTTGTCGTTGACGATTTCTGTATGGTATCTTAGATCATTTTTAAGTGTTTTGGAATACTTTACGAAAATGTTTACCATATACTATGTTACTTCCTCTTATGTTCATAAATCTGACTTATATATATCAGTGGTACCACTGGGTCGTGGTCCTAACCCCTTAAGGGTGCCCCCAGGTGTGTGCCACTTAATTGTATGTTTTTTTTTCAAATTTTACTAGATTGATCAATTAAAGTCTAAAATAATTAATATGAACTTAAACTTATTATGAGTAGAGAAATTAATGACCAGCTGACGGACGGACTACTTTGTCTGTAATATCCTACAATTTGCTACCGGTTAATTAAGTATCTAGTTTAATTCATAGAATAAGAATAATTGTGTAACATTGTGATTCTGACAAGCACAAGTGTATGTAAATACCTAAGTGCTGAATAAATTCATTATTTCATTACTTCGCTAGCATAGTAAATGGTAAACATGTGATAAAAGAGATTTATAAATTTCAATGACCGGTAGGGTTCCACCGTAGCCTAACTGCTTAATTCATTAGGGGCTTAAACTAAGATGCAGGTTCGAGTCCTGACGGTGGTCGAATTTTATGAATCTCACTTTTGAAACAATCTTAGATCTACAGTTTTCATATTAACTAGAATAATGTCCGTCCGTTATTAAATTTTAATTTGATTTTCCAGGTATCGTTCCGCGAAGGCGATTTTATCTCCAACGTGACTTCAATCGACGAAGGTTGGATGACCGGCCAGGTCCTCCGTACTGGTCGCACGGGCATGCTTCCAGCAAACTACGTAGAGCTAGCGCCATCCAACGCCATCCCCCACTACGGAAACTAAATAAAATAGATATAAGTACGACCGACTATCGAAAATATAAAAAACCCCAAGTTTCGAAAAAAAAGCCGCTGGATTCATAGGTTATGAGAAAAAAAAGTCGTTGGCTTCAAATAGTGTTGGTTAACCAAGTCTGTGTCTTTATTATGGAATTCATTCGTTTTGAATATCTTTATAAGTCATGAGAATACCAAGTCGTTTAATTAAGTACCTACTTTTGGAATACAAGTGGCTGAATTTAATAGTTATGAAAAAAGTTGTTGAATTCATAAGTTGTGAATGATACAAGTCGTTAAATTCATAAGTTGAGAATTATACAAGTTTTTGAATTGATAAGTTGTGAATTTCACAAGTTGTCAATTATACAAATCGTTAAATTCATAAGTTGTAAATTAAACAAGTTGTGGCATTCATAAGTTGTGAATTATGCAAGTTGTTGAATTCATAAGTTGTGAATTATACCAGTTGTTGAATTCGCTACTCAAGGATAACCGTATATGGCAATTGAATTAACAATCTAAGTAATTGTATAATAATAAATTCATTCCATAAACCAAGTAATAAATGGCCTAACTAATGCTTAAGTAATTAATGATGTAATACAGAAAAAAATAATATAACAACTGCACTTAACTTTCATATTTTTATCTATATTAACATAAAAAGGAAGTAATGTTTTGAGTTTGTAATGTAGGAGCTAATCTCCGAGACTACTCATCCGATTAAAAAACAATAACAATAGATTGATACATACGCTATGGTATTTTATGAAAAGATTCTCATGGGAACTTGAGTAACGTGGTTATGACCCGCGTAATGGCTAGTATGTATTAAATAATTGTATTCCGATTATAATACATTCCACAGTTTAAAAACTTTTATACTAAAAATAATATACTTGGTGCTATGACGAAATATCGTACTTTATGTTCTAACACCACAAAAGTAATTTTTTGCAAAAAAATATGGCGGTTTTGACAATAAAAATGGCAAAATCGCTAAAAAAAATTGCTAGAAAACAGGAAAATAAGTTGTTTCACTCATACACACATCGACGAATAGAAGCTAAATAAATAAAGTAATATACAACTAAAAGAAGATAATTTAAAATAAAACTTACTTATAAAATACTACTATTCCAAATCTATTCTACTTGGCAAGGTTTCCAGAATTCTGGCAGCATTACCCCGTTGAGTGGCAATGCTTACCTGCTGTGCAAAGTAAAAATCAGCACTCGGAGAATGTACTATTCTACTTGCCAAGTAGAATAGATTTAGAATAGTAGTAGTATTTTAAATTAGCTACTTTTAGTTGTATATTATGTGTTTTATTCATGTAATAAAAAAAGTTAAATTGTAATTTTTCTCTGCACCGGTTGCGTTTGAGATTAGGTCATCTGTGTACTGGTTTTAATTCCGATCCGGGACAACTATTCATGTAAACAGGGATGTTCTTAGCAAAGGCGGATTAAACGTGGAGAGCGCCGTAGGCAAGCATCTTATCGGCGCCCTATTTTATAATTAACTAGTAACTTCTAGTAAACATTTAATTATTGTAGTTGACGTTACTACATGTGTGGTAGAAGTTACTCCAATTTGGCTGGCATTTCTTTATACCGACTTGTAGTAGCCTCAACAACCGTTGCTGTTCCAGCGTCTATTCCGCCAGCGCGCCCTTGACTCCGCCTCTAGGCTGGGTGTGAAAATCCTTTGAAAGACAAAAATATTTCTATGTAAAATTAAATAGATTTTCACTGTTCTGAAAAATTACAATTTCAGTTATATGTGGTGTTAGAACTTAAGTTACGATATACTTATGATGACTTATAATACCTATATTATGGTAAGGGCTCGATATTTTTATACTTATTATTATTATATTTAACGTTAAATAGTAACTTGAATTAATAATAAATCGTTGTAGATTTGTCATTACACTGTATTATTATGTATTACGCTTTGATTTCGTACTGGAGTGAAATTAATTGTTGTACATTCAACAAAAGAGATAGGTTTACACTTAGTGAAACGCGTTTAAAATTTATATGTTTACGTTTATGAGAAGAGTTTACTGTTATTCAATTCAATTCATTTATTTAATCAGACATAAAATATCCACGACATCAAATAAAAAAATCACATAATAAATAATCCAGTCTAATAATGGCGCATGTAGGGCCAACCAATGCCGCATGAATGGCCTGTGCAACCTCGTCAGCCAGCGAGGAGACTGTTGCCGCTGTTCCTAACACTGCCCACTATCGATGCTGCCCTCCCGCGCATTGTGGCATATAAACAGTCTACACGCACACAGGCGAACTTCCCTTCATTATGTGTATTTGTGTATCCATCCATTATGTGTATTTGTGTACAGCTAGCAGCGAACTTTTCGCCCATAAAGAGTTACTCCAATATGGCTGCCGTAGTGACAATAACATATTTATTTACATTATTTGATACTGACGGTGTAAACCTATCTATTTTGTTGAGTGTACATGGCGAGGCCTTTTGAGCCAGTATGATGGAGATTATGGGGTTATGATTTTTTTGTAAACTTTTAGATGTCGTGAACTTTATCGATACGGGGGTGATAACAAACGATTGTGACTTCTATTTACTTCTACATAATGTAGATTTTAATTAAAAAATATAAATATATATTTTTATACTGAAATTAAAATTTAACTGCGTAATTTGTGTCGTGTCATACCCAATATGGCTGGCCAATGTTAACTGTTTTTGTAAACGGACACTTATATTTTTGCGAAGTTAAATTTTAACATTTTATGCTTTTTTATATATTGCCACTAGTTTTACTTTATGTAAAAATATTTTATTGTGTAAGTAAAATTGTACTTTTTGCTAAAATTTATTTATAACTGTATTTTAAGGTTAGGTTTTTAAATCATTATATTATTTGTTCATACTCATATTAATAGGGCATTTTTATGGCCCTTGTTTTAAAATATTGTTTTAATTTTAATTTACTTGGTTTATTTTAAAATGTAAAATCATTTAATTCTAAAACAATTGGTATTTTAAATTATTAGACTGAGTTTAAATAAAATGATCGTAAGAAATTTCACAAAATTATAATTATGTTAAAAATTCGCTTTGCTTATTTGACTTTTAACGAACAAATTATATTTTGGACCAAATCGCATTTTTAGTCCATTCCATTTTAATTATATTATTATTGCTAAAATAAACTTGATTTTTAAGTATTTATGATTTATTATTTAAGAAGTGTCGGGGATCATGTTTTTCCAATAAATACAAATTAATTTTTAATCTAAAATTGACTGATCGATTCAATATATTTTAGTTTTGACCAAATATAATTTACCCTTGCCCTTTTGATAGAAACTGATGGGTATTAGTGGCCTAATACGTCGCAGGTTCAATTCCCGTGGCGTAAAAAAACTTTGTGTAAAATATCTTTTTTTTTAATTATTTAAATTACAAAAAAAATATTCCCGATGCTTGTTCATAAACATGTTATTAAATACTAATAATATAAAGTTAGTACCTGGATCTTAGCGGCGGGTGAAGTCTGTAAATATAATAGTATATAAGTATATTTTAAACATTCAAACCGCATAATATGTAGGCACTGGTATTCATATCACTATGTTATTATATATTTACTTATAACCATATTATTAACATGTTCTATTAATAGGTTTCATATAAATTAAAAAAAATATATAGCAACTTAAAATAGACCAGTTATAAAAAATACTATAGTTATGATCCCATGTTAAGATTTCGAAAGGTAATCCAAGGTTTATGAATCCTTTTTGTTAACAAAAGATTACTAGCAGAGTTTTGCAGTCTACTAGTATTCTTGTTAACCCCTCGTGGTAAACTAAAATTCTTGTTTAACGAGTGGGTTCACATCGATAATGAGTGGGGATCGAACCGGCGATCACAAGGTCACAAGTCCAACGACCTAGCCATTGGGTGGCTGCTTCAAAATATTGATTGGTCTGACTGGGAAACTAATCTGAGACTCAACTTGTATTTATATTAAGTATATACTGGCTGATTAACATTGGTAACAACAGGCAGGATGAATAATTAATATAATATGTTATACATTCCATATTCCATTTTTCCATAGTTTAACAATAATTTTTTATCACAAAGAAGCTAAACACATTTATGTTTACATCTAAATTGTTTATTATACTTTGGGTTACATTAGAAATCGTGAACAGGACTAGCATAGTGTAGACGTGTCTATATATCAAGAGCTCAGAAGCATAAAGTCGGATGTGCCATTCTACGTCAGAAACATTCATCGTATGTGCCTTTATCGTAAACTGGCACTTACGACCAAATGCCTTACGCTTTTGAGGTCCAGAATATGCTGTCCAGAATCCATACGATTTCATTGAAGATGTGGGGAAGACTAGTCTAAATACCACGCTAGCTGTACAAGAAGTAATTGAAATACTGTAGCTGTAGTACAGAACATATGATAATCAAAATATAACACATTTTAAATTTAAAACGAATTTACTAACATTATAAATTAGCCACAATTGGCATGAAGAATAAAAAAAAATATTTAGTCCGTCGGTTAGATTACCTATCAAAAAATATTGGGCACGAATTTTTTTTTTCGTTCCCCAAACAAAAAATGACCAAGATACAGCTCGTCGAAATTTCGTGTGACGTCACTTCTAAGTACAATTTTACCAAGTAGTGACGTCACAAGCTCCCCTCTCCTGAACTTTATAGTTTGTTGTTGCTCTGCATCTTTGTCTATTTTTATGATTGTATAAATAAAAACTACGTGTCCAATATTTTTTAGTAATCTAACTGACGGACTTATTATATTTTTTTAGTAGGTATTCATGCCTATTATATAACTTATGATAATGGCCTTGTATTATCTGATTATTATGCTTAACTTTTGTCTAACCATCACAAAACGTTATATATAAGACCAGTATTAAGTGACAGTGCCTTTTGTAATATTTAATAAATTTTATAAGCTCCATTAATGTGTTTTATTTAAAAAAAAAGAGTCGTGTCAAATGTTATAATAGTGCAGGTGCATTATGCTGAAATTCTCTATCATTAATATATGCATAAAGAGCATAGCAGATTCTACCAAAGGCGTGGTAAACGTAAACAAAATAATCAAGTTTCACATAGTACCTACTTAACAAATTGAATTTGTGAGAGTGTGAGCTTTGCAGTTGAAGCTTCGTAGATTTAATCATTTTAAATCACAATTTTTTTAAATTGAAATTTTAAATACCTAGCTGTTTGGCGTCACCTTAGATTAAACGAAAATAGCGAAAGATACGACACGTCCTTATATTCGTCAACTGAAAACGGGTAGATATGCACAACTGCCCGGTCTTTTATGTTCATATTTAGGTACTTATTAACCCCGACGTAAACACTATGGGGGTAATAAGTTTGACCGCCTGCAGAAAATTCTTAGAGAACAATTCGCCGAATCACACTTCTTCGAAACGCCGAATCACAATTCACCGAATCGCAATTTGTCGAAAACAATAAAATAAAATAAAAATCATTTTTATTTACGTAAACAGGCACTTGTAAATGAAGACGTGAGTGGATAAAGGTGATAAGTCACAAAATCACAATTTCGAGTAAATCGAGTTTAAAGTTTCACTTTTTTTTTTTAAGATAAGTCGCTACGAAACAGATTTTTAAATAAAACTATGATGCTAAGTTGTGTAAACAACCTGAAATATTAATGGTACGAAAGCAATTAAACAAATTAATATTTTTTATTATATTATTTCTAAAAAAGCTACACATAACTCCTTCTTTCGTAAACAAAAGTCAACTTTTCTGCACGTTTAGTTAGGTGTTAAAGTAGGAATGTAAGTTGTACAGTCCTAATTATAATATAAATATTATATTTTACTTTACTTATATAATATTATATTGTTTTAGACACTATTTGGTATATCCCACAAATGTTCGAAATTTCTTTAGTGATTCCTTCGTTTTTTACGTTACACTTATTAGCATTACTGCGTATTTCTAAGGTGTTTTTCGATTTGTTTTGGTTTTTTGCATATTAATATCTCAGAATCTTCACGTTCGTGTTGGTTACTAGTAGAAAGAATAATAAGGTAATTTTTCAATATGAGGGCCCCATTGTAGTTTATAATCTAAGGTATATCCTAAAAATACGGTGGATGTGATTAAATCTAATTTGTCTCCGTTGAATGAAACTACGGGCATAGAATTGATGACATTAGGTAGTACAAATTTAACACATTTGGTTTTTCCTGCATTGAGTAAAGATTATTTGCGGAAAACCAATTTGAAATTAAACCGAGTGTTCTATTATGTTCAATTAAATCTGTATCGTTTCTTTTAACTTTAAAAATCAATGAAGTGTCATCGGCAAAGAGAACAATGTCTGATAGTTCACTAATTAGGTATGGGAGATCATTTATATAAACTAGAAACAGGAAAGGGCCCAAGATTGATCCCTGGGGCAACCCCATTTTAACAAAAATGCCCTTCAGAATTCACGCCGTCTATAGATACTATCTGTTTCCTATCGCGATTATATTATATTTTATAAATATAATATAATCGCATAAATGGTATTTGTGATAAATCGTTAATGGAAGCGATTTATCACAAATACCATAATATTTCAACTTTAGCACGAGCGTTTCATGATCTACGCAATCGAATGCCTTGGAGAGGTCACAGAAGACTCCTAGGGCATCCTGTGAACCCTCCCAAGCTTCCAATATAGACTTAATCAAAACAGTTCCCGCATCTGAGTTGAACGACCCTTTGTGTCCTCCATTGGTTTAGGTTATTATTTCTATTTATCACCCGATACGTGAATTGCGATTCAACGAATTGTGCTCGACAAATTTTCCGCAAATCAGCCTGCACAACATCCACTGCTGTCACCACGCTTGACAGGCGGGTTGGTGACCGCAGTATTTCGTTGTAATGTAACACACAAGGAAACACTGCTGCCCGTTCTCTGGTATACCATTGTTATAGATGATGTTGTAACAATCGGGACCAACGGCTTTACGATCTTTCCGAGGCACGGAGTCCCTCAACCATCCAGACACGGAATTTTTTTTTAGAATTTACAGATTTTTAGTCCAGCGTGGGGATCGAGCTCACGACCTCAGAGATAATGCGAACCAAAACCGCTACGCTACGGAGTTTGTCATATTATTTTAAACATAGTTTTTTTATTATACGAATATTCTTATATTCACGAGGAAAATAGAACAAAAACACCTCAAAATCGTCTTTTATACATTTATTTACTATATGCTCCATACATTTGACTAACTACTAACTCATGCAATATCTTATTTTAATAGTATTTATATATAATCTTACAGTAATTTATAGTTAATACTCCGCAAGCAACAGCGCTTACTCCTTACGTTTGTTGTGTTTAGGCACTATAAAGGCACCTCATTTCAAAAAAGGTTTCAAGATTTTATGTGACTGTTGTCCCGCACGATTTCATACGATAGATCCCGTTCCCGTGAAAACCTCGACTTAATAGCCTATGACATTCACATAATGTGGCTTACTATTGGTAAAATTCGCAAACTTTACCTCTGTTTAATATTAGTGATATAATATTATCTGAACTAAAATTCAAAATTGAATACATACATAAATAAATAAAATTAAAAATGTTTATTTGTCACAAAAAATCATTTACAAAATTAGGTTACAAATAATGATACAGTGCAATTTACAATAGGTACTTGTACTATTCCCCAAACTAAGCTCAAGCCGGTATCAAGGGAAATAGTGCTCAGTCAAAGAATTGATACCAGACGCATTATTGATTACATAGGGGAAAGATCTTTATAAGAATAAACATATTTTAGCATTAAATACCAAGTAGCAATAATAGCAATAAGAAGGTGTATGTTATGGATTGTGTGAGTTGATCTGTGTGTATGTTTATTTGTATGTTTACATACTTATATAGGACATATCATACTGCGTAATTGAATTAAATCAGAGTTCTTTATACATACTTTTCGTCGCAAACCTCTTAAAACATTCGCGAACCTACCTCGCCTTCCCTTGGGAACCGTATCATAAAACATAGCGGTATTATTGGGTAAAAACGCTCACAATTACAAATTGAGTTCTTTAGATTATAGAGACAAAAATAATGATTTTTTTTTTACATATTATTGTATGAAAACATAGTAATATTACGAATTCAAAGCTAATCCAGTCACAGATTACTGATATCTTTACTAATATTATAAAGGGGAAATATTTGTATTTTTGTGTGTATGTTTGTAATAAATAAACTGAAAAACTACTGTGCCGATTTAAAGGTTCTTTCACCATTCACCCTGAGTGACATATGCTATATTTAATTATGCATTTCCCACTGGAACCGGGGTTACGCGGGTGAAGACGCGCGCAGGAAGCTAGTTTATAATATAGAGCCCCAATTTAAAAACCCCTGATTTTTAATACATATTTTTGCAACATCTATCTTGAAACCTATTACAAAACATCTTAATTACAAAACTAAATTATAATAACATGCACGTCTCCGTACTTATATATCAACGAAGTATTACCCTAAATAACAAATTATAATCTGCGATGATACTGATTACATAACAACTGATTTAAAATTACATTTTTTACATAATATGGTGTGTAGCTGCCTTCACTATTCAGAAAAACCACAAATTTGCAAGACTTAACATAAAAAAAGTAAAAATATATTGACTAAAACTAATACAACATTTCAAATAATGAACCATTTAATTTTATCAATGAAACTAAATTAATTTTCTTTGTAAAGACTTGTTGCTAAATGATACGATAAAAAAACCCGTGATTCTAAATAACATTACATTGTACATAAACGGAATATTTAGGATACAAAAGAGAATTACAATCTAAGAGGTTATTATAAACTAAAGAGCCCGACTATGCAATGTAAGCACCAGTATCAACAACACCGTGGTGTCTTGACCAGACACTATTCGTGATATCAAGTCAGCAACGTATATTTTATCTTTTATGATAATTATGATGATATATACAGAAATAAGTTGCAAAACTGAAGTATTTATTTTCACATTAAACATTACACCTGCTTACAGTCGACACAACGGACCGCTTAATAGTTGTATGCATACTCTAAGATTACAACTAACACAAAGTTTATATTAATATAAAAAACTTAACATTACAAGATGAAAGGTTAGTATGATCGAATGAGATTAGTATCGAAAATTTGAAATCCATGGCCCCAGTGTGTTCAAAATATTTTTTATTATCAAATTAATATAATTTATGGAAGAATCTGCAACAAAACATCTTAAACCCTTTAGTGGGTCAGTATGTTTAAAATTAATTGATATTTAATTTTATTACAAGCCCTTAAAGCTCAAATTACAATCCAATTTTTAACACTTCAAAAACATACAGTTCCATGTCATTATTCAATCCAGGAGGTCGCACTGTGCATTGGAATCCTAAATAATTGTGATTTTATCACACCAATACATTCTAGGGTCAAACCCGCGACCGTAGCTCTTTCTATATCCATCAAGTCAATTAACGTCAATAGAATAATAGAAAATCATAATTTATATAAAGTTTTCTTGGAAGTATATCAACCGCTACTGCGGGAAAGACAAGTCAAGGTTTTTTTTATATGTATATAGCTAAAGACATTCAAAAAATATATTTATTTCTTTATAAAAGACTAACAGTGGTACGTCTTGTTCTTGCATATAGGATGTAAATCCCAAACTCGAAAAATCAATCCTTTAGTTGCAAAGGACTTTTCAAACACTTCAATTCAATTCACTGAAACAAACACCCCAGACTCGGAACAGCTAACTGTGGTTCAGTTGTCCCAAGCGGGAGTCAAACCCAAAACACTAGGTCTGTCGTGCAAATATCTTAACGATTGAACCAGTGTACTTTTCGTGTATACCAGGTTGAGCCAGCAATAGATTCCCATCAATAAATGTCTCACTAATTCTGATCATTTGTGATTAAATCACGTTCAATCTTTTCATTAAATTTCGCGAAGATTACAAAAATCTTATAAAAATAATGAAATGCTTAAAGAGATAGTAAAGATATGAACTTAAATAGTATTAAAGAACAATATCTATCATTCTATCATTGGTAATGTCTTAAACAATTTATATCAAGTGTTGATTATACAATGATTTCTAATTATAAATTAATTCGTACGAACGTATCATTATTATTTATTTTTATTAACATAACACTATTTATATAAAATAATATTTGGTCTTCTTTGAACTGAATTCAAAAGAGAAAGATTACGCGACTTTTTTAAATACACCTTAATTTATTTGACCTAACAATATTATTCAATTTCAAAGTATAATCGCTACGTTGCAAATACATTAATGCAACGTTGTTAATTCGTCACTGCAACGTTACAACTACGTTATTGCAACGTTTCAAAAACATCATGGCAACATTGCAAATACATCATTGCAACATAGCAAAAACATTATTGCAACGTTGCAAATACATCATTGCAACGTAGCAAAAACATTATTGCAATGTTGCAAATACGACCATAAAACGTTGCAAATGCATCATTGTAATGTTGCAAGTACGTCATTGCAATGGTTCAAAAACATCATGGCAACTTTGCAAAATATTCCTTTATCAGTAAAACAAGGCACTTTAAGAACTTTACTCCAAGCGCCCTTTACACATGAACTCGCCATCTGTTTAGGGCACTTAGGCACTTATTTGTAAGTATATCAGTTCGTGAAATTTTTTGGGCAAGATGGGCAATTCACAACGATATTTCTTTAAAATTCGGTTCACGAATTTTACCAGGACTAAGAACGTTAATTTATTATATGCTAACGATTTATTTTAACGGAAGGATAAACATCTACAAATGAGCCCACAAGCGTGCTCACCACTTTAAACATATAAAATATGCCCAAAAAACCATTTCAATTATACAATAACATCCGAAATCAATGTGCACACACCATGATTTTTTTAAGTTGTTGCTAATAAATTGCCATCAATATCGAAATTGAATAAGGTACATTGCAAAAGAGTTCTTATGCTCCAATGCTTTCCAATAAAAAATAGGTTGTACGCACGAGCGCCACAGGCTCGATATCATTTTAATCTGCTAATTTGAAGTGCTATTGAAATAGTGCCACGGAGACGAGGCTTTCATCCAGAGGCAGATTATTCATGAGGCAAACTAGGCACGTACGAAGGGGGCCGCGCGGGCGGAATAGACGCTGGAACAGCAAATGTAGTAGTGGCCACTACAAGTCTGAATAATGAAATGCCAGCTCCAAAGTTTAATCCGCCTCTGCTTTCATCCGAGTATTGGCAACAACTAAAAAAATAACCATTTATAAGTTTTACTTTACAGTACATATATATCTGTGAGTCTTCGTATCAATGGTTGCTGGTGGCACAGAGCAGTAAGGCCGAGTTGTCGTCGACTCTCTCCAGCCGGTACGTGGAGTTGTCGGGCATGTGCCGGACCAGCTCGTCCGTCAGCCGGACACGGGCGCCGTTTGGGCCGGACACTAGCACCGTCTCACATTCCTGTGGACAATAAATCATGTCATTATTACATTTGAAATATTTCATCTTCATCATCATCACCCGTATAACGTCCACTGCTGAAAAGGAGAAACACTCTCGGTTTTAGCCATTGTCACCACGCTAGGCAGGCGAGTTGCTTACCGCAGTAAAATACAAGGAGGCGCTGCTGCCCGTACCCTGATATACGATAGTCATAGATAATGTTATAACTTGTGCAGTACACATACCAGCTTGTGCAGCAGCTCGTGCAGGACACATACCTTGGTCTGTGCGGAGCGCACGATGTCGTTGAGCTTGTGCAGCAGCTCGTGCAGGACACATACCTTGGTCTGTGCGGAGTGCACGATGTCGTTGAGCTTGTGCAGCAGCTCGTGCAGGACACATACCTTGGTCTGTGCGGAGTGCACGAGGTCGTTGAGCTTGTGCAGCAGCTCGTGCAGTACACATACCTTGGTCTGTGCGGAGTGCACTAGGTCGTTGAGCTTGAGCAGCAGCTTGTGCAGGACACATACCTTGGTCTATGCGGAGTGGACGAGGTCGTTGAGCTTGTGCAGCAGCTCGTGCAGGACACATACCTTGGTCTGTGCGGAGTGCACGAGGTCGTTGAGCTTGTGCAGCAGCTCGTGCAGGACATATACCTTGGTCTGTGCGGAGTGCACGAGGTCGTTGAGCTTGTGCAGCAGCTCGTGCAGGACACATACCTTGGTCTGTGCGGAGTGCACGAGGTCGTTGAGCTTGTGCAGCAGCTCGTGCAGGACACATACCTTGGTCTGTGCGGAGTGCACGAGGTCGTTGAGCTTGTGCAGCAGCTCGTGCGCGCGACACTTGTGCAGATAGAGCGCGCTGTACACGGATGCGCCCCACGGACACACGTACACCGTCAGGCGCGGCTCGATGCGTCTGCACACAACAACACTATATGAAATACCGCGGGGACCGAACGTACGACCTCCGAGTCTGAACTCTGGAGGCTACACTTAATAACGGATGTGGCGTAGGAGAGCGAACGTGTGTCACCTTAATTCGTTTAAAAAAATAACATGTTCCCAAGCAAGTCGTCACTATCGTGGTCTCTATTGCTATACTAATAGAAATCATCAAAGTGACACCTGTCATTCACAAGTAAACTCTCCGTTTCTTTATAACGTTGTATTGAAAGACAGAGACAAACTGATTTGTTTTGACTATAGCGTGAGCGAAACAAGCGCGGTACTGATGTAGGTATGTCAAATTTATATCAGGCTGAAAGTGAAAGAGCGTCGTCAGCTCGAGGCACGGAGGGTAGTCCCTCAACCAAACAGACCCGGAAAGAAATCTTATAATTTACACAAAGATTTCCTGTCCGGTGTGGGGATCGAACCCACGGCCACCGAAATTTAAAGCGAGTCAAATAACGCTACGATACGCAGGTTGTCACAATAGTTATTAAGGTTTACTTACTTGGCATGCAGCGCGTTGAATAGACGAATGCCGTCAGCTAGTCCGCAGATTTGTATGATGTCATCGCGGGACAACCTGTTATATCAAAAAGGGTTACATTTAGTCTTTGTAGCTTAGCTGTATTAAGGTCCTTTACATACAGCCGGATCTAAGGGATGGCATTTGAGGTATGGGATCTCCACGATAGAAGGACCCCACAATAGAGGATTCATTTTTATGGTTCCGTACCCGAAGGGTAAAAACGGGATCCTATTATAAAGATTTCGCTGTCTTTCTATCCCCAGGCTGTATCTCAAGAACTGCGATACATAGAAAGTTGAAATTCTTACAGATGATGTGTTTCTGTTGCCGGTTTAACAACAAATACTAAAAATAAATATTTAATAAGGGCGGCTTCCATACAACAAACGTGTTCTTTTTTTTGCCCTTTTTTCCTTTATATCACCAACGCGCAACGGCAATAGGTAGTCACTTGAAAATGGTATATGTTAATTGAGAATGAGTAAAATGTTTCAGATGTGAACCCACACATAACAAGCATTTTAGCTTAGCACGAGAGGTTAGTAGAAGTGTGCAAAAAAATCTGCTATTTTAACCTGAGCAAATCCGCTCCCGAGAAGTTAGCGAAGGTGGGCGCGTGCGGAGCGAAGCGGTGGCGCGCGAGCCACGCCTGCGTCTCCGGCGCCGACGCGTCGGACGACAGGCCGCAGCTGCGCTCCGGGTCCTCGGCGGGCTGCGGCAGGTCCGGCAAGATGGCGCCGGGCGAGTGGCACGGCGGGGAACTCACTTTTACGTCGTTGCCACTGTTCAATTCAAATTTCCGTTAGTTTTATCTCCTCACTTGAATTAAAGTTTTGTTCTATTCTATAAAATCGATTTTTTTGTATCCCAATTATCGACTTGATTTCAACGGCTGTACATGCTTTCTGACGTGTGCGCTAGGCACGGAGGGCAGTCACTCAACCAACAAGACCCACCCGGAAAGAAAAAACATAATTTACACGAAGATTCTTGTCCGATGTGCGGATGTAGGCCGCCTCATCCTGCCGACCCTTAGTTTGCAAAGAACTATCCGATGCCCTCGTAGACCTGAAGTCTAAGAGGCCCGCGAACTGTAAAGTAGAGCGACAGTTGCACAAAAACCCCTAAAATACTAAGTCATTATCCCTGAATCTCATCGCCAACGACCGCCCTAAGCCGAGGTCCTAGTCCCACAGGGGGCGCCCTCTTGCGGTTGAGGTTACTTAGTTTGTAGTTTTTAAACCATTTATTAAGGCTGGAGCTCTGCTCGCCTTTGTGCCCGGTGTAGTAGCAAAAGCCTACGTAAGTCCTTCCGAAAAAAAAACAAAAGGTGTGGATGTAGGGATTTAACCTAAGACCTCAGAGACTTACACCGCTGTGCCACACTGAGGTTGTCCCCTAGTTTGTGACATACAATTACACTTTCGATTCTACATACGCGACCTTGTTGTCGAAAGCACAACATAATTACTGTTTACATTGATATATATAACAAATAAATAATGATACATAATATCATAATCACCTTATCAAACATTTACAATACATATTGTATGTTACATTTTCTAGTTATGTAAGTAAATAATAATATGATAATATTATGTCGTTGAGATAAATAATATCCGATTAAAGAGCAATAATTTCATAAAACTAATAATTTTGTTCAGTGTAACAAAAAAAAAAAATATTAAAAATGCTGCGCCCCGCGGTTTTACCCGTTGTGTGGATGTATGTATGTTTGTTACTCTTTCACGCCTAAACTACTAAACGGAATTGGCTGAAAGTTTGCACGCCGATAGGTTATACGCTGGATTAACATATATATAGGCTACTAAACATCACGCTCCGACCTACTGGAGCAGAGTAACGCGAGTAAAACCGCGAGGCGCAGCTAGTAAAAAATAATGAGAATATACTCACTCTTGGCAATATGACGGCTTCATTTGATTAGTGGGTGGTGAATGAATACCTGCAAATAAAATGAATGTGAATAACTTGTTTATCCGGGAAATGTATACTACTAAAATAATAGAGGGATGCATGGAAGTTTAATAAAAAAAAAAAAAATACAAGGTTACCAACATAAGTACAGCAATAGCACATTGCATATACCAAATTATATAAAATAACTTAAAGCTAACTGCACCTAAAAATATTGGTTAACCACATCATGCATTAATAATAAGTTTAAATAAAATTAATAAAATGAAATAAAACAACTATTACTGAAATAAAAAAAAAGAACTAAGACAAAACATTAATTATGAAAGGTATTTGAAAAATTAGGAATTGCGTAAAAGTTGTTAAATTTATTTGAAATTGAAAATTGAGAAACACGGCGTAACAACTCAGTAGAATCCTCTTTTAAAAAAATTAATAATATTTATTTAAATTTATTTTGCAACCACAACAAAAAAAAAATATCTTTTTGCTTTTTTTGTAAAGATTACTAGCAGAGTTTTACAGTCTACTAGTATGTACTCTTGTTAACCCACTATAAGCTAAAATTCTTGTGTTATGAGTGGTTTCACGTCGGTAGAGCAATGGGTGGGGATCGATCCGGCGACCACAAGATCACAAGTTCGACGCCCCATTGGCCCAACGCCCCTAGGCATTGGCCCACGGATTGTACATTATAAGAAGGGCTCCGGGGGATATTGTCATACCCAAGGTAAACTAAGTGATCCAGCAGTTGTAGACATTCAGGTGCGAAAATGTCTTTTGGTTTAAACCAAGAGATTTCGTGATTAAATTCTTACACCGCGTAAGTCATTATTTCGTGGTTAAAACTGTACATTGCAACGCCAATACACCTCGGAGCCCTTAGGAAATACACCGGTGAAACCGTGCGAAACAGATACCTCATCATCATCATCATTTCAGCCGTAGGACGTCCACTGCTGGACATATATAGCCTCCCTCAGAGATCTCCAGTTGTTACGGTTTGAAGCGGCCTGCATCTACCGTGATCCCGCCGCCTTAACCAGATGATCCGTCTATCTAGTAGGTGGACGTCCTACGCTACGCTTGCCGATCCGCGTTCTCCATTCGAGAACTTTTCGGCCCCAACGGCCATCCGTTCTCCGTGCTAAATAGCCTGCCCATTGCCACTTCAACGAACTAATCCGTTGGGCTATGTCGGTAACCAGCGTTCTTCTACGTATCTTCTCATTTCTAATTCGATCTCGTAGAGAAACCCCGAGCATAGCCACAGATACCTACTTGTTATTAAATATTTATAACCATATACTGTTAAGTACAAAACAATTTAAGAACAACCCAATTAATAGGGCATCGGACTTGTGATCTTGAGCTCGCCGGTTCGAACTGCACCCATTGCACTTCTGACGTGAACCCACTCGTAACACAAGCATTTAAGCTTAGCACGAGGGGTTAACAAGAATACTAGTAGACTGCAAAACTCTGCTAGTAATCTTTATAAAAAAAAGATAATAGGTATGGAGCTCAGAAGCATAAGGTCGGATGTGCCATTATACGTCAGAAACATTCGTCGTATGTGCCTTTATCATAAAGAGCAATAGCGCACTAGCGACCTGGCAGCGCGGTCACGACGCGCGGCCCGGCCGCAGGGTTTGCGATTTGCGACGCGGCCAAAACCGCGGCTACGATCGTCAGTTGCACATACAGCGCGCTTCAAAATGAACGTTGAGGAAATAGCAGTACTTTTGTATCTTTGTAAGCAGCGGAAAAAGAAAAGGAAAAATATTGGGTTCATCCCTTGCTACGTGAAAGGCGAACAAAGGGATTATTTCATACATATTTCACCGACCTTCAGCAATATGATGACAAGTTCTTTAATTATTTGCGGATGAGCAAGTCTTCGTTTGAAGAACTGTTAAGAATATTAAGTCCATCAATCACCGGCACTGTAACTAAATTTCGCCCCTGCATTCCTGCCAAGGAAAAACTTGTTGTAACTTTAAGGTAAGCCTATGCCTATCTACTTTTATTCAAATTATTTCTTTACGGTCCCTGTGTCTGTTTTATGAAAAAGGATGCAGGTAGATAAGTGAAACAAGTAGGTACATAAAAGTATTTAAGTACTGTATTATCATAATCAAAGGTCATAATCAATAATTATTAAAAAACGTTTCAATAATTTCTGTTTGATGATGTCTAGTTTGATTCAGGTGATTGGATAGAATTTTCTTCTCTTCCTGAATCCAATGGCGGCGGCAGTTCACTGGGACGTGACGGAGAAGGGCGGCAGCTCATTGTGGCAAGTGGTCCATTATCCGATTGCTTAGTAAAATATCCCTGTTGATATTCCTGATGGTTGGTATAACTGCTTCGAGGGTAAGTAGGTTGGCTGTGCCTGGTCATAGGTTCATAGTGGCTTGGATCATATCTGCCACTTTGAGCTCGGTGGATTAGATCAATCATTGCCATCTTGGTTGTCAGATTCGCGGATTCGGGTATCTTTTTAAAATCCTTTACTAAGGAAAGCATAAATAATCTGTCATTGTCGTCTTCGAGAACTGATTCATGTTGAATTCTTGAATTTATGCTTTCTTTTAAAACCGAAACAAGTTCTTTTTGGATATCATTGTCTTCCTTTTTCTTCTTTGATCTTGGTTGTCCTTGAGATACTGATTCGGGGGTGGGAGGGACTATATTTTCCGCATCATTTAAGTTCGATTCTGTTGTATTCGGTTCCACCGTATCTTTAAGGAACATTAGGTGTTGAAAATACACATAGGGAGATTTACGTTTAGCTGCGGCGCCACTTTTTGCGCCTTCGACACGTCGTAGCTCCCTGAGGAATGAGTCCCTTATATTTTTCCATTTTTTTCGGAGTGACTTACCTAGAAATGAAACAAAAAAGTTATCATAACGTGTTTGTTTGTTCCAGATACCTAGCATCTGGATGCTCCTTCAGAGAACTAAATCATTCATTTCGCATTGGACACACAACTGTTCGAGAAATTGTACTTGAGGTTTGCGTCGCCATATGGCAAAATATAAAAGACATTGCCTTTCCACAACTCGATAGAGACAAATGGCTAGAAATAAGTGAAGGATTTAGAAACAGTTCGCAATTTCCTAACTGTACTGGAGCTGTGGACGGAAAGCACATAAGAGTAATTCAGCCGACCCATACAGGGTCACTATATTATAACTACAAAAAATATTTCTCTAATGTGCTGATGGCTATATGCGATGCCAACTACAAATTTATATGCATAGACGTCGGCGCATATGGAAAATGCAGCGATTCATCGGTATTCAAGAACTCGCATTTTTATGAAAAACTTACAAATAATGATTTAGACATGCCAGTCAAGAGACCGATAACTGAAACAGGTGTGCTTCTGCCTTTTGTCATAGTTGGCGATGAAGCATTCTCTTTGTCAGAAAATATAATGAGACCATATGCCGGAAGAAATTTGACAGACAAGAAAAGAATTTTTAACTACCGCCTTTCCCGTGCGCGCCGTTACATAGAATGTACTTTCGGGATACTAGCCAACAAGTGGCGAATTTTTCATCGTCCTCTTGATGTACACAGAGAATTTGCTGTTGCAATCATAAAAGCATGTTGCGTCCTTCACAACTATGTACGGGAGCGAGATGGGTACAAATTCGAAGACACGTTGTATATTCCCCCGACTATTGAAGGAATACCTCCCTGCCAGCCTTCAAGAGGAAATAGAACATCTACACAAAACAGAGATCTATTTGCTGACTACTTCGTGGGTGAAGGACAACTCCCGTGGCAAAATCGAGTAGCTCTGAGAACACAATAAAATAAACATTACCTACCGAGTTCGTTTTTTTCAGTTATTGTTAATTTTTCATCACTTAATATTTCTACGATCTCTTCCCACATCATCCTTTTCAAGTCGCGGTTGGCGTAGTCTTCACAGGACATGTCCCGCAACGCCCTCCTTGTCTCAATCTCTGTTATAAACCTTTCCGTGTCGAAAGACATCGCGATGATCACAAATCACGCTGTAGTTCCACAATACGTGCGGCCGCCGCGGCTAGTGCGCGCACACTGGTGATTTAACTACAATGCAATTGATCTCAGTGGCCGCAGCGGCCTGCGACTGAACATGGGCCGCTATGCGTCGCTTCGATCTCGCTGGCCGCTGCGGCTTGGTGTGGCCGCTGGCCGCGTGCGGCCAGATGCGCGTGCTCTATGACGATTTCATACTAATGTATCTATCTCGATGGCCGCCGCGACCTGGCCGCTGCGGCCTAGCCGCTAGTGCGCTATTGCTCAAACTGTCAAGATCTGAGTCTAAGTTTTGAAGTAAAATAGGAAATGCGTCGTTATGCTTCTGTACCTCAAAAAATAAACAGTGGGTAAAATTTTGAAATCTATAAATATTTTAAGTAATAAAATAAAATTTATTTATAACTCACCGTGTTGAGGTAAAATAGATTTGTTGACCATTACTGGACTTGCAACAGTCTTTGGGGCCACACTGAAACAAAATAACTTTCAATTAATAAACATAAATACATCCAGATTTTGTATAAGTTCAAAAACGGCTTGATGAATTTGGATGATTATTTATTTAAGAAATTTTGGGAAGTTGGAACTGATGTCAGGAAAAAACAGGCATCAGCCATATCAATTAAACAGGGCCCGGGCTACAAGATCCCGAAAGTGTCTCTAAAACGTTTTAATATGGGTAAAATAGCCATATATGGATTAGGTAGTCGCGACTCCCTACGTAACCTTTTTAAAAATATAAATATACTTACCATGCCCTTTGAATATATTTACCAAAATATAATTTTTATTAGAAAAAATATTGATAAATATAGTAAAAAAAGTGACATTCATAATATTAACACAAGAAATAAGCACAAACTTGCTGTTCCAGGATTTAGAGTTATCAAAACTAATAAGACATTTATGGGAAATGGTATTAGGTTCTATAATAAACTCCCTAGTTATGACACAGACTTGCCTGATACTAGATTTAAAACACATGTTAAAACTGTTCTCATATCGAAAGGTTACTATAGTATTCAGGATTATATTGAAGATAAAGACGTTTGGCTATCGGTACCATCTTGCACCTACCTCCCTGAGGACCATACAGCCAAGTACAGTAGTTGTAATTAGAACTGTATCTTATTCTGTGAACTGTCTGTAATTGATTTCATGGTGTACTTTAATTATAAATACCGCTAGTTCTGTCTCAATATCATTCAATCTTATTGAGTAAAACTAAAATAAATTATAACAAGACAACCGTTTGGGCAATAAATGTGTATGCCTACTAAAAATAAATGATAATAATTGGACCAAAACCCCGCGTATTTGTCCATTTGAGTATGTTTCGCCGGACCGTCTCATGTGGGCCGTGTTGAAACCGGTAGTAAAGTAACCCACTGAGTTTGTTTCGCCGGATCTTCTCAGTTGGGGCGCATTGGATCCGGTGGTAGCATTAAAGCGCGTCCGTCGTTATATGCTCATGGTCCACCCAAATAATGACAATTGTTTTGACATAATATAGACAGAACAAGCATTTTGTGTCGCTAAGAACAATATAAATAAATAAATTATAATAATAACATGTGGGAATGGAACGTAGAATGTATGAATAAAATGGAATGGATTAGTGAGAGAAAGGGACAGGATGTGTGTAGGAGGGAGAAGGAAGACGAATGGCGGATTAAGACGATAGAACGACAGGTGTAATTTTGTAAAGGAAGAATTAAATAAAAATATAAATTATATATAAGTTTTCGGAGTTTTTACTTCACCACCTCGATATTCCCATCACTACAAACATATAAATATATGATAATATAAAAATAATTAATTTTATAGATATAAATAAATAACAAATATAATTAATTAATTTTTTCTAATTAATGTTTGACTATTTACAAGTGCCCGTAATTGGTTTACGTAAATAAAAATGTGTTTTTTTTTTCTATAGAAAAATAATGGTGAATGGGCAGTTTACAATAAAGTATTTTTTTTTTTTTTTTTTTTTATTGAAAACAGGATAATAACAGCCAGATTATACTTTAAATACACAAAGAACATTTTCAACTTAACTAATTAGGCCAAAAACATTATCCATAGTATACTAACATTGATACAAATAATTTACTAAGTCTGTGACTTAGTAAATTATGACTTTTATGACTCATTTGTGACTTTTTTCGGAGTTACCTATTTATTTCGCCACGACGCTTTGCTACTTCACCGGGAATAAGTAAACAAAGGGACAAGGTTGCAAGTTTACAATAAGCCAATGGACAATGTTGCAAGTCTACAATAAACCAATGGACAATGTTGCAAGTTTACAATAAACCAATGGACAATGTTGTAAGTTTACAATAAACCAATGGAGAATGTTGTTAGTTTACAATAAACCAATGGACAATGTTGTTAGTTTACAATAAACCAATGGACAATGTTGTAAGGTTACAATAACCCGATGGACAATGTTGTAAGTTTACAATAACCCAATTACTGTAAAGTCCATTCAACATTTACTTTCTAAGAAGTAAACAAACAGACTGATAATCTATCTGTAATCTTATGATTATTTGGATGGAAAAATGTTTCAATGTCATGTACCTATCTATTGTTTTGGTAAATATCTTGTTTAAACTGATATAAGTAGGTTTAGTTGCATTTGAGACTAAATCTGGAGGGTGACTATTGAACCAACATTTTATATTTATAAATAGCAGCTAGTCTATAAATAAACAATGTCCATTGAAATCTTTACGACAACCTCCGTAGCGTAGTGGTATTTGGCTCGCTTTAAATCTCGGATGTTGTAGGTTCGATCCCCACGCCGACTGAAGAATTTGGCATGCTTGCTTGAATGCTCAGATCCCAGGAAAGACTGGTCTATTTTGAAAAATTCTGTTAGAAAGGCTATATTTTATTAAAACTGGACTTAGGGGTACTGGAGCTATGCATGTGAAACTGCATGTGGGAAGCTAGTACTTAATGTATTATTGAATACCAAAAATATAACTATACATACAAAAGTAATTAAATATAATAATCACTACCATACACTGTTCCTAAACTGTAAGCATGTACTTATTTAATATGCATGGAAAAAAAGGCATTTTATTTCATTTATTTAAAACTAAATGTGGATTGCGTTAAATCTTGGTGGTTATGGGATTGATCCCCAACCTGGACAACTGTGCCTTGAAAAGCATGCTAAGCCATTGGTTCCGATTGTTATAACAATCATATACCAAGGAAAGGGCAGGAGCATATCCCTGTGTTTCAACATAATACTGCGGTCACCAACCCGCCTGCCAAGTGTGGTGACTATGGCATAATCAATATCCTTCAGTAACAGGCACATGTTCAGCAGAATGACACATCATTCTATAAATATCATGCAATTGCAATTATGGAATACAGCACACCTATTACAAAGATAATTCATATTAAAATAATCAACATAGCAATTATCATAATGATCAACATATACATTGTATGCAAATAGACAACCACTTGACATATTTTTTATCTGAGGGACATATGTCACACAGTTTTTTCTGCTGCTCCTAGGCTCAAGGCTAAATTAATAGTTTCTAAAATACACTCGAAGCAACAGCGCAAGAGGGTGTGCATACCTTAACAAAGGTCTAACAGAAAGATCGGCTAATAATGCAAGCCTATTATTCTTAAAAAAATATCCAAGTTTGATAAAATAATATTGGTTAGAAAAAGAAAAAAAAAACATTTATTTACGGCACATTATAGCTACAATGACAAATAAATACATAACAATTAGATAAGTAAATGTGCCATAAATGAGTACAGATACAGTAAAGATTATTGCAGCAGTGCTGGTATTCTATCTAGCCAACCCCAGTTATGACCCGGTCTAGTAAAATAATAATAAAAAGCAATTAAGTATATTTACAAATTAATATAAATAAACAAATAAAATCAAAGTCATCATCATCATCAGCCCGTATAACGAACATGGCCCTCCTCAGTATTATGTTGTACCACACAAGGAAACGCTGCTGCCCATTCCTTGATATACAATCATTATAGATAATATTATAACAATCGGAACCAATGGCTTAACATGCTTTCCAACGCCCTTAACCAACCAGACCCGGAAAGAAATCTTAGAATTTACACAAAGAAAATAATAATATCCTGTCCGGTGTGGCATTCAAACCCACAACCTAAGACCCCAACCAAGATTTAAAATAAAATCACAGTAATATTTCATAAAAAGATAAAATTACATTAGGTTCAACTCTATCCTGAACCTAAACCTTTCCACCATTGATAACAGCTACGTGTAAAAAATTGGTAGCTGTTATCAAAACCCTCTTTTGGCTTACGAGTATCCATTGCTTTAAAGTTTATGGTGTACTAATAATCCTAAAAACATCATCTTTCTTAAAATTACAAAAGTCTGGGGTGACTGGGAACTTGGACTAAAATATCTTTTTGACAATTTTTATTCAAAAAATTTAAATATAGAATACATTTGATTGTTGATCCGTTGATTCCGTAGATTGTCTGGATAATATTCCAATGCAGGTCCAGATAATTTTCATTATCTGTGCGCATGGCACTATGTAGGTAAGCCTTGTGCATTGAGTTAGGTAAGATTTACCTAAATATTACTTTGACAATTATACCTCATCAGTAAAAATTTAAAAAAAAACTCAAAGATTTGGATAACTACTTACCTACTCTCTTAAGTTTCTTTTCTACATTGTCATGTATATAGTATACATTTAGAATAGTTAATATTTTATTTATAGTGTAAATTAGCTACTTTTATTTGAATATATATGTATTATATGTAACTATTAATCTATCTACAAATATACTACAACTACCCATATTTATAATACAATCAGAACTAAAATCTATGAGATAATAAACTTTTATAGATTCATGTTTACACATTTGTCTGGTTAATAACTGGTGAAAAACTAGTCTAAATTGGTTTAAATCCTCATTCATAGATTTGTTATTATCATAGTACATACTGAAAACCTTGGCATAACGACCTTGTACCACGTCATAAATACATTAAAAAAAGAAAAAATATTTACGCCAATTTCTGCAGTCTATGGCGGCGAGCGGGTCTGACGATAACATTAGCAGCTTTCAACCTCCTTGCTAGCTCCCTATACGTCGTCGGATCCGCTTCTATCTCCACTTCGGCCTTCAGAAGGGAGAACTTCATTCGCCACCCTTGCGCTTCCACGCCGTGCACCAGGCGCGCGCTCAGCACTACCCCTCGGCCTACATGCCTAGCACTTAGTCTCTGCTCGAGGACGAGCATATTACTCGTCAGCTGTAATCCTGTCTGGTCAAGTTGAAGAAGATGAAAGCGCCACAACCAACGCGGTATGCCTTCCCGCGCACAACCACCATAGCTGGCCACCAACCCGCTTCAACAACCATTTGTTACGATTAAACTGACTTTATTTACACCACCGAAACTCGGGAGACGGGTCACACTCGCACTGGTTATGTTCACTTGTCCAACATTATCGGAGATGATCGTTCGCAGAAAACTATTTACGAATTACACTTTTGAACTATAATAATAATTATTTATCACGGGATATCACTGGTATTATATCGTTTCTGCGAAAAATCCGGTCAGAAGTGTGTATATCAGCGGAAAATAAAACGTATTTGTATGCGAAGGAACGAGAAACAAAAAAGTGCGTGACAGGCGACGGAGCGCGAACAACTGGGCGGAATGGCCGCTGATTGGTCGCGAGTGAGGCGCGCACCTCGATTTGATCGAAACCGGTTGAAATCGGTTCGCGGAGGCTACGAGCGGCTCGGGTCGGTCACTGATATAGTACTAACATAGATGGAGGGTTAAACAGCAACCAAAAACGGTTATATCACGCTATTCTTACATATGACCTTCATAGAATACCAGAAAAGGATGCATATATGGCGCCCCTTTCGTAAATTTGTAGGTTGTCACAAGTTTGCGATATTGTCAAGGATGCGATAGTCGATAATTTATATATCGATAGAACTAGAACTCGATTTCAAAAATTAATCGATCACTTATTTGAATTAAATGTAAATTTTTTATTTTTAATATCACTGTAATTGACCCATCATCGGTACGATCGATGCGTAAACATTATTAATGAAAAGTTTCGTTTTATTTCAAATTTTAATCATTAACCTGCTATTTATTTCGAAACTATTTTTACGATTTACAGAAATATCTCACCGTAACAAAAATAGGTACATTATATTATTGATGAGGTATATTAAATTAAAAAGTCCCTGAGGGAACGGTAGCTACGCGAGCGAATTCGGGAATGTGACATAGATATAAATAAGATAGATATAAATAAGAAAAACTATTTAAATAAACTTATTCGGCGCTTAGTTATTTATACTTGTCAGAATCACAATGTTAAAACTATAGCTTAGATTATTCTTGCTTAATTTATAAATTAAGCAACTAGGTAACTTCAATATTAGGGCATTAAACACATTGGTCATCAGGGCATCCCGCGCCTACCGCACGGTCGCGTTTGACGCGGCCTGCCTCCTTGCGGGGTCTCATCCGTGGGACCTTGAGGCGGAGGTTTTGGCCGCAGCATTTGGCCGCTGGAGGTGTGAGGGGGCACGTTCTGGCCGCGATCCCTTCCCAAAGGGTGTAAACCCTCCGGAAATGGTAGCAGCGGCTAGAGGCCGCGCCGCGGAGGTGGAGGCGATTCGGCCCCATCTAAATAAATAATAAATAATTTTATCAAGTGATCTATTCTTTTACCCTTGAATTTAAAATGGGCAACTGTTATATAGACAAAGCATTATTTTTTAATCGCCTCCATTTAACATTTGTGTTAGAGATAAATTAATTTACATAAAATAGTTGAAATAATTCGACTGTGTTTTTTCCATTTCCAATCCTATCTAGCAACAGTAGCAACACGTCGTATCCACTTATTTCTATAATTTTAGTTCTGGGGAAATCCGTATTAAAACATAAACTACCTTTATAACTTCTCTATATATTTATACAACTTTCCTACTTACTGCCTGTTAAATAATAAAGTGGCAAAATCTTAACAATTAAAATTTTCTACTATTACCTTTAGATTAATAAAAATAGCGGTTACCGCTATTTTGATTTAATCTAAGTTTTCAATTTTTACCATATCGATACTTTCGATACCTACATCACTAGTAACAGTAGTAACCTAAAAACATTTCGAATCAAATATACGTATTGTGCTTAAAATCCCATCTAAGCTATGTTTTACATGTTGAAACTTGAAATATCCATGTTATATTATTATAAGATATAAGATTTTTCGACTTTATATCATACATTTACCAAATAATAAAGATATAAACTTACCGATGAAATGTTACACAAACAGGATCATTTTGCTTCTTTCCGGAATGTGACGCATCCTTCAATATTACACGATATTTTGTTAGTTATAATCTACAACATATACCTACAATAATTGTAATTTAATTTATTTTCGTCACAAAATCGTTAAAATTATTCACTGCTGCAGCAAATACACAAATGTAAACAATGTACATAAATAATGCGACTAAAATCAGAATAAGTCACCTTGTATGACGTTTATATGTCAAGTTACTACTTTCATGCACAGCCGTATAATAAGAAGTCACAAATGTCAAAAAAGAGGTCACTTTTAAATTTGGCGTGGACAACCTTGCAACAATGTAAGCTTTTAAAATAATCACTGACTCTTTCGCTCTTAAGTAAAACATGTATTAATTAGAGCGAGACCAAAAGAAGATTTTTGCTGTTGCTACAAACCAAAATTAGCCTGGTTTCTATGCTTATACTTATTCTGAGGGGTCGGTGCATCGTGCCGCGCTAGTGATGTGACACGTATATTTATTCCTATCGGTTTTACGATTCATGTTGATAAACAAAAGTGTTTTAAACTGAATTTATAGTTTTGTAGAAGTTTAAACTGGCTTTGAGGCGGTTAAAGTACATACAGTGGCATACAAGTACTACTAATTTTAGATTAGATGATGCCATGTGCAGTCGTGGACAAGCGAATAGGATATTTTTAGATGACAATTGAACTATCCATGTTGTTAATAAAATTTGATGGATCGGCACATAACTGGATACAATAAATGCTTTATTCGGTTTCGACCAATTGCTCAATCTGGTTTGTGCAGTAAAGTAGGTACATAATTTGACCAAGTGTTTCCAATCAACAACATTGTACCATCTAAACCAGAAAATGGAGGTGGATACAACAATATTTTAATAATAGGAAATGTTACATATGTATGTATACTTAAATCGTTATTATCAGCCCGTATATCGTCCACTGCGGATTGTGGACCCATTTAGTATTGTCAGTCACCACGCTCAATACACGGGTTAGCGAGCGCAGTATCATGTAGTTTTATTCACAAGTAACGTGCTTTAAGAGGCACGGAGCGTAAGTATAGATAAACTAATATGTGACGTAGACTTATTTCAATGTCTAGGCCTATATGAAGAGCCTATATTTTCCTTACGTAAACACTTTTTCAATAAACATTACAAATTAAAATGACATCGAACACTTATTACGGGCATCCGTTCGTACAATATAGTTTGTCGTAATGACATTAGAACTAATTTAGCCATGTACATTGCCGTCTCATTGAGGGATTTTTATTTTGGTAATAGCATAGTAATACGTTTATTTTAAAATTTTGATGTTACGTTTCGATTGTAATACTGATGGCAAATGGTCCTGAAACCTATTGTCAACAATTTAAAGATCATGGTGTATTTGTGTAGTTCATAATAACAAAAAAACACCGCTTGAACTCGCTCATATAAATAATTATGAAGTTCTTATGGGAACGGGAGTTAAGCGAAACCGCGCGCTGGAAGGTAATTTTGAATATTACTTTACACTTCAGGCTAATCCCATCACTACCGTTGGAGATAGCTACGTTTCATTCTACAGACAGACCTACGTCAACAGTTGAAAGCTTATACCACTAACGATCAGTCGGATTTATTCTGAGCCGTAATGCGGATTTAGCACGTTTCGGACTGATTTCGGCAGTATGGTGATGTGACATCGGACGTAAATATTATTGTTTACTAATGGAATTTTCTCCATATATCCAGATTTAGTAGATGTCCGTACTAATTAACTATACATGTATCAGAAAATCGTAATCTGTGTAATAAATTTAATACGCGAAGCAAAAACATTGTACCCCTTTTTACAAAACTGCGCGGACGGAGGAGTAGGAGATTTTACACTAACGAGTTTATATAGAGAACGAATTTCACCACTGGTCTATATATATGAATATATAATTAGATGAAGACAAAATAGCTGCTCAAGTTCTTTCCTTTTTATCAACTGACTAGCTTTCCGTGGTTTATCCCACGTTAGTCCATGAGATGAGCGAATTCAAGCAAACGAATAAACTTTTCAGCATTATAATACCTATTAGTTGGTATAGATTTATTGCATACATGAAATACATTTACTAGAATCTTTATTAGTTTTGATTGTAAATTTATTTAAAAAATACGCAAATTATTAGATTCGATTCTTAATAGGTATATAAATAGTTACTCGAAATTTACTGCTACCTAGGAATGCCTTAGCAAGTAATTGAGACACGACGGGCTAAAAAAAAAAAGGCGAGCGGTCTTAGTGACGCTGCTCCGAACTGAAGAGAGAAGGCAGCCTAAAATTCTCTCGTCTAATCAGAAATAAGTGTATCGGATCTAGCGACAGCAATCGCAGAGAGAAGATGAGAAATACGTCATAGGGTAAAAACTCAGTTGACAATATGATTATCGATGAAAGTCTGACAATTATTTAGCTAAGGTATTGTTTGTAAATAAAAACAGATTGCTAAGATGAATAGGTCTAATCTCTTTCTGATTAAATTCGTTGGGGCTCCCAAGGCAGTTTAACTTTTACCCGGGACTTGGTGAGCCTCGGTGCTCATTGCCATTACAAGTGTGTGCCACTGTTGATCCTGGCTTACAGGAGTTGCAGTGGTGTAAATGCGGGTGGGATTAGTCCAAAAAAAAAAGAGTAACAGGTTTCTAACCTTGATGACGTCGTGAAATCTTGATGACGGGCCAAGTTGTTTTAAGATTGGGCACCTGAGGGCTTAGAAGCAGTATCTTAAATGTGTTTATACCAGCGTTGTTTAGACGTAGCACGATTGACAAGAAAAAAATATATTTTCCGTCTATCTGTTCCGGCTAATCTCAGTAACGGCTGCACCTAGTGTACTTATATCTGTTTGTTGTTCGTGTATTTTACCTTATCTCTTTAACGAGAGTACTGATTTTGACATTGTTAAATATCAGATTAAATAATCCTTATTTTAAAGAAACCCGAGGAAGGAGTCGCGTGCAGTATTATAATAAACTCAATCGATACATCGACAAAAAAACCGTAACTAGTGTTGTATATACGAGTTACAAATAAAATATCTTAATACTATATAGTATTAAGAAATTTTATTATTTTAACGACCAGTGTCAACTTGCCTGCTTCTTTGGACGCTGCCAGTTTCAGATATTCGCCGATAAGTCGATCCGAAGACACTAACGTGGGGGAGTCGGCGGTTGGGAAAGCGAAGTTGATATTCTCGCCGCGCCTCAGCAGCGTTACCGTCACAAAGTCCGTAACAGTACATTATGTCAGCGTATTCAGGATTAGAATATGCAGCCATAGTCAGCGCTTATGAAGGCACAGCACAGCACAAGAGCAAGATACGCAGCAACAGCTGGGGAAATAGCCAGTAACAAAACACGAGCTTGCGCGACGTAGAGTTGAAACTAACAAACGCTGACGACCAAATTTTGCAAAATCGCACCCCCTATCATGCCGAGAGAACAACAGCGACCAATCACAAAGCTCCCCGAGTGTTTGGAGTTCAAGCGCAGGTAAAAACTACGAATAATACGAATACGAAACAATACGTTGACCGTCTCGCAATTTTACCTGCCCCCCATAACACTCTTCTCTTCCCTGGCACACATGCAAAAGTATTGACAATGATACCTTTCTGAATAACTGATAAGACAAGGATATTTTCCTAGTAATTTGTACACCAGGTGTAGTATTTTTTTTTTTGCACTAGACTACATTTTTTATGAAGTAATAGCAAAAATTACAAAAAATTAAATGTTTGGTTAGTGATATTTGCCAAAGTTTTAGGCATTATTGAACTTTTAATTATTAACAAAGGTCTGCTACGGCGTCAACTATGATAATAACTTAAATTTCAGTACAGTCGCGCCGTAAATCATTTTTAAATTGGTTTCAAATGATTTAATCTGGGATTTTTCATAAAAAAACTCAAACTCTTAACTAATTCAAAAACTACTGAATTTCGGTAGAACATTTGGTGGCTTAATTTGTTGCATTTTAACCCTACTATGACGTCCTGCAAGGAATACGTCGAGTTACCAGTAACCCTGTATACATAATAATTGTTATTTATGTAAAAAAACAGGAAGTATTTATTATCTTATGTGATAGCAATAATTACATACAATGGTGTTATTGTGGTATAAATACAATGGAGTACCTAAGTGCCTACTTGACAATGTTATCACATTCATTCATATTCAACTATATATTTCTATATACTAATATATAAAGGTGAAGAGTTTGTTTGTTTATTAAATTACTAAACTCAGGAACTACTGGTATGACTTCTAACATTCTTTCAGTGTTAGATAGGTAGCCTATTTATCGAGAAGGGCTATAGGCTACATCAAATTATGAAATTAACACGGGAATGGGAGGTACGCTGGTGAAAATCCGCATGGGAATCAAATATTTTGGGTCCGTACCCAAAGGGTAAAAACAGGATACTATTACTAAGACTTCGCTATCTGTCTGTCTGTCACCAGTCTGTATCGCAAGAACCGTGATAACTAGACAGTTGACATTTTAACAGATGATGTATTTCTATTGTCGCTATAACAACAAATACTAAAAATAAATATTTAAGGGGGGCGCTCTCATACAACAAACTTTTTTTTGCTCGATATCAAAACCGCAACAGGTAGACGCTTGATAATGGTACGTAACCCTTCGTGCGCGAGTGCGACTCGCACTTGACCAGTTTTTAATAACCACTGTCTAAGAGAAAAAACTTATCATCCGACAAACTCAAAGACGTGTTGGTCATAAGAACAGTTTTTTTTCGAACGAACATTATGTATTTACTGGAGAATGTTGGCCTAAAAATCAGCAGAACAAATACCGAAAACCTGTTCTGTGATTTTGGCAGTCTCTCCGGCCCTGATGGCTTTGCATTACCGGGCCGACTTCAAGTGCCTCGGTTCACTCATTATAGAAACGGCGAAATACACCGAGATGTAAAGCATCGAATTAACTTGGGGTGGATGAAAGGGCGGCAGGTCACAGATACAACATGCAACCCTTGAATGCCTCCAAAAATTAAAGGAAAATTATACAAGGCGACTATCAGACCTGTCGTCATGTATGGATCTGAATGTTGGGCCGTAAAGGGGACTGATAAAAGCGACTGCATGCGACGGAGATGCGAATATTGAGATGGTTGTGCGGAGTAACAAGAATGGATTGGATTTGAAATGAGTATATAAGAGAAAGTCTGAAAGTGACAAAGAAATCGAGAGAAAATTGCTAAGCATGGTTATGGGCACGTTATGCGTAGGGATGACATGCATATTGTGACGATAAGAATGCTGAATATGAAGATGTGAAAAGTGAAAGATGATATGTGTAAGAAAGGTGTGAGTATGGAAGAGACGTCATATAGGGAAAATGGAAGAGCTGGGCGGCTTTTGCTACTGCATTGGGCATAGAGCAGAGCAGAGCTTCAGCCTAAATAAATAATATGCCTAGAACTGATTTACCTGTTTCTTTTATGCGGTTTGACCTGAAAGTGGCCGTAGCCTAATGGCTAGGCCCTAGCCATTGTGCTACGGCTGCCCTAGCCATCAGGGTCCTTGGGACCTTGTGGTCGCCGGTTCAATCTCTACCCATTACACTACCGACGTGAACCCACTCGTAACACCAGCATTTTAGTTTAGCACGATGAGTTAACAAGAATACTAGTTAGTGTATAAAGAATTTGGTAGTAATCTTTAAAAGAATTAAAAAAACCTATCAGTACCGAACCGTACTGACTATCGGGACCGAAGTATAACCTTCCGATGCCCTCGTAGACCCGAAGTCCGAGAGGCCCGCGAACTGTAAAGTAGAGCGACAGTTGCACAAAACTCACTAAAAGAAAGTAAAGGCCATAATCCCTCAATCTCCCCGTCAGCGACCGCCCTGAGCCGAGGTCCAAGTCCCACAGGGGACACCCTCTTGCGCAGGTTTATTAGTTTGAAGTGTTTAAACCATTTATCTAGCTCTGCTCGCCTTTATGCCCGATGAAGTAGCAAAAGCCTCAGGGCTAACTTCATATGTCCGTCCGAAAAAAAGGGACCGAATCACCTACATCTGTATGTTTGCACCTTAAGACAATACTTTAATAGTTACTCCACATTGCTAATATGCAGTTAAAACTCGCTTACACTACATACAAACGTTTATAAATAACTGCACAACAACACGTCACAGTGCTAATACAAATTAAAAGCCAGCACACTGAGGGTGCAAGCTAAACCAACTCGAGTTTGGTTCGAGCTGGTTCGAGCCACCTTGGCGCGACTTCTGTCGCAAAACTAATTGTTACCAACTATTGGCCGGATGTCAGTTACTATGGAGTATAGACAATAAGGTCGATGGGTTTAGTAATCACTATCTATATATACAGGGTTCAAAATCATTTTTTTTTATTCCGTAAAAATGGTTAGATTTGTTTGGAATCGGCATATTTTTCTCCTACCGTGCACTGCAAAAAACTCAGTAGAACCCTCTTTTTTAAAAATAATAATATGTCACTATATTTTTTATTAACCTAATTACAAAATACTTTATTATGTACATTGAAATTGGAACCATATAATCCCAAGCTTTTTTGTCACAAAGATAATCAGAAATTTTATAAGCCTTGCTACACAATTTGGCTTTAATCATCATCATCATCAACAACCCGTTTACGTCCACTGCTGGACATGGGCCTCCTCTTAACAGACCTGGGCAACCCAGGATCGTAGAGGGATATTGCCATAATCACCACGCTTGGCAGACGGATTGGTGATCGCAGTAAGATGTAAACCTTGAGCTAATAGATGCTGCTGCCCATCTATCAGCCAAATGCCCCTTAGTCGCCTTTTACGACACCCATGGGAGGACATGGAGTGGTCTATTCTTAGCCGGATACCACATTTGGCTTTAATAGTCGCTTTAAACTTATTTAAAGACAATTCTCTTATATTATTGGGAAGTTTGTTATAGAACCGTATACATTGCCCTATAAAAGAGTTACGTATTTTGCGGATACGCTAGAATGGACCACAAGATTATGCATATATCTAGTATTTATACTATGTGTATCGGTTACTGGTCTGTTCTGTTTCACCGATGTTCGTATATACTTATACATTTTTACGGACAGCGTAAAAATTTCAATTTATAGCTACAAAAGCCTAAAATCTAAATATGCCTTCTTTCAAGAACTTAACCTCAGCAAAAGCGACCGGGTTTTACAAGTGCTTACTAACAAATATAGGTATCAGATACGTAGATGACCTACGTTTATTGCACTAGGTTACAAAGTGGATGCAGCCTGAATTTTGGTCGGAAATTTGCAGTTGCAATTCCGAGTCACATGTCAGCGATTTAAAAGATTTTGTTGTCATGTGACTATGATTCTTGCGTTAATAACGTGGTTTCTTTTAAAGGTATTGATTTGGAACGACTTATTTCCAGTCACAAGTGGATATGGCATATCTGGTGAATAATATCTTAACTGTGGATTCCGCTTTTTTTACTGACGGTCATTATGTAGTTAGCCACGAGGTCTTTGCTACTTCAGCGGTCATATAGGCGAGCTGAGCTCCAGGCTTAATACATTGTCTAAAAACTACAAACTGAACAACCTGCGCAAGAGGAGACGCCCTCTTGCGCAGGTTGACGACGGTGACTTTGACCTCGGTTCAGGGCGGTTGCTGGCGTATGCGAAAAATACCTAGACACACACAGACGTCCCTAAAATCGTCATATTGCGTCTCCACATTGAAAGGATATAGGAAATATCTAAAATAAAATTTCTACCACGGCTAAGAATAACTGTACAAAAGTTCCAGGTTTACCTGGTTAGGAACTTTTGTAGAGTTATTCTTTCTCCATGTTTGACAGTTGAGTACGTCGCGTATGCATTTTCTTCCTCTACATATGGATACGCCAGGCCCAGGTATTTCATCTTTGTCTGGGCCATCGCTTCTAAAGGTGGCTTTGTCAGAAGCCATATTCCACACATAAAATCACTTTGATTTTGCCGGCCAAACGCTACGAGATTGGCAATCTACGCAGGACATATAGGCATTTTCTATTAGTTTACTCTCAAAATATGGCAAGAAGGTTTTACCGACATAACTGGTGAGAGATCACGCGATGGATTAACATATCTATACTAATAAAGGAATCTATACTAGGAAAGTTTTTATTGTTTCTTTGTGTTTAGATGGAATACCTCCGGAACTACAAGACCGATTTCAAAAATTATTTCACCATTAGAAAGCTGCTTTATCCAGGAGTAACATAGGCTATATTTAATTATTAAGTTCGCATGTTAACGGGAGCTATGCGGGTTTTTTATTGCCAACGGTGACAAACGAGCTAGCGGTTCACCTGTTGGTAAGTAATACCGTACTTCAGCAGTGCCAGGGGTATACCTACACATCATGCCAATTGCCAACCCGATGCCTAACCGCGCAGAAGCTAGCTAATGCTAAAGCACTAGTCTCGTTGGTCAGTCGTCTGTTGGACATTCTAGTAAATACAGTAAATATTTACTAGAATTAAGCCAGTGCAATCTGCACTCACCTTACGCAATATATATTAAACCTAACGTCACTTCTAGCTCATAGAATAATGACCGAACGTTACTGCACACCTATTGTATAAACACATCCACAAACACATAAGTGAATGACCGCCAGCACTGTATTGTAAATAGCTGACATCAGCTGAGCGGAACACTAGACTAGAAAAGGACGGATATAGTGTAAGATGAGAGGAAAACAGGTTTGGACATGTTAGAAGTACTGAGACAGACTAGACTGCTTGAACTGAGGGAATATACCGAGAGGTGTGATTTCGGAATGAGGTCAACACCCAGTTTCTGAGAGAATGATGGACGTCGAATTTATATAGTCCCTTTCAATTGTTTCTGAGTAATGTAAAATATATATATATATCTAAATATATGTATATCTTAAAATAAAGGGACACGTAAAAACTAATTTCAGCTCAAACATTAAAAGCCCATAACTGAAAATATGCTTCTTTTAATTCTTGACCAGGCATATGACCGGACATTAAGTGGCATATGAGCAGCGTTGCCAGCTTAATTTTATAGCAAAGCGGGATTGTGAAACTTTTTTAATAAAAAAAAGCAGGATTCTTAAGTCGAATGCGTTATACCATTATTATAGATGATGTTATAACAATCGTGACCAACGCGAACGGCTTAACGTGATTTCCGAGGCACGGAGGGTAATCCCTCAACCAACCAGACCCGGAAAGAATTATAATTTACACAAAGATTTCCAGTCCTGCAAGCTAAATACTGCTACGCTGCAGAGGTTGTCACCTTTATCCTTCTTTTAATAAATATTGTACCTATAGAGAACTTCCTACGAGAATACGAGATACCAAAAGTCCATTCTTAAAAACATGCGCAGTGACATAAGATAACAAACACTCATTTTCCCGAAGTAAGCTAATTGACGAATTGAACATATTCGTAACTGGCGGGTGACCCGGCCATAAATTTCGTCCTCTACACCGGTTCTAACCAGTTAGTTTGTAGCATTGAGATATATATAGAGTAGAGACATGACATAGACCAGTGGTCGTCAAACTTTTCTGTTTAAGGGCCACATAATAATATGATAATGTAGGGTATCACAGCGGGCCAAAAATTTTTATGTTTACTGTGTGCTGCTGTAGCCGCATTAGAGAAACCGTTAGCCCGCGGGCCGCACTAATATCGTCCACGGGCCACTTGCCGCCCGCGGGCCGCAGTTTGACAACCACGGACATAGACAAATAGATATCAGGGACTACGGACAGGGGTCCGATTTGAAAAATTCTCGCCGTGTTAGATAGCCCATCGAGGAAGGGTATCGTAACACAAGCATTTTAGCTTAGCACGAGGGTTTTTGCCGTAGTCACCACGCTTGGCAGGCGGATTGGTGACCGCAGTATTATGTTGTAACATACAAGGAAACGCTGCTGCCCGTTCCCTAGTATAACCAACGGCTTAACGTGCTTTCCGAGGCACGGATTTCTTTCCGGGTGTGGTTGTCCGGAAAGAAATCCTTGAATCAACACAAAGATTTCTTGTCCTTAGTGGGGAACGAACCCACAACCTCCGAGATTTAAATCGAGCCAAATACCGCTACGCTTCGGAGGTTGTGGTTTATATTCATGCTATCATAGCATATAAAGGAACATATACAACCTTATGTCTTACATTGTTAAGGTATAACATATTATAGGCCAAGATAACTGCCCACTATTAGACGGTCGTATGATTATTTAACGACCTTGTACCAACTTGCAACACGCATTTCCAATCTAGCTCTATAAATAATCGTGACATCGCATGCACTCGCCATCCCACGAGAAAGGACCACAATAGCCAGTGATTAGCTAATTATACCGTTTAAGCGCAGGCCACACCGCCAGCGGGCCGACGAGCGAGCTAAGCGAACGAACATCGTTTCACCTCTTTACATACTTCGGTTCACACCGCTAGCTACCGACTAACCTCCGTCAGCGATGCGAGCGAATCTAACGAAATATCCAACGATTCCAGCGAAGCTACTCGTTCACCTCGTTAGGTTAGGTTAGAAACCCCAACGGTTAGTTAAGGTTAGTTAGAAAAGGTTAGTTCCTAACCTAACCTAACGAGTTAGGTTAGGTTAGGAACTAACCTAACTCGTTTTATTGGCGAATGCTCGCCAATATTTCGCATAGTTTGTATAGTTTCCTTCTCTCGCTAGCTCGCTCGCCCGCCCGCTGGCAGTGAGGCCTACGCTTTATACTTATTACAGCCCGGAATAGTTCGCCGCTGGACTAAATTGGATGCTATTCTTGTATGGTTAGCGATGGTCTAGTGTTGTGTATAGTACGGAGTTAAACTGGAAACTATACAGTAAAAGCTCTTTATTCGGGGGTATACGATCCGTAAATATGCCGCGAATACAGAATCCATGAATATGGAATGGTAATTTATATGGGATTATAGGGGATACGTTCCTAGGAGACAGTCAATGGATCAATTTTCATAAAAAAATCACAAAGCCAGTTTACCATAAACCTTCACTCATTCTATTTTTCAAATTAAATGATTCAGTCCATGATTCCAGTGCTTGTTTAACAAAAATTGGAATCATGCCTCTGTCTCTGTCTCTCTTCAATGGGCTGTAAACGTGCATAAACGATCAACTATTTTTATTTTGAGTTTAGAGCATAGCTTTAAGCGAAAGGATTCAGTATCCTTGTGTAAACGTGTCGGTAATTGGCCTAGTCTAAAGTAGTTGTTAAATGCTACCACGTATTCTACTAAATACTAATACGTGGTAGCTTTAAACATAAATTAAAATTTGTAGCGGCAATAGAATTAGAGAAAATTCAACTATCGCGGTTCTTGGGATACAGCCAGGTGACAGATAGACAGACAGCGAAGTCTCGTAATAGGGTCCCGTTTTTACCCTAAAAACGAGGGTTCAATTGCAATGAATAATAATAACTAATTATATGTAATATCACAATATGTTCGTAAACTAAGGTACAATTCAAACCGTAACCGTAGTTAAATGCACACACATGACAAAACCACAATACATTATTGTGATTCATTGCTCTAAATGCCGCGGTCGCTTGATAAATCAGGAGCCAGGGTGAACTGGATGGTACTAATATAATTGACTAAAAAAAAACTATTTAGTTCGTGAGTTAGATTACAAAAAAATATAGGACATGTATTTTCTTTTTCGTTCCTCATACAAAAGATGATCAAGATTGAGCGCGTTGAAATTTCATGTAAGTTCTAGGTAAAATTGTTTCCTAGTAGTGACGTCACAAGTTCTCCTGAACTTTATAGGTTTTTATTGCTTTTTATCTTTGCCAATTTAATAAATAAAAAAGTCGTGGCCAATATTTTTCGAAGTCCGAGAGGCCCACGAACTATAAAGTAGAGAGACAGTTGCAAAAAACTCCCCAAAATACAAAAAGTCAAAATCCCTCAATCTCATCGCCTGCGACCGCCCTGAGCCGAGGTCCCACAGGGACGCCCTCTTGCGCAGGTTGCTCAGTTTGTAGTGTTTAAACCATTTATCTAGGCTGGAGCGCTGCACGCCTTTATGCCCGGTGAAGTAGCAAAAGCCTCAGGGTTAACTTCATATGATAAATAAATAAAGGTAGTTAAATGCACTCACATGACACGAATCACAATATATTCCAGTGATTCATTGCTCTAAATACCGCGGTCACTTAATAAATTAGGAGCCAGGGTGAACTGGATGGTACTAATTGTCAATTGTAGACTGAGTGGCGACTGCTAGCCTTCCTAGGTGCGACCGGCTCGCCGGCTCGAACAACAATTTACTATGCGGTAAAGGAAATTGAAACTTGTAAATGAATGAAAACCTTACTGCTATGGTCGGCTCCTGACGTACTCAGCGACAGAATTATGAAACCTGAAAACCAGTCTACATGTGGTCTCTACGACGGTACTGCTCTGGACTGGCTACATAGACCTACTCCCGAAGGTGGGTTTTGTCATAGTCATCACGCTTGACAGGTGGGTTGGTCGCCGGAGCTCTGCTCGCCTTTATGCCCGGGTAAGTAACAAAAGCCTCGTGGCTACCTACGTATGTAGGTTGGTCGGCTGGTATACGCTTGTTATAAATGATGTTATAACAACCGGGACCAACGGCTTAACGAGGCACGGAGGTCCCTCAACCATCCAGATCCGGAAAGAAATTAGACTTTACACAAAGATTCTTTGTCCGGCGTGGGGATGGAACCCAAGACCGAGATTTAAAGCGTTCTTAATACCTCTACACTGTTAAACTTTGTCCTCCTTTTTACGAAAATTGTGCGGACCAAGGAGTATGAAATTTTGCACACGTTAGTTATAGAAGAGAGAAGTCGAACACGTTAGTTAGAGAAGGAGTGCAGAATGCTAATATTTAATTTAATTATGGTCGCATTTCGACCACTGGGCGACCACTTGTATAAATAAAATACACATTTTTTATATATGATACGTAATATGATATGATATTATGATATGTGTTCAAATCATACAGAACCTACTTGAACAGATTGTCACCGCGCCATCGGCACGTCTATGGAATTAATATTCTCTTTGCCGGTTTCGGCGGAAAATACGATCGTCTAATGTTATTTTTCTTCTACATTATCTACAAAAACTCTGTCAATATTAGCTGTTTGAAATACACAAATTAATAATAATTGTCGCAACATTTATTGAATTAATCATCTGATAATCCCCAACAATACGACTTACCCACAAACTCTGCTAATTTGTTATATTAACTTTAAAGGCGAATATACTCTCGACAATATGTTAAACGTCCCATATCCATAATTTAATATAATTTTAAGGGTTCCTTTCATCAAAATGAAACGGTGAAACTCTTTTAAGATCATTCCGTGGTCCGTCTGTCGGTCCAAAACCTATAGCAGCAGTTCCTGAATGGTGTTCGGCGGAACACTGGGGCCCCGTAAGAGGCTCTCACGGTTCCACGAAAATCGGCCTCAAGGCTGTGATTTCCCGTACACAAATATAGTTACAGTTACTTCTATATTTAAGAACAAAACAAACAAAAAACAAATCGGGAACAGATGACCTATAGAAAACTTCCTATTGACAAAGAATCATGAAATTCAATCAGCTACGTCTCACAATATAAGTTGAGAAAAGCCGGCCAAGTGCGAGTCGGACCACATTACACTATAGTATAACTTTTTTGGATTTCAATCAAAAAAGGGCAAAAGAATCACGTTTGTTGTATGGGAGCCGCCCTAAAATTTTCATTTTTAGTATTTGTTGTTAAAGCGGCAACAGAAATACATCATCTGTGAAAATTTCATCTGTCTACCTATCGCGGTTCTTCAGATACAGCCTGGTGACAGACAGACAGCGAAGTCATAGTAGTAGGGTCCCGTTTTTGTCTTAACCCTAAAAAGGATTCCGCAGCCAAAGGAATTCGGGAACTGCTGACCTAAAGTTTACTTCCCATTGACATAGAATCATAAAATTTGTTAAGAAACTAGTGGAGGAAAACTCTGAAAACCATTCATTTTTGTAAAGGCACTTAGTAAGTACTAAGTGCGCGAGTCAGGCTCGCACTTGTCCGGTGTTTTTCTATTATTATATTAAAACAAACATACCACATTTCAGGGGAGTATGGCGGAGACGTGGTGACCAGAGATGGCGGCGGCATTAGAGCATCGTTTGACAGCTGGGAACAATAGAAAAATAACCGTTTTAGAAATCTTTTTTAAACTAACCATCGCTAGTCGTAATACTATGTTAGAAAGCTTGTAATCTGCATCAGGTGTGGTTTATTATACTGATCTTGTGGCAACTAGGAGAAACTTCCGTGCGTTTAAATGCGGCCACGAGATCTTTGGCCCTCAACTTTCCCTTGCACCACCAAACGTTCCATGGAGTCCTCTTTGCATCCATGGAGTCATATTTGGGCCGCTTTGCAATTGGCTTATCCAATTGTAAGTCTCTCTTCCTGAGGTTTAATATCTCATTCGCTCATTGATGTCTCCCGCTTTGCGCTGGAGGGAAGTGGAATTTTACTTTCCAACTCCTCCTATAAACTTTCTGATTAAATTGATGCGGAATCCAAGTCATATAGTTGTCCTGGGTGCAGCCTGAGCCTAATAGCTAAGAGCCTCTTCCGTCCTTGCCGCTGTTGATACTGGCTTACAGGAGTTACAGTGGCGGGAGTGTGGGAGGGATTTGTCCTATTAACCATCGCTAGAAGATTCTCAATTAGTAAACTAATTCGCGATGTTTAACTTTAATCTGACATAAGACATCCCCCCTCGACCCCCCGACCCTTAGTTTGCAAAGAACCATCCGATGTCCTCGTAGACCCGAAGTCCGAGAGGCCCGCGAACTGTAAAGTAGAGCGACAGTTGCACAAAACCCCCTAAAATACTAAATACAAGGGCATCGGAAAGTTGGGTCGGGAGGTCGAGGGTACTCGTCACGTTCTTTCCGTATCCGGTTGGTAGAGAGACTACCTACGATGGCTCTTTAAGCCATTGGTCCCGATTATTATAACATCATGGTACATAACAACATAACAAGCGTACATCAGCGAACGGGCAGCAGCTTTTCCCTACGTGTGTTATCTCATAATACTGCAGTCTCCAACCCGCCTGCCGTGCGTGGTGACTATGGCATGATTTTTTTAATAAAAAAAGTTGCAGTCTTCTAGTATTCTTGTTAACCCCTCGTGCTAAGCTAAAATGCTTGTGTTACAAGTGGGTTCACGTCGGTAGTGCAATAGGCAATAAGTTCAAAAAAATATATTTGGTCCGTCAGTTAGATTATTAAAAAATATAGGACACGTATTTTTTTATTTATCAAATCAATAAAAAATGACAAAGATACAGAGCAACAACAAACTATAAAGTTCAGCAGAGCGGAGCTCGTGACGTCACTACTAGGTAAAATTGTACCTAGAAGTAACGTCACATGAAATTTCAACTCGCTGTATCTACTTAATTTTTTGTTTGAGGAACGAAAAAAATGTGTCCAAAATTTTTTTTTATTTTATTAATTGCCTTGGTTGTCTAAATCCTGATTGAAGAATTTCGGCAATATCATTTGTGAGCAATGCAAAATCCATATTTATTTAAAAGATACCTGTAAAGTGAGCCTGATAGTTTTGCCCAAAACGAGTCGAGAATTTCCTTTTAAACTTCGACCAATGGTCTGTGGAATTAGCGTGTTCTGCCACTGCCGGCCTATTGTTATCGAGGTTCTTCGTGCAGCGTATGTGTTCCCTCAGTCTGATGTCTAAGTGACGGACTAAATAGATTTTTTTAGTCTTCATGCCTTTTTAGTTCATGGCCCATGTCTCGTTTCCCCCCATTCCACTGCTGGAATACGTACCGTGGTGAGCACAGTGGCTTCGCACCCTGGCTGGTACTTCTCCAGGTCGGATCTCGGTCGACGCATCACCTTCTCGCGATCCTGTTTATGTTTTCTGTCTGCTCCCTTCAGTTTGAATACCTGTGGACAGAGTATATAATATTAGTTAACTAGCTTTCCACGGCCACAACTCTCCTCCAGTGGGTCGGAGCGTGATATTTTGTGTTAAAACATCTTATTAACTATCCGCGTGCTAACTTTCAGCAAAGTCCGTTCAGTAGTTTTGGAGTGGAAGAGGAACAAACATCCATCCATCCATCCATACTTACAAACTTTCGCGTTTATAATATTAGTAGGAAGAAGGATTAATTATTTAGGCACTAACATCTCATTACGACCGACATTATTCTTGAAGTCTATTGGTTCTTTTTTTTAATATAAAAATCGTTCTTTATTCGTAGGTACATCGGAAACGGCCAGTATGTTTGTTTGTCTTTCATGCAAAAACTACTGAACGGATGTGGCTGAAGTTTAGTACGCGGAGAACTTATAAGCTGGACATTACGCTCCGACCCACTGGAGCAGAGTAACGCAGGTAAAAACACGGGGCCCACCTAGTATTAGTATAAAAGTATAGATACCTTGATCTGACAAGCGGCAGCGTGTAGGCGCGCGTGTTCGTCACTGGCGAGGTAGGTCTCCACTTGTATACGGAACGGCACCCCCTTCTCACCGCCGTGCTTCTTGGCTGTGAACTCCGTCGATATGCAGTTCACCTGCATTGAAATGAAATGAAATGAAAACGTTTATTGATAATGTAGACGAATCGATCGTACTTATTATAAGTCAAATACAATGATAATGAAAAAAAAACAATCTTAACTAATACATTAGTTTACATTTCAACAATAAAGTTTTTAAATAAAATTTATTAATATTGTTATGGCATGTTCGTAATTAATCGCTTATTATAAAATATAATTAAGATCAACCAGCGCGGGATGGGATTGGGTCTGAAACATAGAACGCGTAGCTCACCTCGCCTTGCGAATACGACCGGACCCTATCCTAGCTTCCTACGAGTCTTTCTCTATCTACCTACGGTGTGACACTCGGAGAAGAAAGATTATAAGAAACTCCGAGATCATTCTTTTTGTCATCTTTTAAAGTCTTTGATTAATAATTTTATACATTGTTTAAACATTTTTAGTATCTAGGTTAGTGATCCCCAAACATCGATCAAATTTCTCGTAATTTGTTTTAATTCACGTTATCTATCTTCTACCAAATGTGTCACTTTTTGATAATGAATTTTATGCGCTTGGATTTATGGATCTATTTCCTTTGAATTATAATATTGTTTGTGTTACTATCAGATTAAAGATGCGATATGTTAATTTGTACATACCTTGATATAGACGCCCACATCTTTGGTGGGGTCCCAATAAACGTGCAACGCGTTGAGGGAGGCTGGCTGCTCCACGCGGATCACTCCGTAAGATAAGGGTACATCCACCTAAACAATAAAAAAATATTATCATTATTAGTATTGGTTGCCAACCCAAACTAAAACAATAAGTTTGCATCTATGTCCCACAGTTGAAAGATCCCGAGAGTACCTTGATTTTTAGTCTCTTATGCTCGGCTGAATGTTTTACTTTTGGTTAGATAGATACTTTATTTAGTTCGAAAACATTAGTATTGAACAGTTATGTAATAAATAAAGTATTATTTCAGATTATTAATTAAAAATACATAACTTTAGAAGTTCACTAGTCTCCACACTAGGATTCCCTATGTTGTGGAGGTTAGGGCCTTCCCGTAAAAAAATTATTATGCTGTATAATATCATCATGTTCTATAGTTACTACATATTTACATAATCACTACATAGTATAAAACAAAGTCGCTTTCTCTGTCCCTATATATGCTTGAATCTTAAAAACTACGTAACGGATTTTGATGCGGTTTTTTTTAATAGATAGATGGATTCAAGAGGAAGTTTTATATGTACATCAGCATTGTACCCGTGCGGAGCCGGGGCGGGTCGCTAGTATTAAATAAACGAGCTTAAGTTATTGACATGTGCAAAAGATTATGGACATGTGCATCCTTCCAATTCTGACCTATGGATCCCAGACTTGGTGTTTGACAAACATTCAAAAGTCCAAACTCAGGGTTTGCCAACGTGCAATGGAGCGTAGTATTATAGGCGTCAAATTGACAGACCATATTCGAAACACCACACTGCGCTCCAAAACACAGATTACTGACGTTACTCAAAAAGCCGGTAAGCTGAAGTGGGAGTGGGCTGGCCACGTCTGCCGTATGCCTAATAAGCTGTTGGCCAAAATAACCACCACGTGGAGCCCTGACAAGGAGCCCAGTAAGAAGGCGTCGCGGCAGACCCCGTAGAAGACGGCGGGACGAGCTGGACAAAACAAACGACCAGAGGCCTACTTTAGCCCTGGATCGAAAGAGCTGGAAGTCATGGGGAGAGGCCTTTGCCCAGCAGTAGGATGATGCAGGCTATCAGTAACAGTATACATGAATGTTTAAAAAAAGTAAAAGTTACAAAATATGAACTCAAATTACATTACAATTACAATACAAAATATGAGCTATTTTACTTATTATTTTAATGGAGGTGGCGTGTAAACAATCGGGTACAAACTGCTTACAATGGTAGTAGTTTTAACTTGAAAACAACATTCAGAGTCAGACTTGAGTGTGGTTTTGGTTTGGTGGATTTGGTTCATTCAACATTTGTTTTCAACATCAAAAATTACAGATTAAAACTTTGAATATATGTCGAGATTATCTTGTATTACAAGGAAGATATGTCTATTGTAAAATGTTAATGTTACGTTTCGATAGTAATACTAATGGCAAATTGCCTTGCCTATGCAATGATTAAAAATCCCCTTTTTCTTTTCGTATGGATATAATATTATTATATAGTTATAGCTACATCGGACATAAAGGCGAGCAGAGCTGCAGCCTTAATAAATGGTTTATAAACTATAAACTAAGCAACCTGCGCAGGAGGGCGCCCCCTGTGGAACTATGAATTTCAGTTGTTTTCGGGTATTTTTGTGCACCTGTCGCTCTACTTTACAGTTTCCGGGCCTCTCGGACTTCAGGTCTACGAGGGCATCGGAAGGTTCATAGCAAACTAAGGGTCGGGATGGTGTTTAAATGTATATATCACCTCAACGATCCTCTCCCCGGGTCGCTCGGTGTGCCACTGCGCGATCTGTTCCCGCTCCATGTACTGTAGCCGGCGCTCGTGGAAACATATCTTGATCACGCTCTGTACATACAAAATATATATTATGATTATTATTTACTATTCACAGAAAGCAACCTTGGCGTAGCGGCAATAGGCAGGCAAGAAAATCTTTGTGTCTAATTTCCTGAGGGACAACCCTCCGTGCCTCGAAAAGCATGTTAAGCCGTTGGTCCCGATTGTTATAACGTCATCCATAACAATCGGCTACAAGGGAACGGGCAGTAGCGTTTCCTTGTGTGTTACAACATAATACTACGGTCACCAACCCGCCTGCCAAGCGCGCGGCGACTTAACGACCGCGGCGTCCTAGCTACCTGCGTCCGAGCGGCATCCATTTATCGATAACGAGTGACGCGAAATTGTCACATTCCTATGACGTAATGATCATAAATCATAACTCAGTTCGCACATTTGTGATGGCTCAAGTATAGTATTATTTTCAACGCCTCGTGCTAATCTAAAATGCTTGTGTTAGGAGTGGGTTCACGTCGGTATTGCAATAAGTGGGGATCGAACCGGCGACCAAATGATCACAAGGCCGTCGCTCCGAGCCATTGGGCTTTGTAGAAGAATGGAGTAGAGGGAAGGTTGGTGGTGTTCCTTTACAGAAAATGAAGATCTGCTCTGTCGAGCGAGGTATGCTGACGGTCATTTGTTAATATTCAGAACTTGTATCTTTTCGAATTGGCATGTGAACTTGTATTGTGCGATACAGGTTAGTTGGAATGCTAGGTGGTAGATGGCGCTGGTAGTCTTCTTGTAGTTTGTGCGGCTACTGTAGATGTCACTACGGACGTAAACGGACTGATACAGTATTTATGCAATTATATTTCTAAATACACACATACATAAACATATAATCACGCCTTTCTCCCATGGGGGTAGGCAGAAACTACAGAACGCCACCTGCTACAATCCTTACACACTCCCTTTGCCTCGTCCACGTTCATACATCTGGTCATACACGCACGCCGGTTGCGAGTACTACGCACCTGACCTTTCTGGAGAACATCACCTATGAGGTCAGTGTATGTCCTTCTAGGGCGTCCCCTTTTGTTACTCGCCTTTCATTCATCCTTTCCACATGTCCAAACCACCTAAGCATACTCTTTTAAATTTTGTCACAACATCTTCTTTTAAACCGCAACGTTGTCTAATTATATCATTCCTTAATCTATCATATAGAGTTACACCACATATACTTCGTAAAGAACGCATCTCTACAGCATTTATCCTACTTTCATGACTCTTTTGCCACACCCAGCATTCACTGCTATACATAAGAGTAGGCACCAGAACACCATTGTTAACAGCCAATCGAGCCTTTGTAGACATCGACTATATTTCTAAATATTTATCGTATAATAATAATAGCCTTTATTTAACAATATTTCTTACAAAAATGTTAAACTAAACTACTTTTTTTTTTTAAAGATTACTAGCAGATTTTTGCAGTCTACTAGTATTCTTGTCAACCCCTCGTGCTAAGCTAAAATGCTTGTCTTACGAGTGGGTTCACGTCGGTAGTGCAATGGACGGGGTTCGAACCGGCGACCTCATGATCACAAGTCCGACGCCCTAGCCATTGAGCTACAGCCGCTTTAATTGATGTCATCGGTACGCGAAGATTGTCTTGCTGTTCAGCATGGGCCACCTAGAGAACGCCATTGAATGCAATTCTTTGGTTGTCTTTTCCAAGTTTCCACTATTTTTGTAATGTTGTCATCGCATTTAGGAAATTATCTTAATAATGATATTGTGCCACTCTATGACACACACAATAATACTTGATACTTGTTGTACTAATAATATTTATAATTAGAAACATTAAATAGTCACTCTCTGAACATCGTCGGTCTGAGTTGTATCAGTCAATCAATACAATTAATCATTCCATCAAGCGGTGCCGCGGTGTTTTAAGTCATCTCCAATACACATATCATACTCTCACGATCAAACTGCCCCAAACATATAATAAAATTAATATTTATCTAACGTACCTTCAATATCTTGCCCTTCGAGTGCGACAGGTCACCCAACTTCTTGAGTTTGATCTCGTAGGGTTGGCCCTGGTTGAGATACGTGAGGGTCTCCTCGTTTTGCTTCGTGGCTATGGAAGTAGCCGCCGCCAGCACGTATTGGAACCTGGTAATAACATAAATAAATTTTATTCAGCACTTAGGTATTTATATAGATTCACTTATTTCCATGTCACAATCACAATGAAATGAAATAGATAAAAAATACCAAGCCAAGTGCGAGTCGGACTCGCGCACGAACGGTTCCGTACCATGATCTAGGTCAGGGGTCTCCAAACTTTGAAGCCATAATGATATTTTCAGAATGCTTCAAGGGCCAAAACAGATATTTTTTTTCTGCCCTTATCTATAGTAGTGTTTCGAGCAATAGTAACAACAATACAAACATTGGCTGTCGCGGGCCAGTTTGATGATACTGGCGGGCCGGATTTGGCCCGCGGGCCGTAGTTTGGAGACCCTGATCTAGGTTAACAATTTATTTTTGTTGTTTGGGAGCCCCTTTATATGTTCATTTTATTTACGACGAATGGGAAATAGCCAGCTAGTTAACTAGCTGTCCTTGCATTTGGGCCCCTATACCACTCAGAAATCAAATGAATAGCGGTCAGGAATGGAAAAGGAAGTATAAATCAGATGGATAGCAATCAGGAACGAAAAAATAAGTCAACATCAGATGGATAGCAGTCAGAAACGAAAAAAAAAGTCAAAATCAGATGGATAGCAGTCAGGAACAAAAAAAGAAGTCAAAATCAGATGAATAGCAGTAGGGACGAAAAAATAAGTCAAAATCAGATGGATAGCAGTAAGGAACGAAAAAAGGACGTTAAAATCAGATGGATAACAGTCAGGAACGAAAAAATAAATCAAAATTAGATGGATAACGATCAGGAATGAAAAAAGAAGTAAAAATCAGATGGATAGCAGTAAGGAATAGAAAAGGAAGTAAAAATCAGATGGATAGCAGTCAGGAACGAAAAAATAAATCAAAATCAGTAAATTGCTGTCAGGAATGAAAAAGAAAGTGAATAATTACCTGGTATCATCTTTGAAGCTCGGCTCGGAGCGTTGCTGTATGGGCGAGTGCAGGAAGCTGTCAAGTGATCCTACAGGCGAACACATTAGAAGCCCTGTGTCTGGAATAAAACAATTATTTTAATATATAATAGGCTAGTTGACCCTTAAGTAATTATGTTACAATGATGTTTATTCTGAAAGTATTTGTCATATGGAATTAAATATAATAATATCTGTATACACTTAAATAAAACAAAGTCGCTTGCCGCTGTCGGTCTGTCCATATGTATGCTTACATCTTTAAAACTACGCAACAGATTTTGATGCGGTTTTTTAAATAGATAGAGTGATTCAAGAGGGAGGTTTATATGTATGATACATCAGCATTGCACCCGTGCGAAGCCGGGCGGGTCGCTAGTAACATATATAAACATAAGTTGCCTATTACTTAATAGGAAACCAATAACCAGCGAGCATGCATGAAGAGAATGATGAATGTGGAAGAAGCAAAAGAGATGTGCCAGAATCGAGACAGGTGGCGTCCTTTGTCTCTGCCTAAACCTAAGAAAGGAAGATGACGATGTATATGTATTTAAGGTCAGACACATACAAAACATAAAATATATACTTACTTTTGTTTTCCTGTCCGTTTGGCGAATGATATCCGTTCATGGCCATCATGGTGCCAGGAGGCATGGTGGGCTGACACTGCATGCTCTCTGGACTACCTGTATCAAAATTACTTACTATAATAATAAGATAATCATTTAAAACAAAAAAAAATATACAACCGTCATTTGTTTGCCGTTGTAATTTTTTGGTAGTATAATCGATCTATGTATATACTTTTACAATGATATTTAAAAGTACTGATTAAAATGACTTCAAACCTGTGTTAGGGGTGCCTTTTAGTACAACCTAGTTATCTTGTATTGCATGGCAATAGAGCTCATTTTGTCATATTTATCTTTGATTCTCCTTCATCATCAGCCCGTGTTCCATGTTCGGCCCATGTTCAGCAGTGGACGTTATACGTCCACTGCTGAACATGGGCCTGCTCCCGAAGGAGGGTATTTGCCATAGTCACCACGCTTGGCAGGCGGGTTGGTGACCGCAGTAATATGTTGTACCACACAAGGAAACGCTGCTGCCCGTTCCTTGATATACGATTATTTTAGATGATGTTATAACAATCGGGACCAACGGCTTAACGTGCTTCTCTTGGTTGAGGGACTAACCTCCGTGCCTGGGATACCAGGCACGGAGGTTAGTCCCTCAACCAACCAGACCTGGAATTTTAGAATTTACACAAATATTTCCTGTCCGGTGTGGGGATCGAACCCACGACCTCCGAGATTTTAAGCGAGCCAAATACCGCTAAGCTATGGAGGCTGTCAATGATTCTCCTTGAGGGCAACTTTTTTTGTATGAAACATATGTATTATTAAAGAATTATCATATTTACAAATTTTAATATGAGTGTATTCAATATTTTCTTATTAAATATATTTTAATAAAATATAAAAAAAGGTGATGGCAATATAAATGAAGGTGTCGAATGCTTACCATGTTGCATCATCATGTTGCCATTATGTGGAGGTGATTGCTGGCAGCTCCCCTCTTCCATGGCGTCTCTTTGACCATCGACCACCATATTGGTTATCTATACAACAAAGTTCATAATATATCCGAATGCTAAGAAGAAATAAAAGCCAACTTTTAATATTGGTCCAAGAAAAATGCCTTGGGGTAGAGTCCCTTAATTTTAGTCACAGTTGATATTCTTTTTTATGTCTATTTATAAGTAACCACAGTAGACGATTAAGGGCTAATTATCGATTGTCAGGATAAATAAATTTGATTTTTTACAGATTTCGTAAGGAAGTTCTGAAAAAAAAAAAAACTTAAATTCAAAATGTCCTTTGATATTTTTGATCTGAAGATTAAAAAACCGGCCCTAAGAAGTAGGGTAATCTAGAAGAATAAAAGAAGTTCAATTACTTTGATTGTAGTATTAATAAGATATCTTATCTTATCTTATAAAAAAGACAACTCCCGCACTAGGGAAATAAATCCCTGTGTCCCGGGGGACTTTACAAACATTCATTTCACGGACACAAAGAACACCCAGACTCAGAACAACTATTTGTGGTTCACACAAATAACACAGGTCTGCAATGGTTTTCCCCTTTCAGTTTTGATGAGCGATTTGGATAGATTTTGGGGCGCTGATTACGGGAAAATATTAAAAAAATTCCATCACGTCAGGATTTTTAGTTATAGATCATCCTTTTTTTTGCCTAAATTACTTAAGCCTTCCTAGTAATTTATTAATTATTTTAATCGTATCTTATTGAACAAAAAACACACTAAATGGTTGAAGTAGACATTAATGAATGAGTTCTCATAAATGTAGTTAAACATAACTTTTAATTAAGTATGTGATATACCCTTATTATCAAAAAAACTAGTGGATTTTTAGGTCATTTGCTAAAGACCTCATTTCTTGTAGGCTAAATGCTTTTTTTATAGAAATTAACTTAAATCGTTAGAAGACAGTTAATGAGGGTAGATTAATATTATTTTGTATAAATAGCACCATCACTATTTTTAAAAAGTCAGTACTTCTGTGCAATTCGTAACGCTTACTTGAAAAATGTCATCGCGAAAGTGTTTAAACTCTCCGGACAATTTTTGCTACATTTGTGGGCAATTTATGCTGAGAAAACAGCAGCATAACATAACCGAATTTATAAGGAACGTTTATAATATGTATTTTGGCCTATCAATCGCCAATCAAGATAAACAGTGGGTCCCACATAAAGTTTGTACGTGGTCAAAAGGAAAGAACAATAGATGAAAATCTTTTAAGGAAGTAGTGAGGCATTTTCTAGGAAACCATAAAAGTCCAAATTATGAGGAAATTGTAAAGAAAATGATTGAAAATTTCGGCAAAATGGGATGTTCGATGAGCATTAAACTTCACTTCCTTAATTCGCATTTGGACTACTTTCCTGATAACTTGGGAGCTGTAAGTGAAGAGCAAGGCGAAAGATTTCACCAGGACTTGAAGGAGATGGAACGTCGCTATCAGGGAAAATGGAATAAAGTAATGATGGCAGACTTCTGTTGGCTATTAAAGCGTGATGATCCAAGTCGGAATTTCAAGCGAAAATCTCACAATCGGAGCTTCGGTGAAAAAAAAGCAAGATACCATAAAAGTATTTAATATTTTTAATTTATTTATTACTGTCCCTTCAATGTATTTTTAATGTTTTAAGTTTAGTAATATAATTGTTACTTCATTGTAATAAAAAAAAACTTTGTAAAGTTGGCCTTTTTTTCCGATTTCACATAAAAGGATTTTTCAAAAAAACTGAGGGTGATAGGACAAATCCAAGTACATATTCGTAATCAGCGCACCAAAATACCTCAAGATCAGCAATCAAATCCAAAAGGGGAAAATAAGAGTTCAAATTTGCAGACCTGTGTAATTGTCCCGGGTGGGAATCGAACCCAGAACACCAGGTCTCAGAAGCAACTTCCGTAACCACTGAGCCACCAATCTCATGATGAAATAAGACATTAGAAGATTTTTTTGGATTATTCAGAAATGAAGACAATACAACATGACAGAGAAGACTTAAGGACTGAACATAGAAGTATGGATATTTGGATATGGACTAGGAATTTCGAATAAAAGAGTTTTGCTCAAGTATTAGAGATATTAAGAGATATGGAAATTTTCAAGTGCAAGTCTAGGATTGCAGTATAACTGGGATGAATAACAACCCGATCAGGCAACTAAGTAATTAATTATCTAGACGTAATACACATAAATTGGTAAAGTATACTTATTTAGGAAGTTATTTCAAAATATTTGACGTGACTTATTGTACACGTAGTTTGTTACGTGCTTGCCATTAGCCACTGAACCAAAGTCAAAGTAAAAAATTCTTTATTCATATAGACACATTTAAAATATTTTAAATCATGTTCTTATGATGCGTCCCTTTCTTTTACTACCACCAGTTCTGGACGTGGCAACTCTGAGAAAGACTGGCAAGAAACTCAGAGGAATACTTTTTTTAAATAAATTTTATTTTACAATTATTAATAAAGCAGTATTGTTTCAGAGCAAAATAAAACCTCTGTATCGAGGGAACAACATTATGCCCTAATTATAGAAGAATTCTAGTACTCAAGTTATAGAACGTTAGATGATCGTGGGACATATCGGTGATACTGGTATACTCCATAAGCGACAGACAGTTGCTAATAAGGTACAATTTCATCTGTCAAGAAAGATTTTATTAATAAATATGTTTGAGCGCGCCAAAACTTCATCTGCTACATTTGAATTTCAACCTTGTTACCAGTTAATTTAGGCTGTTTTAGTTTAGCAGTGCATTCATATTAATCTAAAGCTCAGAAGCATAAGGTCGGATGTGGCATTTTACTTCGAAATAATTCGTCGTATGTGCCATATTGTAACCTGGCACTTACGACCAACTGCTTATGTATGTATAATAAGTACGTCCTTCCTTATGCTTCTGATAACTAGAATTATATAAAGATATACACAAAAAAAATGTGCCAAAGGGCACTTAATATCTGATATTTTGTTTGTCATATGCAGAAGATTCCAGTCCTCCTGATGTTAAGTGTCAGGAGTCCAAATGCGATGATAGCTGATACTTGTGCAGCAAACGTACATGATCATGATATTATATAAGAAACTGTGTACGAAAGATTTTAAAATTGTGTGCAGGCAGCAAGCCTAGAAGAGAAAGTTAATGTAGGTTTAGAAATCGCCATGAATGGCGTAGAAGATGACTATCTACCTCCCATAAATTCTTCGTTTCAAATTTGCTCTCCATAATTTTTCCTTGTTCGGTTTCCATGTTGATCTGGGGGTGAAAACAAACCAGAATATAACGTAATATGAGGTGGAATAGCGTTTATACCTAGTATTAATAGTGGAAACAGACAGGAAGACAGTGGACAATCACAAAGAATGTATAGATGGACTTTTTTATTGAGGGACAAATCCTTCCCACACTTCCGCTACTGTAACTCCTGTAGCTAGTTCAGCTTAGTCCGGGGGGTTAACAAGAATACTAGTAGACTGCAAAACTCTTCTAGTAAAAAAAAAGCTTAAATATAATTATATTAAAAAAAATATGTCCATTATAAATGTGTTCTTTCGATCCCAACAGCATGTGACACACGCTCGAGGAATGGCACGCCTAAAGTGGGGTCAGCCTAAGAGTAATGTAGCAACAATAGGATCACAAGACCTACCACTACCACAAGAAGTGGAGTTGAGAAAAATACAACAGGCATATGCATATGCTATGCTTTAATGCTCAATGAAGGGGGCACTTTGGGGCCACTGAAAATTAAAAGACTTAACATCAGATGTAGCTTAGAAGTCCAAATGGGATGACAGCTAATACTTGTGCAGCAAATGTAGATGATAATGATATTATATAGAAAACTGTGTACGAAAGATATAAAAATTGTGCAGGCAACAAGCCTAATGAAGTCGTTAAGGTAGGTAAAGAAATCGCCGTGAATGGCGTAGAAGATGACTATCTACCTCCCATAAATTCTTCGTTTCAAATTTGCTCTCCATAATCTTTCCTTGTTCTGTTTCCATGTTGATCTGAGGGTGAAAACAAACCAGAATATAACGTTATTTGAGGTGGAATTGAGGAGACGAATAGTGTCCTATTTTGAACGATTCAAGATTACGTTTTTATCCAGTACTAGCGGCCCGCCCCGGCTTCGCACGGGTGGACTTTTATACCCTACCCCTGCCCTACCCTACTCCTACCCTACCCCTACCCTACCCCTACCATACCCCTACCCTACCCCTACCCTACCCTACCCCTACCCTACCCTACCCCTACTCTACCCTACCCTACCCTACCCTAGCTCTACCCAAAAGTATCCTATGTCCTTCTCCCAGTTCTTAGCTACCTCCCTACCAATTTTCAGCCAAATCGGTTCAGCCGTTCTTGAGTTACAAATAGTGTAACTAACACGACTTTCTTTTGTTTTTAAAATGTATTCTGCTATTCGGGACGGAAACAAATCCAACAAATCAAAAACCATGGCAATCGGTCCAGCCGTTCTCGAGTTATAAGTGTTGTAACAAACACGACTTTCTTTTATATATATAGATTAATGGTGGCAACAGGCACAGACAGAAGACGATCTCAAAGACTGGACTGATGACCTAGTGAAAATAGTAGGTAGCTGATTGGAGCCGTTTGCGCAAGATGCCGGATTCCTCTTAAATGGTGACGGAGGAGTACCCAGGGAGTATGTAGATGGGGAGATGAATACACAAGAGGAGGGGCTACGCAACGCAGTGAACGTTTTCATGAACATTGATGTAATTCAAATTCTTTACCCACATACTTCTGAAGTTATATATTTGTCACTCATATCTTGGATCAACGTATAATTAGAGTATAATTCGTAATTTTAGTGTATTACCTGAGTTACATGGGATACTTTTCTATCAAATGGATAGATACAAGGTTACGCAGTTACAAATAGATTACCTGTCGCTCATCGCGTCGTGGCCAGGCGCGACGTGGTGGAGACAGCACTGCAGCTGTCGGAGATGGGGCTTCCTGTTTGAACACTGCTAGGGCGGGCAGCGCCATTAGTGCGTCGCTGGAGAAAGGAATAGAAATCAATGTTAATAAAACTCTTTGTCCTGAACGGATCGTAGAGACCTGAAACTTGGAGGGTGAATTCTCCGGTTCATTCCACTTTGAACATCTAGGTAATATCACTTAAATGTTCACAGTGTAATGAACCGGTCTCTTAAATCACTGACGAATCTCATCACTCAGGTGATCCAAGGAGACTTAATTTGTCTGGTCACGAAACTGATGAGAAGGTTCATTCCACCTTGAACATCTAGAGCGAACAAGGTGCAGGACATAATAGAAATAGTCTCCCTTGATCACCTGGGAGATCTGTTTTCCAGGTAATCAGAGGACACTAATTTCGTCTCCTCGGATCACTTGGATGATACTTGGGTGAGTTGATTCGTAGGTGATTTGAAGAGACCATTTTCGTTGCACCTTGAACACCTAGATCAAATCACCTAGGTGCTCAATGTGAAATAAACCGATGAGATAGTCTATAATAAGCCGAATAAAACACGGCACACTGTTTTATTCGGCTTACACCTTTAAACACCATCATCAACTTACATCAGCCGTTATTGTCATGTCCATAAAACTGTTTGAAATAAACAAATAGCATTATAGTTATAGTTACTTCTCTAGTATACTTACTTCATGGACAGCTCTCCAGGCAGGTCAAGGTCAAGGTCGTTGACCTGCCAGTTTGGCGACATGTGCGATGACGAGGAACTGGTGCCGCTGCCCCCCATGTCGCTCAGGGCGGCTGGAAGAAAACAACGAGAGCATTTAGTAACACTTCAAAAATCGTAGAGATAGATAAAATATTGGAGTCAAGACGGTGACGGTTCATCAAAATCCGTTGCGCTGTTTTAAATATCTAAGCATACATAGGGACTGGTACACAGCGGGAAGCGACTTTGTTTTATACTATGTAGTGACATACACAAAGCTCAGAACAATAGCCCCTGGTTTACACCTGGTTTGTCCCACGTGGGAATCGAACAAAGTTCGATCATAATAATATCGAAATCGAGTCAAATGTTTTTTGCAAATTAAAGGTCGAGAGAGCGAGGGTGGACGATTCGCGTTTGCAAACGTATTTTTCATGATAATATGAGAAAGTTAGTAAGAATTTTTGTTGCCGAGAAATCTGCTCAGATTTGTCAAAAATAACAATTTAAGCAGATAATCAAATCTAGAGCCATCATAAAGTCGGATGTGCCATAATACGTTAGAATCGTTCGTCGTATGTGCCTTTATCGTAAACTGAAACTTACGACCAAATGCTTCTGGAGTATAACAGTACATCCGTCTTTATGTTTCTGATGTCTAGAAATAATAACATTAAACAACAGCCAAAAATAATTATTGGTTACACAGTTAGTTAATAAAAGTGGAGCAATTAACATAATGACCTGTCGATAATAGTTGTTTACAGAACTGTTACAAAAATACATAATATAGCAAACTATATTTTAATGTTTTGATGAAAATTTCATTGATTATAGACGTGTTATTGTCGCATGTATTCTTAAACGTTTAGAGGCGACAAGTAGTTAAGTTATTTAGGGTCGGAAATGCGGGTATCCTGGGCTATGGATTCGCAATAGAATATTGACTTCTTTTAGCTGTTTTAAGTTTACATGAACTTTGTAGCAAAATATCCATATTACTCTGTAATTGGTTGACATCGATAACTAGATTTCAAAGAGATCATCAATGATTTTTCGGCGAAAATGCTCGAAAGGTTCCATTTGTTAAGAATTTTTGTTTTTATTATATTTTACAAAAAAATCTCTCATTCTTCCGAATATATAATTTGGAAGATTATTTGTGGGCAAGGGGCAAATCACGTTTTGTTGCCCCAAAACCTTTTTATGCAGCCCTGATCGCTGGCACGGATGATTGTGGAAAGCCGACTTAAATTTTAGGAAGTTTTATGCAACTGTCATTCTACTTAGCAGTTTTCGGGCCCCTAGGACTTTTTCGAAGACATTACGAATTAAGGATCGGGAAAGCAACTGGCATTCATCGTTAGCTTTTATGGAATATATGCAGAATACGAAAAGGACGTTTGTATAGACAACTAAAGGGACCATGTCATGTGGACTATTGTCTACTGTTCTATGCTATAATTAGCCGATTTTGCGTCCAAAGCAGGTTCAGTGCCTACGTCTTAGAGTGTATTGTTTATAATCATAGTTAAAATGACTTTTTCTTAAAGCTTATTCATTCAAATTCAGAGCAGGCCAAGTTCATGCAGACTCATGGGTAAAGACAACTATCAAACAGAATTGATAACCCGTTAACACTATCTCTTATCAGTAAATTAAACACAAATACAGAAGCTAAAATATAAAAAAAGCTATAAATCAAATCACAAATTTCTTATATTCAAGAACAGCACTTGGCACTAAAAAGCTATTTGGAATATAAAGTGTCACTTTGATGATTCCTTTTACCATAATGATAGCAACTGCCACAGTAAGAAAGGACATTATCAATTTAACGCATCGTACTAGACATGGGCTAACTATATCCGATAAAAGATATATCCTTGCATATGTAGTATATCATTCCAAGTAAAGATATATATCCGATTAATATATCCATATCCGCTTAATATATCCGGGAGTAAAGTAACTTTATGGAGTGAGAATATGTTTGGATCTGGGATTGATAGATAATTCCGACTTATAAATAGATCCACAGAATGAGTTTAATAATTCCAATGTAGCTCAAGACTAATATATTCGGAAAATGGTAAATCGTAATAATAGATTTCCCTTCATATTTAGCAGGTTTAAGACTGATTATATAATATTGTATAAAGTATAATCAATAACAGAAAACTCTACGATTATAAGCGGGAACAGTTCATCCTTTTTGTCCCTAAAGCTGCTGTATCGCTTTAATACAGAAGCAAACTTTAGCGTGTGCGCCTTATACATAATAGGTTTATTTTCTTACAGCGCTTTTTTTGCTTAAATTCATAAACACACCCAAGTGTCAGTGTCGTTCATCGCTGCGTTCGGATTACTGATAGATGTCAGATGTATGGGGTACACATACATCTGACATCTGATACATACGCATGGTCAAACTAAAGTATTGTTTTTAAATACGAATCACGATAATGTAGTCCAAATGAATATGAACCGAAAGTTTTTATACCATAGACATTATACACATTTAAAATATTTATGTTGCTATGATGCGTCCCTTTTTATAATACCACAAGTTCTGTGGTCGGTGGCCACTCTGAGAAGAAATGGCAAGTAACTCAGAGGTTTTTTTTAAATTAAATGTTTATTTTACAATTATTAATATAGCAGTATTGTTTCAGAGCAACTCACTCCTAAGCAGTTTTGTCATTTACATAATCAGAAATTTTATAATAAACATACTTTGCTATTTATTTAACTGGCTTTGTAATCTAAGTTATGCTTATACTACTTTACCTTTACTTTTTTTACCTTTTAAAGTTTTAATTCAAATTACACAATATTTTTTAAGATAAAAAAAAACTATTGATAAGCAATTGTCATGTTACGATGATGTCATAAAAACGGATACCAAAGACTTTATCCTTTCAAGGCGAAAACTAAGTAAGAAATTTTCTAGTTAAATCCACAAAATGGTGAAAGTTTCTATGGTCTTGATCAAAATACGATCTTATGTTTGGCAAAAGCAATGAGTACTTTTTCGACATCTAGAAGATGCTCCGTCAACCGACCAAACCCGCGCAAATACTTGATATCTTGCGTTCACAACTATTTTACATCTGCGCACCGTCCGACTTTTTTGTATTCTCAACATAACGAGTATTATGAAGCTACCAGTCGTTTAGAAAAGGATACGACATCATCTGTTTCTTGTAAAGAGAAAGGGATGGGGTAGATGTTTCCAAACATGGCGAACATAGGGTCATGAGCAATACGAGTCGGCGGATGAGGATAGTCATGGGTTCACCCGGGAGCACGATGGGTAGACTCAACGTAAATATAGAAAGGCTGCACTTAGGGCTCGCGATCGTTTCAAAATAAAATAAGGCTTTTGTATGTTCTTTTATATGTAAATCTACCCTGTTTTATAAAATAAAAGTCAGTCGTTGTCTAGCAAGTTGTAGTTTCATTACAAAGCCTACGAAATATATTATCACTGGCATTTTCAATCGAAATGCTGCTTGCTTGTATACGCAATCCACAATTATCCAGCCAGAAAGACATCTTTGATTTTGTACAAAGATTTCGCTACCTCAGTGTCAATAAAGCGCTCGCGAACTTTGAAGAAGATCAACAAGTCCAACAGACGGTGCCCTCTTTTAAACCATTTATTAAGACTGGACCATAAAAGTGTGGTGAAGTAGCAAAAGACTCGTTGCTAACTACATATGTCCGTCAAAAAAAATAGTGTCAATAAAGCGCTTGGCTTCCAAGAAATCACTGATATCAATATTCATACGTAGTTACGAGTAAATACAATGATGTCTGCATATCATCTAGAATACAAGCGACATTATCAATAAGAGACGGCCATTAAAACAATCGTGTATTGGCGACTATTTCTTATCGTTTGTCCTTTGACCCGAGGGTTAGCGAACTAGTTTGAACTGATGTCTTAATAGGATAATTGTTGTTGACTGGATATTCATTAGGAACTTTTTGATTAAAGGCCATTTGATGGAGAGTGGCACGTGGATAATTGCACATTTGCATCAGAGTTCTAGTACTTCAGTTTTTCTTGTTGTACACCATATTTTTTTTTATCGTTGCTAAAATTGCAACATGGAAAAGATTGATAACAGACTGGGTTCGACAGCAAAAGAAACAGAGGTACGAGGCTACGAGATGGTAGGACCACTTCAAGAACTCCAGTATGGAGTCGGAAAATTTTCTTATGCGTTGTATGTGATGTTATTTTCTTTGCATTTCTTACAATCTATTGAAATTTACTAAAGACATGACATTGCTGCATTGTAAAAAACTTTAGGTTTTTTTTTTTTTAAAAGACATCTCCCGCACTAGCGAAATAAATCCCTTTGTCGCGGGGGACTTTACAAACATTCATTTCACGGACACAAAGAACACCCAGACTCAGAACAACTATTTGTGGTTCACACAAATAATTGCCCCGGGTGGGAATCGAACCCTGAACACCAGGTCTCAGAAGCAACTTCCGTAACCACTGAGCCACCGGTGCAGTTAAGTTAATATATATGTAAATATTGAAGTCGTTTCCGTATTAGGATTTGAAAAATTCTTTCGCCGTTGGGAAACTACACTAGTTCCGGTGAACATAGGCTATATTTAATTATGAAGTTACCACGGGAACATGAGCTACGCGGGTGGAACAGCGCGCGGAATACGAGTTATTATATAAAGATGTAACAAATTGGAGACGTAACACTCTTACATAATCATCATCATCAGCTCGTATAACGTCCACTGCTGAACATGGGCCTCCTCCTGTGGGAGGGTATTTGCCATAGTCACCCCGCTTGGCAGGCGGGTTGGTGACCGCAGTATTATGTTGTAACACACATGGAAACGCTGCTGCCCGTTTCATGATAAACGATTATTATACTTAGATGATGTTATAATAATCGGGACCAACGGCTTAACGTGCTTTCCGTGCGTGTTTCCGCACGGAGGGTAGTCCCTTAAGCAACCAGACCCGGAAAGAAATCTTAGAATTTACACAAAAAAAATCTCCAGGCGTAGGGGTCGAACCCACGACCTCCGAGATTTAAAGCGAGCCAAATACCACTACGCTACGGAGCACTATTTATATTATTAACACTCCTACGCCGCGTGATAAAATCGTAATAATAATTAAAGATAAATTAGTGACGGACACAAGCCACATTTTAATAGTGTCAATATACCACTAAATTGTCACTACGGTATCTTGTTGCTTACCAGTTATAAAGAACATTGAACTGTTAAAGCAATCAAGATAATATAAAAGTAGGTTAAGTTCTTATTAATATTATTTAAATCATCATCATCATCATCAGCCCGTATGCTACGGGCCCGTAGGCCCACTGCTGAACGTGGGCCTCATCCCGAGGGAGGGATTTGCCATAGTCACCACGCTTGGCAGGCGGGTTGGTGAACGCAGTATAATGTTGTACCATACAAGGAAACGCTGTTGCCCGTTCCTATATAACAATGGGAACCAACGGCTTCACGTGCTTTCCGAGGCACGGAGGGTAGTCCCTTAGCCAACCAGACCCGGAATGAAATCTAAGAGTCTACACAAAGAATCTTGTCCGGCGTTGGGATCGAAACCATGACCATGATATTTAAAGTGACCTAAATACCGCTACGCCACGAAGGTTGTCCTAATAATTATACTGTAAAATTAAAATAAGTACCATAAGTGTTGTATGTAATGCTGGCGATAGCATGGGCGCCAAACTCCGTGAACCTCCTGCCCTCCCTCGCTTCTCTTGCCGCGAATTGCAGCACCGCAGCAGCGGAGACCCGCTCCTGCTGCGGCGTCGTGTCTTCCACCATGTTTGACAGCTTGACGATAGATGTCGCTAGGCGTACACAAAGTTACGTCGGTGCCGACGATAGATGGCGCTAGCCGTACACAAAATTGCGCCGATGCCGATGATAGATGGCGTTGTTATAAATAAGCTTCACTTTTTTAAAATTTGTTTTTTCTACTGATCGATTCTGTCTTTTCAGTGACAATTTAGAATTTATGAGGGCATTAGGATTTATTAAAAATATTTTGAAGTTCCAGTTCTATTGATTTGGAAATATCACAGCCGGGAAGAAGGTTTAAAGTTTATTGTTTTTGGTTTAAGTCACTGTCAGAAAAACCAATTATATTTGTACGTCCATATACTGCATTGGCCCAGTATGTTTATGTGATAATTAGTTTCACTTTTAAAATGTTCCAAAGTCATTTTCTTGATACAAGTATTTTTTGCACACCACCCGTTTTCAAAACGTATTGTTTATCACTTAACGTTGACCACTTTCTGCGGTTGTCGTTTAAATATGATGTTTTTATGTTCACTATACTTTTGAAGATTTAAGAAAACAATAAATAAATTGAAATGAGTTGTCCATATAAAAATGCATATAAATCTACCAGTAATAATTAAGCAAGGTCCCACAGCTAACATAAGCCTAAGCCGTCCTATTATATAAATAATCTGTCAAAGACTACTAAAGGCGTGGGGTTCGTTGGACGACGCGAATGACCTATATACCTATATTCCTATCATATCCATGGTTCAAAGGTTCGTTGTAAGGTTTCTAATGAAATCAAACAAATAAATAACCTTTCGATGCCCTAGGAGATCCGAAGATTGAGAGACCCGCGAACTGTCCACTGAGTCGACGTAACGAAATGACTATGAATTCGATAAAAATGTCTTCATTACTTTATGGTTATTGTAAAGCATTTCCGATGTTATCGTTACTATATTGTACATACATACATATATAAGCTCACGCCTATTTCCCAGCGGGGTAGGCAGAGACAATGGACCTCCACTTGCTACGATCCCTACACACATCTTTCGTCATTCACTCTCATAACATTCTTCATACAAGCACGTCGGTTTAGGGTGGATCTTACTTGACCTTTTGCGAGGATGTCCCCGATTTGGTCAGAGAACGTTCGTCGAGGTCTTTCCCTTCCGACTGTGCCACTCACACTTGCCATGTATACCTGTTTTGTCAATCTTTCTTCATCCATTCTTTCCACGTGACCAAACCATCTCAACATTACCTTCTCTATCTTCTTCTACTGTATTGTAGTGCGCAGGAATCTCTATACTAATATTATAAAGCGGAAAGACTACTACTAGACTCTAAACTACTGGATCGATTACAAAAAATGTTTCACCATTACAAAGCTACAAGGGTAGCTGGTCTCAGATATTACACAACGATTTCTTGTCCAGCGTGGGGATCAAACCCACAACCTCCGAGATATATAAAAACACTAACATGTCCTGAGTAAAACTACTAAACGCTAAAATATTACATAAATCACGATATCACATGTACAAATTTGTACCAAATCTTGTCACTTCACAATCAAACATTGTACTTACAAAAGAATGAATTATTTAGATAAGTGTGTAACGTCACAAGTGATAATCGACCGTGATAGCGAGATAAATTCGCGAGATCGCACACTTTTGGACTTGATGTTACGTAAATAATTTTGTAATGATATATTAATAATCCCCTTGTACTAAGCTAAAATGCTTGTGTTACGAGTGGGTGCACGTCGGTAGTTCGAGGTGGAGTTCGAACCGGCGACCTCAAGATCACAAGTCCGACGCTCTAGCCATTGGGCTACGGCGGTTTTTATACAGCCGTCACTAAACTACTTTTTTGAAGGAAATGTTATCAAAAACCAGACCATGCGTAAAAGACCACATTATGCATGTCTTCTTATTAATTATTAAAATCAGCCATTGCTTTGCGCTGGAGGGATGTGGAATTTTATTTCCAACTCTTCCTTTAAATTTTCTGATTAAATGCGGGATCCAAGACATTTAGGTGTCTCGGGACCAGCCTGTTGATCATGGCTTACAGTAGTTACAGTGGTGGGAGGGTGAGAGGGATAAGTCCCATTAAAAAAATGTATATATTAAGCAATGTTGTATTATGTTTAGTTTTTTATGTTTAAAGACAACTTATCAAGCGATTTACAAACTCTGAATTCACGGACACAAACCCCATCCAAACACATTCGATAAGACAAGGGCACTATTTCAGATATACCGAATCTGCAATATACCTAAATTTTTTTAGTACATCAATGCGGTAAAAATGACGGCGTGGAGATCGAACTCACGACCTCCGAGACCTCAACCGTTAGTACACGTAAGTTGTCATATATGTAAGTCATATTTAAAACCTTATAGTGACCGTAATAATAATAGGACAATGTTATTCATTTTAACTAACTGCTGTATGTCACGTCATGATATTGACAAAGTGTATTGGATCATATAAGTGGGCATTTTCAATTATAAGTGTACCCTGTTAAAATTACGATATTTCTTTTAAAGTTGTGTTTTTAATATGTTTAAAGATCTCAACCTGTACTTCATAGTATGACGGACTGGAGATAGTATTTTATTTTTAATAAATCGAGTGCTTTCCTTATTAAAAACGGAAAATAATTGGACTTTGTAGTGAAAAAGTGTCAGTTTGGTGACTACATAAAAATCATCCTGTTTTATTATTTTAAGTAATATGACTCAATTTTTATTTTCTTTTTCTACTGAATATTAAACAATCCATCGAAAAAAATATATACTAACCTTTAATTAAAATCTCATTTCTCTAAATTGAGGTTTCAACTTCTATTTTGTGACTAGTGACGCTAAGAAGATCGATTTTTTATTAATTCCCTTGATAAAGGGCTTAGTTTTTTTAATTAATGTATTTTGTAGTGTTCAATATTGCAACAGGCTTAAACAATATTCAAACAAATATAATTTAACAATGAAACAAAAGTTAAAAAAATATTTTTTGTTCACATACAAATTGGGACAGTCACCAAAGTTACACATTGAAAAACTTTAAGCTGAGATTACATGATACAAAATAAAACATAGCGTTGGTAAATAAAAGTCTTTATTCTTTAACATTTCTATTAAAAGTATTTAAACTAATATTTTTATATCTGAGGGCGGATAGGCTGTGTTAGCCCGCGAAGTTTAAGTTTTCTTGCGTTTTTTGCAATGTATAGGTCAGTTCAGTCAGCTTCTTCTGGCGGCAATTCAGAAATTTTTCTTCCTCTATTTTTCATATTCCTGAGGGCGTTCTAATTTCAGTTTTTCCCTATATCGTTTCGTTCTTTCCGCGCCACTTAGTGGCATAGTGAGATTTATTAAAAAAAAATACCTGAAAATAAAATATTGCACATTGTAGCTATGTAATCCTAGCTTTATGTGTCAGTTTGGTGACATTTGTAGTCAGTCCTCTAAGTGACGGAATAAAAATGTCACCAAACTGACGTCACATTCGCGGGTAAATATTAAAGAAAAATGTTTTCTAATCCCAATTAAATATTAAGTAAGAATAAAACATGTGAAAATATTTGTAAGTTTTATCTGATTCGGTTGAAACAGTTGTAGGATGTAAAACGTTCTATATTAACAAGGAAATAACGTCACTAACCTGACAAAAAAACTGGAGACAGCTGCCGACACAAACAATAACAACCTTTAACTCGAGACACAGCCGCAACTTTTTTTTTGAAAAATTTTTGCCGTGATCTTCTTCACTTAATTTTGCCATTTAAATTATTATGAGTTCCTTTAGTAATTATTTAGAACAACTGGAACCGTCACTAAACTGACATGTCCGACCGGTATCAATTTAGAACATTTTTTGAAAACGTATTGTCGCCTGTGTTATTATAGTTTAAATTGTATAAATTTAATTTATGTGACGACAAAGATATACACTATGAACACACCAAAACTTTTAAATGTATTCGTAGTAGTATTTTAGTAATTTTGGTCAATTCAATGTTGGCAAGGGGTGGGACATGCCAAAAACAGTTACTATGAATCAGTGTTTCCACTTAGGATTTTGGTTTTGCCCTAAATTCTTTGCAAAATATCCCTAAAAATCCCTTATTATTTTTCAAAATACCCTAATTTAGGGCGCATGAATAAAAAACACATCTTTTTGCATAATTTTAATGCTTACCAAAATACATTAATTAATTCGAAGAAGCAGAAGCATTGCTTTTGCAGCTTTTGGTGGCACTGAGCATAGCACTCGTAGGTTCCAAAATTGAGCAATTGTTTGCCAGCATCCCTAATTTTGTGTGTAATACTCCGTTGAGAGTTTCATTTTTCAGCCGGTTTCATTTGTCTGTTTTAACATTTTTCAATACACTGAATAATCGTTCTACTTCAGTGTTTGAAGATGGAACCCCTAGTAACAATGAAACTACCACTTCAAGGTTTTCATATAAAAAATTGCCACGATGATCTTTCAAGCTTAATACCTTATTCCAATAAAGTTCAGCTGGCATTTTTTTTATTTGTTCTTCATCAACTCCAAAGTACTTGGGTTCGATTAGAGCCTGATTTCGCCATTCGTTATCATCTTTTTGTATGTTGCATTTTGTGACCAAAAAACCAAAATGGTCAAATACCTCTTTCATAGACTGTTTTTCTAGATTTCTTGCTACATCAGGATCGACATATTTAATCAATTCAAAAAGTTTCTCGTCTAACTCAAACCGCTTTTGAATCTGTAAAATTATTTCTACATAGAAGTCCCGGCAAGTAGTGTAAAATTTACTTACCTCTTCTATTGGGGCTTTCGTTTTTAAATCTTGTAGAATGGCATATGCTTCCAGATCGACATAAATGTGGTCCTTATTAAGGTGGATTTCTGGTTTAGTTACATCTATTCATGTCATGAAGTGGTTAAGATCTCCAGGGCTTAGGTACTGTTTTTTAATGAAGTTGGACAGAAATTTTTGTAACATTTTTCGAATCATCTCTGGCAGCATGTAAAGTTGAGGTGATTTTGATTGAAAGAAGGTATTAAACTCGTTTGTTACAGAGAACACATAACTCATGAAGTGCAAAAATGCATGATTAAATGGGTTATTAAGGCTCGTTAGTATGGAATTATTTGTATTAGAGGGATCCTGAAAAACTGCCTGTGTAAAAAATAACTTCAAGGCATCATATTGTTCCAGTATCCTGTCAATACAAGCTTGAAGTGATAGCCATCTTGTATTAGCTGCGGTTAACAATTTATGATGGTCAAGGTAAACTAACATTTGTCGGATTATAATACGAAACCAATTTGGGGAATCCCCCTAATAGGAGAGCCATAGAGCATAGAATAAATAGGGTTACCACATCAGGTAAGTTTTTCCCTAAAATGCCCTAAATCCCTGTCGCAATAGAAACCGCCCTAAGTCATACATAAAATAAGTTGTTTCGCCCTAAAAAAGGGCGAAATCCCTAAAAGTGGAAACACTGCTATGAATATTTGAAATACACATAAATGAATAATTAATACGTGTTTTACCTGGATTTCAGATGAATTCATCAATTTAATGAATAATTTACTTTTTTATTCCATAAATTAAACCATATGCCCATGATTTATTTTGCTATAAAATTTTGAATTAGTGGGACAGTCTTAAAATCGCGGGTACACTTAAAAGTGAAAATGCCCAAGTAATTTAATGAGAACATCTTTTGTACCACACTTTATGATAATAAAATATTTCTATTCTATTTGTATTTAAACCCGTCCTTTAATTCCTGAGATCAATATGTTCTAGCATTAAAAAAACAATAACAAATGTTCTACAAAATACAATAATGTTCGCACATACATACAACTGTTAAACAAGGACAGTAAACACTGTCATACATTATCACTTTTGTATGAGACAATACAAATTATTATATTTGTCTTGTAAGGCCGGTGTGTGTATGAATGGTATCTAATGATAGCCACATGTGAAAGGGTTATTAAACTATAAGAAAACAATAATGTAAAATTGGACCAAGGTTTTTGTCTTTTAATTAAAATAAAATGACGTCATGGACATTTTCAGGTTATTTTTTACTCGCGTTGTAGTTAGCCACGAGTTTCTTTTACTTCACCCTAAAACTACAAACGCAAGAAGGCTTCGATTGGAAAGATATACAAAAGAAGAATGTTGTAAATTTAAATTGAATTTAAATTGCTTCCTGGTATTGCATTCCAGCACGGTTCAGTTTTTTCCGGACAGGCGTATATGTAGCCACGTGTCTTTTGCAGAGGGAACCCCCCTCCCGAAATCCTACAGATCAATGGTTCGGTCCCCACTTGTTGCCCTTTCGACGTGAACCCACTCGTAAAACGAGCATTGTAGCTTAACACGAGGGGTTAACAAGAATACTAGTAGAGGGAAAAATAACTGCGAGTAATCTTCGAAAAATAGTGACTCTCCTAAACTTTTCAGAGAGCAGAATTCCAGTTCGGCCGCGCCTGCATTACTATGCCTATCCATGCCCTGAGCTCATCTACTAACATCCTACTAATATTATAAACGCGAAAGTTTGTAAGTAAGGACGGATGGATTTTTGTCACTCTTTCACGCCCAAAACTACTGAACGGAATTGGATGAAGTTTTACACCGGGATAGGTTATACGCTGATTTAACATATAGGCTACAAAAAATCACGATCCGACCCACTGGAGCAGAGTAACGCGGGTAAAACCGCGGGGCGCAGCTAGTAAGCTATAATTCACCACGGGACCGGGTTAGCGAGCAAAATACGTTCAAGTAAAACTTAAGATCATATTATCTAGGTTATCTACAAAGTATTATCGCGTGTTACTGACTACACAATCAATCGAGTCTAGTTTGAACGATGACCTGACGCGTGTCCGTTTGCGAAGTTGGTTACTGCTAGATGTTGTGTCACCTTTGACATTACGCGGACCGTTTACGGGGACAGATAAGGGTTCTGATTTGGCAGTACGTTATAATAATATAAATATTATCAAGTCATTAAAATTATTTTTACAGCAAAAAAACTTCATTTGGGTGGGTTTGTCGATGGCAAAGAGAGGCTCATCCTCTCCCGAAGAGGCTTTTGCCAGCAACACCAAAATTTAATCAGCAGTATAGGATATCTGAGTTTCGTCGTGCCTCTGAGTTTCCAGCTAGCAAAAAATATATATGTATATGAACAAAGATTATTTTGAATTGAATTATAAAGTTTAAAACAAAATAATTAAAACGCTAAAATGGCTCCAAATCGTCATTAATTAAATGGTCAATTACGCAGGCACGTTTGTTAATAGATCAAATTTAGTATATGATAATGATCATTCATTAGTATAACGTAATTGCTTTGTCACAGATTCTTCGCAGCTCTCTTTACGCCTCCGCCGTGGTATGCTTGCGCAGGTTACTAAGCTACTAGTTTATAAATAGCTTAATAAGGGTGGATCTCTGCTCGCCTTTATGTCCGGTAAAATAGCAAAGCCTCTTGGGTAACTACATACATGTCGGTCCAAAAAATAAAACAGATTCTTCGCGATTGTAATAGGACATTAAACAGCGCAGTCCATAAACAAAAACACAAAATATCTAATTTCAACCTTAGAGTTATGCAAAAAAGGTTGATATTTAACTCAACGTCCATCCAGAAAACATTTAACCGCTCTACAGCTCAACGACTGAAAATACTTGAAAAGCATGGTACTAAGTTCTTGCGAACAGAGTTGTTATTTAAATAAACACCCATCCAGGGGGGTATTCCTTAAAGGTTTAAGCATTAAAGCTATTCTGAAACAGTAATAGTTTTGGAGCTGAAAGAGGAATACTCAAAAAAAGACTTCAAAAGCTAGAGCTAATTTCAACCTTATAGTCTAGTGTGAAGGGTTACTATTTAATTAAACGTTCACCCAGAAAACATTCTACGTCTCTACAACACCGCAATTAAGAAATACATACTCCAAACAGAAGAAGATGAAATTATGGGGCTAATTACATCTTTATAGCCTAGCTAACAGAGTTGCTATATAATTGAACTTCTATTCAGTATATAACTTAAGATAGCATAGATCTAATTTCGACCTTATAGTACCGCAGACAGAATGTCTATTTAAATAAACGACCGTCCAGTCTACATCTCTACAACACTGCAATTTACAAAAAGACTTTAAAAGCATGATGCTAATTTCAATCTTATCCTCTCGAGAAAAGAGTTGATATTTAAATAAACGCTTATCCATTCTACATCATTACAACACCACAATAAAAGAAAAACCAAAAGCAAGGTGCTAATTTTAACCTTATAATCTCGCATACAGAGTTGATATTTAATTAAACGCTAGTCTATTCGACATACACAATACCACAATTAAAAAAAGCTTCAAAAGCATAGAGCTAATTTCAATCTTATTGTCTCGCGTAAAACGTTGATATTTAACTAAACGTCAAACGTAAAAAAATCTTCAAAAGCATAGCGAACATAAAACACACCGAATATACAATAATATCACACATTTATTACCACTGTTAATCCAATTGAAGGAAGTCTATTTAATCACATATATATGTTTAAATACATACTAAAGAGCACTATTTTTCAATCCTTTTTTCACTTTGAAATAATTTTATTTTATGACGTATAAATATGTTAAATACATCATAGAACACTAAATTTTACGGTATTTTTTCTCACTTAGGAAATTGTTTCATTTCATTACGCATAAATATGTGAAATTATCATAGACCTACTGATTTTTACAGTTTTTTTGTTACTTTGAAATGTTTTTATTTATTTATTTTGAATTAATGACATATAAATATGTAGAATAGATCATAAACACACTGTATTTCACGAGATTTATTTCTCACTTTGAAAAATGATTCTATTTATCGATATTTATTTAATTTAATGACACATAAATATGTCATTTACATTTACATTATAAACACACAGTATTTCACGAGATTTTCTGACTATGATAAGTTAATTACTTTATTTGTTCACATAAAAGTATTTTAATTACACTTATATATTGTTTTTCATCACATTATTTTCTCACTAGGATATAATAACACAAACGTACTTTAATACCGGAGTATTGATAACGACTGTTTTGTTAACTATTATATATTTCATAACTATAATGTGTTATCTGTATTTGGCGAAGATTATGAGTCCAGAAGCGACGTTGTTTGAATGAGTATTGTGCCTATATCGAGGTGGCTTCTGAGAGGCTTATTTTTATTATTTGACTTAAGTATCAAGTGACCGATGTATATTTTTAAAATTTTTGCTACATAGGTATTTTAAAATAATAATTTTATAGATGTTGACCATTTTATAATTGTTTATTGGGGGAACGCATTACTAATTTAACTTACTATATCACCTACTTTAAATTAGGTTAGGTTGGGTATCGTGCCTATTTTGGTTTGAGTTAGTGGTGTATTTTTGTTGTAGTTTAGATACTTATAAAACATGTTCATCAATAACCATTAAATAATCAATTTTCATTCTAAGGGATCGATCTGAATTTCTCTTAATTATTAATAGTAAGACTATAACCAACATTAATCAGGAGAAATTGATATTAGCATTGATGTATCAGAAATAAACGGAAATTTAATATTCCTAATTCACATCACTACATAGTATAAAACAAAGTCGCTTTCCGCTGCCTGTCCGTACCTATGGAAACTTAGAACTCTAGAACTACGCAACGGATTTGATGCGGTTCTTTCAATAGATTTAGTGGTTCGAGAGGAAAGTTTATATGTATCATCAGCATTACACCCGTGCCACGCCGGGGCGGGTCGCTAGTTCAACTATAAACACGCTTCAGGTAATGTAGCCAAAGTCTATAAATATAGGCATAAATACTGTAGCCGTAACAATAACATACATAACATTACATGATCTATGTAATTTTTTTATTGTATTGACTGTCTTATGTAAACACGAGTTTCTCGTTCTTATAAGAATACTATGAATAGGTATTTTTGGTGTTATTATATATAATATAATAGGTATATATTATATATAAAGCTATAAGGATAGGTGTGAATGGAAGTCTTGGAAGAGGAAGACCAAGACGTTCCAAGTTTAAATCGGAGACGTTCTTAAGAAAGACCAGGTTAGAAGTAGGTACCTTACACCAAAGGATGCATGAGGAGATTGGTATTTCAAGATCATAGCAGGTGGAGGAAAATGGTTTCTGCCTATCCCCATGGAACAGAGGCGTTAATCCTACTAATATTATAAACGCGAAAGTTTGTAATTATGGATGGATGGATGTTTGTTACTTTTTCACGCAAAAACTACTGACTGGATTTGGCTGAAACTTTGCACGGGTATTGTTAATAAGCTCGATTAACATATAGGCTACAAAACATCAAACTCCGACCCACTGGAGCAGAGTAACGGAGTGTGTAAATAATAAATAATAGGCCGTAGCCCAATGGCTAGGGGCGACGGACTTGTTATCTTGTTGTCGCCGATTCGATTACCACCCATTGCACTACCGACGTGAATCCACTCGTAACACAAGCATTTTAGCTTAGCACGAGGGGTTAACAAGAATACTAGTAGAACGAAAAACTCTGTAAGTAATCTTAAAGAAAAAGGTTGGAGTCCTGCTCGCCTTTATGCCCCGTGAAGTTGCAAAAGCCTCGTAAAAATACAAGCAATAAATCACGTAGTAATATTTCAAGTTTGATCAATCAGAAGGCATCAAGCAATCAAGTGTGACATTATAAATTTGAAGTGCCCAGACCAATCAAATGCCCCCTACGTCCTGATATTTTAGGGGTCCTCGAACTGTAAAATACTTATAACCATATACACAATTTAATCAACCAGGAATTCAAATGCATTAATTTAAATTAAATGACAACCTCTGTAGCGAAGCGGTATTTAGCTCATTTTTAATCTCGGAGGTCGTGGGTTCGATGCTGGATAGATAATATTTGTGTAAACTCTAAGATATCTTTTCGGGTCTGGTAACCGCAGTATAATATTGTAACACACATGGAAACGCTGCTGTTCGTTCCCTGGTATACGATTGTTATAGATGATGTTATAACAATCGGATCAACGGCTTAACGTGCTTTCCTAGGCACGGAAGGTAGTCCCTCAACCAACCACACCCGGAAAGAAATCTTATAATTTACACAAAGATAACTGGTCCGGTGTGGGGATCGAAACCTCGGGACTCAAAGCGAGACTTATTGTCTGTACTAAAGATACACTTTTAAAAACTAATTCTCCTCTCGCTTTAAAAGTTTGCTATAATGGGTGTGGCACATACGTAAACATTGACATAATATTATATTGAATTGGCATTATCGAGAACCACCTACGAAGGTGTTAATTGAATAACAGCGTATGAAATGTTATAATTTTATTAGCAATGTCGACTTGTATTTACATTTGGATGTATGACTTGTTATTTTTCAATGACTTTTGATAGAATTCTTTACATTCGTTGTTATATCAGTTACTAGTTTACCGAGGTTTGAGCCGCGTAGCTCCCGTTCCCGTGAGAACTTCATAATTACATATAGCCTTTTGTTTTATTTGTCCGGGGAGAAATGCATTGACGCTTTCCCACCGCCGCTGCAGCGTATTCGCGCGCTGGCGGTGGGATATGTGGGACTCGCCCTCTCCATAGCGTGGTATGCTAAACTCATACTACGAGGAGTGGACCCTACACCACTAAAACACCCCGGACACTCCTTCCCGCGGTTTTACCGTTGTAACTCTGCTTCAATGGGCCGGAGCGTGATGTTTTCTAGCTTATATGTTAATCCAGTATATAACCTATCCAGGTGCAAAATTATAGCCAATTCCGTTCAGTAGTTTTGGCGTGAAAGAGTAACAAACATCCATCCATAATCACAACTTTCGCGTTTATAATATTAGTAAGCTGCGCAACCCCCCTTTGAAAGGAGGCCCATGTTCTTCAGCTTTTTGGTTTCGGACGGACATATTTTAGTTAGCTAAGAGGCTTTTGCTACTTCGCCGGGCATAAAGGCGAGCAGTACTCTTAGCCTTAATAAATGATTTAAAAACTACAAAATAACCAACCAGCGCAAGCATTTGACCCTCGGCTCAGGACAATCGCTCGCGATCAGATTGAGGGATTATGACTGGTAGTATTTTAGCGAAGTTTTGTGCAACTGTCGCTCTACTTTACATTTTATGGGCCCCTCAGACTTTGGGTCTTCTAGGGCATAGGAATGTTACATAACTTTGAACTTATGCAACTGTAAGTGACCATGTCTTGGCACCGTAGATCTTCATTTTCAAGTACGTGTCATAAAGGAAACTAGTACTGCTTTGTACGAAGGCCCTAGGTTTAGGGTTTTCTCCAATTTATGTGTCATTATAATTCTGACTTAAAGTTATTTAATAATAAAATACATTTTCCTATCCTCATCCCACGTTAGGTGGGGTCGGCATATAATTTCTTCTTATTTCTATCATCTCTGTCATCTCAATACAAGATACGAGTGGATGAATATGATACAATTTATTAGCAGTAACCTTCGGTCAAGTATACTTGATCGAAGGCAGAAACTCAAGATTTTAATTTTTATATTTTAGTGCACCGGTGGCTCAGTAGTTACGGTAGTTGCTTCTGAGACCTGATATTCTGAGTTCGATTCCCACCCGGGACAGTCATTTGTGAGAAACATGTTGTTCTGAGTTTAGAGTAACGTGTCCATTATTTTTTGGTATTCTAACTGACGCGCATGACGGACCAAACATTTTTATTTTTTGTCATCTTACTTCTGATATATACTACAAAAAATACGACACAATTTAAAAAGAATAATTAAGCTAATCTACTTGATTACCTCAGTTCTTGATTTTCTCCCGCGCCTATAAATAATAATTGTATTACTAAATAATCAATAATGCAACTCACCCATAACCTTCTTCGGTGGCACCTTCCTCTGCTCCTTATCTTCACCATCCTCCTTCCGCATCATCTTCCCCTCCCCCCACTTCCGCTTCCTCCCCTCTCTCTCCTCCAAATACATCCCCAAGTCTTCCCCCCTACCAACTAACCGAATGCTAGATTCCCAAGTGAAGTTATCCTCTTTCCTACTGTCATGCATAATATAGTCCTTTTCATTCGCATAAAATTCCATCACAATTTATTTTATACACATTTATATAATCGTAATATCCATAAAAACAATATGTCGAAATATGGTCATAACCTTGGTGATGATGAATGATGAGTGATGATGATGATAAATGGTATACTTCAATAGTTCGGTTAAAAGAGAACGAAGAAAGAGTTGTATAATTTCTTGATTCCAGTGGTTTCTCGTTGACGGTGACTTTGGAGGAGAGAGTTTTCGATTTTAAGTAGCATATTGGTGTTCGACCGGCAGAGGTGATACTGGAAATAAAATTAATTGAAGGTTAATTGCGTAATCATATTATCAGCACGTATATCTTCCACTACTGAACAAAGGCCTCCCTCGAGGGGGGTTTTGCCATAGTCAGCATTCAGTTGATTTGGTAACGGCAGTATTATGTTATAACACACAGCTACACGCTGCTGCCCGTTTCCTGATATAGAAATACAGACTGCTAACAACGGACTTGCGCGAAACTTGCTACTTTGCTTATATCATGCCAAGAAACGCTTTTTGGCACTATGAAGCATTTTTTTATAAAACATGTTATACGGGCTGATAAATGGAAACATAATAGACTACGCTTGTTAAGCAGATCGATGGTACTCGATAGTCTCGTACTCTATTAAGAAGATGATCTGCTCTTTGGTGGGAACCAACGCTATAAGGACCAACCCGGCCCAAAAATAAATCTCATAATTTTCCCGGTGCAGGGATCGAACCACCACGCACCGTCTTGTCAAGTTTTAGTTGAGACTTTTATTTGTTACTTTTTCCTTAATGACGGGTATATATAATATATTTATACTCAGGAAGTAGTAGTAGCCCTCCCGACATATTTCAGCCGCCGCGGCCAATCTCTAGGAGATTAGCCATCTGCGCAAGACAAATTACAGTGCAGAAGTGTGTGCGAACACATGTGCCTGGTTCTACCCACAAGATCGGTAAAAGACCAGTCCCAGGACCGACAGTTTAACAACACGAAGTTCTAGACTTTGGCCTACTACGTACAAACTGCTGGAGAGAACATACATCTTGGGGTGACCCGGGGATCGAATCCGGGACCTCTGTAGTTACGCTTACATTTAACTTAGGCCATTATTGCAATAGTATCTAATCATTATGCTGAAGAGTATTTTGCTTGAACGCACTAATTTCAGGAATTACTGGTCCGATTTGATAATTTCTTTCAGTGTTAGATAGTCGATTTATCGAGGAAGTGTATAGGCTATATTTTATTATGAGTTTCCACAGTAACGGAAGCTACGCGGATGAAACCGCGAGAGGGAAGCTAGTTATAATATTTAACAAAAAATACCTGTATGTGTGGATCTAATCCAGTGGTTTTCTTAGTAAAACGGTTTCCAATCATATATGTACGCTGAGTAAGAATGGCCTCCATGGGTCACAGTTGGCTACAGAGGAACCGTGGCACGATTCTTGAATCTATCCAGGCTCAGAGGTCGGTGTACTACGGCTCCTGAAATTAAATAAAAGGATTTTAATCACTCAAATAAAATACAAAAATGAATAAAAGTAGCTTATTTAAATTAAAATTTACTTATAAAATAATAACAACATTTTCGAAATCCATACAATCTGGCAAGGTTGCCAGAATGCTGGCAGCAATGCCCAGTTGAATGGCAAAGCTTATCCTTCCCCGAGTGCTAGTATTTACTTTGACAGCAGATAAACATTGCGTTGAATATCAATAATGCTGCTAGCATTCTGGGAACCTTGCCAAGTAGTATAAATTTAGAACAGTTACATTTTAACTTATTTTGTAAGGTAATATCCAGCCAAAAAAAAAATTGAGATATTTGATATTATTAACACAGGAGAAAATTATCTAAATCCATATAATGGTATTTGTGCAGAAGAGTTCAAATGCAAGGAATGCGTGTGCAGCTGATGAAGAGCATTAGCCACTATCACCTTCTCTTTTCCTTTTAACATTACGACCGATTATGGCGTACGCGAGCACCGTATTTGCTCATACCACGTCTAGCAGTTTGTACCGCTTACAGACTGTTCAAAGTAGATTCACCCGACGAGCCACCGGGGCACCGTGGTTCATTCGTAATCGCAACTGCATTTAGCATTCTGATCTCCAACTGCGTTCCATCAAGCAGTGGATGAAAGAGGCGTCGGAACGCTTCTTCGAATCCGCGGCGCAACACCCAAACCCGTTGGTTGTTGCAGCATCTGACTATAGGCCTTTGCCCACTAAGCGTCGTAAACACCGTCGGCCTCGGGGCGTCCTAGATGACCCGGATGACGAGATAACAATCTACCAACTAGCAGTAAAAAGACTGCAAGAAACTAGCACCACTACACAGAGACCAGTCTATCCGACCCGCCGGAGAAGAGTACGCCCGCGAACGCGACGCGTCCCTCGTCCTCCTGACCCTTAGCTTGCAAAGAACCATCCGATGCCCTCGTAGACCCGAAGTCCGAGAGGCCCGCGAACTGTAAAGTAGAGCGACAGTTGCACAAAACTCCCCTTAAATACTAAAAGTCATAATCCCTCAATCTCATCGCCAGCGACCGCCCTGAGCCGAGGTTCAAGCCCCACAGGGGGCGCCCTCTTGCGCAGGTTGCTTAGTTTGTAGTTTTTAAACCATATATTAAGGCTGGAGCTCTGCTCGCCTTTATGCCCGGTGAAGTAGCAAAAGCCCCGTAGCTACCTACGTATGTCAATCTAGAAAAAAAAACCTTCTAACATTAAAACGTTTATTTTTTATTATTTCTTGGGACGGACATACGCAGTTAGCCACGAGGCTACTTCCCCGGCCATAAAGGCGAGCAGAGCTCCAGCCCTGATAAATGGTTTAAAAACTACAAACTAACAACCTGCGCAAGAGGGCGCCTCCGTGGGGCTTGGACCGCGGCTCAGGGCGGTGATGAGATTAAGGAATTATGACTTTTTAGGGGAATTTTATGCAACTGTCGCTCTACTTTTCAGTTCGCGGTCCTCTCGGACTTCGGGTATACGAGAGCGGAGGGATCTCTGGAAACTAAGGGTCGGGAGAGCGAGGGGGCATTCAAACGATGGGAGTCATCGTGTGAATGATAAAAGAAATGAGTTCATTTATCGACCTTACGGCTAATAACGTGTGTCCTAGGCTGCAGAGACGGATATTATAAATTCTACGAGCTGCTGCCTGCAACTTTGTCCTTTTAAAATAAGGATTTCACAAGCAACTAGCTTCCCACGCGCGGTTACAACCGCCTTCGTCCCATTCCCGTTGGAACTTTATTATTAAATATAGCCTGGACAACGTATTATTTATTTACTATATTATTTATATACTTTAGTACATTTTTTATATTGTACATTGGTGGACTTAATGCCTAAGGCATTTTCTACCAGTCAACCAACTAGTGTAATGCAGATATATCAAGGTAGGTGCACTAAGTAGGAATTAGAATCACAGCCTATAAAATAATATATTTAATAACAAATGATATATATACATATTAAATATAGGATACTAATATGATATATATATTATTCTTAATGAAGAAAGATTTTTTTCAGTGTAGTAGTTCCGTAGCATATTCAATGCAAACAAACTATCAAATCTTTCCTTTTTATAATATAAGTATAGATTTTAACAATGAAAGATTTACCTAAAAAGGCTCTATTGTTTTGAAGATTAGGCGGAACAACAGACATTTTTTTTAAATCGTGTTTTTGTTACATATATTTTGCGCATATGGAATTTCGTAAAAACCTATTATTTTTTCATATAAACATACAGTTCAATTATATTTATTTGTATAAACAGATTACCCTGCTTTACAGCATTTCATTCCAAAGGAAATAAATTAAACATTTAACAATATTTTTGCTTGTTTCCTAAACATTTTACATTGCCGTCAATCCCAAACGAATCTTAGTACCACCGGTCACAATATTAAAATTCTTACGTACCACCTTGTATCATGTTTTTGTGCCAATTTGTGGTCTGTTGCCAATTGGAGAATTGCCGTCCAAGGCCCCCACTCGCTAAGTGAATAATTTTGTGGAGCGCAATCGTTGGACTACCTCGCGGGGAGTTGAGTTACCTTTGGGAGGATAAGCGCATTCTTGAGACGCTATTGTTCGGTACCATACACAATCTAAACCTTCAAAGGGTAATGGCCTATATTGGCAATATTTGGACTCATCTGCCATTAAACAAATAGTGTATAGTTACATATGTCTGGCCAAATACAGAAAAAAATAACATGTCACAGTCATTTAATTCCAAGAATTTTTATTAAGTATGAATCATATTTCTTCTATAGCTGAGCCAGCTCTATAGATTAGTGTAGTGTATAGGAGTAGAGTAGCAAAAACTGCGAGGCTTTTTGATTTGCATGGGCATAAAAGCGAGCCTTATTAAATGGTCCAAAAACTACAAAGAAAGCTACCTGTAAAAGAGAGCCTCGCCTCGGTGTAGGTTTAAGACGGCTTAGGGCGGTCGATGGAGTTTTGTGCAACTGTCGTTTTATTTCAGAGTTCGCGGGCCTCTCGGACTTCTGGTCTACGAGGGCATTAGTAGAAGCTATCTCTACCAGCGCACATATACAGACTAAAGTCAACATTGCAGTATGCTTAGTCACTTGCTCCATCGAATGGACCATACAGAATACGCCACAGCCCATTTTCTCTCCGATTCAATTCATATTGCAGACACAAGTGAATTTACTACTTATTAGGACGATTTAAACCAATCGGCGCGTGTTGGGATTGCGATGAGCCCATTTAGTAAACGATATGAAATGGTTTGCACTAAAGTGCATATTCGCATGGCTTTAAACTTTGGTGTTTAACAAGGAAGCGTTCAGATTCCAGTAATTTACGAGCATTTCAATGAATCAATAATATTGGTAGTCTAGTAAGAAGAACACCACCAACAGGTCCTGTTGTTGGTGTTCTTCGACAGAAAATGTAGATGCTGGCCGAGGTGGCGATGAGCCTTGACCCTAGCCCTTTAAGGGTGCCCTTAGGCGTGTGTCACTTATACGTATAAATATTGTTTAAAAACGTGCCTCCTTTCTATAGAGCTAAATTATATTAAGAATTTAAATAATAGAATTAATTATTGTTATTCCTATACCTATGACGTGATAGTAGACTGACAGACAGATAATTAGCTAATCCACAATAGATTATAGTTGCCATATGTTGTCTTTAATAATATTAATTCATTATAATTGTTAAGTATGTAAAAACCTAAGTGCTGAATAAATATCGTTTAATTCCTATGCTAGGCGGTTGAGACCACGTGTTAGTACTGGAACTACAAGTTTGTAGTACCTACTTGTTATTTTCGAATTAGAATGCTAACTGCAATAAGCCAATATAGACATTTGTGCACTTTTTATTGAACGGACAATCTTGACCCGCGCCATCTGGCGCTGCTGGTCTTTGGTTTCTCTCAGGCATAGAGTTTTATACTAATGCGGGAGATGTTTTAAAAAAAAAACTTACGGGGCGTATATGCTCGTAGTTAAAATCCTTCTATCGCATACATTCTTCATTCATTCAACATTCTACCATCAAGATACAATGATGATAGCTTCTAGGTCTAGAATATGATTGAGCACATCCAGAGACCACTTACCGTGTCGGCCATAAATTAATTGAGATCTCCTATATCACAATTCAAGACTTACATAAAGATAACACGGAAAAATATTATGTAATATAGTAAGAAAAATGAAGATACGGAAACATTGGTCTCACCGATTTTGTTTATGGTCAAGTTAAGAACGCAGCCACCAGATGCTGGCCAAACTCAGAACGCAGGACATATAATGTATGTACTATATGAATTATTATTAATGATAAGCTGACGGGCGGACTACTTTGTCTGTAATATCCTACAATCAGCTACATGATAGTTTAGTATCTAGTGTAATTCATAGAATAAGAATAATAGTGTAACATTGTGATTCTGACAAGAGTGTATGAAAATAGCTAAGTGCTGTATAAATTCATTATTTCACTATACGTGTGAGTCGATCCTTTGTCATTATGCGATACAATAAATATTCGTGGGTACATTTTTTCGGTAAAGAACATAGGTAGGTTTGAATGTACTTTGCAGATCATTATGTCGAAAAAAATCACGATCCAATATCGTACATGCAAAAGCTCCAACTGGATTTTTAGCTGTGGAGATCACCAAGCTCTCCTATCACACATTTGATTGAGTGACTATCGTATTTAATAATAAATTGATAATAAAAACATGTTTGTTTGTCTTTACGATGTTGTTTTTCTTTTTGTTATCCGGGGTAAAATGCTTTACGCATCACCTCGCTGACGCAAGGATCCCAAATTGTGTGATTGGCGCGCTAGACCCGCCGCGGAGAGTGTATACCCACTAAAAACTCCCCGGGTATTCCTTCCCCTGCCGTTTGGCAGTGGGGGAGCCGAGCACCGGTTTCGGCCTTCGGGTGTTCCCCCGGCAGCTCTTGCAGCTAAGAGCCGCGTGCTCTCCTGTATCTAACTAACCTATCTTCTTTTCTTGTAGGTACTTATTTCTTCCCATTGTATATTTTTCAATAGTAGGGCGCCGCCATGACAAAATATGCGCGGGCTGAAAAAGATTGGGAGCCCCTACACTATACAGATTTTTGTGCAGAAATACATGTTAGTTGTGCTCAAAATCTAATTCACGGGCATACCGAAACAAATTGTTTTGGGCTGTTAAGTAAATAAGTAAGTATTATTATTAATAGCAATACAATTATATACTGGACTGGCTGGTTGACCATTTAGCTTAAACAACGAGTCACACAACCATGCAAGCGAGAGGCAGTAGCCAAGAATCCATACAGAAGGCTTGAGCTTTGCTTTGAACTTTTCCCAGAAACTTAAAACACTCTAATAATGTTATTTAAGTCGTCTGAGCGTGTTTCCAAATTGAAATGGGAATTAAGGAGGCTAGGCTATAAGTGGTAATGAAATTCCACTATCCCTGAGGGAAATTTGCGAAGGTATATGATGTATTGATCAGTTTTATTTGATTATATTTCCATTAACTAGCCACGATGTCGCGCTGTCTTATAGTTTGCTATTAAATTCCTGTAGGAATATCTTTCATATCAATTTTAGCATCTGCACTTCTCCATGTAAACTTCATCATCATCATCATCAGCCCGTACAACGTTCACTTCTGAACATAGGCCTCCTCCCGAGAGAGGGTTTTTGCCATAGTAACCTCGCTTGGCAGGCGGTTTGGTGACCGCAGATTATATTGTAACACACAAGGAAACGCTGCTGCCCGTTACCTGGTATACGATTGTTATAGATTATAAAAATCGGGACCAACGGCTTTCCGAGGCACAGAGAAGTAGTCCCTCAACCTTACACAAAGATCTCTTATCTGGTGTGGGGATCGAACCCACTACCTCCGAGTTTTAGAGCGAGCCAAATACCGCTACGCTACGAAGGTTGTCATGTAAACATTAGCTATGCCAAAACTTGAATATTACATTCGCGAAATATTCTTCCAAATGGATTTAAGTTTTCTCTCAAGGTTTAATCACTATTATCAAAATTAGACTATTTTCGGTAAAATTTTAGTAATTCAATAGTTTTTACTAAAACGTAAGTTAATTATTTCAAATCTCACATTTCTTAAACATACTTTGGAATACTGATTCAAAGTTTTTTCAGCCTATGAGACGGCGAACAATCTATACTAATGTATAAAGCTGAAGAGTTAGGATGTCCGATTTGAAAAATTATTTCAGTGTTAGATAGCCCATTTAGCGAGGAAGGCTATATAGGCTATCAATTATGTAATTCCCACGGGAACGAAAGCTATAAAAGCGAGTAAAACCACGCGCGGGAATCTAGTTAGAATATAAAAGTAAATATGGGAATATAGTATGTACATCAAAAAGTCTTTTTTTTATTACTAAACAATTGCTTTGACGGAATCACATAATCACAGTGGAAAAAACATCACCTTTTCGTAGGCAGATTATAAAGAAGAATGGGCAAAAATATATGGAGCTTGGTCCAAATTTCCACCATCAATAAGAACTATGAAATATGATGGAACACTGCGTTCTGAATCATTATAAGAAGACCGCAACCAAAAATATTTACTCAGTAAAAAGTTATGACCCCATGAAAACTTGCAATTTAAAAACCTTTTTACGCTTCATTATTTCACTATATCTTTTAAACTCGATTGATTTAGGTGTATGACATTTCGTTGTAATTCATACGTTATTCTGGTTGATATAAGCTATATGAGCCAAAATATAAACAATATGGCGGTCGCGGTAGGTACCTCGCTACGTCAAAAAAATCAAACCCTATCATGTGGGGTATCAAATCAAATGAAAGGACTTATAGCTATCTTTACAATGCTTATATTTATTTTAAAATATTTGTAATACTGGGAATTAACGGTTAAATAACTAAAAATACGTATTTTTAAAACACTCATAACTTTTTCCTGAGTGAATATATTTTTTTCACCTAGTAATCAAAATTGTATGGTATTTAGTCGACTTTAAGCTTACATAGCCCTCAATAGTGGTGGAAATTTGGACCACTTCTGCTCATTGTCTTTTCACGGCTTTTCTAAAAAATATTATCTATACTATAATACTATAAAGAGGAAAGATTTGATTGTCTGTTTGTATTGAATAGGCTCCGAAACAACTGGTTCGATTTGAAAAAATCTTTCAACGTTGGATAGCTACAATATCCCCGGATGACATGGGCTATATTTAATTATGAAGTTCCCACGGGAACGGGAGTTACGCGGGAAAAACAGCGCGCGGGAAGTTAGTCTTTTGATATATTTCCTAAATGTCCGTTTTCCTTTCTTGACATATTCTTGTTACTTTTTTTTTTTTTATGTTTTCTAGCAGATTTTTGCAGTCTACTAGTATGGCGATGGGTACCGTCCTGCTCCTTATTCAAAAGTACCTATGCTAATCAAAATCAAATGTGTCAGTTTGAAGAGCATGCTCGATTACACATTTTATGATCATTTGTAACTGTACCTATAGCGCCGCTAACACAGATTAGTTGAACTTTTTGGTGTTGTATTATGGTGATTAAATAAGTGTCGATAATAGTTCATATTTTTAAACATTTCGAATGGAAATTAAAGTGTTATATTGTGTGTGTAGTTAAAAAAAAAGTGCTGGAATTATTCAAATTATGATAGACAACAGACAATTTTCAAGTGATGGCTTTAAAATCAAACGCAATGACTGTAAAGAGAACGTTACATGTGGACCTGCCTTTAAATAAGAGTTCTTGGTGTTATAGTAGAAACGAGGTAGGTATGTTTATCACCGGAAAAAAATGCGAATAATTTTGTTTATGTTTTTTTTTTTTAATATTACTAGCATATTTTTGCAATCTACTAGTATTCTTGTTAACCCCTCGTGCTGAGCTAAAATGCTTGGGTTACGAGTGGGTTCACGTCGGTAATGCAACGGGTGGGATTCGAATCGGCGACCTCAAGATCACAAGTCTGACGCCCTAGCCATTGGGCTACGGCGGCTTCTAACTTAGGTTATAAACTTAGGTTTTAATTTTAGTACTAAAGCGTAATTCGATTCTTCGTCGAGTGTAGTTTATACATAAGCTCTGTAATAAATTAAGAGTCCCCCTCCATTTTCCACGCTCCCAATTACAGCGGAAGGAAGAAAAGGGTACGGCTGATGAGAAAGGCATACAATTTAAAACTGATCCCTTTACAAGCTAGGCTTGAAATATTACACATGTAGGTACATTCTTCTAACATTTATCACGAATGGATCATTTGTTATGCCCGGTGAAGTAGCAAAAGTCTCAGGCCTAACTAGGTACATTTGTCCGTCCGAAAAAAAAGAGTAATTGGCCTATTAATTTTTTTTTACTGTGTTTTAAACCATTTCTGTGCTAAACATTTGTTTAGATTTACGTGAAAGAACCACCTGTCTTAACAATTTTTCGCTTAGCAGACATGCGAAAATTAGCTTTACACTAGTCGCTTCTCGCTGTATGTCTGTACCTATGCATACTTAGACCTTTAGAACTACGCAACGCATTTTGATGCGGTTTTTTTAACAGATTGAGTGGTTCGAGAGGACGGTTTGTATGTATAATACATCGGCATTACACCCGTGCGACGCCGGAGCGGATCGCTAGTTTAGTAGAAAACTAATATTATAAGAGGAAAAGATTGGATTTTATTTTTTGAAAACAAACTTACAAGTTTGTTTTGAATAAACTCAAAAACTACTGAACGTATTTCGATAATTCTTTCACCATAAGAATGCTACATTATCCCTGAGTAACATAGGCTATAAAAGTCCGCCCGTGCGAAACCAGGGCGGTCCGCTAGTTTAGTATAAATAATATTTTGCAAGTTAGTTAAGTGGCAGACAATCTAAAAGCTTTCAGATTTCCTCTAACGTCTGCTGAACTACGAAATTGATTATGATATGGATTTTCTACTATTCAAGAGATCTTCCAAAAGATTTGGTTTGAATTAATGTTTTCTTTAATTGACATATTTGTCAGTAAATTTAATTGCTATTATATATTGTAACTAGCTGCGCCCCACGGTTTAACCCGTGTAACTCTGCTCCAGTGGGTCGGAGTGTGATGTTTTGTAGCCAATATGTTAATCCAGCGTATAACCTATCCCGGTGCATAATTTCAGCCAATTCCGTTCAGTAGTTATGGCGTGAAAGAGTAACAAACATCCATCCATTCATCCTTACAAACTTTCGCGTTTATAATATAAGTAGGAAGTAGGATAAATAAAATAAATATAATCACTATGCAGGACATCCTATCAACAGAGTCAAGTCAATTTATTTTTATATCTTAGCTGTGAAAGGATTTCCAAAACTCATCATCATCATCAACAGCCCGTTGACGTCCACTGCTGAACATGGGCCTCCTCTTAACAGACCTTGGCAAGCCAGGATCGTAGAGGGATATTGCCATAATCACCACGCCTGGCAGACGGATTGGTGATCGCAGTAAGATGTAAACCTTGAGATAATAGATGCTGCTGCCCATCTATTAGTCACATTCCAAAACTCGAATAAGTTAATTATCAGGGTTAAAGTTCATCGTCAGGGTATTATCCTTACTAATATTATAAACGCAAAAGTTTGTGAGTATGTATGGATGGCTAATTGTTACTCTTTCACGCAAAAACTACGGAATGGATTTGGCTTTGTTCACAGTTGAAAATAGGCCTCCCTTATCGATTTCCAACGAAAACCATTGCTAGCGGCCTGCATCCACTGGCTCCCTGCGAACGTCGCGCGTCGTCCTACCGTGTAGGCGGTCTTTTTTTTATTCGACGGTCATATGTAATTAGCCACGAGATTTTTGCTACTTCACCGGGCATAAATGCGAGCAGAGCTCCAGCCTAGATAAATGGTTTAAACACTACAAACTAAGCAACCTGCGCAATAGGGCGTTCCCTGTGGGACCTGGACCTCGGCTCAGGGCGATCGCTGGCGATGAGATTGAGGGATTTTGATTTTTTGTAATTTAGGGAATTTGTGTGCAAATGTCGCTCTACTTTACAGTTCGCGGGCCTCTCGGACTTCGGGTCTACGAGGGCATCGGAAGGTTCCAAGCAAACTAAGGGTCGGGAGGGATGTAGGCCGTCGTACCTAGCATACTCGTCCACAACTCAAAAACGGAGTTGGACATTACTTTTGACATTAGATATGATTTCCGTTTTGTCCATGTTCATTGAAGGCCCAAATTGTTGAAAAAGATTGGCAGCCTTCATACATAGGTCATGTATACACATCGCAGCATTTTTGTGCAAGTGTACAAAAATCTCTTTAGAACTTCAATAACGTGCTTTCCGACACACGGAGGGTAGTCCCTCAGCCAACCAGATCCGGCAAGAAATCTTAGATTGTTCACAAAGATTTTCTTGTTCGGCATGGGGATCGTACCCACGACCTCCGACATTTAAACCGAGCGGAATATCGTTACGCCCGGAGGTTGTCTTCCAAGAATATAACCCATTATTTGCACCCACACCCATAACGTTACCCATTATTTCGAAGCTAGTTTCATACTCGTTAGTGGCAATTCTCATATTATCGCTAACACGTATGAAATTATAATACATGTTACCGATTAAACGCGTGACACTTATAATGATGTGGTTCTTATAACTGCATTATTAGATGTTAACTAGCTGCGCCCCGCGGTTTTACCCGCGTTACTCTGCTCCAGTGGGTCGGAGCGTGATGTTTTGTAACCTATATGTTAATCCAGCGTATAACCTATCCCGGTGCAAAATTTCAGCCTATTCCGTTCAGTAGTTTTGGCATCAAAGAGTAACAAACATCCATCCATCCATCCATACTTCGAAACTTTTGCGTTTATAATATTACTAGGACTAATGTCAGTCTTCTTGATCTGATCGTATATATACTAATACATAAAGCTGAAGACTTTGTTTGCTTGACAGCGCTAATCTCAGGAACTAATAAGCTAATTTAAAAAAAATCTGTCAGTGTTAGATATCCTTCTCATCGAAGAAGGCTATATTCAATTATGAAATTTCCGCGGGCACGGGAGGTACGCGGGTAAAACCCCGCGCGTGATGCTAGTATACTAATATATAAAGCTAAAGTGTTTGTTTGTTTGAACGATCCAATCTCAGGAACTACTGGTCCGACTCAAATATTATTTCAGTGTTAGATAGTTACATTCACCCTGAATGACATATGCTATATTTAATAGCCTATGTCACTCAGGGTGAATTAAGCTTTCCAATGGTGAAAGAATTAGTTTTTGTGTTTATTCATTACATACATACACACACACAAAAATATGAAGTTTCCACGGGATGTACGCGGGTCAAACCGCGTGGGAGAGCTAGCCAGGAATAAAGTCATGTTATGGTCAAAATAATCATAATATACTTAATTTGACAGTTTGATTGTTAACGAGCACACACAGAAATAAGATCCATCAACCAATCCATGTCATAACATTACGGCTTTTTGCTGGAAGGGATAGACAGATCACAATAACATACCAATGTCACGAATTAATGCCAAATGGTAGACAGACTTTGAGACTAAGTAACTTTTGAGACATTAAACCTTATTTTTTTTGGACTGACATTTATTTATTTATGCCACGAGGCTTTTGCTTTTTAACCGGCATAAAGGCGAGCAGGGCTCAGCCTCATTATATTCATATTCAATTTCATTTATTGCATACCATATGCATAATAAGTTGTTACTAAGACAAAACCAGTCCAAAGTATGGACCCTGTCGGGCACGGCAAGTTAGAAGAGTGGAGGGAGCGATATCTCTACTAATAATATCCTATTATCCTACTTATATTATAAACGCGAAAGTTGTAAGTATGGATGGATATTTGTTACTCTTTCACGCAAAAATTACGAATGGATTTCGCTGAAACTTAAATTTGCACGCGGATATTTTATAAGCTGGATTAACATATAGGCTACAAAATATTACGCTCCGACCCCACTGAAGCAGAGTGAAGGGGGAAGCTAGTCTATACTAATATTATAAAGAGGAAAGATTTGAATGTAAGTATGTTTGTAACGAATTGGCTCAAAAAGAACTGTACCGATTCAAAAAATTCTTTTACCATTTGAATGTGAATGCTTCCCGCTTAATATAGCCTATATTAATCAGTGATAATGTATATCACTGATTAATATAGGCTATATTAAGCGGGAAGCTAGTAATTTATAAAGACTAAAGATTTGATTGTTTATTTGCATTGAATAGGCTCTAAAACTGGTGAACGTATTTCATAAATTCCTTTACCATTAGAATGCTACTTCATCCTTAAATAACTAAGGCTATATGTAATGAAGAATTTCCCACGGGAACGGGAAGCTACCCGGATGAAACCGCGCGAGGGAAGCTAGTGGTCTATAAACTACAAACTAAGCAACCTGCGCAAGAGGGCATCCCCTTTTTCTTTTTTTCGGACAGACATATGTAGCCACGAGGCTTTTGCTATTTCACCGGGCATAAGGGCGAGCAGAGCTCCAGCCCAGATAAATGGCACAAACAAACAAAATAAGCAACCTGCGCAAGAGTGCATCCCCTGTTGGACTTGGACCTCGGCTCAGAGCGGTTGCTGGCGATGAGATTGAGGGATTATTACTTCAAGGGGTTTTGTGCAACTGTCGCTCTACTTTACAGTTCGCGGGCCTCTCGGACTTCGGGTCTACGAGGGCATCGGAATGTACGTATGTAACTAAGGGTCGGGAGGGAGGGCGTCCATTGTGGGACTTAACTTTTAAGTAATTATAGCTTAAGTTTTTAGGGGGGTAGTTTTTTGTTTTTTTCACTCCCTTGGCACTTCGCGGGCTTCTCCGACTTCGGGTCTACGAGGACATGACATCAATGTTAGTTTAAGACTAAAATTATGTATGACTTAACTTATTGTTAATTCGATCTTGTTAGGTATTTACTATGTGGGTATGTATTTAGATTAGGTTATGATGAATGAAAAAATATATATAAAAAAAAAAATAACCTGTTTCCAAAGACAAAATCACATACTAACTCACAAAATCTCACCTTTATCTCGAGTCCTTAGCATAAACAACAAATCACACTTTTAAAAGTCCGAATATTTGTAAAGTTATATTTTACAAAGCCATATTGGCGAAATGTATAGAACAATCATCCACTCCGTCGCCGTCCTTCACAAACATGTCAGTCCACCATTTTTAAAACAAAAAAACGTTGTTCGAAATTCAAATCAAAATGCGCGGGAAAGATGGTAACACGGAACGTTCAAAAATATCGGCGTCGATTTTTCAAATTCAAAATCAAATTAGCGCGGGTTGTCGAGGCGTGCGGACACGCGAACGAGAGCTCCGTCTATTGCTAAATTGAAGGGACGTATACGTAGACGGTCAAAGGAGCAAGTACGATATATTGTCATTAATTCTCCGGCCAATAGCAGAGAGGGACGCTGTGGATGTCGTGAATTGGGACCACTTGGCTGCGCAGGGTCATGCAATGATGGGTCAAGTCGGAGATGGATATAGTTTAATGTAACGAGGGTTCTGCGCAACTTTTTATTACGATTTATTGTTTAGTTATACCATTTAACTATTACGGTCACAATAAACCTAATCTATCTATACTAATACCTAGTCAGGTCATAAGTATTGTCACACAGTAAAAACTTTTCTTTTAGAATGCTGGCCACAAAAAAGTTTATAGAATTCGAATTTCGAATTGTTCATGAAAATAAAAATGTATACTTTTTAGAATTTTACTCATATTTAAATATGGAGTGAAAGAAGACCGTTTTGCAGTTATTGCGTTGCATCGTTTCGGTTACGCGCCAATTAAAATTTTTGACGTACTGAAAAAATTGAATATAACCAAAAGATTCGTTTATCGCACCATCAAACGATACAATGAATACTCTAGTGTAGATAACAGGTCAAGAAGTGGTCGCCCTCGGTCTGTTAGGACTCCAGCAGTGATAAAAGCTGTGAAGGCGCGAATTCAAAGATATCCCAAACGTAAGCAGAAACTGTTGGCCCTTCAGATGGGGTTAAGCAGAACCACGGTGAAAAGGGTGTTAAATGAATACTAAGGGCTTCGGGCATATCAAAGAAAAACAGGACATCGTTTGAATGCTCGTCTAATGGACCTGAGACTGAAGAGATGCCGCGCTTTGTTGAAGCGGTACGCGGGAAAAAATATCGGGAAATTCTTTTTTCGGATGAAAAAATTTTTACCGTAGAAGAGAGCTACAACAAACAAAATGATAAGGTGTACGCACACAGTAGTGAAGAAGCGAGCAACCGTATTTCGAGTGTCCAACGAGGTCATTTTCCATCCTCGCTCATGGTATGGTTGGGAGTTTCTTATTGGGGCTTAACAGAAGTACATTTTTGTGAGAAAGGTGTAAAAACGAATGCAGTTGTGTATCAAAATACAGTCCTGACGAACCTTGTGGAACCTGTTTCTCATACCATGTTCAATAACAGGCACTGGGTATTCCAACAAGATTCGGCGCCAGCTCATAGAGCGAAGAGCACACAAGACTGGCTGGCGGCGCGTGAAATCGACTTCATCCGGCACGAAGACTGGCCCTCCTCCAGTCCAGATTTGAATCCGTTAGATTACAAGATATGGCAACACTTGGAGGAAAAGGCGTGCTCAAAGCCTCATCTCAATTTGGAGTCACTCAAGACATCCTTGATTAAGGCAGCCGCCGATATTGACATGGACCTCGTTCGTGCTGCGATAGACGACTGACCGCGCAGATTGAAGGCCTGTATTCAAAATCCCGGAGGTCATTTTGAATAAACTTTAGTGTCATAAGAATCTATGTTTTGTTAAGTTGATTTTGGTATATAAATGGTTACATAATGAATAAACTTGTTTCAATTATTTTATATTAAACATGTGACAGAATTTATGACCTGACTAGGTATTATAAACCTGCAGAGTTTGTTTGTATCAGGAACCATTGGTCCGACTTCAAAAAAAAATTCAGTGTTGGATAGTCCATTTATCGAGGAAGGTTATAGGCTATATCTTATTACGAATTTCCCACGGACACGGGAGCAACGCGGGTGAAACCGCGCGCGGGAAGCTAGTATGTATATATAAAGCTTAAGAGTTAGTTTGCTTGAGCGCGCTTACCTCCGGAAATACTAGTACGATTTTAAAAATTCTCACAGTGTTAGATAGCCCATTTATTGAGAAAGGCTATAGGCTATATTTAATTATGAAGTTCCTACGGGAACGGGAGTTACGCGGGTGAAACCGCGCGCTTGAATTTAATGATATTATAATCTTTCTTTGGTATTCTTAAGTCACATGTGGAGTCCATACGACGAATTCCGATTAAGCTATTAACTCATGTTTGCATATTTTATCCGAAGAATAAATCAATAATATTTTACTTCGAATAAATAATCATATAATAACAATGCAGCGTAATCACGCGTAACGAATTAAAGGCGTTAGTACCTAGTGTATTTGCACCAGAACTAAAATGTAAAATCATATTTGAAATGCCTTTCATGAAAAATGGCAGACCAACCAAGATATTAATTACACGTTCAGTACTACCTAAAAGGACTTTTAGGTGCTTAAAGAGGGTAAAGGCCTTATTTGTGTTATAGATTTTTGCTGACTATCCCAAACTTTTAATCTGTATTTGCTGTTAGAATCTGTCCGTCGTCGCTACTGTTAACGCAGACAAGACGTTTGGCCTGAATTTTTTTCAGTGTTAGGTAGTCCATTTATCGAGGAAGGCCATAGGCTATATTTAATAATGAAGATCTTTCAGGAACGGGAATTACTCGCCTGAAACAACGCGCGGAAGCTAGTAACTCAGATATTCGAGCAACTGTCGCCAACCCAACGCGCGCTATATGGACTAAAACTTACTGACTTACTACTATAATGAGTTAATCTACAGTTAATTATTTTAACTCTAGGACATAAATTCTCGTATCAAATGTATGTTTTCTTTACTTATCAATGTTTACAAAAACATTTAAAGGTCGACATTAATTGTATCAATAAATATTATCAATTAGACTTTATATTAATATGCAAGGGCTACAGTGCCTGACAGTTGCACAAAACTCCCCCAAAGAAACTAAAAGCCATAATCCCTCAATCTCCCCGACAGCGACCGCCCTGAGCCGACGTCCAAGTCCCACAAGGGACGCCCTCATGCGCAGGTTGCTTAATTTGTAGTGTTTAAACCATTTATCTAGGCTGGAGCTCTGCTCGCCTTTATGCCCGGTGAAGTAGCAAAAGCCTCAGGGCTAATTACATGTCTGTCAAGTCTATAGTGCCAGTGATCTCATGCTTTACATGTCTGCCTTTTTACTTGAGTGGCACTCTGGGCCGTGGTCTTAAGCCCCATAAAGGTCCATCCATGTGTGTGTCACTTAGTTAATAGTCCCAAACTTGCAGTGTTGGTGCAGTATTTAATTTTTACTTACTATAGATTTAGAATAGTAGTATTTTATAAGTTAGTTTTATTTTAAATTAGCTACTTTTAGTTGTATACAACTAAAAGTAGCTCCTGTTATATGTATTTTAGTCATATACTAAAGTTACAAAAAAAACTATTTCCTAAGTATAATAATAATATGATGAGAGGAATAAATGTTACAGAATAAACGGACGGATCACATAGTGCGTAGATTTGATTTAATATTTTGATTACTGTATTCGCGTTCTGGCATGCCAAGCTCGATGATTATGGCAATATGCCTCAATGACCCTGGCTTGCCAAGGTCTGTTAAGAGGAGGTCCATGTTCAACAGTGAACGTTAACTAGGCGGCCGCAGCCCAATGGCTAGGGCATTGGACTTGTGATCATGTGGTCTCCGGTTCGATCCCTACCCATTGCACTACCGACATAAACCCACTCGTAACACAAGCATTTTAGCTTAGCAAGAGGGGTTAACAAGAATACTAGTAGTGTGCAATATAAAGTAAAAAGTAAAAGTAAAATACTCTTTATTGTACACCAGGAATTATACAAAATAAATTGTGCATAATAATGACAAAGTACAAGTGGCGGTCTTATCGCTGCTGCGATTTCTTCCAGACAACCTCAGCACGAACTTGTTAGAGAGAAATCAGAGCTGGGTAGTATGTAATATACAGCTAGTAAAATAATTTGTACGATTTGTTGTTGCTAATCACAATATGTCTATAACAAACGTGTACCAGGGAACGGGCAGCAGCGTTTCCCTGTGTATTACAACATAATACTGCGGTCACCAATCCGCTTTCTAATCGTGGTGACTATGGCAAAAACCCTCTCTCGGGAGGAGGCCCATGTTCAGCAGTGGACGTTGTACGGGCTGATGATGATGATGAATCACAATATGTTACTGAGTTAATTTCCGTTGGTCATTTCATAGAGTTGGAATATTTTATTAGTAACTAGCTGACCCGGCAGACTTCGTACTGCCTCAATCGATTAATAAAAGACCTAAACTTTTGTATAAAATGAACTGGCCCGGCGAGACTTCGTTTACGCGGTGTCCTACTTCTACCCTACCCCTACTCTAAAATTTTTAACTTATAATATAGCCTATGTCACTCACATATGACGTGGCATTCTATTGGTAAAAGAATTTTCAAAATCGATTCAGTAGATCAAGACATACCCCCTGCAACGTTACAAACTCAAGAAATTTACCTCTTTATAATATAAGCATAGAAGTATAAAAAAGTAGGTACATTATACATATTTTATGGATACAAAGACAAAAGCCATAACAAACAATCAAAGTAACAGCATATCAATAGCGAATCATTAATATTGCTTTTTATAATAGCGACATACCACTTGACACAATGAATAAAGAACGCATAAAACACAGAAATAGAAAATACACTTTGAATGGTGGTAGTCTGAATGAAAAGGTTGTTATGTTTTATCAACCGAGCTCAACAGGAGAAGGCTCTCAACTGACTGTATGTTTTATGTTGGTTAACTGATTTTAAATGATTCTTTTTTTATTCGCCTTTTAAATTTGGTCCAGTTCTAACAATCGCATCCATGAGAAAACCATTTAAGTCTTAAATTTTCAAATTTCAATTTTTAGTTTGTGCGCGACAAATGGTCATGTAACTCAATTACACGCCAACCGCTTTCAATGATTCTTATTTTTATTGGAAAGGATATATTTCCTTTTTTTCTCTGATAAGCGATTTTTTTTTTGCAAAAATTCTATAATTACCTATTTGCTGGATTATTTTTCTTTAACCTAACGCAAACGTCTTCAGTTCAGTTCAGTTCTTCTGGTGCGGCCTTTGAGTAGATGCTACGACAATATGGTCAATATCAGAGTTTTTGGATAGAAAGTCAAATATGGGGAAAAGATTTTTCAAAATCGCAAGTTTTCTTTATCTCTCTCTCCGCTCCCGACTGTTTGTTTGCAAAAACCTTCCGATACCTTCACAGAGTCGGAGAGGTGCGTGAATTGTAAACAAGAGCAACAGTGTCATAAAACTACAGATCTAAAAGCCCAAATTCTGTCTTGAACTGAAGCGCAAGCCCCTCTAGGTTGCTTAGTATGTAAATTTCAACCAACCAACACACAACGTGTTAATAAACCTAGAGGTCTAATCGCCATAATGCTTACATAGATAAATGATTGCAGAGTACATAGGTTTTTTATTTTGCGTATGGAACCCTACAATTACATTAATTTGACAGTTCCCAAAAAGCCATTGCCGCTAAAACGTAGGTACACAAAAAAACATGGCTAATCCCGCCAAAACCACGACGTTGAGTTGAGGACACGACAATTACTTCCAATCACGAGTAATGAAGGAGCGTGTGGACGGTCTTGCTTTTAATTGATATTTATTGAACACAATTTTAAAGACGCCATCTTGTTGCGAATTTGAAATGTGGAATAATAAGATTTCGAGCGTTATTTTTTCATTTGTTTTGATGATTAACATTGTGGAACTCGAATCATGTTCGAAAAAGTTGCAATTTTGTACCACGTAAATACATTTGTTGGTTATCTTACTATACATAGGTACTGGATTAGTATTCGGAAGGTATCGGAGGGCTGCCCTGCCTTGAGCACACCTATGTATTATAATGGTATCATCGCTATGACAATATTCTAGTGTGCAATTTTGTATCATCTTAATATTAAAATGAAGTGTCCCTCAAGGTAGTGGGTTTGGTCCATACACATTTGTAGATACAAATTTAATAGACGTAAAATAGTACTTTACGACGATTGAATCAAAATCAAGGCTGAAATTGATGACATCATTTCATGAGCATTTAGAATTATTGTACTACTATCAATGGAAGGATTGGCAAGTTGAAGGCTTTTGTTGATTATAAATGGTCCTTTCCGATTGGCTGAATACAGTAATTGATCGTTTGGGGTGTTGATTTGACGCTAGTCCAGCAGTCCTAAGCTACGTGGAGTAGAATTAAATTCCTAAAAAATAGACTATATATTTTTAAACTCCAAACGGGAAATAGATACATTTATAACCGACAGTTAGCTTATAAACAAAGGGTTTTTTGGGAAGCTTGAAAATAATCAATTTTCGCCATACACATCTCTATTATTGCAATCAATATATTTTCAGATAGCACGCAATTCATTTTAATCGGAAAACGAGACTATTTTGATAGTTTTTTTTTTCGGACGGACATATTTATTCGTGGCTAATAAATATGTCCGTCCGAAAAAAAAAAGGCTTTTGTTACTTTACCGGGCATAAAGGCGAGCAGAGCTCCAGCCTAGATAAATGGTTTAAACACTACAAACTTAGCCACCTGCAGAAGACTTGGACCTCGGCTCAGGGCGGTCGCTGACGAGGAGATTGAGGGATTAAGCCTTTTAGTTTAGAGGAGTTTTGTGCAATTGTAGCTCTACTTTTCAGTTCGTGGGCCTCTCGGACTTCGGGTCTACGAGGGCATCGGAAGGTTCTTAAACTAAGGGTCGGGAGGGCGTGGGGGGACGCGTCGCGTTCGCGTGCGCACTCTTCTCCGGCGGGTCGGATAGAGTGACTATTTTGCAAAAAGTAAAGATTTTGCATCCCGAAACTTTGGTTGGGTCAAAGGGATAAATGTCTGAGAAAAGAAACAGTCCTGTTCGAAACGGGACGTAAACGGGTTAAACTATGCCACAACTCGTGGCTATGTCAGTATATTTGGTCCTATCGTATACCAAATAAGTATAAAATTTGTCATGGTTTATTGATTGGCATGTCCTTTCAATGCACAATGTACATGTTTTACTGCACATGTCATTGGTTTCATTGAACCACAAAACGATTCAACCTATTGAGCTAGATCTGCCAATCAGGAATCTAATTCAACCATTTCAGTTGGACTTATCAATCAGAAATCTGAAAAGAAGACCTTGAATTAGCCTCCTACATTCTATGCGCACCAGGGATTTATAGTCTACTCGTATGCTTAATACAATCACCAGTAGAATGCTACGTTATTTGAGTATATTTTATGAAATAACTAGCTTCCCGCACGCGTTTCACCAGGGTAACTCCCGTTTCCATATGAACTTCATAATTAAATATCGCCAACAGCCTCCCTCGATAAATGGGCTATCTAATATTGAAAGATTTTTTCAAATCGGACCCGATCGTTTTATTACTTACTAGCGACCCGCCCCGGCTCCGCACGGGTGCAATGCTGATGTATTATACATATAAAACTCCCTCTTGAATCACTCTTATCTATTAAAATATCCGCATCAAAATCCGTTGCGTAGTTTTAAAGATTTAAGCATACATAGGGATATAGGGACAGAGAAAGCGACTTTGTTTTATACTATGTAGTGATAGTGATAACTTCGCCGTTTTACTTTTTTCCATAAAACTTGTAGTTTTGCTGAAAATTGAGATAAATCGTTTTATACCCTTAAAAACTCACCACCATCCACTTCCCAACCTCAGATCGCCCGTAAATTATGTTATTATTTCTTTTCTAATGGGCTTAACCCCACTATTATTTTTATTTCACTTTTTAAAACTTTCAAAGACTTCAGCCCTGGTCATACTAACACTAGCCCTTGTTTAAAACGACAAACCTTCTGAAAATTGGTAACACCAATTTTATTTAATGGAATCAGGCGTTACTTTGCGGAAATCCATACTAATCTAAATTAAAAACCAAATATCTAGTGTTCGACGAGGTAACATCACCCTGATGATGCTCCATGGAGGAGCGAAACACGTGTCGGGTTTTCGGCTGGTGATTGTATTTTGCACGTTTTATTTTTCCTTCCTGCATGTTGTGCATAATTTTTGCGAGCGAGAGGGCGGTGCAAAACATGCATCCCAGCATTTTGACACATTTTTTTAGCGGAATTAACACTAGATAGATATAGGTTTTTAATTTAGATTCAACACCAATTTTGTTCTACGGATACCCGTCTATATGTCCTGCGCAAATGGCCAATCTCCAATGTCCCAAATCGGTTAGGAGTTGTAGAGGTATTTGGAGACAAAGCGGGTGAAACCGCACGGTAAGACTAGTCCACGATAGTCTAACATACCCTTGAGATGATGTCATCAAGTCCAGTCACGTGGACGCGACACGTGTATATGATTACTGATTTTTATCTTAGTAAATAGTTCCATTGGTAAGTTGAATTATTATGATTTATGTGCTCGTATTGAGACAAGGATAAAGAAATGTTAATTTATATAAAACTAGCCTTTTTGGGATTAGACAGCAACAATTAGTCAGTGCCGTTTTGAGGGTTCCGTACCTGAAGGGTAAAAACGGGACCCTATTACTAAGACTTCGCTGTCTGTCTGTCACCAGGCTGTATCTCAAGAACCGCTATAGCGAGACAGTTGAAATTTTCACAGATGATGTATTTCTATTGCCGCTATAACAACAAATAATAAATATTTAAGGGGGACTCCCATACAACAAACGATATCAATAACGTCAACAGGTAGACGTTTGAAAATGGTACGGAGCCCATCGTGCGCGAGTCTGACTCGCACTTGACCAGTTTTTAAATTGGATTTTTTTTATTAAGATTACTAGCACAGTTTTTACATACTTCTATTATTCTTGCTAACCCCTCATGATAAGCCATAATACTTATGTTACGAGTGGGTTTACGTCGTTGTGCCATGGGGATCCAACCGGCACATGTTCGCAAGTCCGACGCCCTAGCCAATGCACTTCTTTTATTTTTTGGACGGATATTTATGAAGCTTTTGCTTCTTCCCCGGGCATAAAAATGCGAGCTGGTCTTCAGCCTTATTAAATGATTTAAAAAACTACAAACTCAGCAACCTGCGTAAGAAGGCATCCTCTGTGGGTCTTGGATCTCGGTTCAAGGTTTAGCTGGACGGGGCTTTGAGGAATTATGTTTTTAGGTGAGTTTTGTGCACTTGTTGAAAAAGAAGACCCCAAATTGAAATAGCTGGGGAATGATGATGAAGACTAAACTCAATCAATTCCTCAATCAGTTCAGGATTTTGTCCAAGCGGCGGTAGCCCAATGACTAGGGCATCAGATTTGCGACATATTGCTCTACCGACGTGAACCCACTCGTAGCACAAGTATTTTAGTTTAGCAAAAGAATACTAGTAGTGTCCAAAATATCTGCTAGTAATCTATTATAGAAAAAAAAAAAAAAAAAATATGACTTAGTTTTTTTCAGCGGAGTTTTGTGCACCTGTCGAAGAAGACCGCAAATTGAATTGGAATGCTGATTATGATGAAGAATGAATAAAGTCTACAAATCTTCCATCGTTAGCAAACCACTAACAACCAGTGATGTTGATCTCAAGTCATCAAGGTTAAAACCGTTTCCCGTTACATAAAGATGTTTTACATCAATTAAGTCCCATGACAGTCAGGATCAAGGGCTCTAATCTAACAGGTCTCGGTGGCATCCTCTCTGATTATGTAACACATTGCTGATGTGCACAGAGGCGTAGCTGCCACCTTAGGTATCAAAGAAACCTGGGCTACAAGGGCCCCGAAAGTGTATAAGCAAATATTTGTCAGGTAAAATAACTCAATCAAAAACTTTTTTTTCCAGATATATGTAATGAGCCAAGCTTTTGCTAATTCACCGGGCGTTAAGGCGACCAGAGCTCCAGCCTTGATAAATGGTTTAAAAACTACAAACAAAGCAACCTGCGCAAGATGGCGCGCTGTTGTGGGTCGGTCGCTGGTGGGGGATTGAGGAATCATTCCTCAATCCCCCAGTCTTTAGATTTTTAGGGGAATTTAGTGCAACTGTCGCTCTACTTTACAGTTCGCGGGCTTGTCGGACTTCAGGTCTACGAGGGCATCGGAAGGTTCTTTGTAAATGAAGACCTATGACAGCAAGGATCAAGGGCTTTAATCTAACAGGTCTCGGTGACATCCTGTCTGCTGGTAGTCTGGTGTAGCTGCCGCCGTATCAGAAGCATCAAAGATACGGATCTCCGGGCTTCAAGGTCTCCAAAAATATGTAAGCAAATTTAAAAAATGTACAGCTACAATTATTCTACTAGGTGTTTTTGGACGGCCATATTTTGTGCAACTGCTACTCTACTTTACAGTTCGCGAGCCTCTCGGACTTGGGGTCTACGAGGGAATCGTGATCGGGAAGTCTCTTTGCAAACCAAGGGTCGGGAGGGGGAAGTGGCGTGTCATCCCATGCCACTTCCACCCCCCTCGCTCTCCGTCATCGCCGGTCGTCCAACGGCGCCTGCCCATGCCACTAACCCCGCGATCGTGCTTTACCCCGCACTGTGTCGTCATCCGATATCGGCACTTGCCATATTGTTATGTAATGTCTTTTCCCTATTACTTACAAAAAATATATTTTGGAGAGACATTTTTCTAGAAATTCAGGCATTTAGGTAGCCTTATGCTGGCATTCCTCCATTTAGGAACGGTAACCCTTATTGCACTAGAATAAAGTACAATTTAAAACTCACCATCAACGACTTCTGCCCTTCCTTCAATAAAATCTTCTTGTCAGTATGTTGTCTTGATACCACCAACACTATTCTTCATTACCAATGTCAATAAAGGAGATAAAAATATATGCCCATCAATTTCTTTTGGTAAACTTGTTCCAGGGACTGCCACTGGCTCGCTCTGGCGCAAGTTCTTCGGTATACGTCTCTCTCTTTCTGTTAGACGCTATGAAAGATGTACTGCAATATCTGGAAGGTAAGAATTGGTTACATAAATATAGGTTTTTATATAGCCTAACTCTGTGGCGTAGTATAAGCTTTAAATCTCGAAGGTCGTGAGTTCGACCTAGGGTTTCTAGCCTAATTTATCTTGTGTAAAGCATTCTAAAAGTAATTTTGTCATGTAACTTATCAATTACGTCTCCTTGAGGTAATTTTTTTTGTAGAAAACATATACCTCTTTTAAAATTTATATATTTGTAAGGCGAGCATTAATAAACGGTTTGAAAACTACAAACTAAGCGACCAGCGCAACAAGCCACCCCCTGTGGGCCTAGGATCTCGGCACAGGGCAGTCGAGTCGAGTTTTATGCTAACTTAGGATCTGTAGGATGCGGCCGGATTGCTTCGTGCGTACCCGGTGCCCGCCAACGACGGATCGAAGGAGTGTCCGGGGGGTTTTAGTGGTGTAGGGTCCTCTCCTCGTGGTATAAGTAAAGCATACCACCGCTATGGAGAGGGCGAGTCCCACATATCCCGCCGCCAGCGCGCGGATACGCGGTGAAAATGCGTAAATGCATTTCCCCCCGGACAACAAAAACAAAAAGTGTCTGTAGGATAAAACCGCGGATATTTTCTAGTAAATTATAACATCAATAAGTCATTGAGTACATTTGTTAACAGGTCTGAAACATAATACGCGTCCATTTTGGATGCGACTTTAAAAATATTAGTCACTAACTCCTTATATAAAAATATAATAATATTTAAAGATATTGTGAGAGAAATTATGTCATTGGTGTCATCGAAGTCAATTACATTATACAATTTTTTTAAATCGGACCAGTATATAGCCCGTTCAGGCGTACAACTCTTCAGCTTAATATATTAGTATAGATAACAAGGACACTAAAATTTCATATAGACAATGTTCCAAATAAGTTCGATTAGTTACACTGTACTTTAACATAACTAAGAGAATCTCTTTAGATATAAGCGGCCGTAGCAGGTGTCGGACTTGTGATCTTGTGGTCGCCGGATCGATCCCCACCCATTGCAGTACCGACGTGAACCCACTCGTAACACAAGCATTGTAGCTTAGCACGGGGGGTTTACAAGAATACTAGTAGACAGCAAGACAATGCTAGTAATCTTTTTAAAAAAAAACTGCTTGCCATTAAACCATATAGTAAACCTATTACAGGCATTTGCAAATTGTCAAAACAATGATTTAGTAAGTTTTTGAGTTAATTCGTAAATGAGGAAACTCAATATTGTAGTGTATTCCTCAAACAAGTGGTCACTCTCTTGTGGTTCGGGTACGCCAATTTCAGCATACTAATTTTAATTTTAACCACGGCAGCTTACCTCATTAATACATATTATTCTTTATTGTCCGAAGAAAATGAAACAAAACCATACACGTGCCATTTACACCATTAGGTGATCACTTAGTTTTCACGTGAAGGGAAGATTGCTCTAGTAATTGAAAGATATATAAGGAAAATGAACTCTAAACCAAGGGAATAGAGTCTACACGATACGTCTGGACGAACGGAAGACATCAACTATGGACCGTTTAAGCAAGATTTATAGCAATAGGAGTTAGTTGCAACCAGTTTCGAGTGACGCGATGTGGTTCTTCATATTCTAGATTTTTTAAAGGAAAAAATAATTGAAAAACAAAACATGCTGAATTTTAATTAGTAACATTGGTAAAAAAAAAAGTAAAATTTCACATTACTCTTTTAGCACTTTCAATAAAGAAACATCATTTATTTAAAATGGCATGAATCTTAATTTATGAAAACGCCTATTGTGAGAAAAATCAAGTTGTTACAAATAACATTTCTTTTAACTGTATCAAATCTTCAAAACACTGAACTAACAAAAGACAAACAAAAATTAAAAACAAACTCACCAAAACGTGTCATCCACACGAAAAACGCCGCGAAAAACCGCCATTTTATCTTATTTTTAAATTTCGAACGTTTGCTTTTATTATACAAAAACTATTTAAAAAAATGAAATGTTTTTTGCCTGCGCCGCGTTTGGCCTGAGGCTACGGATTACAGTGCACGGCCGACGCAACAATGAGGGGACCGACAATTGGGGCCATTCAATGTCTCTTAAGTAGTATACACATATTTGGGACAATTAATTAATTGGTTATTGAATAGCTTAAACATTTAAATACATCTAAATCTTTTAGCAATCCTCTAAATATAAATTTAAAGCCATTGTCAAAGCTAAATTATGTAAAAAGCCATAATATAATATTATAAAATATCAGACTATTAAAATAACAGAAAGGCTTGGGAGTAATTTGCTCTGGAATGCGACTGCTGCTTAACAATATTGTAAAAATCATGATATATTGGTTATTTAAAAAAAGATTCCCCCGTTTTTTTTTCGGGCGGACGTATATAATTAGCCCTGAGGCTTTTGCTACTTCACCGGGCGGATTCCTCTGAGTTTTTGCCAGTTCTTCTCAGAATTGCCACGTCCTGGTTGTAGGGAAAGAAAAGGACGCATCATAAGTACATGATTTAATTTAGTTGAGCGGGTGGTTGAGTTCTGAGCATTGCTACACTATTAGCAAAATCACATGGAATTCCATTTATATTTTAGAGTGAATTAATGTTATTAACGAATATAAAAACCGACACAAAGACACATTATTATTAGCCTATACTTCCCACAGCAGGACCAAGAACTCCCTACTAGACCTATATGAATCGAAAGATTTCGAAGGAGTCAGGTTCATCTCAATCTCCGTCTGGCCCTGCCGCGATATGGCACGACATTGTGTTTGGCCTGATAATTTAATTATTTATACGACAATCATCATCATCATCAGCCCGTATAACAGCCACTGCTGAACATGGGCCTCCTCCCGGGGGAGGGTAGTTGCCATAGTCACCACGCTTGGCAGGCGGGTTGGTGACCGCAGTAGTATGCTGTACTACACAAGGAGACGCTGCTGCCCGTTCCTTGATATACGATTATTATAGATGATGTTATAACAATCGGGACCAACGGCTTAACTTGCTTTCCAAGGCACGGAGGGTAATCCGTCAACCAACCAGACTCGGAAAGAAATCTTAGAATTTACACAAAGATTTCCTGTCCGGTGTGGGGATCGAACCCACGACCTCCGAGATTTAAAGCGAGTCAAATAGCGCTACGCTACGGAGGTTGCTTTAAATTATAAATATTCATTTTATAAATAACCTGAAGAAAATACTGACAAAAATAATTGTAACAAAATATGGGGATGTGAAGAAGAAGGATTTGATTGTCTTGTTGTTTGCCAAATACAGCTACGCTGCGCAGGTTGTCACGACAATACATACACAAAACTTACAGTTGCCCATTACGTATCTGGAATCAGTGGATTCTATGAATAAAGTTAACGGCAGTGTTGCCAGTATGATTTCCCAAAAAAGGACGGCTAGTTTCTGAAAAGGTACGGTTTTTAACTTCAAGGTACGGTCGGGTCGGGATACTTCTGTAAGAACTAGATCAGTTTTTTTTACCATAGTTTGGAAAAAAAGCGAACATAAAGAAACCTCATTTCAGTACCTATTCAAAGTTCTCGACAGGGCGCGCTGGAGTTGTCTTTTGGAATCACGTTGAATTTGAAAATATTTTAAATACATATTAGAAGATGATTTAATCCAAAAATACGATACGCACAAAACTGAAAATGTCAAGAAAACTTGTATATGGCAGAAGCACAGAAAATGCGAGCCAAAAGCTCTCAGATGGGAGCAAGAAGAAAAAAAAGAGGATTCAAACATTTTTAGAACAGAGAAATTTTAAATGTTTAAAGAAGGTAAAAACCGTTATTATTCATTAAGTGGGAATTTCATGTAACAGTAAATATATAAATTAGCAACGGAAATCGTATGAATTTACTAAAATTATTTATGAAGATTGATAATCTGTTTGAATATATTCCATTTGGTAATCATTAATAATCATTAATCAGTAATCATTTTAATTAAAAATTTTAAACTCATTAATACACGCCTTACTCCATTCAATAATCGATAATTAATTATTGGATCGAGTAAGGCTTGAATTAGTAAGTTTCAAAATTTTAATACAAACTGAGCTTAGAGAATAATTTTAGAACAAATTAGCTCTGAAACTTTTGATCTAATTAGACCTCAATGATGGGATTTTTTTTAGATCTAATTATTGATCTATATAATTTTTATAGATCCTTTTAGATATTTAAAAAAAATTCTAAATCTACTCAGATCTAAGTTAATTTTATCGTAGTCAATTGTAGATCTATGTTTATTTAAATGGATTGAGATTTATTTCAACAAATGTAGATAAAAAAAACATTTGATTTAGGTATAAAGTGTTTTTAAATCTAAAAATATCAAATTACATCTAAAAATGTTTAGATCCAATTTTTACGGGTATTATAATTCGATTAAACAAAATTATTGAAATTTCGTTTCAAGTTTCTTACAAGTATGTAAACAACAGAATTTTGCATACTTTTTTAAACCGTTTTTTAAAAAGCAAATTCAGAATGTTGAAAAAACTGGAGAAGGCGGTTTTTTTTTGTTTTTTATCCTTTGTAGTTTGTTGTGAAATATAAATCACTAATATAGGTAGAAAAGGTACGAAAAAGGTACGGTCTACACTGAGGTACGGTTGTGGTACGGTTGTGTGATGAATAGTACGGAAAACCGTACTTTTTGGTACGGTCTGGCAACGCTGGTTAACGGCGAAAGTCCACATCCACATCCACACTATGGACCGAGATATCTACGAACAATGTTTTCTGTCAATAATTTTTTCGGTGCTAAACGTGCTGTCTAGGGCTAGAAATTTCCATTAACTTTGATTTCTATAAATAGTGGTACCAGCGTGTTTCTGTCTTACGTTCCACGCTCCAATCTCCCAAACTCGTTAGTTCCGTGTAGCAAAATTTCCAGTCACATTTTCCACACTCGCCTTTTTTCTGTTCGCGTATTTCATCAATCACATGGAACGTTGCTTAACAAAGAGGTCTGTTAGAGAAAGCAACGTTTGCAATCCATGCAATTGAGGAAAACCGCGAGTGGGGAAATATGCGACTGGAAATTTTGCTGTTATAACAATCGGGACCAACAGCTTAACGTGCTTTCCGAGGCACGGACAGTTCCTCAACCATCCCACGACCTCCGAGACATAAAACGAGATTAATACCGCTATTCCATATGCCTTATGTCATGTATTCAGAAGAAAAAAAAAACTTTATTTTTGACAGAAAAATCGCGCATTGCATAGTTTTATTTTGCTCTACTAAAGTCCTACGGAACCCTAACATGTCAAATGAAATATTACAATAGAAGAATCTCTATGTGACGACAAACTACTCACAATGAGTAGTACCTACGTTTAGATGCTCATTCCACCTTAATAATGACAAATGTTCTTACATAATATAGACCGAACAAGGAATTTTGCCTCATCAAAATAAATAAATTATATCAATTTATTTCTTTATAAATAACTAGCTGGCCCGACAGACTTCGTCCTGTCCTACCCTACCCATTTTTTTTGTTACCCGGGTAAAAATGCGTGATCGCATCCCCTCGCTGACGCAAGGATCCCTATTGCGTGATCCCAGCGCCAGCGAAGGGTATGTGGGGCTCTTCCTCTATAAAACGAGACGAAACTCAGAGAGGACATACCCACTAAAAAAGCCCCCGGGTGTTCCTCCTTCTGCCGTTTAGTGTGGGGGGGACCCAAGTACCATATGGGCCTTTGGTCATCCCCCCCGGCAGAGTTCTACTACAAACTCTCGCCCCGGTAAAAGGGCGAGAGTTTCCCCCCCCCCCCTTGGCCCCCCCCATCGCGAGTGTTAAGCACCCGCGATGGGTAACCCCTACCCTACCCTTGACGTTAGGAACACACCTACATTGCTTAGACAACAGTGAGTGGTTGTAATTTAATATGAACTTTATACAATAGCAATAAAGCTCGAATTGACTCTACGTTTTAGTTAGAAAACGTTTGTATGGGAAAAAGAAAAAGGCTGTTTTTAGGGATTTTCCGGCAATTATTCGAATTTTCTCGCAGTAAAAACCATCCTTGAACTTCAACATTAAAAAAAAAGAATTGGCCAAATTGGTCCAGGCGTTGTTGAGTTATGCGCTTACCAACACATTTTGCGATTCATTTTTATATTACTGAAGATTACAATTATCTATCTAGTATTAATATCTGAAGCAACGACTTTATACCCCTTTGTACGAAAATTGCGCGGACGGAGAAGTATGAAATTTCGCACACTTATCCTGCTAATATTATAAATGCGAAAGTTTGTATGTGTGGTTGTATGTATGTTTGTTACTCTTTTACGCAAAAACTAACTACTGAACGGTTTTGGCTGAAAGTTTGCACGCGGATAGTTTATAAGCTAGATTAACATGTAGGCTACAAAATATCACGCTTTAACCCATTGGAGCAGAGTGACGCGGGTAAAACTGCGGGGAGAAGGGGTGCAGAGGGATTTTTTTTAATTATGATGGAATTTCGACCACTGGGCAACCACTACTAATAAATAAATCAATATTAAAAATGGCTGGAGCTAGACCAAAAGCCGGAAGGTTAGAACGTTAAGAGTAATTTTTCACCTTCCGATGCCCCCGTAGACCCCAAAGTCTGAGAGGCCCGCGACCTATAACGTAGAGCGACAGTTACACAAAGCTCCCCTATGAAAACTAAAGTGATAAACCCTCAATCCCCCCGCTAGCGACCGCCTCAACCGAGGTTCAAGTCCCCCAGGGGACGCCCTCTTGCGCAGGCTGCTTAGTTTGTAGTTTTTAAACCATTTATTTAAGCTGAAGCTTTGCTCGCATTTATTCTCGGTGAAGCAGTAAAAGCCATCTACTACATACATGGTTGACTGGTATAGAATGCCTCTCGCATTAAGTCCGCCAATCTACTATTTTGTGCAGAAGTTTTGAAATAAATAAATACATATGTAATTATTATCATCATCATCATCATCAGCCTGTTGTAGTCCACTGCTGAACATAGGCCTACCCCATCGATTTCCAGCGGGAACGATCGCTAGCGGCCTGCAACCACTGACTCCCTGCAACCTTTATGAGGTCGTCGGTCCACCGTGCAGGCGGTCGTCCCACGCTGCGCTTGCCAGTTCGTGGTCTCCACTCGAGAACCTTTCTGCTCAATCTGCCGTCAGTTCTTCGAACTATGTGTCAACATATGTAATGTCCGGCCGAAAAAAAAAGTATCGCAGTTTTTAAAAATCATGAAATATAGAATCAAAATCATTCTCTAATAACTTAAGAATATTGCTTACCAATTTAGGGGCCCTATAATCCGTGAGTGTTCAGGGCCCCCAACAGCCTAAAAACTGCCTTGATTGCTACGGCATCAAATACATTTCATAAGATCATCATCATAATCGCCAACAGCCCGTTTACGTCCACTGCTGAACATGGGCCTCCTCTTAACAGACCTTGGCAAACCAGGATCGTTGAGGGATATTGCCATAATCACCACGCTTGGCAGACAGATTGGTGATCGCAGTAAGATGTAAACCTTGAGCTAATAGATGCTGCCGCCCATCCATCAGCCATATGTCCCTTAGTCGCCGTTTACGACACCCATGGGAGGACTTTTATAAGATCAATTCTCGCTAATTTTCGGTTGTCCTAGGTTGATAACGAACCCAAAACACCAGGTCTACCTGACTACAGTCACTAACTGTGGTATGCAAGAACAATACTTATTGGTTTTAAGTATGCATTTGAGTAAGTAGTTTCCCACCGTTGCGGTCTCTATTGCTGTCATGTAGTTAGCCACAAGGTTTTTTCTACTTCACCGGGCATAAAGGCGAGCAGAGCTCCAGCCTAGTAAAGAGGGCGTCCCCTGTGGGGCTTGGACCTCGGCACAGGGCGGTCGCTGGCGATGAGATTGAGGGATTTTGACTTTTTGTATTTTAGGGAAGTTTCGTGCAACTGTCGCTCTACTTTACAGTTCGCGGGCCCCTTGGACTTCGGGCCTACGAGGGCATCGGGAGGTTCTTATGAAACTAAGGGTCGGGAGGGCGAGGGGGGACGCGTCGCGTTTGCGGGCGCTCTTCTATTGCTATGGCAATAGAAATCATCAAAGTGCCACCTGACATTCACAAGTACACTCATAGTCTCAAGTGTTATTCTTGCATTCTCAGGAGTGAAGCACTAAGGCTGTTCTCATCAGGAATTAGGTGTTAACAGCATTTTCATGTGTAATTAATTTAAAAATGTCGTCGCAGCGACACTACTGGTTTCTATGTATTTCTATGAAATTCCCTTCGCAGTTAGCGACATGAAGCTAGCGACGCGTTTCATAGAAATACATAGCAACCAGTAGTGTCGCTGCGACACGTCGTTTGCCGCTGCTTTATGTCGTCCGCTTCCAACTTGTACCATTATCGTGAACCGGCACTTACGACTAAATGCTTCTAAAGTATAATAGTACATCCGTATTTATGGTTCTGAGGTCTAGAATTATACAAATAAATAAAATTGAAGTGTCTGTTTCGATAGTTCACACAATTCCCCTAAAAATCTTAAGTCATTATTCCTCAATCCCCAATTCGCCAACGACCATCCTGAGCCGAGGTTAAAGTCCCACAAGGGATTCACTCTTGCTCAGGTTGCTTAGTTTGTAATTGTTAAGCCGTTTTAAGGCTGGAGCTCTGCTCGCCTTTATGCCCGGTTAAGGAGCAAAAGCCTCGTGGCTAAATAAACATAACGGGCCTAAAGTGTTTGTAATGAAAGAATCAGAGGTTTTTAGTAGATGATGCATATGAATGTGTAGAGGGTACTAAAATACGAATATCTAAAAAAAACTATTAAAAAAAAATCTATTTTTTGTATGTCTGTGTTCGTTTACTAGGTCTAACCAGTGATACCTAGCTAATTGATATTGTGTTTATCCGTGTATTCCGCCTGATCTCCAAAACGGAAGTATCAATTTAATTATGCAATGCTAATCTACATATTATAAGTTTTGGCAACCTCCGTGGCGTAGCGATATAATTCACGCTTTGAGTCGTAGTATTCGATCCACACCGCACAAGTAATCTTTGTGTAAATTCTAAGATTTCTTGCCGGGTCTGGTTGCTTAAGGGACTACCCTTCGTGCCTCGGAAAGCGCGTTAAGCCGTTGGTATCGGGACCAACGGCTTAACATCATCTATAACAAGTGACAATATGAATCATAAAATTAAAGAGAACAATTAGTTATCATGCTTACGTTTATATAACAAGGTATAAGGTTACACCAACGTGTAAAGGCAAAGGTTACATAATAGTATTATATTGCATTCCATTTGAGAAGTGTACTTATTCACTCCACTTCAATAGCTCGATTACGTCCACTACTGAACATGGACCTCCTCTTTACAAACCATCTATACTTAATATATAAATCCCCCTTCGCCCTTCCGACCCTTACTTTGCTAAGAACCTTCCGATGCCCTCGTAGACCCGAAGGCCGAGAGGACCGCCAACTGTAAAGTAGAGCGACACTAAAATCAATAATCCCTCAATCTCCCCGTCAGCGACCGAGGTCCAAGTCAGACAGGGGACGCCCTCTTGCGCAGGTTGCTTAGTTTGTAGTGTTTTAACCATTTATCTAGGCTGGAGCTTTGCTCGCCTTTATGCCCGGTGTAGTAGCAAAAGCCTCGGGGATAATAAGATAATAAGCAAGATCGAAAAAAAAAAAAAGCTGAATAGTTTCTTTGTTTGCTTGAACGCGCTAATCTCAGGAACTACTGGATCGATTTGAAAAGCCCATTTATAGAGAAAGGCTATAGGTTATATTTAATTATGAAGTTCCCACGGGAACGGGTGTTAGTAAGCATTACGCAGAAAGCTAGTATTGGATATTGTCATAATCACCACGCTTAACAGCCTGATTAGGAATTGCATTAAGATGGTAAGCAACCTTGAGCTGATAGATGCTGCTGCCCATCCATAAGCTGTATGTCTCTTAGTCGCCTCTTACGGCGCCCATGGGAAAACATGGGGTGTTATCAAATCGTTTGGTCCACTGTTGAAGAAGGGCCTCCTCTTTAGCAGAACTTGAACTTGAAGCCTTGGTCGTTGAGGGACCCCGCATAGCATCCGGATAAGTGATCGCAGTAAGATGGAAGTATCTTTGAGGTGATAGATGCTGCTGCCCATCCATCAGCTGTATGACCCTTAGTCGCCTTTTAAGACACCCATGGGCACTCCGTGGCGTAGCAGTAGAAGTCTCGCTTAAGTATCGGAGATCGTGGGTTCGATCTCCACGCCGGACATGAAATCTTTGTGTAAATTCTAAGATTTATTCCCGAGGCTTGTTGGTTGTAGGACTAGCCTCCGTTGGTCCCGATTGTTCAAACAATTGTATTTAAGGGAACGGGTAGCAATGTTACCTTGTATGCTACAGCATAATACTGCGGTCACCAACCCGCTTGCCAAGCGTGGTGACTATGGGAAATACCTACCCTCCCTCGGTGATGATGATTATGATTTATTACTTAAATTTTTCTTTATGCTATATCTATACTAATATTATAAAGAGGAAAGATTTGTATCTTTTGTGTGTGTGTGTATGTTTGTAATGAATAAACTCAAGAACTACTGTGCCGATTTCAAAAATTCTCACGGGAACGGGAGTTACGCGTGTGACACCGCGCGCGGGAAGCTATTAATTGATATAGATAATGTTATAACTATTTTGTCCAACGGCAAAACGTACTTTCCGCAGCTAGTAGCGTATTTCCTTTACCAGACCTTTCATTATATTATGTTTTAACACAAAGATTTTCTGATTAAACTGAAAAATCTGAAAAACTGCATTAAACAAAACATATGTATATCAATAAATTTATTTTATTGATCACAATAAGTCAATACAAACAAAATAATACATGTTTTAAAATAGCACCAACCTACTTAAAATCGTGTAAAAACTTCGAAATGATGATTTAGAGACGGCACACAGTGCAACTTTGTTACCGACCCCAATGCACCATACAATTCGTTTGGTTTGTCATAGAACACTCTATTTACTCTGCCATGTACTAAACCCATAGCACACATAACACAAGGTTCTTTAATCAAATAAATATAATACCCGGTACATAAATAAGGATTTTCGGAAGCATTCAAATTCTTTTCATCAATCTCACTTTTACTTATGTAAGTCCTCGCACCAAACTTAACCCTAGGATACATATTCTTCAAATGCAGATACAATTCCTTATCAATCCCTGTTAAAGATAAGTCCGTTTCTTGCGTCAATCCCCAAGCGCCGCCATTTTGAGTTTTCGCGACATTGTCTATAGCCAACATGGCCGAATGCTGGCTAGGATGACTCTCTCTATTATCGAATGCTACAGCAACTATAGTCTGATAAGCAGGATCAACCACAACAGACGCGTTAAGATTCCTAGAAAATAAATCTGATAGTTCCACTTCTTCAGTACTTGATTGGCTCAAGTAAAATTTTGCAACTTCATAAGCAATGGCCATGTATTGTCTATGAACTTTAATTTCTTCTCCTTTAAAGAAGATACCATGGAATAGCTTCTCCAAATACGGATTAGGATGGAAATTGCCCGACCACTTTCTTCCATTTTCTAAATGCTGACATTTTAATTTCGAAGGCAATGCTGGTACTTCGACAATTTTGAAATATTCAAATGAATCCTTTAAATCAAAGACATGTTCTTCTATATAATCTTGTATAGACTCTTGGGTTAGACTATTAAGATAATTTGTTGGGCATAGTAATACTTCCTGCTTTCTAGCTCTTTTCAAATGGGCTAGTTCTTTTAGAGGAATTTTCTCATTGAGTGTTGCAATTATTTTCGATATCAGTTTGACATCTCTCGCTTTTCCGACATAAGCCGGTACTACAGGCGTAGGATCATAAAATTCATCGTTCAAAATTGCATTTAAGTTCATTGTTGAGTTTATAATTTGTTTCTTTCTGTAATCAATGGTTTCTATTGGTATTCGCGGTCTTTTGATTGGATCTTCAAATTCAGGCTCCATGTCTTTCCTCTTTAATTCCATTGTAGTGTAATATTCCGCTAGTTTTAGTTTGTTTGTTGTCATCCGTCTTCCAAGTATTGACTGAAATTAAAGAAATAACACCACTTTTCATAATACACACTGTAACACTGGTTTTATACACAAAACAAAATCATTTACATCAATTTGTATTGTTTGAATCAAAGATTTTGGATCTTTGCTTTCAAATGGATTAAAAGCTATGAACCATTTCTTGAGTAATATAATTTAAATATAAATCCAACACGCAACAGTGTTGGCTCTTAGTACATAAAAGCGACATAAATATTTAATAAATTGCGTTTACGCAATATACAATTTACGCAATCATCACACCAATCGTTCTAGATTGGTGTGATGGACAAGAGATTTAAATAAATTATATGACAAGTTTGTATGTCCCTAATTTCACTGATCGCTAATGTAGTTCTGTAAAAAAGACCGTGTAGTAAAAATTGTATGAATTACTTTAGTTTTCTCAACAAAAAATATGCATATAGTATGACTGTAGAACAAGCATGTTTCCCTAGAGTCAGAACTGTTCAATCATTCCAAGTTATGTTTTTTAACACAATTCATAAAGTCAGGGGATTTATATTAGTTTTAACTAGGGTTGTCATCTCCAAAATTTGGCAACCAGGGCAAGACGCGTGAAGTCTCCGGATTTAAGAGCTCAAAACCCGGACAAATCAAAAGGTGTTTTTAAACATAGGGGCTCAGGCAAGTGTTTCGCGGGCGGCATAAGACTAAAAAGTCCGGCCTGGACGCCCTCTAAACTAGGACAAATCCGTGGAAACCCGGACGGATTGCAACCCTAGTTTTAACTGATACTCAATTATACAACAATCATTTGATATTACATTTGAGGCATTTGCTAATTCACCGGGCATAAAGGCGAGCAGGGCTGCAGCCTTTATACTCTATAAATGCCTATACTTTATAAATGGTTTATGAACTACAAACTAAGCAATCTGCGATTATCTGCTACGGTAGCGCGGAATACGTGTAAAATAGTAAAACTCAGCTCTAATAATCTCCTCCTCCGCTTAGGCCCCTCGCCCACGGCGACTTTTTGCAGCGATGCAGTCGCGCGTTTCGTAAACGCGCAACAGCATCGCGACTGAATCGTGGTTTTGTGGGCGATAGCACACAGCTAATGACCGCATCGCGACTGTATCGATGCAAACGCGCGACATCATCGCTACTGCATCGCTGCAAAAAGTCGCCGTGGGCGAGGGGCCTTATGTTCATAAATCTGAATTATATATCAGTGGTCACTAAAACCTATAATAATTAATGTGAACTTAAACTTATTAAGACTAAGGAATTAATGACAAGCTGACGGACGGTCTACTTTGTCTGTAATATCCTACAATTTGCTACCTTAGTTAAGTATCTAGTTTAATTCATGGAATTAGAATAATTGTGTAATATTGTGATTCTGACAAGTATAAGTGTATGTAAATACCTAAGTGCTGAATTAATTCATTATTTCAATAGTATATAGATCCCTTTCCAACCTACTTTGACCATAATGACCAAACTTGGGGATTGGACAACTATGTAGGACATAATATAATAGCACACAAGTGTGTGTCCAAACACAGGTGCACTTTTTATTTCGTTACTCTTTAATCCGGTGGGTTGATTTTACAGACAGGAACAGTAAGAAATTAGGCACAGGTATAAAAATAGCTTAAAGAGCAGCACCAACAGCTTAAAAAGCTTAATGGTAGGTGAAACACCACTAACTTCCACTGGCTTTAAGTAAATTTCTGTAAAATATGTAACTACTTTAACTAATCACTACATAGTATAAAACAAAGTCGCTTCCCGCTGTCTGTCCGTCCCTATGTATGCTTAGATCTTTAAATCTACGCAACGGATTTTGATGCGGTTTTTTTAATAGATAGAGTGATTCAAGAGGAAGGTTTATTTATATGTATAATACAGGGCGGGTCGCTAGTAATATTATAAACGTAAAAGTTTGTAAGTATGTATGGATGGATGGATGGATGTTTGTTACTCTTTCACGCCAAAACTACTGAACGGAATTGGCTGAAATTGTGCACCGGGATAGGTTATACGCTGAGTTAATATATAGAAAAAACATCACGCTCCGACCCACTGGAGCAGAGTAACGCGGGTAAAACCGCAGGGCGCAGCCAGTTAAGTATAATTTATTAAGTATATTAAATAGTTAGGTATAATATATATTAACTAAACATAATACTGATAAAAAAGATTACATATTTTAACTGAAACAGTATTTTTCACTCCAAGGGACTGTTGCTTATACCAGGAGTCATAGTATCCTGGCATAAGCTTTTTGAAAAATGCTCAATAAGAGAATAATATATTCCTTAAATAAGATATAAGCAAAAATGATGCCTAGACAGCTTTATTAAGCGCACGCCACACCGCCAGCGAGTAGGCGAGCGAGCTAGGCGGGCGAACATCGTTTCACCTCTTTTACATACTTCGGTTCACACCGCGAGCTACCGACTAACCCACGTCAGCGATGCGAGCGAAGCTAACGAAATATCCAACGATTCCAGCGAAGATACACGTTCATCTCGTTAGGTTAGGTTAGGAACCCCACAGTTTAGCTCACCAATATTCCGCATTGTTTGTATAGTTTCCTTCTCTCGCTTCGCCCGCCTGCCTAGCTCGCTCGCCCGCTTGCTGGCAGTGTGGCCTGCGCTTTAGGAGTTGTCCCGTATGAAATGCTCATACATAGATTGATTGCTCTTGGGCTCCATTAAGGCTCCGTGACGTAGTGATATAAGTCTCGTTTTAAGTCTCAGGAGTTTGGGTTCAATCCCCTCACTGGACAAGAAATCTTTGTGCTAATTCTAAGATTTCTTTCGAAGTTTACTTAACCAAACCTGGAAAGAAATCTGGACTACTCTCCATGCCTTGTAAAGCATGTTAAGTTGTTGGTCCCAATTGTTATTATAACAATAATTGTATACCAGGGAACAGGCAGTAGCATTTCTTGTGTACAGTGCGGCGGACTTACTATTGGACTGACTCATCTACGGTGATCCATCGGGTGAGACACGACGCGCGGCGCTATACACTGTTCGTCGCGCACCGCCTGGGGGAGATCGCCGAGCGCACTCACAGCGAAGAGTGGCACTGGTTACCTACGGAGGATAACGTGGCGGACGACGCGACAAGATTCAGCCACAAACCAATCACCGCGAGCGACCGGTGGTTTAGAGGCCCGGAGTTCCTATACCGACCCAAGGAACAGTGGCCTCCCGAGAGAACATTCACCGAGGAGGGAGAGGTTGACCTTCATCACGTCGAGGAAGCAACGAAAGGATAGCAATCCGCCTGCCAAGGGTAGTGACCATGGCTTCGCTTCCCCGGGTGGAGGCCCATGTTCAGCAGTGGATGTTATATGGGCTGATGATGACAATAACAACAAATCAAACAACACAGTGTACAAATATCTATACTAATATTATAAAGAGGAAAGATTTGATTGTTGTTTGTATTTAATAAGCTCCGAAACTAATGGTCTGATTTGAAAAAATCTTTCACTGTTGGAAAGCCAAGCCTCACTATCTCCGGATAACATGGGCTATATTAAATTATGAATTTCCCACGGGAACGGTAGTAACGCGAGTGAAACCGCGCGCGGGAAGCTAGTAAATAATATATATAGGTACATATACATTACTTCACACTTATATTATTATGTAAGTTGTAAATAATAAATGGTCATGCTTACTTATGACATTTTACCATATCAAAATATGGAATGTTAATCAGAGGTATGAGTTAACTCTACATTTGTATTTTTCCACATAAAAATCATGGACAAAGTCACAGTATGAGTAATGTAATTATTGATGTATTTTGTAGTATTTATCATATTGAATTTATTGCAGTGTTAGGTCCATGCCATTAATGTAATGAATTCATCTGAAATATGATGTTTATGTGTTTGTTCTCTACACTGTTCTATCATCATCATCAGCCGGTATAATGTCCACTGCTGAACATGGGCCTCCTCCCGGCGGAAGGTATTTGGCATAGTCACCACGCTTGGCAGGCGGATTGGTGACCGCAGTACTATGTTATACTACACAAGGAAACGCTGCTGCCCGTTCCTTGATATACGATTATTATAGATGATGTTATAACAATCAGGACCAGCGGCTTAATGTGCTTTCCGAGGCACGGAGGGTAGTCCCTCAACCAACCAGATCTCGAAAGAAATCTAAGAAATTACACAAAGATTTCTTGGCCGGCGTGATTTAAAGGGAGCCAAATACGGCTACGCTATGGAGGTTGTCTGTTCTATCAGTGTTGTGTTATATGGACTATTTGCCATAGTCACCACACTTGGCAGGCCAGTTGGTGATCACAGTGTTACTATTTACATGGTCTGATAGTTGATGGACATTGTCTTTGATGTGTTGATAATGTCCAAAATATGAGAATCTATATCACAGATGAGAGTAATGACAAATTACAAGAAATATGTCAATAACAATAAACTAGAAGGAATAAGTTTGAAATACCTACAAAGAATTATCATTTAATTAAACACTTTTGATTAGTCTAATAAGAAGCCTCTTTAATTATATTATTATTAATTCATAGCTAAATGGTAATTGTGGTATATTTTCCACTGGTTGCATCCATACTAATATTATAAATGGGAAAGTGTATGTGTGTGTCTGTTTGTTTGTCTGTTTTTAACGCAAAAACTACTGAATGTATTTGGCTGAATCTTTGCATGGAGATATTTAATAAGCTCGATTAAGATATAGGCTACAAAAATTCACGCTCCACCCACTGGAGCAGAGTAACGCGGGTAAAACCGCAGAGCACAGTTAGTAGTTAATAAGTTAAATTAACATATATAGTCTATATAACATCACACTACTACCCACTGGTGCAGAGTAGCAATCCAGTGCAGTTAAAATAGTGGGGATCAGCTTCTTTAGAATACAACCTAGTTTTAATAATAAAATGTCCTAATGTCATAACATGCTGGAACGGAACAGCAATTCAGGTGGAACCACAAAGAGAATATATTTTTTTTTGCACAGAGATAGATTTAGCCATGAGGCTTTTGCTGCTTCACCAGGCAAATAGACAAGTGGGGTTCTTGCCTTGTTATAGACATTATTCCTCAAACTCCTTACTAGCAACCGAACAAAGGTCCAAGGACTTTTTTAGAGGGATTAACAAAGCATAGGTAGAAACAAATTACATACATAAGCTTACACCTGTTTCCCAGCGGGGTAGGCAGAGATAATGGACCTCCACTTGCTACAATCTCTACATACATATTTTGCTTCATTTGCTTCCTTCATTCGCTCCATTTACTCTCATACATACAAGCAAATCGGTTTAGGATGGATCTTATAATAACAAATTATAAGTGGTAAATATAAATTTATAGTAAATTATGAGGCTTTGCCTAAAAACTAACTGCCTGAATTCTGGGAACGCTTCCCAGTGACATCATTTTAGAGTAGTATTTAGTTTTACGTTCGTTTTTAACTTTTGGTAGTTTTTAATCATGTCAAAAATACAATTTAGCCAATTATATAAATCCAAACTAACTTTTATTATAATATCTAAACATTGAAGTAAATTTAACTTGTAATTGATAAGTGAAAAAATATCTATACTAATATTATAAACATGAATTGTTAGTATTTTTGATTTTTGAATTAAATCAAAAACCGCTGGATGGATTTTGATCATTCTTTCACCTATAGAATGCTACATTATCCCTGAGTAACACAGGCTATATTTTATACTAGAAATGTGCACCCGTGTTAAGCTAGGATGGACTGCTAGTGATTAATATTGAAGTTAAATAAATGAAACAAAAATAAATTACTTTAAAATGTGTATAAGATGAGGATTTTATTAAGTAAACATATTAAATAAATTATGTTTTTAATAAGTTAGGTATACTAACCTAAATTATCACTGAGAAACATTGTTTAATCACTAAAAGCACCAAACTGACTCTAAACTTTGTCCTACGCATTGTTTCTCGATTACTTGGCAATATCAATCCATTTTCAATATTTATTCATACAAATATTCCATGTTTACAATAAGGCAGTGATAATCTGTACGACACTTCATGCTACCTTGATAAATTAATATCATTAGCGCTAATTATACTAATACACTGTTATCTAAACGCAGTTATAAGAAGTTGGAACACTAAACTAATACTAACACAATAATATTCAGATAATTAAAGCGTAATACAGCAAAATAAACTTAAGTATTTACCTCGCGTTGGACTTCGGATATAGACGTCAATTCACCATGGAATACAAAGAATTCTAGTCACATAAGTGAAATATCACGCACCATTCTCGATTGAAACACAGGAAATCTTCACTTTAGAGTTATTAATCTATTTATTTTTAATTTACCACACACGCAAATCGGAGAATAGTGCAGCCATTAAGACAGATTAGACATTGTTCCCGCATAATGAACGTGGGTCTAATCGCAGCATTCTTATTGGACGAAATGTCTAATAGTTACGTCTGATAAGTTTTCAGCCAATGGAAATTAAGTAAATTTTGACATTTGGTGTCACAGAAGAAACTTTTTATTTCATTATTATTCAATTTTATTTTAAGAACATATTGAAATTTATACGTTCCATTTTACATTTTTATCACAGTTGATAGAAAAATATTTCAAAAAAAATTACTGAGTATAGAAAAATATATACTTAATCATAATATGTACACTATAACTTATGTAAATAATAACCAACTACCACACAGCTGTGGATACTTAACTTGACTGATTGCTTATATTTTAATTATGTGTCGATGTATAGAAAGCCATTTTATTTACCAACTTATCACGTCATAGGTACTAGCAATTTAATACGCTAAGACCATGACAAACATCTAATAATAAGTTCTAGTTAGTTTAGCAACGCAGTCCATTAGCGATAATCCTTGCGAACATCTCCCGTTCCCTAAGCAATTAAGATTTATAGGTACTTGTGTATGTTTTAAGATATAAGTACGAACGTACTTAATATTCTTGGCAACTAAGACCTACGCAGTATGTTTTAAAAGGGAATTTAAACCATGAGACATATTTTAGCAGTTATTTATTTGAAATGGGTTTAATAGAACAAAAAGTTTATTATTTTCCTACTTTGACCTGCAGGAGTACAGATGCTTTTGCAAACGAATAAAGTTAAATACCTATTATACTAAATAAAAAAATATTTTTTATTTTTTATGATTTATTCTTATTAAATTAGCAGTACTATGGTTTAGATTACATTTATTAAGTAGTATTTAAATATCACAAGCGATTTAATATTGTGTTAAATAAATAAAAAGGTCGAAATTTATATTATACATTTTCACTTCTTGTTGTTTTCCAAAGTTTGGTACCACGCCTGGCAAGTTTCCGATGCAATCTCGCATAACGCCGACAGCGCTCTTCCAGTGTCGTATTCTGAAAAAAAAAGACCAAAGATAAAAACGATCGCTCGAAGATCTATTTAAAAAAAATGTAAGTAGCTATCCTAATTTAATATTTGTAATACCTACACCTATACCTCGTTGCCGAGGGAGGCCTAGAAAACGCTGGAGTGACGATCTAGACGCATTCATGAGAGATTGGCCAGAGAAAGCCGCACAAAGGGAAGAGTAGATAAAACACAATATAGGTTAATAAAAACTAAAAATACCTATGCTTAGTGTACCTCTTTCCTTGAGAATTACCGGATACACACCGGATACCACATACCCCGATCGGATTTCCTAATGCATTTCAAGTCGCAAAAAAACCCCGCCTTAATAAATTATTTAAAAATCTAAAAACTCAACCTGCGATCTATCGTCTCTGGCTTGATGGTGTCTTTTGATCTAAAGTCAAGTGCCTCTTTATCAATCAGGGATCGCAAGAAATCCCCATGCATGTGGCGCCACCTAGGTTAGCCGCACAAACTACAGTTACAACTAGCCTATGTCGCGCAATTGAAGTTCGCAAACCGTACATGTACCAGATCTGAACAATAACAAAAGGCCGCGGCTACCGGTCATCTCAGCTACAGAAGTTCTTCAATTATTATGGACACACCTCCGATCGTTTCTCTAATTCATTACCTAATACAATAAATCAAGAGTATAGTATTATAGACTATTTTCTATGCTAGACAGCACAAAGGGTCGATTTTTCCATCCACAGATAAAATACAGAGATGCGCGTCTTCGCTCTCCTCCAAGAATATGTGTTCAAAGTTTCATGATGATCAGTTAAGTAGTTTTCTTACATTCACATTTATAATATTAGTAGGGATAGGCGCGATTTGTCCGCGTGAAATAGTTACTTTGGGCTTATACCCATTACCCCCATTTTGTCACATTCTTCATTGGTGTACCGCTCCTATTGGCCTTAGCGTAATGATATATAGTCTATAGCGGCGGTCGGCAACCTTTTGGCAGGGAAGGGCCATAGCGTGGTATGCTAACTCATACCACGAGGAGAGGACCCTACACCACTAAAACCTCCCGGACACTCCTTCAATCCGTCGTTGGCGGGGGCCGGGTACAACCCAATCATTTACCTGCCTTTCTAGTGCCCTAACTATGTACCAAATGATATAAAAATAAATATTTATTTAAACAATAACTTACCCACAACGCCCCGTTTGCCAAATATAGAGCCATTGAAAGGTATCTTCCTGAACGTGGCTTCAACGTGGCAGATGCTGCAGATGACCACAACGAGACAAAGAGCAAAGATGAAACGCATGTTGAAAGCCTGCAATTTAAACAGATAGGTACACATTACATTTATTATTATTGTGGTGTGCCCGGTGGCCGACGGCCATTTGTTCCTGTTCGGAACTTTTGTATATGTTCGAATTGGCTTGCGAACTTGTATTGCACGATACAGGTTAGTTAGGATGCTAGGTGGTAGATGGCGCTGCTCGTCCACTAGTAGTTTGTGTGCGGCTAGTGTAGATGTCGCTACAATACTCCCCTCCGAGACTGTAAGTCGTTCTGCTGAGTTGGAGTTCCAGTGAGTCGGAACTGATTCTAGTGAGTCGGAATCGATGCGGGTCCCAGTGAGTCGGGACGGGTCCCAGTGAGTCGGGACCGTTGTGGCTGTGACTGCGTGCGGCGAAGCTGGCAGTGCTGCGCAGACCGGTGCGTGTAAGGTCGTGTGCACAGTGCCGTGGTGTAGTAGCCGGAGTCGGTGGAGCCGTGTTGCGGTAAGCTAGTTGCTTTGTTGGTTGTGGTTGAGCTGGATGAGGAGTAGCTTGCTGGAGTAGGCGGTTGCCTGTGTCTACGGGGTCACCAATTGTAGAGGAACGGTTGGTTGTGTTCCTCCACAGAAAATGAAGATCTTCTTTGCCGGGCGAGGTGGTGTGCCCGGTGGCCGACGGCCATTTGTTCCTGTTCGGAACTTTTTTATATGTTTGAATTGGCTTGCGAACTTGTATTGCGTGATACAGGTTAGTTGGGATTCTAGGTGGTAGATGGCGCTGCTTGTCTTCTTGAAGTTTTTGTGCGGCTACTGTAGATGTCGCTACTGTAGCGACATCTACAGTAGCCACACACAAACTACTCCCGACTCACTGGGACCCGTCCCGACTTTTATAGCTAAAAAATACAAAATAATTTTCACCTCAAAATAAAAATATAATAAAGTTTAAGTTATTAACAGAATAATTCAATTCAGAGTGAAAAGCATGGGGTGCTTGATAAAGTAAATGTCACAATCATTCTATTGGCAACTATCTATGAGAGGAGAGTTATGAAAAGTGGTAAAATGCATCTTATATTATAATTTTATTTTGAGGTGAAAATTATTTTCTATTTTTTAGTTCGGTTAGCTATAAAAGCGTGTTTTTTTAGTTTTTTTTAACTATTATTTATTATATTGGTATTTTGTGGCTACGTAAAGATAATTTCTATGATACTCACTTGGAACAGACAGTTAATCTTTCTTCAACAAAAGATGGTTTGCAACTGATGCATTTTCTGAGTTACCCTCCCCTTTTATACTACCCTCGCTCTCCTAATTGGGTTTGTATCCAATTTGCTGCCATTTTACTTGCTAAAGAAAATATTGTAAGAATTTATAAGAAAAATAGGTCAATTTATTGGCAGACAAATTTAATCATCCCTTAATAAAAGGTATTATTGGCGTAATAACAACACCAGCCGTTCCTCTTTACTTGCAAAAAAACTTTTTATTTTATAAACACCAAAACAGTTGTTTTATTTCCTTCTTTTTATTGCATTGGAAAGAGAAGGAATGCTATTCCATAGGTAGGTACCTACTCGAATTGGAGATATAGAGAAAGTTCTAAGTGACATGAAGCATTATGTACCTACCTACATTATGTTTGTTTTTTGAGAAGTCAGTGTCGATGATGCGAGTTCAGTGATAGTTACTCATCTCAAAAATGCTCAACGCGCCTAAAGTAAACTGAACTTTCAGTTCAGTTGAAAAAAAAAAACAGATCAATGCTCAAGCTCAATTACCCGTGTTTTCATTCATACTTATGAATGAAATATTAACTAAATTAAATATAATTCATTAAATGTCAATGATACAATGGTAAACATAGAATTAGGACTTGCCCTCCCGTAATCTATCCCGAGCCTTAGTTTGGACAGAACTTAACTTCCGATGCCTTAGAGACTAATTAGTATTGACAACCTCCAAAGCGTAGCGGTATTTGGCTCGCTTTAAATCTCGGGGTTCGATCCCCACGCCGGACAAGAAATCTTTTTGTAAATTCTATGATTTCTTTCCGGGTCTGGTTGGCTGAGGGACTGGGCCATTATTATTCGTCCAAATGAAATCCGTGAGGCCCACGAACTGTAAAGTACATCGACCGTTGCCAAACCTCCCAAAAACACTAAAAGTCATAATCTCTCCGCCGGCGACCGTCCTGAGCAGAGGTCCAAGTCGCAGGTTGCTTAGGCTCTTGCGCAGGTTGCTTAGTTTGTAGTTTTTAAACCATTTAATAAGGCTGGAGCTCTGCTCGTCTTTTTCAACGGTGAAGTAGCAAAACCCTTATGGCTGACTACACATGTTAAGTGCGAGTCGGATGCAGGCCGCTTGCAATCGTTCCCGCTAGAAATCGATGGGGGAGGCCTATGTTCAGCAGTGGTAGACAACAGGCTGATGTGATGATGGTGATTCTGTTTTTAGCATTAAAAATTGTTGTTATAGGGCCAACAGAAATAATAATATGAGTAAATTTCAACTGTCTAAGTATCATGGTTCGTGATGTTATTAATCTCCTCACCTTTATGCCCGGTGAAGCAGCAAAAGCCTCAAGGATAACTATGTAAGTTCATACGAAAAAAATAAAAATCTTATGTAGGTACAGCGTGGTGACAGACAGTCAAATCGCGCAGTATTAATAATAAGGTCCCGTTTTATCTTTTGGGTACGAAACCCTTAAAAAGGTTTGAATTTTAGTTATACCGACCGATTATAATTCTAGAAAATGATACCTAAATATAACTTTGATAAAACTGCGGTATCCAAGACACGACATTAGCGAATTTTAGTAACCACGCAGGTAAAAACGCGCGGTCAGTCTACATTTTGAACTTTTTTATAATAGGTTTGGAACTATTTAAAGGAATTTCAACATAAGTAAATACATGTAGGTAGGTATCTGACCAACTACTTATTTTACTTTAGGCAAATAATTACTGCACAATAAAAAAAAGTAACACAAGACATCTAGATGACTATACCTACCTAATAGGTAGGTACTTAATTACTTATTACTACAACCGTTTTGGCGAATACGCCTGTGCCTAGTAGTAATGCAAATTAAAAAAAAAACAATTTCATAGGAAAGCCCTTCTAAATTCTAAAAAGTTGTTAATATTTAATTAGGTTTACTTAAGTACAAAGAAGACCGAATTAAGAAGTTATACAGAAGACCGAAGAGTACTTGTACTTGCCGCTCTGTTTAGCGTTTGTGGGCTACGAGAAAGCTTTTGATTCGGTCGAAACATGGGCCGTACTTGAGTCTCTCCAGTGATGCCGTATTGACTATCGATATATCGAAGTGTTGAAGTGCTTGTATAGAAACGCCACAATGTCGATCCGAGTACAAGAACAGAATACAAAGGCGATTCCACTAAAAAAGACGCAACACAGGGAGACGTTATTTCTCCGAAACCGTTTTCAACCACTTTGGAAGACACCTTCAAACTTTTGAACTGGAAAGGACTAGACATCAACGTCAACGGCGAATACATAACTCACATTCGATTCGCTGATTATATCGTGGTCATGGCAAAGTCGATGGAAGAACTCATTACAATGCTCGAAGACCTCAACCGAGTCTCCCAACGGGTAGGTCTTATCATGTAGGAAAATCATGTCTAACGTCCATGATGTGCCTACCCCTATAATGGTTGAAAATACGGTTCTTGAAGTTGTTGACGAGTATGTATACAGTATACCTAGGACAGACAGTCCAATTAGGTAGGTCCAACTTCGAGAATCGCCGAATCCAACTCGGATGGGCAGCGTTCCGGAAACTTCGCAGTATCTTTTCGTCCAAAATTCCTCAATGCCTAAAGATGAAAGTCTTTAATTAGTGTTGCCAGTGATGGATGACCTATGGACCAAGCCTATGGATCCGAAACGTGGTGCTTGCTATAGGCCTTATGAACAGATTCAGAGTCGCTCAACGAGCTTTGGAGAGGGCTATGCTCGGGGTTTCGCTACGAATACGATACGTAGAAGAACGCGGGTTACCGACATAGCCAAACGAATTAGTTCGTTGAAGTGGCCATGGGCAGGCCATATAGCACCGAGAACAGATAGCCGTTGGGGCCGAAAAGTTCTCGAATGGAGGCCGCAAGATCGGCAAGCGTAGCGTAGGACGTCCACCTACTAGATGGACGGATGATCTGGTTAAGGCCGCGGGATCACGGTGGATGCAGGCCGCTTCTAACCGTAACAACTGACAGGATGAGTGACAAAGATTTTTCGGGGTTGTAATAAGGTAAGCAATATTATCATTTACCTACGAAGGTACCTATCTAACAAGTGGAAATTGATTAGCTCACAGATCAAGGTCATCTTTGCTATGCGCTATTTTTAAAACCTAAGTACCTTCTTTACCATAGATAACGAAAAACTAATGAAAGTCCAATTTATCGGCAGCTAACCAGCTAACTCCTTCATCTCGAATATTCCCTTTAATCTTATGCACTAACTAAGTTATAATCCCTTGAGTTCGGTCAATATGCGGTTAGTCTCCAATAATCCAATAATTGAGTGGACATCGTCGACATAGTTTTATCGCAGAGTATAAATTGGCGGGAAAACGTTCCATCATCATCAGTTGACGTTCAGCTTCAACAGTGTTACAACCTAAGAAAAACAATACACAAATCGAGGTAATGTTTACTTATCGATTGATTTTAAAATGTATTTTATTATTATTTACGCACTATCGAGATAGATTTAGAGGTTTCTTTAATTTTACTACTTGCAGTTTCACTTCAAATGAAGTTTTTTTTATTAGTTTTAGACGAGAAAAGTAAAACATAGTTTTTATTTATTTTCTCATTTTGACAATAACATTTTAATTTAAATACAATATCATAGCGGTAGTTAACGACAGTTTAAAATTTTAAGCCTGCTTCCAAGATTAAGAAGATTTAAGAGATTTTAGCGACTTTATCCGCTTTGTTTTTTTTTTTCATTACAAAAATAGCCTGTCCTTTTTTCAAAGACTACCTACCATGTATTTCAAACATTATAATTATTATTCACAAGTGCCTGTAATTGATTTACGTAAATAAAAATGATTTTTATTTATTTATTTTATTATTTTTACATTCGCTTTTCACTCGTTCTATGTAAGAGGGTGTCAGATTGTTTTAATTTTATCTCACTTTATCAGATGTTCGGAGACATGATGCGGTTCACCTTCGGCGTCTTCTGCCTGGTGATTGTCCTTCTATCCTTGGTGGAAGTCAGCGAGGCGAACTACAAAAATGCTCCCATGAACGGCATCATGTTTGGCAAGCGAGGAAATACCGGTAAGCTGAGAAAATAAAATACGACTCTACAACTTCTTTGCCTCGTCATAAGCCCGTACAACGTCCACTGCTGAACATGGGCCTAAACCGAAAACAATTTATTTTTATTGATTACTTTAATAGTCACTATGGCTTAGTGGTATAAGTATCTGAATTCGTCGATTCGATTCCTGCGTCCGACATTTTTTTATGTATTTTTTTTTCGGGCCTGTTTGATTATAGTACCGCCTGTGCCTCAACAAGCACGTTGAGCCGTTGGTCAAGATTGGCGTAATATGTTTAATTTCCACATTATATAACGGGCAACAGCGTTTACCTGTGAACCTATTGCACATAATCCTTTACGATTGAGGACCACTATAACTTGACCTTTAAAATCGTTTTTTTCCACAGATTATGATCCCCGCAGCAAGGCTTTCACAGCTCTCTGCGAGATCGCCACCGAAGCCTGCCAAGCATGGTTCCCATCTCCTGAAAACAAGTGAATTTGTTCTTTAAACATTTAACTAATTAACGACAGTAGCATTTGAATTTGGAATAATTGATATAATTTATTCGTTTTCAAGCAATTTTAACTAGGCATAGCAATTTTAACCTTTGCTTTTGCCATATTATTTAGGATTAGACCAAATATCAATGTATATTAATTTATCTAAAGGCTGGTTATGACTTAAAGTATTGTAATAAATGCTTTAGAGACAAGAATCGTTTTTTAATTTATTCCTATCGTTATATTTTAATCATTTTCAAAATGATGCGTGGATACAAGCACACCTTGGTATAATTTACCAAGTCTTATTGTAAATTTGTCATTAGAAAGAAGGTAATTACCGCACTAGGAAAGTAAATCCCTACATCGCGGGGGACGTTACAAATACAATTTAGGAACACGAGACACATGCAAACTCACAGCAATTGTTTGCAATTCAGTCAAAATAGTTGTACCAAGTGGAATCGATCTCAGAACTGGTTTTCTGGGTACGATTTCACTGCTTCTAAGACGTGGTGGTTTTAAAAGGAGCTACTGTTCTAAATACTGATCCATCGGCGTTATCTATCAATATACACCCAATCAAAATGTTACTGCATTTTTTTCTTAACATTTCATTACTTAAGAAGAGTTTAAAAAATATCTAATTACAAGTAGTTAAAAGGAATTAGATATTCATTCAAAGGAATGATGAAATTATTTCTAAAAGTACATATCGTTTATAATAAATGTAATAAAATAGATAGTAGGTAACTCCGTCTGTAACATTTGGTACAGAGGTAGAATAGATCTTGAAATGAAGTGCTGTAGCGACATCTATAGTAACCACACAAACACTACAAGTGGAACCTGTATCGCACAACACAATTCAAGTTCGCAAGCCAATTAGAACATATACAAGTTCCGAACAGTAACAAATGGCCGTCGGCCGCCGGGCATACCACCTCACCCGGTAAAGAAGAGCACCACCAACCGTTCCTCAACAATTGGTAACCTCTACGTCGCTACAAGCGCAAGCTAACCTGCTTAAAGTAACTATATCTTGAGAACGTCGTCACGGTTTAAAGTAAGCCTGTACTAGTATACTTACTTTCACCCCAGAAATGTTCACCCCTGTCTATATAAATAAAGAATTTTTGACTTTGACTTTGAAAGATTTGCATTTTTATACATCTTTCATATATCTTTGTTACTTATAAACTCAAAAGCTCCTGGACGGATTTCGATAATTCTTTCTCCATTAGAATGCCACGTTACCACTGACTAACATTGGCTATATTGAATTATTTAGTTCCCACGGGAACTGAAGTGAAGATTCCAACAAACATTAAAATAGCTTGAATAGATTTTAAGAAGTAATTATTTAACATTAACAATAGATGTCTATACACCGTATTTAATATATCTTAGAGTTAACAATTAATCACAAACTTATGGTATTGCGTAAATATTCATAAAAACACTAGGTACATACAATTTATAAAACGAACCCTAAAACTTCAAAATAATTAAAATTAAACTAGGTCATATGAAGAGCTGCGTGAAATGAAGCGTAAATTTGTCCTAAATTCTTATTTTTAGCATGGCAGCCCCAACCGTGGGAATTTTATGATAAGCATAACTTTCGATTCGTATTGTATTGTTGTCAAATGTTTTTGTGATCTAATAAGAATCTAATACGATTCGCTTCCTTCTAGAAATCATGCAATTTTCCCACGAAAGATTGAGCTAAGAGTGCTTTAATACTTACATTATTAGAAGTGTTATTGATAGACTGAAACTGATAACACTGAAAATAAAATGTCAATAACATTGCAGTGACGTTTTGCATTCGGAATAATCATATTTCGAATCTACCTTCTTCATTAAAATGTATTATTTAAGTGCCGAACTCGTGGTGAAATAATGTTGTAATATTATTATTTATTTATTGAATCAATTAGTTGTTGGTTTCTATCAAAATGACTACGAAGGAGCTGTATACTAAGGTAAATTTTTGAGTGTAATGTTTTCGATTCTATTTTGTTTTTAAGCTAGCATATTAAGAATTAGAACGATATTTAAAATCTCTTCTATCCTTATCGATTGTTAATTAAAACAATATACAAAATTGTCTATTACAATTGAAATAACTATTAAAATGTAGGCCTGTGAATAAAATGTTGACCTTCTTAAGTTGAAATAACTTGTCGAAGACGTCACCTATTAAGTATTTTTAACAAATATGTTTATTTTAGCGCCAATTTGCAAATTCCTGAGGTCATAATAGGTCAGGTTATGTTTCCTTCTCTTGTCTTATTAGTCTAATAAAAAAAATAAAAACCTAATTAGAAAATTGTTGATGGTTCATGTTTCGTACTTTATCGAACACTTTTCCTTTCAAATTTAGAATTTGTTTACAATTTTACTTTCATGAATTATTTATTTTGCTCAATTTCACAGTATGTGAGCACTTCATGCATTAGTAACTTAGTTATTATTGTGATGCAATGTTTATAGTCTTTGGATATCTTACACTATTAACCTACATAGACTAATTATGCTATAAAAAACAATTAAATAGACATACATTTACCCTCAAATTAAGACTTTAAAATGACACTATCAAAATTAATTTTCTCGAAAAAAAGATATAAGGTGACCTTAGGATGTAGACTGTATTGTTGTTGGTCTGATATTAATGTTTTTATAATACAACAGTTTTATGTAAGATAATTTCTTGCATGTTTCATCATGGCTGTCTGAATTGAGTTAAGGTTTAAAATGAAAACGCACATTGTCTCTGGTTTGTTGTTGCTACCAAGTAGGCCACACTCCTGTTATATTGACATTTTTTTTAGGACTAAGGAGGAAACTCAGTCAGTAATTAATTATCACATAGTCAAATCACTACAACTATAAACAGTTGTCCAGGATAAATAAAACAGCCAGGATATAGATACAAGCAATGATGTTATATAAAAAGTGGTAGTCAGTAACAAAGCATGACAGCTTGTGTTTTGTTAACACAAAATTTGTCCCTAGAGAGTTAACAGGACAGCATGAAAATTAGCATGTGCAAAAATGAGATAGACATACATTCAAGTGTGCCAATCAGCTTAATTTTGTAGTGTCATTTTTCAAGCCCGGGTATCTTCCTCTTTTTTACTATAACATCACTGGATACAAGACATAGAATGAATGCTGTTTCAGCACAATTTTTGCTTAAACTAGCTTTCCGCGCGCGTTTTCACCCGCATAGCTCCCGTGCCCGTGGGAACTTCGTAATAAAATAAATAGCCTATAACCTTCCTTGATAAATGGACTATCCAACACTGAAAGATTTTTTGAAATCGGACCAGTAGTTCCTGAGATTAGCATGTTCAAACTAACAAACAAACAAACTCTGCAGCTTTATAATATTAGTATAGATAATTTGACTGTATAAGCAATAGAGCTGCCGTCCACTAACTAAAAGGCCGTTAACCCACAGTTGGTCGTTTTTCACTTTTTAATGTAGTCTTATACAACTTTCAATGCTCTATCTTTTGGTCTAAGAATCATTTTTCAATGATTAATAGTTTTAGAGATACAAAACATTGCTGAGCAGTTAAACAACATAAATTTCGTTACTTCCTTAATTAAAAAGCGGCTAAGCCACAATACTTCTCTAGAGAGACGTTAACATACTTTAACGGCAAATTGATGTATATTTTTTTTTAAATTTACTTAACTAAAAGTACGTTATCTAGTCATGCTTGACTAAAAAGCAGCTAAGCGTCTTTAACTACCTTCATGTATTGCGTCATACAAATAACCATCTGAACATGGTACCTTAACTATAAAGCAGTTATAAAGAAAAACTACACTAGAAATCAGTTATACGCCAATAGCGGCTTTTAAGTTATGTAATGAAATTAGTATTAGCTAAATATCAATCGCTAGAGAGCAGCTAAACGACAATACTAGACTAAATAGCAGTTAAACGCTTGTGATTTGCGTTAGCGTTTGGCCAGTTCAGGCTATAAAATAAAATAAAAATCATTTTTATTTACGTAAACCTATTACAGGCACTTGCAAATAGTCAAAACAATAATTTATTATTAATCTATGTATAATTTTAACATTTTTAAATGAGCATATTAAGCAGGTATTTTAGTTATTGTTTTTAATCATTTTAGTCTTAACTTTATTATTTTACTATATTGTGTCCGATAGCTTGTTCTGTCTATATTAAATTATATTAAGAACAATTGTCATTATTTGGGCGGACCATGAGTATATAACGACGGACGCGCTTTAATGCTACCACCGGATCCAATACGCCCCAACTGAGAAGATCCGGCGAAACAAACTCAGTGGGTTATTCTACTGCCGGTTTTAACACGACCCACATGAGACGGTCCGGCGAAACATCCTCAAATGGGCAGAGCGTGGGTTTTGGTCCAGTTACTTTTATTATTTATTTGGCATACACATTATTTTCCCGAACGGTTGTCTTTATAATATTTGATTATCTATTAATGTTTTTATACTAATAAAAGAAGCTAATTTGAGACAGAACTAGCGGTCTATTAATGTAACTCATTAGGCCGATTACAGATAGTTCACAGAACATCACACTATTATGCTTACTATTTTACTTAGATACAGGGTCTCTAGGAAGTGTTACGCAGGATGATTCATGAGACCAAACATCTTTATCCTCAATATAGTCCTTAACGCTATAGTAACCTTTAGATACAAGGACACGTTTAATATATGCTTTAAAAGTTGTATCAGGCAAATCAGTAACACGACTAGGGAGTTTGTTATAAAACCTAATACCATTTCCCATAAATGATTGGTTCTACTTCTCTAAAACCGGGTATGGCAATTTTATGTTTATTTCTTGTGTTAACATTATGAATATCACTTTTTTTACTATAATGATCTATATTTTTTCTAACAAAAATGATATTTTGGTATATGTACTCAGAAGGAGCGGTAAGTATATTTATCTCTTTAAACAGGGTACGTAAGGAGTCGCGACTACCTAAACCGTAAATAGCCCTAACTGCTCTTTTCTGTAATATAAAAATACTATTGACATCAGCGGCTGAACCCCAAAGCAGTATTCCATAGGACATAATGCTATGAAAGTACGCGAAATACACTAGTCTAGCAGTTGCTTCATCTGACAATTGCCTAATTTTCCAGACAGCATAAGATGCGGAACTGAGTCTACCAGTTAATTTTTCAATATGAGGGCCCCATATAATTTTATAAACTACGTAGGTAACGTATCAGATTGACGCAGACATAATTCAAGTCCTAGAGCGTATCTTAAAAATATGACTCAAGTATGTTTTAAACGGGGAAGTTATGATCTCCATTATAAGGAAGCTTTTGATGAGGAATATGTGTCTCTAAAATTTTTAAACGATAAATACTTGAAGAACCCGCATTTTGTTTTAACATTTCGTACGCAACCGAAAGGAATAGATGAGGAGAGAAAGCTTAATCTTTTAACAAAGTTATCGCCAATTATACCTAAACATAAGATGTTATTTTAGCAAAATTTACCAATCATTGAAGGAAATAATATATCTGAATTGAACCAAAAGAAAAACAAAAAGAACGTAACTTTAGAAACTAGGATATGTAGTAAACATAAAGACTGAAAAAGTGCCTATAGAATAATGTTGTTTTTTTATATTTTATTAAATATTTTTGTTTACTTTATTACTTATTTTTTAAAATACTTACTACACGAGTGTTTCTAGGTATAATTGCTTATTTACCTAATCGGATTTACTCATTTTTTTTAAGTTTTTAATTAATATTTAAGCATAAAAATGGCCAAATTTAATTTTTTTTAATGTCAATTTTAATAATTTAATTGATAATGACGTTAGGCGTTAGACGCACAATTATTTCAACTTTGCAATTATTGATCTCTGATTGTGATATGTTTATTAAGTTTGATTAAACTTGTTTTTTTTTATATTGTTTAATTAATAATAAAATTATTTGTATTGTGTGTGTATTTGCTAAGTTCCAGCGTAAAGTAAAATTTTATAAAATAAACCATTCAAGTAGGTACTTAAATGGCTTATGTTTTATAAAATTATACTAACTGCCTATATATAAAACTGTAAGGTTAGTTTTATACGTAGGTAGGCATTCATAAGTTATATTTAACGAGACACAATTGACTTTCTATTCTTGAAGCTCATTGAGTTAATGGCATAATTTTATAAAATTAGTCGTACTTATTGTCTATTCTTTTTTAATAAATAAAGTTCTGATTTTCATAAAATAGTTTTTAACTTCTCAACTTTTTACCCGCAAGCGCTTAATTAAAAGGCAGTTAATTGCGAGCGAGATGTCTTTAACTGCTATCTAGTTAAGCAATAGGAGAACCAGTATTAAAATATGTTTTACCAATACCGAGCTTAAAAGCGTTTAAAATCCCATAACAGCTTTCTAAGTAAGCAAAGTTAATCTTCCAAGTGTTAGTTACTAGGCTATAAGTCTGTTAAAATCCTTTAACTGCTTTATAACTAAGTATTTTTTGATAACTTTTACTATAAGTACAAGACGTGGCGGCTACAAGAATTTGCTTTGCTATAAAGCAGTTAAGGTATGGTTAGCGGCCTTATAGTGCAGTATATTACGTAAAAATGAAAAAAATTGCTTAGCTAAAAGTTAGAAAATGAATTAAAATAAAATATAATAAATATAAATGAATGAAATATATCACATGTTGTGCACAAAGACTATGCCTACATATATAACTCGCAACCTTATTCCTAGGTAGCATACTTTTCAACAGAAATCAATTCCCACTTATTTTTGTGATTTCTCGAAAACTACTTTTTGCACTTAGCTGCCTTTTAGTTGGTGGACGGCAGAGAGTTCATCCTATATGAAATATATTATTTTTATTGTAATTTTTGATATAACAAGACCCAAAACTTCAATGTACTTAAACATACAATGTTGTGCCACAGTGTTATTGCTTATTTCTAGTTTTATAAATGTTCAAAGTATGTTGACTTTAAGGTTGACATTGTGTACTACCTAAGTATCTATGCCTGTATCATTCGCCTGTAGCCCAATATGGTTGCCCTGGGACCATATTGCATTGGGTTACAACTGACAGAGTTCAGTGGAAAGAGATGGAGGAGGCCTATGCCAAAATGCACACCAAGTTGCGAGATACTATAATATAATATGTTGTATTGTGTTTGTGTAACTATGATATGTTCGAAATTCAGAATACAAGGCTATATTATTATAAGTATCTTATATACTTATATACAAACACACTCATACAGATTAACTACAGATACAAGATAGTTTAGATTAGGCATGAAGACTGAAAAAGTCTATTTAGTCCATCAGTTAGATTATCAAAAAATATTGGGGCCCATTTTTTTTTCATCCTTCAAACAAAAAATGACGAAAATAAAGCACAGTAAAATTTGCTATGACATCACTTTGGGTACAATTTTACCTAGTAGTGATGTCACAATCCCGCTCTCCTGAACTTAATAGTTTGTTCTTGCTCTGTATCTATGTAATTTTTTATTGATTTGATAAATAAAAAATATGTGTCCAATATTTTGTAGTAATCCAATTGACGACTAAATAGATTCTTTTAGTCTTCATGCCTAGTGTTGGAATTACATTTCATTAACCTTCCAAAGTCTAAATTAGTCTATCAAATTACATCATATATTTTTAACTAGTTCTATTAATTATTAATTTATTTAAACCTTTTATATTTCCTTCATAACCAGTTTTACAAAACCTACTCACTCATTAATATTCAATTAAGATACAGTTGAAAGAAAACTTGATCTATTTTTCTTGTTTAACTGCTTTGGTAATGAGAACTTAACATAACTTAACTTTTACATAACAGAATCATACAAGATAACACAAAACAACATATATGATGTGGAACCTATGTACAGTCAACAAAAGAGATAGGGTTACACCATCAGTTTCAATTATCAAATAATGCATAAAGCATAACATAAATAATACTATTATTGCACACCAGAATAATACAGTAAAATACACACATGAGTGATTAGTAAAAGACAGCAAGAAATCAAAGTTATGATGGCGTGAAATGACCAAAATGACCAATTTGGATAGTGTCTACTTACTAATAGAACTACATTGACAAAAAAAAATACATTGGTATGCATAAAACTAATAATATAATGTATTTCTCAATGTGTAAACCTATCTCTTTTTTTGAATGTACAAGCAGTCCTATCATAATCATCTATCTCTTCCAGAAAACCTTTGGATGGTATGAAACGGCACTATAGGTCTATTGTAAGGAACCAATTGTCTGAAGAATTATATTGTTTGTATATGACTGTTTGATGCCAAAATAAAATAAAATAAAAAATAAAATGAAAATGATTACTAAGAAGTAGTAAGGCTATATATACGTAATATACACAGAATAAAGTCCATTTTTGTGCCCTTGAAAATTCCATGAATACTTAAAATTTGAATAATGAACTTGTTTATTTAATTTATTATTAACTAGCGTCCCGCCCCTGCTTCGCATGGGTGTAATGCTAATGTATTATACATATAAACCTTCTTCGTCAATCACTATCTACTAAAACAAACCGCATTAAAATCCGTTGCGTAGTTTTAAAGATTTAAGCATACATATGCATATATTACTAGTATACTATGTAGTGATGAAAGTCAAACAAAAAAAAATAATGTGTTAGGTACTTATTCTATGTTAAGCGCTGCAACTATCACACTTTAGGTAAATATTAAACAGTAAATTTGATGGAAAATAGCATTTTTACATACATACATTCACACTTCTTCTCCATAGGGGCAGGCAGAGACCACTTCCTTCCACTTGCTACGATCTTGACATACCACTTTCGACTCTTCTACATTCATTAATCTCCTCATGAATGTCCTTCGGTTAAGGGTACTTTTAACCTGGCCTTACTTAAGAATTTAACATAATGATGAGTAAACATAATATGTCTATTATTGCATTTTACATTTGTAAAATAATCTATTAATTTAAAAGATAAGAAATACCATGTTCCTTGAATTGTCAGTTAAATACCTACCTAAAATCTGTTTCACCATAACATAAGATACTATTGATACAGTATAGAACATGTCCTGTGACACTTAGGCCTCTTCCAGCTATTTCCATTGATTTAATAAATCATTTTTCTTCAATCTTTGGGATTTCATTGGTCCATCTTTAATTTCTGATGCCCTCGTACACCCGAAGTCCGAGAGGCCCGCGAACTGTAACGTAGAGCGACAGTTGCATACAACTCCATCCAGTCCAGTCATAATCCCTCAATCTCTCCATCAGAGATCGCGCAAAGCCGAGGTCCAAGTCCTACGGGAGTCGGCATTATGCGCAGATTGCTTAGTTTAGATCCGCTCGCCTTTATGCCCGGTGAAGTAGCAAAAGCCTCGTGGCTAACTACATAAAAGTCCGTCCGAAAAAAAGGGCCATCTTTAAATTTTACTAAGAACAAGGATGTTATACTCATTTTAAAATTTAATTATTACTCAAACGGTCGTAGCCCAATGGCTAGGGCGTCGGACTTGTGCCGTCGGGGGGCCGGATAGCTTCGTGCGTACCCGGCCCCCGCCAAGTGTGAGTGTCCGGGGGGATTTATTGGTGTAGAGTCCTCTCCTCGTGGTATGAGTAAGCATACCACCGCTATGGAGAGGGCGAGTGCCACATATCCCGCCGCCTGCGAGCGGATACGCTGCAGTGGCGGTGGGAATGCGTAAATGCATTTACCACGGAAAAAAAATCAGTCTTCGGACTTGTGATCTTGAGGTCGCCGCCCACTCGTAACACAAGCATTCTAGTAGATTATAACACTCTGGCAGTAATCTTTTAAAAAAAAATATAACGTCATTAAATAACAATTTTTCTTGCAATATTGCAAACGTTCCCCTCTATCTTATAATAATCATATCTTAACATCATTTTGTAAAGCTGATTCATAAATTATTATTTATAGGCATTGATAACAACTTAGGTGTTAGTAGTATTAATGTGAAGAGCTCACTTGGTTTTAGTTTTTACTTTATCAGCTCACTAGTGTGGTTTCACCCGTGTACCTCCCGTTCCCGTGGGAACTACATAATTAAATATAGCCTGTAGCCTTCCTCGATAAAGGGGCTATTTAACACTGAAATAATTTTCCAAATCGGACCAGTAGTTTCTGAGGCTAGCGCATTCAAGCAAACAAACAAACTCTTCAGCTTTATATTATACTAGATACACGCCCGTGTAACTCCCGTTCCGTAAGAACTTCATAATTAAACGGACCTGACAGACGTTGTCCTGCATGATAATATATTAATATATATATTATATATGATTTGTGAATCTAAACCATCCAGCATACAACAAAAAAAAGTTCATTCAAATCGGTCCAGCCGTTTAGGACTAGTTCAGTGACATACACACGTACAGTAGAATTATATATATATATATATATATAGCCTATAGCCTTCCTCGTTAAATGGACTATCTAACACTGAAAGAATTTTCAGTTCATGAGAAGAAGACTCGAAGAGTCAAGTTCATATCTTCGTCTGGGTCTGCAGCGGTGTCGCTTGCCTGAAGTTACTTACTTAAAAAAAACTTACTTGTTGCCAACAAAGATGATGATGATGCCAAAAATATATTCATTATTTTTGAAAAATTTGGAGCCTCACTCCAAAACGAGGCTCCTAATTTTGCCCGCCGCCTACCGCTCTAGGCTCGGCCTCGGGGAGTGGGGCACATGGGCCCCGCTCCCTTTGAGGCTGACCCATGAGGAGTAGGGACGCGTCTACACTCCGGGCGTCTCTATAATTGGGCAAATGGGCCATTGTTAGTGTGGCCCAAGAGATCCCGCGGTACCATATTGGGCGAGGGTGCCGTCGGGGGCCGGATTGCTCATGCGTACCCGGCCCCCGCCGACGGCGGATCGAAGGAGTGTCCCGGGGGTTTTAGTGGTGTAGGGTCCTATCCTCGTGGTATGAGTTTATGAGAGTCTCACATATCCCACCGCCAGCGCGCGAATTCGCTGCAGCGGCGCGGCGGTGGGATATGTGAAACTCGGACCCGGAAAAAAAAACAATGTTTTAATATTGGAGGTTTATTTTCACCCAACAGACGTACCCGGGTAACTTCTGTAAACCATTCTCGTAGCTGTAATAACTTAAATTAATATGTTCTTTTTATTTCTGTACAGGACGCCCGAATATGGGTGGAGCATGCAGAGAAAGTGTGGGAGGGCGCCACCGTCACCTCGGACTACCGCTCCGGGGTCCTCATCGTCAAGATAGACCAGACCGGAGAAGTGCGACAAATAAAGGTAAATCGTTTTAGCCGTGTGGTTTAGAACAGACCACCCACTTTCTTCCCGTGTGTAAGAGTAAGAGGCGAATAAGGCACTGACTAGCTTCCGCGCGCGGTTTGACCCTAGTAACTCCCGTTCCCGTAAAAACTTTATAAATTAAAGAGGCCTTCGATCAATGGGCGTCGGAGATGTGATCATGTGGTTGCCGGTTCGATCCCCACCCATTGCACTACCGACGTGAACCCACTCATAACACAAGCTATTTTTTTTTATCGGACGGACATATGTAGTTAGTCCTGGGGCTTTTGCTACTTCACCGGGCATAAAGGCAAGCAGAGCTTCAGTCTAGATAAATGGTTTAAACACTACAAAAAAGCAACCTGCGCAAGAGGGCGTCCCCTGTGGGACTTGGACCTCGGCTCAGGGCGGTCGCTGACGGGGAGATTGAGGCTTTTCAGTTAAGGGGAGTTTTGTGCAACAGTCCGTACCACAAGCATTTTAGCTTAGCACGAGGGGTTAACAAGAATACTCTTGGCTTGACTCAACCATGTATTCACTTGTGTGTTGTAAGAGATGACTACGGGACATGTAGCTGATTAGCTTCCGCGCACGGTTTCATCCGCGTTACTCCCGTTCCCGTAGAAACTTCATAATGAAATAAACCGTATAGTCTTCCTCGATAAATTAGCTATCTAACACTGAAAGAATTTTCCAAATCGGACCAATAGTTTCTGAGATTAACGCGTTCAAGCCAACATACGAACAAATCATCATCATTATAAGCCCTTATAACGTCCACTGCTGAACATGGGCCTCCTCCCGCGGGATTGAATTTGCCATAGTCACCACGCATGGCAGGCCGGTTGGTGACCGCAGTATTATTTTGTACCACACAAGGAAACGCTGCTACCCGTTCCTTAATATACGATTATTATAGATGATGTTATAACAATCGGGACCAACGGCTTAAAGTGCCTTCCGAGGCACGGAGGGTAGTCCCTGAACCAACCAGACCCGGAAAGAAATCTTAGAATTTAAACAAAGATTTTTTGTCCGGCGTGGGGATCGAACCCACGACCTCCGAAATTTAAAGCGAGCCAAATACCGCTACGCTACGGAGGTTGTCAAACAAATCACCTTTATGTATGAATATAGAGTCCGACTCTCACTTGGTCAGCTTTTTACCATAGAGCTTGTAAGTCGCCATCTCAACTTTATGGTTTTGACAGTTTTTGTCAAAAGTATGTAAAGTAAACAAACACCAAGCGTCAATTATAGCCTTGTCATTAAAGTATCTAATTATAATCATTAATATTGTAGTGTTAGATAAATGCTTGGTCTCTTGCACTCGAATAAATACCGCGCTCGCTTACAACCATAGCTCCGTAAATGCGTCAACTCAATATAGTAGTGTGTTAGACCGATGCATTATTTTAAGCGCAGGCCACACTGCCCGCGGGCGGGCGGGCGAGCTAGGCGGGCGGGCGAAGCGAGGGAAGGAAACTACACAAACTATGCGGAATATTGGAGAGCTAAACTATGGGGTTCCTAACCTAACCTAACGAGGTGAACGAGTAGTTTCGCTGGAATCGTTGGATATTTCGTTAGCTTCGCTCGCATCGCTGACGTGGGTTAGTCGGTAGCTCGCGGTGTGAACCGAAGTATGTAAAAGAGGTGAAACGATGTTCGCCCGCCTAGCTCGCTCGCTCGCCCGCTGGTGGTGTGGCCTGTGCTTTAATTTAAGATGGTATGTGATCCCGATGCTTCTTATTTCTTGTAGTGTTATTTTACACAGTTTACTACGCAAACTGGCTTATTACTTCGATTATAACCAAAATGTAATAAAAATTTTAAAATTTTTATATAATAACACGTATTCCTCGCTCAGAGCGTGATTGGCTCAGATACGCCGAATTCGGCATAGTATTTTTTGCCGCATTTATCAAGTACGACGGCGGTATCTAGTCGAGAGAGTGAGACCGATCATTTATCTAAGATTGTTGTAGAATTTATATAGAACAGCGATTTTAAATTACTATTAATAATAATAATAATTAAAAAACATTTAAAATTAACCTACATTATTATATTATGAATACGGCTATAAAATAATTGTTTGTATCCATCCAATGTCATTTAGACTCTTAAAATCAAAGTACGTGGAGTTCTCCAATAAAGTATAAATAAGAAAGAATATGGTGAATGTGAAATATGTATGAGAATCAAGATTTAATTAGTTTGGTATGTAATATTAGGTGTACTTGAAAATCTCGACGCATGGCCGAAAGCAATCACAAATTGGTCGTATTTTTATATATAAAGTCCGGTAAATATATCATTTGTGAAAATTTCACCTGTCTAGCTATCGCGGTTCTTCAGATACAGCCTGGTGACAGACAGTCAGCGAAGTCTTAGTAATAGGGTCCCGTTTTTACCCTTCGGGTACGGAACCCTTTAAACCCTACAGCTTTATAATTTATTAATTAGTATAGATCGTGCCTTAAGGGCAGCTTGTTTGTAAACAAATTAAACAGTCTATTTTAACATTTGAATTTGAATAGTTATATTGATAGCAAATCATCCTGACAATTTATTAGCAATGCTTAAAAAACAACCTCCGTAGCGTAGCGGTATTTGGCTTGCTTTAAATCTCTGAGGTCGTGGGTTCGATCCCCACGCCGGACAAGAAATCTTTGTGTAGATTCTAAGATTTGTTTCCGGGTCTGGTTGGCTGAGGGACTACCCTCCGTGCTTCGGAAAGGACGTTAAGCCGTTGGTCTCGATTGTTATAACGTCATCTATAACAATTTTGTACCAAGGAATGGGTAGCAGCGTTTCCTTGTGTGTTACAACATAATAAATACTGCCGTCACCAACCCGCTTGCCAAGCGTGATGACTATGGCATAACCCTCCCTCCGGAGGAGGCCCATGTTCAGCAGTGGACGTTATACGGGCTGAAGATGATGATAACGCTTAAAAAATCAATGCAACGACTAAAAAAACATGGTGTATGCTATTTGCTAAGTTTTTAATTCAAATATTTTGTTCCACAGATCACAGATGAGAGTAAAATGCCGCCCCTTCGGAATCCCTCACTCCTCATAGGACAGAATGATCTGACGTCACTATCCTATCTGCACGAGCCGGCGGTACTACATAACTTGAGAGTCAGGTAAATACAAACTTTGTATTTATGCAATTTTCAGACGTAAGTCGATTTAACTCATTCGGAAGGGGTTTTTGAAAACCGTTCGAAAGGGTAACCCGATCGTAAGGGTAGCCCGTTCGAAAGGGTAACCTGATCGAAAAGGTAACCCGTTCGAAAGGGTAACCCGATCGAAAGAGTAACCAGTTTGAAAGGGAAACACGTTCAATAAGGATTTTTTGAAAACCGCTTAAAAAAATCCGTTTAAAACCATTTCAACGAGTATCCGGACGGTGCCTGATATAAAGAAACCAGCTTATGCCCGCGACTTAGTCCGCGTGGAATAGTTAGGAATTCGATTTTGTAACATTCTTCATTGGTGCTTTATTCCTATTCGCTTTAACGTGATGATACTTAGTCTATAGGTTATATGCTTGATATAGGATGTGTAGCGGCTGGACCGATTTTGACGGAACTTACACTGGTAAACCTAATTACTACAAATTTTATAAGGTATATTATAGGCTTTATTTATTTTGTTTGTCTGTTTGTACGTGAATTACGCCTAATATCGAAATTTGATGGGGAGATGTCATTGTTAAATCCTTATTTTATGTGGATAAAGTGACAGGCAACAGTTAGTCCATAAATAAAATTTACTAGCGACCCGCCCTTGCTTCGCATGGGTGTATTATACATATAAACCTTCCTTGTGAATCTCTATATACTAAAAAACCGCATCAAAATTGTGTAGTTTTAAAGATCTAAGCATACATAGGCAGAGACAGACAGCGGGAAGTGACTTTGTTTTATACTATGAAACTAGCAACCTGCCCCGGCTTCGCACGGGTGCCATGCTGGTGTATCATACATATAAACCATCCTTTCGATCACTTAAAAAAATCCGTTGCGTAGTTTGAAAGATCTAAGCATACATAGGCACAGATGGCCAGCGGGAAGTGACTTTGTTTTATACTATGTAATGATAAATTCCACACTGACTCTTATAATCTTAATTACGACATTTGTTCAAATACATTGAGTCATTTTTAACATTTACTATGTTTTCATATCTATAATCAACTTTAACTGCTTCAAAATAAAGTGTAAAGTACTTTGACAATATTATATTCAGTAATCTAAGTCTCAATATTAGTACATTTATGTTTTTAAAAATTAATTTGAACTTTATTTTTGATTTATTAAGAGTTATATTTGTTTGTGATTTATTATATGGTGTGTGACATCTGTATTTGAATATTAGTTTAATGTTTTTAGAAGAAATTTTAACTGTATAGAGAACCAGATAAGGTTTATATTTGATTGGGAAGGTTATCATGATAACAGTGTTACAAAATGTGGGTGTGTGATAGGATAAACCATAGGATGATGATTTCAGAGGTTTCCTTAGTTTAATTAATTGACTAGCGACCCGCCCTGGCTTCGCACGGTTAATCTATTATATGCAACGCAATGATTTGTATTTTTGTGTGAATGTTTGTAATGAATAAACTCAAACACCATTGGACATATCGATAATTATTTCACCATTAAAATGCTACATTATCCTGGAACAAAGGCTATATTTAATTATGTATTTCCCACGGGAACGGGAGACTAAGTTCGAGAAACCGCGCGCGAGAAGCTAGTAAATCATAATTTATACAATAAGGGGATGAGGGTTGCTAGTGGTGTAATGATGTAAATCTACTGTACTGGCACTAGCTGTACGAGCATCGCCACATGATATTAATTGTTTCAGTTTTTACCTAACTAAGCATTACTATAGTGCCGATGACTCGCGTACATTTGCTGACTAGCTATTGCACCCGCCACGAATAACCTACATTTCACCATATAAAATAATGTGTTTTAACAATAAGCAGTAATCATTTTAGAGACACAAAACAGTGATATTATTTCCTGTCACATCCCGTGTGATTCAAGGCCGTCGGCCGCCGGGCACACCACCACATCTCAGTGTACGGAGTTAATGCTCGTACATTTATGGTCCTTCGAGCCGGATGTCCTTGTAATTGGAACCCTATGTCACCTAATATCGGGGTGGTGACTAGGGTTGGCACCCGTACTATATTATATAGTATCGTTCTATATTTCAGTCAAATGTACTATATATTATATAAAAATAATATAGTACAAAAAGTAATATATTTTTACTAAACTAAAATTCACCCCATTTAAAGGAATGATGTATGAAAAAAGCTATGTGATAGGTGGAGGACTAAAAAAAAACTCATCAGTTCTCCGGACAGAATCTTAATCCGGTGGCACTGTTTGGATTTAACATGCTCAGACTCTTAAATTTGTACTATTTTTTTTCCTGAATTTCCCAAAATTTGTCTTTATCTTTATCCAGCGTAGCTATCCCGGTGCATAATTTCAGCCAATTCCGTTCAGTAGTTTTGGCGTGAACGACTAACAAACATCCATCCATCCATCCATACTTACAAACTTTCGCGTTTATAATATAAGAAGGATAAATTATGCTTGTATTTTTTTTCAGGTTTTGCGATCGCAACGCCATCTATACCTACTGCGGCATCGTGTTGGTGGCCATCAATCCTTACTACGAATTACCTATTTACGGTAAGTCAACATTAAATACAAAATAGTGTGCCAGATGTGACAATTCGACATTTTATATATCATATCATAAAGAACCAATTTTGATCAAACATGGCGCCCAAAAATGTAGGGTTGTTCGCTAAACCTTACATTGGGGGGAATTGAGCACTGAACCGATTATGATGTGGAATTCACCAGATAAAAGCCAAAAGCAATAATTGTGTGACTAACCTTTTGATTTCTGGTCCCACGGCGGCGGATGATGATGTTCAGCCCTCAATTTTCGCTGTTTGCGCCGAGTGGGATTCGACACTCGGAACTTACTAAGTCTTTTTGAATAATGCACCAATCAAACACACACGAGCTAGCAAGCTATAAAGCTGTTGATGATTATAGGGTCTGTTCAACTATTTAATGCGAGTTTTCAGATTTTAAATATCAGCCACGAGGTGCACTCAGCGGCGTACGCTTTCAATCCATCTTCGAATATGGTTTTGTGACCAATCACACTTTCGAGCAAAAAAAAAAGAAACAAAACAGAATTGCTTCACCTGTTCGGGAGTTACGATGCTCACACACACAGACAGACAAACACGTCAAACTTATAACACCCTTTTTTTGGAGTTGAAAAGACAAGTGTCACAGGGGGCGCTCTCTTGCGGTGGTTGCTTAGTTTAAAGTATGTAAGGCTGGAGCTCTGCTCGCCTTTATGCCCGGTGAAGTAGCAAAAGCTAAAAAAATAACTTAAATTTTTCGTATTTCGTGGTCTTCTGTAAAATATACGTCAAAGCACTTAGGAGGAATTGCTTGATTATGTTATTCCTGAGTTAAGCATTTTTTCTATACTAATATTATAAAGAGGTAAGTTTGTGCATTGTTTCCGAGGTAATCTTTGGTTTTCTGAACCGATTTTGCAAATCCTTACCAATAGAAAGCCACATTAATTGTGAGTGTCATACGTTACATTTTAAGTCAAGATTTCCACGGGGACGGTTGATTATTTGTTTGGATTGAATAGGCTCTAACTGAACTGAACTAATGGACCAATTTCAAAAATTCTTTCAGCATTAGTCAGCTACTTTATCCACGAGTAACATAGGCTATAGTTAATTATATAGTTCTCACGGGAACGGGAGCTACGCGGGAGAAACCGCGCGCGGTAAGCTAGTGATTAATATGTTTTATTTTCTTTGTCAGGTGATGAAACTATTATGGCGTATCGTGGTCAAGCGATGGGAGATTTGGATCCTCATATATTTGCGGTGTCAGAGGAAGCCTACACCAAACTAGAAAGAGAGAGAAGAGACCAGAGTATTATTGGTAAGAGACAAAAAAATAAAGTAACAGTATTTTACTTTTTTTTGCAATTAAAAATAATTTGGTTATGGCGTCGGACTAACACATACATTATAGCTTAGCACGAGGGACTAACTAGCATACTAGAAGTAAAACGGTGTCTTAATCGACCGGGGCACTTCGAATCGAGAGTAGAAAAGATGGGCCTGACTTTACCCTTCACTCTATAATTATTATTTTTAAAGGTTACGATCAGAGTTTCTGCTCTCTGCTAACAAGTATTCTTGTTAACCCCTCTTGCTATGCTAAAATGCTTGTGTTATGAGTGGGTTCACGTCGGTAGTGCTGGGCATCGAACCAGCCACCACATGATCGTATGTCCGGCCGCTTCAAAACCATTGTATAACATTTTATTACAGTAAGCGGTGAATCAGGAGCCGGTAAAACTGTGTCAGCTAAATACGCGATGCGATACTTCGCGGCGGTCGGAGGGAACGCCAGCGAGACGCAGGTGGAGCGGAAAGTACTGGCTTCTAGCCCTATTATGGAGGTAGGTTGGGAAATACCAGCTGACATTTTGGTACATTTGCGTAGCGGTATAAGTTTCGGAGGTTGTGGGTTCGATCCCCACGCCGGACAAGAAATCTTTGTATAAATTCCAAGATTTATTTCGGGGTCTAGTTGGTTGAGGAACTACCCTCCGTGCTTTGGAAAGCACGTTAAGCCGTTGTTGGTCCCGATTGTTATAACATCATCTATAATAATCGTATATCAACGAATGGGCTGCAGCGTTTCCTTGAGTGTTACAACATAATACTGTGATCATCAATCCCCGCCTGCCAAGCGTTGTGATTATGGTTTGTTGAAGCGAAGAAATTTGCTGAAGGACGGTGATTGCGACGCGACGGCGATTTCGTGAAAACAAACTCATATAAACATATGTCGGCGGCCACACTGCACGAACGTTCGCAGTGTCAAGTGCATCCAACAAAAGAACAAACCTGGAGTTTCTTCCTTTCTTCTCCGAGTCGTCCACCTAGGTAGCTAGTGAAAGGTTGCAGGTGTCGCTAGGGTAGTGCCCCTACCCCTGCCCTGTGAGCCAGCGCCTGTAGGCCGTGCCTAAGATCACTTCCTCTTATATCCATAAATCTGACTTTAATATCAGTGGCCTCTGGGTTGTGGTCCTAACTCCTTAAGGGTGCCCCCAGGTGTGTGTCACTTAATTGTATGCTTTTATAAATATATACCTATAATAATTAATGTAAATATAAACTTATTATCTGTAGAAGAATTAATGACAAACGGACAGACAGAGTACATTGTCTGTGATATCCTACAATTAGCAGCACTCACAGGTTGCACTTTTTAGTTATAGTTACTTTAGAATTAGAATAATAACCTATTAATTACAGTTCTTTTTCATTGTGATTTTGACAAGTACAAGTGTATGTAAATACCTAAGTGCTAATTAAATTCATTATTTCATTGTCCCGGTCTAAGACTGCAAGTTTGAATTCTGCCGGGTCTATATTTATTTTTTAATTATACTTATTAATTTCTGTTATTTTTGTTTACAGGCCATAGGCAACGCAAAAACGACTCGCAACGACAACTCCTCCCGCTTCGGGAAGTTCATAGAGATACATTTCGACAACCTATACCGGATATCCGGCGCCAGCATGAGGACCTACCTCCTGGAGAAGTCCAGGGTGGTGTACCAGAGCAGCGGGGAGAGGAACTATCATATATTCTACCAGCTCTGTGCAGCCGCAAGGCATATGCCGGAGTTGCAGTTAGGTAAGGAACCATAACAGAATATATTTCAAAATTGAGATTAATAAAATTCGACCACCGGCAGGATTCGAACCTGCATCTTAGGTAAAGCCCCCAATGTCTTAAATATCCAGTCCGGTGTGGGAATCGAACCCACTACCTCCGAGATTTAAAGCGAGCCAAATACCGCTACGCTACGGAGGTTGTCAACTAAAGTAATATTATTTCATTAATAATTTTTTTTAGACATTGATTATTTTTACTGTGACATTAAGTATCTTTTAATGCTAGAATTATAAATCAGCAAAATATTCTGCGCAAGAGGGCGCTTCTTGGACTAGGATCTCGCCTCAGTTGTCTGAAGGATTGAGGGATTACGACTTTTAGTTGTTTAGGGGAGTCCCTCGTAGACCCGAAGTCCTCCAGGCCCGCGAACTGTAAAGTAGAGCGACAGTTGCACAAAACTCCCCTAAAGAAACTAAAAGCCATAATCCCTCAATCTCCCCGACAGCGACCGCCCTGAGCCGAGGTCCAAGTCCCACAGACGCCCTCTTGCACAGGTTGCTTAGTTTGTAGTACTTAAACCATTTATCTAGGCTGGGCTCTGCTCGCCTTTATGCCCGGTGAAGTAGCAAAAGCCTCGTGGCTAACTACAAATGTCCGTCCGAAAAAACAAAAGGTTCTGCTTTACAGTTCGCGGGCCTCAATTTTTTGAAAACTAAGGGTCGGGATGGCGAGGGAGGTAGTAGACGTAATTTGGCGATATGATAATGATATTATATCTTTATTGTTTACAGACCATCAAGACACGTTCCACTATCTCAATCAAGGCGGCAGTCCGAACATCGACGGTGTGGATGACTTGAAGGCTTTTAATGAGACCAGAACCGCATTAACTACTTTAGGTATATTGTTATTATATAGTATATACTAACTAGTGGTACAGTGGTCAAAATTCGACCGTAATTTGAACAAATAAATAATTGAAATAATAATAGCTACAGGCGTCGGACTTGTGATCTTGTGGTCGCCGGTTCGATCCCCACCCATTGCAGTACCGACGTGATCGCACTCGTTACACAAGCATTTAAGCTTGACACGAGAGGTTAACAAGAATGCTAGTAGACTGCAAATCTCTGCTAGTAATCTTTAGAAATAAAAAATATTAGCAATAATTAGTGACTAAAATGCTTAGGATTGAGTCGCGCCAATCTTTATGTTAATTGCAAGATATTGTGAAATATTATTATTGTTGACAAGGAGGCTTCTACTGAGTTTTTCAGTAGTCGCCATGTCACGCACTGCAAGGAATGGAAAAAATTTGCGAATTCCAAATATATGTAACCATTTTTACTAAAAAGAAATTCCTTATGCACTCTTTCCATATAAACTATAAGTGTGCGAAATGTCATACTTCTCCGCGCAATTTTCGTAAAAAGAGGTACAAAGTTTGCGGTTCACATATTCATATATAGATGTATGCAGCGGCCCTCTTTATGCGGCTCTATAAGCATTCCCATTCAACGGGGCAATACTGCCTACATTCTGGGAACCTGGGTTCTGGGTTAATATAGATTTAGAATAGTTAGTATTTAATAAGTAAGTTTTAATTGAAATTCGCTAGTTTTAGTTGTATATGTGTATTATATTATATAAATCGATTGTACAGTCAGCATCATATAGATAGTGATAGTGTCCAAAAGTATTGCAACATATGTTATCTATCTATACTAATATATAAAGCTGAAGAGTTTTTGCTTGAACGCTAATATCAGGAACTACCGATTTGAAAAATTCTTTCAGTTTTTAATAGCCCTATTATCGAGGAAGGCTACAGATTATAATAATATAATATGTCATCACGCTAAGGCCAAAAAGAGCGGTACACCAATGAAGAATGTCTCAAAATGCGGGTTAGCCCAAAGTTACTATTTTATTATGAAGTTCCCACGGGAACGGGAGTAACGCGCGCGAGAATGTAGTTCATTCATATGATGGTATGGAACTCTTTGTGCGCGAGTCCGAATCGCACTCGGCTGGTTTTAAATTCTGTTTTTTTTTCTAAAAAATATTTGTTATAATATTGACAGGTGTAACAGAACAAGAACAGCGCGATATGTTCGTGATACTGTCGACTATACTCCACCTCGGGAACATAGACTTGACGGCTTGCGACCCCGACAGCCGGGATGCTGACAGCGAAGACGCGGCTTATATTAATGTGAGTATTGTATTGGTTTACCTCTATGGCGTAGCGGTATTCGGCTAGCTTTAACCCTTTAATTGGCAGTTGCCACCATATTTTGAGCTTTATGTACTTGTAATAAAGATCAAAGCCAATGAATTCTAAACATACCTACAACCAGTTAGAGGGATCTCGGAAGTCGTGGCTTCGATGCCTACGCCGGACAAGAAAATGATTGTGTAGATTCTAAGATTACTTGTTTCAAAATTAAGATGTATAAAATTCGACCACTGGCGGGACTCGAACCCGCATCTTAGGTTAAGCCCCTAATGCCTCAATCAATTAGGCTACGGTGGAACCCCACCGGTCATCGAAATTTATCAATCTCTTTATAAGACGTCTCTTAGGAGGAAGTTAGTGCCATCTATCGGTAATGATCCGCATTACTTCGACTAATATATCCAAAGTTGCATTTGGTATTAAATATTAAACGATGACACCCCCCGTATATCATTTTTTTTTAAATATTTTGAACACTTCACGGATAAGTTTACCATATACTATGTTTCAAAATTGAGATTAATAAGCTCTAAGATTTCTTTCCGGATCTAATTGGTTGAGAGACTACCTTCCGTGCCTCGGAAAGCATGTTAAGCCGTTGGTAGCGATTGTTATAACATCATCTTCACCCAATTCTGTTCAGTAGTTTTAGCTTGAAAGAGTAACAAACATCCATCCATAATTACAAACTTTCGCGTTTATAATATTATTAGGATTTAGTAAGACTGGAGTACTGCTCGCCTTTATGTCCGGTGAAGTAGCAAAACTGTCTGTCAAACTAGTCTGCCATAGTTCGCGGGCCTCTCACACTTTGGGTGTACGAGGGCATCAAATGGTTCCTTGCAAGCTAAGGGTCGGGAGGATGAGCATGGACTCGTCGCGTTCGCGGGCTCGTTCTTCTCAGACGGGTCAGACAGATAAAAACCCTTATTCGCGGGAGTCATACATGAATGATTTATAATGTTTCAGCCCAACGACCCTCACCTGGCTAAGGTATGCTCTCTGCTCGGGGTGTCCAAGGTGGAGCTGGCGCGGTGGCTCACTCACAGACGTATTGCCTCTGCACACGAAGTTATAGGTAAGTACTTATTAGTTATACTACTTTTTGTTCATTTGTATGACATTTGATCATCTTTGGCACTAATAAAGATGTTTATTCGGGAGCGTCAAAAATTTGATATACTATATGCGCCCCGGTTCATGGACCGGTCCCCTGGGAAAACGCAATAGAGGAAGACCACTTACATGGCAAGACGAAATGGTCGACGGCCGGCCCAGGTTGGATACAGAAAGCTCAGAATAGAGAGAGTTGGAAGTCGTTGGAGGAGGCCTTTACCCAAGAAGGGGTTCTAGAAATTATTTACACCAGACACTTAACTTTATAATATTAAATAAAATTAAATACATGTAGATAAGTAGTTATACGAGAATTAAAAAAATATAAGTTCAGAGAAGAATTAAATATTGTATAACTAGGAAATAATATATCAACCATGTTAATTAAGTTTACTTTTGTCCACGAAATAATATATGATAATTTTTATTTAATTTTATTTATTATGTGTGAGCCAGATCATTCTTTCTTAAAGCACCAAATGTTTAAGACAGTCCTAAATTCGCATGCGAAAGGGGTCATCCATAAAGTACGTCACATGAATTGTTTTTTTTTTTACAGAATTTAGGAATTATTATTGGCAAGCCATTCTGAGACAGAGTTAAATATATTTTGCGCTGCTTTAAAAGTTACTTTCTATGGCTACACTGTAACCATAATACTGTATCAATATGGTTAAAGTTATATGATATAGTATAATATGATATAGAAATAGTGGGGCCTAAAACGGTATCTTGCGAAACACCGAATATAATTGACAAGTCTGTACTTAAGTAGTCGTCTAAGATTGTATCTTGGGAACGATTCGTCTAATAACTTTTGAATAAATTAAGCTGTTACCCTAAGTACCAACAATAAAAATATATATAAATTAAAGGCGAGAAACATACATCTGGCAGACTGAAATGGAAAATGCCCCCCAACATTTTTTAGCAGTAATGTAACGTAAGATGTGACACAGGTCGCACACCGAGCACGTCAATGAATATTATGACGTACCCAACTATTAAATGTCTCAGAAAGGCGACAGATCGTAGTAAAACGAAAAAAAAATGTCTGTCTGTCCGTCTATTCCACCTAATCTCCAAAACGGCAGTACTGATTTCGGCAGTATAATTTTTTGTTAACCCCTCGTGCTAAGCTAAAATGTTTGTGTTACGAGTGGGTTCACGTCGGTAGTGCAATGGGTAGGGATCGAACCGGCGACCACATGATTGCAAGACCAACGCCCTGGCCATTGGGCTACCGCTGTTTATAATTGTTAGTTATCTTATAAAATTGTTATAATAGCAGCTATTAAATAAAATAACATTGTTCCCCAGTATCGCGCATGGACCAGCAGCGAGCAGCCTTCGCCCGCGACGCGCTCGCCAAGCGGATCTACGGCGACATGTTCGCGTGGCTCGTGCACGCCGTCAACAGGGCGCTCGACACCGGCGGAGGACATACTAAGAAACACTTCATTGGTTAGTCATTTGGCCATATAATATGAAATAACAACACATGAGACTATGTGAGTGCACTTGTGAATGTCTTATGCCCTGCGAAGTAGCAAAAGCCTCGTGGCTAAAAAGATATGTCCGTCCGAAGACAAAAAAACTTGTGAATATCAGGTGTCACTTTGATGGTTTCTATTATAATAGTAATAGAGACCAAGAAAATTCTTTTGTTTTTGCTTATATTATTTTTAAATTTTGTATCCCGCATCGTATGCGCTATGGTCTGTATTAATTTTTTATTAGCTTCTTTTTTTATTTTAAATGTAGTTTTTGTATAAAAACTGTGTATTTTAAGGATTGTATTAAATTAACGCTATTAATTTTCATAGAAAAAAAAGTATATGTTTACTATATAAGTGACGGATAAAAGAGAATAAAAACATAAATACAATATAAATGCTTGCATTGTGTTTACGGTACTTGATACTTTTTTTTAAACTCCCTCTCTAGGAAAATTTGTTTCTGTGTCGCAGAGGACAGAGGTCTCCGTAAATTGGGCGTTTGCAACGCTCAATTTACGGAGACATTCATAGCACGCCCAAACTCAGCACAACTATCTATGGTTAATTTTTTTTGTTTTTCGTTGGCATTATATAGTTAGCCAGGAGACTTTTGCCCGGGAGGGTGTCCCGGATTGCCACATTGTACCCGGGACCCCTCATCCACGGACGGAGGATTACCCGGGGGGTTTTAGTGGGTACGGTCCTCTTGTGGTATAATTGGCATAGCATCGCTGTAAAGGGGGTGAGTCCCACAAACCCTACCGCCGAAGCACGAATACCGCTGTGGCAGAGGGAATGAGGTAAAAAAGGATGCTTTTGCTACTTCACTGGACACAAGTTCACAAAAATCATTGTACCAGGTGAAAATCGAACCCAGAATACCAGGTCTCCGAAGCATCTACCGTAACCACTGAACCACTGTTACTTATTTCTTCTATCCTTATGATTAATCATGATTAATTTATTTTAATTTGACAGGCGTCCTGGATATCTACGGCTTTGAAACCTTCGAGATAAATTCCTTCGAACAGTTTTGTATCAACTACGCGAATGAGAAACTACAACAGCAATTCAATTCACACGTGTTTAAGTTAGAGCAGGACGAATATATTAAGGTAATTGTGTTGTTTATTGTCATCATTTTTAACTTGCATATAAATGAACTAGCTTCTCGCAAGCGATTTCACCCGCGTGACTCCCGTTCCCGTAGGATTTTCTTATACTTACATACTAATTTCTCTGATTAGAATTCCGAAAATCTCATAAATTACATAAAAGAAATACACCCTACATAGCGCGTACATAGTAATAAATACCTAGGCCGCAATCACAATTGAATGAGAATAGTAAGTAAAATAGCGTAACTACCTACTTATACTTCGTTCGCGTTAAGAATGCAGTGAGTCATCAATGTCACCCGGCGTAGCCCCGCCGCCTAACCAATCAAATCTTTTCAAATTACAAAGTCAAGTTCGCAGTGACGGTGACGACAGTCCTGTCATTTGTGTTAACTGATTTAAATGTGAAAAAATGAATACCTCTTCAATTCGTAAAAATAAAAGTAATTCATAGTGCGAAAAAAGGGTAATTTACAATGTAAAAATTTACAAAAACAATATTTTATGACGCAATCCGCTTAGTGGACGCTGATCGATGGAAGAAATGCTGCGACCACGTCTTACAAGAAGAAAATACCATGTAGGATTTAGATTACTTCATGGAATAGTGATTAAAATATGATATTAATGGTTTAATTTTGATTTTAAACTTTTAAGTGTATTTTTTATAAATTCATTAAACTTAATCTTTTAAAATATAATGTGTTTGAATTTTAACATCACTGTGAATACACCTTTACCCTTTAGTTGCACTGATGTATCACTGCATTCTTAACGTGAACAAACTATAGGTACGCATTTTTACCGTTACGATTTTAAAACTGTCAGTAAAAAATATAAAATGAAAAATAATTATTTCGTATACATAATACGCTCTATTATTTTTAAGACGGTAAAAAAAGTCACCCAGTATTGACTCTCATTTTTTTTTTATTGTTTTTTTTATAACAACTTCTTTCTCCACAGGAAGAGATCTCATGGGAGATGATAGAGTTCTACGACAACCAACCCTGCATTGACCTGATAGAAGACCGGCTGGGTATTCTGGCGCTGCTGGACGAGCAGTGCCGGGTGCCTCAGGGCAGCGACTCCGGGTTCGTGGCCAAGCTCCACCAGACCTGCACCAAGTACCCTCATTTTATGAAGCCTAGGTTCGGAGGTGCTTCTGGTGAGTGAACAGTATAACTACAGTAAAACTCATTATGATCCACTCAAAGTGGGGGAAAAGTATTAAAAAAAAAAACGGGAGGTGTCAAGAAAGACGTGGAGAAAAAGATGAATTTGTTATTGATATGAAGTCATGATCCAGTGAAGTCAGGTAAATCGTAAATCCACGATCAAATCTCGTAGTAACCACGCTTGGCAGACGGATTGGTGACAGGGTAGCAGCGTTTTCTTGAGTGCTACAACATAATACTGCGGCATACGGGTTGGTGACCGCAGTATTATGTTGTAACACACAAGAAAACGCTGCTGCCCGTTCCTTGGTATACGATGGTTATAAATGATGATATAACGATCGGGACCAAAGGATTTACGTGCTTTCGGAGGGAAGACCCTCAACCAACCAGACCCGAAAAGAAATCTTAGAATTAACACAAAGGTTTCTTGTCCGGCGTGGGGATCGAACCCACGACCTCTGAGATTTAAAGCGAGCCAAATACCGCTACGCAACAGACGTTTAAAACTTACTTCTATACTTTCAGCCTTCATCATCAAGCATTTTGCTGACAACGTAGAATACCAATCAGGAGGTTTCCTGGAGAAGAACAGGGACACTGTGTCGGAAGAACAACTGGAATGTATCAAGAGTGGCGCCAACTGTAGGCTGCTGAGAGCGATGTTCGAGGCGGACAGACAAGTAGACCAGAGCAATACCCTCCCCCCACCCAGTAAGAGGAGGACCACACCCTCCGTGCCGATGGCGAGCTTGACTGTGAGTATGTAGACATCTAGAACTCAGCAGCATAAGCACGGATGAACTATTAGGGTCCGTTCACACAGACCGGCTCAGAGAGCATCGGCGCGCATTTTTCTTTTCACACAGACCGGATCGTATACGCTTGGAGTTGGTCGAAGCGGAGCTGCTCCTCTTATTATTTCACACCAAGCGCGTTCAAGCATTCTTAATGACAAAAGCAGTGCACATGCAAAAATAAACCTTACTGCAAATACTAAAAACTCTGTTTTCAACGTGATAAGAATCTGCTCTCCTCTCCGAGCCGGTCGGTGTGAACCCTTACACAGGTGTGGACCCTTATACATAATTTTTTTTTATTTATTGACGTCAGTGCAATACAATCTGTACATGGGCGGACTTAATGCCAGAGGCATTCTCTATACCTATTACCAATACTATATCATACTATACATAAATAATAATATATGTAACTATATAATATAATAAATATTTATTTAAAAAAAAAAACATCGTCATCATCATCATCATCAGCCCGTATAACGTCCACTGCTGAACATGGGCCTCCTCCCGAGGGAGGGTTTTGCCATAGTCACCACGCTTGGCAGGCGGGTTGGTGACCGCAGTATTATGTTGTACCACACAAGGAAACGCTGCTGCCCGTACCTTGATAAACGATTATTATAGATGATGTTATAATAATCGGGACCAACGGCTTAACGTGCTTTCCGAGGCACGGAGGATAGTCCCTCAACCAACTTTACACACAAAGATTTCTTGTCCGGCGTGGGGATCGAACCCACGACCTCCGGGATTTAAAGCGATCCAAATACCGCTACGCTGCGGAGGTTGTCTAAAAAAAAACATAGTTGGGACATTTCTAATTATGTATTTTGCGAAGGTGTTCATGTAGTTTCTTCTTAAATACGAAGCGGTTTTTGGCCATCCTATTTTCAGAGGAAGCTCATTCCAAAGAAGTTCTCTAATAATACTTCAAAAGCATTTGGTAGTAAGTGCCAGTTTACGATGAAGGCACATCCGACATTATGCTTGTGAGCTAGATATATGAACTAAGATAACTTTTAAGCTGCCGTAGTTAAGGTGTCGGACTTGCAATCATGCCGGTTCGATCCCCACCCATTGCACTACCGTGTCGTAGGAGGCGACTAATTGACATACAGTAGATGCATGGGTAGCAGCATCTATCAGATTAAGGTCAACATCTTACTGCGATCATCAATCTGCCTGGCAAGTGTGGTGATTATGGCAACATCCCTGGCAACGATCTTGGTTTGTTAAGGGAAGGCCCATGATCAGCAGTGGACGTAACACAAGCATTTTAGCTTAGCACGAGGGGTCAATAAGAATAGTAGGAGAGTTCAAAAACTCCGCTAGTAATATTTAAAAAATAAACTATCAGTATTTACACGTGTCTATGATCACAATTAATGTCATCATCAGCCCGTATAACGTCCACTGCTGAACATGGGCCTCCTGCCGGGGCCCAACATACGATTATTATAGATGGTGTTATAGCAATCGGGATCAACGGCTTAATGTGCTTTCCGAGGCACGGAGGGTAGTCCCTCAACCAATCAGACCCGGAAAGAAATCTTAGAATTTACACAAAGTGTCCGGTGTGGGAATCGAACCATTAATGTACTCAAACTTTATTTAATACTAGCATCTTGTGCGTGGTTTTATCAACGTACTTCTGAGGACTTCATAATTAAATATATATGTTACTCCTGATAATGCAGCTTTCTAATGGTGAATGAATTTTTGAAATCGATCCAGTAGTTTGGGAGCATTCAATACAAACAAACGATCATATCTTTCTTCTTTATAATATTAGTATAGATAAGAAGAAGAACAGCTTATTGCAAAATATAAAATAGTACAGTCTATTTTATGTTAATTATATCTTTATGAAATTTTCATATAACCTTTTATAATCGGCGGGTTTATCCCTAAAAGCGATTACTTCCAGGAAGCCTTTGGCATTGGTTGGATCTAAAAGTAAAAGAAATAGGGTAGCATATGGATAGAAAATACAGTTCAACCTCAATATAACGAACCTCAATATAACCATTTAAAAAATTCTTCGTAATCCACTTGAATGGCTTGTAAGAGTGAATTTAAAATGTACCTGTACATTGCGTACTTTTTTAGCGAATAACCTCTGTATAACGAATTTTTAATTATAAGAAAATTTCAATACAATTAACTATTTTCTCAACCCAAAACTTTTAATGAAATAATGAATTTATTCAGCACTTGGGTATTTACATACACTTGTACTTGTCAAAATCACAATTAATAAGGACTGTAATTAATAGGTTATTATTCTTATTCTATGAATAAAACTACTTAGGTAACTATAACTAGCAAGTGCAACCAGTGAGTGCTGCTAATTGTAGGACATTACAGACAATGTACTCCGTCTGTAATGCTTTGTATTATGTTCCAACCATTATATTAAGGCTTTATCCCTAAGTATGTGATTCATATCCCGACAGATTTTGACATGTTTTTGAATTGAAAGTAATGTACATTACTTTCAATTTTCGTCACTATTGTCAAAGATTTAATTTGCAATGGCTCAGCAACCAATGAAAGATGTTCCTTTTCGCTACAGTGCAACCTCGATATAACAAATCTTAGATCAATCAAATCTCACATTCCTTAGTTTATTAAATTACTTGATCTATACTAATATTATAACGAGGTAAAGGTTATGAGTTTGTGACGGTTTAGAGGGTAGTCTCTAAATATACTGAACCGATTTTGAAAATTATTTTACTAATAGAAAGCCACGAAATTCGTGAGTGTCACAGGCTATATTTTAAGTTAAAGTTTCCACGAGAACGGGATCTGTTCGGGTGAAATCACGCTGGATACTGTCCTGTATAACAAATATTGACATGCCCCTTTTCCGATTTGTTATATCGAGGTTGCACTGTATAAGATTACTGTATAAATTGACTTAGTACTCGTGGGTAATTTCATCTCGAACTGTGGGGATGTGACATGTTGAGTACCTACTGTTTCTCCACTCTATAAGGTTACTAAATAAGCTGACTATTACTCGTCAGAAATTTCACCTCGAACTATCAGCATGAGAGATACGGACTCTCATCCTGATGTGATGACTGACGTGGGTGTGTTCCCCAGCAACCCCCCCGGCGTGCGTCGGGTCAGAAGCACACGGTGGGGTCGCAGTTCCGGCTGTCGCTGTCGGCGCTCATGAGCACGCTGTCGGCCACCACGCCGCACTACGTGCGCTGCATCAAGCCCAACGACACCAAGCACGCCTTCCGCTTCGACACCGTCAGAGCCGTTAACCAGCTCAGGTAGATACTCAATATTCCAGCTGCAGGGCATAGGCCACCCCACTCTCCTTCCATAAATCCCTGCAAAGTACCACCCAATTTGAAATTAAATAAATATCTGATTCACTATCAAGTCATCATTGGTCCTTCGGAACCAGTGTCTACGTACTGGTTCCGATTCACTATCAAGTTATCATTGGTCCTTCGGAACCAGTGTCTACGTACTGGTTCCGATTCACTATCAAGTTATCATTGGTCCTTCGGAACCAGTGTCTACGTACTGGTTCCGATTCACGATCAAGTTATCATTGGTCCTTCGGAAACAGTGTCTACGTACTGGTTCCGAAGGACCAATGATAACTTGATAGTGAATCAGGTTTTTTTTAAAATTTATTCATTACACTAAAATTATAGTTGCCCAATGCGTTAGCTTAGACATTCATTCATAATTTATTATTCAAGTATCTTACTAAGCCACAAGGCTTTTGTTACTTCACGGGCATAAAATGGGAGCTCCAGGCTTAATAAATGATTTATAAACTACAAAGGTGAGCAAGAGGACGCCCCTTGTGGTACTTTGACTTGTGCTCAGGGCGATAGCTGACGGGGAGATTGAGGGATTATGACTTAAAGTTGTTTAATGGAGTTTTGTGCAACTGCCGCTCTACGTTACCGTTTGCGGGCTTCTTCATTAATGTAAGTTGGGGTCATATTTATAAGTATAATGTAATTTTTTTTCCAGTTCACATCGCTAATGAGCGAGTTAGTATTTTATTTGTCGAGTTTTCATTAGTGATAGTAAGACATATGATTTTTGTTTAGTTGCTTAAGTTCCTAAATTCGATAATTGTGGAGTCATTTTTTGTTAATCTAGACCTCGGAAGCATAACGACGGATGTACTATTACCTTCAGAAGCATTTGGTCGTAAGTGCCAGTTTACGATAAAGGCACATACGACAAATGTTTCTGACGTATAATGGCACATCCGACCTTATTCTTCTGAACTCTAGATTTATATTAACATTGTTGTTTGTTATTTCAGAGCTTGTGGTGTTCTAGAAACCATCAGGATATCAGCAGCTGGATTTCCATCAAGATGGCTTTATCAAGACTTCTTCAACCGGTAAGTTTTGTTTAATAGGCTAATCTCCACACCCACAGCCTGTTTACGTCCATTGCTGAACATGGGCCTTGACTAATGAAATAATGAAGTTTATTCCGCACTTAGGTATTTACATGCACTTGTACTTGTCAAAATTACAATGTTTAAGACTGAATCTAACTAAAGTGTCACTTAAGTAGCTAAAAGCATTGTTAAAACTTTAGATCTTACAGATTTTTTAATCAGTCTGTCGTGCGATTAATGACAAATGTACACATTATAGTAAGATGCCTTAAAGGTGACAGGTCTAAAATCAACTTCCAAGAATCCGGGCAATGGCTATGTGACATCCACCTGAGGACATCCTTAAGAGGTTAGGACCAACGCTCAGGGTGCCACTGGAGTGAAGAGTAGATTTACGAACAGTGGTGATGATCGCTGGCACGAGATCACAGTTCGGGGAATAAGCAACAACGCGGTCCTCGGTCATGCCATCGAGGATCCTACCCTAGCTAACCTGCAACCTTTCACTAGCTACCTAAGTGGACGACCCGGAGAAGAAAGGAAGAAAGAAACTCCGAGATAATTTTTTTCGTTGCTCTGTCTCTTCTGCTCGGCCAGTCTCGTTGAGGAATATTGCCATAATCACTATGCTTGGCAGGCTTTTTAGGGATCGCATTATCACAGGTTATCTTTGTGTTAACTCTAAGATTTTGCCATCCCTGCCCTAGTGTATTACAACATGCAGCGACCAACCCGCCTGCCAAGCGTGGTGACTATAGCAAAACCTACCCTCGTGAGGAGGCCCATGTTCAGCGAACGATGTTATACGGGCTGATGATTAATATCATTGGGTTGGAAGGGACCAAGGCGGACGTTCCACGTTCAAATCGAGGATGCTCTTAAGAAAGGCCAGCTTAAAAGTACCTACCCATAACTGAAGGACATGCATGAGGAGATTCATGAATGTAGAATATGCGAAAGTGGTATGTCAAGATGGTAGCAAATGGAAGGAAGTTTTTTTTAAGATTACTAGTATTCTTGTTAACCCCTCGTGCTAAGCTAAAATGCTTGTGTTACGAATGGGTTCACGTCGGTAGTGCAATAGGTGGGGTTCGAACCGGCGACCACAAGATCACAAGTCCGACGCCCTAGCTATTGGGCTACGGCCGCTTCAAGTAGTAGTCTCTGTCTACCCCTTTGGGAAAGAGGCGTGAATCTATGAATGTTTATATTTATTAATATCATTGTTCGCAGGTACCGCCTGCTCTGTCTCCACAAGGACATCGACCGTGCCAACATCAAGTCCACCTGCGGGAAGATCCTCGCGCGACACGTCAAAGACCCTGACAAGTACCAATTCGGAGCTACCAAGATATTCTTTAGAGCTGGACAGGTAAACTATATCTATCATCATCATCAGTCCGTATAACGTCCACTGCAGAACATGGGCCCACTTCTAAAGGAGGGTATTTGCCATAGTCAACACGCAGGCGGGTATTATGTTGTAACACAAGGAAACGCTGCTGCCCGTTTCCCTGATATACGATTATTATAGATGATGTTATAACAATCGGGACCAACGGCTTTCCGAGGCACGGAAGGTAGTCCCTCAACCAACCAGATCCAGAAAGAAACCTTAGAATTTACCCAAAGATTTCCTATCCGGCATGGGAATCTAACCCACGACCTTTAAGATTTAAGGCGAGCCAAATACCGCTATGCTACGGAGGTTGTCCAGTATTCATGAATTAAGAAGAGGCAAAAGTCGTATTTCTTGATCGTGCAACGTTCTGCAGTCTCCTAGTATTCTTGTTAACCCCTCGTGCTAAGCTAAAATGCTTGTTACGAGTAGGTTCACGTCGGTACTGCGATGGTTGGGGATCGAACCGGCGACTACAAGATCGCAAGTCCGACGCTCTAGCCATTGGGCTACTGCCGCTTAAGATTTTATGACGAATGTCTCCATTTTCTTTACAAAAGAATACTATTTATAGGGTCATTTGTTATCAAATTTTGCCTTAATAGTTAGCGAACGAAATATGAGTCTTATTTTTCTTATCCCAGGTGGCGTACCTTGAGAAGATTCGTGCGGAATTACAGCGGGAATACTGTGTGCGGGTTCAGAGCTGTGTGAGGCGATTTATAGCGAGACGCAAGTACCTGAGACTGACCAGAGCCATCCGAGGCATACAGGCACGGGCCCGAGGGTACATCGCGAGGAAGTAAGTCTTCATCACTGTATCGTACTAAACTTCCTTCCTTTTTACGTTTTGAATTTACATAAAGAATGCAATTTCATTGGTCGGGGATTCACTGAACTAGCCAATAGCAAGCGAGATTTTCAAATCGCATGTGTGACGATGGCAATAGCTGTCTATTCGTCACAAAACCACATTCGAAGATGGATTATAAGCGTGCGCCGCTGGGTGCACCTCGTGGCTGAACAAAACTCGCATTAAATCGTTGAATAGACCATCAACAACTTTATAACTAGCTAGCTCGTGTGCGTTTGATTGGTGCATTATTCAAAAGGACTTAGTAAGTTCCGAGTGTCGACCCCACCCGACTTGAACAGCGAAAATTGAGGGCTGGACATCAGCATTCGACGCCGTGGATCATTAGTTGGATATATGAATTATATTTTTTCTTTCAGGAAAGCCCAAGAGATTCGACGAAGACGTGCCGCCATCAAGATCCAACGAAACATCCGAGGATGGTTGGCGAGAGTCAAGTATCAGAGGCTACGGCGGTTAGCCACGGGGCTACAGGCTCATGCCAGAGGGTTCATGGCTAGGAGACTTTATAAAGACAAACGGATGGTTAGAGCGGTAAGTTTATTTATTTTTTATTCTTGTCTAAGCAAATATTGATTTGTTTTTTTTTAATGTAAAACTCAGATGTCAATGAGCACAATCACCACCTAAGAGGTTTTGCGTCATTTAATTAACACGTTGTATACTCCAAATTAATACTTTTTTTTCGGATGGTATGTATTTAGTCAGGAGGCTTTTGCTACTTCCCCGGGCATAGAGGCGAGCAGAGGTCCAGCCTTAATAAATTGTTAAAAAACTATAATTTTAGCAACCTGCGCAAGAGAGCGTCTCCTCTGGGAGTTAGACCTCGGCTCAGAGCGGTCTCCGGCGGGGGGTTTGAGGGATTATGACTTATGGTTGTTGTATATGGTTTATGGTATGGTTGATGGGAGTATCTTTGAGTTGATAGATTCTGCTGAGGCCGTCACCCGTCCAAAACCATAAAAGCCATGAAAATGACTGACCACGAATTTGTTCCCAGGTCATCACGATCCAGCGCTACGGGCGCGGGTTCCTGGCGCGACAGCGCGTTGAGAAGAGGAGACATCTAATTGTCATCGCACAAGCTGCTGTAAGTTATTATTCTTCAACAGCCTCTTTTATGTCCACTGCTGAACATGGGCCTCGTCTTAACTGACCTAAGCATTACTTACATTTACTACATTAGCAGGGTTATTGAGGGATTGGCAGGGAGTTTGGTGATTTACCCAGCCCCCGCCAACGGCGGATCGAAGGAGTGTCCAGGACGTTTTAGTGGTGTAGGGTCCTCTCCTCGTGGTATGAGTTTAGCATACCACGCTATGGAGAGGGCGAGTCCCACATATCCCACCGCCAGCGCGCGATTACGCTGCAGCGGCGGTGGGAATGCATTTCCCCCAAGTTTGGGCTCCCATACAACAAATATGATTTTTTTGCCCTTTTTTGCTCGATATTAATAACGGCAACAGTTAGGCAAATGAAATATTCACAAAGTACTTAGTTGTATATTGACTTTAATAATAAAATTTAAATAAAATAAATATTTGGGGGGCTCTCATACAAAAAAAGGTATACCATAGTGTAATGTGGTTTACCTATTCCAGTGGTTCTCAACCGGTGGTCCTTCGACCACTCGTGGTCCCTGATAGCACACGAAATGGTCCGTGAAGAAGTGCGAAAAATAATACCTACTCTGCAGCAAAATGTTTATTAGCTGAACATAGAAGTTATTGAATAGTAGTAGACATATATTATGTAGAATGGTCCTTCATCGATTTTGCCTCCTGACAAGTGCAAGTGGCCGACTGTCGGTGAACAGTGTGCGTTAACGCATACATTTCCGGCCGTTCCATTCACACCGACAATCGGATCAGACGGGATGCACCAATTTTATTTCTGACTGACTTTTAGTAGGACGCGTGCTATTATGTCGTGTGTTTTTTCCTCTTACAAAAAGTCGGTCACCGATTGTCGGACGTGGGACCCTAAAGGCTAAAAACCACTTACCTAGTCAATGGTACGGAATCCTTCGTGTCCGAGTTGCACTTGGGGGTTTTTAATTCAATTTTCATCTCCGGTGTCCAGATCCGTCGCTTCCTGGCGCGTCGCCAGTACAAGCGCCTGCGCATCGAGGCTCGCAGCCTGGACCACGTCAAGAAGCTCAACAAGGGGCTCGAGAACAAGATCATCAGTCTGCAGCAGAGACTGGGGGACGCGCTGGAGAAGGCACGGGGGGTGGAACCGCTGCTGGCGCAGGTGGCGGGGTTGAAGTGAGTATTGTACAGTCCCCGGCACGTAACTTGGCAAGGTTTTGGCGCAGTGGGGGAAAGTTCGCGCATCGTGCACTTAGTGGAACAAAAACTGGTCACTTTTTTTGCTTGTCATTATTAAAGAAAGGAGAGGAATTCGTAAAGTTTATTAGGTGTTATAAATAAAATATATATAAGCAAAGTAAAAAAGAATGTATTTAAAAAAAAATAGTTTTATTAAAAAATTAGGTAGTTAACGGTATTTGGTCTTGGCATTGTAATCAACGTTACAAAAACTAAATTTAAAACAACAACAACTATAACAAAAACTAAATTTAAAACAATAACAACAACTCGTAACAAAAACTCAACATAAACAAAGTGTTCAACTTTCGTGCACGTAAGTGTAATCGAGAGCGAACGGAATGTAGACGCGGTGCGGGAGGCAGGGGTCGACTGACAAACGACTCGCGCGCTCGGATCGGCGCTACCTCATACCCCGCGTCCCGCTTGACCACCAAAGAGACTTATACAACGACTTGTGCGCATCTAACGACTCTTGCCAAGTTACGTGCCGGGGACTGTATTTTGCTACTTCACCGAGGATAAAGGCGAGCAGAGCTTCAGCCTAGATAAACCTCAGGGCGCTCGCTGGCGATGAGATTGAGGGATTATGACTTTTAATTGGTATCAGGAAGTTTTGTGCAACTGTCGCTCTACGTTACAGTTCGCGGGCCTGAAGGAGTTCGGGTCTACGAGGTATCGGAAGGTTCTTTGCAAACTAAGGGTTGGAAGGGCGAGAGGGGCCGCGTCGCATACTATAAAATGTGAGCGGAAGTGTTCAAATCGAGGACGTTCTTAAGAAAGGCTAGGTAAAAAGTACCCTAAACCAAAGGACATGCATGAGGAGATTCATGAATGTAGAAAAAGCGAAAGTGGTAAGTCAAGATGGTAGCAGTTCAGGTGGAAGGAAGTGATCTCTGCCTACCCTTATGGGAAAGAGGCGTGAATGTATGTATTTAATACTATAAATGCAGAAGTTAAGGGGTAGCAGTATAAGTTAAGTAAGTTTCGGAGGTCGTAGGTTCGATACCCACGCCGAACAAGATATATTTGTGTAAATTATATAATTGTTTTTCCGAAATATCATCATCATCATCAGCTCATATAACGTCCACTGCTGAACATTGGCCTCCTCCCGAGAGAGGCTATTTATAGTCACCATAGTCACCACGCTAGCCAGGCGGGTTAGTGACCGCAGTATTATGTTGTAACACACAAGGAAACACTGCTGCCCGTTCCCTGATATACGATTATTATAGATGATGTTATAACAATCGGGACTAACGGCTTAACGTGCTTTCCGAGGCACGGAGGGTTGTCCCTCAACCAACCGGACCCGGAAAGAAATTTAAGAATTTACACAAAGATTTCCGGTCCGGCGTAGGGATCGAACCCAATACCTCCAAATTAAAGCGAGCCAAATACCGCGACGCTACGGAAGTTGTCAGATATATTAAGTTGTTATTTTTTATACCTACAGAACCAAACTAGAAGCCCTCAAATCGGTAGAATCGGATGCAAAGACACTACGCAACGACTTATCAGAAAGAGACAACCTGATATCTTCATTAAAAGAAGAACTCACGCGGGAGAGAGACAGCAACAAACGGTTGGAGCAGGAAAAGAAGAGTTTGAAAGAACAATATGAAAGAGACAGATGTATTTGGGAGGAAGAGAGCGAGAAGTTGGCGAATGAGTTGAGAAGTAATAAGGAACATTTGGAATTGGCAATTGAAGGTATTTATTTATTTTATCATTTATTAGTTTATGAGGAATAGTCGATAGGAATAGTATATCCTGAAGAAGGAGGAGGAGAGAGAAGGAGATCCTGGGTTCGATATCCGTAAACCAGAAACGAATTCTACTTATTTCGCTTAATTCAGGCAGTGTGTATTTTTTTTAAAAGACTTACGTTTCTATGGAATTAGTGTTAATACAAAATTATTACTTGCCTATAAATAATCTGTCCAAGATGAAAATTGCAATTCAAACCATGCAATTTAATATTTTCAAAATTTTATCGCAAGCTTAAGTATTGGTTAGAAATTAGTTATTTTTAAAAAGCAACATATCTTCTAACTTTTTGTAAAATCACCAATTTGGCAAACGAATTATTTAGTTATGTGATTATAATGATATTTTAACAGTTTAATTATTTCCTAAGTAAAACATTTGCGAAACCTGTATTATGTCAAATGATTGTTTTTAAAGTAATATGTTTGCGAAATGAAAGTTTCCAGCATATAACCTACCCCGGTGCAAAATCTCAATCAATTCCGATCAGTAGTTTTGTCGTGAAAGAGTAACAAACATCCATCCATCCATCCATCCATCCATATTTACAAACTTTCGCGTTTATAATATTAGTAGGATAGCTTCCCGCACGCGGTTTCACCCGCGTAACTCTAATTTCCGTAGGAATTTTATAATTAAATGCCCACTTTTTTATTCTCTTAGGGGTGGTTCAACACGAAGGTTTATATGTAATTTCAACATTGCACCCGTGCGAAGCCGGGGAGGGTTGCTAGTTTTAATATTATTTTATTTTCTGGACTGAATAATATAATTGTTTATTTCGCATAAATTTCTGAACTAACACATCACTATACGTGACATTATCTACTGTTGAAGGGATGTCGTATATTTTGGAAGCACCTCATAATTGTTTGATAATATTGTCACTATCAAAGTGTAACAAAATGAGCTGTGTAAGATATCGTGAATTCAGACAAGGTTAAGTAGTTATCTGACCCGCTAGCCAAGCGTGGTGGCTATGGAAAGAGGATTAACTAAAACTCTATATGAAATTGATTTTTTTAATATTTGACGTGGTAGCTGTGAACCAACCGCAATGTGCACTTAATGTAATCTTATGGCGTTTGACATAACATTGACAGAATGCAGGATACATTCAATCAGTTTATATAGTCAAAAGTGCTAAGTTTACATTTAAAAAAATTGTATGGTGGTTATGTATTCTTGAATTTTCAATTTTTTACTTATGAACCTTCTCCTGACAATAACAAACACACCAATAAAATAATTAGTGTAATCGGTTTATTAGCGTAAACTGCGTGATGCTGGAATTTATGTTTATATAAAGATTTTTGTTGTTACACTTGCTACGATCTTTACATACCACTGTCGCCACCTCCACATTCATTAATCTTTCGGTTTAGGGTCTTTCTAACCTGTCTTTTCATAAAAACATCCTCGATTTTAACGTAGAATATTCGCATTAGTATTCCCCTTCCGACACGCGTTCATATTCACTGTTAAACATTACTAGCAGAATTTTGTCAGTCTCAGGGTTAACAAGAATACTAGTATTCTTGTTAACCCCTTGTGCTAATCTAAAATTGCTTGTGTTACGAGTGGGTTCACGTCGGTAGTGTAGAGTAAAGTAGATCGAACCGGCGACCACTAGATCGCAAGTCCGACGCCCTTACGGCCGCATCATTAATTCATTCATTCTTCATTCCATTCTCTCTAAAAGTGTATAAAAATCAAATATTTGTAGGACTGCGTAAACTCTTTCAAGTTTTTACAGATAATTTTGTTATACAAATATTTGATAACATCTGATACACGTATCTTTTAATTATATACCTACTGATAATTTAGTGACAATCGATTTCCCGGCCATGAATTATGGCTAGTTTTGTTACATTGTAAATATGTTTAATGAAACAAATATAACCAGTGGTAATTCAGATAGAAACCGAGTTATATACACTGTGATTTTACGCCCGGTGAAGTAGCAAATGCCTCGTGGCTAACTACATATGACTGTCCAAAAAAAGACTGATTTGAAGTAGTTGCTATAATACTCAGTGAAATTATTTATTTTTTGGTAGTAAAATCGATCTATGTAAAATAATACGAATCGTAAGTTGATCAACTTCCGTGCCACTCATATTGTTAAATTCAGTTGCCAGTTTCAGTGAACGCGCATAATTATTATATTATACTTAATTGTTATGACACTTGACATAACCTAATTAGAGTTCATTTTGGTATGTACATTTATTATTGCCATCTCCTTGAGAAAATGTGTCAAAAAGTTAGTAAAAAGGGTTAAGTATTATTTTATGCGCGGCGTGGTTATCGAACTTATGTCTGCAAAAACATAAAGCAGAACTCATATTGCTAAGCTTACAAATAGTAAAAAAAAAACAAACCATAATATTTTTTAAAGATATTTTTAATATCACGAGAAATTGCATGATTAGCTTTACGATCATCGCGGCTTTACCAGCGTAACTCTGCTCTAGTGGGTCGGAGCGTAAAGTATCCTATGTTACTTCTGATACCTGATGATTAGTTATAGTAAGGGAGCCGACGAGGCTAAATGGGGATTTACTCGAGCGTCGTAGAGACCTATTGGGATGCAAAGCTTAGATGATAAGAAGAAAAAAATGTTATATGATATATACCTTTACATCGGTGGGGGAAGCGGCTATAGATTTTTAAATATGTAAAAAAAAACTGTTGCATGGACATCCTCGAGCGCGTCAGATATTGATAGCATCAATGACCTACGTATTTTTAATAATGTACGTATGTTAATCTGATCGTTTGCATGATGCGGGTGGTTGTATTTAAGGGTTGAAAATGAAAAAAAAAAAAATTAATCGAGCGCGTCAGATTTTCTAAGGGAGTGTTAAGTACACCAAAAAAAAGCTCTCATTCACTAATCTGACGATTTCGATGGGACGCAAACTCGCGGCCATTTTCATAATGTGCAAAAAAAATTCGCCATTTTGAAATACTCAAGCGTGTCAGATTAAGATATATATGGTTCATCTTTATGTTCTAAACGTACTGTCTCATAATCTGACGATTAACTAGAGGGATTCGCCTGAACTGACAAAAAAAAAATTGCAACTTCCCGCTAATTCCATTCCTGGGCGCTTAAAATTGTACTTATGACATTTTTGAGCTCAAAATATAATTTATGTGATATTTTGAGCTCGCTGAGTTCAAAGAAATAATATTTCTATGCATTTGAGCTCTCCCAGCTCGAAAGTCTGATAGAAGTTTCATAGAACACTATTTTTGGATTTTTCAAACCGCAATAACTTTTGAATGGATCAAGCAATTTTCACGCGGTTGGCGTTTTTCTTATTTTTTTTGAGATTTTTCACCATTTCTCAAAATCTATCGGTCCGAATCGGTTCAAATTCACAGGAAATCTAATTTTGAGGGAAATATTTAGAACGCCGTTTAGTAGATTCCGATCGGTTTAGTCGTTCAAAAGTTATAAGCAAGTAATATTAATTTTGCATAATTATAATTTATAGCACTGTGCGTGATATAAATCATTTAATGATGATTCCATCGACAATTCGAGGTTATCATATGATCCTCGAGACTTTCGGATAACCGGCTTGCTCCGACGATATTCCAAAATATTTACACATTTTTTAAATGTTTCTACCGTAAATTTAATTGTTTTTTGTAAGGTACTTTCACCACAAAATACACATTTCAAATTAATGTCACTCATATTAAATATTTATAAACTTTAATTCACACAAATAATATTAAAATAGCAAAAAAATCATCAGTATCAGTGGTACCACTGGGTCGTGGTCCTAACCCCTTAAGGGTGCCCCCAGGTGTGTGCCACTTAATTGTATGTTTTTTTTTCCAATTTTTTCTATATTGATCCATTAAAGTCTAAAATAATGAATATGAACTTAAACTTATTATGAGTAGAGAAATTAATGACCAGCTGACGGACGGACTACTTTGTCTGTAATATCCTACAATTTGCTACCGGTTAATTAAGTATCTAGTTTAATTAATATAATAAGAATAATTGTGTAACATTGTGATTCTGACAAGTACAAGTGTATGTAAATACCTAAGTGCTGAATAAATTCATTATTTTACATTATTTTAAAAGCCAAAACGTTGGAAACACGTTGTAAACAGTATGCCACGAACGAGTCTTTATGATCAGCTGTGATGGAGTCATGGCAACAGAAACCAGAGTGGGGACGGAGTGAGAGAGTAATAGATAGAGAAATAGTGAGAGAGGAATAGAAACGCGGAGAAGGAAATGTAGGCATAACGCAGCTGCACGCATTTAACTTTATCGACGAATTTTTGTTATTTCGGCTTGCGGAAATCGTCAGATTATATATTTTTCATTATTCTTGAATTATTTCCTTCAAAATAAAAAAAAATTTAGCTACGCTCGAGAATGTCGAGATGACGTTTTTTTTTTACAACTTTGTTGCCCTCCCCTTTTTTACGTCACTCTCAAATTGTCAGATTAGTGGAATATACACTTTTTAGGATGTAATTAACTCACCCTACCTTAATCTGACGCGCTCGAGAATTTCTGATGGTCAATTTTTTTTTACTAATCTGATCCTGTATCCTTCACGGGCGGCCTTATATATGGGCCTCATGTTTTGTGGAGGTACTTAACCGGGTACAAGGTATCCCCCTGTATATTAATCTGCCGCGCTTTAGTAAATCCCGAAATACCCGCATGGGCTCCCCTACTATTAAGCAGTTTTTGCGTGAACGTGTAATAAAGAAACGTACATTCAAATTTATAATATTAGTAGAGGTTAAGCAAATCAGTTGAGATGTTTTCGAATTTAAGCGAGAGTTTAATTTAACAGTAACTGATTTTTTTAAATCAGATGATAGAAAATTAATTTTTTTTTGGTGACAACTTAATTGTTTGATAAATAACTACGTAAGATAAGAGAAAATTGTTAATAAAAAATGGTTTCGAGCGAGATAGAGACAGAGACAACTATAATGACTATAAAAAAAGAGATAGAAATAGAAAAATATGATGGTCCTAAGTTGTGGTCGCGGGAATTCGAAAATCGGACACAATTTTGGAAAGGTTCGTTTTATTTGATTTTATTCAGTAAAATAATAATAATCATCATTATCATCAGCCCGTATAACGTCCACTGATCATGAGACTACCGCGAGGGATTTTTTTGCCGTATTCACCCTCCTTAGCAGACGGATTGGTGCACGCAGTTGTAATTAGGTCGTAAGACACATGGAAATGCTGCTGACTTCCCTGGTATTCGATTGTTATAGACAATGTTATAAAAATCAATCAACGGTGTATCGTGCTTCCCAGGGCACTTAGGGTAGTTCTTCAACCAACCAGAACATGAAAGAAAAGTTAGATTTTACACATAGGTTGAAGACCTATTTGAAACATTCTTTTAGTGTTAGATAGCCCATTTATCGAGAATTTTATTTAATCATTTAATTTTGAAGTTCTTACGGGAATGGGAGTTACGCGCTAGCTAGCTATAGAGCGCGATATTATCAAGGGTTTTTAAATGTTATTAATATTTCTCTATTTTCTATTTTTTTATTAAGAACGTGACAAAATCCACGAACAAGAGAAGAAGGCGTTGAACGCAGAATTAGAAGCGGAACGACAGAGCAGACAGAAGTTACTATCAGCGCAGTATGAGTTGCAGGAGAGAATCGATTCGTTGCAGAGGTATATATATAGTATACCAACTTTTATTAACCCGTATAACGTCCACTGTTGAACTCACGAACTCGTCACGAGGGCGGGCTTTGTCATAGTCACCTAGCTTAGTAGGCGGGTGGGTTATTTTTTTTTCTTCGGAATGACGTATGTAGTTTGACTCGTAGCATTTGCCTTAATAAGGGGTTTAGAAACTACGAACTAAACAACCTGCGCAAGATTCCCCAGTGGGACTTGGACCTCGGACGGTCCCTGGCTGGGAGATTGAGGAATGATTACTTTAGCCGCTCGTTTATACACTTAACACTACTACAAGTTCTTTCCTCGCCCTCCCGACCCTTAGTTTGCTAAGAACCTTCCGATGCCCTCGTAAAGCTGAAGTCCGAGAGGCCCGAGAATTGTAAATAGAGCGACAGTGGCACAAAACTCCCCTAAAATAAAATAAAAAACCAAAAGCCATAATCCCTCAATCTCCCCATCATCGACCGCCCTGAGCCGAGGTCCAAGTCCCACAGACAGACGCACGCACTATAAGTTAAATAAATGAATGATATTTCCAGGCCGGCCGCTCCCAAAGAACACAGGCGCTCCCTATCGGACGCAAGCAACAACTCCCAACAAGAAACTACAGTGGAAGATGTAAGTTTGTCTGTAAATCTTACTATAAGCTAGTAAAGCTTACCGCGCGCGGTTTCGGCCGCGTAACTCAGTTTCTCTTGGGAACTTTATTATGAAATAACGCCTATATTACGTCCTAAATAACGAACCTTTGAAGAATTTTTCAAATCGAGCCAGAAATTGTTTAGTTAGAATAATATAAATAGAAGAGATAATTTTAAAACTTTAAATCATACAATGATTGCATGCAACAAATGTATATTTTTTTCAATCAATGTTCGTTACAATAGGCATGTAGACTAAAAATATATTTAGTCCGTCAGTTAGATTACCAAAAAATATTGTACACGTATTTTTTTTATTTATCAAATCAATAATAAATTACGAAGATCAGAGCAACACCAAACTATAAAGTTCAGGATATGGGGGCTTTGTGACGTCACTACTAGGTGAAATTGTACCTAGAGGTGACGTCACATGAAATTTCAACGCGCCGTATGTACGTCATTTTTTGTTTGAGGAACGAAAAAAAAAAATACTTGTCCAATATTTTTCGGTAATCTAACTGACGGATTAAATAGAATTTGTTAATCTTCATGCCTCATATATATGTTTCCCAGGACTACGGCTACGGGTCGGTTCGCTCCGTTGAAAGTACTCGGCCCGCGCTCGAGGCCGTCAACTGGTCCGCTGGTGCTAGCAACGGTCCTACTCCGGTATGTATCATAATACTGTTATATCAACACATTATATCGACTCCCCCCTCGTCCTCCTGACCCTTAGTTTGCAAAGAACCATCCGATGCCCTCGTAGACCCAAAGTCCGAAAGGCCCTCGAATTGTAAAGTAGAGTGACAGTTTCACAAAACTTCCCTAAAATACTAAAAGACATAATCCCTCAATCTCATTGCCAGCGACCGCTCTGAGCCGAGGTCCAAGCCCCACAGGGGACGCCCTCTTGCGCAGGTTGCTTAGTTTGTAGTTTTTAAACAATTTATTAAGGCTTGAGCTCTGCTCGCCTTTATGCCCGGTGAAGTAGCAAAAGCATCGAGTTCCAATTATTATAACATCATCTATAATAATTGTATAGCAAGGAACGGGCAGCAGTGTTTCCTTGTGTGTTACAACATAATACTGCGGTAACTAATTCGCTTGCCAAGTGTGGTGACTATGGCAGATACGTTCTTTCGGGAGGAGGCCCATGTTCAGCAGTGGACGTTATACGGGCTGATGATGATCTTCGTGTTGCGCTTTTCTGTTTACGGACTGTGCTGCTGACGCCATCTACGTAACGCCTTATCGTTTCATGTCGTATTGACTTAATAACTTATATTTCAGATCGCTGACGCAGGTTTGGTGCTCAGAATGCGTAACAGAATATCGGCGCTACAAAGCGAACTTTCCAGAACTACTAAACGAGCTAACGACTTAGAAGAACGGATTATGAGTAAGTTTATTTTAAACTAGAACTTTCGTGGCAACTTCATCATTAAATATATAGCCTATGTTACTCATGGATAATATATATTTTTTGAAGTCACATCGGAGTTCGAATGACCGTATAAGGAACACAATACTGCGCGCCAAAACCAAAATAACAGACAATTATGTATTAAGAATCAAATATAACAGTCAAAAGTTAATAGAACACATGTTTTATTCTTCCACAATGAACATCTGTCATTCCATTGGTGTTCAATTTTCAAAAACATAACCAAGCGGCCAGTAACATACACAACACTTCTCCCCCTAGTTAACAACTATTTAAATAATAAATTATAACAATAAACATAGTTTGTACGAATGAACGTTATTAAATCGTAAGCGTTCAAATATGTACAAATAAGGTGTATAATCTACTCTATGTAAATTCCGTAAAACCGACGTTACCCAGAAAGCCGTTAAACTTAAGTGGGACTGGGCTGGACATGTCTGCCGCATGTCAGATGACAATATGGCTAAAAGAACCACCGATTGGGTCCCAATAAACGCTCGACGCTATCGCGGCAGGCTGACACGAAGATGGCGGGACGAGCTTGACTCCTACCGAACGGAGTGGCCGGCACTCGGAAAAAGACAGAGTAGTGTAGAAAAGGGAGAGAGAGGCCTTTGCCCTGCAGTGGGACAACACAGGCTAGTTAGAGAAATGATAGAAGTCACATGAAAATACACTTATAATAAAAGGCTTGTATTAAAATTTGGGACTAATCCCACCCACACTCCCACCACTGCAACTCGTGTAAGCCAGGATCAACAGTGACACACATTGGAAATGGCAATGAGCACCGAGGCTCACCAAGCCCTGGGAAAAAGTTAAACTGCCTTGAGACCCGCAAGGACTTTAATCTGATAGAGATAAGGAGGAGTAAGAAAAACTTCAGTTTTTAACTTCCCTCCATTACGAAGCGGTATAAAAAAAGGAAATATACAATAAGACATTCTTCAGGGGTAATTTACTAAGTGGCCGTAGCCCAATGGCTAGGGCGTCGAACTTGTGATGTGAAGGTCCCCGGTTCGAATCCCACCCATTGCACTACCGACGGGAACCCACTCGTAACCCAAGCATTTTAGCTTAGCACGAGGGGTTAACAAGAATACTAGTAGACTGCAAAACTTTGCTAGAAATATTTTTTTGTTAAAAAGAAAGAAACAACGAAAAAAGGATTTACAACTAGAAAAGCCAGTTTTAATCACCACGGATGGGTAAGACATTACGGGTCCTACACGTGAGCTGTTAAGGCGCAACGTTCGCACTTCAGTTATTTAACGGAGAAATTGTAGATAATTGGCATTTCTTATCTATTATATTTAAAGATTATTTATTTTGCGAAAGTAAGTGGCAATAACATACCTATGTTATGTCATCATTAGGTCAAAAACATAGAGAAAGCCTTGTGAATGTCTGTAATCTAAATTTTATACTTTTATCATTGTATTGAAATTCCTTGGTCTACTGATGCTATTAACTTTAAAGGCTTATTAACAGTAGACCCGTTGTTGATTTTTATATTCGCAAAATAACGAATTATTTTAGTATAACAGTTAAAAATGCCATATTCTGACATGTTCATCGATAATTACTTACAGTGCGAACGTTGCGCATTAAAAGGCTTGTAAATATTAATAAATAGAATAAAGTTATGTCATTTTTTTGAAGGGAATAAATTGTTATATGTTTAATTTCAGATCGCCATTCCTCCCCGCCCACCAATCCGAACATTGACCGCTACAAACTGGAAGAGTTGGAGATGGAGAACAAGAAGATGAGAGAACATCTGGACAGGCTACGAGCTGCTGGCGACTCTATGCTTGTATCTAAGGAAGTTATAGGTATGTCATCATCATCATCAGCCCGTATAACGTCCACTGCTGAACATGGGCCTCCTCCCAAGGGAGGGTATTTGCCATAGTCACCACGCTTGGCAGACGGGTTGGTGACCGCAGTATTATGTTGTACCACACAAGGAAACGCTGCTGCCCGTTGCTTGAGATACGATTATTATAGATAAGGTTATAACAATCGGGACCAATTGCTTAATGTGTGTTCCGTAACACGAAGGGTAGTCCCTCAACCAACCAGACCCGGAAAGAAATCTTAGAATTTACACAAAGATTTCCTGTCCGGAGTGGGAATCGAACCCACGACATATATTGGTATGTACTTATGTATTAGACAACCTCCGTAGCGTAGCGGTATTTGGCTCGCTTTAAATCTCGGAGGTCGTGCGTTCGATCCCCACGCCGGACAAGAAATCTGGTCCGTTGGTCCCTATTGTTATAACAATCAGCGTTTTCCTGTGTATTACAACATAATACTGCGGTTACTAACGCGCCTGCCAAGCGTTGGGATAATGCAATAACCCTCCCTCGGTGGCTCAGGAGTTACGATAGTTGCTTCAGAGACCTGGTGTTCTGGATTCGATTCCCACCCGGTACAATAATTTATGTAAACCACAAACAATTGTTGTTAAGTCTGGGTGTGCTTTGGGTCCGTGAAGAATGTTTGTCAAGACACATGGTTAATGTCCCTAAGGGGTAGGTATGTTGTATTTAAAAAAAACAAATAAAAACTAGATTAACATGCACACAGAAATATAATATAGGTATTCTTATCACAAATTTGATTGGTCTCGCTCGACTAGATACCGTCGTCGTGCTTGACAAATGCGGCAAAAATAGTACGCCCAAATCGGCGTACCCGATCCAGTGCTCTGTGCGAGGAATACGTGACAAAAGTTATATATTGGTTATAATTGAAGTAGTAAGCCAGTTTGCATATTAAAAATAATAATACTTCTTATTATTAATGCTGCCGCCTGTGACTACAGACAGGTCATTAGGTATGGGTTTTACCCACCGGATTTGTGTACCTAGTATTGAAATGCCCACTTGGCGAACGCCCTTAATATAGACCCGGCACTTCAAAGGGTGGCAAAGTTACGCCTGTTTATATTAAACTAGCTATTCCGCGCGCGTTACGCAAGTGAAACATCACCCGCGTATATCCTGATCCCGTGGAAACTTTAACTTAAAGTAAAGCCTATGTATAGCCTATCTATTTTTTGAGTGTTTATAGCTTATCTATAAACATTCAGAAATGACGTGGCTTCCTTTGGGTAAATTATTTTCAAAAGCGGTTCAGTAGATCAGGAGACTACCCCCTACAACGACACAAACTCACAAACTTCACCTCTTTATAACATTAGTATATTTTAATAAGAGATATATTTTAATTTTCAGAACAAATGAACATAATGCAGAAGGAGTTAGATCGGAGACGCGACGAGTGTATACAACTAAAGAGCGTGCTAACTAACCAGGTATGTACATATTAGATTATTGGCTAAATACATAATGTTATCTGCCTACCCAACTGGGATATAGGCGTGAGTTTTTTATAGAAGGTAATGCGTGAATATATAGGCGCGAATAATAAGAAGCTTTGTATAGACGGCGAACCGTGAAAATATACTATTAGATATTTTAAAAGCAGCCGCAACCAAGTGGCTATTACTTCGGATCATGTGGTCACCGGTTCGATTCCCACCTATTGCACCACCGATGTGCACCCACTCGTAACACAAGCATTATAGCTCAGAACTAGGGGTTAACTACAATACTGGCAGACTACAAAAATCTGCTAGAAAACTTTTAAGAAAAAGAATTCAGACATCCTTGTTAATGAATAATATTTGATAAAAAGATATATTATTATCTCATCTGGTTATCGGATGGGTGAAGGTCGATGTTTCACGTCACTATAAATGTAAACGAAAAAAAATAGCAAAAAAAAGTTTGTTGTATAAGAGCCCCCCTTAAATATTGTGTTTACTTTATTTTTAGTATTTGTTGTAGTAGCGGCAATAGATATACATCATCTGTAAAAAATTCAACTGTCTAGCTATCGCGGTTCTTGATATACGGCCTGGTGACAGACAGACAGCGAAATTTTAGTAATAGGGCCCCGTTTTTACCCTTTGGGTACGGAGCCCTAAAAATGGACTAAAACTTATTCAAAACCAACAATCTATATGTAGTAGCGTACTAGATTTCGCGATCTGAACACACTGTTCACTTGCACTGTACTGCAGTCCGTACACCTTATTTAGCGTGCTTATTTAGCGGCGTCTAACGAAACGCGTAAGCGCCATGAAATTCACGGCGCTTCCGACCTTTTGGTCGCGAGAAATCAGTGCACTAGAAGTGCTTAAGCGCTGAATGCTTAATCCCTATAATTAGACGAATAGCTATTATTGCAGCTCTGCAGCGGACTTTGGTTCAGTATCTTAAATGGAGCTAGTTTTTTTGCTTACAATAGCTTCTCTAGTACGAAATACATAATCTAGAACTCAGAAGCATCAGGTTGGCCGTTGGATGTACTATTATCTTCAGAAGCATTTGGTCGTAAGTGCCAGTTTACGATAAAGGCGCATACGACGAATGTTTCTGACGTATAATGGCACATCCGACCATATGCTTCTGAGCTCTAGATATATCTCTCTATTCAAACATTATCTAAAAATACTCGTTAAATCACCATAATTCCTGCATCTTATAATAAATTGAATTTAACATAATGAGACAATGTCATATAAAATAAAAACTCAGAAGATCTTGTCTGTTCTGTGAAAAGATTCTTAAAATGTCTTATCGATAAGGAACTGTTTGTTATGATTAATGAATAAATAAGTAAATGTTGATAACATCTGATTGCACTTGATTTAAGTGACACATCGCTACTTCCATTTTATAGTGACACAAAACCAAATGTGTAACTTTACGATACTGAGTTTTAGCCACATGATATTACAGCTCAATTCTGGTTGAATCAAAACATTATTTTGTGATATTATCTAATTAAAGCAGCGATATTTTTACATGTACGGGGTGTCAGTCACTCAGTCAAACAGTCAGGTGTTAGATAACAATAAATTAGGCAATTTTTTTTATTGTTTTATCGTTTGACTTCAAGCTCACCTGATGGTAGTGTAGTGTAGATTTGGTCTAACTACGTGCGCGCTTACTTAAAAGGGGCTTATTTAGAAAAAGTATTACGTTGATGTGTGAGTTGCAAAAATTGATACAGATAGTTTAACTAATCTGTGCATAAAAAGTGCAAACACAAGTCTTAGCAATACATAAGCTACAGTTACACATGCTCAATACTCGCATGAAAGCATGCATAGCATGTGTGAATGTGTGTCGATCCATTGCTAATTATGAGCATGCTTATTTAGAGTATGCTCAAAAATCGACAGCCATGCAATTTTTGGGCATGATACCTGCCGCGCGTCTGAACAGGTTTGCTTAATGAGTATGCTAGTATCTATCAGTCGTGCAACTTATTAAAAGTGCCGTTTTTCCGGGCTAATATGCCTTACGCATCCCCTCGCTGGCCCAAGGATCACTATTGCGTGGTCCCTGTGCCAGCGAAGGGTATGTGGGACTCTCCCTCTATCGGACGCAGTGCGTTGTCGCACCGCAGAGAGGACATACCCACTAAAAAGCCCCCGAGTGTTCCTCTTTCTGCCGTTTGGTGTGGGGGACCCAAGCACCGGTATCGGCCTTCGGGTATCCCCCCGGCAGAGTTCTACTTAAACTCCCGCCCCGATAAAAGGGCGAGAGTTTTCCTTGGTCTCATCGCGGCTAATAAGCACCCGCGATGGGTACCGTCCTACTTCTTATTTAAAAGTACCTATGCTAATCAAAATCAAATGTGTCAGTTTAAAGAGCATGCTCGATTTAAGCATGACTTTATGATCATTTGTAACTGTACCTATAGCGCCGCTAACACAGATAAGTTGAACTTTTTGGTGTTGTATTATGGTGATTAAATAAGTGTCGATAATTGTTCATATTTTTAAACATTTCGAACGGAAATTAAAGTGTTATATTGTGTGTGTAGTTAAAAAAACAGTGCTGGAATTATTCAAATTATGATAGACAACAGACAATTTTCAAGTGATGGCTTTAAAATCAAACGCAATGACTGTAAAGAGAACGTTACATGTGGACCTGCCTTTAAATAAGAGTTCTTGGTTTTATAGTAGAAACGAGGTAGGTATGTTTATCACCGGAAAAAAATACGAATAATTTTGTTTATGTTTTTTGTTTAATATTACTAGCATATTTTTGCAGTCTACTAGTATTCTTGTTGACCCCTCGTGCTAAGCTAAAATGCTTGTGTTACGAGTGGGTTCACGTCGGTAGTTGAATGGGTGGGGACCGTCTAACCGGCGACTATACGATCGCAAGTCGCCGACGACGCCCTAGCTATTTGGCCGCTTTTAAAAGGAATATAAATATTTTAAAAAAGACAAATTTATACTCAACTATATTACTTAAATTTATTAACGCTATATGGTGTTTTTTCGAACACAGAAACCATGGTTCCAAGCTCTCAAAAACGTCGTGAGTAAATTAAAATAAGTTGCTGTTGTAACGCTTTTTTACTAATTTAGTTACAGCATAGATTTATTAAATCATAATCAGCCCTTATAACGTCCACTGCTGAACATGGGTCTCCCGATGACCCCATATCATCATCACCTTCCTGCCCTGCTCCTATTATTTAGGGTAGGCGCAATATGTCAGCCTCTTCCATTATTTCTAATTAGACGTTTCTTCCATACTCACACCTTTCTCACACGTGTCATCTTTCACAAATCCCATTCATCTATTTTTTGGAGGCCTATGTTCAACAGATTTGACATAGATTATGTTCCAATATTCAAACAAATAGTTTTGATTACAAATTCCTACATGCTTCATCCATTTTCCCTAGAAAGTCAAGTGATCACTGTTATATGGAAGTCTTTTTTAAAAATTTGGCCTATTTTGTCGGCTTTGTTGCCATATTTACGAAGCACTTTAAACACGTGATTTATTTAACGTTCACTAAAAAAGTAAATAATAATAAACTCTATTTACACAGACAGTAAATCTAAAGTCGCTTACAACAGTGGAAAAAAAATAACAAAGTTTCTCACAGCAATAACTGCACTCGCCTTAATCATAGTCTGTTAGTAATAACATACAAGATAAGTCGGCTTAAATAACTGTATGAGTAAATTTACTTTAAGCCTTAAGCGGGGCAATATCAGTACATTTCCCACCATATACCTTAATAAAGTTCAAAAGCAATAATTTTGAACATTTTTATTTAATCCTCAGTTAAAAATTATTAGAGGAATTTATTTGTATTTTGACAGAATTGCCATACAAATTCTAAAAGACTTAAGATTTATTCCTCTGATTATTTTATCTGACAATTAAAAATTCACTTATTTACCTTATTTTGATGTTATATTTTATTTTATTCGAATAACCCAGAGGTTCCCAAACTTCTTTTTTGTGGTCCCCTATTAATTTTTTTAGTGGAACACAATGTGTTGCTCCATTTCTATCACATTACACACTTACGAATTGTGAACCCCCAGTTTTACACCTACGTAGACCCCTGTTGAGTCTCCCGTGGACCGCTGTGGGTTCACTTGAATCACTTTGGGAATTACTGGTCAATCAATTTATTTGTAGACTTTTCTTTATATTTTACTCATATTATTATGTTAACATTTTTTATTTTTCCATGCTTTCTTATGTGGTTATTGCATGGTAATTTTTGTTGTGTACTTATTTTAACTTGTAGATTGTTTTATAAAATACATGTAATCAATTTTCCCTTTTTAATTAAGAAATGTGCGTAGTTTTGCTAATCATATTAAATGTAATATTATATAGTATGCATAATGTTTTGTGTAAGTGTGGCCATATTGCATTAAACCATCCACGGTGACCAAACAACAACTCATAAAATACGTATTTTCAAAATCTGATTTGTCTTATAAATAATTAATAACACAAAGTATCTAATGTTAGTACCAAATAATGTAGTCTTCTAATAAAAGAACAGGTGTTATTTTTCGGTCGGCGTAATAAATTTAAATGGACAGTAACGCGATTTTCTGGTCCAGTATTTGACTTTTAGTTTATAGTAGCTTTATTGCCCAAAAAGTTATGGGACATTATATTATTATTTATTTAAGATTTAGTTTTTGTAATCCACTTACTGATGGGATGGGGTAAATTTTATATTTTTTTGTCTCATACATATTTATGCGGAATTAACATTAGTTATTGTATTTTTAATTAAGATTAGTATGTATTTCCGCAAAGAAACGCCTGATTATATTATTTAAAAAAATAGTTTTCCTGGCAAGTCACGTGATCATTTTTTTGTATGATATGTCCATTTTACTTTCATAATTTTCTTTTTGTTTTCTTGGCTTTGTTGCAATATGATTACTCATTCATAAAACACAGTATAAACGTGATAGATTTAGCTTCATAATGTATATAATAATGAACTCTATTCACACAGACGGTGAATCTAAAGTCGCTTGCAACATCAAACTACGGGTCAGATGTGGACATTATCAACGAGGATGGAGAGTTGGCGTCGGCGTATGAAGCCCAGAAGGGTATTAACAGGTACTTATACAAGCATCTCCTTAACATAATATTGCGGTCACGAATCCGACTGCCAAGAGTGGTGACTATGACAAACACCCACCCGCGGGAGGGTCCCTTGTCGTTGGACTTATACGTTGTACCGGCTCATGATGATGATACAATGGCTTCTTTTCCCGTGAGATCTTCATAATTAAATATATCTACTACTAAGTCGGCTTCGCACGGGTAGTAAAGCTTAATTTAAACCGTTAAGCTAAACCTTTCTCAGCGCCAATCTATCTATTGATGAAAACCGCTTTAAAATAGGTGCAGTAGTTTTTGAGTTTATCGCGAACAGACATGCAGACGCTGCAGAGTCCTTTGTTTTATAATATGTGGTGATACTCCTGGATAACGTAAAACGTTTCAAATCGGTCAAGTAGTTCTCGAGTGTATTCAATGCAGACAAACAATCAAATCTTTCCTCTTTATAATATTAGCTTAGATGTGTGTATTTAATAACGTTTAACAGTCAATAACTGATGAGTAAATACCAGTTTTAACTAGACGTTATATATTTTGTATCGCAACCTTGTTTTCTTTAACCCTTCGATCAAAATAAGCTATATCCATTTTTTTCTATTTAATTTTACGGCAAAATTAAGTGCATACCTACATCATTTAAACCTTCCCTTTAGAAATGTGAAAACAGATTTTTCAAAATTCTACAGGTAGTCAAAATTTATTCTTATGAAGTTTTTAAAATATTTTTTCGTTTTACAGACAACTGCAAGAAGAGTTACTGTCGGAAAAGAAATTCTATTCGGAACACATATCGAAGTCCAAAGCTGAGATAGAACGACTAAGAGAAGAGAATGAAAAGTATCAAAAGTGAGTACCTATTTTATTTATATGCTTCGTATAAAAACTCAATTCAACCTTCGTAGCGTAGCGGTATTTGGCTCGCTTTAAATCTCGGAGGTGGTGGGTTCGATTCCCACGCTGGACAGGAAATCTTTGCGTAAAAACATAGATTTTTTTCCAGGTCTGGTTGGTTGAGGGACAACGCTCCGTGCCTCGAAAAGCACTTTAAGCCGTTGGTCCCGATTGTTATAACATCCTCTATAATAATCGTATATCAACGGGCAGCAGCGTTTCCTTGTGCTGTACCACATAATACTGCGGTCACCAACCCGCCTGCTAAGGGTGGTGACTATGGCAAATACCCTCCCCCGAGAGGAGGCCCATGTTCAGTAGTGGACGTTATGCGGGCTGATGATGATGTATAAAAACTGATTGAATGTTAAAGGTAGTATCTTAACTGCCCTAAAATAGTACAATAGAATAGTTCAATAATTTAATTAGTAATTAATAAAGCAAGTACCTCAAGGTTTAATTCCCATCATAAAAATACGTATAATATTCACAAAATTAGCCGACTTCATAAGTATTATACAAAAAACATAATTACTTTATAAATGAATATATTCTCAGGTAGTAAACATATAAAAAAGTGGCTGTGACATCCGGATGGACAGACAGACATGACGAATCCATAATGGTTCCGTTTTTTGCAAGCATTTTGCTTCTCTAGCGACAATATAAATTAATTATAATAATTAATTTCATTATAAATAATTATAACAGGTCAACAAATGTAATTTAAGATAAATAATAATTAATTTTAAATAATGTTTTACGATTTAAAAGTGCCTGTATTTGGCTTACGTAAATAAAAATGTTTATTTTTTATTGTGCAATTTGGCCACGGAACCCTAAAAGTAGTACCTCCTCTTGCATGAAGTCAGCTCAACATTTACTGTAACAAACCTCTCTTCCAGGAATGAAGATTATATAAACAAAAATATGACGCATAGAAGATTTTTCTTTTTTAATCCAAAAGAATGTGTTAAATGTTTATTTTCTAGTAAAATAGTAGTACAATTGACATTTTCTATATTTAGACTTGTAAGTGTATATTATTTCGATTTTGAGTAAATATAATATAATTTATTTTGATTATTAAACTTTTAATATATTTTATTTTACCACCTGTTTATTAAAATTATACTGAACACTTGTAATTGATTTAAAAATATGATTTGACATAAAAATATATTTTGGCTTGTTTAGGCGACTTTAGAGACTCACACAGTAGCTTGTACTTGTTTATGCGGCTGCTGTTATAATTTAAGAATGATAAAGTCATACAGATTTTTATCAGGCCTTACCAGGATCAGACGGCTGTTGTCAGAGGCACGTAGTACCACAATCTGGAATCGGCTTTTGTCAGAGCCACATAGTGACCACAAATTTGCAAACGGCTCTTGTCAGAGCCATACAGTGACCACAATCTTTAAACGGCTCTTGTCAGAGCCACAAAGTGATCACAATATTCAAACGGCTCTTGTCAGAGCCACGTAGTGACCACAATTTTCAAACGGCTCTTGCCAGAGCCACATAGTAACTACAAACTTCAATCGACTCTTGTCAGAGCCACGTAGAGGCCACAATATTGAAACAGTTCTTGTCAGAGCCACTTAGTAACCACAATATTCAAACGGCTCTTGCCAGAGCTACTTAGTGACCACAATATTCAAACGGCTCTTGTCAGAGCCACATAGTGATCACAATATTCAAACGGCTCTTGTCAGAGCCACGTAGTGACCACAATTTTCAAACGGCTCTTGCCAGAGCCACATAGTAACTACAAACTTCAATCGACTCTTGTCAGAGCCACGTAAAGGCCACAATATTGAAACAGTTCTTGTCAGAGCCACTTAGTAACCACAATATTCAAACGGCTCTTGCCAGAGCCACATAGTAACCAGAGTATTCAAACGGCTTTTGTCAGAGTCACATAGTAACTACAAACTTCAAACGGCTCTTCTAAGAGCCATTTAGTGACCACAATCTTCCAACGGCTCTTGCCAGAGCCACATAGTAACCACAGTATTCAAACGGCTCTTGTCAGAGCCACATAGTAACCAGAGTATTCAAACGGCTCTTTTAAAAGCCATTTAGTGACCACAATCTTCCAACGGCTCTTGTCAGAGTCACTAAGTAACTACAGTAATCAAATGGCTCTTGTCAGAGCCACATAGTAACCAGAGTATGTAAACGGCTCTTTTAAAAGCCATTTAGTGACCACAATCTTCCAACGGGTTTTGTCAGAGACACATAGTAACCAGAGTATTCACACGGCTCTTTTAAAAGCTATTTAGTGACCACAATCTTCCAACGGCTCTTGTCAGAGCCACATAGTAACCAGAGTATTCAAACGGCTCTTTTAAAAGCCATTTAGTGACCACAACCTTCCAAGGGCTCTTGTCAGAGCCACAGTAACCAGAGTATTCAAACGGCTCTTTACAGAGCCACATAGTGACCACAGTTATCAAACGGCTCTTTTAAGAGCCATTTAGTGACCACAATCTTCCAACGGCTCATGTCAGAGCCACATATTAACCAGAGTATTCAAACGGCTCTTTTAAAAGCCATTTAGTGACCACAACCTTCCAAGGGCTCTTGTCAGAGCCACAGTAACCAGAGTATTCAAACGGCTCTTTACAGAGCCACATAGTGACCACAGTTATCAAACGGCTCTTTAAAGAGCCATTTAGTGACCACAATCTTCCAACGGCTCATGTCAGAGCCACATAGTAACCAGAGTATTCAAACGACTCTTGTCAGAGTCACATAGTAACCAGATTATTCAAATGGCTATTTTAAAAGCTATTTAGTGACCACAATCTTCCAACGGCTCTTGTCAGAGTCACGTAGAGGCCACAATATTGAAACAGTTCTTGTCAGAGCCACTTAGTAACCACAATATTCAAACGGCTCTTGCCAGAGCCACATAGTAACCAGAGTATTCAAACGGCTTTTGTCAGAGTCACATAGTAACTACTAACTTCAAACGGCTCTTTTAAGAGCCATTTAGTGACCACAATCTTCCAACGGCTCTTGCCAGAGCCACATAGTAACCACAGTATTCAAACGGCTCTTGTCAGAGCCACATAGTAACCAGAGTATTCAAACGGCTCTTTTAAAAGCCATTTAGTGACCACAATCTTCCAACGGCTCTTGTCAGAGCCACTAAGTAACCACAGTAAGCAAACGGCTCTTGTCAGAGCCACATAGTAACCAGAGTATTCAAACGGCTCTTTTAAAAGCCATTTAGTGACCACAACCTTCCAACGGCTCTTGTCAGAGGCACATAGTAACCAGAGTATTCAAACGGCTCTTTTAAAAGCTATTTAGTGACCACAATCTTCCAACGGCTCTTGTCAGAGCCACATAGTATCCAGAGTATTCAAACGGCTCTTTTAAAAGCCATTTAGTGTCCACAACCTTCCAAGGGCTCTTGTCAGAGCCACAGTAACCAGAGTATTCAAACGGCTCTTTACAGAGCCACATAGTGACCACAGTAATCAAACTGCTCTTTTAAGAGCCATTTAGTGACCACAATCTTCCAACGGCTCATGTCAGAGCCACATAGTAACCAGAGTATTCAAACGACTCTTGTCAGAGTCACATAGTAACCAGAGTATTCAACGGCTATTTTAAAAGCTATTTAGTGACCACAATCTTCCAACGGCTCTTGTCAGAGCCACAGTGACCAGAGTATTCAAATGGCTCTTTTAAAAGCCATTTAGTGACCACAACCTTCCAAGGGCTCTTGTCAGAGCCACAGTAACCAGAGTATTCAAACGGCTCTTTACAGAGCCACATAGTGACCACAGTTATCAAACGGCTCTTTAAAGAGCCATTTAGTGACCACAATCTTCCAACGGCTCATGTCAGAGCCACATAGTAACCAGAGTAATCAAACGGCTCTTGTCAGAGTCACATAGTAACCAGAGAATTCAAACGGCTATTTTAAAAGCTATTTAGTGACCACAATCTTCCAACGGCTCTTGTTAGAGCCACAGTAACCAGAGTATTCAAAAGGCTCTTTACAGGGCCACAGTGCCCACAGTAATCAAACGGCTCTTTTAAGAGCCATTTAGTGACCACAATCTTACAACGGCTCTTGTCAGAGCCACATAGTAACCAGAGTATTCAAACGGCTCTTATCAGAGTCACATAGTAACCAGAGTATTCAAACGGCTCTTGTCAGAGTCACATAGTGACTACAATATTTAAACGGTTCAATATTCAAGCGTTAATGAATCATATATCTTATAAAGAGATTATATAAAATATCTCACTCAATAAAGCCCATGATGTCGCATAGCTCGTTTCGCCTTTACTCGTCAATATTAATGTCGTTATAAAGTTTAAGCATAATCTATAATATTAATACGTGAAACACAAATTTGCACTTTACGAAACTTACGAAAATCGCGCGGAGTATGGATTTTTACATACTTATAGTATCAAAGAAGGAGTACAGAATGCAATTGTTTTAATTATTAGTTTATATTAACACATTGTGTGTTATAGGTTGCTTAGCGCTGAGCTAAGCCAGGAGCCGAAGAACAAAGCTCAAGAGTTTGCGCAGAACGAAATCATAAGGCTAGCAGCGGAAAATCTAGCGGTACAGGTATGTTTTTACAGCATTATCTATACTAATACTATAAAGCGGCCCTAGCTCAATAGGTAAGTCGTCGCTCTTGCGATCTTGTGATCCCCACCCATTGCACTACCGACGTGAACCCACTCTTAACACAAGCATTGTAGCTTAGCACGAGGGGTTAACAAGAATACTTGTAGTTAGCAAAAAACTCTGCTAGTATTCTTTTTCCTTTTAAGAGGTTAAAGTTTGTGGTATTGTGGGGGTTATATGGATGTAATATCTGAACCATCTGAAACCATTTTGAAAAATAGTTTTATGACAATCTACAAAATTAAATATTGAACTCGCTTCCTGCGCGCGGTTCAATCCGAATAGCCGCGATGCTAGTAAAAAAATATTTGATGCCCGGTGAAGTAGCAAAAGTCTTCTGGATAAAAAAGTAAGTGTATCCGAAAAAAAAAAAACCATCGCGGGCTAGGATCGGGTCTGAACTCCTCGCTTTTTTTGTCCGGGGAAATGCATTTACGCATTCCCACCGCCGCTGCAGCGCTACCGCACTGGCGATGGGATAAGTGGGACTGGTCCTCTTCATAGCGCTGGTATGCTACTCATACCACGAGGAGAGGTCCCCCCTCCGAACACTCCTCCGTCCGCCGTTGGTGAGGGCCAGGTACGCGAGACAATCCGGCACCCGCAGCCAAATTAGCACCGCGGGCTCACATCCAAATTATAGGGACGCCCGGAGTGTAGAGGCGTCCCTACTGCTCATGAGTCGGCCTCGAAGGGAGCGGAGCCCACGTGCCCCACTCCCCGAGGCCGAGTCTAGGGTGGTAGGCGGTGGGCGGCCGCCTGCTTCCTACGAGTCTTTCTCTATCTACCTACGTACTCCAGAGTAGTGTAAAACTCTGGAGCAGGAAGTCAATAAAAAACTCGTGTTTTAAAGTCTTTTGTACCATAATTTTTTTACCATGAGGGAAAAAGAAATTTAAATCAGTGAAATTCATAAATAGAAACAGTGAACTAAATTAAAAACCAAATATCTCCTCAACTTGGTAACATCACCCTGATGATGCTCCGTGGAGGATCGAAACACGTGTCGGGTCTTCGGCTGGTGATTGTAATTTTGCACGTTTAATTTTTCCTTCCTGCATGTTGTGCATAATATTTGCGAGCGGGAGGGCGGTGCAAAAAGGCATCCCAGCATTTTGACACATTTTTTTGCGGAATGAACACTAGATATATGGTTTTTAATTTAGATTAGTATGGATTTCCGCAAAGTAACGCCTGATTCCATTAAATAAAGAAACAGTGATAATTTTAAGTGTAAGTGGGGATTAGAATCGGCAAGCTATATATAAAAAAATGACTAATACTGATATGTTGTTGACAGGAACGCGTCGACAAACTATCGGAAAGCTGTCGCAGATACAAGAACCAGATCAGACTACTTGTCAACAAGCTGAAAGAATGTGGCATCGAAGATGTTAATGACATACTTGAAAATAATGGTAAGTATCCTTACTTATTATAAACGCGAAAGTTTGCGAGTATGCCTGGATTTAATAAGGGGCCATCCATAAATTACGGGGAGGGGGTTGACGAAGTGTGACATTGTGTGACAAGGGGATGGGATGGGTCCTAAATTTCGTTACGTCACATTTCTAATCTTTGTGTTGTGTTGTCGGCCATTTTAGGTGTGAAAATTGCAAAATATGTGACGTCACACTTGGGAGGGAGCGGGACAAATGTGACCAGCTGTGACAAAGAGTTCCATCTCATCCAAATGTAATCATCATCGAAAATCGTGTGACGTAATTTATGGATGGCCACTAATAAAAGAATTTTACAAAACCGATTAAGAAAATTCTTTTACCAATCGACAGTCACATTATTTGTGAGGCATATTTTAAGAAGACGTTCCCACGGGAACGGGACGACGTGGTTGAAACCGCGCGTCATAGCTATATTTTATTTAGCTCTGCTCGCCTTTATGCCCGTTGAAGTAGCAAAAGTCTCGTGGCTTAACTACATACAATTTTAGAATTAAAACTTTCGTGAGTGGTATACATATTTATATTATTTAACCGGTTGTTCTCACGGTACGTCATCATCGGATATGTCCCGACTAGTTTCGAGACCATCCCGAGGTCCATTCACAAGGAGTAGGCGACAAAGTGCAATAGCATGAAGGAAATATTTTAATTTTAATTATTCTAATTTGTTGTTATTTTAATAATGTACTAATATATTTTAATTTTTACTTATTATTTTAATTACGTTTTAACTTACTTAAATTTTTATTATTATTTAAATTAATTATGAAGGAGTGTTATAAAATATTTTTTTTTTTTGTGGAAGCTGCTCTGCAGTTTGGCATAAATATTAAACATTTGTAAGCATGCATAAGTTATGAAATTAAACACTTTTTCATTTCATTTTTTCAAGTTAGTTGCCCGGTGCCACGCCGTCGAGTCTCTACTTTCTACAGTTTTTATCTAATTAATTGTGTATGATTTCCAGACCCCGTGGTACCACCGAACACGTCGCTGACATTAGAAATGGCGCCCGTCACCAGGAAGAAAGAGAGGGAATACCTCGGCATGTTCGAGTACAAGATACAGGACGAGAGCGTTATTATCAAGAAACTTATATCTGGTACGTATGATATTATAGATGTTGTTATAATAATTGAGACCAACGGCTTAACGTGCTTTCCGAGCCACAGAGGATGGTCCTTAACAACCCAGACACGGAAAGTAATCTTAGATTTTACTTAGAGATTTCTTGTCTGGGGATAGAACCCACGACCTCCGAGATTTAAAAAAATACTTATATTGTGGCAAGGAGGCGGTCCGACCGCCTCCTTGCCATAGGAATATAAGTATTTTTTAAATTGCTAGTTAGGGAGTTGTTAATAAATCAATTTATCTTCGGTGATGGTGTGACAACCTCCGTAGCGTAGCAGTAATTGACTCGCTTTAAATCTCGGAGGTCGTGGGTTCGATCCCCACGCTGGACAGGAAATCTTTGTGTAAATTCTAAGATTTGTTTCCGGGTCTGGAATGTTGAGGGACTACCCTCCGTGCCTCGGAAAAAACGTTAAGCCGTTGGTCCCGATTGTTGTAACATAATCTATAATAATCGTATATCAAGGAACGGGCAGCAGCGTTTCCTTGTTTGCTACAACATAATATTGCGGTCACCAACCCGCCTGCCAAGCATGGTGGCCTCGGGAGGAGGCCCATGTACAGCAGTGGACGTTATACGGGCTGATGATGATGATGAAATACATATTTTACATTCCTTTATATTTTCCCCACAGACCTTAAACCCAAGATCGCAGTGACCCTGCTCCCGGGCCTGCCCGCCTACATCCTGTTCATGATGCTGCGCCACATGGACCACGTGGACGACGAGCCCAAGATGCACCAGCTCATGAAGGCGGTGAGGACCACCGTCAAGAAGACGCTGAAGAAGCGCCAGGACAGCGTCGAGTACAACGCGCTGTGGCTGGCCAACATGTTGCGGTGAGTGGTTTACTGTTGTTGATGAGGAAGGACTGCAAGAAACTAGCACCACTACACAGAGACCACTCTATCCGACCCGCCGGAGAAGAGTGCGCCCGCGAACGTGACGCGTCCCCCCTCGTCCTCCCGATTCTTAGTTTCCGATGCCCTCGTAGACCCGAAGTCCGAAAACCGCAAGGTCCGCGAACTGTAAAGTAGAGCGACAATTGCACAAAACCCCCTAAAAGACCTCGCTGAGCCGCGGTCCTAGTCCCACAGGGGACGCCCTCTGGCGCAACATGCCAAGTTTAGGCTGGCTAGTTTGTTAAAATGGAATCATTTTCCAACATTATAAAGTGGAAAGATTTGTATTTTTGAATTTTTGAATAAACTCCAAAACTACAGAGCCAATTTCAAAAATTCTTTCGCCATTGAAAAGCTACATTCACCCTGAGTGACATAAGCTTTATTTAATTATGAAGTTCCCACGGGAACGGAGATTACGCGGGTAAACGGCGCGCTGGAAGCTAGTTTAGAAATAATTTGATAAAACGTCGTTTGAGGTTGAAAATATTTTTCTTAACATTACTAGCGGAGTTTTTGCAGACTTCTAGTATTCTTGTTAACCCCTCGTGGTAAACTAAAATGCTTGTGTTACGAGTGGGTTCACGTCGGTAGTGTATTAGTGGGAATCGAACTGGCGACCACAAGATAACTAGTCCGACGACATAGCTTGTAAAATAAAATATGTTTCCATTTCTATTTATTCTTTCTTCCCTTATCCCATATTACTTGGGCGCAACACGTTTATTTCTTCCATTCTGTCCTGTCACCCGTCACACTATCACTAACTCCTTTTTCTTGCATATCACTCTTCACAAAATCCATCTATCTTTTCTTTGGCCTTCCTCTCCCACTCCATCCATCTTACATGTATACTTAGAACTACTTTCCATTTCTATTTGCAGGCTATTAAACAACCTGCGCCAGTACAGTGGCGACACGATATACCAGACCGCCAACACTCCGCGCCAGAATCAACAGTGTCTGCGTATATTCGACCTGTCCGAGTACAGACAGGTGCTCAGCGATATAGCCGTGTGGATTTATCAAGGTAACATATTATTTGTTCTGTACGCTTTACGTCCACTCAGACGCGGATTAAACGTTAAGAGCTCCGTAGGCATGCATATCATCGGCGCCCCTATTTTATAAATAACTATACTTTTTCCATTTCTTTATTTTCTCGATGACAGTTCTAATTTGATAGTTGTAGTGTTGTGACCAAATAAGTAATGATATCGATAGCATATATTTATTATATTTTGAACAAAGACAAATACAACAAAAACTTTAAAATATATTTTTATTTTATATTAACCTATACCTAATTATTTTACAACAGCTTTTAAAAAAGTTGTCATCATCAATCAAGAATTAAAACGTGTAACATCATGTAATCAAATATAATATTATTATTTATTAGTTAATAAATTTGTACAAAGTATCCGGCAGTAGTTAGGTTTCTTACACTTTGTAAAAATATAGCGGGTCTGTTATCGTGTTACGTTCATCGATAGCCCCCCCATCCCTATCGGATTCGGTTCGGTATAACCTTGTACATGTGTAAGCATCATATTTTTAAGTAAAAAAGACGCCCATTCAAGTTTTCCACAGGAGCTGTCATCGAGAAAATAAAGAAATGGAAATAGTATAGTAAAAATTAGATCACTGTAGTTGACGTTACTACATGTGTGGTAGAGGTTACTCCAATTTGCAGCTGGCATTTCTTTATTCCGACTTGTAGCAGCCTCAACTACAGTTGCTGTTCCAGCGAATATTCCGCCCGCGCGCCTTAGGCACGTGCTTAGTTTGCTTTATGGATAATCCGGGTATATGGATTTTTAGGCTATACGGGCTGATGATGATGATGATGTAACACATCATCATCATCATCAGCCCGATGAATAAAAAAATAACATACATTAATAATAAACAAATGTATTATATAATCACTATTAAATATACTAGAAATAAAGACATTTTTATACTTTAACTCTTACGTCGATATCGAATAATTTTACTAAACTTAATCTGTCACAGGGTGGCAACTTAATACAACTACTTTAATTAAAATAAAATAAATAAAAAACATTTTTATTTACGTAAACCATATATTACTTATTTATACCATTTGACAATTATAAATAGTCAAACATTAATTGGAAAATTAATTTATCGTAAGTCTTAAATTACAGATTTTAATAATTCAATAAATTATTGTTATATTTTATTTATATTGTTGATAGCGACTATAATATTCCTGCCTTCTGTTCCCAGGTCTCATCCACTTACTAGAGCGTCAACTGGAGCGTCTGATCGTGCCCGCCATCTTGGAGCACGAGGAGATCTCCGGCCTCTCAGGACCCAGCGCCAGGCCTCCAGCAGCCGGGGCCGGACCCGCCAGGCTCAAACAGGTACCTGAGGCTGTATTCGGTAACTAGGACCATATTTAGTAACTAGAACTACAGTTGGTAACTAGGACCATATTTAGTAACTAGAGCTACAGTTTGTACCTAGGGCCATAGTTTGTAACTAGGGCGAGAATTTGTAACTAAGGCCATAGTTTGTAACCTGAGCGATACTTATTATATGAGGCGATATACTAACTAAGATTAACTAGACCTTGCAACCTATCATTGCTAATAGGGATGACAGCGGAGAACTGGGGTGCAAATTGATAACTGTGGTGAAGAGTCGACCTGGGTAATTTTTTGGTAATTGGAGCGGTAATTGCTAGCTAGCGCAATAAGAGGTAATTGGGACCATAGTTGATAAGTATCTCAGACTACTACTTAGAGGAATTCTTTTGGTGTTAAGTCCGCATTTATATGATTTTTCATTATGTGCATCAAGTTCAGTAAGTATAATTATAATTACGTATTATATAATATTATAACGTTTCTGTTTTAGGAGCTGAGTGTGACACATGAACACCTACACACGTTTGCGGTTGACCAACCGCTCAGGCTCATGATTTTTAAACAGGTGAGTTGTTTTTATAATAGGATTTACATATTGATGTACATATCTGCCATTTTGATCTAGCGGTAATGTTCGACCGCAACTAAACGTAAACAAAAAATTGTTTCTAGAAATTATTTCTATTTAGAATCATCTAAGTATCAGCCCTAATTTTGTAAGTCGGAGGTGTTTTACCCGCACCTCGGAGAGCACGTTAAGCTGTCGGTCCAGCGCCTGATATCTCACCGGTCCCAGTATACCATCGGATTTTGAGAGTAAATGAAAAAATATTAATTAAAAATATTAAAAAAAATATTAGATAGTGTAGATGTGTTAACCTTTATGCCACGATGGAACCCCAACCGGTCGTTGAAATTTATCATACATACATACATACATAAGCTCACGCCTGTTTCCCAGCGGGGTAGGCAATGACAATGGACCTCCACTTACTACGATCCTTACACACATCTTTCCCTTCATTCACTCTCATAACATTTTTCATACAAGCATTAGCGGCTAAACCTAAGATGCAGGTTTGAGTCCTGCCGGTGTTCTAATTTTATTAATCTCAAATTTTAAATTTAGTAATAGGCTAGTTGACAATTTTTCGAAATTATTTTTATATGGTTAAGAATAGTTTTACTAGATCAGGAAAAAATATGGCATTTATTTGAGGTCTACAAAACACTTAAATAAATATTTTAAAATTGGCTTGACATTTATAGATGTAAACGATGTCAGCCATGTTGGTTTATATACATTATCTGTGTTCGAGACAGGTGACGTCATGATTCAGAAAGTGTAATAGTAAAGGATCGCGTTCATGATTTTTAACTATACCCTATTCACCTGGGCTTGAGACAAAATGCAAACAAAGAAAACAATGTTCCTCAAACTTTTAACACTGTTTCTTATTGCTATTTAATTTAATGAAGGCTTTCCTATTTGTGTGTCTAGCAGCTCGCTGTACTGTTCTTAGGTGGTATTGTCGAAAGACATGACAACTCCCATGATAAAAACAAACTATGCATTTTATTTCTGCACTTTGTTTATGTTACATAGTTCACATGTATAAAAAATTGCACAAGTTGTGTTAGAAGGCACTTAACTATGAAGATAATAAAAACAAAAATCACTCTTATTGAATTATTTATTCGGAGAATTCGGAGGATTGGCGGATTTCAATGGCGGATATAACCCGACCGATGACCAAACGTCACATTTTAATGTAAAATGTTCGGAGTACCTGTGGTCTATAATTTAGTCGTATTAAAATAAGAAACTTAAAATAAAATGATTACTTATATAGTCTTACAAATATCCATGATTAATGTTTAGACCCATGATTGCCTTTAAGGTTTTTAAGAATAAGACATTATAATGAGATTAATTAAAATGCATTCGAAGTTTGGGAATCAAGTCTTTTTTGGGTGTTTTTACATGTAAACGATTGAATAAATCATTATACTTCATTAAAGATGACATTCCTAGGGTTGTTAAGATTTAAACAAATGTCGATAGTAATTGTCGACTTTTCGTACTATTATTGATGATAATGTAACATATAATTGGAATTAATTTAATTACAAACGTTACTAAATTAAATAAATATTTTAATATACGATACATTTATACTCTCTGAAATCCAAAGTTTATTTTTAGAAATTGGATTTTATTTACTCACTATTATTTTAGAACAAGTACGTACACATGTTAATTATATTATGATACTAAAATATTATAATAAATTAATTTTTAATTAAGTTTGATATAAAAAAATCGATAGTTTATAGTCGATGGCCACGATGATTCATCGTGTTCAATTTATTCACTTCACCAATCGTGACCTTTAAAGTACCCTTTTTATGGTTTGTTTACATTTAATCTCACGCCTCCCTGAATACGGTATAGACGTATGACTTCACAAAATGGCTGATAGCGTTTCCGGAAGTTGAAGATATAAACAAAAGAAATTATTTTCATATTGAGTTTATAACAAACATATTCAAGTTTTTTGAACAGAAATTATTATATTTAGGTTTCATATGACAAATACTTTTAGAAATAAACATCATTATTACATAATGTCATATGTGTCAACTAGCCTATTATTGAAGTATTGTGCAAATGGCTAATCTTCTTAGAGACCGGCTACCGTGGCCGAAACTGGTTGAAACTGGTTGAAAAGACTACATTATTACTAATATATAAACGCAAAAGTTTGTGAGTGGATGAATGGATTTTTGTTACTCTTTCACGCAATAAATACTGAACGGATATTACATTACTTATTTTATACATTACATATTTATGTTTTTTACATTAGGTTTAGTTTTTCGTAACGAAAAAAGTATTCAAGTTTTAGTTATAAAATTACAAGTGAAACCAGATTAGTGAAAATAAATATTTATCCTTATAGTTGAGTCATTTAAAAAGTGGTCTAATGAATAATAACACTTTACTAAATAACAAGTAATTTAGATTAATTTGGTAAATGAGTTTGTTTCGCCGGGTCTTCTTCGTTGGGGCGTATTGGATCCGGTGGTAGCAGTAAACGCTTTCGTCGAGATACTTATGGTCCGTCTAAATAATAACATACTCAAAGGAAAGAACTTAGATTTAATTAAAGATATAAAATAATATTGTATTTTCATACCTTAGAGCTTTTAGGCGAAAGCTATATAAATAATTATAATAAGTAGCAATATCCAAATAAACTTAATTAATTTAACACAGTAATTTGATAAGCCGAAATATGTTTTGACTATTTACAAATAACTGGTATAGGTTTGCGTGAATAAAAACGTTATTTATTTTATTTTATTTAATGTTTTATATTAGGTTGCGATACCGAAGAAACTTTTCTTCATTAGAGCAGTCTACTCAAGTAAATCTAACTCATGAATTATACTACTTCCAGCTGTTCTACTACATCTGCGCGTACAGTCTGAACCAGCTGCTGCTGCGCAAGGACCTGTGCTGCTGGGCCAAGGGGCTGCAGATCCGGTACAACATCTCGCACCTCGAGACCTGGATCAAGGAACACCTGGCTGAGTACGGGCAGAAGAGCGTGAGTATTCACATTTATTTATGCATAAAATAAATTGATATATAAGGCGCAACGTTCGCACTTCAGGTATTTAACGCAGAAATTGTCGGAAAGTGGAATTTCTTATCTGATATATTTAAATATTGTTTATTTTGCTATGAAGATTTTGCTACTTTGCTAGTCGAAAGGCAGTATTTACAGGGCTCCAGCCTTATTTAATAGTTTAAAAACTACAAAAGTGCGCATGCGCAGCTCGGCGTCCCCTATGGGACTTCGACTTCGACTCAGGGCGCGAGCTGGAGGTATTGAGGGATTATTTCGTTTAGTTTTGTGCAACTGTCGCTATACGTTACAGTTCTTCCCTCTCGGACATCGGATCTATGCGGGCATCGAAGGGTTCTTTACAAACTAAGGGGGATTTGGTTGTGTGTACTTATCGACGCATTTGGCAATTTAATTTTATATAACATTCTATGTAAGTACCTTTATATTTCTAGGTGGAAGAAATCCTTGGCGTGTTGAAACCTATAACCCAGGCGGTACAATTACTACAAGCACGCAAGTCCATGCAAGATGTTCAGAGCACGGTGGACATGTGTGCCAACCTGAATGCTATGCAAGTTTGTAAGGTGAGACAAAATATACGCTATGGATAACAAATCCTACTAATATTATGGACGCGAAAGTTTGTAAGTATGGATGGATGGATGTTTGTTACTCTTTCAAGTAAAAAGTACTGAATGGATTTGGCTGAAATTTTGCACCGGGATAGGTTATACGCTGGATTAACATATTGAAGGCGTGGCCAACCGGTTGATCGCGATCAACTTGTCGATTCTAGCAACTATTACAGTAAATCAACCAAAATAATATAATTTTTTTATTATAGCCTATAAATATGTGGCAAAAAGTTTGTGTTTTTTATCAATCGATCGCACACAGTCTTGTCAGTAAATAGTCGATCTTAGGTTCTATTAGGCCACCCCCGACATATAGGCTACAAAACATCACGCTCCGACACACTGGAGCAGAGTAACGCGTGTAAAACCCCGGGGCGCAACTAGTATAATATATTTCGATGCTGGCTCTAAAGGCCATCAAAACTCTGTACTTTTTTATAGCCTTTTGCGGTAGGGGGTCTTTCTAAGAACACGTTACGTAACATTGTTTCTAAAAAATTAGGGAATTAAAACTCAAAAAACCAAAACCAAAAAAAATTAAAAGGCTAAAATTTATAAAAAATTAACAGGTGTTGCGAATTAAAATTCTCTTGTTTTTTCTTGATTAAAACTATACTAAGTGTCAAAACTATTACATAACTTTTTACGACTTTATGGTAAAAAATATCACTTGAGTGTTACGTAACGTTTAGAGAGGGGGAGGGGGGTCCAGAAAAAAGTTACGGTGCGTTACAATAGGGGGAGGGGGGGTCAAAAATCTTCAAAAATTGCGTTACGTAATACTTGAACGCTCCCTAATACTTGTGTCGTGGATGAATTTACAAACACTCAATCCATGGACACAAAGTACATATCCAGACGCAGAAAAATACGCATGAAGACTAAAAAAAATAATTTAGTCCGTCAGTTAGATTACCAAAAAATATTGGACACATATATTTTATTTCGTTCCTCAAACCAAAAATGACAACGAACCAGCGCATTTAAATTTCGCGTGACGTCTCTTCTAGGTACAATTTTACCTAGTAGTGACGTCACAAGCCTCCTTCTCCTGGAGTTTATAGTTTGTTGACCTTTGCCAATTTTTATTGATTTGATAAAAAAAAAAAACGTGTTCAATATTTTTTAGTAATCTAACTGACGGACTCAATAGATTTTTTAAATCTTCATTATATTCAGTAGTCCATACAGATAATTGTTGCGGGTGGGAATCGAACCCAGAACATCTGGACTCAGAAGCAACTATCGTAATCACGGTGCCACCGGTGGATTCATATCTAGAAGAGTATACAAAGTTTTGAGATTTACAATGTAACTCTTACTTACATGTTACAACTACATGCATTCATCATCATCACCATCAGCCCGTTTAACGTCCACTGCTGAACATGGGCCTTCTCCCGAGGGAGGGTATTTGCCATAGTCACCACGCTTAACAGGCGGGTTGGTGACCGCAGTATAATGTTGTACCATACAAGGAAACGCTGCTGCCCGTTCCTTGATATACGATTATTATAGGTTATGTTATAACAATCGGGACCAACGGCTTAACATTCTTTCCGAGGCACGGAGGGTATTCCCTCAACCAACCAGACCCGGAAAGAAATCTTAGAATTTACGCAAAGATTTTCTGTCCGCCGTTGGGATCGAACCCATGACTTCCGAGATTTAAAGCGAGCCAAATACCGCTACTAATATATTAAGCAATCAATATTTATAAATAAATAATTAAATGCATTTCTCTTCAGATTTTGAACATGTACACGCCAGCAGAAGATTACGAAGTTAAAGTGACTCGCGAGTTCATACACGAAATTCAGAAGAAAATGCAGGAGAAGGCCGGAGTCAACCCTGACAAAGAACCGGTATGTATCCTACTATTTCAAATTCAAATTATTTATTTCAGACATATGTCCATAGTGTTAGTATCAACAAAATAACTTACTGACTAAGGTTAGTATTAAGAAAAAATATTTAAAATATCAGATCGTATGCATCCTTACCCAATGGCGCAGCAGAGGGGAGTCCAACCAATCTGAGAACACCCTCAGGAGCCCGTTGGTGGCGGTGCGTACACGAGCGGCCATGGAGGCGGTCCTTTTTCTAATGAGCGCGTAAAATTCATGTGCGCGCCTCCGCAAACATGGCGGACGCACTACAACGCCACGACAGCCCCAACAGTCTCCTAAACGCGTTGTTATATTGGACACGCAGGTCGCTGTATGTCCTCTGCGTACAACTAGTCCAAAGACTGCACGTGTAGAATGACTGGCAGAAAGCTTTAAAAAGAGGCACTTTAACCTGATTTGTACAACGTGCAAATCTTCGAACAAGCATGTTACATCGATAGGCCAACGACCTGCGTTCCCTCTCATTATCCAAGTTATCCCTTAGATCGTCAGTGACCCAATGACCCAAGTACTTAAACTTAGTCACCCATGCTAAAGGAGTGCCACAGAGCGAGAGACCGGGAACATCCGAGTAGTTTATTGCACTTGCCCTAAACATCATCAGTTCACTCTTTTTATCGTTGTACTTGAGCCCATGGGACACTGCGAAGGACTCACAAATGCCGCCTATCGATGGGCTTAGCAGCACCCTGTCATCCGCATAACTTATATTATTTAAACATATCAATATGACATATTATAAACGCGAAAGTTTGTAAGTATGGATGGATGGAAGTTTGTTACTCTTTCACGTAACAACTACAGAATGAATTAGGCTGAAACTTTGCACGGGGATAGTTAATAAGCTCGATTACCATATAGGCTACAAAAAATCACACTCCGACCCACTTGAGCAGAGTTACGCGGGGCGTAGCTAGTTCTAGATAAACTGTAAAATATGTCTTATTATCATCATCATCAGCCCGTACAACTACTGCACACTACAATGCCACCGCTGAACAAGGGTCTCCTCTCGAAGCGGGTTTTTGCCATAGTCACCACGCTTGTTGGATGTTGGTGACCGCAGCATTATGTAACACACAGGGTAACGCTGCTGCCCGTCCTTGGTATACTCAAGTCTTTCTGTAGACTTTAAACAATCGGGACCAACGGCTTAACGTGCTTCCCGAGGCACGGACGGTAGTCCCTCAACGAACCAGACTCGGAAAGACATATAAGAATTTACACAAAGATTTCTTGTCCGGTGTGGGAATCGAACCCACGATGAGTGTGGGTGAGGTGGGTGGGGATCGTACTGGCGACAACATGATCACAAGTCCGACGCCATTGGGCTACAGCCGCTTAAATCATATCTACAGAGTTGCATTTTGGAAGTAATTATTTATAAGATGGCGCAGTCCGACAGTTGCACAAAACTCCCCTAAAAAACTAAAAAGCCATAATCACTCAATCCCCTGCCATCTTGCGTCCTAAGCCGAGGTCAAAATCCCGCAGGGAGACTCATTTTTTTTTTTTTTCGGGCCGACATCTGTAGTTACCTGCATAAAGAGGGAGCCCCGTAGCGCAGTTTGCACACGGCAGTAATTTTTAAATCATTTATTTAGGCTGGAGCTCTGCTCACCTTTATGCCCTTACCTTTATTTTGTGAAAAAGCCTCGGGGCTAACTACATATAATGTCCGTCCGAAAAATAAAAAGGGCTTCGTCCGTATTTTTTAACTTATTGTGCTTAGAACTACTAATACTACATACTAATTTTAAGGCAACGTTTATTATTTACTTAATTTAAATGTATTATATTTGTTCACAGCAAAACCTACTAATGGATTCCAAGATGATATTCTCAGTTCAGTTTCCGTTCAACCCATCGCCGATACGACTGGAAGCAATCGACTTACCCGAGGTCTTAGAAATGGATGGGCTGCTCACCAAAATATAAGGACATCGCATATACACACCAGCTAGTATGTTATGTGCTTTACGATTGTTTTCTAGATCATAGCATCGGATAGATCATATCATAGATCCGGATATATAACTGGTACAGTGACACCTGGTTAGTTTGGATCTCAAGTGACCAAAGATTTTGTACCATTTAAAGAGGTTTTCATTTATACAGTTTTCCAATAAGACAGATTTAAAATGTGGTTGTCTCATTTACAGAGGTCAAAATTTGAGATAGTACTGACAAACAAAGCATGTGCGAAAGAAATTTAAATGATTGTAAACAATCGTGTCCAAACCTGTCCCAACCTGATAGATTGTCTCACTTATAAAGGGAATTGAGCTCCAGAGAGAGCTCCTGAATTATAGAGGTAAACATCGAAAAAATCGAAGAAATCAAATCTCATTTAACCAGGTTCGAAAAGTCCCATTAACAGAGGTAATTCGATGAAAATGTACCGGGACCTCATTGTATTTCACAATAATAGAGGTTTCTCCCTTATCTTAGTCCCACTTAACCAGGTTTCACTGTATAAGCCATCAAGATAGTAAGCTTACTCAAATATACTGTGTACTATATCTTTGAAAGCATTTGGTTACGATAAAGTGCCAGTTACGATAAAGGCACATACGAAGAATGTTTCTGACGTATAATGGCACATCCGACCTCATGCTTCTGAGCTCTAGTTATATTAATGACTAACTATATAACGGTAAAATATGGAAGAATTTGTTTCTAGGTATTGAAAGTAAACCATATTCATGTATTTTATACCCTATCTTTACTTCATCAGCATTTTTACATCCACTGCTGAACTTGGGCCTCCTTAACAAGTAAGGGTCGTTGGCATATTGCCATAATCACCACTCTTGGCAGATGGATGGTGGTCGCAGTAAGATGATAGATGCTGCTGCCTATCCATTATGCTGTTTGTCCCTTAGTCCCCTTTAAGACATCCATGGGCAGTTATGGAGTGGTCTATTTAAAGCAGTAAACCTCATGACAATCTTTATCCTATAAAGTTCATGTATGTATACTCAAGTCTTTCTGTAGACTTGGACAAACGAATTTACGGAAATTATAGCAAATCATTACGTTTTCTTTTGGTCAAAGTTATTTCAAAATTTCGATTAATAAATTTAGACCGGCAGGACTCGAACCTGCATCTTAGGTTAAACGCCTAATGCCTTAAGCAATTAGGCTTTTGTTGAACCCTATCGGTCATCGAAATTTATCAATCTCATTAATAACACGTCTCTAAGAGGTACGTTTAGTGCCATCTATCGGTAAGGATCAATGTCCTGCCGGTGGTATAAATTTATTAAATTATATTTTGAAATTTAGTAACAAGTAAACGTAACGTAAAGTATTAAAAAAAAAATAGTCAAATTATACTCCAAACATTCTTGTGTTATACTGTTTTATCTTTCCATAGTAAAAAATTAAGATTCGCTTATTATTCTAATATTCTTATTTATTTATATTATCATTTGAAACCATTATAAATGTTGTAGATCAATAGTATGTAATCTAGCGGTTACTAGTTCAGAAATAAGACAGAAATTTTGGTCCTTCGAGCTGGATTTGGTCTTCCGTAATTTAGCTATTAGAGAATTGGAAGACCGTTTCTTTAGCTATGACTTTTGTATTCTTTTGTAAAGCATAATAATTATTTCTTTGTTTTAATGTTAATTCCAAAATATATCAACTTAATTTATTTACCTGTTAAAGACTATTTAAATGTCAGTCGCAGATCGTCATAATACTATGATTAATTTTTTCTCAATAATTAGGGTTATTGTAATTGCAAAGCAAGAATCTACAAGCAAAAATATAATTAGTCCGTCGGTTAGATAACCAAACAATATTAGACACGTATTTTATTTTACAAAATAATTACGAAGATACAGCTCGTTGAAATTTTGTGTGACGTCACTTCTAGGTACAATTTTACCTAGTAGTGACGTCACAAGCCCCCCTCTCCTGAACATTATAGTTTGTTGTTGCTCTGTATCTTTGTCAAATTTTATTGATCTGTTAAATAAAAAAATACGTGTTCGATATTTTTTTGTAATCTAACTGACGGACTTAGTATAATCTTTTAGTCTTCATGCATCCATCAAGTGAGGAAGTACAGGTAAGTTGGTGTTCAAATTAAAACAATAATTATCGTATTGACAATTAATATTATATAAATTACTTTAAATTGCCATAAAATATTATTGAATCTGGTGCCATTAATTTTATTTACAAATTGGTTTTTATTATAAATATTCGATTTTTATATATGTATACTATCGACCCGCCCCGGCTTCTCACGGGTGCAATGCTGATGTATTATACATATGAACCTTCCTCTTGAATCATTCTGTCTACTAAAAAAAGCCGCATCAAAATCCGTTGCTTAGTTTTAAAGATCTAAGCAAACATAGGGACGGACAGACAGGAAAGCGACTTTGTTTTATAATATGTAGTGATAAGGACATCCGACGTGCTACTACGCTGAAAACGAAATAAATTCTATTACAATGTTAGTGGTCTTAAACCATCTTCGCACTCACCTCAACAGTCCGTTTATGTTCACTGCTGAATATTGGCCATTAAATGTATTTACAAAATAAATAATGAACTTTATTAAAAATATTATAAAATTGAAGTCAAAACAACAATTTAAAAAGCGAACCAAGCTTAGCCATCTAAGCTAAACTAAAGCTTGATAATATCTTCTTTAAAATCAATTGGAAGATTTGTTTGATACATACATACAAACATAAAAAATATATAGAACACCCTTTTTTTAATAAATATTAAAAATTCTCAAAGAAACGTGTCTTATACTATAAGTAGATGCTCTGTTACTTTAAAAACATCGATATAGCTAATTTATAAACAAATAAATCTACAATAAATCATATTTCTTTATGATTTGCAGCCATTCCTATTTATAATAAGTTATATTTATAATTATAAATAATTAATTAATCAACGAACTTAGTTATTTATGTTTTTTATACAATTCACTTTACTATCATTCGCATACATTAACCTGTACCAGGACCGAAACGTATTAAAAAAATCCTTTATAATAATTACTTTAAACTAATATCATGTTTCAAAATTGAGATTAATAAAATTCGACAACCGACAGAATTCGAACCTGCATATGCACCGTAGCCTAATTGGTTAAGCCCCTAATGCCTTAACCAATTAGGCTACGGTGGAACCACACCGGTCGTCGAAATTTATTAATCCCTTTATAACACGTCTGTAAGGGGCATCCCCCTTAAGGGGATTTTGAAAAATAGTATTTGGTAAACTTTTCCGTAAAGTATTCAAAAAAAAATTAAACTAATATCATTATAATTATGTTAGGTAATTAATATGTGTCATCAAAATAAATAAAATATATATCATATTTAGACTTCAGAAGCATAATCTTGGATGTATATTATACTTCAGAAGCGTTTGGTCGTAAGTGCCGGTTTACAAAGGCATATACGACGAATGTTTCTGACGTATACTGACTCATCCGACGTTATGCTTCTGAGCTCCAGATATTATTTAACTAAATATGAGAATTATAATGAATAAATTAATAAATAATTCGTAAATTATATTATCAATGTTATATAAAGTTTAAATTTTAAGGAAAAAATATATTATTTTCAGCTAACAAGCTTCAAAATATATCCCTATTGCTGAACAATTTGTTTGGTTGCTTGAACGCGCCTATCTCAGGAACTACAAGTCCGATTTGAAAAGTTATTTCAGTTCTAGGCAGCCCATTTATAAAGGAAGGCTATACGCTATATTTAATTATGAAGTTCCTTCGGAAATGGCAAAAGAGCTAGTAAATATAATTATACAAATAAAAATATTATATTGTTAAAAACTATATTTGAATGTTTATTGAGATGTTTATTATAGTATTCAAATTATATTATATGTTACGTGTCAAAATTGTGGTCAAAATGGTAGGTGTTTGGTCAGAAATGCGTGGCATCCAATGATATAAATCAGAGTACATTTTATTTATTTCACTTCACTTCCACATCCCACTGCTGAACATGGGCCTCCTCTTAACAAACCTTGGCAAGTCAGAATCGTTGACACATATTGCCATAATCACCACGCTTGGCAGGTGGATAGGTGATCAAAATGAGATGATAGTTGTATGTTTCTTATTTGCCTGTTACTACATCCGTGGGAAGGCATAGAATGGTCTATTTTAAGCCGGAAACCACAAGGAAGTAACTTTTAGGGTCCTTTAATATTCGGTCACGATTTCTTGCCTCGTCCAAAATTGGAGATAGATGAAGGTAATGTGCAGTCTATGTATGTATGCGCTTAAAAGTCCAGTGGAAGTCTCACAAAACTATAGCGTTCTACTTGTGACCTTCTTCGAAGGAAATTCACACTATAAAAGGCATTTCACACTATAAATTCATTAACGCATTTCAAATATCAATGCATTAACGCATTTTAAACATAAATGCTTTAACGCATTTAATTATAAACGCAGTAACGCATTTCAAACAGAAATGCATTAACGCATTTCAAACATATCAAAATACGTTGATATATTAGTCATCAGTCTATCAGTCTTTGAATCGTGATGTCACGAAACTTGGGATCCCTCCCACTCTTTTTGCACTTCGACGATCCCCTCCGCCCCCCTTTACGTGGCTCCAAGACCGCAATAACTCTATGCTTTGCTTTAAAATTATTAAGGCGCAAACACATTATTAAAACGCGACGCGACGCGTGTCGTGTCGACACCTGATATTCACCGTGCGTTAGTGCGCGCGTGGCGTCGTGTCGGGTGTTCATAGTGTGACTCTGGTCTATAGAATACAATACATTTGATTCGACTCAACACGCGTCGCGTTTCATCAGGCCGCGTCGCGTTTTAACAATATGTTTCCGCCTTTATTCTTCACTAAATAGAAAATTAATCTTGATCATCGTTGGAACCTAAAAATGGCCGCCTTTCGACAATCAATAATAAATCGTGTCATTCAATAATTATGAATATTTAGTGTTAATTAGATATTGAGAATTATATAGAAAATGTATTGTTGGTTTTGTATAAGTTACAGAAATAATGCCGTTACTTAGATTAACAGACAGATATACAGAAATCAAAAGTGTTTTTGTTATTGGTACCCTATATAAATTCAAATGGAAGCTAGCAAGGTAGATTTTATAAGTGTTTTAGGTCCTATTTAAATTAAATAATAATTGAAATAAAAAATATGTATAATATTATTATCATCATCATCATCATCAGCCCGTATAACGTCCACTCCTGAACATGGACCTCCTCCCGAGGGAAGGTTTTTGCCATATTATATTATATACATATATATTTCTGTGACTTATACAAAATGATGGACAGGACTCAATAAATAATATATTAGATGATATATCATAAATATATAGATAGAGGTATATAAAGTCTTCCAAAATACATGCCATCCAATATATAAAGAATAACAAACATACATACATCCACACATACAAACTTTCGCATTTATAATATTAGTAGGATTCACAAAGATTTCTTCCGAATTCCACTATACATAATGCTAGCCACTGATTAAGGATGGTGTTTCAGATAAATGGCTGGTTTCGCCCGATCGCCAAGATAACGCTTAACGAATGCGACAAAAAATAGAACCCGAGCCAATCATACTCTGTCATACGTATGATTGTGTCGAAATGTCAAAAGTTTTCCTAAATTTTGGTTTTAATCGAAGTAATATACATACGCCAGTTTGCGTAGTATACACAGTTTACTACACAAACTGGCGTAACAATAACGATACAATAAATAAAACATTTTAAATTCAATATATAAGTAATTATGATACATATATTTCACTTAATGGGTTATATGGAAGTATTTACTTAATATGATTAAATGATTTTTAAAGAATAAATTTATTGCTTCCTCCTCTCTTCTAACTTGCAGTGCCCGACAGGTCCATACTTTGTACTGGTGTTGTCTTTGTAACAACTAATTCATACATATGGTGTGAAATATATGAATATGGATAAGAAGGACGTCGGGATCACATATCATTGGTACAGTGTGTACATACTACAATATTGAGTTGCTGCGATTACGGAGCTATGATTCTAAGCTTTTTTTTCGGATGGACATAATTATGTAGTTTGCCCCAAGGCTTTTGCTACTTCATACTATAAAGGCGAGCAGGGCTCCAGCCTAGATAAATGGTTTAAATACTACAAACTAAGCAACCTGTGCAAGAGGTCGTCCCCTGTGGGACTTGGACCTCGGCTCAGGGCGGTCGCTGACGGGGAGATTGAGGGATTATGGCTTTTAGTTTAGGGGAGTTTTGTGCAACTGTCGCTCTACTTGACGAGTCGGGAGGGGTGATTCTAACCGAGCACGAGACCATGCATTTATCTAACGATGGTATATATTATGGAAGTATTTTATATTATATGATACTAGTTTAGTGAAACAATGTTACCGTATTAATGCTAGGTGCTTTCAGAACTATTCAGTATATAATAAATCGCCCGGATTACCATTTATTGATTATAAGAGATTTATACTAGATAATATATACTAGCTCTTGAACTAGTATATTGCAGTTGTAAGAGTTAAACCGACAGACTATAAGTGTTTTATCAATATTTATATAATATATATACATATTGTATGTGATAGTGTAATACCGAGTAAGTGACAGTTGCTAATAAGTTGTAATACCATCTGTCGTATTTTCTTCTTTTTCTTTTAATATGTGTTGTCATTTTCAGCACGACCTCAATGATCCGGCTCAAAGGACCATGTTTATAACTTAAACATGGTCCTTCGAACCGGATCATGTATAAGTTTGTAACTTATACATGGTCCTTCGAGCCGAAACATGTATACGTTTGTAGGGCGTGTTGGGTTCACGTTTTTATACTTGGGGTAATATTAACAGAAATCACTTAATGGTGAACGTACGACCTAGAAACTTACAGAGCGTTGTTAAGCTAAAACACTGAAGTTGAATTACAGTGTTTTGTATTGGCACTGCATTATAGCGAGTAACTGTATTTTTTTTTCGGACGGACATTTTTAACTACGACTTTTTTCCTACTTCACCGGGCATAAAGGCGAGCAGAGCTCTAGCCTAGATAATAACTGTATGAGTTACTGTGTATTTAGTTTGTTCTTTTTGACTTCTTTCTATTTTTATTATATTATATCTTTTATTTCCTCTGTATCCTGATTAATGTATTTTCATTTATTCGTTTCTATGTCTATGTTTAAGTATCGTCCACAAATATTCGAAAATAGAAGAATGTGAGGAAATTTCAGTTTTTCGGTTTGTTGGAATTCTTATGATTACTCACCAATATGTTTAAATATATCAGTTGTAATAAATAGGTTTTATAGAAATGTCGTAAAGCCTTCGCTGCGCCCTTGAAGTCGAGCGTAAGCGCAGAGCGGGCCTACTGCCTTTCAATACTAATACGCCGCGTGCGCATGCTAAACGTATGGGACAACCTTAATGTATCAATATTTGGTAAAACGGGCTTAGTTTGCAAGTCACAGGCTAGTTGAAAACATAGTTATGTATATTTTGTATGAGACACACAATAATATATTATAAAATGTTGACCACAGCTGCATGGCAGTTCAATGCTGTCATGTGATATGTCAGAAATCTTTGATAATCTTTAAGGTCACTGCAGTTTAAATCAACACCGCTGTAACGCGCTGTTAGGAAAGTGTGATGAGAAAAGAGCGATAATTCGTAAGATTTATGAATGAGCGAAAGAGCCGTGTTTGTTGACGGCAGACTGACGGTACGGTCAATATTCCCCCCCGTCTCACCGCTCCCATACCTAAGGCGTGCAGCGGTTTCGATTGAACTAAAACATATTTTGTGACCTTAAAAAATAAGTCTTATTGTTTTTGGTCGTAGGTATACAGTGTGTAGTAAAATATTTAGCGTATATGACATGTTCATACTTGTTTAGATGTAAATTATGTGTAGTATTTATGTTTTAAACAGGCTCTAAGTACTTATTTAAATATTTTTCTTTTATAATTATATATTTTATGTTTTTGATGTATTGTCGTAGTAATATTTTGTCTACGACAGTTTGTTTAGTAATCGTTTTTTATATATTTGAATGTCTTACTCCTTATTTAGTGTAATATTTAATAAATAAATAATCCTTTTAGTATAATAAGTAATACAAATTAGAAAGAATATATGTATGTTGTGTTGTATATTATGAAGATATTTATATATTAGGTGCTCAAGTTGAAAACTAAGAAGTTTAGGGAAAATACATTCCAGTTTATTAATTTATTTGTTAAAAATGTATTAGTGCAATTATATTTTAATAATGTGACCATTTAATATGACATAATAATATTGGTGATTATCTTTAATCGTGATTTAATCACTTTACTTATATGATGTACTTAAAATTCCGAATTTGTTAATCAGATTTTAAAGACATACTTTTGTTTATTTGCATTTTTGCCTGTGTTTTTGCGACGCTTTTATTTCTGGTATTATTTTGATCGTAATCATATAAATGATTTTTAGATTACCCAACGAGTTTGTCTTAGCCATTTTTATAGTAATTACCACATATTAGATTACAAATCAGGATGGCAAATATGTCGTTTCTAGGTAAATATCATTCACAATGTCTTGTCGTCGGTGATACTGCAATATAGCATCGCCAGACGGTCGGGATTCGTCCAAATTGTCCCGACATTTCATATGATGTCCAGCCTCCCGACAAAATATAAAATGCACCGACAAATAACTTATTGTAAAATTAAAATGCCATCAAAAACATAACTTTAAAAAAGTCAAGTCACGCAACTCATTTCTTTTACCGTTAAAAGTTTAAAAATATCTTATTCGTCCCGACAATAATCCTAATATCCCGACTTCACGAAAGTTTGGCCCCAATTTTTTGTTATTTTATCTGGCAATACTACTGCAATATCCTGTGACAGTTGCTAGTAAGGTGTAATTTCGTCGGTCAAGAAATATTTTGTTTACATATGTTTTGTATTAGCTATTGTCACTAACGTAGTATTGCATATCGCCGACGTAATGGTTTTATATCTAGTAAAAGTTTCGGAAATTATTAATACTACTTCCAATAAATACTTATAGAATGGAGATTTATACACTATTGAAAGCTATATTATATGTATGGCGGTTGGCCCCTCAAACACTGATACTTCGCTAGTATTAAAGTATGTATTACAAATATGAAAATGTTTCCCATACAATCTGATTATTTTATTGACGACTTAAAGACAGCCATTTTGTTAATGTGAAATTTATATCTGAATATATTGTGCCACAGTGTTGAATAAAGTGTTTAATTGGTGTTTATATCCATATTTATTCTAAGTAGTTAATTTAATATATTGTCAAACTGTAGCTAACTTAAATCTGTGTTTCCATTATATTGAGTTCCTAAAAAGTAGTAAAATTTACAATATTATACTTAATAATGTTATGTTGTCTTTATATCTAATAAATTATATTATAATCTTTGAGATATGTTAACTCGGTGTCGTATAAAAATGTTGCGTCGTATTGTAAACATTGTGTCATAAACTCAGGAACAACATTCGCGGGTAATGTAACTGTATTTACGATATTCATAAACGTTTATAATTTAAATTAACAACAAATTAATACATAGTCGTGACTAAATATCAGTTATAGACCACCTAATGCTGGAAATTCAGGATTTTCAGTATTTTTTTTAATTTATCTCAGTTCAGTTGTTAGAACCTCATCTATGACATTTAGGTACATACATGGTGTGTATTGAAGAACCTTACATGAAGTACAATTTAAAGTAATGATGGTGGCTTTATATATATAAGACAAGTTACATTACGGAAGATAGTTCAATGAGTACTTACCCAAGTATTTTATATTACCTACATTAATATCTGCCCTATAAATGGTATGTCGTATCCAATATGACAAGTCGTTTATCCATGGATCTCGGTGTCATTTAGAAATCATTGTCAAAGCAATACTAACCATATCTATAATTATTGTTTATATTACATAGTAAAATATTGTATTTATATAGATGTTGCGTTAAACGTGTCAAATGAAAAAGTAATCTCAAAATATTTGAATAATTTTAACTATTAATCAAGTTATTTGAGATTATTTTTGGAAATATCTTAATATTATGAGTATTATTAATAATTACTTAATATTTTAAAGAGCACTACACATTCCTTGTAGATCGCCGTTATGTTATTAAAATCATTTATTGAATGAATCGGGGTTTTATTTGCCTTTATGATTTGGGACTAGTCCTCACACTCCTACCACTGCAACTCCTGTAAGCCAGGATCAACAGTGGCACACACTGAAAATGGCAATGAGCACTGAGGCTCACCAAGTCCGGAAAAAAAGTTAAACTGCCTTGGCACCTGCAAGAATTTAAACAGAAAATGATTAGGAAGAGTAAGAAAGACTTATGTTTTCACTTTACTCCATTAAAAATCGGAGACAGCAGAAAAGGAAATGGGGGGTAATTTACTAGAGAAGCCAGTTGTAAAGCACCACTGACGGGAAGAAATTACGGGGCCTACACCTGAGCTGTTATTGTAGATTCCAGTAGTAGGTATGGCAAAAGCGTCTTCCTTTATGATTGTGAAATACTGGGGCGGTGTAACGCGTGGGCTGTGTAGACCACCGCCTATGGCCTCGCGACCTAAGGACATTGCGCCTCAAAAAACCAACTTACGAATCAACCACTAGCATATTAATCTGTATGTGTACAGGTATTAACCTCTACACATACAGATACCACTAGAAACAAATCACCAGGGGGCTCGCAAATGAAGGTCGGGAAGGCGAGGGGGGACGAGTCGTATTCGCAGGTGCACTCTTCTGCGTACCCGGCCCCCGCCAACGGCGGATCGAAGGAATGTCCGGGGGTTTTAGTGGTGTAGGGTCCTCTCCTCGTGGTATGAGTTTAGCATACCACGTTATGGAGAGGGCGTACCCCACATATCCCGCCGCCAGCGCGCGAATACGCAGCAACGGCGGTGGGAATGCGTAAATGAATTTCACCCCGGACAGCAACAAAAAAAGAAAAAATGGTGCACTCTTTTGCGAGTCGGATGGAATAAATAAAATAATTGTTGTAATTTGTTGTTTTCTTTGTCGGACGCACATATTTAATTAGCCCCAAACCTTTTGCTACTTCACCAGGCATAAAGGCAAGCAGTGCTCCAGCCTAGATAAATGGTTTAAACACTACAAACTAAGCAACCTGCGCAAGTGCGTCTCCTGTAGGACTTGGACCTCGGCTTAGAGCGGTCGCTGACGGGGAGATTGAGGGATTATACTTTTAGTTTCTTTTAGAGGAGATTTGGGCAACTGTCGCTCTACATTATAGTTCGCGGGCCTCTCGGACTTCGGGTCTACGAGGGCATCAGAAGGTTCTTAGTTTCTTAGTAAACTAAGGGTTGGTGAGTGTAATTTCTTGTGAGAAATAAATATCTCAACCAAAAATTTTAAGAATGTTGTTATCTTTACTTATCAGATAGGCCCTTACTATATACAACAAAGAATCCACAGTGTAATAAATACTGTTACTAATACTTATCTATATAATTAGCGTGATAAATTATTTTATCTTTATACTTTGGATTAACTTTATGTACCTTTATGTATCTACAACATATAAATTAAACAACAAGATGACGCGTGCGCTTGCGAGGGGTTGAAGAACTGTCGCTCTAGATTAATTCGCTTGATATGACAGATTTTTTAATCCACAGATAAAGAAATATCACAGGCATTAATATTTCTGGGACCCGATCGCTTATGCATACCCGGCCTCCGCCAACGGCGGATCGTAGGAGTGTCCGGGGGGTTTTAGTGGTCCTCTCCTCGTGGTATGAGTTTAGCATATCACGCTATGGAGAGGGCGAGTCCCACATATCCCACCGCCAGCGCGCGAATACGTTGCAGCGGCGGTGGAAATGCGTAAATGCATTTCCCTCCGGAAAAAAAGGCATTAATATTTCTAACCCATTTTTCATATAAAATCTGGCAATATTATAGTTTATTCCTCTAATATTTTTTATCTGAGGATTGAAGAATAGTCTTTAATCTAGTAAAATATTTAATTAATTAAGAAACATGAATTGTTTTGTGTAGGTACGTGGTTTGTAACCTTTTACTTTTATGGTTCCATGTATAAACGGGACCCTATTACTAAGACGTCGCTCTCTGACTGTCTATCACCAGGCTGTATCTCATCTTATAAAATGTGCAATCTACGATGACGGAATCGTTTTCATTGTAGGTACTGACTGATGCACCTATCAATACACCATTTTTTTTTTTGTTCGGAATGAAATCCATTTACGCTTTCCCACCGCCGCGCGCCGCTGCAGCGTATTCGCGCGCTGATGGTGGGATATGTGGGACTAGCCATCTCCATCGCGTGGTATGCTTACTCATACCACGAGAAGTGGACCCCACTAAAACCCCCCGGACACCTACGATCCGCCGTTGGCGGGGGCCGGGCACCTATCAATTAACCTACCAGTTTTCGGTGGAGTGTTTTAAAAGCCCCTGCGATTTTTATTTTGGACGGAAATTATGTCTATTATGTCTAGCTAGGACACTTTTGCTACTTCACCGGAACCAGACATAAAGGCGAGCAGAGCAACAGCCTTAATACATGGTTTAAAAACTACAAACTAAGCTACCTGCGCAAGTGGGCACCTGCTGTGGGACTTGTTCTTCGGCTTAGGACAGTTGCTGGCGGGGGGATCTTGGAATTACAACAAGATTTTTAGGAAAATTTTATGCAACTAAATTTCTACGTTAGTTACAGTTCGCGGGCCACTCGGCCTTCGCGTCTACAAGGGTATCGCAAGGTTCTTTGCAAACTGAGTGTCGGGAGGGCAAGGGGGAGGATAAGGGGGACCTTGTGTGTTACAACAAAATACTGCTCTCAACAACCCACCTAAAAAGCTTGGTTGCTAAGGCAAAACTCTCCCTCAAGAGGAGGCCAATGGTCAGCAGTGGACGTCATACGGCCTGATGATGAGGAGTTATTGGCAGCATACTGTCAATATAATAATTATTAAGACCGCTACTTAATTATTATTTAAATAGACAACCTTCGTAGCGTAGCGGTATTTGGCTCGCTTTAAATCTCGGAAGTCGTGGGTTCGATTCCCACGCTGGACAGGAAATCTTTGTGTAAATACTAAGATTCCTTTCCGGGTCTGGTTGGTTGAGGGACTAGCCTCCGTGCCTCGGAAAGCACGTTAAGCCGTTGGTCCCGATTGTTATATGTAACATCATCTATAATATTTGTATATCAAGGAACGGGCAGCAGCGTTTCCTTGTGTGGTACATCATAATACTGCGGTCGCCAATCCGCCTGCCAAGCGTGGTGACTATGGCAAATACCCTCCCACGGGAGGAGGCCCATGTTCTGCAGTGGACGTTATACGGGATGATGATGATGTAGATATAGGTACCTAATGTGAATACTTAGAGAAAGATCTATCATACACCAACTAATTAATATGTAGAGCACCTTCTTACATAGAATTGCTTATTAGTTCCATGAAATTATTCATACCAGTTGTGTGTAGGTATTTTATCACATAATTACCTAATATTATTAACATGTTGAATAGAAAGTGTGTTAGCCATTATTTCCTATCATAAAAACAGACAAGAGTTGTAAATGTGACTGGAGCACTCTTCCGGCGGTTCCGTACGCGATGTGTTTTATTTTTTCTAGATAGACCTATGTTTAGCCACAATCTCACCTGATGGTAATCGACGATGTAGCTGACGATGTATCTCAAAGGTCTAGAAGAATTATTCACTCTTGACTTAAAGAGACCCAGGTTATAGTGTTTCTATGACTTTGTAGGGGAACGGTATTTGGTGATGTTATTCCACACATAATGAAGATCTTTGGCGGGCGAGGTGGTGTGCTCGGCGACCGACGGCCATTTGTTACTGTTCGGAACTTGTATATGTTCGAATAGGCTTGCGAACTTGTATTGCGCGATACATGTTAGTTGGGATGCTAGGTGCTAGATGGCGCTGCTCGTCTTCTTGTAGTTCATGCGGCTACTGTAGATGTCGCTACAGCTTCATATATTCCTCGGTTTAATTAAATCGCTTAGTTAAGTGACAAATGTCGTTACTTGCCATACATTTGCGTTAGCGATCGCTAACGATTCGTTAGTGGCATTTTATCGAGGCCCTTAGACCCGGAAAGAAATCTAAGGTTTTACGCATAGATTTTATATCCGGCGTAGGGATCGAACCCGACCTCCGAAACGTAAAGTGAGACTTTAAATTATTGTGAGATCTCTAAAAATTATATACCTAAAATGCACCAAACTTACATTTTTAAAATATTTTTGTCATTGCAACCATGTTTTGACAGGATCAAATGAATTACCGGGATTGATTACGTAAGCTTAACAACCAGCAACCGCTCCGAGATCATTATTTCTGTGGCTTTGGCCATTATGGTTTCACAGTACAGACTATAAAAAAAAATATCTTCATTAATACATTATTGCTTAGTTTGATAAGTTTAGCTTATAAGCTTTATGATAGAGTTGAGCCAGCACTTGAACAAGCTTTTATCTGATAGTTACAATGTAGTCTACTTAGGAAATGGATAGAATAGCTTAGGATAATCACGTACCTAACGATACTACTAAGACTTCGATCAAAAATGTCTTCATTATTTAAGGGTTACCTTTGTTCCCGTTGTCCCCGTATGCCATATCCCCGTCACAGGGACAGCGGGACGTGATTAAATGTATTTCCTGTTGTCCCCATAACGTACCTACATGCGGCTAACAGGGACAACGGGAAGTAAAAGTTAAAGTAAGTTGCCAGTTCCAATGAACGCGCATAATTATTATATTATTTACTTTAACCAAACAAAACTTCAACTTCAATAAGTCCGGTTAAACTACATTGGTTTAGGTTAAGGCTTTTTTACCACCCTTTTACCCTTTATTTTATCAACTACCTAAAGAAAGTTGATCTACTTGACAGTGAACGGGGACAACGGGAAGCAATTTTTATTATTTAATTGAAGTACCGCTGTCCCCGTAGAACAACGGGAATAAAGGAAGGGTAATACATTTCCTCTGTTATTGTACCAATGTTTATGTGGCTACATTAATTTTAAAAAAATACATATTTAAAGTTGAGCAATCACGCTTGGCAGGCGGATTGCTTATCGCCGTAAAATGATAAGTAACTTCGAGATTATATATGTTGCTACCAGTACAACAGCTGTATGTCCCTTAGTCATGGGACATCAACACGGCGGGGAAACAGCCCAGTAATAACGAATTCAAAAATTATGTAATGGCTCGTCTTCATTAAACATTTCTTTAGAGAAAGTATACGTTCCTATTGCAGCGACATCTACAGTAGCTGAATAAAACTGCAAGAATACTAGCGCCATTTAGTAAAGTAATCACGTGAAGAATGTCAAATACTTACCTACCATACGTTAGCGTTTTTATAGCTCGGCTCTTTGAGCAGAATTTATCGATTTAGAAATTAAACAAACACAACATGCAATCTCAATAATATTAAGTTCATACAATTCAGTACCTCCTAACAAGTTGGTCAGTTTAGAAGGAAACTGAAACGGTTTACCAACAGTTTGTAGCTACAGTAGCCGCACAAAAACTACTAGTAGACGAGCAGCGCCATCTACCGCCTAGCATCCCAACTAACCTGTATCGCGCAATACAAGTTCACAAGCCAATTCGAACATATACAAGTTCCGAAAAGTAACAAATGGCCGTTGGTCGCCGGGCATACCACCTCACCCGGCAAAGAAAATCTTCATTTTCTGTGGAGGAACACCACCAACCGTTCTTCTACAAGTCGATAGGTCCATGAACCGTTGGTCAACATTATCTTTAAACTATCATTGACTTTTCATTCAAAGGACAGGAAAGTCCTTTGGGTGAAAAGTTTATGGTTTAAAGATTATGTTAACCAAAGGTTCATGGAGCAATCGACTGTTGGTAAACCGTTTCTATGCCGTTCAGAAGTCATGGTAATGTATCTTAATAAAACACAATAGAGCAATAATAAATGCTGAAGTTACACGTGGGAATGTTAACGATTAGGTAAACGAGTATATAACGCACGTGTACCTATCGTAATGACTTTACTATTGTAACCAACATTAAACTTATGCACCGTAATGTTTTAGTCGTTGCTTAAGCTAATATCGATACGAACTAATTAATTAAAAAAAAAACCAACAGAGTTTTTGCACACTTCTTGCTAAAGAGTTCTTGTTACGAGTGGGTACACACTGGTAGGAAATGGGTGGGGACCGAACCGGGGACCACATAACTGCAAGTCCAACGCTCTAGCCATTGGGATATTTGGAATCGATCTATGAACCTACATATATGTCACCGGAAAATAATAAGAATCGTAAGTTGATCCACTTCCTGGATAGTTATAGAACTAAAGTAGTTTCGGGTGGTTAATGGAGTTCAATAGGACTTATTGAAGTTCAAGTGTTTTGGTTTTAGTTTATCAGTTTTGTAATATTAGAAAACTCATGTTTGAGAGCGGAGAGAAAGTAATGTGCCTAATGTAGTAAATTTGTCTAATTCATTATTTTCATGGTTACCTTCGTTTTGAAAATTAACGATATATCGCCGAAAAGTAAGTATTCCTAAGAAAAATAACGTCGCAGTCATAAGACGTCGATTAAAGAAGGCTTTGCAGTACAGTTTTTCGATGTAACGAAACATCGTAGTAACAAACCTTCGACTTAACAAGGCGTCGTAGTAAAAAGATGTCGATGAAAGGATTTTGAAGAAACATTATTCGATGTAACGACTTTCGCACTGACGTAGGTATCCCTTTTTTTACGTGGTGGACATTTGTTAACGACTTCCCACCATCTTGGGGAAAGACGGTATCTGGGGGGCGTAGGGGACTCCTTCACTTGCTACCGGCTCTATGTATCCGGGGCATCCGGTTAACCACTAAAACCATTTCGGATGCGGCGATGGCCCTGGGCACTCGAATAGATCCACCAGGACCCCCACCGTTCGTAACCGTCTCGGGCAATGATTGGGCCCTCCCCTGCGCCCTTTTGTCCCTACAGCCGTGTCAGGGACATTGGATTAAAATCTTGAAATTCTTGTGACGTTATGTATGGGGCACTTAAGCACTTACGAACGTAATACGAGTATGTAAGTGACAAAGATAATACATAAAAAAATAACAGCAGCTCCATTTCAGTAAACATAAAAAAAATAAAAGTAACTAAGTAAATATATAAATGAAAGAAGAATATCGTTATATCCATGGCGGCAAATATGTACATAATAAAATGCTATTTATTATCTTAATTGTCTTGTAAACTGTGAAATGCAGCAAGGTATCAATTTTGGTAATCTAAAAACGCTTCAAAGGTATCAATAAGTTTTTGTTTGGCGGTAAATTGTCACACTATGTCGATGACAAACAACTCCTTTTTACAGATCTTGGTTAGCCAGGATCGATGGGGGAAATTGCCATAATCACCACGCTTGGCAGGCGGTTTGGTGATCTCAGTAAAATGGTGAGTATCCTTGAGCTGATATATGCTGCTGCCCATCCATCAGTTGTATGTCCCTTAGTCACCTCTTACGACAACCATGGGAAGATTTGAGGTGGCGTATTCCCCGCCGAAACCCTTAGAGCAAGTTAATTCATAACGACAAGGATAACATAAGGGTGTATTTAAGTAGATACCCAGTAGCATAGATTTAGAAAAGTTCGTTTAAATTTAAGTTTCTTTTTATCGTTAATTTGTGATTGTCCGTGATTTTCGACAAAGATGGCAGGACGATTTGCTATCAGTATTTGGTACTATCGAAACGTAAATGCATTACATTTTAAAAATTATGTACTTTATAATATTACACGTCGTGCCGTAACTAGCAGACAAACTCTGTATCAAAATTTGTAGGAAAGGTCCTCTATCATCAACTTTCGGGGCCCTTGTAGCCCGGTGCCCCGTATCGTTCATACGTAGATACGTCCCCGCTTCACCGTCAATCTGTATTGTATCCTTTACTTTTGCCATAGAGTATTATGTACCTACGTCATTTTACTTTACTAGTAAATTAGCAGAATTAAATCACAGATACAAATCCGAAGGAAAACAACATTGTGCAAAGTAACAGTTTGTTATCGCATTTCGCGCGCTGCGGACGCGCCATTATAAAACATAGACAACAATTTAATTTTTTTAATTCACATTCCTGGTGGGTTTTCTTTTTTTGTGAAATATAGTGCGGGCCTTTAGTTTTTTTAAATCAAACTAGTAGATAGTGTTGTTTACATTGGTGCCATGACAAGGATAAAATAGTACTTAATGTATTTATGGTAGGTAAGTGCGATAAATACTTTAATTATTTCATTACATCTGAATGTAGAAAATTTTTATTTTGTGAAAATCTAAGTTGATTATCACAAAATAAAAATCTTTTATTTTACATTATGTATCTATATTAAATACAGTTACAAATATCTAGATGGACACAATTACGACCTATACCTAAAAGTGTCTTATTTCTTTCGTTAACGTATTATTTAAATTTAATTTTAATAATACAATTTTGGTAATATTAACTGCGCGGTTTTTTTTTTATTTTAACTTGATCAATTAGGTTTTATGCAACAATTATTTATGGTAAATACCACATGTAAACCAATTAAGCTACCAGTAAATTAGGTAATTAGTCCGCTAATAATTAGGCAATTTGAATGGTAGTCATAGACGTATAGTTTTACCTACTTAGGTATAAATACGTAACCACTAAAATGTTTGATAATTGAAAAAAATATTATTATAAAATATTATTTTTGATGTCTTAATTAATTCCGTTTCAACGTGACTTAAATTAGGCTTAGTTTTGTATAGGTATAATGTGTTATCCTTATGTTTATAAACACGAAAGTGTGGAGATGCGATGGACGGATGGACAAAAACTACAAAACGGATTTCACTGAAAAATACATCACTACATAGTATGAAACAAAGTCGCTGCCGCTGTCTGTCTGTACATATGTATGCTTAGATCTTTACAACTACTGGTTTTTTTAATAGATAGAATGATTCGAGAGGAAGGTTCATAATACTTATATAATACATCAGCATTGCACCCGTGTGAAGCCGAAGCGGGTCGCTAGTAATGAATAAATAATTATTTTATTAATTGCCAAATTATCAGTTGACTTATTCATTAAGTGGTAGGTACTTTGTTTTGTATGTGGTGGTTAGCTATATAACTAATAATGAAGTAGTCAACCCTCTTGGATAAATGAAGAATTATGGGTATATTAAATAAATTATTTTGCAAGAAATCAAAGCAACGTTTCCGTGTCACAATCAAAAATCAAGTATACAGTACCTATACCTAATGACAAAATATAAATATTTAACAAATAGAAATAATAAAACTAAAAAGATTGAAATAAAAGAGTTCGCAACAGTTTTAGTTATTATGACTTTGATAAAAATATCTTCGCTACACAACGTTTGAGAAAGAAAACAAAAAAAAATATTATCACGTCAGTAAATGAAGCTTCAATAATAGGTACGGTAACAATAACATAGAAAGTCACAGTCATAGTCACTTATTCACGTGATTAGCCTTTTTTTTTGTTTCTTGTTTTCCGGGTTTAAATGCATTTACGCATTCCCACCGCCGCGCGCCATTGCAGCGTATTCGCGCGTTGGCGGTGGGATATGTGGGCTCGCCCTCTCCATAGCGTAGTATGCTAACTCATACCATGAGAAGAGGACCCTACATCACTAAAACCCCCCGAATACTCCTTCGATCCGCCGTTGGCGGGGGCCGGGTACCGGTACGCATAAGCAATCCGACCTTCACGCGATTAGCATCCTGTAAAATGTGTTGCTAATTGTCATTGTAAAATGTGTTGCTAATTGGTTTTTTTACTATCTTAGCAATATAAGGATATCGTATAAGCAAATCCAAATTTTTGTTTGTTATCCTCTGAGGCGAGGTCAATAGCTTACCTCGCAATGTCGTAGCAGCTGATAAAACAAAAGTATTATATAAAAAATACATTAATTAATTATTTTAAAACAACACTGGGTTTTGGATATATATAGGTATCTATATATTATTTAGTTTAATTAATAATTTAGTGTTACTCGCTAATAATTTACATAGGAAGGATTATTTTAATAAAATATCGTCTAAAATTCAAATGTACTTGATGTTTTATCTTTTAATTTTGATAAAATTTTGTACTTACAGAAATAGAACTAGACTTTGGGAAACGCCATAAGCCTTAGACCTTAGGAAATTTCAATGTAAAAAAATCCTGCCCTGCAGGCTTTTATGAACCATTCTACGTAGTCGAAATCGTAGTAGTCGAAATTTTAAATATAACATCATATTATACCTAATAAACATTTGGATGACACTTTCAAATTTAAGGCAAAATATTGACCACTTTGTGAAATACACAACATTGTAAAAAGTTGACTCACATCAAAATAAGGGACAAAAGACGTATGAGGTGAAGAAGGGGGAGGTTCTGCGTCGTTTTAAAATAAAAAACCGACCAAGTGCGATTAGGACTCGCGCACGAAGAGCTCCGTACCATTTACACATGCCTAGCTATCGCGGTTCTTGAGATACAGACTGGTCTGGAAATCTTAGTAATAGGGTCTCGTTTTTTCCCTTCGGGTACGGAACCCTAAAAATAACCTAGGTACACCAAAACCATCCGACTTAGACTAGGTACCCTGAGTCAGGATTTTAATGATGAAAATTAAAATTTTATATGCATTCAGTATTTTTTTTGAGCAGCCATTTTATTTGATAAACGATAAAATATATTCGTTTAAATTTGTGTAATATTAAAGGATTAATATGTGATAATATTTGTTTAAGCAATGTCACTCGATTACATTTATAATCTAAGGATTATAGTATTAAAACTATTGAGGTAATCTATACCTACTATTAGGACTTGAACCGCAAAGCCTTGCATAGATGGCGCAACGTGCACTGTTGGCGACTGGCTGTAGTTTCTATAAACTTTATACTTCTTAAATTATTACCCGGAGGTAGGGTTGCCAACTCATGAAAAGACCAACCCGGGAGACTTTTATAGATATCAAATGGGGCGATTACCTGCGATTTCTGGGGGGGGGGGGGGTATAAATATTTCTTTTTATTTATATTTATTCTGCTTTCGAGCAGCATCTAATATTTGACGGTTTTTCATAACAAAATCATAAATGTTTTTACATGGACGAACCAAATTTTGTCCGACTCTGCTTTTACTAAAGACGATTAGGTTTATACAGGCAGCGGCACGTAGTGTTGTGTGTGTGAGTGATTGCAAAGCACTCAAAAAGAACAAGCAGAAAAACCGGAGAAATTATTGTTCCCCGGGAGGTCGGGAGATTACCCATTATTACCGGAGACTCCCGTGCAATGCGGAAGAGTTGGGAACCCTACCCGGAGGGTTATATTTTTCGAGAGTCTATATAGTTATATGTATAATTGTTTGGCACGCTCTGCAGTCTGAACGGAAGATTCAGGTTTACTGTGAGAGGGACACTGACATAAAAAAAAAAATGGGCGGATTTTTGGCGCCAAATTAAAATGTTTAGCTCGCTCTGGCTTGATGGATTTTAGCTTGAAAGATGTCGTTAGATTTATGTTTACTATGAGAGTGAAACTGAATATCAAAATGAAAAAACAAAATGTCGGATTTGTGGCGCCAAATATTTTTTTTTGTATTTTTAATTTTTTTAAATTACACAAAAAGGCAGTCGGGTTTTTTAGTTTTTAATATTAGGTACCGTTTTTCTTTTCTCTTTTATATATGTCACCACTTTTCATTGTCATTATCTACCATGCAGTGCTGTCAAGTCAAATTATTTGTTATAAAAAACTGCATCAAAATTGGTCAACGCGTTTAAGAGCTACGGTGCCACAGACAGACTCACAGACATACATAGCGGTCAAACTTATAACACCCCTCTTTTTGTGTTGGGTGTTATAAAAAATATAGTTAATTGATATTCATTCATAACGTGGATATTTTCATTTATCTAGTTAACGGACTGTCAGTGCTGGATTAGCCATATAGCAAGAGTAGCAATAGCAAATGCTACGGGCCCCGCGATTAGGGCGGCCCCACACACCGAGATACAACCAAGAAATTGGATCCAATAAATAATCCTATGGATCCGAATCATGGTGCTTCAATTTTCCCTCCCGACCCTTAGTTTGCTAAGAACCTTCCGATGCCCTCGTAGACCTGAAGTCCGAGAGGCCCGCCGAACTGTAAAGTAGAGCGACAGTTGCACAAAACTCCCCTAAACTAAAAGCCATAATCCCTCAATCTCCCCGTCAGCGACGCTCTCTTGCGCAGGTTGCTTAGTTTGTAGTGTTTAAACCATTTATCTAGGCTAGAGCTGTGCTCGCCTTTTTTGCCCGGTGAAGTAGTAAAAGCCTAAGCCTCAAGGCTAACGACACATGTCCGTCCGAAAAAAAAAATGAAAGCTTCACAATAGGTGGCCTCACCAACAGCCCGTTTACGTCCTGTGCTGAACATGGGCCTCCTCTTAACAGGCCTTGGCAAGCCAGGTTTGTAGAGGGATATTGCCATAATCACCACGGCTTGGCAGACGGATTGGTGATCGCAGTAAGATGTAAACCTTGAGCTAATAAATGCTGCTGCCTATCCATCAGCCATATGTCCCTTACTAGTTTTACGACACCCATGGGAAGACATGGGGTGGTATATTCTCAGCCGGAAACCACACGGCAGGCATAGGTGACCTAATAGGCCTAAAAAAAATAAAAAAAAGCTCGTTAAACGACTCTGAGTCATTACTTAATTTTTTATTTATTAAGAGCGACCACCACCAGACAGAATTTGCTACAGGCCCCTCGGTGGCTTAATCCGGCACTGCGGACTGTATACATATACTATGTGCTTGGGTTGCCAACCAAAGTTTCAAAAAACTAGGACTTAAGTTGGAAAAGCCAGGAAAATTCGTTTTAAAAACAGGACGCAGTAGCAACATTTCAATGTACTTATATCAAGAAAAAGTAGATGAAGTAAATGAATTTCTAGTGATATTGGCGCGCGAATTTGTAATACATGACATTATCTAGGCGCTTTTTAAAACCTAGGACGCTGCTTAAAAACTATCCAGGACTTCCCAGGACATTAATAAAACCAGGACGGTAATAAAAAAACACAGTGATTATGGCAATTACCCTCCCTCGGGAGGAGGCCCATGTTCAGTAGTGGACGTTATACGGGCTGATAATGATGATGATTTCGGTAAATTTTTAATCCTAACATTGATGAATTATTGTATGCTATATTATTTCACGTTATAAAAACTTCAAAAAAGAACTCCCCTAAAATACTAAAAGTACTCAATCTTCGCAAGCGACCGCGGGTAAGCCGAAGTCAAGGCCTGCTTTTAAGATTTTGAATCACTTAGCAAGGCTTTAGCCCTGCTCGCCTATATGCCCGGTGAAGTAGTAAAAGCATCGTGGCTAACTAAAAAAAATGCTATTCTGTATAAGTAATCACAACGTACCAGGAAACGTAGAACCATAATCGTATTTTACATCATTTTCCTCAACATCTCCAAGGTGGTGGGTAGGTAGTTTAAAATAAATAGGTAAATTACCTTGACTCCGTCACATGACGGGACAATATTAATTTTTACCTAAATTCAAGAAATTATGGAATCCCTATTATGAATTAAAATGTTTTGTTTTTTTTTTAACAAGGCTTTATTATGCATATTGTCATATTAGAAGTATTATTTTTTTAAATTTTGTATAATCTTTACTAATATTCTTAGTGCAGTCATTGAAGCAAAAAATAGGGTCTTACCTCCGATTTTTTTTACTGTGAACCGATTTGCATGAAATTTTGGAATTAGGCTCATCTTACCCTTAACTTCAAAAGTGAAAATGATCTAAGATACGCCTATTATTTTTAACGGGTGTAGACAACCCCTTAATAGTAAAATAGACATTGAGCCATTTTATCGCTAGAATACGATTCGTTTTCTAGCGATAAAATGGCCATAACTCACGACCATAACTCATACATAACATACTGACCATAACTCCTTCAATTCTGATGCTATCACAACTTATAAAAAACCGGTCAAGTGCGAGTCGGCGAACTCTCGCACGAAGGGTTCCGTACTAGTTGCAAGTGCCTACCTACCCAACCAGCAAAAACTAGGCTTACAACAATCTCAAGACTACTGTTTTTTCGCTCTTACATCGCTCCTATATAATAATATAAGCCTGGGTTTGGGCACTAATTATAAGCATATTTAGTTTAATATCGATCTAATATCAGTCTAATTGAATGCTGTTTGCACTTACTGAAATGTAGCCAAAATTAATTTAAGCCGACTTAAGCTAATATTGCTTTTACGTAAGTATCTTATTAGCCTGCATAGGCTTATATTGGTCTAAAGTTAGAATATTTTGAGAATTTTACGTCAGATCCAACTTAAAAGTTCATGTGAGTGTTGGAAATTAAAAGAAAACAAATTAAAGTTGCGTGAAGTTAATGTTTATACTATATTAAAAGTATAAAAGTACGAGTTAAAGTAGTTTTACGGTAAGTAATCATATTGGAATTTATTATTTACTGTTAATTAGACCTCGTTTTACGCTTCAAAATTCATGCGCCTTGTTAAATAAGGTATTTCGTGTTCTCGTTTAATTATTTTATTTGTTAATTTGTATTGATAGTGTCGCCATTAGTATAGCTGCATTTTACAAATGCACTATTAGACTAATGTAAGATTGTTTACTCTAATTTTAGCATTCGGTATAACTACTAAAGATAACACCATATTGGAATAAATTAGGGTTCCTCGCAATTTTACATAAAACTTTAAATCGAGCGATTTTAATCGAGGGAGCGGCGTACGTAGGAGTGGTGCGCGGTGCGCACCAGTCTAGCAGTGCCCGCGCGTTTGCAAAATTACTCTTAAAACTATTAAAATTAGTTATTCCCAAAATCGATCTAAGATCAAACGCTCTTAAATAGGTCTTGTCTTTTGTATTGTAAATATGTTGTCCAAAATCACTCTAATATCATACTTATCCAGTGCTATTGATCTTATATTAGTTTCAAATAAGATCAGAAATGCACGTACTCACAGTACTCTTATGCTATGCTGATATTAGTCTGACATCTTACATTAGCATTTAACAAGTCTAATATAAAATCAAACGAGCTTAGAAAATACCCATATAAGAGCAAGTTTTTCTCAAGTGCAACCAGTCTTTGTAAATGCTCTTATATACATATATGAGATTTGGTTATGAGACTGAGCGTTCTTGAGGCCATACCAGCTTGTCTAAAAGTAATATAGGATCGATGGTATGTTCTAAAACAAATATAAGAGCGCTTTAAGCCTACCACTCTTAAAAAGTGCGAGTTCTGAGACTGTTTTGCTGGTTGGGTATTTTTGATATCAAGAATACAACAAGTAACATAGTATAAAAATTCTTGTAGTTCGTTGTAACTTGATCGATGTTAATAATAGTTGAATGAATGAAAGGTAAAGTGCGGTTTACAGTTTATGACGTATTAAAAAAAACTACTAACTTGATCTGGCTCAAGCCAATTTTCGGTGGAAGTTTGCATGGTAATGTACATCATATATTTTTTTTAGTTTTATCATTCTCTTATTTTAGAAGTTACAGGGGGGGGAGACACACATTTTCCCACTTTGGAAGTGTCTCTCGCGCAAACTATTCAGTTTAGAAAAAAATGACATTAGAAACCTCAATATCATTTTTGAAGACCTGTGCATAGATATTCAAAAAGTATGGGTTCGATGAAAAAAAAATTTGAGTTTCAGTTCTAAGTAACCCCAATTTTTTTTGTTTTTTTTTTCTGTTTTTGTGTGAAAATCTTAATTTCGGTAAGTACGATTCACAACATTCATCTACTTGCCAAGTTTCAACTTTATATTTCTTATAGTTTCGGAAAAAAGTGGCTGTGACATACGGACGGACAGACAGACAGACAGACAGACATGACGAATCTATAAGGGTTCCGTTTTTTGCCATTTGGCTACGGAACCCTAAAAACCATTTTAAAGGTAATTAAAAGAGCTACAACTTTAGATTACAATATATAGTGAAAAACATTTTATTTTAAAACGGTGAAGGGTCAAAGGGCTCGAGAGAGACTGTGATTGCGCTGCCGCGCGCTCTTTAAACAATCATATCTCCGTCAATTTTTGTGTGACAAAAAAAATAAAATAAAAATATATTTTGTCAGAAAAATACCTACATTTTTTATCATTATACTTTTATACGTATCATCCATCATTTTTGTAAAAATTCGAAAATTATTTTTTTCTAAAATATCGTGATTGTTTTGAAAAATATGTGTCCTAAAGCGACCAAACTGCTAGAATCCATCAAACTCTTTTTATTAAAGTTAATTCTAGACGGAATACGATTAATTTTAATTTTGGTGGAAAAGGCAATTATGAAACTTTTGATTTAAAAGAAAAATACATTAGATGTTCCTCTTATTTGCATTACAGCTCACTCATTTTACGTGCAAAAGACTTTTGACAGTGCTCATTTTAAAGCTTATTTCATGCACTACAAAACCCTATTTCATTAGAATGTATAAAATGTATCTGCTCGCCGCTAGATGGCATTGAATACATCGATTAAATTTCAGACAAAATAAAAAACGGTTTTGATCTTTAATATCTTATTTAATATTGCACTTAGATTTAATATTCACTTTATAAAAAACCGATTTGTTCACTTTTTACCTGCTACAATTTGTTTATCATAAAATTTTCGTGAAATGCATATTTTTACGAAAATTTTATATATATTTATATATATTGGAGATATTAGGCCTCGGCTAACGATATCCGAGGTTAAATTGAAAAAAAAAAAATTACACCACCGAGAACGGGTGGCAACCCCCCCCCCCCCCAGGGTGGGTGCGGAGTTCTGATCATTTTCGCTTTTGAAGTTAAAGTATTAAAGTAAGGGTAAGATGAGCCTAATTCCAAAATTTCATGCAAATCGGTTCACAGTAAAAAAAATCGGACCAATAACGCCTCAATGACTGCACTACATAAAGAGGAAAGATTTCAATGTTTGATTATTTGTTTGTATTGAATAGGCTCAGAAACTACTGGACCGATTTGAAAAATTATTTTACCGACGGAAAGTTACACTATTCCCGGATGACATAGGCTATATTTAATTAAGTATGAAGTTTCCGCGGGAATGGGTGTTACGCGGGTGAAACCTCGGATCGGGATGCTAGTAGTTTATTTAGAGAAGGAGTGCAGAATGCTAATATTTTTTTTACTTAGTTATGATCGAATTTCGACCACTGAGCGACCATTAAAACCAAATTTTAGATTTGTTTAGTTCTGGTATGTATACAGTCCTCCCAACTTATTTCGGTCATGGTGTCCAATCTTTAGTTAGGTTACGGTCTACGCAGGTCAAATTACTTATAGTGCACAAAGTGTCCAAACACAGATGCACTCTCTTTTCCACTACTCTAACAATAACAAAGTATTTAATTAAAAATTAAAAAAACCCCAACGAATGATAAGGAAAGCGTTCATTAAAAAAGTCAAAAATATTTTTCGAGTCTTTAGATTTCATTTTGTTAGTTAAACACCTCATTCCCTTTCTGTAATAGTGTACATTATTCTACTATTCTTTCATTTGATATCCATATTGAGGGAGTTGTTAAAGAATATATATATTCTACCATTTTGTGGCAGCTACCATCTTAGAAAAATGGTACCAACAATGAATTTAACAACGTACAACATGAATTTAACAACGTACAACCGACTGAGTGTTATGCGTAGCGCGGTCGGTTTGCAAGTCGCCTCTTTGCTTCAATAACGTGATAAGTCCGAAAATTCCACTTTTCAAGATATCACATTATTGAAGCAAAGAGGCGAAGTAGTTTTAACGTAGGCGCGGTTCGTATGTGTGTGTGTAGCATTTTCGCTGTGTGCGTTAACATAGGTACCTATATCTATGTATTTTATACCTACTTACACTTTTACGGCTTCATCTTGATAAAATAATGGTATGTCAATATTTTTTGGCCAACTCGGCCCTTAGTACAAGTGATTATAGTTTACTTTGTCGACATGAACAGGTAAAATTGAACGACTATTTACATATACCTGTCATAGGTTTACATGAATAAAGACTTTTTTAGGTTTCATCCGCGTAACTCCTGTTCCCCAGGAACTTCATAATTAAATATAGCGTATAGCCTTCCTCGATAAATTGGATAAATTAAAAAATGCAGTAGATCCAGAGATACTCCCTGTTTTTTTTTTGTTTTTTTGTCCGGGGGAAATGCTTTTAGGCGTGCCCTCCGTCGCTGCAGCGTTCCCGCGCTGGCGAAGGGTTATGTGATACTTGTCCTCTCCATAGCGGTGGTATGCTGATCATACCACGAGGAGAGCACCCTACACTAAAACCTCCCGGGTACTCCGCCATTGGTAAGGGGCCCGGGTACACTGTGGCAATTCGGGACACCCTCAGATATTACCCCCTACAACCTCACAAAATATACGAACCTCTTTATAATATTAGTATAGATATACAATTTTTAAGACAGTTGTTTGTGCCTATGTACTTTGGTAAATAAGACAAGACCCAACAACGGTGAGCGGAAAATAGCGGCTCAAAGTGACCGTACGTGCTCATACATAACATACTCACTGCCCTATTATTATTCTACCAGCATAAAAATCAATATGTTGTGAGGGTTTTCCATTTTCTTTTATCAGTTTATAACCTGCGAGGTATATACCTACGTTAGAGGTAGGTATTTTGCAATGTTTCCTTGTGATAATCACGTTCTTGTATTTATCTATAACTAGCTGCGCCCGCGGTTTTACCCGCGTTACTCTGCTCCAGTGGGTCGGAGCGTGATGTTTTGTAGCCTATATGCTAATCCAGGTGCAAAATCCAGCCAATTCCGTTTAGTAGTTTTGGCGTGAAAGAGTACATCACAAGCATCCATCCATCCATACTTAGAAACTTTCGCGTTTATAATATTAGCAGGACTAGCTGATGCCCGCGACTTCGATAAACATTTAAAACGCGTAGGTACAAAGATAAATTCTGTGTTAAAAGTATTTAAAATGTTGAACGGGGATGATGTACCACCATGCAAAATTTCATTTAAATCGATTCAACAGTTTTGGAGATTAGCCCATACAAACGGACAAACAGAAAGAAATCTGGCTGTGTTCTATTTTACTTCTAACATCCCCCTGACTCGGATTTTAGCGTTTTTCTCCGTATACATTCAACCTCTACAGTTTTATTATATGTAGGTTGTACAGATTACCCGCCAACGGCGGACCGAAGGAGTGTCCGGGTGGTTTTAGTGGTGTAGGGTCCTCTCCTCGTGGTATGACTTTAGCATACCACGCTTTGGAGAGGGCGAGTCCCACATATCCCACCGCCAGCGCGCGAATACGCTGCAGCGGTGGTAAGAAATAGTAAGAATGCGTCAATGCATTTCCCCACGGACACAAAAAAAAAAAAAGTTTGTTTTTTGTACATTATGTCACCGGAAAATAAAACGAGTCGTAAATTGATCATCTTTCTAGTTCGTTGATAAACTAACGAGGTACGAAAAAATTACCTAAACCTAATCCAATGGGGTTCAAAAAGATTTATTGAAGTTTAAGTATTTTTGTTTTGTTACAACAGTAGTTTTCTTTTTTCGGACGGACATATTTACTTAGCCCTGAGGCTTTTGCTACTTCACCGGGCATAAAGGCGAGCAGAGCTCCAGCCTAGATAAATGGCTTAAACACTACAAACGAAGCAACCTGCGCAAGATGTAGGACTTGGACCTCGGCTCAGGGTGGTCGCTGACGGGGAGATTGAGGGATTATGGCTTTTAGTTTCTTTATTGGAGTTTTGTGCAACTGTCGCTCTACTTAACAGTTCGCGGGCCTCTCGGACTTCGGGTCTACGAGGGCATCGGCAGGTTCTTAGCAAACTAAGGGTCGGGAGGGCGCAGGGGGACGCGTCGCGTTCGCGGTCGCACTCTTCTCCGGCGGGTCGGATAGAAGAACAGTAGCATAGTCTCGTTTGGTTAGATTAAGTCAAGTGTCATAACAATTAAGTAAATAATATAATAATTACACGAAAGTTGATCAAATTACGATGCGTATTATTTTTTCCAGTTACATACTTATACTTCTAGAGTAAAGCAAAGCGACCTTTTCACAAAACACGCCTAAAAATCTATTCAAAAATTTTTTTTTAAACCGGCCACCTGCGTATCTAAGTCGCGCACGAAGGTTCCCGTATCAATTGCCTACCTGTTTCCGTTATTGATATCGAGCAAAAAAGGTAAAGAAAAAAAAACACGTTTGTTGTATGGGAGCCCCCTTACATATTTATTTTATTTTATTTTTAGTATTTGTTGTTATAGCGGCAACAGAAATAAATAATTTGTGAACATTTCAACTGTCTAGCTATCGCAGTCCTTGATATACAGACAGACAGACACAGTGGCGTAGCTAGGTGTGGGCGACGTGGGACGTTGCCCACGGCCTCGCGGTCTAAGGGGCCTTAAGACCAACAACTTTTTTCCTAATCACAGTCAAATCATTATATTGTGAAATATAATTAAAACTTATTTTAAATACCTAAATATTTAAAATAAGTTCAAATTATATTTTAATGATTCCTTGCGCACTTCACTATTATTAATGGCAACAACCATAAACCCAAAAGGTATGATATTGCCGTTCTTAGGTATAAACTACTGTTATAGGGACTCGCTAATGCGTCTCGCCCTGGAAAGACAGCGAAGTTAAGTAATAGGGTCCCATTTTGACACTTCGGATACGGAACCCTAAAAAGCAATATCATGCATAATTTCAACCGCAATGTCAAAATAAAATTTCCGTTTATATATCCGGAAGCTGACAATAAACTCGAACAAGATGTAAAACCGTTACTAATAGTTATTTAACCTTGTCCTCTCTCAAGGCATTACTTACTAAGGCTTGAAGGCTATGGTCACATCGTTTTCATATTCAAAGAATGAATTATAATGTTACAATCGTTACGGTTATATCGTTCTTACCACTGATTTCCGCCATGGCTGCCAGACTCCATGTATATCGGCCATTGAGGTCTAGAATTTCACTAATTTCATCATCATCATGAGCCCGTATAACGTCCACTGCTGAACATGGGCCTCCTCCCTCGGGAGGGTATTTGCCATAATCACCACGCTTAGCAAAGGGGTTAGTGACCGCAGTATTATGTCGTAATCGTAACACAAGGAAATGCTGCTGCCCGTTCCCTAATACGGTTAGTATAGATGATGTTATAACAATCTGGACCAACGGCTTGCTTTCCGAGGCACGGAGTACCTCAACCAACTAGACTCGGAAAGAAATCTTAGAATTTACACAAAGATTTCATGTCCGGCTTGGGCATTGAACCTACGACCTCTGAGATTTAAAGCGATTCAAATACTAATGAGGTAAATACTAATTTAAAAAGCCCAATCTCCGATCCGATAAAAACTAACATATTACGTACAAAAGGTATCTTATCGGTATACAGTATTTAAATTTCGCTATCGTTATCTTTGTAGGTACCTTGTTTTGATAGCAGTTATCATAATAACATATTTTTCTTATTAATTACACAATGTTGATTTGTAGCCTGTGAGAGGCTTATTGTGGCAGTAAGTTCTTTAAAACTACATTCTTGGTACGTATTAAGTTAATGTTTTTTTTTCACAATAGAAATATGTATCAATGTATCATTTGTAGTGTAAGACAACCTCCGTGGCGTAGCGGCTCAGGGTATGTTCCTTTAGGCGTCCGTAGCCCAATGGCAAGTTATGATCTTGAGGTCGCCGGTTCGAACCCCACTCATTGCACTTCCGACGTGAACCCACTCGTAACACAAGCATTTAAGCTTAGCAAGAGGGGTTAACAAGAATACTAGTAGAGTGCAAAACTCTGCCAGTAAACTGCAGAAAAAAAAGTTTCGGAGGTTCTTTGTGTAGTACTTGAATCTCTTTCCGGGTGTGGTTAGTGTTGTGGAATCTCTGTGCCTCGAAAAACACGTTAAGCCGTTGGTCCCAATTGTTATAACATCATCTATTAGTTACAATTTTATAAACAAATAAATTTGTTCGTCATGAATATTAAATTTAAAACAAAATTGCCCTTCACACCATTTGATTACAATGAATATCTTAGGAGATATCGCAGTTTTAAAATGAAAACGCCGAAAATACCGAGTAATTTTTACTTAACATTTTAAAGTTCCACTCATACTGATAAAAGCCTGATCTAAAACAGCTCCCTATCAGCATTCGATCATCATCGCACCATCATTTCAGTAGTAAGACGTCCACCGTTGGACATAGGCCTCCCTCATAGATTCCCAGTTACTACGGTTGGAGGCGGCCTGCATCCACCGTGATCCCACGGCCTTTACCAGGTCATCCGTCCATCTAGTTGGTGGACGTCCTACGCTTGTCCATTGTTAGTGAGAATACCACGACTGCTACCGCCAGGACTAGCGGGAGGGGGTTTGCTAATACTCGCACGCATGGTAGGCGGGTTGGCGAGCGCAGTTTTAGGTGTTGTCATACAAGAAGACGCTGCTGCCTATCTTCTGGTGAATTTTCAAAGGAGATGGGGGGCAACATCTCAAGTCAAAAATATTTTCGTCTTTACGAAGTTGCCGGTTTAAATTAGCGTTAGCCCAAAGTTCATATTATTCTATTCGGGCGAAGTCATTTACCTCCTTATGCCCTCGTAGACCTGAAGTGGAAGGGTCCGCGAACTGTAAAGTAGGGCTACAATTGCACAAAATTTCCTTAAAAAACTAAAGTCATCATGCCTCAATCTCCCCGCCCGCGACCGACTGAGCTGAGGTTCAAGTTCCACAGCGGGCGCCCTCTTGCGCAGGCTGCTTAGTTTATAGTTTTTAAACCATTTATTAAGACTGATGGTTAGCTCTGAATTCTGATCAAGTATATAAATAAGACTATGACTTATGAAATTTATCTTTTTGTTACAGATAAAATGGTGGACCAGTTATTAAAACTTAAAGAAGAATATCACGTGACCAAGTGGAAATAACAAATGTGATATTAGTGAAATATTAATAAATATTAATATTAAATAATCATAAATTAAAAGTGTCGAGTGATATTAAATTCTAGTCGTTAGTTTTTAGTACAAGATGGATGTTATTTATCCTAAAAGTGATGAGGTAAGATTTATTAATATTTGTTTTAATTTTAAACTTAACGTTCATACTGCAGTACTGCGTAATTGAGGAGACACTTGCTAATAAGAAGTAATTGTAATTTACTTCATCTGCTTTTTTTATATTAATTGAAATGTTGCTACTGCGTCCTGTTTTTAAAACGAATTGTCCTAGCTTTTCCAACTTTAAGTCCTAGTTTTTTGAAATTAACCACAATTTCCTTATACCTATAATACTGCGGTCATAATTCCGCCTGCTAATTGAGGTGATTATGGTTAAACCGTCCCTCGGGAACAGGCTTACGTTCAGCTGTGAACGTTAGATGTGCTGATAGTGGTTGTGCTAGAACCAAAATGCTGAACGCTCGTAGCATTGCCACATTGATTGGCGTTGCTTATATAATTTTGCTGTGCAAAGTATACACCAACACTCTTTATATCCAAAGCATCTTCTTGTCAAACCATGTCTTCTCTCTGTATGTCTGTCTCATGAACCGTGGTAGCCCTGATGCCGCTCGTGCAGTAGCAAAAGCCTCGTAGCTAAATACGTGGATATCGCGAAAGTGGCCTAAGGTGTCAAAACAAAATAATCACACTGTCACACACCCGCACACGGTTTAAATGAACTTCATAATTAAATTTAGCCTAGGTTACTCCTAGATAAAGTAGCTTTTCAATGGTGAAAGAATTTTCAAATTGGTTCAGTAGTTCTGTAGCCTATTCAATACAAACATACAATAAGATTCAGTATTAAATACAAGCGACCCTTTTTCGCACAGCTAGTAAAGCATACTTTACACAAATCCTAGACTAATTATGTACCTCCCTCATGAATCACTCAAAACAAAATGACAATACATTCAGTCATTTTTGAGGTTACAGTAAACAGACAGACGCGGCGGAGAACTTTGTTTTATAATATCTTCAACTTCAATAGCCCGTTTACGCCCACCGCTGGACCTTTTTATTTTATTATTGTCCGGGAAAATGCATTTACGCATTCCCATCGCCGCTGCACCATATCCACCCGCTGGCGGCGGGATATGTGGGACTCTCCCTCTCCATAGCGTGGTATGCTTAACTCATACCACGAGGAGACGACCCTACACCACTAAAACCCCCCGGACACTCCTTCGATCCGACGTTGGCGGGGGCCGGGTGAGGACTGACGAGCAATCCGGCCCCCCGACGGCACCCGCGGCCAATATGGCACTGCGGGATTGAACTTCTGGGCTCCCTGGTTGCCAAGTTCTATTAAGAGACTCTTAATAGAACTTGGTAAGCCAGGGTTCCTGATGGCTATTGTCATAATCGCCACGCTTGGATCATCAATCCTAGGCGGATTTGGTGTAGTCAGTAAGATGGTAGGTAACCTTGGGCTGACAGTTGCTGCTGCCAAACCATCAGTTGTATATCCCTTAGTCTTATAACACCCATGGGAAGATATGGGGTGGTCTATTGGTCCACATGGTACCTATTGTAAAATAAAATAAAAATTATTTTTATTTACGTTAACCTATTACAGGCACTTGCAAATAGTCAAAACAATAATGTATTATTAACTAGTGACCCGCCCCGGCTCCGCACGATGATGCATTATACATATAAACCTTCCTCTTGAATCCCTCTATCTATTAAAAATAACCGCATCAAAATCCGTTGCGTAGTTTTAAAGAGGTAAGCATACATAGGGACATAGGGATATAGGGACAGAGAAAGCGACTTTGTTTTGTACTATGTAGTGATCTATGTATAATTTTAACATTTTATAAATTAGCATATTAAGCAGGTATTTTAGTTATTGCTTTTAATAATGTATTAGTCTTAAAATTATTATTCAACTATATTGTGTCCAATAGCTTGTTCTGTCTATATTAAATTATATTAAGAACAATAATTGTCATTATTGGGGTGGACCATGAGTATATAACGACGGACGCGCTTTAATGCTACCACCGGATCCAATACGCCCCAACTAAGAAGATCCGGCGAAACATTCGGATTGTAGTTAGTATACTACTTGTAGTAATACAAATGTTTTATTTTCAGCCTAGTGGAGAAGATGGTGTGGAAATGAAGGATGTCAAAGAAAATGGAAAGAATGGAGAGGTAGAGTTTTACTTTAAATAAATACATAATTTTATAACAGTCACTGCATTCATGGTACTTATTGAAGATACAGTAGTATGATTTTGGTAGCATTGGCATAAACTATACAGAAACAATGTAAGGCGAGGACGTGGTACAGACACGAGATGGATAAAGCGCGCTGGTTGTGTAATTCTCAACACGTTGCCTACATACATTTTGTATGGAAACGATTTGAAACCATATCAAGTCTGTGCTGCGTTTATGCCTCGTCTTTGGCTAACGACATTTCCACGCCTAAAATGCCGCAAATGTGATGTCGAAAAGCCTTGATGCTAAAAACATAAAAAATATACACTCGACTATTGACCGTACATTTGTGGTCCATGCGTCAGGGAAGGGTATGTAGGACTCTCCCTCCCAAAATGAATACGCGACGTGCTAAAAACCCCCCGGGTGTTCCATCTCCTGCCGTTGGTTGTTGGGGACCCTAGTACCGGTTTTGGCTTTCGGGTTAGGGTAGACACACCCTATCTGCTTGTTACACCCATGGCTAAAACAATTTTTTTCCTGCAGATTACTCACGATTATCTCGACTATCAACCCTCAGGGTGGCTGGAGACCACGCTGTCGAAGATGGGGAACTCTTCTAATGAATTCTTCGAGAAGAACAGCTCAGCTCTCCACACTATTACCATTTTCGTATTAAATGGAGTTGTATTAGGATTCTTTTTTGCCTCTCTTTATTACTGGTTAAATTTTGGTAAGTATTCTTTCAAATGACTTTTAAGTTCAGTATCACTTCCACTGCTGACCATGGCCCTCCTTCGGAGGTGTCGCTTGGCAGCTGGATTGTTGACCGCAGTTCAGCATATATACATAGGTAAACGCTGCTGCCCGTTACCTGGTAAACGATCGAAACTCCATATCGATGGAATGCTTATCATACCACAAGGATAAGGTCTGCTCACCCCCCCCCCCCCCCGAGTGCGGGGTGATGAATCACTAATCAGTCATGATACTTTACTTAGTTTATCAGCCCGTGACGTCCACTGCTGAACATGGGCTTTAACAAACCATGGCAACCAGGGTCGTTGAGGGATATTGCCGTCATCACCGCGGCAGCAGGATTAGTGATCGCAGTAACAAGGGAGTATCTTTGAACCGATAGATGCTGCTGCCCATCCATCAGGTGTTGTCACTTACGACATCCATGGGAAGATATGGGGTGGTCCATTCTAAGCCGGAAACCACACATCGATAATCATCATCATCAGTCCGTATAGCGTCTGGCAGGAGGATTGGTGACCGCAGTATTATGTCGTAATACACAGGTAAACGTTGCTGCCCGTTCCTTGGTATACAATTGTTATAGCAATCGGGACCACCGGTGTTTCGTGCTTTCAGAACACGCAGGATTGTCCCATAACCAAGCAGACCCGGCAATCTTAGAATTCACACAAAGATTTTTTTGGCCGGCGCGCGGCGTGGTTTTCGAACCTACGACGTCCAAGACTTAAAGCCAAGTATTGTTCTAGCTTACCTAGACTATTGCAACTTCACCGGACATAAAAGCGAGCAGAGCTCCAGCCTAAATTTACTATTCGCTTTAATAAGAAAATAATTGTCAACTGCCATTGTATCACCAAAACAATACAACATTAGCACCATAAACGATGGATTATGTAATTACTTTATGATTATGACTAGCTTATGCAGGCGAATTTATCCGCATGGAATAATTACTTTGGGCTAACCCCGATTGTTAAACATCCTTTATTGGTGCTCCTATTGGTCTAAGTGTGATGTTATATAACCTATAACCTTTTTCGATAATGGGGCTGAGATAAGCGCGTTCATGCATACAAACTCTGCAGCTTTATACATAAGTAACGCGGTACTCCCTTAAAACCTGTGTGGTATCTGGCTTAGAATAGACCACCCCATGTCACCCCATGGTAAGAGGCGACTAAGAAACATATGGCTAATGGATGAGCAGCAACATTTGCCTTGTCAAGGAAACTCACTATCTTACTGCCAGCATCAATCCGCACCGCCATGCGCGTGTAATTATGGCAATTTTCCTCAACGACCATGGTTTCTCATGGTCTGTTAAGAGGAGGCCCATGTTCAGCAGTATTCTCTGACTTATAATTGAATATGTAAGTTCGAAAAGACCACACATAGCATTTCTATTGGAGTTGTGCCCTTTTACACCCGCCGGAGAAGAGTGCGCCCGTACATGCGTTGGGCGACGCAACGCGTTTGCCTCGCCCTCCCGTCCGTAAGTTTGCAAAGAACCTTCTGATGCCCTCGTAGACCCGAAGTCCGAGAGGCCCGCGAACTGTAAAGTAGGGGGACAGTTGCACAAAACTCCATACTCCAACTCTAAAAGCCATAATCCCTCCAGCCGCCACCGGCCGAGGTCCAAGTCCATTGGCCGGTGCATTGTTATGCCCGGTGAACTAGAAAAGGCCACTTGGCTACGCGTATCTACAAATAACCGTACGAAAAACAAAAACGCCCCATCGAAATTGCTAAATCGATTGTTTCTTTCCCTCAGATAATCAACCTCTACAGTTGTGCTATGGCTTTGGGAGTCTCATAGCCTTCCTGAGTATTATTTATTTCTTCGTAATATACTACAAGGTGGTAAAACGATTTTTCGGCCAATGGTTTGAACAAAAAATATGGACGAAATTTGAAAGCGGTTTTGGAAAATTGTGGAGTTTAACGTGAGTAACGGCAAAATATTATATAGGTATTTAAATAAGATGACTTTATCAAGATAAAGTGTTGGTTTTTGTACGTACCCAAAGGTACAAAAAGGGTATAAACCTGGTCCACACAAACACAACCCTGGTGGATAAAAGTCACCCAGTATATTGTGTCTATTGTTGATATGATGTGCCTACGGAGAATTTTCAACAACCGTAGGGTAGCGGTATTTGGCTCGCCTTAAAATCTCGGAGGTCGTGGGTTCAATCCCCACGCCGGACTGGAAATCTTTGTGTAAATTCTAAGATTTCTTTCCCGGCCTGGTTGGTTGAGGGACTACACTCCGTGCCTTGGAAAGCACGTTAATCCGTTGGTCCCGATTGTTATAACAAAATGTATAATAATCGTATATCAAGGAACGGGCAGCAGCGTTTCCTTGTGTGGTACATACTGCGATATTGCGGTCATCAACCCGCCTGCCAAGCGTTATGACTATAGCAAATCCTCCTTCGGGAGGAGGCCCATGTTCAGCAGTGGACATTATAAGGGCTGATGATGATGACAGAGGATTTTATCTGATATCAGATGGTTCCGGTGGGCAGTATGCCTGGGTATCCTGGCGGCTTTTGGCGTCTACTTGTACGTGGACGCTGGAGATGACCCGGAGAGACTCATCTCTTTGTTGGGACTATTTGTGCTGCTTTTATTGGGTAAGTTATATAGATGTGCATAGTTGCTACTTTTCCGTCCAGTGACTCGAAAGTAACCGTTAAAATAATAGTGTCTTTGTCACGTCGGTCACTCTCATCACAAATACATGCTTCCGAGGTTACAAGTTCCTTTCATTTAGGTAGTTATCGTCACAGTTGTCACTCCGATCACGATTGGATACACGATTCAATTAGAGGTTGTGTTGTGTGTTGAATTCGGCAATGGTTTGCACTTTGCTATTGTCTTAAAAGTCTAAATACAAGATACAAGAGGGATAGAGACTTGCCGCGCAATTGCTGTGACACGGAACGACACACGTTACTATGGAACGTAGTTCCTTCTTGAAAGATCACAGTGATCAAAGTGATCACTGTGATCTTTGAGTCAGTCACTTTTGAGTCACATTTGATCAGTGATTTTTTCATAGTGACCTTATTTATCACCCAACTCTAGTAAGTTCCGCCTTTTTAACTTAGTGATGTGTTTGAACGAAGGTTTCCAAACTTTTATGTGCAAGGAAAACTTCGACGCCTTCTTTTATCTACACTAATATTTTTCAAAATTGAGATAAATAAATTCTAACCAATTAGGCTACTGTGGAACTACAGCCGGTCATCGAAATTTATTAATCTCTTTGTAACAAGGTCTCTAAGGGGGACGTTGCTAATAATGTTAAAAGGAAATATTCGATTGTTTGTTTGAATTGAATAGGCTACGAAACTGCTAGACCGATTGAATATATTATTTTACTTTTAGAAAGGTACGTTATTCAGGAGATATTAAAATATGAAGTTGAGCTACACGGGTGAAACCGCGCGCGATTCAAGTTAAGTTACTAAGTCAGTTTTAGGGTTCCGTATCCGAAGGGTAACAACGGAACCCTATTACTAAGACTTCGCTGTCTGTCTGTCTGTCACCAGGCTGTATCTCAACAAACGCGATAGCAAGACAGTTGAAATAATTACAGATATTGTATTTCTATTGCCGCTATAACAACAAATACTAAAAATAAAATAAAATATTTTTTAACTTGAAAATGCTACGGAACCCTTCGTGTGCGAGTCCGACTCGCACTTGGCCGGTTTTTATCTTTTAAGGGTGTTTTATGTAACTGTCTATCATGTTGTCTTTACCACGCGTAGGTACTAAGGATTCTGTCACCTGTTGATACAGTCAGTATCATAATGACTTATCTATACATATAATAAAATTGTAGAAAAGTGCTGTCTGTACATTGAAAATAAAAATAAAAAAAATAGCAGGTGTTATTGTTATGTCGATGTCGAACCCAAAAATGTAATTAACTTTTTTTTTGTCTGTTTGTCTGTTTGTCTGTTTGTCTGTTCACGCTAATCTCAGAAACGGCTGATCCGAGTTGGATGCGGTTTTCACGAATATATTGTGGTATGCTTCAGTTATGCTTTAGTGTTTGTTTCATGTCAATCGGTTCATAAATAAAAAAGTTATGTCAAATTAAAGAATCACGTCGAACACTATTCTATGCTTATACATAGGCACCATTAATCTCCGCAACTATTTGACGGATTTGGTTGAAATTTTGTACCGACAGTATTGTTTATATAGTAGTAGTAGTTATATAGTTATATAGTAGTAGTAGACAGTATTGTTTGTTTATATAGTTAGTTAGCTCAGGTTAGGAAGAAGTTTAAAATACATACCTTTATCTATTGCACGTCTCTTTTGTTTTAGATAGTGAAAAGGTTTGGGTTACACGTTGAAACTTATTACTTAAACTGTATAATCATCTGTCAGTATTTATAATTGAATTGTTTATGGTAGTACATATTTACTAAATAATATTGTGTAAAGTAGTAGGTACTATTAATTGTAAGGATGCCACGAAAAAGGTCCAACCTTTCTCAGTGCAGCAGAAATGCTAAAAGGATGAGATTAGTTCGATCACAGGAATCTGAAGAAGATCGTGAGGCAAGACTTACAGCTGATCGTGAAGCTCATGCACTCAGACGTGAATCTGAGAGTTTCACAGATACAGAAATTCGCCTTAGTTCTCAGAGAGTTCGGACAGCAAATGCCCGGTCTCAGGAGACACAGGAAATGCGGGAAACACGTCTCACTGCCGATCGTGAAGCTCATGCACTATCGCGTGAGTCTGAGACCTTTACTGATAGGGAAATTCGCCTTAGTTCTCAGAGAGTTCGGACAGCAAATGCCCGGTCTCAGGAGACACAGGAAATGCGGGAAACACGTCTCACTGCCGATCGTGAAGCTCATGCACTCACACGTGAATCTGAGACTTTCACTGATAGGGAAAATCGCCTATACTCTCAAAGAGTACGAACTTCGCATTCTAGAGAGCTAGAAAGTAGTTTTGATCGTGAATCTCGATTAACAGCTGATCGAGAGCGACACAATAATTCTAGACTTCTCGAAAGTGAAAACGAACATCGACAAAGATTACAAACAGCTAGAGAAAACTATGAGCTATCCCGTCAGAGTCAGGAAAACTATTTATTAGCTGAGAGAGACCGAGTAAGGGAAATACGACGTGAAGAAACTGCAGACCAACGCCAGTTACGGCTAAATGCTGATAGACTTGCGCATACGCTCAATAGAATGGTATCGAGTTCGACAGAAAACCCAGAAAGTGAAGTGGATATTGAAATCCTTCCATGGCTGAACAAAGAGAACTCAGGTTATTTGTATTCGCCCAGAATTGATTATTCGGACTTTGCCGTTATAGGAGATATGGTGGTATGTTGTCAGTTTTGTAATGCTTTAAAATGGCGCAAAGAGCCAAATGGCATATGTTGTTCAGGTGGCAAAGTGCGCATAGAAAATTTTCATGAGCCCCCTGATATTATTAAAGCTTTATTAAGTGATGAGCATCCACAATCGAAACATTTTTTAGACAATGTCCGTTCATACAACAGTGCATTCCAAATGACGTCTTTTGGGGCCAAACAAATAACAGAGGGCCCATTTATGCCAACTTTTAAGGTTCAGGGCCAAGTTTATCACCTTATTGGATCTTTGCTTCCACAGAATGAGCCAAAATTTCTTCAAATTTATTTCGTCTCTAATTACAATGAACAGGCCCATATCCGACATGATAACTTTCCTGGACTGAACATCAATCTTATATCTCAACTTCAGAATATGTTACATCAAGTAAATCCGTATGTCAAAAGTTTCAAAGCGGCAATAGATTCCATCCCACAAGGCCAAAATAACAATTACAAAGTTATAATTAAGGCAGATAGACGTCCTGTCGGAGAACATCGTGGAAGGTACAATGCTCCCGTTGCAGACGAAGTTGCAGTAATCTTAGTCGATCAGGAATCTGATCGACGTGACATCGTGCTGCGTACTCATGATGATCGTTTACAACGTATTTACGAAACACATAGAGCTTATGATGCCCTGCAGTATCCTTTAATATATGTTCATGGTGAGGATGGGTACAATTTCGGACTCTACCAAGTTAATCCAAGTACTAGAATAACAAACTATAATAAAAAGTTATCAGCCCTACAGTTTTATTCGTATCAAATGCAAATAAGACGAAATTGTTTTAATTATTTACAACGATTTCGAGGATTGTTCAGTCAATTCATCGTAGATATGTACGCAAAAATAGAAACAGAGAGGTTAATTTATATACGCACTAACCAGACGCCGAGGATTATGTGCATCTGCGAGACGCAATGCAGCAGGATACCAACGTGGAGAATATGGGACAATTAGTTATCTTACCTTCAAGCTTTGTAGGAGGTCCACGTTACATGCACGAGCGAACGCAAGACGCCTTTTGCTATGTCCGCAAGTACGGTCGACCTGATCTTTTCATAACTTTCACCACTAATCCAAAGTGGGGCGAAATTTTACAAGAGCTTTTTGCCGGTCAGGCATCTCATGACAGACATGACATAATAGCCCGAGTGTTTCACCTTAAACTCAAGCTGATGGTTGACCTAATTACAAAAGAAAAGGTTTTCGGACCATCTCTCTGTTATATGTACAGCGTTGAGTGGCAGAAAAGAGGCTTGCCACATGCCCACATATTACTGTGGTTAGAAGAAAAACTTAGGCCTGATGCTATCGATACTGTTATAAGTGCTGAATTTCCTGACAAGAACGAAGATCCCATATTATTTGATATTGTAAAGACTCACATGATACACGGACCATGCGGCACATTAAACAGGAATTCTCCCTGTATGCAAGATGGTCATTGCTGTAAAAGATTCCCTCGGGCACTTTCAGAGCAAACAATATCAGGAGAAAACGGATATCCACTATATCGTCGAAAATCACCTCAACAAGGTGGGTTCACAGCTAAAATAAGGTTACATGGTCAGGAAATAGATGTAGATAATAGATGGGTGGTACCTTATTCACCGGTATTATCAAGAACCTTTCAAGCTCACATTAATGTCGAAGCATGTAATAGTGTCGAATCCATAAAATATATTTGCAAATATGTGAACAAGGGCTCTGATCAAGCAACTGTGGGATTCACTAACAATGATAACGATGAAGTTACGAGGTTTCAGTCGGGTCGATATATTAGCTCCTCTGAGGCAGTTTGGCGTATTTTAAGTTTTTCTATTCATGAAAGATATCCACCCGTTATCCATCTTGACGTTCATCTTGAAGGTGGACAAAGGATATACTTTAACCCTGACAATGTGACGGAGCGTTTAGAAAACCCAAGACGAACCACTCTGCTCGCTTTCTTTAATCTATGCGAAGCAGACCCATTTGCTAAGTCACTCTTATACAACGAAGTTCCAGCGTATTATACCTATAATAAACAACAGGGTGTTTTTAACCGCAGAAGACGTGGAACAGCAGTAGTAGGTGAACCGGGTATTTTTAAAGAACATGTCATTGGTAGGGTTTATACGGTGCATCCGAATAACTCCGAATGCTTTTACCTACGCCTACTTCTACATGTTGTTCGAGGGCCTACTTCCTTTGCCGAGCTCCGAAAGGTTGATAATATCGTACACCCTACATATCAAGCGGCTTGCCGGGCACGTCACTTACTGGATGGGGATCAACACTGGGATGATGCTTTGTCTGAAGCAATTATTAGCGAAAGCCCACAGCGATTGCGCCATTTGTTTGCAGTCATGCTGGTGTTCTGTGCACTTTCTGATGCTTCACAATTATGGCATAAGTATCAGAACAAATTAGCTGAAGACTTTTTCAGGCACGCGCAACTAAATGATGACAACCAAATTAGTGAGAGATTACGTGAAAGTTACTTGAATCGTTGTTTGTTGGCTATTCAAGATATAGTTATATCAATTGGTGGTAATCCTATTTCTCAATATGGCATGCCCGAGCCATCATTTGACGGTGAACGTATTAATAGAGATTACGCGATGGAAATTAACTATGATCCAGTAGATCTGGCAGACATTTTACAAACTGATGTATCGAGACTAACTGAAGAACAGCGTTCAATATTCGACCGGGTGTGTCGCAGCGTAGACAGTGCTTTGGGGGAAATGCTGTTTGTAGATGCTCCCGGTGGAACGGGCAAGACATTTCTTACAAAAGTGATTTTGGCGAAGGTACGAAGCCAAAGTAAAATTGCGCTTGCTGTCGCTTCATCGGGCATAGCAGCCACTTTATTACCAGGAGGGAAAACTGCACATACAATGTTCAAAATTCCGATCGACTTAGACCGCACAGAAAACCCTGTTTGTAATATTTCAAGAAACAGCGATAAAGCTAAGGTTCTTCGTGATTGCAGCCTTATTATATGGGATGAGTGCACAATGGCAAACAGAAAAGCAGTTGAAGCAGTAGACAGAACGTTGCGTGATATCAAACAAAATAACCAACCTATGGGTGGCATTACTGTACTTTTTTGTGGCGATTTTCGTCAGACTCTCCCTGTAATACCACGCGGAACAAGGGCTGATGAAGTTAGAGCCTGTCTAAAGAGTTCTCATCTGTGGCATTACATTATCCCTTTGCATTTGACTTTAAATATGCGAGCGCAAATCGGAGGCAATCAAAATGCTCAAGAGTTTTCAGAGTTATTACTGGAGATCGGTAACGGTGTGTATCCGCAAGAACAAGGAAAAGTTGTTCTCAATGAAAACTTATGCAGCAAAGTTTCATCAATACGAGACCTCATTTCAAAGGTGTATGGAAACCCAACGCAAATACTAACCTGCGAAAATTCCTGGCTTTGCGAAAGAGCAATTTTGACTCCACGAAACGACCAAGCAGAAGCAATAAACGCTGAAATTTTGAGCTTAGTTTCGGGGGATAATGTAGAGTATATCTCTATTAACAGAGTTATGGAAGAAGGAGAATCTACCAGCTACCCAGTAGAATTTTTAGAATCTCTTAGTGCTCCTGGACTACCAGCTCACAAAATAAAATTAAAAATCGGCGTACCCATAATGCTCCTTAGAAATTTAAGCCCACCAAAACTTTGCAACGGTACTAGACTAAAAGTAACAAATTTACAACGAAATCTGATAGAAGCAGAGATTTTAACAGGGTGCGGAAAAGGTGATAGTGTTTTTATTCCTCGGATTCCTCTCATTCCAAACAATTTTCCGTTTAGTTTTAAACGAATTCAGTTTCCAGTGAGCCTATGTTTCGCCATGACAATTAATAAAGCTCAAGGTCAGACTCTAAAAGTTGTGGGTGTAGATCTAAGTATCAGCTGTTTTTCGCACGGTCAATTGTATGTGGCTCTGTCCCGTGTTAGCAATCCCAGCAGCCTGTATGCTTTCACCCCCGATGGCCATACGTCTAATATTGTATATAGAGAAGCATTACAGTAAAGTAGGTTTTTTAGCTACCTACCCAAAATGACTGTGATTATGATCCAAAATAAAAATAAGTATATATTTAAAAAAAACGCTGCTCATAGTCACTATTCCACGCGAACGAAGTCGCGGGCACAGCTAGTGCTTACATAAATTCGTATAATATAGAACACATTTGTATTTGAACTCTACGTCATTAAAAATAAAGTTGTTTTTTTCTAGAATTTCCCGTAATTTTGGACGTTGCTTGGTATCCTGATATCCAAAGTACATAAGGATGCTAAGATACCAACGGTGTTCTGGGTGTTAAGATAAAAATAATATATAATAATCCTACTAATATTATAAACGCGAAAGTTTTTAAGTATGGGTGGATGGATGTTTGTTACTCTTTCATGCAAAAACTACTGAACGGAATTGGTTGAAATTTTGCACCGGAATAGGTTATACGCTGGATTAACATATAGGCATAAAACATCACTCTCCGACCCACTGGAGCAGAGTAACGCGGGTAAAATCGCGGGGCGCAGTTAGTATTCATATAAATTGGGGGTTTTGGGTACTCTGGAGGTTATTCACGTGTAGATATTACATAGACTTTGATAATAAGTCTTCGCTACTCAGCATTTACTATGCATGTATACAAAATATTTTAAATATGTCAATTTATTAAGTTAATGTGGTTTCAATAATACAGTACTAATAACATGGACACAATGGCTAGGGCGTCGGACTTGTGATCTAGAGGTTGCCGGTTTCAACCCCACTCATTGCACTACCGACGTGAACCCACTCGTAACACAATAATAATCATTTTTGATTTTGTAATATATTAATTTGTTTGAGATGATTAGACTGTCAAATTCTATATGAAAGAAGAAAGAAAAATCATTTATTGACACACTATTAATAAATATAAAATAATAATAATATAAGTACAATATTAAATATATGAATGGAAAATAAAAACAAGGATACACACGGAGTTGGACCGGATTGCTTATGCGTACCCGGCCCCCGACAACGGCGGATCGAAGGAGTGTCCGGATGGTTTAAGTGGTCTAGGGTCCTCTTGCGGCTTGTCGGTATGAGTTAGCACACCACGCTATGGAGAGGGCGAGGCCACATATCCCACCGCCAGCGCGCGAATACGCTGCAGCGGCGGCGGTGGGAATGTGTATATGCATTTAACCCCGGACAGAAAAAAAAATACTCACGGAGGCCATACATAATTATGATGCTGACTGTACCTATTAATAAAGTCTAAGAGAAAGGTGACACTTTCTAAAAGTGAAAACCGAATGAATATCATTTTAGTCGTAGTTGTTATGTCCTTATATAGGTGGACTAGATTGGGCTATCATTATGACATCACAGAGAGCCATTTTAATTAATCAATTAATTTGCACATTTTATATTGATAAACTCTTCGTTGAGCATGACTAACCGATTAACTATTAGGTAGGTATACTAAAATAGTATTATCTAACTATATTATATGACGTACGTTTCCGTTAAGGCACTCACTTAAAGTTCATACGTCCATAAGTTCATAAGTTCGCACTTTAAGAATTTATCGATGAAAAGGTATGTCGGAATGTGGCATTTTACACTGTTTTGCGAATATAGAAATCAACAACGGGTCTATTGTTAGTAAGGCTCAAAAGTTAATAGCATCAGTAGTCCAAGGAATTTTAATACAATTATAAAAGTATACAATTTAGATTACAGATATTCAGAAGGCTTTTTCTATGTTTTTGACCTAATGACAATAAGTCTGTTATTGCCACTTACTTTCGCAAAATAAATAAGTTTTAAATATATCAGACAAGAAATGCCACTTTTCGATAATTTCTCCGTTAAATACCTGAAGTGTTATACTAAGCCTTAACGCCGTTACGACTTAAAAAAGGTTTTCTACATAGCAGCTAGTAGAATTTCTTTTCTACTTACCGTGGCCGTATCAACTGGCGAATATAATTAAAAATCCAGTATTAATCCAGTTATACTGAAAAGTTAAGACTGATTGTCCCTTGCAAGTTCTCCTATATAAATCATTCAATCTGAAGCCGACCTTAGGTCGTTAGTTTAAGGTTTTCTTTGCATGTTTTTTTTTTCGCTGATCCCGGCCGTCAAAATTGGTGATTGTTTTTCAATTATCCAGTATACAGCCAGTCTTTCAAACCAAAACTCAACTTATATCAAGACCTTAAAGCTGAATCTTCCTTGCAGGTTTTCTGTTCTCGGCTCACCCTGGGCGAATCAACTGGCGGAGTGTTTCGGTGGCTCTACTGCTGCAGTGCGTCTTTGGCCTTATCTTCATCAGGTGGAATCCGGGCAGACTGGCGTTACAGTGCTTCTCTGATAAGGTGAGCATCATCATCATAAGCCTGTATAACGTCCACTGCTGAACATGGGCCTTCTCCCGAGGGTTTTTGCCATAGTAATCACGCTTGGCAGGCGGGTTGGTGACCACAGTATTATATTGTAATACACAGGGAAACGCTGCTGTCCGTTCCCTGGATATGCTATAACAATCGGAACCAATGGCTTAACGTGCTTTCCAAGGCATGAAGAGTCCCTCAACTAACCAGACCCAGAAAGAATTTGTCACAAATTTTCTTGTCCGGTGTGAGGATCGAACCCACGACCTCTTAGACTCAAAAGCGAGACTTGTACTGCTACGCCACAGAGGTTGTTGCTGATAAGGTGATAATGTGTAGAAATATGTAGCAGACCTCTCTCTTTGCGTAGCACGCCCCCCTAAAACTCCCTTAGAGCCATCGTATTTGTTAAGCTCATACATACAACTTTTAGAGACGCTTGGGGCACCAATAAGTCTATATCATGGGTGTGGAATGGATTGTTTTCCCTCACCCGCTCGTGGGCAATATTGTATGAACTTTGCCCAATAAAATAGCAAAATTCTGACGTATCTTTTACATTCTGCAGTAAATCAGCTAGCCGAAAGTTAACGAAGTAAATTGGTCAACAGGTGGCGACATTCCTGTCGTACGGTGTAGAAGGCGCTGCGTTCTGTTTTGGAGACCTGCTCGTCAGGACTGAAGGAGTGTTTGCGTTCAGCGTGAGTTTGTTTTTTACAACAACTTTATTTTCAATGCTTTTTGGAAATACTTAGTAATAAGAGGATGCTGTAGTTGGATGCCATTCCAACCCCAAATTATCTTTAGTGTACCTACACTGATAATTTAAAACCCGGCAATGAGGACTGAGGCCCACCATGTCCTGGGTAAATAGTTAAACTGCCTTGGAGTAAGACGTGAGGTTGGGGGTATGTGCTTCCCCAGTCGTGCAGCTCATTCAGCGTACTAACGCTATACTCTACGATATACTAGACAAAGGTTTAACCAACGAAGGTGGCCCGTCGCTGCACCTTGACAAATATGCGATTGTCGCATATACAGCATGTATTTAGTGCTTCTAAAAATCCTCAATGTTATTTTGTCTTTTCCCCCCAGACTCTGCCCGTAATCTTCTTCTTTAGTATGCTGGTGGAAGTGTTATTCTTCTGGGGCGCGCTCCAGTGGTTCTGCCTGAAACTGGGACAATTACTCCAGACCGCCACGGGTACGACGGTGTGCGAGAGTGTTATAGCTATCGGCAATGTTTTCTTGGGAATGGTGAGCGGTTTTTTTTCTTTTTACCATTTGTTATAACTATGACATAGATATGTAATGCAGCCTTCACGAGAAGCCTACAGGAGTATGAGAAGGTTCTATACAAACTAAAGGTCGGACAGGTAAGGAGGATGCGTCAGTTCGCGGATGCATTCTCTTGCGGCTTGTCGGATAGAGTGGTATTTGTGTGTTAGTTTCTTATAGTATCTGTACTGCTATTTAGCTATCTATTGAACATCCAGAGGTCGACGGCGCCTACGATATATTGTGCGCAAGGGTCTATGAATGCCTACCGCAGCCACGGAGAGGTCACGAGGTCAAGGCCACAAGGGGAAGGACCACTTAAATTCCCCGGGTGCTTCCCCGAACGACAGTAATGGTTGGTTCGTATTTTACCACAAATTCTTGTACTAACACTTATACAAATAGTCTCTGTGTTTGGACGCTTCTACTTCTCCTGGATAATTACATCCCTACTTGTACTGACTTGGTTTTTAACTGGGTCATAGATTCTGTACCCTTTAATGTTGTCACAAAAGCCAACAAGTATGTATTTCTTAGCTTTTCTATCCCACTTTGTCCTTTTTTCTTTCGGTATATGCACCATAACTGGACTTCCGAAGACACGCAAATGTTGTAAGTTGGGAGTTCTGCCAAACCACATCTCATATCTTTTCAAATTATTTAAGTATTCTTTATGTAAGCTGCAGTATTAGCTGGGAACTATAGATACATGGCATGGTAATGGCATTCGGTGCACGGAGGGGTCTGCACTGTGGCTACTAAAACCTCACGGTGGTTCTCGGTCACGTATCGTCCATACCACCAAATTACTGTACAGAGACCACTCTATCCGAGTCGCCGAAAAAGAATGTGACGCGTCCCCCTTTAAAGAACTAACCCCTAACTCTTATTTTGCAAAGAACCTTTCGATGCCCTCCTAGACCCGAGGTCTAAGAGATCCGCGAACTGTTAATATACCACAATTCCCCCGAAAGCGAGCGTCTTGAGCTGAGGTCAAAGTCCCACATGGGATGCCCTCATTCACATGTTGCTGAGTTTGTAGGTTTAAAACAATTTAATAAGCTTGGAGCCCTGCTCGCTTTTATGCCCGGTGAAGAAGCAAAAGTCTCGTGGCCGATACACCCCAGAAAAAAAGCAGAACGAAACAAGAGTAACTCGATTTAAAAAAAATAAAAAAAACAGCTGATAATTATTTTTCTTTCAGACAGAATCGATTCTCCTGGTCAAGCCGTACCTGTCAGTGCTGACTGCTTCAGAGTTATTCATCATCATGTCTTCTGGCTTCGCTACCGTCTCAGGTAACGCCTTATCCTAATAGGGGGCTATCTATAAGGTGCGTTACATGTTAAGCAGGGATCAACGATCAGGGGTCAACAAAGTGTTCAAGGGGTCCTCAGTTGTGGAATATCACATTTCAACATTTTAGTAGGTATTTAATTGCAAAATTTGAACAAGTTATATATATATTTGATTTGCTGATGATTTAATAAAAAAAGTAAATAAAATTAATTTCGGTATTGCTCTCTTTGAATCATTTTTGGATGTAAAATTGCGAAACATGTGACGTCACAGAGGGGGATCTCACAAAATTAAAATAATGTAACCAGCTGTGTCAAAGACAGGGTCCCTATCTTTATTTATTTTTGCATTTTTAAAGGCATTTATCCACGAGGCTTTTGCTACTGCACCGGGCATAGGGTTCCTATCCTGCTAATCGACCGACGGTATTGTTGCCATAATCACCACACTTGGCAGGCGGGTTGGTGACCGCAGTATCATACAAGTAGTCATATCATTATGTAATTCGTATCTGGATGTTGTATCTATAAGGAAAGATGCTCAATTTAAATTCAAGGATAAAACATACAATGATTGATTTTATATAAAATTTATCTTAAACGGAAGTAGATCGGTACTTAGTGGCATAGCAATTATTTAATCTATGAATATTAATTAAAATTCAATTAGGTAACTTTTATCATGAATTCTTTGAGATAATTATGTATAAATTTGATATAAGTTTCACCTGACAACGATTAAACTATAATTAAGGGTCCTCCCAGGGTCGTTTGCCAAGACAAGTGCCACCGAATATCCTACTAATATTATAAACGCGAAAGTTTGCAAGTACGGATGGATGGATGTTTGTTACTCTTTCACGCCAAAACTACTGAACGGAATTGGCTGAAATTTTGCACTGGGATAGGTTATACGCTGGATTAACATTTAGGCTGCAAAACATCACGCTCCGACTCACTGGAGCAGAGTGACGCGGGCAAAACCGCGGGGCGTAGCTAGTCATCTATACTTATATATGAAGCTGAAGAGTTTGTTTGTTTGCTACAACGTGCAATTCTCAGGAACTAGTGGTCCGATTTGAAAATATATTTTAGTGTTAAATACCCCATTTATCGAGGAAAATATAGGCTATATTTAATTATAGAAGCTAGAACCGGCCGTAGCCCAATGGCTAGGGCGTAGTAGTAGGGACTTGTGATCCTTAGGTCACCGGTTCGAGCCCCAACCATTGCACTACCAACGTGAACCCACTCGTAACACAAGCATTTTAACTTAGCACGAGGGGTTAACAAGAATACTAGTAGACTGCAAAACTCTGCTCTACTAGCAGTATTCTTTAAAAAAAAAGAGAAAATAGAGAAAGAGAAAGAAATTATGAAGTTCCTACGGGAACGGGAGTTGTGATGGTAAAAACGCGCGCGGAAATCTAGAGTAGGTACCTATAATACTTAACTTATGAATCTAACTGAAAAAAATAGAACTTTATCCAGAGCGGCTATAAAATATAATAACTAGATTCCCGCGCGCGGTTTCACTCGCGTTACTCCCGTTCCCGTGGGAACTTCATAATTAAATATAGCCTATGTCATCCGGTGATAGTGTAGCTTCCAACGGTGAAAGAATTTTTCCAATCGGTCTAGTAGTTTCGGAGCCTATTCAATACAAACAAACAATCCAATCTTTCCGCTTTTAGCATGAGGCACAAGAATACTGAAATACTGTAAAACTCTGCTAGTAATATTTTTTTTTGAACTATTAGGTACAATCCTGGCTTCCTACATCGGCTTCGGAGCTGAGCCATCTCACCTGGTAACTGCTAGCGTGATGTCAGCGCCCGCTGCCATCTGCTACGGCAAGTTGCTGATGCCTGAAATCAAGAAATCTTTGACAGCAGTGGATAATATACAGCCTGTCAGGAGGTGAGGAGTTAGTGAGCCAGTCGTAACACGCTTAAAGTGAAAACTACACCGCCATCTAGCGAGTGAGGAGGGCAAAGCATTGTTTCACCACTTTCCATACTACATTAAGTGTATATGTCACAGCCTCGCAACAACCAAACCCGTTGGTTGTTGCAGCATCCGACTATAGGCCTTTGCCCACAAAGCGTCGTAAACACCGTCGGCCTCGGGGAGTCCTAGATGACCCGGACGACGAGATAACAACAAACCAACTAGAAGTAAAAATACTGCAAGGACTAGCACCACAACACAGAGACCACTCTATCCGACCCGCCGGAGAAGAGTGCACCCGCGAACGCGACGCGTCCCCTCTCGTCCTCCTGGCCCTAAGTTTGCCCTCGTAGACCAGAAGTCTGAGAGGCCCGCGAACTGTAAAGTAGAGCGACAGTTGCAGAAAACTTCCCTAAAAAAAAAAAGTCACAGCCAAAGTAATAAATCCGGATATTGTAGTTACATACTATCCAGCAATTATTTATAATGTCTACTCAATTTAGACGAAGTGATAAATGACACAGAATTAATCACATTTACTAGCACTTTTATATAATATCTTTGTAGACTTGGATTAAGTAATAAAAATAGTACGTACAGGTAGAGACTGTTGTAACAAAACAAAAAAACTTCATCTGCAATAAGTCCGGTTGAACCCCATTGGTTTAGGTTTAGCTTATTTATTTTTTTACCACCCGAAACCTCGTTATCACTCTTTTATAATACACATATAATGAAATATTCAAAATCAACAGACATGAATTAACGACAATAATACATCCCTTCTGTCTCCTGAGATTATTACTTTAGCTAACTTTGGCCCGCTATTATGAAAATACATATTTTTTGGTAATCTTCCGCAGCCAAGACCACTCCACGTTATCAGCGGCCACCCGTGGGGCCACCAACGGCATTTCTCTAATCCTGAACATCATTGCCAACCTCATAGCCTTCGTTTCCTTCATCGCCTTCGTCAACGGGTTCCTGGGTTACTGCGGCGGTATGCTTGGCAACCCTGACATCAACTTGGAGTGGATTTTGGGGAAGGTCTTCATCCCATTGTGTTGGCTTATGGGTAAGTGATATACTTATAGCGATTGTTGAGTGTATATGTATGTACGTGTTATCGGTACGTAATTTGTGTCTAATATTATTGAAATAATAGCTCCTTACCTAGCAATCATATTAATCAATAGTTGTGTTGATTCTGGTGTATTTCCTGACTTGATGAAGCATAGTAAGGTTATACCACTATTTAAATCTGGCGATAGTTCTGATCCATAGAATTTCCGACCTGTTTCTATATCACAAACTGAGCAAATTTTTGAAATTAAAAGTTCTTTAAATTTTATCTATCTCTAAAATGTCAGTATTTTAGAAACCATCCGTGCCTCGAAGAGTGCTATCGATACCTTTACCCTCATAGACCTGAAGTCCGAGAGGCCCGCGAACTGTGACGTAAGTATAGTGACAGTTGCACAAAATTCCTGTAAAAATCTTAAGACATCGTTCCTCAATCCCCCGGCCAGTAACTTCGCTGAGCCAAGGTCCAAGTTCCACAGGGAGCGGCGGAGCGCCGTCTTACGCAGGTTTTAAACCATTTATTTAGGCTTGAGCTCCTCGCTTTTATGCCCTATGAAGTAGCAAAAGCCTTCTGGCTAACTACAGAGCTCCTCGCTTTTATGCGCAATGAAGTAGCAAAAGCCTCCTGGCTAACTACATAATGGCCATCCTAAAAAAGACTTAGACTGTCGGTCTTGCGCTTGACCACTTGATAGATTATGAGAGTAAAGAGGGTGCCTGCCGTTTTGCCGAAAATATTTCAAACCAAACAAGGGAGAACAGAGAAAAGAGAGTGTCCCTGTCCATAAATATTGGCCACTGTGGCCAAAAAGGTATGTACGGCTATAAATAAACTATCATCCTACCACAAACGAAATAAACGATTTTTATTTAGCACTTAGGTATAGGTACACTTGTACTTGTCAAGAAAATTCACAATGCATATAAGATACCTATAAGATAAATAGGTAACATTTACTATTAAATATAGATATATAGTAGTATGTATAATCTATAAATTATTCTATTGTTATACATTCATTATTATATCTTATTGTTTTATATGGCAATAAGAATAAAGTAAAGCCTTGAAAACAATACCGATATTTTCGAAAGATAATATATTTTATAGACTCATTCTTCCTAATTTGCCATGAAATTTATCGCAGTCACGGTTTCAATATTTTTAACTGCTAATAAACTATTCATTCGTTGTTATTATACAAATAAATATAAAATAAGGTATTCAAAGATACCTTATTTTTGTATGGGTGTATTTTATTGCCCTAAGGTATTGTTTATTATGCTATTGTGTGTGCAATAAGGCTGGATGGCGACAAGGAGGCAAATCACGTAGGTACCTAACGATATTATTATGACTTTGATAAAAATGTCTTCGCAACTCAGCGTTTCCTTTGCATGCAAAAAATATGTCAATTTATTAAGATAATGTAACGTCTATAATATATTAACAATAACATAGGAAATTCGATACAATAACCCTACAGTACCTAATGGTTTTTCACATGGATTTTGAGGTTAAGGGATAAATTGTAAATATTGTAGATAAAAGTTGTAGATCTTTTTATTACGGTCTACTACTTTGCTACCTATTTAACTTTTTTCCATGGGACTTGTAGTTTTGTCAGAAATCTATATTAACCATTGTTTACCCTTAAAGACCCACCCTATAGGGGGAAGCAGGTAGGCTTCGTACAGTGGGAGCGTTCGTACAGTAGTCATATCTACACTATCCAATACGTTGCCGCGTTGATTTTTCTGTGCGTGACGCTAACTCACACACACATGTGAACCGCGAGGTGGCGGGTCAGTGTGGCCGCCGGCTTCAACGTGACGAGTCGAAACGTGTTTTCGCTCTCGGTAAGTATTTTTCATATTCACTTTTGAACAAGTTTAGTTGTTATAAGTTTTGGTCGAAATGTTTAAGTAATTTTATTTATTTTATGTAGTGATTACGTAGTTTATTATGTCAATAGTCATTTTAGGCTAACTATTACAGTTATTTTTATTTTTAATTTTATTGTGGATTTCTCTGGTTGGGGTACCTTCGTGCAGCTATGAATGGGGTAGATTCGTTCTGTACGAATGCTCCCATTCTTAACTTTGTGCCAGCAAAAAATATTAATCACTTAAGTAAATGTTGTTGCAGAACCATGCCGCGAATATACATAAAAAAGGGGACAAGGACAGGAGAAGTAGATGAAGATGCAATGAAGTCTGCGATGAAAGAAGTTTTGGATAAAACTTTATCAATAAGGAAATCTTCACAAAAATATGGTGTCAAGCCATCAACTTTAGAAAGTCGTCTGGCAAAATTTAATAAGCAAGAAACTGTCAATAGTGAAAATAATATTGGCTAGTAGGTATTTAATGGTAATAGCTCTTACCATTTATAAATGGTAAGTCTTATCAGCCCAGAGGACGGAGGGAATTTTGTTGATTTTTTAATTCCTTTATTATTTTTTTATTGTGTTTAAATTTGTATGGTTTAGAAGTTTATAAGTTTTGAAAAAGACAATAATTGTTAATTAGTATTACATGAGACTTATTACTGCTTAAGTGCTTACTTTGATCTCAATAAACATTTATATTACATTTGTAAAATGGCATTTAAATTGACTGTACGGAGGTTCCCCACTATGTACGAATGCGCCCTACGCTGTGTACGAATGTACCACACGTGTGGGGTAGTTTCGTACGTTTTCCATGTTTTAGATAAGTAACCGTAGCTTCGCCATGCTGAATAGTATCAAGGCAACACTACACTATTTTTAAAGCTAGATAAATAGGGTACATAAAGACATTAAAATTATTTTAAAATACTTAATAGCATTTCGTATAAACGGCTAAGAATAAAAATTGTACGAATCCTACCTGCTTTCCCCTACCACTTTCCGATCTCAGATAGCCCATAATTAATTTTTCCTTTCATTTTTGATAAAAGGAAGAGAATACTCTTCCTTTTTCAATGGGTTTCATACTTCTGTATTATGTTTTGGTTTCAAAAATTATCTATCTTCTATTAACCTAATAAATGTTTTGTGCAACCATAAACGCTGAGTAGCGAAGACATTTTTTTATCAAAGTCAGTAATATTGTAACTTGATTAGCCTCCCGGTATTACCGGGAGGCTAATCAAGCTACCACCAGGCTGGTGATTATGATGATGCTAATAAGTGATAAAATTAATATTACATTTCAGGTGTGCCTTGGGAAGAATGTGAGCTGGTTGGTTCCCTGATCGGTCTGAAGACAGTCGTCAATGAGTTCGTGGCGTACCAACGCATGGGAGAGATGAAGAAGGATGGGTTGCTATCGGTAAGAGAACCCTTTCTTTTTATTTCTTTATTTAGGTACCGTTGAGTTTATAAAAGGAAGTCTAAAAGTGGCGTCAGTAACAGAGAAATTGAGAGGAAATTACTTAGGATGGTATGGCCACGTTTGCGTAGGATACCATCCTAAGCAATATGCTAACATGCATGTGACAAAAAGCATGCTGAATATGAAAAGATAGGAGCATATGTTGGAAGAAGAAGGCCAAAAGAAAGATGGATGGACTGAGTGAAAGATGACATGTGTAAGAAAGGTGTGAGTATGGAAGAGACGTCTAATAGGGGAAAATGGAAGAGGATGACATATTGCGCCGACCCCAAATAATGGGAGTAGGATAAGAAGATGATGTAGGAACCGTAGGCCAAAGAGATGAAAACCTATCTCCTTGTGGAAGAGAAATTAACCCAGTAATTAGAACGTTCAGATTATGTTCTGATTAATGGGTTCATTCCACTTTAAACACCTACATGATAAGTCCTAGGTGAAACAGTGTGATGCGTGGCAGTGTGTTAAACGCCTTCCTAAACTTGTAAGGCTGACCCGGGTTCATAAAGCGTGTGAACGACGCGAGTGCCAGGCTCCTCAGTTCCACATGTAATACACGCTCGAAAATGGCGCACGCCAAATGGGGAGTGAGACTTAGTAGGTTGGTTATGACTGATGAAGTGAAAACATAAGTCTTTCTTACTCCTCCTAATTTGTTCTGATTGAATTCGTTGCGGGTCGCAACGCAATTTAACTTTTTCCCGGGACTTGGTGAGCCTCGGTGCTCATTGCTATTTTCAGCGTGAGGCTCTGTTGATCCTGGCTGTTACAATGAAGGGAGTGTGGGTGGGATTAGTCCCATAGAAAACCAAAATAACCAAATGATGGCGAACTGTCCTGTCAAATATTAGCAACGGCAAAAAATCACCGTGTATAATTTGTTTATGTATATATTTCCAGCCCCGTGGTGAGTTGATAGCGACGTACTCCCTGTGCGGATTCACAAACCCCGCGTCTGCTGGCATCATGATCGGTGCCATGGCAGCCATCGCGCCCAACCAGAGAGAAGTCTTGTCTAGCGTGAGTATAGAATAGATACTAGCTGACCCGCGCAATCAGGGCTGGCATGTTGTGGGCCACCGCCTTAGGTCTTGCGGCCTAGATGCTGCTGCCCATAAACCAGTTGTATGTCAGTTGCCGCTTACGACACCCATAGGTAAATGTGGGTTGGTCTAATCTAAGTAGAAACCACACAGACGAAATTTAATAGTTTTATTATATTTTTCAGATAGCTGTGCGGGCGTTCTTTGCTGGCTGTGGGATTTGTTTCATGACGGCGTGTATTGCGGGTAAGACTTCATTGAAGGTTCTTTCTTTTAATTATTCTATTTAATTTTTTGAGCAATTAAATAGTTTTAAAAGTATCGGTCATTGAGGGATCAACTACAATTTTCGTAACCTAGCAATTAGTAGAAGATCCCAACCTATATCGATCTTCACCTAGCTGATAATAGAATTAAATATGTTTTATAATGTATTTTTAATAATTTATAATGAATTTAGTATCTTTAATAATTTATAATGAATTTAGTATCTTTAATAGTCTGTCCAGGATTTTTCTAGTCAACCCATTTTTTATATATTTTCCAATATAGGTACTGAATTTATTACAAAAGATGTTTCATTCTATTATCAGCTCGATGTAGGTTCGGATCTTAAACTAAATGCAGTGTATAAAAAACTAAAATTAAATTATTTATTTTTTCAGGTATTTTATATCCCAAAGACGCCTATCTATAAAATGAAATGACAATTTATTTATTATCTGTAGATATTAATTTAATTTATACTGATTATTACAATTACTTTAAGTTCTTATTGTAAATACAGGATTTTTGTTAAAGAGTTGCCATTGTAAATGATGTACAATATATTTTCAAATTAAACTGTTTTGTTAATTTATGCAGTATTATTTTAGTAGGGGAGCCCACGAGGCTAAATGGGGATTTACTCGAGCGTCGTAGAGACCTATTGGGATGCAAAGCTTAGATGATAAGAAGAAAAAAATGTTATATGATATATACCTTTACATCGGTGGGGGAAGCGGCTATAGATTTTTAAATATGTAAAAAAAAACTGTTGCATGGACATCCTCGAGCGCGTCAGATATTGATAGCATCAATGCCCTACGTATTTTTAATAATGTACGTATGTTAATCTGATCGTTTGCATGATGTGGGTGGTTGTATTTAAGGGTTGAAAATGAAAAAAAAAAAAAATAATCGAGCGCGTCAGATTTTCTAAGGGAGTGTTAAGTGCACCAAAAAAAAGCTCTCATTCACTAATCTAACGATTTCGATAGGACGCAAACTCGCGGCCATTTTCATAATGTGCAAAAAAAATTCGCCATTTTGAAATACTCAAGCGCGTCAGATTAAGATATATATGGTTCATCTTTATGTTCTAAACGTACTGTCTCATAATCTGACGATTATCTAGAGGGATTCGCCTGATCTGGCAAAAAAATTAGAAAAACGGTTCACCTTAAAGGCCATCCCTGCAACTTCCCGCTAATTCCATTCCTGGGCGCTTAAAATTGTACTTATGACATTTTTGAGCTCAAAATATAATTTATGTGATATTTTGAGCTCGCTGAGTTCAAAGAAATAATATTTCTATGCATTTGAGCTCTCCCAGCTCAAAAGTCTGATAGAAGAACCGCTTTTGACCAGCTTGGTGGCGATCGACGTGGTTTTTCAAGCTCAAAGGCGGATTTGTTTTTGAAGTTGATCTATAAAGCCAGTTAAAAGTTATTCAAAAAAAAAAAACATTTTTTTTTGAGATTTTTCAAAATTTCTCAAAATCTATCGGTCCGAATCGGTTCAAATTCACAGGAAATCTAATTTTGAGGGAAATATTTAGAACGCCGTTTAGTAGATTCCGATCGGTTTAGTCATTCAAAAGTTATAAGCGAGTCACACACATATACATACAGACATAGTGACAACATCACGGAGGTAGTCAGGGAAGCTTCCTATGACCTTAAAACGTCAAGATCTGATGAAAACTCGATTTTCGCAAAACGGGGTAAAACCAATAACTTCCCGAATTGTTTAAAATTTTTAATTTTTCTTAGCGGAAATATTTTATTAAATCATTGAACTTAATTAATTGAAAATTAATTAAGACGACGAATTTTTGTTATTTCGGCTTGCGGAAATCGTCAGATAATATATTTTTCATTATTCTTGAATTATTTACTTCAAAATAAAAAAAAATTTAGCTACGCTCGAGAATGTCGAGATGACGTTTTTTTTAGAACTTTGTTGCCCTCCCCTTTTTTTACGTCACTCTCAAATTGTCAGATTAGTGGAATATACACTTTTTAGGATGTAATTAACTCACCCTACCTTAATCTGACGCGCTCGAGAATTTCTGATGGTCAATTTTTTTTTACTAATCTGATCCTGTATCCTTCACGGGCGGCCTTATATATGGGCCTCATGTTTTGTGGAGGTACTTAACCGGGTACAAGGTATCCCCCTGTATATTAATCTGCCGCGCTTTAGTAAATCCCGAAATCCCCGCTTGGGCTCCCCTACTATTTGTTTCTTCATCAAACCTACTAACGAAGTACCCATGTCCCGTACATATACCCACTGTTTGTTAGGGTCAAACAATTTACACTGAAAGATTAACCGGCAGCGGCTTTTTGAGACAAAAATATAACTAAGCCCTTTGATTTTAGGTGATTAAAAAGTTCTTAAATACGCCCGGTGAAGTAGTAAATCTTCGTGATTGGCTACAAAAAGTCCGTTGAAAAAATAGATTAAAAAGTTCATAGTCAGTCAAGGCCATAGTAGGACATTGCGGCGCCGCGAGGCTGCACGAGAGATATAGCCGGATTTAAGGAAAAGCATACAGGGGTTACAGCCCCGGCGCCTCCACAATAAAGTAGTCACAACAATAGACTTCGCAAAAAAACTATTCTTATTCCGACGAGAAAACCCTACAATGATAGACGAGGAACTGACCATTCGTATAAACGAATCAGCGGCCTTCAAGAGTACTTATAAAAGTACTCTTGAAGGCCGCTGCGCACCGCTGTTCGTTCAGTGGGAATTGATTAAGTCATTAACAAAGACGAATGATTCCGACTTCAGCCAAAATGAAGTAAGTGCTCGGGGAATTCCTTTTGCATGGGTAATGCACCCACTGCACTTTGGCAGGAATCAAATTGAGGTTTGGGGTGGTTAAAAAAACTTACCTTAACCTAAACCAATGGAGTTCTATAGGACTTATTGAAGTTAAAGTGATCACGTAACTATATTTTACATAAAATAAACTATATCGATGCAATGACATATATTAAAACTTTGATTCCTGCCAAAATGCAGTGGGAGCAAGGTTAAAATGAATTACCCGTGCACCCACTGGTGGGTGGACCCGGGGGATGCACGGGTCGCTAGCCCAACAATAGACTTCGCAATTTTTTTTTCTTATTTCAATAAGAAAACACGAGAATGATAGAATGAGGAACTGACCGTTCGTTTACACCACAGGCTCCCGAACTTTTTTTTCTCGTACACCCTTGTATAAACTGGTCTCGGTGGACCTCTTGTTGTTCCATTTCTATCATATTACACTCTAACAACTAGTGAACCCGATTTTTTGTAACGCCAACGTAGACCCCCGTCGAGTCTCCTGTAGACCCCTGGGGTCCAAGTGGACCACTATGGGAATCGCTGGTTTACACTCTTGGAAGGCCGCTACACACCGCTGTACGTTCAGTGGGAATTGACTGAGTCACTAACAGGGAGGAACGACCCGTGCACACACCGGGGTCACTAACCAGTGAGAAGAATGGATCGAGATTAAAAGTAATGTATTATTATTGTATATTTAATAGTCATATAATATGTTATATCCTTTGTCTATTTTGGGTCCCCTGTAACCAAAAGTTAAGCTGGGTATGCCCTTGTTCACCACGCTTGGAAAGAGAATCGGTGACCGCGTTAACATGTTTCTGCACATAGCAGTATATTATTACATAACTTGTAATTTTAGAAAATAAGAAAACAAATTCCCCTCTTTCTAAAATGTTATAATCTTCATCAATTATTTGTTATACTAACCAACAAGAAATAAAACAACCACAGCCTTTCGAAATCATTATTAACTTCAACGGACACTTAGGCTGAATCCACATAGGGCGTGCGCGTTCCTCAAGCAGATGTCACATGCAGCGTTCAGTGCTCGCGACATGTACACGCACGAAAGCAGTGCTCGCATGTGGGGTCAGCCTTAAATACACTTCAGACTCCACAAATACGAACACATAACATCTTGACACTTGCCACGAATTTCACACTCGAATAATCTTAGTCCCCGGTTCCCATTTATAACTGTTCAGTTTTTTAACTTTCTGCACAATATTTTCAACTACTGAAGGCTTTTTGACTGGATCAAGGGAGGTGTAGTACACGATGTTAGTGGATGGGTCACAGGAGAGACTGTCTTCAGACTTGAGGGGGGCAGTAGCGACAGAGGATTGACTGACTGTGGCAGACGTTACCACGTGGCAGCCGTGGGTCCTGGAAGATGATAAAGCGGTTTAACTAAACTAAATATTATTACATAACTTGTAATTTTAGAAAATAAGAAAACAAATTCCCCTCTTTCTAAAATGTTATAATCTTCATCAATTATTTGTTATACTAACCAACAAGAAATAAAACAACCACAGCCTTTCGAAATCATTATTAACTTCAACGGACACTTAGGCTGAATCCACATAGGGCGTGCGCGTTCCTCAAGCAGATGTCACATGCAGCGTTCAGTGCTCGCGACATGTACACGCACGAAAGCAGTGCTCGCATGTGGGGTCAGCCTTAAATACACTTCAGACTCCACAAATACGAACACATAACATCTTGACACTTGCCACGAATTTCACACTCGAATAATCTTAGTCCCCGGTTCCCATTTATAACTGTTCAGTTTTTTAACTTTCTGCACAATATTTTCAACTACTGAAGGCTTTTTGACTGGATCAAGGGAGGTGTAGTACACGATGTTAGTGGATGGGTCACAGGAGAGACTGTCTTCAGACTTGAGGGGGGCAGTAGCGACAGAGGATTGACTGACTGTGGCAGACGTTACCACGTGGCAGCCGTGGGTCCTGGAAGATGATAAAGCGGTTTAACTAGCAGCTTTAGACAGCTTTTGTGGTGCTTTAAGTCTTGGAAGATGTTGACACGAATACCGTGTCATCCAACGCGCTTTTTCACCCGCGTAACAGATAAAGTAAGTAAATTCCGAGGTGGCTAGTGGTAGTAAAAATTAAAAGAAGGAAGGGAGACTTGTACCCTGCAGCGGGACACATCGGGGTCATAATAATATTCATCATCAGCCCGTATATCGTCCACTGCTAAACATGGGCCTCGTCCCGAGAGAGGGTAGTTGCCATAGTCACCACGTTTGGCAGGCGGGTTGGTGGCCGCAGTATTATGTTGTACCACACAAGGAAACGCTGCTGCCCGTTCCTTGATATACGATTATTATAGATAATTTTATATCAATCGGGACCAAAGGCTTAACGTGCTTTCCGAGGCACGGAGGGTAGTCCATTAACCAACCAGACCTGGAAAAAAATCTTAGAATTTACACAAAGATTTCCAGTTCGAAGATTCTTCTCCGAGATTTATATTATAATATAAAATTATAATAATATTAAAACATAAAATATGTGGACTGTTTATGTCACGTCTTGATTATGTTTATGATGGTTATGACAGTGTCTCTGGTAGTTTGAAACAATAAGTTTATGGCAATAAATATATGCTTTAAATAATATATGGCCCTATGTCCAGCAGTGGAATGTGATAGGCTGATGAATTGGATGAGTAAAGTACCTGTCTACACTCTGGACTTGTATTTTCCCGTCTTCGGAGACCATGTCCATCTTGGTAGCCGACCTCATCTTGGTAGGATGCTGTATGATCCCGGCGCAGGAGTTGAACTTGGAGAATTTGTTGCGAAACTTGTGCTCCAAGTCTACATGGAGACTTAACTGGCGTCTAATTGAAGTAAATAATAAAATTTGTCAAAATTGATTACTGCTGGTACTAAGTTAGGGTAAGTCAAGTCTCACGGCAATTTTCCAGAAGGAATAGATCCAAATGTATAAGAATCGCATCTAGGTTTACGCCAGGTATATTATATACATCTTAACAACTACCAACCTTACAAATCTATCATCATCACCAGCCCGTAAAACGTCCACTGCTGAACATGGTCCTCGTTCCGAGGAAGGTTTTTATCATATTTATTACACTTGGCAGGCGGGTTACAGATCGCAGATTATGCTGGAACATACAAGGGAACGATGGTGCCCGTTCCCTGGTATAGGCTAGTAGATCATGTTATAACAATCGGGATCAACGGCAGAACGTGGAGGGTATATTTGTGTTTTCATAATCTCCCTTAGTAATCAAACTTTAGGATGAAATTAATACTATCATACTCACGGTTTTTCTGTTCAGTTACAACCTCCTGTTTAAAAACAAAATCTGTTTACCTGTTGGTATAGTTATAAAAAAAAATAAAAACCTAAATTTAAAATTCTCTCCACAAAAACGGCAAATTATCGGTGTGCCAAAGCTGAGTTTTGAAAAGCCTTCCGATGACCCAGAAGACTTATTGTCAACCTTCATACTTAAATTCACACAGCTAACTGTAGACCTCTTGTCAGAATCAACTGACTCTCCTCCAAAACTGATTTGGAGACTATCAGTTTTAGCCTTCTGTAGATTCGATTCAGAGAATCTGTCCTTCTTAACTTCCGTTGGTACATGTTCAGGGTCCGTTATCTTGTCGAAAAATGACATGATCCTTTTCAATTTATCGTCAGAGAAGTTGTATTTTAAATCAGTCGTTTCAGGATCGGTTTGTGTGATGGTAGCTTTTTGAAAAGGTTGTGGATCATCGCACAGATTCTGTTGTTGGAAATTGCTTAGTTTGCTGATGCCAAGGTGTTGGTTTTCGTGGATGAACTTGTCGTATTCTTTTTGGAAGCCTTCGTGGCAGTAGTGGCAGAAGAATTTGCGGTCAGTGAAATGGCAGAGGTTTAGGTGATCGTTGTAATTGATGATTCCTGGGAAAATATAAAACGTGTTATATGCTACCCTCCGTGTAGATGTTGGATAACATAATTTATGAGTTGAAAGGGGAAGGCAGACATTCCACGTTCATATTGGGGTGTTCTTAAGAACTTCCCCAATGTGAATGTGGAACGTTAATTTATTCGGTAGTTTAAATAGAAAAGGAGAGAGGATAACATATATTTTTTAATTATGGTCGAACTTCGACCCCTGGGTGAACACCACGAATTATCATTATTTAACGTACCATAAGAAATCATGTCACATCCAAGAATAGGACAATGTCTCTGAGTTGTATCCATCAAACAACTCTTCTGTACAGACTGCACATAAGTCAAGATAATTGGACTCTTCACGTTTCTCAAGGTCATCTCCGACTGGATCTTCTTGGGCCTTCTTATCCTTCTGAACCGAAGGCCTCGTCTTCTTCTCTTTTCGTAGACGGTGGAGGTGATCATGTTGTCACTGGCAGCGTAAATATGTCCGTTGGGTAGCGCGAAGTTTTTTTTTTGGCTAGGTTCTGGGCGTATTCCTGGGTAACAGACATTTTTTAAATTACGATTACAAACAAAATTTTTATTTTTACAAATTTTTGGCGAAGTGCTCTTTTACAATTTTATTAAAATAAAATGTTTTAGTTAAAGCATTTTTATTCATATGCTAAATTGAGTTTGTTTGGGTGTTACAGAAAATTCATGATAATTGTCTTCATGAATTTTCTGTAATACCCTCAACAGTTTGTTAAATTCCATTTTTAAGGACAACTTCCGCACTATGAATATTAATCCCTGTATCGCGGGGATTTTAAAAACACATAATTCACGGACACAAACTCCTAACTCAGAGCAAAAATAAATGGTTCATACAAATAAATAACCTAGGTGGGAATCAAACGGTTTTTGTACTTTAGTGTGGGTAAAACCGTTGCTATGATTTTTCACAGTACATGCCTGTCTTTCATGACACAATTCTGCATTTTGGTTAATAGTAAGTAATGTTGTTTCACAATTTGTATATTAATTCGCGATATTCTACTTTAATTTTACTTAAGATACGTGTCTCCATTTCACGCCTTACATTGGCAGAATAATCGTCATTATAGACCAAGGTAGAAAATTTTTGAATTCAAAAAAAAATTATAGTAGTATGAAACCCATTGGAAAAGGAAGAAAATATAACATGAATTAAAGGAAAAATAAATTACGGGCGATCTAAGGTTGGGAAGTGGTAAAAAATGGGGTTTTAAGGGTAAAAAAAGCTTACCTTAAGTTAAATAGCTAAGTTGTCAAATCAAAATTTGTAAAAGATAAAAATAAAAAACCAAAAACTTGGTTTTTTGAGTTTTTCCCATGATTTTGGAGGTTAAGGTAAAAATGTAAATATAAAAGTTGTAGATCTTTTTATTACCTACAACTTTGCTATTTAAATTTTTTCCATAGGATTTGTAGTTTTGTCGGAAATCGAGGGTAACCTTTTTTTACCCGTAAAAACCCATTTTTTACCACTTCCCAACCTCAGATCGGCCGTAATTTATTTTTCCTTTAATTTTTGTTATATTCTCGTCCTTTTCCAATGGGTTTCATACTACTATAATTATTTTTCATTTTTAACCATTTTCAAAAGCTTCGGCACTGGTCTATTAAATAAAAGAAGAAGAAGAAGTTTGTTATGACATCAAGCTGACGCTACGACAGATCGACCGACGAGATAAGGCATAGTTCTTGTACGCGTGTGTGCACGTATGCACCAAGGCAGAGTTTTACCGGCATCAGTTACTTTTTACTTGAACTGAGGTCTCTATAATACTTCTCTATTCATACAAACGCGAATTTAAATTGATATTTACAGCTCTTTGCAGCTTACCCAAGATCCTTTGGACGAATATCTGAAACCTTGTTAACTTCCTTTTTTCGCTGACCATGAAGTAAGGGATGGGATGCACCGGTTGTGTCTCACTAGTCTGCGTGCACTCACATTCACGTTTTACCACCACTTTTTCCTGAAGACAACACCTTATTTGAAAAATAATTGTCTTTCTATTTTATTGCACTTTTAGTACTGTACTGGTTCTGAGACCGGCAGGTCAATTAAGAAACTTGCCATAGCAACTACGTAACAACTCTCAACCAGACCCAGAAAGAAATCTTAGATTTTAAATTACTGAACATATATTTTTTTAAATTATCTTTTTTTTTAATACAGTGTCTTGTTCGGCGTTGGGATCTATTGAAAAACGCGAAATGCTGTATTTAATAGGTACCACAAGACCCCAAAATATACATTATCTTAATATTGATTCAAAAGGTCGGTGTGAGATGGTGGATGATAGGAAATTGATAGATAGTATATGTATCTAAGTATAAAGTAAAGTAAGTACCTAGTTGTATTTACCTTGACCCCAACAGAAGCTGCGCACTTCTTTTCCACAACCTTAGAGCAGTTGGACTCCACATGAGTAGAAGTACTAGAACAATTAACTGTTTGTAAGTCTTTGAAAACTGCTGAAGCGACTGACTCCTTCTCGGAGACACCCATCATCTGATTAACATCTCCACTGGAGATTTCTGTAGTTCCAGCACAAGCATCTGTTTTAGTTCTGTGCGATCTTCTTTTCCGCTTCTTCTTTTTCTGCAAATCTCCTTCGATGTAGCCGTCAGGGTTGAAGGTTTCTGGTAAAATGCCTATTACAGATGCGTCATAGATTTGGAAAAGTTTTTTGAGACATTTGTATTTCGCTTTTAAGACCTGGAAGAATGATAGGATTTTGTGGATGCTGGTGGTAACATGATGACTTGATATATTTTGTAGGCTTCGAGAACTTTTAAGAAAAAAAATATCCTCTTCTCTTAGCTATAGTACAGAGATTATACAATATTCTAATTAGCAAGAAGAGTCACTTGCCAGAGACTGCAAGAAACTAGCACCGCTGCAGAAAGACCACTCTATCCAACCCGCCACGCTCTCTCGACGCTTAGTTTGCAATGGACCTTTCGATGTCCTCGTACATCCGAAGCAAGCGAGGCCTGCAAACTATAGAGTGGACTAAGGGACATACAGCTGATGGGTGGGCAGCAGCATCTATTAGCTCAAGGATGCTCACCATCTGCGATCAATAAACCACCTGCCGGGCGGTGGACTATGGCAATATCACTCAACGACCCTGACTGGCCAAGCCCTATTAAGAGGAGGCCCATGTTCACAAGTGGACATAAACGGACTGAAAAAATAAGATCGGCTATCCATTGTTTGTTGTCGTAACCTTAATACTACACTAATACACCCTATTATATAGACAACCTCCTTAGCGTAGCGGTATTTGGCTCGCTTTAAATCTCGGAGGTCGTGAGTTCGATCCCCACTCCGGACAGGAAATCTTTGTGTAAATTCTAAGATTTATTTCCGGGTCTGGTTGGCTGAGGGACTACCCTCCGTGCCTCGGAAAGCACGTTAAGCCGTTGGTCGCGATTGTTATAACATCATCTATAATAATCGTATATCAAGGAACGGGCAGCAATGTTTCTTTGTGTGGTACAACATAATACTGCCTACTAGTACTGTCTGTATAATACTGTCACCAACTCGCCTGCCAAACGTGGTGACTATGGCAAATACCCTCCCTCGGGAGGAGGCCCATGTTCAGCGGACGTTATATGGTCTGATGATGATGATGACACCCTATTATATTTTGGTTGAGAATCGCACCCCAACCCAATTTACGGTAAGATGTTTTTTATTGGCTACGCTTACTCTGCATTATTTCTCAATCAAATGAACCTCATCATCATCATCATCATCATCAACAGCCCGTTTACGTCCACTGCTGAACATGGGCCTCCTCTTAACAGACCTTGGCAAACCAGGACCGTTGAGGGATATTGCCATAATCACCACGCTTGGCAGACGGATTGGTGATCGCAGTAAGATGTTAACCTTGGGCTAATAGACGCTGCTGCCCATCCATCAGCCATATGACCCTTAGTCGCCTTTTACGACACCCATGGGTGTCACGGGGTGGTCTATTCTAAGCCGGAAACCACAAGGAAGCCAAAATGAACCTCAATAATCGAGAAATATGAATATGAGTTTTATGGAAAAGAAAATTTCTGTACCTCATGTTTCTTTTTCGGCACCCATTTACGAGTCATATCCTGATCATCTTCCCCTTCATTACGTTCAGGAATACTCCTCAATGTTGCCTGTTTATACATGTCACGAGACCGCACGATACAATCACACAAAATTTTGATTCCTAAATACAATGAAAAACTAAAGTATAATGTACAATTTTGATATGATAACATAACTGTATGAATTTCCAGTTTTATTTGATTGTAACTTTTGTAAACTTTTTTCGGTTGGGTGCATAATGGAGTGACATTTTGTAACGGTCGTGTCAGATTTGAAAAAGGAATTTGACAGTTTGGTTATTTAAAGCTTGTTGTACACGGTTGTAGGTACAGGTAATAAAGTCAGGTACTCACGCACTGTACAGCTGCTTAATTTCCGTAAATCGCGGCTCGCAGTCGCACACGATTGATCGCATGCGACTGACGCGCCTGTTTAATGCGACAATAGTCAGAGACCGACGGTTGTCGATTGCCCCGTGCATCTGTCGCAAACCTCGGAAACTGTTTCATACTGATAATCTGATATCAGCCGCGTGCGGCAACCGAACACGATTAAGCGTGCGCGGCTGCGCTTGGCCGCGATGCACGGAAATTAAGGTTTATGTCCGATTTACACAAGTCAACTTTAAGCGAAATTAATGAGAACAGTTCAGTCAATTTCCTTCGAGTCGTTACCGGCGAATTCTTATGAACCTAAAATAAAAAAGTGCTTACATCTGACACGCTACATACCTACTTAAAGATAAGAAATAGGTACCTAACAAATAGACAACCTCCGTAGCGTAGCGGTATTTGGCTCGTCTTGAATCTCGGAGGTCGTGGGTTCTGGTTGTTTGAGGGACTATCCTCCGTGCCTCGGAAAGCACGTTAAGCCGTTGGTCCCGATTGTTATAACATCATCTAAAATAATCGTATATCAAGGAACGGGCAGCAGCGTTTCCTTGTGTGGTACAACATAACACTGCGGTCACCAGCCCGCCTGCCAAGCGTAGTGACTATGGCAAATACCCTCCCTCTCGGGAGGAGGTCCATGTTCAGCAGTGGACGTTATACGGGCTGATGATGAGGTAACAAATCAGAACCATCCAACTGAAAATTTTAAGCGGCGTTTGTCAATCAAGTTTTTTATGTAATAGGCAAGGTTTTTGTGTCGACATAGTTGGAGATACATTTAAAACAGCAACGTGGACGTAGTTGCGTTTTGTGGATACACTGTGGCCCCGACTCATTTCATTCAGAACACTGCAGGATTCGGTGTGCCATACCTTCAGTCTCGCCTCAAGCGGGGTAGTATGTTTCTCCGCTTGTAGGGTTGTGATCTGCTTGAACGCGAATTTTGTGAATTTTTGTGTGTTAGACGGAAATACTTACGAACAACGTTAGCCCACGCATTTACGCATCGCTGCGTCGTGCGTGACACTGTGTTAATCGTAAGTCGCATAACCCTCAAGCAAACTTACAATACCACTTGATCCATTTATTTCATCATCATAATGATCAGCCCGTATAACGTCCACTGCTGATCATGGGCCTTCTCCCGAGGGAGGGTATTTGCCATAGTCACTACGCTTGGCAGGCGGGTTGGTGACCGCAGTATTATGTGGTACAAGGAAACGCTGCTGCCCGTTCCTTGATATACGATTATTATAAATGATGTTATAACAATCGGGACCAACGACTTAGCGTGATTTCCGAGGCACGGTGGGTGGTCCCTCAACCAACTAGAACCGAAAAGAGAATCTTAGAATTTACACAAAGATTTCCTGTCCGGCGTGGGGATCGCACCCGCAACCTCCGATATTTTAAAGCGAGCCAAATACCGCTACGCTACGTAGGTTGTCACTTATTTATTTGCGATCAATGACAGTGATGGACGATCCAATGACTCGTATGTTTTTTTAAAAATCAACCCCATGTTAGATTTGCGTTGACAAATGTTACTTCTATCCAAAATACGATATCAGATATACCTAATGAAGTTATTTTTCTGTACCTTCAACAGAGACTTACTTATCCATGAATCCATAGTAATATTATAAATGGGAAAGTGTACATACACTTTCCCATTTATAATATTAGTATGGATTAGTATGGATGTGTTTGTTTGTTTGTTTGTCCGTCTTTCATGCAAAAACTACTGAATGGATTTGGCTGAAAGTTTGCACGCGGATAGTTCATAAGCTGGATTAACATATCGTCTACCAAATATCACGCTCCGACCCACTGGAGCAGATGGACGCGGGGACGCGAGGCTCAGCTAGTTAAGAATAAAACAAAAAGATATAAAATAATCAAAATCTTTATTCAAGAAATTATAATCTAAGTTTTACTTATACAAATAATGAAAATCACACGCCGTAATTTACGCAGGCAAAAGTCTGTAGATAAATTTTATTCCAATTAAGCTCCAACTTTTTAATTATCTGATAAACCATCAGATATTCAATTACCATTAAATTTATCTGACTATTTATGTGTATTTAGCCACAAGGCTTTTGTTTTGCCACAAAAGCCTCGTGGCTAAATATTGTAAATTTAGCCACAAGGCTTTTGTGTTGTCAGTTCGAAAAATGCGAGTTACTATGTGCAATAATTTCAATCCAATAACATAGAATCATCTAAATGCACCATTTCATTTCCATTGACAAGCACGCCATCTCTTAACAGAAGTTGTATATCGCTCAGATCCTGTAAAGATAGATTTAAATTCATCATCATCATCATCATCATCGGCCCGTATAACGTCCACTGCAGAACGTAGACCTCCCCCGAGGGGGGTCTTTGGCACGCTTGGCAGGCGGGTTAATTACCGCAGTATTATGTTGTAACACACAGGGAAACTCTGCTGCCCGGTCCCTGGTATACGATTGTTATAAATGATGTTGTAACAATAGGGACGGATTAGCGTGCTTTTCGAGGCGCGGAACGACTACCTCCCGTCTTCTCTTCAACCAGTCCCGGAAAGAAACGTTAAACAAAGATTTTTTGTTTTATTCGTCGTGAGGATCTAACCTCCCGAATGTCGTATTCGAGATTTAAAGTGAGCCTTTACCGCAACGCCACGGAGGTGGTAAGATATTTAAAATATATTATATTTCACAACTCTTTCGTACTTGTTCTACTCTCAACGCATTTAAAAGAAGAACAAAGGAGTATTTTCTGACTCAGTAATTATTTCATTAAAAATTTGGACATATAAGTTAGTATATCTAGTATATTATAATTAACAATATGTATATAGGTTTAAATATAAGCATATAATTGTAAATGTATCTATTAGTTTGTATTTTTATTGATATGTATTTACCAATTTGGTATAAATTAAATATTATTAATTCGTCCGTTGTACATTAGCTATGCACTTTTAATCAAATGCTTCTTTCTGTAAGTTGCTGGAAGAAAATTAATTATTGAATTAAGCTCGCCTTTGTACATGTTGTTCCGGTTTTATAAACTTTGTAATGTTTTTACTGTGTGCAATAAAGAATAAATAAATAAATATATTTTTTTTTAATGTGTTTTACAGCATGCAGTCACCAACCCCTTGTAAGCCCAAATCCAGCAGAGAACGTTATACGGGCTGATGATGATGGATCTAAGCCCTACATCATCAAATCAATATACATACCTCCTCAACCCCGTTCCGTGCTAAGGGGTAGGTAGAGGAGTGTTGCACCTCCCCCCTCTGTAATATGACGGGTCGACGGGGAGCTTTAGCTATGCCGCGACCACGACGGACCGGGGGCAAATCTTCCACTGGGAAATATGGATAACGTCACGAAATCATTATTCAAACATCGAATATCATCACCATATCATACCATCATATTTTTTGGGAGTGTATTCTTTGGCATCAGGAGCGTAAAACTATGTTGAATAGCTTGAGTTTCCTCAGGGGTTGTTCACTATGCCACATACCCCTTCGCCGGCGCGAGAACAATGCAGCGGCGGAGGGGATGCGTAAATGCATTTCCCCCGGACAAAAAAAAGGGGGATTGTTTCTTATATGGATCTAGTGGCGTACAAACAGAATTTCTATGCTTTTATGTTGTCACGAGGCTTTTGCTACTTCACCGAGCATAAAGGCGAGCAGAGCTCCAGCCATATTAAATCGTTTAATAAGGCGACCCGCGCAAGAGGGCGCCCCCTGTGGTACTTGGACCTCGGCTCAGGGCAGTCGCTGACGCAGGGTTTCAGGGATTTTGACGTTTAGTTGTCGGGGAGTTTTGTGCAGCTGTCACTCTGCGTCACAGTTCGTGGGACTCTCGAACTTGGGATTTACTAGGGCATCGGAAAGTTCTTTGCAAACTGAGGATCCAGTGAGAAGCTCTTGTGTGTATTTTTACATTTATTTGTACACAGTGTATGTGACAAGTTGAACGTATTTTTTAAATAAACTCTTTAAGGTGGATTGGTGATCGCAGTGATATGTGAGAAACCTTAAGCTACTAGATGCTGCTGCCCATCCATCTGCTGTCTGTCGCTTAATCGACTCTTACGACAACCATGAGAAGATATGGGTTAAACTACTCTTACAATTAAGGAATTATGATTTTTAGAAGGGTAGTTTTATTTACTAAGCCCTATGCTGCATTACATTTTGATTTATTGAAAATATTAAAAATTTACGTACATATAGCGGTGGTGGGCTGAGGTTTACAAGCGACGCTGCTGAACGGAACGTTGCTGAGCGAAGCGAGCCCACGAGCTGAGGACGGTATCACACTGGTCGTGCCCTGTAGAATGAACAATCTTTTATAAGTATACATATCTATCTTCATAATCAGCCCGTATAATGGTCACTGATGAACATGACCTAAAGCTAAGCTTTAAAAAAATATATTTGCATTTTGAAACATCACATTTGCAAGGTCGGTTTTTCTGTAGCTGCAGGTTGGTAAATGAAACTCTCGAGTTATAGAAGCAATGCGTGTACAATATATTTTTTATTAACTTAAGCCTAGAAATATGTCATTCTAGTGGTCATACAAGTGGTGAAATGTTAACGCCGTATATTATTTGTAATCCACCAATCACGTTATAGCACAATTTTTATTCGGATCGGCCGCGCGCGCGCGTCTGGTATAGATATAACGTGGCGCGTATTTTCACCAGTTTATTGTTGAAATATTGGTAAAGTACCATGCAATTACCAGGGCATAACCTGGTAACCGTAATAAAAAGGCTACGAACGCAATCGCTGCAGGTAAAATATCCATAAGTGGAGCATTCACCAGCCCCTTTAGGTCCACTGCTGAACATGGGCGTCCTCTTAACAGACCTTGACTAGCCACGGTCATTGATGAATATTGCCGTAATCACCGGATTGGTGACCGCAGTAAGATAGTTACTTACTTACCTTAGCGAAAGATATCTTGGTCACTTCAATGATCTTGTCCCGCGGTAGATTGGTCATCGCGAGGTGTTTCATCACCTCTTCTGATGAGGGGTTTAAACCTAACATCTGAAAATATAGAGAATGGGGATGACAATAATAAAAATCTATTTGGTTAGGTTTCAAAAAAAAATTGGTCATAATTTTTTTTTTGGTTTTGTACACAAAAAAGTCGCTGATACAGCACCTTAAAATTTCGTGTGACAGCGTTAGATTTTTGCCATAGTCGACACGATTGGCAGGTGGATTGGTGATCGCAGTAAGATGGGAGTATCTTTCCCATTCCTTAGCTTTTTGTGCCATAGTCGCCTCTTTCGACCACCATTGGAATATATGTTTTATTCTAAGGCAGATGTCTCCAAACTACGGCCCGCAGGCCAAATCCGGCCCGTCAGTGCTAACAATCCGGCCCGCGACAGCTTAAGACTAGTGTCAACAATCTGGCCCGCGACACCCAATGTCTTATTGTTGTTACTACTGCTGTGATAAGTTGAAAAAGAAAACTCAAACTGATAACTACTCGGTCGCACACTTTGCGACTAATCTAGAAATAAGGGTATAGTTAAGGATTGAAGAATTTAAACTCTTTAGTTTAAATTTTTCATTCCTTAACTATACTCTTATTTCTAGACAAGTGGCCCTACGAACATATTGAAAACATCGTTATGGCCCTAAAGCTTCAAAGTTTGGAGACCCCTGTCCTAAGGAAATTGATTACTCACCTCCAATACAACAACGGTGGCGGGATGCTTCAGCTTAAGATGAGTCTTAAGATCGGATCTGATCCGGAACCTTTTGGGACAGCGGCCGCAAGCCCAGGCCCGCACTCCGGTGTGAATGAGACGATGATTCCGCATAGCTGTTGACCTGTCATAACATATTAGACATAACGATAACTTCACTTAATGTACACTGGTAAACAATGAGCCTCCTTTTAACGGATCTTGATAAGGCATGGCCGTTGAGGGATATTGCCATAATCACCAAGCTTGGCAGGCGGATTGGTAATCGCAGTAAAATGGTTACTATCCTTGAGCTGATAGATGCTGCTGTCTATACATTAGTCGACTCTTACAACACCCATGGGAAGGTATGGGGTCGTCTATACAAGCCAGAAACCACACGGAAATAAATCAAAAATAATAACTGATTAAGACATGCGATGCGATTGCGATGCGATTTTTGAAATGATTATCCAGAAATTACCATCCCTTGTGCTAAACATTTCTAGACAAAAAGTCCAAATTATTCCAACTTCCAATTACCCAAGTGGCGTAAACATTGGTGCCCGTTCTCTGGTAAATAATGTTATAGATGATGTTATAACTATCGGGACCAACGGGCTTAACGTACTATCCGAGCCACTTACGAAAGGTCCCTCAACCAGGCAGACCTGAGAAAAAGTCTAAAATTTCTTGTGCGGCATGTAGATTGAAACCACAACCTCCGAGACTCACACCGCTAACCCACAGAAGTTATTTCAAAAGTAAAATTTTCTTATATTTATCTTACCTTCTAAAGGCGACACCACACACATCGCAAGGGAACGGTCGCTCGCCCGTGTGTGTCCGCAAATGTTCGGCGCGCGCCGACTGCGTGCGGAACATGTGTCCGCACTCCGAGCACGCGAACGTTCGCGAATGTTCGCCGAGCCGAGAGCTGGAGTGCGATGACCTATAACAAGGATAAACGGGACAGTTATTTTTTAAGTAGCTGCGCCCAGCGGTTTTACCCGCATTACTCTGCTCCAGTGGGTCGGAGCGTGATGTTTTGTAGCCTATATGTTAATCCAGCGTATAACCTATCCAGGTGCAAAATTTCAGCCAATTCCTTTTAGTAGTTTTGGTGAAAGAGTAACAATCATCCATCCATACATACAAACTTTCGCGTTTATTATATTAGTAGGAAGAACGATAAAGGTTACTAGCAGAGTTTTAAAGTGTACTAGTATTCTTGTTAACCCCTCGTGCTAAGCTAATATGCTTGTGTTACGAGTGAGTTCACGTCGGTAGTGCAATTGGTGGGGATCGAAACTGGTAAGCAAAATTCTGGTAGTAATCTTTAAAAAAAAGTGCAACTGTCGCTCTACTTTAAATAAGTGAGTCATTCAGAACAAAGGGTGTTTTTAATATAGATATGCCTAACCTACTAAATGGGTAAACTTACTTGATATGCTTCTGCAAGTCTTCGTCGAAGGTGAATGTAGCGTGACAGTGAGGACACGCCCCGCCTTCTGCTGTCACGTGCTCTCCTGATACAAAACAACATCATCATTATCATCAGCCCGTATAACTTCCACTGCTGAACCTCCAACCTTCCCTCAAAAGGCTTATGCCAAAAAAGGCATGAAGACTAAACAAAGACTATTTATTCCGTCAGTTAGATTACCTAAAAATATTGGACACGTATTTTCTTTTGTTCCTCAAACGAAAAATTACGAAGATACAACGCGTTCAAATTTCATGTGACGTCACTTCTAGGTAAAATTTTACCTAGTAGTGACGTCACAACAACAAACTATTAAGTTCAGGAGAGGGGGTCTCCTATGATGGTCCTAAGGCTTCAACATTTGGAGACCCTTGGGCTTAAATGATGCTGACTGTACCAGACACACTACTCAACTATAGAAACTAAATATTAGTGAAGTTAAGATACCTTGTTTAGGAGATTGGATAGACACATCTGTATGTTCCTTCTTCCTGTGTCGGTACAACGCAGTTTTATTCGGCAGTACCTCGTCACAATCGCGACACGGTATTCTACAATATAATCATTCATCATCATCAGCCCGTACAACGTCCACTGCTGTACAAGGGCCTCCTCCCGAGGGTTTTTGCCATAGTCTCCACGCTTGACAGGCGGGTTGGTGACCGGAGTATTATGTTGTAACATACAAGGAAACGCTGCTGCCCGTTCTCTGGTATACAATTGTTATAGATGATTTTATAATAATCGGGACCAACAGCTTAACGTGCTTTCCGAGGCACGGAGGGTAGTCCCTCAGCCAACCAGACCCGGAAAGAAATCTTAGAATCTACACAAAGATTTCTTGTCCGGAGCGGGGATCGAACCCACGGCCTCCGAGATTTAAATCGAGCCGAATACCGCCATGCTACGGAGGTTGCGTATAATAATAATATAATAATTACATATTCATATTGATACTGACAACCTCCGTAGCGTAGCGATATTCGGCTCGCTTTAAATCTCGGAGCTAGTCGTCCTTAACCTAAAAGTGACTTTCGAGTGGATCAAATCCATTCTGCTTAACTACATCATACATAAATATAAAATATTAGCTGCCCGCGTAACTCAGCTCCGGTGGATCGGTGCGTGATTTTTTTAAGCCTATATATTCACCCAAATCCATTCAGTAGTTTTTGCGTGAAAGAATAACAAACATAAATCCATACATTCTTACAAACTTTCACGTTTATAATATTAGTAAGACTAGTTTCTCGTGCGTGGTTTCACCCGTTGAGCACTTCATTACTAAATATTGCCTTTATAACTCTTGGATAATGTAGCTTTTTAATGGTGAAAGAAATGTTAAAATCGGTTCAGTAGTTCTGGAGCCTGTTCAATGCAAACAAACTATCAAACCTTTATGATATTAGTATAGATATATTTCTACCTGTAATCTTCACGAACAACCTTGGTAGGTCCAGTATCGTCTGCCCCAACTTTTCCGTGAACTTTTTTCCGATGGTATGCTAAACTCCAACTGTCAAACAATTATGTTTAAAAATTGAGATTAATAAAATTCGACCACCGGCAGGACTCGAACCTGCATTTTAGGTTAAGCCCCTAATGCCTTAGCCAATTAGGCTACGGTGGCTTTTTGCAAGAATAAAATATATTAAGGTCTGAGAAGAATATTGAACAGTATTCACATACAGACATTAAAAAAAATGAAGAGTATGTACAGTCAACAAAAGAGATGTTCACACCCTGTGAAACGCATTTTAAATTTATATGTACACGTTTAGGAGAAGAGTTTAATGTTATGTGTATTTGTATACAGCTAGCAGCGAAGTCTTCACCCATAAAGAATTACCGGCTGTCGTAGTGACATAAACATATTTATTTCCATTATTTGATACTGACGGTGTAAACCTATCTCTTTTGTTGACTGTACATGTCGCATGTGATGTCTAAAATATTTGACATAAAATATTAAAAAAATTGGGTCAGCGTCTCAATCTAATATATAGTGTTAAGCATTTTGACGCTAAAAACAGTATTTTGTATACTTTATTTTTATAATAGTAAGTATTCTTAACCTGATAGATGCTGCTGCCCTTCCATCAAGTGTAAGTCCCTTATTTGGCTCTTACGACACAGATCTTCAATATTTTTGTTTTGATGTGTAGTCTTTGAAGGAAAACCTGAGTTGCCACTTTTTGTACGTTTACCTTCCATCCTCCATAGCGGTATTAGTATCGCTTTGAGTATCGGAGGGCGTGGATTTGATCCCCACGCCGCGCCGGACAAGAAATCTTCCTACCCTCCGTGCCTCGGAAAGCACGTTAAACCGTCGGTCCCGATTGTTATAACACCATCTATAACAAGCGTATACCAATACCAGGGAACGGGCAGCAGCGTTTCCTTGCGATCACCAACCCGCCTGCCAAGCGTGGTGACTATGGCAAAAACCCTCCCTCGGGAGGAGACCCATGTTCAGCAGTGGACGTTATACAGGCTGATGATGATGATGTACGTATTCTCTTGAGAAAAATGCATGCCTTCAATATAAACATTTTGTTACTCTAGCACCAGGGAAATAAACTTTTCAAGGACACAAAGCACACCCAGACTCGGAAAAACTGGGAACTGGAACTAGGAGCACGGGTGGGAATCGAACCCAGTACACCAAGTCTCAAAAGCAACTAACGTAACCACTAAGTCACAAAACACAAATAAAGGTGTTAGATAATAAGAAAATATACCTATTCCTAAAGGTGAGCGTACACTGGTTACATTTGTAAAGATAGTTGTCATTCGCGTGTTTCATACGTCGATGCACTTGGAGATATGTCCAGTGGAGGTAGGAGCGCCCGCACTCCTGGGAACATACGAGAATAATAATAATATTTTTTATTTTTTTCTCACCACAATATACATAAGTTGGATTCGACTATGATACATATTCAGGTAAGTATATATTGTGGGAGACTGGTGCCTAAGCTAGGTTCGAGGCCTGTGTTTCAGGACACCAGGATCCCACCCCTTTACGTATTCAATTCATAATTATGTTCTAAGCGCGTTGACAGAATGTACGTAGTAAGGTCACGACATTTTATAGTTTTATCTATTTTGATTAATATCTAGGTTAAGTAAGCGAGACGAATGTTAGTAGAAGTGTAGTATGGGTGAATATGTGGGTGTGTGCGTGCGGGCGAGTGTGAGTGTGTGATTGTGTGTTTAGCTTAGAATAGTAACGTAACATGACAAAACATAACATGACATGCCATGACAATGTTGCGTTACATGGTATAACCTAACATATACATTATACGACATGACGTAACGTAGCGAAACATCGATTGAAATTACATTGCATAACATAACGCAACATATAATGACACAAAATTATTATATTTTATACATAAAATGGCCACAACATGATATGACACTACTTTACATAACGTAGCGTAACTTCAAATACCAAATCGGTCCTTTAGTTCCGGAGCCTAATGCAAACATATAATCAAATATTTCCTCTTTTTAATTAATATTAACTAATACCAGAAAGTGTAATAGTGAAGGATCGCGTTCATGTTTTTTAACAAAATGTATGACATCACAAAATGGCTGAAAGCGTTTTCGGAATTTAAAGACATAGACAAAAGAAAAACTTTTTATATTGAGTTTATACAAACATATTCAAGTTTTATGAAATTATTTAAGGTTCCTTACGACAAATACTTTTAGAAATAAACATCATTGTAACATAATTTCACATGTGTCAACTATAGTTAACTATAGTCTCCCGGCGTAGCCCCGCCCCCTAACCAATCAAATCTTTTCAAATTACAAAGTCAAGTTCACAGTGACAGTGACGACAGTCCTCTTAGTGGACGCTGATCGATGGAAGAAATGTTGCGACCACGTCTTACAAGAAGAAAATACCATGTGGGATTTAGATGACATCATGGAACTCGCTGCAGAAAATACTTTTGTTATAAATTCTAACGAGGATAATAGTGATAGTGATTAAAATATGATATCAATGGTTTTATTTGGATTTTATACTTTTAAGTGTATTTTTAATAAATTCATTAAACTTAATCTTTTAAAATATAATTTGTTAGAATTTTAACACCACTGTGAATACACCTTTACCCTTCAGTTGCACTGAAGTCACTCACGGCATTCTTACCGCGAACGAACTATAGCCTATTTCGACAAGTGCAAGTGTATGTAAATGCTGAATAAATTTCATTAATGTATAGACAATAATAAATACCTCGCATAAGAAATGTTTCACAACTGGAAAGTCACCATAACCCAGAATGCCGGCAGCAGTTTGTGAGTTAGCATCTTGTGTCTTTGAATCCGTCACAGATCTCTTGTAAAAGCCGTGCGTAGTTTTGTGGGTCGTACATCTGTTAAAAATAAAGTTAAATGTCTATCGTAACACTAGCTTTTCGCGCGCGGTTTCAATCGAGTATCTCCCGTTCCCGTAGGAGCTTTATAATTAAATGCCCCACTTTTTCACCCCCCAGGAGTTGAATTTTACAAAATTCTTGCATAGTGGACCTAAATAAGCGACTGTATGAAGCGGCCGTAGCCCAATGGCTAGGGCGTCGGACTTGTGATCTTGAGGTCGCAGGTTTGAACCCCACCCATTGCACTGCCGACGTGAACCCACTCGTAACACAAGCATTTTAGCTTAGCACGAGGGGTTAACAAGAATACTAGTAGACTGCAAAACTCTGCTAATAATATTAAGTTGTTGAATCACTCAGTCAAGACATGTTACTTTATACTGGGTAACTTTTTTTTACCGTCTTGAAAATAATAGGGCGTGATAAGTATATTTAATTGATGTCTAAGGCCTAGTTTATTTATCTTTTTTATTGACATAGAGTAGCACAGTAGTTTTTGAGTTTATTCATTACAAACATACACCCAAAACTACAAACCTTCCCTCTTTATAATATTAGTATCATCAACAGCCCGTTTACGTCCACTGCTGAACATAGGCCTCCTCTTAACAGACCTTGGCAAGCCAGGAGCGTTGAGGGATTTTGCCATAATCACCACGCTTGGCAGACGGATTGGTGATCGCAGTAATATGTTAACCTTGGGCTAATTGACGCTGCTGCCCATCCATCAGCCTTATGTCCCTTAGTCGCCTTTTACGACACCCATGGGTAGACAAAGGGTGGTCTATTCTAAGCCGGAAACCACACGGCAATATTGGTATAGATTATAGAAATTAATACGTACCTAGAATAAGTAGCGAAGCTCACTTTGCAGATATGACAAGTGAATGGGTTCTTGATTCCTTTGTGTATCACACGGTGAGTGTTCAAACCACTTTCTATGTAAAATACACTGAAACAACATTACAGTACGATTTAAAAATATATTATCTTAGGGTACTGTACTGTCCTCACTAAAGCCAAAATCTTTGTGTAAATTCTAAGATTTCTTTCCGGGTCTGGTCGGTTGAGAGACTACCCTCGTTAAGCTGTTGGTCCCGATTATTATAACATCATCTATAATAATATCAAGGAACGGGCAGCAGCGTTTCCTTGTGAGGTGCAAAATAATACTGCGGTCACGAACCCGCCTGCCAAGCGTGGTGTCTATGGCAAAAACCCTCCCTCGGAAGGAGGCCCATGTTCAGCAGTGGACGTTATACGGGCTGATGATGATGACTGTCCTCACTAACGGCCAACGGAGGAGTGTCCGGGGAGTTTTATTGGTTTAGGGTCCTCTCCTCGTGGTATGACTATAGCATACCACGTATGGAGAGGGCGAGTCCCTCATACCCCACAGCCGGCGCGGGAACGATGCAGAGGCGAAGGGAATGCGTAAACGCATTTCCCCCACACAACAAAATTAAAGAAACAAAGAAAACTCTACTGTAGCAGTCCTTGTACGTCCTGCGCTGAACATAGGACTACAGATCTAGACTAACTAGACTAACAGACCTAGGCAACCCAGGGTCGTTAAATAAGAATGCCATAATCATCAGACTTGGCAGGTAGTTTGGTGAACGCAATAAATTGGTAAATCTTGAGCTGATAGTTGCTGCTGCCCATCTATAAGCTGTTTATCCCTTAATCAGCTTACGACACCCATGGGAAGACATGGAGTGGTCTAAGATAAAATAATTGTATCACCAGGTTTCAGAACAACTATGTGTCTGTCATCAGGTTTCAAAACTATCTGTAGTTCACCAGGTCTCAGAACAACTATGTGTCTGTCATCAGGTCTCAAAACTATCTGTAGTTCAACAGGTCTCAGAACTACTATCTGTGGCTCACCAGGTCTCAGAACAACTATGTGTCTGTCATCAGGTCTCAGAACTACTTTCTGGGGCTCACCAGGTCTCAGAACAACTATCTGTGGCTCACCAGGTCTAAGAACAACTATGTGTCTGTCATCAGGTCTCAAAACTATCTGTAGTTCACCAGGTCTCAGAACAACTATGTGTCTGTCATCAGGTCTCAAAACTATCTGTAGTTCACCAGGTCTCAGAACAACTATCTGTGGCTCACCAGGTCTCAGAACAACTATGTGTCTGTCATCAGGTCTCAGAACTACTATCTGGGGCTCGCCAGGTCTCAGAACAACTATGTGTCTGTCATCAGGTCTCAAAACTATCTCTAGTTCACGAGGTCTCAGAACAACTATCAGTGGCTCACCAGGTCTCAGAACAACTATGTGTCTGTCATCAGGTCTCAAAACTATCTGTAGTTCATTAGGTCTCAGAACTACTATCTGTGGTTTACCAGGTCTCAGAACAACTATCTGTGGCTCACCAGGTCTCAGAACAACTATGTGTCTGTCACCAGGTCTCAGAACTACTATCTGTGGTTCACCAGGTCTCAGAACTAATATATGTATATGGTTCACTCAATCTCAGAATTACTGCTACCAATTAACCACCGTTGCAGTCACTTCTAAAATTCTACATAAAATAATAACTAACTCTTCACAATATTCACATCGGAACGCCTTCTCGATTTCCACCACACGTATCAGCAGCCTCGCTTCATCAGGGAGCTGGGACAGCATTGCCTCCGACTCCTCACTTGAGACCTCCCGTTCTATGGGCTTCGATAGTTTAGGAGATTCTGAAACAGTATAGTTAAACCTCTGTAGCGTAGCGGTTTTCGGCTCGCTTTAAATCTTGGAGGTCGTGGGTTCGATCCCCACGCTAATCAGGAAATCTTTGCGGAAATCACTTTAAGCTGTTGGTCCCGATTGTTATAACATCGTCTATATTAATCGTATATCAAACAACGGGCAGCAGCGTTTCCTTGTGTGGTACAACATAATACTGCAGTCATCAACCCGCCACCTAAGCGTGGTGACTATGGCGAATACCCTCCCTCGGGAGGAGGCCCATGTTCATCAGTGGACGTTATACGGGCTGATGATGAGGATAGTATAATTTATTTCTTTAAAATTTTGCTTCTTCTATAATAATTCGTGCATTGTCCTAGAACCGCTACTGGGTCTTTCGATAAGGCTGGAGCCTTGCTCGTCTTTATGCCTGGTGAAGAGTAAAAGCCTCGTTGCTGAATACATAAATATCTATCCCCAAAAAAAGAAAAAACACTGGGTCTTACCGACTGTTTTGTCGATCTCCCTCACAACTCCACTTGTGGGCGACAACTGCATCGCTCCTCCATCATCTTCTTGTTTCAGCTCGCTGGCAAACACCTCAATGCATTCCTTAGATTTTGTGGCATGCTCCTGTATAAAATGAAAGTCATATAATTTTTAACAAAAAAACCGACTTTAAACAGTAAACTAAAAGTTCCCTGAATTGTCCTTCGTCTTCATCATCAGACCTCTAATGACAGTCACAACCCATCTAGGTGTAAAGTTCTTATCAATATTAATAATGAAAAAAATAATAATTAACAAACGCACTAGTCGCCCCTACTATTTTTGAAAGTTTCCCTCGCTTTCTCTGGTCTGCCATCATCAAACCCTGATTTCCTTATCATGGGACCACCTTTGAAATATCTTCTTTCCAACAAAAAAATTATAATAAAAATCGGTTCAGAAACAATGAAGTTATCCACGAACAGACATAAAAAAATATATATACGGTAGAATTGAGAAATCTCCTTTTTTTAAGTCTGTTAAAACTTAAATGGTGTGGTGGACACCACACCATTTGTATGTAAGTTTTAACAGACTTCATCAGACCCATGGGAAGACGGCTTATTCTAAGCCGTCCGGCTTAGAATAAACCGTCTTCCCATGGGTCCTGTAAGATGCGACTAAGGGACATACACCTGATGGATAGGCAGCAGTATCTATAAGCTCAACGATACTCCCATCTTATTGCGATTCATTACTAAACCACGCATTCCCACCGCCGCTGCAGCGTATTCGCGCGCTGGCGGTGGGATATGTGGGACTCGCCCTCTCCATAACGTGGTATGCTAAACTCATACCACGAGGAGAGGACCCTACTCCACTAAAACCCCCCGTACACTCCTTCGATCCGCCGTTGGCGTGGGCCGGGTACGCATAAGCGATCCAACTCAAATTACCAAACCACCTGCCAAGCATGGATTACTTCAATATTTAACGATCCTGGCTTGCCAAGTTCTATTAAGGAAGAGCCCCATGATCAGCAGTGGACGTAAACGGGCTAATAAAGTAAGTGGGTGCCATTCCTCCCGGAATGCTCTGCCACACACAGTGTAAGTAATCGCTACTACACATACAATACACATAACAATACAACACATAACAATACACTACACTCGCCTGCGCCTGCTGTACGTCCCGGGATACTCTGCCACAGACAGAGGTGGTACTCTATCGCTATACTACACTCTACTAAAATACATTATACTACCAAAACACTCGTAGGTATGTACGTGCCATACCTCCTGGAATGCTCTTCCACACACAGTATAGGTACTCTGTCGCTATGATACAACAAACACTGGAAAGCGCCTACTGTACGCACCGAAATGTTCTGCTAGACTGCTACACATGGTCCATGTACTCTGTCGCTATACTATACTATACCTCCTGGAATGCTCTGCCACACACAGTGCAAGTACTCTATTACTATACTATGCTACACAAACACTCGCCTGCGCTTGTTGTACGTCTCGGAATGCTCTGCCACACACAGCGCACGCGCACACACGTCTTGGTGCGAGTTCCTCTTCGTGCGCGCGCACGTGCATACGTAGGCGAGAGCGACGGGTTAGTTGTTTTAGACAGATGTGACATTGGAATGGTTTTATCTATTGTGTAAAAGGAAAACATAATTACACTTGCAATGATACGTAAGACAAAAGTAATTTCTTTAAACTTAATATTAATCACCATTTTAACTATATACTAGCTTTTACATCCGCGTAACTCCTGTTCCGGTAGGAACTTTATAATGAAATATATGCCTTCCTCGATAAATACGCTATCTAACACTGAAATAATTTTTCATATCGGACCAGTAGTTCCTGAGATTAGCGTGTTTAATTAAACAAACAAACTAACTCTTTTGCTATTATAGATTAAGATTTTTTATTTATGTTGGAAACCACTCACATATTTATTTTATTTTAATCATTTTTAAAGCAAATAAGTATAGAACAAAATTCAATAAATATACAACTATAATACTTTACTTGTAAATGCGTAACTCCGTGCTCATCCAATGTCTGCTTGTCCAAGAATCGTTTGCCGCAAGTCACGCACACATACCGTCGTGTGTCCGTGTGCGTGCGGCTGTGTTTTGTTAGTGTCGCTCTGTGTACAAAAAAAATATGTTTTAGTCAACTCTTTTCAACCAAAGTTGCACCCATATAGCAAAATTCCGGGGTTCGAACCCGGAATCTCAGTAGTTACAGCTGCTAAACCAGTGTGGGAATCACACTGTGATCATGAAGTGGTCTAGGTGGATCCCCAAAGGTCTACGGGAGAGTCGCCGGGGTTCTACGTAGGCGTAAAAAAACTTAAGTTCTTTTACGCCTACGTAGAACCCGCCCTGAGCCGAGGTCCAAGTCCCTCAGGGGGCGCCCTCTTATACAAGTTGCACAGTTTGTAGTTTTTAAAGTATTTTCTGCTCTGCTCGCCTTTATGTCCGATGAAGTAGCATAAACCTCGGGGCTAACTACATACATCCGTCCGAAAAAACGAAGCCTGAAGATGGTAAGAATCCTTGAGCTGATAGATGCTGCTGCCCATCCATCAGCTATTTTATTTTTTTATAAAACGATTAGATACTATTAGACTTTTTGCACCCTACTAGTTTTCTTGTTAACTTCTTATGCTAAGCTAAATGCTTGTGTTACGATTGGGTTAACGTATGTAGTGTTATGGGTGGGGATCGAACCGGCTTCCCGAACTACGGCCATTGGGTTACGGCCACTTCAAATATCCATTAGTCTCTTACGAAGAAATGGGCTGGTCAATTCTAAGTTGAAAACAATGCAGTTGATGCTAACAATACCTCAAAAAGAACGTCTTTCCACACCCATCTACTGGGCACTGCCATCGCTTCTGCTTGTCGTGTTGAAAGTGTACGTGGTCAAACAACTCAGTTTCAGTGGGGAATGTTGTCTCGTCACATTCGGTGCACGAGTATTGACCTTCAGCGTTGAGCATGTTTGTAGACTCGTGGAATTGCCTAGACATTATTTGGAGATGTTCAAGTGGCGAAGAGTGCATTTAAATATATCCAATGTCATATATTTAAATGTACTCTTCACTTCACTCGTAATAGGCGTTGTATTTGCTAAATAGGACTGAAAGGAGCTAATTTATATTAAAACTAATTTGGCTCCCGGTCCTCATGGCCCCAATATTTCGACGCCAAAAGGCAGAAACCAGCTTAATACTTAAGGTCGACTGTTAAATGCGTAAGATAGACTAATCGCATGCATAATGTTAAATCACGTTTCGTATAAGTCAATCAAATTATAAATACATAGTTAATTTTCTTAGATTTAATAATCTAAGAAAATTAAGTATGTATTTATAATTTGATTGACTTATACAACAGACTACAACACAGACTTGCCTGATACTAGATTTAAAACACATGTTAAAACTGTTCTCATATCGAAAGGTTACTATAGTATTCAGGATTATATTGAAGATAAAGACGTTTGGCTATTGGTACCATCTTGCACCTACCTCCCTGAGGACCATACAGCCAAGTACAGTTGTAATTAGAACTGTATCTTATTCTGTGAACAGTGTGTAATTGATTTCATGGTGTACTTTAATTATAAATACCGCTAGTTCTGTCTCAATATCATTCAATCTTATTGAGTAAAACTAAAATAAATTATAACAAGACAACCGTTTGGGCAATAAATGTGTATGCCTACAAAAAATAAATGATAATAATTGGACCAAAACCCCGCGTATTTGTCCATTTGAGTATGTTTCGCCGGACCGTCTCATGTGGGCCGTGTTGAAACCGGTAGTAAAGTAACCCACGGAGTTTGTTTCGCCGGATCTTCTCAGTTGGGGCGCATTGGATCCGGTGGTAGCATTAAAGCACGTCCGTCGTTATATGCTCATGGTCCACCCAAATAATGACAATTATTTTGACATAATATAGACAGAACAAGCATTTTGCGTCGCTAAGAACAATATAAATAAATAAATTATAATAATAACATATAAATATATGATAATATAAAAATAATTAATTTTATAGATATAAATAAATAACAAATATAATGAATAAATTTTTCTAATTAATGTTTGCCTATTTACAATAGCCTGTAATTAGTTTACGTAAATAAAAATGATTTTTATTTTATTTATTTTAACAACACTAACTTTGTGCGTCTGTGGCAGGTATTTGTAGACTAAAATGGACTAAAATATCAGTTTCACTACATAGTATAAAACAAAGTCGCTTCCCGCTGTCTGACAATCCCTATGTACCTACCTATGCTTAGATCTTAAAAACTACGCAACGGATTTTGATGCGGTTTTTTTTATTAGATAGTCATTCAAGAGGAGATATTTAATGTATATAAATGTATATAATTTCTACACAAGTGCGAAACTGACGTGGGTCGCTAGATTACTATATAAGTTGATCGACTGTAGCTGCTTGAATCGACCAGTCGATCGCAATCGATCAGTTGGCTACCACTTTTTTTTTTTTTTTTTTTTTGTTGTCCGGGCGGAAATGCATTTACGCATTCCCACCGCCGCTGCGGCGTATTCGCGCGCTGGCGGTGGGATATGTGGGACTCGCCCTCTCCATAGCGTGGTATGCTAAACTCATACCACGAGGAGAGGACCCTACCAACCACTAAAACCTCCCGGACACTCCTTCGATCCGCCGTTGGTGGGAGCCGGGTACGCATGAGCAATCCGGCTCCCCGACGGCACCCACGGCCAATATGGTACCGCGGGATCTCCAGGGCCACACTTATAGTGGCCCTTTGCCCAATTATAGGGACGCCCGGAGTGTAGAGGCGTCCCCACTCCTCATGGGTCAGCCTCGAAGGGAGCGGGGCCCATGTCCCCCACTCCCCGAGGCCGAGCCTAGGGCGGTAGGCGGCGGGCAGTTGGCTACCCCTGGCATAAACATATAAATATAACCGAAAAATAATAAGAATCTTAAGTTGATCAACTTACTAGTTAGTTAATCAACTTTCTAGGTAGTTGACAAAATAAAGAGGTATCGGGTGATTAAAAAAAATAACCTAAACCTAACAGTTCATCAGGACTTATGGAAGTTGAAGATTTTTTTTGTTTTGTACAACGGTAGCATAGCCTCGTTTGGTAGCTTAGGTCAAGTTTCATAACAATTTAGTAAATAATATTATAATTATGCGCGTTCACTGAAACCGGCAACTAAATTTAACAATATGAGTGTCACGAAAGATGATCAACTTACGATTCGTATGATTTTACGGTGACATAAACGAAGTTTACTTACATATGAAACTTGAGTCTAACTTTGGAAGTGAAAGACTGGTCGCAGTTATGGCAAGTCACAATCTGAGGATCGGAGGACGGTTCACCGCGCCGTTTTTTGTGACGCTGAAAGATTATTTTAACTTACAAAATGGCCGAACCATTAAGGTAAAAAATAATTTTTGAAAATTGAACTTGATCTCTATTAAGATAAAGGCAAAAGTGAAAAAAAAAATCATTTTTTATTTAACAAAAATATCTTTACTAACGTATCATAATCAGAAGGTACACGTGACACTATATCTGTTAAGGGAGGCATTTATTTTGGAAGCACCTTATATTAGGATCATTTTGTTAATTTAAAATAATTGATCCTTTCAAAATTGTAATTGCAAATGGGTGCCTAACATGGTCTCGTATTTCGAAGGAGAGGTAATTTAACTGCCCGCGCACGGTTTCACTAGCGTAACTAACGGGAGTTACGCTGGTGAAACTACCTGTAGGAATTTAATAAAGCCTTCCTCGATAAATGGACCATCTACATTGATTTCTTTTTTCATCGGAGCAGTAGTGCCTGCGATTAGCTCGTACAAGCAAATAAACTTCAGCTTTATATATTAAGTATAAATAAAAAAATACCCTCAAAATTTATGTACGCGCATAGCTTAAGAATGATTGGACCAGTTTGGTTACTTCATACTTATTGCATTCATAATTATAGCTACAAGATTTACACAAATGAATTTTTTGAAATAACTAGGGGACCGGCAATGCCGGGCACGGGCTTACTAGTAATAAATACAAAAATAACTTTTACCTTAAAAAAGTCTTCTGCAGTGGTCTTACGAACAGTATTATCTTCTTTGGTCTTCCTTTTTCTGCCGCGTTTCCTGCACTGGTGGGATGCTAATGCTTCTGCACTTGGTAGGATTATACTGTTTAAAAAGTAATTTCGATTGCATATAATGAACATTAATTGGATCATTGTCATCATCAGCCCGTTTATCGTCCACTGCTGGACATGGATCTACTCCCGAGGAAGAATTTTGTCATAGCCACTTCGTTTGGTAGGTGGGGTTGTGACCGCAGTATTATGTTGACACAGGGAAACGCCGCTTCTAAATGACACCATGCTTTCTGAGGTTTGGACGGTAGTCCCTAAATTAACCCTATTTGCGTGCGTTTATACGGTTATGTCATACTTACTACTGGACTCAAACATAAAGAACTCAAACAGCACACATAAAAATAGGACCCCTTATTTAAAAAAAACACAATGTCCGTGGTGCTTTACAATTGGCTTATCCAATTGTAGGTGTCTCTTCCTGAGGATAAATATCTTATTCGTTCATTTATGTCTCCCGATTGCGCTGGAGGGAAGTGGAATTTTACTTTCCAACTCCTCCTATAAACTTTCTGATTAAATTCGATGCGGGATCCAAGACACAGACAAGAAGTCTCGGGACCAGCCTAAGCCTAACAGCCTAGAGCCTCTTCCGTGTGTGCCGCAGTTCATCCTGGCTTACAAGAGTTACAGTGGCGGGAGTGTGGGAGGGATTAGTCCCATAAGAAAAATCAACCCTATGCCCGGTGAAGTAGCCAAAGCCTCATGACAATCAATAAAAGGTCCGTACGAAAAAAAAAACTCAATTAACCATTGCCAAAAGATTTCTTGTGCGGCGCATAGGTCAAATTCACGACCATAGACTTATACCGCTCCGTCACGGAGGTTTTCCTAAATAAGTAGTCTTGATTGGATTAAAGGGATTTCCAATAAATATAAATAACTGTTTAACTATTTCAAAAGTACTATAATTTAGTTCACCTTTTTAAATGTTTTAGTATACTTTACGGAAAATTTTACCAAATACTATGTTTCAAAATTGAAATTGATAAAATTCGACCACCGGCAGGACTCAAACCTGCATCTTAGGTTAAGTCGCAATACTGCGACTATTATCTCCAAATTTGCATTTGGTATTAAATATTAAACAATGATACCGCCCGTATATCACATTTTTATTTTTTTTAGAATACTTATATACGGAAAAGTTTACCATATACTATGTTTCAAAATTGAGATTAATTTAGTTCACCACTTCCGTTCAAGATCGTAGCAATTGGAAGGAAGTGTTTTATGAAAAAGAGGCGTGAATGTATGTAAGAGACGGTTCTATCTAGGGCTGCCACCTTTTTTTTATTTTATATAGTACTTTTGGGAAATTCAGGAAAAAAATTGTACACATTGACTTTAAATAATTTTTTCACGTGTATGATCCATACAGTGCCGGATACAGATTCTGTCCAGAGGCTCCTCTTAATGATTCAGAGTCGCTCATCGAGCTTTTTTTTGAAGTAGCATTTTTCATTGTTTGCATATGCCGCGCTGAGGGTGCGGTCAAAATTTTTAAATGGGGTGAAGTCAATTTTAGTTTAGCAAAAAAATTATAATATTGTACTTTTCATATTATATTATTTTTATAAACAAATAGTACATTTGACTGAAATATAGTACGATACTATATTATATAGTACGGGTGACAACCCTAGTTCTATCGCCAATTCTTAGCAGTATATTACAAATACTTATGCAGAGGAACGGTTGGTGGCGTTCCACCTCAGAAGATGAAGATCTTCTTTGCCGGGCGAGATGGTATGCCCGGCGGCCGACGGCCAATTGTTGATATTCAGAACTTGTATATGTTCGAATTGGCTTGCGAACTTGTATTGCGCGGTACAGGTTAGTTGGGATGCTACGTGCTAGATGGCGCTGCTAGTTATCTTGTCATAAATGCGGCTACTGTAGATAGTGATGTACAAGCCTCGAGGCGTCGAGTGTTATTTCTGAAGCCTCGAGGCGGAATGGCAAGACTTAACTGAGCTTAGTAAGCTCGGAGTCCCGAGCCTAACCGAGCCGCGATTTTTTGAGCCAAGCCTCGAGGCTTCAAAAGAGTTCAAGCCTTCAAAGGAATTCGAGCCTTCAAAAGGATTTTTGTGATTTACCTCTACTTATTTTCATTCATCAGCATCCATTAAAACTAGAGGGCGTAAAAAGACTAATGCGCTAAAGAGAAACGCTTCGAGATCGCTCGAGCTCGAGCGCTCAAAAGCGCTCGTGTCTTCAAAAAGTGCTCGAGTCTTGAAAAGAGCTAGAGCCTTCGAAAAGGACTCGAGCCTTCAAAAAGGACTCGAGACTTCAAAAAAGCTCGAGCTCTGAAAAGACTCCCGAATCGTCGGGCGCCATACATACGAGGCGAGCCCTGTAAACGACACCGAGCTCTAGGCAAAGGGACTCGCCTCGAGACTTGTACATCACTGACTGTAGAAGTCACACACTTACCTACAACTGAAGCACTTGTTCCCTTTTCTTACTGGTTCTTTGGGTGGATCATGCTCCTGTAATACCAAAACTATGATAGAGAATTTAGTGAAAGACATTTTCTAGCGTTATCATTTTATATTTTACTAGCGACCCGCCCGGCTTCGCATGGGTGCAATGCTGATGTAGCATACATATTAACCTTCCTCTTGAATCACTCTACCTATTAAAAAAACCGCATCAAAATCTGTTGCCTAGTTTTAAAGATCAAAGCATACTAAGGGACGGAAAGACAGCGGCAAGCGACTTTGTTTTATACTATGTAGTGACTAGCAGTGTCCACAACGTTTTCCACGTGGAAATTAACAAAAAAAATATGTATGCTCCTTATCATCTATCTGTTAGTGAAAATCGGTCTAGCCGTTCTAGAGATTAGCCGGAACAAACATTTAGACTGACAGACAAATTGTAAAAATGATATTTTGGTATATGTACCGTATGTACATTCCTATGCATCCACTCGTAACACAAGCATTTTAGCTTACGACGAGGGTTTAACAAGAGTATATAGAGACCAAGAGTATATTGTGGGTTCGCGTATATTGCAATGGGTGGGGGGTCGAGCCAGCGACCACATGATTGCAAGTCCGCCGCCCTAGCCATTGGACTAAGCTTAATATACAGAATTTACGCTAGATATTTGGTTTTTTAAATACCTTGGTGTCAATCAAGTGGTTCAGTTCCTGTGCATCATGGTCCATGGTCTGCAGAATCCAGATCTCATCTTCGCTGCTGTCGAGAGCTTCCTGCTTTACTTCGGTTTTGATGATAAAATGTTCAGTCTAGGAATTTCAATCAATATTAATTTAAATATAGAATTGATACAGTAAATGATTATAATAATGAAACTAATGAAGATTTTTAACAGAAATTAAAAATCTAATTCTGTTCTACATTAAATATTGTTTAACATAATTCGCGGTATCAGGCTGTGCAATTATTTAATAGATTGCCGGTGGAATTAAAATAATTAATTTATAAAGGGTAATTTAAAAAGAAATTAAATGATTTTTGCTGCAAAAATGTTTGTATAAATTAGTAGAATTATACTCAGATTAAAATAATCATTATGTTGTAAGTTTGTAGTTTTTATTTGTTTTTAAGATTTTATTTTTTATTTTAATTTGTGTTTACGCCGTTTTCACATACCAATTGTATAGTCGCGCCGCCTGGGGACGCATTGTACGAACCATTAAGTTAGGTAACCTTTTTATGTTGGTTGCGATGCATTGCCGCGCGCCCGCCGCTGTTCACATATAACCAGAACACGCTGTTTCTTATGACTACATTCTACCGCATTTTACTTTTATCATCACATTTTGGACTCTAGCCGTGTGTGTGTGATAACGCTTGTGTCTGTTGTACCCATAAACATTAAGTGCTTGGTTCCTGCTATCTTCACGTCATCCGCGCTGAACCACGAGGCTGTCTATTTTGCCGAGAACCGTGCTGTGAGGAACTGGCTTAATGGTAAGTACATGCTTCCTTGGTTCACGCTATTACGGCTGATGTGAGAACGGCTAATCCTTCATTCCCGCTCCACATTACTACCCAGACATCATAATTTACCTTACAGTCCGCATCACCATTCATTTCTGGCATATTAAGCTGGATCTGAACCTTTATATTATATACTTTCACCACCATAATTGGTTTGGTCCTATCGAGACGGATTGGACCTCTCCCTTTATATATATTCATAAAATTAACCACCAATTTGTATAATTTAAATTCCTTGTTGTATTTTATCATTAAATTTTATATTTTAGTCTATAAGTCATATACCATTGTAAGATTGTCGCTTGAATAATAAAATTGAAATACTTGTTTTTGTATTTTCGATATTGCTAAACTACAAAGCTGACCCTATATTGGCGTAGGCCGTGGGTAGAAGCCCCCCGGAGCTACATGTTTTATGTCGGAGGCTATATGTTAATCCATCTTATAAACTATCCCGGTGCATCATCATCATCAGCCCGTATAACGTCCACTGCTGAAAATGGGTGTCCATCAGGATGGACGGTCACTAACCATATTTTACATCGAAATAATTATAGAAAGTTGCTACCTAGTTGCTACTAGCTGCTACTAATCGTCAGATAATTGCTACCCCCGAATTTCTTTAAATAAACTACTTTTTAAGGTGACCAGTCATCCTGATGTCAGTATGGCTGTCGCCTATCCAGTGAGGATAAACTGCGCAAAAGAATCGAGTTTTTTTTTTAACCAATAGTTGCTACTAAATTGCTACCTTCATATACATTGTTTTGGGCGTCATAGCTTTTAAGGATAAAAAGTTATTATCAATTTACTATTTTGATGTCTGAACGCCTGTAGAATTAAATGAGCAAATTTGAAATCAAATACATTAATATTATTTTATAAGCAGGCGCCACTTGTTGGGAATCCCAAACTTATTTAAAGTGATTAACGCAATAAATAAAACAATTTTATGGATAAGCAGATAATTTGAAATTAGTTTGAGCAATAACAGATCTAATCTTGTAAACCTCATTAGCTTTTTTCTCACACATTGATCTGATCAGCCGGCAAAATATATGATCATTATTCTGTATAGTCTGATTTAGACTAGTATTAAGCTTATCAACGTATGCTACGGCTAATGTTTGAGCCACCGAATCCAATGCACAAGTGTTCTTAATAATAATAACGTTGTTACCAATCTTAAATCTACTCCCATTCGACAGTAAGACAATAGTTTTTAAAGCAGAATTTGTTTTTTTACTCTTCGGTACACCCTTTCCTCTCCAGTTTTCTATGACTTGGTGTATCGTAGGCAAATTTGAGTTGTTTGCCATAACAAAGCCTGGTTCCATTGTTAAAGAATTGTGTTGTAGTATAGAGTGGACGCGATAAGTCTCACTTAAACTAATAAAAATTTAATTAATTTGAGTAAACAGTAGCAATCACAGCAAAACACAGTGATGTTACAATATCGTGACGTCATGCGCCGTGATTGGTGTTTCAGTCAAAATGGCAGATTGCATTATTTTAATTTTTTTTTATAAAAAATCACATTAATCTCAAGATTTTATATAAAAATAAATAAGTGTGATAATTCCTTTTAATATGTACTTTCCACTAAAAACATTAAATCTTTGATTTTTTTATACTGTCCTCACGCCTGTTGAGTAAAAATTTACCTACCCTCATCAGCTCATACTCTCTCACTTCTTTTTAATGTACTGTTTTCTCCCTCTACTCCCACTTACCTTAAAAATCGGTTTTCTTTCCTACATGAATCACATTCGAAGGTCTTGAGGTCATCAACCAACCTCAGGCTTAAAAGCCTAGTTCGTTACACTATTTTCCACGGGCAGTTCATTCCACAATCGCATGGTAAAAAGTGTGCGATTGTGGAATGAACTGCCCGTGGAAAATAGACGATCGCAAAGTTTGCATGAGTTTCAAAGACGAGTCAATGACCATTACCTGTCACTACAAAACACTCAACAACACTAGATGTATTCCTGTTTATATTATTATATAATAATTTTTGTACTTATATAAGTATATATTTTATATATCGTTATCTATATATATATATATTTATAGATATACCCATTCGGCAAATGTTGATCAAACGGGTTGTAGCATCAGTTAATTGTTGATCAGTTAGCAATTGTTGATCAAAACAGTTTTTGTTGATCTAATGTATGATTCGGCATACAAATGTGGCTCCAATTTGATCAACAATTGCTGACCCTCTAGCGACACAAATAAGAATTATTCACTGCATTATTTATACAAATCCGCTCCATCTATTGTTGATCTGATTCAAATGGACCAATCAGAGGTCACCTTTGCCATGATTGGTTGGTTTTGTTATGCGCTGTTGCCACTTCGCTTCGCAATCTATACGCTATGATGAAAGCAAGACAGTGTTAAGTAAGGGCATGTAGAGTAGGACTTAGGAGCTTGGTTCTCCATAAGATTCGACAACTTTTTTTTATTACAACCTTTTATTTTTTTCTTTCACCTGTCCCATTGTCTGTAATCAAATCTTGCAAGTTAAATTTGACACACTTTACGGTTTCCGATTGAGTAAAAATTTTGCACGCATAATATGTATATCGCGTGGCAATGCAATATTATGATGACATGGAGCTGATCTAATGATGGAGCTGGATGGTGGCCATAGGAACTCCGTTATAGTACGACATAACCTTATCGAGTTTGGGCTCGTATGATTCGTCTCGATGAGTACTTTGTCTGTAGATGGTATCCAGGGTCTGATGATGGAGCTGGAAGGTGGCCATAGAAAGTCCGTAATTAAACGACACACACCCATCGAGTTTGGGCTCGTTTGATTAGTCTTGACGAGTACTTTGGTCCTAAATGGTATCCAGGGTCTGATGATGGAGCTGGAAAGTGGCCGTAGGAATTCCGTAATAAAACGACACAATCCCATCAAGTTTGGGCTCGTTTGATTAGTCTTGACGAGTACTTTGGTCCTAAATGGTATCCAGGGTCTGATGATGGAGCTGGAAGGTGGCCATAGGAAGTCCGTAATAAAACGACACAACCCCATCTAGTTTGGGCTCGTTTGATTAGTCTTGACGAGTACTTTGGTCCTAAATGGTGTCCAGGGTCTGATGATGGAGCTGGAAGGTGGCCGTAGGAAGTCCGTAATAAAACGACACAATCCCATCGATTTTGGGCTCGTTTGATTAGTCTTGACGAGTACTTTGGTCCTAAATGGTATCCAAGGTCTGATGATGAAGCTGGAAGGTGGCCATAGGAAGTCTGTAATAAAACAACACAACCCCATCGAGTTTGGGCTCGTTTGATTAGTCTTGATGAGTACTTTCGTCCTAGATAATATCCATATGCAACTCCATCAGACTTAATAAAATAAGTTCGTTCCATTTGTTATGACTGAATGTTTATATTTGATTAGATGGATGACCCAGTGCCAAGGTGAGCACGTGCCGAAAGCTGAATGGTATGAGGGTGTATAAACATGTCATAATATCACTAATGTTGCGCCTCAGGGTACCAGGGCGAACCCTCTTTCCCCTACAATGGACCTCTGGGGGGAACTACGCCGTAGTAAATCCCGAATCATAAATACTAAAAAGTAAAGAAACAAAATATATATTTTTTTAAATTAGAAAGAAAGAAAGAAAAAATTTAATGAACACCCAAAACGAATACAAAATAGTAATTACAGTCATATCAAAATAAATAAAAAATAAAAGAAGTACATAGGTAAGGACAACACTTGAGGCCCGGACGCCATACATATAAAACACAAACATGGATAAAGACATAGAGAAAAAAAATACAACAAAACATACACAATAAACATTAACAACAGTAGTAGGCAGCGAGGTGCGGGGCGGAGCGCGAACGAGAGTCATTATAACATCGTATATTATATTATATCATATCAGTACGCAGACCGCTCGCGCGCCGGCCGTAGGTTCGCCAGAAGTGCTATTTACCTAAATTAGCTTTTATTACTTGTTCATAAAAGTAACTAAAAGGTTAAAAATAATTAAATTCTGATGATAAATATGAGTATTATATTTTATAGATACATTATAACCAAATTTATTTTTTAATAGAAGCGTGTTATATAGATATTTTGACGGCAAGAGAAATAATAAAGAAGGTGTAACGTCGCGATCTAGCGTCTATCTCATCTAGCGTCTGTCTTTTGTTTCGCTTGCGATGTTGCCGCTCCGCAGCATTGGTGTTTATTTCCGCGGCATTTGTTGATCTCCCAACGTTTATATTGATCAACAAAGTCACACAAAGTGTAAAATAAATGGCGGTTATAAAATCAACAATTGCCGTGTGAATCGGTGACGAGCTAGTGTTTGCGACGTAGTTAGGCACTGGGTCGCAATGAGGGGAATTCTTATATTCGAAGTTTGACACGATATTATCAAAATTATCAAAGCTACAAGCCTCTAAAGGTGGATCAACATTTAATGCATATTTCGGTCTGATCAACTTTTGCCGTAAAGCGGACAAATATGTGATAAGGCCGCCAATTGTACATGCTCTGTATACCGATTAGTTTGCAAGTTTTCTGTGTTCTTGTTTTTATTAGTGTACAATAAAGAGTTTATCTATCTATCTATCTATCAGAATTTTTTTTTTATAAAGAAACAAAAATAACATCACCTTAATTAATTTCACAAATTAACGATATTTTGTCTTTGTTTTAAGCTGCTTTGCACGATATAATAATATAATATATAAAAGATAACTTTTCTCCAACGTAGAATCTTACTTTAAAAATATAAAAAAGCTTTTGTTTCCAATTTGTACCAAGTCTCATAGATTACGTGTAGATGAATTTATTACAAAACATTTAGAATATCTTACGGGAGAGTTAAAAATTGCTAACAGTAATTTTTATGTACACAATGACAAAACAACAAAGAAATTAATTGCGAAACGTTCAAGTACGAAAAAAATAAATAAACCAACATCGGACTTTACGGTTGATTCGGTTTTTTCTGATACACCAAGTCTCATAGAAAACTGGAGAGGAAAGGGTGTACCGAAGAGTAAAAAAACAAATTCTGCTTTAAAAACTATTGTCTTACTGTCGAATGGGAGTAGATTTAAGATTGGTAACAACATTATTATTATTAAGAACACTTGTGCATTGGATTCGGTGGCTCAAACATTAGCCGTAGCATACGTTGATAAGCTTAATACTAGTCTAAATCAGACTATACAGAATAATGATCATATATTTTGCCAGCTGATCAGATCAATGTGTGAGAAAAAAGCTAATGAGGTTAATAAGATTAGATCTGTTATTGCTCAAACTAATTTCAAATCAGATCAAAAAGAAACTACTGTTGAAATTTATTGCCAGTGTAAATTTTCGATCGAATTTTAATTGAATGCTCGCTACATAGCGCAGATGAGAAACAATCGTGTACCAATTTAGTTTGCCCCATAAATAACGTCATTAGAAAAGTATCCGTCTTGCGTGTTCCTAACACACCTATCACTTATTTACAAGAAGCCGCAAATTCGCTAATTGACAATGTTGACATGACAGCATGCCGTAGTTCCAGTTGCAACGGAATCAAATCATTTGAATTAACTTTACGCGATATTATTGCTTTTGAAACTTCAGATGAATTTATTTCGATATACGACGTACCAGTAAAGTTAGTTTTAAGTAAGAATGACTATGAATTCACTTCCATTATAGAATTTGTTCCACCCGGATTTGGTGAAATGGGCCATTATAAGGCACACTGCAAACGTGGAAATGCATGGCAGTGTTACAACGATCTGCATAATAGAGTAACAAAAAGTAATAAAAGAGTAATAGCACATTGTATAATATATTTAAAGAAAACAGGTACATATTTTTTTTTTCATTAAATTGTAATTGCTTATCCATAAAATTGTTTTATTTATTGCGTTAATCACTTTAAATAAGTTTGGGATTCCCAACAAGTGGCGCCTGCTTATAAAATAATATTAATGTATTTGATTTCAAATTTGCTCATTTAATTCTACAGGCGTTCAGGCATCAAAATAGTAAATTGATAATAACTTTTTATCCTTAAAAGCTATGACGCCCAAAACGATGTATATGAAGGTAGCAATTTAGTAGCAACTATTGGTTAAAAAAAAAACTCGATTCTTTTGCGCAGTTTATCCTCACTGGATAGGCGACAGCCATCCTGACATCAGGATGACTGGTCACCTTAAAAAGTAGTTTATTTAAAGAAATTCGGGGGTAGCAATTATCTGACGATTAGTAGCAACTAGTAGCAACTAGGTAGCAACTTTCTATAATTATTTCGATGTAAAATATGGTTAGTGACCGTCCATCCTGATGGACACGAAAATGGGCCTCCTCCCGAGAGGATTTTGCCATAGTAACCACGCTTGGCAGGCGGGTTGGTGACCGCAGTATTACTGTGACACACAAGGAAAAGCTGCTGCTCGTTCCCTTGTATACGATTGATATAGACGACGTTATAACAATCGGGACCAGCGGCTTAACGTGCTTTCTGAGGCACGGTGGGTGGTACATGAGCCAACCAGACCCGAAAAGATATCTTAGAATTTAACAACGATTTCTTGCCCGGTGTGGGGATCGAACCAACGACCACCGAGATTTGAAGCGAGCTAAAAACCGCTACGCCATATAGGTTATCCCGGTGCATACTTTTAGCCAAATCCGTTAAGTAGTTTTTGCGTGAAACAGTTTCAAAAATCCATACATCCACACATACAATCTTTCGCATTTATAAAACTACTAGCCTTTACCAGCGGCTTTGCTCGCATTGATGCCAATAATGTCTCTATGTTACTTCGAATACCTACCTCCAAAAATATATGTACAAAGTATTATGATTGGTTAAGTCGTTTTAGCGTGAAAGCGTAACATACAAACTTACATTTACATTTTTAATATTTGTAGGTATTATAGTAAGGATTAATATAAGTAATTAAACTAACCAAGTTAGGTGTATCAGCGCTCTCCAAACCTTTTTTATTTTCTTCTTCTATAATTAAAATATAATTGAAGTATTAATCATCATCATCATCATCAGCCCGTATAACGTCCAATGCTGAACATGGGCCTCCTCCCGAGAGAGGGTAGTTGCCATAGTCACCACGCTTGGCAGGCGGGTTGGTGACCGCAGTATTATGTTGTACCACACAAGGAAACGCTGCTGCCTGTTCCTTGATATACGATTATTATAGATGATGTTATAACAACGGCTTAACGTGATTTCCGAGCCACGGAGGGTACTCCCTCAACCAACCAGACCCGGAAAGAAATCTTAGAATTTACACAAAGATTTTCTGTCCAGCGTGGAGATCGAACCCACGCCCTCCGAAATTTAAAGCGAGCCAAATACCGCTACGCTAATGGGGTTGTATTGAAGTACCTATTTATGACGACTTTTTTATAATAGGCTAGTTAACACATATGAAATTATGTTACAATGATGTTTATTTCCAAAAGTATTTGTCTTATGGAACCCAAATATAATAATTTCTGTTCATAAAACTTGAATGTTTGTTTAAACTCAATATGAAAATAATTTCTTTTGTCTATGTCTTTAACTTCCGAAAACGCTATCAGCCATTTTATGACGTCATATATCTTGTTAAAAAACATGAACGCGATCCTTTACTATTACACTTTCTGAGGCATGACGTCATCGACCTCGAACACAGATTAATGTATAGACCAACATGGCTGACATCGTTTTCATCTCTAAATGTCAAGCCAATTTTAAAATATTTATTTTAGTGCTTTCTAGATCTCAAATAAATGCCATATTTTTTTCTTGATCGAGTAAAACCATTCGTGTGCGTTCGCCCAGCAAGAAGTATCGCCTTTTCAAGAATTTAATGATGCCGATAATTAGTGCCTTATATGATGTAAATGTGCCCGAAATTTTATATTTGTGCGTCCAACGGCTTCAGAGTTATTTAAGAAAAACGGATTCTGCTGAACGAACGTTCGCCCAGCAAAATTTTTTTTTAACACATCAGTTAAAAAAAAATTTGCTGGGCGAACGTTCGTAATGTATATAATGTACGTGTCAACTTTTGGAGCAAAACCATTCATTCATAATAATCTCAAAAGGTTGCCGATGTGCCGTTGTCTACGGATAATTTATTTTTAATAATATATTACAAATTAGGTATAGTGTATTATTAAAAAAAAACCAATTGACATTTTATTTCATGTCCCTAATATAAAATATTTATATATAACTTAACAATTCTGTACGCATCTGTACTACTTAAATTTCATTACAACGCCACCAAGTGAGGAAGGATAGCATAAAGTATCATACGGTCGCTTTTTAATGTTCACTCGAATTTGGTCTGGTAATCTACCAAAAATATTTTGAATGGTTTTTTATCATTATTGTCTAAAGTAATGGGTATACATACATGATTTTTTGCATACGTATTCTTAAAATAGTGCGCATATTATTGTAAAAGCATGTAATAAGCCAGCTCACAGAAAAGTAGTGTTTTCGTATTCTTAATAATTTCACTCCAGATAACCTCAAAAACAAGACAAAATCGTTAAGATCTCGCCAACGATATGTAGTAGGCCGGTGAAACTTTACAGGATCGTGTGAATATATAATGGGTACCAATCGGCACTAACGCGAAGTCCTCCCTCTTGTTCGTTCGAGAGCCAGAGCATTTTTCCATTTTCTAGGAAATAAAATAATAGCTCCTGAACCATGCTAGTCACGTTAATCAAAATTCCGGCACAAATATGCACAAATTTACTGTATCTGTATAAAAAAAATCATAACTGTGCGTTCAGCCGTTTCTGATATATAGCAATCGCCAAAACGTTCGCCCAGCAAAAAATTAAATATCTCTGAAATCTTAAGAGGCACAAATTTGGCTTTTACGGCACATTCATGCTCTTATTTAAGCCATCTTTTTGCATATTTAATATACAGCTAGACCCACCAGTTAAAAAAAATTTTGCTGGGCGAACGTTCGTTCAGCAGAATCCGTTTTTCTTAAATAACTCTGAAGCCATTGGACGCACAAATATAAAATTTCGGGCACATTTACATCATATAAGGCACTAATTATCTGCATCATTAAATTCTTGAAAAGGCGATACTTTTTGCTGGGCGAACGCACACAAACCATTCTTAAACGCAACGGCTTTGAACGGGTGAACTTTTATAGCCTATGTTCCCACCGCGGCGCATGCTGTGCACGGGCACGCGGCGCATTTTAGCTGCGTGTATTAATTTGTTTGACAACGTGGGTCTACGTTTCCACTGGAGTACACGAATATGACCCACGATTATGTGTAGCGTGGCACGTAAATGCGTGGCAAATAATGTTTTGTATTAAGTATATGATTTTCAATGAAATCCAGAACCGGCGCTTTCTTTTCTTTTTCATTTTCCCGAGATTAGATCATCAATCTCACTTTCGGATTCATCGTCAGAAGAACTGTCTAGCAAAGTCAGTGTCAATGCCATTTTATCAGTAGCTCGATACGATATATACGAGAAACATGAAATGCGTCCGTTCCACAAGGTGTATGACTGAAAACTGCGCTGCGATAAGTGAGCTGTACATAGTCGACGGTCATATTCGTGTACTCCAGTGGAAACGTAGACCCACGTCGACAGCGTTGAGCTATGTAATCGCCTATTCGAGCAAGCCACGCATGTATCAATGACGTCAATTCATGCGTAGCCTCTCCGTGGGTTGCAGTGGACTCAACCACATACATTTTCTTCCAAAGCGAAGCTTAATACACGTGCGTAGCCTCTCCGTGCACCGCGGTGGGCCCGCGCCTTAATGTAGCATTCTAATGGTGAAAGAATTATCCAAATCCGTTCAGTGGTTTTTGAGTTTATTCGAAACAAACATACAAAGATACAAACTTTTCCTGTTTATAATATTAGTATAGCCTAGCTTCTGCCCGCGAGTTCGTCCGCGGGGAATAGTTACTTTGGGCTAACCCTGATTTTGAAACATTCTTCATTGGCGACTAGCTCCAAGTGTGATGATATATAGCATATACCCTCTAACCTTTATAAAAAAATGGGATATTAGATATCCCACTACAAGATTTTTTCTAATCGGGCAGCTTCCCGCGCGCGGTTTCACCCGCGTAACTCCCGTTCCCGTGGGAACTTCATAATTAAATATAGGTATCCTTATACTAGGTTATAGTCACCACGCTTGGTAGGCGGGTTGGTGGCCGCAGTATTATGTTGTAATACACAGAGAAACGCTGCTGCCCGTTCCCTGGTATACGCTTGTTATAGATGATGTTATAACAATCAGGATTAACGGCTTAACGTGCTTTCCGAGGCACAGAGGGTAGTCCCTCAACCAACCAGACCCGGAAAAAAATCTTACAATTTACACAAAGTTTTCTTGCCCGGGGTAGGGATCGAACCCACGACAAATACCGCTACGCTACGGGGGTTGTAATTTCATTATAAAATTAATTTACCTTTCTTATCTTCATCAGATTTCTTATTCGAACTTCGTGTACGCTTTGCTATAGGAGATGATTCTTTCATTGGTTCTTCTGTAAGCAAATTTATTTGACATAACCGGATAGCCAGCCTTTTGAAATTGAATGTCGTAAGAGGTGATAAAGGGACAAACACCTGATGGATGGGCAGCAGCATCTTTCAGCTCAAAGACACTCCCATCTTACTGCGATCACAATTCCGCTGAACAAAAGCCTCTCCTTAAGACTCAGGCAAGCCAGGGTCATCAAGGGGTATTACCATAATCACCATGCTTGGCAGGCGGATTAGTCACAGTAAGATGGTGAGTATCCTTGATCCTATAGACGCTGCTACCCATTCATCAGCCTTACGTCCGTTAGTCGCCGTGGGAAGACATTTTCTACATATATTTTCTGGTAGGTTGTTCAGAATCCACCGGATATCAAGCATTAGCAGATCCAGATGGCCCCATCATTGGCGTTTGGAAGAGCACCCCGGTAGTTGTAATGGGTAAATTATTTCCTCGTGGTATGATTACCACATCATGAAAAAAAGATATAAGATAGGTACCCTTTACCCTGCTGCTGCACTTATAGCGAAGACCAGTGCATTTTCCACCGTAATAAATTGAAAATTTAACAACCGAATATTTTTCGAGTTTTTAAATGTCATCTCGTTAGTTGATATAACTCATTCCCTTTCAGTATAGTGTACATTATTCTAATATTAAAGACCTTTCATTTGATATCCATATTGAGGAAGTTGTTAAAAAATATATATTCCGCCATTTTGTGGCGGCGGCCATCTTGGACCGATTTTCATCAAACATAGCTAACAACACTCCCGACTAAATCACCTTTCAATGACCTTTCAAACAAAAAAAACAAAATCTAAATCAGTTCATCCATTCGGGAGCTACGATGCCACACACACACACGGACACGTCAAACTTATAACACCCCGTCGTTGTTGCGTCGGGCGTCAAAAAAAAAGGATGCTTAGAATGTTTTAAAATTTACATTTCGATCAATTCCGATGTCACTTCTTTATTAGCATCCAAAATAATACCATCCCACTAGAGTTGGTAGATACCACTTCCTTCTACTTGCTACGATATTGACATACCACTTTCGCTTTTCTACATTCATTAACCTCTTCATGAGTGTCCTTCGGTTTAGTGTACTTCTAACTTGGCCATTCTTAAGAATATCCCTGATTTGACGGTGGAACTTTCACCTTGGTCCGGATTATTTAAAAAATACTACAGCGCCTTTTATTAAAGCCCTACAATATACTATTGTAGTTTTAAATGTAGCTTACCTTTAATTTCTTTTAGTTCGCAATCTTGACTATTATCTTTTATCTTAGAACTCTCATGCGCAGCTTTGAGGTGGCCTTTTAACCATTTTGAATTGGCATATCCTGTGAGTTCATGATTTAATTATAAAATAGGTTTCACTGATAAATATGGAACTGATTAATACAGTGAAACCTGTGTAATTAGGATGTCAAGGGACCAAGGATTTTGGACCATTAAAAGAAGTTTTTATTTATCCAGTTTTCCAATTAGACAGGTTTAAAATGTAGTCTCATTTACAGAGGTCAAAATTTGAGATAGTACTGACAAATAAAGCATGTGTGAAAGAAATTCAAATGTACAAACATTTCAATTCAAAAAGTCCCATTAACAGAGGTAATTCGATGAAAAAGTGAGGGGACCTCATTGTAGTTCTCAATAATAGAGGTTTTTACTTATCCAGGTCCCACTTAACCAAGTTTCACTGTAGTTGCGCGAACTTGTAAGCGTGTGTACGACACTGATAAATAGTTGCGCGAACTTGTGTGTGTGGGGCACTGATAAATAGTTGCGCGAACTTGTATGTGTGTGTGGGGCACTGATAAATAGTTGCGCGAACTTGTATGTGTGTGTGCGGCACTGATAAATAATTGCGCGAACTTGTATGTGTTTGTGGGGCACTGATAAATAATTGCATGAACTTGTATGTGAGTGTACGGCACTGATAAATAGTTGCGTGAACTTGTATGTTTGTGTATTCTAGAAATTGTAGGTGGGCAGTGAATGCGTTGTTTTATTTGTTAGATTCTTACCATAGTTACAAAGCGGACAGGGAAACACTACGCCATCATCCATATCATGTTTGTGTGTATCGCAATGTTCTAAAACATCTGTTAACGCCGCAAAAACTTTCTCACAGAACCTATAATAAATATCAAAGCTTTATCTGCTCATTTATACTTTATTGAAACACAGAAAATAACAATACAATTTCTTACCTGCATTTAAGCTCAGTAACTTCACTGTCACATTGGTACTTCCCCAAGAATTCCTTCACCTCCTCATCAGCATCCTCCAAATTGTCTATAATCTTATCTATTTCCGGTTCCGGCTCTATTATCTCCACATCACTGGAGTTGCCGTTCTTTTTTGAATCATTAACAATTATCACATCATCGGAAGGTGGATCGTTGTCTACAGGCCTGGTTACTATTTCACCATCAGACCCTATTTCCACTTTAACAAACTCGTCCTTATCATTGACTTTTGATTCTACCTTTTTTATGATCTCCCTAGCTTTATAAGGAATAAAATTCTTCACCTTTTGAAAAATATATTGATGGTTATTCCTAATAACCAAATATTCTTCTTGGTTCAAAAATTGATTGGCAGATTTCATTCTACATGGTTTAAAATGTTCGCTAAGACAGGTTTCGCATATAATCTTCAATTGTGTAGGCACTTTCTTTTGTGGTGAGCACTTCATGACTCTCTGATCTTCCTTATCAAATAGATACAACTTATCTATATTATTATCAACATGTTTGCCACATATAAAACATATTTGACTCTGACTATGACCTATTAGAACTCCATCTATATCTATATAGGGTAAAGCAGGTTTATTCCAAGACTTATGCACTAGTTTTGAAGGATCAGACTTTCTGACATGTCTCCGTTCGGTGTACCCTTGGTCGTAAGGTACTGAAGTCATCGGAGAATCTTTAAACATGTTTAATATTTGCTCTCTTGTGTGAGATATATCATCATAGTTTTTAAAGTTATCTTTTATAAGACTTTTCGGAGATTTGTCTGCAGTTTTAACTGGATTTAAAGTTGTGTAAGTTTTGTTACAGTTTGCTTCTAAATATTTCGTAAACTGTGCTTCAAAGCCATTTATGTTATTGCAAATAAGTTTAAAAGGTAGTGTGTTTATGAAACTCCGGCTAGGACTCGAGTTGTCTATAGTCCATTTTGATACAGGACTTTCAACAATATTTATATTTCTTGTTTCGTGAATATTAAGATTCTCAAAATCAATTTCGTCTACATCCTCTGTATATTTGACGAACGGAAGTTTTTCATTCGTCAAATCAGTTAACAAATCTTCGTTATCGAAATGTATTTGTGAAGCCCTGATTTGTGTGCCATCATTAAGAATGTATTCTAGATCATTATCATTATTATCTTGAGCCATTATTTGGTCAAAACTTGGCATGTCATCAGCACGAAAGTTTTGCGATTGACTCAACATTTGCCTGTAGTCTGAACTGTCATTTGATGGTTTGTTATATTCAGAATTTAAAAGATACTGGTAAATGTTATCAGTAAGTAAGACTGGTTGGTCTTGGGTTATGGAAGTTATATCGACTTCGTAGCCTAGGAGTGCCCTGTAAAAATAGTTGTATGATATAATTGGTCTCATACAATAGTTTGAAAACTTTTCCGCTTAGACAGTAAAACATAATGTCTCTCTTTTTGTTTAGATCATTCTAAAGCCTTGACAAAATTGCTTTTCCGAAACTTACCACTGAAACGGAACGCAATGGTTAACAAATAGAAAATCGTTTGAATTAGAAACCTTTTCAAACTAGGTACTTCCAAAACTGATTACACCTACTTAAAATTTATATGGATTTTAGTGATAAAAAGTCAGTGATCGTGATAGCATTCCTTAGGGAAGTATATTTGGACCGTTTCAAGTTTATACAAAAAAGTGTGCTAGAAGCTTTCAAACTGTAAATCCAGTGGCGATAAACAATTCTTGGACGTTGTCGGCATCAGCTTTGTGAATGGCTTATTTTTTACACGAAATTAATAGTATATCCCATACAGACTTACAAATAGAGATGGCATGGATACTAATAGGATAGATATGTAGTGAAATAAGTAATATGGATATATATATATAAATATATATATATATATTGGAAAATGTGTGAAAAAAATATAGTAAAAAGACATTTAGACTAACATATATTTTTAGTAATAATATAGATAGAAACAAACATAAGTATAATGAATGATGAACAGTTATGATGCACCCAGGGGCATAACTATTTCATCCGGTAACAGTGGCATGTTAGAAACAAAGTGATTTTTTTTTAATCCAAATGTAAATAATTTCTATCCACTTATATGTTGAGTTCCCCCCACAGTTCAAGGGCATCTGGCATTATATAAACGCCTATAGTTACACCTCTGTATGGACCCTCACTTGGCTTTATCCAAGAAGACTTGGAAGTCATCCTCAGGGTCTATATTCATCTCCACCTCAAGCCCTTCGGCATTCTCCATGGACAAGATCAGAGGTTCCAGTTGATTATCCATGCTGTTTATTTCTTACTGGAAAAAATAAAACAATAGAATATAAAAGTGTTGCCTTTCAGTTGCAGTTTGGTCGCACAATCAAAAAGTATCATGGTGACACTTACCCTGTCAAGGGACTTTCCTACATCCTAATTTTTTTTTAAAAGTATCAAAAACAATGGCACATACATAGAAGACAATAGCTTTAATATGAGTTGTAAATTTCAATGAAAGTGGGATTTGTTTGGGCTAAAAACTATACAAAAAAAAGTGATTTATTATTTTTTGTTTCTCTTTATTGCCGCCAAGCATGGTGGTCAACGTCACACATATTAAATGGTCGATTTTTTTCATTGTCTACCACTTCAAGGAAAGAAGCAGGTTGGTCCTATCTGATCGCGCGATCCGTTTCCACTGAAACAATCTATTAAGTAATTTCCGGTCTGATCGCACAAATATCGAAAATAAAATAAAATATATTCGTACGTCTAAAAGCGTCTAAAATTATCACTAAATTTTAAATAAACAATAGTCAGTTAATACTTATTTACCTCGCTCTACCTATACATAAAAAATAAATAAAACAACTTAAATTAATCAACGAAATCATGTTAAATGTTATTTTATTAATTACTAAAATAAGTCAGAATACAATCATCTTTACAAAATATGTATTAAGGTCCGAAGAATGTTTTTTTTTTAATAAAAGTTTTTAGTAACATAATCCTATTAAGGTATTTGTAAATAGTCGAAACATATTTTGGTTTTTAAATTTATTAAGTTAAATTACTTAATTTTATTTGATTATAATAGTTCATATAGCTTTAGCCTAAAAGCTGTCAGGTATGAAAATACAATATTATTTTATTATTTTATATCTATGATTAAATCTAAGTTCTGTCCTTTGAGTATGTTATTATTTAGACGGACCATAAGTATCTCGACGAACGCGCTTTAGTGCTACACTGGATCCAATACGCCCCAACTGAGAAGAACCGGGGAAGCAAACTCTGTTGGGTTATTCTACTGCCGGTTTTAGCGCGGCCTCATCGAGACGATCCGGCGAAACATACTCAGATGGGCACGTCCTACCTAACCTAATTAGCATAATATAATTTTGAAAATTTAAACTAAACTATTTTCTTAATTTTTTTACCTACGCGGTATTTCAGTATATATATACATTTTGTAAATATGATTGTATTCCGACTTATTTTAGTAATTAATAAAATAACACTTAACATGATTTCATTGATTAATTCAAGTTGTTTTATTTGTTTTTTATGTAAAGGTAGAGCGAGGTAAATAAGTAGTAACTGACTATTGTTTATTTAAAATTTAGTGATAAATTTAGACGCTTTTAGACGTACAAATATATTTTATTTTATTTTCGATATTTGTGCGATCAGACCAGAAATTACTTAATAGATTGTTTCAGTGGAAATGGATCGCGCGATAGATTTCCACTTTTCCATACATTAGTTTCAGGTGAAACTGATATCGCGATCAGAAAGCACCTTTGAAGCGCGATCCGTTTCCACAGGCAACGGATCGCGCGATCGGATAGGACCAACCCAAAGAAGCCCCAATTTTTCTTTTATTAAACAATGAAATGAATAGATGTTGCTACAAATAAAAGAAAATGTATAAAAGTTTTAAAGTTTACTCTAGTTTCTTTTCCTCTATCTGCTTTTAGCCTCATAGCTATAACCAGATTTTAAACCTTTCTTGGTATTGTAAACATTACTATATACAGTGAATGTAAGGAGTCGTCAGAAAAGAGAGATTTTATCACTATTAGTAGTCTCAACAAAAAAAAAGACATTATTGGTAAAAAATAATTTACTTTCTAAATAATGCGATTTCTATGGTTATTTAGTAATGGCGTAGGTACTAGCAATTACACTTCATTTAAAAGTTCTACAAATTATTATTTTTTTAAGTTCTAAGTAGGTAAAATAAAGGTAAAGTAGTTTAACCTACATAGGACAATAAAAACAAATGTAGAACTTTCCTTAAAAATATTTCAAACCTACAAATAACATTTAACAAAATTAAAAATAACACAAAATACACAGGTCACTGGCCACTATAAATTCAAATGGCCAGTCACATAATACACCAGTATCATATTTACACAAATATTTGGATGCTGAATTCACAAAAGCAATACGAAAAATAAAAACTATATAGATTCTTACCAGTTTTTCCATAATATTGACGAAAATCATTACTTTCTTCAACAATCTTATTAGTTTCGCCATTACTTTGAAAAAATAACAAATGAAAATACTTTTTCACAATTTACGTCAAAATTCAAAACAAAAACATTCGGCAGGGCTGCCATACTTAATATATTTACATAATTCAGGAAATTTCATATAATAGGTATACTATATTCTACCTCTGATTATACTGATACTCTTTTTTACTGTACCTATAGGTAAAGTAAAATAGAGATAAATTCTTGCGAATAAATGATTATAATTATAATTAGATTGTTTAATGATTCATAGAAACTAACATACGTTTAGTTTTATTTGCATTGGGTTTTAAAAGCATAATATGATAATACACTAATGTAATATAAATACGGCATATATGTTTATATCAACACTTATCTCAAATAACACCAAAACCATAGCAACAAGTTTAACTTCGGCTAGCCTAATAAAGGTAATAAAATTTCCAAAATGATGAATGAATTATCGGGGCATTGAAAAATATTAACTAGCAACCATTTTGACACTGAACTGTCACACTTTTTCAATATGGCCGATAGTTTTGCTAAATACGGAACGTACTATTTGTGTGCGATTTTATAACTTGCTTGTAAATGTTTAATTGTGAAAATTGATGACTTAGTTCGATAAGTGTAGCTGTGATGTTTCCACTCACTCCTCCAGTAGTGAAACGGCTGTTGGGGTGGAAAAAGGGCCCTGAAGGTTCGTCCGCTGCTGAAGATAAATGGTCTGAGAAGGCCGTGAAGAGTTTAGTAAAGAAACTAAAAAAATCTGGAGCTCTTGAGGAGTTGGAGAAGGCTATATCGAGTCAAAATAGTCATACTAAGTGTGTTACAATCCCTAGGTGAGTACAATATTGATTTATTATTTCTTGATAACAATCATTTGGGAATGACGTTTCCGGTGGCTGTTTGGGTTGGGTAGCGGGATTTTAAACTCTATTCTTTGTCTAACAGAATACATTTTTATTTTGGTAAATATACATTGCAAAAATATTAAGCTAATCAACAAGAAAAAGACATTCGTGAATCATTTTTAAGAGCTAAATCTAAATTAAGTAATTTGTTACGATTATTGTTTAACGGATTCTAATAAGACTATGAAACGCGTTTTCGTATTTAACTTCTGTCAGACGAAAGTGCAATGAACTCTAATACTATTCTTGAGAAAATTCTTCAGTTTATGAACGATTTTTTTCGTGGCCGGTTTATTTCAGTAAGGTCCTATAACCCGACCAAATGTAAAAGTCACTCTAACCGATGACCTTTTACTGGGTTTAATGACCATCTAAATTTTGTTACGTAATAGCACACAGGACGCAAAATCGGAAAGGTCAAGACTCCGTCAAAACAAATCGAACGAAGCCTCTTTGGTTTTGTCAATATGGCGTCCGTGTTTTGAAGTGTGTTTTTTTTAAATTGCTCGCTCTGCAATGTTTTTATAGAAAAGTGGTGGATTTTATGTGCATATTGTGACTTGTGTGTATAACAAGGTCTTTTACATGTGGATTTGCCCTCGAAGGTAATTTATTTGGTAGTATTATTTCCGTTTTTTGTGTAATGAGTTTTCATTACTAATTTATGCGACAATTAACTTTTGAGGTATAAGTGCGTATTTAGTTTTATTGTAGGTTAAATATTATAATACGTTATGTCCAAATTCACTAAAAAAATACATACAAGCGTAATAAATGTGGTGTTTAATAAGATTCTAATAAGAATTTGTGGTCTTAAATCTAGGTTTTTGGTAGTAATAATAGACAATGGTTTGTGCCTAATGAGTCGTTCTAGAATTATTTCCCGCGAAATATCTCCATAAGACTTCTTTTATGTACAATATTGTATATAGAATGTAAACTTTTTATAATTTTCATGTGATTTATGGTAGATATTATGGAATGGGGTCTACTTTAGCGAAATAAAATCGGTATTATGTATATAATATAATATGATAGTATCTATATCATATCAATACTCTATATTTTAATCATGAAGTTTCCATGAGAGTGGGAGCTATGCTGGGGAAAATTTCCTGCTTTGCAATTCTTGGAATTCTTTTGATTTTGAACAGTAACATTGTTAATGAATAAGATGAGTGGAAGTGCCTAACAAATTAAGATAATAATAATAATGAATGGCTTGATCATTAATTATAAGCAATTTATTTTAGAAGTTAAGTATGTAGGTACATTGACAATGTTTTGGGTCCTGCATATTGAATGCAATAATCCTAAGTACACCCTATTGAAATAATGAAATTTATTCAGCACTTAAGTATTAACATAAACTTGTACTTGTCAAAATAAAACTGTGTAAGACTAAATCTAACAAGAGAATCACTTAAGTACGTATGTATGTGTACTAATATGTTAACATGCATCTGTTGTGTGATAAACAACAATTATACACATTATTGTAAGATGCCTTAGATAGGTAACGGGTACAAAATTAACATCCAAGAATTCAGCCAAGGTCTAGGCAACATCCACCTGAGGGCACCCTTATGGGGTTAGGACCAACACTCAGGGTGCCATTGGAGTGAATAGTAGATTTACGAAGTGGTAGTGTTCGCTTGCACAGGATTTCAGTTCAAGGGAGCTCAGTTCCCTTGAACTGAAATCCTGTGCCAGCGAACGCAGCAATGTGGTCTTCAGTTATTCTGTTGCGGATCCTACCTTAGCTAACCTTTGTTTTTGTTATGTGGTTTTGAAATGCAGACAAACTGACCAGCAGGCTGGTCAGTTTGTCTTCTTACAGGGCTCCAATTGTATCATATTAGTACTTGAAAACTTATGAAATGGTCTGATATCTGTAAGGTGCCTTCACCTTACAGTACTATTTAAAAAATATATAAATAGAAAAAAAATGTATGTATGTATTTATAGATTTAGACATACTTTTTTTCTATTTATAGTAGTTAGTTTTCTAATATTATAAAGAGGGAAGATTTTATTCAATAGTTCCTTGTATTAAATATGCTACGCAGGTTGTCACAAGGTTATACAATGAGTAATTAATATATAAATTAATATCTAATAGATTAAACAAATGAAACAGTATTTATTCAGAACTTAGGTATTTGCATACACTTGTACATGTCAATCATACAAAATGAAATCAGATTAATATAATCAAATACAAAATATGGCAACTAAAAAGATTAGCCAATGATCTGTCTAGTATGATGTCATAGGTATATTAGTAACAATAATTAATTCTATAATTCAAATCTTAATATTATTATAATTTAGCTCTACAGAAAGAGTGTTATATGTTAAAGTATTGTTTAAAGATGTGCATATTTAAACAATACTTTACCATATAAGCGACACGCCTGAGGGCACCCCTAAAGAGCTAGGACCACGACTCAGGGCATTGCGATTAGTTAGAAAAACATGTTTTTATTCTATATACAGGGTGTTAGGGTAAGCACCGTTATCCTTGAAACCAGTGGTTTGAAAACATTTTTTTTAAAAGTAACTTCTCAATTTTTCCTCAAAATTATGTCTCCCTATATGCATTGGCAAAGAGGATGCAGTGCGCTAACGCAAGCCGCACGCGCCAACCCCTTCCACACCGTCCACACCGTTACATACCTACACCAGTTCAGATCAGCACCGTGCCGGCAAAAATGTGATGTGTGACTTTTAAATACGCCTAAAATACCTACCCAGTTCTTTGTTTTTTTTTTTCATTTTCTTTGTTGTTAAATCTAACTTAAATTTGGACTCGTCACGCAACACAAGGTAGGTATTTTTGCCTGTCCTTACCTAAGCCAGGAAAAGTATGAAGGGAAAGTTACATCACAGGTTATGTGTAATATTGTGTTTTTATTGAAATGTAGGTAGTAAAAACTTATGTGGGTAGTAAAAAAGGACGGCCAGTGCAGCAGGTCAGCGCCCTCTGCAGTGATTACGTAACTCGGGCGCATAGTATCTATGAATTTACGGACGGTGTCGGACAGAATATTTTTTAAATTTTGAAAAAATAACGGAAGTTTTTTTTTTTTTCATTGAATTTCGTTCTGTAAGTTAAACCAAACCACTGGTTTCAAGGATAACGGTGTCTACCCTAACACCCTGTATAATAAATGTAAAAATCAATTGCGGTTCGTTAGTCTCGCTAAAACTCGCGAATGGCTTGACCGATTTTGGCAGTAAACATCGCTTTAACACAGGGAAGGTTTAAACGCAAAGAAAAAAAAGGTAGGTAGGGGTTAAGTAGGTTTATAAGGATAAGTGTAGGGTAGGGGTAAGGTCGGGGTAGTGTAGGGTAGGGTAGGGTTCGAATTCAATATTCATAGTTAAGATAGGACGACGTCTATCGGGTCAGGTAGTATTATAATAAGTCTTTTCTTGTGTTACGCAGGGTAAAGCCGAACGAGAACGTAATCAACGGACAATACCGCAAGGGGTTGCCACATGTTGTGTACTGCCGGCTGTGGCGCTGGCCGCAGCTACAGGTAAATATATATAATAAATATATATAAAAATTACTGGGCAAGTATGAGTCTGACTGCACTGAAAGTCCATACAAATATTTCAGATGCTTTCCTCCCACTTATGCTGTGAGACCCAATGTGATAACATAAATGATATAAAATCAATATTTATTTATTTATAACTTTAGCACTAAGATAGTACATTAATGCCTGAGGCATTTTCTCCCAGTCTACCATTGGGTGATGCAGACATGTTTATCCATTGTCCATCTCTCTATCAAACCCAAACCTATATTAATTTTCAGCACGCGGGTTCACCCGCGTAGCACCCGTTTCCGTAGGAACTTCATAATTAAATTTAGCCTATAGCCATCCTCAATAAATGGGCTCTATGGTATCTAATACTGTAAGATTTTTCCAAGTCGGACCAGTAGTTCTTGAGTTTAGAGTGTTCAAGGAAACAAACAGCCTCAGCTTTAGAGCCTATGCACACTACGTCTTTTTTACGCGCCGTCGACGCGCGTCTGTAGCGATACAGACGCGATACGCACGCGAGTCAGACGCAGCCAGTAGACCTTTGCACACCTGCACGCTTATGAATCGATACAAACGCGCGTGTGTATCAATACAGACGCGATGCAAAAGCCACCAAATTGCTAACGCGCGTGTGTATCGATACAAACGACAACAAACTGCTCTTTAGGATAAAAGCGCGCCGTGGACGCGCGTTTCTTAAACGCGCGTCGACGGCGCGTAAAAAAGACGTAGTGTGCATAGGCCCTTATATATTAGGTATATTATATTCATTAATTTAGTCCGTAAGTTAGATAACTAAAAAAATTTGGACACATATTTCTTTTATTTATCAATTCAATAAAAAATTACAAAGGTACAGAGCAAAAACAAACTATATAGTTCAGGAGAGGGGCTTGTGACGTCACTATTAGGTATAATTGTACCTAGAAGTGACATTACACGAAATTTCAATGCGCTGTATCTTTGTCATTTTTTGTTTGAGGAACGAAAAAAAAAATACGTTTTTGGTAATCTAACTGACGGACTAAATAGAACTTTTTAGGCTTCATACCCATTGTCTTGTTTGTTTTCAGAGCCAGCATGAGCTAAAGCCTGTTGACCACTGTGAGTTTGCATACCAGCTGAAGAAAGACGAGGTGTGCATCAACCCTTATCATTACAACAAAATCGACTCGCCTGGTAGGTCAACTTATATTAATCATATGCATACACTGTGATTTTTTTAATACAGTAGTAGTTGGTTATTTATATATTACTACAAAAAACATACTTAATACTTTATTGCGTTTCACAATGTGTTTGGGGCCATCCATTAATCACGTGATCTTATTTTAAGCATTTTTAACCCCCCCTCCCTCACCCATCATCACGTGTATTTTTAGTATCTATAAAAAATCTTTTTTTTTTCAGAATATTATCTTAAATACAGATATAAAGTATAATCTTATTTTATTCTGAAATTAAGGACCATGATAAAAATGTCTAAACAGAAAGGTTGCAGGTTGTTTTTGATGGGCATAAAAATAATAATAAACGAATAGTGTAATCATGCGAAAAACATATATTGTACTTAGTACATAAACATGTACATTGTCCTCGGACCACGGATAAGCAAGACATTCTTCAACACTAACAACTGGATAAGCATCTTGCAGATCAGTTGTTGGAACTGTGCTTTGTTGAAGATCAAAGTCAGTATCATCAACCCATTCGGTGTCATCATTTTCGCGCACAACGCAGAGAATCTCTCTCGATCTACCGATTGATCGTCGCGTTAGGATGCGTGATGTGAGTTAGTAAGTTAGGTGGGAATGTATAAATAAGCAGGGCAAGTTTAGATAATTATTGCTCTTTAATTGACGCTTTCTATAGAATATTTAGTTGGCGTTGTTATAAAGGCGAATTAGTTTATTAGAGGCTATCTAATTTTCCCGTTGCTTAGTTGTAAAATGAGAAGTTTGATCAAGTGGCCAATAAAGAAATGTGTGGCTGGACTTATAATTTCCCAAAAATCATTACACGTGATATCTTACTTCACCCCCTCCACCCTTGTGACATTCCGTGATTTTTGTCAAACCCCTCCCCCCATTTCAAGCCTCACGTGATTAATGGAAGGCCCCTTTACAAGTGTTTTAACATTATAGTGGTACCAATTATGAACCCCGTCGGGTGCAGCAACATAGTTAGATATAATCTAAATTAATATCATAGGAGAGAGGAGCCTAATTATATCATTACTAGCTTCCCGCGTGTGGTTTCCCCCGCGTAGCTCCCGTGCCCGTGGGAACTTTGTAATAAAATATAGCCTATAACCTTCCTCGATAAATTGACTATCCAACACTGAAAGATTTTTTGAAATCGGACTGGTAGTTCCTAAGGTTAGCGCGTTCAAACAAACAAACAAACTCTGCAGCTTTATAATATTAGTATAGATGCACGGGCAATTATTATTTGCGACAAATATTCATTACATTATATTTAAAGTATTTATTATTTATATACATCATAATCTGTTTTAAATGATAAATAAATACTCTCTTCTATTCCAGTAAATAACTACAATTAAATAATTTTCTCTATTTAGTTCTATATTTAATAGTAGTCTTTGTGAAAGTTGGTCCTAATGTATATATGGTTTGTTCCAGCGCTCCCCCCAATCCTAGTCCCGCGGTGTGGGGACAGCGAGCCCCGCGCTCCGCCCCCCTACACCGACTACTCGCACCACGAACACACGGACGCGTGAGTCATGTTGTTATTGTTATTATTTATTTTTACATATTTATGTCGATAGCCTTGCTTGTGCAACAACGGGCACAAAGGCGACTTAAGTTCCAGCCTACATAAATCGAATAAAAACTACAAACTTAGAAACCTGCGCTGCAGGGCGGCTCCTGTTGGACTTGGTCCTCAGCACAGGGCAGTCACTGACGGTTACATTATGGGATTATGACTTTGCTAAATGATGGCTATAAAATGTCTTGCTTTAAAATTATGTTGTTTAAATTGACAGTGTAATATGAATGGTTGGTGTGTGCAGGTCGTGTTTCAGTGTGATGCAGACGGGCGGCGTGGTGGGTGCCCACAGCGCCATGTACCTGGAGGCCACGCTCGCGCAGCAGGTGCCCGGCAACACCACTGTACATGTGTGAGTCTCTTATACTAACGCTTTATACTACATGTACCTGGAGGCCACGCTCGCGCAGCAGGTGCCCGGCAACACCACTGTACATGTGTGAGTCTCTTATACTAACGCTTTATACTACATGTACCTGGAGGCCACGCTCGCGCAGCAGGTGCCCGGCAACACCACTGTACATGTGTGAGTCTCTTATACTAACGCTTTATACTACATGTACCTGGAGGCCACGCTCGCGCAGCAGGTGCCCGGCAACACCACTGTACATGTGTGAGTCTCTTATACTAACGCTTTATACTACATGTACCTGGAGGCCACGCTCGCGCAGCAGGTGCCCGGCAACACCACTGTACATGTGTGAGTCTCTTATACTAACGCTTTATACTACATGTACCTGGAGGCCACGCTCGCGCAGCAGGTGCCCGGCAACACCACTGTACATGTGTGAGTCTCTTATACTAACGCTTTATACTACATGTACCTGGAGGCCACGCTCGCGCAGCAGGTGCCCGGCAACACCACTGTACATGTGTGAGTCTCTTATACTAACGCTTTATACTACATGTACCTGGAGGCCACGCTCGCGCAGCAGGTGCCCGGCAACACCACTGTACATGTGTGAGTCTCTTATACTAACGCTTTATACTACATGTACCTGGAGGCCACGCTCGCGCAGCAGGTGCCCGGCAACACCACTGTACATGTGTGAGTCTCTTATACTAACGCTTTATACTACATGTACCTGGAGGCCACGCTCGCGCAGCAGGTGCCCGGCAACACCACTGTACATGTGTGAGTCTCTTATACTAACGCTTTATACTACATGTACCTGGAGGCCACGCTCGCGCAGCAGGTGCCCGGCAACACCACTGTACATGTGTGAGTCTCTTATACTAACGCTTTATACTACATGTACCTGGAGGCCACGCTCGCGCAGCAGGTGCCCGGCAACACCACTGTACATGTGTGAGTCTCTTATACTAACGCTTTATACTACATGTACCTGGAGGCCACGCTCGCGCAGCAGGTGCCCGGCAACACCACTGTACATGTGTGAGTCTCTTATACTAACGCTTTATACTACATGTACCTGGAGGCCACGCTCGCGCAGCAGGTGCCCGGCAACACCACTGTACATGTGTGAGTCTCTTATACTAACGCTTTATACTACATGTACCTGGAGGCCACGCTCGCGCAGCAGGTGCCCGGCAACACCACTGTACATGTGTGAGTCTCTTATACTAACGCTTTATACTACATGTACCTGGAGGCCACGCTCGCGCAGCAGGTGCCCGGCAACACCACTGTACATGTGTGAGTCTCTTATACTAACGCTTTATACTACATGTACCTGGAGGCCACGCTCGCGCAGCAGGTGCCCGGCAACACCTCTGTACATGTGTGAGTCTCTTATACTAACGCTTTATACTACATGTACCTGGAGGCCACGCTCGCGCAGCAGGTGCCCGGCAACACCACTGTACATGTGTGAGTCTCTTATACTAACGCTTTATACTACATGTACCTGGAGGCCACGCTCGCGCAGCAGGTGCCCGGCAACACCACTGTACATGTGTGAGTCTCTTATACTAACGCTTTATACTACATGTACCTGGAGGCCACGCTCGCGCAGCAGGTGCCCGGCAACACCACTGTACATGTGTGAGTCTCTTATACTAACGCTTTATACTACATGTACCTGGAGGCCACGCTCGCGCAGCAGGTGCCCGGCAACACCACTGTACATGTGTGAGTCTCTTATACTAACGCTTTATACTACATGTACCTGGAGGCCACGCTCGCGCAGCAGGTGCCCGGCAACACCACTGTACATGTGTGAGTCTCTTATACTAACGCTTTATACTACATGTACCTGGAGGCCACGCTCGCGCAGCAGGTGCCCGGCAACACCACTGTACATGTGTGAGTCTCTTATACTAACGCTTTATACTACATGTACCTGGAGGCCACGCTCGCGCAGCAGGTGCCCGGCAACACCACTGTACATGTGTGAGTCTCTTATACTAACGCTTTATACTACATGTACCTGGAGGCCACGCTCGCGCAGCAGGTGCCCGGCAACACCACTGTACATGTGTGAGTCTCTTATACTAACGCTTTATACTACATGTACCTGGAGGCCACGCTCGCGCAGCAGGTGCCCGGCAACACCACTGTACATGTGTGAGTCTCTTATACTAACGCTTTATACTACATGTACCTGGAGGCCACGCTCGCGCAGCAGGTGCCCGGCAACACCACTGTACATGTGTGAGTCTCTTATACTAACGCTTTATACTACATGTACCTGGAGGCCACGCTCGCGCAGCAGGTGCCCGGCAACACCACTGTACATGTGTGAGTCTCTTATACTAACGCTTTATACTACATGTACCTGGAGGCCACGCTCGCGCAGCAGGTGCCCGGCAACACCACTGTACATGTGTGAGTCTCTTATACTAACGCTTTATACTACATGTACCTGGAGGCCACGCTCGCGCAGCAGGTGCCCGGCAACACCACTGTACATGTGTGAGTCTCTTATACTAACGCTTTATACTACATGTACCTGGAGGCCACGCTCGCGCAGCAGGTGCCCGGCAACACCACTGTACATGTGTGAGTCTCTTATACTAACGCTTTATACTACATGTACCTGGAGGCCACGCTCGCGCAGCAGGTGCCCGGCAACACCACTGTACATGTGTGAGTCTCTTATACTAACGCTTTATACTACATGTACCTGGAGGCCACGCTCGCGCAGCAGGTGCCCGGCAACACCACTGTACATGTGTGAGTCTCTTATACCAACGCTTTATACTACATGTACCTGGAGGCCACGCTCGCGCAGCAGGTGCCCGGCAACACCACTGTACATGTGTGAGTCTCTTATACTAACGCTTTATACTACATGTACCTGGAGGCCACGCTCGCGCAGCAGGTGCCCGGCAACACCACTGTACATGTGTGAGTCTCTTATACTAACGCTTTATACTACATGTACCTGGAGGCCACGCTCGCGCAGCAGGTGCCCGGCAACACCACTGTACATGTGTGAGTCTCTTATACTAACGCTTTATACTACATGTACCTGGAGGCCACGCTCGCGCAGCAGGTGCCCGGCAACACCACTGTACATGTGTGAGTCTCTTATACTAACGCTTTATACTACATGTACCTGGAGGCCACGCTCGCGCAGCAGGTGCCCGGCAACACCACTGTACATGTGTGAGTCTCTTATACTAACGCTTTATACTACATGTACCTGGAGGCCACGCTCGCGCAGCAGGTGCCCGGCAAAACCACTGTACATGTGTGAGTCTCTTATACTAACGCTTTATACTACATGTACCTGGAGGCCACGCTCGCGCAGCAGGTGCCCGGCAACACCACTGTACATGTGTGAGTCTCTTATACTAACGCTTTATACTACATGTACCTGGAGGCCACGCTCGCGCAGCAGGTGCCCGGCAACACCACTGTACATGTGTGAGTCTCTTATACTAACGCTTTATACTACATGTACCTGGAGGCCACGCTCGCGCAGCAGGTGCCCGGCAACACCACTGTACATGTGTGAGTCTCTTATACTAACGCTTTATACTACATGTACCTGGAGGCCACGCTCGCGCAGCAGGTGCCCGGCAACACCACTGTACATGTGTGAGTCTCTTATACTAACGCTTTATACTACATGTACCTGGAGGCCACGCTCGCGCAGCAGGTGCCCGGCAACACCACTGTACATGTGTGAGTCTCTTATACTAACGCTTTATACTACATGTACCTGGAGGCCACGCTCGCGCAGCAGGTGCCCGGCAACACCACTGTACATGTGTGAGTCTCTTATACTAACGCTTTATACTACATGTACCTGGAGGCCACGCTCGCGCAGCAGGTGCCCGGCAACACCACTGTACATGTGTGAGTCTCTTATACTAACGCTTTATACTACATGTACCTGGAGGCCACGCTCGCGCAGCAGGTGCCCGGCAACACCACTGTACATGTGTGAGTCTCTTATACTAACGCTTTATACTACATGTACCTGGAGGCCACGCTCGCGCAGCAGGTGCCCGGCAACACCACTGTACATGTGTGAGTCTCTTATACTAACGCTTTATACTACATGTACCTGGAGGCCACGCTCGCGCAGCAGGTGCCCGGCAACACCACTGTACATGTGTGAGTCTCTTATACTAACGCTTTATACTACATGTACCTGGAGGCCACGCTCGCGCAGCAGGTGCCCGGCAACACCACTGTACATGTGTGAGTCTCTTATACTAACGCTTTATACTACATGTACCTGGAGGCCACGCTCGCGCAGCAGGTGCCCGGCAACACCACTGTACATGTGTGAGTCTCTTATACTAACGCTTTATACTACATGTACCTGGAGGCCACGCTCGCGCAGCAGGTGCCCGGCAACACCACTGTACATGTGTGAGTCTCTTATACTAACGCTTTATACTACATGTACCTGGAGGCCACGCTCGCGCAGCAGGTGCCCGGCAAAACCACTGTACATGTGTGAGTCTCTTATACTAACGCTTTATACTACATGTACCTGGAGGCCACGCTCGCGCAGCAGGTGCCCGGCAACACCACTGTACATGTGTGAGTCTCTTATACTAACGCTTTATACTACATGTACCTGGAGGCCACGCTCGCGCAGCAGGTGCCCGGCAACACCACTGTACATGTGTGAGTCTCTTATACTAACGCTTTATACTACATGTACCTGGAGGCCACGCTCGCGCAGCAGGTGCCCGGCAACACCACTGTACATGTGTGAGTCTCTTATACTAACGCTTTATACTACATGTACCTGGAGGCCACGCTCGCGCAGCAGGTGCCCGGCAACACCACTGTACATGTGTGAGTCTCTTATACTAACGCTTTATACTACATGTACCTGGAGGCCACGCTCGCGCAGCAGGTGCCCGGCAACACCACTGTACATGTGTGAGTCTCTTATACTAACGCTTTATACTACATGTACCTGGAGGCCACGCTCGCGCAGCAGGTGCCCGGCAACACCACTGTACATGTGTGAGTCTCTTATACTAACGCTTTATACTACATGTACCTGGAGGCCACGCTCGCGCAGCAGGTGCCCGGCAACACCACTGTACATGTGTGAGTCTCTTATACTAACGCTTTATACTACATGTACCTGGAGGCCACGCTCGCGCAGCAGGTGCCCGGCAACACCACTGTACATGTGTGAGTCTCTTATACTAACGCTTTATACTACATGTACCTGGAGGCCACGCTCGCGCAGCAGGTGCCCGGCAACACCACTGTACATGTGTGAGTCTCTTATACTAACGCTTTATACTACATGTACCTGGAGGCCACGCTCGCGCAGCAGGTGCCCGGCAACACCACTGTACATGTGTGAGTCTCTTATACTAACGCTTTATACTACATGTACCTGGAGGCCACGCTCGCGCAGCAGGTGCCCGGCAACACCACTGTACATGTGTGAGTCTCTTATACTAACGCTTTATACTACATGTACCTGGAGGCCACGCTCGCGCAGCAGGTGCCCGGCAACACCACTGTACATGTGTGAGTCTCTTATACTAACGCTTTATACTACATGTACCTGGAGGCCACGCTCGCGCAGCAGGTGCCCGGCAACACCACTGTACATGTGTGAGTCTCTTATACTAACGCTTTATACTACATGTACCTGGAGGCCACGCTCGCGCAGCAGGTGCCCGGCAACACCACTGTACATGTGTGAGTCTCTTATACTAACGCTTTATACTACATGTACCTGGAGGCCACGCTCGCGCAGCAGGTGCCCGGCAACACCTCTGTACATGTGTGAGTCTCTTATACTAACGCTTTATACTACATGTACCTGGAGGCCACGCTCGCGCAGCAGGTGCCCGGCAACACCACTGTACATGTGTGAGTCTCTTATACTAACGCTTTATACTACATGTACCTGGAGGCCACGCTCGCGCAGCAGGTGCCCGGCAACACCACTGTACATGTGTGAGTCTCTTATACTAACGCTTTATACTACATGTACCTGGAGGCCACGCTCGCGCAGCAGGTGCCCGGCAACACCACTGTACATGTGTGAGTCTCTTATACTAACGCTTTATACTACATGTACCTGGAGGCCACGCTCGCGCAGCAGGTGCCCGGCAACACCACTGTACATGTGTGAGTCTCTTATATTATCTAACATGACCAAGTAACATTAGAGGCGGATTATCCATAAGACAAACTAGGCACGTGTCTAGGGCCGCGCGGCCGGAATATACGCTGGAAGAGTAACTGTAGTACAGGCTACTCCAAGTCAGAATAAATAAATGCCAGCTCCAAATTGGAGTTACTTCTACCACACATGTAGTACCTAACGTCAATTACAGTGATCAAGTTTTTACTAGTACTTGTCTATATATATAAAAATGAAACCCCCATTTCGACAGTGATCAAGTTTTTACTAGTACTAGTCTATATATATAAAAATGAAACCCCCATTTCGATTTTAGCGATTTTTTTGACGCTGGGTAATACGTAAATTCACGTAATATAAGCGATACAGGTGCGCTGAGCTAGCTGTGCTAATGCTTTAAAACTAAGGCATTTATTTTGAACAACCTCCGTAGCGTAGCGGTATTCGGCTCGCTTTCAATCTCGGAGGTCGTGGGTTCCGATCACGCCCGAGAAGAAATCTTTGTGTAAATTCTAAGATTTATTTCCGCCACACAACACCAATACTGTATATAATATATTTAACTTGAGTTATTTTATGTGGTTGCGCAGGAGTTCCTCTTCGGTGGAGACCCCGCCCCCCGGCTACATCAGCGAGGACGGCGACCCCATGGACCACAACGACAACATGAGTGAGTTTGTACTCAGTTTTATTATTACATTTTGTTTTATTTTTCAAACAGAAAAAAAATATATATTATAAGTTGAATACAATGATAATGATAAATAAAAAGAAAAAAACAATCCTGACTTATAAATTAGTTAACATTTCAACAATAATGTTATTTAATAAAATTTACCAATGTTGTAATTAAATAATGAATTTTATTCAGCACTTAGGTATTTACATACACTTGTACTTGTCAGAATTTCAATGTAAGAAGATAAATTAATTAATAAAAAATAAAAATAAAACTACATAATATAACTAACAGGTAATTCTTACTCTATAAAATATCCGACTAGGTAACTAACAGTAGTAGGTAGGCGATAGCAAATCATACAAATCTACAGACTGCATAGTCCGTCCGTTTGTCCTGTGACATCTTTTGCAAGTAACCAATTATTATTATTATAAGAAGAAATTAAAACCGCATCCAAGTTGCAAGTGGTCACACTATATCTAAGTGGCATACACCTGAGCACCGTTATGGTGTTTAGGACCACGACTATAGAGAAAAAAAGAAAGGTAGATATATAAAGAGGATGGAGGATGTGATCACTGGCACCGACTACAGGCGCTCAATCACAGGGCAGGGGTAGAGGCGCAACGCGGTCCTCGCCGGCCAGAATCCTACCCTAGCGACACCTGCAACCTGCAACTAGCTACCTAAGTGGACGATACAGTAATGGCATGTGATAGTCGCTTATTATATTATAAATATAATTATGATCAACCAGCGTGGGCTGGGATCGGGTCTGAAGCATAGAACGCGTCGCGAGCCTCGCTTTGCGATGGAAGCTAAAATTCTTGTGTTACGAGTAGAGAGAGCGACCATCAGGTCACAAGTCCGATGGCTAGGGCTAGCCATTGGGCTACGGCCGTTGATATATAATGTAATATATTTGTGTATAACCAGACCTGACCCGGCTGACGCCGTCGCCCCCCGGGCTGGGCTCGGAGGCGGCGCCGGTGCTGTACCACGAGCCCGCGTTCTGGTGCAGCATCAGCTACTACGAGCTCAACACGCGCGTGGGAGAGACCTTCCACGCCTCGCAGCCCTCCATCACCGTCGACGGGTTCACCGACCCTAGCAACAGTGAGAGGTGAGTCCCTTATCATCAGCTACTACGAGCTCAACACGCGCGTGGGAGAGACCTTCCACGCCTCGCAGCCCTCCATCACCGTCGACGGGTTCACCGACCCTAGCAACAGTGAGAGGTGAGTCCCTTATCGCATATCCTTGGAGTAGCGGTACAAGTGAATGGAGGATACAGGAAAAGAACAAGACATGTCCTAATAATCAATCATCATCATCATCATCAGCCCGTCTAACATCCACTGCTGAACATGAGCCTCCTCCCGAAGGAGGGTTTTTGTCATAGTCACCACGATTGGCCGGCGGGTTGGTGACCGCAGTAATATGTTGTACCACACAAGGAAACGCTAATTGTATATCAAGGAACGGGCAGCACGTTCCTTGATATACATTTATTATAGATGATGTAATAATAATCGGGATCAACGGCCTTAACGTGCTTTCCGAGGAACGGTGACTATGGCAAAACCCTCCCTCGGGAGGAGGCCCATGTTCAGCAGTGGACGTTGTACGGGCTGATCATGATAAAGGTGGCAAGAGCTCCACCCTTATTTGTTGTTGTAAGATAAATTTTGCAGTTTTATGTTTCTCAAATAAATGATTTTTTGTTTACAGGTTCTGTCTCGGTCTACTGTCAAATGTGAACCGCAATGAAGTGGTGGAACAAACGCGTCGACACATCGGCAAGGGCGTACGACTTTATTATATTGGCGGTAAGTAATAAATTTAACAAAAAAAAACAGACTTCAAACATTAAACTAAGAGTTCCCTGAACTGTCCTTCGTCTTTATCATCAGATCCCCTAATGACAGTCACAATCCATCTAGGTGTAAAGTTCTTATGAATATTAATAATGAAAAAACGCGTCCCTACGATTTTTGAAAGTTCCCCTCGATTTCTCTGGTCTGCCATCATCAAACCCTAATTTCCTTATCATGGGACCACCTTTGAAATATCTTCTTTCCAACAAAAAAAGAATAATCAAAATCGGTTCATAAACAACGATAACGCGGATAACTATCCGCGAACAAACATAAAAAAATATTTTATATACGGTCGAATTGAGAAACTTCCTCCTTTTTTAAAATCGGTAAAAAAGTTATAAAAAGTTACAAAAAGTTATATGAGTTTTATAAAGGTATGAGATATGTTTCGTAATGATTAAACTCAGGAGACAACCTCCGTAGCGAAGCGGTATGTGGCTCACTTTAAATCTCTGAGTTCATGAGTTCGATCTCCGCACAAGACAGGAAATCTTTGTGTAAATTCTAAAATTTCTTTCCGGGTCTGGTTGGTTGAGGGACTACCCTCTGTGCCTCGGAAAGCGTCCCGATTGTTATAACATCATCTATAATAATCGTAAATCAAGGAACGGGCAGCAGCGTTTCCTTGTGTGGTACAACATAATACTGCGATCACCAACCCGCCTGCCAAGCGTGGTGACTATGGCAACTACCCTCTCTCGGGAGGAGGCCTATGTTCAGCAGTGGACGTTATACGGGCTGATGATGATGATGGTAGCTATAGTTGATAACTATCCACCAAATCATTCCATTTCTTTTTATTTATTTATCAGGCGAAGTGTTTGCGGAATGCCTAAGCGACTCGTCAATATTCGTACAGAGTCCGAACTGCAACCAACGCTACGGCTGGCATCCCGCCACCGTCTGCAAAATACCACCAGGTAATGTATTTATTTACGCTATACGTTGACAAAAATAACAAAATAATCGTGAAAATAATAAGGGTGTGGGATACTCCCACATACCTACTACGTACCTACGTCTAAACACACCAGCCAGTCGAGATACTGCCTTTGCTTGCGAATCCCAGTAAGAAGAACAGTAGTAACATTATTTACTTACAATAATGTTATTTTTGGTCCCAGGCTGCAACCTAAAAATCTTCAACAACCAGGAGTTCGCGGCGCTGCTGTCTCAGTCCGTGTCCCAGGGCTTCGAGGCGGTGTTCCAGCTCACGCGCATGTGCACCATCCGGATGAGCTTCGTCAAGGGCTGGGGGGCTGAGTACAGGTAATATTATAATAATCATCATTAACTTCAACAAAGATTGTCGACAGAGTGCACAACAATGTAACACGTTTGTACGGACCTAACTGGCCGAACACTGTACTCTTAAGATGTCCGCCCTAGTTTAAGAGAACACAGTTCCACTTATTATGCACAGATTACAAACCAACGAAAATTAATCATTGTAACTTGAACGATTTTGTAAATGTTTTTGTAACTGTAATTTTTTGGTGAAATAAAGTTATCCTTTTGAATATTTTTTGAATATTCGAATAATTTATTTCGAAATCTCAAAAGGCTCACATAGAGTACCCTTAAAAGTGGTTATGTATTTTGTCTTTTGATGTCGAAACATTGGGCTTGTGGAGACCGGGAGCCTAATCAAGCCCTGTTTAGTGCGGCATGTTCTCCGAGTGCTGGTTGTAACTTTGCACAGCAGGTAAGCATTGCCATTCAACGGGGTAATGCTGCCAGTATTCTGAGAACCTTGCCACGTAGAATAGATTTAGAATTGTAGTATTTTATAAGTCAGTTTTATTTTAAATTTGCTACTTTTAGTTATGTATTTTATTCATGTTTGTTTATTTTATTTCGAAATATAAAAATCCATATTTTGTTAGAAAACATTTATTCTTAACTTGTTGTGAGCGACATGAATAATTCAGTGGGCATCGATACTTATGTAAGTGAATCCAGTGCTTCAACAATGGCGATTTCAATCTAGCACACAATGCATTCAGAATGCTGTGGGAGCTAACACGCATTCAGTGTAGTGTTGAAGATGCATGTATATGTTACGGCTAAAGATAGGTGTGAACATAAACTTAAGATTAGCCGGCTAAACTTAGGTTTAGCCGACCACATGCGGTTAAACTTAGATCAACCTAAATAAATCCCTGTTCAACTCCATTGGTTTAGGTTTAGGTTTTTTTTTTTAACCACCCCAATTTCTTTTTGTGCCATGCATAGGTATTGTTTAATTTAGAGTTGAACAGGGACTTATTGATACCTAAGTTTAACCGCATGTGGTCGGCTAAACCTAAGTTTAGCCGGCTAATCTTAAGATTATGTTCACACCTATCTTTAGCCGTAACATATATATTACTGGGTGACTTTTTTTACTGTCTTGAAAATAATAGGGCGTGATATGTGATATGTGTATATGAAATAGATATCAAAGGCTATTTTATCTCTTTTTTTTACTCTTAATTTATAGCCAGTTTTTTATCTCATACATTTAAGATAGTAATTCGACGAAAAAAAAAACAAAAACACTTTTCATTCATGTGTGATTTCGGCCTAGGTTTTAGACGCATCTATTTTACTATGCACGCGCTATGTAGGTCTTATTTATTTTAAGTTATTTATCATATTTTCGAGAATCTTAATTACCGAAATACTAGTACAAATATACTGTGGTCTAGTTATTCTATTCCACTTACACAACTCACCATATTATTAACAAGACGGTAAAAAAGTCACCCAGTATACATATATTTTTAAAGATAACTAGCAGAGTTCTAGTCGTCTACTAGTAGTCTTGATAACCTCCCGTGCTAAGCTAAAATACTTGTGTTACAAGTGGGTTCACGGTTGTGCAATGGGTAGGGATCGAATCGGCGACCACATGATCACAAGTCCGACGCCTTAGCCATTGGGCTACGGCCGCTTCCGCTATATTTTAAGAGTTTTAAGAGACAACCCCCCGCAAGTGATAAATAAATACCTGTGTCGCGGGGGACCTTACAAACACGGAATTCGCAGACACATAATACACCAAGACTAAGAATAACTGTATGTGAACGTCATACGGGCTGATGATCTTGTTCCGCATTTTATAAGCAAAAATAAGTAAATGTGGCTACAAGTAAACGTTGCTCCCTATTCCACATAACGCTTGCCATGAATTCCTGCGCGCGGTTTCACCTGCGTCTCACTTCTTTCGCTACTCCTGTTTTCGCTTTACACAAGCAACATCCCGAAACGCAAGAAAGTCCATCTAACACTCTTCGCGGACGACACCGCTTTATGAAACCGCTCTGGCTGCAGACCTGCCGCCATTATCGACTGTCTACAATCAGCATGAAATGCCTTAGGCAAATGGTTCAGAAAGTGGAGAGTGACGCGGTACTCTTCTCGAGATTCAACAGTCCACCGGTCAAGATGTTCGTCGAAGCAATCTCTTGGGAACGACAAGCCAAGTACTTAGGCGTAATCCTTGACCGAAATCTAAAGGCTTCACGCTTACGCTCAGTTGACTACATTGTCTTTTTAATGTACGCAGCAAACTATTATCTAATAACAAAGTGGGGTTTTACACCACTTTTATACGACCGATTATGACGGACGCGAGCACCGTATACGCTCATACCGAGTTAGCACCGCTTACAAACTGCTCAAAGTAGATTCACTCGACGTGCCATGCAATGTGCAACTTACATGCTGAACTCCAACTGCCTTCCATCAAACAGTGGATAAAAAAGGCATCGGAACGCTTCTTCGAATACGCGGTTCAACACCAGAACCCTTGTAGCATCCGACATATACTCTCGGATAACTTAGCTTTTTAATGGTGAAAGAATTCATCATTCAATCATATTTAATTATGAAGTTTTTACGGGGCGCTATTTTATAAACAGGTTAGCGTATCTATATGAATAAAACATATTTTAATTTGAACTATGACGGTGTAGAGAAACGTTGATGTTGTTCCTCTGCGGAAAATGAAGATCTTTGCCGGGCGAGGTGGTATAATCTGATTAGAGTACGAATAAAAATCACAGAATAAATGTACAGACGGGGTACATAGCCAATAGATTTAAGATAGTAAGATTACTTACCTACTTGCTTATGTGATAGAGTAAATATAATCTGTTTTAGGTTTGTTTTTACCCTGATTATGCGAAGTATATGTAAATACCTAAGGGCTAAACAAAATTAATAGTATATGACGTATGTTTTCAGACGTCAGACGGTGACGTCGACCCCGTGCTGGATCGAGCTGCACCTGAACGGTCCTCTGCAGTGGCTGGACCGCGTGCTCACACAGATGGGCAGCCCGCGCCTGCCCTGCTCCTCCATGTCCTAGACTTGTGTAGGTGAGGAACAAGGGTAGCTAAGGCTTAGATGTTTCAATTACAGCCCCATGGGCCTAGTCCACCAGGTTCGAATCTACGACCTTCGAGGCTTACTGATTTTTTACGTGAGTATCGAACTTTTGATATTCGAGATATAAGAAGAAACTTATACTACTTCGGTACGGGAGCTATTATATGTCTATTAGATGATAAGATCGTGCACTTACTTTAATAAAAAAAGGTACATATATGTTTTTCAAAAGAACTTAAAATGTCATTCATATGCGCACAATAAGGGTAGCATAGCATATACAGTAATACCGTAATGCATATGCGTTCCAGGGAAAATCGCGTATATCGGGGTCTTGTAATAAGCTATTGTATCCTTCATTTGTTTTTCCGTGTGTACATAAACTATTAAATAAATAAAAAAGTACCAAATTTAGAATCAAACCGCTTTTATTAGAAAATTGTTTACATTTAACATAAGAAATGACTATCAAAACACTTGTGAAAAGAAATTTCAACATTTTACAACAAAAAGAAAACTTAGCAAAGTGCATTTTTTTATTAAAAGAACATTCTAATGTTTTCTGAGTGGCTTTTTGCTTCCGATCCATCAAATCGCGCAAGTTAATAACGCGAACATTTTTTAAACCGCGTTATCCGGGGTCGCCTAAAGCGGGGTATTACTGTACCAAAATCGATCTTGTAGTCCAGACTCACAAATACGAGACGTTGTTGGTAACGTTATGGCATGGACAGCATTATTGGTTAGTATTCAATAAAATGATCAATACATACTTACGATAAAATTATTGAACCACTAACAAGAAATCAATACAGCAACTAAATATATTAGCATATATTTAGTGATCGCAGCATTAATTGGTGATCGCAGTAAAATAGTGAGTGTCCTTGAGCTGATAGATGCTGCCGCACATCCGTCAGCTGTATGTTCCTTAGTCACATGTTACGAAACCCATGGGAAGCTAACAGAATCAAAAAATATAAATCTTCTTTTCGTGTCGACCTGGCGTTCAAATTTGAGAAGACCAGTACTCGGCCACTGACACAGCATTATCAGTGGCGTTGCACAGGTCCTCGCGTGTACAGGTGTTGGGCAGGCAGGGCAGAATAGGAGGTGCGCCATTATCTGGGGGAAGGTACCACACGGACACGTAACCTCTGAGCTATACCCCCACCTGTTCATGTTCTCCCGGCTTCGTCCGACTTGAGTCTGCAGTCTATTTAAAGACTTCCAAGTCCGCCAAGGAAGTTCATGACCAGGTGGAGGAAGGTGCTCCGCAAGAGGAATAATAAATATAAATTATATTTTTTCTCTTTTCAGAAGTGCACGGGAAAGAATAAATCTACACGCTACACTACCAAGTAAAAGGTTTAGCTCTAAAACAATAAATACCTCCATTTTGACTCTTAGTCTATGTGTGACGTCGGCCATGATAGGTTGTGATTACAACAGAAAATTTACGTAGGTATAACTTATTATTCTGTCGGTGTTATATGATTTTGAACTGTAACACTCTGTAATTAGGTTCAACATCCTACATTGACTTAAGTATTAAATGATTTTAATACATTGTTAAAGCCTGTATACATGACATACTGTTCGTGCTGTATGAATTTGAACTCTTTATATATTTGTAATTAGGTTCACAATCGATTAGTTGACAATAACTAAGCATTTTTTTACTAGATGCCATATTGTTTCGCTCCGGTTAATATTAATTGTCGTAGTTATAAACAATTTTTAGTCTTAAGCTCTAAGTTGAACCCACATTGGGCGTTTGTTTGTCGAGCGTATGTTATTTGCCGACGACGGCTGCGGTAATGGGTGAAAGGCCTTTGCGCTGGCGTTCTCACACGTAAGACGCTCACGCCATATGTGGGGTTAGTTTAACTTGTGTTGTGTCATCGTGTAACTTCGGTCATATTTTGAGAATGGTAACATAGTTCCCATTCAATTTAAACTCTATTTACTTGTGTAATAAAGTTCGAAATCAAATGTATTCTAAACATACTATATACAACATAGAAAAATAATCTTAGCTTGAGAATTTATAAGAATAAAAATTGATTTTAAATACGAGACTTAATTTTAATTAAATTTGTTTTTTAAGTTATTTAAAACAAAAAAATGTAGATAACTGATCTATCATGGCGACTTTACAAAAAAAAAAAATATTTGATAATAAACTGCGTAAATATAAATGTTTTAATAAATTAGTGTCTTGTCTGTGCAAAAAGTATTAATTATTGTTATGAAGGACCACCTTTGTTTCTCTTATGCCTATTTTTTTTTTAATTATTCCTTGCCGGCGAGGATTTACTTGCTTTTGATTGAGGCTAAACTATAGATATTTATCTCGTAGATAAATGCTTGGTCTCGCACTATCGACTAGATACAGTGATATCTTAAAACCATAGTTGGTGTCACAACGTGGGTAGATAGAGACAGACTCGTAGGAAGCTAGGATTGGGTCCGGTCGTATTCGCAAGGCGAGGCTCGCGACCCGTTCTATGCTTCTGACCTAATCCCAGCCATTATCAATAAACGTTTTCATTTCATTTCATAGCTCCGTAAATGCGGTAACTGAATATTGTAGTGTGTATAAGATACTGTACCAATGGTATGTGATCCCGACGTCCTTCTTATTTCTTGTAGTGTTATTTTAACACAGTTTTATTACGCAAAATGGCATATTACCTCGGATTATAGCCAAATTTTGAAAATTTAGACACGTATACCTCGCAGCGCGTGACTGGCTCGGGTATTTTTTTTTTCTCTAAAAAGATTACTAGCAGAGTTTTGCAGTCTACTAGTATTCTTGTTAACGCTCCGTGCTAAGCTAAAATGCTTGTTTTACGAGTGGGTTCACGTCGGTAGTGCAATGGGTGGGGTTCGAACCGGCGACCTCAAGCTCACAAGTCCCTTAAACTTGTCAAGTACGTCGGTCGTATAGAATCAAGCGCGCGAGACTAAGCACTTATCAAATCGTATATTATAGTAGTAGCATATTATAATCCGCCTGAATAACTAACTTCCTAGTTGGTTTTGAAAACAGCGAAACACCACAAAATGTGTTTTATTTTTATTTTTTATTTATGTATTTGTCATGCTGGTTGTGACGAAATGTAGTAATAAAATTTTGTATGTTGAGTTCCGAAAAGGTTTCAGTTCGCTTAAATATTATTATTATACTAATAAAATATTTAACTATGATGGGTATAAAAATAATGAAGATACACTGTATTTCTGGACCTTAGAAGTATAAGGACGGATGAACTTTAATACTTAAGTAATAGGTCGTAAGTGCCAATTTAAAATAAACGCACATACGACGAATGTTTTTGACGTATAATGTCACATCCGACCATATGATTCTGAGCTCTATATTTCGTTAATTGAGGTAATTAAGAGATGTGTCCACATAGGTCGTCCTTCGTCCTTCTGTGTTTTTTATATACTTTTTGCACGGAACCCCGTGGTACTAGTCCCTTTTCTACGATTGTTTTATATTATTGACGATTACATACAATTTTTGTATAATAATATGTGTTCTACGTAAGATTCATTGCACTTTTATTGACACAATTGTACTCCATTTCTTAGAAAAACTGCGATTGTTATAAGAATTTAAACTTTATTTAAGACACCGAAGTAGATCTTATTGTAATTAAATAAAGTTGAAATTTGCATCAATCATCAAGCAGTCGGTAGTTATATAAAAGTGCTTCTAGAAAACAATTTCTTCCATATTATACATGTATAGCAAAGTGGAATGCAATGCCAGTATTTCATTCCACTTCGTTTTCAAATGACTTTTTAAATTTTGTTTTTGACTGCTACTGGTATTTTATATAAATAACAAAGTGTCAAATTTCTTTTATGTCAGTCGTCAATAATATTGAACAGATAGTAATCCATTTTATACGTATATAAAGCAAACTACGAGATTTTTTTTGTTCGTTATATTACTACTCGCACATCGATTTACAACGGATTTGTGAAAGCATTATTTAAAAATTGTGACATTTGAACAAATAGTAATTATAATATTTTTTAAGTTTAAAAGTATACACGTTTTTGAATGCAGTTTGCGGACCACGAATGAATTCTTGTTATCTTCGAATGTCAAACTAAAAGTACTCGCATAATATCAACCTTATGTCATTGAAATTAGGTTCAAAGTATTTGGTTACTATAAACTCATAAAGTAAATTTTAATATGCAAAACAAAATTTTAGAATAGGAGTACAAAGATTCCTATTGTTGCTAACCCCTCGATGCTTGTATTACAAGTGGGTTCACGCCGGTAGTGCAATGGATGGGGAACGAACCGACGACCACAAGATCATAAGTCCGACGCCCCTAGCCATCACGCTACGGCCGGTTAATATTTTAATTAATTTACACTAAGGCAAGCTTAACTAACCTATGAATCAACATCAATAATGAAATTTATTCAGCACTTAGGTATTTACCTGCACTTGTACTTGTCAAAATAACACTGTGTAAGACTAAATCCAACAAAAGTATCACTTAAGTAGCTAAAATCATTGTTAAAATTATTTGATCTTACAGAATTTTTAATCAGTCTGTCCGTCTGTCGTGCGATAAATGACAAATATACACATTAAAGTAAGATGCCTTAAAGGTGATGTAATGAGTAAATGTCACAGTTTTTATATAATGCTCTAATAGACTGTTACGAACAATATTTTTACTCAAAATATAAATAATACTTGCTTTGTTTGCCATCGCTGTATGCATTTATCAACGATATTATTATTATGTTATTATTCAACTTTATTATGATAGGGTAGTTAGTGATTATTTCTCATATTCATGAACCACCCTTTGCACTATAAGTTTATTTAGGAATGTCATGTGTCACTGGATATTTTTTTTACCATAGCAATAGACCGCGATAATGAGGCACTACTTACTCAAGTGAATACTGAAAGCCAAGTATTGTTCATAAATGCCATTTTGAGATAGTATTCGTTAAAATTTCGGAATCGATGGTAATCGATTAATTGATTTAATGTTGTAATCGATTCTGACCTCAGACATTCGTAATATTCGAATTGCAATAATTTTCTCTCTCAGTAAAATTTTATTGTCTAATAATTTACAAGTCTTATATTATGCAACTTAATAAATAGACACACTTGTGTTGTGTTTGAAATATTATTATATAATCTTTTGCTGGGCGATTACGTACCACAGGCTACTGACACATATGAAATGGCACATGACAACATGGCTGACATCGTTTTCATCTATAAATGTCAACCCAATTTTAAAATATTTATTGTATTGCTTTCTAGATCTGAAATAAATTCCATATTTTTTTCTTCATCTAGTAAAACCATTCTTAACCATATAAAAATAATTTTAAAAAAGTGTCAACTAGCCTATTTGTGATGAGCAAACCATGAGAGATCAATCGAAAAATTTTAACTATATCGTTCAACCTTGTTACAATCGTTAGTCACTTGTTGCTGACAGTTTGCGATTATGGTTATGATACCTAGCGTAGTAGAAAAAGAAAGCGAACAACAACACTTGCGATTTGTGCAAGAAATTATCGCACATTGTAAGATGTCGCATTACGTAATCGCCCTGCCGACTATTTTTATAAATGTTTATTTAAGTTCTGAGGTTATTAAATCGCTATATTACATTTTCTTTGTGAAAATGCGAATAGGCAAAATAGCACATCTTATATAATCTTTATTCAATGACATATGACCTTTTATAAATTGAGTTATATACATACCTAGACCTCTGAAACATAAGTACGTAAGTACTATTGTACTTCAGAAGCATTTGGTCGTAAGTGCCAGTTTACGATATAGGCACATACGACGAATGTTTCTGACGTATAATGGCACATCCGACTTTGTGCTTCTGAGTTAAATAAAGCTATTAACTACCCTATCGTGTTATAAGTATAGTTGTGTGTTAATATTGTTTGTACTTGTATGTTTTGTGGGAATAGTAGGTTCGATTCCATGGCAATAAAATTGTAACGGATGATGTTTTGAAAATGGACTCACGGAATAGATCTCGCATTTTTTTCTTTTGTTCAAAAATTTTAATGACGCGATGAAATATGTTTTTTTTTAAATAAAATTAACACAAAACATACGAGATAAATAATTATGACCTGTAAATACCTGTTTTCCGTTTTGAAATGTTTTCTTAGTTTCTTTGTATGGTGTATAGTAATTGTGTAACTTTACAGTTGTTTGGATAATGTACAATGTTTTGAGACATATGTGGATAGATTTACCTAACCGAAGCCCTATGGCCAAGGGGTCGGATTTGTGATCTTATGGTCGCCGGTTCGATTCCCACAAATAGCACTACCGACGTGAACCCACTCGTAACACAAGCATTTTAGCGAAGCACGGGGGATTAACAAGCATACTTGTAGACTGCATAATTCTGCTAGTAAAAAAACTAACCTTTTTTATATTAACACACTCTTTTTTTTTCCTAAAAATCTTTATGGCTTAACGCTCTTTCCGAACTACGGAGGGTAGTAAACCAATCAAACTCAGAAAAATATGGTAATATAATAAAACTAGCTTCCCGCGATCGGGTTCACCCGAGTAGCTCTAGTTTTCATAGGAACTTAATTTTTTTTATAAAGGTGGCAGAATTTTGCACTCTAAAATATAGCATTGTTAAGTGTCATTCAATAGGTAAATCCATCCACATTATATCTTTAGAAGAGACAGGGCACCACCCTGCACGTAGTAATTGGCACATACCTATTATTATATATTGATAAAATACAAAAAAAAAAAAACAAATAATATTATGAGAGTGAATATTTTGGACATGTTTTGGAAAGGAATCTAATGTGATGGCTAGTTTAGTGGTAGGTGGCGTTTTTGAGATTTTTTTTTATTTTTATTACAACTGACATAGTCTAGAGACGTTATTTGTATGAAATTAGAGAAATTAATAATGGCTAGGTGATATACAAGAGACATTTTTAATTAGTTTTCATGCCTGTTTGATTATTCTAAATCGGGTCACGCTTGACATCGGTCGTGGTCATCATTGTAGGTCACTCCTTGTGACACATTTGACAGCTCGCTCCCATTCCTACCTTTTTTTTTTTTTTTTTTTGTTCGGATTGAAATGCATTTCCGCATTCCCACCGCCGCTACAGCGTATTCGCGCGCTGGCGGTGGGATATGTGGGACTCGCCCTCTCCATAGCGTGGTATGCGACACTCATACCACGAGGAGAGGACCGCCGCGATCCGCCGTTGGCGGGGGCCGGGTACGCTTAAGCGTTCCGACCCCCCGATGGCACCCGCGGCGAATGTGGCACCGCGGGATCTCCTGGGCCACACTTACAGTGACCCATTTCCCCAATTATAGGGACGCCCGGAGTGTAGAGGCGTCCTTACTCCTCATGGGTCAGCCTCGAAGGGAGCGGGGCCCATCTGCCCCACTTCCCGCTTCCATTCCTCCCTGACGGTTGCTCGTGCAGGGTGCCATCCATTGCACCGCTCTCTTTTAATTAAACTATTGAATATGCAATTTACAATTTAAGATGAAAATTGCGTATTTTCGAAATTGTCCTTTTCGAAATTGGTCATTCAGTTATGTTATATGTTGGAAGCGTTAGGCTGAAAGCCTAACTATTGTAACCTTTGTGGTGAGAGAAACGTAAAAAATAGGATAAGGAAATACAAAATAATATGGTAGTAAAAATTGACAAATGTACATTATACTTATAAAACTGCCTGTAAGGTATTGTGTAATGTAGATATGACTACGAAATTTGTTACACGTTGTATTAAATAAAAAAACAAAATATTTTCAAGAACGCCACAAACCAATAATGAAATGTTTAAGAGAAAGGTTTAAAATGAATCAAATCTTGTAATAAAATAATTAAGTTTTATTTTTTATGAATTCTTGAGTTTTTGTCATAGTATAAAATTATGTTATTAATTTTGTATCAAAATGTATTTTTAATATCTTGATAATTAAGCCATTATTGTTGAGTCACAATGAGTACTCGTGAATTTATAAAAAGTGTAGTAAAATATATTCCCAACGGTTTACAGAATATAGAATCAAAATTTCGCAGCAATTACTTCACTGACTTTATCGTTTTGTTGAACGGAAGGCTTCTATTTTGGATGCACCTTATATAATGTAACATCCTAGTTGCTGAAAGTTCTAGAGATTTATGAATGAAACCAAAAGTATATGAATTGATGAGTATTTTTGTGATTTAAAGTGTATAGCAGTATTGACTTGATATATCTTTCCAAAAAATAATATCAGCACTTTTTATATATCGCTGCTTTAATGTAATAGTGTCACAAAATAAGGTTATGGTTCAACACATAATGATCTGTAATATCATGAGACTATAACACATATAACACATTATCATTAGTTACACATTTGCATTTGTAACACAATAATATTAAAGCAGCGATATTATACTTAATAAGCATTTGGTCGTAGGTGCCAGTTTAGTACATATAAAGGCACATACGACGTTTGATTCTGACGTATAATGGTACATACGACCTTATGCTTCTGAGCTCTAGATATTGACTGATCAGTCAGTATGATATGTACTGACGGATATCAACACAATTGAAACCATTGAATAGATTGCGCTGACAATTGGCACGTAGATATTTACTATGACATAGGCATCCGCTATGAATGGATTTAACAAAATGTATACCCTTAAAGGGTTCAAGGATTGTATGAAGAATCCTAAATCTAAATATAAAGTATTGTTATTTAGCTAAAAGTTGAACCTTTAGAAGATTCAGCTTTTAGGTAAATAACAGTATTATAGGTGGTCTCACTAGATTTCTAAAGCTCAGAAGCGTAACGTCCTCTGTGCCATACGTCAGAAACATTTTTCACATGTGCCTTTATCGTAAACTGGCACTTACGCCCAAATGGTTCTGAATTCTAGATAAATATATTAATCTCGATTTTATATATTTATAATATAATATTATTAAAATTTGAACATGTGTCCTAAAATTTGAACAAGTGACCTAAAATTTGGAAAGATATTTCAAGTGATTACTTCAATACGTAACAAAAGTTGATGTTTATAGTATTTTTCTTAACAAATAGATGTAATAATTATTGTATTTGATACATTGAGAACGGTTGATATCGGGGGAAGGTGCTAAAAATGGTTTTGTACGGCGCAAAGATTGTGTGGGATCGCTCATTGCACAGCCATAATGAATGTAATTGTTGTATATTTTTGTTGTTTATTCTCTTTTGCGGAACAATAAATTGGGTTATAAGACAGAAATACACTGGGGGTCAAATATTCCACATGTGTCAAGTGACATGCCTAATATGTACCGCGCGATGTTGCTAGACTTGTCTGACTACGTTTTACACCAACAGACGTTACTGTTGTACATTTGTCAAAAGGACATTTGCCCCAGGGTATTTTACTTTACGAGTATTCTCACTTGCGTGGCAATATTATGAGTTTCTGGGTCACAGCAGACTAGCTGCAGCATCGGCGATCTGCAATTTTGCGATTGAACCAGTGTACAGTACTTGTAAAAAGCGATTAATTCGCCGATTCTAAAAGAAGCTTGTCTACTGTGATCCTTGGACCAATCTGGTACCAATTACTTAGTAGCTAGTAAGCGATTAATCGCAAATTAAAAAACAAAATCACGTTATGATATTGCGTTGCCACTGTTGCCAGTAAGCTATAACGCTTGATAAGTAACCACTAACGCGCGACACGCAATATTTGACTTTGAGCGATTGATCGCTCGTTATCTGTTCTGTTAATTATGGTACTACGCAATCGCACTGCGGGACAAAATGATAATTAAATTGATCGATAGATGAATGAAATTTTATATGTTTTAATTGCTCCATAAAAATATTATTTTTATTTCAATTAAATGCAAACATCTTGTGTTATATCATTTTATTAATTAATCAATGAAATTATGTTTCGCGTTATTTTTTAGAAATGTTATTTTTTTACATATTTTTGAACGGTGACTTTTGTGTGATAGATCGAATATTGAATGTTACGTATTCAAGAATGTGGACTTTTTATTGAATAATTTTCAACCCACTTTAATGCTTTTATAACCTTAATTCTAAGGTTATCTGTAATATGAAAGAAATAGAAATGCTTTATTTATTTAATAATAAATAAGTCCACATAACTATTATTTCTCAGTTACGAAACCATTTCGTTATTTTGCCTATAATCTGTTTATTATTATAATTTTATAATTTCTTATACTGTTTTATTACTGATTTGCAGTTTACTAAGTGTACCGTGAGTATCAATGTTATATCTGATCAACATCGTTGTATAAGAAGGGACTAAAATGATGCAATGCAATCCTACTGTTTATTAAATGTGTTATACATATGTTTGATTGAAATCGGCTCCTTCGTCTTTATACGTTACTATGTGAAATATTATAAATTAGCTGATGCCCTGGACTTTTTCCACGCGGTGTTTGTTATTCCTTCGGGTTTTTAACTATCCCACGGGAACATGTTATTTCAAGATTTAATCTCACGGAAAAATTACATTAGTAGTAGTAAATTTCTTAGTACCAATACATAATAGTATGTATTGTTAAATGTACGATGTATGTTTTGGGTAGATCTTAGGTTAGTTAAGACGCACGCCTTTATGCCCAGTGTATTACCAAAAGGCTCGTGTCTATATATTTGGCTGTAAAATTACAGTCCTCACAAAAATAAGCACTGAATCCACTAACTTGATGATAATCATTACACAGTATAAAACGAAGTCGCTTGCCGCTTTCTCTACCTATGTATGCTTAGATCTTTACAACTATGCAACGGATTTTGATGCGGTTTTTTTTCAAATATATAATGATTCAAGAGAAAGGTTTATATTTGTATTAAACACTAGATTCCCGCGCGCGGTTTCACCCGCGTAACTCCCGTTCCCGTGGGAACTTCATAATTAAATATAGCCTATATTAATCAGTGATAATGTAGCATTCAAATAGTGAAAGAATTTTTTAAATCGGTCGAGTACTTTTTGAAGCTAATTCGTTACAAATCTTTCCTCTTTATAATATTAGTATAGATTATTAGCATGGCGTCCGTGTGGAGCCGAGGCGGGTCGCTAGTTTATAATATTTGACATAGAAACGGTACCCCAGGTTATATACGTTTAGTTGTAAGTTTATGTTATATAGCGTTAAGCTAACATATTTATATGTTTTGTAACATAGTATATAAGGCTTCCACAAAATTATAATAATATTATAAATGTTGCGATCTCACAGAACGACGTGGGATGTTCGGATATTATATAGAACAACTACAATAAACGTGTGGTTTTTTATTTTTGTGTTTTATTTGTATATAAAAATACAAGATCCGCAGTTTTACCGGCCTACGGAGTAAGGCGGGTAAAACTGCGGATCTTGTATTTTTTTTTCCGGTGTAGACTTAGTATTTTAGGGGAGTTTTGTGCAACTGTCGCTCTACTTTACAGTACGCGGGCCTCTCGGACTTCGGGTCTACGAGGGCATCGGATGGTGTTAATTGGACGCTGACATTCAATGCAATGGCTAAAAGACAACCAAACGTTGATTTTGGGTGGTTACGTCAGCCATAGTTGAAGGGCTAGCTTACTATAAGCCAACTAGTTACACGTTATGTGATGTTAGTACAATCAACGATTGGCCTTCATTGGCGTTTGATTGGCGAGCTAGCCGTCTCATTTAGCTAATACTGGATCCCTAAAGTGTATGGACACGCATAACTTAACGACGTGACCGATTCGGAGGATTCTTTTTAAATGTTAATAATTTTGAAGACAAGGTTGAAAGAATATGTTGGAAATAATCACGTTGAGTGTCAGAATATTTGATGAGCAACGCCGGGCACATACAGTTAGCATTTAGATATTTAAGACCAGGATACACTAGGGGTCAAATGTCCCGCAACGCGGCAGGCCTGTTACGTAAAAATGCGACAGCATTATTTCCGTGATAGTCCCAGTATTACCGTTGTAAAACATTGATAGAAGCAAATGGGAAGTAATTAATGGCCACCGTGAATTTCAATAATTTTATTTATTAGGGACACTACGACGCGGTGACCGACCGACCTGATATAAGAATGAACGGTCACCCTTCAGCGGTCAACGGTCAGAAAATGTAGTTTTTCTTCAAGATTACGATGGAAGCAATTGTTTGAGAATAGGAAGCAAATAGAAGCAATTCTTGGGCATAAATTCAACTCTAAATACGGCTAGTGACCGTCCATTCTGATGGAGACAAATTTAGCTGATTAATCTCTGCGGGATTAGTACAAACGATATAAAATCGAGTTGAAGTGAAGCGGTCACCCATTCAATCCGACGATTATGTATCATCGTATCAACGTCTAAACTTAAAAATAGATTTTGTCGATAATCTTATATCAGCAAATAAAGTACTACGAATCACATGCATGTCATGCTAACGCTAGATGCTCCGAGACAGAGTAGAGTAGAGTTATAGTAGTCTAATCAGTGCCGGATTTGAGGGGCCCGCACACCAAGATACGTGCGCAAGTCGTATCGTAATGTGATTAGCCAACTGCAGGGTTATTTCAACGCATTTCCTATTTTATTGTTACCTACTGTATTATTAAAGCTACAGTTACTTAATAAATTGTGATAACCTACTAATAATTTAAACGCGAAAGTTTGTAAGTATTGATGGATGGATATTTGTTACTCTTTCATGCAAAAACTACTGAACGGAATTGGCTAAAAATTTGCACCGGGATAGGGTATACTCTGGATTAACATATAGGCTACAAAACATCACGCTCCAATACATTGGAGCAGAGTAACGCAGGTAATACCGCGGGGCGCAGCTGGTTTTAAATATTTTTGCATGCATAGTAAACGATGAGTAGCGAAGACATTTTTATCAATGTCATAGTAATATCGGTGGTATCACTAGGTCGTGGTCCTAACCCCTTAAGGGTGCCCCCAGGTGTGTGTCACTTTATTGTACGTTTTTACCAAACTTCTATATTGATCCACTAAAACCTATAATAATTCATGTGAACTCAAACTTATTATGAGTAAAGGAATTAATGACAAGCTGACGGACGGACTACTTTGTCTGTAATATCCTACAATTAGCTACCGGTTAATTAAGTATCTAGTTTGATTCATAGAATAAGAATAATCGTGTAACATTGTGATTCTGACAAGTACAAGTGTATGTAAATACCTAAGTGCTGAATAAATTCATTATCGTTACGCCTGAATTGCATGCATATCATTCTAACGATACTCCAGGACTAGGCGAAGCTTCGGGTTTAATTTTTAAACCAGGGGTCATGGGGAACTGAAAAAGATCATATCTCCCCACAACAATTTTTAAGTAGGTACGTTTGCCCCAATCAGACAATCATACACTCGCCGCAAACATAATAATTATCAAATAAATTAAATATCATTATAAATAATCTGATATTGTAAAGATATCAGATATTTTGTATCAGATGATAATAATGAAGATAATATAACATTTCATTACTGTGATTTGGCGGTGCTGGCACTTTTGTTTATGTTAAGGTGAGTGTATTTTTTTGTAAATCAATCTTTATTTTTCGTGTTTATTGACCAAAGACGCTACAAAAGTTATTGGCAGACAAATTTCATATCTACTATCTATATTTATTAATGCACTCCAATCAATAATCCTGTTTAAATTTTGTGCACTTATCTTTATGCTAAAATGATTATTGCATATAACAACTAACGACGTGTGCCTACCTACATATTATGTCTAATAACAACATTATCATTTTTTACTGTTAGATAAATCATAGCTTTTAATATTTGGAAGGCATGCCGCAAAATATTATGACTTATAAATCTTATAAAATTCTATACCTTATACCAATATAATAAATACAAGCTTTTTTTAAATAACTTCATAATTGTGTATGTCACTCAGGGTGAATGTAGCTTTCCAATGGTGAAAGAATTTGTGAAATCGGCACAGTAAGTAGTTTTTGAGTTCATTAATTACAAATATACACACAAAAATACAAATCTTTCTTCTTTATTTTATGTATTAGTATAGATACAAAGCTTAGAACATTTAAAAATAAAGTATGGGTAGAAGGTACATATAAATAGGTAGATTTAGTCTATTATTAACAATCGCTAGCAATAACAAAATACTTAGGTACTTACTCAAATGATTCTATTAAACCTAGAAGTGTTTTATCTTGAAACTAGCGACCGACCCCGGCTCTGCTGATGTATTATACATATAAACCTTCCTCTTGAATCCCTCAATCTATTAAAAAAACCGCATCAAAATCCGTTGCGTAGTTTTAAAGATTTAAGCATACATAGGGATATAGGGACAGAGAAAGCGACTTTGTTTTATAGTATGTAGTGATTAGCTTCCCGTTCCGTTTCAAATAATACCTCGCCTCGCGAGGACCACCGTCCCTATCCTAGCTTCCTACGAGTCTTTCTCTATTTACCTACGGTGTGACATCCGGAGAAGAAAGACTATAAGAAACTCCGGATTTTTTCTTGTTAGGAAATTCACACGGCCCGTGGTAATTTTGATATACTCCTAGATAACTTTTAGCTGTTCTAGCTTTCCAATGGAAAAATAATGATTGAAATCGGTCCAATAATTCCGGAGCCTATTCAATGCAAACATACAAACAATCTATTCTTTCCTCTTTAAGTAGGTACCTATAGTAGTAGTAGGTTAGCTAAAAAGCATTATGTAGTTGTCTTAAAAAGAACAGCAACTTCCGCTGTATCAAGGTAAGTAAATACTTAAGTCGTGATGGACTGTATTTCTGTATTTTTTACTAAAGACAACTCCCGCACTAGGGAAATAAATCCCTGTGTCGCGGGGGACTTTACAAACATACATTTCACGGACACAAAGTTCACCCAGACTCAGAACAACTATTTGTGGTTCACACAATATACCAAAATATAGTTTACGCCCATATATACCAAAATACATATATACCAAAATATAGTTTACGCCCGTAAAAATATGAATAAATTCATCAAGAAGAAGGACGTTCATAATTTTAATACTAGAAACAAAGATAAGCTCATTACACCTTTTTACAGAGTATCTAAGACAAGTAAATCATTTCTTGGAAATTGTATAAGATTCTATAATAAACTTCCTTTAAATGTGACAGCTTTGCCGGACCATAAATTCAAAAAATATGTAAAAAAGGTCCTTATGACTCGAGGTTATTACAATATCAAAGAGTACATGGATGATGGAGATGTTTGGCGGATGAGTCCATCGGTTACATTGCGGCAGACTGGCACCTTTTAGCTATCACACCGAATTTGCAACTAAATTAAAAGTCTATGCTATGTAATTTATAAATTTGTAAATGTTAATCTATATGTAAGACAACTGATCAGACTGCAGGTATGTACCAAAAGTAAAAAAAAAAATATGTAAATCTGGAGGAGTGCTCCCTATACTCGATACTTACTTGAAACTTTCATTGTTTCCGTAGCAATTTCGTGCTGCGAGTACCTACTTATCGATGTATGGGGATCACTAACCTAGATACTAAAAATGTCTTTAAAATATGTACAAATGATTAATCAAAGACTTTAAAAGATGACAAAAAGAATGATCTCGGAGTTTCTTATAGTCTTTCTTCTCCGGGTGTCACAACGTAGGTAGATAGAGAAAGACTCGTAGGAAGCTAGGATAGGGTCCGGTCGTCCTTGCAAGGCGAGGCTCGCGACGCGTTCTATGCTTCTGACCTAATCCCAGCCCGCGCTGGTTGATTCTAATTATATTTATAATACGCGACTTTCACATGTCACATTGGTAGATTTAAATTCTATTTAATAACATTACTGTTGAAATGTATAAGTACTAATTAATTAGTCAAGATTTTTTGTCTTTGTATATTTTTATCATTGTATTTGACTTATAATAAGTACGATCGATTCGTCTACATTATCAATAAACGTTTTCATTTTCATTTTCATTTTCATTTCATTTTCATTTTCATTTTCATTTCATTTTCATTTCACAAATAATTGTCCCGGGTGGGAATCGAACCCAGAACACCAGGTCTCAGAAGCAACTACCGTAACCACTGAGCCACCGGTGCAGTCCTGAATTAAAGGAGTTCAGAAATTCGCAAAATTTTCTTGAAATTAAATGAAATAGTTTATTGGTAACGTAGACGAATAATTCGCGCTTGTTATACGTCATTTACAAAGCATAACACATTTAAGTACATTTTTTTGATTCTAAAATAAGAACAATATTTTTATATTATGGTCACTAATGTTAGGGGAAACGGGGGAAATTGGAGCCTACTAAGGAAAAAGTTTAATAACAGGCAATTTTATGGATACTTTAGGAACTTTTTATTAGAAACTAAATCCTTAGTCATTTGACTATCATTTCACGACAGCGTTAACGTTATATAATTAGGCATTTGGCCACAAATAAACTTTAAAGAAAAAAACAGAATCGCTCTCATTACCCGACTTTGCGGGAAATGAGAGCCTATAAATTCGCATATTAATTATGTGTAATGGGAGCTACTTCATTATTAAATCAGCCTCAAAGAGTTCTATATCAGTCTGAAATCGCACCTATTCATATTAATTTTAATATAAACATAACAATTAACAACCATTTTACAATTGACTTTAAGGATCTAAGAAAAAAACGCAAATATATTCCATTTCCATTTCCTGCAACTTCTACAACGGGACCACATTTCATTATTTTTTCCCGTGTCACAGCAAATAGCACACAATGTCTCTTCTTCTGAATATTCTGACTAATCGTCGCAAAGATTCTCAACGTCTTCGTTTTCAGATCAGACGTGTCAGTTTCATCCTCAGAAAGTTTCTTTTTTACTTTTTTTGCCCTTTTCTTTTTTGTTAGTTGCCTTCTTGCTTGTTTTTATTTTTCTGCGCTACCTTTTCTATTTTTGTTGCTGGTTTCTCCTTTCTTTGTTATAATTTCAGTTTTTTTTTCTCTCTAAACTTTTCTTCTCCTCCTCTGTTTCTTACTGTTAATCATAGTCTTATAAGCTCTGATTACCCGACTACCACCATCTTGGAATTAAATTATATGATATACTGAATCTAGCTTGTAACGAAATTATAAGCACAGATACGCAAAATTGATAAATTTAGCTATAAAATAAAAAAGGTTTCATTGTAACAAACGTATAACTTAATAAAAAAAAAATAAAAAAAACCTGGCCGATGAAATTTCGTATTTTTTATACGCGTGGACTAAAAAATTTACAAGCGTCCGGGGTTACATATCGCGTGGCACTGGCGAGTCGAGCACCGCGGGCAAACTCAATCGCAGCGTGCTGAAGGGGCCCGAGTGGCAACGGAGTAAATACGAGCTGTAGTTTTGTCTCTAGGCGCACCGCTCCCGTTACCCTCTGGCTCCCATTACCCTCTGTTCCCCTATACTACTATAATAATCTTATTTTAAATATCAATAAAGTAAAAATAAAAGTATAGATATTTATAAATAAAATAAAATGAAAAATTGTCGCGAGCAAAACGAGTATACACTAAATAATATTAAGTCGCGTGGTTTGAGAAATTAGATCGACCAGCGCAGGCTGGGATCAGGTCTAAAACCAAGCCAAGAACGCGTCGCAAACATCATCTTCTCTATCTACCTACGGTGTGACATCCGGACAAAGACTATAAGAAACTCCGGAATTTTTCTTGTTAGGTTGCTAGCGCCTTCCAAGTTTTGATATGGGCCTCGCTACGCACCTGATGGAGTTAGAGAAGCTATGAATTTTATACGCACATAGGTGGTGTAGCGACATATACAATAGCCTACAAGTTGACGAGCAGCACCATCTAGCGCCTACCATCCCAACTAACTTGTATCGCGCAATACAAGTTTGGAAGCCAATTCGAACGGTTACAAGTTCTAAATAAGAACAAATGGCCGATAAAGAAGTTCGTTATGTTTGGTAGAGGAACACCACCATTCCTAGTACAGTGGGTACAATAACTCAATGTGGTACAGATATAATTATCTAATTATCCTAAATAAAGTCAATAAAACTTTAGTAGGCATTCATCTTACAAGATCCGTTTTCAAGCAGGGTCGGATTGAAATTGTGTTACCTTTTAGAAATATTTTATGTCTGCTATTTTATATTTTAGCTTTAGCAATGCGACTGATACCTTGTATGAAGGGCCATGACGAGGATGAGGACCATTCTAAAGAAATCGACAGAGAAATCAAACAGTGGATCAAGTCTTATAATGAAGTACGTATCACATTATAAGTTGATAGATGATTATTTAATTTATTTAGTTATGATACCTAATATTATTATAATCATCAGCCTGTGTAACCCCACTGATTGTTTTACCATTGTATGGGCCTCCTCCCGAGGGAGGGTTTTTGCCATAGTCAACACGCTTGGCAGGCGGGATGGTGACCGCAGTATTATGTTGTAGCACACAAGGAAACGCTGCTGCCCGTTCCCTATTATATGATTGTTATAGCTGATGTGCTTTCTAAGGCAAGGAGGGAGGGTAGTCCTGCAACCATCCAGACTCATAAAAAAATATTAGAATTTACACAAAGATTTCTTGTCCGGTGAGGGGATCGAACCCACGACCTCCGTGGTTTATGTAAATTAAACTTTATAATTTCAGGCAATCAAATTGTTATTATTAGGCACTGGGGAGAGTGGGAAAACTACTATCATCAAACAAATGAAGATATTACACGTCCAAGGATTTAGTCCGAGGTATGATTGTATTCAATTTCAATTTATATTTCAATTTATTTTAAATCAACACAATACGCCACTTAAGAAGTTTCGCACGGAAACGCAATTGCCCAGCTAACAAACTCATCAGAGAGCCACAAAATATACAAAATAGGCTAGTTGACACCTTTTTGAAATAATTTTTATATGGTTAAGAATGGTTTTACTAGATCAATAAACAAATATGGCATTTATTTGTTATCTAGAAAGCACTCAAATAAATATTTAAAAATTTGCTTGACATTTAGAGATAAAAGCGATGTCAGCCATGTTGATCTATATACATTTTCTGTGTTATTGATCAATGACGTCATGACTCAGAATGTTTAATAGTAAAGGATCGCGTTCATGTTTTTTAACAAGATGTACGACGTCACAAAATGGCTGATAGCGTTTTCGCGTTTTCGGAAGTTAAAGACATAGACAAAGAAATAATTATCATATTTAGTTTATACAAAAATATTCAAGTTTTATGAACAGAAATTATTATATTTAGGTTCCATATGACAAATACTTTTAGAAATAAACATCATTGTAACATAATATCATATGTGTCAACTAGCCTATTGTTTTAATTCAGCAAAGTGGGATCCATTTATTCTGTACGAGTTGTGCAATCTTGCAACATACCTATTTGAAATTACTGTGAAGCAGTCCACGCTAGACGGGCCCTGTTACTGAAACATGATCGGGGGCCCACTGTCACACAATTTAGGGCCCTTGTAGCCTGCGGCACCGTATCTTTGATACAGCTTATACGGTGCTAGTTACGCCCCTGCCATGACGAATATTGGGAAAACAAAATGAATATATTTTATACTTACCTAATTAAATAATATAAAAAATACTAAATTTTTAATTTTACTTTTTCAGTGAACGCGCAGAGAAAGCATATCACATTCGACACAACGTACATGAGTCTATTTACGACATAGTTCGTAACATGTCAGCGCTCAGCATTTCGCTTCAGAATCCTAAAAATATAGTAGCACAGCAATTTATACTCAAATTTGGTCCAGAAGGACCTTCCGAATATACAGAAGTAAGTTCTAATTAATAGAATTTTAATTATAACTCGCATATCTTTCCTGCCTTGCTTTCTTTGTCTATTTAATTTACCTTTTTTGTTCGCTAACATGAATCGAATATTTTACTTTCATAAATTAACTTGAATCAGGAATATATTATTTAAATGAAGTATTAACTGATTGTGACTTATGCTTGTTGTAGGATTATTTCGATCATGTGAGGTCTTTGTGGCGTGATGGTGGAGTCAGAGAATGTTTCAAAAGATCAAATGAATATCAACTCATCGATAGTGCTGAATAGTAAGTTTTAAAATAGAGCCATCTGTTATCGAGTAGCAGAACTATACAGTTTTTTTTCAAGTGTCATTATTTAATTATTACCTGCAACATAAAACAAATTAATTCTCAAACATATTGATAACAGTGACATCTAGCTTCGAGTAGATGAACTAATTAGCAGTTGTAGTTATATCCACCTTATAATAGATGTCCCTTTAAGCATTTATTTTCGTAGCCTAATACGAATTATGCTTTTTAGAAAATCACAAAATTAACATTGGTGTATTTTGTAAATTTGTAGCTTTTTAGATAGAGTAGATTTAATTGCAAAACCTAGATACGTCCCGTCAGATGCTGAAATATTGAGGTGTCGACAGAAAACCACAGGAATACAGAAAATTGAATTCAAAGTAAAGGTAGGACTTTTTTCTAATAAAACCACATCTGATTCCTAAGATGTTATAATTTTATAGACATTAAAACTCATAACACATTACTACTAGGTACCAAAATCAATGCAAGGCGGTGTTCAAGATTTTTGGATGTTTGACGTCGGGGGGCAAAGAGGAGAACGAAAAAAATGGATACAGGTACAACAACAAGCATTATTGCTTTTATTAATACAGTCTCATACATATATTCTACCAGCTTGAAATACTGCTAGAAAATAATGAATGAGGTTTATATTAAAGTTTATTTGTTTGTATTTGGCACTTTGTTAAAGATATTCCGACTATATACCTTCCGAAGCCATTGTAGACCCGAAGTTTGAGAGGCCCGTGAACTGTACAGTGACAGTTGCACAAAACTCCCCGAAAAACTTAACCGCCCTGAGCCGAGGTCGTAGTCCCACAAGTCGACCACAGAGCCACTGGTTCCAATTATTTTTATAATTGACAGGTCTTCGAAGGTATCCACGCGATATGGTTCTTGGTGGCTTGTAGTGATTTTGATCAAACGCTTCGAGAGGATAACACTCAAAATAGACTGAAGGAAGCCCTCGTTTTGTTCGAAGATGTTTGGCAGAGCAGGTAATCATATCAAAAATAATGTTCATTTACGCAATTTGACCCTTGGGCCATTGAGATATTGCTGTGCTGTGTGCCAAAGATGGTACCCATTTAATTTTGTGGTGCAAAATGCATATTTTGTTAATTTTATTTAGCAAAGTACCTAGGTAGTTACTTTGTTCTTATTTCTACAATAGGTACTAATATTATGTTTGTTTGTTGACAATGAATAGGCTTAGATTTTTTAATTTTTTCACCATAAGAAAGATAAGTCGTCTTGAAATAACATAATAATATAAAGGAAGCGGTCATAGACCAATGGCTTTAGGGCGTCGGACTTGTGATCTTGTGGTCGCCGGTTAGTTTCCCACCTATTGCACTACCGACTTTTAGTTTAGCACGAGAAGTTAACAAGATAACACTAGTAGATTACAAAAATACTCAGCTAGTAATCTTTAAGCGCAGGCCACACCACCAGCGGGCGGACGAGCGAGCTAGGCGGGCGAACATCGTTTACCTCTTTTACATACTTCGGTTCACATCGCGAGCTACCGACTAACCTACGTCAGCGATGCGAGCGAAGCTAACGAAATATCCAACGATTCCAGCGAAGATACACTTTCACCTCGTTAGGTTAGGTTAGGAACCCCATAGTTTAGTTCGCCAATATTCCGCATAGTTTCCTTTTCTCGCCGCGCCCACCCGCCTAGCACGCTTGCCCGGTCGCGGGCAGGGGGGCCTGCGCTTTAAAAAAATATACATGTGAAGTTTCCACGGGAAAAGGTGAAACCCGAGACAGTTGCAGTATAAATAAATATTTTTCTTCCAGATTTCTGTTAGAAGCAGGTCTTATAGTGTTCCTGAATAAACAAGACTTGTTGGAACAGAAGTTGTCCCAGGGCCGCTCCATCACCCCCTACTTCCCGGAGTACGAGCACTTTGAGGCTTCGGGTGATGAGTATACCAGGACGAAGCTGTTTATCAAGAATTTGTTCAAAGTACGTAACTTATTTTGAATCACCATTATCATTAGTCTGTTAATATCCACTGCTGCCTATGGACCTCTCTCTAGGAAGGTTTTTGCCATATTGTCTTAACAATCGGGAATAACAGGCTCAAGTACTTTCGCGGTTACGAAAATTAATCTCTCAACCAACTAGGAGCCTAATCATGAAACGATATTACTACGACTTTGATAACGATACAGCCATCACTACATAGTATAAAACAATCCGGACGGATTGTTTTATACTATGTAGTGATGGCTGTGCCCTATGAATGCTTAGATCTTTAAAACTACGCAACATATTGGTTTTGTTTAATAGATAGAGTGATTCAAGAGGAAGGTTTATAATATGTATGATACATCAGCATTGTACCCGTGCGAAGCCGGGGTGGGTCGATAGTGTAATATATAATATAAAAATTATATATTACGCAAGAATTTCTTTGTGTGGTACAAATAATATTGCGGTCATCAACTCACCTGCCAAGCGTGGTAACTATTGCAAATACCCTCCCCGTCCATCTGTAACTGTTTCATGTACTACATAACGAATACTACATAAAAAAACTTGTATCATTGTCGGGTAATCTGTGTACATCTAGCTTGTTCCATCAACCATCCGATGCCCTCGTACACCCGAAGTCCGAGAGGCCCGCGAACTGTAAAGTAGAGCGACGGTTGCACAAAACTCCCCAAGAATACTAAAAGTCATAATCCCTCAATCTCATCGCCAGCGACCGCCCTGAGCCGAGGTCGAACCTGCGCCCTCTTGCTTAGTTTGTAGTTTTTAAACCATTTATCAAAGCTGGAGCTCTGCTCGCCTTAATGCCAGGTGAAGTAGCAAAAGCCGCGTGGCTCTTACGTATGTCCATCCGAAAAAAAAAGTTTGTTATTATTCATACCCAATCATTAACCCCCGACGCAAAAACGACGGGGTGTTATAAGTTTGACATGTCTGTGTGTGTGTGTGTGTCTGTCTGTCTATTGCATCGTTCTTCATCGTAGCATGAACCGATTTAGATTTTGTTTTTTCGTTTGGAAGGTGAATAAGTCGGGAGTGTTCTTAGCTATGTTTGATGAAAATTGGTCCATGATGGCCTCCGCCACTATATGGCAGAATATATATTTACTCCCTCAATATGGATATCAAATGAAAGGTCTTGAATAGTAGAATAATGTACACTATACTGTGACGAAATGAAATCTAAAAACTCGAAAAATATTCGTTCATTTCGTTGGGGATTTTTAAATTTATTTATGTTTTTTTTTTCAGGAGATAATAACGAAGAAACGCGAACGTAAACGCATGCACGCGTCTGCGGAGAGCTTCGTGGTAGCCGAAGGGAGGCGCGCGAGGGAATGCTACTTCCACTTCACTACAGCCACTGACACCGACAATGTACGCGCCGTGTTCCGCGACGTACATCAAATTATACTTACGCATTTGCTTAGTAATATTGGCGTTTATTAGTTTAATTCTGGACCTGCCCGGCTAGGATAGGCAGAGCGACTCGAGTCTGATCTACGGAGGCCGACCAATCACATTGCAGAAAGTGTCACGTGACAATGCGTTTCTGCAATGTGATTGGTCGGCCTCCGTAGAGTAGACTCGAGTCGCGCTGCCTATGCTAGCCGGGCTGAGAAGCATAAAGATGGACTATTCTGCCCTTCTTAATGCAAACGCAGTAATTATAATAAAAAACGTGGTAAACATATTTTTTGATATCTAAACAAGAAGTCTATATTACATGACTTTTTAAGTGAACCATAAAACTAAGGAAAAATCAATCTTTATGTAGATATAGATTAGGGTCCTAAAATGTAATTTTCGCAAAAAAGAGAAAATCCCAAAAAAATCGATTACTGCAAGTACAATAAGTAGGGCAGTATTATACTTCAGAAGCATTTGGACGTAAGTGCCAATACGATTAAGGCACATACGACGATTGTTTCTGACGCGACGTATAATGGCACTACGACCTTATGCTTCTTAGGTCTCGAATTGTTAATGTAAACTGTATGTTGGCTGTAAGTAGGATTGCCAGATCGAATGACCATATTATCGCGAGAAAATAACAAATTTACGGGATTTTGGGACTCTGGTCGGGAAAAACAAAAATAAAATCAGATTAAATATATTGAAAACAGCAACATTAATAAAGTATTTTTTTTAGCTTGCCTCATGTATTTTGTGTTACTTTTCACAGATTTATTTATTGTCCTTTTTTACTATGTAAAGAAGACTTGAAATTCAAAAGATTTTCGTTAAAATTGTGTCGAAGCATTAACTCTGCGTTGATTAAATCCATGCACATTTATTTTGTGTAAAGATTGTATAGATAAATTATTAATTTAATAAAAAAGGTAATTAAAATTATTGTTTTAAAAATGTAGTAGTTTTTCGGGAGATTTTTTATTTTGTCGGGAGTCGGGAGGGTATCCAAAAATTCGGGAGCATCTCGTCATATCCCGACCACCCATGAAACTAATCATTTAACCATATTACTATGACTCCTATGATAATGTCTTCCTATAATACTAAAAATCATAATCCCTCAATCTCATCACCAGCGACCGCCCTGAGCCGAGGTCTAACCACAGGGGACGCCCTCTTGCGCAGGTTGCTTGGTTTGTGGTTTTTAAACCATTTATTAAGGCAGGAGCCCTGCTCACCTTTATGTCCCGGTGAAGTAGCAAAAGCCAGTTGGCTAAATAAGTAAGGGCTTCCGAAAAAATAATGAAAATGTGTTCATGACTGTATGGTTATTGTACCGCATTTCCTATGTTATTGTTTTTTGTATTATTGAAGCTATATTTAACTTAATAAATTGATGTATTTAAAATATATCGTCACCTCTGTAGCGTAGCGCTATTTAGTTCGCTTTAAATCTCGAAGTTCGTAGGTTTGATCCCCACGCCGGACCAGAAATCTTTGTGAATATTCTAAAATTTCTTTCCGGGTCTGGTTGGATGAGGGACTACCCTCCGTGCCTCGGAAAGCGCGTTAAACCGTTGGTCCCGATTGTTATAACATTATCTGTAATAATCGTATATTAAGGAACGGGCAGCAGATTTTCCTTGTATGGTACCACATAAAACCAATCCGACTGCCAAGCGTGGTGACTATGGCATATACCATCTCCCGGGAGGAGGCCCATGTTCAGCAGTGGACATTATATGGGATGATGATGATTTAAAATATTATTGGCATGCATAGTAAACGGTGAGAAGCGAAGATTTTTTTTATCAAAGTCATAGTGATATCATTATGTTATAAGCTTCCTGTAGTAAACTTAAATTATGGTGTAACGTACGATATTTGATAACAGCGCCATCTAGTGTCGAGTGGTGCAACCATACCGAAACTATCCTACTTCCTATTAATATTATTAACGCGAAAGTTTGCAAGTATGGATGGATGGATGTTTGTTACTCTTTCACGCCAGAACTACTTAACGGAATTGGCTGAAATTTTGCACTGGAATAGTTTATACGCTGGATTAACATATAGGCTGAAACAAGAACAAAACATCACGCTCCGACAGACTGGAGCAGAGTGACGCGGATAAAACCGCGGGGTGCAGCTAGTAAAATTAATGTTTGTGCTAGTACTTACTATATAATTATTGTTGACATTAGACAAATTTAGATAATAATATATTTATTATAACATTTAACCAATGTAATCGTTTTATTTTTACCACAACTCCCTTGTTGAAATAAATATAATAATCATTCACGTACAGAAAATATCTATAGGTACCCAGATTTTGGACAACTATCTGCGGTGTATACACCAATAATTGTAACCAGAATCAGAACACAGCTCAGCAAAAACCGTAACCGCTAACGACAACAATAAAAAAAAATAGGGATTTCTTTTTACCTATTTATTTTGTTCTTTAAAAAGTTACTAGCAGAGTTTTGCAGTGTACGACTATTCTCGTTAACCCCTCGTGCTAAGCTAAAATGCTTTTGTTACGAGTGGGTTCCCGTTGGTAGTGCAATGGGTGGGATTCGAACTGGCGACCTCAAGATCGCAAGTCCGACGCCCTAGCCATTGGGCTGCGGCCGCTTCAATATTATATTATTAAGGAAGTGATAATCATTTTCGACAGACATTTTTATCGAAGTCATAGCCTCTATTGAGGGACTACCCTCCGTGCATCGGAAAGCACGTTAAACCGTTAGTCCCGATTGTTATAAAATCATCGATAACAATCGTATACCAGGAAACGGGCAGTGTAGCATTTTCTTGTACATTACAACAATACTACGGTCACCCACCCGCCTGCCAAGCGTAGCGACTATGACAAAACCCTCCGTCGCGACGGGAGCAGGCCCATATTCAGCAGTGGACGTTATACGTACGGGCTATTGATGTCATCCTGCCGCTGCTATAAATTTAGAGCCATACTGCTGTTATTTTTGTACTGTATAAAGTAGAAAGAAAATTTATTTATTTACAGCACATTATAGGTACAATGACAAATAAATACTTAAAGGTCAAATAAGATCTACCCTAAACCGACGTGCTTGTATGAAGAATGTTATGAGAGTGAATTAAGCGAAAGATGTGTGTAGGGATCGTAGCAAGTGGAGGTCCATTGTCTCTGCCTACCCCGCTGGGAAACAGGCGTAAGCTTATGTATGTAAATACATAACAATAATAAATAAGTAAATGTGCCATAAATGGGTACTGGCTTCATCATAATGCTACCTCAGTAACCTAAAAGATTATTGCGGCAGCGCTGGTATTCTAGCCAACCCCAGTTATGACGCCGCGCATGCCAACCGTCTATTAAAATAATAAGAAAATCATAACTTGTTATGATTTTTCTTATTATTTTAATAGATATATAATATTATATATAACTAGCTGACCCGGCAGACTTCGTACTGCCTCAATCGATACATACCCTACACTACCCCTACCCTACACTACCCCCACCCTACACTACCCCTACCCTACACTACCCCTACCCTACACTACCCCTACGCTACACTACCCCTACCCTACACTACCCCTACCCTACACTACCCCTATCCTACACTACCCCTACCCTACACTACCTACCCCTACCCTACACTACCCCTACCCTACACTACCCCTACCCTACACTACCCCTACCCTACACTACCCCTACCCTACCTCTACCCTACCCCTACCCTACACCTACCTCTAATCTACCCCTACCTCTAATCTACCCCTAACTTTGTCTGAAAAATAAAAATAAAAATTTAGTGGTGGACTACCCCTAACATTTAGGGGGATGAAAAATAGATGTTGGCCGATTCTCATAGATACCGGATAAGCACAAAAAAATTCATCAAAATCGGTTAAGCCGTTTCGGAGGAGTATGGCAACGAAAACTGTGACACGAGAATTTTATATATTAGATAATAAATTTTTATATAATAAATTTTAATTAGTTTTATTTCGATTTTATCGTATTGTAATATTCAAATATCTTTTCAAACCTACCCACAAAATCAGTTGTCATCAATAATCCATACTAATATTATAAATGGAAAAATGTATGTGTGTATCAGTTTGTTTGTTCGTCTTTCACGCAAAAACTACTGAACGGATTTGGCTAAAACTTTGCACGGGAATAGATAATAAGCTCGATTAAGAGATAGGCTACAAAAAATCATGCTCCGACCCACTGGAGCAGAGTAACGCGGGTAAAACCGCGGGGCGCAGCTAGTATTAGTATGAGTAAGTATCATCATCAGCCCGTATAACGTCCACTGCTGGACATGGGCCTTCTCCCGAGGGAGGGTATTTGCGATTGTCGTCACGCTTGGCTGGCGGGTTGGTGACCGCAGTATTATGTTGTACCACACAATAAGGAAACGCTGCTGCCCGTCCCTTGATATACGATTATTACAGATGATGTTATAACAATCGGGACCAACGGCTTAACATACTTTCCGAGGCACGGAGGGTAGTCCATCAACCAACCAGACCCGGAAAGAAATCTTAAATTTACACAAAGATTTCCTGTCCAGCGTGGGAATCTAACCCACGACCTCCGGGACGTAAAGCGAGCCAAATACCGCTACGCTACGGAGTTTGTCAAGTAAGTATATAGGTAAGTTATATTTAACATCCTAGCTGATAATTAAGTTTACTTATAATTTTACAAATGAACTAGCTACACTATTTCTTAATATCAATTATTTAAAAAAAAACCACCAAAAAATTCCAATCATTTATTTACAATCATTATTATTAAATAACATTTTTTACAATAAATATTGCTCGATAACTATTGACAATCAGATTTTCGCCGCCGCGTCCTTTTCTTGACTTTTATAATACATATTAATTGCTTTCATGGCCTCTATATTGGAATGCGTCGATAATTCTCCAGGTATAAGTAATTTTATTGCCGCTTGTATCTCTCTACTGCTCATGGTCGTCTTCTTGCTGTGTGAAACTAACCTGCCGGCTTCCACTGCAATTTTCTCGATCATATCGTTAACAAAATTGTTCATAATTAACATAGATTTTCTTGAAATACCCAAGTTTTGTTTCGCCACTGTCTTCAACAACTTGTACAAGTAAATTGAGAAGCCCATGTAGTTCTTTTTCTTTGATTTCTTCGATTTTGATATTGGTTTTTCAATAGCCTTCTCCATTGACTTTAAAGGTTTTTTCGGGCCTTTTACTGGAGCCATTTTGTCTTGATAACTATAAACTATTAATTGTTATACTAATCAATATAATGATTGTAATTTTTGTCAAGGATTTCGACATGTCATGTTGAGGTCGGCAAATTGGTCGGTTAAGTAGATTTTTAGATGGCGCAGTAGTAGGTAGTTGCAGGAGTTGAATTTCAATGTAAGCCAATCATTTTCTTTTAATATTTTTAGTCAATTTTTGTGTGGGTAGGTAAAAATTATTTATTTTAAATTAATTTTACTTACCCATGAGTCCTGCTAATATGATGTAAATGTATACATAAATTTGGATGTGTTTCATAATGTTTGTAATATAAAATATGTAATATACATTTACCGTGCCAGCGATCATCACCGCTGTTCGTAAATCTACTCTTCACTTTCGGTGGCACCCTGAGCGTTGGTTCTAACCCCTTAAGGGTGCCCTCAGGTGGATGTTGCTTAGACTTTGGTCGGATTCTTGGAAGTTAATTTTAGACCTGTCACCTTAAAAGCATCTTACTATAATGTGTACATTTGTCATTTATCGCGGGTTCCCTACTTGATTTCGAAAGTTGATGATTCGATTTTTATTATATCGAACACGGTGGTCGATAATTCAGTTGAACGATGTTTTATTCTATCGATGCTTTATTGATGCGATGTAACGTTTGTGCGAAAACTTTAATTAATAATCTTATTTTACAATAAAGACGTTAAGGAAATACATTCAATACCATACATATCTTCACGTCTATTTTACTAAAATAAGGAAGACAGGTAACAAAGTCACCACGTTTAGCTGTGGCATGGACCGAAGATAATGTAGACAATATTAGTGATCGGTTGCTAGCAACAGGTCACTAATATTATACTATATGCCCAGTGAAGTAGTAAAAGCCTCGGGGCTAACTACATATGTCCGTCCGAAAAAGGTTGCTAGCTGTCGCTCTAATGCGAAGATTTGTGTGAACCGAAATAATATGGAACTGCTTCCTTTTTTAAGAGCCATTTCTAATCACATAGAATTGTAATTACAAAATGATTATGTATTTTTTTGCATTTATGTTGTTATTTTCTTAAATGTATCGTTACATGAAAATAAAGAATATATGTAAAATAATCATTTTTTTAATTTACGATTAATGTTTTGTTTATTTCTTGTTCTATGCTGATTATGTACAAGTTTATATCTTTTTTGTTATTTTGTTGTACGATTTTTTATTAAAATAAAACATTTAAATGGGTGTTTTAGGTGTTGTTAATTTACTTTAGGTAGGTATTAACAAACGGAAGTAGTACGGAAGCAAAAACATGATGTTTTTGCTTCCATATTGGGAGTGGATTAAAAAAAATAGTGTACTAGATGCTATATTTTCCTTGCATATCAAAATAGACGAGGTATGATAGTTTTTTTTTTTTGAAGGTATAATGCGACAGCTAGCCACCGGTCACTAATATTGTCTACGTTATCTTCGGCCCATGCCACAGCTAAACGTGGTGACTTTGTTACCTGTCTTTCTTATTTTAGTAGGTAAAATAGACGTGAAGATATGTATGGTATTTAATGTATTTCCTTAACGTCTATATTGCAAAATAAAATTATTAATTAAATCTCACGGACAACAGTAGGCGTTTGGAACCGGCATACTGTCGAACTAATAAATTACCGAACTAATGAGCAATCGCTGTAGGGTTTTTTGCTACAGGATTTTTCGCACAAACGTTACATCGCATCAATAAAGCATCGATAGAATAAAACATCGTACAACTGAAATATCGCCACACCGTGTTCAATATAATAAAAATCGAATCATCAACTTTCGAAATCAAGTAGGGAACCCTTTATCGCACGTTCTGTAAGATAATATCAAGAATTTTTTTAGCTACTTAAATGATACTTTTTTTAGATTTAGTTTTATACAGTGTAATTTTGACAAGTACAAGTGTATGTATTCAATTCATTTAATTCAATTCATTTATTGCATTTTTCATGGGTTTACAATAGGTGTTGTTACAGGTATATTTTGTTTCCAACATGAACCCTGTTAGGGCACAGCAAAAGTAGATCCAAGATTAAATTAAAATGAATTGTAAATACCTAAGTGCTGAATAAATTTCAGTATTTCATATTTTTTTCATTACAGATTTGTAAATATGTTCTACTTGTCCGCGGGATATCTGGATTTCTTATTTTAAATCAATGTTTAAAATGACTTCATTAGCTTCAGTGTTTATCCCTTACAAACAACAAACTACACGAAACAAAATCAATTCCATCGACGGACAAAAAATATTTTCACTCCGTAGCGTAGCGGTATTTGGCTCGCTTTAAATCTCGGAGGTCGTTCGATTCCCACGCTGGACAGGAAAGCTTTGTGTAAATACTAAGATTTCTTTCCGGGTCTGGTTGGTTGAGGGACTACCCTCCGTGAAAGCACATTAAGCCTTTGGTAACGATTGTTATAACATCGTCTATAATAATCGTATATCAAGGAACGGGCAGCAGCGTTTCGTTGTGTGGTACAACATAATACTGCGGTCGCCAATCCGCCTGCCAAGCGTGGTGATTATGGCAAATACCCTCCCTCGGGAGGAGGCTCATGTTCACGGACAACAAAAAAAAAAGGTAGGTATTATTACTGTATACCTACTGCGGTCGCCAAGTTGGTGTGCGTGATGACTGTGGCAGTAGGCCTACACCTTTCGAGGAAGGCCCAACAGGCCCATCTTCAGCAGTGCACGTTAGACGAGCTGATGATGGTGATTAGGTATCAATAGGTGCAGAAATATTGATCACCTACAAGCCATCCAGTGGGAATTGATCTGTAACTCATATCTATCTACAGCTCATAAATTAATCCTGAACGACGCTCATCCAGAATTAATTTAATTATTTCCACGTTTATATCCAAAAAATAATCTTAAAAATCTAATAAAATAAATCAAGTAACATAGACATTAATTTAACTTCGCTTTCAAATCAAATGCAATTTCTGAAACCTGAAGAAATACTTCATAGCAGTTCGTTGAGTATCCAATCTATCCTACCTACGCCAAAACTATATTTTTCAATCGTCAGACAAAAATTATCAGAGGAGTAAATCTTTAATATGATAGATATCGAATGGATTTCTTGCCCGGTCTGGTTGGTTGAGGGGCTACTCGGAAAGCACGTCTAGCCGTTTGTCCCAATTGTTATAACATCATCTATAACAAGCGTATACAAGGGAACGGGCAGCAGCGTTTCCTTGTGTGTTACAACATAATATTGCGGTCACAAACCCGTCAACTCAAGCGCGGTGACTATGGCAAAACCCTCCCTAGGGAGGAGGCCCAGCAGTGGACGTTATACGGGCTGATGATGATGATCTATGAAAAATCAGTCAAAACAATAATCAATAATTTAATCTGACAAATTATTCTATAATCTATTTTACAAAACATTAAAAAAATAATGAATGTATTCTAATACTATACAAAGTAGGTACACCTATAAAAATCGCATCATTATTTTGAAAACAACCTACAATTCAATTTATAAGTGACCAACTCGAGTATATAAATACTCTTTGTACCGATCCTCATTGCATTCCACTTTCGGCCATCGAATCGTCCGTGTAGTTCGAAAAGAAAACAACATCAAACAAACGTCAACATGACAGGCCGCGGCAAAGGCGGGAAAGGTCTCGGAAAAGGGGGTGCCAAACGTCACAGGAAAGTTCTCCGCGACAACATCCAGGGAATAACCAAGCCCGCCATTAGAAGATTGGCAAGAAGGGGAGGAGTGAAACGTATTTCCGGATTAATATACGAAGAAACTCGCGGTGTTTTGAAAGTGTTTTTGGAAAACGTCATCCGTGACGCCGTCACTTACACAGAACACGCGAAAAGAAAAACTGTGACAGCTATGGATGTTGTCTATGCTCTGAAGAGGCAAGGGAGAACTTTATACGGTTTCGGCGGGTGATTTTTTAGCAGCAAATTAAATAAATATTATTTTATTAATTTATTGTAGGCAGGCGTTTCATTTCTCAAATTGACAAGGCCCTTTTCAGGGCCGCAGTTCTTTCCTGTTTCTGAGACTGTAGTCGAGGTTGTGTCGCCTGAAAAGCCATTTTTTTTGTGAGTACAGTCATTATAAAAAATAACGTTGAACTTAGATTTGTACACCATTTCATGACACAATTGCCAATTTTTGTTAACAAATAATAAATATTGTGTTAACACATCAAGCACCTTTTTTTTTGTCGTGGGGTATTGCATTCGCGCTTTCCCACCGCCGCTACAGCGTATTCGCGCGCTGGCGGTGTGATATGTGGGACTCGCCTTTTCCATGGCATGGTATGCTAATCTCGTACCACGAGGAGAGGACCCTACACCACTAAAACCCCTCTGACACTCCTTCGGTCCGCCGCGCCGTTGACAAGGGCCGGGTACGTTTAAGCGTTCCGACCCCCCGACGGCACCCCGCGGCCTTATGACAAGCACCTAACGCTGCGATAAAATGACATTTCGATTGACAACGTAAGGCATCGTTTTGGTACACGTGTGTGCGTAAGTTGTGTATGTACACACCAAGACTGAAGTCGGTAAATACTCATATTTACCGACTTCAGTGTGTTACTCTCAGTGCTCCGTTTTTACTTTTAATTTGGTCTGGCTGAAAGTTTGCACGCGGATAGTTTATAAGCTGGATTAACATATAGGCTATCACGCTCCGACCCACTGGAGCAGAGTTACGCGGGTAAAACCGGGGCGCAGCTAGTATGTAATACATATTTCAATAAATTGAAAATAACATGTAATATAATATGTCTATAATTATTCAATTTAAAGAAAGTCATTACATTTCCGTCATGATAATTTTATTCTTTTAAATTTATTAAACTTTTATTCTGCACCACCCAATGGTTGACTGGGAGAGAATGCCTTAGGCATTAAGTCCGCCTACGTACTATTTAGTGCTAAAGTTTTAAATAAATAAATAAAAATAAATAAATAATACACAACTAAATGAAACCCGACAATTGTCTGCTGAATTGCAATCTGGATAATCGCGAATAACTGGGATGAACTCAAGTTTCTTATATAAATTTTAACGCAATAACATTTATTCATGGATTGACTGCGCTGGTTTTGCCCTCGTTACTCTACTCCAGTGGGTCGGAGCGTGATGTTTTGTAGCCAAATGTTAATCCAGGGTATAACCTATCCCGGTGCTAAATTTCAACCAATTCCGTTCAGTAGTTTTTCGTGTAAGAGTAAAAAAACGTGTGTTCCTCTGTGGCCGGACCACAGTTTAGTACTCAGATGTTTTAAATAATACCTACCTAAAGTCTACTTTCATCGGAATATGTATATATTTTTAGTACCTGAAGATATATATTTTTAAATAACAATTTATGTGGTCTGGATGTGTGTACCTACCTACATGTCTTATCATAGCATTAAAGAGAATCATGCAGTATTCTTCATTAGACAAATAAAACTTATAGGTATATAAAACTATGTGCATAGCAGTGATATTTCTTAAGAAATTTAACTTTGTAATTTTTCCTAATTAATTATTCTATTGACATTTTTTATTGCACGACTGAAAAATTTGCAGTTACTTGAATTAAAGATGACCTGTTGAAAGGCACGAGCTACAGAATAACATCCAAACCAGCTAATGTAATGTACACGAAAACTGCCAAGAAACAGGAAAACGCTGCAGCCCTGAAAAGGGCTTTGTCAATACCACTGAAAGTGGTCAATACCAATGTACACCACCCCGCAACCTTAAGCGCGCTCCCCTCTCACCCGCCGCGCTAACTGAATATCTTTCGGCATAATTGTAACCCTCTTAGCATGAATAGCACAAAGATTTGTATCTTCAAACAGTCCAACTAAATACGCTTCACTTGCTTCCTGCAACGCCATAACAGCTGAACTCTGAAAACGAAGATCAGTCTTGAAATCTTGAGCTATCTCTCGAACCAGCCTTTGGAACGGTAATTTTCGTATCAACAATTCCGTACTCTTCTGGTATCTACGAATTTCTCTTAAAGCGACCGTCCCTGGTCGATATCTGTGCGGTTTTTTAACTCCGCCGGTCGCTGGGGCCGATTTTCTTGCAGCTTTGGTCGCAAGTTGCTTTCTTGGCGCCTTGCCGCCGGTCGATTTGCGAGCAGTTTGCTTGGTACGCGCCATTTCGAGATATGTGGTAGAATGGTTGGCGGTGCAGCGAGGAACGGCGTTATATAGTGTCAGATGTACGTTAAAAAATAAATATGCGGGTAGTTTTCAGATATTATTAACTTAAAACTACCCGCATATCTATCATGTGAGGTGTAACGTATATTTTTTAATTAGTAAGACGTAGGCAGTCTTTTCGTCTTTGCGATGTGTGGTTTTAGATACAAATCGTATTAATATATATCTATAGCCTATAATAATAATTTAAAAACATAAAGTTAGTGAGTTTTTTCGTTTGTTCGTTTAGGAGGTGATCTCTGAATCTACTGACAACCTCTGTAGCGTAGCGGTATTTGGCTCGCTTTAAATCTCGGAGGCCGTGGATTCGATCCCCACGCCGGACAGGAAATCTTTGTGTAAATTCTAAGGTTTCTTTCCGGGTTTGGTTGGATGACTACCCTCCATGCCTCGGAAAGCACGTTAAATCGTTCGTCCCGATTGTTTTAATATAATCTATAATAATAGTATGTCAAGGAACGGGCAGCAGCGTTTTCTTGTGTCTTACAACATAATACTGCGGTCACCAACCCGCCTGCCAAGCGTGGTGACTATGGCAAATACCCTCCCTCGGGAGGAGGCCCATGTACAGCTGTGGACGTTATACGGGCTGATGATGATGATGATGATGAACATAGGAAATTCGTTACAACAATCCTACAGTAATGAAGACATTTTTTTCGTCAAGTCTCAGACAAGTCTCTTGAATTGAACTAATAGGCCAAATATAATATTAAATACCAATAGTATTTAAAATATAGATAGTAAATTTAAAAAGTATTAAACTATACTAATGTTATAAAGAGGAAAGATTTGTATTTGTGTGTGTGTGTGTATGTTTGTAATGAATAAACACAAAAAACTACGGTGCCGATTTCAAAAATTCTTTCACCATTGGAAAGCTGCATTCACCCTGAGTGACATAGGCTATATTTAATTATGAAGTTCCCTCGGGAACGGGAGTTACGCGGGTAAAACCGCGCGCGGGAAACTCGTTACCAATAAATTATTAAGTACATTCAAAAATTAAAAGTAACTATTCTAAATTTATAAATAAAAAAACGTCCGTTAGACCGCTAGCCGCAGGCAGGGTGCCTACATTACCCCGCTGGATAGCCAAGCTTATTCGTTGGCCGAAACACGGAGTAGGCCGAGGTAAGATCCAGCCCTCTGGTCACCCAACTCCTCCTCCAGGCGTCTGGACAACTCCTGCAAAAAATAGTAACATAAATATTACTATTACTGGAATAACATAACATGTAGTGTGAAAATCATTAGTCTACTAAAGAAATAGTTCAAGTTTATCCCTCAGAGAATTTCTTACATCATAAATATTACTTACGGCCCGTGCCGGCTTCACACGGGTGAACATTTCTAGCTGGCCCGGCGAGACTACGTTCCCACCCCTACCCTACCCTTACCGTAGCCTACAAACCCTTACACCTAACCTACACTTATCCTACACCTACTTAACGCTACCCTTTTTTCTTTGCGTTTAAACCTTCCTTGTGTTAAAGCGATGATGACTGCCAAATTTCATCAAAATAGGTCCATCCATTCGCGAGTTTTAGCGAGACTAACGATCAGCAATTTATTTTGATATATATGTTACAATTAAATTAATAGGTAATTAGTTTACCGCGCGGTTTCACCCGCGTAACTTCCGTTCCCGTAGTAACATCATCATGTTTTTTTATCGTTTATTCCAGATAATTGATATTTTTACATTTCATGCGGACGCTGGTCCCTAAACTAGGCTGACCTGTATTTAAGGGGCCACCATCCCTATATCAATTATATTTTTCGTTACTAACATGCAGCGGTACCTACACTACAATATAATATAAACGACTAGCTGCGTCCCGCGGTTTTACACACTTCACTCTGCTCCTGTGGGTCGGAGCGTGATATTTTGTGTCCTATATGTTAATCCAACGTATAACCTATCCCGGTGCAAAAGTTTCAGCCAATTCCGTTCAGTAGTTTTTACGTGATAGAGTAACAAACATCCATCCATCCATACTTACAAACTTTCGCGTTTATAATATTAATAGGATAAAGTAACTAGTTTAGTGCGTGCGGTTTCACTTATCTGGTAGGAGAACTTCATAATTAAATATAACCTATTGCCTTCCTCGATAAATAGGATATCTCACGATGAAAAAGATTTTAAAATCAGACCAGTAGTTGCCGAGATGCCCGTTCAAGCCAACAAACATAAGCTTATTACAAACATAACCGCCTAACTTCCGTGCCCGTAGAAACTTCATAATAAAATATAGCCATAAATGGACTATCTAATACTGAAAGATTTTTTCTAATCGGACGGAAGCAGTTATCAGATTGATAAAATTGTGTAAACATCGGGGATAATTCTGATACAATCAATGTAGGTACCTACTAACGAATTACACCTACAATTATAGATAATATACAATAGATGATCGGCTGTAGTCCAATGGCTAGGGCGTCGGACTTGTGACCTTGAGGTCGCCGGTTCGAATCCTCCCCATTGCACTACCGACGTGAACACAAGCATTTTAGCTTACGCGAGGGTTTAACAAGAATACTAGTAGACTGCAAAACTCTGCTAGTAACCTGTTTAAAATAAATAAAAATACACGCAACTAAAAATAAATAATTGGAAAAATAACCATGAGAATATGTAGTTAAACTTTAAAAAAAGTACCAATACAATCGAGTCAAATCTATCAATAAATACCCTCAATTATCTTTGCGAAAAATCACACAATGTTTACCAAACGCTGTCCTTTAAAACTATTAACTCCCGCAACCAACTACCGATTGCGAGACCAATTAAAAGTACATAACAACGCTCACACATAACACCACAAAACTACTTTCAACCTATCAAGAATCCTTTTTACAAATAACTCATCAAAATGTCAGGCAGGATGGCGAAAAAGAACCGCTCCCGTTCCTCCAGGGCTGGTCTACAATTCCCCGTGGGAAGAATCCATAAGATACTTCGCAACGGGAACTTTGCACCAAGAATTGGAAGCGGAGCTCCTATATACCTAGCAGCAGCGTTGGAGTATCTAGCAGCAGAAATATTGGAACTAGCAGCAGAAGCGGCGATCGACAACAAGAAGAGCAGAGTCATACCAAGACATATACTCTTCGCCATCAGAAATGATGAGGAGCTGAATAAAATGCTGTCTGGGGTCACCATATCTCAAGGCGGAGTACTTCCAGCGATCAACCCGATATTACTGCCGAAGAAAACTATGAAAAAGGATGGTTAGGATCAGCACCTGGGTAGACTATTGGTTAGTGCCTAGGTTATGAATCTAGGTTAGGTTACGAAGGTTATCAGATGACCTGAATAATGACAAAGTCCTTTTTAGGACTGCATGGGTTTCTTGTTTCTTTTGTGGTACGTCATTAAACTATTTTTTTATTATTATCATATGCGTGCATTAACTCCATTGTTAGAAATTGAAACGCCCTAAAGTCGCTTCTGGCTTCTCTTCTTCTGGCTTTAGACGTACGATTTATAGTGTACACCTCCATTGTTAGGCTGTAGGCCCTCCACTTATTGTCCATTAAAGCTGCTGGAGGAAGCTTTTGCGCAGGTTGCTTAGTTTGTAGTTTTAATCTATTTAATAATAATATAAGGGCTGAGCCCTGCTTGCCTAAATTTTAAGATGACCGTCAAAAAAAGGTGTTAGTTTACTTAAACAAATTACTTATATAATAATGTCAATGCGAAAAGTAATTCGAATAGTAACAGTTATATTTACTGTCTTCGGTTTTTTAACTATCCCACTGGAACTCATTAATTTTCTGTGATTGAAATGTTGACCGGGGATGTAAGGTAAATTTCATTTTAATTGGTGCGAGAGTTTCGGAGCTTAGACGGACAAACATACAGAGAAACAAAAAAATCTGGATGTTTTCTATTTTACTTCTCACATTCCCCCGACTCGGTTTTGTGCGGATTTTTTGTATGTACCTACAGACATTCGACCATTACAGTTTTAATTTATGTGTTATATATATGTAGATATAGATTAATCCTACGTACTCATTACAATGTGGGTAAGTGCAAAAAATAATGTGGGTATATGAAAAAAGTTATCAACAAGAAAAACAGTTGAGTTGTTGATTTTTTAAGTTACTTCAAATGACGGGGCTATCTGTAAACATTAATGAATAACTTACACAGAAACCATTTTGAAGTCGGTTAAATTTACAATAATATTTGTATTTATTTATGAAAAACAAAGAAGAATATTTCTTTAAATTAGAATTCTTCTAATATTATAAATGTGAATGTGTGAGTGTAAGTTTGTTTGTTACGCTTCCACGCGAAAACTACTCAACCGATCTTGATGAAACTTTGTATGTCTAAACATATTTTTCAATCCCAGCGAAGTCGCGGGCAAAAGCTAGTAGGTAATCCTACATAATACATATTATAAACGCGAAAGTTTGTGAGTATAGATGGATGGATGTTTGTTACTCTTTCACGCTAAAACTACTGAACGGAATTTGAACCGAGATAGGTTATACGCTGGACTAACATATAGGCTACAAAACCGCTCCAACCCACTGGAGCAGAGTAACGCGGTTAAAACCGCGGGGCGCAGCTAGCTTAAAATACACTTGAGAGCAATAAAATCGCACACGTTGACTTTTTGTTGTTAAAGCAGTTTTTTTCATGAATGTGAATACATATTAAAATAAAACTTACACTATTTGAATGTTTAACTACTTCAGTACCTTTCTAATGATATCAAATACAGTGTAAAAAAAGTACCCATAGGGAGTTTTAGAGCACAAAACCCAACATACGGATAAAATTACCCAATTTAGCTTAAGAAAGAATAAAAATAAAACTCAAAATGCTTGATCAAATTGTTTTTTAATAAGGTGTATTCCCTCCCCTAGCCTTGATTACAGCTCTTAATCGGTTTTTCATGGACCGTATTAATTTCACCATGAAATCTTGTGGTATGGCGTTCCACTCCTCTTCAATGGCAAGTTGAAGCTCTTGGAGGCGCGTAGGAGCAGGGCTTCTTGCTCGAACTCTTCTTTTTAGCTCATCCCAGACATGCTCAATCGGATTGAGATCAGGACTACGAGCTGGCCACTCCATCGCGGTGATTCCAACGTCTTCCATGTAGTCGCAAACTGTTCTAGCGACATGCGGTCTGGCGTTGTCGTGCATTAAGAGAAAATCTTCTCCCATAAGCCACGCAAGCGGCCTCACATGTTCTTCGAGCACTTCTTCGACGTGTCGTGCAGCCGTCAAACTTCTCGATCTCGGGCCGGTATTCGCCGTAGTGATGAATACAATGTCAGTTTTAGTGTCCAACATTATGCCACCCCAAAACATACACGATCCACCTCCAAAAGCCACACGTTCGCTTATGCAGCATTGTGAAAATCGCTCTGATGACCTTCTGTAGACCCTAGAGCGTCCATCATGACCATGTAAAGTCATTCTGCACTCATCAGAGAACATAACAGCCCGCCATTGGTCATACGTCCAATTTAAATGTTCCCTAGCAAATTGTAGCCGGGCTTGTCGGTGAGCTGTGGTCAATTTGGGACCATTTGCTGGGCGATGTGAAGTCATTCCTGCTTCACCTAGTCTTCTTCGAACTGTCCACCGACTTATACTGACATTGCGAACTTCTCGAAGCTGTTGTCCCAGTTGAACCGCGTTCAACGCGTTGCCGATTTCTCAAAGACCTTGTCACAAGAAAGCGGTCATCACGCTCTGATGTTGTGCGTCGCCGGCCAGATCCTGGTCGCCGAATGTAGCCACCGGTCTCTTGGAACCTCTGGTATACACGACGAACAGAGTAGCGGCTCAAATTTAGCCGTCGAGCAACTTCACTTTGGTTATGGCCTGCTTCGAGCAAGGCAATAACTTGAGCGGCTTCTGCGGGCGTGGTAGCCATATTTTTCCAGTAAATCCGTATGCTTCCAGTAGAGATGTTATCACGTTGACCTTCGGTATGCAACTGATTAAAAATTCCAATAAACCGACCTTTTTATACCTGCGGCTAAGGGTGCAAGTAGTGACAACGCAAACGCGTGAATTTGGGGAATTCGGTGTACGGTCGGTTTTTGTAAGTTACGTAAAGGTCAATGATTTTAATTTTATGTTTTTGTAAAGCTAAGCTTGTATGCTTTAATTTTGTCTAATGATTTTTACTCAATATCTTTAGATTTTAGAAAACAATCAGTAATAAACCAAATTACAAGGGGTGTGCGATTTTATTGCTCTCAAGTGTATTTTTTCTTGCATAATAAACGCTGAATAGCGAAGACATTTTTATTAAAGTCATAGTAATATCGTTACCTATGAGATTAGCCTCCTGACATTCCAATAGTACTTATCTATTAAAACTTCTGTCCACCAAATTTAAGTAAATAATCGTGATATTATTCGTGATATTATTATACATATTATGTGTATATATTTATTTATTGCATGTATGTAGTTATTTATGTATAGTATGTATAATATATTATATAATAGAATGTATTTCTATGTTGTAAACTATTTACCACAGTGGTATCTATTCTCCATACAAATTTTACCTTAGTAGGAGAAAATGCCTCGGGCATTAAGTCCACCATGTACTATCTTAGTGCTAAAGTTATAAATAAATAAAATAATTAAATATTAACCTGTAGCGACATCTTCAATAGCCGCACAAAAATTACAAGAAGACAAGCAGCGCCATCTAGCACCGAGCATCCCAACTAACCTGTATCGCGCAATACAAGTTCGCAAGCCAATTCGAACATATACAAGTTCCGAACAGTAACAAATGGCCGTCGGTCTGTGAACCGAAAAAAAAGGTTGGTGGTGACCTTTTTTTTCGGTTGGTCTTACGTATGTAGCCATATGGCTTTTGCTACTTCACCGGGCATAAAGGCGAGCAGAGCTCCAGCTTTAATAAATGGTTTAAAAACTACATACTAAGCAACCTGTGCAAGAGGGCGCCCCCTGTGGGGCTTGGACCTCGGCTCAGGGCGGTCGCTGGCGATGAGATTGAGGGATTATGACTTTTAGTATTTTAGGGGAGTATAGTGCACCTGTCGCTCTACTTTACAGTTCGCGGGCGTCTCGGACTTCGGGTCTACGAGGGTATCGGATGGTTCTTTCAAACTTTGCAAACTAAGGGTCAGGAGGACGAGGGGGGAAAACACCACCAACCGTTCCTCTACAAACCTATTAGAAATACATAACCCTGGAAAGTGGTTATGTATGTACCTTTTGGTCTAGAAACATTCGGGCCGTGGGGACCGGGAGCTAAATTAATTTATAAATACCTCGCAGCGGCCCTCTTTAGTGCGGCATGTTCTCCGAGTGCTGGTTTTTACTTTGCACAGCAGGTAAGCATTGCCATTCAACGAGGTAATGCTGCCAGCATTCCGGGAACCTTGCCAAGTAGAATAGATTTAGAATAGTAGTATTTAATAAGTTAGTTTTAATTTAAAGTAGCTACTTTAAGTTGTAGGTATATATGTATTTTGTTCAAGTAATCAAAATATATATATGTTACGGGCAACGTGATTAACAGGGCATTATTAATAAGGACCGGCCATTATTAATAATGCCCAAGAGCGACGGGCATAGTGATTAATTTATCACTTTGACCGGTCAATTAATGCCCGACGGCCCGTGGTCCATGTAATAAGTCAGTGTTTAAGATAGTTTGAATTTATCACTTGGACCGGACAGTATGAATAATTCCCTACTTGTAGCCGGGCCATGTCATAAATTAGGTTAGGTTTAGGTTAATTTTTTTTTACCACCTAAAAGCCTTTTGCGCTGCTCATATAAAATCTGTTAGTTTAATTTCATTTAATAGAACAAAAACACTACATTTCACCTATTTTATTACTTTGCCCAAGAAAGGGTGGGCATTATTCATAATGGCCGGGGAAAAGTGATTAATCATGCTGTTTTAATCACATTACCCAATTGAGTCGGGCATTATTAATACAGACCGGTCTGTATTAATAATGCCCGGACTTATCAGATTGCCCGTAACATATATATATGAAATCTAATCTATTAGATAAGTAAAGCATATTATCCCAGTTCAAGGTCGGTCTATCGATTTTTGCGTCAATAAGTTCAGTCAATAAAATTATAATGCGGGTGAATGGGGGACCGCGGCGCATACGCGGCCAGGAGTCAGCAACGTTTGGCTTAGTTTTATATGCAGACAGGTGTGGGAGGAATATCTAGTTAATTTAAATGTTTCTAACTTATAAAATAGATCGACTGTTGAACATGGGCCTCCTCGCGAGGGAAGGTATTTGCCATATTCACCACGCTTGGCTGGCTGATTGGTGACCGCAGTATTATATTGTACCACACAAGGAAACGCTGCAGCACGTTTCCTGATATACGCTTGTTATAGATGATGTTATAACAATCGGGCTCAACGGCTTAACGTGCTCTCCGAAGCACGAAGCGTAGTCCCTCAACCAACCCGGAAAGAAATCTTAGAATCTACACAAAGATTTCTTATCCGGTGTGGGGATTGAACCCACGACCTCCGAGACTTAAAACGAGCCAAATACCGCTACGCAACAGAGGTTGTAAATTAAATCAAAACTTTTATTATTTTATAGTAAAATCAGAGTGTTTCTTAGTAACTAAATGAAAATATACCTAACTGAATAGAAAAAGGACGTCAATATATTTACAAAAAATATTTTATAAAATAAAAAATAAAAAACTCAATAGTTTGCAACAACATCCCACTAATATTATAAACGCGAAAGTTTGTAAGTATGAATACGTGGATGGATGTTTGTTACTCTTTCACGTAAAAACTACTGAATGGATTTAGCTGAAACTTTGCGCGGGGATAGTTAATCAGCTCGATTAACATATAGGCTACATCAAATCACGCTCCGACGCACTGGAGCAGAGTAACGCGGGTAAACCCGCGGGGCTCAGCTAGTTTAATAGTTCTAAATGATCTTTTTACTAAAATGAGGTGTATAAAATTATTTATATTAACTATCCGGTTGTACTCACGATTTGTCATCATCGGATATGTCCGACTAGTTTCGAGATCATCCCGAGGTCCATTCTCAAGGAGTAGGTAGTCGACTCGACGGCGCGGCGCCGGGCAACTAAATATGTGTACCACTCACGAAAGTTTCAATTCTAAAATTACAAAAAATTGTTTATTGAAACAATATTTTTTAATGTTAAAACAACTTAAAACTGTCTGACTTAACGTATCTTTGTCCTTCAATACCAATAACGAATTTGTCCTTGTATTATGTTGGCCACCCCTGGCTGCAGCTGTCTGTGTTGCCAGCTGCTCGCGACCGTTACGGCACGTGCCTTTATAATATTATTATTTATATTATTACAGAGAAAGTTCGGTGAAGGGACACTATGGATTGACATTAGTTATATGCTAGTTTATAAGATTTAAAATAGGTTTTGTGCGTAAAGTAGTTATTTGGAATTTTATATTTGGAATCTACTAAGTCCGTTTTGGATAATAGGTAAGATATATTCACAGACATAATACAAAGTGACCTATAGCTATCATCATCATCATCCTCAGCCCGTATAACGTCCACTGCTGAACATGAGCCTCCTCCCAGTAGAGGGTATTTGCCATAGTCACCACGCTTGGCAGGCGGATTGGTGACCGCAGTATTATGTTGTACCACACAAGGAAACGCTGCTGCCCGTTCATTTATATACGATTATTATAGATGATGTTATAACAATCGGGACGGAGGACGTCCTTTCCGAGGCACGGAGGGTAGTCCTTCAACCAACCAGACCCGAAAAGAAATCTTAGAATTTACACAAAGATTTTTATATAAGTATATAAAGCTGGAACAGACCGACCCACTGGAGCAGAGTATCGCGGGTAAAACCGCAGGGCGCAGCTAATATAAATGTATTTTGTCAGTTTTGGTAATCTACAAACTTAAACTGCGTAACAGTCACAATTTAATATTAAACTTAGGCCGTTAAATAAAAAGCGGAATTTGTTGTCGATGTACTGTAACTGACCTCACCCCAGTGTCGGATTACTGTTATATCATGAGGGTGAGGGAATAGAAGGCGCACCTGTGTTAGTGCACACCTAATATTACTACTTCACTGGACTTAAAGGCGGTTGGCTCGAGATCTGCTCGCCTTTAAGCCTGGTGAAGTAGCAAAAGCCTCGTGGCTAACTACATATATCCGTCCGGAAAAAAAGTATATAAAGGCGAGAATGGCCCCAGCCTTATTGAATGGTTTTATCAACTCAAAATTAACGAGATCGTTATCTTTTGAAGTTTTTGGATTCTTAAAGGCTATGTTAATCTTGGATAACGTACCTTGTAATGGTGAAAGACTTTTGGAAGTCGGTCCAGTAGTTTTAGAGCCTTTTCAATGCAAACAAATAATCAAATGCTTCAAATTTCCCCTTTATAATAAATATTATAGCAGCTATAGATACGTGTGCCTCCCATCCCTAGTCCAGACAACTTTGGGTATTTTAATCATCATCATCAGCCCGTATAACGTCCACTGCTAAACATAGGCCTCCTCCCGAGGGAGGGTTTTGCCACTGTCAACACGCTTGGCCGGAGGATTGGTGACCGCAGTATTATGTTGTAACACACAAGGACACGCTGCTGCCCGTTCGCTAGTATACGATTGTTATATATGTTGTTAATCAGTTGTTATAACAATCAAGACCAAACATGCAAGAATTTAGGTAAAGATTATTTTGTCCGGCGTGGAGATCGATTGCGCAACCTCCGACTTGTACCGCTACGTTACAGAGGTTGTGAGAGATATATAGATATTTTAATATTTTGACATATAAAACGTGTTCTAAGCGAGTATTGAACCCTAACGTACCATCACCCCTCACAGGGACCTTTCACGACCACTCATTCAATAATTGCACAAGGTAAATCCATTATAAATGAAAATGCCATTAAAATTTAACCTTATCCTCATAGACATAAGGATTAAAATTGTGTGTATGTAGAACTTTATTGTATCAACTTCTATACAATAACAAATGCAAAAGATTATCAACTTTATTGATACACGATAGAGTTTTAATTTGTGTGAGATGTTTTCTTTTGAATTGGTATTCAAACAGCGCGTGCCCATTTGCAGGGGTGCGCGAGCGCCGTTTCCGATTCCAGTTTTTTTTGAAAATGGAATCCCTTTACAGTTGTCGGTTAGACATTAAACTGGAAGGACGTGTATAAAGAATTATTATTATTTATTTTCAATCTAGTGTATAGTTTAATGTTAGAAGAGACTCAGTGTGTTTTGAAAAACTGAAAGTTTGTTGTAAACATATTGATTTAATTAAAATAGTTTAGTGAAGTGATATTGTAAGCGAAATAATCATCAAACATATTTGATTAATAAATACAGATTAGTATATATAAATAATTAATTTTAATAGTACCTATGTAAATACAAGTGAATTAATAATAGTAGCAATACTTAGGAAGAATAATCTAAGAAACCAACGAACCTTACCGGTCACGGTATATAATCACCCCTTCTTAGGAGACATGCACTAGCACCCGGGGAAAGAATACGCTTAAAATATGGATTCGCCAAAAATAGTGTACAAATATTACTCAAACCCAGCATTTTGCTCACAAAGCGAAGTAGTTTTCGCCCAAAAATCATGTATGACCAAGCTTGTGTCGCCAGACAGGCAACGAATGCCTCCTTTAGGGGCCAATTCGCCTCGAAAATTCGAAATAACCAACCGAATCGTGAGAACAGACATATCTGACAATCCTTTGAGAATGTCACCGGCCGGAGCACCAAGGTTAAGAGACGAACCACCAGAGTTGCCGCCAAAACCGCCAAAATTCCAGAACAGGAGCTTCCAAAGACAATCTTCATTAGTTTACAAACCCACAAGAACTGTGAGGTGTAGAACGAGAAGTGAGGACTTAGAAATGGCACAGCTAAAAAGACAAAAAGCACGATACGACAGAAACGCAGACTCTGATGATGGACTTGAAGATAGCAGGCTAAGACATAGGTACGAAGTTATAGACGATATTGATGATCTTGTAGACTATTCTCCAACTAAAAAGAGGATAGTACAAGCGAAAGAGGAAGAAATGGAAGAATACAACGTCGATGGACCCGATGAGAATGAATTAAAAGAGATTCCTACTGAAATTGTTAAAACTGTAAATGGAAAGCTACATAGGTATGCTATAGTGCCTTCTGATGATGAAGACCCAGAGCCTGAACCTAGAAAATGTAACGTAACTTTCACATCACCAATGATGTCCAAGAAAAATCTTATAGCGACACAGAAGCTACACGAATTACTATCAACTCCTAGGAAATTAAAGAGCTATGCTAGCCAACCCTCAGTGAGAATCACGCCGAATAAATCAATGGACACAAAATACGTAGAATCGCCGCGAAAATTCATGTCTAGCACACCAACTCAAGGTGTCACGCCTTCTAAGTCTTGTGCTAATTTGACGCTATCAAGAACAAGTGCAGCAACTTCTCCAATTTCTCCGAAAGCTCAGAAGAACTTGAATTATGGACTAGCGGAGCCTTTCGAGAGACACGATGTGTTTGTGACTAGCTTCAGGGAGAAGAGAGACAGAAGTTTTGACTTAGAAAGAGAAAGGGAGATGAGTAGGGAAAGAAGGGATTATGATAGGAGGAGGGATAGTCAGAGGAAGGATAAGACCACAGCTGTTATAGTTCCGAGGTACGTTTGTTTTTTTTATGATATGTATTGGGCCTCTAGTAGAAACCTTCTCGGCAATATCCTTTACGACAACCTCTGTAGCGTAGCGGTATTTGGCTCGATTCCTACGCCGGACACGAAACTTTTGTGTAAATTCTAAGATTTCTTTCCGGGTCGGGTTGGTTGAGGGACAACCCTCCGTGCCTCGTAGAAGCACGTTAAGTCGTTGGTCCCGATTGTTATAACATCATCTATAATAATCGTATATCAAGGAACGGGCCGCAGCGTTTCCTTGTGCCGTACAACATAATACTGCGGTCACCTACCCGCTTGCACGGTGACTATGGCAAATACTCTCCCCCGGGTGGAGGCCCTTGTTCAGCAGTGGACGTTGTACGGGCTGATGACGATGACATCAGCAATGCACCCGTGCGAAGCCGGGGCGGGTCGCTAGTAAGATTATAACCCAATATCACCCAAATGGTGTCGACTAATGTTCCTCTATAAGTAATTAAGATGTTTTCTGTGTTTAATTGTCCTTAAATTAAACAAAAGCTATGAACCTAGTAGCTTCTTCATCATCATCAGCCCGCATAACATCCACTGCTGAACATGGACCTGCTCCCGAGGGAGGGTTTTGGCATAGTCACCACGCTTGGCAGGCGGGTCGGTAACCGCAGTATTATGTTGTACCACACAAGGAAACGCTGCTGCCCGTTCCTTGATATAGGTACGATTATTACAGATGATGTTATAACAATTGGGATCAACGGCTTAACGTGCTTACTGCTACTGAATATTAACTATATTATTTCAAATGACTTAGCTTATTTTCCATGCCAGTTCAAAGTTCATAACTTTACGTCGACGATATACTGGGTGATCTTTTTTTACTGTCTTGAAAATAATAGGGTGTGATATGTACATGAAATAGATATGTCTAATCTAAGGCATAGTTATTTTATCTTTTTTTTTCTGACGGAATGAAATTCATAATGATAAAAATACGTACCTAATTAGGTAGTTACGTTACGTTAGTTAAAATAGGTGTTTTTAATAACTACCTACTTAGTTACGCATTTTTACGGTTACGATTTTGACTCTAAGACAGTAAAAAAAAAAAAAAAATCTAACCTTAGACATCTATTTCAAATACATATCACGCCCTTTTATGTTCAAGACGGTATAAAAATTCATCCAGTATACCTACCTATTTTAGACTGGAATCAATTACAAACGGTTCGACGGGTTTTCTTCGGACATATGAAGTTAGCCTTTGCTACTTAAACGGGCATAAAAGCAAGCATATATGGCTCCAGCCTTTGGTTTACCTTTACTACTATGGGCATCCTCTTAACAAACATTGGCTAGCCTGGGTCTTTTAGGGATATTGCCATAATCACCACGCTTGGCCGGCGGATTGGTGATCGCAGTAAGATGATGCCAATCCATCAGCTGTATGTCTTACACCCATGGGAACACATGGTGGTCTATTATAGCTTAATCGGAAATTGTCATTTGTCTTTAGATATTAAAATAGCAATATCAAGATCGATGTATGTTGTCATATTTATCGAAGGCGTATACGCAGCAACCTGTGTAATTCACTTGTTACAAATATTTATATCTATAGCTCTGAAGCATAATGTCGGATGTGCCATTATACGTCAGAATCATTCGGCGTATGTGCCTCATCGTAAAATGATTTTTTTTTCGGACGGACTTATGTTGTTAGCCCCGAGCCTTTTGCTACTTCACCGGGCATAAAGGCGAGCAGAGCTCCAGACTAGATAGTAGGTTTAAACACTACAAACTAAGCAATCTGTGCAAGAGGACGTTCCCTGTGGGACTTGGACCTCGGCTCAGGACGGTCGCTGACGGGAAGTTTGAGGGATTATGGCCTTTAGTTGTGTCGCTCTACTTTACAGTTCGCGGGCCTCTCGGACTACGAGGGCATCTTCCGATGCCCTGGTTCTTAGCAAACTAAGGGTCGGGAGGGCGAGGGGGGACGCGTCGCGTTTGCGGGCGCACTCTTCTCCGGCGGGTCGGATAGAGTGGTCTCTCTGTAGTGGTGCTGTCTTAAAATGCTTCCGAAGTATTATAGTACATCCATGCTTCTGAGGTATAGATATCTTATCTTACAAACTTCTTACATTTTACAGGGTAGCTTCCCCTCCTTCTGTGTACTCTGAAGAGACTTACAAGTCGTTCTCATCCGTCAAGACCATGAGTGCGGCCACCGCCTCCCTCACCATCGCTGCTGTTATGCTGACCATGTGTGGTGGTCTTACCAGCGGTCTGAGCTTTTATATGATGTATGCTGTAAGTATTATAGTAATTTATTAACGTCAAGTAAAAGTTAATAATTTCTTTATTCATATAAATAATATTATAACACGATGGATCTTAGTTATATGAATTACTAATATTACTAATACTAAATCTTACAGATATTTACATGTAGTTGATCTAACACTAAGTTACTAATACTAAATCTAACGCTTATTTACTAATTTAAAATCTAAATCTAATTTACTAATACCTACTACTTCTAACAGTAATTTACTTAAACTTAATCTAACACTTATTTACTAATACTTAATCTAACACTAATTTACTAATACTACATCTAACACTAATTTACTAATACTACATCTAACACTAATTTACTTATACTACATCTAACACTAATTTACTAATACTACATCTAACACTAATTTACTAATACTACATCTAACACTAATTTACTAATACTAATTTACTTATACTACATCTAACACTAATTTACTAATACTACATCTAACACTAATTTACTTATACTACATCTAACACTAATTTACTAATACTACATCTAACACTAATTTACTAATACTACATCTAACACTAATTTACTAATACTAATTTACTTATACTACATCTAACACTAATTTACTTATACTACATCTAACACTAATTTACTTATACTACATCTAACACTAATTTACTAATACTACATCTAACACTAATTTACTTATACTACATCTAACACTAATTTACTAATACTACATCTAACACTAATTTACTAATACTGAATATTATACTTATTTACTAATACAAAATCGAAAACTTATCAACTAATACTAAACCTAACGCTAATTTACTAACACAACACTAAAACTAATTTACTAATACTAAATCTAACACTAACTTACTAATATAAAACCTAACACCTTTCGCTACCCCATTTTTCTACTCTTTGTTCCATCCACAGAATATGGTTGCCTGGAAGAGATTGCTTTTACCGGTAAGGCCGCAATTCCAAATTAGGATAACTGTAATAATTATTTATTGTACGTGTTACTTTTTTATTTTGTTTTAAATTGTACTTCATTCTAACATTAATTTACTAATACAAAACCAAACACTAATTTACTAATACAAAACCTAACACTAATTTACTAATACAAAACCTAACACTAATTTACTAATACAAAACCTAACACTAATTTACTAATACCAAACATAACACTAATTTACTAATACAAAACCTAATACTTATACAAAACATAACACTAATTTACTAATACAAAATCTAACATAAATTAACTTATGGTAGATCTAATACTTAGTTACTATTACTAAATCTAATTTACTAATACTACATCTAACACTATTAATTTACTAATACTGAATCTAACAGAAATTTACTTATGGTAGATCTAACACTAAATCTAATTAACTAATACTACATCTAACACAAATTTACTAATATTACATCTAACTCTAATTTACTAATACAAAATCTAACACTATTTTACTAATACTAAATATTTTTCTAATACTAAATCGTTTTATTTTTCTGTTGTCCAGAAAAATATAACACCTACTTATATAATATGGGACATACTAATTTACCTTAACAAATTCTAACACTAATCTACAAATACTAAATCTAACACTAACTTACTTATAACAGTTGTCAGTTACAGTGAACGCGCAGTATTATTATAATTATTTACTTAATAGTTATAACACTTGACTTAACCTAACCAAACAAGACTATGCTACTGTTGTAACAAAACAAAAATACTTAAACTTCAATAAGTCCTTTTGAACCCCATTGGATAAGGCTTAGGTTATTTGTTCGTACCTCGAAACCTCGTTAGTTTATCAACGAACTAGAAAATTGATCAACTAACTGATAAGTTAATCAACTTACGATTGAATTTACAATTTACATTCGGTGACATAAACACTGCAAATGTTGTTGTACATTTCTTAAAATAGGTACAATCAACACTGGTATTAACGATCAATTACCAATACCTAATTATTCACCAATTCTAACACGAATGACTAACTAACTAAAACTATTACCTACTAATGAATAACTAGCTAAAATTATTACGTACTTATAACTAATTTACTAAAACTAATACTAATGACTAACTAACTAAAATGAATACTACTGACTAACTAACTAAAATGATTACCTACTAATTTACTAAAACTAATACTAATGTCTAATTTACTAAAACTAATACTAATGTCTAATTTACTAAAACTAATACTAATGACTTATTGACTATAACTAATACTAATAACTAATTTACTAAGGTAGGTATTTTTTGTATAGTCTGAGGTGTTGTATAAAAGGAGATAATATAAGATAAGGGTGTGGTCCTATACTTCCAGCTGGGCCGTCGTTACTACCTGGACTTCGGGGTGCTGTCAGGGTTCACATGCTTCCTGCTAGGTCTACTTGGCTTCAGGTCTCGAAGACAGCAGCTTTTACCTAACAGGAATTATATTTCTGGTAAGATTTTGTTTTAATATTTTAATAATTCATAAGCGACCGTATATATCTAGCCGTACTTGCGATCATGTGGTCGCCGGTTCGATCCCCACCCATTGCACTACCGACACGAACAAACACGTAACACAAGCATTCTAGCTTAGCACAGGGGGTTAACAAGAATAACGTAGCCTGCAAAAACTCTGCTACTATAAATGATTTATTTTTAAATCAAAGAGAAAAATTTGGGTGTCTTAAGCGCAGGCCACACCGCCAGCGGGCGGGCGAGTGAGCTAGACGGGCGGGCGAAGCGAGAGAAGGAGACCTATGATCAGCAGTGGACGTAAAAAGGGCTGCTAAAGTAAAATATAGCTTAGAGGAATCTGTATCGTATTAGTCTATGTTACTCACCAAGGCTCCCGTTCCCGTGGAAACCTCATAATATTTTATAACCTATAGATATTAGATACTGGTATAAAGTAAAGTTTTATTAGACATATATTTTTTTAAATCGGTTAAATAGTTTTTCCGTTAATCTGTTAAAAACAAACATGTATATCTTTATAGATTTATTGTATTATCGCTGCTTAGACCTAACCTCTAGCAGCGTGTATCTCGGTACCAAATTTTCAAAGTTCAATTTCAGACGCGGGACTCGAACCTTGGACCGCGCTCGTTACAGTAGAACATAGTTATCGCTGTTTAATTTAATATTGACGCAAAAATAGTTGAAATTCAAAGCTAATTGATCTATAATACTAGGTGCCAAAACTCGTTATTAAACGTTAATTTTTATGGATTTGTGCCATTGTCAAATTATAGCAGTAATTATTGAATCTACTTATTTAACAGGTGAATACTAACAGGATTCTAACACCTGTACATTCTTCGTTATTCCGACAGATGTTTAATTAAACCTACACAGAGTAAAATAAAAAGCGGTTTTCCACACCTTTACTCTGAACCAACATTGCTTGCGTTCCTCGAGCGTATGAACGACGGTCACGGGTCAGCCCATCGCCTGATCAGTCACAGGTCGTGTCGATAAAATATAAAGTCATCTTTCCTCAATCACCCCGTCTAAGCCGAGGTCCTAGTCCCTCAGGGAGCGTCCTGTATTAAGCAAAAACAAGCTGCTTAGTTTGTAGTTTTTAAACCATTTATTTAGGCTGGAGCTTGTTTGCCTTCATGACCGGTGTAGTGTAGTGCAATGGGTGGGGATCGAACCGGCGACCACAAGATAACAAGGCCGACGCCATTGGGCTGCGGCCGCTTAAACATCGAATTATTGAATTTCGCGTTAAGTTTTTTTTGTATGTTCTTTGTCATGTGTTAAACAGATGTTTTTGCGATGTTGACGAGTTTTTTGTTACACTAATAAGTTTAGACATGTGTGACTCAAACGAATATGAAAAAATTAGGAACATAACAAATTCTAATAGATACCTACTTAGGTAGGTACTGTATCCTGTAACGTTAGCTTTCTTTGTAGACATTCCTTCATACGCACGAAGCGATTTGCTTCTTCTTTAATAATGCGGACGGCTAAGGAGTGGAATTCTCTGCCGGGGTAAATTTTCCGGAACGCTACAATCTGGACATCTTTAAGACTAAAGTGAACAGACACTTTCTAGGCAAGGGATCATCTTAGGCCATCTTAGGCCTTATCTTCGCCTTCCATCAAGCGAGATTATGGTCAAACGTAAGCCTATATTTAATTTTTTAAAAATAACCTCCACCATTGAACAAGTAGGTACCTATGTTTCAAAATGTTGTCCAATAGTAGAATCCAATAGTGCTCAAAATATCTATATTCCCTCTGCCCGTTAAAGGTTTAACAGACAATTACAAGTCATGGTTATTGAGGAATATTTCCATAATCACCACGCTTAGCAACTGCAAGAAACCTGCACCACTACACAGAGACCACTCTATCCAACCCGCCGGAGAAGAGTGCGCCCGCGAATGCGACGCGTCCCCCCTCGTCCTCCTGACCCTTAGCTTGCAAAGAACCATCCGATGCCCTCGTAGACCCGAAGTCCGAGAGGCCCGCAAACTGTTAAGTAAAGCGACAGTTGCACAAAACTCCCCTAAAATACTAAAAGTCATAATCCCTCAATCTCATCGCCAGCGACCGCCCTGAGCCGAGGTCCAAGCCCCACAGGGGGCGCCCTCTTGCGCAGGTTGCTTAGATTGTAGTTCTTAAACCATTTATTAAGGCTGGAGCTCTGCTCGCCTTTATGCTCGGTAAAGTAGCAAAAGCCCCGTGGCTACCTACGTATGTCAAGCAGAAAAAAAAAAAAGTCTCTTAGCAGACGGATTGGTGGTCCCAGTAAACTGAGTATCCTTGGGCTGATAGCTGCTGCCCATCCATCCTTAGTCGCCTTTTACGACACCTATTCGGAAGACATGGATTGGTATATTCTAAGCCGACAACCTCCGTAGCTAAACGATATTTGGTTCGCTTTAAATCGCGGAGTTCGTGGGTTCGATTCCCACGCTGGACAGGAAATATTTGTGTAAATACCTACTAAGATTTATTTCCGGGTCCGGTTATTACCTTATTATTCTATAATAATCGTATATCAAGGAACGGGCAGCAGCGTTTCCTTGTGTGGTACAACATGATACTGCAGTCACCAATCCGCCTGCCAAGCGTGGTGACTATACCAAATACCCTCCCCCGGGAGGATGCACATGTTCAGCAGTGGACGTTATACGGGCTGATGATGATGATGATGATGAAGTCGGAAACCACACGGCTCATAGGTACTTACAGCAATAGGTACTTAGGTAGCTAATGATATTCTATATGTTGTTACAATTTTGTATGTTCTTACACTACGGTAGGTACCTCTATACCAAATGTGGCCAACTTAATAAGACCTATGATCGACTTTTTACTGTGTGCGATCGACTATATGGCATATATAACTTGGAATCACGTATCGTATAAGTCAATCGAATGATAAATAGCTATATTTTCAGATTATTATACGAGAACACTAACTTTGTGCGTCTGTGGCACGTATTTTTAGACTATAATATCACTTTTTATTATATAAGTTGATCGACTGTAATAGCTGCCGGGATCGACTAGTCGATCGCGATCGACCGGTTGGCCACTTCTGCTCTATACTCTATAATAATATTATAAAGAGGAAAGATTTGATTGTTAGTTTGTTTGTATTGAATAAGCTCCGAAACTACTGGACCGAATTTAAACGTTCTTTCATCGTTGGTAAGCTATACTATCCCCGGATGACATAGGCTATATTTAATTATGAAGTTCCCTCGGTAACGGGAGTTATGCGGGTGAAACCGCGCGCGGGAACCTAGTATCATTATAACAATTGTATAACAGGGAATGGGCATCAGCGTTTCCTTGTGTGTATGTACTGTAGCCACTAACCCGCCTGCTTAACGTGGTGACTATGTCAAAAACCCTCGGGAGGAGGCTTATGTTCAGCACTAGACATTATATAGGCTAGTGATGAAGCAGAGAAACGTAACGCGTATGAAACCACGGATCTATATAGTATTCATTAATCTAAAGTAATGGAATGCTGTTAGTACCTACAATCATAAAAATAAAACGTTTTCTTTTTAATTCTACGCTCATTCAAACAATGCGTGTGTTGCCATTCTGTGGTTTTTATAAATTATGCGGGTATTTTTATTATCTTGCGGCGCTTCGGTGTGCATTTTATGTGAATGCTTTATTTTATGTCTCAGGTAATGTTTTCGTTTGACAACTTTATGTCGACGACGTAATAAAGTAGAAGTTTTATCTAAAAAGTTTTTTATGTTATAAAAAAAGCATTGTATAATTTTAACAAATTATTTTAAAACATTAACTAATACCTATAAATATGTTCGCCCATAAGTAGTGCTGTCTTGATTCACGGGTAGTGTACCTACCTACACAATTGTGTTTCAAGAAATCATTTATTTTGAATAAAATAAGTTCTAAGTAAAGAAGGTGGTGTTTCACAAGTGCCTCAAAGATCCCGTTAAGCTGTATATCTGTTGCCCGCCTTTTCCTTCTGCTCCAGTAGATCGGAGCGTGAAGATTGGTAGCTTACATGTTATATTATCCAGGGCGTGCAAACGTTGCGTGTGCAAACTTTCAGCCAAATCCTGCGATTACTCTTTTTTTTTCGGACGGACACGCGTATTTAGCCACGAGGCTTTTGCTACTTCCCCGGGCATAACTGCGAGCAGAGCTCCAGCCTTAATAAATGGTTTAATAATTAAAAAACTGCAAACTGCGTAAGATGGCGCCCCCTGTGGGGCTTGGACCTCGGCTTAGGGCGGTCGCTGGCGATGAGATTGAGGGATTATGAATTTTAGGGGGTTTTGTGCAACTGTCGCTCGACTTAACAGTTAGCGGGCCTCTCGAAATTCGGGGCTACGAGGGCATCGGGTGGTTTTTGGCAAACTAAGGGTCGGGAGGAAGCGATTGCTCCTAACAACCTCACCAGCTATAGCTATTTGTTAAATTACATAAGATTATAGATTTACCTTTTTTTCTTTCTTCCACAGGTTACATAGTCCTTTCATCGTTTTCTCTGCTCAGCGCCTTCGGTCTTCTCATTCTTCTCTGCGTCGAGCCTAAACCAGGGACGCCACTAAACGACATTACGTCAGGAGCAGTTTGTGGCGTCAGCATACTGTCATTATGCTTAGCATCATTAGGAGTTCTAGCTTCGTATTGTTGTGTAAAAGACCCACCAGATAATAGAGTGGGGAGTGTAGGAAATACTCGATGGTATTGAATTTAAATGTGAAATTAAGTTTAGATGTTGGCAACATTGTATATTTGACGTTTAAATTTAAGGATTGATTCTACTAAATCGTTTTTTTTTATTTTTTTCATTTTATACGCTTGCGTTTATAAATATTTGTATAAGTACTATTTATTTTCCTTGAAATTAAATGAATACTTTACTATGTTCTGTCCGTAGGTATGTTAATATATTAATATTATATAATTACAATATCATTATGGTTAAAATTTTAAGAAAGAAATAGTAGGTACTTAGCTCATAATGTATGCAAAACTTTCATAAATTAGTTTATTTAATTATAACCATCTTTGACTTTTATTTATATACTGGATGATTTTTTTACCGTCTTGAAAATAATAGGGTGTGATATATGTATATGAAATAGACGTGTAAGGCATAGTTATTTTATCTTTTTTTTTTACTGGCATAGAGTGAAAATCGTAACCGTAAAAATGCGTACCTAAGTTATAGGTAATTACGCTATTTAGCTCACTCTTTTCATTCCTTTTACCTATACTATTTCCATTTCTTTATTTTCTCGAGGACAGTTCTAATTCGATAGTTGTAGTGTTGTGAACAAATAAGTAATGATATCGACCGTATATATTTATTATATTTTGAACAAAGACAAATACAACAAAAACATTCAAATATATTTTGACATAAATATATAAACAGTAACGATTCATCAGATTTTGATTAAAATAAATAAATATAAATTACTTGTTGTTATAATTATTTCGTTTCATTGTCGAGTACCTACCTATACCTACTTATTTCACAACAGCTTCGAAAATGTTAAAAAAGTTTGCGTTATCAATCAAGAAATAATACGTGTTACAAGATATTTGTAATAAAATATAATATTAGTTCATTCAAGTTTTCCACAGGAGCTGTCATCGAGAAAATAAAGAAATGGAAATAGTATAATTAGGTAGGTACCTACGTATTTTGCTCGTTATGATTTTCACTCTGTCAATAAAAAAAATGATAAATTAAGTATGCCTTAGACATCTCTTTCATATACATATCACGCCCTATTATTTTCAAGACGGTAAAAAAGTCACCCAGTATACGTATTGTACAATATTATACGTGTACCAATACTTTAAAATATTATAGAAACAGTTTTAAGGTAGATTTTATAAATGAATTTGCTTCGGTACAAAGACTTTACTACTTATATTTTAAATAAGTTAATTTACGTTCAGGAATGTGTATTAAGTATAATACTTTACTTACGTTTTATTACTTCAATAGCCAAGAAAGTTAGAGGAATTAGAAAATTCTTTATTCCTTAGTTAAAAATTATCAGACGATAAACATTGAAATTTAAAATTGACTCTACTGGTAATTTTTATCTGACGATTGAAAAATAAAAAAACTCATAAAGTCGATTGCCTATCACTCAAAAAAAACGATTTACTTTAAAAAAAAATAAGCTTGTGTATGTAGATATTTTTTATGTATGTATGATCACTAAAAATATATTAAGCACCTAGAATACAATTCAAAATATTATGTAGGTATAATCAGCCTACGTGGCTAAGTCTCGCGATAAGTCTCGTAGGTAGTGGGTTCGATCCCCACACCGGACAAGAAATATTTGTGTAACTCCAAGATTTGTTTCCGTATTGTTGGTTGAGGGACTACCATCCGTGTCTCGGAAAACACGTTAAACCGTTATAACATCATCTATAACGATCGTTTACCAGGGAACGGGCAGCAGCGTTTCCTTGTGCGGCACAACATAATACTGCGGCGACTATAACAAGCGTGGTGACTATGGCAAATACCCTCCCTCGGGTGAGGCCCATGTTGATGTTGATGGTGATGATGATTATCTAGAAAACAAATTGGTACTAAATTGTTGTAACCGACTGACATTTGACGAAGTAAAAGTTACTTTAAGCCTTTTCATTAGCGTAGTATTTGGCTTGATAAGGAGCATGAATTTATTGCAGTTTATATGAATAGCTAATATGATATATTGTTACACAGTTATGTGAGAATTAGAAGATACATACCAAAGCAGGAGGAACTACCTAACGATATTACTATGACTTAGACAAAAATGTATTTGCTACTCAGCGTTTAAGTACCTACTATGAACGCAAAAAATATTTTTAATATGTCAATTTATTAAGTTAAAGTAGCTTCTATAATATAAGTCAAAGTCAAAATATCTTTATTCACATAGACACATCCTTACTAATATTATAAACGCCAAAGTTTGTGAGTTTTGATGGCTGTTTGTTACTCTCTCACGCAAAAACTACTGAATGGATTTGGCTGGATTTGCTTTACACGGGGATAGTTAATAAGCTCGATTTACATATAGGGTAGAAAAAATCACGCTCCGACCCACTGGAGCAGAGTAACGCGGGTAAAACCGCGGGGCGCACAACAGTAGTTTCAGAGTTTATTAATTACAAACATACACACACACACACACAAAAATACAAATCTTTCCTCTTTATAATATAAGTATAGATTTAATTTTATCTTGCTATTGTTCATTATCCAGTGCATTATAAATAAATATTGTTCTTTCTTCTTTCTTTCTGTAATATAGAAAATGCGTAATAGTTATAGTAACCATACAGTGAAAAAGTTTTTTTTTTATCGAAGTTATAGTCGTATCGTTATGTAGCCTCCAGATTAATTATGAAAATTGATTGTAATTAAGTATTTTATATTGTGACTGTTGTATTTTTTTAATAAATGTAATTTTATTGTCAAACAAGATTGTTTATTTATTTAACCAATAGCAGTTTGTGGCCGGCGTCAACGTTTAAAGCCACGCGTGTTGAGCCGGATCAAATGTATTGTTTTCTATAGACCAGAATCACACTATGAACACCCGACACGACGCCACGCACGTACTGATGCACAGGTGTTGACACGTGGCGTGGCGTGGAATTTTAATAATGTGTTTTCGCCTTTTCCTAAGGATATTATTTCATTCAAACCGTTTACTGATAATTTTAAATAGGTTCAACAAAATCAATTAAGCCTTACCTCAATTACTTGCGAACAGTCATTGACACGCTACCTACATTAATTAGACATTAATTTTTTATAGGTACCTACCTTTTTTTTGTCCGGGGGGAGATGCCCCTACGCATTCCAACCGCCGCCGCTGCAGCGTATTCGCGCGCTGGCTGGGATATGTGGGATTCGCCCTCTCCATAGCGTGGTATGCTAAACTCATACCACGAGGAGAGGACCCTACACCACTAAAAACCCCGGACACTCCTTCGATCCGCCGTTGGCGGGGGCCGGGTACCTACGCATAAGCAATCCGGCCTTACCTAGTAGTACCACCTAGGTTCTGCTTGGAATATATAACGAGATTCATTCAAATTCGTTACCTATATCAGTTAAATTTTTTAAATTTATTTGGAATTGTCGTGGATATTTTTATATGCTAAAACCGTGCGGTGCGTAACGTTGTGACTACCTATTGAGAAACACTGCCAAAAACTTAGTACCTATTATGTATTAGGAATCAAATAAAACAGTCAAAGGTACCTACCTACATAAGTACTGTTTTATTATTTCACGATAAACATCTGTCATTCCATTGGTGTTCCATTTTCAAAAACATGTAGGTAACTATGGTTTTATAGGCGGCCTGTAACAGCGGTTTCGCACTACGTCCGATCCGAATCCGGTCTGGGGGCCGAGTCTGCTATTTTTTAAGTATTGTGCCACCGTAGTGCCATCATGATATCATTATGCCAAAAGCGGTAATCTACTAATCTCACTATGGTATCGGCGGCGCTGGAATAGCAGTCGGTATTGCTACCGCAGAAAAAGGCCGTCAACAGAAGTAGCAGGGGAGATTGTTAGGGAGATTGTAATGTTTATTTAAGCGACTTCAAAACTTATAAATGTATCATTTGTTATTACATTCAACTACGCTAATGTCATCGTGGCGTCATAGTGACACTATTATGACGTCTTTTGGATTAGTAGAATTCTAGATTACCAAATGGGAAAAATCCGACCATTGAACTGTCATTGACAGTTCATGGATACGCCATTACGATAGTTGACTCGGGGCCCTGGACCCGTGAAAATATGGTCCGTAGTAGCCGTAGAACTATTTCTATGGTAATTTACGCACTAGATCCGATCTCCGTCATCTGATTTCTTTCCAAAATTCTAGACCAATATTTTCATGGGTTTGGATTGGGTTCGGATCGGATTCGGATCGGACATAGAGCGAAACCGCTCTAACGCTAAGCGCTCAGTAACATACACAACAGTACCTAGTAACTAGGTAGGTGTACCTATTATAAATTACTAACTGTCCCAAGCACAACCTCCGTAGCGAAGCGGTATTTGGCTCGCTTTAAATCTCTGAGGTCGTGGGTTAGATCTTCACGACAAACAGGAAATCTTTATGTAAATTCTAAGATTTCTTTCCATAATACTGCGGTGACTATGGCAAATACCCTCAAATACAGGACGCCCATGTTCAGCAGTGGACGTTATACGGGCTGATGATGAACTATCCCGAGAGATTTCACCCGCGTAAAACAATTTAAACTATTATGTTAATTTAATTACTTTTTAATAAAATTATATTTATATCGAAAATAGATGAAAATAATAATTCGCACATAATATTTCTGCGTAAAATGGAAATACTACAACAGCTGTCACAAATGCGTCAACAAATATTATTCCAATTCATATACAATTTAGCGCATTAATTTTACGGCATCTCTCTCTAACACATTTGAAATGTAACTAGCTATTTCTTTAGTAACCTCTACTCTGTTATTGAACTTGTTATGAGATGCAACTAAGATTGTTCGACAGTTCAGTATACATAACCGCAGAGATTTCTATTCAACTGTTGTTCTAATTTGATAACAATTCAAGTGTTTGCTAATTATATCTAATTAGTGTTATTGATAAACGAGATGTAGCGTGAAACTTGTATATAGACGTGATTGATGCATTTATGTCAAAGCTCTACGAGTTATGCATTTGATAAATTAAGTTTCCGAAGTATTGTTTAGTAAAAACAAGTGAGTATCCCTTTGTTATACTATTACTTATTTGTCACAATGGCACAATTGTCGATGTTTCCGTGTTCGCGTTCTTATTTCAAATTGATTATCAACTGTTTTACCCACAATATTGAGGTATAATTTTTGTTTGAAGGTCAAAATAAAATCGTTTTTTTAATTATGTTAATGATATGGTTACAAAATTGTTATCAGTCATACTATTAAATATGTTATTGAGAAATGATCTCAATCGACGACCTACTGACCAGATTATTTTATTTTGTATCAGTGATATTTAATAAAGTGAATAATACTCAATTACTGAAGGGTAGGTAAACATCTTGATGTTATATGACACCCTGTTCGTCTAATGGTATGGTCGACCGTAACTCACGGTCTTGGCTGGGACCTAGGTTTGATTCCTGGGTCAGGCCAATTTTTTTCTTGAAGAAAATCTAAGTAGGTACCAACCATTTAAGTTACTTGATGTTGTTCTCAAGACTCTTGACAGCATGTTAAGCTGTTGGATCTGATCTCTCACCAGTTTCGTTGGTAAATTTGCCGACCAGTTTTTTAGAGTTGAAGAGTACCTTTATAGAGTGCACCTGTGTATGTAAAAGTATGCTTTTGCACTATAATAATTCTGTGTATGTAGGATTGCCATCTTTAAAATTTGGCTACCCAGACAAGACGCATGAAATCCCTGGATTCTAGAGCCCAAAATCCCATATCCCATTTATGCCATAAGGTATTTCAAAATGTGGTGGCCCAATACCTAATTTTGAAACCTGGACTTAATATTAAGTCCAGCCCAGATGTTTCCTCTGAACTAGGACAAATCCTGATGGAAGTAACCATATGTGTAGGTAACTAATCTCCATAGAGATAGTTATCTGTGGCCAAAATAGGTCACTATTTTATATTCTAAATGAATAATTGTATGTATGATTCTGTGAGTAGGTAGTTGTACTAACAACAGTCTTTTGTTTAAAAAAACAATTGTTTTGCATATACTTAAATGAGGTATTTTAATAAGTAAACAATGCTATCATTCATAACATATTGATTTAATTGATAAGGTAATGATTAACATTTATAATTTTTTTTTAACTAGCTGTGCCCCATTGTTTTATTTTCGTTACTCTGCTCCTATGGGTTGGAGCGTGATGTTTTGTAGCCTATATGTTAATCCAATGTATAACCTATCCCGGTGCAAATTTCAGGCAATTCCATTCATTCGTTTTGATGTGAAAAAGTAACAAACATTCATCCAGAATGAATTTGCAAAACTCAACTCACTAGTAAAACCTTGTTAAAGCTATAAATACATAAGCCATACCTATATTAACCTAGTTAGTTAGTTGAGCGTATAATTTCCGCACTTAGCCTCATGAGTGGGCCATTGTATGTGAGAATGATACAAACATCCATCCATGCATACCATTATGTATTTTATTCATGTAATAAAATAACTGAGCATAAATAAATTTATTTGTACTGTGTCCATACTTATAAACTTTCGCTTTTATAATATTAGTAGGATTACTTTTGTGTCATGTAAAGGAAAGTAAAAAAAGTTTTTATTCACGTAAACCTAATACAGGTATTTGTAAATAGTAGAAACATATTTTGGTTTTTAAATTTACTATGTTAAATTACTTAATTTTATTTGATTATAATAGTTTATATAGCTTTAGCCTAAAAGCTGTCAGTTATGAAAATACAATATTATTTTATAATTTTATATCTATGATTATATCTAAGTTCTGTCCTTTGAGTATTTTATTATTTAGACCGACCATAAGTATCTCGATGATATTGCTATACCATATAAGTGATAGTTGTGATTAGATGTGAGTAAGAGGAATGACAACTAAAACATTATATTTGGTCCATCAATTAGATTACCAAAAAATATTGGAGACATATTGTTTAATTCATTAAATCAATAAAAATTGGCAACAAAGGAGAGGGGGGATTGTGATGTCACTCCTAGGTAAAATTGTACCTATAAGTGATATAACAAGAAATTTCAATGCACTGTATCTTTGTAATTTTTTGTTTATAGAATGAAAAACAAAATGTGTCCAAAATGTTTTTGGTTATCCCACTGCAATCAATTACATTGTTTTTGTTGTCTCCCTTTTTTATTGGCTTAGAAATGTTTTCTTTTATTTTGTTGTAAAGGGTGCAATATTTAGTAGCTACATTCTTAATCTTTAGTCTTATTAGCTACTAGCTTCCCGCGCGCAGTTTCACCCGCGTAACTCCCGTTCCCGTGGGAAATTCATAATAAAATATAGCCTATGTTCTTTCTCAGGCTCTAGACTATATCTGTACCAAATTTCATTTAAATCGCTTCAGTAGTTAAGGCGTGATTGCGTAACAGACAGACAGACATACATAGTTACTTTCACATATATAATATTAGTAAGGATTAGTAAGGATAGTAAGGATTGTCATTTATGCAGTATAGCATTATCACTGACAGTATTTATTTAGAAGCTTATCAATCACCCCTGGTTTTCATTTAATTGACTACTCTGGTGCATAGCATACTGATATTTGGCTTGTTTTAAATCTCAGAGGTCCCAGGAGGTAAATACCGTAAGGTATTTACCTTCATTATTTTTCTGAGTCTGGAATATTAATTAGGCTTAGAGGTTGCAATCTCTTCGACTGCAGTAAAAACTATGGTTTATTGTTGGTGCCATCACCCATAGACCCATATAATTGAAATGAAAACCTTTATTGATAATATAGAACTTGACTTACAATAATAAGTACGAATCGATCGTACTTATTGTAAGTCAAATACATTGATAATGACAAAAAAAAACAAATCTGGCCGAATAAATTAGTTCACATTTCAATGATAATTATTATTAAATAATGTTTACCAATGTTGCTATGGCATGTGATAGTGGCCTATTATAAATATAATTAGAATCAATCAGCGTGGGCTCGGTTATGGGTCGGCCTCGAAGGGAGCGGGGCCCATGTGCCCCACTCCCCGAGGCTCCCCTAGGGCGGGGGGCGGCGGGTCCTATCCTAGCTTACTACGAGTCTTTCTCTATCTACCTACGTTTTGACATCCAGAGAAGAAAGAAGTCAAAGACAAAAAATTCTATATTCATATGGACACAATTCAAAAAAACATAATCATGTTCTTATGATGCGTCCATTTCTTTTCTGACCACCAATTCAAGACGTGGCAACTCTGAGAAGAACTGACAAGAAACTCAGAGGAATCCTTTTTTAAATAATTAATTTATCGTTACTTTTACAATTTTGTTTAGCAGCAGTGTCATTCCAGAGCAAGTTACTTCCAAGCCTTTTTACTTAATTTAGCTTTGACAATGGCTTTCAATTTATTAACAGATAGTTCTCTAATACGACGTTAAGAAACTCCGAGAGAATTCTTTTAGTTATAAATTACCATAGATCTACAATAGTTTTCATATATTAATATACCACTCTAGAATACAGTTTTTGCATACAACTAGTATTCGACTCGATAAGCTCGCCGCCCTAGCCATTAGGCTACGGCCGCTATGTTCTTCAGAAGCATTTGGTCGTAAGTGCCAGTGCCGATAAATATTATACAAACGACGAATGTTCAGTTACTGACGTGTAATGGCACTTTCGATGTTATGCTTCTGATCTCTAGCATTGTTATTCGGCTTAACAGCAGTGATAAAACCTATTAACTAATGGTTCCACAGGTCATGATGCCGAACCCACAATACAGGGAAGTGGCTGAGTCGCTGCTAAGCAGTGTCAGCCCACAAAATAGGACTTTGAGTGAGTATTATTAGGGTTTATTTTTGAAAATTAGACCACCAACATATATTGGTATATGATATCTATGCATTGGATGATGTCACTGGAAAATAATATGAATTTTAGGTTGATCAACTTTAGTAACACTTATATTGTTAAATTTAGTTGCCAGTTTCAGTGAACGCGCATAATTATTATATTATTTACTTAATTATTGTGACACTTGACCAAACTTAACCAAACGAGACTATGCTACAGTTGTAACAAAACAAAAAACTTCAACTTCAATAGGTCCTGTTGAACTCGATTGGTTTAGGTTATTTTTTTAACCACACGCAACCTCGTTAGTGTATCAACTAACAGGAAAGTTGATCAATATAAGATTCTTGTTATTTTCCGGTGACACATACATTTAATTCAGCAAAACACACAATGCAATACTCAGCAAACATAAAGTTAGATGCACAAAATAAAAGAATCCGAAAAAATCCGAAAAGGCCGCCAGCTCAGCATAGGCTAGGCCAGGGATGCAGTGCCGTAAATAGGGCGGTGCCACCGGTGCCCAGGCACAGGGCGTAGACTCTGGGGGGCGCAAGAATGACTAGACGAGGTCACAATTATAGAAGCTCGGGCGCAGAAAAGGCTATTTACGCACTGCCTATAATATATCTAAAAAAAAAACAAGGGCGCAGTTATAGAAGCTCGGGCGCAGAAAAGGCTATTTACGGCATTGCCTATAATATATAAAAAAAAACAAGGGCGCAGTTATAGAAGCTCGGGCGCAGAAATAGCTATTTACGGCACTGCCTATAATATATCTAAAAAAAAGCGCAGTTATAGAAGCTCGCACAGGGCGCAGAATAGGCTATAAACGGCACTGCAGAGACATGCGAACCGTTATAGACATGCCATTTTACTAAAGAAATGTTTAGTTAAGCTACAGATGTGCCATCAAATAATTGGAACTTCGTAGTTACCAGGACCCTCCAAGTTCTCAAACCCTCCGATGTCATCTTAGACCCTAGAGGCCCGCGAACTATAACGTAGAGCGACAGTTGCACAAAACTCCCCTAAAAAACTTAACGTCATAATCCCTCAATTCCCCCGCCAGCGACCGCCCCGAGCCGAGGTCCAAGTCTCGCAGGGACGCCCTCTTGCGCAGGTTGCTTAGTTTGTAGTTTTTAAACCATTTATCTACGCTGTAGCTCTGCTCGCCTTTATGCTCGGTGAAGTAGCAAAAGCCTCGTGGCTAAATATTTATGTCAGTCTGAATAAAAAACAAACTTACGGAAAATCGCATATCTCTCTTACTGTATCTCTAATGAAATATCTTATCGCTTTTGAGCGTCTACTAGATCCGCCCCGTGCGGGGGGTCGCTGCACGTACTTATAGTTTCGCTGCCTACACGCGGAGTGAATCAGGCCTGGTTTTACACGTAATTCTGACAAGTACAAGTGTATGTAAATACCTAAGTGTTGAATAAATGGCATTATTTCTTTATTTCCAGCACATTCAGTGAACCTGGTGTCAGAGGACTTGGTGGCGGGCCACCGGCCGGGGGGCAAGATGTCCACTGTAAGGAGGTTCTTCTGTCTGTTCGTGACCTTCGACCTTCTGTTCACTAGCCTTATGTGGCTCATATGTGTTATGGTGAGTTTTTATTTTAAGCTTAACTGTTCCATCCTCAGATAAAAAATATTAGACGTATAATTTTGAATTGTGACAGAACATCCATACATATCCGGTGAATTTTTAAAATTTATTCCTTTGATAATTTTTATGATTGAGGATGCTATTGAGGATTGAAGAATCAGCCCTTAATGTGAGTGTTATCTATACCTGGTATATCTATCTACTTTTTTTAACACAAATCCAGCACTAGGAAATCTTCTTCTATACTTTGTAACAGAAATTATAAAGAGAGAATATTTTCGTAATTGTTTGGAACAAATAACAATCAAAAAACAATCTATACTGTTTATGCTTTCTGCAATACAACATATGCATGGATTTGGTCGTTAAGTTAGCTAAGGAGAAAATAAATTTCAATAATTTTAATAGGTTCAGTCGAAATCAAAAAATAATGGGGAAAATAATATAGGCTGGCAGGCTGGTAACCCACTAGAATATATTGCTATCTTAAAAGGTATACGCTACCACCGCTTCTAGGAATATAGTAATACTTCTTCTATAGCCAAACTAAAATATATTTTTTCGTATGAAAAACTTTGAATTTCGACAAAAGAAAAAATATGGGTTCTATAATTTAGGATCTAGTTTCATAAAAAAAAATCAAATAGATGTTAAAAAAATGAAATTTTGTCAGTTATAAGCAACAATTAAAAAATCACAGTATATATTTATCTCTTTTAATAGTAAAAAACCTATTTCTATCTCTTTCAGATGCGTGGCCAGCCATTAAAGCAGATATTTGACTCGGAAATAGTGAATTATAACGTAAAATCTTCATTATTTGATATCATAATGGTAGCATTATGTAGATTTATAGTTCTTCTACTGTTCTACGCTATTATTTATATTAATAACTGGAGTGTTATTGCGGTGAGTATATTATTTATTTATCACCATCAGCCCGTATAACGTCCACTGCTGAACATGGGCTTCTGCCGAGGGAGGGTATTTGCCATAGTCACCACGCTTAGCAGGCGGGTTGGTGACCGCAGTATTATGTTGTAACACACAAGGAAACGCCGCTGCCCGTTCCTTTGTATACGATTGATATAGATGATGTTATAACAATCGGGACCGACGGCTTAACGTGCTTTCCGAGACATCCTCCGTAGCGTAGCGGTATTTGGCTCGCTTTACATCTCGGAGGTCGTGGGTTTGATCCCCACACCGGACAAAATATTTTTGTATAAATTCTAAGATTTCTTTCCTGGTCTGGTTGGCTGAGGGACTACACTCCGTGCCTTGGAAAGCACGTTAAGCCGATGGTCCCGATTTATTTATACTAACATAAAAAAAATGGAACCTCCTTAGCGTAGCGGTATTTGGCTAGCTTTAAATCTCGAAGGTCGTGGGCTCGATCCCCACGTCGGACGGGAAATCTTTGTATAAGTTCTAAGATTTCATTCCGGGTCTGGTTGGTTGATTGACTACCCTCCTTGTCTCGGAAAGCACGTTTTGCCGTTGGTCCCGATTGTTGCAACATCATCTATAATAATCGTATATTAAGGAAGAACGGGTAGCAGCGTTTCGTTGTGTGGTACAACATAAAACTGCGGTCACCAACCCGCCTGCCAAAATAAATATTGTTTAAAAATAATTAATACAATCTATTTAAAAACAAAGGGAATAAGTACCTACTTATTTTTGTTGAAATTTCTTTATTTCTATGCAGTCCAATGCTTTACTTATCTAAAGCTCAGAAGCAGAAGGTCGGATGTGCCATTATAATAGGTTGGGGAAAAAGTTTCTTCGAATTTTTTAAGAAAATTCAAAACATATTTTTATATAGTTTATTTACATTTAACTAAAGTATGAGGGTACCATTTTGTTCGATAACTTTTGGCCATCTTGTAAGTAGGGACATGATCCCATTGCTATAGAATTTTTTAGACTTCTGATCAAAATACCGCGACAAGTGGTTTTGGCGGAAGAATTCTGAAGAGACCGAAACACGTGGAAATCTGAAGGTGCAAGGTCAGGACTATACGGCGGATGCATTAACACCTCCCAGCCAAACTCTCTTAATTTTTGCTGAGTGGCTAAAGATGTGTGAGGTCTAGCGTTATCATGATGAATAACCACACCTCTTCTGTTGATTAATTCCGGCCGCTTTCTCTCAACCTCTTGCTTTAATCTCATCAGTTGTTCGCAGTAGAGTTCAGAATCGATGGTCCTGCCTGGTGGTAACAGCTCATAATGAATAATGCCCTTCCAATCCCACCACACACACAGCATCACCTTGTTGCGTGTTAACCCGGGTTTCGCCACAGTCTGCGAAGCCTGACCGGCCTTTGACCACGACCTTTTTCGCACGTTCATCCACTTCCACTTTTCATCACCAGTTATCAGCTTCTTCAAAAATGGTTCGGTTTTTATTACGTCGTAATAAAGAATCACAAATGAATACACGGTTCATTAGGTACCCAAATATCGAGCTTTTTTATGTACCCAGTTTTTTTCAAATGCGCCAAAACTGTTTTGTGGTCAATTCCCAGTTCTTCAGCTACGTCGTTACTAAGGATATGCCGAACTTGCTCCACTTTTTCAAAAATGGCATCCATTTTATCCGTAATAGGGCGACCAGAGCGACGTGCATCTTTGACATCAAAATTTCCGGATTGAAAACGCTTTAACCAAATTTGTGCTACTCTTACAGACACTGCACTAGGTCCATAAACATCGCAAATTTTTATCGCGGCTTGCGTTACATTTTTACCTTTTTTGTAGTAAAATTTTAAAATGTATCGAATTTATTCATTCGATTCACTCATCTTGACAGTACGAAAAACAAATGAAAATCACACATTTTCCTAATTTGAATTTGAAATTATGTTATTTAAAATGTAAACTTTCAATGATACCAAAACCAGCCAGATACAAATATAATAGCCAAAGAGATTTTATTACAAGTTCATACATACTATAATATAATGCGAAAAGACTTTTTCCCCAACCTAGTACGTCAGAAACATTCGTCGTATGTGCCTTTATTTAAAACTGGCACTTACGACCAAATGCTTCTGAAGAAAATAGTACATCCGTACTTTCACGCCAAAACTACTGAACGGAATACTTTTTTGCACCGGTATATATTATACGCTGGATTAACATATAGGCTACAAAACATCACGTTCCGACCCACTGGAGCATAGTAACGCGGGTAAAACCGCGGGGCGCAGCTAGTATTAAAATAATAATACAATGCTTTTGCTAGTTCACCGGGCATAAAGGTGAACAGGACGCCAGCTTAATTAAATACACCCCCTCTGTCATCCACATATGACGCGGTCGAGAAACGCGCTAACCCAATGTGGGGTCACCCTTAATATAAAGAAGTTAAGAATAATAAGATTTTATTTATTTTGTTTCAGCTATCTACAGGGTGCACGTGTGCGTTTTTAATAGGAAAAGTGTTTGTGTTTGATGTAAGTATATAATGAATTTGCGGGTACTAATTATAACTTGTGGTAGCGTAGCCTAATGGTCGAAATTCGACCATTTGTTTTTTTTTAAAGATTACTAGCAGTCTTGCTGTCTACTAGTAACCTTGTTAACCTCTCGTGCTAAGCTAAAATGCTTGTGTTAAGAGTGTAGGGGTAAATCGAATATAGTTAAGTATTCTTAAATTTTCTCACTTTCGCACTATTTTCTAAATTTTTCTTTCATAAGAACCTTTTACGGACGATAACCAACACAACAATAAATGAATAAGCGTTTACGGTGCAGCCGTTCACGCGTGATGCCGTGACCAAGGGAAATAGGCATTCATTTTGGTAGGTATATATTGAAGTATATTTTAAAACCACATCAAGCAACGGTCCGCCATTAAGTCGACATTTTTTTTTTCGAAAGTTCTTAGTAGCCGTAGGTCGTAGTTAGTCACGAGGCTTTTGCTACTTCACCGAGCATAAAGGCGAGCAGAGCTCCAGCCTTAATAAATGGTTTAATAACTACAAATTAAGCAACTTGCGCAAGACGGCGCCCCCTGTGGGGCTTGGACCTCGGCTCAGGGCGGTCGCTGGCGATGAGATTGAGGGATTATAACTTTAGTATTTTAGTGGAGTTTTGTGCAACTGTCACTCTACTTTACAGTTCGTGGGCCTTTTGTACTCCGGGTCTACGAGGGCATCGGATGGTTCTTTGCAAATTAGGGGTCAGGAACACGAGGGGGGATCAGCCATTCACGCGTGATTCCGTGACCAACAGAGCCATCTTTCACCGTTAGAGGCCCAGGGCACATTAGAAAACAAGTTTAAGCTTTATTTTTAGTTGTTTACGGACTCAGAGTCGCTTAACGTGCTTTTTTTTATGCATCCACCTATTTTTAATTTCTTACTTTTTCTTCTGGTACACAAGGGAAATAGGGTTATTTTTAAAACACCAACAACCTTTTGGGGAATAGAAGTACTCATGATTATGAACAACTTTTACGATGGGACCAAACCGGAAATCGTGAAAAAAAAATCAGCTGTTCCATACATTTATGTTTACTTACCTCGACAAAATGTATGGAACAGCTGATTTTATATTCGCGATTTCAGGGTTGGTCCCATAGTAAAAGTTGTTTACAATCATCAGTACTTTCACCCTCTAAAAGGTTATTGGTGTTTTAAAAATAACCCTGTATATAGAAGTATATTTTAAAACCACATCAAGCAACAGTCCGCCATTAAGTCGACAATAGAGGGTAGTTTTCTTATGTTCTGATTGTGAGATTTTTTTACTTTTTAGAGCATATTAATTTGATTTTATTTTTGTTAAAATTTTATTATATTTGTATTATTTATTGTATCCAGTGGCCAGACGCGGTAGAGCCAGTGTATGAAGTATTCCTCATACTGACGTCGTTCACCCTAGCCTGGGGGGAGGCCTGGTTTCTTGACTTCAGGGTGTTACCCCAAGAGCTGCAGGCCAAGCAGATATTGGAGAGTATAGGTACGTTTTATTATTTATGAACTGCGCCCCAAGTTACTCTTCTCCAGTGGGTCGGAGCGTGATGTTTTGTAGCCTATATGTTAATCTAGCTTATATACTATCCTGTTGCAATCTTTCAGCCAAATCCGTTCAGTAGTTTTTTCGTGAAAGAGTAACAAACATAAATCCAATCGTCATGTCAGGAGCATAGGGTCGGATGTGCCATTATACGTCAGAAACATTCGTCCTATGTGCCTTTATCGTAAACTGGCACTTACGACCAAATGCTTCTAAATTATAATAATACATTCGTACATGAAGAAAGATTGACAAAACAGGTATACATGGCAAGTGTGAGTGACACAGTCGGAAGGGGAAGACCTCGACGAACGTTCTCCGACCAAATCGGAGACATCCTCGCAAAAGGTCAAATAAGTAGTAAGGATTCGCCGGTTCTGGCTCACAATTTCAACTCCTAAAAAAAAAAAAAAAAAAAAAAAAAAATCTTCAGGTCGTGACCGCGATCTAAAAGTGACCGCGGCCTAAAAAAAAAAAAAAAAAAAAAAAGTTTGGTGTCTTTTCCTATGTTTTGGTACACGCCCGATCGATCTGTGGCATCCGTTTTGGTCTAGGTCTTACGGTTCCAAAGTTAGCTTGAGGCTTCCACTACATTACTAACGACCTATCATTACTAACGATCTCTTTTGCGCTACATTACCAATGAGTCAATCCGTCTCGGCGCGCGCTAATTACCCATTGTCTGATGGTTGTTTTGCTACGGTGATAAATAATAAAACCCACATTCATTTACAGCCCGTTAACGTCCACTGCAGAACATGGGCCTCCTCTTAACAGACCTTGGCAAGCCAGGATCGTAGAGGGATATTGCCATAATCACCACGCTTGGTAGACGGATTGGTCTTTTCCTATGTTTTGGCACACGCCCGATCGATCTGTGGCATCCTTTTCACGATATTCCAACGCGTTTCCGAGATAGGAATTGTAATAACATGGTCCTAGTACCCCTCATTAAGTCATTACTAATGACATGCTCGGCGCTCATCACCGTTACCTCGCTTCGCCACCCTCATTACTAATTACCTTCGTACGAATAAAACTATGTTTATTTTAACATTCGTTTATTTCACGCAAAATAACATTTAAACATATTATATACCAATATATCATTGAAAATACTATTGCTACTGAATAACCTCACAAATTCTGACAAGGATAAACCGTTGAATTTGTGATATATATACATCAAGCTGTACTCGCCGCATACTGAGGTCCAATCATTTTGTAGCCTGCTTCTATTATAATTCCATTGTCTTGAGTTCCTCTTTAAAAACCTGAGGTGAAAGCCTGTAGGTGGTCTACCATAAGAATCAAAGTATTCCCCAAAACTATTATCATCAATGTGTATTGCAACCCAATGAGATCCAGGTTTTGTGTCAGGATCTAAATTGCTTATAAGGTATGTAGGGGTTTGTATGCCTATTGGTAATCGGTTTGCAGCATATACGTTGTATTGTAGGCATGGATGAACATTGTTTAAATGTTGTTGTATTTCCAAAGTATTCATAATATGTCAAAGGTCGTATCGATTGCAAGTATCAGATGCAAGTGGTTAAATTCTGATGGGTACCTACCTACTTAACAGCCAGGATAGGATGGGTCAAGGTAGATAATAAATAAAAGATGCATAATTTATAAGTAATTGATAACTTTATTTGAGTGCCTTGCGAATGACAAAGTAAGCAGGTACAAAGTAACATTTTGTATATACATAGGTAACCAACCATACCTAAACTTGTCTTAAATCTACCAGTTACCAGTAACTCGTGTTATTTCTATTAGCAATGCAATATCAGTGCGCATTGTTGTGAATCATACAAAATCCTTGTTGAGCAGTTGTCATGATAACACTAATGTTCATAAATACTATTATCTCCGACATTCTTTGAACATGATTAAGCTAATGGTGTGTGCTTTGATTTGGGTATTTGGTAAATTGTAAATAATAAAAGTTAGGTACATGTTCAAAATTATTTAATTCTTTTTTTAATAATAAAAGTTTAATACTAATACAATGAATACTTAGCTACTATAGTCTTTACTAAACATAGGCACTTAAAACTATTACAATTAATAATATAATAAGCACTTTAAACTAATACAATGATTACTTAGCTACTATAGTCTACACATACATTACGGTTTTTATCTATTTCAATAACATTATCAAACTCTGCATACACAATACAGTTGATGGTTTGCAAAAGAGCTGATTCAAAACGAACTTCCAATCTTACGCCGATGCATTATTTACAAATGACAGGGATTTGCTGGTTCCTAGCATATTTAAACACCTTTGATGGAACATAAACGGTGCAATATAAATCCGAAGGAAATATCTTGGTTTTGATGCGACACATATCATTAGTATTCTGTTTTAGATCTATAATTAAATATCCATGAGCTTCTTTGGTAGCATCTTTATAAGAATGTATCAAACCTAAATTCTATATCCGGTTTTATGTCCTCATAAAAATTGTTTGTAAAAATTTGATATATTAAACTGTCGGTATCGGTGTATAGTAATTTAACTTGATTTTTAAACTTCGTCAACATGTAATTGTAATGAAAATCATACATTAGAGTTTTTGAAATATCTAATATACAAAACAAATATCTAATATATATGTTTTTCAATAAAATTCTCTTGCATATAAAATGAAAAAAAAAAAAAAAAAAAAAATATATATATATACAAAACCCTAAGCAAATAGGTTTGTTGTATAGTAACTTAGTTTTCTTTAACTGAATTGCCACTATATTTTCTGCAAAAATTGATAAGCTGTGGAACTCAGGTTTTGCAATCAAATCTTGTGCACCAAGAGATTTGCCTCGATTCTCCCAGTGAGTTAATAATTTTACATTGACTCGCTTTTCAATATTTTCCATTGTTTTCCCAAACACTGCATTGTTCATTAATTTAAAAAAGTCTTTTTCAAAATCTGATTTAGCAGAAGTCCGCAAAAGTGTATTTAAATCTATATATTTCTTTAACCAAGGAGATTGTCTGAATTTTAATAATTTATGAATTTTTGTTAGTTTTAAACCCATCTTAATACATTGTTTTAAGTTTCTGTGATGAATTTTGTATTTTGTTTTATTATTGAGGTTTGGAACTAACTTTTTTTCTTTAGAACCACCGATACATATATTATCAGGGCATAAAGGTAAATCAGAATGTAAATCATGAAGTTCATCAGGATATTCTAAATCTACTTCTAAAATGAAACCATAATCTGAATCATCCGGTACATCAAAGTTTGTATCCGAACTAACCCATTCAAATTCACCTACTGGTAGGTATTGAGACATGGCCCAACCATATAAATTATTCGCATCAAAATATTATTAGATATGATTTTGGTTTATTCTCATCAAAATCTTCCAAATATATATTATTAGCTTTGGCATAGCGGTTACTGCACAGAGATACACCACCTCGGATACCATTCCTGATAAATGCTATTTTGTCAAAATCTTTCAATAATTCCAATACAATTTTAGTATATTTTAACATAGCATCCCAACTTAATCCTGGTGCTGTATAATAATGAGCAGGATCTAACCCATACGTTTTTAAACACAGAGTTCTGAAATTTTCAAAAATATCAGTTAACAATAAGACATCAGTTTTGAGTTACAAATCGGAATAATCTGACATATTCTGACAGTCAAAGTGTTCCCAAACATCTATCGCGTGACTATAGTCGTCGTCTGAAACAGATGTATCTGTCAGTGAGTTATAAAACTGATCTTTACTAGGGAGTGATGTGACTTTTAAACAATCACTTGATGTCATAAACTCATATGGATAAACACCTTTCTCTCGAAGACGAATAAACTCATTGGTATTTGGAAAGTTGTGTTTTAATGTGATAAATTGATCATCGTTTAAATTTTTAGCCAACTGATCGAGACTACAAGGTAAAATTTTATTGAATCTACGAATCTTAGTTTTATATTTTGATTATTTATGTGTATTGTTTTAGTAAATGATATATATTTTTCTTTGGTTTGAGGAATGATATCAACTTCACCTTCAACATAGTTTAATGCATGAACAATAAAATGAGCATCATAATTACTGAGGTTGTGAAGAAAAACAGGTACGTGACGTGGACTCCGAAACTTGTTCATACATGCTTCATGTGCAACAGCTCTAAAGCAACCAGTATACCAATCAAAATATAAGCTTATTTCACTATTCAAGTCACACTCACAAATGTGACAGATTTTTGTTGTCGAATTTTTTTTTGTTCATCCACGGTTGACAATGGTTTTGGACTTATTTGAAAACAATTTTTCCTACTTATAAGTTTCAAATCTTCATGAAGACGTTCCATGAAAACTTGAGTGCAATTTGGACCACTATACGTTTCATATTTTGACAAGCTATCATCATATGAACATTTTATATAGTACCCAAAACTATACACCTCATGTTTATTAATGCTGTTTGTATAAGGTTTTGATGGATCGTTAGAACATGATTTTATAGGATTTAGAAAAGCTTCAAAATCTGCATAAATTACAAAAGGTATTTTTAGTTTTTTATCAAATTTATCAAATGTAAGTTTATCATTTGGAACGTTTTGACCAAACCAATTTTTTGATGTTGTGTTTCCATTTGGTAATTCTGTTGTAATATGAACACAGTCATGTTGTTGATGATTGTTTAACCTTTCCTGAGTTGGGAATTTCAATAAACATCCATCACATATGTATATGGCATGTTCTTGATTAGAAATTTGTTTGCTTACTAGACGTGATAAATTATTTATGTAACAGTAATGATTATTTGTACCATTTGATATTAAAAGCAAATTGATATGAGTAGTTTTGCGAGATTTGGTCAAAAACAGGGGTCCTACTACACTATTGCAATTTTGAATTTTATTAAATTGTAACCCGAAAACATTAATACTAATGTTGTTTAGTTTTTCTACTTTGGATATGTCAGATATTTTAATTGGAAAAGGTACACCATCAAAGTTTAACTTGTTTGAATGCATACTGTATGAGGATACTCTATCTGAGTTTGTTTTTGCTGGATACAGAGCTGATAGCAAAGCCCACTTGAAACACATATTGTCAGCATTTTTTACATTTATTAACCCCACCTTCCGTTCCATAGGCTCACTCCGTTCGCCTTCGTCACTCTCGGTGTGTTAGAACGCCCAATAACATCTTACTATGGAATATGAACGTCAATAAATTTAATCCTTTACGTGGTACTTCTCACATCGAACTACCAAAAGATATAAGAGCAAAAAAAAAGCCGTAATAAATGTAAAAAATGCTGACAATATGTGTTTCAAGTGGGCTTTGCTATCAGCTCTGTATCCAGCAAAAACAAACTCAGATAGAGTATCCTCATACAGTATGCATTCAAACAAGTTAAACTTTGATGGTGTACCTTTTCCAATTAAAATATCTGACATATCCAAAGTAGAAAAACTAAACAACATTAGTATTAATGTTTTCGGGTTACAATTTAATAAAATTCAAAATTGCAATAGTGTAGTAGGACCCCTGTTTTTGACCAAATCTCGCAAAACTACTCATATCAATTTGCTTTTAATATCAAATGGTACAAATAATCATTACTGTTACATAAATAATTTATCACGTCTAGTAAGCAAACAAATTTCTAATCAAGAACATGCCATATACATATGTGATGGATGTTTATTGAAATTCCCAACTCAGGAAAGGTTAAACAATCATCAACAACATGACTGTGTTCATATTACAACAGAATTACCAAATGGAAACACAACATCAAAAAATTGGTTTGGTCAAAACGTTCCAAATGATAAACTTACATTTGATAAATTTGATAAAAAACTAAAAATACCTTTTGTAATTTATGCAGATTTTGAAGCTTTTCTAAATCCTATAAAATCATGTTCTAACGATCCATCAAAACCTTATACAAACAGCATTAATAAACATGAGGTGTATAGTTTTGGGTACTATATAAAATGTTCATATGATGATAGCTTGTCAAAATATGAAACGTATAGTGGTCCAAATTGCACTCAAGTTTTCATGGAACGTCTTCATGAAGATTTGAAACTTATAAGTAGGAAAAATTGTTTTCAAATAAGTCCAAAACCATTGTCAACCGTGGATGAACAAAAAAAAAATTCGACAACAAAAATCTGTCACATTTGTGAGTGTGACTTGAATAGTGAAATAAGCTTATATTTTGATTGGTATACTGGTTGCTTTAGAGCTGTTGCACATGAAGCATGTATGAACAAGTTTCGGAGTCCACGTCACGTACCTGTTTTTCTTCACAACCTCAGTAATTATGATGCTCATTTTATTGTTCATGCATTAAACTATGTTGAAGGTGAAGTTGATATCATTCCTCAAACCAAAGAAAAATATATATCATTTACTAAAACAATACACATAAATAATCAAAATATAAAACTAAGATTCGTAGATTCAATAAAATTTTACCTTGTAGTCTCGATCAGTTGGCTAAAAATTTAAACGATGATCAATTTATCACATTAAAACACAACTTTCCAAATACCAATGAGTTTATTCGTCTTCGAGAGAAAGGTGTTTATCCATATGAGTTTATGACATCAAGTGATTGTTTAAAAGTCACATCACTCCCTAGTAAAGATCAGTTTTATAACTCACTGACAGATACATCTGTTTCAGACGACGACTATAGTCACGCGATAGATGTTTGGGAACACTTTGACTGTCAGAATATGTCAGATTATTCCGATTTGTAACTCAAAACTGATGTCTTATTGTTAACTGATATTTTTGAAAATTTCAGAACTCTGTGTTTAAAAACGTATGGGTTAGATCCTGCTCATTATTATACAGCACCAGGATTAAGTTGGGATGCTATGTTAAAATATACTAAAATTGTATTGGAATTATTGAAAGATTTTGACAAAATAGCATTTATCAGGAATGGTATCCGAGGTGGTGTATCTCTGTGCAGTAACCGCTATGCCAAAGCTAATAATATATATTTGGAAGATTTTGATGAGAATAAACCAAAATCATATCTAATAATATTTTGATGCGAATAATTTATATGGTTGGGCCATGTCTCAATACCTACCAGTAGGTGAATTTGAATGGGTTAGTTCGGATACAAACTTTGATGTACCGGATGATTCAGATTATGGTTTCATTTTAGAAGTAGATTTAGAATATCCTGATGAACTTCATGATTTACATTCTGATTTACCTTTATGCCCTGATAATATATGTATCGGTGGTTCTAAAGAAAAAAAGTTAGTTCCAAACCTCAATAATAAAACAAAATACAAAATTCATCACAGAAACTTAAAACAATGTATTAAGATGGGTTTAAAACTAACAAAAATTCATAAATTATTAAAATTCAGACAATCTCCTTGGTTAAAGAAATATATAGATTTAAATACACTTTTGCGGACTTCTGCTAAATCAGATTTTGAAAAAGACTTTTTTAAATTAATGAACAATGCAGTGTTTGGGAAAACAATGGAAAATATTGAAAAGCGAGTCAATGTAAAATTATTAACTCACTGGGAGAATCGAGGCAAATCTCTTGGTGCACAAGATTTGATTGCAAAACCTGAGTTCCACAGCTTATCAATTTTTGCAGAAAATATAGTGGCAATTCAGTTAAAGAAAACTAAGTTACTATACAACAAACCTATTTGCTTAGGGTTTTGTATATATATATATATTTTTTTTTTTTTTTTTTTTCATTTTATTTGCAAGAGAATTTTATTGAAAAACATATATATTAGATATTTGTTTTGTATATTAGATATTTCAAAAACTCTAATGTATGATTTTCATTACAATTACATGTTGACGAAGTTTAAAAATCAAGTTAAATTACTATACACCGATACCGACAGTTTAATATATCAAATTTTTACAAACAATTTTTATGAGGACATAAAACCGGATATAGAATTTAGGTTTGATACATTCTTATAAAGATGCTACCAAAGAAGCTCATGGATATTTAATTATAGATCTAAAACAGAATACTAATGATATGTGTCGCATCAAAACCAAGATATTTCCTTCGGATTTATATTGCACCGTTTATGTTCCATCAAAGGTGTTTAAATATGCTAGGAACCAGCAAATCCCTGTCATTTGTAAATAATGCATCGGCGTAAGATTGGAAGTTCGTTTTGAATCAGCTCTTTTGCAAACCATCAACTGTATTGTGTATGCAGAGTTTGATAATGTTATTGAAATAGATAAAAACCGTAATGTATGTGTAGACTATAGTAGCTAAGTAATCATTGTATTAGTTTAAAGTGCTTATTATATTATTAATTGTAATAGTTTTAAGTGCCTATGTTTAGTAAAGACTATAGTAGCTAAGTATTCATTGTATTAGTATTAAACTTTTATTATTAAAAAAAGAATTAAATAATTTTGAACATGTACCTAACTTTTATTATTTACAATTTACCAAATACCCAAATCAAAGCACACACCATTAGCTTAATCATGTTCAAAGAATGTCGGAGATAATAGTATTTATGAACATTAGTGTTATCATGACAACTGCTCAACAAGGATTTTGTATGATTCACAACAATGCGCACTGATATTGCATTGCTAATAGAAATAACACGAGTTACTGGTAACTGGTAGATTTAAGACAAGTTTAGGTATGGTTGGTTACCTATGTATATACAAAATGTTACTTTGTACCTGCTTACTTTGTCATTCGCAAGGCACTCAAATAAAGTTATCAATTACTTATAAATTATGCATCTTTTATTTATTATCTACCTTGACCCATCCTATCCTGGCTGTTAAGTAGGTAGGTACCCATCAGAATTTAACCACTTGCATCTGATACTTGCAATCGATACGACCTTTGACATATTATGAATACTTTGGAAATACAACAACATTTAAACAATGTTCATCCATGCCTACAATACAACGTATATGCTGCAAACCGATTACCAATAGGCATACAAACCCCTACATACCTTATAAGCAATTTAGATCCTGACACAAAACCTGGATCTCATTGGGTTGCAATACACATTGATGATAATAGTTTTGGGGAATACTTTGATTCTTATGGTAGACCACCTACAGGCTTTCACCTCAGGTTTTTAAAGAGGAACTCAAGACAATGGAATTATAATAGAAGCAGGCTACAAAATGATTGGACCTCAGTATGCGGCGAGTACAGCTTGATGTATATATATCACAAATTCAACGGTTTATCCTTGTCAGAATTTGTGAGGTTATTCAGTAGCAATAGTATTTTCAATGATATATTGGTATATAATATGTTTAAATGTTATTTTGCGTGAAATAAACGAATGTTAAAATAAACATAGTTTTATTCGTACGAAGGTAATTAGTAATGAGGGTGGCGAAGCGAGGTAACGGTGATGAGCGCCGAGCATGTCATTAGTAATGACTTAATGAGGGGTACTAGGACCATGTTATTACAATTCCTATCTCGGAAACGCGTTGGAATATCGTGAAAAGGATGCCACAGATCGATCGGGCGTGTGCCAAAACATAGGAAAAGACCAATCCGTCTACCAAGCGTGGTGATTATGGCAATATCCCTCTACGATCCTGGCTTGCCAAGGTCTGTTAAGAGGAGGCCCATGTTCTGCAGTGGACGTTAACGGGCTGTAAATGAATGTGGGTTTTATTATTTATCACCGTAGCAAAACAACCATCAGACAATGGGTAATTAGCGCGCGCCGAGACGGATTGACTCATTGGTAATGTAGCGCAAAAGAGATCGTTAGTAATGATAGGTCGTTAGTAATGTAGTGGAAGCCTCAAGCTAACTTTGGAACCGTAAGACCTAGACCAAAACGGATGCCACAGATCGATCGGGCGTGTACCAAAACATAGGAAAAGACACCAAACTTTTTTTTTTTTTTTTTTTTAGGCCGCGGTCACTTTTAGATCGCGGTCACGACCTGAAGATTTTTTTTTTTTTTTTTTTTTTTTTAGGAGTTGAAGTTGTGAGCCAGAACCGGCGAATCCATACTACTTATTATTTATATAGCAAGTGGAGGTCCATTGTCTCTGCCTACCCCGCTGGGAACAGGCGTGAGATTATGTATGTATGTATATCCGTACATATAGTTCTGAGTTCCAGAAATGTTTATAATATATTATACTTTTTCACCTCCCAGTACATCACAACCCCTCAGAAAGGACACCCCTCCTTCAGCCACAGGTGTCGGGGTTACAGTCAAATTACGCAGAGTCGACAGTCAAATGGTTCTCCCCAGTCGAGACTCCAGAAAACAGCCCACGGTTGAGAAGACCCGGCGAACAAGTCATATTGACGCAGGAACAGGTAAGATTTGCACACAAAAACTATTATTGTCTATGTATCTGCTGAAAACCAAAAAAAAAAATCCTACTTAGTTTTACCAGGGGGCCGAGTCTGGCATTTTTTTATGTATTGTGCCACCGTAGTGCCGTCGTGATATCATTATGTCAAATACGGTAATCTTCTAATCTAATAATCTCACTATGGTGTCGGCGCTGGAATGGCAGTCGGTGTTGCTACCGCAGAAAAAGGCCGTCAACAGAAGTAGCAGGGTAGATGGTTAGGGAGATTGTAATGTTTATTTAGGCGATTTCAAAACTTATCAATGTTTCATTTGTTATTATATTCAACTACGCTTATGTCATCGTGGCGTCATAGTGACGCCATTATGACGTCATTTGGATTAGTAGATTACCAAATGGGAAAAAAACCGACTATTGAACTGTCTTTGATAGTTCATGGACACGTCATTACGATAGTAGACTCGGGGCCCTGGTTAGAATAGTGTTCTAAAATATTTTCTACCGGTTTGTTAACTGCTTATGAATTAACATTACTGCCATTCTGTTGAGAAGACCCTACGAACAAGTAAAGCGAAAACAAGGGAATCGAATGTCTTTTTTTTATATAAAAATGATTACTAGCAGAGGTTTTGCACACAACCAGTATTCTTGTTAACCCCTCGTGCTAAGCTAAAGCGCTTGTGGTTGTGTTACGAGTGGGTTCACGTCGGTAGTGCAATGGGCGGGGTTCGAACCGGCGACCACATGATTGCAAGTCCGACGCCTTAACCATTGGGCTGCGATTAACTAGCGGATCCGACAGACGTTGTCCTGCATGATAATATATTAATATATATATTATAATATGCTTTGTGAATCTAAACCATCCAGGGCGCCACCCAAACGCATAAAAATAATTCATTCAAATCAGTCCAGCCGTTTAGGAGGAGTTAAGTGACATACACACGTACAGTAGAATTATATATTATAAAGATTAACAATTTATGTATTAAAAATCACCCTGCCAATGGTTGATAGTAGTTTCCCGACCTCTGTCAGTAGATATCGACAAACTCCGAAGCGTAGCGGTATTTGGCTCGCTTTAAATCTTGGAGGTCGTGGGTTCGATCCCCACGCCGGACAATAAATCTTTGTGCAAATTCTAAGATTTGTTTCCGGGTCTGGTTGGTTGAGGGACTACCCTCCGTGGCTCGGAAAGCACATTAAGCTGTTGGTTCCGATTGTTATAATATCATCTATAAAAAACGTATATCAAGGAACGGGCAGCAGCGTTTCCTTGTGTGTTACAACAGTCATAATCCTGCAGTCCCTAACCTGCTTGCCAAGCGTGGTTACTATGGCAAATACCTCGGGAGGAGGCCCATGTTCAGCATTGGACGTTATACGGACTGATGATGATAATGATCACTAGATGGCACTGTTATCACAAAACTGAAATAGGTCAAACTTACGGTTATTTCACTAATAGTTCATTACTCTGACTTACGAAGCCAAGGTCATATCTACCAATTAATGTCAATTGTCTACCAATTGGGATTAAATGATAAGTAATCATATTGGCAACCATATGGTATGGTCTTATATGAGACTTTGCGTGCGTTTTCTCGTACCTACATATGCAGCTGTAATACTATTTAATACGGGGTAAAGCGGGGTAAGTCCGTCCGAAAAAAAAGCTACCTGTGGTAATGATTGGTATGCATATTTTGTTTTTTTTAAGCAGACAACTCTGACGATATGGGAATTAATCCCTGTGTCGCGGTAAAATTTACAAACATTCATTTCACGGACACAATTTTTATCTGAATTTCCTAAGTAGCCACGAGGCTTTTGCTACTTCACCGGGCATAGCAAAATTAATTTGAACGTCATATGATGAGAGAGGCCAGAGATTGAAAAGTAGGTCAACCCTAACGTTGTTTTACTAATACTTCTTTACTCCGACAACCCAATTCCAGCTAATTAAAAATGCCTACTATTTAATGTCAATTGTCTACCAATTGGTATTAAATGATAAGTATTTATATTGCCATATAATCTGTATTGTACTTTACTAGCTGTGTATCAAAATTTCTACCTTTTTATCATACATAATATGTAGTTAGCCACGAGGCTTTTGCTACTTCACCGGGCATAAAGGTGAGCAGTGCTCCAGCCATAATTGGTTTATAAACTACTAGTTGCGCCTCACGGTTTTACCCGCGTTACTCTGCTCCAGTGGGTCGGAGCGAAATGTTTTGTAGCCTATATGTTCATTCAGCTTATAAACTATCCGCGTACAAAATTAATATAGTAACAAATTTCTATGATAAATCTATACTAATATTATAAAGAGGAAAAGTTTGTAATTTTGTTTCGAATAAACTCAAGAACTACTAATCGGATTTCGATCATTCTTTCACCATTAGAATGCTACATTATCTCTGATTAACATAGGCTATAATAGTCCATCCGTGCGAAGCCGGGGTGGGCCGCTAGTATATACTATTATTATAAAAAGAGGAAAGATTTGTATGTTTATGTGAATGTTTGTAATGAATAAACTCAAAAACTACTGTGTCGATTTCAAAAATTCTTTCACCATTGGAAAGATACATTCACCCTGAGTGACATAGGCTATATTTACCTAATTATGAAGTTCCCACGGGAACGGGAGTTACGCGGGAGAAACCGCGCGCGGGAAGCTAGTATTTTATAAAAAGGCGTCATTCAGCCAATAATTCGGAACCCTATAATTATTTAATACCTAAAGTAATAATAGCTTCATCTTAATGTACTCCAAACATCAACTAATAGAACAGGTCATAGGTTCAACTCTGTACACTGACGTGCATAACATTACGTCACGAATCATCTATATATATAAAAGAAAGTCGTGTTTGTTACAACACTTATAACTCGAGAACGGCTGGACCGATTGCCATGGTTTTTGATTTGTTGGATTTGTTTCCGTCCCGAATAGCAGAATACATTTTAAAAACAAAAGAAAGTCGTGTTAGTTACACTATTTATAACTCAAGAACGGCTGAACCGATTTGGCTGAAAATTGGTAGGGAGGTAGCTAAGAACTGGGAGAAGGACATAGGATTAGGACTTTTGGGTAGGGGTAGGGTAGGGTAGGGTAGGGTAGGGTAGGGTAGGGGTAGGGTAGGGTAGGGTAGGGTAGGGTAGGGTAGGGGTATGGTAGGGGTAGGGTAGGGGTAGGGTAGGGTAGGTGTAGGGTAGGGGTAGGGTAGGGGTAGGGGTAGGGTAGGGGTAGGGGTAGGGGTAGGGTAGGGGTAGGGTAGGAGTAGGGTAGGGTTAGGGTAGGGGTAGGGTAGGGCAGGGGTAGGGTATAAAAGTCCACCCGTGCGAAGCCGGGGCGGGCCGCTAGTAATAATATAATTTATTGCGCGTATTGATAACTTCTTATCTAGTTATACTGAGTAGTTTGGGCCACAGTCAGTGTGGCCCAGGAGATCCCGCGGCACCATATTGGCCGCGAAAGATTACTACCACACTTTCGTAGTCTACTAGTAATCGTGTTAACCCCTCGTACTAAGCTAAATGCTTGTGTTACGAGTGGGTTCACACCGATAGTGCAATGGGTGGGGTACGAACCGGCGGCGACCTCAAGGTCACAAGTCCGACGCCCTAGCCATTGGGTTACGGCCGCTTCAATTACGCGACTTATTGCACTTACCTACCTTCGTGCGTACCCGGCCCCCGCCAACGACGGATCGAAGGAGTGTACGGGGGTTTTAGTGGTGTAGGGTCCTCTCCTCGTGGTATGACTGTCGCATACCACGCTATGGAGAGGGCAAGTCCCACATATCCATATAATCTTTTTTTTTTTTTTTTTTTATTATTATTAGCAGTGTTTTGCAGTCTACTTGTATTCTTGTTAACCCCTCGTACTAAGCTAAATGCTTGTGTTACGAGTGGGTTCACGTCGGTAGTGCAATGAGTGGGGTTCGAACCGGCGACCTCAAGATCACAAGTCCGACGCCCTAGCCATTGGGCTACGGCCGCTTTTATTTAGGAAGTATCATCATCATCATCAGCCCGTATAACGTCCACTGCTGTACGTGGGCCTCCACCACTACACAGAGACCACTATATCCGACCCACTATATACCCCACCAGACCCTTAGTTTGCAAAGAACACGAGAGGCCGCGAACTGTAAAGAAGAGCGACAGTTGCACAAAACTCCCCTAAAAAAAATCTAAAACTCATCCCTTAATTTCATCGCAAGCGAAAAAAAAACGTGGGCCTCCTCCCGAGGCAGGGCTTCCGCTTGGCAGTCGGAATAGCTAACCATCGGATGCCGTCGTAGACCCGAAGACCGGAGGTCCGCGAACTGTAAAGTAGAGCGACAGTTGCACAAAAGTCCCCTAAAATACTAAAAGTCATAATACCTCAATCTCATCACCAGCGACCGCCCTGAGCCGAGGTCCAAGCCCCACAGGGGGCGCCCTCTTGCACAGGTTGATTATACCAGTTAAAAATATGGTGCAACATTTTAAAATTGGGTGAAATTCTTTGTCTACAAATCTGACAGTTTTCATATAATCAGTTTTAAATATCACACACAATTATTTAGATAAGTCTCTAATCAAAATCTTTAAGCTTTATACTATATCTGTAGAAATTAATATTATCTAATAATAATTATAGATATTAAATATATAAGGGCATCCAAAATATATGCCTTCTCTTTAATATAGTACCATGCACCTATAGATTACGTTCCTGAAGAAATTTCTGTATAGTATTCGCTACGTAGTATAAAACAAAGTAGCTTCCCGCTGTCTGTCTGTCCCTATGTATGCTTAGATCTTAAAAACTACGCATCGGATTTTGATGCGGTTTTATTTACTAAGTAGATAGAGTGATTCAAGAGGAAGGTTTATATGTATAATACATCAGCATTGGACCCGTGCGAAGCCGGAGCAGGTCGCTAGTAAATGATAAAATTGACAGTTTTGCAACATTCAGAAAAATCGGCTCAAGAATAACAATTTGTTGCGTTGTTTAAGAGTTGTAAGTATACATACACACAGACAGTGGAACGCTTCTTTGCTTTATCTATACTTCTTATATTTTTACCTTTTTTTCGGACGGACATATTTATTATGTTGTTAGCCCCTCGTCTTTTGCTACTTAACCGGGCATAAAGGCGAACAAAGCTCCACCCTTAAGAAATGGTTTAACACTGCAAACTAGGCAACCTGCGCCAGAGAGCGTCCCCTGTGGGACTTGGACCTCGGCTCAAGGCGGTCGCTGGCGATGATATTGAGGGATTATGACTTAGTATTTTAGGGGGTTTTGTGTAACTGTCGCTCTACTTTATAGTTCGCGGGCCTCTCGGAATTCATTTGCTAAGAACCTTCCAATGTTCTCGTAGGAGAGGATAGAAGTCGGATGTCTCTACATAGGTAAAAACGCAAAAAACCGAGTCGGGGGGATGTTAGAAGTAAAATGGAACACATACAATTTAATACTTGCAGTTTAACATGTTTGTTTTGTAAAAGTATTTTGCAGTAATTTGGTTGTGGTGAGATTCTTTTGTAATTTTATTATGTAAATGGAAAAGTGAACGTACATACGTTAATATTGAGAGTATCGTCGGAGCTACGTCTGCCAACAAACTGCTCTGTAGTTTGGCAGAAGTAAAATGTAATTAATTTGACTTAAGTTCCAAATAAACACTTTTTTTTTGTTTCTCTTCTTTTGTTTCTTTTTTTTATACGGGCCAATCTCCAAAACTTTTGCAAAGATTTAAATTAAATTTTGGATGGTGGTACCTTACATCCATCGATCGCAGAAATACTAAAAACCGAGAGAATAACAAGCACCCCGCGGACAAAATCGCGGGCATCAGCTAGTCCTATATAAATTTAGACTTAAATGGCATTTCTCATCTATACTGATATTATAAAGAGGAAAGATTTGTATTTTTCCGTGTGTGTGTGTGTATATATTTGCAATGAATAAACTCAAAAACTACTTTGCTGATTTCAAAAATTATTTCACCATTGGAAAGCTACATTCACCCTGAGTTACATAGGCTATATTTAACTATGAAGTTCCCACGGGAACGGGAGTTACACGGGAAGCTAGTTTATTATATTTAAAGATTATTTTTTTTGCGAAAGTAAGTGGCAATAACAGACCTATGTTCAGTCATCATTAGGTCAAAAACATGGAAAAAGCCTTGTGAATATCTGTTATCTAAATTTTATGCTATCATCATTGTATTGAAACTGCTTGGTCTACTGATGCTATTGACTTTCAAGGCTTATTAACAATATACTCGTTGTTGATTTTTAGATTAGCAAAATAAACAATTATTTTAGTATAACAGTTAAAAATGCCATATTCCGACATCTTCTTCTTCTTCCTGCCCTTATCCCATATTACTTGGGGACGGCGCAACACGTTTGTTTTTTCCATTCTGTCCTGTCACCCGTCACACTATCACTAACTCCTTTTTCTTTCATATCACTCTTCACACAAACCATCCATCTTTTCTTTGGCCTTCCTCTCCCTCTCCATCCATCTACATGTATACTTAAAACTCTTTTAGTAACATGCGTTTCATCCCTCCTCTTCACATGACCATGCCAAGATAAACGATTCCCTTTCAACTTTTCAGACACTGGCGCCACTTTCAAACTCCCTCTAATATACTTCTTTCTCATTTTATCCTTTCTCGTCACACCACACATCCATATTCCGACAAATTCACCGATAAATACTCTAATTGCGTACGTTGCGCTTTAAATTAATACCATCAGCTCAACCACACTGTATTATAAAAACGTTATCATAATCTCAAGCCCTTTTAGAGCCCTCAAAGCAGGTTTTCGCTTCGCTTATACCAATATCTTGCTCGACAGTGTACCCCAACGTCTTATATAGTCAGTGAAACATCGATTCATTCGCAGTCGCGTACAAACCTTCATCCAGTCACGTTGTTCAAATAATATTATTGTGTAATATTAACACAATAAATAATAGTAATACGCACGTGTTGTTAACGTGGTATTAAATAATAATTATAATTAATCTATTTGTATTTAATCTGTTATGATATCGAAGTGTGAATTGATTTTGTGTTAATATGTTGTGTAGTTTTGTAGTGAAGCGTGTGTGTTAAAGTTGACAAAAAAAATATTGGGTGTGCTATTTTTTTAAACTGGCAGTTTTTTTTAATGTGACATGTGTTTTTTTTGTTTCTTTGTTATAGTTTTTTTTTTAATAGTGGATCTTACTCTCGGATGTTGAAAGCATTCTGGGAACGTAACAAAGTAGAATAGATTGCTCTTTATTGTACACACATACATAAGCAAGCAAAAGCAAGGAAGCATAGACTTAGAATATTTAGTTTTTTATATGTTAGTTTTAGTTTAAATTAGTTATTTTTAGTTGTTAAACAATCGCTTTTAACTATATGTATGTGATAGTAGCCCTTAATGGAACCTGGGTGATATTAAAAAAAAAACAAAAAATATGAATAATTCATCATCTTTGATCTTTGAATCGCTCATATTTTTTTGTTTAAAGAATCTTTTTGCCCATTTGGTAAAATTACAGTTCTTTCACTTTCCCTTCAAAGCACGGGCAATGTAATTTGAGGAGATAATTAACTATGTAGCGAAAAGCTTTGTTATTGTTAAGAATAATGTGCGTTAAGAAAATTAATCTTTAAAATCATTTGGCACATTCAGTTGCCAAATGTCCCAATCACTTTATTTGGCAAATATATTATTTCAATATTTAAACAAATAACTTTAAAAAAAATGGTCAAGTGCGAGTCGGAATTGCGCACGAAGGCTTCCGTACCTTTTTCAAGCGTCTACCTGTTGTCGTTATTGATATCGAGAAAAAAAAGGGCAAAAAAAGTTAGTTGTATATTAATTATTTTATTTTTAGTATTTGTTGTTATAGTTATATACTTACAAACTTTCGCGTTTATCATATTAGTAGGATGTTATCATACTTGTGTCTAGCACATTATACAATTGTACACACAGATAAAAAGGACATAAAACAATCAAAGTTTAATAGGTATACATTGTTTAAAATGTATGTACAGTCAACAAAAGAGATAGGTTTTACACTTAGTGAAATGCATTTAAAATGTATATGTACAGTTGTACACGTTTATGAGAAGAGTTTACTATTATGTATATTTGTACACAGCTAGCACCGAACTCTTTAACCCATAAAGAATTGCCGGCTGTCGTAATAAACTTCCGATTTCCTCGTAGACCCGAGGTCTGAGAGGCCCGCAAACTGTAACGTAGAGCGACAGTTGCACAAAACTTCCCTAAGGATCTAAAAGCTATATCCCCTCAATCTCCCCGCCAGCGACCGCTTTGAGCCGAGGTCCAAGACCCTCAGGGGACGTCCTCTTGCGCAGGTTGCTTACTTTATAGGCCCGCGAACTGTAAAGTAGAGCGACAGTTGCACAAAATTCCTCTAAAACACTAAAAGCCATAATCCCTCAATCTACCCGACAGCGACCGCCCTGAGCCGAGGTCCTAGTCCCACAGGGAGCGCGCTCTTGCGCAGGTTGCTTAGTTTGTAGTTTTTAAACCATTTATCTAGGCTGGTGCCGCCTTTATGCCCGGTGAAGTAGCAAACGCCTCATGGCTAATTAAATATGTCTGTCCGAAAAAAGAAGAAGAAGAAAGCTGTCGTAGTGACATAAACAATATTTATTTACATTTATTGATACTGAAGGTGTGATCCTATCTCCTTTGTGGACTGTACCTATATCGGGCTAAGATAATTCAAACTGTACTAATGGGGTGACTAATGTTTTTAACTGTTTGTGATTAACATTTGGGTCAAAGTTCATTCTATCCGTCAGAAGCATAAGGTCGGATGTATCACTTTGTAATAAAAACGCATCATCATCATCATCATCAGCCCGTATAACGTCCACTGCTAAACATGGGCCTCCTCCCCAGGGAGGGTATTGCCATAGTCATCACGCTTGGCAGGCGGGTTGGTGACCGCAGTATTATGTTGTAACACACAAGGAAACGCTGCTGCCCGTTCCTTGATATACGATTATTATAGATGATGTTATAACAATCGGGACCAACGGCTCAACGTGCTTTCCGAGGCACGGAGGGTAGTCCCTCAACCAACCAGACCCGGAAAGAAATCTTAGAATTTACACAAAGATTTCTTGTCCGGTGTGGGGATCGAACCCACGACATTTAAAGCGAGCCAATTACCGCTACGCTACGGATGTTGTCGGTAAAAATGCATACGATTAAATGATTCTGCCTTATAATAAAACATATGATTAAATTCTCCTGATGTTGATATAATATTTTACTATCATATTCACATCACTTTGGAAGCAAGTTGTTGTGTGTGTTGCAGTCAAAACTCTTAACCAGACGAAAGTACTTTTAACTTTTTGACTGCACCGGTGGCTCAGTGGTTACGATAGTTGCCTCTGAGACCTGGTGTTCTGGGTTCGATTCCCACCCGGGACAATTATTTGTGTTACCCACAAATAGTTGTTCTGAGTCTGGGTGTTCTTTGTGTCTGTGAAATGAATGTTTGTAAAGTCCCCCGCGACACAGGGATTTATTTCCCTAGTGCGGGAGTTGTCTTTTTAAAGAAGAAGAAGAAACTAGCAAAATCAGTCAAAAGTAATTTTAAGTTAGTTTGACTGATATTGCTAGTTAAAAGTACTTTTGACTGGTTAAGAGTTATTTGACGATTTTGTAGTTTTACTATTTTTATTTTATTTGGGAAACTAACAATTGTATGTTTCTGCTTACTTATATCTAAAACTAGTTTCACCCGCGTAACTCCCGCTCCCGTGGGAACCTCATAATTAAATTTTGCCAGCGTTCCTTGATAAATGGGCTATATCTAACCATACCGGAGTCAATGCTACAACAAAAACATACAATTTTTTCCTCTTTATAATATACTAGCGACCCACCCCGGCTCCGCACGGGTGCAATGCTGATGTAAAAATAATAAAATAAAAAAAGTTTTTATTTACCTAAACCTATTACAGGCATTTGCAAATAGTCAAAACATATTTGGCTCATTAATATAATATATTTAATTTATTAATTTAGTTTAATTATTATAGTTATAATAATAATAAATAGTTTGTATTAGATTTTTTATAGCTTTAGCGTAAAAGCTGTCAGGTATGAAAATAGAATTTTATTTTTTATCTATAATTTAATAGTCTAAAGTTCTGTCATTTGAGTATGTTATTATTTAGATAGACCATAAGCATATCGTCGGACGCGATTTTATGCTACCACCGGATCCATGACCGCGGATGTATTATACATATAAACAGTCCTCTTGAATCACTGTATCTATTAAAAATAACCGCATCAAAATCCGTTGCGTAGTTTTAAAGATTTAAGCATACATAGGGATATAGGGACAGAGGAAGCGACTTTGTTTTATACTATGTACTTATAATATAAGTACAGACACACAATGAGTTTGAATTGAAATTCTTGTATATATAATACATAATTATGCTTAATTATATTGTCATCAGAACTTAAAGTAAATTCCAAATTTCAGATTTATCCGTCAACAGCAAGGTGGTCAAATTTTAATTCGGTACTAAATTTGACCCAAAGAAATAAACAGATCGAGCTAAATAAAACCGTTTAAAAATGAAAATAATGTAATGTCGAAGACCCTAACCCTTTTTTTTGTCCACGTCAGGAATCAATGTTCCTGATATCTTAAATTTGTTGGTTAAATTATGCGGCCTTTTAGATAAAAACATTTGACCCACCAAAAATACAAATCTTTCCTTTATAATATTAGTATAGATAATATACCTACCTACCTATAGGATAATCTCTACCTAATCCTCGATTGAATGCATATAGCAACATTGAAATTGATTTGATAATCTTATTAATATAAAAATATTAATGTTAATTTATTCTATCTTGTGATAAATAATCAGGCTACCGGAAATCTGTATTATCATAATCAAATTTTACACGTGTACGGATAAGCCGTGTGGTTTACAACCTATCTTCCCATGGGTCTTCCCATGGGTGTCGTAAGAGGCGACTAAGGGACATAATGGGTAATGACATTTATTTAATAAACAAACATGAATAAAATACATAACTAAAAGTAACTAATTAAAAATAAAACTTACTTATAAAATACTACTATTCTAAATCTATTCTACTTGGCAAGGTTCCCAGAATGCTGGCAGCGTTACCCCGTTGATAGGGACATATGGCTGATAGATGTCCCGCCCGGTTTTATCCGGTTACATCCCGTTCCCGTGGGAACTTTAACTTAAAATATAGCCTACTATAGTTAATTATTTGTTAATTTGTTATTTATACATTTTACACCTCATCATCTTCATCATCATCATCAGCCCGTACAACGTCCACTACTGAACATGGGCCTCCTCCCGAGGGAGAGTTTTTGCCATATTCCCCACGCTTGGCAGGCGGATTGGTGACCGCAGTATTTTGTTGTAATACACTGGGAAACGCTGCTGCCAGTTCCCTGGTATACGCTTGTTATAGATGATGTCATAAGAATCGGGACCAACGGCTTAACGTGCTTACCGAGGCACGAAGGGTAGTCCCTCAACCAACCAGACCCAGAAATAAATCTTAGAATTTACACAAAGAATTCTTGTCCAGCGTGGGAATCGAACCCACGACCTCCGAGATTAAAAGCGAGCCAAATACCGCTACGCTACGGAGGTTGTTAATTTTACACCTTACATAATAAAATTCAAATGTTTTTTATTCATTAACTCAAACACTGTTCAACAGACCAAAACAAAGTTAGATAACTTATTAAAAATTAGATACAATATATTAAGGACTCGATTAAGCAAGATTTTTAAGTCCTTTTAGCTTCCCAAAATATTTTTTTTTTTCGGTATTTCTCTGAGCTAATAACATCTGGGGGCCGACCATTGAACTGTCATTGACAGTTCATGGACACGACAGTAGACTAAGGGCCCAGCTCTATTATTGCTGGAATAAATAATGTAAAACTCATATCCCTCCCTTTACCCTTCGCCACAGTCGGGTAAGCAAGGTCGTTCACTTGTTATTGCCACAATCCAGTTATGAGTCGGTCAATGTCCTATGTTAAAAGACTTGTGTCATTACATCGATAAGTAGTTTTGGTTTAATTGTAATACGTTATATTTTTTTGTTGTTTGAAATACACTTCATATCTATATGCGATTTCCAAAAAGAATAGGTATCTTATACTAATATATAAAGTTGAATAGTTTGTCTGTTTGCTTGAACGCGCTTATCTTAGCACCTAGCACCTACTGGACCGTTTTTTATTTAAATTATTCTAATGTTAAACAGCCCATTTATCGAGGAAGGCTTTAGGCTATAGTTAATTATGAAGTTCCCACGGGAACGGGAGTTAAGGGGGGGAAACCGCACGCTGGAAGTTAGTACTAACTAGACTCAGGAACTATTGGTCCGATTAGAATAAATATGTAAGTCGTAGGAATTTTATAATAAGATGAAGTCTTCGTTGTTTTAACCATATTATCTTTTCTCATATTATCTATCTAATTATCTATATTAAATTGAACTTTTAATTCAAGACGTGATAGCTCTGAACTAACTGCGATGTGCACTAAGAGCAGCACGCATTCTGCCATTGTTATATCAAACGTAATAAGATTAGATTAAAAACGTTTATATTGACAAAAGTGCTAAGTTTACATTCGAAAATTTCATATAGTGTTAAGTATTCTTAAATTTGCTTATTTGCCGCGCAATTTTCTTATTTTTTTCTTTCATAAAAACCTTCTTCTGACGCGTGATGCCGTGACCAAGGGAAATAGGGATTCGTTTGTATATATAAAGATATACAAAACTATTATATACTTTGTACTAACGTTATAAAATATAGCAAACACACTCTGTGTTTGCTTGAACCCGCAAAAAACACGAAACTCCTCGACAGTTCCTGAGATTTGCGAGATTAATAATAACTTGAAGTTATTATTAAGTAGTATAAACATATTTCACAGATGATATATTTCTATTGCCGCTATAACAACACATACTAATAAAATAAAATAATATTTAAGGGGGGCTCACACACAGTAATTTTTTTCTGCCCTTTTTTGCTCGATATCAAACACGATATATATCAACAGGCAGCAACGAGTAGACGCTTGAAAATGGTACGGTGACGCGAGTCCGACTCGCACTTGACCAGTTTTTAGAAGTTATTAGTAGTGATTTAAAAACTTCTTTTACCATTAGAAAGCGAGATTATCCAAGAGTAACATAGCTATTTTAATGATAACATTACCAAGGGAACTAGAGTTACGCGAGTGAAACAGCGCGCAGGAAGCTAGTATTACAATAAATTTTAGCATATTTGTCCCATCCCCACACGGGTAAATGTGATTTAAGGCCGAAACACATGATAAACACGCGACGCAACGTGTCGACGACACCCGATATGCACCCGCATGGCTTCGCGTCGGATGTTCATAGTGTGATTCTGGTCTATAGAAAACAATACATTTGACTCGACTCAACACGCGTCTCGTTTCATCGGGTCGCGTCGCGTTTAAATAATGAGTTTCCGCCTTAATTCGTTTAATTTGCGTCGATATACAATGAGATACACAGCTATCGTTGTCCTTCTTTGTTCGTCGATAATGAGGTCAGGTCTTATTTAGACTTTGGACAGTCGAATACAAATGTTTTATATTAAAAAGTCGTCGCCCAGTAATTGAAATTCGATCATTTGTATATGACACCGAAAAATAATACGAATGGTAAGTTGATCAACTTCCGTGCCACTCATATTGCTAAATTTAGTTGTCAGCTTCAGTGAACGCCCCTTATTGTATTACTAGCTGCGCCCCGCGGTTTTACCCGCGTCACTCTGCTCCAGTGGGTCGGAGCGTGATATTTTGTAAAGCTTGCAAACTATCGGCGTGCAATCTTTCAGTCAAATCTATTCAGTTCTTTTTGCGTGAAAGATATTTAGAAATCAAGAATTTAAAAAAAATACCACTTTGGAAGTGTCTCTCGCGCAAACTATTAAGTTTAGAAAAAATATATATTTTTAGACCTCTCAATATCTTTTTTGAAGACCTATCCATAGATAACCCAAAAATAGGGGATTGATGAAAAAAAAATTGAGTTTCGATTCTAAGTATGGGGAACCCCCGAAAATTTATTGTTTTATTTTTGTGAAAATATTAAAGCGGTTCACAGAATACATCTACTTACCAAGTTTTAACAGTATAGTTCTTAAAGATTCGGAAAAAAGTTGCTGTGACATACGGACGGACAGACAGACAGGCATGACGAATCCAAAAGGGTTCCGTTTTTGGCTATTTAGCTACGGAACCCTAAAAACTTTAACTTCAATGAGTCGTGTTAAATTAAAAACCCCACGACCTCCGAGATTTTTACACCGCTAGGCCACAGTTGTTCCGCCGGAGAGTCCCAGAAAGCCAAGGGTTTCTGGGCTCCTCACCAACGGCGGACGGAGGATTATCCGGGGTGTTTTAAATGGGTAGGGTCCTCTCCTCGTGGTATGACTAGCATGCCACCCCTATGGAGAGAACAAGTCCCACATACCCCATCGCCGGCGTGGGAACGCCGCAGCAGTGGAGGGGATGCGTAACATCATTGCAAAGAAAAAAAACCGGCCAAGTGCGAGTCGGACTCGCGCACGAAGGGTTCGGTCGAAGGGCGCAACGATCGGTTTTTTTTGTTTATAAGTTGTAGTAATACATTATTGATAAGAAAACACGATAATAATAACGATTGTGTAATAGAAGAACTTAGAATTTTCATTGTGATCAAAATAGTTCACCAAATTAGGATAGTCATGCTTAATTTCGTAGTTGATACCTATTTTTTTTTTTTTTTATAATTGAATTTACTTTCTTTTAATAAGATAATTCCCACAGTAGATAATTAACTGTGTCACGGGATATTTTTTCAACAAGCAACATACGATACCAGAATAATATTATTTTTACCGAACCGAACTTTCGTCGTCGTGAAATCGATCAAAAAAAGACAAAAAAAAATCTATGAGAGACCTCCTTCAATATTTATTTAATTTTTAGTATTTGTTATAGCGGCAATAGAAATACATTATCTGTGAAAATTTTTAATGTCTAGTTATCGCGGTTCTTGAGTTACAGCCAGGGGGCCGAGACTGCAATTTTTTTAAGTATTGTTCCACCGTAGTGCCATCATGATATCATTATGCCAGAAACGGTAATCTACTAATCTCACTATGGTGTCGGCGCTGGAATGGCAGTCGGTGTTGCTACCGCAGAAAAAGTCCGTCAACAGGAGTAGCAGGGGAGATGGTTAGGGAGATTGTAATGTTTATTTAGGCGATTTCAAAACTTATCAATGTTTCATTTGTTATTATATTCAACTACGCTAATGTCATCGTAGTGTCATAGTGACTTTATAGATTACCAAATGGGAAAAAAAACCGACCTTTGAACTGTCATTGACAGTTCATGGACACGCCATTACGATAGTAGAATCGGGGCCCTGGTGGTAGACAGACAGACAGTGTCTTAGTAATATGGTCGCGTTTTTACACTTCGAGTACGAAAGCCTAAAAAGACCACAGTCGTTGCTATGTAAGCATTATCTGTAATGTTAGTTATATCAGCATTGCAACATAATTTTAAATCGCTTATCATTGCAACTGTACTCTATCGCCGACATTATAGATAACAAATATATTACAGACGTAACTAAACATTAATGAGAAAGACATACCTATTTTATTATCTGTGGTTTACAAATAATTTGTCTAAATGATAGTTAGTTGTTCTGTGTTTGTGTGTACTTTGTGTTCGTGTTTTGTGTAATTAAATGCCACATGCGGGCGGGAATTATTTAAAAGTACTGGTAAAGTCGGAGTAGCTCACGAAGGGTCGAAGTCGAAGCGTCTACCTGTTGCCGTAATTGACAACGAGCAAAAAAATAAAGTTTGTTGTATGGGTTAAATATTTATTTTATTTTATTTTTATTACCTATTTGTTGTTATAGCGGCAATAGAAATACATAATTTGTGAAATGTTCAACTGTCTAGCTATCGCGGTTCTTGAGATACAGCCTGGTGACAGACAGACATACAGACAGCTAAGTCTTAGTAATAGGGTCCCGTTTTTACCCTTCGGGTACGGAACCCTAATATAACAAGATAAAAGATTCTATTAAATCGGTTGTGTAGTTTTTAATTTTATTCGAAGCAAAATTAAAAACATTATGTCTTTTCTGAAACACATTTTTGCAACTGACGATAACATATCAGACAGTAAGCAGAAACTTAGATTTTTTTATCAACTGTACCCGTGAACTTCGTCTCGCGTGTACTACTCGTGCGGATTAACATAACACCTGCCTCTCTCCCGCTACCCCGCGCCATGCCCCGCTCTCGCCCTGCAGTAGCGTTAGCATGACATGCTTTAACTCGGAGTAATTTGTTTGCTGTTATTAGATTTTTGTTAAGTTTTACCTATTGTTACGTTTGGATGTTATATTTGTTATTAGATTTATTGGTTTGTTCAACTTTTGCGATATTAAAATTTTTATTTGTTTTAATTTTTTATTACGAATGCAGACACAATTTTTATTGCCAGATGTCATGTTAATTCGCGCGATTAGTATGGCTTTGAATCTGATGTTATATATGTAATCAAAAACAATCGTATACCAGGGTACGGGCAACAGCGTTTCCCTCTGTGTTACAACATAATACTGCGGTCACCAACGCGCCTGTCAAGATGGTGACTATGGCAAAATCCTCAAAAGAAAAGGCCCAGGTTTACCAGTGAATGTTAAACGGGCTGATAATTATTATAATTGACTAGCTCCCCGCGCGCGGTATTAACCGCGTAACTCCGGTCCCCATGGGAACTTCATAATTAAATAAAGTCACTCAGGGTAAATCAGGAATCAGGAATTTTTGAAATCGGCACAGTAGTTTTTGAGTTTATTCGTTACAAACATACACACATAAATGCCAATCTTTTCTCTTAATAATATTAGTATAGATAAGATAGGATAGGAAACTAGGTATTACTCGTTTTACAATAAAATATGAATTTTTAAAGATTACTAAGTTACTTATTACAAAACCCTCTTCAGCTTTATTTTTATCTACAATTAAAATAAAACAACATGCACACTAAAAAAACTGCCGAAAATAGCACATAACCAATATAATACTTAGTAGGTACCGTCCACAAAAAATAAGAAATATCAAGTAAAGTGAACAAAAAAATAAAACTCCAAATTTAAAAATATCAAAATGGCCGCCGGCTCCTCTAACACGCCAGCGTTAAAAGATTCAGAAATAGAGCAACACGTGAAAGAACTGGATAAACTGAAAACTGAAGAAGAATATGAAAGTAAATTGAACAAAATTGGCTTCTCCGTCGCTAATTGGATGAAACTGATATTTAATTATCAGCAAGAGGAGAAGTTCCATGCTGAATGGCTGACTGTAAGTTGTTTGTTTTTCTGTTTAAAATGTATTAACAGTACCACGTTGATGTATAACGGTGCCACATTCACATTTAGTGGTGCCACAATGAGGTAACATTGAACGGATACGACTCAATTATTTGCTTGTTTAAGTTCTTACACTATGTACCTGTCTGTACTGATATAGTAAATTTTTAAGGGAGTAAAAAATATGATTTTACTAAGTCAAAATTACAATGCTATTTGACTTTATTTTACTAGTTTCTATTGTATGATATATGTGGCTGAAATGTGATGTGATTGGCTTAAACAACTTTAAAATGACATCAAAATGTAAAATCGTACAGTATTACTCACAGGTGTTAGAATTTAACGAATAATATCACACTAGATAGACTAATGTGTCAATAATGTGTGACTACATGACATGGCACGTAACTAGTGATGTGCCGGATCGTCAAAAATGTGGATCCGCGGATACGGATCTGAATACGGATATTTGGTGTCAAGATCCGCAGATACGGATACGGATCTTAACTTTCTTACACAATCGGTGTAATTGTGATTTTAAACTAACATTAACACTGTATATGTCACGCAGTACTAGTTTACTTGACTAAAAGAACATTTAATTCGATTTTAAAATATTACGAAGATCTAAATTTTGTTTTCTTAATAAAAAGTGATCTTATAACTTTTTATAATATTGATCTAATTAAAAAGCTAGTTGATTTAGCATTAGCATCTTGGAGTTATATACTATTGGTATGACAACTAACTACGGCAAAGTTTGCAACATAAAGGCTGGTTTTATCGTCACGCCGCTAGAAGGGCCGCTGGGCAGCGCGCTGTTAACAGTACGCGCTTGAACAGCGGTGCACTGTAAAACGAGCTTAGTACCGCGCGTTCCGCTGCTGTGAGACAGTCGTGTACAATATGAAGGTTAATGCGGTTAGAGTACTAACTATTTACTTTTTATGGAAAAGAAGGCAACGGCTACTTCGACGAAGAGTAGTTGATCCTCATAACGCTACAAGGTTACTGAAAGGCGAGCACGTAACATGCTTTATTTTTTGGGCCTTTATTCTTGTATGAACCATCGGCCGGGTCGAACTTCCTCAATTACTCGTCCCGTATCTATGTAATTCATTTCGTAAACAAATGTACAATACGGCGGGTCTCATCGGCGTCACACTAAAACGCATAACTGTCCGTAGATGCGAATGAGCGGCGCGCGGTTTGGCAGCGCCGGCGAGCATTGCACGCTTATTGAACGGCGCTGCTCAAGCGCGCGACTTTTAAACGCAACTACTACCCCATACATCTCCGAACGCGCGCGCTCCATCGTTGCTGTCGAAACGCATGACGATAAAACCAGCAAAAGGAGCCAAATATTTGATTTTAAGAAATAAAAAATATTTGTATTGAATTTAATAGGTTTTTATTGCTACCTAATCACATATTTAAGCCGAAGAGTAAGGCGCACTAGCGACGCCAATTGCTTTTAAATTTTTAGCTACTAAACCGGACTATTTTAAATAATATGGGACCGTCAGAACCTCGTCAATTAGCGTCGCTAGTACGCCTTACCTTTCGCCTCAAAGAATTTTATCTATAAATTTAAAATTAATAAGGTAAATAGATCCGTAAAAGATCCGCAAAAAAGTAACGGATACGGATCTTTCTTCTGCCGCGGATATCCGCGGATACGGATACGGATATCCGGCACATCACTACACGTAACGGTGCCACAATTACATATATATACCTATCAGTGCCACATTGTCATATATTGTTACTGCGCTTCGTTTTCGGATTATAATTTTATTACAAACTTAACTTAACTAACACTTTCAAATATATATTTAATAGTAAAAACAATACATAATTTAGAGACTGCAGCCAAAAAACTTGGCATTCTCTCCAAGGTGAGGCGGTACTTCACATCGGAGCAGCTCTTAAGTCTTTACAGAGCTCAAGTTCGCTCCTCAATGGAATACTGTTCTCATCTTTGGGATGGGTCTGCTGGATATCAGCTGGATGCTCTGGACTCATTGGAGCGCCGAGCGAAGAGAGTCATAGGCAATAACTCACTGGTGGAGGCAAGTCTTCAGAGCCTCGAACACCGTAGACGAGTGGCCTGCCTATCAGTTTTTTATCGGTTGCATTTCGGGGAGTGTGCGGAGGTTCTACATAACCTGATACCCCCTTCACCCTTCCATCACCGGACGACTAGGCGCGGCGAGCGGTTTCACCCTTTTGTTGTAGACATTCCTTCAATACGCACGAAGCGATTTGCTTCTTCTTTCATAATGCGGACGGCTAAGGAGTGGAATTCTCTGCCGGCGTCAGTTTTTCCGGAACGCTATAATCTGGACATCTTTAAGGCTAAAGTGAACAGACACTTTCTAGGCAAGCGTGTATCATCTTAGGCCTTATCTTCGCCTTCCATCAAGCGAGATTATGGTCAAACGTAAGCCTATATGTAGTAAAAAAAAAAAAAAAAGATCACATTTTGTGTTGCTTCCGTGGCGTAGCGGTATAAGTCTCGGAGTTTATCGGTTCGATCCCCACGCCGGACCAGAAATCTTTGTGTAAAATCTAAGATTTCTTTCCTATATTCAGGAGTGGATGATAACAGACTGATATTATGATAACGATAATATGGGGAAAATGTAAATACTTTTTTAATCCAAAAATGAAGCACAGTAATTATCTTTATATCACAGCCTTGACGGATTACGTTTTTATCTACTATAGCACCTGTTGTATTATGTATTGCTGTTAATTGACAGTATTTTTAAATTCGTAACACCCTAAAACAAAAATACCGTTTCTTTATTTTCTAATTCTGTTACCAAAACATTTTTTTTTTCTTGCTGGCTATTTTTTGAGTAAAAAGTATAAAAACTGAAAAATGCGCGATGACGTCATCGTTACGGTGAACTGAAATATTACCTTTGCCTATTTAAAATTTAAAACTAATAAAACATTTAAATTTTGAAAAAATACATATTAAAAAAATGAATTGTTGTTAATTATTCATGAGTATTTCATTGTATAATTGCATAAATACCTATTTAATAAACAAAACAAACAAAAATAGACATAATAATAATCAGTGTTGCCATAGACTATTGTGTTAACACAATGTTTTACTAGCTTCCAGTCTAAAGGCTTAAGTCAGATGCAGTAACAATAATTTTACAGTATCAAGTTTACTCATAATTGCTTCTAGGTAAATTATGGGTTATGATACATCTATAGCTACATATTACGATAATACTAGGCTAGAATAATAGGCTGGTTGAGTCTTATCAAATTATGGTACAATTATGTTTATTTCTGGAAGTAAAAATAATCATAAACCTTGAAGATGGCTGTATAGATGAAATTAAATAATATTTTTAATCTTCTTATTCTTGAATTTATGGCCAATCAGCGGTGATTTAGCCAATGTCAAAGTATTTAAATATAAATGGATTTTACTTGGGGCGTATAGATCCTGTGGTAGCATTAAAGCGCGTAATTGCTGAAAAACGCGATCAGCCATTTTGTGACGTCATAGTTCTAGTATTATGAATCAAATATGTTATTCGCTGTGGTTGGCTCTGGCTTCGATAGCCTTTTGAGCCTATCGATGCCTATTTATAAGAGCTCTTTATTGGTGTATTGTTGCAGTTTCGTATGACACTATAGTGGCAATTACTGCATTTCTTACTTGATTTACCAAAAATCATGGATATAAGTGGATGTTATACGGGATGATTGGCCATATTACCACCCTTTGTCTTCCAATGAGTATCGTGGACAGCAGCGGCTATCAGTTCCTATATGTATATTAAAAACAAATGTTATATTGTTTACAGATAGATGAATACAAGACTGAAGCCAAGAAGTCCATGGCCGACGCTTACCACATAGTTACCCTACCCAACTGGAATGTGGAAAAGAAAGGGTCTCATAAGGGAGACATCGTCGAGTCCAGAAAGACTGAGCAGTTTGGAAAAGTTTATAGATTTACGGTAAGTCTGTACAATAGCTTTAGTTTCGCTATAGATTATATATAATTTTAACAAAAGAAACCTGCAGGATCCTTTTTGTCTGGTCCGGCTACAAGTGCATTTACGCATCTCCTCCGCAGCTGCAGGGTTCTCGCGCCGGCGAAGGGGTATGTGGAACTCGCCCTCTCCATAGCGGTGGTATGCTAGAAGAGGACCCTATCCACTAAAACCTTCTGGGTACTACTCCGTCCGCCGTTGGTGGGGGGCCCAGTTACTTTGCCATACCCGACAGACCGAGGACCGCGTTGGCCCCCTGTCCCAATCCGATGATCCAGTGCCTGTAGTCCGTGCCAGTGATCACGTCCTCTTTTTATATAAATATTGTAATAGTAATATTTCTTGTAGCTTCAGTGACACCCCGAGCCTCTGGTTCTAGCCCATTAAGGGTGCCATCAGGCGTGTGTCGCTTATACGTAAAAATATAGTTTGTGCCGAATGTGTTCGCCAACTGCCTGCCAAGAGTGGTGACTATGGCAAAATCCTCCCTTGGGAGTCCCATGTTCAGCAGTGGACCTTATACGGGCTGATGATGATTTGCCCTGTGGTTACCGGCTTAGAATTAACCACCCTATGTCTTCCCATGGGTGTCGTAAGAGGTGACTTAAGGACATACAGCTGATGAATGGGCAGCGCATCTATCAGCTCAAGGATACTCACTATCCAACTGCAATCACCAATCTTCGTGCCAAGCGTGGGAATCACGACAATATTCCTCAACAGTGGCTTGCCAAGGACTGTTAAGAGGAGGCCCATGTTCAGCAGTCGACCTATACGGGCTGATAGAGTAAGTAAGTAGATGATGATGATGATGATGATGATGATAATGATGATGATGATGTTGTTGATGATGATGATTATCTTAACAGTGTGTACATTCTAAACAGTGGCTTGCAAAGGTCGTTAAAAAGGACGTTATAAGGGGTGATGATGATTATCTTGTTTGTTACAGGGTGTAGTAGAATGCCCACCTCAGTTCCTGTACGAAGAGTTTAGGAATAACATTACTAAGCTCCCCGAGTGGAACCCTACAGTACTGAAGAGTGAAATTATTAAGGTAAGCTATTTCAATTAAACTCCCATGTTTTTCATAGAAGCAGATCAATAATGAAATAATGAATTTATTCTGTTCATACACTTGTACTTGTCAAAATCACAATGTAAAATGATGCTAACCCATTAGATGTTAAGTGGAAGCAGGGTCCTTCCGAGCGATTTGGGTTACAGCGCCTGATCTATTGAAAACGTATGTAGAGGTATTGAGCTCGCCTTAAAATAAATCATTTGTGTAAATTCTAAGATTTCTTTCCGGGTCTGAGGGCCTAGACGAAATAACACTACAGTGCAGAGATCACTTCAGCGATTACTAGCAGAGTTCTGCACATTACTAGTACTCTTGTTGACCCCTCATGCTAAGCTAAAATGCTTGTGTTACGAGTGGGTTCACGTCGTTAGCCCTATGGGTGGGGATAGAAACCGGCGACCACATGATCACAAATCCGACGCCCCTAGTCATTGGGCTACGGCCCGCATCCATTCGGAATTATCAGCGACATCGTATATGATGATTTTATGTCAATTCCAGGACATAGGTGAAGGTATAGAACTCACGTACCAGGTGACAGCGGGCGGCGGCCGCGGCATCATAGCGCCCCGGGATTTTGTCATACTACGGTGTTCAGCCGGTCTCAAGGACGGCAGGATAGTGGATTCAGATCCCGACAGCTACATTAGCAGTGGCGTTAGCGTCGCTGTGCCTGGATATCCACCGAATAGAGACTTAGTTAGGTAAGTTTTCAGCATCAAGGTCATCGTGACCTTGCAAGTTATATGTAACCGTAAATCAGTCATTACCTTAAAACAAAAGCTAGAGCCCATTCGTGATGACCTGGAAGGTTAGCCATAAATTCAAGGTCATCATGACCTTGCGTGTTACATGTAACCGTAAATAGTCAAAGTTGATTCAACGAAGGTACCTGACATTAACATTAGTGCTGATCAGTCATTACCTTGAAACTAGAGCTAGAGCCTATTCAATGCGATCATAGCGCCCCGCGACTTTGTCATACTACGGTCTCAAGGACGGCAGGATAGTGGATTCAGATCCCGACAGTTATATAAGCAGTGGCGTTAGCGTCGCTGTACCCGGATATCCACCGAATAGGGAATTAGTTAGGTAAGTTTTCCGGGTCAAGGTCCAAAAAATGCCCAAGGACATACAAAGGTTGTGGCTTGCAAAGATAACATTTTACAATATTTTATGTTAATGATTGTTGAGACTAGGTTGTAACAAAACAACTAAACTTAAAATTCAAGTACTGTTCAACCCCATTTGTTTAAGTATTTTTTCTTTAACCACTCAAAACCTCGTTAAACTATATAGAAAGTTGATCAACTAACGATTCTTATTATTTTCCGGTTACATATATAGTCATTGTTGACGATTGTTGAATACTATTCAGAAGTGATTGTACAATAGGCTAGTAGACACTTTTTTGAAATTATTTTTATATGGTTAAGAATGGTTTTACTAGATCAAGAAAAATATGGCATTTATTTGAGATCTAGAAAGCACTAAAATAAATATTTAAAAATTGGCTTGACATTTAGAGATGAAAACGATGTCAGCCATGTTGATCTATATACATTACTAGCGACCCGCCCCGGCTTCGCAAGGGTACAATACTGATACTATAATAATACTACAGAATGTCGTTAAACCTCTAACAAAACGGGCGAAATTTAGTCCAAACAAACAGAAACAAATTAATATAGGTACCTACTAAAACCAATGAAGTAAGTAGGTGGGTATACTTTTATCGTATGAAATACCTATACTCTTCAGGACTAACAATACAACAAACACTAAATAAATAGGTATTCAAGTATCTATCCATCATAGTTACAACGAACACAAAACAAAAAAATTGCCTAATAATTCTTAAGGATCGAGCGCGCATATTCGGCCTAACTCACTCGTTGCGCTGCGAAAAGTACAGTACTTTTTGAGCCTATTCATTACAAACAAACAAAGTTTTCCTCTTTATAATATTAGTGTAGATATGTGTTCAAGATCGATGACGTCATGACTCAGAAAGTGTAATGTAAGTAGAGGATCGCGTTCATGTTTTTTAACAAGATGTATAATGTCAAGAAATGGCTGATAGCGTTTTGGTAAGTTAAAGACATAGACAAAAAAAATATTCATATTGAGTTTATACAAACATATTCAAGTTTTATGAACAGAAATTGTTATATTTAGGTACCATATAATACTTTTAGAAATAAACATTGTAACATAATGTTATATGTGTCAACTAGCCTATTCTAGACCTCAGAAGCATAGAGACGGATGTACTATCATACTTCAGAAGCATTGGGTCGTAAGTGCCAGCTTAAGATAAAGGCACATACGACGAATGTTTCTGACGTATAATGGCACATCCGACCTTATGCTTTTGAGCTCTAGATTTTTTTTTAAAGATTACTAGCACAGTTTTGCAGTCTACTAGTATTCTTGTTAACCCCTCGTGCTAAGCTAAAATGCTTGTGTAACGAGTAGGTTCACGTCGGTAGTCAATGGGTGGGGATCGAACCGGCGACCACAAGATCACAAGGCCATGTCTCTCTCTTCTGATAAAGTGCAGTATAGATATTTCTCTTGTTTCCAGGGGGCTAAATAAAGTTGGATGCTGGTTCCTCAAGCCGAAGTCCGTGCAGACATCGGGCGGCAAAATTGAGTCATATACTACCTTCCAATGGCTAATGTGCTGTGATCTTAAAGGTTTGTATGTTGTACTTACTTAATGACATTATTATATATTATTATTTTACTGTATCTTTTAATCATCAATTTTAGTTAAATTTTTACTAACCTTTTGTAAGTAAGTCGCAATATTGATAAAATAAGGGAAAGAGTGCCCCAACACAAGTATTATTAATTACTTGCTGGGGAAGTCTTATGTAACTAATCCATGTAAATGATTTGAGACAAATAAACATTGTTCTAACCCAATATAGACAGAACAAGCTATTTGACACAATATAGTTAAATGATAAACTAAGACGTTAAGACTAAAATATAATTAAAATAATAACTTAAATACTTGTTTAATTTGAAAATGTACAAAATATGACAAGTATAGATAATAATACTGAATACAAAATTATTTGCAAGTGCCTGTAATAGGTTTGCGTAAATAAAAATGATTTTTATTTTAAAAAAACTCGCTGGCTTTTATGGATGTCGTAAAAGGTGACTTAAGGACACACACCTGGATGGATGGGCAGTAGCATCTATCAGTCCAAAGATCTCACATATCTTCCTGTGCGTATCGTAAGAGGTACAACGTCCTCTGCTGAAGGGCCTCCTCCCGAGGGAGGGCTTTAGCCATAGTCACCACGCTTAGCAGGTGGGTGACCGTATCAAATACAGTAGTATACCCTTGATGTGGTTATGTATTTGTGCCTTTTTGGAGACCGGGTACCAAATCAATTTATGAAAACCTCGCAGCGGCCCTCTTTAGTGCGGCACGTTCTCCGAGTGCTGGTTGTAACTTTGCACAGCAGGTAAGCATTGCCATTCAACGGGGTAATGCTGCCAGTATTCTGGGAACCTTGCCAAGTAGAATAGATTTAAAATGGTAGTATTTTATAAGTTAGTTTTATTTTAAATTAGTTATTTTTTGTTGTATTTATGTCTTTTAGTAAATATCAATTTCATCATCAGCCCGAATAACGTCCATTGCTCAACATGCGACTCCTCCCGGGGGAGGGTATTTGCCATAGTCACCACGCTTAGCAGGCGGGTTGGTAACTGCAGTATAATGTTGTACCACACAAGGAAACGCTGCTGCCCGTCCCTTGATATTCGATTATTATAGATGATATTATAACAATCGGGACCAACGGCTTAACTTGCTTTCCGAGGCACGGAGGGTAGTCTCTCAACCAACAAGACTTGAAACGAAATCTTAGAATTTACACAGATTTCCTATCCGGCGTGGGAATCGAACCCACGACCTCCAAGATTTAAAGCGAGCCATATACCGCTACGCTACGGAGGCTGTCATCATCATTTTATTATATATATAATATTATGTTTTCAGGTAAAATCCCTCAGTTCGTGCTAGACGCGGCCTTCGCCACTGTGATGTTAGATTACATAGTACACGTGAGGAAATTTGTAGCAGACGCCAGGTCTAAGGCATTGTTCTAGAAGTCTAGATCTATGACACTCTTCACACGATATTTGTGTTTGTGTAAGGTTGAATATCGTTTGAAATTACGATTCTTTTTAAACAAATTTGGATACATTTGACTATGAATCTGTAACACTATTCATACGATATTCGACCTTATGTCGTTTGTGTAAGGTTAAATATCGTTTGTAACTAAGATTGACAAACAAATTTGGATACATAATATAGTTATCTATGAATCTATAACACTCTTCATACGATATTCGACCTAGTGTCGTATGTGTATGGTTAGAATTCGTTTGAAAGATTATTTTCAAACAAATTTGGATACATATATAGATACCTATGAATTTATTACACTCTTTATATAATATTCGACCTAATCTCGTATGTGTAAGGTTGAATATCGCTTGAAATTACTATTATTTTCAAACAAATTTGGATACATTTGTCTATGAATCTATAACACTCTTCATACGATATTCGACCTAGTGTCGTATGTGTATGGTTAGAATTCGTTTGAAAGATTATTTTCAAACAAATTTGGATACATATATAGATACCTATGAATTTATTACACTCTTTATATAATATTCGACCTAATCTCGTATGTGTAAGGTTGAATATCGCTTGAAATTACTATTATTTTCAAACAAATTTGGATACATTTGTCTATGAATCTATAACACTCTTCATACGATATTCGACCTAGTGTCGTATGTGTAAGGTTAGAATTCGTTTGAAAGATTATTTTCAAACAAGTTTGGATATTCGAGCTAATGTCGTATGTGTAAGGTTGAAAGTCGTTTGTAACCAAGACTGACAAATTAATTTGGATACATACATAGATATCTAAGAATCTACAACACTCTTCATACGATATTATACCTAATGTCGTATGTGTAAGGTTAAAATTCGTTTGTTACTAAGATTATTTTTAAACAATTTGGGTAAATATATGATTAGCTAGCTTCCCGTGTGCTATACCCACGTAGCTCCCGGTCCCGTGGAAACTTCATAATTAAATATAGCCTATATCACCCCTAATCATTCAATGGTGAAAGAATTTTTAATGGCGAAGCGGAAATCTTCAGGTCCCCGGACCCCACCCATCGCACCACCGACGTGAACCCACTCGTAACACAAGCAATTATAGCTTAGCACAAGGGGTTAACAAGAATACTAGTAGACAGCAAATATTAGGCTAGTAAACTTTAAAAAAAATTGGTTGTCTGTAAAGCCGGTTTACGGACGATTATTTTATGTGCAACTTTTCACTTCACCTTGAAAACAGTTAACGTGCAGACAGGTTGTTGTTTGGGTGCTGCCGCTGTCTCTCTTCTACTCGGATGCATCGACCGATGCAGTGGAAGAGAGATAGATGCATCACAAGCCGAACGCTTACGCCGATCGTGCCTCTCTTTCGCTTTTCCGCGCTCTCGCTTGCACGCTCGGCTCAGGCGGAACGTGACAATGAGTCATGCTTTTCGGGAGTGCAGCCGGCGTTCATCTATTTATAAGACGTCACGTCAAAAAAAAAAGTTAGAAACCGATTTTAAAAATTCTTTCATAATTATTATAAAGCTATGTTAACCAGGAGTGACAGGGGCTATATTTAATTATGAAGTTGCCACGGGAACGGGAGTTATACGAGTGAAACCGCGCGGGAAGCTAGTATATTACAAAATCCGTCGTCCATTAATCACGTGAGGCTTGGGGGGAGGGGTTTGACAAAAATCACGAAATGTCACAAGGGGGGAGGGGGGTGTAGTAAGATATCACGGTATTTATTTTTGGGTAATTATAAGTCCAGACACACATTTATTTATTAGCCACGTGATCAAACTTCTCATTTTATAACTAAGCAACGGGAAAATGATATTTAAGATAATATTCTAATTTATCATAAAAATACACGTGATGTTGGGTGGGGGGTGGCGGGTGGTGGGGTAGTCTTAAACCTCACCATTTATCACCAAGGGGGGAGGGTAAAAAATGTTTCGAAAAAGATCACGTGATTAATGGACGGCCCCTTGCTAAATCAAGTCAATACTAGCTTTACCACCTATGATGAGAATTTGTACAACATGTCACTTAAATAGTGTAAAGTTCATGTATAAAGGTTCGCCACCCCTGCCCTAGAGCAGGGGTCTCCAAACTTTGAAGCCTTAATGATATTTTCAGTATGCTTCAAGGGCTAAAACAGATTAAATTTGACTGCCCTTATCTATAGTCGTATTTCTAGCAATAGTAACAACAATAAGACATTGGTTATCGCGGGCCAGTTTGATGACACAGGCAGGCCGGATTTGGCCCGCTGGCCGTAGTTTGGAGACCCCTGCCCTAGAGTATTGATATCCCATCTACTTTTGCCTTTGACTGTACCTACAGTTTTTAAATATTCCACACTATTAAATATAATCAAAATACCACAAATAGCAATAATAGTTAATATTATACAAATATAAGGTTCGTTCAATATATATGCCTATCGTTTTAACAGTAGACTAGTAGTCGAAAATCGATAATAATTAAAAAAACATTCTACAATCCTTCTCTATATAAACTATAAGTGTGCGAAATTTCATTCTCCTCCGTCCGCTCAATTTTCGTAAAAATTGGTACAAATGTTTTGCTAGTTAAACCAGCCATTCAAAGGAACGGCCAGTCCGTTAATTAAACGCCGACATTTAATGAAATGGCTAAAGGACAATTAGTTCGCTAGTAGTCCTTTAGCCGTTATTATCGTTGAATATAACTATCAACGATATATGTGCATAACAGGTTTTGGGTGGTTAAAAAAAATCTAAACTTAAACCAACGGCGAACAATAGTAGTCTCGTTTAGGTCGGTGATGTAAAAAAATAACTAAATTTAAATTACCTGCCTGAGCCAAACTCAAAGGGCTCGCTTACTATAAGCCAAGTTTGTGATTTTAATTCAATCAACAATTGGCCTGGGTGTTTAATTAACGGGCTAGCATTCCAATTAAACGGCTGATTTAACAAGATGGCTGCGATATAGATACTGTTTACTGTTAAAAAAATTACATATATATTGAAAGGAACTTATATAAATAAATAATAGTATTTTTATTTTATTTTGTTAAAAAAACGGTAGTATTCAAGAATTGGCACTGAATTTGAATTAAAAAAGTCATATCTATACTAATATTATAAAGAGGAAAGATATGGCGTAGGGATCGAACCCACTGCCCCATACCCATTACATGAATAATTTATGATGCGTGTGTTTAATCCCAGACAAAGAAATGATATGCATTTCAAATTAAATAGGCTAGTTGACACTCTTTTGAAATTATTTTTATATGATTAAGAATGGCTTTACTAGATCAAGATTAAAATATAGTATCTTTTTGAGGTCTAGAAAGCGCTACAATAAATATTTTAAAATTGACGTCATGACTCAGAAAATGTAATACCTAGGTAAAGGATCGCGTTCTCCTTGTTTAATAGACATATGACGTTTCAAAATGGCTGATCGCGTTTTCGGAAATTCGAGACAAAGACAAAAAATTCAAAAATAAACATATTTAGTTTTACTAGACCAAGACCAAAATATAGTATTTTTTGAGATCTAAAAGCGCTAAAATAAATATTTTATAATTGACGTAACATTTAGAGATGAAAACGATGGCAGCCATTTGAGGCTAGATGAATGACGTCATCACTAAGAAAATGTAAAAGACCAATGACGTCACAAAATGGATGATCGGATTTCGAAAATAAAATTTATCCATATTAGGTTTATATTCAAGTTTTCTAACCAGAAATTAATGTTTGTAGGTTGCATATTCTCTTTATCTTTTTTAATCTTTTTGCATAAGATTCTCTACTATCATCTCCTACTGGGAGAAGGCACTGACTCTTGTAACACAGGTTTATAACCTAGCACAGGAATCAGGGACTTCACACAACTTTGTAACCACTTTCTTGTGTCATAAAGATTTTTATTATCATATGACAAATACTTTGAGAAATAAGCATAATGGAAACATAATTTCATATATAGGGTCAACTAGCCTATTACTAAATGACAAATTTGTAACGTTATACAAAGAAGCATTTATACAACTAATTATTATTTAATACATATAAGATACAAATGAAAAACACATTTTACAGGGTTATTTTTAAAACATTAACAATCTTTCAGGGGTTTAAAGTACTGATGATTATAAGGAACTTTTACTATGGGACCAACACTGACAACGCGAAAAAAAAAACAGTTGTTCCATACAATTTGTCGAGGTAAATAAAGCGCGCGGTTGTTTTATGCGATAAACCCTGCGTTACACGCAATGCGATTAACGCACATCATTTCATATCAGGTTATATAATTACAAACCATTGTTTTACGCGGTTGACGCAGCGCCAAGCGCAGCGTGAGTTTAGTGCATCCGTTGATCGCATGCGTCTGACGCTGCGATCTCCGCATAAAACAACCGCGCGCTTAAGTGAACATAAATGTTTGGAACAGCTGATTTCTTTCGCCCCGGCTCCGCACGGGCGCAATGCTGATGTATTATGCATATAAACCTACCTCTTGAATCACTCTATCTATTAAAAAAAACCGCATCAAAATCTGTTGCGTAGTTTTAAAGATTTAAGCATACATAGGGATATAGGGACAGATAAAGCGACTTTGTTTTATACTATGTAGTGATAGAATCGGGCGTTACTTTGCGGAAATCCATATTAATCTAGTAAATTGCGCAGTAGCGTTCGAATAGTCAACATCACCCTGATGATGCTCCGTGGAGGAGCGAAACACGTGTCGGGTCTTCGGCTGGTGATTGTATTTTTGTACGTTTTATTTTTCCTTCCTGCATTTGCATAATTTTTGCGGGCGGGAGGGCGGTGCAAAAATAGTTTTACAGCATACAGACACATTTTTAGCGGAATTAACACTAGATATTTTGTCTTTTTTAATTAGATTGATTTCTTTTTCGCGATTTCAGGGTTGGCCCCTTAGTAAAAGTTGCTTACTTATAATCGTCAGTACTTTCATCCTCAGAAAGGTTGTTATTTTTTTAAAATAACCCTGTATATGATAATAATCAAAGTATAAGGTGTTGTAAAATATATGCCTCCTGTTTAATAGTTGATAGTATCATGTATAGCCATTAACGCCATATGGGGCGTGAGGTGCACATAGATTGTGCTCTATGAATAGACTGTGCATTGTTAATAGAATGTGCATTATCTCTAGACTGTGCATTATCTATAGACTGTGCATTGTATATAGACTGTGCATTATCTATAGACTGTGCATTGTCTTTAGATTGTGCATAGTCTATAGACTGTGTATTATCTATAGACTGTGCATTATCTATAGACTGTGCATTGTATTTAGATTGTGCATTGTCTATAGACTGTACATTGTGAATAGACTGTGCATTATCTATAGACTGCAGTATCTATAGACTGTGCAATATGTGTGCGCGGGAAGCTAGTTATTCTATAAAAACTATTGATTTATTTTTGTATGTAATCTGTTGTTAAACGGAAGGCATGCCTTTTTAAAGGACCTTATATTTATGATCAATGTCATGTTATAAGCATATGAATAAGTCAAAACATACTTTCAATGAAATAAAATCAATTTACATGACATACTGAATGTAATTAATGAGTTAATGAATGGATTAAATCATATTACTATCTGTTGTTAAACGGAAGGCATGTCTTTTTAAACGACCTTATATTTATGATCAATGGCATGTTATAAGCATATGAATAAGTCAAAACATACTTTCAATGAAATAAAATCAATTTACATGACATACTGAATGTAATTAATGAGTTAATGAATGGATTAAATCATTCGTTCTTTAACATTTGTAACTAATTTTTTGTCATTTTATTTCACATTGTTTTTTCTGTATTTATACTTGTAAATAAGCTTGTGATATATAAAGCAAGAATGATTAAGAACGAATGATTGAATGAATGATTTTAGAATAAATATCGATAGAACGGAATTTTATAAGTTAATATTGAAGCAACGTTAGTTAGTCTGCAACTCGTTGTACATCTTGTATTGCAAACGTTCTTAGGCTACGGTAACCGGTTACTTAATCGAGCCGTATATTTGTTGAGACGGTAAACTAGCATATAGTGAATAATATATCTCTTTGGTTGATAAACATACGACCTGCCTAATATAAAGCGATTACCGTAGCTTAATTGAAATGTTGCGTATAAATTCACTTTCTATTGCTATTTATTCAAAAAAATCAGTATTTATACTGACACTATAATAAGATTTTTTATACAAAAAATGAAATGTAATATAATAGAGAGTTTTAACAAACAATAAAACTTACCTATTATTTTTTCTGAAATATCCGGAATCCATCTTTGAGTCAAGCAGTGCTTTCCTTCCTTTTTGTCAGCGTTTTCAGGTCTCCTCGCTAGATGGCGCCACCATACTTACCTCAATTATTCGACTTGCCTAAGCGCGTGCCCGGTATTATTTCGTCATTATAGCACTCATGATGCACCAGGTAGACATTACCTGGATTCCGGATATTTCAGAAAAAATAATAGGTAAGTTTTATTGTTTGTTAAAACTCTCTATTATTTGTTTCGTATCAATATCCGGAATCCATCTTTGAGTGACTTGTTTGTTATCTCCTGGTGCCGCGCTGGCAAGCTATAGACGCTATAATGTGTAAAAGTTGGTATTTAAATGAAACATAGAACGTAATATAATGAAGTTGTATTAAAAGTTTGCACAGATTTACAATTAACCTTATTAAATGTTAGGATTTAACGAGGCGATATACATTTTAAGAATAGTTGGTTAATGAAATAAAGATTTTAATGAATAGGATCAAAATAATTTGATAATGAAACAGAATTATTGACATTATTTAAAGAATCACTGGTATCAATTAATTCACGTTGATAATAATTTTGAAATGTATGTATTCTTTTCCAATTACCCGTAGCAAGAATCTGATCAATAGGGAAATTTTCTACAAAATTTAATGAAGCTACTGCGGATCTTGTCGAACCCGGAGAAGCCTCGATACCAGCCTCTTTCATAAGAGATTTTACCCAACCTCCAATTATGGTTCTGGATGCAGGCTTGGTTTCACCTCTGGCTGTTAAAAATAGATTAGACATGTTTTGACGGCGGCTAAGCGATAGTTGTAATAATTTTCGTATCCAGAAAACAATATTCAGTTTTTTATCTGGGTGTTCTCTAAGCCTCCATCCAGATTGCCTATAATTCGCAGTATCTGTTTTGGAACCGAAAACTGGCCATAGCACTATGGCAGTGTTTTCATCAATTAAATGCTTTTCATCAATTCTTAGTAATGTGAGGTCATGCACCCTGCGACCAGAAGCTAATAATAAAATCGTAGCTGTATGTCTTGATACTTGGTAAAGATTATTTTCGTCAAAACTGTATGATCTCATGTATTGCAATAATATCTTAGGGTTCCAAATAGGTGGTTTAGCAGGTCTTTGTCGAGAAACAGATATAGCTTTTAAAACATGTTGTACAAAAAAGTTTGAAGACAAATCAATATTAGAGGTCAAATGTGTAAATGTTGAAATAACTGATTTGTGAACTAGTATAGTTCTATAGGCTAATCCAACATCGCAATGCAGATGAGCTAGATACCGAGCAACTTCATCCGCATTAGGGCACTTGTAATTAATGGAGTTACACTGGCACCATTTTCTCCACCTATCCCATGCAGGTCTGTAAGTGTTTATTGTAGATGGTCTCCAGCTTGACATCAGCAATCTTTGCTGTTGATCAGTCCAATTTGTTATCAAGTCTTGCCACCCAAAATCAGCCATGCCTCCAAATGTAGTTTCTGTACTTGAGGAGGGTGCATGCCTGTTCTTGTATCTATCAGAACTTGTGCTAGGTTTTGGATCAAAATCGGTGACTGTAGGACGCGCTGCTGAAGATCTGCTCGCCAAAATACCTTGTTCCATTTCGGAGCGACTAAGATGTAATGTCCGCTTGATTGATTCAGATGGCTTAGTACTCTCGGGATTAGATTCGGCGGCGGAAACAACCACGCTAGGTTGTAATGCCACTGGTGAGAGAAGGCATTGTGTAGATACGCTTCGCAGTCTCTCGGGTCCAGCGAGACATATCTGTTTACAACATGTGCAGTTTTTGATGCAAAGAGATCTATCTCCGGCGTGCCCCACTTTTGAAATATCGCCGTTGTCGCTGTCGATTTCAAATGCCACTCGGGACAGTGTTTTTCTCGAGATAGGGCGTCGACCTCGGTATTGAATCTGCCCGGAAAGTATTGAGCTACTAAATGTATGTTTAGAGTATCCAAAACTATGAGTAGTTGTTGAGTTTGTTTTAGAAGTCTCTTTGATTTTGTACCGCCTTCCTTGTTGATGTACGCTACCACGGTTCGGTTGTCTGTTTGAAGAAGGATATGAGAATTCTGTAACTGATGTTGTTCTTGTAGTATAGCTGCGTAAACAGCGTACATTTCTTTTTGATTCGCATGCCAGGACTGTTGATGAATCGTCCAGGATCCTGACATGTTTTCGTCGCCGAGTTGAGCTCCCCAGCCTAGATCCGATGCGTCCGTGGTCAGATAGTGGGTTGTCGGACTCATATGGATCGGCTTCGCTCCTCCTATCGCTTCGTACCACCATTTCATCTCTAAGCGAACTGGATTTGGTAGAGCTACTTGGTAGTAAGGGCGGTTCTTTGGTAACTGTCGGCTGAAGTATTGCAGTGTACGACAGTGCAGCCGGCCCCTGTATGTCACGAACGTAGCAAAGTTGAGCTTCCCCATTAGTGATTGGTACTGTTTGAGGGACAACTTGCTTTTTTCGAGTTGTTGGCGAAGTGCCCTGCGTAGCGTTAGGCACTTTGACCCCGACAAGGACTTTGCGTTGCGTTTTGTGTCCCAGGTTATGCCTAAAAACTCGAGGCATTGTGTCGGGGTCAAAACAGACTTCTCGAAATTGATTATCCATCCCAGCAGTTGAAGGATTTTGACTGTAAATGCTATATTCTCCTGCAGGCCTTGTTTTGATTGATTTGCTATGAGAAAATCGTCTAAATAAACCACACATCTGACGCCGTGACTCCTCAGAAATTCCGCTATCCAATTGGTTATCGACGCGAAGGTTCTCGGAGCCGATGAAAGGCCAAACGGTAGGCATGTCATCTGCAATAGCCGATTTTGTTTTGGATCTGGATGGTAATTCAGTCTCAAGAACCTGCGATGTTGTTCGGAAATCGGTACGTGGAAATAAGCTTGACTTATGTCTATTTTTGCCATCCAGTCCTGGTGCTGCAAAAATGTTGGTAATCGGAAATGATTGAACAGTTGGAATGGCTTTGCTAGCACAAACTGGTTCAGTCGTTTCAAATTGAAAATTGGGCGTGATGCTCCATCCGGTTTCGGTACTAGGAAGAATGTAGACAGGTAGCTGGGAGTCGATTCGGCCTGTTCCAGTACTCCGGAATCTAGCATGGTTTGAATTTGTGCAGTCATATCTGGAGAAGTCTTTGTTTTGTAACATCGCATAACTGTGGCACTGGGGTATATTAACAGCGGCTTTTGTATGAATGGAATGCGGGCACCGCTCAAAATCTGACAAATTTTTGCAGGTGCACCCAAATTGCTCCATGTACATACGAATTGCTTTAGACAGCCGCCTTGAAATAATCCCGAGTCAATCGCGACGTTTATTTTTTTCGGAAGTCTGATTAAACTTTTTACCCTTTTGTCTTTCGCGGTTAATAGATTTTGATTTGGTTTGATTGAAATGTTGGGACACATGTTTTCCTCTCTTTGTTGAGGTATTACGACGAAAAAATGTTTCTTCCGGTTGTTTACTTGTAGAAGGCTTTTGATTCTGGTAAAAACTGAATTTCGATTGGTCTTTGGGCAATGGTCTTGAAGATGGAATCAATTTATCTAGCCCCCCAATTTTTTGAAGGTAGTTTTGAACGGGTACTTCGTCAAAAAGCGATTCAAAACTGGGAGGTATTTTGGACAAAACATCGCGATGAAAATCTTCTGATATTTGACGCAATAGGGCTTCCCGCCTTATATTAATAAAATCGGCACGTCTACCGCAAACAATTTGTAACAAATCATCAGATGTCTTATTATAACCAGATTCATTCGAAAATAAACTTTGTATTTTTTCAAACAACGTATTGGGATTCAATAATTCTTTAGAGTTATATGCCCAATCCACGAGATTTTGCAAAGACATTTGTAACTCATGTTTTTGGCAAAGTAAGGCATTAGTTAACGCAGCAAATGTACGTTCCATTAAATAAGAGCGGGAATCATTTTTTAACATTGAGGATTCAAATCTTTTTAATTCGTCATTAACATTTAATTCTACGAATCCGGGGGTAGCAAGATATTTCTTTTGTGTTTCGGAAAATCTTATGGCATACCAATCATTACTTTTGAAATGTTGCAAATCTATTAATTTTTTAAGATAATTTTCGTTTGCTTTTGGATATATAGGATCTTTAACAGTAGTGCACATATCAGATAAAATATTCAATAGATTTTTATTATTTTCACCGGAAGGCTTATGTAGGTCAAGGTCATGTGATGCTTGGTTCGTATTTGAAAAATCAACGGTAGCGCGAGAAGAACACGTCTTTGAATTTCGAATTTCATTATTAGCATAAATGAGGTTTGTCAAAAAGGCTACTTGTTGTGACAAAAATTCAAATTGTGCATGGCTCACGGTTTGTGGCTCCGTTCTTGCAATTTTCGTCGGTGGGCAGGACTCGTCGCTCGATGAACTGTCATCTCCGTTGGCTGGATTCGAAGACGTAGAACTTCTACGTTTTTGGGCTTCGCTCTCCATTTTATTTTATCGGGGAGACAAATTAATATATTTAATTTAAATTTTAACTGATTTAAAATCTTTAGAAACTTAACTGACTTTACGGCGTGGAAAACGACGCTATAATGACGAAATAATACCGGGCACGCGCTTAGGCAAGTCGAATAATTGAGGTAAGTATGGTGGCGCCATCTAGCGGGGAGACCTGAAAACGCTGACAAAAAGGAAGGAAAGCACTGCTTGACTCAAAGATGGATTCCGGATATTGATACGAAACAAATAATATACAATAAAATATTGGTTTAATAATGTGCTTGGTGCAGAATTAATTAATAGGAGCGACGGTAGCCTAATGGCTAGGGTGTCGGACATGCGATCTTTTGGTCGCCGGTTCGATCCCCACCCATTGCACTACCGACGTGAACCCACTCGTAACACAAGCATTTTTGCTTAGCACGAGGGGTTAACAAGAATACTAGTAGACTGCAAAACTCTGCAAGTAATCTTTTTAAAATATATGTATATATATTAATGTACAAACTGACCAAGTTATTGAAATATGCTTTCGACTGTAGTAGTCTATGTTAAGGATTATGGTAAATATATTATAATAAAATAAAAACGTGATTATTTATTTCATCATCATCAGCCCGTATAACGTCTACTGCTGAACATGGGCCTCCTCCCGAGGGAGGGTATTTGCCATAGCCGCCACGCTTGTCAGGCGGGTTGGTGACTGCAGTATAATGTTGTACCACACAAGGAAACGCTGCTGCCCGTTCCTTGATATACAATTATTATAGATGATGTTATAACAATCGGGACCAACGGCTTAACGCGCCACGAACCCACGACCTCCGAGATTAAAAGCTAGCCAAATACCGCTACGCTACGGAGTATTTATTTATTAATCTTCATCAGGATTTTTTAGTTGGAGGTCTTGCGTTCGGATCCTCACGCCGCATAAGAAAACTTTGTGTAGATTCTAATTCTCTGTGCCTCGGAACTCAGGTAAAGCCGTTGGTCCCGATGGTTATAACATGAATATACCAGGGAACGGGCAGCAGCGGTTCCTTGCCGAACATAATACTGCTGTCACCAACTCGCCTTCCAGACGTGGTGACTATGGCAAAATCCTTTCAGGAGGAGGCCCCTGTTAAGCACTGGACGCTATACGGGCTGATGGGGGAAAACAGATAGCCCAGTTTTGCCATAGTCACCACGCTTTGCAGTCGGATTGGTGCCCGACACTGCTGCCCGTTCTCTGCTATACGATTGTCATAAATGGTGTTAATTTATAACAGTACATCAAGTAAGTATCAGTAGTCCCTTAACCAACCAGACAACCAACAACTTACCCCTATTTTTATTTTTTTCGGGGTGGAAATGCCTTTTTGCTTTCTCACCGCCGCTGCAGCGTATTCGTGCGCTGGCGGCGGGATTTGTGGGACTCGCCATCTCCATAGCGAGGTATGCTAACTCATACCACGAGGAGAGGACCGTACGACACTAAAACCCCTCGGACACCCCTCCGATCCGCCGTTGGGGGGGCACGCACAAGCAATCCGGCAACCAAACAGACCCTGAGGGGCCGATAATGGCAAACAAACGACCTACCCCTACGGGGATGTCTGTACGCGTAAGGCGCCCCTTACCTACTCATGAGTGTCCTCAAAGAGGAGCTGCCTTCATATTTTCAGCGGCCGTATTCCAATAGCTAGGGCGTCAGGCTAGCGATCATGTGGTCGCCAGTTCGATCCCCACCCATTGCACTACCGACGTGAACCCACTCGTAACACAAACACGAGGGTTTAACAAGAATGCTAGTGGTGTGCTAACTCTGCTAGTAATCTTAAGAGAAGTTCCCTACTCTCCAAGGTCTCATTCTATTTAGGAGGGAGACGCAAGCAGCTAAGAAATCCTTCTCTTACCGATTGCAGATTTAGCCGCAAACCTAACTCATTTTCTTTACAAAAATTGATCACTCAAAGTTCAAAGTTCAAAATCAATTATTCCGTAAAAATGGTTACGTTTGTTTGGAATCGTCATATTTTTTCCCCTACCGTGCAGTGCGTGACGTGGCGACTACTGAGAAACACTGTCAAAATACTCAGTAAAACCCTGTACTATACAAATAATAATATTTAACAATATCCCAAGCATTTTTGTCACTAACATTATCAAAAATATATAATAAATAGGCCAGCGTAGTAGCTGGCTTAAATCGTTTTTGTAAATATATTTGGTGACAATTCCCTTATATTATTGGGAATTTTGTTATAGAATTGCCCTATAAAAGAGTTACTTATTTTGGCGGAGACGACTGGCATGGACCACAATCGATTATGCTATACCTAGCATCTAAGGGGTTTATGTTGTGTAGGTCACATTTGTTGTAAAATACATCAATATTTTTGTGTACATACAAAAAAAAAAACAAAATTATATTAATATGCAACGATTTGAGTATTTATTTCTTTAAATGTTTCTCTCAATTAGGACCTATTTTGTAAATGGCACTTACGGCTCTTTTTTCAATATAAAAATGCTATTAATATCGGCGCAGTTAGGTAGCCCAAAGAAGAAAATCGTACCTAAGACATTATGCTGTGGAAGTTTCTGAAATAAACTATTCTAGCCGTAACAACATTAGTGAGTCATATAATGGTTTTTAATCAAATTTAATCTAACATTTTACACAGATATTTCTTGTCCGGAGTGGAGATCGAACCCACGACTTTCAATAGTTACAGCGAGACTTGTACCGCTACGCCACCAGGTTGTATAACTTTTACCTACTATGGTCATAGGGGCCCCATTATCCTAATGTGCCCAGGGCCTCTTATAGGTGAAAGACTGCCTTGTTTGGTCGTAAGTGCCAATTTACGATAAAGGCACATACGACATAATTATGTTTCTGACGTATATAATACGTCAGAATTATAATTATGTCGTATATGTCCCATCCGACCTTGTGCCTCTGAGCTCTAGAATACTATTATAGATATGGGTTCGTATGTATATAACGTACAGGTATCAGAAGCAGTTTAATATTGAAAGGAATAACGCTTACACATGTTGTTGTTAGCTCCGTATATTCACAACTGGTAAAACTTATTAGGCGATCGCAGCCGCCACTACATGTAGGTACCTAAACTTGGGCTTGACTGCTTATGCGTACCCGGCCCCCGCCAACGGAAGATCGAAGGAGTGTCCGGGGGTTTAATGGTGTAGGGTCCTCTCCTCGTAGTATGAGTTAGCATAGGTACCACGCTATGGAGTGGGCAAGTCCCACATATCCCACCGCCAACGCGCGAATACGCTGCAGCGGCGGTGGGAAAGCGAGAACAAATTTCCGCCCGGAAAAAAATAATAGATACCTAAAATACATACAAAAAGAAACATACAAGAAATAAACATAACATGTCAGAAATACTTAGGTTTCAAATATTTTTTACACATAAACTTACATTTATAATTAAACTAGCTGCGCCCCGCGGTTTTACCCGCGTTACTCTGCTCCAGTGGGTCGGAGCGTGATATTTTATAGCCTATATGTTAATCCAGCTTACAAACTACCCGCGTGCAAACTTTCAGCCAAATCAATTCAGTAGTTTTTGCGTGAAAGAGTACCGAACATTCATAAACCCACACACACAAACTTTCGCATTTGTAATATTAGTAGGATAAGTTTGAAGTTATTTATAATTACATAGTATAAATTCGCGCTGTCTGTCTTGTCTGCTTAGATCTTTAAAAGTTTTAAAACTGCGCAACGGATTTTGATGCGGTTTTTGTAGTCGATAGAGTGATTCATGAGGAAGGTTTATATAAATAATACATCAGCATTGCACCCGTGCGAAGCCGGGGCGGGTCGTTTTAAATATAATTTAAATTTCACTCTTGCCATGGAATTTAATTATAAAATTAGAAATATGTTAAAAGTACAAAATAAAATCAAACCATTCATTAAAATAGTATTAATAAACAATTGTAATATATTCACAATAATTATCTTAGAATTTGAAAAAAAGTGATAAATAAAATGGCGATGGACGCAATTTTTTTTAAAGATGTAGGTAGTCACTACATCTTTAAAAAATTAGGCGTCCGTCGCTTCCAACTCCAGAAATGCAGTGATAAAGGCTAAAACTCGAAGGCAGGCCTTATAACATCAGCACATTGAACCTTAAACGTCCACCGCTAAACATGAGCTTCCTTCATAGCGATCTACCATTCAACTACCGTTAAAAGGCGGTTTGGTGGCCGCAGTATTATGGTGTACCTACTACACAAGGAAACGCTGCTGCCCGTTCCTTGATATCCGATTATTATAGATGATGTTATAACAATCGGGACCAACGGCTTAACGTGCTATCCGAGGGACGGAGGGTATTCCCTCAACTATCAAAACCCGGAAAGAAATCTTAGAATTTCACAAAGATTTCTTGCCCGGCGTGGGGATCAAACCCGCGATCTCCGAGATTGAAAGCGAGCCAAATACCGCTACGCTACGGAGGTTGATAAATGTATGGATAGTAGGTACAGACCTTTAAACAAAATAGTGGGTAATATAAGAAAAATAAATTTGAGAGTTGTTTAACAACAACTATTAGTAGGGAGGGAACGAAAACAAAGATTTTTTCACCCGTTCCCGTGAAAACTTCATTATTAAATAGAGCCGATATTACTCAGGGATAATGTTGCATTATATTTTTAAAAGAATTATCGCAATTCGTCCATTCCTTTATGAGTAAATTCGTTACAAACATGCACACAAAATACATATCTTTCCTCTTAATAATAATAGTATGCATAAAAACTTAAATGACTTATAGGTGAAGATAAGAAGCATGAATCATTAATAATATAAGTAAAATAGCATGATAAAGTACCTACCTATGCAGGTAGATATAGTCTGTAGACAAGTACCTAAGTGTAGGACAAGTAAATTAAATAGGTATGTCCTCCCGACCAATTTCAAACATAAACACTAAGGTAGCCACGAAGGCTTTTGCTACTTCACCGAGCATAAAGGCGAGCAGAGCTCCAGCCTAGATAAATGGTTTAACAACGACAAACTAAGCAACTAGCGCAAGAGGGCGTCACCTGTGGGGCCTGGATCTCGGCTCAGGTCGGTCGCTGGCGATAAGATTGAGGGACTTTTAGTATTTTAGTGGAGTTTTGTGCAACTGCCGCTCTACTTTACAGTTCGCGGGCCTCTCGGAATTCGGGTCTACGAGGGCATCGGATGGTTCTTTGCAAACTAAGGGTCAGGAGGACGAGGGGAGAGCCGACAACTTAACGTGCTCTCGGAGGCACGGGAACCAACAACTAGCAGTAGTAGGTATACCTAAACAACATAGGTACTTTCTAATATTAATATTCTAAGCCGGACACCACGCAGTTCCTGCTGATTGTAAACCTCCCTCGAATGGGTTATTTATAGGTAACTAGCTGCACCCCGCGGTTTTACCAGCATTACTCTGCTCCAGTGGGTCGGAGCGTGGTGTTTTGTAGCTTATATGTTAAGCGAGCTTATTAGCTATCCCCGTGCAAAGTTTCAGCCAAATCCATTCAGTAGTTTTTGCGTGAAAGAGTAACAGACATCCATCCATCCATCCATACTCACACACTTTCGAGTTTATAATATTAGTAAGTATAGTGAATGTATAGTAAACATTGAGCGAAGATATTTTTATCGAAGTCATTATAGTATCGTTACGTGATTAACCTCCACCTAAATGGAATTAAAATATCTTTGAAATGCTAGTCCTTGATTGGTTTTCACGATTATTTAACTCCTTCAACCATATACTGATTGCGGAACGATTTCTGACTATACTTACGCCATTTGGTTTCTTTTTATAATCCGTACTTTTTAAGTCTCCGTGGGGCGTAACGGTATATGTATCGGAGGTCATGGGTTCGATCCCCACGCCGGACAAGAAACCTTAGTTTTTATTCAAGGATTTCTTTCCGGGTCAGGTTGGTTGGGGCTGCCTTCCGTGTCACGGAAAGCACGTTAAGTCGTCAATCCCGTTTGTTATAACATCATCTATCAGCATGTTCTCTTGTGTGTTACAAAATAATACTTACAATACTGCGATTATCTACCCGCTTGGCAGGCGGGTGGGTGACCGCAGTATGCCAGACTATGGCAAAACCCTTCCCTGTTGAGGGGGCCCATGTTCAGCAGAGAACGTTATACGTTAGGTGCTTAAGGAAGCGGCCGTAGTCCAATGGCTAGGGCGTCGGATTTGTGATCTTGTGGTCGCTGGTTCGAACCCCACCCATTGCACTACCTACCGACTTAGCATTTTGGCTTAGCACGAGGGATTAACAAGAATAATAGACTACAAAAGTTCTGCTAGTAATCTTTATAAAAAAACAAAAAAAGATACAACAGATAATCCCTTAAGGCTTAAAATAAAAATATGTATCTAAAAATCGTATTCATTTAATAATTTTCCATAATAATAAAAGTATAAAAATCAACAATTAAAATGAATTTAAAAAATTCTAGCTGTTACGCTTTTGCCTTGGGTTTCATTTTCGGTGGTTTAATTATCGAACCAATACTTTTTCTTTTCATCATGGACGCCTTCTTTTTGGCGGGAGTTTTCATTGTTTTCATTGTCACTTTTTTTTTCTTTATTCCATTTTCCTCGTCACCACTTTTGGTTTTTGGCTTGGCATCTTTATCCATTTTTTTCTTAGTTTTTTTCGGCTTGTCTTCCGGTTTACTCATTTTAACTTCTTTTGATTTGACAATCTTTTCTGATTTACCGGGTTTCTTTGACGAAGGTTTCTTCTTTTCTTTGATCTTCTTAATTTTTTCTGGATCTTTTGCTTTTTCTTTCTTGCTGATTTTTTCTTTGTCAATGTTTTTGACTTTTTTCTTCTTTTCTTTGACAGGAACTAGTTTGAAGGATCCAGATGCGCCGATACCTTTAGTTTGGACGATACTTCCTTCTTCAACTGCCGATTTTATGTACTTTTTGATGTGATAGTTAAGTTTTTCTGTGTCGACACTGTATTTTTCTGTGATATATTTCTTAATTGCATATAACGACGTGCCTTTTCTGCTTTTAAGGTCAATTAAAGCTTGATTTATCATAATTTTTGTTGTAATTTTTTTCGGATCTTGTTTTTTTCTTAATATATCTTCTGATGGACTTTTTGGCATCTTCTTATTGGACACTTTTGGTAATGCCGATTGGATTTCAATATCGGATTCCGCTTCTGACGACATTTTGTATTTTATATTTATATAAATTTTCACAAAAAAAAAGTATAAACTTTTTCAAAGTTACCTAACCTGAGCTAATTACGTAGAAACTTTACCGTGGAGACAAAGTGGTCTTATTTGACGGAAATAAAAATAAATGTGGGTAGTTGTAGATTTTATCGTTATCGACTGAGCTATTTAAATCAACTGATTTTAAGATGGTCAACTAATGCATTTAGTGGAGTTACGGTGGGTGGTCTTTCTTTAAGTTGGGAGTCCGTTAAATTTATATACAGGAATAGGTTGAATGCACTGTTGGTCGAGATTGAGTGTCATTATACAGAGTCTTTTTTTTGGATGAACATATTTTGTAGTTAGCCTCGAGGCTTTTGCTACTTTGTCAGGTGATATTAATCACTTGTCACCTACGCCTGATCTCTCACCGGTCCTGTCGGTAAAACCGCATTGCCGGCTTTGATGGTAGAGGAATAGAGAGTGCACATGTATTTGAGTTCCGATTTTTATACTAGGTTTATATTATTTCTATACTTATAAAAAGCCGCAGTTTTGTCCGATATCGTTCGAAAGAACCTATACCTACTTAATAGATATAAATATGTATGTCTATCTTTTTTAATTTATTTGTAACAATACGTTGTTGTATTTCAAGAAAGAAGGTATTTGGTAGAAAAAGACATCTTAGACCCGCGCCTTTTATTACAAATACGAACAAAATCAATGATGTTATAGTAAAAAAGATATAGATGCGGCACGCGGTCTTAAAAATGGCATCACGAAACTAAGCTAATTGGCACACTTGAACGTATATCTGTCTCATTTTTGCACAAGCTAATTATCATACTTTCCTGTTTACTCTCTAGGGACAAATTGAACAGGAGCATGACGTATTTAGTTGTTTGCAAAGAACCATCCGATACCCTCGTAGAGCCGAAGTCTGAGAGGGTCGCGAACTGTAAAGTAGAGCGACAGTTGCACAAAACTCCCCTAAAATACTAAAAGTCATAATCCCTCAATCTCATCGCCAGCGACCGCCCTGAGCCGAGGTTCAAGTCCTATAGGGGGCGCCCTCTTGCGCAGGTTGTTTAGTTTGTAGTTTTTAAACCATTTATTAAGGCTGGAGCTCTACCTACGTATGTCTATCCGGAAAAAAAGACGTATTTACCTCTTTTTATTATACAACATCATTGAACAAAATAATGTTAGTGGGTAACTGGAAACTAATCACGTAGGTAACGATGTAACTATGCCTTTGACAAAACTGTCTTCGCTTCTCAGCGTTTAGGTACCTACTATGAGTGCAAGTCAATTTATTACGTTATGTATCTTCAATAATACAGTTACAATAACATAGGAAATGCGCTACAATAAAACTACAGTGATGGAGATATTTTTATCAAATAGGTAATAATGACAATAATTGTTCTTAATATAATTTAATATAGACAGAACAAGATATTGGACACAATATAGTAAAATAATAAAGTTAAGACTAAAACATTATTAAAAACAATAACTAAAATACCTGCTTAATATGCTAATTTATGAAATGTTAAAATTATACATAAGTATTTTTTTTATAGTTACTGAATTATTGTTTTGACTATTTGCAAGGGCCTGTAATAGGTTTACGTAAATAAAAAAATGATTTTTATTTATGTATCGAAGTCATAGTCTTGTTACGTATGCTGCAGCTGTAGGTATGTCCATTAGTCGGGTGTAAAATTACAGCCAATTCCGTTCGGTAGTTTTGGCGTCAAAGAGTAACAAACATCCATCCATCCATACTTACAAACTTTCGCGTTTATAATATTAGTAGGATAAGTAGTGAACAAGTGTGTTCACAAACATAAGTTTATTCCCTCAATCTAGTGAGAAGGTTCTTCCGAAACGACCGGTGAGAGATCACAAGCAGAATCGACAGCTTGACGTGCTTAGGCACGAGACCCCATCAACTTCTTGACTTGGGGGTCGTACCTACTTAGATTTTGCTCGAAGGAAAGTGATTAGTCTATCGACAAAGCAAAAATGAGAACCAATTTGTGATTTTACACAAAAATGTATTCTTTATGAGAAAGGAACCCACGACCTCCGAAGCTTAAAGCCTTAGCCCCGAGGCTTTTGCTACTTCACCGGGCATAAAGGCGAGCAGAGCCTACCTAGATAAATGGTTTAAAAACGACAAACAAAGCAGCCTGTGCAAGAGGGCGCCCTTGGCGCGACTTGGACCTCAGCTCAGGGCGGTCGCTGACGGGGAGATTGAGGGATTATGGCTTTTATTTTTTTAGGGGAGTTTTGTGCAACTGTCGCTCTACTTTACTGTTAGCGGGCCTCTCGGACTTCGGGTCTAACAGTGCGTCGGAAGGAACTTAAAGCAATTGCTTAAAGCCTTCAACAGTTATTTAATAGATTGCCGGTGGGATTAAAATAATTAATGAATAAAGGGTAGTGTAAAAAAAAAATTGCGGCAAAAAAGTTTAAATTTAAATAAGCAGAATTATAGTTTTGTTTGTGGTAGGTATATACTAAGATTTGAATACTCATATTTTATGTACGTTAGAAGTTTTTATTTTTGTAAATAAGATTTTATTTTTTGTGTTAATTTGTATATAATTTAAGTTTATTGATGTATTTTATCCGTTTTCTTATTTTATATTTTAGTGTAATAGTTATATTAATATACAACTGTAAAATTGTTCTTGAAAAATAAATTGAATTAAAAAAAACTCATACTTACCATACAAACGTTTGACCGCTACTTATGTTTTGTGGGTAGATAATCAAAGGAAATCTGTGTTTTTATTTTTAAACCCTTTTATTGGTCGAAATGCGTTATTGAACTCCTTATATTACCTACTACTTGTGAGGCTAACTTCTGAACGAAAGTTTTTTTTTCGGACGGACGTAGTTAACCACTAGGCTTCTTCTTCACCGAGACCATTTAATAAAAATAAAACCTTTAAATGCCTACCAATAAAGGCGAGCAGATCTCCAGCCTTATTAAAGGGTTTATAAACTATAAACCTCCGCTACAGTGCCCCTGTGGGACTTTCACACTACTGTGCGTAGTGGTATTGCGGTTCGATCCCAACGTTGAACAAAATATCGATGTGTAGGTACCTACAATTTACACAAAGATTCAGCGTGGGGATCGAATATACCTACGACTTTCGACACGCGACGCCACGAAGGTTGTCAAAACGTCCGAAAAAAAAAGGAAAATTTTGTGTTTCCACAAGCGCGCCAGGTATGTGGGTCTCCTCTTTTTTGTGAATGGACCTACCTACTGAAACCCCACCGGCTCTTCCATCGCCATTGGTAACAGGAACTGCATCAGCATGACATCTGGTACCCTTCTAGTGGCTACCGCGGCCTGTACTGGGTCATCGGAGCCTATAAATAAGCAATATTGTTATACAGTAAAGTACACGCTTCTATACAGACTTCCTAATAATAATCATCATCATCAGCCCGTATAACGTCCACTGCTGAACATGGGCCTCCTCCCAGGAGAGGGTATTTGCCATAGTCACCACGCTTAGCAGGCGGATTGGTGACAGAATTATGTTGCACCACACAAGGAAACGCAGCTGCCCGTTTCTTGATATGCGATTTTTATATGATGTTATAACAATCGGGACCAACGGCTTAACGTGCTTTCCGAGGCACGGAGGGTAGTCCCTCAACTAACCAGACCCGGAAAGAAATCTTAGAATTTACACAAAGATTTCGGGGAGTGGGAATCGAACCCATGGTAGATTCGATCCCCACTCCCCAAAAAAAATTTCAAAATTTCAAGCGAGCCAAATACCGCTAGCTACGGAGGTTAGCCTTTCTAATAATATAAGAGATCTATCTGGAAATAAGTTTAGCCTATAATAAAAAAAAGCCTACCTATGTTAAAACCAAACTGTGTTAAATAGCTGATTATGTAAACGACAAAACGCCTTGAAGTGATTTGCTATGATAAAATACAGTTAAACTTATTACGGTTTCATCCGCGTAACTCCCGTTCCCGTGGGAACTTCATAATTAAATATAGCCTATGTCACTCAGGGTGAATGTAGCTTTCCAATGGTGAAAGAACTTTTGGAATCGGCACCGTAGTTTTTGTGCTTATTCATTACAAACATACTCACTAAAATACAAATCTTTCCTCTTTATAATATTTGCATAGTTAAAGATATGTTTTTTAAGGATTCCTCTGAGTTTTATGGTAGTTCTTCTCAGAGTTGCCACGTTCACTGGTCGTCCACACACACACACACACACATAACTGGTGGTAGAAGAAACAAAGTAGACTCATCACAATAACATTATTTGAAAGATACATTATGTAAAAAAGCTTATTATAAAATTTCTGATTATGTCAATGACAAAACAGCTTGGGCGTGAGTTGCTCTAAAATACTGCTTTATTAATAATTGTTACGTCAAATTTATTGAAAAAAGGATTCCTCTGAGTTTTTTCTAGTTCTTCTCAGAGTTGCGGACGCATCATAAGAACATGATTTAAAATATTTTAAATGTGTCTATATTAATAAAGAATTTTTGACTTTAGCTTTAAAAAAAAATTACTAGTTTCCCGCGCGCGGTTTCTTCCGCGTGGCTCCCGTTCCCGTGGGAACTTCATAATTAAATATAGCATATGTCTTTCGGGGATAGTGTAGGTTCCCAATGGTGAAAAAATAATGTTTCTAATTGGCCTATTCATCACAAACAAACAATAAAATCTTTCCTATTTATAATACATATTTTATTAGTAGGTATACTTACTTAGATGTTTCTCTGTGAAGAAAGACTAATATTGACTATGAGCCCATTTAGGGCACCAAGAAAAGGGCATCATCTGCGTCATACTGACGTTTAGAAGGCCATGTAGTGAGTTTTAGGGGGTAACCTTCTCTTAGTACAAATAATATGCTATCAGAACTGCAGGATCCTTCGATTCAAAGATGTGCTTAAGTGTCAGATGAAGCGGTGTGAGCTAGAGACGTCACAATGGGAGACAATGGCAGCAGACCAGTCACTGTGGAGGCATATCGTGAGCACTAAGGTGTTTCCGTTTGAAAGACAACGTAAAGAAGAACTCGATGCTAAACGAGACGAGCTTAAGGCCCGACCACCCGCGGCCATCCAATTTAATTATATCGGAGGGGTGCTGACCTGCAGGGAATCTGGACGCACTTTCACTGCAAAAATTGGCTATATCAGTCACCAAAGGAGACACCAGCGATGTTCTCAATAGGAAGCTCCAAGTCGCAGTGGCCGAAATCGGTCAGGATCATATTATATATGCTATTTGTACGAAGAGAGGGTTACCCCCATTTCATTTACGGCCACTTTATGACATGAAGTGCCTTCCAGCTGTGATCGCGGAGCAAAGACTGGATCGAGAGACGACCGTTGATTCTCTTAAAGATTATTTAATATCCATACATTCCTAACTTAAGCTATCTTAAGACATACACTAAATACTAAAGACCTATATTATTATTAGGTAAGTAAATACACTTAGGGCATATTTATCAATCTTCAAATAAATAATATGAGAGGAATATGTGTAGGTAAGTTTTGTTTTAAGAAAAATATAAAAACAGTCAATTTTTGTTTTATATAAAATCTTCCTGTCGATTTCCGTCCTTTTCCAATACGACAACAAAAATAACGTTAGAAAAAAAAGTTACTACATATCTATACATACATATTGACCACCCCTCCCCCTGTCCAAAATAAAAAAAAAACAATTTAATTTTACATAATCAAATGGTCACTAATCTAAGGAAACATAACAAAAAGTAGTGACCCCCAAAACATGATTTACGCGAGGGGAGATTCGACACAAAATAGACATGGGGGACAAAAATGATTAATTATTATTATTATAAATCCACGTATTAGTGAAAATACATTGAGTATTATGTTTAGAATTCTTTACTTTATTATTAATTATATAATAATGTTGTAATAAAGATAAAAAAACTATAAGATTAACTGTCCGACGGCAAATATGTCTACTCTTGAATCATTTGTTTAAAACAATAGGAAAACTTCAATAAAGAACAAAACTGCTTGATAAGTATAAAACAATACATACTCCGTAATAAATAATGATTCAATGATAACATACTAGGCTTATTGCAATCATCAAATAGGCCCAAATCGCTTGAATAATTTATAAAATCGGCCATGCTTATAGAATAACATCACCGTACTGATACACAAAGTTGCTGATTAAAACCACGCTATTTTCTACTTTACTAACTTTAAATAGAGCTCATTATAAATCGATTTAACATAATAAAAGTCAATCTTGGGTCACCTTTCCGTTTAAATCTGAAAAAAATACATTATCTATCTCATTTACTCTTATAACAATAGTACATAAGTAAGAATGAAATAGAGAGTGATTCGTCGACCGTACTCGTCACATCAAGAGGATATTGGGGTCATGGAACGTGTTTGAATTTCGAAACACGTCCCGTCCAATGCGGTGGCTTGTTATTCACTGTTTTATCATTGGTTAGGCCGCCCCTGTACCAAAATATGTACGGTTAACAAAATCGATACGCAGGCCCGAAGGTTTGTACCGAGTCTGTCGCTATTTGGCTGTCGTTAAGAGTTTCGTAGTAGGGTAGCGGTACACTGTGGTGGTATCTTTTATGTTATTCGTGCAGCCATTCCGTTCGGAAAGATGTCTGGAGTGATTTTAATTGTGACGTTTTAATTCGATTTCTATAGTTTTTTGACGTTTAAGAAGATACCATTGCTGCTAAACTGTGAAGGTAAGTGTTTTACACCTATTTGTTAATAGATTTTCGTAAAATATTGTGATTTCACTGTGATTTTGGAGGGAATTCATTCATGTTATGAATTTTGGTCTACGTAGAGAGTCGTAACACTGAAATAACATCGAATTTCGAAAGTGACGTCACGGTTATTTGAAATTAAAATACGAATATGCATTCCGTTATGTTTATAATTAATATTCTTTAGTGCCACAACATAGTGATTTTTTTTTTTTTTTAATTGTTGTTTTTTTTATTTTGAAATATTTTATAGGCAACTTGGGGATTAATTTCTAAAAATATATGTGGAATCATATAATGTATGTATGTATGCCTTCCTCGAATGACATTATGAGCTGACATATACTGTCATACATTCTTATTACATTACACTAAGAACTAAAATGCTGTTGTTGCATATTTTGATTGGATGCAATGTTTTGTCTCTTTCTACCACGTGTTATTGTTGTATTCTTGTCCTTTTCTTGCCAATGCTACTTTATTTATAGAGACTCGGCGGGGTATGCTGTTCCCCTGTGGCGTCCTACATTTTAGATAGTGTTGTGATTATTTTATCGACTTTTTTATCGGATATCGATGACACTTTTTTCGTGTTTCGAATTGTGATTTCGAATGTTTTATGAAAAGTTCTTTTGATATTATATCGATGATATATTTTTATTATCAATACTACCAAAGCCCGAATAATTTATAAAAAAAACATAACATTGAGAATCTTATTTGCTTTTTTTCTTATAATATTTCTTTGATTAGTCACACAAGAATTTTGTTTTTATACAAATAGTCATCATGTAGTGTCTTTAACTGTTCTAATTATTATTACATGTGCTACTTAACAAACAAAACAGCGTCAGGAGAGAGGATAATAGTTTAGATAATAGTTCTAAAGATCCTATCGTTGAATATTCTAAAAATACATTATGAAACATTTATATTAAGTATGTTAAGACAAGTGTCGATACCAACAAAAACTTTTGTAATAAGCCTTTTTATATAAATATGATTTTGTATAAATAAAACAAATCATAGTACAATCCTAATATACAAATTATGGAAACATTTATTATCTATCAAAATAATCATTTTTTTAAATTACCTCCGTCGGCATAATATTTCTCAAAAGGGCCTAAAGGAGATTAAAATATTGAAAATTATTTTAAAACGAAATAATTTATGAGCAAATGTACAAAAAAGTATTTATCATAATTTGGAAGGCAATGTTTTTGTATTTAAAATTAATAGTCTAAAATTCACTATCATTATTTCTTATAAAATATTGTTTCATTTTACCTATATTTTATATCATTACTTTACAATAGTCTCGAAATAGATTGTTTATTTATTATTTTATGTAAAACATAATTATAACTTCGCTTTTCAAGTTATTACTCATTATGGTAGGTATAGTTAATGGCGAAATAAAAGTAATAATAATAATAACTCGATATATCGACACCCAACAATTCCACCTCAGCACTAGCCGACGATAAAAAAATAATATGTCTGCCGTCTTTCCAGCGAGGGATTATTATTAAACCCGGCCCTTATATACGTAATAAACCTTATTTACTACTAGTTAAAGTTCATTTTCTATTGGTGTGAGGGTATTATCTTTGTTGTAAAGGGAGATTGATGTTTGCTATACAAATTTGAACCGTGTGTAAAGTCATGTAACGTTCAAAATATATTGTAAGCGGTATAATACAAAAAGCAAATAACACGTTTCCTTTGAAATGTCCCTTTAATAATTTATGAGGGGCTAAAGATGGAGGTTGGAATATCGAGCTATACTGCGTTTCATATAAACGGAGCTCTCTCGATTATGTTGGTACTGCCTGAGCAAGAAGTAGTGGTGAATACATCAATGCTACCAATGTAATATGTAAGGCTCTTGTTATGTTAAACGCTGGTTGGTGTTTGGTGTTTTGTGCACGTATTTCAATGGCCTTTCTCCGAAATCGGTGAGGCGATATAGATTACATTTTTAACGACTTATTTGAGAAAGTGGATTAGGGATATTTTTTAAAGTTAAATAAAAAAAGCATTATCAAGGGCAATTTTTTTTTATAATTTTATTTCTTCTTATTTTATTTTAATTTGTAACTTTTAGTAAAATGATTAATAGAATAAATTACTTGCTATGATGCATGTAGGTCCTAAACTATTGCATTTTAATTTTCCTCAATTATTTGTTAAATAAAAATATTTTATACTGTGTATATATTTTTTCATTCTAAATTTACTCTATGAATTTACATTACGAATTTTATCACAGTAGTGACATTATCAAGAAATCATTGACAAGACAAGAAAACATTAAAAAATAACGGAACCATGCTTATTTAGATATGCATTCCAATTCACACAATTTTACCCAATTACCATTAGAATAACATCTTTAATATTATCAAAATAAAGTCTATTTTCCTTTAACTTATTTGAAGTTATGTCCGTTCGAAAATACCACGTGGTACGCAATTTACAGCATCGAATTACTTCGAATAGCGGTAAAAATAATAAAAAAACCATAACTAATAAGGTACAAAAAAATACCCTCTGTATTCTTTTTGTTTGACATTTGGCGGGAACACAGATCTACATAAGAATTAAATATTAAAAATGTCATTTGAATATCTAATGCAATACACAAAATAAATAACAAAACACGTAAATAAGAAAAACATAATTTTATTTTAATAAAACTACAAATTTATTACTTAAGCCTAAAATCCAATTTCATCACACAATTCACCTTTGCCAGTTAAAAACCAACATTATGTTCTTTCTTCTAAGTTTATTTTCGTTTAACCGAATCTTAGAGAGTATAATATTCGTATACAAAGAACATGTGTTCTGCTGGATTATATTTTCTATGGATAATGGGCCCAAAAAATTGGCGGGATGATTGATAGAAAAAAAAACTGACCCTTCTTGCTGTATGACATTAGGGTAGATCCAAAAGTATAGTGATAATATTTTTAAATAGTCGTTATCGTTTCTTACTTTTGATTTTTTTTTAAATACATAAAGTATTAAATTTAATTATAAATGTCATCTTTGTAGTAAGTTTTTTTTAAATAGATTTTACAAGAACTTTTTTTAAAATGTAATCTAAAACAAATTGATTAAGTCTGTTAATGATTAAAGTGGTGGCCCATTTTAACCCAACTTACCCTTTGCATCACAATGCAAACGTTTTTTAAAATATAATAAACCTTTACAAATAATACCTATATCGAAATTATTAATATTGATTTACGATCCGTGTTGTAAAAGACTGGTAATTCAATTTTAATCTACATGTCATTATGGTATGACATTTTTGTTTTAATATCCCGAAACTGCGTAATCTGCCACCGCGCAACGCGACGGGAAGTGTTGCCAGTGGTTTAATCGCTTTAACTACGATTCACACCGACTGGCTTTTACCATCCTGGACCCGACGGCGTATTACAAAGAAAATTGAAATATCTAGAAAGGAATAAAATTTCTAGCGTTAAGTCCGTCGGGAACCAACTGAAAGATGTACCTACGGCAATCACGGAATGTGAACGTAACAGAAATATGAACTGTAATGTATAGTTAGTGGTTAAAATGATCTTTTGGATGTTCACGTACAAAGGCCCACTCATTAGGCTAAGTGCGGATATCCTTTTGCCTAACTAACTAACTGTAATGTATGTTCCAATTTCATTTACTGCATTGTAAACTAATGTCCGTCTCGGGCCGATGGGAATTTAACCTGTATTGACAAATCAACGTCGCCTAGTGATCCTTAAGAATCAGAGATTGTTCATAGAGAGCTTCCCACGAGATTTCGCCATTGTTTTTCCCTTTCTCATAACTTACTAATGGTGAAAGACTATTTTGAACCGGTCTAGTCTTCTGATACTCAAGCAGACTCGAAGTTCGAGATACTCACAAACTGTATAGACAATCGCACTATACTCCCATTAATAGTCATGCCTCCGCAATCCCCTCGTCCGCGACTGTCCTAAGCCAAGGTCCAAGTTTCATATGGGGCGCCCTCTTGCGCAGGTTGCTTTGTTTGTAGTTTTTAAAACATTAAATTAGGCATGACCTGCTGACCTTTACGCCCGGTAAGTTAGCAAATGCCTCGAGGCTAACTAAAACAATCTATATTATTTGCTCCGTCCTGTCCTGTCATATTTTAAAGTAATTTAGATACTTTTGACATAGCATTTAAAGTCACAATGTCTTTATTTCGTTAACAGATGCAGCAACCAATGGCACAGCAGGAACAAATAGGGTAAGTTGATGTTTTAGCTAAAACAATAGGAATGTATATCATACAACCTTCCTTCAACCAATCAAAACCATTAATCACAGAAAAGTAAAAGATGTGATCCAGAATCCATAATCATGTAGGTGTATAAATTTATAGTTTGACTGAGACCGCTGAACTACGCCTTAGGTATGTGCGGGGCGAAACGGGAGGGGGAGTGAACCGGCCTCCGCTGCTAACTCTCTCAGTCGTCTCATTCGCTCATAGATTTTAAGTAAAATCAGACCGATTTTCCCAAGCCACGCTTTCTAAGGCGCGGCGTAGCGGGTGCGGTCAAATAATAATCAATCAATTTAAAGGTTTTCCAAGACAACTATTGCCCTATAAACGCAAATGACTGTTTTGCAAGAGATATTAAAAATACATACACAATTTAACCACATATCGACATGCCGAGGTTTACATAAATATTTGTCCAGATCATTAGCATCAAATCTATGCTCATGATCTTGACCCATCGAATCTTCATTGCTATTAAACGCAACTTTTGTTACCGCTTAACCATCATCACAGATGTTGACGAATGGTTAGTACTTATCTACACAATAACCTAATAAATCATTAATATTTACAGGAATCAACAGCTGCAGCAGCAAATAAATCAACAGATGGTGCTATGTCCCGTGCGACTTGTATACGAAACACAGATCTTAGTACAACCAGGTAAATATCATCACTAAAGCGTTACCATCATCATCAACTTGTTTTCATCATTTAACTGTCAGCAGTCGTGTACTGCTGGACATGTTTCTGTCCCAAAAGGGCTTTTCCATGCCGCCGCCCTCATTAAGAGGATTGATGGCTGTAGCATCTAAGGTCAACCTTTGGGCTCCAATTAGAGCTTCAGAACAATGTTTGAATAGAATTAAGAAAATGCTCATCAATTAACTCTTAAAATTTATTAAAGCAATCTCCAGTAAAACAGTATTTTCTATTTTCAGGAGAACAAATACAGCCAAATCAAACATTCTTCATAAATCCAAACAATCCACCACCATGGATGCAGAACAGGCCGGCTCCCAACCCCGTAATGTACGTCCAGCAACTGCCAAACAACATGATGCAAGCCGTTCAACAGCCCATAGACCAAAATCAATTATATCTCCAACAAAACTTTGCCAACTACCAATTACAACAGCAAATATTGGCACAAAATTCACAAGAAATTCGTCCAACGATGCAAATGGCCAATATATTGCCAAATATGGTGCAAAACGTTCAACAAACCATGCAAAATGAGAGGACGGTCGCAACAAGCATGCAAAATGCACAACAGATACAGATGAATAATCAACAAACGTTAGTTCAAAACCAAATTAACGTCGCAAATACGAGACAAATACAAAACCAAGTTGTAAACCAAAATCAAGTAATAACACAAAATGTAGACGCACAACGACAAGTGTTTATGCAAATGAGACCTCAGATGGTACCACAAACGATAATCCAACGACCAGTAATGTCCATGAACCAAGTAGTTTCGCAAACCATGACAGGACAACCAACACAACAAACTATGATGTCCAATATGCAAAACCAACAAGCAATCGCGGGCATGCAGAATGTACAAGTACACCAACAGAACGTAGGTCAAATGTATGTAGCAAATGTAGGCCAACGTGCACCTCAAAATATGAACAATGTACGAAGTCAAGCGCCCAACAACGTAGTCAATGTACAACCAGTAGCTAAAGTAAGAGAAAACACTCCGACTGAACCAAACAAACCTAATACTAACACAGTAGGAAGTGTAGTGCCTACTGTAAGAAATATGCCACAGAATTATGCGTACAGACCTATCCAGCCAAGACCACAGATAAATCCTAATGTAGCTAATGTGCCAAAGTCACAGACAATGCAAGTACAAACTGCGCCAACATACGGCCAAGAGAAAAGCCACACTCATCAGAATATTATAAACATAGCAGCGAATACAACTTTTTTAAATAACTCTAGCATTAGTAGAAAAAGAAAAAGTGAATCTCCTGATGAAGTCCAAAAGAAAATAGCTGCGAACGCAGTAGTAAAGCCTAATTATGCCGTTTCCCAGCAGAGTATAACTGTAACTAAATTATCCCATGATATCGGCGTCAACACAAGTCCGAAACACGTTCGTAAAAATATGAATCAAAATCACGCAATAAATGCTTCTCCTCAAATAGTAAAATTACTAGAAAGCGCACCAGTTACTGAAAGTATGGTTATTAATACAGAAACGAATGTAGCGAGTCCTTCACAAAATGAGAAAGACAAGTTGATCAGAAATACAGTGTTTACACAAGCCAGAGGCAGAGTTTTGCAAGATAAAGATACTACGAAACCTAATGAAAATTCTACGAATATGGCGATACAAACATCGATAGCACAAACTATGCCTGCAGTATCTATGCAAAACTTTAATATAAATGATCATCAGCGAAATAATACGCTTAAAATGGAAATACCAATAGTTTCTATGATGAACAGAGCAGTTGAAATGCCTAAAACAATTCCTGTCTCTATGAGTATGCCATCAATAAATGCAACTGCAACTAGCAACCTTAGTATGCCAACTTTAGAAACGAACACTTATCAAAATCTCAGTATGCCTCGATTAGATACAAATGAATCAACAAGTTTACCACAAATGGGGGTAAAAGCGAATGAAAGCCCTAGTATATCCAATGTTAAAACCAATGATAACACGCCAATCATGGCTTCGCCTCAAAAGGCAATGAAAGTTGATTTATCTATGCCTCGATACTATACGCCATCAAAGCCAGAAAGGAGAACATATGAACGTATAGCACCACCACAAATTGAAAGAAAACCCAATGAACATCATAGACTACCACAGGTAGAACGAAATACAGATGATCGACATATTCCTGAAGTAAAGGAGATTAAAACGAATAAAAATGTTAGTAGAAATATAAACGAGAACGTTGTAAAAACTGAAACTGCCAATAAAAAATCTGATACTAATACCAATCTACCTCAAGTAGAAACGAGACAAGACAATACTGAAATGCTAATGCCAAAGAAAGAGAAAGAAGATTCTGTAATTCCTAAAGTCGAAGAAGAACAAGATAAACAATTGCAAGGTAATAGAAACACAATAAAACAAGAGAAAGACTTTATTCTTACACATGTCGTCGACGGATATGTAATACAGGAATCTAATTTTGCTTTCCCGGTAAGTAAAACCTTATTACCTTTAAAATTAGAGTTAATTTTGCAAAAACCTGATATAAAATAGTAGTAAAATATTGCAGCCTACAAATCATTTTTTTTTTTCATTATTGTTTACTGTATACGGTAAAGTACCTACTTATAAATTTAAAATTTTAATATGACAATCAGAGTAATGAAATCCAGTATTATGTTCATCATTTGTTCATAAATTGCCACAGAGACCACTCTATCTGACCCGCCGGAGAAGAGTGCGCCCGCGAACCCGTCCGACCTCGTCCTCCTGACCCTTAGTTTGCAAAGGCTGGAGCTCTGCTCGCCTTTATGTCCGGTGAAGTAGCAAAAGCCTCGTGGCTACCTACGTATGACCATCCGAAAAAAATAAAGTTCATAAATTGCACGGCATGTATGCAACAGCCCTTTTTTGTGGTCAGCTTCCACAGGGAGCGTAATTTTGCGTGGGACTAGTTCTCTCAGAAAAAACAGTGCACTAGTCGAGCTGTTAGAGACACCATATTTACCCACTAAACGAAGGTCCCTGGTACCATTTCCTATGCCCGGTGAAGTATCAAAAGCCTCGAGGCTAACTACATATGTCCGTAGGAAAAAAAGAAGATACCTTTTCGGTGCGGTACCATAAACCATAAAAATTGAGTAAGGCTCTGAATGTAATGAAATTGGAAGAATTAGTGTAATAAAATGTAATCGCTTCAACTAAGTATCCTTTTTTTTTTTTTTTTTGTTGTCCGGGGCGAAATTTATTTACGCATTCCCACCGCCGCTGCAGCGTATTCGCGCGCTGGCGGTGGGATATGTGGGACTCGCCCTCTCCATAGCTAAACTCATACCACGAGGAGAGGACCCTACACCACTAAAACCTCCCGGACACTCCTTCGATCCGCCGTTGGCGGGGGCCGGGTACGCATGAGCAATCCGGCCCTTCAACTAAGTATCCAGGTAGACCGACGCAAGAATAATCATCCAAGTTGTTCTATCATAACTCACCATCTATTTTTGTATCTTTTCAGATAAGGAAACCTTTAAAAGAGAAGACGTTACAAGCCAACACGAAGACAGAAGATACACAGAAGGACTTAATAAGAGAGAGTATAAAAGAAGAATTAAAGAGTCATGCGGTCGATATACCGCTGCTGCCATTCCATTATCTCTTACTGAACAATGATAGGGATAAAGAAGAAGTAGTGGAGAAGAAAGAAGAGATTGTGGAAGAGAAGGAAACTGGTAAACAACTTTTTTTTTTTATAACTTGCAGCGTTTTGCTTCTACTAGTATTCTTGTTAACCCCTCGTACTAAGCTAAAATGCTTGTGTTACGAGTGGGATCACGTCGGTAGTGCAATGGGTGGGGTTCGAACCGGCGGCTACCACAAGATCACAAGTCCGACGCCCTAGCCGCTTATGGCTAAGAATAAACCACCCCATACCTTCGTTGACTAAGGGACATACCAATGAGTGGGCAGCAACATCTGTCAGCTCAAGGATACTCACCATCTTACTGCGACCACCATTCCGCTTACCAAGCGTGTTGATTACGGCAATATCCCTCAACAATCCTGGCTAACATGTTTTTCATTGTTTTTTCAGATAACAATCCATTCTCGAAGCTGCAACAGACTACAGTCAAGACTTGGACGGTAAGTTCATCATGAAATTTCAATTTCAACCTAACGTAATTTAAAAATACTTTCTTGGCCAAAGCTTGGGCCAAAAATTTAGAAAAGATATTACAAACCGGACGCAAGCAGACTGGGTCTTCTGTTTTTAAAGTAAACGCATACACATTAAACCGACCGTCCAGGTATCAGATATGATTCCGCGAAGCACCATTGCTGTAATAGACTTGGGACTCTGATGGTTTCATTTAAAGAAAAACAGATTGAACGCTCCGGAACAACTAGGCCAATTTCAAAAATTCTCACTCCATTAAGAAGCTAAGGTATCCAGATGTAACATAGGTTATATTTAATTATGAAGTTTCCACGGGAACGGGAGCAGGTCTAACCGCGCGTGGGAAGTTAGTACTCAGTTCTTTTCTGCCAATAGGATTTGCATAATCGTGATCTTCCCAAAAAGCTATATCCAAAATAATGAATACTCAAACTCCTTTCCATCATTCTAGGTGGAAGACTTATCGAAACACCTTCTTCAGCACAACTGGAAGGACACCGTCTCCGTACTCCAAGACCATGAGATTGATGGAGAGTCATTGTTCCTCGTGTCCAAACCCCAGTTGGTTACAATTGGGGTCTCGGAGGAGCATGCTGATGTAATCTGTGAATTCGTTAAAAGTTGAAAGGGTAAAGGAGGAAGGAATTGTATTTTTCTGGTTCGTTTTAAGACATTGGGGGTATGAGAAGATTGCAAAAAGCTGCAATCTTCTCATAAAAAAGAACTTTATACCCAATGTTGGTAGTAATGTATGTAGCCAATATTTGTCCAAACCAATATTTCGCCAAGTAAAAATTCTGTTATGGGTTCCTTTTCGCACAAAAATAAAACGACACTGCCATATCGCCATTAAGTTTTGTATATTTTCGTGTCACCACGATTGCGATAACAAAAATTGCTAAATAATTGTTACCCTTCCGTGCTGAGTGCTTCACGACTTAAAACCGACCACCCTTTGTGTTCCCAAGTTTGTTGAAACTGCTGTTGGATGAGTAGCAGCATCTATCAGCTCAAAGTTCCTTACCATCGTACTGCGATCACCAATCCGACAGCCAAGGTGATTATGGCAATATCCCTCAACCCTGGCTTGCCAAGGTCTGAAAAGAAGAGGCCCATGATTAGCTGGGGACGGACTGTTACAGATGTGTAAGGACAGTTGCACATAACTCTTATAACAATGTGTAGAAGAACGCTTGTTGGTGTTCCTCCACAGAAAATGAAAATCTTCTTTGCCGAGCGAGGTGGTATGCTAGGTCTGTTCGATAAGAGAACGGTGTGGAGTGAAAGAGGACGTGATTACGAAGATAGAGAAGGGAATGTTGAGGTGGTTTGATCACGTGGAAAGAATGAATGAAGATAGATTGACGAAACAGGTATACATGGCAAGCGTGAGTGGCACAGTCGGAAGGGGAAGACCTCTACGAACGTTCTCTGACCAAATCGGAGACATCCTCGAAAAAGGTCAAATAAGATCCACCCAAACCGACGAGCTTGTATGAAGAATGTTATGAGAGTGAATGAATCGAAAGATGTGTGTAGGGATCGTAGCAAGTGGAGGTCCATTGTCTCTGCCTACCCCGCTGGGAAACAGGCGTGAGCTTATGCGTGTATCTGTTCGATTAGGCTGCGCTGCTAGTCTTCTTGTGGTTTGTGCGGCTACTGTAGATGTCGCTTCAAAGGTTAGTGATCATTACGTAATGCTCTCGTTAGCGACCGCCCTGAGCCGAGATCCAATATGACAACGATCGCTCTCTTGCGCAGGTTGCTTGGTTTATGAAGGCCAGAACCCAGCTCCCTGGCTCAGTGAAGAAGCAAAAGCCTAGTAGCCAAGGGTAACAATTCTTCAACGATTTTGAAGGGTTTAAAAAGTTGAAGTTATCATCGAATTTAATATTAAAGACTGATATTTTGGGAGGACGTCATCTGGTTCAGGGGTAGGATAATTTATACCCACAGGTTTTAAGGGCTATTCAGGTCTAAGCAGTACCTTTTCGTTACCGCCTAGGGTAGCGGCGACCGTTCTACTTTATATCATCCATATGCAAGTGCCTCCATTATTGGTGTTTGGAGGAACAACCGGGGCATTTTAGTGGGAAACTACATATCCTGATGCTGCGGAGGTGGAGATGTCTAATGCATTTCCCCCCTAAGAGTATACATAAAACTATAGGTACATCTGTCTGTTGCGTTGCTTGTAAATCAAATCGTAATATTCTTTATTCTTATTGACACATTTAAAATATTTCAAACCATGTTCTTATGACGCGTCCCTTTTTCCTACCACCAGTTCTGGACGTAACAACTCTGAGAAGAACTGGCAAGAAACTCAGAGGAATCCAATTTTTTTAATACATTTTTGTATAACAATTCTTACGGTGCAATAATTATTGTTTCTAAACAAGTCACTCCCAAGCATTGACAAAATCAGAAAGTTTATAATAAGCTTTATTAGATACAATATGCCGCTACAACACTTACTCATTTTCATTTTAACTACAAAAAAAATGATTTTGATACTTTATAGGCCCAAAACAACAAAATTTAAGTAGGTACAGCCATTATAATCATACCTTAACGAACACTATTAATGGTGCAATCATAAATTAAAAAACCGTGATTTTAAGTCATTCCTAAATCAGCGAAATTATTATTTTTTGGTATTACAATCGATCTTTTTTTTAAGATTACTAGCAGAGTTTTGCTTTTTACTATTCTTATTTTTTTTTTTAATTCTTAAAGAAAATGAATTTTATTACAATGGGCATGAAGAATAAAAAAAATCTATTTAGTCCGCTAAGTAGTTAGATTACCAAAAAATATTGTTTTCTATTGGACACGTTTTTTTTTCGTTCCTCAAACAAAAAATGCCAATGATACAGCGCGTTGCAATTTCGTGTGACGTCACTTCTAGTTACAATTTTTACCTAGTAGTGACGTCACAAGCCCCCTTCTCCTGAACTGCAAAGTTTGTTTTTGCTCTGTATCTTCGTCAATTTTTATTGATTTGATAAATAAAAAAATACGTGTCCAATATTTGTTAGTACCTAATCTAACTGACGGACTAATTATATTTTTTTAGTCTCCATGCCTATTATATTTCAAGTAGGTACCTATCCAAAATTAACTGTATATAACGAGAGCTCAGAAACATTCGTCGTATGTGCCTTTATCGTAAACTGGCACTTACGACCAAATGCATCTGAAGTATAATAGACATCCTTACGCTTTTGAGGTCTAGAATTAACTAATTAGTATTAAAATATTTTAACCAATTTAACTAGGTCAAATAAGATCCACCCTAAACCGACGTGCTTGTATTATGAGAGTGAATGAAGCGAAAGATGTGTGTAGGGATCGTAGCAAGTGGAGGTCCATTGTCTCTGCCTACCCCGCTGGGAAACAGGCGTGAGCTTATGTATGTATGTAAACTAGGAATCGATTTTAAAATACGTGTGTTCATTAGGTAAATTAATATTATACGGAATAGTTGCAATTTATATACTAAAATCTATGTACGTACTTATTCGATTGTATATAATATGTGAGATGTGTCGATAAAATCGACTGAGTGTTTTAGTACCTATATTTGTAAATAATTACAATAATTATTTTATATTTAGTTAAATAAATTTTGGGTTATCATTATAGGTTATTAGACAACCTCCGTAGCGTAGCGGTATTTGGCTCGCTTTAAATCTCGGAGGTCGTGGGTTCGATCCCCACGCCGGATAGGAAATCTTTGTGTTAATTATAAGATTTCTTTCCGGGTCTGGTTGGTTGAGGGACTACCCTCCGTGCCTCGGAAAGCACGTTAAGCCGTTGGTCCCGATTGTTTTAGCATCATCTATAATAATCGTATATTAAGGAATGGGCAGCAGCGTTTCCTTATGAGGTACAACATAATACTGCGGTCACCAACCCGCCTGCCAAGCGAGGTGACTATGGCAAATACCCTCCCTCGGGAGGAGGCCCATGTTCAGCAGTGGACGTTATACGGGCTGATGATGATGATGATGATTTGTAAATAATTATTTTATATTTAGTTAGATAAATGTAGTTGTAATTATTAATTTAATTAATTAAGTAGTTGTTATTATAACGAATCATTATTCATTACAACTTATAAATGTTACTGTATTTTTATAATTAGGTATTCTGTAAATATGTCAAAAATGAAAAAAATAAATGTAAGAACAATAATTATGATATTTTGTGAGTTTTATTATATGCCTACCAAAACATATTAGCTATACATCTATGCCTACTAATATATAAAGCTGAAGAGCACTCAGCCAGCTGAGGCACCGGTCCAGTTTAACGATATTTTTTTCTTGTTCGGAAGTTGTCAAAACAACAATAGACCTATATAAGTTAACTCGTCCAAAAGTAATAATATATTATCTACTTATTTTCCCGTAAAAATAAAAAAAGCAGTTTTTATAAAAAAGGTCATTAAAAACTACATAAAAACATTATGAACAACACATTTAAAAGGGTCGTCGATTACCCGCCATTATCCCTAAACAGGTAAATGTCAAAGATTCTTAAGTAAAGAATATTTAACGCTATTGCTAACGGAATAAGGTTAAATTCCATCAGCAACGAAATGTTTATACGTCATATTATGGCGATACAGTAACGTGGATCAGCTGGAACAGTCACTGACCACGACATAGATAGACAATTTGAAAACAATGAATTTTAAACGTTATTCCAATGCAATAAGTAATTCTTTTCAACCACAAACGTTGTTTTGTAATTTTGTATGATGCTTAACATGTTTCTCATTTGGTGACGGAGGACCCCATCTCTTCCACCTTTTTTTTCCGACGGACATACGAACCTATGCACGAGGCTTTTGCTACTTCACCGGGAATAAGGCGAGCTCCAGCCTTAATAAATGGTTTAAACACTACAAACTAAGCAACCTGCGCAAGAGGGCGTCCCCTGTGGGACTTGCACCTCGGCTCAGGGCGGTCGCTGGCGATGGAATGAGGAATTATGACTTTACAGTTCGCGGGCCTCTCGGACTTCGAGTCTACGAGGGCATCGGATGGTTCTTTGCTAATTGCAGGCCGGGAGGACGAGGAGGGACGCGTCGCATTCGCGGATGCACTCTTCTCTGGCGGACCGGATAGACATCGTAGAGATCAATCATCCAACCAAGACATGAGAGGGAGAACTCTACACAAAACCTCATAGCAACCCGTCTGGTCAGCATGGACCTAGGCCGTCACCAGTTGCCAAAAAAGTGGAGGACCAAGTGTTATGGAGCAAATTAGAAGAGTCTATGTCCAGCTGTGGATTGAGATTACAACACAATTACATATAATTAATTCTAAATGAAAAACAATAAAAAAATCAATATTGGTAATTTTATATTCACACAAGGTTTTTATTCCACATAACATAATTTTTATTCCACTTTAGTCACTAATTTCTCTTATTTGCTTTCCCCATAAAATTAACAACTTGGGCAAACGAACCAAATTTCCTGCCCCTTCTTTTTTTCAAGCTCAATTCTTGCATAACGTCATCAGACTCTGCTACAGAATAATCCATGTTCTTGGAAGCTATTTCCTCTGAATTATCTTCGCTGTCATTCTTCTCTGTGTCAGAGATTTCTCTGTATTTTCTGTTGTAGTCTATTTTGCTTCTGACGTTGCGTTTCGTGGCGTCGGGTGACCCGAATTTCCCCGTTGGTGGTTGGCACATTAAAGTATCGTAAAAGTATCTGAAATTTGGAAATAAAGTATATTTTTATTACTAAAGCCCTGCTTGCCTTTATGCCTGGTGAAGTAACAAAAAGCTTGAGGCCACATCATTTGAATATAAATGAACGCAAAAGTTAACAAGAAGAGAACCTGTCTGCGCGACCTTCGGTTTTTGGCCTTGACTTCTCATCATCAGAACTTTCGTTAGATGAGTGCATCTGTGGTGACCCGGGGGATGACTTCTTAGTCGCTCGACCTTGACTGAAAAACAAGAGAAAGACAGCAAATGGATACCGTAGTATGGTGTTCTACAATTCACGTGGTTTAACAACCGGGACCATTTGGAAGGTACAACCTAACGGTGACGGTGTGGGCATCCACCTACGGCCTCGCAGCCTAGGGGCTTCGCGCCTCCAAAGCCCACCTAACGAACCAACCACTATCAGTGCGACCTGAGTATCTAAAGCCAAAAAAAAAAGAGACCCGGGGGCTTGGTACAATGTTTCTCGCCCATCCATAATTTAAGCTTTAGCCCGCCACTGCGTATAGTAAATGCGCAGATTATGGTCAATGCTATAGTAGAAATTGTGACTTCTTCGTAAAGCGTCACCTTATTCTGACTTACCATCGTTTGATGTCTCCAGGAATCATGGTAGATCGTGGTGACTGCGGCACAAATGTGCTTGGAGTTTGCACGTCATCACCGCTAGTTCCCTGGAAAATAAAAATCATCTCTCAATTAAAAATTCTATACTTAAAAGCTATAGAAATAATCAGCTAGATGAGTAGTACTACAGCTAGGCTATCCTAGACTCTTTTTAAAATATAAAATTTTAATGTGTTTTACCGCTGTTCCGCGCTCGAGGAAAGCGAGGTGCGGTGAGGGTCGGGAAGCCGTGAGCAGTAGATGGAACAGAGTTTATCTTCATGACCTCTAGGCCACGAAGTTTGTCTGATGATGATGATGAATTACATCTTACTTTATTACTGAAGTGGAAGTAGCAGTGCGTGATGCGGTCTACGTCAGCCCAAGCGACGATGTATTTAGCCATGCTGAGGGGTATCTTCGGCAGGAAGTTGGAGTGAAACTTGCCCTGGCAGTAGATGGTGATCACGTCGGTGTCCTTAATCTCGAAGATAATACGGAATATAGTGCCTATAAACCAGATGACGTTTTATAATAATTCCTGGAATTGTACTCGCGTTTATTGCGTGTCTATTCAGCTCTAAAGGGCCGTAGCAAGCTTATTTGTGTCAGCCTGGGGGTTCTTACCAAATCGGTGGATTCGAAGGAGCTGATCGAGTGAAGAAGGACCCTACAGAACCGCACAACCAGATAACGTTATTGATGAATACTGTGTTCTTGTCTGTGAGAGGTGAGGCAACGCGAGAGTAATACCTCTTCCATCACAAGCGTTCATAGATTAAGATAACGAAAATAAATACAAACCATCTATCGACCCATTCAATCCAATCTATCCATTCTAAATTCAAACCACCCCCATAAATCTAAGACATCATTACTCAATCCCCTCGCCAGCGACCGCCTTGAGCCGAGGTCCAAATCTTACTATACCGTATTCATCGAGGCGTGAGATTAAATGTAAACAAACCATAAAAGGGTACTTTAAGGGTCACGATTGATGAAGTGAATATATTTTATTACAGCTGTCAGTACAATCAAGCCTATGAAATTTTGAATTTAGTAGTACTGACAGACAGTACCTGCCAATGTTATATTTTATGGGCATGGCGACCTAATAAGTGATGGGCAATGAATCATCGTGGCCATCGACTATAAACTATCGATATTTTTATATAAAACTTAATTCAAAATAAATTAATTATTAAATCTTATTATATATTTTAGTATCATAATACAATTTACATATGTACGCGTACTTGATCTAAAATAATAGTGAGTAAATAAAATCCAATTTCTAAAAATAAACTTTGGATTTCAGAGAGTATAAATGTATCTTATATTAAAATATTTGTTTAATTTAGTAACGTTTGTAATTAAATTAATCCCAATTATTTGTTACATTATCGTAAATAATAGTAAGAAAAGTCGATAATTACTATCGACATTTGTTTAAATCTTAACAACCCTAGGAATGTCATCTTTTATGAAGTATAATGATTTATTAAATCGTTTACATGTAAAAACACCCAAAAAAGACTTGATTCCCAAACTTCGAATGCATTTTAATACGACTAAATTATAGACCACAGGTACTCCCGAACATTTTACATAAAAATGTGACGTATGGTTATCGGTCGGATTATATCCGTTATTTTTACTATAGATCAACTTGTTGATACGATACTGCTTATTTATTATTATAGATATTTTCGTTGAATTTATATCTTTTATGAAGTTTAAAGTTATTTGTTGGTTGTTTTGTTTTTGTTATATTTACGCTTAAAACATGAGTGCACCTGTACCAAGCAACGCTTGCACTTTTTCTTCGCCAAAGAAAAAGCGATCAAAGAAAACTCCAACGCATTCAACGGAAAAGGTGGCTGTTATTAATGTGTTCAAACTCATAGAAGAAACGTGGTCGAAGGATTCGTATCCGTACAAAGGTATTAATTAAACCACTGAAATTATGGGAATATCGCAAGCCACAGTAAACAGGTTCTAAAAGGACATAGTGAATTAAATCCTATTGAGTTAATATGGGCCCAAGTTCAAGGATTTATTGCTGAGAATAACAAAAGCTTTAAGTTAAGTGAAGTTCAAATTTTACTAGCCGATGCAATTAAAAATATAACAGTAGAGGCTTGACAAAAGTGCATTGACAATGTGAAAAAGAAGAGCAAATTATGCTTAAAATTGATGGAATAATTGATAGTTGAATATAGTTGACCGCTTCGTTATTCCCGATGGCGACAGTTCTTCAGAATCCTCCTAATTCTCCGAATAATTAATTCAATAAGAGCGATTTATGATTTTATTATCTTCATAGTTAAGTACCTTATCTTAACCCGAGCTGCTAGACACACAAATAGGAAACCCTACATTAAATTAAATAACAATAAAAAACATTGAAAAAAGTTTGAGAAACAATGTTTTCTTTGTTTACACTTTGTCTCAAGCCCCGATGAATAGGGTATAGGGACGCCCTCTTGCGAAGGTTGTTTAGATTGAATTGTTACAAATGCGTCGAGGACAAATTAAACCAGCAGTTCCCGAATAGTGTTCCGCCGAACCATCCGCTCAAGACTGTGATTTCACTTAAAAAACAATGTTACAATTACTTCTTACTTAAGCTAGGGCTCCGGCCAAAAATTGTTTCATCATTTTTGGCCGTTCCGTAAAAGCGTTCCGTAGCCAAAAGAATTCGGGAACCGTTGAATTAAACAATATTTTACTAACCAGGCACGAACATGTTGTAGTTAGTGTCATAATTGCCACTGCCAATCCAGATGCCGTTTTTCCGTGACAGAGAGATGATGTTGTCGCGATGGAAGCGCACGTCGAAATGGAGGACTACGTCGCGTGGCTCCTCGCCTTCCTGTGCGCACAGGTTTACCGACATTCTGAATGAGATAAAGAGATAAATTTAATTTAATTCAGCACAGCACACAAGATAATGCTTAAAGTCCTTCTGAATGAATTTGGCCACAGCGCAGAACAGACTATAGTGCAAAAGTGTGTACGCAATCACATGTGCAGTATCTCCCCTATCCTACGCTCAAAATGTGATGGGACGGGAACAACTATCTCTAGTTCATATAAATAATTGGTGCAGATGTGAATCGAACCGAGAAAAAAAAAACCAAACAAACAGACAAAAATAAATTCATTCTCTTGAAATGGTATATTGACGCCAGTCATAGGTAAAGTATTTTTTTTTATAACAGTGTTTTATTAAATAAATATTAAAGATACCTATTTAAGTTAATTTGAACTATCTAGGAGATTTCAAATAAATATTATGACTTAGGTCTACTTAGGTCACTAGTTTTTTTATAACCTCTTGTAGATATACTTACTTTCGAGCATTCTCTTTAATTTTGCCACCAATCTCAATACGATCTCCAACTTTGAGTACTCCCGGAATGTTGGCAGTAAATACGGGCATTTTACTTTACTTATTTTAGAACTACACCTATAATATGCCCTAACACTTTCTATGTCAGGGCCAGTGGGTAAAATTATCATTTTGAACAAAGGAATTATACATTAATTAGATTTATACATAAAAATTTATACATTATGTAGGATATATTACTTGAGGTTAAATTTTTATGTCTATTGATTTTATTTCAATTTGACAGAATTGTTCTGGCAGAGAGATAATTCTATTTCATGCTTATTACTTATTTTTGAGTGGCCTTTATCAGACATGGCTCAAAAACAGAAAAAAGCTTAGTTCGCGACATGCATAAAAAATGTACACCTTAGACAAGTGTCACTTCATAAACTTCATTCATAATTTCATATTGACTTGACAAGTCTGACTGCTTAACGAAGATAACCTATATCTAAGTTATTTTCGCAAATTTCTTATTCTACATGTAATAATCGTGCAATATTCTCATAAACTGAGAAAAACTTAGTGTATCCCTTCAGTCTCAGACTTATTTTATGTGAGTTCTTTTCAAAATCTATTAGTTTTATCCATATAAAGTAATGCAAGGTTCTTAAGATAAATTGCATTTTTATCTCCATAGATATTGTTATTTATTGTTCATCTCTCATCTACTCTCTTCTCATTATGTACATAAAATAACTGTAAAACCCAACATTTTTAACTTGGACACGTGAAATTTTTGAAGTGCTATTTTTGTGCTACTTATTCTAGTGATAATAAAGAAAAACATTGTAGCAGTCACCGATAACCTACGCATCTGTCTAGATATTAATTAAAGTTGATAATAATAAATGCATTTCTATATAACAAGTTTTTATTGCATTAAGTACAGTGAGTCATGGTACTTGCACACTTTTTGTTTGGTTAGTGATGCAACTTGATTAATTATTAACAAACACAGTAGTTTTCTTGCCTCTGAATAGAAAATAAGGTGTTTAAACATGAATATATGTATTCAAAGTACATAAATACATATTTAAACACCATAAATAATAATGGTATAATAGCTGATGCTTTTTTTTTTCATGCTTCGAGGCTTTTACTACTTCACTGGGCATACTAGCTGATGCTCGTGACTTTTTCCGCATTGTGTTTGTTAATCCATCAGTTTTTTAACTATCTCAGGGGAACTCACTTATTTTTTGTGATTAAAAGCATTTCAAATGTTGCAAAAAGCATTTAAATTTTCTTTCTATATACAGACATTCAACCTCAGGTGTTCCAGTGTTTTTATATCTACCCAATATATGAGCAGGTCATACACATTCTGGAAAGGCAGGTCCAAGATGATCAGGAGAATAATCCCATAATGAACTTACTATGACGATGATAAAAATGTCTTAACTACTTGTTGTTTACAATGCAAAAAAAAATTATTTAAATTATAATAACAATTCATTAAGTGAATATAGCTTCAATAATACAGTAACAATAACATAGGATATGCATTACTATAACCCTACAGTAATGCACTATTGTATCAAAGTCAAAATATTTTAATTATTATATCATTACATGATTAGCCTCAAGACAAAAGTAAGTGAAATAGGGGGCCAATAAAGTAAAAAAAAAATATTGTTTGTGTCCCAAAATTGCAGTTTCATTGCAGTTGTTAAAACCAAATACCTACCATTAACAATTCAGTTCAGCTATTTTTTGTTTACATTTGGATTTTGAGCTATAATAATTCCAACTTTTTTTTTAATAAATAAATTAATCTATGCAGTATTGATAACCTCAGAGGTACAAGTTTAAACCATTTACCTAGGCTGGAGCTCTGCTCGACTTTATGCCCGGTGAAGTAGCAAAAGCCTGACAAATTATGTCCGTTCGAAAAGAAAAAAAAAACTGTAATGAATATACTAAAAAAATACTGGAACATATATTGATACTAGATTTTTTTATTACAATAGTCTAAGTACTGTACTGTATCAGTTTGTTTTCGTACACAGTTGAACAAGGGTCTCCTGTTAACATGCCAGGCCATGGCCTGGCTTGCCATGGCAAGGCCTTTCACATCAAAACTACTGAACCGATCTAAATGAAATTTGGTGCACAGATAGTGAAGAACCTCAGAAAGGACATAGACTACTTTTTATACTAAAAAAGAGTTGTAAGAGGTAAAAAGGGGGACATAAAAGTTGTATCAAGTCAATATTCCAAGCGGACAAAGTTGAAGGCACATCTACTATGTTATAAATTGGAATAATCAAGTTTGAACAATAGATATTTTATTATTTACAATAAAGTAAAATAGGCCATAATGTAAAATAGGCCAAAAATTCTGTAAAATTGGCCATATGATATACTTTCATTATCAAAATGTCATTAGTAGAGTGAAATTAATAACAATATGTCTGTACCTTTATTGTAGTTATCACACAATGGTAGTATCAGAAGAGCAACAACCCACCGTGGAGGGGGATGCGGCCAGCAGCAAGAAGGCAGCAAAGAAAGCTGCTAAGGCTGCTGAAAAACAGCAGAAGAAGGCTGAACATAAAGTGAGTATTTTCCAGCAAATACTTCAGAAGCCAGGTTTCATTCTGAGGCCAGCGAAGAAGTCTTGGTGTTAGATCAAAGATTTCTTTCTAGGTCTTGATGGTTGAGTGGTTACCCTCCGTGCCTTAGAAAACAAGTTTAATTATCATCATCATCAGCCCGTATCACGTCCACTGCTGAATATGGACCTCCTCCGGAGGAGGGTATTTGCCATAGTCACCAGGCTTGGCAGGCGGATTGGTGACCGCAATATTATGTTGTAACACACAAAGAAACTTGCTGCCTGTTCCCTGGTATACGATTGTTAAAGATGATGTTATAACAGTAGGGACCAACGGCTTAGCGTGCTTTCCGAGGCACTGAGGGTAGTCCCTCAACCAACCAGACCCAAAAGACATCTAAGAATTTATACAAAGATTTGCTGTCCGGCGGGGAGATCGAACCTACGACCTCCGAGATTTAAAGCGAGCCAAATACGCCCGTAGCGTAGCGGTATTTGGCTCGCTTTATTATTATTTATTAATTAGTTCTCGGACCTCGCATGATATTAGTTCTCGGAGCTCCTTTGATTTTAGTTCTCGGAGGTCGCTTGATATTAGTTCTTTGAGCTCGCTTGATATTAGTTCTCGGAGCTCGCTTGATATTAGTTCTCGGAGCTCGTTGATATTAGTTCTCGGAACTCGGTTGATATTAGTTAATTTGAGGTTAGTTAATATTAAATTTATAAAATGCATACTAAATTGTCTTTATATTAAACTAGACTCATGCGCGCGTTTTCAGTCGCGTAACTCCTGTTCTCGTATGATGGAGGAGGTCTATGTTTAGCAATAGGGTGTCACAACGTAGGTAGATAGAGAAAGACTAGTAGGAAGCTTGGATAGGGTCCGGTCGTCCTTGCAAGGCGAGGCTCGCGACGCGTTCTATGCTTCTGACCGAATCCTAGCCCACGCTGGTTGATTCTAATTATATTTATAAAACGCGACTATCACATGCCACATTGGTAGATTTAAATTCTATTTAATAACATGACTGTTGAAATTTATACTAATTAATTAGTCAAGATATTTTTTTTCTTTTTATATTTGTATCATTGTATTTGACTTTTTGATTCGTCTACATTATTAATAAACGTTTTCATTTTCATTTTCAATAGACGGCTACACTGCCATTTTTGTTTCTTTTTTTTTTTGTTTAAATGCTTTTACGCATTTCCACCGCCGCTGCAGCGTATTCGCGCGCTGGCGGTGGGATATGTGGGACTCGCCCTCTTTATAGCGTGGTCTCGGAGCTCGCTTGATAATAGTTCTCGGAGCTCGCTTAATAATAGTTCTCGGAGCTCGCTTGATATTAGTTCTCGGAGGTCGCTTGATATTAGTTCTCGAGGGTCGCTTGATATTAGTTCTCGGAGCTCGCTTGATATTAGTTCTCGGAGTTCGGTTGATATTTGTTCTTGGAGCTCGCTTGATATTAGCTATCGGAGGTCGCTTGATATTAGTTCTCGGAGCTCGCTTGATATTAGTTCTCTAAGCTCCCTTGATATTAGTTCTCGGAGTTCGGTTGATATTAGTTCTCGGAGTTCGCTTGATAAGTTCTCGGAGGTCGCTTGATATAAGTTCTCGGAGTTCGGTTGATATTAGTTCTCGAAACTCGGTTGATTATAAGTTAATTTGAGGTTAGTTAATTTAATATTAATATTTAATTTATAAAATGAATAATAAATTGTCTTTATATTAAACTAGTCTCATGCGAGCGTTTTCTTTCGCGTAACTCCCGTTCTCGTATGATGGAGGAGGTCTATGTTCAGCATTGGACGACAATACTGTCATGTTTTTTTTTTTTTGTTCGGTGTGAAATGCTTTTACGCATTCCCACCGCCGCGCCGCTGCAGCGTATTCGCACGCTGGCGGTGGGATATGTGGGACTCGCCCTCTCTATAGCGTGGTATGCTAAACTCATACCACGAGGAGTAGACCCTATACCACTAAAACCTCCTGGACACTTCTTCGATCCGACGTTGGCGGGAGTCGTGTCGTGGGCCGGAAGCTCATGCACTGCCCTGGTTTTTGTACTTGCAGTAATCGACATTTTTGGGATTTTCACTTTTTTTGTGAAAATGACATTTCGCGACCCTAAACTTTACATAAAAGAATTTAAATCATATATTTTTATTAGAAACATGTTTTTTTATTTAGCATTTTTGTGAAAAATTGACAATCAGTGAAAATCACAAAAATTTCAATTACTGCAAGTACAATAGGGCAGAACAGGGCAGAACAGGCTGATATGATGATGATGAAATGTAAAGATTCCCACGGGAACATGAAATACGCCGGCGAAACTAAGTGGTAAGACTATCAGGCTTAAAATAAGTGGACCTAAACCCCGCGTAATTGCCCATTTGATTATGTTTCGCCGGACCGCCTCATGTGGACCGGTGGTAGAGTAACCCACTGAGTTTGTTTCGTCGGATCTTCTCGGTAGCATTAAAGCGCGTCCGTCGTTTTATGCTCGTGGTCCACCCAAATAATAACATAGACAGAACAAGCATTTTGCGTCTCTAGCGACAATATACATTAATTATAATAATTAATTTCATTAAAAATAATTATAATAGGTTTATAAATAAATAACATGTAATTTAAGATAAATAATAATTAATTTTCAAATAATTTTTCACGATTTAGTAGTGCCTGTAATTGGTTTACGTAAATAAAAAAAAGGATTTTTATTTTTGATTATATTAGACATTTCAATTTATCAAAAAACTTTGTTTCCAGGCGGCATCGGGCCAACCCCAAGCGGAAGCCCCCGAGTCCGACGTGTCTGAAGGACGATATGGGGTACTGAAGCTCATCCAATCGTCAGGAGACCATCGCGACAGGGTCTACACTGATGTACAGGATCTGAAGCCAGCGCTCAACGGGAAGGAGGTTTGGGTTAGAGGTAAGGATATTCAGCATCATCATCATCATCATCATCAGCCCGTATATCTTCCAATGGTGAACATGGGCCTGCTCTCAACGAAGGGTTTTTGCCAAAGTCACCACGCTTGGCAGGCGGGTTGGTGACCATATTATTATGTTGTATCTCACAAGGAAACGCTGCTGCCCGTTCCCTGTTATACGCTTGTTATAGATGATGTTGTAACAATCGGGTCCAACGGCTTAAAGTGCTTTCCGAGGCACGGAGGGTAGTCCCTCAAGCAACTAGACCCAGAAACAAAACTTAGAATTTAAACAAGGATTTCTTGCCCGGCGTGGGGGTCGAACCCACGACCTCCGAGACTTAAAGCGAGCCAAATACCGCTAAGCTACGGAGGTTGAGAGGTAAGATATGAATTATGTCATATTATTATATACAGGGTGTCCGGTAATTGGACCCTGTTATGCAGAAAAGATCCAACCAAAAGGTAATATAGCGTTAGTTGGATCTTTTCTGCATAACAGGGTCCAATTAATGGATAACCTTAAAATGGGTAATGGTAAAACTAATGACCATTCAGAAAAAAAATACAAATAAAAAAAAATACAGTTGGTACCAAAGATATGATTTTTTTAATAATAATCGGTGTTTTTTGTTACCTTATTTCACATTTTTATACACCACGGCCACAAATTAAGGAATTCTATCGGTTTTTTTTTGTTATAGTAATTTACGTTAACTGAGCTGATAGATAGGTAATAAATAGTATGACTACTATTACACGGTTTTTTTTTTAAACAACTTGAATGTTTGTTCTGGGGAAAATTTGTGAAAAATATTCAATTTGACAAAGTTTGAGCAACCGTAACTTAAAAAAAAAGTATCCAGACACAAGTGACCAATTATTTTAAAATATTATGTGCTTCAAGCCAATTTCAAAATGGTATCATTCATTATTGTATCTAATGTAAATTCTGAATTATGGCTATTTGTGTAGAAAAGGTGTGAATTTTGGATAAACATCAAAATTTGCAATATTGGAATATTTATTTACATTGAATGTACCTGACCATTGGAGTTTAATAAAAAACAACATTTGACATTAGTAAAACTGTATTCGTTATTAATTACAATAAATGTTCAAATTGTCTGCCACCCACTCTGATACAGGCTCTACATCTACGAATGAATGCTCTCCTGAGCAGTCGCGTATAGCGTTGATCGCTTATTTTCGATGCGGCTGCCCGGACACGGCTACGTAAATCTTCAAAGGAACGGATCGGCTTTGCGTAAACTTCTTCCTTAAGACAGCCCCAGTAAAAAAAATCAAGTGGATTTAGATCTGGTGAACGTGGGGGCCACAAAATTGGCCCCAGGCGGCCAATCCATCTGTTTGGGTATGTTCTATTTAAGTATGCACGAACAGATACAGCATAATGCGCAGGACAGCCGTCATTTTGCAACCAATATGATTCTCTCTCCACCTCGGGCACCTCTTGCAATAAGTTTGGAAGATCATTTTCAAGGAATTCTAAATAACTTTGGCCAGTTAGGTTCCCCGGTAATTCAAATGGGCCTATTATTTTTCCGTTTAATATTCCAGTCCAATAATTTATTTTAAATTGGTACTGTGACCTGTCTTCACGCATAGCACGAGGGTTCGTTAGTTGCCAGCTATGGAGATTGTGTAAATTCATGTAGCCATCTCTTTTCAATGTTGATACATCACTCCATAGAATTTTATTAAAAAACTGCGGGTCTGCTTCCATCTTCCCCAGCATTTTTCGGCAGAAACGCAATCTTGCATTATAATCTCTTGGTTGAAGGGTCTGCACGCGCGTAACGTGGAACGGGTGAAATTTGTTCTTTTTTAAGATATCATGCACAGTCGATTTCCCTATACCCGTGCGTCGAGCTATTGATCGCGTAGAAATTGAAGGATCTTGCGCAATTTCCTCAAGTACCACGTCTTCTACATCAGCACGAGCGCTTCTTCCACCACTAGTACCACCAACACCAGTACCAGGGATTCTTTCTTCTGAGTAACAACCGTGGACTCTTATAAATACGCGGTAATCTGGATGACGCGCATTAGGGTATCTTTCCCTATAAAGAGCTGCGGCTGCGTTTCCATTGCCTCTGCATTCCCCATAAATAAAATGCTTGTTTGCATATTCTTGTGGCGTATACTCAACACGTGGCATGTTGATTCACAAAATAAACAATCCAGTTACAAGCCAAGTCGTCGCAAATATCACCACACAAAACAAGTCCAAATCGGTAAACAAAACGAATAGTCCAGTAAAATAGCCAGGTCGTCGTTTTAACACTGATTCACAGTAACTAGCAACAATTGCAACCGGAAACGAAATAAACACATGCGAAGTCGAGCAAGTCGAGTGACGCACTTAAGTCTAAGTCCCTGTTCCTGTAAGTTCTGTTAGTCCCCTACCGGTTTTTTTACATTTACTATCTCGCTCGCACTCATCCAACTCATATCCTCTTTGTCTAACATGAACAAAAGACGGGTGGTGCAGGGTGCGCGCAGGTAGCTAGTATGGCGGTCACACGACTTACACACACGACATTTATTGCAAAGCCAATTTGTATTTGTTAAAATATTTCTGGTTTTAAAGAGACTTTATTTAATTATTACTATTCATTACTTACGTCTATTAATGTTTTTATTAACCCCGAATGGTCAGGTACATTCAATGTAAATAAATATTCCAATATTGCAAATTTTGATGTTTATCCAAAATTCACACCTTTTCTACACAAATAGCCATAATTCAGAATTTACATTAGATACAATAATGAATGATACCATTTTGAAATTGGCTTGAAGCACATAATATTTTAAAATAATTGGTCACTTGTGTCTGGATACTTTTTTTTTAAGTCACGGTTGCTCAAACTTTGTCAAATTGAATATTTTTCACAAATTTTCCCCAGAACAAACATTCAAGTTGTTTAAAAAAAAACCGTGTTATAGTAGTCATACTATTTATTACCTATCTATCAGCTCAGTTAACGTAAATTACTATAACCAAAAAAAACCGATAGAATTCCTTAATTTGTGGCCGTGGTGTATAAAAATGTGAAATAAGGTAACAAAAAACACCGATTATTATTAAAAAAATCATATCTTTGGTACCAACTGTATTTTTTTTTATTTGTATTTTTTTTCTGAATGGTCATTAGTTTTACCATTACCCATTTTAAGGTTATCCATTAATTACCGGACACCCTGTATATTACTAGCCGATGCCCGCGACTTTGTCCGCGTGGGGTTTCTTATTCCTTCGGTTTTTTAATTGTCACACGGGAACTCATTAATTTTCTATGATAAAAAGTATTTAAAATGTTGACTGGTATTTTAGTTGTTATTTTTAATAATATTTAGTCTTAACTTTATTATTCTACTATATTGTGTCCAATAGCTTGTTCTGTCTATATTAGGCTAGAACAATTGTCATTATTTGGGCGGACCATGAGTTCGATAACGACGGACGCGGTTTAATACTACCACCAGATCCAATATGCCCAACTGAGAAGACCCGGCGGAACAAACTCAGTGGGTTAGTCTACTGCCGGTTTTAACACGACCTACATGAGACGGTCCGGCGGAACATACTCAAATGGGCAGAACTTGGGTGTGGTGGTGTTTCCCTTATTTTGCAAAGAACCTTCCGATGTCCTTGAAGACCCCAAGACCGAGAGACCCTAGAACTTTAAACTGATGACGAGAATGAAAGGCATCTTACAGTCGAGGTTCTGGAATGCCCTCTTGCGCAGGTTGCTTAGTTAATAGTTACAAAACCGTTAAAAAGTTAAAAGTTTAATAAGGCTGGAACCCTGCTCGTCTTTATATATATATACCCGGTGAAGTAGCAAAAGCCTCGTGGCTAACTACATATGTCCCAAAAATAAAAGATTTCTTATATCTATATTATTTTCCCCAGCTCGTCTCCAAACCTCCCGTGCTAAAGGTAAGCAGTGCTTCGCTGTGCTCCGTCAGTCGAGCAGCACAGTTCAGCTGCTCATCAACGTGAGCGAAGAACGCGCTGTCAGCAAGCAGATGGTCAAGTTTACTGGCAAGTGAGTAGCATTCATAATAACTCCCTCCCGACCCTTAGATTGCAAAGAACCTTCCGATGCCCTCTTAGACCCGAAGTCCGAGAGGCCCGCGAACTGTAAAGGAGAGCGACAGTTGCACAACTCCCCTAAAAAACTAAAAGCCATAATCCCTCAATCCCTCCGCCAGCGACGGCCCTGAGCCGAGGTCCAAGTCCCACAGGGGACGTCCTCTTGCGCAGGTTGCTTAGTTTGTAGTTTTTAAACCATTTATCTAGGCTAAAGCTCTGCTCGCCTTTATGCCCGATGAAGTAGCTAAAGCCTCATAGCTCTAACTACATGTATAATAAATAAACTAAATGGTCTTCCCATGAGTGTCGTGGCGTAGCGGTATTTGGATCGCTTTAAATCTTGGAGGTCGTGTTTTCGATCCCCATGCTGGATAAGAAATCTTTGTGTAAATTCTAAGATTTCGTTCCGGATCTGGATGGTTGTGGGACTGCCCTCCGTGCCTCGGAAAGCACGTTTATCCGTTGGTCCCGATTGTTATAACATCATCTTTAACAATCCTATACCAAGGAACGGGCCGTTATCTTGTGTGTTACACCATAATACTGCGGTCACGAACCCGCCTGCCAAGCGTGGTGACTATGGCAAAACCCTCCCTCGGGAGGACGCCCATGTTCAGCAGTGGACTTTGTACGGACTGATGATGATGGGTGCCGTAATAAGCGACTATGAGAAATATTAAATGAAGCGTCGGACTTGCAAACATGTGGTCGCAAGTTTGATGCCTACCCATTGCTCTACCGACGTGAACCCACTCGTAACAAGCATTTTAGTAATTTGAGGATCGGGCAGCAGCGGTTCCCTGTGTGTTACAACTACAGTCATCAATCTGCCTGGCATGGTGACTGGCATAAACCCCCTAAGGAGGTTCATGTGCAGCAATGGAAGTTATACAGGCTGATGATGATGATTGATTTAACTATTTGTTCATCATTCCAGTATAACAAAAGAGTCTATAATCGATGTGTTTGCGACTGTGATGAAAACAACCACTCCAATTGAGTCCTGCACTGTCCGTGACGTTGAACTGCTGGCCAGCCAGGTGTGGGTGGTGTCCGCAGCCAAGCCCCAGCTGCCTCTGTTGATAGAAGACGCTTCCAGACCCGAGAAGAGTGATGTGAGTAAATAGACCCCCCCCACATATCTTCCTACTGGTGTCTTAAGGACAAAAGGACATACAGCTGACGTATGGGCAGCATCTATCAACTCAAAAATACTCCCTTCTTACTGTGATCACCAATCTGCCTGCCTAGCGTGGTGATTATGGCAATGTTGGCAGTGGATGTAAAATTAAATGGACTAATAAATTAAGCTTTTCAGTGACTTTACCTGCAACTAGCGTCCCGCGCGCGGATTCACCCGCGTAACTTCCGTTCCCGTGGGAACTTCATAATTAAATATAGGGTTATGTTAATAGTGAAAGAAATTTTCAAATCGGTCAAATAGTTTCAGAGTCAATTCAATACAAACAAACAAACTTTTCCTCTTTATAATATTAATATAGACTACCTCTGCCCCGTAACTTTATCTTCAACTAGCTTCCCGCGCGCGGTTTCACCCGCGTAACTCCCGTTCCCGTGGGAACTTCATAATTGTGTGTCCGTGAAATGAATGTTTGTAAAGTCCCCCGCGACACAAGGATTTATTTCCCTAGTGCGGGAGTTGTCTTTTTAAAAAAAAAAAAAAATAATAATTAAATGTTATCCGGGGATAGTGTAGCTTTCCAACAGTGAAATAATTTTTCAAATCGGACTAATAGTTTCGGAGCTTACTCAATGTAAACAAACAATAAAATCTTTCCTCTTTATAATATTAGTATAGAAAAACGTAGACTAAGCTTCTTTTCTAGGCTATCGTATTTTAAAAACGGGACCCTATTACTAAGACTTCGTTGTCTGTCTGTCACCAGGGTGTATCTCAAGAACCTTGATAGCTAGACAGTTAAAATTTTCACAAATAATGTATTTCGGTTGCCGCTATAACATCAAATGCTAGAAATAAAATAAAAACAATATTTAAGGGGGACTTCCATACACGAAACTTAATTTTTTTTGCCCTTATTTGCTCTATATATATCAATGACGGCAACAGGTAGGCACTTGAAAATGGTACGGATCCCTTAGTGCGCGAGTCCAACTCGCACTCGACCATTTTTTATATAATAATATATTATATAAAAAATGTAAATTATGTCCTTATTTTGTAAATTATGAATACTTTACGGAAAAGTTTAGCAATTACTAAATTTAAAATCCACCAGCCACCGGCAGTAACTGGTCGTCGAAATAGGCTAGACACTTTTTCGAAATTATTTTAATATGGTTAAGAATAGATTTTTACTACATTAAGAAAAGATATGGCATTTATTTGAGATCTAGAAAGCACTAAAATAAATATTTTAATATTGGCTTTTAGAAATAAACATCATTGTAACATAATTTCATATGTGTCAACTAGCCTATTTATCAATCTCTTTTATAAAATGATTATTGGTAATGACGGCATTAGGAGCTAAAATTAGGATGCAGGTTCGAGTCCTGCCGGTGGTCGAATTTTATTAATCTCAAATTTAATTACCTTATTGTTCCAGGACCCAGAAGCCCTCAAGATCCGTGTGAATCAGGACACGCGGCTAGACAACCGGGTGCTAGATCTGAGGACCCCAGCCAACCAGGCCATTTTCAGACTAGAGGCCGGGGTCTGTCGCCTGTTCAGAGACATACTTACTAATAAAGGTACATAATTATATAAAATAAATATCATCATCACCAGGCCGTATAACGTCCACTGCTGAACATGGGCCTCCTCCGGGGGAGGGTATTTGCCATAGTCACCACGCTTGGCAGACGGGTTGATGACCGCAGTATTATGTTGTACCACACAAGGAAACGCTGCTGCCCGTTCCTTGATATACGATTATTATAGGTGATGTTATAACAATCGAGACCAACGGCTTAACGTTTCCGAGGTAGATAAGGTAGATAGTCTAAGGAAGGAAGTCTCGCTTTTAGTCTCGGAGGTCGTGGGTTCGATCCCCATGCCAAACAAGAAATGTTTGTATAAATGCTAAGATTTCTTTCCGGGTCTTGTTGGTAGAGGGACTACCCTCCGTGTCTCACCAAGCACGTTGAGCCGTTGGTCCCGCAAGCGAATACCAAGAAACGGGCAGCAGCGTTTCCTTGTGTTACAACATTAAACCAACCCGCCTGCCAAGCGTAGCAGCTTTTTGCTGTTCAGCAGTTAACGGCTGATGATGATTGAATGTAAAATTATATAGTCTTTTCACTTCGAAAAGTTACTACATATTTCGAACATATAATGTTGTTAAAACATACGACATTATTCATTTTATATTTGTTGTGGGTATTTGTAACATATTTCAGATTAGATGACCTCATGTCTTAGGCCGGGACTCCACCAAAGCGGAGAGGAGATGTTTTGTAAACAACCAATAGAATTGCGTTATTGAGACATCTCTTCTCCGCTCAGCTTCAGTCGTTGTGCGGAGATATGTAATATTTGTATGGCGCGATGGAAGCGGAGATGTGGGCTGAGCGCGGACGCCGCACGGCGGAGACGAGAGATGTGAGCGGCGTGCAGTGATCGATGTCACCCTCCCCCCTCCCGCCCCCCCATGCCTCGCACACTCGCAATGCTAGCCAGCACACATCTCTGCTACACTACGCATTTCCGCACAGCTTCGGTGGATTCACCCGGGCTCAAAAACATCTCTCTCATCTCATCATCTCTCTGATACTCCCATCTTACTGCGATCAAATTAGCCTGCCAAGTGTGGTGATTATAGCAATATCCGTCAAGGACCCTGGCTAGCTCAGTCTGTTAAGAGAAGGTCCACGTTCAGCAGTGGACGTAAATATGCTGTTGTGTTGAAAATCACATTTCGATATTTTGTTTTTGATTTTATCCAGGTTTCGTAGAAATCCACACGCCAAAGATAATATCGGCTGCGTCCGAGGGGGGCGCCAACGTGTTCACCGTCTCGTACTTCAAGAGCTCGGCCTACCTCGCGCAGAGCCCGCAGCTCTACAAACAGATGGCCATCGCGGCAGACTTCGACAAGGTATGGCTTCCGATGCCCTCGTAGACCCGAAGTCCTCCAGGCCCGCCAACTGTAAAGTAGAGCGACAGTTGCACAAAACTCCCCGGCAACAACTAAAAGTCATAATCGCTCAATCTCATCGCCAGCGACCGCCCTCAGCCGAGTTCCAAGCTCCACAGGGGCGCCCTCTTGCGCAGGTTGCTTAGTTTGTAGTTTTTAAACCATTTATTAAGGCTGGAGCTCTGCTCGCCTTTATGTCCGGTGAAGTAGCATAAGCCTCAAGGCCACATACGGAAGTCGATCCAAAGAAAATAAACCTAGCTCCTTTTCTTGAAAGAACTTCATATTTAAGTATAGCCATCCTCTTTATATAGGGGCTATCTAAGATTGAAATATTTTTTTAAATCGGACCAGTACTTCCTGAGATTGGCGCGTTCAAACAAACAAACTCTACAGCTTTAATAATTACTATAGATTTATATAATACTTTCTGTACTCCAGGTATTCACAGTAGGCGCAGTTTTCCGCGCGGAGGATTCGAACACGCATCGCCATCTCACAGAGTTCGTAGGACTTGACTTGGAGATGTCCTTCAAGCATCACTACCACGAGGTCCTGGACACCATCGCTGGCACCTTTACAGAAATGTTCAGGGGACTGAGGGACGAGTGAGTAGCCATCGTCTCCCTCGCCACTTTATGGGGAGGGAGAATTAATAATAATAATAATAATAATAATAAATTTATTCACAAACTTTTACAAATCTCCTATGAAAACCCTGACTTCTGAGCTAGGTAAAACCTGTATTACAGAAGTCAGTGCCCTCTCCCACATTCTACTTGATACAAATTGCAAATTGTGAATAAAGAAGAAAGAAAAAAAAAAAAAATCATATTAAATAAGGGATGGGTAGGTTTACTCATGAAGTGTTTGTGCATGTGGGTAACGTGTTTGTGTGTGCGTGTGTGTGAGGGTGTATGTGTATGTGATGGATGTTAGATGTAGGTGATGTATGTGGTAGCAGGGAATTACTAATCTGTGAGCAATAACATTTCTGTTTGATCGTAGTTTAATTGAAGTAGCCAGTTCTTAATTTTCATTTTTGTTTCTCGAACTGTAAGTGGATGAATGTCTATTATTTTATTTATTTTATTGTATAAGTAGGATGACCTATAAGTTTGCTGTCGTCTAGCAGTAGCTGTCCGACATCTGACAGGTAAGCATACGTTAGCAATAGCACGTTTTCTCTTATACTTATTTACATCACAGGGAGTTTGCTTGTGTTTTTTTAATATAATTTGGGATATATATAATTGTCTAATTGTTAACAGTTCGCAATTTTCATACAATTGTTTAGTCGGATATCTGAAGGGTTTGAAAGTCATTACTTTCAATAATGACCTTTGAGCCCTTTCTAGTTGCATCATGTGGGTTTTACAGGCACCACCCCAGACCCCTACACAGTATCCAAGTATGGATTGAGCTAAAGCATAATATATATTACGAAGAAGAGGAAATTCCGCGGCGTGCCTTAGTTTTTTGAAAACCCAGATTAGCTTCCTAGTGCGACCCGCAACAAGACTTATATGGGGTTCCCAACTTAGCCTCTCATCTAAGATAACACCTAGGTATTTGACTTGGGTAACTTTATTAATGGAAAGACAAGAACAGCTATTACTATTAGGATAATTACAAGAATGAACTTTAATATTAACGTTTTTAAGGTTAGTTTTGGAAAATGAAAATTGTATGAATGAAGTTTTAGATATATTGAGAGTAAGGAGATTGGCTCCGAGCCACTGTCCAAGTCGATGAAGGCCGGTTTCGGCAATGCGACGTACCTCATCCCATGTCCCTCCATGGAATATTACAGCTGTGTCATCAGCATACGTAAATATTTTACCGTTGCAGAGTGGTTGAAGACACAGGTCGTTGATGTACACCAGGAAGAGACTTGGGCCGAGTATACTGCCCTGAGGAACGCCATAGACAACGTTAGCATCTGAGCTAACATAGTTACCAATCTTTACCTGCTGTCTACGGTTACACAAAAAGTCCCCAAACATTTTTAGGGCCGTTCCTCTTACACCAATGGCATCTAGCTTGTTCACAAGTGCAGAAATCGAGACTGTGTCGAATGCTTTGGCTAAATCAAGGAAAACTCCTATACACTTTTGATTTTCGTCAACTTTAGTTGATACAAAATCAGTGAGCTGACTAACTGCATCATCGGTGCTTTTAGATGCCCTGAAGCCAAATTGAGTGTTAGCCAAAATATTTTTACTTTCAAGAAATTTAATTAGTCTGCTATTAAGTGTTTTTTCTAATAGTTTTGAAAGCGCAGACAATACAGAGATAGGCCTATAATTCGACACATCGTCTCGATTCCCGCCCTTGTGCACGGGAGTAATGAGAGCTCTCTTAAACACATCCGGGAAGATACCTTGAGCATAGCAAAGTTCAAAGAGGTAAGTGAGAGGAGGAACTATAATATTTTTGCACAGTTTAAGTAACTGAACTGGAATAGAGTCCCAGCCAGTAGCACAGTTATTTTTAAGGTTTACTATTAATGCTTCAATTTCAGCTTCATCCGGCGGTAAGAGAACAATAGAATTAAGGTTGCGAGGGACTTTAAAATTGTAAATAGAGTTAAGCGTGGGAGTAATGGCATCGGCAAGCTGCTTACCTATTTGTGAAAAATATTTATTGATTTTATTAGTGTTGTTTGAATTTGATTTTAATAAGCCATCTGCAATAGATTTATCATCAGAATAGTTAATTATGGACTTTATTGCTTTCCACGAATCTTTGGGAGTGTTAGCGTTTTGGAGTAGGGACTTTTCATAAGTTGTTTTCAATTTTCTTAACAGAGAATTGCAGTAATTCCGATAACGTTTAAACGTTGTTTCTAAGGTGTAGTTAGTAGGGCTGTTTTTGTGTTGTTTATGGAGTCGGTCCCTATGTCTAATACAGCGCAAAAGCCCACTTGTAATCCAAGGTTTAAGGATTCTTTTTTTACAAGTTGTTTGGCAGACTTTAGTATTCACTTTTATAATGTTTGATAGTTTATCTACGAAAGCCGTGGCGGCAGCGTTTGCATCAGGAATAGACTTAATAAAAGAGAAATCAAGAGTCTCAATTTGACTAACACACGTTTTTAAGTCTAATTTGTTTACACTACAATTTTTGTTTTTAATTCTACTTGTGGAAATGCTTAATGAGACAATTACTGGAAAATGGTCCGTTATACAGGAGTCAATGACACATACAGTCGCAGGACAAATGGTTTTCATCATGACGTGGTCGAGACAGTTGAGCATTCTGGTGGGATAGGTATGAGCAGGCAATAAGCCAATTTCTGCCATTAAGTTCAGATAAGATGCGCTGCATCTGTCTGAGTTATTAATTTTAATATCAATGTTGATGTCTCCGATCAGTAATACATTATTGCTTGAATTTAAAGGGCGCAAAATATTATCTAACGAGTCTAGAAAACTATCTATGCAATGTATAGACGGCGACCTGTATACGGCCAGAATAGATATATCGGGTTCAATTTGTAATAATAAAAAGTTAGCACCTGGAAAATCCGGCTCCACCACAGAACACTTAATTGATTTCCTTACATACATAACGATACCGTCGCTTTTGTTTAAATAATTTTTAGAAATATATGTGTTATAGTTATCAATAGATGGAACATTTTTATTTGCGTGCAGCCAACACTCAGTTAAAATAATAACGTCGTTTTCAAATGCTAGACTGTGTAATAATACTAATAAATTGTCTAAGTTTTTGTATACGCTACGAATGTTTAGAGAAAAAATATTCAGTGACTTGTTGTTATTACCAATGAGAGTATTACACGTCAACGTGTCGCAATTATAAGCAGACGCAATGGCTATATTATCCAATTCCGTAGAGGTATTTATGATTGAATGAGTCATTGTATATGTAAACAAAACGCTGTCGCAGTAAAATTATGAAATAAGAATATATTAATACCTGCTGTGCGATAACCACAAATAATATACTCCCCTGTACATTGTGTTGTGTATACATATCGATGTAAAAATATCCATTTTGTATTTGTTGTGAGTGTACGAGTGATTAAGATGTTTAAAATATAGTGATTGGTGTAAATGGTTATTATGGATTGAATACAAAGTGTAATAATTATATAATAAGTGTTAGATAGATATCCCGGTACATATGTATATAGATGTAAAATACTTATTTTTTGCTTATTGTTGGTGTGAGAGTGATTAATCGGTTTGATGTATAGTTGTGTGTGTAAAAGTTTTTCATGAAGTAAATACAAAGTGTAACAATTGTATAACAAAGCAAAGATAGACAGAGAAGTACAATAACAAATTCCTAGTCACTTATTAAGAATTAAAGTATATTTACACAGTAATTTGTAAAGGTTGCTTCTGAGTCAGGATTTGCTTTGTATCCTTAAATTGTATTTTTTAAATCCTCCCCCCATGACACATGTATTAAATTCGAAGAAAATTTTAAATGTCTCCTTCGCCACTTTATGGGGAAGAAGAATTAAAGTAAATACACCGTGAATTATAAGGGTTGCTTCTGGATTCACGATTTGTGTCCGTGAATTATCACTACATAGTATAAAACAAAGTCGCTTTCTCTGTCCCTATATCCCTATGTCCCTATGTATGCTTAAATCTTTAAAACTACGCAACGGATTTTGATGCGGTTTTTTTTAATAGATAGAGTGATTCAAGAGGAACTTTTATATGGGGCGGGTCGCTAGTATCTTTATAAACCCCCCCAACGTTAAGTTGTTTGTGACACAAATTAACTTATAACTTGTGTTTCAGATACGCGTCGGAAATAGCGACAGTGGGTCAGCAGTTCAAAGTAGAACCCTTCAAGTTTCTGGACCCACCGCTGAGACTGGAGTTCCCGCAGGCCATCAGCATGTTAAAGGAAGCCGGTAACAAAAATATTATTATATTCTGTAACCCAATGGCTAGGAAATCGGACTTGCGATCATGTGGTCGCTGGTACGATCCCCACTCATTGCACTACCGACGTGAACCCACTCGTAACACAAGCATTTTAGCTTAACACGAGGGGTTAACAAGAATACTATACTAGAGCCATCACAAACGTGCGAACTGAGTCATAGTGGCTCTAGTATAGTAATGTGCTAAAACTTCTAGTAAAACCAAAGAAAAGCTTCCCGCTCCCGTGTTCACCCGCGTAACTACAGTTCTCGTAGCAACTTCGTTATATAAAGATAGTCTGTATCCATCCTCGAAGAATGGGCTATCTAACCTTTATTATTATTACCTTTTTTTTTGTTGTCCGTGGGGAAATGCATTAACGCATTCCCACCGCCGCTGCAGCTTATTCGCGCGCTGGCGGTGTAATATGTGGGACTCGCCCTCTCCATAGCGTGGTATGCGACACTCATACCACGAGGAGAGGACCCTACACCACTAAACCCCCCGGACACTCCTTCGATCCGTCGTTGTGGGGGGCCGGGTACGCATTTAAGCGATCCGACCCCCCGACGGCACCTGCGGCCAGTATGGCACCGCGGGATCTCCTGGGGACCATTATTACCTGAGATTAGTGCGTTCAAGCAAGCAAACTCTTTAGTTTTATATATAAGCTGGCTTAGCATAGACCACTCCATTTCTTATGGGTGTAGTAAGAGGTGACTGAGGGACAAACAGCTGATGGATGGGCAGCAGCAACTATCAGCTCAAAGATCTCCAATCCGCCTGCCTAGCGTGGTAATCATCACGCTAGGCAGATGGATTGGTGATCATTAAGGGATATTGCCATCATCATCATCAACAGCCCGTTTACGTCCACTGCTGATCATGGGCCTCCTCTTAACAGACCTTGGCAAGCCAGGATCGTTGAGGGATAGAGCCATAATCACCACGCTTGGCAGACGGATTGGTGATCGCAGTAAGATGTAAACCTTGAGCTAATAGATGCTGCTGCCCATCCATCAGCCATATGTCCCTTAGTCGTTTACGACATCCATTGGAAGAAATGGGATGGTCTATTCTAAGCCGGAAACCACACGGCACTATTACATATTACATACGGCATACATATTGCCATAATCATGGCAATCCCTCAACAACCATAAATGGCGAAAGTCTGTTAAAAGACCCATGTTCAGCAGTGGGCGTAAACTGTTTAAGTCAAGAGTTTATAATTTAACTTGAGAGTTTTCTTGTAGGTGTGACAGTAGGAGAGGAAGACGATCTATCCACTCCTGATGAGAAACTCCTCGGCAGACTGGTGCGAGCGAAGTATGACACCGACTTTTATATCCTGGACAAGTATCCCTTGGCTGTGAGACCGTTCTACACCATGCCGGACCCCACCAACCCCGTGAGTACATCTATCTATACAAAATAATAAAGTTAAATTTCATACTGTAACTACATAAATTGGTCGAGTTGTATAAAAATAACTATCTATGGTACCGAGTCCGCTATAGTTTTAGTTATCACATTTTTTTCAGAATTATTTTAGTCATATTTCAATAGTTAAGGGGGGGGACGCTCTTATTTTAACTTTGTATTATGTTATCTCATGACTGGGGTTTTGATCTACATAGTTCCAAGGCAATTTTTGGTTGTATTTCAAGAGACCTTTCAAACGATACCCTACATGATGGGGTTAGATTGTCACGTCTCGTTATATGGCTGAAAAAAAAAAATGTTTTGGATCATTAATATACATCTCTCCACCAAGATTCGTGACAATCGGTCCAGTAACGGCGGAGTACGAGCCCGGACGGACGGACGGACAGACATCCGTCTGTCCGTCCGTCCGTCCTGGCTACCTGGTCCTGGTACTCGGATACGACGAAACTATAAGGGTTCCTTGTGGCCGTAACCCTAAAAATAAAAGTGTATATTTTTAATAAAAAAATTGAAAGAAAAACAGTTGAAAAATATTGCCGTTATCACCATACTCGATAGGGTTCCTCCATCAGGTGTTCTTTTGTCCCTTAGTCGCTCTCACAACACCCATACGAACATATGGGGTGGTCTATTAACAGAATTTTAAGTCGGACCAGTTCCTGAGATTAGTGTTAAGTTGCAGGTTAGCTAGGTTAGAATCCTCGCCGGACCGACTGAAAACCGCGTTGTTTCCTTTCCCTGACCTGCGACCCGTTCCAGCGTTCACATCCACGCTTGATAAGTTTAATCTTAGCTTGAGTGACACCTAGAGTACTGTAACGCCTCTGAGCTCGAAGAGGGTGTGTGAGGGGTACGACCACTATCACTTAGCACTCTTTTAAAATGAAAGATTTCACACTTTATAATAGTATATTTCTGAACCCACAAACAAATAAATACACAAACAGTTCTAATTATAAATAAATTAACAACGGGCTCACGTCCCAACTCCTCGGCAGCACAAATCTCCGTTTAAATATAAATATTATTACACTTTTTATAAAATGAAGAATCAATAAAACGTCTGACTTAGAACAACATCATTCTTGAAGTCTATATTCATTTTTATTTTTTTAAATATAAAGTTAGTTTTTTATTCGTTATTCAAATACGGCCAGTACGTCATATAGTGAGAGATTGAACCGATTCATATGAAATTTGTTACATAGATAGAGTAGAAGCTGAGAAAGGATATAGGCTACTTTTTATAGCGAAAAAATGGTTGTAGGGGGGTGAAGATCGTATGAAAATAGCGCTACTCAAAGTCACTATTCCAGGCAGACGAATTCATGGGCACAGATAGTATTAGTATAAATCAGCCTTGAACATTTGTATCATTACAGAAAGCGTCGAATTCATACGACATGTTCATGCGAGGCGAGGAGATCCTGAGCGGAGCGCAGCGCATACACGACCCCGAGTACCTCACGGAGCGGGCCAAACACCATGGAATCGGTCAGTATTGTTCAACTTCAACAGCCACTTTATGTCCACTGCTGAACGTGAACCTCCACTTAACATACCTTGGCAAGTAAGGGCCGTCAGGTATGATCACCACACTTTGGAGGCGGATTGGTGATCGCAGTAAGACGAGAACTATTCTTGAGCTGATAGATGCTGCTGCCCATTCATCAGCTGTATGTCCCTTAGTCGAATTAGATTTGGACCTCGGCTCAGAGCGGTCGCTGGACCTTAATGCCAAATAAATATTATTTACAAGCTTCCCATGCGCGGTATCGCCCGCGTAACTTCATAATTAAATATAACCTTTAGTAGTGTTCCCCAAACATTGTTCTGCCGTGGCTCGATAATCACACTGGCCTTTTGTGACCTATTTTATAGTTCTAAACGCAAGCGGTTCCATTAGGTAAAATAATATCATCATCATAATCAGTCCATATAACGTCCACTGCTTAACATGGGCCTCCTCCCAAGGGAGGGTTTTTGCCAAAGTCACCACGCTTGGCAGGCGGGTTGGTGACCGCAGTATTTTCAAATCGCACCAGTAGTTTCTGATATAAGCGCGTTCAAGCAAACAAATTCTTCAGCTCTATGATATAAACATGACGAACTCTCAAGAACATAATGATTATATCTTAAGCGTTATTTATTAATAAATTATGTTTTTTTTAGTTTGTGATAAGTACATAGTTTTAACTGAAATTTATTTCGTATTTTATACATACATATATACATAAGCTCACGCCTGTTTCCCAACGGGGTAGGCAGAGACAATGGACCTTCACTTGCTACGATCCCTACACACATCTTTCGCTTCATTCACTCTCATAACATTCTTCATACAAGCACGTCGGTTTAGGGTGGATCTTATTTGACCTTTTGCGAGGATGTCTCCGATTTGGTCAGAGAACGTTCGTCGAGGTCTTCCCCTTCCGACTGTGCTGTGTGTGTTTCTTCATCCATTCTTTCCACGTGACTAAACCATCGTATTTTATATTTACAGATATCAGCAAGATAGCTGCGTACATTGAATCTTTCAGACTGGGATGTCCTCCCCATGCTGGTAAGTTTAAACAATTATACCGTTTTAGGGTTCCAAACCCAAATTGTCAATACCGGACCCTATTATTAAGACTGCACTGTCTATCAGTCTCTCACCAAGCATATACCTCATGAATCGGGGTTGAAAATTGAATCGGGGTAGACACAAATGATGTATTTCCGTTGCCGCTATAACAACAAATACTTAAAAAAAAATTAAATTGGGCTCAATACAACAAACTTGTTTTTGCCTTTTCTGTTCGTTATCAATAACGGCCACAGGTAGGCACTTGATAATGGTACGGAACCCTTCGTGCGCGAGTCCGACTCGCACTTGGCCGGTTTTTTGATGCAATAGAATAAGTACACTTTATTTCATACCATAGAATTATCATCATATTTCATAGAATTATCTTCTAATAAGTAATCGTTTTTTTTTACATTGTGATTTGTGACAAGTACTTGTGTATGTAAATACCTAAGTTCTGAATAAAATTCATTTATTTGATTTTATACGTAAATATAGCGATTTATTTCTGGTACCTAGTACAATACTACTTCGCTGGGAAGCTACCCGAGGTCCAAGTCCCACAGGGACGCCCTGTTGGGCAGGTTGCTTAGTTTATAGAGTTTAAACCATTTATTATGCCCGGTAAAGTAGCAAAAGCCTCAGGGTTAAATACATAAGTCCGTCCGAAAAAAAAAACTGGTTAGCTACGTTAAAAAACATGTTGTATAAACACACAATGCCACAATTGCCTAAAACATCATTCTTTTTCTATTTTCAGGCGGAGGCATCGGAATGGAGCGCGTAGTGATGTTGTACTTAGGTCTGGACAACATTCGCAAGACGTCGATGTTCCCACGGGACCCCAAGCGAGTCACTCCCTGAGCGAACAACACTATAACATGTTCATTTTTATATTGTATACAGAACGAAATATAAGTTTCATACAGTTATTTTATTTTATTACTAGCTTCCTGTGCCTGGGTGAAACCGCTCACCCGCGTAATTCCCGCTAGAACTTAATAATTAAATATATGCTATGTTACTCCTGGATAAAGTAGCTTTCTAATGGCAAAATAATTTTCGATGTTGCTCCAGTAGTTCATTTCATTTTATTTATTTTCAGTTTGTAAACATAGGTAACAAAAAGGTGTTAATAAACAATAGAGTTCGCTATGTCTTATCAATAGTGATGTACAAACTTAAAAATATTACAACAATATGGCTTAAAATAGTTTATAAATAGGTATTCATTGAGATAAATTAGATAATTCAGAAATAAATATTAAATTAATGTCAATAGTACAATTTCCACAATAATTATTACACGCAGCATTAAAATGTCATTAATTAACAGGTCGGACCCTCATATTTCCGTTTATCATTGATGAAATCGTTAATAGAGTAGTAACACTTGATTATTAAATACTTAAACAAACATGTCTTAAATGATTCCATACTCTTATTTCTTATTACCAGGGGTATATTATTATATATTTTTGGACACTGTTTTGGAGAGCTGGTATAGTGCGTAAGCAAACTGATTTATTTTCTTAGAGAGACAGTCTATATGATGCTTCCACGTTTAATGACTATCTATGTTAATTCCTAAAAAATTTGCTGTGTTAGTCTCCGAAATACTCGTATTTTCGTATTGTATCGTTAATTTTGGTTTATTTGTTTGTTGATTAAATGACATTATTTTAGTTTAGTTTAAATTAATTTTTAAATTATTATTAATTAGCCATTGAATTATATTATTGAGATCATTGTTTATTTCACGTTCAAGAGAACTGATATAATTTCCAGAAAATATAATAGTGCTATCATCAGCAACCAGAACTATTTTATGTTTAGTGATTTTGGGCATATCATTTATATTGTCTAAATTTATCATATATCCTTTATAATTCTCCAGTTTATTTCTATTGCATAAATCTACGATAATTGTGTGTTTACTGTTTATACATTCCAACATCAGCAAGTCTATATACCCTAAAATTGTTATTGTTTACAATCTACTACTCTGTTCCTTATTTTGTTTCTGCTATGAACACTTGTCTAAACAGCCGATGTAATAGATTTTAAAATGGATATTTATTATTTTTGCGCCAACTGATAGGTACTGTTTGATACCAACTTAGCTTTAAGTGATTAAGTATATAAAATTAGTTGTGTTTCTTAAAAAATATTTCAATAACATAGTTTGCTAATATACCTTGTTAATTTTAATGCATGTCGTGGCAACTTGTAATTGAAACAGCACTATTGCTTGAGCCACTTATAACATTGTACGATCCTTTCCAGAGTGTATGTTTTGTAAGTTGCCCTATTAATAAATAAATAAATAAATATACATATTGAATAATAGAGGGCCAAGTATACTACCTTGAGGAACGCCATATGTAGCTTTCCTCGGATGAGATAAGTAAGCCGTTTCAACTCTAGTGGTTGTGCATAGTCTGCTTATAGATACGATCTGAGTACGATTAGTCAGATAGGATTTTAAGAGTTGTAAGGCATTTCCTCTAAGTCCATATCGCTCAAGTTTATTGAGTAATATAGTATGGTCTACGTGGTCAAATGCTTTGGACATATCCATTAGAAGAGCTACAACTGGAATCCTTGCATCAACGTTGGAAACTATTTTGTGCATAACATCGTAAATAGCCATATTTATTGATTTGCGCTTTCTGAATCCAAATTGTTCCTTAGCTATGAGATTGTCTTTTTCAAAAAACGTGTAAGGAGAGTTGTAGATCACCTTCTCTATTATCTTAGAGAATATTGGTATCAACGCTATCGGCCTATAATTCCCTATACCTGTTTTAGCATCCTTTTTATGAATGAGCTTAATGATTGTAATTTTCAGTACCTCTAGAAAATGGCCATGTTCAATACATAGGTTAATAACATAACTCATAACTGGGGCTATACAGAAGGACGATTTGTTAACTATATTTTTCACGATATCGTCATATCCATGGCTATTGGTATTATTTAAGGAATTTATTATATTAAAAATGTCAATTGGTGAAGTGGGTGATATAAATATGGAATTTTTGTTCATGTCAATGTTTGAATAATCAGTAGAAATTGTATTATAATTAATCGGTTTAATCTCATCGATAAAGTAATTATTAAATGCTTCGGAAATTAATTGAGGATCAGAAATTATAATATAAAAACCATTAACTATTATATTAGGTATATTTTCTTTTGGAAAATTGACTTTATTTTTATTTATAATATTCCAAGAGGCTTTAGATTTATTTTTTGCATTAGTGATATGAAATTCATTTTGAGATCTTTGAGTTAATTTTATAGTTTTCTTTAAACGAGTCAAATCTTTCCTATTTATATAATACTAGCTTCCCGCGCGCGGTTTCACCCGCGTACCTCTCGTTCCCGTGGGACCTTCATAATTAAATATAGCCTATGTCACTCAGGGTGAATGTAGCTTTCCAATGGTGAAATAATTTTGAAATCGGAATAGTTGTTTTTGAGTTTATTCATTATAAACATACACACAAAAATACGAATCTTTCCTCTATTAGTATAGATAATACTCTTTTTCTGATGCCTTACGAAAAATCTTATTATTTTTATAGTACTACTGTAGAAGAAAGGTTGGTGGTATTCCTCTACACAAAATGAAGATTTTTGCCGGGCCAGGTGGTATGCCCGGCGGGCGATGACCATTTGTTATTGTTCAGTACTTGTTTGTTCGAACGGCTTACGAACTAGTGTTGCCGAACTATCATTTGTTTTCTATCGATAGTTTTCGTCTGAAAAACGGCATCCTATCGATAGTATCGATAATACTGATATTATCGATTCTATCGATATTTAAGAACAAGCCGATACTATCGAATGAGGAGCAATACTATCGAAAGTGTAGGCATACAATCGATATTATCGATAATATTATTGTTCGCCAAGAATAAACTATCGATAGTTTCGATACTATCGATAGTTTACCAATTTACAATAGTATTGTATACAATACAACTGAGGTATAATATTTGATAAGTCTATCGATTATTTTGCGATTGGTTGACTATCGATTAATCATCGATTGTCGACTATCGATCAGAAACACTATTGCGAACTTGTATTGCGCGATACAGGTTAGTTGCGATGCTAGGTGATAGAGGGCGCTGCTTGTCTTCTTGTAGTTTGTCCGGCTATTGTAGATGTCGCTATACTACATACCTCGCCGCATGCCTCTGACGGTAAGGACATGTAATGACGGTAAGGACATGGATGGGGAGAGTAAAAAGAATAATAGACCAATCTTAAGAATCGAATTATATTTTATTACAATATATAGTAAAGTATGTCCATGTTTCATTATCACACTTCGCATTCGCGATCACATTTCACATCAACCATCATCTGCCGTTCACCATCAGGGACTTACTTAACACTACTGTTGTAGTTCTATGACAGTTCAATTGACCATTGTTGGAAATAGATTTATTTGTATCACCAAGAAATTTATAAATAGGTAGCTACATCTGGAAAGAGCTCTGTTGCCAATAATGCGGGAAAGAGACGTATTTAGATTGACAGTGTCCCTTTCCTAGAATCCGATACAGAAACTCTAACTACCATATTTTAATGGCAATATAAGGACATACTTCATTTTACGTGGCGTATATATTGCGGGCTGTTGAAAAGTTACAACAAAATCAAGCATTATACATAGAAGTACTTTTATAGATACACGTAAATTGTTAATTATACCAATACAATAGAACTTATATACCAACAATACAGATCACTATAAAGTACAGTTACATAGACAAAAGACCTATACTCCGTAAAAGATAGCTTGATCTCTGCGACATATGTCATAGTGAAATTCCTAGGGTTGTTAAGATTTAAACAAATGTCGGTAGTACTTATCAGGGACCGGACAACCCCGCTTAAGAGTTAAGCCTTTTGACGGGGTAACCCGTACATGGGGTAACTCATATCGCAGTGTTATCTTTTGTTCAAATTACATCTTCGAAACCCAGGGAAATGGTTAACTCTTTTATAATGGTAACCACGTGAAGAGGTTAACCCCTTTAATGGCTTAAGCCTTTGAAGGGGTTACCTTCACGAACAGCTTTTATTCGTGTTACCCTGAATTACCCAATACTTAAGTTGTATGTAGGTGAGAGGACAATGAGGCGCCGCTCGGGTGCAGGACCCGAGCGGCGCCTCATTGTCTTACCTACTATTTTTATTTAGTTACGAATTTGACAACGACGAGTGAGTTACGATACGACTGACGAGACGACAAATAAGCGAGCTAATAATTAGGATGAGTAACACAGGTACGTAAGTATTATTTCATGTACTGAGTTAGGTACCTTAATGTTAATATTGTGTCATGTGATTGTATTTAAATAATTATTGTTATTATATTAGGTTACATCTATTACATAATCTTTTACTTATATAGAAACATATACTTTAATTATTATTTAATTACTAATATGATTGATCATATTCCAGGTGACCCTATCGATACTGATGATGATATACTGTTCCATGAATATAGTCAGCCGCTTTTAGGCGAGGTTTTCCGGATAAACATCGTTTTGTATTGGGTTTTATTCGTAGATAACGCAGATTAAAATTTTGAAAAAAAAAAACATATTTTATACTTCACACTTCGATCTAGATATTTCGGTTGTGCGATACAAGATTACTTGAACTTTACTGCATTTAATTAAATCGCAAAGACAATTCAAAATTATCATTATTTTATTTGAGTTACATTAGGCTTTGAACAATAAAACTTATGCCATAATAAAGGTCGTAATAAATGTGATCTAATCTATTCATGATCTGTCAATCAGATTTTAAAACCACCTTATTCACAAAAATAATTAAGAACCTATACTTATTTTAAATGATAAGTCATTAGTAGGGACCGGATTATATGCATTTGCATATGCATTGGCATATTTAAGCCATTCTCAACGGTACTAGCATATTTTACCTAATATCGAGTTATAATGCATATTATCGGTATATTTACAATATTTTTTCCAGTGCAGTGCAGTCATCCTGCGTTCCGATATTCGATAAAAGTGATAATATCGCGAATTAAGCCAAATTATAGTCACAAAATAAATATATACATTAATAATAATAATTGTGATATAGGTACATTTATAAAAATAAAAAAATAATGTCACGTAATAAACTGTAATGTGTAGTGACGACTGACGACGCCTTTTCAAGGATAATTTACTAATCGTATGCTGATGTTGAAATTAGAAAAAATTAAAACTAACTTTTCTTCTTTTTTTAAGGACTAAATTGATTGATTGAATAAAAACTTATCATTTAATTTTGCATATTCTGCCAATTTTTGAGCAAATTTCAAGCATTTTTCATGCATATAACAAGCTTTTTATGTTGCATATAATCCGGTCTCTAGTCATTAGGTTCAAGTATATACAATACGTCATCTAGAATAATAATACTTAATCCTAATGTATCCATAACCTTAAAAAATACTAACTGGAAAATTTAACAAAATAAAATAATACTAATCAATTCAAGTTGTTCTACTGCATTGCTCTATTCTGAGACGCAGAATATACCTACTCAAGTTTTTGAACTCATGAGCGACGACGCGTTTGGCGCGCGCACATCTCGCGCTTCGTAAATTGTTACGTATCGCTACTCCTTGCGGGGGCTGGGGTAAGCGTTAAATGCCTATGGCGCTCGGGTTAAGGTGGAAAAATATTGTTAAAACGCCACGCGATCTGACGAAACGCGACGCGTGTTGAGTCGTGTCATCAGGTGGCGTCGCGTTTTAATAATATGTTTCCGCCTTTAACCTCGCCTTAACACTAAGGTAATGTTATTTTTCATATGTTTAAGATCAGGCGAATTAACAAATATTAAACCTTACCTTTAAGGCATTGTCACATAAATTACATTTGCTTGTGTTATTTGATGCATTATATACAAAATAACGGTGTTCAGCATCTCGCCTCGGCTGTGGCATTTTTACAGAAATAATAGGTACCTACGTAACTAAATTATATGCCAAATTTGTTATAATATGATAAATAGAGACCGAGAGATTATATGCAACATAAAAAGCTTGTTATATACACGAAAATTGGCAGAATATGCAAAATTAAATTATAAGTTTTAATTCAATCAATCAATTCAGTCCTTAAAAAAAGAAGAAAAATTATTTTAATTTTAATTTATTTCAAAATTAGCATACAATTAGTAAAATATCCTTGAATAGGCGACCATAGGTGTCACTACACATTACAGTTTATTACGTGACATTACTTTTGTGTTTTTTTAATTTTTATAAATGTATATCACGATTATTATTATTAATGTATATATTTATTTTGTGACTATAATTTGGTTTAACTCGCGACACTTTTATCGAATATCGGAACGCAGGATGACTGCACTTCACATATTGTAAATATACCGATAATATGCATTATAACTCGAAATTAGGTAAAATATGCTAGTACCGTTGAGAATGGCTTAAATATGCCAATGCATATGCAAATATGCAAATGCATATAAGCCGGTCCCTAATAATAAGGAAGTACGCATTATAACACGCACTTAAACTGTAACACTGATTGACTTCCGTAGCTTCGTCCGACTTCGGAATTAAATGACGAATGATGAGACTAAACAAGTTTAAAGAGTTTAAACACGAATAAAGAACAATGGCGCCGCCGCCGCGCCGGGCGATAAGATGACACATGTGGTCTAGGTTATGCAATTTTCAAACTAATGTTGATTATGAAGAGTGCATTTTACAGTGTCGTGGGTTGGAATGGGTTACCCTGTTACCGTGTTACAGGGTATTGAAAGGGTAAGCTGTTCGGAAGCAGTTACACGACACCCGTTCGAGAGTGTACCATGTATCATAGGGTTTATTTTTTAAGTGCTTAAGGTGAAAGATACGGTCTGTTCCCGGCACTTTTCCCGCTAGATGGCGCTAATATTCTTATTCTTAGTTTATTTCGTTTTATGTGAAATCGGAGCATTACTAAGTCGTAGGATTGTGTTTGCGAGACTCGGTCATGACCCTTTATTTAACTAGATTATAACAATGCCTCAAAATCCACCCAATTCGACAAAAAACCCGAAAATAACATCTGTCATTGAATGTATAGTCTTTTACACACACATAAGACGTATTCCCTACGTTTACAAAGTAGACACTAGATGGCGTGTATTTAAAAAGGGGCTAAAATATTTTGTAGAAATACTCTACATATCCATAGGGGTAGGCAGAACGCCACCTATTACGATAAATTAAAACTAGTACTATTTAAGGAAAATAAAAGTTATATTTTATGGCGTAAACCATTTAATTGATTAATAAAAAAGGAAATAAATAATGTCAATAATATATAAAGTAAAATATAGTTTTATTTGATTACCTAAGTTTTTAGTAAACCAATTCTCTAAAGAGCAGCTTATTGAGTTCAATAAAGTTTTATTTCACCCTTTATAGTAAATACAAATAAAAAGTTATATACAATGAAAATGTAGATTCTAAACAAATTACTACTAAAAAAATGCAATTGAACAAAACTCATTTCTTCTTGTCTTGAAACCACTGCTTCACAGGTTCTGCAAAGAAAAATAACTTTACTTAGTATATTTGTTACTTTTTGATGGATAGTGTTTCTCATTCATTTCAATCTGTTATTTACCATCAATCTCCAAAGCTGCTCCATAATGAAACTTTATTCCATGCTCGAATTTCCATGTGATATTGATGTTGAAGGACGATTTTTCACTAGAATAAAATAATAACTTATTAATTGATAAAACTTATGAAGTAAATAAATATAAATACAATGAAAATGTAGATTCTAAACAAACTACTACAAAAAAAATGCAATTGAACAAAACTCATTTCTTCTTGTCTTGAAACCACTGCTTCACAGGTTCTGCAAAGAAAAATAACTTTACTTAGTATATTTGTTACTTTTTGATGGATATTGTTTCTCATTCATTTCAATCTGTTATTTACCATCAATCTCCAAAGCTGCTCCAAAATGAAACTTTATTCCATGCTCGAATTTCCATGTGATATTGATGTTGAAGGACGATTTTTCACTAGAATAAAATAATAACTTATTAATTGATAAAACTTATGAAGAAGTCAATAAAATAGCCTGGTGTACATACTGGCAGGTTACATACCATTCAAATCTATACATTTCGCATTTTTCTGAACACGTCTTAAAATGATTTCTGGCAGAATACAGTTTTTGAAAAAGTCTAATAGCTTTGGTATCATATTGCTGATAAATTTATTATCTCGAGCAACTTCTATTACAGTCAAAGGTTCAGTGACTGAAATAAAACATATGAAGTAGCACTTATCCATTTTGCTGACACGCATTTGTCCTTGAACCTGAAATATATTTTAATTATAATAAGAAAAAATAAGATATTGAAATAAATTATAAAGTAATCATGCAATAGAATTATCAATTTACTTGATAGTAATAATCGTGTTTTTTATTCATGACTAAAACATTATTATCCAATTTTAGAGCAAAGTTTTTCTTATCTAGTGCAGCTGCCTCTAGGCTTTGATTTTTCCTCGCCAATCATGGAAAGCACTTGACCTCAATAACAGCTCTCTCATTTTCTATTATACCTGTAACAAATTGACACAAAATATGTATCAATGCAATGGAGCACTTCATGAAATTTGATACAAGAAATTCAATCGCCTATCATGCTCATAATCTTTGGTCTCTTACCATTATAACTAGTATTATAAATTTCCACATTTGCCTAATACATTAATAAAATTGAAGCTTGATAAAGAAAAACTTACCATCTGGACTGCCAGCTAAACATCCAAATTCTTCATCAATATAAAGACCTGAAGGCCTCACAAATTTATTATATTGTTGCATGAACATACTTTTTGCCACATTCTCATTTTGCTGCCCATATAACATGTCTTTTGTACAAAAATTATTTTTATATAGGATATCCTTTACATGATTGTGGCATGGAGTGGTAATACGGCGTTTGCAAATCTGTAAACATAAAAGTTCAGATAAAATAAATGTATGTTATGGATAATTTTTAAATTCAACATTGTCTATTCTATTCAATAAAATTATTCAATAAAGTTTCATTTATACCCAGATATTGCAGATAAACATTTATTGGAAACAGCTTCCACAGTCAATTGAAATGAATCCGTTTCAGGGTCAGCTTGTGGCCAAATATCTAAAGGTTCAATCGCAGGTTCAGCTGTCACTGTGCTAGTACTAGGTGCACTATAGGTGGCCTCTAAGCGGATTTTTGGTTTTCCACGCCCGTATGTTCTTGGTTGTGTATTCTGGGTACTGAAAGAAACAAATAAAAATGTAATGATCTTAGATTATATATGTAGGTATGACAACTAAATGTACAGTTACTTTTACGAGCAACAAGTAGAATATATCACGCTTATTTGATACATACGCTAAATAATTATCTACGACGATTTCTTCATTCACTGGGTTTTTCTTATTTTCAGAACGCCAAACTTTCTTACGGCTGTAAAACGATTTATGAATAAATATTTGTCAACAGAAAACGGTACTTATAAATAAGATCGGGAAATTGACACAGAATTCGTTTTATTAGGCATGTTTACCTCTCTTCATCGTAAAATTGTCTGAGTCCACCTCGAACTCGTTTCAAAGATTTGCGCGGCCCCGAATATACATGTCGACTTACGCCTTCTTGCTTGTTGGATACATTGTAGACGTAATCTAAATCTGAAATATAGAAAAGCAAATAAAAAACAAAAGAATATGTTACTTTTACACACAGTATTTGAATAAAATCGAATAGTATCGTTTTTCACAACCATTAGACAGCGGTCAGTTCACAGGTCAGTTAGTCGAGAAATTGTCATCATCAGTGTTGCCAACCCTATCTTAGTATAAAACTGTAGATATGCTTGAAAAAAAACTGTAGAAAACTGTAAATATCAAATAATAATTAAGAAAATAGTTAATCTATATTTTTATTTATTTATTTATGTACACATTCAAAAAGAAGATAGAGAAAGAAAGACAACACCAGTTATCGAGGAAGGTAAAAGGCTATATTTTATTACGAAGTTTCCACGTTACGTGGGTAAAACCGCGCGCGGGAAGCTAGTATCAAATATGATATTACGTAAAAACTAGTAAATTTAACACATTAGAAAATAAAATACATGACGCCATCGTCTTCAATAGAAAACTGTAGATTTCGAGGTCTAAACTAAAAACTGAGAGCATTTCCAAAAAACGGTAGATCTACAGTTAAAACTGTAGGGTTGGCTACTCTGGTCATCATGTTGTCAAGGGCACAGATATAGTAGCAAACTAGTCAACAGTTTCACGCGGGAAGTTTCAACTCATGCAGATTATTCATTATGCGTTCAGAACACTGAACACATCCTGAAATAATAGAACAATAAAATGTACAGAAAAAAATTACTTATCTTTATATTCCTGGTATTGGTCGACGAATAAGAAAATCAAAATCTTATTAGTGTTAGCTTCTTCGTGGACTGTATTTAAATTAAAGACCGCACGTGCAACAATGACAATGTTTTATTTTCTTCAACATATACATGCGCTCACTTGCAATGCCAATAAAAGAAGCTCAGAGATTCCCGCCAATCGGTCAACCATAGACTATTACTAATACAAGTTTTAATTATTACCATAGACTTACAACTAGTGTTGCTCGCAACATACTGCGGCCCAAGAAAAATATGACTGGGCATAAAATTGACAAACAATATGTATTAACTTTAATCAATTTTACAAACATTAATTTTGCAAAGTTTACACAGTTATTCCTACTGTAAATTCTAATAATTATGACAAGACAATAGTATACAAAAGCAAATATAGCAAACATGTGTTTTTATTTTAAATTTATTGTATTACTTGTATTCATAGTTTTAGTAATAGTTGTTAATATTATTGACTATTTAAGAAATAAAGGCAACTCTGAATTTACATCAATAGTGCACTTGTTACAATTTAATACTTAATCTAAATTTGTTTCCTTAAAAAATAGTGGGAAAGACAATGAACAGTTACTTCGAACTTATCCACATAGAAAAGATAACAATTGGTTGTGATAACTCACATGACAAACTTATTTACTAGTATGACTATATAATAAAAAATAGTTATTACTTCGACTTTTAATCAAGCCTCTATAGGTAATACACTTATGCTTTGCAATGACCTATTATACAGCTTTCCATCAGCTGTTTTAAGTTGAAAGGCCCTAACTTTACCGTCTCGTCCGGGAAAAACATTCACGACCCGTGCCATGGGCCACACCAACGGTGGAGCATTCGGCTCCCTCATTAGTACTAAATTACCTATAGTTATATTAGGAATGGATTTAGACCATTTATTTCTATTTTGCAAAGTGTTTAAATAGTACTTGTGCCAAGCCTTCCAAAATATTTGTTTGAATTTAATGCATTGTTGCCAAAAACCAACTCTATTAATTTTAGTTTCAGATATATCTGTTTCTGGATACATTGTTAAGGCTGATCCTATCAAGAAATGCCCTGGAGTAAGATAGCAGTAGTCGTTTATATCCTCAGAGAGAGCTAACATAGGACGTGAATTGAGGACTGCCTCAATTTGACACAATACAGTACTTAATTGTTCATATGTTAATTGAGTATTTAATATAATTCGTTTCAAGTGAAATTTCATACTTTTCACAGAGGCCTCTGCTAGCCCTGCGAATACAGGCGCGTAACTAGGTGTGAAATGAAACTTTATGCCTTCCTTGGCTGCATAAGCTTGCACAGGCGTCTGGTGATCAGCAGAATTCAATAACTTGTACAGATCAGCTAGGTGGTTCCTTGCCCCACGAAAACATCCGCCATTATCACAATAGACGTCGCTGGGCAAGCCTCGTCTACCAACAAACCGTTTGAAGCTTGCTAGAAAAGCCTCTGTAGTGAGATCTGAAGTTAATTCCAAATGAATTGCTTTGGTAACAAAACAAACATATACACACACATATCCTTTTGTGATTAGGGATTTTCTAATTCTAGAGTTTTTTACTTGAACTGGCCCAGCGAAGTCGATGCCCACTTTCTGGAAAGGCCGGCATGCCGTGACGCGGTCTTGAGGCAAGGACCCCATCAGCTGTTTTGCTGCACCAGCTTTGAGCCTGAAACATACCAAGCATTTATAAGTGACCTTTTTGACCTGCCGTATTCCATTGATCAACCAATATTTTTGGTTTAAATTAGCTAAAAGTGACTTTGGACCAGCATGTAATAACCTAATATGCTCATTTAATATTATAAGTTCAGTTCTACGCGATTTCTTAGGTAAAATTATAGGATGTTTTTGTGATAGTGGTATATCTGAGTTATGTAGTCGTCCACCTACTCTAAGCAGCCCATTTTTATCCAAAAATGGATGTAAAGGTTTCAGTGGGCCTCGCACACAGTTACCTTTTTTCAACAATTCTAATTCTTCGCGAAAATGAATAGACTGTTCATGCTTTATTATTATATGCAAGGCATTTTCTAACTCGTCAGGACTGAGTGCCTGATTTTTGTCTTTAATACCACCTTTTAAGTTATGACAGAACCTAAGAACATAGGCTAGCACTCGTGTCATTTTTCCTATAGCAGAATATCTATTGAGCACTTGCATAAACTCATCAAGCATGATCGTCGTAAGTACTACTTTGCTTTGGTTGTGTTTAAAATCTTTCATTTCAGGTAAATCAGCAGGTAAGTCTAAGCTTTCATTTTTAAATTCATATTTACCTTGCAGGAACTTTGGCCCCTTCCACCAGAGATCACAGTTCGGTAGCTCCCGTGGGTTTATACCCCGACTAATAAGATCTGCAGGGTTGTTTGCCGATGGTACATACAGCCACACAGACCTACCAACCTTTTGTTGAATTACACTAACTCTGTTCGATACATAAGCTTGTAATTTAGTCACCTCACTATTTATCCAAGCCAAAGCTATTTTTGAATCAGTGAATAAGTGTACATTATCAATTTTAATAGTTTTGGATAACGTGTGATGCACTCTTTCCATTAATTTAGACAAAAGCAATGCAGCGTTGAGCTCTAACCGGGGTATACTTAATGGATTCGCACGTGGGTTAACTCGCGACTTCGAACAGAGTAAGTGCAATTCTGGTTTACCTGTTTTGTCGACCACGCGTAAGTATATGCAGCAACCGTAGCCCGTAGTACTCGAGGCGTCAGCAAAACCTAACAGCTGTATTTCGGCTGCATCGTCCAATGGGATGTATCGACCTAGATAGATGGGTTGCATGGCAGCCAGGCTATCAGCAAATTGTAACCATTCATCTACAATATTGTTAGGCAAGCTCGAGTCCCATCCTATGTTTAGTGACCATAATCTCTGCATGAAAGCTTTAGCCTTTATAATAATAGGACTAGCAAAACCCATTGGATCATAGAATTTTGATATGTAACTTAGCACCTCTCGTTTTGTAATTAAATTTTTATTAAAAGGTATTGGACTGTTAACCGTGAAACAATCTTTTTTAATATCAAGCGTTAGCCCTAATGCCCTCATGCTTAAGCTATCCTTTTGAAAATCAAGCTCGGTGAATTGCTGCTCTGCTTCCGGTATATCAGATAGAATGCCAGAGGTGTTAGAAGCCCATTTGTGCAGACCAAAGCTTGCATAACCTAGCATTTCACGCAATTGTCTTTTAGCCTCAAGCAATTTGTTCACATCGGAGCAAGAAAACAAAATGTCATCAACATAGGTGCAATTTTTAATTATGTAAGATGCAATAGGTAAGTCATGCTCATGAATTTGTGCAAGCTCAAACAAACAGCGTGTGGCCAAATAGCTAGAAGATTTTACACCATATGAAACTGTATCCAGGCGTATACATTTGACAGCTTGATTAGGGTTCTCACGCCATAAGATATTCTGGAGCGAAGCATGTTCCGGATTTATCAATATATTGCGAAACATCTTTTTAATATCTGCATTTAATGTATACTTTCCAATCCTAAATAGTAACACTATGTCAAATAAGTCTTTTTGAACTAAAGGCCCATTTAATAAAATATTGTTTAATGAGACTTTATTAATAGTTTTCATAGAAGCATCAAACACTACCCTTGTTCGTGTGCTTTTGCTATGCTCGTTTATTATGGCATGGTGCGGTATAAAATAAATTGGTTCATCACGAAAATTGCATGAACTAAGATCTACATAATGTCCATGGCCAAGCTCTACATATTCATCTATAAATTTTTTATAATCAGTTAACAATTTAAAATTCCTTTGCAGCTTTCTTTCTAGACTAAAAAATCTATGTAAGGCAAGATCAAATGAATTACCTAATGTTTCATTTATTTTATCTTTTTCTAACTTTAATGGCAAGTCAACTTGGAATTTCTTATTTTCTAGTTTAACCGTGTTATTAAAAATGGTTTCAGCTAATTGATGCTCTGAATCCCCTTCTATTAATAGCTCCGGAACACACTCCACCTCCCAGAACTTTTTAATATTTTCATTGATATCAGTGTGACATGTGGTACAAAGAAGCGATACAACCTGGTTTTTGACTATGTTAGAAGTGCATGCTCCAGCGACGACATGGCCAAGCTTGGTGTTTAGTATGCACAGAGATGAAGGCTGTGGTTGGCTGTCATTGCAAGCAGATAAATACTTTGTATCCTCAAGCGGCAGGAGCACCTGAAAAAATATATCGGATCCTATGAGCATATTTATCTCTGCAGTTTCATTGAAACTTGGATCTGCCAGCATAATACCAGGAGGTAAATTAATGTCTTTGATGTTTATTGGCTTCTGAGGCAAATTACAAGTAATTTTGTCCACCACATGAAAGTTAACAAAGGTTTTAAAAGCAGATGTAAGAGAATGAAGTTGTAATGATATGCAGTAACTGATGGTATTTTTGCTCTCCGTCACACCAATGAGGTTGATATTAGTTCGCTCAGGTTTAAAACCTAAGACCTCAATTGCCTTTGTGGTGATCAGTGACACCTGAGAGCCAGTGTCCAAGACACATTTTATATGTATCTCTTGTCCATCCTTGCCATATGTTTTTATACGGGCTGTTGGGATTAAAACATTATTTTCAGGAGAGCACCCCGATAAGAGGACTACTGGACTTGCACTGCTACTTTCTTCGGGATGTAACAATGTGTGGTGGTTCTTTTTACACTGACCACACTTAAAATGAAACTTACATTTGCCAGTATGGGGATTCAAACATGTATTGCACAACCTATTATCACTTGCAAAGGAAATTTTGTCCTTTGACGGTAGCAATTTAAATGTTTTACATAAAAATAACTTATGATCAGAGCACTTACAATAACTGCACCCTGCTGGCATGCTCGTTGTTGCTGCCAACACTACCTTTTTAGATGATTGATGCTTCACATCAGGCTTCTCTGGACGTAGCTCGGTGTTTTCCAGAGATAAAGCTCGCTTATCAATGTAATCGAGGAAATCGTGGATAGTTGGACTTGTGTTTTGGTCTCTGTCCAACTGATAAGCCCGAGCAGTGTAGGTGTCAAGCTTACGCATGAGGATAGCAAGAAGGATTGGATCCCATGTGTTTATTGCTACATCCAGGTTTTTTAGAGCCGCTAAGGACTGCCTGACTGCTGAAACAAAATCTCTAATTTCATTAGAACTAGAAAACTTTGGCATTTTTTGTAAATCTAAAAGACAATTAACGTGTTCTAGGACAATTTTATATTTATTAAAATAACGTTTATTTAATAATCCTAATGCCTCTTCATAACTACCACTACTTAGGGGCAGATTTTTTACCAAGTCATATGGTTCACCTTTTAAAAACGACCTTAAATAATAAAGTTTTTGTATGTTATCTAGCCTTTTATCGTTGTCAATCATGGACTTAAATAATTCTATAAAGGATACATATTGAGAATATAGCCCTGCAAAGCTGGGTATATTAATATTTGGCAGCTGAATCTTACTACTGCTACCCTGCTCCGGACATTTCTGTTTCTGATTAGAACCGATAAATTTAATGTTTTGGTTAAAAATAGACAAACATCTAAAATATTTATCCTCAGCCTCACCAAAGTTTTCAGTATCGTCGGAGTTTAACTCGAGTATTTGTTTGTTATAGTCTTCGTATTCCTTAAAACTCGATAATAATTTATCCCGTTTTGCAATTAGAGATTCTAAAGAACTAGATTCAATGTCATCTTCATTGCAAGCAAATGCATATAACCTGCTTAACGTACCTTTCACGTATCCTCTACTTATATTTAGTTTTTTAAGATTTTGATCCATATTTATTTGAATCTTGCACAACACTTATTTAATGCAACTATGATAAATCGTAATAAATACAGTTTTTAATAGCAGTTAACACGTAGGTATCAAAATAGGTATCGACACAAAATGGCTGCTCGAAATAATACAATACGTATGTCGCGTCGCAAGCGTTCTTTTCTTCACGGCGTGGCGCGGATGAGTTGCCAACCTGGTCGGAATATCTCGCACCCTTTCTTTCTTGCGCGGAAGTCTATTGCTATGTTCCTCACACGACGTGTCGCCCTCAGCAGTACCAACCTTACTACGATAAAAATGTATGTTCGACTGTGAAGATGCTCCAATGCTCCGTCCTTTTCGCATTCGTTGTAGATCGTATCTTCAATCTACTTTCTTGCTCACACAAAGAGGAATTTTTGTCTCTTTGCGAAATTGGTGAGATTGATAAAAAATTTTGATATGTAGCAAATTTCTATGTTGAAAACTTGAAATTTGAACTTATCTCGCAGCCTTGAAATGATCGCAAGGCTGAATTGTTTCTTGCAGCTTCCCGCCTCGTTGCACTGCAGCTCGAGTAAGCACACCACACGGCTCCAACTATTTGATCTTCCCGCGTTCGTAAATTTTTGTTTATATTCACGTTGCACGACGATGGCTCGAAGCGACCAATGTTAGCTTCTTCGTGGACTGTATTTAAATTAAAGACCGCACGTGCAACAATGACAATGTTTTATTTTCTTCAACATATACATGCGCTCACTTGCAATGCCAATAAAAGAAGCTCAGAGATTCCCGCCAATCGGTCAACCATAGACTATTACTAATACAAGTTTTAATTATTACCATAGACTTACAACTAGTGTTGCTCGCAACAATTAGAATAAGTTATTTATTTATAAACAATAAATGACGTCCATTTGATGTAAATATTAAAATTTGTTCGTTTCTGAACGCATCACACCGTTCTGCGAGACACGCGACCGACGCGACATATCAAACTAATGTATTGTTTGTCTGTTTGTAAAATGCATAGAAAGTATTCTTTACCTAGTAAAAACATATCCCACGATTCCTTTTTTCACGAAATTTAATTCTGTGCTACTTTGGTGACTTACCGATTTGTAATAATTTAGATCATGGTTGACCAAAAATGTATCTACATAATAACAACATCGACACGTAGATAGATATTATTGTATATTGTTTTATAATAATTATAATATCACTTGCACGCCATCTAGCTTAAACTATAACAAACATGGCGCTTAGTTTGCTTGTCAAAACGAACCCACACATGTAAAGAAGTGTCAAATTTTGCCTGAATTTCACGATTGTTTTTCTCAGTAATTAGTGTAAGTTATTTCCTGAAACGTCGAAGGCGAGCACATTTGATTGTAGAAAAGTGATAAAATGATTCGTTTCAAACAAAGAGTGTCTATTTTTAGCATAAAGCCCCTACAAACATTGTATGGACGGTCGATCGGAGCATGCACCTTAAAAAAACCCCTTCAAAAACCCCTTTAACGAGTACCCGGCCGGTCCCTGGTACTTATCGACTTTTCTTACTATTATTGATGATAATGTAACATATAATTGCGTTTAATTTAATTACAAACGTTACTTAATTAAACAAATATTTTAATATAAAATACATTTATTATCTTAAAGGAGTACACCCCAAATCCATATCAGAAACAGTTTCTGAATCGCTAGAGCAATCTTGTAAATTTTTTATGAATTCTTACATATGTAAATAATGTTATAATACTAAATTATATAATAAAATTGAATGACAAATTAATTTTTAATTAAGTTTTATAGAAAAATATCGATAGTTTATAGTCGATAGCCACGATGATTCATCGCCCATCACTAATTAGATCGGCATGCCCATAAAATATGACATTGGCAGGTACTAGTACAGACAGACGTCTGTACTACTAAATTCAAAACTTCATAGGCGTGATTTTACTGACAGCTGTCGCAGAGATCAAATTATCTTTTACGGAGTATATTCAGTATTTTGTCTCCGGAACACGGATTATGCTTACACGTCCTTCTAGTTTGAAGCCCGCGTTATATATCACCTCAGAAGAATAACGACGGACTTAAATACTTCAGAAGCATTTGGTCGTAAGTGCCAAATTCAAATTCAAATTCAAATTCAAAATTCATTTATTCCGTAAAAATGGTTACATTTGTTTGGAATCGTCATATTTTTTCCCTACCGTGCAGTGTGTGACGTGGCGACTACTGAGAAACACTGCCAAAAAACTCAGTAGAACCCTCTTTTTAAAAAAAATTATATTATATCACACTATTTTATTAACCTAATTACAATATACTTTATTTTACATTGAGATTAGAGCGATTTAATCCCAAGCATTTTTGTCACAAAGATAATCAGAAAGTTTATAATAAGCCCTGCTGCACAATTTGGCTTTAATAGTCATTTTAAACTTATTTATAGACAATTCTCTTATACTATTGGGAAGTTTGTTGTAGAACCGTATACATTGCCCCATAAAAGAGTTACTTATTTTGCGGAGACGGCTAGCATGAGCCACAAGATTATGCTTATATCTAGTATTTACACTATGTGTGTCGCTTTTTTTACAAAATGAGTCAATATTTTTATGTACATATAACACATTCTCATATATATATTGTGATGCAACGGTTAGAATATTTATTTCTTTAAATTTTTCTCTCAAGCTTTCTCGGGGACCCAGTTTGTAAATAGCCCTTACGGCTCTTTTTTGCAATATGAAAATGCTATTTATATCCGCGCAGTTACCCCAAAGAAGAATCCCGTACGACATAATGCTGTGAAAGTAACTGAAATAAACTATTCTAGCCGTATCAACATCAGTGAGCCGTCTAATTGTTTTTACAGCATATGCTGCAGAACTTAATTTTCCTGACATTTTCTCAATGTGTGGTCCCCATTGCAGTTTGGAGTCAATGGTGATACCTAAGAACACAGTGGTTTCCACAGGGTCCAAGCCATTTCCATTAATATTTACATTGGTGGAAACCTGTCTAACATTGGGTGTTGAAAACTTGATTACTTTAGTTTTCTTATCATTTAAACAGAGATTATTAACATGAAACCAATGAACTACTTTAGAGAGTGCATCGTTAACTTCGTCATAATCATGTACTTTTCTATTAATTTTGAATGTCAAGGAAGTGTCATCCGCGAACAATACAATCTCATGTTTATCCCTTACGTAGTAAGGTAAGTCATTTACGTATATTAAAAACAGAAATGGACCCAGGATTGATCCCTGTGGAACTCCCATTACAACTGGTGATCCCGGAGATAGTTTGCCATTAATATCGACCTTCTGAATTCTATTACCCAGATATGAAGCCAGAAGTTCGAGAGCCTTATTTCTAACGCCATAGTGGTGTAGTTTCCTGACAAGAGTCTCATGGTGCACGCAATCGAATGCTTTGGACAAGTCGCAAAATATTCCTAAGGCATCTTGCGAATCCTCCCAAGCCGCGAATATACTTTTCAGTAAATGTATTCCTGCATCCACAGTTGAGAAACCTCTGGTAAATCCAAACTGCTTTCTGTGAAGTAAATTATGTCTATTAAAATGACTGAGCAACTGGCTAAGCATTATCTTTTCAAATATTTTACTAAGAGTGGGCAGTACTGAAACAGGTCGATAGTTCGAAGGGTCAGAACTATCTCCAGCTTTAAATAACGGTATGATTTTACTATATTTCATCAAGTCAGGAAACTCACCAGATGCGACACAACAATTGAATATGATAGCTAGATGTGGAGCTATAGCAGTAATTATTGAGGATATCGTTTTAACAGATATACCCCATAGATCCTTAGTGTTTTTCATATTTATGGATTTAAAGGCGTTCAAAATATCTTTGGGGCTGACTGTAGAGAATTCAAAAATTGTGCCGCATTCTACTACACTCTGCTTGAGGAGCAGCTCAGCAGATACCGAAGAAGACGACAGAGTCTTTGTAGCTATAATCGGAATGTTAGAAAAATATAATTCAAACTCAGTCGCCACCTCTATATCTTTTTTAATGTCTACATTGTTTATTTTTAAGTGAAAGTCACGACTACGTACTTTTGTTCTACCAGTCTCACTATTAATCATATTCCAAGTGGCTTTGATAATATTACTTGAATTTTTTATTTTATTTTTTATGTAAGTAGACCTAGCATCGGAACAGGCTTCTTTAAATTTTGAGAATTTTTTGACATACTCTTGAAAAATCGGACAATGGTTATAAGTCTTTTCTTCATAAAGTTCATACAATTTATTCCGACTTTTATAAATATCAGGAGTTGCCCAGTCACTAAACGACACACGGTAACTTATAGATAGAATTTTGGGCGTAAAAATGGATCTAAACTCACTACTAATTAAATTGAATAAAGAGTTGTACATGTGATCCGCAGTGCTGTGATGGGGCAAGAAATCTATTTTTTCTAATATATTCGTTTTAAACCTTTCTAAACGGCTTTCAGAAAATGGTATATAATTTATACTTTTTTTTTGTGTCGCTACTGAATTTGGTAAAGAGACTAACTGACCAGAGTGATCTGACCGAATCTTATTAATTATAGATTGCTGGAAGGGTTTTATAGTGCTAAAGATATTATCAATACAAGTAGCACTTGTAGCTGTAACTCTAGTGGGTTCAGTAAAGATATTATGTAAATTATATGACTTAAACAAATTTAAAAAATTATAACTTATTGAGTTTTTTTCTAATATATTGATGTTAAAGTCTCCACAAATTATAACAGTTTTATGGTTATTGGATAATTTATTCAAGGCATCCTCCATTATATCTGAAAATGCCTCAAATGGCGCGCAAGGAGGTTTGTATAGGCACACAACAATGAATCGCTCCAACTCAATGCATGAAATCTCGACTACTCGCTCAACAGAGAGGCTCACAATGTCATTTCTTATCTTAAATTTCAAATTATTATTTATTAATATTAAAGAGCCACCATGTATATGCTTTTCCCTGATGAACGAGCTTGCAACCTGGTGATTATTGAAGCTGAAAATGAACTGATGGCGCTTTAGCCAGTGCTCAGTTAAACATAAAATATCAATATCACTACAATTCAAGAACAACTCCAATTCTAACTCTTTTCCCATCAAACCTTGAATATTTTGATGCACCAGGTTGATACATTTTTTTGTTACCTTATTTGTAAAATTTATGTTTGATGGGTTTACATTTTTTTCCATACTTTTCTGTACATTATATGGTAAATTATTATTAATTATTTGATTGTTCGACACACTTGTAATATTTTTCATAATGCAAGAGAAGTCCTCTATTGTCGTATTATTTAATTTAAATATTTATTTACAGAAAATTCATTCATTACAGAATTACTTTTATTAATGTCAATATCAGTAGATATGTTACTGATGTTACTTATGTCAATATTACATTGCTCAATAGAAGCAATTTGTTTAGCCAAGTTCTTGGCTGACATGCAAAAAAAATAGGATAGCGAATGCGCTATCTGTCCTTTAATATATTTAGGAAGATAATAATAATTATCTTTGGTCAAATTACAAGTTTTACTAACAAGATTGTTAGTGTCAATAATATGGAACTTCTCCTTATTATGAGCACAAATAGTGTGCAAGTTCAAATTTAATTTATACCGTCTATTGTTTTCCTCCTGTGACAAGCTATTGCTATAAGGGAATGTGAACAGTACAATTTTTCCTATATTTAAACAATTAAGGCTATTCATATATTCAATTAACAGTTTTTTGTTCATATTACCCCTATTTCCAATAAAAAGTACTAAAGAACTATTTTTATTGTATTTAAAATCAATAGCTTTTTTTATAATGTGGCAGTGGGAAGCACCAGGCATACAAAAGTTGATGTTTGAATGTCCCATTGAATTTAATAAAGACCCTAAGTTTTTACCAATCTCATCACTGAATATTACAATTTGTGACTTAATATTTAATTTGTCAGATGTGTTGCATTTATTATTAGTTTTTTGAGTATGGTTTACAGTTGTAGATTTATTAGGCTCAATACATTTATTGATTTTACATTCATTTAAAGAAGTTACATTTTCTAGCGAGGAACGGTCAAGAGAATGATTACATGATATGCAAGTGTTATTATTTGTAAATGAATTGAAACGTTCGTTATTATAATTGCCTATGTCAATTAGCTTATCCATTGCTAAAATATACTCTTTAATTTGTTTTTCTGACAATTTATATTTGTTTGATAGTGAACGGAGAGAATCTTGCAGCCGGTCTATTTCACATTGTTGAGTTTCCAATTCAGTTTTATGTTTCAAAGATGTGTTTTTGAATTTAATAGAATATGCTTTCATTTTTTCTATTAAGTCTAACCTTTCCCTAGTTTGATTCTCATATTTAAAAAAGAATTTATGTCTCTTAATCATTTTCTGTGATTTTTTAATAAATTTGTTAATTTTGCTATATTTCTTTATTTTGGTTTTGCTACAGTCATTAACTGCCATAGATTTTCTTGTGATATGGCTGTTAGAAATTAGGGATGTAACAGTAGGCTTGTTATTGGCTGTAACAGATACCATAGTAGGAGCTTCCGCTATCAACTCATCATAAAGGGTTTGGTTCTGCGAGGTCAACAAAGTATTATTGGATGTTTCCAACTGTGACTTTAAAGAAGTTATTTGAATATGAGCATCATAAAGATCTTGTTCTAGAACACTATTCTTTTTAAGGAGGGTGTCATATTCTAGGTGGCAGTCATCAAACCTGTCTATGATGTGTTGTAGTGTATCCCTGGAGTCAATGGCGTCAGTGTATTGTAAATATAGCTGGGCCATCTGACTTTTTAATAATTTTACTTGATCTAAAGACTCTGACAACACTTTTTCATTCTCTTCCCGTTCATTGTCATACTGATCACACAACTGTTTGGAGGCTTGGAGTTCCTTCAAAACCTTTTGGAGCTTGTCCTCCGCTTGGCGAGCCAAAGCCCCACGGGTAGTAACGCCAGACATATTATTATAGTTAGCTTAATACAAAATAAATTGTGTGAACAGACAACTTGAGGTTATGTTTACGTATTAAACTGTGCAATTATATGCAATCAAAACTAGTGTAACACAAATAAGAATACATACAATGCAGTATTACTTGAATATTATGATGTTTTGATGTGAAATTATAAGTAAATATAGTAAAAATTACCTTTTAAATCCGTTAACAAACACCGGTTATGAACTGTCAAACACACATGTTATTGAACACTAAATTTACGAAAATTTCACACTTCCAGCACTAATTCAATACGATAAACATAACAAATATCCTATTAATCGGTGATTTATTGATATTTGGGTTTAATTAAATGAAATAATTAAATTAATTTCAATAAAAAAATTGGGACAATTCAAAATCAGCTGTGTGCAATAGTGTTGCCACAGGGAAAAAAAAAACCAGCCAGTTTACAATAAAGGCACATACGACTAATGTTTCTGACGTATAATGGCACATCCGACCTTACGCTTCTGATCTCTAAATATACTTATACTTTTTTTGCAATTACGCATTGACTGTGTTGACAGTTTGAGCAATTGCCGACATGTGTGTAAATACTATTACTCCCGCCTTTTTTTAACGTCTTTATTACAATAATAGTAGAAATAAGTCCCCGTGTAGACCTGACATTCCATCAATCAAAATATACAACATGATTTCAAACATTGAGAAAAAAAATCAAATCACTTAAACGTAACTTATAATTAAACTTATACGAATTATCTAACAGCACTTTTCGTTTCAAATAATAAATTGAAATAGCCTTTATATTAGATACATTTTGACAGTATTATAATATGTACTATATTTTGTAATACCATACTTAAATATGAAATTTTATTGTTTATATATCGCACACCTAGATGAAGACTCCGCTAACTCAAAAAAGTACGAGTTTTGAGTTAGTAGCTTTGATATATTTCTTATATACTCTAGAAACAGTTTTTCGTCATATCTGAAAAATGAGGTTTTTTGAGTTGCCGGAGTCTTCATCTAGGGGTGCGATATGTATTATAGAAATTACTCATGAATATAATTTTAAATAAGTAGATTTACAATTAACGTTCGGAACGGACGATAGAAACATATTTATTGAATTGAAATTATTTATTGAAGCCAATATTATTTTTTAATATCATAAGTGCAAATGCAATGCAAACACGGCTACATCCTGAACGGTGGTACAGAAAAAGTACGCATAATAAGAACAGAATTATGTTAAAATTGATTTTATCTATAATCAGCTATACTCAACTTGCGGCCCGCGGCCTTTGAAGTTGGACCTTGGGTTAGAATAAATACGTATTTTTTAAATTTATTGAATATTTTGAGCTTTTATATAGTATTTCAGTTTTCCTTCTTCATTACTCCGTAAATATATTTTACTAATTTGGCTGTAGGTTCTTATTTTCACTTAAATATTTTTTTGTTTGTGGCCCCCGACGCGACACCTAGGCTGAAACGTGAATGTGGCCCTTATAAAATATGCAATTAGACATTCATCGTAGCAAATTTAAAATCTTTTATATGAAAGTATTTTCCAAATGAAGGCATTATGATATAAGGCCATTTTAGATACCTATACTTAGCAAACTCTCATGCGAATATCTCAACATTTCACAATAGTATCAGTCAATAAATAAGAAATACACATGTTAGGTTAGGTAGGGAAAGCCCTACACGAAGGAGCTTTAAAGTAGTTTTAATAATTTTTTCTCGAATATTGAATTAAATATAAATGTAATTTCGAAAAGGTCATATCTCATATAGATAGTCTATTGGAGTTGTGCCCTTTTCTGAATTGGTCATTCAATTACATACGAGATAATTTGAATTTGGAACGACGATATTGACTATTGGTAAGCGGTTACAGTACCCTATTAACGCTTAAACATGAAATATTACTATCCTCAACCGTGGCCGACCATTATCAGTTCGTAAATCGTTATGTTTCGTTTTATCTAAGGCAGTGTTTTTCAATCTGTGGGTCGCGGCTACCTGGGGGATAGCTTAGCCAGACTCGGGGGCTTATTTTCAAAACTCTGGCATTTTATTTAAAAAAAAACATTTATGTAGTCGTTTAAATTATTTTTTTATCTGTCTTTCGCACAAGGGGGTCGCCAGATTTGTTTCAACTGAAAAGGGGTCGCGAAATCGAAACGATTGAAAAACACTGGTCAGTACTCAGTGTAAGCAAACGTAATGCATAATACATGTAAGCAATACAAATTGCTCTATACATATTTATTCCAGGTCCATAAAAAAGAAAAGTTTTAAAATATTCATGAATAATTTCATACTTATTACATAATATTGGCTTTTAAGTTTTAATTAGCCTCGATAACTGATAAACCACTTTGTATCATATAGTTAATAGGTTAAGGTTCAAAATGCGATGCTGACAATTTCGTATTTTCACGTACAATTTATTTTTGACCCTTAACATTAGAGCAACAAAATCCGATTATAAGCAATGTATGTATGTTTGTGTATGTCGTGTCTTGGTCTGAATTATTGTTGTTAGTGTAATTAAATTGTGTGTCGAATAATAAACCTTATACAGATCAAATAAGGTCTGATTTTCGCAGCGTGTCGTGTTGCAGTTTCCAAATCCGTAGCGTAGTTTTAAAGATCTAAGCATACATAGGGACAGACAGACATCGGGAAGCGACTATGTTTTATACTATGTAATGATAAGCAATTATCTTAAGTGTTTATGAAGCAAGACTTTACGTACGCGAAATTATGAAATATTTTCTAACCAACAATTTTTTTTATAAATGACAAATTTATCGAAATATCTTTGTTTTTTACAGTTGTATTGCAAATATACTAAACTAGCAGCGCCCCGCGGGTTTACCCGCGTTACTCTGCTCCAGTGGGTCGGAGCGTGATTTTTTGTAGCCTATATGTTAATCGAGCTTATTAACTATCCCTGTGCAAAGTTTTAGCCAAATCCGTTCAGTAGATTTTGCGTGAAATGGTAACAAACATCCCTCCATCCATCCATGTATACTCACAAACTTTCGCGTTTATAATATTAGCAAGGACGTATCAAAAATAATTCAGATCAAGTTAAGACATGTAGCACAGCAGTAATGTAATGAAATGCACAATCATAGTAAGTCATTGTTTCTTTATTCTGCACCATATTGTAAAATTATTTCGCGAGTTTCAGTTCTACATTATATAGTTTTAGTTAGTAGTAAATAGGAACACAAGATTCGGAGGAGAGTTAGTTTTTGATTTGCATCATTTTGGTGGACTGATAACTACAGATATCATCAATGATAATAAGGTCGAAGATTGAATGTAGCAAATTGGTATTTTGCGATTTATAACGCCAACAACGAAAATATTTCTTGCCAAATGAATTTATACCTTATTGGCAACCGTCAGTTACGAGGTATTAACGACGATATATCAGACATAAAATAAACCTAATGTGTGTTGCTTAGGGCTAAAAGAACCACCGATTGATGACGCCATCACGGCAAGACGAGACGAAGATGGCGGGACGAGTTGACTCCTACCGTAGGGACTCGCAAAAGACAGAGTTGTGTGGAAAAGAGAGAGGGAGACCTTTGCCCTGCAGTGGGACAACACAGGCTAGTTAGATAGATAGATGTTGCTTTATAAGGTAAAGTTAGGAGAAATAATGTATCTTCCTTTATATAGCTTTATACAAACACGTGATTATATGTCATGTAAGTAAATGATATTAATTCTTTGGTTCATTTGTACAAGCATTCTAGTTGTTATATGCGAAAAAAATTAAATGTAGATAGTTTTAGTTGTATAATTTCTTTTGTATGTTTTAAAGTAATTTTTATCACATTTAAGAGAAAACAAAAATAATAATAAATTATTATCATATCACTCCTTCGGTAAAACAAAGGCAGAATGCAGTTATTTGAATTAGCCTTTTTCCTGGGAAGATTTAAAAAATATCCGCTAGGGGCAGCACCGGTGGGGGGGGGGGTACATATGTTTTGAATTCTGTATTGACAACAACGTCAAACGTACGTCTTATTATTATAAGAATAAATAAATATTAAAACCATAATATGCACCGGTGCTGCCCCTATCGGATCTTTTTTAAATCTTCCCAGGAAAAGGCTAATTGAACAAGAGTAGATATGTACTTGTTTTCTGATGGACATATGTAGTTAGACCCGAGACTTTTGCTGCTTCACCGGGCATAAAGGCGAGTAGAGCTCCAGCCTAGATAAATGGTTTAAACACTACAAACTAAGCAACCTGCGCAAGAGGGCGTCCCCTGTGGGACTTGGACCTCGGCTCAGGGCGGTCGCTGACGGGGAGATAGAGGGATTATGGCTTTTAGTTTTTTTTTAGGGAAGTTTTGTGCAACTGTCGCTCTACTTTACATTTCGCGGGCCTCTCGGACTTCGGGTCTACGAGGGCATCGGAAGGAAGAATATGTACGTACCATTTTAAGTATTATTTGTCATTTAAGATTATTTTACTCTGCATTATATTGATATTTTCTATGAACTGTTCTGTTCTATGAACTAAACTTGTTTAGGCATGTTGTTAGCGAGAATAAAACACGTTTAGGTATTTTAAATTTGATTTACACCTGTGCTTTGGAGGTCGGTTAGGTGTCTGATCACTTGTCGGCATCACGTAACATCGGATTGTCAAAGTAACTGAATAAAGAGTAGGTATACCCGAGTCTGTGCAGATGGGTAATTTCGATATCACCCATCTGCACAAATATGTGCACATGGTCAAATACTGATCGTAGAACATCTAATTCCTAAGTAATTTGGAGATATAGTTAACAGACCACCAAATAAACAGTTATATGTATATAGAATATAATAGAAATACAACCTCAGCTTACATAGAACTATGGTAAGATAGAAAACTTTCAGTTACAAAATCTACTAGTTTTTGTTAATGAATTGAAATAACTATAGCATTGTTTTCTATACTAATATTATAAAAAGGGTGACATAGGCTATATTTAATTATTTAGTTCCCACGGGAACGGGAGTTACGCAGGTGAAACCGCGCGCGAGCTAGTTTATTATACGTTGATATATTTTTTTAAATTCCACTGAATTAATTAAATAAAATTCTGATTTTATTACTTAGACACGGCTATAATAACTTTATGTTTTTACTTTGTAAAATTGCCGCTGTCTCTGTGTTATTAACTTATAACATAATAGTGGGGATACCAACCCGCCTGCCAAGCGTGGTGAATATGGCAAATATCCATCGGGAGGCGGCCCTTGTTCAACAGTGAACATTATTTTATAACTTTAAAAATATTTTAGCTACCTACTACACATTATGTTAATAATAGGTAGCAAGTGAACTAATAAAACCTACATACTGTTTTTTTTTCTGAGTCATGAATGATTTTGTATTTTAGACCTTTAAGTTTTTATATGTGACTGTGTCTGAATACCGTTTTTTTGACTGTTTGAGATTACGAAAATAGCTTGTATTTGTATTAGCTCCATATCCAGTATATTTAATTATTTAAATTTTATGAAAACCAGCATTAATTTTTCCCAACACTCGGAATCCTTAATCGATTTATTTTTATGACGAGTTTTCTTTCGCTTCTATGTACAATTCTACTTTATTTACAACTCTACAATACTATAGTTATTTCAGTTAAATACTATTCAAGCATTATTAACAGGAAGAAAAGTAATTTACATATTAATATATTATAATATATATATATATATATATATATTTACAGTATATATCCCAATTATGGCCTGCTACTACGGTTGTTGAATTAATATTGAAAATAAATTATTTTATATAATTAATGTTTAATACTATTATTTGTCGCCAAGTTAACAAAATAGTGTGTACCAACTTTTACCCACGATTTCGTTCCCGCGTAATGTATTTATACAAACCCTCGTTTCATCTCCTTAGGAAGTGAATATTGTAAATTCGTTTCCGAGTATTCCTACGTCATCTTCGCAGTACTGTTTCGAGGAATTAATGACAAACGGACAGACGGAGTACATTGTCTGTAATGTCCTACAATTAGGAGCAATCACAGGTTGCACTAGCTAGTTATAGTTTCCTATGTAGCTTTATTCATAGAATAAGAATAATAACATATTAATTACAGTTCTTTTTCATTGTGTTTTTGACAAGTACAAGTGTATGAAAAAATACCTAAGTGCTGAATAAATTCATTATTTCAAGTTAAACCGGTTTTGGGTACATTCAACCAAGGAGATAGCTTTACACCGTCAGTATCAAATAATGTAAATAAATATATTTATGTCCCTACGACAGCCGGTAATTCTTTATGGGTGAGAGTTCGCTGATAGCTGTGTCATAAACGTGTATATATAAATTTGAAATGCGTTTCACAATGTGTAAAGCTATCTGTGTTGTTGACTGAACATCGGTGGGATGGTTCCAGTCTATAACTGACAAAGGTAGTTTTTTTTCTGTGTGTATGCCTTTACCATGAGATATTGTAATATATACTGATTAGGTTACGTTATAGAAAGCACTGTTATAGGTGCTTTTAAGATATGTGCCTTCTTCCACAAATACAGATTATTTATATAAACTGATAAATATCCCTATTTTTCATATCTTATAACCGCACCAACAAAACCACGGGTAAATTGTAGATTTTTCTTTAAATTATCGTTTTTTTTTTCATAATATTAAACATTATTTATATATGGCGTTTAGGACAGTATGGATAAACAAGAAAAAAAAACAAAATAAATGATAAGAGGAACAAATTTTTATCACTAGTTAACTAAATTATTGAATAACATTAAATCTTAAAATCTTAAAACATGTAAACTTAATAGTTTACATGTTTTTTTTTTACAATTATAATCATAAAACAAAACAGGTTTTTGAGCTTTCTCAACTACATACTCTTTTCATTTACAATGATTCAAGTTTGTTTGAAATATCGCTGTTTATTTACTTTGATATGATATTCATACAATGGGCATGAAGAATAAAAAAAATCTATTTAGTCCGTCAGTTAGTACCAAAAAATATTGGACACGTATTTTCTTTTCGTTCCGTGTGACTGTGTGAAGTCACTTTTAAGTACAATTTCCCTAGTAGTGACGTCACAAGCCGCCCTCTCCTTAACTTTATAGTTTGTCTTTGTATCTTTGTCAATTTTTATTGATTAATAAATTAAAAAATACTTGGCCACTATATTTTAGTAATCTAACTGACGGACTATTTATATTTTTTTAATCTTCATGCCTATTTGACAATGTTTTTATACAATTTTGATATTCCACTGATGATTGAATTTACATGATTTTTTTAATATACTGTAACATAAAACTATATTACAGTATATCTATATTTTAATGATTTTTCACATCGTAGTTTGTAATAGTAAGTACAAGTTTATTTCAACTTAAGTAACCATTGTAATAAATAAAATGATACTATTTAAATAGTTTGATTTATACATATTTAGCGCCAGAACACACAATAAAATATACAATTCCGAAAAGAGCGTTTATCTTTTGATAAGCTTTATAAATTGTGCAATTTTCTAAATTGGTCATGAAATTATAACTAGAGCTCAGAAGCATAAGGTCGGATGTGCCAGAAACATTCGTCATAAGTGCGTTAAACGCACTTACGACTAAATGCTTCTGGAGAAAATAGTATATCCGTTCTTAAGCTTGTGAGGTCTAGCTATATATCCAAAATTAAAAATACTAAAATATCTAGTTGATTCCACTAAAAATGTGTCAAAATACTGTGATGCACGAGATGCAGTGGGTTTAGTCAAAGGCTATTGCGCAGGAGTGTTTTGTCAACACCTGCCCTGATGATGCTCCGTGCAGGAGCGATACGAGAGTCAGGTGGTGATTGTATTTTTGAATTTTTTATCGTCCTTCCTGCATATTGTGCATATTTTTTGCGGGCGTGAGATCTGTGCAAAAAGTGCTTTCCAGCATTTAGACACATATTTAAGAAGAATTAACTCCAGGTATTTTGAGATATTAATTTAGATTATGTATTGCCACAAAATAACGCTTGATTCTATTAAATATTTATATCCTTGTTTAATTAATTTGTCACTTTTAAGTATCGTTAAGTCACAATATGATGAAAAAATTCAATAGTTTTAAGAACAGCAGACAATTTAAATATTTGTAAACATATTAAATCAAATCACACACATTTTTCTATTTCAGTTTTCACATGAAAATCTTTATTCGAGTGAACTCCCAATAATTAAGTAACATTATTTATAAATTTCGAAGTTATTATCACAATTGTTTTTTTACACATTCTAAGTACAATTTTGATCAACACAATACAATTATAGACAGTAGTCATAAATAAATGCTTGATCTTGCGCGCTCGCTTAAAACCTCAGCTCCGTAATGCGGCAACTCAATATTGTAGTATGCAAGGCACTGTACCGATGGTATGTGATCCCGATGTGCTTCTTATTTTTTGTAGTGTTTTTTTTACACAGTTTTACTAAAACTTTTAATAAAACTTTCAACACGTATTCCTCGCACAGAGCGTGACTGGCAAGGGTAGTGTTGCCAACTGTTAAAAACAGTATTTTAATGTTTTTCACTATAACAATATAGTCAGAAGTCTTGCCTTGCGAGGACGACCGGACCCTATCCCAGCTTCCTACGAGTCTTTCTCTATCTACCTACGGTGTGACTAGGGTTGCCAACTTTACTGTTAAAAACGGTATTATATACTGTTTTCACTACATTATACTTTTTACTGTTGACCAAAAATAAAGTATAAAAAATACTGTTTTGAGCGTCAAAATGTTTAACACTATAAATATTAGACTGAAAAGCTGACCCAATTTTTAAAATGTTTTATCTCAAATATTCAAGACATCAAGTGTGACATGTACATACTCTTCATTGTTTGTAAATTCTGATCAATATTCTTGTAAAAAAAAAGTTGGCAACTCTAGGCACGGGAGGTATTTTTTGCCGCATTTATCAAGTACGACGACGGTATCTAGTCGAGTGGGCAAGACAAATAATTTATTACAGACATTAGTATTGTACAATCTTTATATAATTTTGGTCTCAGACCTTATGCTATAGTCTTAAAACGGTCGTATTTCATGAGAAAAGAATTAAGTCATTATTCATTATGAGGTACTCATTATTATAGTTTTCATTGCAAACATAAAATACCGAGATACTAGGTTATGACATCTGCTTTGATTTAATTAAATTTTAATTTAATAATAAGTATCCCATTTGAAGTAAGTTCCTAAATTATAACGTTTAGCACTAAAATAACATTTTTACAAGAAAAAAATACCGCTAAGAATGGGGTGTTATAGCACCAAAACGGCAAAACTATTCGAGAGACGTATATTAAAATGACAATTCCCGAAAACAAAAAATCTCGCATTTTTACAATTATTATTATACTTTAATTCTTTACACTTTTATTGTATTATAATATTACATTTTTTTTGTTATTTGTTATCAATAAGCACTTGGAATCTCATGGAATTAAGTACGTTCCAATTGGCACTGTACACTGGGTTTTTATTTTATTTCACTTAGTACAATTCACACGTTTGTACAGAACAAACAATTCTGCACAAAATCACACGAAGTTTTCTTTTTACATGAAAGCACTATTTTACGCAGTCGCACAATTTCACACCGGTTTTAGATTTTTGCACAGATTTTCTCATTTGCACAGGTTTACTAATTTGCACAAGTTAGTAAGTGCCGAATAAGGACTTTAGGTCTTCTTCGTAGAGGGCAATGACCAGCATTATACCGATGCCGGTGGCTAACCCCATTAGCTGCAATATGCATTGGCACAGAGTGCCTTCTTTGCTGTGGGATGTACTCAACTCTGGCATCTGTGAACAAAATTAAGTTTTTATACTACAATAACTCTAATGGTAGATATTTACAACATTTTACGACTTAACCGTGTGGATTCCGGCTTATAGACTAACCCATGATTTCCCATGGTTGTTGTAAAAGGCGACTCAGGGGTATACAGAGGATCAATGGGCAGCGACGTCTATTAGCTCAACAATTCATAGCGAGTGTCCGAATATACTCAGAAAACCAGTTAGGAGATCTGGCATCTATCTCCGTACGCTTATGTACTTTAGTGAGCCTACCTACTACATGATGTATTAGGAGTATCTAAAGAATACATAATAGTGTACTATTGTGCTAAACGGGAGCCCACGTACCCATTTTTGTATTTTAAGTTTACTTGTGTTAAACAAAGATTTCTGTGTTCTAAGATGGAAACTATGACCTCAAGACATTAAACCGAGTTACGTCACGGAAGTTGTCATATTGAAGCGTAGTATGTAGTGGACAAGGCAGTTAGTTACGTAAGGCAGAAACGGGTAATAAATCTTAGATTTTACACAAAGATTTCGATGTCCAAAGTACTCCAAAGATCGAACCCACGGCCGCCGAGGTATAAAGCGAGCCTATACCAGGGAGGTTGTACAGTCAATTACCATGTCGACGAGCGCGATGTAGAGGAAGGTCCCGGCGGCGACGGCGAACAGCCAGCGCGTGGCGGAGGGCGCGTGTCCCGCCAGCACGCCGCACACCATGCCGGCCAGGCACAGCGCCGACGACAGGATGTTGTAGCACACCGCGCGACGCACCGACATGCCCGCCTTCAGCAGCACCGCGAAGTCACCTGGGATTAAAAAAACTTTTTATATCCCCGTAATTCCTGTGCAAATAGGTAATAAAGTAATAACTTATATCCCCGCGGCCGTGTTTCATACCGGTAATAACATACCTATGTCCTTGCGTTTATGATTCCTGTGCAAATAGGTTATATCATATAACCCCACGTTCGTCATTCCTGTGCAAGTATAATCATATATCACAGAGTTCTTGATTCCTGTGCAAATAGGTGAATATAAATAGGTATATATGTCCACGTTTTTTATGCCTGTGCAAAAAGGTTACATCATATATCCCCGCGTTCGTTATTTCTGTGCAAATAGGTAATAACAGCTCATCATTAAATATAGCCTACATCACTCCTGGATAACGTAACTTCCTGATAGTGAAAGATTTTTTCAAATCGGACCTAAGATAACTTGTTCAAGCAAACAAACAAACCCTTCAACATTATACTTGAGTATAGACATATAAAAACTGTATCTTACCCAACTCGTGCGGTAATTCATGGCACAGGACCGCTATCGCAGTGGAAAAGCCTCCCGCTAAGTTTGATGCGAATGCAGCACCTGAAATGTAACGTGAACATTAGGCTTTTGCTACTTTACCGGCCATAAAGGCAGCAGAGCCCCAGCCTACATAAATGGTTTAAAAACTAAACAACCTGCGCAAAAGTGCGTCCCTGTGGGACTTGGACTTCGTCTCAAGGCGGTCGCTAGCGGGGAGATTGAGTCATTATGACTTTAAGTTTTTTAGGGGAGTTTTGTGCAACTATCGCAAAACAAACAATACTAACCAATAGCCATGCCGTCTGTAAAATTGTGCAGACCATCACCCATGATGACCATCCAGGCGACAGACGCTATGGACGACGGCGGCGCATGGACGTGCCCATGGGCGTGGGAATGACCGTGGTGGGCACGAGAATGCTCCCTGGAATTGACAAGATTATTATTTTCTAGTATAAGACACACAAAAAAATCACTGACGCACTCAAGTAGGCACTTGTGCTTTGAAATTGCGTTATTTAGTTGTAAATGTCACTTCCTAAGGTATAATATATCTTTCTTTCATATAATATGTCTCCAGCTTTACGCTGGAGGGAAGTGGAATTTACTTTCCAACTCCTATAATCGTTCTGAATAAATTCTATGCTGGATCCAAGACATTAGGTGTCCCGGGACCAGCCTAAGCCAAACAGCTCACCGCCGCTTCCGTGTGTGCTGGTCTTGATCCTAGCTTACAGGAGTTACAGTGACGGGAGTGAGGGAGGGATAAGTCCCATTTAAAAAAAGTATGTACTTATTGGATAGGCCTTGCCAGAAGTTACGTTTAATTAAATATGAAAAAAGTCTAACTCACCTCAGTATAACAGTATAACTATCACCGTCCTTCAAATCCTTGACTCCATCCTCTTTATGCTTAATATTATTCATTTCCACCACAGCGGGAGTCGGTTCTGCTTTCAGTAGCCAGTCCTTAGCTGTCGGCTCATTTTCTTTTCCCTCAGGGTTCAGAGCATTGGATGAGACCACACTAACAGAATTGTTGTGGGCTTTCTTCCCATGTTTAGGACTTGAAGGTATCCCATCCCTCAAATGATGATCATCATGGGTATCTGTATCAATCTCGTCATAACAATAAGGATATTCTGAATATTTATGTTTACAAGTTTTCGTTGTAGGATCACCTTTGTCTTCGCGTTTAAAGATTTTCATTAAAGAATTTGACGTAGAGTTAGTTATGGGAGCTTTGGAACCGCCTGAACATCCGCCTACAGTCTCGTCTTTCAGAACGCGCACTCTTGAAGGGAGCTTATCGTCTTCCAACTTCTGGCGACGCTTCCTCCATTCAACTACGACCGTCAGACCCTTTTCGGTGAAATAGAAGAACACTACACCCAACATTGCCGCAAGACCCTTCCACATTCCATCGTCATGAGCTGCTTTAAAGTCTACTTCAGTCCCTTCATGACTGCCATGACTATGATCATGTTCAGGGCTCATGGCATGTGGCATTAGATGAAGTAATGCGTCACCACACAGCGTCCCTACAGCTAACGCGACCAAGAACTGCAGTATATGGTTGTAGTAAGTTGTATGCATAATTGGAATAACCGCTACACCTAAAAGACCGCACGCGCTGATCGCGAATATACTAAGTGAGGAGTACAACCATACGTAGAACCTGTCCTTGTTTGGATTAGATTTTTCTAATGAGAATTCCTCAATTTTACTGCTATCACTTTGATGATTGACTATACCGCTTTCTATAACACAACCTAGTCTTTCGTCTGAAGAGCTCTGCGCCAATTTTTGATACAAAAGTATTGGGCATACGGACTGGAGGGTGCTTTCGTTGATCATGGGTTCTTCGTGGCTGTGATCAACGTGTTCGTGATCATGATCATGATTGTGGTCATGTTCGTGTGTTTTTGGTTTTAACCTAGTGTTTACTGTGCTTACTAGTACTGAGCTGTTGAGACACTGAAAAGAAAATAAGTAATAAGAAAATCGTAAATTAATCAACCTACTAGTTAGTTGATAAACTAACGAGGTGTCGGGTAGTTACAAAAAAAAATTAAATCCTAAACCAAAGGGGTTCAACAGGACTTATTGTACTTATAGTCTTGTTTGGTTTGGTTAGGTCAATAATCATAACAATTAAGTAAATAATATAATATTTATGCGCGTTCACTGACCTGGCAACTAAATTTAACAATATGAGTGGCACGGAAGATTTCCGGTGACATAAATTAAAACCATTCATATAAATACAAAGCAAGATATTTACATAAATACACAATGACATGTTCAGCCGCCAAATAACGGGGCAACTTAGCAGCCTTGGATCTGTTTTGTATGAAAATCTGCGAGCTAGAAGGTATTGATTCGTAAGTTACCTAATAATATTTGGTAATGTTGTGCAACATTGCAAATCTTTAACATTTTTCAGACTAAAAAAGAGCAATATTTTCGTAACACCTATTATACTAGTCACATACAACCAATAAGACAAAATCCAATGTAATAATGACTATGTAGGGTTCAGATTATGGGGACAAAAGGATTCAAACAAAATTATACTTACATTTAAATTTTCACCTAATTCATTATGATATACTCCTCTACTTTTAGTGTTTTGGCCACCTTCCACCAGTCTGTGCAGATCTAGCGCCTCTAGCATCTTGTTGAAACCTGTCAAGTTCATTGTCATACTGCTCGCATCACCATACAGCATGAAGATCTGTGCTACATACGTTTCTGGGTTCACCTTAACTTCGCGTTTTACTTTTCGTAACTTTTGTAGTTTGTGATGCGATCTTCTTCTTTCGTCTATGTCTATTTTCTCAATGCCTATGTGGTCTACATCGCTTTTATGGTTGTTTAGATCGTAGGAGAGAATGCCGTCGTTTTCTATGGTCTGTTTTCTGTCAATGTGTGAACCGCAAGTATGTGCCGCACATAGCAGGCAAAACATGCAAACGGTAACTAAATGATGAGACATTTTAGCTTATGCTAGGTATCACTTATATTTAGTAGAAGATTAATCCATTTGGCGTGGCGGCGTCGTTTTGGCTGTTTCTTTTGACCTGTGAACAAAGAAAGAACAAACGTTAGATTGTTTATAAAGGAAAACTAAAATAACTTAAAATAAATAGGGATCATCGAAATGAGTGCCTTTTATCCTCCGAAGGAAAATGCGTAAAGCATCCCCACTGCCGCAACGATTGGGTTTGGTGATCCTTCGAACTCCAAAAATAGAGGCACAGGAAAATGCATATGCATTACATCCGGTGCCCCAAGGGCGTGTATAAAACAGAAATGACGTATTGTGAAAACGTGAGACATGTAACAGATATAGCGCAGACATGATATCGCTTCAGCACATTTTAATACAAAATGTACGCAGGCGACATGAATAACAGGCAAGCGACGACGTAGTGCAGGCATGCCGTATCCATATCACGAGTCTGCTGCGTCTGTGGCACGTCTTCACTTAACTTCATTTCATAATTCAAGCCTAGCGAAACCCATAACCAGACATATTATAGGGTTGACCTGAGCCCTATATTTTAGGTCTCAATTAACGTAATTTAAAGAAAAATCATGAAACATCATTCGCTACTCCGCATGAAGAGTCCAACTACTCTGTCTAGTCAAGCGTCTAGCGACCGGTGACTGCAGTCGTTATTATCGGAACCATGTCTTAACTTTTTTCTACGACTAGTATAGTTTTTCTGACGGCACTGATAAGATCATTAAGTTTTTGTAGTAGATAATGGCTTCTTCCATAAAAAAGAAAGCAATTGTGTAATCAATGAACCGTTTTGTCGCCTTGGTCTAGATACATTGATGGTAGTGTGTATTTTGTTTTATTATAAATGCTTTTTCTATTGACCATCAGTTCAAATATTACAAACGCGCGGTTTCACCGGCGTGGATCCCGTTCCCGTGGAAGCTTCGTCTTAAAATAAGCCCTATAAAGCTTATAAATAATTTTTATTTTTTATTTTTTTATCCCTCTACGATCCTGGCTTGCCAAGGTCTGTTGAGAGGAGGCCCATGTTCAGCAGTGGACGTAATCGGGCTGTTGATGACGATGATGCCGATGATTTTTAATTTAAACAAAAAAAAAATTGAACCGGTCTTTAAAAAATACAAAGCGTATTGGTAAAAAACTTCAGAAACGTTTCAGTAGATCGGGGGGCCGGGTGTATGTCTAGTACCCTACACACACATATTGTTTTTCTCTTACTATCTTCTCTTGCGGGACTGCTGGCAGAGATTTCTTATAGAAATAAGTAGAACCCTTGTGCCATGCCTTTCTATGTTTTTATATATATATTTGTTATGTAGTGTGTACATAAATTGGAAATAAATAAATGCATCTCTCCATCTTTATAAAGACATTTTACCGAGGCGTGAAATACAATATTTAAGATAACTAACAGGTTATAGAAAAAATCATTAATGCGACAGTTCAGGATGGATGCTGGCCACTTAAAAAGAATCAGTAACTAAAAAGTAATATCATTTCCTTAACAAACAACCAAAAAATAAAAAGTAGTATGCAATGAAGAACAAATGAACGTTTACTAATTAATGTGTACATCAATTACGTGACAAGGTGGTTGGAACAAGGCCGGATGTCCATGTCAGAAAAAGTGACGAAATAATATTGTGACTTCCGATTATGGAGTTCAAGACCAACGTCAGCTCCTTATACATATGTAGCCGGTTTTATCCGCGTAGCTCCAGTTTTCGTAGCGATACCTTGATTACCTAACTACTTCATCTTCATCATTAACATCACATTAGCCAATAGATTTCCTTCCTCATCAATTTCAAGTGGGCACAATTCCTAGCGGCCTGTATTCACTGACTCCCTGAAACCTTTATAAGGTCGTCGGTCCATCGTGCAGGCGGTCGTCGCACGCTACACTTGGCAGTTCGTGGTCTCCACTCGAGAATCTATCTGCGCTGGCTGCTAGTTCTTCGAGCTATGTGCATTGTCACATCAGCTGGCTAATCCGTTGCCGTAGCTCAAGCGACCTTCGTTAAAATACATAAAGCTCATAATGAAAATGTTAAATTCGTAATTATGCCATGTTAAATAGGTTCAGTAGTTTATGACTTTTACCATTATACATGCACGTATTCAACATGCATATGGTTTGTAGTTATTTATGTTTCTTACCAGAGCCAATAATAATTTATATCTACTAATGTATGTGCTAAAGAGTTTGTTTGCTTAAACGCGCTAATTTCAGGAACTAATGGTCCGATTTGAACTATTCTTTCAATGTAACATAACCCATTTATCGAGGAAGGCTACAGGCTATATTTAATTATGAATTTCCTACGGGAACGGAAGCTACACGGGTGAAGCCGCGCGTGGGAAACTAGTCTATGATAAAGACATTTGGTCGCTTCGATCGAAATCATGCCTTAATATTGTCAATTCGTCACGACTCGTCGGAAGCGTGAAATCAATTGGCCACAATGTTAAAACTCAGTATTATATATAAAAATAGTTACAGAAAAACTGTCTTTTTTTCATAAATCGTCATAGATTGAGAATAAGGCGATACAAAATTGATTAAACATACAGATTATAATCTTTATATATTCAATAAATAACAATGAAATAATAACATTTATTCAGCACTTAAGTATTAACATACACTTGTCAAAATTACACTGTATAACACTAAATCTAACAAAAGTATCACTTAAGTAGCTAAAAATATTGTTAAAATTTTATTATTTGATCTTACAGAAATTTTAATCAGTATGTCCGTCTGTCGTACGGTAAATGACAAATGTACACATTATAGTAAGATGCCTTAAAAGTGACAGGTCTAAAATTAATTTCCAAGAATCCGGCCAATGTCTCAGCGACATCCACCTGATCATTAAGGGCTTATACCGCTATGCCACGGGAGTAATAAATAATTTGATGGAAAATTCAGCATTTTATTTGTACAAGTGCTAATATGCGTTTGTAACATATTAATTCAACGTTTCACTTTCTACGCCTTGAACTTGTACGCGCGCGCACGTGCGTGCGACACGGCGGCGGCCTCGCTCGTTATTTTTGGCGACACGGCGAGAATGCGCGCCGACGACGCTTATATTTTAATGCAGATTACGTATATCAATGCGCTTTATTTAATAACGTAATAATTTTGGCTAAGGCAAGTATGAGTAAATGAGATAAGCTCTAGGCGTAACGAATATTATAACAACACACAAGTATTTTTTTTGGATATCGTTTTGGTAGTTAGACACGAGGCTTTTGCTACTTCGCCGGGCGATAAAGGCGAGCGGAGCTCCAGCCTAGATATATGGTTCGAACACTATAAACTAAGCAACCTGCGCAAGAGGGCGTCCCCTGTGAGACTTGGACCTCGGCTTAGGGCGGTCACTGGCGATGAGATTGAGGGATTTTGTGTTTTTGTATTTTAGGGAAGTTTTGTGCAACTGTCGCTCTACTTTACAGTTCGCGGGCTTCTCGAACTTCAGGTCTACGAGGGCATCGTAAGGTTAGTTCACAAGCGTGTGCGCAAACGCTGATGCACTTCTTACTCTATTCATTTATTATTGAGAGATCAAGCGCAGGGTTGATACCTTTTTTTTTAAAGATTACTAGCTTAGTTGCAATCTACTATTATTCTTGTTAACCCCTCGTGCTAAACGCGCTAACTACGGCTACGGCCTCTAAACTTTGAAGAACTGTTATTGAGGATTGGATTATGAGAAAATTATATTGAGTAGACCGTATAATCTCTTTTGGTCAACTTGGGACTATTTTAACTAGCAAGTTAAAATAGGAGGCCAATCACAGGAATATGGTTCATATTTGGCTGAACTCACACTTGGTCTAAAAAGATGTAATACTATAACTTCACATTAACACACAACTTTATCTCCTTCAAACAAACCTCATTAAAATAATGTTTGATTGATAAACTATTTTCATTCTGTACACACCAACAATATCAGTTATCGCGGTCATCCATCCATTTCCAAACCGTATCACATGTAGCTTAACCTTGTAGGGTTACACTAGAAAGTCTACACACATTTAATGGTAACGTCCGGGTCGATATAATGATAGCTAGATAGTGGGCTGTACACTCAAACGGGGGTAGTTTTATATTTATTAAAAAAAAAAGAAGATTTCCAACGGTTACTTTAGTAGTGATGTACCACAATATTCAGCGGATATATTCAAATAATTGTGAAGAATAATATCCGCAAATGAAGTCCCGGACAAAAGCTAGATTTTATTATTAATGTTTGGATACTCATTATCGATTCACGTAAAACTATTGAATGGATTGTGATTAAATTCGTCACAGAGTGTTATGTATCTCTATTCCTTAGTGTCTATGTACCTATATATTATTATCTATGGTAAGTGCGGGCTGCGATCCCGACAAAAGTATAACTTCTGTCATCCCGAATCCCGAATATAGGAGAATATTCTAATGAGAAAAGATATGTATTTTTACTAAACGGTTTTCTATCATTCTTTTACCGTACAGTAAAATGCTACATTATTCCCGAGTTACTAAGGCCATAATTAATTATGAAGTTCCCACAAGTGCGGGAGCTACAAGGTCGAAACCGCGCGCAGCAAGCTAAGTAGATGAGCAAGAGTGTGCTTTTAGATACCAATAGTTTCACTTATGTCCAGTATAGTGCCTACCTATCAATACATCTATTCTGATATTATAAAGGGGAAATATTTGTATTCTTGTGTATTTTTGTAATAAATTAACTCAAAAACTCCTGTGACGATTTCAAAAATTCTTTCACCATCGGCATGCCACATTCACCCTGAGTGACATAGGCTAAATTTATTATGAAGTTCCCACGGGAACGGGAGTTACGTGGGTAAACAGCGCGCGGAAGCTAGTTTAACATAAATAGGTAGTTTAAAACATAGATTAATAAACACACAATAAAACATCACTCAGTAGGTTGTTTCAGGAGCGGAGCAGTATTCCATCGCAATGCTAGCGTATTTATTTGACTTAATTACGTATGTAATCACATTAATAAACCGGCCATCGTTTGTTGGCGTTCAATAGATTTTTACGACTTGTACAGAATGCCTAATGATGTATTCACATTTGGCCTTTTACGTATCGTGGAAAGAATAATAAATAATAGTATTTATACGTATACTGACCTACATTTTAAATTGATACAATACTTGTAGAATCGAACCTGCCTTCATCGTCATCATCATCAGCTTATACGAATAAGCTATAAGAATTTAAGTCGTAATAACCGATAATAATCTAAGAGAAATCAATAAATAAGTTTAAAACGACTATTAAAGCCAAATTGTTTAGCAGGGTATAATCCATTTTCGGTCAGCGCCGAAACATTTATGTCAACCCTACACTTAAGTCTTGTCACTACAATAATTGTACAGTCGTATGATTGGTATAATATACGAAACTTCTATCATTACGCTCGGATATATATCCGTAAACCGAACCATAGGACATTCCTATAACCAGCAAACATAAATTTATTATTTAGTGACAAGGTCATTTTGTCAAGGCTACCAGAAACATTTATGAGGCGGTTATTTTAGGGGTTAAACCCTGTCATGTATTTGATTACGCCTGTGGAGGGTTTGAATAAATTATGGGGTGGCTGTCGTATCTCTTTTTATTTTTCATGTTGTTTTTACTCGGAAATCAGTAATATTTTTACTTAATGAAGAGCTCTTCAAAAATATTTATTACATAGTACTATATGACAACCTCTGTAGCGTAGCGGTATTCGGCTCGCTTTATAATCTCGAAGGTCGCGGGTTCGATCTCCACGCCGGACAAGAAATCTAAGATTTCTTTCCGGGTCTGTTTGGTTGAGGGACTACCCTCCGTGCCTCAGAAAGCACGTTAAGCCGTTGGCGGGACAAACGACTTAACGTGCCGCCGCGCCGCCGCCCGCCTGCCAAACGTGGTGACTATACAGCCCATATAACGTCCACTGCTGAACATGGGCTTCCTCCCGGAGGAGGGTATTTAATTTACCATAGTCAACACGCTTGGAAGTCGGGTTGGTGACCGCAGTATTATGTTGTAACACACAAGGAAACGCTGCTAACCGTTCCCTGATATACGATTATTATAGATGATGTTATAACAATCGGGCCCAACGACTTAACGTGCTTTCCGAGGCACGGAGGGTAGTCCCTCAACCATCCAGACCCGGAAAGAAATCATAGAATTCACACTAATATTTCCTCGTCCGGCGTGGGGATCGAGAACCCACGACCAAATACCACTACGCTACAGAGCCACAAACCCAATAAAAATTCAAATCAACTAACCATTTTACCTAAGTAGGTATTTAACACCTCGCTAGCATGTTAAATACCACTTAAGTATATAGCCGAAATTGTGGCCTTCATACCGTGTGGCGCAGGTTCATACCCGAGACATCGCGGGTTATTTTTGCACACGTTAGTACCAAAACCGTGACCTTCACTTTGACTACTTAATATCAATATGGCCTATAGCTTTGCATGGGTGCAATGCTGACGTATTATATATGTTACGGCTAAAGATAGGTGTGAACATAAATTTAAGATTAGCCGGCTAAACTTAGGTTTAGCCGACCACATGCGGTTAAACTTAGATCAACCTGAATAAATCCCTGTTCAACTCCATTGGTTTAGGTTTAGGTTTTTTTTAACCACCCCAACTTCTTTTTGTGCCATGCATAGGTATTGTTTAATTTAGAGTTGAACAGGGACTTATTGAGACCTTAACCTAAGTTTAACCGCATGTGGTCGGCTAAACCTAAGTTTAGCCGGCTAATCTTAAGTTTATGTTCACACCTATCTTTAGCCGTAACATATATATTACTAAGTTCCCGCGCGCGGTTTCACCCGCGTAACTCCCGATCCCGTGGGATCTTCATAATTAAATATAGCCTATGTCACTCAGGGTGAATGTTACTTGCCAATGGTGAGAGAATTTTTGAAATCGGCACAGTAGTTTTTGAGTTTATTCATTACAAACATACACTCACACAAAAATACAAATCTTTCCTCTTTATAATGTTCCAACAGTAGCATAGTCTCGTTTGGTTAGGTTAGGTCAAGTGTCATAACAATTAAGTTAATCCTTACTAATATTATAAATGTGAAAGTAACTCTGTCAGCCTGTCTGTCTGTCTGTTACGCAATCACGCCTTAACTACTGAAGCGATTTAAATGAAATTTGGTACAGATATAGTCTAGAGCCTGAGAAAGAACATAGGCTATATTTTATTATGAATTTCCCACGGGAACGGGAGTTACGCGGGTGAAACCGCGTGCGGGAAGCTAGTAATATAATAATTATGCGCGTTCACTGAATTTGGCAACTAAATTTAATTTTTGGGACATACTTGTCACGACAACTCATTATTATTGAATAACAAACACAAATAATAACAAAATTATATGTTTACTCAAACTCAAAAGGCATCAATAAACCAATATCTATCCGATAAAAAGCCTTTAGGCCGCAAAGCACCACACCCGAGTCAGCCGACCGTGTAAACAATAAAAAAAAACAAACAACACTTCAAAATGGCGCGAAAAAATGTTACGAAAAACATCGTAAAGGACGGATGTTATAATCGATAAGAATCGAATTAGATAAGTTCCTTTGAAGTTGATCGATTTAGTTTGATATTTATTTATATATACTAATATTATAAAGAGAAAAAGTTTGTATTTTTATATTATGGTACGTTTGTTTCGAATAAACTCAAAAATTTACAGAACGGATTTCGATAATTATAGAACGTTAGGTCATTTAGGGTTCACAATCCCTTGACATTTCACAATCTAGCGAGATAAATTATGATCTAACTAATTATGATAGCTAATCAATAGTAATATTATAAAGACGAGGAAACATTTTATTGTTAGTTTGCATTGAATAGGCTCCGGAAGTATTGGACCGATTTAAAACATTCTTTCACCATTAAAATGCTACATTTTCCCTGAGTAGCATAGGTTATAAGAGTTACAAAAAATTCATAATCATCATCAGCCTGTACAACGTCCACAGCTGAACATGGGCCTCATCCTGAGGGAGGGTATTTGCCATAGTCACCACGCTTGGCAGGCGGGTTGGTGACCGCAGTATTATGTTGTGCCACACAAGGAAACGCTGCTGCCCATTCCTTGATATACGAATATTATAGATGATGTTATAATAATCGGGACCAACGGCTTAACGTGCTTTCTGAAGGTTACAATAAAATATTTCCTCGTCTTTATAATATTACTATTGATTAGCTATCATAATTAGCTAGATCATAATTTATCTCGCTAGATTGTGAAATGTCAAGAGATTGTGAATCGTAAAAGACCTCAAGTTCTAACCTAACCTCCTAACCTTTAGGTAAGGTTAGAACTGCGACCACAACAAGAACTAGAATCAGAACCAATTTCATCTCGATTTATAAACAACTAGATTCCCGCGCGCGGTTTCACCCGCGTAACTCCCGTTCCCGTGGGAACATCACGATTAAATATAGCCTATTTCACTCAGGGTGAATGTAGCTTTCCAATGGTGAAAGAATTTTTGAAATCAGCACAGTAGTTCCTGAGTTTATTCATTACAAACACACACAAAAATACAAATCTTTTCTCTTTATAATATTAGTATAGATAGTTGTCCCGTGCGGTTTTACCCCGTAACTCCTAAATTTCCGAAGGAACTTGGTATTGGTTAGTGGTTTTGTATTTGGACTTAATATAATATGGTATGCAATAAATTAGTATGAATATAAACTTTATAATGCCTATAACCTTCCTTGATAAAATCGCACATAATTTTTCAAATCGGATCTATAGTTCCTGAGATTAGCGTATTCAAACAAACAAACTCTTCAGCCTTATATTATTAGTATATAAGAAACCTGACTAAACTTAGAAACGTTTACACAACTGTGCAGTGCTAAACTACGACAAAACGCTATCCTACTGGCCTACATTATATTCTAGACCTAAGAAGCATAACGACGGATGTTCTATTATCTTCAGAAACATTTGGTCGTAAGTGACAGATTACAGTAAAGGCACATACGACGTATGTTTCTGGCGTACAATGGCACATCCGACCTTATGCTTCCGAGCTCTAGGTTTGCTCTATGGTACTAGACTGTTGACCCCACACAATGGGGTCAATAAATACGCGAATGTTACGTAATTTTAAAGGTGGAAGTGATTATATTACTTTTAATATTTCATCCCGTTTACGTCCACTGCTGAACATGGGCCTCCTCTTAACAGACCTTGGCAATCCTTTATTGAAGGATATTTCCATAATCACCACGCTTGGCAGGCGGATTGGTAATCGCAGTGAGATGGTAGGTAACCTTGACCCGATAGATGCTGCTGCCCATCCATCAGCTGTATGTCCCTTAGTCGCCTCTAACGACATCCATGGGACATGGGGTAGTCTATTCGAAGCCGGACATAGCACAATTTTATTTTTTTCTGGCAGACATTTTTTAGTCAACCCCAAGGCTTTTGCTACTTCACCGGGCATAAAGGCGAGCAGAGCTCACGCCTTTATAAATGTTAAATACTTCAAACTTAACAACCTACGCAAGAGGGCGTCCCCTGTGGGACTTGGTCCTCGGCTTAGAGCGGTCGCTGGCATAGCGGGGTGATTGATGAATGATGACTTCAGTTGTTTGGGAGAATGTTGTGTAACTGTCGCTCTACTTTACAGTTCGCGGGCCGTCTCTCGGACTTCGGGTCTACGAGGGTATCGGAAGGTATTGTATTAATCAACCTTAAGGCCTAAAACACACACAAGCGACGTGGGGCAGGCGCGGCGCAGGCGTGGGACCGATACGGCGCAGACGCGATTTGAATTATATCAGAAGAGGCGTGGAACAGGCAATAAACGTTCAGATGCGGCATTTTATAGGCTGACATTGGTGTGATAAGATGTCTTCGTCTTCAGAAGACGAAGATGCGCTTGCTTTGCTGCAATTAAATCATGTGCAAAGGTCCAGAAGATATTGGGTACATTAAAATCAATATCATCACGAATTTTTGGGTTGGTAAATACTGAGCATACCGTATCACAAGCGACATGCTCCTTGCGTGACTCACGAGAACCGACTGCTAGCGACGCGGCGCAGGCAACGAACGAAACGGCGTGTCTGCGCCGCGTCGCTTCAGTATAATTCAAAAACGTCGCCTGCATACATTTTGTATGAAATCGTTTTGAAGCGGCGCACGCCTGCGCCGCGCCTGTTCCACGCCTGCTGCCTTGCGTCGCTTGTGTGTGTTTTGGGCCTAAGGGAGTTTTTAACCTTTGACATTCAGGGTAAGTCCGTCAGTTGTGATGTACCAGAATTTAGAGAGACACTTTTACCTAAACGGCAAAGTCACATTTTTTATTTCTTTTATTTGAAATCACATTACATTTATTATACTAACTATACAACACGTTTGTGTGACATGTGCGATAACCTACAAAATTGCTGAACCAAATTTGATTAACAACTACCTGTTACAAAGTGCGTCACTATATTTGTGTTACTTATCAACGAAACGAAGCCTTTTCAAAGGAAATGATAAAGTAGGTTGACAGGTGATAACGTGTTATTTTTCAATCTATATTTATAAACTAGCTTCGTACGCGATTTCACCCGCGTAACTCCCGTTCCCGTGGGAACTTCAAAATTAAATATAGCTTTGAACGCGCCAATTTTTTTTGTGTGTTTTGTGTGTTAAAAAGACAACTCGAGCGAACAGAACGAACGAGCAGAGATCCAGCCTAGATAAATGGTTTAAACACTACAAACTAAGCAACCTGCGCAAGAGGGCCTCCTTGGACCTCGGCTCAGGGCGGTCGCTAACGGGGAGATTGAGGTATTATGGCTTTTAGTTTATGGGAGTTTTATGGAACTGTCGCTCTACTTTACAGTTCGCGGGCCTCTCGGACTTCGGGTCTACGAGGGTATCGGAAGGTTCAAAATATGGGTCGGGAGGTCGAGATTTTAGTCTTACATAGCCCATTTATCGAGGAAGGCTATAACTTATATTTAATTATGAACTTCCTACGGGAACGGGAGTTATGAGGGTGAAAGTGCGCGGGGGGAGCTAATTTTACTTATGCCCGGTGAAGTAGCAAAAGCCACGTGGCTAACTACATAAATTACTATTTTATATAAAGTCCGGTTTGACTCACATGTGTAGTTTTCGGCGATTTCTCGACCACGGTTTCGGCTCCAACCGAGAGCAGTCTTTAAGGCGCAAACAGCAAATGTTGGAGCCGAAACCGTGGTCGAGATATCGCCAAAAACTACACACGTGGGTCAAACCGGACTTTATATACAACTAGCTGGCCCGGCAAACTTCGTACCGCCTCAAAATCTACGCGGTGTCCTACATCTACCCTACCCTACCCCTACACTATCCCTACCCTACCCCTACCTCTACCCTACCCTTACACTATCCCTACCTCTACCCTACCCTAAACCTATGTCCTTCTCCCAGTTCTTAGCTACCTCCCTACCAATTTTCAGCCAAATCGGTTCAGCCGATCTTGAGTACTTGAACTATAAATAATGTAACTAACACGACTTTCTTTTATATATATAGATATGAACAATACTCACGAAAGATATTATAATAAAATTACATAAATTACTGTCCGAAAAAATAACATAATACATATATTAATTTCACGTGTCATAATTATTTTAATCTAGCTTCCCGAGTGTCAACCGCGAAGCACCCGTTCCCGTTGGAACGTCATAATTTAAAGACAATGTTAATCTTAGATAACCTAGCTCTCTAATTGTGAAAGAATTATTGAAATCGGTTTAGTAGTTCTGGAGCCTATTCAATGCAAACAAACAAATCGTCATAGTCATAGAACAACGACGGTTTTGATAATCTTAGATTTTTTTATTTTTTCATCAAATGACATCTTAAACCCGATTGTTAAACTGTTATGTGGCGTACAGTAAAGTTACTGTTTTGCAGAACCGTCTTTGTTCTACGACTATGACGAAATATTTCCCGCTTTATAATCCTACTAATTTGCACCGGAATAGGTCATACGCTGGATTAACATATACGCTACAAAACATCACGCTCCAACCCACTGGAGCAGAGTAACTCGGCTAAAACCGCGGGGCGCAGCTAGTATTACTATAGATTACTATACCTACAAACTTAAATATAAAAAGTGTAAAAAAAATACTTACAACATAAATTTTCTAAATTAAAAACAGCACTGCAAAACAAAGCAACTGTGCAACCGCCTTATATCAGCACTTGTAAATAATTTTATCATTTAAAATAAATGATAAACGAATATAATCACTAAACAAACGTATACTGTAACGACGTTACCGAATACGACGCGTTACACAGAACACACACAAACGAAATGAGTAGTAAGTAAAATCGCTCAAATGGCTCGTTAAAGATTCCATACCATCAATCAAAAGAAAATCAACTCTAAGAAAATGTTTACACAGTCGTTATTTGCTTGACTATCTTTAATAAATACTCCACTTTCGAATTACGAACCTTAAGATAGTTAAAATAGAACACAAATTTAAATACAAATAATATTCGATTTATGATTTATTCGAAATGCGAACACTTAAACGATACGGGTTAAAGTTTGACATTGGCTTGCGAAATGTGTTATATATTTAAAAATTAACTTTGTTTTTAATGAAATAAAAGTTAGAATCGCGCGTTTAGTTTACACAGGTAATGTTGACACGTTTATGACTATTTTTGTATGCGCATGATTCAGTGTCGTTAGGCGTTGTAACGAAACGTGTTTGAGTCGTTATTACAATAGTATAGTTGTTGGGAATTACCGTGTGGTAACGGCGATAATTAATATGCTACATTGTTTTATTCAGAATTGGGAATGTAGGTATTCTAAAAATATAACTGCTTTGTTGGACTGCTAGTTTGCTCCAGTGGGTCGTAGCGTGATGTTTTGTAGCCTATATATTTAATAAGCTTATTAATTATATTAGTTTTTAAATTTCAGCCAAATTCATTGCATTACGTAACCAGCCAGTGGTTCTCAACATTCATCGCTGTGGGAGTTAACAACTAAAGATTTAATTATGATATTTGTCATTAGCGAATTAGTGACATCGTACATACTTATTTTTCTGGCGGCCACGTGTTTACCATGAGGCTTTAGCTACTTAATCTATACTAATATATAAACTGAAGAGTATGTTTGTTTGCTTGAACGTGACAACCTCAGGAACTACAGGTCCCATTTGAAAATTTATTTCAGTATTAGATAGCCCATTATCGAGGGTAAAATCGCACACGGGAAGCTAGTCGGGGATAAAGGCGAGCAGAGCCCCAGCCGGGATAGGTTATACGCTGGATAAACATATAGGCTACAAAATATCACGGTCCGACCCACTGGAGCAGAGTAACGCAGGTAAAACCGGGGCGCAGCTAATACGTAATATTAACTGTAATACGAGTTCTGATGACACATCTTTTGTATTTGCACACATTTATCGTCGACTCTGCGATCTAAGAAATTATTTGAATAAACATCTTGAATTAATCAAGTAAATATGTATGTACTTAGGTATAAATCCCATTATAATAATGTAAATACATGTGACGTGGACGTGATTACGAAATAAGAAAAGGGAATGTTGAAAGAATGGATGAAGAAAGATTCGACAAAACAGGTATACATGGCAAGTGTGAGTGGCACAGTCGGAAGGGGAAGACCTCGACGAACGTTTTCTGACCAAATCGGAGACATCCTCGCAAAAGGTCAAATAAGATCCACCCTAAACCGACGAGCTTGTATGAAGAATGTTATGTGTATGTGTGTGATGTGTGTGTAGGGATCGTAGCAAGTGGAGGTCCAATGTCTCTGCCTACCCCGCTGGGAAACAGGCGTGAGCTTATGTATGTATGTAAATACATGTTCACGAGTACTTACTAAAAAAGCGATGGTTAGCTTCGGAAAAACTCGATGAAGTTTAAACACATTTTCATAACTTTTCGTGTAGAATATAGATATTTTTTGGACTCTATTGGCTTCTAATAAAGTTCAAAATCAATTAATTTTTAACATACCTATTACCCGTTAAAGAATTTATCTCAATAACATAAACTGAACTATGAAGAGGCCGTAGCCCAATGGCTATGGCGTCGGACTTGTGATCTTGAGGTCGCCGGTTCGAACCCGGCGTTAACCCACTTGTAACACAAGCATTTTAGCTTAGCACGAGGGGTAAACAAGAAGGAACACTAGAAGACTGCAACATTGCGAGAAATCGTTAAAAAAAAAACTGAGACTGAGAACGTGCTAATCTCAAAAATTACTGGTCCGATTTGAAAAATTCTTTCAGTATTAGATAGGCCATTTATCGAGGAAGGCTATAGGCTATATTTATTAAACCTCTAAAAGAATTTCCTACGACAATGGGAGTTACGTGGGTTATTAGTTATTTCAAAAAAGTAGTTTTCAATTTTAAAAAGAGCTATGTGTATTCAATGCACAAATAAACAAATTATATTTACAAATTCAGCGAAAAATAACATGTGTCGAAATATAAGACGAGCGTGTATTACGTAACCAACCAGTGGTTCTCAACATTCATCGCTATGGGGGTCAACTAGGTACATCATGATTGAAGATTTAATGATTGATACATACATAGTCATATATTCACGCCTCTTTCCAATAGGGGTATTGGTCTCTGCGACCAATTCCTTCCACTTGCTAAGATCTTGACATACCACTTTCGTGTCTTCTACATTCATTAATCTCCTCATGCATGTCCTTCAGTTTAGGGTTCTTTTAACCTTTTTGATGATTGATATATCGTTGGTGATAGTGTAAAGAAAATTGCTAATAAGGTGCAATTTCATATCTTATGAAATATTTTCTTTACACATGTTTTATAGGACAAAAGATTAATTTTATATATTTGATTTTCAACCTTATTAGCCATTGTTAGCCGTGGCTTCGAATAGACCACCCCATGTCTTTCTAATGGGTGTCGTAAGAGGCGACTAAAGGGTATACAGATGATGAATGGGCAGCAGCATCTATCAGCTCGAGGTGAACTACCATCTTACTGCGATCGCCAATCCGCCTGCCAAGTGTGATGATTATGTCAATATCTATCAACGACCCTGGCTTGCCAAGATCTGTTAAGAAGAGGTTCATGTTCAGCAATGTACATAAACCGGCTGATGAAGTTTGTTAGAAGATGACTGTCATTTTATATATTATTTTTTTAAGTATTTTCAATACATTTTTATATTCCTTCGCTTTTGACATAGTGATTTTATCTGAATTACCAGAATGTAACTTCAAACTTGCCGAATATTTTTATATTATCATAATCACGTACATATTTTAATAAAACGATAATAATGTATGCAATTACTGCATTTTTGACATAATATATATTATTCGGCTTAATTAAAAGCTGTTACCGACATACCTAATCTCAAGGTAAACTGAATAAACAAGAAATTATGTTACTTATTTAACTCTATAATTTTACTTTTACGTGTAAGACTGTAGTACCTATATTAAAGCTAGACAAAGTACTTGTAAATAAACTAAATCACTTCTTCGCATAAGGTTGGAGCTCTGCTCGCCTTTATGCCCGATGAAGTAGCAAAAGCCTAGTGACTAACGAAGTATGTAAGAAAATAATCTTCGTTCCAACTCAATTGTAACCGCCTGTTTACGCCAAACAAGGGCTTCCTCTTCTCAAACCTTGGCAATCCAGGTTCAGTGAGGAATATTACTATAATCACTATGCTTGGCAGGCGGATTAGTGTTCGTAGTATAATGGTAAGTAACCCTGAGCAGAGAGATGCTGCAGCCTATCCATCAGGTTGAAGTCCCTTAGTCGCCTGTTACGACACCCATGGGAAGATATGGGGTGGTCTCCACGCCGAAACCCACTCGGAACGATACTAAATAAATAATTTTGAGTCAGCAACACGTGCGAGATATTCGCCTAGTACTCCAATCGTTCAGGTAACGATAACCACTTAACTTCAGGCGGTTTGTATACGTCTTTAACAACCTCATGCAACAAGTAAAAAATAGTTTGGGACTTTGTTTTTGGGAAAGACATATCTAGACCTTAGAAGCATATGGACGGGTGTACTAAATACTTCAGAAGCATTAAGTCGTAAGTGCCAGTTTACGATAAAGGCACATACGACGAATGTTTCTGACGTATAATGGCACATCCGACCTTATGCTTATGAGCTTTAAATATGAAGTTAGTCATAAGGCATTTATTACTTCACCGGTCATATCATTTATCGTCAAACCATTATTGACCCCCAAAAAATATTAGGAAGATGAAACTTTGAGAACCACTGATACAGTTCAATGTGCACTTTGCAAACAAAAATGGCATGATACCACGAAATGAGATAACAGAAACTTAAATTCGATAAGGCTTCTAGGGAACGGTGCAAAGTAACTTACGTTATGACCGTGTGATGATGGCACTGATAACTGTACGAGTACTTACTGACTCACCGTAAATTAAAAGAGATGTTTTTTTTTCGGACGCACATTATGTAGTTCATCATCAGCCCGTATACCGTCCACTGCTGAACATGGGCCTCCTTCCCGAGGGAGGGTATTTGCCATAGTCACGCTTGGCAGGCGGGTTGGGGACCGCAGTATTATGTTGTACCACACAAGGAAACGCTGCTGCCCGTTCCTTGATATACGATTATTATAGATGATGTTATAACAATCGGACTTAACGTGCTTTCCTAGGCACGGTGGGTAGTCCCTCAACCAACCAGACCCGGAAAGAAATCTTAGAATTTACACAAAGATTAACGGCGTGGGGATCGAACCCACGATCTCACGAGATCCGAAGCGAGCCAAATACCGCTACGCTACGGAGGTTGTCGTTATGTAGTTAAGTTTACTAATCCCGCGCGCGGTTTTACTCGCGTAACGGTCTCGTAGGAACTTCATAATGTAGTCTATAGCCTTCCTCGATAAATGGGCTATATATCAATGCATGGTGCCGTGTGGTTTCCGGCTTAGAATAGACCACCCCATGTCCCCCCATGGGTGTCGTTAAAGGCGACTAAGGGACATATGGCTAATGGATGGGCAGCAGCATCTATTAGCTCAAGGTTTACATCTTACTGCGATCACCAATCCGTCTGCCAAGCGTGGTGATTATGGCAATATCCCTCTACGATCCTGGCTTGCTAAGGTCTGTTAAGAGGAGGCCCATGTTCAGCTGTGGACGTAAACGGGCTGTTGATGATGATGATGATATCAACTAGTAAACAAGCAAACTTTTATAGATATAGGTTTTTACACCTATTTATATATTATCCTACTATAATATTAAAAACGCGAAAGTTTGTAAGTATGGATGGATGTTTGTTACTCTTTCACACCAAAACTACAGAACAAAATTGGTTGAAATTTTGCACCGGGGTAGGTTATACGCTGGATTAACATATAGGCTACAAAACATCACGGTCCGACCCACTGAAGCAAAGTAACAAAGGGGTAAAACAGGGCGCAACTAGTAGTGTATAAAAAGAAGCTTAACGTTTTATTCCACAATCCAACTCATACGTCAAAAATAACTTTAAAGAATTCCGATTTCTAAGAAAACCTCAAACCGCCAGACATATTTAACAAGAATCGAATCTCGTTCCTTTGTTTTAGTTTTATAAAAGGATAGCGTCGCCCCGCAGTTTTGCTCGCATTGCATTATTATTCTGGTCCCGTGAGCCATAGCGTGATGTTTTTGCGTTAAAGACAACTTTATTTCTTTAATTAAACAGCCTCATTACAAATTTTGGCAATTGGCAACCTTGGACATTGCCATAATCACCACGCTCTTGAGTCAGATAGGTTACGATGATTTCCTGTCCGGCGTGGGGATCGAACCCACGAACCGCGAGATTTGAAGCGAGTCAAATATCGCTACGCTACGGAGGATTTTAACTAATACATTATTAATATGAAGACGTGAGTGGATGAAGGTGATAAGTCACATAATTTAAATTTGGAGTAAATCGAAGTTAAAGTTTCACTTTTATTTTTTGAGAAAAGTCGCTACAAAACTAATGTTTGTATTAAACTATGATGCCAAGTTGTGTAAATAACCTGAAATATTAATGGTATGAAAGCAACCAAATATTTTAATATTTTTTAATATTTAATTTGAAAACAAATCTTGACATAACTCTTTTTTTCTTTAACAAAAGTAAACTTTTCTGCAAGTTTAGATACTGAAAATGAGGTGCTAAGATGAATGTAGTTGTCTCGTAAAGCCTTAAATGGACGGTTTAAGATCTGTAGTCGTATTGTATGGACATATCACCATCATCTATGCAAAAAATACAAAAACTCGAAAATGCGACAAATCACCTTCATCTACTCACGTCTTTAATTATTCCAAACATATTGTACAATTAAATTTTGTATATTGCTTTAGTAGCAGGTCATATAGCGTACAAGATACGAAGGTATCAAATGCAACATAAAATTACACATATTGCATACACATCAAAATCAGATAGTATATAAACTCTCATATTAAAGGCAAATTTAACTTTGCATTATAAAAATAAAAATAAAATAAAAAACCACTCACCAACACACAAGAAACAAAACTCAAGAAAAGAACGAACAAAATTGAAAAAAGGTAACTGATTCGATGCGCACACGCATGCGAGCGCAGTACGTCGCGATAAGCTAGCAATGCCGATAACGTAACGGCACGTTATCGCTAACTAGTCGCGCTACGTAACGACTTCGTTACTGTCCATAGAGTAAAAGACAAAACAGAGGTGATAAACACTCTCTACCCCACCCACTGGAAAAGAGTACGCCCGCAATCGCGACGCGACTCCCCGCACCCTCCCGACCCTTAGATTCCGACATATTCATCAATAAATACTTAAAGTGCGAACGTTGCGCCTTAAATAGAAATTTGGGAGGTCCTAAGGACTCTTCAGCGGTTTACCTCAATATTGAAGTGCAGAAGAGAATTTTGTACTTGCACAAAAATGCCGCGATCTGTATAGGTACATGACCTATGTATGTGTAAAGGCTACCAATCTCTGGCGGACCTGAGATAGCTTATGTCGTTGTCCTCGATTTAGTTTCTCAACAATTTGGGCCTTCAATGAACATGGACAAAACGAAAATCATGTTGAATGTCATAAGTAACGTCCAACTCCTTTCTCCTTGATACGACCGCCTACACCCCTACCGACCTTTAGTTTGCTAAGAACCTTCCAATGCCCTCGTAGGCCCGATGTCCGAGAGCTTCGCGTACTGTTAAGTAGAACGACAGTTGCACGTAATTCCCCTAAAAATCTAAAGTCATAATTCCTCAATCGCCCTGAGCCGAGGTCCAAGTCCCACAGGGGACGCCTTCTGCGCAGATTGCTTAGTTTATAATTTTTAAACGATTTATTTGTTCTGGAGACCTGTTCGTCTTTATGCCCAGTGAAGTAGCTAGTAGATTGATTCTTACTTTGCAGAGAATTATAAGATTGGTCTCATAGACCTGAAGCTCGAGATGCCCGTGAACTGTTTTTTTTTTTCACAAAACAAAAAAAAAATTAACCCAATTATTAGCTTTTGTAGCAGCAGCGAACGCTGGAGTCGAGGTCCAAGCCACAGTATGTTGTTGGTAGTTTAAAACCTTTTGATAAGGGTAGAGCCCTACTCGAATTTATGCTCGGTGAAGTAGCAAAAGCATAGTGTTTAAACGTTTCCGCCAAATAAAATTGGTCTACTGTATGACTCTCATAAAAAAGGGCAAGTTCCAACAACAATTCATTTTGCAATGAATTGTTGAGAAATACATAATGAACATTTCAACTGTCTAGCTATCGCGGTCCTTGAGATACAGCCTGGGAACAGACAAGCAGACTGACAACGAAGTCTTAGAGATAGGGTTCCGTACCCGAATGGTAACGGGACCCTAACAACAAACACGCTACACAAGCTATATTTTAATAATATAGGCAGTTGCTGTACTGTGCATTCAATCTCCTATGGCACGAGGCCACAGTTAAAATAATCTTTAATTACTTATGTTTCTATTTCAGTAGTGTCGAGTGCACTAGTATGTTAGGGTTTTTGGCTCAAGACTAACGAATAAATTATAAGGTTAATTTCACCTATAAAATGTACCTACATATGAGTACGTTTGAACGCCTGTTACTCATTATAATAGGCTAGTTGACCCATATCTAATTCTTTACCAGTCCGTTTACTTCCACTGCTAAACATAGGCCTCCTCTAAACAGACTTTGGCAAGCTAGAATCGTTGAGAGATAATGCCATAATCACCACGCTTCGTGCGTGCCCAGCCCCCGCCAACCACGGATTGAAGGAGTGTCCGGGGGTTTTAGTAGTATAGGGTTCTCTCCTCGTGGTATGAGTAATCATACCACCGCTATGGAGAGGGCGAATCCCAAATATCCCACCGCCAGCGCGCGAATACGCTGCAGCGGCGGTGGGAATGCGTAAATGCATTTCCCCCCGCAAAAAAAAGGCTAGTTGACCCATATCAAATTATTTACCAGTCCGTTAACGTCCTGCTGAACATGGGCCTCCTCTTAACAGACTTTGGCAAGCCAGGGTCGTTGAGAGTAAATGCCATAATCACCACGCCTGGCAGGCGAATTGGCGATCGCAGTAAGATGGTAAGTTACCTTCAGCTGATAGATGCTGCTGCCCATCCATCAGCTGTATATCCCTTAGTCGACTCTTAAAACACCCATGGAAAGACATGGGTTGGTACTATTCTAAGCCGGAAACCACACAGCTAAAACATATCAAATTATATAAGCTGAATGTTTTTGAAAATTCTAAAAATCTTAAGATTTCATGACATTTGCAAAATCCGGCCGCAATCCTGAGAAGAGTCCAAAAATCCTGAAATCTCAGGACAAATCCTGCGATATAACCCTATGCGCAAACACTGATGCCCTTTTTACTCTATTCATTTATTATTGAGAAATTAAGCGCAGGGCTGATAGCTTTTTTTTTAATATTACTAGCAGAGTTTTGCAGTCTACTAGTATTCTTGTTAACCCCTCATGCTAAGCTAAAATGCTTGTGTTACGAGTGGGCTCCCGTCGGTAGTGCAATGGGTGAGGTCGAACCGGCGAGCACATGATCAAACGTCCGACGCCCTAGCCATTGGTCTACGGTCTAATTGAAACCACGGAACAGCTTTCATTAACATTTTGTACCTATTTCCCTATCTTTGTATTAAAATCAAATCACGTGACGCTATAGGTAAACAACGAGACCATAACACCTAGGGTTGACACCCATTCTATATTATATAGTATTGTACTATATTTCAATCAAATGTACTATATATTATATAAAAATGGGTGGTTGGGTTAACATTGAATGACAGATTGCGTGATAAGAGAACGGTGTGGAGTGAAAGAGGACGTGATTAAGAAGATAGAGACGTCACGTGGAAAGAATGGATGAAGAAAGATTGACAAAACTGGTATACATGGCAAGTGTGAGTGGCACAGTCGGAAGGGGAAGACCTCGACGAACGTTCTCTGACCAAATCGGAGACATCCTCGCAAAAGGTCAAATAAGATCCACCCTAAACCGATGTGCTTGTATGAACAATGTTATGAGAGTGAATGAAGCGAAAGATGTGTGTAGGGATCGTAGCAAGTGGAGGTCCATTGTCTCTGCCTACCCCGCTGTGAAACAGGCGTGAGCTTATGTATGTATGTATTATATAAAAATGATAAATTAAAAAAAGTACTATATTTTTTGCTAAACTAAAATTCACCCCATTTATTAGACCGCAACCTCAGCGCGTAGAAAACAATGAAAAATGCAACTTCAAAATAGGTGAATGCCAAAAAACAAAGCTCATCAGCCATTGCATCGAAGCAAAGAGTAATAACAATTAACAAACAGACGTGGAAAAATTATTTAAAATAAATGTGTACTATTTTTTTGTGGCAACCCTTGTAACACCGTATAACTGAATTTAACGATTTCATTATGTTTCATTAATATTATAAATATACAATATTATAGTTAACTTAGTCGTTGCAATAATAATCTATAGTCTTATCTATACTAATATTATAAAGAGGAAAGATTTGTATTTTTTCTGTGTGTATATTTGTAATAAATAAACTCAAAGACTACTGTGCCGATTTCAAAAATTCTTTCACCATTGGAAAGCTTCATTTACCCTGAGTGACATAGGCTATATTTAATTATGAAGTTCCCACGCGAACGGGAGTTACGCGGGTGAAACCGCGCGCGGGAAGCTAGTACTAATATATAAAGCTGAAGAGTTTGTATGTTCGCTTATGATACAAGGAAATGCTGCTGACCGTTCCCATATGATATGATATGATGTTATAACAATCGGGACCAAAGGCTTAACGTACTGTCCGAGGCACAGAGGGTAGTCCCTTAGCCAACCAGACCAAGACTTGTCCGGCGCGGGGATCGAACCCACGATCTCAGAGATTTAAAGAGAGCTAAATACCGCTAGGCCATGGAGATTGTCAAAAACATAACTTAACAAAAAAAAATAACACAATAGCACGAACTACCTATATAACAAGTGTTAAAATAAAACAGTCCAATACTGTTACAGACTAGGCACAAAAAAGTGAGCGTCACAGACTACATCGCCGACAGACGTGTCCTTGCACAGTACAAAAACTCGAGACAAGTCAACGACCTAGGCGAAACACTTCCAAAACATTACTAGATTAACTACATATTTAGAAGTACATACATACTAGGTCATACGTTAAAGATTACTAGCAGAATTTTGCCAGTCTACTAGTATTCTTGTTAACCCCTCGTGCTAAGTTAAAATGCTTGTGTTACGGGTGGGTTCATGTCAGTAGTACAATGGATGGATATGATGGGGGAGAACCACAGAGGCCATTGGAGTGGCGACTTACTGGTCAAAATGGCTTTAAACAAAGTAAAAATACTAATAAGTTGCAACAACGACAAGAAAGAAGAAGAAGAAGTAGTACAATGGGTGGGGATCGAACCGGCGTCCACAAGATCACAAGTCCGACGCCTCTAGCCATTGGGCTACGTCCGCTTATTTTATGAACATGTAACGGTGGTGGATATGTCAAAGCCCCGAGGCTTTTACCAGTTGACAAGGCAAGAAGGCAAGGTTTTAAAAATAACTACAAAGTAAGTAACCTGCGCAAGAGTTCATCTCCTGCGGGGTTTGGACATCGCGCATCGGTGGCGGAGGAATTGCGCGATGGTAACTTCTAAATTTTATGTTTAGTTTATGCAACTGTTGCTCTACTCTTTATACAACTGTTGCTCTACTCTAGATTTTGTCTTTCAATAAAATTCGAGAAGTATTTTATTGAAAGACAAAATCTATATCTATAGTAATATATAAAGCTGAACAGTTTGTTTGTTCGCCGATCTCAAAAACTACAGGTCCGATTTGAAAAATTATATTTGTGTTAGATAGCCCATGTACCGAGAAAGGTATATTTAACCATAAAGCATAAATTTTACCATAACAAACCATAAAGTTACTTATGGACCTACTTAATACGTGGAGGTGTATCGATCAAATTGTACAACCAGAGTTCAGATTTCAACGAAAACATGTCAATCGATCATCTGCACGAATGTATGCAATAATAATATTATTTTAGTACGAAACTGCAATATGACCGGCGCAGACGCACGATTCTTTTTAAGGCATCGGACAGCGTTTCCAAATCATAGTTTCTTCTTCTGTCTTGTGTCTCAACAACGAATTTTATTTACCCTGATGTAAACATTCCGCTGCAGTAAACTAAGGCTTTATGCATATCATTACTTTGGGAGAGACAATTCAAAAGAGTAACGTAGCCTTCCTCGATAGATGCTAACTAGCACAAAAAAAATTCAACACGGACCAGTAACCCCTGCGATTAGCGCGTTAATTAAAGGAAACAAACTCTTCGCATTTATATAAATAGATTATTGGTCGACCAGTGGTCGAAATTCAACCATCATTTAAAAAAATATTATCATTTGAACACCTTCTCTATATAAACTTTAGTGTGCGAAATTTCATACTATTCCGTCCGCACAATTTTCGTAAAAAGGAGTACAAAGGTTTTGCTTCATCTCTTCTTAATATCTATCTTCATCTTATCTTAATATCTATACCTCAGAAACATAATGTCGGATGTCTATAATACTTCAGAAGCATTTGGTCGTAAGTGTCAGTTTACGATAAAGGCACATACGACGGATGTTTCTGACGTATTATGGCACATCCGACCTTACGCTTTTGAGCTGTAGATATGTTAATTATTCAATTACCTATCGTAGGTATCATCTAATCGTACATTACCTCCCACTGTGCCATACCAGTACCACCGTAACACAATATAAACTGCGCTATTATTTAAACAATACCACATTAAAATATCATATATCATCTATGGAGTCATTTGTGTCTATTAGGTATCGTATTAATTAGGGTTGCCAACTGTACGATTTCTTTCCCGACATTTTGGAATATGTTCTGTTATTTTTTTAAGTTGTTTCGTCATTTGATTTTAAATCATCTTGGATAAATGTTGATTACTCTTTTAACCTCCAAGATTTAAAGCGACCATATACCGCTCCGCTACGGAAGTTGTCAACCTGCATGGCAGCCCTATTCTACATAATACTGACAAATACCCATTATATGATTGACAACAATCAATGTGATTTACCTCCGATTACATCAAATTGTGTAGTTTACATAAAAGCATAATTCTCTTCATAACCAACTTAATAAGGTAATTGCTAAATAGTGTTTTTATGGACAATATATCTGTATGTATAATAGAGGAAAATACCCAATAGTTCACTCACATACTCCTATAGGAAGGCCGCAAATGAAAGATGATGGAAATATGAAAAAAAGAGGTGGAAAAATATAATCGCGAAAGACTTGAAAAACTGCAACGTCTCTGAAAACGATACGTCAAATAGAGCAAAGTGGAAGCGGAAGATTGGAAAAGCAGACCCCGCCATCAGATGGGAATAATCAATGCTGCGGAAAGAGAGAGAGATATATATATATATACTAGCGTAGCTACCCACAATCATATTCGAGACAGTTACACAAAACTCCCGTAAGTCATCATTCTTCATACCCCCCGCCAGCGACAGCCCTAAGCCGAGGTCCAAATCACACAACTAAGCAACTTGCTTAGTTTGTAGTTGTTAAACCATTTAATAAGGCTGTAGCAAAAGCCTCGTGGCCAAATTCAAGAACGACCTCTAATCGAACCTCGCTGCTAACTACTGTTACTTCTAGATAACATTGTTTTCATTACAAGTTGTATAAAAATTAATACCTACTTCCCTCGGTTGCCATAATGGATGGACCAATTTCGTAAATTCTTTTATTGTGGTGTTTATTATTGCCAGTAGAGGATTCATATTTAAGAAAAAAAAGTTGAGCGGAACATTAAAAATTGTTAGAAAACTTAAATGCAATCTTAATTTTTAATGAAATTGAAGTTACTGTCAGTTGTCTGAAATAACTGTCAACGACTGACCGAAAGCCATATTATTTGTGAATTGTGAGTGCCATAGCCTGTATTTTACGAATAGATTCCCACGGGAACGGGATCTACGCGGGTGAAACGGTTTTTTTTTTAATGCATTTTTGCAGTATACTATTATTCTTGTTAACCCGTCGTGCTAAGCTAAAATGCTTGTGTTACGAGTGGGTCCACGTCGGTAGTGCAATGCGTGGGTATTGAACCGCCGACCACAAGATCACAAGTCCGATGCCCTAGCCATTGGGCTACGGCCGCTACTAGCTAGATTTACATAAACGTTACAGATATTAGTTTTTTTTTTTTTTTTTGTCCGGTGCTAAATGCATTGACGCATTCCCACCACCGCTGCAGCGTATTTGCGCGCTGGCGGTGGGATATGTGGGACTCGCCCTCTCCATAGCGTGGTATGCTAAAATCATACCACGAGGAGAGGACCCTACACCACTAAAACCTCCCGGACTCTCCTTCGATCCGCCGTTGGCGGGGGTCGGGTACGCATGAGCAATCCGGCCCCTCGACGGCACCCGCGACCAATATGGTACCGCGGGATCTCCAGATATTAGTTAAACGTAGACTCACGACACAATTTTAGCACTAGATCAATGGACTTAGTTACCAAACTTAGAAACTCGATCGAGTCCAGATATGAACTATAAACGAGAAATAGCGCGGTTCCATAAACGGAACATAGACTCAAATAGTCTATGAATATGATATTCAGAAAAATAAGCTATAATAAATAGTTGCGTAAAACTCGTATATTTTAATGAGTGGTATTCAATTAAAATATAATCTTTAGTTTCTACGTGCGAATAGTGTTTATAAATAAATAAAAAATATTGCTATCTAGCCAACACGGTTCATGAGACACAGCCTAGTGACATAGAGTTGGACAGCGGAATCTTTAGTCGTGCGGTTCCGTACCCGTAGGGTAAATACGGGAACCCTATTACTAAGATTTCGCTGTCTGTCTGTCACCAGTCATCTTAAGACCCGCGATAGCTAGACAGTTAAAATTTTATACAAATTATATATTTCTGTTGCCGCTTTAACTACAATTACCAAAAACAAAATAAAATAAATATTAGATATTTATTTTATTTTGTTTTGGGGGGCTTCCATACAATAAACATGATTTTTTAGCCCTTTTTGCCTTCGATATCAATAACGTCAAAAAGTTCCTATGCATTTGAAAATGATACGGAACCCTTCGTGCGCGAGTCCAACTCGCACTTGGCCAGTTTTTACATTTTACGTACAGAACCCTAAATACATATTAAAATGTATTTCATATTATGATGAAACTATACCCTATTCATCGGGGCTTGTGACAAAGTGTAAACAAAGAAAACAATGTTTCTCAAACTTTTTTCAATGTTTTTTATTGCTATTTAATTTAATGTAGGGTTTCCTATTTGTGTGTCTAGCAGCTCGGGTTAAGATAAGGTACTTAACTATGAAGATAATAAAATCATAAATCGCTCTTATTGAATTAATTATTCGGAGAATTAGGAGGATTCTGAAGAACTGTCGCCATCGGGAATAACGAAGCGGTCAACTATATTCAACTATCAATTATTCCATCAATTATAAGCATAATTTGCTCTTCTTTTTCTCATTGTCAATGCACTTTTGTCAAGCCTCTACTGTTATATTTTTAATTGCATCGGCTAGTAAAATTTGAACTTAACTTAAAGCTTTTGTTATTCTCAGCAATAAATCCTTGAACTTGGGCCCATATTAACTCAATAGGATTTAATTCACTATGTCCTTTTAGAACCTGTTTACTGTGGCTTGCGATATTCCCATAATTTCAGTGGTTTAATTGATACCTTTGTACGGATACGAATCCTTCGACCACGTTTCTTCTATGAGTTTGAACACATTAATAACAGCCACCTTTTACGTTGAATGCGTTGGAGTTTTCTTTGATCGCTTTATCTTTGGCGAAGAAAAAGTGCAAGCGTTGCTTGGTCCAGGTGCACTCATGTTTTAAGCTCAAAAACGTAAATACTTATAACAAAAACAAAACAACCAACAAATAACTTTAAACTTCATAAAAGATATAAATTCAACGAAAATATCTATAATAATAAATAAGCAGAACTCTCGTATCAACAAGTTGATCTATAGTAAAAATAGCGGATATAATCCGACCGATAACCAAACGTCACATTTTTATGTAAAATGTTCGGGAGTACCTGTGGTCTATAATTTAGTCGTATTAAAATGCATTCGAAGTTTAAGAATCAAGTCTTTTTTGGGTGTTTTTACATGTAAACGATTTAATAAATCATTATACTTCATAAAAGATGACATTCCTAGGGTTGTTAAGATTTAAACAAATGTCGATAGTAATTATCGACTTTTCTTACTATTATTTACGATAATGTAACAAATAATTGGGATTAATTTAATTACAAACGTTACTAAATTAAACAAATATTTTAATATAAGATACATTTATACTCTCTGAAATCCAAAAATTATTTTTAGAAATTGGATTTTATTTACTCACTATTATTTTAGATCAAGTACGCGTACATATGTAAATTGTATTATGATACTTACTAGAATATATAATAAAATGTAATAATTAATTTATTTTGAATTAAGTTTTATATAAAAATATCGATAGTTTATAGTCGATGGCCACGATGATTCATTGCCCATCACTTATTAGGTCGCCATGCCCATAAAATATAACATTGGCAGGTACTGTCTGTCAGTACTACTAAATTCAAAATTTCATAGGCTTGATTGTACTGACAGCTGTAATAAAATATATTCACTTCATCAATCGTGACCCTTAAAGTACCCTTTTTATGGTTTGTTTACATTTAATCTCACGCCTCGATGAATACGGTATAGAAAGGAATTCGCATCTAGCGTCTCAAAAAATGTCCATTTTATGATAACTTTCTCAAAGATGCATTCAACTTTCTAAGTAACACATACTATCAATTTGCTTAGTCATGTCAGTACAAACTTAATTATGTTTCAAATTAATTTTAAAGAAAGTATATAAAAACTCACCACAAGATCAAATCAGAGAAAGCAATCCAACACAACACAACCTCAAGGGATGACTGTCACCCCAAGACTAACATATTTACGTCACCAACTGACATTTTATAAGAAAATTCGGCGGGAAAAACGAACCGCCAATACGGAAATAGGAAGGATGCGTTTTTCTACAGTTACAATTTGAAATTCGAACGCTTCGCTAGATAAATTGTTCCTGCCCTTTTGTTGAGTGAATTAACTTTTTTAGTGGCTCGGCAATAGACAAAAAGTTTGTCTTTCATATTTGCAAGTTCTATTGTATTTTTTTCTATCGAATATCTTTTCAGGAAAACGGCGCGAATTCTGACGTTTAGACAGTTCATAAAATTTATTAGTGGTTACAAGAAGTGTGTAACATAATTAATTTATGTTATTATTTTTAATTTAGAATGATTTTTGATCGATATTTACTTCAATAAATTACAAGTGTTTTAAATAAGAACATTGATAAATATTTACCGTTGATTGTTAATAGATATTATAACGTAAAATGAAGTCTTGTGGACTAGTTCAGTTCTTCAGAACTTTGTTCAAGAGCTGGAGACGTGGAAATGACGATGAAGATGAAATTATAATATGGAAGACCGATATTTGTAAGTAAAGTTTAAGATTTTTTCTTTGTGGCATATTGTCTAGGACGGTCTCCGTAGCGTAGCTGTATTTGACTCGCATTAAGTCGCGGAGGTAGTAGGTTCGATCCCCACACAGGACAAGAAATCTATGTGTAAATTCTAAGATTTCTTTCCGAGTCTAGTTGGTTGAGGGACTACCCTCCGTGCCTCGGAAACCACGTTAAGCCGTTCGCGTTGGTCCCGAATATTATAACATCATCTATAATAATCGTATATCAAGGAACGGGCAGCAGCGTTTCCTTGTGTGGTACAACATAATACTGCGGTCACCAACCCGCCTGCCAAGCGTGGTGAATATGGCAATAATACCCTCCCTCGGGAGGAGGCCCATGTTCTACAGTGGACGTTATACAGGCTGATGATGACATCATGGCCTTCAGAAAAGATTATGGAGGAACTATTAATACTTTTTCACCATATCTTACAAGTCCATTCAACAGATATGCTTATAACTTATAATTTGTTATTATTTATTTATAAAGAGGTCTGCGCCTTATCAGATTCATCAACACTAAAATCAAGTTGTACTAAAAAAACACTATAACGTGAAAACAAAAATAGATAAAAGAAAATGTAGTCGACAGAAATAATATCAGTCACAAAAGTTATCATAAAGAAGTCACCGAATCTAGTGCAAAACAGATCTAGGGCGATCGATAAGATAAATAAAAAGCTACAAATCATACACTATCTAATCCATTTCCGTTATATACAGTTGGATAACAAATAAATAAAACGAAGCTAAGTAAATAATAATATTTATGCGAGTTATTTACAGATTTTGTCAAGTGGTTTCATATTTATTTTGATAGCTATTGATTCATTGGATTATTTTTATCATAATTTAATGAATCAACTTTATTATACCTACGTACTTCATTTCATAAAATAATTATAACGGATTATAACGGACGGATTAGGCATAGAGTAACTATCTTTGACAGCTGTTTTTACTTTTTAGGTTAGATTGTAATATTGATTGGTAAAAGTTAATTAAAATGATTAGACTATTTTAGAGACGAGGTTCAGAATCAGATGGACTACATTCCAACAATAAGGCGTGTTAAATTACACAAAATTAGTAAGAACCCACTTGAAGAACTTGAAGCTAAATTTATATCGAAATATAGGTTTTCTCGATCTACGGCTGTTTTTATCATTGATATGATAAAAAAATGATTTAGCTGGTGATGCGAGAGGTGGTTTCATACCGCCCCATATGAAAGTTTTAAGTGCAATAAGATCTTGGACACGCGGAGAGGTAAGAATTTGACAATCAATAAAATGATATTCAACAATCTTTGCTTCTTCTGGGTATTTGTTATGTTATAAATCTTTTATATTTTGTGAATTCAACAGATTCAAGATGACGCAGGAGATATAAGTGGTAAGGGGTATCAGCCAACAATATCACTTGTATGCAAACAGGTTGCTTTAGCATTGGTGGCAAAAAGTGCTCAATGGATCAAAATTCCATAAAATGATGCAGAACAGAGCAATGTGATAGAAGAATTTTATTCGATATGTGGATTTAGACAAGTGATTGGAGCCATTGACTGCACACATATTAGAATACCAAAAGTCAGTGGAAATATTGGACAATATTTAGGATATAGTTCAATTAATGTACAAGTTGTGTGCAATATATGTATTAAGTTTCTATATAATTTGTCTTTTAATAAAGTTTACTCATATTATGTCATTTGTTCTTATTTTTTTTTTTTTTTTTTTTTTTCTCACATTTCACATCCAAACGTCCATATCATAGATAATAGAAACAAACATCGTCTGTCATCTGTCACTGTCATTTGTTTTATTTCATTCGCTAGTTCATTCTTTTTATTTTTAATTTCAACGGTGTTGCCATAGATTGTCCGTTAAACCAGGCGTAACGAATGTATAGCTAGTCCGAGCTTAGTCCACGTTTATTAATAACGTTATGAAAACGAAGTTAATACTTAGTTACACCAGAATTAGCTAAACCAAACGTAACTTCGGATTAAGCAAGAAGTAGGCCATTTTTATTAATAAGCCGGTATATGTATAATACATCAGCATTACACCCGTGCAAAGCAGGGGCGGGTCGCTAGTAAAATCCTACTAATATAATAAACGCGAAAGTTTATAAGTATAGATGGATGGATGGATGTTTGTTACTCTTACACGCCAAAACTACTGAACGGAATTGGCTGAAATTTTGCACGCTGATTTGATAGGTTATACGCTGGATTAGCATATAGGCTACAAAATATCACGCTCCGACCCACTGGAGCAGAGTAACGCGGGTAAAACTGCGGGGTGCAGTAGTATAGGTATAATATATTAGCACTCCTTTTCCACTCCTTCTTTATATAAACTATAAGTGTGCGAAATTTCATACTCCTCCGACTGCGCCATTTTCGTAAAAAGAGGTACAAAGTTTTTGCTAGACGTATTAATATTTAATATTTATAGATAATATTAAGTTACCTACATATAGAAAATAGTACGAATGAGCCTAGATCTCATAATACATGGAATACTAGTGTGAGTTTCAGGTGTACAAGACATATATAAATGTATTTTCTTGTGTACATAAAGAGACAAAGACCTCTGGATACCAAATTTCATTTAAATCGGTTCAGTACTTTTGGCGTCAAAAGCCGACAGACAGATAGAGTTACTGAGTAGTACCGATTACTTTCGCATTTAAAATATTAGTAAGGAAGTAAGGATTTATTAAGGCTGGTGCACTGCTCGCCTTTATGCCCAGTGAAGTAGCAAAAGCTTCGTGCCTAACTACATAATACGTCCGAAAAAACCAAATAAAAAGTATATCCTGTTAAAAGGATGGCATATATTTTCAAAGAACCTTATATACAACATTCTGATTGGCCAGTCGATATCAATACAAGTGTCAATACACACTGTCCCCCATCGGCCACGTAACATGTAGCAAGAAACAACGCATTGAATAATAACTACGGCATTGATTGGGCCATGACCGCGAGGTCGCGGGTTCGACATCTGACTGATAAACGATGTCTTACAACGGGATCGATTGAAAACGAACGTTATGGATACTATCTACTACTATCAGATTATATAAACAAGTGTTCAAAATTCTACTAATATTATAAACGCGAAAGTTTGTAAGTATGGATGGATGGATGGATGTTTGTTACTCTTCCACGCCAAAACTACTGAACAGAATTGGCTGACATTTTGCACAGGGATAGGTTATACGCTGGAATAACATAGAGGCTAACAAAACATCACGCTCCGACCTTTTTTTTGCGGACGGACATATTATGTAGTTCGCCCTAAGGCTTTTGTTACTTCACCGGGCATAAAGGCGAGAAGAGCTCCAGCCTTAAAATTGTTTAAAAACTACCAATTAAGCAACCTGCGCAAGAGGGGCTGTGGGACTTGGACCTCGGCTCAGGGCGGTCGCTGACGGGGAGATTGAAGGATTATGGCTTTTAGTTTCTTTAGGGGAGTTTTGTGCAACTGTCGCTCTACTTTACAGTTTGCGGGCCTCTGGGACTTCAGGTCTACGAGGGCATCGGAAGCTTTTTAGCAAACTCAGTGTCGGGAGGGCGAGGGGGGACGGGTCGCGTTCGCGGGCGCACTCTTCTCCAGCGGGTTGGATAGAGTGGTGCGCTCCGACTCAATGTAGCAGAGTAACGCGGGTAAAACCAAGGGGCGCTGCTAGTTCGATCATAATAAGAAATAAATAGTATACTACACTCTATATAAACTTCTAGCTTCTAGCGGGTTTCACCCGCATAGATCCCGTTCCCGTGGCAACCTTGACTTAAAGTATAGCCTATTGTTATAGCTTTTAACCGCGGCTTTGCTCAAATTGAAGGCAATGTCCCTATGTTACTTCTAAATACTTCTAATACCTCCAAGAATATGTGTAAAAGTTTCGTGATGATCGATTTTTAGTAGGTTTCGCGTGAAGCGTAACAAATAAACTTACTATTCACATTCAAAATATTAGTTTGTAGTGGTAAAAGAATTAGCAAAATCGGTTCAGTAAATCCAGAGATTAGACCCCACAATCTCGCAACCAATTCACAAACTTTACCTCTAGAATATACGTATAGACAAAGAAAGATTGTTTATTTGCTTAATGGCACTAATCTCAGGTCCGGTTTGAACATTCTTTCAGTGTTAGCCCATTTATCGAGGAAGGCTATAGGCTAGGCTATTTTATTTTGAAGTTCCCACGGGAACGGGTGTTACTCGGGTATTCAGGAGTGACATAGTCTGTTATCATAGTCTGTCATTTAATGAGAAAAGCCTATAGGAAATAGTGTTACGCGGTTAAAACCGCGCACGGGAAGTCGAAGTTTGAAAAAGATTACTAGCTGGCTTTTGCAGTCTACTAGTATTCTTGTTAACCCCTCGTGCTAAGCTAAAATGCTTGTGTTACGGGTGGGTTCACGTCGGTAGTGCAATGTGGGGTGGGGTTGGAGCCGGCGACCTCAAGATCGCAAGTCCGCTGCTCTAGCCATTGGGTTACAGCCGCTTTTAAAAGCTTTTTACAATTACGGACATAATACATTATTGCATAATAGTTATTTGTAAGTTATAATATATCTACACCTCAGAAGCATATGGACGGATGTAACTTCAGAAGCATTTGGTCGTAAGTGCCAGTTTACGATAAAGGCACATACGACTGGGGTGGCCACCTTTGTTTTTGTTTTAAATATTACTTTTTACAAAAAAATGCAAAATATATAGTACTTTTGGAAAATTCAGAAAAAAATAGTACACATTTATATTTAATAATTATAAGAATCTAAGCATGTTAGATCCATATTTAAAAAAAACAACAATTCATATGCAGCGCTGAGCGTGCGTTCAAAATTAAAAAAAGGGGTGAAATTTGGATTAGCTAAAAGATATAGTACTTTTTGTACTAATATTATTTTTTTATAACATATAGTACACTACCGACCCGCCCCGGCTTCGCACGGGTACAATGCTGATGTATTATACATATAAAACTTCCTCTTGAATCCCTCTATCTATTAAAAAAACCGCATAAAATCCGTTGCGTAGTTTAAAAGATTTAAGAATACATAGGGATTTAGGGACAGAGAAAGCGACTTTGTTTTATACTATGTAGTGATAGTACATTTATCTGAAATATAATACGATACTATATACTATAGTAAGTAAATAAATAAAGTTTTTATTCAAGTAAACCTAATAGGTACAGGTATTTATAAATAGTCGTTAGGTAGGTAGGTATTTTTAAATTTACTATGTTTAAATTACTTAATTTTATTTGATTATAATAGTTTATATAGCTTTAGCCTAAAAGCTGTCAGGTATGAAAATAGAATATTATTTTATTATTTTATATCTATGATTAAACGGGTGGCAACCCTAATACGGCGAATGTTTCTGGCGTACAAAGACACATCCAACCTTATGATTCTGAGCTCTAGCTTAGTAATGCAAGAGAGCTTATTCTATTTATAGCCGCAGTTAAAAGGTAAACTGCTGACATTTTAGTCATATTGCGTTAACTTAAAGATTTTCGATACAGGGTCATCATTAGCCCTTATAACGTCCACTGCTGAAAATGGGCCTTCTTCGTTTATTGGCACAGTCACCACGCTTGGCAGGCGGATTGGTGATCGCAGTATTATGTAATAACACACACAGGGAAACGCAGCTGCTCGTTTCCTTGTATCCAATTGCTATATATATATCGAGGGGTGAAAGGCTATTTGTTTGAAGCGACATTTTACGAACTTTACAGGAGAGCCATTTAAAGATTCAAAATTTGGAAAAAAAATCGTTATGAAAAAACTAGTGCTCTTTCTATAACGGGGATCGCAAATTTTTATTGAAAAAAAATCCCTGAATGTTTTGGTATAATTTTCAATTAAAAAACAGTTATGAGTATAAGATAAATTGTCGCTTAATACAAAATGATCTGTATCGTCTATTTTTAGAGTAAAGAAAAATGATTCAACTTCCAACGTTGTCACTAATCAGCAGCAGGCAAAATGGTTTAAGTGACTTTACAGTACTTATGCAGGAGAAAGCAAAATGATTGAATCGACTTTACTCAATAATAATAGGAATAGGCTATTTTGTTTAACTACCAATTTGAGTTTATGTTTTGGGTTTTTTTAACGATACAGGAAAGTTGGCTTAAGCAACGATGAACATTCTTAAAGAGTTGTTTGATGTCTCAGATTTTGAAAGGAATTATATAACTTGGTTGTTCTAAACAGAGTGAAAAACAGTTGTAGCGAAAAGGGTTGAACCGACGACACGTCTTAATGAATTTGGCTGACGGCAAATTGGTTGAAGCGACATTGCACAGAGTAAGTAGTCGTAAGCAAAATGTTTGAAGGGACTTTTCATCTAAAGATAGCTACAACGAAAAACGATTTATCTGCCATCGAACAAAAATTTTAGGTAGGGAATAACGGCTTATGATCCGATTCTCTGTTTTTGTATACAGCTTAAATGATATACTTAAAAAATATGGCTAATTTGAAGTCGGATCATACATCATGTTTGAGAATTATGCACTAAAATGGCATTGTTTTAAGCGCCATAAAAGTGCTCAGAATTGTACGAAACCCGGCTCAGACGACGCAGAAAAATTCGCTGAATCCGAATATGTATATAACTCCATATCGTCCAAAATGTCGCTTCAAACAAATAGCCTTTCACCCCTCGATATATATATGCTATAAAAATATCTGCCACGGCTTTAATGGGAGGTAGTATTATGTTAAAAGATTACAATAGTGAAGAGCTTTCGTACCCCGGAACAGTTATTTCAATTTGAAAAAATAAATAAGTTAAATAAACATTGACTATACTCTGCATAAAGCCGTTCACAAATTACGCGCGATGTGTCGCATCGTCAATGAAAACAACTGCTATCTCTTTCCATCTGTTCCGTGAATGAAAACTGAAATCAATATCTGTACGTGTAGGTACGCAATAATACGCTGTCAAACAAGTGTTTTAAAAGTGCAATTACTTACCAGCTTCTGCATTCTTCCAAAAAACTTAAGTAAATAAGATGATAAACTTCCCATCACACTTAAAACAGGCTTTAGACTGTCAAGTTAGTGTAAGAATCGCAATTTTTTTCTTATTATTTTTAAACAATAGGTAGGTACTTAGATTCATATCAAATAACGATAAATTACAGTAACTTGGCGTGTTTAAAAGTTAATCATCTTATTTACAACAATTGCACCGTATTTACACACTCCCTACCTACTTATCTACAAAACTGTTGCAATAGTCCGCGTTGCACACAAATGTAGGCACGCTTACATACGTGTCTCTTAACTTTGTTTAATGTGTCCGTTTCACTTTTTAATTGTCTAAATGCGCGTTTGATTCGCCTTATTAGTTCTACCACACTTCTGATATCATGTCCGGTTCAGCCGTACACTAGGTCCTTTACACGACCCCACAAAAAAAAAGTCTAGAGGGGTTAAATCCGGCGAGCGAGTAGGCCACGGCACTGGCCCTCCTCGGCCCGGGCCTTTCCAACTTTCGCGACCGTACCACACACCGTTCAAAAATTCCCGTACGTTGATGGCGAAATGAGGTGGTGCTCCATCATGTTTGAAGTGCAGCCCTCTTATTTCTTCAAGAGGAATACGTTCCAACATTCTTCTCACACGGGTTCGTAGTAAACGCAGATACGACTCTCCGTCCAGTCTGTCCAAGAACACTGGTCCTAGTATTCTGTTCCCCAGTATCTAGTGTTAATGTGTGGGCTGGCCCACACATTAACACTAAACCGAGTCTGAAAATGGTCAGGCCGCACAACACTACGTCGGAGTACACTAGTATGGAGGCCTGCCTGCGTCAACCGGAGGCGGGTCAAAGCGGCCGTGGTCTCTAAACCTGTACACGGCATCCAGAATGGTATGATGACTAACTCGCACACCAAACCTCTACTGGTATAAGTTCACGGCATGTGCAGTTACGGAGTTACACTCGCGGTAGCACAATACCATTTCAAGGTATTCTTGATTAGAATACCGTCGTCTGGGAGGCATTTTTAATAAAGGCGTGCGATATTCCCGTCGCTGACCGCTAAAACTATCTTCCGAGCGGCCGCGGCCGGGGGCCGAGGGGCGACTGGCGAGCGCCCGGCGATCGGCTAGCGCGTGCGACGAACGGTGTAGTGCGGGTGCGGGTGGGGGCGCGCGGGGTTGTCCTTTGACAACCGCCGCGCGGTGGCATCGTTTGATAAGAATGGCAGTTCAGCGTATGAATTCGGTGCGGGGCGTGCGGTGCGGCAACAGCTTATTAAGTCTACAGAATGGTGTTATGCCAATAAATCAATTCAAATTTAGACGTACAATTTTTTGTATGAAAAAAAATATGACAAATTATCAATAATTTTTCTTCACTATTGTAATCTATAAACACAATACTGTCTCCCATTGCAGCCGTGGCAGATATTTTTATAGCACCTTATATATATGTATATAAATCATGTTATTACAATCTGGATCAACAGCTTAGTATTAGTATTCGAGGCACGGAGGTAGTCCCTCAATAACCAAACATCATCACCATCATCAGCCCGTATAACGTCGGCCTCCTCCCGAGGGAGGGTATTGCCATAGTCACCACGCTTGGCAGGCGGGCTGGTTACCGCAGTATTATGTTGTAACTCATAAGGAAACGCTACCGCCCGTTCCTTGCTATACGATTATTACAAATGATGCTATAACAATCAAACCAAACATACCCGGAAAGAAATCTCAGAAGGGCATAAAGGCGAGCAGAGCTCCAGCTTAGTTAAATGGTTTAAACACTACAAACTAAGCAACCTGCGCAAGAGGGCGTTCCCTGTGGGACTTGGACCTCGGTTCAGGGCGGTCGCTGGCGGGGAGATTGAGGGATTATGGCTTTTAATTTTTTAGGGGAGTTTTGTGCAACTGTCGCACTACAGTTCGCGGGCCTCTCGGATTTCGGGTCTACGAGGGCATCGGAAGGTTCTTAGCAAACTAAGGGTCGGGAGGGCGAAGGGGGACGCGTCGCGTTCGCGGGCGCACTCTTCTCCAGGGGGTCAGATAGAGCAAACCAACTCTTCTACTTAACATATTAGTAAGTATAGATTAATTGAACAAATAAATATTCATTTTGGTACCCAATTTCAGATCATATTTAATATTTACCTTTAAATCTTCATAAAACACTCCCTAAGAGGCCAATTATATGTCGCGGCGTGTGACGACGTGGCGTCGCGTCGCATGACATAAGAGCAGTCTAATTTAAATGTTGTCCTACACTTCCCCTCACTGTCCTACAAGTCTGGCAACATGCCCAGTTTAAACTGACATTTTCGCGATAAACTTAGTGTATAATGATGTCACACTTTGATTGAAAGCTTGTGGGAATAGATTCATATATTAGTGTCTTTTCCTTTTTAAAAGTTTGGCCAATCTATACTAATATTATAAAGCTGCAGAGTTTGTTTGTTTGAACGCGCTAATCTCAGGAACTACTGGTCCGATTTCAAAAAATCTTTCAGTGTTGGATAGTCCACGTTCGTAATAAAATAGGCTATATTTTATTACGAAGTTCCCACGGGCACGGGAGCTACGAGGGTGAAACCGCGCGCGGGGAGCACGTTTTTAATATTTACCTTGAGCGATATTCTAAGGCTGACCACACATTTGTCATGCGCGTGAGCCTAACATCCACAATACCGAATATAGGCCACCAACCTTGGCAGACGGGTTGGTGATCGACAGTATCATGGTAAACGCTGCTGTCCGTTACCAGGGGCCTAAGTCTACTATCGTAATGGTGTGTCATGGAACTGTCACTGACGTCTCGATGGTCAGTTTTCTTTGTCTTTTGGATACGTAGATTACCAAATGTGCAAAAAAACCGACCATCGAGACACCATTACGATAGTAGACTCGGGCCCTTGGTATATGCTTGTTATATGTAATGTTATATTATAACAATCGGGACCAACGACTTAACGTGCTTTCCGAGGCACGGGTATGTTTGACAGATGATAAATTAACTTCATCGAGAATAATCATTAACCTCTGTGGGCTCGGAGGTCGTGGATTCGATCTTCACGCCGGACAAAAAATCTTTGTGTAAATTCTAAGATTTCTTTCCGGGTCTTGTTGGTTGTGTTACCCTTCGTGCCAGGCAAAGGATGTATACGAACGGGCAGCGGGGTTTTCTTGTGTGTTACAACATAATACTGCGGTCACCAACCCGCCTGCCAAGTGTGGTGACTATGGCAAAACCTTCCGTCAGGAGGAGGCTCATTTTCAGCAGTGAAGCGGGTTAGTAAGCGACTCGATTTTTTGAATTCCATCTCAAAAAAAATTAGAATCTGATTTATCTTTCATTTTTCCTAAACAAAACCCCGCATTCACTCGATCATTTCGTGGTATAAAAATAGCAGCGCATTCATTGCGGCGCGCGGGCGTATCAGCTACTGACCTACAGTATTACAGATAAATTATGACACACCCACGCTCCAGTGTATAACGTTCAACGCGATTACAACATAGTGTTCTAACACATTTCAGAGTTTCAGACAGCCGTTTATATACTGGGTGCATTTTTTACCGTCTTGAAAGTAATAAGGCGTGATACGTTTATGAAATAGATGTGTAAGGCATAGTTATTTTATCTTTTTCTTTTACTGACAGAGTGAAAATCGTAACGATAAAAATACGTACCTAATTAGGTAGTAAGTGATCTGCGGCCTTACCAGATCATCCGTCCATTGGTGGACGTGCCGATCCGCGGTCTCCATTCGAGAACTTGTCGGCCCCAACGGCCATCTGTTCTCCGTGCTATATGGCCTGCCCATTACCACTTTATGGAACTAATCCGTTGGACTGTGTCGGTAAACCGCGTGCTTCTACGTATCTCCTTATTTCTGATTCCCATCGATCTTGTAGAGAAAACCCGAGCATAGCCCTCTCCATAGCTCGTTGAGCGACTGAGTCTGTTCATAAGGCCTATAGTGAAGCATCTTCGGATCCATAGGTGGCAATACACACTGGTCAAAGGCTTCATAATCCCTACTAATATTATAAATGTCAATGTCCGTTTGTTTCTTACGCTTTCACGCGAAAACTACTTAACCGATCTTCTTGGAGGTATTAGAAGTAGCGAGCAGAGCTCAAGCCTTAGTTAATGGTTTTAAAACTACAAACTAAGCAACCTTCGCAAGTGGGCGCACCTGTGGGGTTTGGACCTCGGCTCAGGCCCGTCGCTTGCGATGAGATTGAGGGATTACGACTCTTAGTATTTTAGGGGAGTTTTGCGCAACTGTCGCTCTACTTTACAGTTCGCGGACCTCTCGGGCTTCGGGTCTACGAGGGCATCGGATGGTTTTTGCAAACTAAGGGTCAGGAGGACGAGGACCTAACGTTTAAAAGAAGAGTCAGTGTTTCGCCTAAACTACAAATACCTAATACAGACGCATATATTACAATTATTCGCTTATATGAAAAAAGAGATCCGTTCTTTGCTAAAAACAAATGGGTCATTCGCCTCGCTAATTACGAATTCCAGTTCAAAATAATATCTGAGTCAGTTTTTAATTATTGGCAACATTAAGTGGAAAAATAACGGTGTGACCAACACAGTTTATTAATAAATTTAATTAATAACTCGCGACACAGGATTTTATTACCACGACGACAATTTTCTTCAAAAAACTTTGGTTTTCTAAAGGGTTTTATTTTCCTTCTGCGGTCTTAAAATACTGTTGTTGCCTAAGGGCGTTATTTCCCTAGTGCGGTCTTAAAAACGTTGGTTTCCTATACTTTACCTTGCACACAGCTCATTGAGATCAGTGTGTCAGCCTGCCTCGCGGCGCAGCACGTGCGGTTCGAAATAGATCCGTTGCGACACAACTAAGAGTATTTTTGGACATTACTTTTTGACTAACACATTGAAATTTAAAGTTCTGTAGGAGAACTAGACATTTTGGAGTTGGCGTAATAATTATTTACAACTTCCGTGGCGTACCAGTAAAAGGCTTGCTTAAAATCTCGTTCGATCGTCGGATACGATCCCCACGCCAGACAAGAAATCTTTGTGTAAATTCTTACGATTTCTTTCCGGGTCTGGTTGGTTGAGGTGCCTCGGAAAGCCAATTGTTATAACATCATCTATAACTAGTGTATACAGGGAACGTGTACCCAGCTGGCATGCGTAGTGACTATGGCCAAAACCTTCCCTTGGGAGGTCGTAATACGGGCTAATGATGATGACGAATACAAGAATGATGATGATGAATATTACATACAAATGACATTATATTGCTAAAAATATTTTTTTTTAAGGATGGTGTTAGAAACTGATGAAGATGACTGTCTGGTAGCTCCGTGGTGACTTCCGAGACCTTTTCTGGGTTCGATTCCCATCTAGGACAATTAATACGTGAACCACTAATTGTTTCATAAAAAGGGGAAGAAAATTCTTGCTTTACGTATTAAAATATAGATATAAAGTCACTTGCGGCAGGTATCTATTAACACGGGCCGGATTGCTTATGCGTACCCGACCCCCGCCAACGGCGGATCGAAAGAGTTTCCAGGGGGTTTTAGTGGTGTAGGGTACTCTCCTCGTGGTATGAGTTAGCATACCACGCTATGGAGAGGGCGAGTCCCACTTATCCCACCGCTAGCGCGCGAATATGCTGCAGCGGCGGTGGAAATGCGTAAATGCATTTACCCCCGGACAACAAAAAAAAAAGTATCTATTTACACAGTAGTAGAGTTGTCCTACAAAAAGTTATTATGATAAAACTGAGTGAGACACCTATTGAGTACAAACTTGTCAAGTATTTCAAAGTAATTAATTTGACCTCACGCAGGACAGTCTGCGGAGAAAGATTGACAATTAATAACAAGTTGACGATATTGATTGTGTACAAGCTATCGCAATTATATCCAATTGAGACTGACAACTAGCTACTTATGTAGTGATACATTATATACCACCTACTACGTAACTCAATCAATTTGTGTGTTCGTTTTTTCTGGGACTCGAACCTGGGACTTTGCTAGTTACGCTGATCGTACATTAGGCGTGAGCATTCCTCGAGCGTGTGAACGACGCGAGCGACGTAGTCGACGCGAACGACGTGAGCGACTTGAACGACGCCGTCACCCTCCACATACGACACACACTCAAGGAGCGCATAAGCCCAGTGTGGTGTCAACCTGTTCGGACATCTTACTAATATTATAAACGCGAAAGTTTGTAAGTATGGATGGATGGATGGAAGTTTGTTACTCTTTCACGCCAAAACTACTGAACGGAATTGCCTGAAATGTTGCACTGGGATAGGTTATACGCTGGATTAACATATAGGCTACCAAACATTACGCTCCGACCCACTGGAGCAGAGTAACGCGGGTAAAACTGCGGGGTGCAGTAGTATAGGTATAATATATTAGCACTCCTTTTCCACTCCTTCTTTATATAAACTATAAGTGTGCGAAATTTCATACTCCTCCGACTGCGCCATTTTCGTAAAAAGAGGTACAAAGTTTTTGCTTGACGTATTAATATTTATCACGCTCCGACCCACTGGAGAAGAGTAACGCGGCTAATTCACGCGTGCGCACGGTCACAATAAATGAGTGCGCGGACTAGCGAGAGGTAGGCCCTCTCACTCACCTCTAAACCTCTTCTGTACACGGGTTATGTGTGACTTGATGTTGTTTCATGTCCATGACGGACCATTGTCCCTTTATTATTATTATTCCCTTTATATTCATTATCAATCTATACTTCTATATCTATACTAATATTAAAAACGAGGAAAGATGTGTATGTTTGTTATGAATAAAGTCAAAAACTACTGTGCCGATTTCAAAAATTCTTTAACCATTGGAAAGCTACATTCACCCTGAGTGACATAGGCTATATTTATTTATGAAGTTCCCACGGGAACGAGAGTTACGCGGGTGAAACCGCGCGCGGGAAGCTAGTTTTAATATAAATGCACACACTTATTTTTTTAAGTGTTAGGGTGAAAGCATTATAGATAATTTGTAATGGTGACATTGGATTCATTGAAATGTACTTATTTTTTGTAATGCAAATGACAAAAACTAGCAATGATAAGGGCATGAGACCTTTATGTTTTAAACATAATATTATTTACATAAATTTATTTAATTGTATACATTCTTGAAATAAGTTATTTAATTTAATTAAAGTTAAATTTTCCATTGTAAGATTATGACATAATTTTGATACAAAAACTGTTATATTTTAAATTTATTCCCCTGAAAGTTGAAAAATTTGCCCTTAGGACCATTATTTCTGTTCTCAGATAAACAGTCAGATAGCATTTATTCAATTAATAGCAAAATTATGAATATTGCAATAGACAAGTAGCCAATATCTGTGATATAAGTTTAACTGCTCATACATAAGTTTAACTTTTTTTATTTTGTGTTTTGTATACTTAATACAAAACACAAAATAAAAAAAAAGATGTTCATAATATTATTATCAAAAATGTCCTAAGTACTTGTCAAATACTTTGGTAAAATCACACTTGTTTTGACACTAATGCATTATATACATTACTAGCAGCATCCTGCGGTTTAACCCGTATTACTCTGCTTCAGTGGGTTGGAGCGTGATTTTTTGTAGCCTATATGTTATTCGAGCTTATTAACTATCCCAGTGCAAAGTGTCAGTCATCCATTCAGTAGATTTTGCATGAAAGAGTAACCAACATCCATCCATCCATCTATACTCACACACTTTCCCGTTTATAATATTATTAAGGATATGACACTTATTCCCGGATCTGTGGATCATCATGTCACCGAAAATCCGCAGATAGTAGTTCTTATTTAGGCAAAAAGTATTCCGCACTTAGCCACCTGAGTGGTCCATTGTATGTAATCGTCCAAATTATTAATTAAACCACCTTAAACCTTGCAACTCTACCAACCCCTTGATGTTTTCAAGGGCTTTGGATATTGAGTATCCAATGATAGTTATTATTGGTGTATACCATATAGGATAATTTTATAATATGTAAGCAAGTAATAAATTTAAAAAATAATATTTTTTTATAAATGTCATGTACATATTTATAGGTGTTATTCAATTTATATTCTTAATTATGTTATTAATTTGTTTAAATATAATTGGGTATTTACAAGTGTACGGGAATATTGATAGAGGAAAATTAGATATTTATCCCAGTTTTATAGTTGAATACTTTATTAATTTAACTAAATTTTGTATGTAACTGTTATAAATGGAGCTATTCAAAGTAGCTGAAGCAATAGGACCATATGTTATGATAATTTTAACCTTATTATAAGATTATAAAGTAGATTCTTATATTTCGTAAATATGATTATCTCAAATATTTTTCCATGGACACAAAATGACATACATATAACTTAAATAACTATATTATGGTTATAATCCATTATATTTAACCCGTTTAAACAACCACATCGCAAAAACATTGAAGTTTCGCCCGAAATTACGCTTAAAGATAACATACTTTGTAAATATCAGAGATAATGCACCTATTTCGTCATAACCTTCCGCCGGCGGTAAATTATAAACAACATACGCTACAATTAAAAATAATTGACGTTTAGTGAAAACCACACGCTTTCGCGGACGACCGATGTTTAATATCACACAACTGTGTTCGCATTGTATTTATCTCGATTTTTTTCTCATTAGAACATTTTGTAACCACGCGAACCGCAACGTAATAACTTTCGGAGTAATTTAATATGTTAATAAGCCATACGACACCATCTGAAATCCTCCGGGTATCCAAATAAAGCCAAGAAAATATATTCTATCCAACATCCGTAACACTTACCTTTATCTCGATATCCACGAACCGCCAACTCGGAAATAGGCGTCCATCAATTAACCGACACTGTGACGAACGTGAAAGTTTTTAATTATTATTTATTTCACACAATTATCATTTATTTTTACAAATTTTCTCGTATTGTGACACTCGCGGTATATCGCAGACAGCAACGCGTTCGCGTTTTCTTTTTTCTTCAGGGAATGAATATTTCTATTGCTTCGACCTTTTGAGATTTACGAATGCTTCCAACTCGTAATAAATATTTCTACTTCATTCAAAGACTACATGAAAACAGAGTTTCGTACAATTTATTTTATTCTAGCTTAAAAAATACATTTGTACAATGTTGTTTCCTGTATAATAGCGTACAGTCAGCATCAAAAGTTGATGACCACATTTAGATTTCCAAAACCGCTGAACACCGTATTATACCTAAATCGCTCAACATAACAAGCGCCAGAAATGAATGATTATCATAAAAGGCCATAAGTAGGTGACCATCACTTTTCAAAAGTCGCTAAACAAAATTATAGTAAAAATAGCATAACATTCTTCGTCTCTAAAGTCTCTGAACAACTTTTTGACAAAAATAGCATACCATCGTTTATCTCAAAAGTCCCTGAACAAACTGAAAAAAAAAAAATTAACTTGCAATGTGTGTATGTAATTTGTTCGGGTGGAATCTTGCAAGCATAGGAATCTTGCGTGACAATGCAATAATATGGTACCTTGAGCTTATCTGATGATGGAGTCGGAAGATGGTCATAGGAACTCACTTCTGTACTGAATAAAATAGTCCAGTTTGGGCTCGTTTGTTTTGTGTTTATGAGTACCTACTTTCCATTGCATATGATCACCGGATGGCATCGACCGTGCGTGACCCGCTGTAAATAGGGTTACAAGTCTAAAAAGTCATAAATTTTAAATAAAAATTTAAAAAATATTTTTTTAAACAGGCTTTTATTAAATAATAATGTGTACTCATAGTACAATTTCAAATATCAAAATATATAAATTGTAATATCTTGAGGCACTGAAATATAGTAATGAAGCTTTTATAATTTATACAGGGTGTGGCGTAAGTAGTGGTCCACCGTTCAGGATTCGATGAACCAGATAATTAACCCAAGGGTTCCGAAAATATTTCCTTTTTGTCTTTTATTTATAAAATTTCTACCTTTTATTACAAATTTGTTTGTAGTTTCAACAAAAACCATTATTTTTTCATTTTGATTTCTGTTAATTACTGCACATACATATAATAAAACAGTAAAAAACTGTGTCTATACATTAAATATATTTAAAAAAAAAATTGAGAGGGGTTTAGAAAAAGTAATTGAGCACGAATCCAAAAAAAAACTGTCTGTTTGTTTGTACACGCTTATCTTCGGAACTACTCGACGGATTTGAATGATTTTTTTGTTGTATAGGTATTAATTCTGGGTAACATTTAGGCTATAATTTATCTTGGAAACTTGAACACCTGATGTAGAACCGCAACTGACCAGCCAAACTATAAGAGATACAAAAATGGTACATAGCAAAAATTGTTCCACGTGATGAGCATTTTCTGCTGAGACAATAAATTTGAAGATCTGGAACACCTGATGTGGAACTCCAAGAGTCCAGCTACACTAAAATATATAGGAATGACGTCTTTGCAAGAGTTGTTCAGACTGATGAGCACTCTCTGTTGACGTTTTAAAATTGAAGATCTGGAACACTTGCTGTGGAACTCCAAGAGCCCAGCTACACTATAACATATATAGGAATGACGTCTTAGCAAGTTGTTCAGCATTTTTTTTTGTTATCCGTTGGAAGTGCATTTACGCATATACATATACACATAAACTATAAAACATATAGGAATGACGTCTTAGCAAAAGTTTTTCGGTCTGATGGGCATTTCCTGTTGACTTATAAAAATCGAAGATCAAAAACATCTGATTTGGAAATCAAAGCTATCACTAATTTCACTATATAATTATAAAATAACATAAGCTGGGTGAACGTCCACGCGGTGACAGTTTAGGACTAATTTTCGATGAAAATGAATCAATTAAAACTATACTGGCCAAAACTCCATTTTTTTTTTAATCGAATAAATATGCCTTCGGACTTATGTGTTTAATTTCCTTTTCCTTTTATCTTAGTGACACGCACATCTTAGTAAAGCACTTAAGCTCAGTCAACTACATTGTCTTCTAAATTCACGCAGCAAACTTTCACATGATAACAAGGTTAAGATTTACACCACGTGTGTACGACCGATTACGACGTACGCAAGCACCAGTGGTAAAGTGCCTGCTCCTCATTAGACCCCCCTCATCATGTGCAATGGACAATACTCACTAACACAAAACAAACGATCCTGAACTCGACTATCTTAGCGCTTGCATTAAGGGTGTACCAGTGGTAATGTTCCTGCTCCTCATCAGACCTTCGTCATCATGTGCAATGGAAAGTACTCCTAAACACAAAACAAACGAGCCCAAACTCTACTATCTTAGCGCTTGCATTAAGGGCGTACCAGTGGTGATGTTCCTGCTCCTCATCAAACCCCCGTCATCATGTGCAATTGAAAATACTCACAAAATCAAAACAAACGAGCCCAAACTCGAACATCTTAGCGCTTGCATTAAGGGCGTACCAGTGGTAATGTTCCTGCTCCTCATCAGACCCTCGTCATCATGTGCAATGGAAAGTGCTCATAAACCCAAAACAAACGAGCCCAAACTCGACTATCTTATTCAGTAGGTACAGGAGTTCCTATGGCCACCTTCCGACTCCATCATCAGATCAGCTCCATGGTACTATTGCATTGTCACGCGATATACATATGCTTGCAAAATTTCAGGTCAATCGGTTGAGGGTATGTGCTTCAAAATTTAGTTGCAAGATTCCACCCGAACAAATTACATACAAAGCAAGTTAAATAAAAAAGTTCAGTAACTTTTGTTATTTTATTATGTTAAGTTATTTTTGGACATTGCCGTGATTATACTAGATAACTAAAACAAGCATTTTATATTGTTCAGTGACTTTTGTAAAACTGAATGTTATGATATTTTCGGGTATTATAACGATCAGCGATTTTTGACAAAATGGTGTTCAGTGACCTTTGACGAGTAGTGTTCAGTTAATTTTGAACTTTAATGATGTTCATTCTATACTGGCGCCTATTTCGTTCAGCGATTTATGGGTGTAAAGTGTTCAGCGGTTTTGGAAATCTAAATGTGGTCATCAACTTTTGATGCTGACTGTACAACAATATAATATAGCGTACAACCACGGATATAGATAAACCTAGATAATACAAGAGCAACTACTTCGCGTGCCTAGCTTACGTACAAAAATCGTAAGTGGCCACTTTTGCACTCAGTCTGCATCGGTGTACAGCGCTAGTCGGACGTCAGTTAAAAATATTAAAATAGTTAATTGTGCTGTTATAAATTGTAAAAACTGTACAAATGCTAGGAGAAAAAATAAAGTAAACGTTTCCATCCATCGTTAAGTCATTTTGTGATTAATATTATTCGTATTTAATTTAAAAAACAATTATTTTTAATCTAATACCCTCTGTAATACCTGGTTATACTAAATCTGAGAAAAACAAAACATTCGTATTACATTGCGGCTTTTACTTGGAGCGGTTGATGAGACGTTTTGTTTTAACAAGTGATGAATATCGAAACAAGCGATACTACCGTATATCGCTTCGGTTTTGTAGTACAGGAACTTTTATCATTTTTCTGTCAATTTTATCGATGAGGATGTTCATCATTATGCAACACTAATCGATTTTCATGAATCGATTTCGGAAACAGAGGAATGATTTTGTATTATATAAGTACCTACTTATTATGTAGACAATTTTGATAAATAATCGTACCGTTTCGTGACTTTTTTAGTTTTCCCCATGAACCCAATTTAAAACAAAAATGGATTGAGGCGACGGGAAACAAAGATTGGTTCCCAACAAAGAAGAGCATTATTTGATCAATACATTTTGAGGAAGAAAGCTTTGTTGACGGGAAAAAGCAATGAATATTGACAAAAACAGCATATCTGACTGTTGATGTATTGAACATCACAAATGATGAAATTAGTTATTTGATAAACATAACATAGGTAAATAGTAACTACGAGCTTTTAGAAGTGTTCAGTTTTAAATGTTGAATTTGACAAAACAAATGAAATTTTTGAGGGAACGAAACCGCCGCGTACCCCAAAAAATATATGACTTGCTACCAAGTCTTATACTTTTTGGGGTTCGCGGCGGTTTCGTTCCCTGAAAATTTAATAAAATTTACACTAGTTAATAGAATGCTTAGAAAAAAGTTGATCAATGATGAACAAGCTAATGTGCTTGTACTTTATTTTAGACAGTTGAAGAACAAAAACGTAGTCAGTCCGTCGAAGTATACACTAGCATTACGAAATACTTACAATTTCTAAAAAATATATATTCGTAACTGCCTTTTAAGCCGATCAGGAATTTTATTTTCCTCTGTTTATCTCATTCCTCTGTATATCTCATTACTCTGTCTATCTCATTACTCTGTCATAAAATCGATACATAAATCGATTTGAACGATTCTTAATAATTCTTTAGTGTACACAATTACTCAATAAATCTATATCCGTGCTATAAATAGTATTCTTATAGTAATTGAGAAATGGTATAATAATATACAAAGGTGAACTTTATTCAAAATTGAGTACGTGTCTTTGAATCGATTTGATTTTCACATCACTAAATAGTGCTTGTGACGTTATAATAGGTATTCAAAAAATGGCAAGCTTGGTTTTCATACAGATCGTGATACTTGTGTTATCTAGGTCTATCTATATCTGTGCGTACAACAGTCCAATTATATATACCTAAGTTTTTGTTTTTCTTCGCCGCTTCAATGACACAGCTGTACCAATAAGTTTAACATTCTGACAAATAAATCCTTTGAAGTTATATCTGTAGCTTGCTAGAGCTAATGATAATAAATGCTTATTGGATTTTCCAATGTCATGATCAGAATATGATGGTAGAAATCTGAAACTGAAACGCTTTATATTTTTAATCTATGAAAGTTTCGAACTGTCAATAACGTCAGTGTGCTGTCATTGGATCGATAATCGTTTTCATGCTATTTTTGGTGATTTCTCAAATAATTTAAATGAATTGCTAATTCCTACAAAAATACTTTGGTAAACAACAAAATGATTAAAGCAATATTAGTGTTTAATAATCATGGCAAGCCGCGGCTGTCTAAATTCTACCAATATTTTGTAAGTGAAAGTTCTTTTTTTATATTTTTTGTATAAACAGACAATTTTAAATTATTTAATTCGTATTTACATGATACAGGTAATTAATCCCATCCTATATTTATATACCTATGTTTTCGTATATGATGTTATAAATTTTCGTTCTTAGCATTTTTACAAGTCATAAATAATATAGGTAAGTGACAATGTAGTATTAAGTATGTACTGTAATAAATATAAAAAAGATGGAGATTTTCCAAGAATTGTTTGTTTAATTTATGAATAATGAACCAACCAATAATATATCTATAACAAACACACAATGGCTCTTAAAATGTAAAGTGTTCTTAAAGAGCTGGTGTATACTTTACACAGGAAATAAGCATTGTCATTCAGTGGGGCAATGCTGCCAGCATTTTGAGAATGCTGCCCATTAGAACCATTTTAGAATATCTTTTAGTTATATCATTAAATAAACCTAGTACCTAGTTCATTACTTTAAAAAAAGCTTCACAATGCTAAGTTTCTAGTGCTCTTTTAAAAAGAATATTCAGTCAGTGGGCAGATTAACTCTGCCATTCAAGCTGCAATGCCAAATTGTCACTCTACACCATGTTTGTCAGAAATAGTAACTTTAATGAGAGTACATAATCTATGTAATTTTATATCAACATAATTTCTATATCATTTTACCCAAAATATTATTTACAGATCTTAAGCTATGATATATATAGACAGGTGTGTAGTGACCCCTAGATGGGCCCCATATCAAAACTTGTTACAGGGCCCTTGTACTTTGGAGCCCCATAGAAAAAGTTTACTATCTATACTAATATCACAAAGAATTAAAGTTTGTGAGGTTGTAGGGAGTAATCTCTGGATGTACAGAGCCAATTTAGCAAAATCTTTCACCAATAGATAGCCACATTAATGTGTGGGTGTCATAGCCAATATTTTAAGTCAAGGTACCCAAATCTAAGATCCGGTGAAACTGCTAGTTAGTAATATATATACACATATATTTATAATATGATAACCTTTCCGGCTATGTTAGATACATCAGTAAAATAGAATTGGTAAATGTAGTTGTGTAAATACTCAAAATTTTATTTTATTTGTTATATATTTTTATATATATATTGTTGTTTGTCATGTTACAGAATGAGGATATGCAGCAGCAGATCATCAAGGAGACATTCCAGCTGGTGTCAAAGCGGGATGACAATGTGTGCAATTTCTTAGAAGGAGGAAGGTGAGGATTTTTTCATTTAACTTGTGGGAGTTAACCTTTGTAAAGAAAATTTGGCTCAAAAATGAACTCTCCTCCCGCTGTCTCACACCAGTGCCTTGTAAGAGTCACAAACATCCATCCATTGTCACAAACATTGAAATTTATAATATTAGTAACAATTAAAACATTTTTGGGGATGCCTAATGCTTAACCCTTGGTTAAAGATAAAAAGCTTGAGGTATTGTAAGTGTGGCAAAATTTTGGGTACACAAGATTTACAAGGTTTTTTTGTTGTATCAACATATCACAAAACAAACCAATCAATCCGCTTGTTTATTTAATTCTATATCCTTTCAAATTAATTTTAACCTCATCTTTAAACAACATTAACACAAATAATAATAAAACACTTAATTAGTTGCAATACTCTTATGAGATTAGATTAGTTTTAAAAACAAACAAAACACATTGCACAAAAATCCCAAAAAAAAAGTCAATCCCTCAGTCTCATCACCAGCAACCGCCTTGAGCTGAGGTCCAAGTCCCACAGGGGTCACCTTCTTGCGCAGGTTGCTTAGTTTGTAGTTTTTAAACCATTTATTAAGGCTGGAGCTCTGCTCGCCTTTATGCCCAGTGAAGTAGCAAAAGCCTTGTGGCTAAGTCCTTCCGAAAAAAAAAGCACCTATGTCTTTAATGATAAATTTAGATGTAGCTTTGGATTTTATAACATGTTTTTGTCTTTTCAGTCTTATTGGTGGTTCAGATTACAAGCTGATATACAGACACTACGCCACTCTGTACTTTGTGTTCTGTGTGGACTCCTCTGAGAGTGAGCTTGGGATCTTGGATCTCATTCAGGTAAGTAATTAATTATTTTATTCACTGTTATCAAATCATCGCTAGTTGTCAGTGAAATGTTGTATTTTTGGTATACAGGTTACCTATATATAGGGTAGTTTAGTACCTACATCAATTGTAGAATTAATGTAGGTACTAAACTAACCTAAAAGTAAAAAAAAATAGTCTTAAATATTTCGACGGTTTTGGAGGTTTTTAAAAATTGTATTTGTCTCCATACCTACTTTGTGTTATGCAATCACAGTTATTCAGTTCTCTTTATCACCCCACTCCATTTTAATATCACAAATAAATAAATAATTATCTTTATCTCTTTCAATGACTTTGTTATGTTTCCAGGTGTTTGTGGAAACTCTTGACAAATGCTTCGAGAACGTCTGCGAGTTGGATCTGATCTTCCACGCGGACGCGGCCCATCAGGTGCTGGACGAGCTGGTGATGGGGGGCATGGTGTTGCAAACCAACATGGCCGATATACTGTGTCGACTTCAGGAACAGAATAAAATGCAGAAAGCTGAGGTTAGCATTACAGTCAACTTGAAAAAAAAACACAAAATTCCCCTAAACATACATCATTCCTCGACCGACCTGAGCCGAGGTCCAAAATAAATAACTATATTTTACCAGCATTCCTCATTTATGAGACTCTTCAACCATTTCCCATAGGGGTAGGCAGAAACCACTTCCTTCCACTTGCTACGATCCTGACATACCACTTTCGCCTGTTCCACATTCATTAATCTCCTCATGCATGTCCTTCAGTTTAGGGTACTTTTATAATTACTATTTTTAATTGTGATTTGTGTATCGTCAGGCGGGCATATCGGCCGCGCCCGCGCGCGCCGTGTCGGCCGTCAAGAGCATGAACCTGCCGCAACAGCTGAGGGACATGAAACTGCCCGACCTACCGCAGGCCATCAAGGTATGACATCTTAACATTTTCCTAACATCATCAGCCCGTATAATGTCCACTGCTGAACATGGGCCTTCTACCGAGGGAGGAAATTTTTGCCATAGTCACCACGCTTGGCACTCGGGTTGGTGACCACAGATTATGTTGTACCATACAAGGAAACGCTACTACCCATTCCTTGATATACGATTATTATAGATGATGTTATAACAATCGGGACCAATGGCTGAAAGTGCTTTTCGAGACACGAAGGGTAGTCTCTCAACCAACCAGACTCGGAAAGAAATCTTAGACTTTACCCTAAGATTTCTTGGCCGGCGTGGGGATTGAACCCACGACCTCAAAGTCTCAAAGCGAGAGTTACATCGCTACGCCCCGGTGGTTGTCATATTACCAATATAATAAATATTATCTTTATGTTTGTTTCTAGGATCTGAAGTTCTGACCGCTACAACAGGGGACATACCCCGCCACGCCCGTTGCCATAGCGACCAACATCCTAAACACAATCTACCCACACAACGACAAGTACCAAAATTTACAAACAGAAAGCGTTTCCACAAAACTCAACCAAACAAATAGTTCAGAGAATTTCACTAACAAATTCTTTGGTTCAGAGACTCTGAGCGCAAAGTTTTCAGAGACGTTCTCTGAGAATTATCAGCAGACGGAAGGTGTTAATTTTCCTAATTATGAAACTCATAAGTCGGATGGATATCAAGATTTGAGTGGAACTACAGTTGAATATGATTATAGTGAAGTTAAGAAGAGAAAGAAAAAGAAGAAGGGAAGTAAAAAGTAAATTATTTGTTCTTTTAAAAGTAATCATCAATTTGAAAGTTAGCTTTTGCACGTAATATTTTAATATATTGTTGAGTTTTTGGGTTTTAAATGTAAATATTATTAAAGTTAATTATTGCGCCTTCTGCCACGTTTATATGTATGATACTGATCGAAACTGAAGGCATGAAGACTAAAACAATCTATTTAGTCCGTCAGTTAGATTACCAAAAAATATTGGGACGCGTATTTTTTGGGTATTGAAGGCTCCATGGCAAACAACAATAAATGTCAAATAATTTTATAAAAGCGACCGTAGCCATTGGGCTACGGTCGCTTTTATAAAATTATTTGACTAGGGCTAGGGCGACTTGCAATCATGTGCTTGCCTGTTCGATCCCCACCCATTGCACTACCGATGTGAACCCACTCGTAACATAAGCATTTTAGCTTAGCACGAGGGGTTAACAAGAATACTAGTAATTTCCAAAAAACTCTGCTAGTTATCATTACTACATAGTATAAAACAAAGTCGCTTTCTCTGTCCTGATATCCCTATGTATGCTTAAATCTTTAAAACTTCGCTACAGATATTGGATTTTTTTTTCAATAGATAGAGGGATTCAAGAGGAAGGTTTATATGTATAATACATCAGCGTTGCACCCGTGCGGAGCCGGGGCGGGTCGCTAGTTGTATAATATAATTATGTTTATATAAGTTAGAGATAAACTAGTTTTTATAGCACCCACGTAGTTCCCTTCCCCGTGGGAACTTAGTAATTAAATATAACCTATGTTACTTCTGGATAATGTAGCTTTCTAATGGTGAAAGAAATTTTGAAATCGGTCCAGTACTTCCGGAGGCTGTTCAATGCAAACAAACAATCAAATATTTTCTCTTTACCCTCGTAACTCCCGTTCCCGTGGGAACTTCATGATTAAATATAGCCTATGTCACTCTGGGTGAATGTAGCTTTTCAATGGTGAAAGAATTTTTGTAATCGGCACAGTAGTTTTTGAGTTTATTTATTACAAACATACACACAAAAATACAAATCTTTCCTCTTTATAATATGAATATAGATTATGAATCTACAATACTATAACATATAGTTATAAAATTTATAATTTTTGTATAAAAATAATAAATGAAAAGTCATTATGAAATTAAGAGGCGATTTTCACAAAAAAAAGTGGCATTTGTTGTTTTTTTCCGTGGATACTTCGATTAATGATAAATTAAATAGTTTTGAAAGCCTCTGAATTATAGAATTTATAAATATATTCTTCTTCCTTGGAATTATTTTGTTGTAATTAGAATTTAGCTTTGTAAGTTCATGTATGTTGGTATGTTAGTAAAGGTTATGAATTAGAAAGAAAGAAAAACATTTAATGAACACACAAAACGAATGCAAAATAGTAGTTACAGTCATAAAAAATAAAAGAAATACATGGGTAAGGACAACACTTGAGGCTCGGACGCCATACATATAATAAATCAATATATAATTAGGATATTGATTTCTTAATGAGCTTTTTTTATTGGGCATAAAACGCAAAGCTTTGCATAGATGGCGCCACTTGCACAGTGTGTAAACAAAAAAAGCAAAATGGAATGTAAGTTTTGAATATAGTTTTAATATCACGAGAAAATTCATGATTTGGTTCAATTGAACATCCGAATACACATTAATTGAAGTTCAAAAATGAGATGAATAAATAATGCAACTCTGGAGATATTTGTCGAAGTAATGTTGATCATTACCGATAGATGGCACTATCGTCCCCCTTAGAGACGTGTTATAAAAAGAGATTGATACATTTGGATGGTCGGTAGGGTTCCACCGTAGCCTAATTGGTTAAGGCATTAGGGGCTATACCTAATGCTGGTTCGAGTCCTGCTGGTGGTCTAAATTTATTAATCTCAATTTTGAAATTTAGTACGTAAGTTATACGTGACTTAAAAACATGTCAGTAGTGTGTTTACTGTGCCGTAAATAGCCTTTTCTGCGCCCTGTGCGAGCTTCTATAACTACGCCCTTTTTTATATAAATTATAGGTACCCTAGCTGGCAGGACTCGCAGGATTCGAACCTGCATCCTAGGTAAAGGCCCCAATACCTTAACCAATTAGGCTACGGTGGAAGTGGTTCCACCGTTCCAAATTTCGATGACCGGCTGTGGAGCCGGTCATCGAAATTTATTAATCTCTTTGTAACACGTCTCTAAGGGGGACGTTATGCTATGTTTGCTACACTGTTATAACTCAATTAGCTTATGTTAAAATATATCGATATAAATTTATGATTAGATAAATTATTAGGTAAAATTTATGATTTTGAATAAATGTGATTCAAAATGTAATATTTTCTAAACATTCCTTTTGAAGATACATATTTATTTGTGCTGTTGTTATGGTGAAATGCGTGTGCGATGATGTTAGTGTAAAATTGCTTATTTTACTCTTTAACTCGTATAATTTGAATTATGTATTTAGGCGATAAGAAATATATATTTTATGTTACATTTCTGGTTGTTTTATTACTTACGATTACGATTTTTTTTCGAGCTTCCTTTTTTTGTATGAAATATTTCTTACAATGCAGCTACATTAGAGAGGATTGTTTTAGATCATTTAAATTAAATTGAAACGGATTAACCGTGTGATACCAAAGGAAAATGTTCAATTTTCAGATAAAAACATATTATCACAGTAATCAATTTTAATTTTGACAGTTTTCATTCGAAACCTGTAAAATTTTCAAATTAAGTCTTCGCATCGAAGTGGCTTTTTTTCTGATTTGAAAAAGAATTAGTTTACCAAGTTTAAATATTGTTTAGTCCGTATTAGCAACCATTAAATTAGAAAAAAACTTTTTTGTACTTTTCCTATTTCGTAAAGATAAACTCACTCTTATGCCATCTATGACCAAAATGATGAATTAAAAATATAGCGCCATCTATTATTGATTGGTTGAACTATAGTACAACGCCATCTATGTATTATTTGAAGAACTAAATGGAACAGAGACATCTATATGTCATTTCCTGTACTATGATGAATACTAATTATTATAATATTACTACTACTCAACGCTAGATGTCGTCTATATACAAATACAGTTTTACGCTTCGACGTAAGATGGCGCTGTGTATGGCAAGATAAATGGTTTTTATCATGTTTTATAATGAATTCTACTGATATAAATAAGATATCTTCTGATCTCTGTGTAGATAAAATCTTAATCTTTTTATCGTTACAATCTGGCTGATATAGCATTATAAAATTGAATTGTAGCTTGAGATAGATTTCACATAATAAAAGGAATTTTTATTTAATTAAAAAATTTTTTTTATAAAAGATTTACTTAATTCTGCTTAACTTTTGATTTATACCTAAAATAAAACATAAGTACATTTACTAATAAAAAAATTCACAGTTTTGCTGTAAAAAAGGGAATAAGGCCTTAGCGAATAGTATAACAAATTTATGGTATAACAATCAGGACCAACGGCTTGACGTCCTTTCTTAGCCACGTAGGGATTTTTAGATTTTATACAAAGTTTTTAGCGGGCGTGGGGTCGTACCCACGACAATCAAGACTTAAGGTGAGACTCATACTACTACACCATTATACTACTGATATGTAAATTAAGTAATAGTTTATAAGCAATAAGTATCGTATACCAGGAAACGCAGCATCTTTTACTTATGTAGTTACCTATATACACGATAGTGCGGTCACCAATCCGCCGGCCAACCGTGGTAACTATAAAGCAATACCGCCGATGGGGAAGGACAATGTTCAGCAGTGGATGCTATACAGGCTTATGATGATGACGTTAGCATAAATCACAGAACTAACCTATTAACACAAGCATTTCAGGTGCTAAGCTGGTTAACAAGAATACTAGTAGACTGCAAAGATCTGATGGAAAAAAAAAAAAAAATATATTGTATTGTAATCAAATATAAGAGGTTCAATTTCCATTGCCAATAGATGATCTATTCTGAGTGGGTGATCTATTCTAAGCCTAATATTTTGTTTGATTTTTAAAAGGACAACTCCCGCACTAGGGAATTTTATCTCTGTGTCGCGGGGGACTTTACAAACACTTAATTCATGGACACAAAGCACACCTAGACTCAGAACAACTATCTTTGGTTCACACAAATAATTGCCCCGGGTGGGAATCGAACCCAGAACACCAGGTCTCAGAAGCAACTACCGTAACCACTGAGCCACCGGTGCAGTCAATTTTACTACCTACATATCTGGTATGGTATGCTATGTATACCTACATGTATGGTATGGTATGTAGGTATACATGCCGTACTTTCCGGCATAGAATTATAGATCACCCCATATCTTCCCATGGGGGTTGTAAAAGGTGACTAAGGGAGATACAGCAGATGGATGGGCAGCGTCTATAATCTCGAGGATACTCCCCATCTTACTGCGATCACAAATCCGCTTCGTAGTGATTTTGACAATATCCCTCAACTATCCTGGCTTGCCAAGGTCTGTTAAGAGGAGGCCCATGTTCAGCATGGGCCTCCTCCGGAGGGAAGATATTTGCCATAGTCACCACGCTTGGCAGGCGGGTTAGTGACCGCAAAATTATGTTGTACCACACAAGGAAACGCTGCTGCCCGTTCGACATACGATTATTGTAGGTTATATTATAACGATCGGGACCTATGTCGTGACGTGCTTTCCGAGGCACGGAGGGTAGTCCCTCAACCAACCAGACCCGGAAAGAAATCTTATAATTCACACAAAGATTTCCTGTCCGGCGTGGGGACCGAACCCACGACCTCCGAGATCTAAAGCGAGCCAAATACCGCTACGCTACGGAGGTTGTCAAATGGACCGATACAGTACTAGGAACAATAATAAAATCCTAAAAATGTATCCAATATATGTTTACCGCAATCCAATCTGCAGCTGACATTTCAAAATGAATGGTAGAAACCAAACAAACCTATATTTTTCCTTTGACCACTTCTAAAATCTTTGTGAGTTTCGTGTTTTGAAGTATTTACTCGGGACCAGATTGTTTGACCACACGACATGTGGTCACCACGCTGTGACCACAAATAATTAGGCTTATTGGTCGGATCGTTACAATTTTGGCTTATTAACTCTTAAGCCGGTTGAGTCCAGTAACAGGTGATTTTTGGAGATCCGTGGACTAGACGATACGGGCTTGTGAACCATTAGTGACCCAGCAACTGTAAAGCCTCGTATTCATGGTAAACATTTGTTGAGCAATAGTTGTTCAGCATTCAACATTGTTGATGAAACGGGGAGAGTGCTGATTAAACTTTGTTTAAAACACTAAAGCTTGTCCACACGCCAGTCTGCGTTAAAATGTTGCCCGAGGAAGTTGCATACTTCATAGTAGTTTGAATCAATTTTATCATTGCTTCAAACTACAGCCATGTTTATAAACTGTTGCAAACACGTTCGAGCGACATCAGTTGCTAAACTGATGTCGCTCGTTGGGCGAGAACTTGTCAACATGCCGTTGTCAACTCTGCAACATGCAATGTTGCCAGCAACTCTGCAACGCGTTGATTCTAAACAAATGTTCACCATGAATACGAGGCTTAATTATTGAAATTCCGATAAAAAGGTCTCACGATTTTCACAAGACGACTGTAAAAGGTGACTGAAATGACAAGACTTCTTTCTCCTTTTGTTTTTTATTTTCTTATCGCCATTTAAGGTTTGCTCTATGTATGTATTTTAAAAGTAGCTTCCAACGCGTGGTTTCACCCGCGTTACTCCCGTTCCCGTGGGAACTAAATAATTACATATCACCCCTTTTCACAGTAGGCAGCGGCTTGTGCAATGACAGTCTGCTTTCCTGGCATTGCTGGAGTCCATGAGCAGCGGTTAACACTGAACATCAGGTGTGCCGCTTGCTAGTATGCCACTGAAGGCAAAAAAAAAAAACCTATATAGCATTCCTCGATAACGGGCTTTCTGACACTTAAAAGTTTTTTCAAATCGTAGCTCATGTGATTAGCACTGTCAAGCAAACAAATATACAAACAAATTTTATATATTATAGTGTTTATGGTTTTTGTATTATTAAAAGTGTTTGTCAAAATACATTTATGTTGGTACTAATTTAAGTACCTACTTATTTATTTTACTGTGCCTCCTTCTAAATATTAGGCTGCAACACATAACAAATTATATATATATATATGTCGGAAAAAAACGTAACTATCGCCATCGTTATTGGAAATTTTAAGCGGCCGTCGCCCAATGGCCAGTGCGTCGGACTTGTGAGGTCGCCGGTGCGAACTCCACCCATTGCACTACCGATGTGAACCCACTCGTAACACAAGCATTTAAGCTTAGCACGAGGGGTAACAAGAATACTAGTAGAGTAAAAAAACTCTGTTGGTTATATTTAAAAAAAAAAATTGTTTCGTTGGCGTCATTAGAATGCGAGCACAAAACACACTTATTACAGTTTTCTTTCAATTATAATTGTTTTTTTACTAATTCCATTCCATCCCCCCCTTCCCACCACTACAGCTCCTATACGCCAGGATCAACAGTAGGTATATTACAAATATTAATGCTTAAAATATTCCTACTGAACTTATACATGTAAAACAATATCCATCTTTACCGCACAACTAACTTTCTCAACACAAAGACCAAACTTGACCCATTTCGTGTGTCCATCTGCTGACCAAATAACAAATTACACTCATTACGGCTTACTCACATACATTTATTTGTTATTGTACTAATATTTTCAATAACTTGGACACAAGAGAAAAATAAAATTATTGGTTTTAATAAAGATATGAATAAAAGCTGGCGTTCTTTAGTAATATTGACCACAAATTGGTTATTAAATAGCCATTTTGCTTTATAATTATTATCAATTTTAGCAATTTACGTGCGTATTTTTAAATTACTTTAATGAACAACCTTATTCTGTTTCAGCAACAGCCCGTTTACGTCCACTGCTGAACATGGGCCTCCTCTTAACAGACCTTGGCAAGCCAGGATCGTAGAGGGCTATTGCCATAATCACCACGCTTGGCAGACAGATTGGTGATCGCAGTAAGAAGTAAACCTTGAGCTAATAGATGCTGTTGCCCATCCATCAGCCATATGTCCCTTAGTCGCCTTTTAAGACACCCATGGGAAGACATGGGGTGGTCTATTCTGTTTAAGAAAGCTAAAAGAATATGCTACTTGATTCAGTCTATGTGTTATCGAGTTTTGCACTAATCGATACTTTCCACGTTTCAGGTGAATAAAACTCGCCTAAAGCAATTTATTTCACAAACTATTCTCTAGCGACTACCTTAAAGGTACAAGTTGGTAGCGGGCGACATGAAGCAGCAGCAAACGACGTGTCGTAGGGACACTACTGGTTTCTATGTATTTCTATGAAATTCCCTTCGTAGTTAGCGACATGAAGCTAGCGACGCGACGCTACGAAGGGAATTTCATAGAAATACATAGAAACCAGTCGTTGCGACACGTCGTTTGCTGCTGCTTCATGTCGTCCGCTGCCAACTTGTACCTTAAGCCGCTAGTCCGAGAGCTGGCAACGGGGTCTTAGCCCCGTTCGCTTCTCACCAGCCAGGTCTGCATTTCCGTATTGGAATATAACAGGAGAGGAATGTGACAAGTTTTCAGCTTGCCTTAAATACCTACCCAAAAATTGTTACCAGCTCTCGTACGCGGTCCAAGCCCCATTAGGAGCGGCCTTTGGCACATGCGTAGTTGGTAGTTTTATAAAATGTAATAATAAAGCTGAATCCGTATTCGCCTACACTACAGATATGGCCGTCTGAAAATAATCAAGAAACTAATTTTAATTTATTTTGTACTTGCCTTTTTCCCGCGGCTTTGTTCGCATTTTTTAAAATAAAAGTATATTATGTTACTTGTGATACCTCTATGTGTACAAAGTTTCATGATGATCGGTTGAGTAGATTCCACGTGAAAGCGTAACAGACAAACGGACATACACAATTATAAAATTATAAGTTAGGGATAGAGACTATATGGATATTACAGTTCAAACCACATTACAAGGTATATTGCCATAATTACTACGCTTTGCAGGCATGTTGGTGATCGCAGTATAATGGTAAGTAACCTTGAGCTCATAGAGGCGGCTACCCATCATCAATCAACTATAAATATCTTTGTCGACTCTTACTACTCCCATGGGAAGTAATGGGGTGGTATATTCTTCTATCTAACAGACGTACAGACAGACAAACATTTTTTAACTTACTGAATGCATTAAGTTCACAAAAATATATTTCCTAAACAATTTAATTTATATTTGAATAAAGAGATATACCTACCCATTAGTTAACTTACTATGTATCGGTAACTAAGTAGATTGTGTCATTTAACATTAGCATAAATTTTAATATGAAATGCTCTACAACGAAAACAAAAAAAAAAAAACTTAAAGAAAAACGGCCCCGATCGACATCAAACCCACAATACCACCACACACTAAACATGTCATTTAACCAATCCGCTATCCCAAAACGACAAAAAACTATTAAACACAATTAATTTATCAAAATAATGCAATTCAAAAACACATAAATTACCCAAAAAAGCACAATGGTTTTGTACTATTTTGTCACTACGACCACCCAGGCTTAAAGCGACCGCCTCTCCCTGATATATGGTGGTTTACGGGTCTCAATGGGCACAGGTATATCCTATTGAGGGTCTCAAAAGACCCGACAAAGTCACCGGCGCTATAAATTTGGTCATTGTTGGTCACACGTCAAAATATTGTATCGAACAACTGTGTGTTAGTGTCATTAAAGAGATTTGCTTGCGTGGGGTAGGCAAGGGGACTTTGAAACTACCTTAGTTATTTTAACTTGGTATTGAACAATTTTTAACAAGGGACAGTTGTTTTAAGTCTTCATTCAAATTACAATTACAAATACATACATAAAAACAAGGTTTTTGGTGCACAGAAAAACACAAATTTCAAAAAATATTCATAATCATTAAAAATAGGTACTGAAAATAAAATGTAGAAAATTGACATTTACGCCTTTTATATTTATATAGGTAAATATTCTAATAAATCTATTAGTAAAATTGTATAATGACTGTTTTTGTAAGTAGCAATTCTGAATCCCAATTAACGTTTATGATATTGTCGCTGCAATGTTCTTTTATGAAAATATTAACATTTGAGTGCCATCAGTAAAAGCTTCACACAAAGTTGCAAATATAGCTAAATCAACATATTTTATAAGCAAATATATCTAAAATGTGACGACATATATCAATTGTAATTATTGTTCAGATTTTAATAAAACACTGACTAATACAAAAATTAAAATAGAAGTTGTCATTGTTATGTAGCGGTGGAATGTATATAAGTACCTATTTAAGAAATGAAAATACGTTGTATGTTTATTTATTTATTTAGCTTTTCTCCCATAGTTCATTACATTATTGTTACCCATCCGATGCACTCGTAAACCTGAGGTCTGAGAGGCCCGCGAACTGTAAAGAAGAGCGACAGTTGCACAATACTCCCTAAAATACTAAAAGTCATAATCCATGTTTAAACCATTTGCTTCATGCCCGGTGAAGTTGCAAAAGCCGGCTAACTACAAATGCCCGTCAGAAAAAATAATAATGCCTGAATTACTATTAATCGATTATGAATAAATCGGTAAAATCTGAGAATATGTATGAAAATCGAGTGACAAGTGGATATCAGCTGTGGTTGAATCGATTGAATATTTAATAAAGCTAAAAATATTAGTTTACATTTTAATTAAGAAACGTGTTAACACAATTTCAAGTAGGTAATCATGTTGATCTAGTATTAATTTGAAATGCTAAAATGTTATTGCTAACAACTCCATAGTAGATGATACATATTCATATTTACTTTTTACTAGCTGCGCCCCGCGGTATTACCCGCGTTACTCTGCTCCAGTGGGTCGGACCGTGATGTTTTATAGCCTATATGTTAATCCAGCGCATAAACTATCCCGGTGCAAAATTTCAGCCAATTCCGTTCAGTAATTTTTACGTGAAAGAGTAACAAATATCCATCTATCCATACTTACAAACTTTCGCGTTTATAATATTAGTAGGACTAATTCTTGCCCGCGAACTTCGTCCGCGTCAAATAAATAAGTTGTTTTCGAAAAAAAAATAACCACATTAAAAAAGTCCCGCCTGAATCGGTACCACTGTTTTGGAGATTAGGCTGTAAAGTCGGTACAGCCGTTACTATACTCAGATTAGTCGGAACAAATAGACACACACACAGACAGACAGATATTTTGTTATTTGTGTTTGTGTTATTAATATCCTAAACCTATACCTACATTCATTCATATCAATAATTAAACAAACAGTTTAAATTAAATGTACCTAGTAGGTACTAATAAGTAGTTGGAACATTTTAATTAGTATTTTAAGGCGGGTCATTTACCTACAAGGCCCTCCCTGACGACCATGGCTCATAACCGTGAGAATATCCCGATAACCTTCCCAACATTTTTTACTTCTAAAACCTGAATCGAAGAAATAAACATTAAAGTAGCCACATAATCATTAAATTCTCCATTTTACTCTTCCTTGATGACAAGAAACTGATGTATCTTTTTATATCATTCCCAAACGAAAAAATATATTACCTAATAATTTCACGTCCATAAGTAAAAAAAGCCATAGATAATATAGAGTCATCGGATAGACCATAGATTATATGAAGTCATCCCGCGGCTAGGAGATTACGACGCCATCATTATTTTGAGGGAAAAAATTCAATATGGCTGACCTTTGTAGTGAGGTGGCCATGGAGTATGAATTATTATTAGAAATTACTAAAAACTAGTACCTATGTTAATTGCTGATATTTATATATATATAGATAGCCTATTAAATGTAGAAATATTTTGAAGTTATAGAAAGAGAACAGTTACATAAGGGAATTAATGATTTAATTGCAATTCAATTTAATTTGATTTAATTTTTATCCTAAGTACATATATTTAAAAAAAAACATAAAAACATAAATAAGAATCGAATAAAAATATATATTTTTAAATTGTGTTTCGATATTACCGTTGCTAAATTTTAGGGCAGCAACAAAAAAAAAATATATATTGTCTTAATCAAACTTAGAATACTAGGACACAATAACAACTGCCGTAAACCGGTGCAGTTTATTAATTATTATATATGTTTAATTTACAGATCATTTTTTTTCATTTGTTGTCGTAACTATTTATTATATTTAAAGTTGTAAATAACTTGATTTTGCAATAAACTGTCGAGCAGCTTCTTTTCTTCTGTGGGTCCTCCTAAAACCCCCATTTCCCCTCAACAGTAGACACCCTACACATAATTTCGAAACCCAAAAAAAATAACCAAAATGAACCACAGATAATTATTATTTTACGGAGCCCAAGTAAATTATATGTACGGACACGAAATAGAAAATAGGTAACACAACCAAAATAAATTGACCCCTAGACCCAAATAATATTATAGAAAAGAAAAGCCATTCTAAATTGGACTACCTACTTATTAATTTCTTACCAGGGGCAGGAGAGAGAAAGACATAGTGATTAGAGTGTGTTAGAGAGGGATGGCGAATGTTTTTTTTATTATATCATAGTGCATGGGCGGCGTTCTTTGGTGATTATTGTTTTGTATAGAGGGTGTTTGGGTTAAGTTGTAATTGGTAGAAAATGGTGGATTATTTACAGCAGGTGTTGCTCTACCATAGAGCGACTAACTACTGTACTAATACTACTATTTTGGTAGTTTTAAGTGTTAAAATTAGTTTTCTAGAATTTCTAGTATCTCTCCGTGTGGTTTCCAACAGCCGAATAAACCACCCCATGATTGTCGTAAGGATATACACCTGATGTATAGGCAGCAGTATTTATCAGTTAAACGATACTCCCATCTTACTGCGATCACCAATCCGCCTACCAACCGATTATGGCAATATTCCTCAGCGACCCTGGATTACCAAGGTCTGTTAAGAGGCGGCCCGTGATCAGTAGTGGACGTAAAGGAGCAGATACAGGAAAGTTCTCTAGAATTCTTATTTTGGAAAATTTTGGAAACTGAATTTATTCATATCGTTAGCAAGCTAAAGTGGCAATGGGCAGGACATATAGCTTGAAAAACTGATGGCTGATTGAGCAGAAAGGTTCTCGAGTGGAGACCACGAACGGTCAGGGACGACCGCCTGCACGATGGACCTACGACCTCATAAAGGTTGCAAGGAGTCAGTGGTTGCAGGCCGCTAGCGATTGTACCCGCTGGAAATCGATGGGAGAGACCTATGTTCAGCAGTGGACTACAACAGGATGATGACGATGACTAATATTATACTTAAAGAGTAGAAGATATGATTGTTTATTTGCATCAAGGCATCATAGGCTCCGAAACTACTGGACCGATTTCAAATATTCTTTCACCATTAGAAAGCTACATTATCCAGGAGTTACATAGTCTATATTTAACAATGAAGTTCCCACGGGAACGGGAGTTGCGAGGGTAGAACCGCACGGTACATCAAGTAAACTATAAACCCTAATCAACCTTTTGTGTTGTCCGGGGGGAAATGCATTGACGCATTCCCACCACCGCTGCAGCGTATTCGCGCGCTGGCGGTGGGCTTTGTGGGACTCGCCCTCTCTAAGCATGGTATGCTAAACTTATACCACGAGGAGAGGACCCTACACCACTAAAACCTCCCGGACACTCCTTCGATCCGCCGTTGGCGGGGGCCGGGTACGCATGAGCAATCCGGCCATCTCAAATCAACCTGTATAAGCCATCGGGCACAACAAAATGTGATAATTTAGTTTCGGAGATGACGCACACAAACGCACTGACGTTCGTTTTAAATAAGTTACACACAAACATACGGAATAATGTTTTTATTTATTGCTTGGTATGTTATTAGGGGCTCTTAATGTGCGTCTATGTAATTTGGTGTTTTGAAATAGAAATTTTGTTTTTTTTAAGTTGATGATGATGTCGATACCGTGTGGTTTCCGTCCTGGAATAGACTATCCCATGACTTCCCATGAACAGTGAAACTAGGTTTATTGGGAGCTCAAGGGATCAAGGATTTGGCAGCATTTGAAGAGGGTTTCATTTATCCAGTTTTCCAATTAGACAGGTGTAAAATTTAGTTGTCTCAACAAAGCATGTGCGAAAGAAATTCGAATGTTTGTAAACAATCGTGTCCCAATCTGATAGATTGTCTAACTTATAAAGGGAATTGAGCTCCGGAGTCCCAATTATAGAGGCAAAAAACGAAAAATCCTAGAAATCCAATCTCATTTAACCAGCCCGGCTAGCATAGGCAGCGCGACTTGAGTCTACTCTACGGAGGCCGACCAATCACATTGCAGAAACACACTGTCACGTGACACTTTCTGCAATGTGATTGGTCGGCCTCCGTAGAGTAGACTCGAGTCGCGCTGCCTATGCTAGCCGGGCAGGTTCGAAAAGTCACATAAATAGAGGTAATTCGATAAAAAAAGTGCCGGGACCTCATTGTTGTTCTCAATAACAGAGGTTTCTCACTTATCCCGGTTTCACTGTATTTTTTTTTCAGACGGTCATATGTAGTTGTGATGACGCGTCTTGATCGCCGTACCCCGACGCCTCCCACCTGCCGCCGACCGGTGGCTGTTACTTTAAAAGGGACGCGCATTGATGCCGCGCCCTCTTACGTCTCTCTGTAACCTCTCTACAACCTCACGCTGCGGATGACACCGGACACCAGCCTACTACCATCCGGACTGGACACGTGCCGAGCCCTGCTTCCTTCGCTGCCGCTACGATCTACCTGAGGCGTCAGCGAGAACACTTCCATCCAGCTTCCTAAAAAGCTAAGTGTTTAGTGACTAGCTACCTGGTCACCTGCTCAAACCGAGTTCTAGAACCTGCCCCCCTTATTCTAAATATTGTTAATCTAGTAATCTAATTTAATTTTAAAAATAATAAAATATAGTGTACCGAGTGATCTGTGTTTATTTCCTTTCTTATATAATAATATATAACTCATCTCTTTTCATATATGTAACACATGGTTGGCTACACCAACACGTATTACGTTATAGCCACGAGTCTTTTGCTACTTCACCGGGCATAATAATCCCATGGGTATCGTAAGGCAACTAATTATATACAGCTGATGGATGGGCAGCAGCATCTTTCAGCTCAGTTATTTACCATCTTAACATGGTGCTGCGATCAACAACCACCACAAGTCTTCCCATGGGTGTTGTATGAGGCGACTAAGGGACATACACTTGTTATGCACTCATTATCATGTATACATGAGATACATGATATATATAGGAAAGAGTTCCTAAAGGTTTGCTGGAAGAGAATTCATAATTAAATTAAGTTCGCCTTTGTACATGTTGTTTCCAATTTATAACATTTATTTCATGTAATTTTCTGTGTGCAATAAAGTATAAATAAATATAAATAAAATAAAAAAATGTACGGAACCTTATTCACTGAAGCTGGTTACACTTAGCTATCGTGGGAGCTAGAACCGAAACTAATAGCTATAACCGTTCCGTCTTCATTTTGTGTAATCATCATCACGCTTTTGGGGGGTAAGCAGAAATGTTTCCAGACTTTTTGTAGTGGTCTAATAATGAAGGTAGGTAAATTAAAATGAGTTATTTTAGAGCAAATAAATCTTTGTGTATACGAAATAAAAGAGGCCGTATATAGCCCAATGGCGGGCGTCGGACTTGTGATCGACGGTATGTTTCCCACCTATTGCACTAACGACGTGAACCTACTCGTAACACAAGCATTTTAGTTTAGCACGAGGGGTTAACAAGAATACTGACTGCAAAACTCTGCTAGTAATCTATCTTAAAAAAGGGGGGCTTTCCGGGCATGTTGCGTTGACTATAAGGACAGATTCTATCAGCTCAAGGTTACCGGCGATCACCAATCTACATGGCAAGCGTAGTGGTAATGGTAGAGAGGAGGCCTATGTTCTGCAGTGGACGTCAACTGAACCTTGAAATATCATCCTTACTAATATTATAAACATTCAGATAACCTCCGTAGCGTAGCGGTATTTGGCTTGCTTTAAATCTCGGAGGTCGTGGGTTCAATCCCTATATTATAAATGATGTTATAACAATCGGGACCAACGGCTTAACGTGCCTCCCGAGGAACGGAGGGTAGTCCCTCAACCAACCAGACCCGGAAAGAAACCTTAGAATTTACACAAAGATTTTCTGGCGTGGGGATCGAACCCACGACCTCCGAGATTTAAAGCGAGCCAAATACCGCTACGCTACGGAGGTTACGCTGAGTACCTATTAACAAAGATTAATAAAATAATTATGTACAACTAATAATCTACATAGATACCTATCTACGGCCAGTAACTATTGATTAATCTGTGCTACGGGGCTTTACTTTTTAAACAACTCAAACTTGTCAATACCACATTTGAACTAAAAGCATTCATACACAAAAAAAGAAAAACAATTTAAAACTTCTAAATTCAAAAACGTCGTTACTATTCGCCCCTAGATCTTATCGGGCTAATGGGCCATTGTTGAAACTGAACTCCCACTTTTTATAAACTAATTTTAATTATGGCAATTTTTAACGTAGCCCTGTTTTTGATAGTATTGTGAGATGACAGCGGACAAGGTCAGTAGTAACTTGTCCAAGTTAATGTACATTCCAATAATTATATTCTTAGTTACAACATGAGATTATAAAAAGACTTTAAAAGATGACAAAAAGAAAGATCTCGGACCTTCTTCTCCGGGTGTCACAGCGTAGGTAGATAGAGAAAGACTCGTAGGAATCTAGGACAGAGATCCGTCGTCTTCGCAAGGCGAGGCTCGCGACGCGTTCTATATGTCACAACGTAGGTAGATAGAGAAAGACTCGTAGGAAGCTAGGATAGGGTCCGGTTGTCCTCGCAAGGCGAGGCTCGCGACGCGTTCTATGTGTCACACCGTAGGTAGATAGAGAAAGACTAGTAGTAAGCTAGGATAGGGTCCGGTCGTCCTCGCAAGGTGAGGTTCGCGACGCGTGCTATGTGTCCCACACAACGTAGTTAGATAGAAAAAGACTCGTAGGAAGCTAGGATAGGGTCCGGTTGTCCTCGCAAGGCGAGGCTCGCAACGCGTTCTATGTGTCACACCGTAGGTAGATAGAGAAAGACTAGTAGTACGCTAGGATAGGGTCCGGTCGTCCTCGCAAGGTGAGGTTCGCGACGCGTGCTATGTGTCCCACACAACGTAGTTAGATAGAAAAAGACTCGTAGGAAGCTAGGATAGGGTCCGGTTGTCCTCGCAAGGCGAGGCTCGCGACGCGTTCTATGTGTCACACCGTAGGTAGATAGAGAAAGACTCTTAGGAAGCTAGGATAGGGTCCGTTCGTCCTCGCAAAGCGAGGCTCGCGACGCGTTCTATGTTCCAGACCCGATCAAAGCCCGCGTTGGTGTTTATTACATTATTGTTGAAATGTAAACTAATTTATTAGTCAAGATTTTCTTTTGTCATTATTATTGTAATTTGACTTATAATAAGTGCGAGTGATTCGTCTACATTATCAATAAACGTATTCATTTTCATTTCAATAAAATATGTACATTAATCAAGCAGTCCATCTCTGTCCGCTGCTGGATATAGGCCTTCCCTAATTTGCGCCATAAATGGGTAGTATTTAAATGATTTCATTAGACGCATTGATGATGTAATATTTTGGAATTAAAATAAACACAAACAAATATATGTATATTGTTAGTTAAATCTATACTAGACAATAAGGCTGAAGAGTTTGTTTGTTTGTTAGAACGCGCTAATATCAGGAACTACTAGTCCGATAAAAAAAATAAATTTCAATGTTAAATAGTTTATCGAGGAAGGTAGCTAGCCTTCCTCGATAAACTATTTAACATTGAAATCTATTTTTTTTCTATATTTAACTATGAAGTTTCTGCGAGAACGGGAGTTACGCGGTTGAAACCGCGAGCGGGGAGATAGTTTAATATATAATTCAATATCGTCCATCGTATCGCTTAATTATTCTTTTACCCGTTGATTTAGTTACCCGTTTATTTATTATTTAGTTGGTAAAATAGATACATATAATATTATTATGATCAAATAGCGAATCTCCCTGGCTTCGCACGTGTAATTCTACCCGCCATTTTTTTACCCGTGAGATATTCTCTAATCAGTAGCTAAAGTTGCCAGTGACATAAAAAAAACAAACATATAAATTAGAATTATTTCAAATATTCAAAAGTAGAACGGTACTAGACCGCACACGTCGTTAAGGCGGGAATATGACGATCAGTCACGTCGCGAATTCCGTGCGGTTCGCACGCTTTTATTCTATGCTTATAAATAGTGGTAATTAATTACTACACGTATTTTTATATGTGTGGGGTACATTAGTTTTATTGTAATTGTAAGGTTTCTGTGCAATATTACATAAACATTTAAAAAATGTAATATTGAATTGCGATTTATATTTTAAGCTAGACCTAGTCGCTAGACCCCGGCTTTACACGGGTGCAATGCTAATTATGCTGTATTCTACATTATAATATATTATAAACATTCCTCTTGGATCACGAGCCTTAATGCTCTGCTGCTGAAGTAGCAAAAGCCTCGTGGCTAAATATGTCCGTCCGAAATAAAACACTATCTAAAAAAACCGCATCTAAATCCGTTGCGTAGTTTTAAAGATAGATAGACAAATATCCATCAAAAAAAAACTCTTTGTAAAAATAACTCCGTGCCTCGGAAAGCACTTTAACTTGCTTCCGTCGTATTATCGAAGTAGTTAGCTACGAGGCTTTTGCTACTTCTTTAGAGCGCCTAGTTTGATAACGTGTTTGAAACTGCGCGGATCAGTTAGTTTTTTTTATGTTTCAAAAGATTACTAGGAGACTTTTGCAGTCTTACTAGTATTCTTGTTAACCCCTCGTGCTAAGATTAAATGCTTGTGTTACGAGTAGGTTCACATCGGTAGTGCAATGGGATCGAACCGGCGACCACAAGATCATAAGTCGACGCCCTAGCCATTGGTCTACGGCCGATTTAGTTTAGCAAAAAACTCTCATCTTAATTCCCGCCATTTTATTTAACTGTCACGGTGACATTACATTTCGCGCGCTGCTACCATAGATAAAGAGTTTATAGGGTTGTAATCTTTTTCGTTTTAAACCACAATAGACTAAACAAAGGGTTATAAATCCGAGCGATTATTTTTAATTCCACCATTTCTATTCGCGTCACATCGTTTTGGAAGCGGAAGTTGCGTTTTTTGTCGGCCATAATGGTTTTTAACGTCCGGTTGATTATATTATTAATAATAGAAAATTGTTTTCGATCAGTTGTAGGGTTGTTGTTATTTATTGATAAATAAATGGAGATTTATTAATCGGATTTATATTTACAGGCTTATAAAATGTTATTGTTTTTTTATATAAATTTAGTTGAATTGTTATTATAGTGGGTCTGGTTGGTAGAGGAATTACCCTCCGTGTCTCGGAAAGCACGTTAAGCGGTTAGTCCCGATTGTTACCTCATCATTATTTGCACACCATATGTGTAGTAAGTTGTTACAAAGACAAAACCATCATCTATAACAAGCGTATACCAGGGTACGGGCAGCAGTACTATCTTATGTATTATAAAGTAATTATAACGGCGGTCGCCAACCCACCGGCCAAGTGTGGTGACTATGGCAAAAACGCCTTTCGGGAGAGGCGCATGATTAGCAGTGGACGTTATACAAGCTAATGGTGATACAAACTTTGAGCTCCGTCTCACTGTTTCCACTCTATCCTATCCGCCGGAGAAGAGTGCGCCCGCGAACGCGACGCGTCCCCCCTCGTCCTCCTGACCCTTAGTTTGCAAAGAACCATCCGATGCCCTCGTAGACCCGAAATCCGAGAGGCCCGCGAACTGTAAAGTATAGCGACAGTTGCACAAAACTCCCCTTATATACTAAAAGTCATAATCCCTCAATCTCATCGCTAGCGACCGCCCTGAGCCGAGGTCCAAGCCCCACAGGGGGCGCCCTCTTGCGCAGATTGCTTAGTTTGTAGTTTCTAAACCATTTATTAAGGCTGGAGCTCTGCTCGCCTTTATGCCCGGTGAAGTAGCAAAAGTCTCGTGGCTCTTTTAGAGGGTATGTTTTGGAAATCCTTTGATAATTTATTTTTTTATTTAGCATGTTATTTATTTATTTATTAAAATGTGTGTATATAAATGGATGCTTACCTATTTGTTTGGATAATTTGTGTCCAGCCAGTCTGACATTTCTCCTGAAATGGGCAGGGCAGCCATCATGTTGGAACCATATGTCCCTGATCAAGTTGAGTGGCAGATCATCCAGCAAATCACTCAAGTCTCCTCTCAAAAAGTTTTCGTAACTTTCCCCATTTAGATTGTCCGGGAGAAAGTAAGGTCCAATCAAATGATTGGAGATAATACCCAACCACACATTCACGCTGAATCTTCGTTGGAAACCCTTCACTCTTTTCTTATTGGGATTCCTTAGTTCTTTTGGGGACCAGTAGTGGGCGTTGTGATAGTTAGTTATGCCATGTTTATCAAATTTGGATTCATCTGTCCACAAATTCTATCTGTGTATTTCATCCCTTTACAGAGTGAGTTTTGGAAAATCGTTTCCCCTACGTCAAACATTCTAATCTGTATGCCAAATTCCAGCGCAATCCATTCAGCAGTTAAAGCTGTATGGTGATAAATCGTTAGTTACAGTTGCCATTTATATACACAAACTAGCTGATGCCCGCGACTTTGTTCGCGTGATGATTGTTATTCCTTCGGTTTTATAACTATCCCTTAATTTAAAAAGTTGACCGGGGATGTAAAGTACCAACCATGCAAAATTTCATTTAATTCGGTGCAACATTTGGAGATTAGCGTACAAACAGACAGAAAAACAAAAAAATGTAAATGTGATGTGTTTTACTTCTAGCATCCTCCTGGCTCGGTTTTTTATCGTTTTTTTCTTTGTACAGCCATTCTCCTGTAAAACTTCTATGATAATATGAATATGTTATGTCCAGGATAATAATTATGTTAAAGTGCTCTTCGGAGATTTTTTACAAACACAAACAAACTGGGGCTGGCTAGACAACCAGGGCTGCCTACTACGTGTTTTATTATATGTATGTGTTGCAGTTTTTACCAGCAAAATCAGTCAAAATTAACTAAACATAACCTAACCTAACCTAAAACTACTTTCGACTGATTTTGCTAATCAAAAGTACTTTTGACTGGCTAAGAGTCTTGACTGCAACATATATATTATAATATGTATAGATATAGAAATATACCTACTTCGTTATAAATCCGTGGTGACCCTGACCAATAGAAATTGTATACATAATGATATAATTGTATAATACTCGTCCAATCTACAATCTTTAAATAAGCGATTACATTGGTACAAATACCAGTTCTTATGTTGATATCATTTAAATTATATATAAATATTTTGTTTCTCGTTGTGTTGTTGTAAACGAGTTTATTATTTAATATGTTTCGTTTAATAATTTAAGAAGATACATCTTTACTAATATTGTAAAGAGGAAAGATTTGTTTGTTTGTTTGTAATTAATAGACTCCGGCAGTACCTTTTTTTTTTGTTGTCCATGGGGAAACGTATTTACGCATTCCCACCGCCTCTGCAGCGTATTCGCGCGCTGCCGGTGAGATATGTGGGACTCACCCTCTCCATAGCGTGGTATGCTAAACTTATACCACGAGGAGAGGACCCTACACCACTAAAACCCCCCGGACACTCCTTCGATCCGTCGTTGGCGGGGGCTGGGCACGCATAAGCAATCCGGCCCCCCGAAATGAAAATACATTGCCAATCAACGGAGCAATGCTTCCAGCGTTTTAGGAAGCTTGTCAACATGTGTAGATCCTACTAATATTATAAAAGCGAATGTTTGTATGTACGGATGGATATTTGTTACTCTTTCACGCAAAAACTACTGAACGGATTTGGCTGAAAGTTTGCACGGAGATAGTTTATAAGTTGGATTATCATATAACATATCACGATCCGACCCACTGCAGCAGACTGACGCGACCCTAAAACTGCGAGGAGCAGCTAGTATATAATAAATAAATATAACATGAAAAACTATTTAAACGTCTAAAATTTTAAATAGTAAAATTTTTAGTAGTTCAAAAGTAGCGGCGGCAAAATTTGAATAGCCTCCTGGCGGCAAATGTGTAAGTCTTCCACTGTTTTGACACATGGATGCAATTTTGTGGGTCAATCTATGAAATTTGGCACCACAAGAGAGCGAGAGAATCACTGCACATCTTTACGTGAGAAAAAACTCATTCCACGTAGGATTTTTCACTCGTAAAGATGTGCAGCTCTCACGGGATATCATCTAACGAGTAACGAGGGTCAAATCGAGAGGCGGAACTAGCTAGTTGTAAATATTATGTTGTTTAAAAATGGAAGGATTATGACCATAGATAAAGATGTCGCCGCAGTTTTATTTTTTATACGTTGTAGGTAAAGATCATTAATGTTTTATGCCATATTTATACCGGCGCGTTATCTTTTAAAGCTTTTCAACTTCGAGAAGGCTTGGAATATTCATATATCTTGGATATTTTATCGCATTATAGCGATGATAATAAAAACTAGACACCATTATGTCTGCAATATTCAGTAGCTATATTTAGTTTTTTTTTTAAGATTACTAGCAGTATGTTGCTGTCTACTAAGTAATATTTTTGTTAACGTAGGGTTCACGTCGATAGTGCAATTGGTGGGATTCGAACCGGTGACTTCAAGATCACAAGTCTGACGCCGCCCGTAGCCATTGGGCAACGGCCGTTTTTATATACCTATAATATAATAATAATAAGTTCTTTCTTAGTAAGTAGTCGGTGTCAGGCGTTGTTGTCCATAATTTTAACATTTCCCGTGGATTTTTCTAGATTATTATTACTAACTTTATCCGCGTAATTTCAGTTTCCGTGGGAAGTTTACAATGAAATATAGCCTCTAGCTTTCCTCGATAAATAAACTATCTAATACTGAGATAGTTTTAAAAATCGGACCTTTAGTTCCTGAGATCAGCGCGTTCAAGTAAACAGTCTTCAGCTATCTATATAAGGTATTATATAGAAGTATAGATATGTGAATCACTACATAGTATGTATAAAACAAAGTCGCTTTCTCTGTCCCTATAACCCTATGTATGCTTAAACAGTTAAATCTTTAAAACTACCAACGGATTTTGATGTGTTTTTTTTTAATAGATAGATGGATTCAAGAGGTAGGTACCTATGTATAATACATCAGCATTGTACCCGTGCGGAGCCGGGGCGGGTCGCTTGTAACTTATAAATTACTTGACCGAAACAGTGCTATTTTTTACGTTTTACGTTAAAATAAATTAAATTTAAATACGACAAAGTTTGTATGCAATAAGTAGTAAGTATAAGAAATAGTTACCTAAAATGAAAACAATCGAGAAATACACAAACAAACCTGAAATGACAACCTATCGCATTACATTCATAAAAAATAATTATTTGCACCATCCCACCAACAAATACAATTTGCACAAACGACTAAGTGCATACAATAGTTAAACTGGTAAAAAAAGTGCTCTTTAACTCCGAACCGCCTCGAGTCGGTGCCTCAAAGCCCTCGAAAGAGCCCCCAGGGCGCCAAAAGCATACCTTCAAAATATTTTGACATTAATAGCTAACTTTGACGTTTGCACTGACGTATTGTCCATTTGTCGATGGTCGTGAGTTTTTTTTTGCATTCAAATCGGCAAAGGTAAACGCGGTGTTGCCAGTTTTTTTGATTTTCTATTGTTTTTTTTTTGTTTTTGGCATAGGTGTCGGTGTAGTGTTAAGCTGGGTGGCCCAATTTGAAGGTGATATGCAGTTTTGTTGGTTTGTATGTGTATTGTTGTTTGGAAAATATTGTAATCCTTATAATATAATATTACAAATGAGGCGTTGGTTACGCTTGCAGGCCTAAATCTCTGAACCGATTTTAATGAAATTTGGTTGAGATATGGACTAGACGTTGGGGGAGAGTGTAATTGAGCAATTTTTTTTATATTCACCTTATTGTTTTTATAATTTTATAATAATAAACTATTAGTATCTATTCCATGCGGACGAAGTATATATAATAAAACTGATGGAAGTCAAAATATGTAGGTACATTGAAAATATTTAATGTTGTGTTTCTGTGTCAATGAGAATAATAAGACTGATTTTGATATTTTTGTCTCACTGTCGTCTGTCAGATTTTTGGAACATATGTATCTCTCCAAATTTACTGATTGGATTTTCAGACCACAAGGGTTTTGTCACTTCACCGGATATACAGCTAAAGGTACCTACATTAAAAATATATAATGATGTGCTTTTTTTGTTATTTTTGTTTCACTGTAGCACAGATTAATAAATAGTTACTACATACTGTAGTCTGTCTGATTTTCGTACATGTGTATCTCTCCAAATCTACTAGATTTCCAGACATAATTTAGATTTGTAGATTCCAGAATAAGGCTGCTTGGTTCAAAAATTGCAAATTAAGCAGCCTCCGCTAGATGGCGCCCCCTGTTGCGCTTTGCTACAGGTCCAAGCTGAGGGCTCAGGGCGACCGCTGGTGGGTCGGATTGCTTATGCGTACCCGGCCACCACCAACGGCGGATCGAAGGAGTGTCCGAAAGGTTTTAGCGGTGTAGGGTTCTCTCCTCGAGGTATGAGTATAGCATACCACGCTATGGAGAGGGCGAGTCCCACATATTCCACCGCCAGCGCGCGAATACGCTGCAGCGGCGGTGGGAATGAGTAAATGCATTTCCCCCAGACAAAAAAAAAAGGGCGACCGCTGATGGAGTATTACGGAGTCATGACTAACGGTTTAAAGGGGAGTTTAGCGCAACTGTAGCTCGTAATTACAATTCGTGGGACTCTCAGATTTCGGGTCTATAAGGGCATCTGAAAGTCTAATGCAAACTAAGGATCGCCACCTTAACATTTGTCTGGCAACACCTATTTATAAAGCTAAAGGTTCTATACAATTACACAATTGACCTTCTAAACCTTACAAACAAACTTACACGAAAGATATACTTTATGTAATCACATTACTTACACACACCATTGTCATCATAACACGTGTCCAACAAGATGGACAACACACAGACAATACACGGACAATGCAAACAACATAACACCCCGGCAGGAAACGGCTGACCGCCACAAAGACTTCGCCATGCGGCTTTCTAAAAAAAATATATTAACGTATAAAATATATTTATGGTCAAGACTGACAGCTGTCATTTTTCTTTGCGCGGGAAACGTCAAAGGGACCGCGTTTTCACTTGATGCTAAGTTGTTTGCGAATCTTTTGAAATGAAATATTATATGAAACAGTAGATTGGGATGAGAATTGGTACAGGATGTCATGCTGATGGAGTTTCCGGTGTCCCCAACGCTTTGGAGGAGCACCCAGGGTGATTTGGTGTGTTAACCCTCTAGGTACTCAAGGTACGAGTCTCATATCATTTTTATTTTCATACAGCAACAGCCTGCGTCAGCTGAACATGGGCGGCCTTCCAAGGGACGCGGACGGTTTTGAAATAGTCACCACGCTTGGCAGGCGGGTTGGTGATTGCAGAAAGATGATAAGTATCCTTCAGCTGATGGATACTGCTGCCCAGCCCTTAGTCGCCTCTTAAGACACCCATGGGAAGATATATGGTGGCCTATTCTAAGCCGATTCTCTGGTACCTTAATAGAAAAAAATACAATGTGTTATGTAACTCAACATGGCGTGATAAAAGACCATTAACTAAAAACTAAGGGCAAAATTCTAAGTAAAGCCATTAAATTTAACATTTTTCTCAAATACTTAAGTGACAATATCTAACTAGTTTCGATGCCTTCGTAGAACCGAAGTCCGAGAGGCCCGCGAACCGTAATGAAGAGCGACAGTTGCACAAAACTCCCCGACAACAACTAAATGTCAGTACCCCTCAATTCCCTGCCACCGACCGCCCTGAGCCGAGGTTCAAATTCCACAGGGCACCCTCTTACGCAGGTTGCTTAGTTTGTAGTATTTAACTATTTTGTAGTATTTGTCTGGTGAAGTATCAAAAGTTTAGCCTCCTGGCAAACTACATAATGTCCATACGAAAAAAAAAACTGTAGCTACTAATATCCCTCAGATGATGAGCTATGCCAGCGGTAGGCACCAACCCGTCTGCCACGCTTGGCAGGCGGGTTGGTGACCGCAATATTATATTGTAACATGCAAAGAAATGCTGCTGTCCGTTTCCTGCTATGTCATAAAATTCTAATGGCTAAACGTTCTTTCCAAAGCCTTCAACCATCAGACCCAAAAATAAATGTAAAATTTTACTCTTGCCCGGCGCGTGGGGATTGAATCCGCGACCTCCGAGATTTATGCCCTACGCCACAGAGGTTGTCATAACAAAACAATACTTTCTTTTCGATAAAAGCTCGATCAAAACGAAAAAAAAATTGTCACCTTAAATTTGTTTAAAAACTAATAAAAAAAATGTTTACAACGAATATCAGCTGTCGACCGCAAGCTCGCCGTTAAAGTGTACACAACATTGTATTGTTTGAATACAAATTGTTTAAACCAATAATAGTAAATAACATCCTTTTCACTTCAAAATTCCGTTATACACATCCTAAGTAAATTGGGCAGAACGGCCATCTTTGCAAGACCTGTCAAACTTTTGAATTTAGAACGCGCCGTAGATCTGGACTTACGAAATGTCTGACCAATTTTAAAATACCTTTTATTTCTTGCAATTTATTCTTTACCACAGTTCAAGTTATAATAGTTATAAAATAAACCATTATTTAAAGATCTAGGTTTTTAAGAGAAGTTTATGGTACGAGGGATCATTTTATTTTGGGGTGTCGCGTGCCAAAATGGTGTATGGAAAGAAATATTTTTTTTGTTCAATTGTCCATTCAAAGAGGTTTAAGGTTTTGAGTGATTGTTTGTACAAATACACTACTGGTGTTAAGCGGAGGCGTTTTTTCATTTAGGCAGGTATGTTAGTAACTAATCTTATTTTATTAAAGACACTAGCGGCCCGCCCCGGCTTCGCACGGGTGGACTTTTATACCCTACCCCTGCCCTACCCTACCCCTGCCCTACCCTACCCCTACCCTAACCCTACCCTACTCCTACCCTACCCCTACCCCTACCCTACCCCTACCCTACCCTACCCCTACCCTACCCTACCCCTACTCCTACCCCTACCCTACCCCTACCCTAAACCTACTCCTACCCTTCCCTACCCCTACCCTACCCCTACCATACCCCTACCCTACCTCTACCCTACCCCTACCCTACCCTACCCTACCCTACCCTACCCCTACCCAAAAGTATCCTATGTCCTTCTCCCAGTTCTTAGCTACCTCCCTACCAATTTGCAGCCAAATCGGTTTAGCCGTTCTTGAGTTATAAATAGTGTAAATAACACGACTTTCTTTTGTTTTTAAAATGTATTCTGCTATTCGGGACGGAAACAAATCCAACAAATCAAAAACCATGGCAATCCGTCCAGCCGTTCTCGAGTTATAAGTGTTGTAACAAACACGACTTTCTTTTATATATATAGATTGAATGGGTAACTACGTATTTTTGAGAAAATATTTTTTTTTATAACTGTATGTAAAAAGATATCCATACACCATTATAACTTGAACTATGACAAAGAATAAAAAACATGAAACAATAGGTATTTTAAATTGGTCCGTCATTTTATAAGTCCAGATCTATTTCGCGTTATAAATTCAAAAGTTTGACAGGTCTTGCAAAGATGGCCGTTCTGCCTAATTTACTTTAGGACGTTTACTTACAAAGTAATTAAAAAATAGGTAATTAAGATATATAACTATTAGCTTCCCGCGCGCGGTTTAATCCGCGTAACACCCGTTCCCATGGGAACTTCATAATTAAATATAGCCTTCCTTGATAAATGGCCTATCTAATACTGCAAGGTTTTTATAATCGGACCGTAGTTCAAGCAAACAAAGAAACGAACAAACAAACTATCCAGCTTTATATATTAGTATAGATAGATTGTTTTAGAACATTTTTTTTTCTTCGGAATGACATAATTATGTAAGTAGCCACGAGGCTTTTGCTACTTCACCGGGCAAAAAGGCGAGCAGAGCTCCAGCGTAGATAAATGGTTTAGACACTACAAACTAAGCAAGACAACACAAAATGATAATTACTCGGTCGCACACTTTGCGACTAGTCTAGATATAAGAGTATAGTTAAGGATAGAAAAATTAAAACTGTTTTGACTCTTCGAACATATTGAAAAAATCGTTATGGCCCTAAGGCGTCGAAATTTGGGGACCCGTGGGTAAGAACAATAGCGAACATAACAGCATTTCGAAGCAGAAATATCATTGGAACATTTAATTATAACAAAAATTTCATCAACTCATCAAATTAGACAGATTAATTAAATAACAAATTTTCTTTCATCTCAAAATTTCCCCGACACACCCCCGTATTTATAACAACCCCTCTTATTCATCCCTGAACAATAAAACAATTATTTCCTATAGCTCCCGAACATTGAATGAGTAAATATAGACTGATTGTAAATCATAATGCTACCCTTAAAGGCTTCACTATAAGGGTAGGTTTGTGTTTATAATAAGATAAGTACTTATCTGTTATCTATACTAATACCTATATAAAACTGAAGAGTTTGTTTGCTTGAGCGCGTTTATCTCACGAACTACTGGTCCGATTTGAAAAATTCTTTCATTGTTAGATAGCCCATTTATATAAGGCTACATTTAATTTTGAAGTTTCTACGGGATTGGGAGGTATGTAACTAACAGTTTCACCCGCGTTGTTGACTAACGGCTTTACGTGCTTCCCACGGCACGGAGGATAGTCCCTCAACCAACCAGACCCGGAAAGAAATCTTAGAATATACACAAAGATTTCTTGTCCGGCGTGGGGATCGAACCCACGACCTCCGATATTTAAAGCGAGCCAAATACCGCTGCGCTATGGAGGTATTGAAAGAATTCTACAAATCGGACCAGCAGTTTCTGAGATTAGTGCGTTCAAGTACAAACAAACAAACTCTTTTAGCTTTACATCTATAATATAAAAATGAATCGCAAAATGTGTTGGTAAGCGCATAACTCTACAAAGCCTGGACCAATTTGGCCAATTCTTTTTTTTTAATGTTCGTGAAAGTTCAAGGATGGTTTTTACGGCGAGAAAAATTCGAATAATTGCCTGAAAACCCCTTAAAACAGCCTTTTTCTTTTTCCCATACAAACGTGTTCTAACTAAAATGTAGAGTCAATTTGAGCTTTATTTTGTTAATTAAAAACTTGAATTTTTTTGCCAATATATTTTCGGGTAGGGGTAGTGTAGGGTAGGGGTAGTGTATGGTAGGGGTAGTGTAGGGTAGGGGTAGTGTAGGGTAGGGGTAGTGTAGGGTAGGGGTAGTGTAGGGTAGGGGTAGTGTAGGGGAGGGGTAGTGTAGGGTAGTGTAGGGTAGGGGTAGTGTAGGGTAGGGGTAGTGTAGGGTAGGGGTAGTGTAGGGTAGGGGTAGTGTAGGGTAGGGGTAGTGTAGGGTAGGGGTAGTGTAGGGTAGGGGTAGTGTAGGGTAGGGGTAGTGTAGGGTAGGGGTAGTGTAGGGTAGGGGTAGTGTAGGGTAGGGGTAGTGTAGGGTAGGGGTAGTGTAGGGTAGGGGTAGTGTAGGGTAGGTGTAGTATAGGGTAGTGTAGGGTAGGGGTAGTGTAGGGTAGGGGTAGTGTAGGGTAGTGTAGGGTAGGGGTAGTGTAGGGTAGGGGTAGTGTAGGGGTAGGAGTACCGCATAAACGAAGTCTCTACGGCCCAGTTTATTTTATACAAATGTTTAGGTCTTTTATGTATCGATTGAGGCAGTACGAAGTCTGCCGGGTCAGCTAGTATAAGTATAGATTCGTTCTATAATTATGTAACTCTCCTTTCTCCCTTTTTTAAACTAAGCCTAATAAATCACTTAACATTAAATACAGTTTACATTACACGTTGTACAAAACCAATGAGTTCAAAGATTTATAGCACACGATTCCAATCTCGTGAGCGACCCGGAAATCGAACTTGCGACCTCTTCTAATTGCAGTACCGAGTGAATGTAAAAATGATTTAAGTTATTAAGTACTGTAATTCTTAGTTCTATTCATATTGCTAGCTTTAGCACGCAACTTCGTCTGCGTTGATTTCTCCATACAAACTTTGAACCCCCGTTTCATCCCTTTAGACTGTAATTATTGTTTTTCTTTTCTAAGTGAATAAGTTATCTCACAAAAAAAAACTGTTTAATTAAAAATTTGCGTGCCAAATTTCAGCGGAATCCGTTCGGTGGTTTGAGGCTGTGTGCTGGTAGGTCAGTCATAAGCATGGTCCGGATTGCTTCATGCGTACCCGGCCCTCACCAACGGCGGATCGAAGGAGTGTTCAGGGGGTTTTACCCGCGTTACTCTGCTCCAGTGGGTCGGAGGCATGTTTTTTGTAGCCTTTATGTTAATCCAGCTTATAACCTATCCCGGTGCAAAATTTCTGCCAATTCCGATTTGTAGTTTTGGCGTGAAAGAGTAACAAACGTCCATCAATCCATCCATACTTACAAACTTTCGCGTTTATAATATTAGTAGAATGACAATTACAAAAAACTTGGCTTTGTAAATACTTAAGTGCTGAATAAATATCGTTTAATTCGTTTAGTAAAGACTACTATTGTGAATCTATACTACTTGACAAGGTTCCCAGTTCCATGCAGGCGGCATTACCCCGTTGAATATTCACTTTTATAATGTTGTTTAAAAAGTCTTCTCAATTTCAATCAAAATTAATTGAAAGAGAAAGAAAAGAAAGGAAATACATTTATTTATGGCACATACAAGGAAATAAAAAATGAAAAATTGATAATTTGTACTACAGTTAGTTATATGCACCATAAATGGGCACTCTATTCAGCATTAAGCTTCTTTAATAATCTAAAAGATCATTGCGGCAGCGCTGGACTTTCACAGTCTTTATAAGTCTCTTGTCATCCACTGCTGAACATAGGCCTAACTCATTGATTTCCAGCGGGAACGATTACTGGCGTGTTTTGACAGAACTTAGATTTAATCATAGATATAAAATAATATCGTATTTTCATAACTGACATCTTTTAGGCTAAAGCTATATCACTACGTAGTCTATAATCCCTACGTATGCTTAAATCTTTAAAACTACGCAACGGATTTTGATGCGGTTTTTTTTAATAGATAGAGTGATTCAAGAGGAATGTTTATATGTATAATACATCAGCATTGTACCCGTGCGGAGCCGGGGCGGCGGGTCGCTAGTAAACTATAATAATAAGTAGCAATAATCCAATAAACTGAATTAATTATGTTTTGACTATTTACAAATACCTGAAATTGGTTTACGTGAATAAAAACTTTTGTTATTTTATTAATTTATTTTATAGTAGTGGTCAAGAGCGAGTCGGACTCGTTCTTGACCGCTTTTTGTACAGTTAGCATGCAATACAAAAATATTATTAACACTATATACAATATTACCTCGGTATGACCCTATTATGATTTTCACTTACCAAATCAGATCAAAACCCTCTTAAGGGTGCGAAATTCCTCCCCTAAATATCTCACCCCTAAATAATACTTCGCAACCGCAACCGCTAAGTAGCAAATTACACAGATCTCTGTGTATCATTCAAAAACCATCCCCCAGTTATGAAACATGTAATAAACAATAAACATCCCTGTAAACAATGAGACAAATAAACAGAGCTACCCTATAGGTGCGTGTTTACGAATTTTCACCCTCTAGAATAGGGGTAATGGATTTTGTAAGGGTTTGGTGTAAGTTATAAGAGACATTTCATATTTTAGTTGCACATCTATTATCTATACTTCTTATTATATATAATAAGCTGCGACCCGCTATTTTACCCGCGTTACTCTGCTCCAGTGGGTCGGAGCGTGATATTTCGTAGCCTTAACATATAGGCTACGAAATATCCAGCGTATAACCTATCCCGGTGCAAAATGGTGGTTTCAGCCACTTTTGTTGAGTAGTTTTGGCGTGAAAGAGTAACAAATATCCATCCATCCATACTTAGAAATCATACGAGGTCATTCGAGGCTTTTGCTACTTCACCGGGCATTAAAGCGAGCAGAGCTCCAACCATTCCTTGCGTGACATAGGCTATATTAAATTATGAAGTACCCACGGGAACGGGAGTTACGCGGGCAAAGCTAGTTAATTATAAAACTAAACATTATATCGCTTCCACTTGTAACTTGGCACACCTAGGGCTCCACTAGGTGTGTCGTCTGATTGTTAATACTACGGGGAGCGTGTATTGAATTATAATCGGCCATCTTTGTGACGCTCGCTTTGTGGAGCAAATTGTTTTGTAGCATTCTATTAGTTTTGATAACGATTCTTATGGTTGCCGGTTCGATCCTTACCCATTGCACTACCGACGTGAACCCACTCGTAACACAAGCATTTTGGCTTAGCAGTAGGAGTTAACAAGAATCTCTGGTAGTAATCTTTAAAAAACAACAAGAAAAGTAGGTTTTCACAAATACTTTTATTTAATTAGTATAAAAGCGCTAAGAAGTTATTGTTTCCCGCGCACGGTTTCACCTGCGTAACTCCAGTTCCCGTAGGATCTTCATAATGAAATATAGCCTATTACCTTCCTCGATAAAAAGGCTATCTAATACTGGAGGAATTTTTCAAATCGGGCCAGTAGTTCTTGAGATAACAAGCAAACAAACTCTTCAGCCTTATTTTTTTGTATAGATTCGCTAAGACAGCTATTTTTAAACATACTAGCGACCCATCCCGGCGTCCGCGTCGCACGGGTGCAATGCTGATGTGTTATACATAATATACATTCCTCTTGAATCACTCTATCTAATAAAAAAATCCGTTGCGCAGTTTTAAAGATGAACGCATACCTACATAACGACAGACAGACAGCGAAGCGACTTTGTTTTATACCTAACTAGCGGCCCGCCCCGGCGTCGCACGGGTGGACTTGTATACCCTACCCCTGCCCTACCCTACCCCTACCCTAACCCTACCCTACTCCTACCCTACCCCTACCCTACCCCTACCCTACCCCTACCCCTACCCTACCCTACCCTACCCCTACCCCTACCCTACCCCTACCCTACACCTACCCTACCCTACCCCTACCCCTACCCTACCCTACCCCTACCCCTACCCTACCCCTACCCTACACCTACCCTTCCCTACCCCTACCCTACCCCTACCCTACCCTACCCTACCCCTACCCAAAAGTATCCTATGTCCTTCTCCCAGTTCTTAGCTACCTCCCTACCAATTTTCAGCCAAATCGGTTCAGCCGACTTTCTTTTGTTTTTAAAATGTATTCTGCTATTCGGGACGGAAACAAATCCAACAAATCAAAAACCATGGCAATCTGTCCAGCCGTTCTCGAGTTATAAGTGTTGTAACAAACACGACTTTCTTTTATATATATAAGATATGTAGTGATTTTAAACCGACGACTTCGAAAAATGAAAGGTGTTTTTTTCCGGATAGACATAAATGTTGTTAGCCACGAAGCTTTTGCTACTTCACTGAATATTAAGGTGACCAGTGCCCAAGACTTAATAAATGGTTTCTAAACCACAAACTAAGGCCTTGGAGTGTGGGACTTGGACTTCAGCTCAGGGCGGTCGCTGGCGGGGAGGTTTGAGAAATGAAGAGTACTTTTTTTAAGGGGAGTTTTGTCCAAATGAATGAGGTTCTATTTTCCACTATACCGAGACAACTGACGTTACCACTGAGCCACTAGTGTACATCATCATCATCATCATCAGCCCGTATAACGTCCACTGCTGAACATGGGCCTCCTCCCGAGGGAGGGTATTTGCCGTAGTCACCACGCTTGGCAGGCGGATCGGTGATCGCAGTATTATGATGTACCACACAAGGAAACGCTGCTGCCCGTTCCTTGTGTGGTACAACATAATTCTGCGGTATATACAATTATTATAGATGATGTTATAACAATCGAGGTCAACGGCTTAACGCGCTTTCCGAGGCACGGAGGGTAGTCCCTCACCCAACCAGACCCGGGAAGAAATCTTAGAATTTACACAAAGATTTCCTGTCCGGCGTGGGGATCGAACCCACGACCTCTGAGATTAAAGCGAGCCAAATACCGCTACGCTACGGAGGTTGTCTACATAGGAAAATATCTCCAATTTATCTTATTACTAGACAAAAATACATATCTAACCGCCATAAATAAAACCGCCATGCCACATAATAACATATATTTTCAGTAATATCCAGAAAAGCAATAAAATGGACGCCATCTTGCGACATATGTTCACAACGCGGTTGTCTATGATCAAGTTTTTTTTTTCTTTTCGAGGCGTTTATTGGATGGATCCGCTGACGAAGTTCAACGTATGATATTGTAGTTTTTATTGCGATCAGGGGTGTAGCTTAAGGGGAGATAAATGGGAATAAAAGAATAGTTATATGGGAGACAGTAATGAGGTACTAGGACCACGGCTCAGGGTGAGTCTTGCCTCAAAATTGTATACTGTAGTGAGATGTTTTATTGTCTAATTGCTGATCTAAAATTAAAATTATCAATACGTACAGATTTGTAATGAAACAAAAATCAAATTCGATCAAAAGTTTTTGTGTGATTGAGCATAATTTTTATTTTCGTATAATCCACGTTTTTAGATATATATAATTTTCACATATTACATTTATTTAAAAAAAAAATGAAAAAGATATACAGTGTTTTAAACTTAATAGATTTAGATACGGGCGTATTATACGATTAAACAATCACATCTTTAATTATATGTAAAAAAATAACAATTAGAATAACGCTATGCGCTCAAAATTTTTTTTTTCCCAAAACCCAAACAATGACTCATCGTCGGTGACAGGGCCGGATTTAGAAGTCCAGAGGCCCCAGGGCATCAAATGAGAAGAGAGCTCCTGTCCAGAAATTAGTTTCCCTCTGAATGTGTAGAAATTTAAAGTATGTTACATTTCAGGACGATTTGAATTCTGATATTTTACTTGTTGTCTCATTTAAGTGAACAAGTATAGATGAATAACCGTTATTACAATATTTAAGAACTATTACATTAATCATGATTCTACAAAGTTCTAAAAAGAAAAGTTGTAGAGTTTTCTCGTCAGAATTTAAAAGATTTCTGACTGATTAATCTCTATTGTGGGGGCACCTCTATTGTGGAGACCCCGGGGCAGTTGCCGTGGATGCCCTCCCTTAAATCCGGCCTTTGTGGATGATAGTGCAACACCGCAGAAGTGAAAATAGCTAATCTGTCACTTACGCGGTATCGCAGTATTACCGACGACATAAACTTCGAACTTTCCACGTGCCCCGCTCTATATACTAGTCGTTACGCCACTGATAGCTATTGCAGTGGCGTACGAAAATGTAATAAAACACGTCCATGTTTAGATCTAGTAATAATAGGGGGTGATAGGAAACCGTCCAATATCACTGTTTTTGTTTCCGTAACCGGGGATGAAACTGCAAATATACCTACCACTAGAGGCGCCACTAATGTAGCCCAAGGGGCGTCGTACTTGTGATTTTGTGGTCATCGGTTCGATCGAAACCCATTGCACTACCGATGTGAACCCACTCGTAATACAACCTTTTTTTTTCGGACGTACATATGTAGTTAGCCCCGAGGCTTTTGCTACTTCACCGGGCATAAAGTCGAGTAGAGCTGCAGCCTTAATAAATGGTTTAAACACTACAAACTAAGAAACCTGCGCAAGAGGGCGTTCCCTGTGGGACTTGGACCTCGGCTCAGGGCGGTCGCTGACGGGGAGATTGAAGGATTATGGCTTTTAGTTTTTTTAGAGGAGTTTTGTGCAACTGTCGTTCTACTTAACAGTTCGCGGGCCTCTCGGTCTACGAGGGCATCGGAAGGTACTTAGCAAACTATGGGTCAAGAGGGCAAAGGGGAACCGTAACATAAGCATTTTAGTTAAGCACGAGGGGTTAACAAGAATACTAGAAGACTGTAAAAAGCTGCTAGTAATCTTTAAAAAAAAAATTGAGGTTGAGATTTTCGGTGGATTCATGCCATGCCAGCCCTACTTTGAGTCCCGGAAAGATGAGACGCCGCGAGGGTGACGACGCACGTCATCCCCCACCAACGTTTTTTATTTGGTCTAATCCCTCCCACACTCCCGCCACTGTAACTCCTGTAAGCCAGGATCAACAGTGGCACACACCTCTTCCGTGTGTATATTCCCAAATATACACACGGAAATAAAAAACTTTGGTGGGGGATGACGTGCGTCGTCGTCCCACACCCATCGTTGATCCTGGATCTAAGCTATTTGGCTTAGACCCGGGACACCTAAATGTTTTAGATTCCGCATCGAATCCCTCTCCATAGGGCACCAGAGTCATTCCATCGGGCCTCATACCATCGTCTCGCATAAGGCCATCACTACATAGTATAAAACAAAGTCAATTTTTATGTCCCTTTATCCCTATGTATGCTTAAATCTTTAAAACTACGCAACGGATTTCGATGCGGTTTTTTTTAATAGATAGAGGGGTTCAAGAGGAAGGTTTATATGTATATGTTACGGCTAAGAGCCGAAGTGCGGCTACACATAGTTTTAGCCGTTAACCTTAACCTAAGTTTAACCGCATGTGGTCGGCTAGACCTAGTTGTAGCCGGCTAAAACTAGGTATAGCCGCACTTCGGCTATTAGCCGTAACATATACCTACATCAGCATTTTACCCGTGCAGAGCCAGGGCGGGTAGCTAGTTGTAAATAAATTACCACCTAAGTTCACATTGTGTAAAAAGCAATAAATCTATTGCATTAGATTGAATTGAATATTTGATTTTGATATACAAAAAACGACTAATACTGATAGACAGGTTCTTACATTTATTCTTATCTAACAAAACACTTAAACTCATACAAAATTATTGACGCAACAAGAACGTTTTACTTACACCAATCATCCGCCGCCATTTTTTGTTGCCCTCTCATAATTCCAAGCTCCCTAATCCCATGTCACGACACCGGATTACATTCAAATAACCGTCAAACACAAATACCCAATTTTAAATCACCAAAACAACAATTTTCCATCGAATTTAATCATAATTTCAAATCTTGTTACACAAAAAAGTTAACTAAAGTAATGTTACCTTTTTTTCAATTCGGCTGTACAAAGACACGCCTCGCCGAAAAGAAAGTCAGAAGATTGTCTATAGAAAAAGATGGCGACACGTTTAGGCGGTTCTTTTGACACGAACATCTTGTTAGGCTGTACCAAATACGTAGTTTTATAAATATAAATAAGGTGTAAATAATGGTAAGTGCGAGTTGGAATGGGAGAAGCGGGTTCTATTTGATTAAATGCGATGTATTTTGATAAAAAACATAGCTTGATTATGCAGCTTATTTAAGTTTACGCTCCGTGACTTTTAACGTAGCTAATAATTATAATTGGCAAGTCGTTTGCTATCAGTATAACTGTTGTAGGTAAACGTAACATTTGAATTTTATAATAGACATGTACGTTTGTGTGTACTGTAACGCATGGTGACTGCTTATCAGCTCGCGTCGTAGCTCGACAGGGGTCTCTTGGTCTTCAAAGAGGTTGTGTGAGGGCACTATCACTAAGCACTGATATAAATAAAAGATAGCACTCTTTGAGATTATATATTACTAGCTTCCCGCGTGCGGTTTCACCCGCGTAATTCCCGTTCCCGTGGGAACTTCATAATTAAATAGAGCCTATGTCATCCGCGGATAGTGTAGCTTTCCAACGATGAAATATTTTTTCAAATCGGTCCAGTAGTTTCGGAGCCTATTCAATACAAACAAACAATCAAATCTTTCCTCTTTATAATATTAGTATAGATGAAACACCAACAAATATTACAATAGGCTCTCGCCTGAACTCTTGCACCTTCTAAGTCTGGTGAAGTAGCAAAAGCCACGGCTAGGCTAACTACATACGCACCCTTAGAAATATAGTGACCTCATTCAAAATTTCGTATGTGTGACTTTAATTCATATTACGACCTAAATTCAACATTTGCATCGACCCATATCAAAAAGGTTGAAATTAAAAACTAATAAAATACACATATTTTTAAAACCACCGAATATTTAATTTTATTTTTACAAAATTAATGAATTTGACAATCCTTTTTCGCCATTTACTAAAAATTTTGTATTTTCAAATAGGTCACTATATTTCTAAAGGTGCGATTATGTCCTTACGAAAGAAAAAGACAAAACAAATTTATCTGCAGAAATATAAATTTTAATGTTCTTTGTGATTAATTATTACTTCAAATTAAATTTTTGATTATAATCTAAATAGAATAATTAGTATTTTAGTTGCTAGAACGTCACAACGGTCCATGTAGAGAGGTAATAAAACCTCAACCTCACCGCAGTTCCTCCATGACAAAATAAACCCTAAATCGGAAGAAGGCCCCTGTTCAGCAGTGAACATAATACGGGCTGATGATGATATTTCTGCAAGGTGGAGGTAGGTAGTACTCAAGTTAAGCAGCTCATATATACGATTCCTCGTATTTTTGTATATATGTTTGCGAATAAACCCAAAAACTACTAGATGGATTTCGATAATTCTTGCACCATTAGAAAGCTACATTATCTAGGAGTAACATAAGTTATATTTATTGATGAATTTCCCACGGGAACGGTTGCTACGCGGGTAAATCCGCGTGCACGAAGCTTGTTTATATCTTTACTGTATACGGTAAATATAAAGCACAACAGTTTGTTTATTTCCCTGTTTGCTTGAACCCGCTAATCTCAGGAACTGATGGACCGATTTGAAAAATTCTTTCAATGTTAAATAGGCCATTTATCGAGGCTATAGTTTACTATAAAGTTCCCACGGGAACGGGAGTTTCGCGGAAAAAACTGCGCGCATATGATGAACTCTCTTTACTTTGTAAATAACCTTAGTGGTTTCGCTATCGTCCCACTGAACCCCAAGGGTCCTCCGACATAATACACAATGGACCCGCAACAAATGTAACATCGTTTCTGTCACTTTTTCTATGTAAAATAATGTAAATCGTCGTCGCAATTTGTGGTGCGACTTGTCCCTTTGTCGCGCGATTTTTTTGTCGCGTCGTCGGTTTCAATTAAACGTGCTTGCGATGCGTTTTGTCGGGATTATTTGGTTAGATTTATTATTTGGAGTGTGAATTTTAAGTGGGTAATGTATGTTTGTGTGGGCTCAGCCTTTATAGTTGTATTAACTTTTGTAATATTAAGTACTTGATTGTTGTTTGTAAGATAATTTTTAAAATGTTTTAATCCTAATGAGATTGGGTGTCAGTTTTTTGGCTTTGCGTTTATATAGAGTCTCAGTTAGCCATTGATACTTTTGAATCGTAGATGATCGATGACAAAGATCTTTGAAACTTTGAAACTTTCACAACCACAACCTACGTGGCGTAGCGGTATTTGGCTCGATTTAAATCCCGGAGGTCGTGGGTTCGATCCCCATGCCGGACAACAAATCTTTGTGTAGATATCTTTCCGGGTCTGGTTGGCTGAGGGACTACCCTCCGTGCTTCGGAAAGCACATTAAGATGTTGACCCCGATTGTTATAACATCATCTATAATAATCGTATATCAAGGAATGGGCAGCAGCGTTTCCTTGTGTGACGTTATATAGGATGATGATGAAACTTTAATTGTATTATATTTAAGTCTTCTCGTCCAAAAAGTATTTTTTTATTTTTATTATAAGGTTCTCCAATAGAACTTACAATATTTCATTTACATAAACAGTGAACAACATTTCTAAAACTAATTACTTTTCCAATTATAGGTGAACACCGCATGCTTATTTTGTATTTTTTTAATTTGACAAAACAATTATAAATTTAAATATGACGAAAAAAAAATACAAAAAAAAATGAAAAAGCGCAGACTTACACATTTGCCGCCAGTAAGCTATTCAAATTTTGCCGCCCCAATTACTGAACTACTGAAAATTATTTAAAATTTTAGACGTTAAGTTTATTTTTCTATAAGAAAAAAATGGCCAAATTTGCCGCCCGCTAGATTTTGCCGCCCTAGGCTCCAGTAAAGGCGGTAAAACTCTGCCTTGGCATGCATAAGCTAAATACACACACAGCAACTCTACACCTCAGAATCATAAGGACATATGTCTATACTTCATAAGCATTTGGTTGTAAGTGCCAGTGTACGATAAAGGCACATACGACGAATGTTTCTGACGTATAATTGCACATCCGACATTATGCATCTGAGCTCTAAAACTGTACTATTCTTTTTCAGTCGATCTATCGCAGCGTCAGGTGCAGTAGATCAGTAGATCTTATCAGAGTTGCCACGCCCAGAACTGGTGTTAGGAAAAAAAAAACAAAGGACGCATCATTAGAACATTCATCATCATCATCATCATCATCATCATCATCATCGTATAACGAAAAAAAATTGTGTGTGTCTATGAAACCTGAACCACAGGTCTCAGAAGTAACTACCTAACCGCTGAGCCACCAGTGCTTTCAAATGTTCAATTTAATCTAAATTTTAATTAAGAAACCTGCATTCAAATTTGTTTAATAATAATACTCTTCGGGAAATACGATGACAGTGACAGATAGACGTCAAACTGACAACACCCCTTTACTTTTAAGACGGGGGTTGATTTGTATGTATCTAAATAATATAAAAGTACAATAATAAAATTCGTCAGTTGCTAATAAGTTGTTAATTTATCTTTCAAGAAATATTTTCTTTAAATATATTGTAAAGAGTAAAACATAAATTGACTACATTTGATTTTACAACCTCCCGTGGTGGGTTCGACCCCCACGCCTTACAATAAATCATTGTGTAAATTCTAAAATTTCTTCCCGGGTCTGGTTGGTTGAGGGACTACCCTTCGTGCCTCTAAAAGCACGTTAAGCCGTTGGTCTCGATTGTTATAACATCATCTATATGAAGCGTATACAAGTCTGTGAGTGAGAAAATTAAGAATACTAAACCACCATATTTAATTTTCTAATGTAACCTTAGCGCTTTCGACAATATAAACTTTTTAATCAATTTTAATATAACCTTATGGCGTTTGACATAACATTGAAAGGTGCTACAAAGATTGTCAAAGAGGATTAAAAAAAAATAGTTCCTACGTCCCTTTATACACCGTGAAATTTTAATGGTTGTTTTCCCGAAGCAGAACAACTTGCCGTCGGTAGTACTATCGAAACATATTTTTTTTTTTTTTTTTAGACATGTTTTGGATTTAAAATTATTAAAAAAAATATTAGACAACTCGAAAGCGTTGAGCTCTTATTTTGCTTTAAACGTTTATGGATCGTTCTTTACTTTGTCAGCAGCGCGTGCGATTCGAGTAGTACCTACAAGGTCCGTCTAGTGTTACTACTGTTTATCACGCTTTCGAGTTGTCTAATATTTTTTTTAAATAATTTTAAATGCAAAACATGTCCAAAAAAAAAAAATATATATATTTTTCGATAGTACTATCGACGGCAAGTTGTTCTGCTTCGGGAAAACAACCATTAAAATTTCACGGTGTATATTAGTATAAAAGTAGTAGCAATTTGTGATTTTAATGTACAAAAAATTCTAGTTAAAATTCCTTTAAATTTTCTCTGTAAAAAAAGAAGTTCTAATTATACAAATTGCAAGTAAAACCTTAATTGCAATCAATATTATATATAAAAGGTAAATTCTAGGTAGCTAATACCTAATAATCTAACATAATTTTAGTATTAGATTATTAATAAAATATTATTAGATTCGTCCGTTGTACACTAGCTATGCACTTTTAATCAAATGCTTCTGTCATAAGGTTTGCTGGAAGAAAATTCAGTATTGAATTAAGCTCGCCTTTGTACATGTTGTTTCCGTTGTATAAATTTTATGTTATATTTTTACTGTGTGTGCAATAAAGAATAAATAAATAAAATATTTAGGATAGGGTTCTCATAAATGTTTCGGCGCTGACCGGGACAATGGTCAGAGCCGGGGGGGGGGGGGGGGGTGATAAGATGGAACAATAACACGACACACAGAGCCGTTGGGGTTCTCCCATTGCGCACGCAGGACGATAAGACAAACAGGGAGCGCGTATTGCGAACGAAGCAGGGTTCTTATATTTTTTGTTTGGCGCGCCCTCCGGTATACCATTGCCTTGTTGGCCGGGACACCGGGACAGCGTACCTGGATGCATGGCAACCCTATTTTAGTACCTATTAGGAGCATGCTCATCTGAAATCGTCAAGTGTCGATAAAATAATTACTACCACGTAAAATTACCCAGACCGCGTATTAATTAGTGGTTCTAATTAAATTTAATATGCTTTTTGATAGTAAAATTTAAATGATTATAGTTTTCAGGTTTTTGGAATTGATATTATTTTTTAAATAACTTGCTTTCCGGGTGGCAGCTCCCGTTCCCGTGCGGATTTTATCATAAAATATTAATCGATAAATGCGCTATTATACTGAAACAATATTTAAAATCGGTTCAGTAGTTCCTGAGATTAGCGCGTTCAAGCAAACAAACAAACTCTTCAGGTTTATGATATTAGTATAGATATATTTATATCAAAATACGTATCTTAGGAATACGAAAGGTAGAGAGCTTTTGATACTTCATTGCGTTGGGCAATTACAACTCTAAATGTCATGTATTTTTATAATTTTGCTCTTAAGCACGAAGGGTAGTCCCTCAACCAAGCAGACCCGGAAAGCAATTGACTTCCTACTAATATTTTAAACGCAAAAGTTTGTAAGAATGTATGGATGTTAGTTTGTTCATCTTTCACGCTAAAACTAATGAATGGATTTGGCTGAAAGTTTGCACGGGGATAGTTTATAAGCTGGATCGGAAGGTCGGAGTGTGATGTTTTGTAGTCTATACGTTAAGACTACAAAACATCACACTCCGACCCTCTGTAGCTCCTTGCGACCCTTCGTTTGCAAAGAACCACCCGATGCCCTCGACTTGAAGTCCGAGGCCCGCGAACTGTAAAGTTGTACAAAACTCCGCTTAAATCCTAAAAGTCATAATCCCTCAATCTCATCGCCAGCGACCGCCCTGAGCCGAGGTCCAAGCCCCACAAGGAGCGCCATCTTGCGCAGGTATAGTTTGCAGTTTTGAAACAATTTATTAAGGCTGGAGCTCTGCTCGCCTTTATGCCCGGTGAAATTGCAAAAATCCGCCTCTAAGACTACCCACTGATCAAAGTCTCGTGGCTTACTTTGTATGTCCGTTATAAAAATTTAAAAAACCCACTGTAGCAGAGTAACGCGGGTAACCGCAGCTCGCCTTCCTGCCGGGTGTAGTAGCAAAAGCCTTGTGGCTACATTAATGTCCGTCCGAAAAATGTTTACATCGTAAATAATATAAAAACAAACATAACCACCTTTTAATATAACATTATCACTTTTATTAGAATAACTAATAAAATTTTATTGTTTCACATAAATACAAAATATCACAATATGGCGGCAAAATGACAGATGCGCCTAATGTTCCCGCCATAACACCGGCCAATGACAACGCTACAACTTTTTTCATAGCTAACAACATCTGCAGTTCGAGCACATTAAGCCATGTTATTGGTTATTTTTATAAATATAAGGGTGTTTTTGTGTTTTTGTAAAAGAATGATGTTGTTATTTTGATGGGGAATTGGATTTTTGTAATGAGGTTCTTGATGGCGTTGTGTTAATGCAGGATAGCGTTTTTCTATAGTTATAAGGTGCATTCTTTTGATTCTCTTAATAAGTTTTTTTGTGGTCTATTTATTGAGTGATAAGAATCGTTACTAGCATGTTGTTTTACAGCACATGGAATGCGTTTATGTTTAATATTCAATAGACTTCAATGTATTCATCTATACATCCCTAATAATATAATAAATGTGAATGTAAGTTTGTTTGTTACGCTTTCACGCGAAAACTACTGGACAATAATAAGAATCTAAAGTTAATCAACTTTCTAGTTAGTTGATAAACTTACAAGGTGTGGTTAAAAAGAAAATAACCTAATGCTAATTAAACAATGTAGTTCAACAGGACTTATTGAAGTTGAAGTTTTTTTGTTTTGTTACAACATAGTCTCGTTTGGTTAGATTAGGTCAAGTGTCATAAAAATTAAGTAAATAATATCTACAATACTTATAATAATTATGCGCGTTCACTGAAACTGGCAACTAAATTTGACAATATGAGTGGCACGAAAGTTGATCAACCTACGATTTTTATTATTTTCCAGTGACTTAAACACCATAAAATTTATTTATGACCATCATTGTATTCTGCCGGTAATTTTTGACATAGCTCTGATTATTTCGTAGTTATTTGTATGACCAACCTTTTATAATAAAACATTGTAATGTATTTTGAATCCGAATCTAATTAAATTCAAACCCTGTATTATTTTGCATACTATGATCATCATCATCATCATCAGCACGTATTATGTCTACTGCTGAAATGGACCTACTCCCGGGGAGGGTATTTGTCATAGTCACCACGCTTGGCAGGCGGGCTGGTAACGACAGTTTTATGTTGTACAACTCAAGGAAACGCTGCAGCCCGTTCATACGATTATTATAGATGATGTTTTAACAATCGGGACCAACGGCTTAACGTGCTTTCTGAGGCTCGGAGGGTAGTCCCTCAACTAACCAGACCCGGAAAGAAATCTTAGAATTTACATAAAGATTTCTTGTCCGGCGTGGGGATCGAACCTACGACCATCGAGATTTAAAGTGAGCTGAATACCGCTACGCTATGGAGGCTGTCAATATCATCATACTAGATGATATATTAATAAGCAAATTTTTTAGGAACTAATCATAATATTGAACACCTGAAATTGTAACAACAATAGACTTCTTCTTCTTCTTCATGCCCTTATCCCATATAACTTGCGGTCGGCGCAACACGTTTGTTTCTTCCATTTTGTCCTGTTACCCGTCACTCTATCACTAATTCCTTTTCTTGCATATCACTCTTCACACAATCCATCCATCTTTTCTTTGGCCTTCCTCTCCCTCTCCATCCACCTACATGTTTACTTAAAACTCTTTTAGCAACATGCTTTTAATACCTCCTCTTCACATGACCATACCAAGACTACAATAGAAATGAAGACTACAAAATTATATTTAATCCGTCAGTTTTTTCTCGTTCCTCAAATAAAAAATGACGAAGATACAGCGCGTTGAAATATCATGTGACGTTACTTTTACGTACAATTTTACCTATTAGTGACGTCACAAGCCACCTTCTCCTGAACTTTATGGTTTGTTATTACTCTGTATCTTTATCTATTTTTACATAGGGGCGGGGTAGGCAGAGACCTCCACTTGCTACGACCCCTACACACATCTTTCACTTTATTTACTCTCATAACATTCTTCATACAAGCACGTCGGTTTAGGGTGGATCTTATTTGACCTTTTGCGAGGATGTCTCCGATTTGTTCAGAGAACTCGTCGAGTACTTCCACTTCCGACTGTTCCACTCACACTTGCCATGTATAATTGTAAAATTTGATTGATTTGATAAATTAAAAATACGTGTCCAATATTTTTTATTTAGTAATTTAATTGACGGACTAATTATATTTTTTTAGTCTTCATGTCTATTTTGCATGCTATGATATGTGCATTGTTTAGAATCGAAGCTTAATAATTAACACCTCACATTGTAACTACCTACAGTAGTTGCAAAATAAATATTAATATTATTCATATTTACAGAGGAGTGTATAACAAGCTTATTTATAACTAGCTGATGCCCGCGACTTTGCACGCGAGGTGTTTGATATTCCTTCGGTTTTTAACTATCCCACGGAAACTCATTAATTTTCTTTGATTAAAAATATTTTAAATGTTGACCGGGGATGTAAGGTACCATCATGCAAAATTTCAATTAAATCGGTGCAATAGTTTTGAAGATAAGCCCGTACAAACAGACAGGAAACCAAAAAAAAAAAAAAAGAAATATGGATATGTTCTATTTTACTTCTAACATCCCCTGGCTCAGTTTTTAGCGTTCAGTTTTTTTTTCTATTTACAGACGTTCGACCTCTACAGTTTTATTATTTGTATAGATATAGATTAGGTATGATCGAAATTCGACCAATGGGCGACTAGTAATAATAAAATAGCTATTTACCACAAAAATAAAATCTCACGGATATTGTTATGCATAGAAACGTATAAAAAATAAAATCACTCGAATTTTACGAGAACTCGATCCAACTGAATACATATCTACTGTATTTTATTATCTATAAAACTAAGAGTGTAGAATGTTATGAGATGTATCTCAAGTAATCTTACTTTAAGTATTATATTTAAATATTTATAATACAAATCGATTTTTTAATAATATTTACTAGCTTCCTGCGCGCGGTTTCACCCGCGTAACTCCCGTTCCCGTGGGAACTTCATAATTAAATATAGCCTATAGCCTTCCTCGATAAATGAGCTATCTAACACTAAAAATATTTATTTAATCAGTCCAGTAGTTTCTGAGATTAGCGCAACCAAAAAACAAACTCTTCAACTTTATATATTAGTACTAGCGACCCGCCCCGGCTTCGCACGGGTGCAATGCTGGTATCATACATATAAACCTTCCTCTTTAATCACTCTATATATTAAAAATACCGCATTAAAATTCGTTGCGTAGTTTTAAAGATCTAAGCATACATAGGGATATAGGGACAGAGAAAGCGACTTTGTTTTATACTATGTAGTGATAAGATTAACATGTTTCTAAATGTGGCCAATAGATGGCGCCTTATGTCCGTAAATTTGAAAAATGTGAATATTAATTACTAATAGATTGATGATCTATACTAATATTATAGCGGTAAAGTTTGTAATGTTGTAGGGGGTAATCTCTGGATATACTGAACCGATTTAAAAACACATTTTACCAAAAGAAAGCCACGTCATTTGTGAGTGTCCTATGCTATATTTTAAGTTAAAATTTCCACGGGAACTGGATAAAATATTAACAAACACAATGAAGTTAGTAGCTTAATAGATTACATAAGTCCGCTGATTTTTTTTTCGTGATTTCTGATTTGTCCCTTAGTAAAAGTTGTTCACAATGATGAGAACAACGGCCTCTTCTCTTAAGAAGCCGTTGGTGGTGATTTACAAATAACCCTGTATATATTAAAATGTTGATACAATTAAGTGACACACACCGGGGGGCACCGTTAAGGGGTTAAGACCATAACACAGAGGTGCCACTGAAGACTTGTTCATTATACCATGATACTGTCCCAAACCTCCGTAGCCATAGCCGTTATTGGCTCGCTTTAAATCTCGGAGGTCTGGGTTTGATCCCCACGCCGGACAGGGAAGCTTTGTATAGATCATAATAATAATAAATACGTCATCTATAGTAATCGTGTATCAAAGAACGGGCAGCAGCGTTTCCTGCAAAATTTCGCCTGCAAAATCGTGGTGACCATGGCAAGTTCAGCAGTGGCTGTTGTACGGGCTGATGATGATGATGACTATTCCAAAACAGTAGGCCAAGCGGTTACTATGGTAACGTTAGCTATCAACTTTCTGATTAAATTCGATGCGGGATCATCGTTTACATAGAGTGCATTCTTCCTTTGTGGGGTTAGCGATCCGTATTTATAATAAAATACCTAAAAAAATTCTGGAATTTTCTCAAATTAAATTCAAATTAGCAATAAAGAAATGCTTAATCAAAAAACCTTATTATACAATAAATGATTATTTAAATGATAATGATGCCTGGTCGCTGGGCTAACCAAGATGACCGTACAATGTGTTATTGGGTCTCTTTGCTAGTGTTACTTACATACATACTTTATATTGTTTTTAGGTATTTTTTGACATATGTGTTTTTTTTTGTATAACTTATTGGTTTATATTGTTTTTTATTTTTTATCCTAACTTGTAACGTACTTGACATTGTAAACTGAAACGATATAACATAAAAACGTGCTATACGAAGGTCAACCTGGCAATAAATTAATTGATACGTGCTCCTAGCTGTAAGATCGTCATGCTACCAATGAATGTCATGGCTTGCGGTGGCGGTGTGGGGCGGGTCGTCTCCTTCCCTCTAATATGGCGAGGGAGGCGATGGCTGCGTCACACGTCATACTCGTGAACTGGTGCTGCTTGCGGTGGCTGGTCGGCTTGTCGCTGGAGTTATTTATTTTATTTGCTTTTGTTTAATTTTGGTTGCATTGTTGTCGTCTTGGTTGATCTCGTATAGCTTGTTTAATCTTGTAAATGTGGGTGGGTGCAATTGCCGTTGGTTTCTTATTTTAGTATGCAAGAGGTTTTCCTATTAGCTTGAGTAGAATAAATTATTATATTACAATTTAGTCAGTAACGGTTTTGAGCATGCACTAGCCCACATCCTTTTAAAAAGTAAATAATTAAATGTAATAAATAATGAATATAGAAAAAAAAAAAGATTAATCAAGTAAAAGAAGACGGAAAAAAGAAAACCGGAATTTCTTTCTGAGTTTCTTCTCCGGGCCGTCCACTTAGGTAGCTAGAGAAACCTGTAGGTTAGCTAGGCTAGGCTCCTCGCCGGACAGACCGAGGACCGCGTTGGCCCCCTGTCCCAATCCGATGATCCAGTGCCTGTATTCCGTGCCAGTGATCACTCCCTCTTTTTTATATTATTATTGTTACAGTAATATTTCTCATAGCATTAGCGATGCCCTGAGCCGTGGTCCTAGCCCATTAAGGGTGCCCTCAGGCGTGTGTCGCTTATACGTAAAAATATTGTTTAAAGTCGAGCCTCTTTCTATAGAGCTAAATTATATTAAGATTTTGATTAAAGAGGTAATTATACATATGACGTGACGCTGGACTGACAGACAAGTCATTAGCTAATCCGCAAAAGACTTTAGTTGCGATATTTTTGTATTTAATTATATTAATCATATTTAATTGTGTATAACTGACAAGTGCAAGTGTATGTAAATACCTAAGTGCTGAATAAATATCGTTTAATTCGTTTAAGTCATTTAGGTGTCCCGGGACCAGCCTAAGCCTAACAGCTTAGAGCCTCTTCCGTGTGTGCCGCTGTTGATCCTGGCTTACAGGAGTTACAGTGGCGGGAGTTTGGGAGGGATTAAGCCCTCTGTACTTTTTTATTTTTATTATTCATTTTTAATATTCACTGTCTCGTTCAAGTGCATTCAACAATATTCTCTTTTTTTATTAATTCTTTGGTTAATTTAGCTTTTATTTTAACTTTTTCTCGGTCAGTACACATTTATGTAGCCATCCATGAGGCTTTTGCTAGTTCTCTGGGCAAAAAGGCGAAATACTCCAGTCTTATTAACTAGTTTTTTTTTTCTTTAAAAAAGATTGCTAGCAATTTTTTGCACTCTACTAGTATTCTCGTTACCCCTCGTGCTAAGCTAAAGTGCTTGTGTTACGAATGGGTTCACGTCGGTAGTGCAATGGGTGGGGTTCGAACCCGCGACCTCAAGATCACAAATCCAATGCCCTACCTACGGCTACGGCTGCTTACTTTATAAAGACCTTTAACCTTTTCATAGACAACCTATATCCTAAAAAAGTAGTAGTAGTACTAATGGTAGTACTAATCTAGTAATACCATTGTCCCAACAAATTTATTTATCACAGTATTCCGTATTTCCCGCTTATAATATAATCGAGCGTGCCTTATCTGTGGCCGCGTACCGGCTTGACAAATAGCAATTTATATGATAATAATTTGGGTTTTACGAGCGTCGGTACACGCACAGTGACAGAACGAATACGTTTTGGCGCGCTTTTTTAACAAGATGGCCGCTTGTTGGTTTTGAAAATTGATTTGGAGGTGTATTTTTTTTTTAGTTTTTGTGTGTAAGCCTCGTAGAGATCACTCTATGATTATTTAAAAAGAAAATAAGCATGAAATTATATCTGAATGTCTAGTTGTTACAGTTCCGTTCCATTGAATGGAAATTGAAAGCAAACGTAAATAGGGATGAAGATTTAAAATTATATTAAGTCCGTCAGTAAGATTAGTACTTAGATTAGATTTAACGCGCTGTATCTACGTCTTAAGGCCTCGTGGCTAACTACGAAAGTGAGGCCAAAAAAAAAACTTCTGTACCTATCTACGTCATATTTTGTTTATGGAATGAAAAAAAATTACGTGCCAATATTTTTACGTGTCCATATTTAATTATGAAGTTTCTTCGGGAACGTAAGATATGCAACCGGGGGAAGCTAGTTAAACATATTCTGTTTATATTACCATCACGATGTGACAGGGTGATTAATAATACTACATTATTAGCTACAAATTGATTTTGCAACAAGTAATAGTTAATGTCCAATTTGTATTTAATATAGACAGACTTCATCAACGACGTGGTATAGACGATAATGAATATATGTACAACTAGACTCCGGCCGCGGTTTCATCCACGTAACCTCCCGCTCCCGTGGAAGCCTTGACTAGAATCATAGTCTTAGACACTCTTTTTTTTATTCTAGATAGACCATTGTTTAGCCACAATCTCACCTGGGCCCCGAGTCTACTATCGCAATGGCGTGTTCATGAACTGTCAATGACAGTTCAATTGTCGGTTTTTTTTTCCATTTGGTAATCTACTTATCCAAATGACGTCATAATGGTGTATGACGCCACGATGACATTAGCGTAGTTGAATACGAGGTTCCGTTGACGGCCTTTTTGCAACACCGACTGCCATTCCAGCGCCGACACCATAGTGAGATTAGTAGATTACCGCTTTTGGCATAATGATATCATGATAGCACTAAGGTGGCACAATACTTAAAAAATAGCAGACTCGGCCTCCTGATGGTAAGCGACAATGTGGCTGAGGATGGATCTCAAGGTCTACAAGATACTTATTCACTCTTGACTTGAAGATATCCAGGTTATAGTTTTCTGGGAAAACAGAAGTTGGCAGCGAGTTCCAGACCTTAACAATGCGGATGATGAAGGTGGAGGAGAACCGCGTGGTACGAGTAGATGTGTACTAATAATGTCCACAAGATAGGATGGTACTGCGCCGTACGTTTGCTTGTTCGAGTGGAATGGACTCACAAATAATGTGGCTTTCTATTGGTAAAAGAATTTTCTAAATCGCTTCAGTAGATCTAGAGATTACCCCCTACAAAATCACAAACTTTAACTCTTTATAATATTAAGTATAGATAATTTAATTAAAGAGCGCTTCAACCATATAGGTATGCCATATCTTTAACATAATATATCGTCAAGTATACTAAATAAGTTAGTGAAGAAATTTTCATTTAGTTACTTTACCTTCCCGTTTTGGAATATGCATGAAGAATAAAAAAATCTATTTAGTTTGCAATTACATTACCAAAAAATATTGAACACGTATTTTTTTTTCATTCTTCAAACAAAAAATGATGAAAATACGTCGCGTTCAAATATCGTGTGACATCTCTTCTAGGTAAGTATATTTTTTTCTACTAGTGACGTCACAAGTCCTCCCCTCCTGAACTTTATAGATTTTTGTTGCTCTGTATCTTTGTTAATTTTTAAGGTTTCCGTACCCAATAGGAATCAACGGGGCCCTATTACTAAGAATTAGCTGTCTGTCTGTCTGTCACCAGGCTGTATATCATGAACCGCGATAGCTAGACAGGTGAAATTTTCACAGATGATGTATTACTATTGCCGCTATAACAAAAAATACTAAAAATTAAATAAAATATTTTATAAGGGGGCTCCCATACAACGAACTTTTTTTTTGCCCTTTTATGCTAGATGTAAATAACGTCAACATATAGGCACTTGAAAATGGTAGGGAACCCTTCGTCCGCGTGTCCGACTTGCACTTGGCTGGTTTTATTATATGTTTTTATTTTTTGATAAATAAAAAAATTAGTGTCCAATATTTTTTAGTAATCTAACTGACGGACTAATTATAATTGTTTAGTCTTCATGCCTGGAATATGCATGTATTTTATCATCTATTATCGAAATCGATAGGTGACGGTCTGAATCGGTCGAGTAGTTCCGTAGCCAATGCAAACAATCAAATCTATCCTCTTTAATCAATCAAATCTATCTTCTTTAGTCTTGTTGAAGGGATGGCGTTTATAATTTGTAAGTACCTTATATGCTGTCCTCTATAATAAATAGGGTATGATGATATAGCTACAATCGCTTCATGAAACATCACTATATGGTATAAAACGAAGTCGCTTCCCGCTGTCTTAGAACTAAAACTACGCAAAAGATCTTGATGCGGTTTTTTTAATAGATAAAGAGATTCAAGAGGAAGGTTTGTATGTAACTAGCTGACCCGACAGATGTTGTCCTGTCTTAACTAAAACTCTCAATTAAATTTGTGTAAATTAACTTTTAATATTAGATTATCTCTGAACTAACCGTGATGTGCACTAAGAGCAGCACGCATTCTGTCAATGTTATGTCAAACGCTATAAGATTACATTAAAAAGTTTATACTGTCAAAAGCACTAAGATTATATAGAAAAAATACAATAGACGATGTTAGTATACTATTCGCAGACGACATTTCCATAGTCTTCCCTTGTGAAAAGAACCCGAACGATAAAATCGAGAAAACTCTATCAGATGTATCTAATTGGCTAAAAGAACACAACCTAGAATTGAACTACAATAAAACAAAACCACATCAAAAAATACCACTACCAATAAACTTTGCTTATGAAAATACAAAAATAGAATGTGTAGACACCTTTAAATTGCTCGGTCTAACTGTCGATACCCATATAAACTGGAAATCGCATATACAAACTATATGTGGTAGATTATCTAGGTTTACATATGCCTTAAAGTATCGACAGACCTAAAAACAGCCACTAATGCATATAATGCATAAGCTCATTCTTGGCTGCGATATGGAATAGTCCTATGGGGAAACAGTACAAGTGTAGAAACACTATTTAAACTAAATAATAACAACTCTATGACAAACTTTGAATCCTTGACTAATTTTAATAATTATTGTAACATTTCATTATTGTAACTGTAGACATTTATTGTAAATACATATATTATTATTATATAACTTAACATTTAATATTATTAATTTAAAAATATAATGAGTAGGTATTATTGTAAAAATATATTTTGTAATATTTAAATTTTAGAAAATTATGTTAAGATAAAATATTGCTACGCCCTAACAGGGTTCATATTTGTTACTGAATTATGATAAGACCATCTATGTTACACAATATGAGTGCAATAAAGAAACTTGAAACTTGAAAATGTAATATTGTGGTTAAGTATTCTTACATTTTCTAATTTTCCGAGCAATTTTCTATTTTTTTTTCTTTCCTTAGAACCTTCTCCCGATAATAACAAACACAACAAAAAATAATTAGTGAAATCGGTCCAACCGTTCACCCGTGATGCCGTGACCAAGGGAAATAGGAATTCATTTTTATATAATTATATAGATATAAATATAAGTATCGCACCCGTGATGGGTCGGGTCGCTAGTTTTAAATACCTAATCTTATGTTCCTACCAATATTCAAAACGAATATATCTACTTACACCTCAAACACATCCCGCGACAAAATAACCTATCTCCATTAAACAAATCCCCATTTATCCAACATAAACTAAAAATAATTCCTTTCCCGCCATCAGCCATGACACAAAAACAACAATGGCGCACACCAAAAGTATAAATCACTCTATGATAGTACAAAGGGAACTGGGGCGAAGCGGCACAATTAGCCACTAACTAGACCAAATTACCCTCATCTCTTGGGTCTACCATTATAAAGGGGCGTGAGGTTGCATTTTGGTTCGTTTTACTCGGAATTATATTAGGAGTTGATATTGTGTTTAGAAATCAGTTTTCCTCTTTTCTAAATTATAAACACATTGTGTTGATGTTGTTTTATAATATGTTCTAATTATAATCTATATATTATATAAAAATGAATCCCTTTTTCCCTTGGTCACGGAATCACGCGTTAACGGCGGGGTCGATTTCGCAATTTTTTTTTTTTGTTGTGTTTTTTTGTTATTGTCTGGAGAAGATGCTTATTAAAGAAAAAGTTAAGAAAATTTCACGGATACTTAGAAATATTAAGAAAACTTTACCACCATATGAAATTTGCGAATGTAACCTAAGCGTTTTTGACAATAAAAACTTTTTTATTGTAATCTTATGGCGTCTGACATAACATTGACAGAATGCTGCTCTTAGTGCACAGCACGGTTAGTTCCTCAGAATAAGTATAAGCATAGAAACCAGGCTAATTTTGGTTTGTAGCAACAGCAAAAATCTTCTTTTGGTCTCGCTCTAAGTAATACATGTTTTACTTAAGAGCGAAAGAGTCAGTGATTATTTTAATAGCTTACATTGTTGCAAGGTTGTCCACGCCAAATTGAAAAGTGACCTCTTTTTTGACATTTGTGACTTCTTATTATACGGCTGTGCATGAAAGTAGTAACTTGACATATAAACGTCATACAAGGTGACTTAAACTGATTTTAGTCGCATTATTTATGTACATTGTTTACATTTGTGTATTCGCTGCAGCAGTGAATAATTTTAACGATTTTGCGACGAAAATAAATTAAATTACAATTATTGTAGGTTTATGTTGTAGATTATAACTAACAAAATATCGTGTAATATTGAAGGATGCGTTTCACATTCCGAAAAGAAGCAAAATGATCCTGTTTGTGTAACATTTCATCGGTAAGTTTATATCTTTATTATTTGGTAAATGTATGATATAAAGTCGAAAAATCTTATATCTTATAATAATATAACATGGATATTTCAAGTTTCAACATGTAAAACATAGCTTAGATGGGATTTTAAGCACAATACGTATATTTGATTCGAAATGTTTTTAGGTTACTACTGTTACTAGTGATGTAGGTATCGAAAGTATCGATATGGTAAAAATTGAAAAATTAGATTAAATCAAAATAGCGGTAACCGCTATTTTTATTAATCTAAAGGTAATAGTAGAAAATTTTATTTGTTAAGATTTTGCCACTTTATTATTTAACAGGCAGTAAGTAGGAAAGTTGTATAAATATATAGAGAAGTTATAATGGTAGTTTATGTTTTAATACAGATTTCCCCAGAACTAAAATTATAGAAATAAGTGGATACGACGTGTTGCTACTGTTGCTAGGATTGGAAATGGAAAAAACACAGTCGAATTATTTCAAGTATTTTATGTAAATTAATTTATCTCTAACACAAATGTTAAATGGAGGCGATTAAAAAATAATGCTTTGTCTATATTACAGTTGCCCATTTTAAATTCAAGGGTAAAAGAATAGATCACTTGATAAAATTATTTATTATTTATTTAGATGGGGCCGAATCGCCTCCACCTCCGCGGCGCGGCCTCTAGCCGCTCCTACCGTTTCCGGAGGGTTTACACCCTTAGGGAAGGGATCGCGGCCAGAACGCGCCCCCTCACACCTCCAGCGGCCAAATGCTGCGGCCAAAACCTCCGCCTCAAGGTCCCACGGATGAGACCCCGCAAGGAGGCAGGCCGCGTCAAACGCGACCGTGCGGTAGGCGCGGGATGCCCTGATGACCAATGTGTTTAATGCCCTAATATTGAAGTTACCTAGTTGCTTAATTTATAAATTAAGCAAGAATAACCTAAGCTATAGTTTTAACATTGTGATTCTGACAAGTATAAATAACTAAGCGCCGAATAAAATCTTTTATGTTGTTTATTTAAATAGTTTTTCTTATTTATATCTATGTCACATTCCCGTGCGAATTCGCTCGCGTAGCTACCGTTCCCTCAGGGACTTTTTAATTCAATATACCTCATCTAAATATAATGTACCTATTATTGTTACGGTGAGATATTTATGTAAATCGTAAAAATAGTTTTGAAATAAATAGCAGGTTAATGATTAAAATTTGAAATAAAACGAAACTTTTCATTAATAATGTTTACGCAACGATCGTACCGATGATGGGTCAATTACAGTGATATTAAAAATAAAAAATTAACATTTAATTCAAATAAGTGATCGATTGATACTTTGATCGATTAATTATTGAAATCGAGTTCTAGTTCTATCGATATATAAATTATCGACTATCGCATCCTTGACAATATCGCAAACTTGTGACAACCTACAAATTTACGAAAGGGGCGCCATATATGCATCCTTTTCTGGTATTCTATGAAGGTCATATGTAAGAATAGCGTGATATAACCGTTTTTGGTTGCTGTTTAACCCTCCATCTATGTTAGTACTATATCAGTGGTTAGTTCAGTGCTATCACGCCTAATATATAAAAAAAAAAAATTCAATTTAGAGTTTTAGTTAAGACAGGACAGCGTCGGTCGGGTCAGCTAGTCTTCAAATAATAACTCAAATGTGTTGCTGACATAATGAGCATTTTATTTAAACATAAATATTTTAAAACATTTAATATTATATACAAAACAAGAATATAAAAATATCTTACCTGAAATAATTAACAACATTTAAAGCTACTATTTACAATATTTTATCAAAGTCTATTTTATATTTATTAGGATAATTTAAAAAAACTTTAATAATGACAATTAGGTTTTTTAAATAATTTAAATGAAATAACAAAACTCTATGGTAGTCAAATACTACATTTATAATATTAATAAAGATTAAACAAAATGCTTTTAATTAAAAGTTTATTCCCCAGCGCACTCAAAACAATATTATTTTATTCAATTTTGTTTCTAGTTTACACTCGGACCTCAACGATCTAACTCCCGATAACTTAATAACTTTTAAAAAACCTTTAGTACCGATTAATCGAAAACTGATTTCCCTAATTCACCAATCAGATCGAATACAAAATGTCTGCCGCACACAGCCTCTCGCACCGTCAATAAATTAGTATTTTTTATTACAAAGATCTTTTAACCGCCATCGTCAGTATCTTTTTTATAGTTTTTTAAATACCCACGGTGAGTATGTGGTATCCTTTGAAGATTATTTTGTTATCTATATGTAATAAAATAGGTGCGGGGTTCGAGGCTCGGGGCGGGTCAGAATGGGCTGTATGGCTTATTTTTGTAATCGCTTTTCGGTACGTGGAACTGGGGGCTTAGAGTTTTTTTTTATCGGTTTCTTTTTTAATTTTGTTTTTTTTTGGCATTGGTGTTGACTTTTGCGATGGAGATAAGTTTTGTTTTTTTTTTGTTTTTCAAAAATGGAACTGGAATTAGATTTGAAATTCGAACTTCTCGGAGTTCGGTCAACGGTGGTTTTAGAGGTCAAATGGCCGGGTTTCGTTTCGGATTTCGTTTTGAGAATAAACGAACTTTTTTATAAACAATCTGTTCCCTTCAAAAAATGGCTTCAAATATAGTTTATTCATGACATTCACAAATAATATGCCTACTTTATTGGTAAAAAAGATTCAAAATTGGTTCAGTAGATCCAGAGATTTTAACTTCACAAACTTTACCTCTTTAATGTTATCTAATATAAGTATTAGGTATAGATAATTTATTTGGGGACGTAGTGAACACTTAAATAAATTATTACGTCATATACCTACTCCTCGAAAAGGCACTTGGATTGATAATATATAAATTTTTAATCTGGAAGGAAAATTCACTGCTTAGTTATTATTACAATTTTTTTCAAATCGGTCTAGTAGTTTCGGTGTTTATTCAATACCAACATACAAACAAATAGTTGAAAAAGATTTGATATCTTTCCTTTTTATAATATAAGTAAAGAATATAAATTAGTTAAGTACCTACTTTTGTGAAGTAAGTTTTTCTTTTGTGAAGTAAGTTTTTCTTTTGTGAGGTAAGTTTTTTTTTACCTATACTTAGTTGTAGTTACATCGCGGGCCGACCTGTACAAATATGGTAGCCTATCTATAGCCTATGTTACTCAGGGATAATGTAGCATTCTAATGGTGAAAGAATTATCGAAATCCGTCCAGCAGTTTTTGAGTTTATACGACACAAAGATACAGAAAAACAAACTTTTCCACTTTATAATATTAGTATTACATTAAATCGTATTGACCACTTATAGGTCAGTACAAATTCAATTCAACTTGAGTCCTACTTACTTGTTTGAAAAAGATAAAAAATTTGTCTTTAATCTCAAAATATAGTAACAATATAATAACTTAATAGTAATAACCAATACAATAACTGATAAAAGTATAATTTTACTTAATAAATCACAGAAATGTTACAAGTCAAAAGTGTATTGAACAAAATATTAGTTATCCCTTAAGAAAAGAGCTGCGATCCGACGGCATGAGGGCTGAATAGACCTAAATAGCGAAAGTACAATAAAAATGGGTTGGTTTTTTTATTTTTTACGAATTAACAGATATTATAAAATGAAAATGATTTTTGATAATGTTTCGAATTTCGAATCGATCGTACTTATTACAAGTCAAATACAATGACAATGACAAACAAATCTTGATTAAGTAATAAATTAGTTTACATTTCAACGATAATATTATTAAATAAAATTTACCAATGTTGTTATTGCATGTGATAGAAATATAACAAAATATGTAGGTAATTATACTGACTGTAGTACTTATTTTAAATAATGAATAAGTATTGCGAATTTAACAGCAAGAAGGTTACCCAATCTTAACTATTAAGAATAATATTAGAAAACTACCTAATAATAAAATTAAAGCCATTGTCAAAGCTAAATTATGTAATAAGGTATATTATAAAATATCAGACTATGTAAATGACAGAATGGCTTGGAAGTAACTTGCTCTGGAATGACACTGCTGCTAAACAATATTTAAAAGTAACGATAAATTGATTTTTTTTAAAGGATTCCTCTTTGTATATTGCCAGTTCTTCTCAGAGTTGCCACGTCTTTGAACTGGTGGTAGAAAAAGAAATGGACGCATCATAAGAACATGATTAAATTTTTTGAATTGTGTTTATATGAATAAAGAAATTTTGACTTTGACTTTGACTTTAAGCTTATAAATTTTAAATCATAAATAAAAGAATTTGGAAATTGTTTGTTATGTACTTACAAACAACTCTAAAGCTCAGAAGCATAGGGTCGGAAGTGCCATTATACGTCAGAAACATTCGTCGTATGTGCCTTTATAGTAAACTGGCACTTACGACCAAATTTATGCTTCTGAAGTATTACAGACATACGTCGTTAGGTTTCTGAGGCCTAGGATTACTAAACATAGTGTCAAAAATATATCCTACTAATATTATAAACGCGAAAGTTTGTAAGTATGGATGGATGGATGTTTGTTACTCTTTCACGACTAAAATACTGAACGGAATTGGCTGAAATTTTGCACCGGAATAGGTTATACGCTGGATTAACATATAGGCTACGAAACATCACGATCCGACCCACTGAAGCTGAGTTACACGGGTACAACCGCGGGGCGACGCTTGTTTACAATAAATAGATAAAGCCTTCTTGCTGTTTATGCCCAGCGTCGCCCATGCCCGTCGGTTGTATAGACAAAATAGACATCTCCCGTAGATTTTCTAACAATATTTTTCAAACAAATCTTGTCCTTAATAATTACGAATACTGTTAAAAAGAATTAACGAAATTGATAAAGTAGTATGTAAAGCAAAAACGTTGTCCTACCCTTTTTACGAAAATTGCGCGTATAATATTTGGCACCCACTATAAAACAAAGTCGCTTCCCGCTATCTGTCTGTCCCTATGTATGCTTAGATCTTTAAAACTAAGTACACAGCAGATTTTGATGCAGTTTTATTTAATAGATAGGTAGAGAGATTCAAGAGGAAGGTTTATATATGTATAATCACTACATAGTATAAAACAAAGTCGCTTTCTCTGTCCCTATGTATGCTTAAATCTTTAAAACTACGCAACGGATTTTGATCCGGTTTTTTTTAATAGATAGAGAGATTCAAGAGGAAGGTTTATATGTATAATGCATAGGGATTGCACCCGTGCGAAGCCGGGGATGGTGGCTATTAGTTTATATAGAGGAGTATAGTATGCCAAATTGCTAATATATTTTTTAATTGGACCCTGTTATGTAGAAAAGATCCAACCAAAAGGTAATAAAGCGTTGGTTGGATCTTTTCTGCATAACAGGGTCCAATTATGGTCCAATTTCGACCAATGGGCCATTACTAGTTTATATAGACAATAGAACTTGTAAAAAAGGTAATTATAAAAAAAGTAAGTGTATTCTTAGTGCATATTAAATTGTTTAGTGTAAAGACATTAAGTTTAACTACTTAGAATTGGCGGGACTTTAATTATTTAAAAAAAAGTTGTATTTCTCTCTAAAAGAATGTAATATGTTATTCTAGAGAAATAGATTCTTTAACCGTTTCTATTATAGTTATAAAAATAATAAATACTTAAAGCCCTTAGGTTCTGGCCGCCGCCGTCGGTAAAGTTTTACCACCTTCAGTTATAAAACTACATGATCGAAACATTTATTTTAATAGTCCTTCACCACAACAGGCACTAAATAAATCACTTTATCATCAAATTGGTGATTAAAATTGATTAAAAAACCTTCATACATGTGCAACCTATTTTCGCGCGTCAAATTTTAATGGCGACTTTTATTACATTCACCACCTTTTATTTTTTAATTTAATAATAATTGAATAATTGTTGAGTTTTATTAGTGAAAATTATTTAATTTAATTAACAAGGATTAAAATATTGTAAGAGCATATTTTACGAGCAGTTATAAATATGTGATGAGTAAAATGTATTTTGCACTAAAGCATTGCAGATAGTGTATTGACTATAAAAAATACAACAGATTATAAAATGAAACGTTAAATTCACGATCTGCTACTAAACTCCCCTCTACACGAAAAGGCGTGTATAGCTAGTCCCGATGCCTTTGCGTTTGAAAAAAAGAAAATTAAAAAAACAACACCCGACGATGAGGTAACGAACGAGGCGCGGTTGGCGCGTTCCTTTTTTAAAACCTTCGACGTGTGTGGTCCATTTGATTAAAATACAGAGTAATATAAACTCTAAAGTGTAAAAAGTTAAGTGTATTTTTCATTGGCAATGAATAAAGAAATGGTTTTCTGAACTATGTATGAATATTGAAAGTCAGAAAGAACTTAATTGGTTGAAAATTATATGTAATTTTTGTTTTGTGTGAGCGTGGCCGTGTTTTGGTTTTTCAAATTCTTATGACTTAATATAAGAAATGGTTTAATTATAATAATTGTTCTAGTTATGAGAAATGTTTAAGTATTTTCGGTAAAAACTTGATACTGAAAACTTTTTTGGTCGGCAACATGTAGTTAGCCACGAGGCTTTTGCTACTTTATAGGTCAAAAAGGCGAGAAGCCTAGCCTTATTTAATGGTTTAAAAACTACAAATTTTGACTGCCCTTATTGCCCCATTAAAAAAATTGTGCTCACTAAGACTAAGGGATTTTGCAAAATTGTATAAGTTAAAAAGTGGTGTATCATTAATAATAATAACTAATACATCTTTATATCTTTATATATATAATTCTTCTGTGAGTGTGTATGTCACTGAACTTCTCTCAAACGACTGGACCGATTTTGATGAAATTTTTTGTGTGTGTTGAAGGGGATCTGGGAATGGTTTAGATTCACAATTTTGTCCGCTGGACAATGTTTTTTTAATTAATTTTTAATTTATTAGTAGTTGCCTGAAAACCCCTTAAAACAGCCTTTTTCTTTTTCCCATACAAACGTTTTCTAACTAAAATGTAGAGTCAATTTGAGCTTTATTTTTTTGCTAAGATTTTTTAGGGTAGGTGTAGGGTAGGGTAGGGGTAGATTAGGGGTAGGGGTAGATTAGGGGTAGGGGTAGATTAGGGGTAGGTGTAGGGTAGGGGTAGGGTAGAGGTAGGGTAGGGGTAGTGTAGGGTAGGGGTAGTGTAGGGTAGGGGTAGTGTAGGGTAGGGGTAGTGTAGGGTAGGGGTAGTGTAGGGTAGGGGTAGTGTAGGGTAGGGGTAGTGTAGGGTAGGGGTAGTGTAGGGTGGGGGTAGTGTAGGGTAGGGGTAGTGTAGGGTAGGAGTAGTGTAGGGTAGGGGTAGTGTTGGGTAGGGGTAGTGTAAGGGTAGGAGTACCGCATAAACGAAGTCTCTACGGCCCAGTTTATTTTATACAAATGTTTAGGTCTTTTATGTATCGATTGAGGCAGTACGAAGTCTGCCGGGTCAGCTAGTATGTACCTATATATTTTTTTTGTTTTCCGTGAGGAAATGCATTTACGCATTCCCACCGCCGCTGCAGCGTATTCGCGCGCTGGTGATGGGATATGTGGGACTCGCCCTCTCTATAGCGTGGTATGCTAACGAGGAGAGGACCCTACACCACTAAAACCCCCCGTACACTCCTTCGATCCGCCGTTGGCGGGGGCCGAGTACGCAATAACTTAAAGGTACCTGCTTTATTTGCAAATTTATAAAATGTAATCATTATAGATTAATAATAATTAATACAAAATTATTGTTTTGACTATTTGGCAAGTGCCTCTAATCTAATAGGTTTACGTTAATAAAAATGATTTTTATTTTATTTTATCAATATTTGTATGAAACATATAAATTAAAAAATGTAATTCAGTTGCCAGCGTGCAACAAAAGTATCTCATAACGACACAGTGAATACCTACTCCTGTATGAAATCCGACACTTTGGAGGCAACCGCATAAACTAAATTGAGATAAAGTATCATCAACTTATAAAAAGGTTTTGTACTTAATTTTCTTTTTATTTCGGATGGTTATTTATGTAGTTAGCCACGAGGCTTTTGCTACTTCACCGGGCATAAAGGCGAGCAGAGCTTCAGCCATAATAAATGGTTTAAAATTTACAAACTAAGCAACTTACACAAGAGGGCGTCCCCTGTGGGACTTGGATCTCGGCTCTTTTTTTTTCGGAATGACAAATGTAGGTAGCCACGATGCTTTTACTACTTCACCGGGCATAAAGGCGAGCGGGTCTCCAGCCATAATAAATGGTTTAAAAACTACAAACTAAGCAACCTGCGCTAGAGGGTGCCCCCTGTGGGACTTGGACCTCGGCTTAGTGCGGTCGCCAGCGGGGGGATTCATGGATTATGACTTTTAGTATTTTAGAGGAGTTTCGTGCAACTATCGCTGTCTCGGACTTCGGGTCTACGAGGGCATCAGAAGGTTCTTTGCAAACTTAGGGTTGGGAGGTTGACGGGGGACGCGTCGCGTTTGCGTGCGGACTTTTCTCCAGCGGGTCGGATAGTCTAGTCTCTGTGTAGTGGTGCTAGTTTCTTGCAGTCTCTGTACTGTTATCTCGTCGTCCGGGTCGTTTAGGACGCCCCGAGGCCGACGGTGTTTACAGCTCTATAGTCGGATGCTGCAACAACCAACGGGTGTGGGTGTTGAGCCGCGGAAGAAGCGTACCGACGTCTCTTTCATCCACTGCTTGATGGATGAGTTGGAGATCAGAATGTAAAATATACATACCTACTTAATTTTTTTACTCTTTCGCGCACAAACTTATGAACGGATTTTTGTGAATATTTGCATAGGTATCTAACCTACTTCTATAATTACAAAAGTAAAGATTTGATTGTTTTGTTATTTGTTTGTTTGCATTGAACAGGTTCCGTAACTACTGGACCTATTTCAAAAATTCTTTACCATTAGAAAAGCTACGTAATCCAGCAGTCACATAAGCTATATTTAATTATGAAGTTTCCACGGGAACGGGAGCTATGCGGGTGAATCTATACTAATAATAAAAAAAACGGCAAAAAATCACGTATGTTGTATGGGAGCCCCGCTTAAATATTATTATATGTTGCTATAAGATTTTTGAAAATTTCAACCGTCTCGCTAACGCGGTTCTTGATACTTAATACAGCCAGGTTACAGACAGACAGCGAAGTCTTAGTAATAGGGTCCCGTTTTTATCCTTCGGGTACTGAACCCTAAAAAAAGATAAAGTTTGTGAATTGTTTGAGAGGTTGTAGAAAGTAATCTCTGAATCTACTGAACCGATTTTGCAAATTCTTTTTACAAATAGAAAGCCCATTTATTTTGTGAGTGTCATAACCCTCACAAAAAAATATAAGTAAACTAGCTATTCCGCCCGTGGAAACCTTCACTTAAAATGGCTACTTTAAGGCCCGGACTCCACCAAAGCGGAGACGAGACGAGCGGAGAGGAAATGATATTTAACAACCAATAGAATTAACTAAGCGGAGACGAGATGTGTTAAGTAGAGCGACAGTTGCACAAAACTCCCCTAAAATACTAAAAGTCATAATCCCTTAATCTCATGGCCAGCGACCGCCCTGAGCCGAGGTCCAAGCCCCACAGGTTGCGCAGGTTGCTTAGTTTGTAGTTTTTAAACCATTTATTAAGGCTGGAGCTCTGCTCGCCTTTATGCCCGGTCAAGTAGCAAAAGCCTCGTGGCTACCTACGTACCTAAGTCAAACCGAAAAAAAAGACGAGAAGTGTGAATAACGAAATTCTATTGGATGTTAGCAAAACATCTCCTCTCCGCTCGTCTCGTCTCCGCTTTGGTGGAGTCCGGGCCTTAAAGTAGCCATTTTAAGTCAAGGTTTCCACGAGTGGAACCGGGCGGAACAGCTAGTTTACTTGTAATTTTAAAAGCCAAAGTAGATAAGTGCCCTTGCACACGTGAAAAAGTAATTATAGTAATTATAAATTAATTTATATTCAATTCATAAATATTTCAGCCACTACAGTAATTAAAACAAATTCGTTAAACACCTTACTGTCTACCCCACAAGCCCATATCCGTGAAGATAAAGAAATACCACGTATAATATATGACTTCTTTAACAATTATCTGCGCGCGCGCATAATGGGATAATTGCGGTGTTGCCAACTTAAAGCGTGGCGCGCAATTACGGGTAATTGACGGTGTTGCCATATATTATAAATGTTGGAAAATCGTGCTATTTTTGTGCTAGTAGATTTTAATTAGAGAGACAGAATGGCTGCTAATTATAAATGTGATGTTATCGATCTTGTATAAAGGTTTTTATGGGGTTTTTTAATGTGTTAGGAGTGAGATAGAATGAGGGTTTACCATACGTTAAAGCTTACGTTTAGAATCACATTTTATATCTAGATCTCAGACGCATAATAACGGATGTACTATCTTCAGAAGAATTTGGTCGTAAGTGCCAGTTTACGAAAAAAGGTACATACGACGAATGTTTCTGAAGTATAATGGCACATACGACCTTATTTATGGGTCGTCCACTTAGGCAGCTAGTGAAAGGTTGCAGGTTAGCCAGGGTAGGATCCTCGACGGCATGACCGAGGACCGCGTTGTTTGCTTATTCCCCAAACTGTGATCTCGTGCAGCGATCATAAATCTACTCTTCACTCCAGTGGCACCCTGAGCATTGGCCGGATTCTTGGAAGTTAATTTTAGACCTTTAAGGCATCTTACTATAATGTGTACATTTTTCATTTATCGCACGACAGACGGACAGACTGATTAAAAATTCTGTAAGATCAAATAATAGAATGTTAACAATGTTTTTAGCTAGTAAAGTGATACTTTTGTTAGATTTAGTGTTATACAGTGTAATTTTGTACAAGTGTATATAAATACCTAAGTGCTCAATACATTTCATTATTTCATTAGGTATATTCTTAACTCTAGATAGGTACTACTATACTATCGACGTAACATTCAAATTTTAAAATTGAAATATGTTTTTTGAAGCATTTTCTTGTGTGTAGCGTTCTTGTTAATAACTGCGGTCACCAACCCGCCCGCCTAGTGTGGTGATTTTGGCAAATACCGTGGACCGTAGATCAGCAGTGGACGTTATATGGGCTGATGATGATGATGATGGTATGTCTTTTTACAAAATATATCTCTCAAGGAGACAATGATAAACCTGGCAAAATGACTGGTCAGATTTATTTTTGCCTTTTACTTTTATCGTAAAAACGATTCTAAAATGGCGTCTAGGCCTGGCAGCGTCGGGATCGAATCGAATGGATCGAAGGAGTGTCCGGGGGTTTTTAGTGGTGTAGGGCCTCTCCTCGTGGTATGAGTTAGCATACGACGCAATGGATAAGACGAGTCCCAATATCCCACCGCCAACGCGCGAATACACTGCAGCGGCGGCGGTGGAAATGCATATATAAGCATTTCCCCCCGGACAAAAAAGAAAAATGTTCAGCAGGGGACGTTATATGGTGATGATGATGATATTTAAAAAAATATATTTATCTTAAGGAGACAATGATAAATATGGCAAAAAGACTGGTCAGATTTAGGTACTTTTACGTAAAATCTATTCAAAAATGGCGCCTCATACTGGCAGCGTTTCCAAGAAAAGGCAGTTAGTGATAGGGTAACTGTTGACAGTACAGAATAGAAGAGAAAAACGAGTAAGGGCAGGGAGATGTTCGTTGATAAATCATCAATTAAAAGTAAACATTGCACATGTTTAATTTTAATTCAACAGTTCTATAAGTATGAAATGTATTTAAAACCACATAAACTACACTAATGCATTACGTAGTTAGCGAAAGGGCGGTAATTACCACTTATTGTTAATTTATTCGTAATTGACACCTGAAGCTCATCGAACAGCTGTCAGCCATTACAAATAAGGTTTAAGACTTGCAGACCAAATATAAAAATGGCGTGAAGGTAATGACAAGTACTGAAGAGTGAAAGGAAACCAATAATTAATCTATAGGTACTCTATAGGCAGTGCCGTAAGTAGCCTTTTCTGCGCCTTGTGCGAGCTTCTATAATTTTTATTTCGGTCGGTCATCCGTAGCTGGCCACGAGGCTTTGCTACTTTACCGGGCATAAAGGCGAGCAGAGCTCCAGCCTTAATAAATGGATTAAAAACTACAAACTAAGCAACCTTCGCAAGTGGGAACCTTTTTGGACTTTGGCTCAGGGCGGTCGCTGACGAATTATGACTTAAGATGTTTTGATCAACCGTCGCTCTACGTTACAGTTCGCGGGCCTCTCGGACTTCGAGTCTACAAGGATATTGGAAGGTTCTTTTCAAACCAAGGGTAATACTCGTTAATCGTATTATGTACTGCTGAGCCGTATACATATGACAACGGAAAATAATACGAACCGTACCTAAGTTTATCAAGTTTCGTGCCACTCATATTGTTAAATTTTGCTGCTAGTTTCAGTGAACGCGCATAATTATTATATTATTTACTTAATTATTATGACACATGACCTAACCTAACCAAACGAGACAATGCTACTGTGGTAACAAAGCAAAAATCACTTCAACTTCAATAAGTCCTGTTGAACTCCATTGGTTTAGTTTTAGGTTATTTATGTTTAACATCTGAAACCTCGTTAGTTTATCAACTAACTAGAAAGTTGATCAACTTACGATTCTTATTATTTTTCGGTGACATAAGTAAATATATATATTTTTTAAAGATTACTAGCAGTATTTTGCAGTCTATTAGTATTCTTGTTAACCCCTCGTGCTAAGCTAAAATGCTTGTGTTACGAGTCGGTTCACGTCGGTAGTGCAATGGGTGGGGTTCGAACCGGTGATCTCAAGATCACAAGTCCGAAGCCCTAGCCATTCGGCTACGGCCGCATCATATATATAAGGCATAGGTATATAAAACACCTCTGAACAACCTATTTAGTAAGGGCGGGAGCAAGCTCGTTAAAAAAGTGATACTTTATTATGTACTTTACACATTTTGTTACACCTGTCAGTAATTACCAACGCAGGTGTTTTGACGGACACGTCCCATGAGTTATGGTCACCATTATTCATCATGGCATCTTCAAAAATATTTTCTTTTTTAGGTAATTGGCAAAGGAATTTGATGTTAAAAACGCAGCCGTAGTCCAATGGCTAGGGCATAGGACTTGCGATCATGTGGCAGGTTGGCTCCCTACACATTATATTACCGACGTAAAGTAAAATATCAGAATTAAAATCGTCTTGGAAAGTAGAACCTAGTTTCTTCTGATTTTAATTCTGATATTTTATACACATACTCCAAATTTTATACACATTTAGAGGGAAACTAATTTGTGGCCCGGGGCCTCTTCTCCTTTGTTGCTCGGGGGTCTCCGGACGTCTAAATCTGGCCCTAATATTAAATTACAACCAATGTTGGACAATTTTCAAAACTTTCAAAGCTGAATCTGTAGATCAAGCCAAAAAACTAACAAACAGAAACTTGTCTGCTTTATAATATTAGTATAGATTTATTTGACATTATTAAGTGTATTATTATTTAAAAAAACGGAATAGTAACAATATAGAACAAACTGCACACTACACACACTAGATGGCGTTAGTGGTAATCCAAATTCCTTTATTTTGATATATTTCAACAAGATAGCACATTTCCATTTCTCGAAGAAGGCATTGAAATGAAATGAAATGAAATAGTTTATTAATAACGTAGATTAATAATTCGCGCTTGTTATACGTCATTTACAACACACTTAAGTACACTTTTTTGATAGTATACCTACTTAAGAACAATATTTTTAACATTATATACAGGTCTTTAGTAAATGGTATGGCACCCGTACTACATTATATAGTCGTATGACGTATCGTACTATATTTCAGTCAAATGTACTATATTAATTTGCAAAACTAAAATTCACCCCATACATAGGTACCTAATTATTGTGTTAACTTAACCCATAAGCAAACCATAGACAATTGTCGTAATAAAAAGTTACTTGCAACAAAAGATAACTAATAGTGTTTGATCAGTGAATAAAATATTTGAATGTAAGATAAATTACATTCAAATATTTTATTCACTGATCAAACTAGTCACTAGCGTAACTCCCGTTCCCGTAGGAACATAATAAAATACAACCTATAGGTAGCCTTCCCCGATAAATGGCCCATCTCACACCTAACGAATTTTCCAAATCAGACCAGTATTTCTTGCGATTAGCGCGTTCGAACAAAAAAACTTTTTTATTATTTTTATATTATATATAAGTACTAGCGGACCCGACAGACGTTGTCCTGCATGATAATATATTAATATATATATATTATATATGATTTGTGAATCTAAACCATCCAAGGCGCCACCGTAACGCATACAAAAAAATCATTCAAAAAGGAGTAAGTCAGTGACATACACACGTACAGTGGAATTTTATATATAAAGATAAGTAGATACTATATAAAATTATTCTAGGCTTCAAATATTATTATTGCGTTACCTTGACCCATAAGCAAGCCATAGACTTTTAATTAAGTCTTAAAAAAAGTAACTTGCAACAAAAGATAAATAATTATACACATTCAATTCAAATCTTTTATTTACTTATACAAACACTTCAATATACCTATCACATGTCAATGTTAAATTAATATGAATTAATATATCTCTTGATCTCGCGCTTAAAAATTTAAGTACCCAAAATAAATTTGAAAGTTAATAGTGTCTGGTACCTCTACATAGGTATTTTATCCTTGTTTCTGTCACAAAACGACCGCAAAATTCCATTCCACCTAAATAATGTATTCTCAAATTCAATCGCGAACCGAAAACAAACATATAAACTTATCAAGGATCTAAAAAACGCCTTTTGAAACCCAATTTTCGCCGCCAAACCACCATTTTGAAAAGGCGGGAAAAAAACAAGAATTATTTTGACAGGTAACACAATAGCGCGCCGCGTGTAGTCCCTAATCGGTTTTAGACCTTGTCTATGGTAATTTTGAAGTTCTTTTTTTTTAATTTTGTTTTTAATGGAAGTTTTTGCTGAAAGTATTGGCTATTTTGAAGTTTGGTTAATTGGGTTGGGACTAAAGTTAATTATTATTTTTAATAAATAGTTCATAGGTGTCCATATTTAATTATGCTAAGTAAATGTAAGCTATTAATGTAATGCTTATTATGGTCGTTATATATTATTTGTTTATGCATTCGCGTTATATAATTACTTTATAATAATAATATTATACCTACCTATATAATACTCGTCTGTTTGTAATGGAGAAATAACAAGTTTTTGCTAAATGCATATGATTTATATTGGAGCTATTAATACCAAAAACAAAATTAAAAATCTCCCTCTATGTTAGTTATTTTCGGCTAATCTCAGGAACGGATGAACCGATTTGACGGGACGTTACTGTTTTTTTTTCTACTGTGTTTTTTACTTCACAGGGCACAAAGGCGAGCAGAGCTCTAGCCTAGAAAAATGGTTTAAAAACTACAAACTAAGCAACCTTTGCAAGAGGACGTCCCCTGTGGGTCTTGGACCTCGGCTCGGGGCGGTCGCTGACGGTGAGATTGTGGGATTATGGCTTATAGTTTTTTTTAGGTGAGTTTTGTGCAACTGTCGCTCTACTTTACAGTTCGCGGGTCTCTCGGACTTCGGGTCTACTATGGCATCGGAAAGACGTTTATAGATAGTTAATTTTGTAAGGGGAAAAAGAGGCTACTTTTAAATAAATTTGTCTCCTTGTTTGTCCGTGTATTCTGCCTAATCTCAAAATCGGTAATACCGATTAAAGCGAGACTTTCAGGTTACAAATCCTTATTTTACGTGAACGAAATCGCGGGCAGCTGATATTTTTTATTTTTTATTTTTTCTCATCAGGATTTATATTTTGGCCATAGGGAAAACAGGCTTGAATTATCTGAATCTAAGTCATTACTGGTGTTAAGTAGATCTGGGGGTTTTCGTGGGTATAAATTTCTGCCGTGCGGTCGATAAGCGTATTATTGTTTGTTATGGAGTAGAATCCTACACACCCCGCCGCCATGGTGGTGGAGACGTCTGACGCATTTACCCCCGAGAAAAAAAAAGATCCAGGTTCGTATTATGTTATTAAAGTTATACATATTTATTACAATATAACCAGCTATCTCTTCATCCCATCAATTCATGGGGTTTTCATAAATCATTGTTATGATTTTACTAATTATATCGCTGTAGGAAAAAACATCTTTTTGTATTGCGCGTCCATATTGAATTCAAAAGACAGGAGAAGAAAAGGCTTTTGTGGATTTCAGGTAACCATGGTGATATGAAACATATTGTGTTGATGCGTTATTAAAGGAGAATCTCACTATGAACACCCGAAGCGACGCGACGAGATGTGTTCATAGTGTGATTCTGGTCTATAGAAAACATTGATATGTTACGGCTAAAGGTAGGTGTGAACATAAACTTAAGATTAGCCGGCTAAACCTAGGTCTAGCCGACCACATGCGGCTAAACTTAGATCAACCTCTATAAGTCCCTGTTCAACTCCATTGGTTTAGGTTTACGTTTTTTTTTAACCACCCCAACACTTTTTTGTGCCGTGCATAGGTATTGTTTAATTTAATTAAAACCTAGAATATCACGACGCAAACTAACATGCTATCGAACTTTAGCTGCTTCTCGAAGATAAACCTAAGTTTAGCCGGCTAATCTTAAGTTTATGTTCACACCTACCTTTAGCCGTAACAGATACATTTGATTCGACTCAACGCGCGTCGCGTTTCGTCAGGTCGTGTCGCGTTTTAACAATATGTTTCCGCCTTAACGCTAAAAAGTGATAAGAATTCATTTTAATGTTGACATACCTAATACCAATCCGTACAAAATCTATTTAAATTCAATTCTATTTCTCTGATATTTTTTATCTGTCGATTAAAAAAAATAGACCTTAACATTATTTTATATAGCTGCGCCCCGCGGTTTTACCCGCGTTACTCAGCTCCAGTGGGTCGGAGCGTGATGTTTTGTAGCCTATGTGTTAATCCAGCGTATAACCTATTCCGGTGCAAAATTACAGCCAATTCCGTTTAGTACTTTTGGCGTAAAAGAGTAACCAACTTTTGAGTTTATAATATTAGTAGGACAACCTCCGTAGCGTAGCGGTATTTGGCTCGCCTTGTATCTCTGAGGTCGTGGGTTCGATTCCCACATCGGACATTAAATCTTTGTGTAAATTCTAAGATTTCTTTCCGGGTCTGGTTGGTTGAGGGACTACCCTCCGTGCCTTGGAAAGTACGTTAAGTCGTTGGTCCCGATTGTTATAACATCATCTATAATAATCGTATATGAAGGAACGGGCAGCAGCGTTTCCTTGTGTGGTACAACATAATACTGCGGTCATCAACCCGCCTGCCAAGCGTGGTGACTATAGCAAATACCCTCCCTCAGGAGGAGAAGATGATGATCCGGTAGTAGTGCAGGTTCCCAAAGGTGAGAGAATATTTCAAATGGGTCAAGTAGTTTCGTAGCCTATTCAATACAAACTAACAATCAAATCTTTCCTCTTTAAAATATTAGAATAGATTATCTGATGTTTTAGAACCGAGATAATTATAATGTTTAAATTACAGCTTAATCTGTATAATATTCATTACGTTTTCATTATGTTACATCAAGTTAATTGTATAAAAAAGACATTAAGAATAATTAGGAAATTAATTATAAATAATTGCCAACTAATTGAATTGAAGTTGCTTCATGTTTTAATCTTTTAATATTTATTATAAAATTCTTGAAATATATAATAATATCTATATATATACATTTACATTTATACTAATATTATAAGAGGATAGATTTGTATTTTTGTGTGTATGTTTGTAATGAATAAACTCAAAAACTACTGTGCCGATTTCAAAAATTCTTTCACCATTGGAAAGCTACATTCACCCTGAGTGTCATAGGCTATATTTAATTATAAAGTTCCCACGGGAACAGGAGTTACGCGGGTGAAACCGCGCGCGGAAAGCTAGTACTAAATAAGTAACCAGCTTCCTGTGCGCGGTTTCACCTGCTCGACTTCCTTTCCCGTGGGAACTTGATAATTAAATATAGCCTATTTTATTCCTGGATAATGTAGCTTTCAAGTGGTGACTTCTATTTTAATCGGTCTTTTAGTTCCGGATGTTATTCAATGCTAACAAACAGACAATCATAAACATTAACACAAACAATTGTTTTTTTTATCTTTATAATATTACTATAGATACAAAAGGAAGGTTATAGGCATAGTTGCAGTATGATGTTGTATCTCACACACAAGGAAACGCTTCTGCCCGTTTCTTGATATACGATTATTATAGATGATGCTATAACAATCGAGACCAACGGCTTAACGTGCTTACCGACGCTCGGAGGTTAGTCCCTCAACCAGCCAGACCCTCAAAAAATCTTAGAATTTACACAAGGATTCTTTGTCACTATAAATATGTTGTTAAGTTAAAATATATCAATAGTAATGCTATACAATCTGACATAATCATTTTTTTATTATATTATGTATGTGCGACTTACAATAGGTACAATCGATACATTATCAATAAACCTTTATACCTATTACCTCCAAGTAAAAAAATGGTCCAACATTCTAAATGAACAGAAATCCACCGTGAATCTTTATTTCGTGCAATATATTATTTCCATTGGCCACAGCCACTAAACAATGGCTGAAGTATTAAAAACAAAATTTGGCACGCGTAACTCTCAGCCCAGTAGTTCAACCCAAAACTATTAACAATAACACAAAGGTAAAAACAACAGACCAAAAGACGTATTATTCTAAAACAAATTCGTGACGGTGCAGCGGTGTAAGCAGAGCATTGTCTATGGCCAGGTGACAGTGACAATTGTTTTTTTTTCCCGAGCTGTCAAAGTTAACGTCAATATTTTGGCGCGATTTGAGACGCTGTGGGTGTTTGAGTGTTGTTGGTGAAGTAATGTATGTTTTTAGTAACGGTACTTTTGAAGAATTTTACGTGAACCCAGACACCTACAGTTCCAAATAGAATTTAAAATAAAATTTAAAGTTTTTAAATTGACGCAGCGAAATTATTTGGTCTTGGTAATATTATAATGTTTGTCAGACTGTAGTAGGTAATATCTTGGTCTACTGAACCGATTTTGTAAATTCTTTCAGCAATTGAAAGCCTAATGGTGTGTGTCATAGGCTTATTTTCCACAGTGAAACACAGGTGAAAACGCGCGGGACAGCTAATTAATCATAATCAAAAATTGTAGGTATAGTTAAAGGAATTTCAAATTGTAATAAAACGACCGAGTCTTGTAACATACTGGGGAAATTTATAATAATATGTGATATTCATTCATCAGGCTGTATTATTTCTAAAAAAACTAAAAGCCATAATCCCTCAATCTCCCCGTCAGCGACCGCCTTGAGACGAGGTCCAAGTCCCACAGGGCCCTTTTGTGCAGGTTGCTTAGTTTGTAGTGTTAAAACCATTCATCTAGGCTGGAGCTCTGCTCGCCTTTATGCGCGTTGAAGTAGCAAAAGCCTGAGGGCTGACTATATATGTCTGTCCGAAAAAAAACTGTATTGTGTTTGTTCAAAATAAGGTACAGTTCGTTCGCATTGGGTAATATTTTTATTATATATATTGTTACGCACGAGTAATACTTTGTTCCATCGATAAAATTGGAAATATTTACCTCTTTTTCAATATGTTTATAAATAACTAAATAAATGCTACCGCCCTGAGCCGAGGTTCAAGCCCCTCAGAGGGCGCCATCTTACGCAGGTTATTTAGTTTGTAGTTTTTAAACCATTTAACTAGGCTGGAGCTCTGCTCACCTTTATTCTTGGTGAAGTAGCAAAAGCCTCGTAAAAAACAAAAAATAAGAAACAAATTACGTATGTCCGTCCGAAAAAAAATGTAAATCCGATATTTAATTCATTCGACTTATTGTCTACAATTAATAATATTGTTCCTAATTGCTATTGTTCGTTGTTTTCAAAGTTCAATTAGGGATTAATTTTATACACAGGGCCCTGGGCTGCAGACCAAATTATGTAATTATAATACTTATAGGTATGTGGATCATAAGGACATAAAAGGGGTACATATGTACTTAGTAATACGCTATAATTATAGATATGTATAATGAGACAAGTATACAGCTACCAAAAATATTATTCGACATGTCTTGTACTTGTGATCTTGTGGTCGCCGGTTCGATCCCCACCCATTGCACTACCGACGTGAACACACTCGTAACACAAGCATTTTAGCTTAGCACGAGGGGTTAACAAGAATACTAGTAGACTGCAAAACTCTCCTAGAAATCTTAAAAAAAAAGTAGATATTTATAGAAACAAATGATTCACAGAAAAAATGCCAAAGCAAATTTCTCCATGCCAATTCTATCGACGGGTCTCTAAAAACACCTTTAAACACGGAAATATGTTGGAGTTCTCTGTTAAATACAGGTCGCATTGTCAATTTTCTCCTGCATTCATACGCTTAATAAGCTACGGTTGTCACTAATGAATTGAATTTAAAACTTGCCACAAGTTTCTAAGAAAGCATTGTCACACGACGACCATTTTGTAAATGCACCTAAAATTTCGAATTACCATAGAACTGTCGAACAAAGTGACGTTTCCCGCCCGCAAACTGTCACTTTGTAACGTATTTTGACGTAAATTTTCGCGGTAAAATTGATTATCAAGTGTTTTGACTTTGTTTTTTTTCTGTTTGTTGATGTTTATGGTCGTGACTGTAGGTTTTCATTGTTGCGCCTTTTTTTTACGGACCTGCAATGAGTTAACCTGGTCCGAGAATTTAACGGTTGAGATATGTGTATTATGGTTCGCGAAAGTTAATGTTGAGAGCGTGTAGTGTGACTAAATATGCGATTGAAATAGCACTAATGATGGATAGGCGGGTGTTATACAGTTTAGAATAGGTAGACATATATCTAGAGCTCAGAAGCATAAGGTAATAAAAAAATAAAAATGTTTATTTGTCACAAAAAAACATTTACAAAATTAGGTTACAAATAATTAAATATTGCAATTTACAATAGGTACTGGTACTATTCCCCAAACTAGACTCAAGCCGGTATCAAGGGAAATAGTGCTCAAGCAAAGAATTGATACCAGACGCATTATTGATAAAATAGGGGAAAGATCTTTACAAGAATAAACATCTTTTAGCATTAAATACTAAGTAGCAATAATAGCCATTACAATAGAAGGTGTATGTTATGGATTGTGTGAGTTGATCTGTGTGTATGTTATGTGTGTGTGTGTGTATGTGCGTATGTGTGAGTGTATGTGTTTTTTTTTTCGTATGGTTATGATGATATGAGTCCTGAAAACCAATGTGTATGAACGTAAAGACGTAAAGACCACTGCGTCCTACTTACGGTGCTGAGACATGGACACTTACAAGGGCGCAATTCCACAAACTCAAAGTCACTCAACGAGCTATGGATCGAGATAGGTACGTTTGGAGTTTCTCTAAAAGATAAAAATTACGTAATGAAGTTATCCGACAGAGAACTAAAGTTACCGACATAGCCCGCAGAATAGGGAATATGCATGATTATTTTTATTTCTTAAATTATTTATTTACATCTTTATTACATAGATAAAAATATAAATGGGCTTGTAATAGTACCTACGAGATCCGGCTGCAGAGTTAGTACGTTTATCGAGTATTTGCTAAGAACCAAGTTTTTACGTATATTTATCATTAGGAGAATATAAATCTACTAGGTTGCCTATCATAATGTGGCCGCTAGTATTTTAAATAACATTTTTATTAATTAATATTCCGTAAAAATTTCGTTGACTTGTTTTTTCAATTAAATATCGTCCACTTCATGGCAATATCTACATATAAAGACTCTGAAAAATCACGGTAGCCTTGGCCGCAGCTCTTTGCAGCCAGGTGAATGCAGGTATGATTTTTGAGGCCAATTTAAATTTTATGCATATATTGCCTATAAGCAAGTTGACGTGGCAATGGGCTGGTCATGTCTGCAGAAGAACTGACAGCCGTTGGAGCAGACGCGTTCTAGAATGGATACCATGTTTCGGCAAGCGAAAAGTAGTACTAGGAGAAGATGGGCCGATGACTTGAGAAGGGTAGCCGTCAGCCGTAATAGGTGGATGCGGAGGGCGAATTTATTAATAAATATATTTTTAACAAAGTCGTTGTCATCTCGTTACTACCGCTCGCTTATGTGCTCGGTGAAGGTAGCAAAAGCCTCGTGGCTAAACATGTCCGCTTCGGATGCATATAAACCTTTGTACATTGCTGTTTGTCTGTCTTGTTGTATCTATATCTTAAATTCTGTGTGTATGTGTACTTAAATAAATAAATATAAATAAACCATCGGCAACCAGGGATCAAGTTTCTCCTCTATGTAACAGAAACCATAACTATATAAGGTGGCTTCAAAATATACGCCATCCCTTTAAAAGTCGAAATAACATGTCAAGTAGATAATAAGGTTAGCTATTTTGTAAAAAAGTCTATGCTAAAAATAAAAAAATATAGAAATACATGTTTTTTTTGAATAAAGTCTTTCCCCAATACTATTTCTATTGGCTGTACTTCCCGGTACATCGTGCACTGACAAAGTTTTAAATAATCTATACCTATATTAGTATAGATTATTTAAAACTTTGCTGATAAATAAAGCTGAAAAGATTGTTTGTTTCGATTTGAAAAAACCTTTCAGTGTTAGATAGCCGATTTATCGAGGAAGCCTATAGCCTATATTTAATTATGAAGTTCCTACGGAAATGTGAGTTACGCGGGTGCAACCGCGCGCGGGCATAGTCAGAATCACTATACATTATCTAGTGTTATAAGGATGGCATATACTTTAAAAGCTCCTTATATTTATAATTTGGTGCACTGGTTTTATTGCCGCAAGTGAACAAGGAAGCTAAATAATACGATTGTAAACTTGTAAGTTTCACGCCCGTTTCATGCTTGCTTGCTTTCTTATTTGATTTATAACTTAAATGCGCAAGCGCTGGCTATGAGTAAGACTTGGGGGGAAAAGGACCAATCTTCATTACTTTCATTTCATTACTTCAAGAAATGGAATTCGACTGCACAGGAGGTTCAGTTCACAATTGTTTGTGTGAACCACAAATAGTTGTTATGAGTCTGGGTGAGATTTGTGTCCGTGAAATGATTGTTTTTAAAGTCCTCAGTCTGCTACACAGAGATTAAATCGCCCAATGTTATATATTTAATAAAATAAGAAATACAAAATAACAACGGTGGTATCTTGGCAACCGCCATAGAGTATTTATCTATAACACGCCTCCGCCGCGATTCCCAAGAATCCTTGGAGCAGGGAGTAGCTGGCTCAGGTGACAAACCCATGTACTAGGGCTATCAATGGTTCAGGAGATGATGAAATAAAAACATGTTTAGCTGCAGCTTTTTACATTAACATTTCATGATGTTCCCCAAACATAACAATATTTTGTATTAAAAAACATTGTTCTTTACAAAAACCGTTGTAACTTTTGCACTGACAAAGTTTTAAGTAATTTCTGAAACAAAAATGGAAGTCGGTTGAGTAGTTTTTGAGCTTCACATTTCTATGCATGTTTGACGAAATATAAGAAAAACAAATAGTTTAACACCTATTTTAATGTCTCGTTTAGTAACTATCAATCGACACGACACGACAACAGGGTTTTGTAAACGAACTATTTTTAGATTGCTTTACCTATAGGTAAATAAATGCCACTGGAAAATAATAAGAATCGCAAGTTGATCAACTTACTAGTTAGTTGATAAACTAACGAGGTTTCGGGTCTCGTTTGATTAGGTTTGATCGAGTGTCATAACAATTAAGTAAATATTATAATAATTAGGTATGCGCGTTCACTGAAACTGGCAATTAAATTTCATAATATGAGTGGCACGGCAAAGCCTCGGGGCTAATAACGTATATGTATGTCCGAAAACAAAACCGTAGGTCAGACCAAATAAACATTACATCTTCATTTCAAAAAACGGAGCGCTGCAAGTAGCGCAATGGAGCCGGTAAATCTCTGCCTTGGCGTGTTCATAAATACATACACAGCTTTTTTTTTTGACGGACATTTGTAGTTAGCCCTGAGGCTTTAGCTACTACTAGATAAATGGTTTCATCATCATCATCATCATCATCAGCCCGTATAACGTCCACTGCTGAACATGGGCCTCCTCCCGTGGAAGGGTATTTGCCATAGTCACCACGCTTGGCAGGCGGGTTGGTGACCGCAGTATAATGTTGTACCACACAATGAAACGCTGCTGCCCGTTCCTTGATTTACGATTATTATAGATGATGTTATAACAATCGGGACCAACGGCTTATCGTGCTTTCCGAGGCACGGAGGGTAGTCCCTCAACCAACCAGACCCGGAAAGAAATCTTAGAATTTACACAAAGATTTCATGTCCGGTGTGGGAATCGAACCCACGACCTCCGAGATTCAAGGCGAGCCAAATACCGCTACGCTACGGAGGTTGTCTGGATTATGGCTTTTAATTCCTTTAGGGGAGTTTTGTGCAACTGTCGCTCTACTTTACAGTTCGCGGGCCTCTCGGACTTCGGGTCTACGAGGGCATCGGAAGGTTTACATACACAGCTTACGCACTTACGCGTACCAAAACTAAGCCTTAGGTACCTTGTCAGTCGATCTGTCGCAGCGTCAGGTGCTTGTCATAACAAACTTCATTCTTTGTTAACAAAAAATCCGGATTGCGTCATGAAAGGGTGTTCAAATCAAAGATCAAGGTTATTTTTACAATATTCCCCAATATTGTACTGTGCAAATACCTACTGTGCAAATTATAGCAACAATTTTACCCACACTAATGCTCAAAAAAACCGGCTTTAGTGCATTGTTCGATAGCGCTCCGACTTCACTTTTTATTTGGCCTGAGGTCCATAGATGAGAATTCCTATTTCTTTCTCGTAGAAAAACACACATTCTGCCACACTCATTATAATTAAAATCAAAACGAATGTATTGTTGCATGCTTTTCATTTCAGCACGCCACTAAACTTGGTCATTCAACGAAAACATAATAAACTGAAATCTAGGTACAGCGCATTGCATACTAACTAGAATCAGTCAATTCAAACATGGCGGACTTACTACAGAAACAGTTTAATTACAAAACGATCCGACCACACACGTAGCTCATTAAAACGCGAATCATAACAATAATTATTTTCCCCCAGCTTATAATATCAACCAGAAAAAAATATATCTAAATATTAAAACATAACCTCATTATCAAAGTGTCAACAACTCAATTTATGGCGGGAAAAAGAAACGCCCTGCGCGCGGGAACCATCAGCCAATGACGCGTACCCTACACAGGTAAACCGCAACAATCACAACTATATTTATCTCTTTCTTTCATATGATTATAGTTGTTTTAATGTATTGCTGTCTTTTTCTAGGGGTCGTTCTATTTTTAAAGCTAATGAATATAACGAGATCACGTGGTTAATTTATGCGTTAGTTTTTTTTTAATGGCAAGCTGTGATTACAGATGGTGAAAAGATTTAGGGTTCGATGTTAATATAATTTTTATTCAGGGTTTTATGGGGTCTATTAAATTATACTATTTGATGCGAGCTCGTGATAGTGCGTCTGTTTTTAATAGTAAGTAATTAAAGATTCGATTTGTTCCACATCATTTAAATTTGTTTTCATTCCTTTGTCTACCAAAAAGGTACATGTATATAGATATTAAAGAAAATAATTATAAAATAATGTTTTTTTTCTTCGGACGGACCTAAGTACCTACGTTAAGCCACGAGGCGCTTGCTTCTTTACCAGGCATAAAGGCGAGCAGAGCTCCAGCCTTAATAAATTGTTTAAAAACTACAAACTAAGCAACCTGCGCAAGAGGTCGAGAAGATTTTTAGGGGAGTTTTGTGCAACTGTCGCTCTACTTTACAGTTTGCGGGCCTCTCGGGCAGCGGGTCTACGAGGGCATTGGAGGGTCGAATTTATTCAACACTTAGGTACATACCTTTTACACTTGTTCTTACCAGAATCACAATGTAAAAAAAAATATTATTAATAGATTAATATTCATATTCTATGATTAAAACTAGGTAACTAATAGGCAGCAGCAAATTGTAGCATGGGTAGGTACTACAGACAATGTGGGGTACATTGTCTGTAGTACCTACCCATGCTACAATCCGTTTGTCATTAATTCGTCTACTCATAAAAAGTTTATATTATTATTCACATTAATTATTATTATAGGACGTGGATCAATGTTGAAGGTAAAACATACTATTAAGTAACACACACATGGCGCCTTCAGGGGTTAGGACCACGACCCAGTGTTGGTACTGATTTTCAAGACAGATTTATCAATATAAGAGGATGTAATTGCTGGCACAGCTTACAGGCGCTGAATATCAGGGCGAGGTACGGGATGCTCACCTACCGTTTATTTTTGTTGTCCGGCGGCATATGCTTTTACGCAATCCCACCGCATATATATGTGGGACTCGCCCTCTCCATAGCGTGGTATGCTCGTCATACCACGAGGAGAGGACCCTACACTACTAAAACCCTCCTTACACTCCTTCGATCCGCCGTTGGCGGTGGCCGATCCTCGCCTATCCTAGCTAATCTGCAACCTTTCACTAGTGTCACAGTTTATGTGTTGTTTTTGTTTTAATACATATTATTTTTGTTAAAGTTTTAAAAACTGACAACCTCCGTAGCGTAGTGACAATGACAACCTCCGTAGTCCTTTAAATCTCTCTTCGATTCTCACGCCGGACAAGATATCTTTGTGAAAATTCTAAGATTCCTTTCCGGGTCTTAATGGTTGAGGGACTAGCCTCCGTATCTCGGAAAGCACGTTAAGCCGATTAGTATAACATCATCTATAACAATCGTATACCAAGGAACGGATAGCAGCGTTTCCTTGTGTGTTACAAAATAATACTGCGGTCACCACCCCGCCAGCCAAGCGTGATGAGGCCCATGTTCAGCAGTGGACGTTATACGGGCTGATGATGATACCTAATTTTAAAACATAACTGAACTAGGTACCAACTATTACGTCCTATAATGAGGATACTTGGGCCTTATCTAATTCAGGGGACAAGGCCTTTGGGGTGGTGGGTTAATATAATATTCTATCATCATCGTCGGTCGTGTTTAAGCCGGCAGTAGAATAACCCACTGAGTTTGTTTCGCCGGGTCTTCTCAGTTGAGGCATATTAGATTCGGTGGTAGCATTTAAGCGCGTCCGTCGTTAGTTCTAACCTAATATAGACAGAACAAGAAGCTATTTGACACTATATAGTTAAATAATAAACTATGACGTTAAGACTAAAATATTATTAAAATAATAACTTAAACACTTGTTTAATTTGAAAATTTATTATAGATAATAATACTGAATACAAAATTATTGTTTTGACTATTTGCATAGGTTTACGTAAATAAAAATGATTTTTATTTTTATTTTATTTATTTTCATCATCATCATCATCAGCCGGTATAACGTCCACAGCTGAACGTAAGTTTCGTCACCACGGTTTTCGCTTGTCAGACTCTAACTGAAACATCTTTGTAGGGCGTCGGACTTGTGATCTTGTGGTGACCGGTTCGATACCCACCCGGTTCGATAGGTAAATGAGAACCTTAAATGTTTTTAAAATATTATTCTTTTAAGCTATTAAATTATAGATAAAAAATAACATTGTATTTTCATACCTGACAGCTTTTACGCTAAAGCTATAAATAAATATAAAAGGAATACAAACTATTTATTATTATTATAACTATAATAACTAAACTAAATTAATTAATTAAATGTATTATATTAATGAGCCAAATACCTACTTATGTTTTGACTATTTGCAGATGCCTGTAATAGGTTTACGTAAATAAAAACTTTTTATTATTTTTATTTTATTTTAGCTTTCTACCAGTTTTTGCACACTTCTAGTATTCTTGTAAACCCCTCGTGCTAAGCTAAAATGCTTGTGTTACGAGTGGGTTCACCGTTCACGTCGGTAGTGCAATGGGTAGGGATCGAACCGGTAACCACAAGATCACATTATTTAGATTTCGATTCTTCCAATGATTACGTTTCATAACTTATTATTAACATCAATAAATTAAAACAAAATTATTAGTATAAGGAACCCGGTTTAATTAAAATTGTATTTATTCTGCGCCTACACATTCGAATAATAAGCGTTACTAACGGTCAATAAAGTGCGCTCATGATTTTTTACGTTCTATTTTTGAAAATAGTTTTATTTTATGGTTTGTTTTGACAGTAGTTTATGGTAATTTACGTAACATTTTATCGATAGATACATTGAAATGCCACTAATGTTATAAACGCAAAAGTCTGTATGGATGAATGTCTCTTTTACGTAAAAACTATTGGAATGATTTTGCTAATGTGTTGCACAGGCAGCGCTTTTAAACTGGATCAACAATCTATATGTACCTACTAATAAGTATATTAAGCTGAAAAGTTTGTTTGTTTATAGTCCATTAAGCCTATTTATCGAGGAAGGCTGTATTTTATAATGAAGTTCTTATGGTAATAGCGGGCGGCAAACTAGTTTATTATTATAAAAAATACTAAATATTAGGTTGGGGAAAAAGTCTTTTCGCATTATAGTATGTATGAACTTGTAATAAAATCTCTTGGCTATACTATTTGTATCCGGCTGGTTTTGGTATCATTTAAGTTTAAATTTTAAAGAACTTAATTCCAAATTCAAATCAGGCAAATGTGTGATTTTCTTTCGTTTTTCGTACTGTCAGTAACGAAGAAATTCGATACATTTTAAAATTTTACTACAAAAAAGGTAAAAAAACAAAGCAAGCCGCGAAAAAAAATTGTGATGTTTATGGACCTAGTGCCGTGTCTGTGAGAGTAGCACAAATTTGGTTTAAGCGTTTTAAATCCGGAAATTTTGATGTCAAAGATGCACGTCGCTCTGGTCGCCCTATTACGGATAAAATGGATGCCATTTTTTAAAAAGTGGAGCAAGATCAGTATATCAGTAGTTACGACGTCGCTGAAGAACTGGGAATTGACCACGAAACAGTTTAGGCGCAATTGAAAAAAACTGGGTACACAAAAAAGCTCAATATTTGGGTACCTCACGAGCTCACTGAAAACTAACCTAATGAACCGTGTACTCCTTTGTGATTCTTTATTACGACGTAATGACACAGAACCATTTTTGAAGAAGCTGATAACTGGTGATGAAAAGTGGATCACGTACGACAAGAACGTGCGAAAAAGGTCGTGGTCAAAGGCCGGTCAGGCTTCACAGACTGTGGCGAAATCCGGGTTAACTAAGGGGTGTGGTTTTTCATCATGATAACGCTAGACCTCACACACCTTTAGCCACTCAGCAAAAATTAAGAGAGTTTAGCTGGGAGGTGTGCATCCGCCGTATAGTCGTGACCTTGCACCTTCAGATTTCCACCTGTTTCGGTCTCTTCAGAATTCTTTAGGCAGTGTCAGGTTAACATCACGAGAGGACTGCCAAAACCACTTGTCGCAGTATTTTGATCAAAGTCTCAAAATTTCTATAGCAATGGGATCATGTCCCTACCTACAAGATGGCAAAAAGTTATCGAACAAAGTGGTACCCACATACTTAAGTTAAGTAAATGTAAATAAACTATATTAAAAAATGTTTAGAATTTTCTTAAAAAATGCGAAGAAACTTTTCCCCCAAACTATTACTTATTAAAGTAAAAGCTTTGTCAGTTTTACCTTCCCATGAGTTATATTGTTATTATTATTAGTTTAATTTTTTACTACCTCCGCCCCGCGGTTTTACCCTCGTTACTCTGCTCCAGTGGGTCGGACCGTGATGTTTTGTAGCCTATATGAAAATCTAACGTATAACCTATCCCGGTGCACAATTTCAGCTAATTCCGTTCAGTAGTTTTGGCGTGAAAGCGTAACTAACATCCATCCATCCATCCATACTTACAAACTTTCGCGTTTATAATATTACCTAGTAGGATTTTATTAGAAGGTTAGTATGCGTGCCGTCATTACTAGACCTACTAGGCTAGAATACCAGCGCTGCCGCAATAATCCTTTAGGTTATTGATGAAGCATTATGCCAGCCAGCGCCCATTTAATTTGTCATTGTAGGTAGGTATAATGTCCGTAAATAAATCAATTTTCTTTCTTTCTTCTTAAATATTAATTTATTTCTCTCTTTCCCCAACAGCGAAGGCTCCATACCATCTAAATACACCTTACCCATCAAAACAACTTCAATACCAAACGCTAACGACCGACAAAATTAAGTTTTTAAACCGCTCTAGTGTGCGAGCCAAGATGGCGGCCGTGATGGGTTTTTGTTCGCGCCTTAATTATAGTGGGATGACGGCTGGATGGGTGTGGACGTAGCAATGACCATAGAGAATAGAGATGATGGATTAAAAAAATATATGAATCGTGAATAATTGTTATTTAAGATTTGTTTTAATTGTAGATTAGGATTACCGCGCGGTTTTAGCCATACGATTACACCGACAACCGCCGTAGCGTAGCGGTATTGGGCTCGCTTTAAACCTCGGAGGTCGTGGGTTCGATCCCTACACCGGACCAGAAATCTTTGTGTAAATTCTAAGATTTCTTTCCGGGTCTGGTTGGTTGAGGGACTACCCTCCGTGCCTCGGAAAGCACGTTAAGCCGTTGGTCCCGATTATTATAACATAATCTATAGTGATCGTATATCAAGAAACGGCAGCAGCGTTTCCTTGTTTATTACAACAGAATACTGCGGTCAACAACCCGCCTGCCAAGCGTGGTGACTATCGCAAATGCCCTCCCTCGGGAGGAGGCCCATGTTCAGCAGTGGACGTTATACGGGCTGATGATGATGATGATGAATATACCTGATACAGAGTTCAATTTGTGAGTTGGTAGGGAGTAATCTCTGGATCTACTGAATCTATTATGATTAATATACCTACCAGTTGTTGGCTGCGTCTTCTATTAAATTAAATGTTTCTACATACAAAAAATTTCCAACCCTTTTTAATACTTAAGGGTGGGTTTTAAAAAAATCTTTCTAATCAACTAGACTCTAGATTTTACACGAAGATTTCTTGTCCGACGCATAGATCGAACCAACGACTTCCTTCACTCATCACACTAGTAATTTACAGTAGGTATACCTACATATATGAAATGTTACCAAAGATTTTATCTAATCATTAATTGAATTACCTACTTAAAAACCAGCTGCGTTCTATAATCCTTAATCTTTTACTAATAATAACTAATATATAAAGCTGAAGAGTTTGTTTGATTGAACGCGCTAATCTCAGGAACTACAGGACCGATTTGAAAAATAATTTAGTGTTAGAAAGCCTTTTTATCGAGGAAGGTTATAGGCTATATTTAATTATGAAGCTCTTAAGGGAACAGAAGTTGCATGGGTGAATCCGCGGCGTGGGAAACTAGTACAAAGCTTCGACAATGACATACAAAATTTCATCCCATTTTTGTTTGTTTTTTTCGGAGGGACTTATATAGTTAGCCACTAGGCTTGTGCTACTTCACTGGGCATAAAGGCGAGCAGAGCTCCAGCCTTAATGAATGGTTTAAAAACTACAAACTAAGCAACCTGCGCAAGAGGGCGCCCCCTGTGGTGCTTGGACCTCGGCTTAGGGCGGCGGTCGCTGGCGATGAGATTTAGGGTTTATGACTTTGAGTATTTTAGGGGGTTTTGTGCAACTGTCGCTCTACTTTACAGTTCGCGGGCCTCTCGGACTTCAGGTCTACGAGGGCATCGGATGGTTCTTTGCAAACTAAGGGTCGGGAGGACGAGAGGCGACAAAATTTCATTCCATTTGTTCGCTATAAGGGGTAGCTTTTACCCTCTACTTAGGTCTAGTCGTCTAGACTACCTTTACAGAGATCTGTGTACCAAATTTCACCATTTTTTTAATGGACACTTATGTAGTTATAACCTATAGCTTACCTCGATAAATTGGCTATCTAAAACTGAAAGAAGTTTTCTAATCGGTCCAGTAATTCCTGATATTAGCGCGTTCAAGCACACAAACTCTTCAGTTTATTATTAGTATAACATTTGAAAAGCATTATTTCTTGGGAATAATATTTAAATTATTATATTTTAAATAAAGTAACTATCCATGCATACTAAGCCGCAGGCAAAAGCAAGTAGCTTAATAAATAATATATTCACATTAAAATATAAAACAAACCGAACAAAACCTATTAAAAAACTATAAAAATGGAGATTTCAATCTATGCTTTCGATACTCAAGTAATTAATATAGTCTATGGTATATAAAAAAATAAAAAAAAACGAATCTACCGGCTGTCTTTTGAGAAAAAGAAAAAAAAAGTTAATAACAAAAATTTTGGGAAATAAGGATTTCGGTAATTCGTTAGGCGGATAGATACAGCGGGTTGTATTTTTGTAGGCCTCAGTTTAGTAACAAATTAGTTAAAAACGTAAAACAAGCATTTTATTATTTACTAGCAGTCTCGCGCGGTTTGACCCGCGTAACTGCCGTTCCCGTGGGAACTTCATAATTAAACATAACCTTTATTAATCAGTGATAATGTAGCATTCAAATGGTGAAAGAATTTTAAAAATCGGTCCAGTACTTTTTGAGCCAATTCGTTACAAACATACTTACATACAAATCTTTCCTCTTTATAATATATGTATTGACTAGCAGTCCCGCGCGGTTTGACCGGCGAAGATCCCGTTCCCGTGAAAACTAAAACTTGACTAAAATTAAAGCATTCTAGCTTTTACTCGCGGCTTCGCTTGTATTAAAGCTAATGTCCGTTGTTACAACTTAAATGTTACTTGTAATACCTTCAAGAATATGAGCACAAGGTTTCATGATGATCGATGAAGTAGTTTTTGCGTAAAAGTGTAACAAACAAACTTACATTCACATTTATTATATTAGCAGGGAAGTAGGGAAGACACAACACACAACTTGATTTACTCTATAAAAAGCTGAAGAGTTTGTTGGTTTGTTTGTTTGAACGCGCTAATCTCAAGAACTACTTGTTTTATTTGAAAAATTATTTCAGTTTAATCGAGGAACGCTATAGGCTATATTTTTTTATGAAGTTCCCGCAGGAACGAGAGTTACGCGGGTGAAACCGCACATACATAAATAGACTAGCTTCCCGCGTCCGGTTTCACCTTCCCTTAGGAACATCGTAGTGAATATAGCCATTCTCTATAAATAGGCTTTCTAACACTGAAATAATCTTTCAAATGGGACCAATAGTTCCTGCGATTAGCTTGTTCAAGCAAACAAATTATTCAGCTTTATTTAATAGTATAGATATTCCAACCAGCCTGTATAAGAGCAATCAGCCCAAATGACACTACTGGCTGCACATAAAAACCATAATGTATGTTTCAAACCAAAGCGTTTGATCATCAAAAAAAAAAACTATCCAACATGGCGTCGTCCTTATGGTTTATATAAAAAAAAATACATATAAAATTTCAAATCAGTCGGCGGGAAGAAAAAGCGGCACTAATTTCATGCACTCATGCCGCGTTCCATTTTCAAAATGACCCTAAAAAGAGATGCGATTACAAGTTAGAAAGAGACAGCTACATCAATAATGTATTAATCACCTCATATTTTTGCCGGATACGTACTTTATGTTGGGACTAAAAAGTTTTTTATGCTTTGGATATGGAAAATTATAATATTTTTGTTCACAATAATATATTTACGATGCATAAGAGATAATCATTTTATTTGGATGTTGATATGATACAAAAATAAGTAGGGTAATACTGCCTATCCTTGGCACCCTAACTTATTTTTTTCGGATAAACATACGTTGGTTGCCATGAGGCTTTTGCTACTTCAACGGGCATAAAGGCGAGCAGAGCTCCAGCCTTAATACATGATTTAAAAACTAAAAACTAAGCAACCTGCGCAAGAGTGCGCCCCCTGTGGGGCTTGAACCTCGGCTCAGGGCGGTCGCTGGCGATGAGATTGAGAGATTATGACTTTTAGTATTTCAAGGGAGTTTTGTGCAAATGTCGCTTTACTTTACAGTTCGCGGAACTCTCAGGACAGGCGGACTTCAGGTCTACGAGGGCATCAGATGGTTCTTTCTAAGGGTCAGGAGGCCGAGAGGGGAAGCACCTCACCAATTATTGGCAAAGCTTCGTTAAATGTTAAATAAAAACAAGTACTCACAACCATCAACTGTATCTACAAAAATGGAAATTGTGGCAAGATTTTATCTATGCCAATATTAGGTCAAACACATATGGAGAAAATTGTATTTTTTTTTGTACAATTAATATGTAAAATGTTTTCGAACAAAATAACGTGAAAAAATATTCCTATTGTTTCTTTTTAAGGCGTATAATTTTTCCAAATAATATTTATTTTACCGATTTCGCTTGTAGTGCCGATAATAGGACGTTTTCCCTTATAAAACTTACCTGATGTAAAATTGTTATTTTTTCGCGGGAATCGTAATGGGGTGAACTGAATCGGGAGCCGTAAATGTATGGATACATTAGAGTTATCAGAGATCTGAGAGTTTTAAAGTAATTTTCAACTGATGCGATGAAAGAAGGTAAAATACCAATAAAGATATTATTTTTCCTTATATAGGATATTCCAAAAGATTTAAATAAGTATGTAGAATCGAGTTATCTATACTAATATATAAAGCTGAAGAGTTTGTTTATTTGCTTAAACGCGCCAATGTCAGGAACTAGGTAGGTACTGGTCCGATTTGAAAAATTAATTTCAGTGTTAGATAGCCTATTTATCGAGAAAGGCTATAGGCTACATTTAATTATAAACTTCTTACAGGAACGGAAGCTACGATGGGGATACTTCGACAGGTAATCTAGTTTCATAATATTTTTGGAATAAATATGATAAATGATAACACAGGCGTACAAAGCTAGCGTGTTACAAAATAACATAATGTCTGTTATTACGCCGCGCCCACTAATAGATTAAGAAAAATGTTCCACAGATTATAGAATATGATTCCGCCATTTTGGGGTGGAGTAGGATGACCATGTTGTTGAAATGAGGTAATTTCTACATCCACACAAATAAATACAATTGATGTGTCAGTTAGTAATGTAGATCAAATAAACATACTTTGTCCTGGGGTCCACAATTGAAATCTGTGAGCCAAAAATTATTTGCTTCAGTAGGTTCTCTTAGACGCCTTCATAACTTTTTACCCATTACCACTAAAGTCGCCCTTGCTCAATCTCTGCTGTTGCCAATTCTTGACTTCGCCGACGCCAGCTATCTTGACCTCACCGAGAATAAACTTGAGCGACTCCAAAACGTTTGCATTAGATTTATATTTGGACTTCGCAAATATGATCATGTCTCATTATTTCGTAATAAGCTTAAGTGGTTGCCAATTCGCCTTCGCCGTAATGCTCATATTCTTTCTTTATTATATAATATTATATTTAATCCCTCTACACCTATCTACCTTAAAAACCGTTTCGAATTCCTACGTGATACACATTCGCGATCTCTAAGATCGTCTCAAGACCTAAAGCTGCATATTCTCTTGCATTCCTCAAATTTTATGGACAAATCATTTAGCGTCACAGCAGTCCGTCTATGGAATGCTCTGCCAGTAAGAATAAGAAGTGCTCAGACTCACTCAACATTTAACAATCTAATCAAAGAACACTATTTGCGTTTATAAATTGTCCCTTTGTTGTATACATTTACATATAATATTTATTATTATAAATATATGTAAATGTATATAGTATATATTATTGTATTTATGTTGAGTATATAATAACATAATCATATGCACCTACCTATATATTTATACCAAAATATTGGAACGAAATAAAATATCTAAAATTTTGAATTACACACTATCTACCTCCGTCATTTACCTAGCGAATTCCATTATCCATCCAAAGGTTTTCTGGAAGAAATTGCTTGATGCGATAAGACCGCCCATTGTACTGTCTATTATATTTTCTTTGTCCTGTTTACTTATGTGTGTACAATAAAGAGTATTCTAGTCTATTCTATCTAATAAACATAAGAAAGTATGTAGAGCCGGATTAGCCATATAGCAAGAGTAGCTAATGCTACGGGCCCCGCGATTTGGGGGGCCCCGCACACCAAGACGTGCGCTAGCAAGAAATTGGATCCAATAAATAATCCTAGGACCGAATTATGGTGCTTCACAATAGGTGGCGTAAAAGGCCAAAAATAAAAGAAAAGCTGGTTGAGCGACTCTGAGTCATTACTAAGAGGGGCCTCGGGACAGACTTTGCTACAGGCCTCGCGTTGGCTTAATTCGGCACTGGATGGATGAATAATGTACCAGTGCCAGTTTACCATGAAAGCTCAAAGGACAAATATTTCTGGCGAATAATGGCATATCCGACCTTATAATAATAATAATATTTATTTGCTTGAAAACATCGTGATCGAATGAGAAATGAAGAGATCCGCAGGAGAACGAAGGGCACTGATATAGCTCAACGGATTGGCTAGCTGAAGTGGCAATGGGCAGGACACATAGCTCGAAGAACTGACAACCGTTGGAGCAGAAAGGTTCTCGAGTGGAGGCCACGAACTGGCGAGCGCATCGTGGGACGACCGCCTGCACGATGGACCGATGACCTCATAAAGGTCGCGGGGAGTCGGTGGATGCAGGCCGCTAGCGATCGTTCCCGCTGAAAATCGACGGGGAGGCCTATTTTTAGCAGTGGACTACAACAGGCTGATGATAAGCTTGAAAACAGGTTAGGTACAAGATTTCACAATTATAAACTAGTTTAGCATGTTTTGCCATTGAGCTTCTGAGCTCTAGATGTATAAAGTCATGATCTTCCTGTCCTGCTCCCATTATTTAGGGTCGTCGCAATATGTCATTCTCTTCCATTTCACCCTATTAGACGTCTCATCCATATTCACACCTTTCTAACACATGTTATCATTCACAGAGTCCATCCATCTTTTATACTTACATACTTTTTTTTGGGCTTCCTCTTCCAACATATCCCTCCATCTTCATTTCCATCATTTTTTTTGGACCATGTCCATACGTAGTTAGCCAAGAGGCTTTTTCTACTTCACCGGGCATAAATTCGAGCAGAGCTCCAGCCTTAATAAATGGTTTAAAAACTACAAACTAAGCAACCTGCGCAAGAGGGCGTGCCCTGTGGGACTTGGACTTCGGCTCAGGGCGGTCGCTGGCGGGGAGATTGAGGGTTTATAGTTTTTAGTTTTTTAGGCGAGGTTCTCATACCATGCTAAGTGATTTCCTCTCAATTTCTCGGCCTCTGGCGCTACTTTTAGATGTACCTATATAGAGTATAACTAAATATTTAAAATAAATAAATAGCTGTATCTATGAATGATTGATTCAGACCCGATCCCAGCCCACGCTGGTTGATCTTAATTATATTTTATAATAAGCGATTATCACATGCCATAACAACATTCGTAAATTTTATTTAATAACATTATTGTTGAAATGTAAACTAATTTTAAGTCAAGATTGTTTTTTCTTTTTTTTTTTCATTATTGTTTTTGATTTGACTTATAATAAGTACGATCGATTCGTCTACATTATCAATAAACGTATTCATTTTCATTTTGTTTAATTGGGAATCGATCAATTGGGTCGATTTTCATGGTACTTTCACTGGTAAATATTTAACGGTAGTAGGTACTGATTTAGACGACATTTTTATTGATGTCGTTGTTATGTTTATGTAAGCTTATAAAATCCTTATATCTAGTCTATTAATAATTCATAGAAACACTTTCTTTAGCTTAAAATTGGTGCTTAATAGTATTCACATTGATTTTTAATAAATTTAGAAATGTACTAAGTACCTATGTGGTAAATTATCATGTAACGAGTTTTTAAATAAAAAATAAACCTTGTCCGCGTTTAATATTGTTAGATACTCACCCTACTACCCTGGGATAGACCAGGTGTGTCCACAAAGGGCGCTAATGCACGCCCCCGGCGCGGATCATTATTTATTATACCTACTCCATAAATAACTACTCTATGTACTTTGTTATCAAAAATGTTATAGATTTTTAATCTAATACTAGCTTCCCCATTAACTCCCGTTCCCGTGGAAACTTCATTACTTATTAAATATAGCATGTAGCCTTCCTCTATAAATGGGCTATTTAGAACTAAAAGTATTTTTCAAATCGGTCCGGTAGTTCTTGAGATTAACGCGTTCAAACAAACGAACTCTTCAGCTTTATATTAGTGTAAGTGTTAGTATAAGATTATAAACGCAAAATGTTGTATTTATGTGTGTTACTCTTTGACGCAAAAACTGCGACATCGATTCTGCCTGCTAACATTTTGCAAAGACATGAAAGCTTATTAGCTGTATTAACACATAGGCTTCCTATATAACATCACGCTATGGCTCATAGGAAACAATAGCAGTCCAACGTAGATAAAACCTTTTTTTTACACGAGGCTTTTGCTACTTCACCGGACATAAAGGCGAGCCGAGCTCCAGCTACAATAAATGGTTTCTAAACTACAAACTAAGCAACCTGCGCAAGAGGGCGTCCCCTGTGGGATTTGGACCTCGAGGTCGTGAATTTGATTCTTCTAGTCTGGTAGGATAAGGCCTTACCCTCTTTCTTTGACCAAAAATAAATTAAAAACGCTTTCAACAAACATTTCTTGTATTTAACAATTAACCAACCGAACAAAATGATAAAATAATGACGTTTCATTAAATCGACCCCTATTCCCTTTAATCTACCCCCATTAAACTCAATCCCTCCCTGTTATACTAACAAGACCGAAATACAGAACGAGAATCACGCAATTTCAGGTCGAAAATACTGAAACAACTTATCACATAACTTTTGACAAAGAAAAATCAACTTTAGTCTGAGGAAATACAGATATAATAAGCATGTTCTAATATGACATTTGAAACATTTTAATAAGGAGTATGTAAGATTTTGATAAGTTTAATACACAATTATCACGTAAGATTGTGTTTAACAAATATCAATTTAATAATGGTACATAGAGATGAAATTAGTTTGTACTATTATGGCACTTACAGCGTTTCAACTCAGAGCATACATGATATAAGTTAGTTCGAACGAAAATTGATCTTAATTTTATTAAAATAAGGTTTAATTAGTAAATTAATTTAGATGTCACTTACAGCTTTTGATTGCTTATATAAATTGGTTTCAACGATATTTGGTAGTTAGTTAGTAACCTAGTAACTTGTAGGAATCATTGGTAAAGGAGTTAGGTACTTTATGTAAATATTTACTGAAAATTAATTGTTGCTTGTGGGAAACATGAGAAATAAGACTATGCACACATAAGCCGGCAAAACTCTGCCTTGGCGTGTACATACATAAACAGCTTACGCACACACGCGTACCAAAACTATGCCTTACCTTGTCATTCGATCTGCCGCAGCGTCAGGTGCTTAATGTCATAACAAACTTCATTACCTATGTGTTAAAAAAAATGCCGAATAGTGTCATGAAACGTTGTACAAATCAAAGTTCAACGTTAATTTTATAACATTAGGGTTCTGTGAGTGGATGGCAAGTGTGAGTGGCACAGTCGGAAGGGGAAGTCCTCGACGAACGTTCTCTGACCAAATCGGAGACATCCTCGCAAAAGGTCAAATAAGATCCACCCTAAACCAACGTGCTTGTATGAAGAATGTTATGAGAGTGAATGAAGCGAAAGATGTGTGTAGGGATCGGAGCAAGTGGAGGTCCATTGTCTCTGCCTACCCCGTTGGGAAACAGGCGTGAGCTTATGTATGTATGTATGTAGGGTACTGTGAAAAATTGTAGCAACAATTTTACCCACACTAATACACAAAATACTACCTCTATAATTTTTATTTAGTCTGAGCCGTGTGGTTTCCGGCTAATAATAAGTCACCCCATGTCCTCCCATGGGTGTCGTGAAAGGCGACTAAGGGACATATGGCTGATGGATGGGCAGCAGCATTTATTAGCTCAAAGTTTACATCTTACTGCGATCACCAATCCTTCTGCCAAGCGTGGTGATTATGGCAACATCCCTCAACAATCCTGACTTGCCAAGGTCTGTTAAGAGGAGGCACATGTTCAGCAGTGGACGTAAACAGGCTGTTGATAATGATGATGAACTAGGGTTTCGTCTGGATGCCGCGGGTGCCGTCGGAGGGCCGGATTGCTCATGGGTACCCGGCCCCCGCCAACGGCGGATCGAAGGAGTGTCCGGGGGGTTTTAGTGGTGTAGGGTCCTCTCCTCGTGGTATGAGTTTAGCATACCACGCTATGGAGAGGGCGAGTCCACCATATCCCACCGCTAGCGCGCGAATACGCTGCAGCGGCAATTGGAATAGGTAAATGCATTTCCCGCCAGAAAAAAAAATCATATGATGTCAATACACCCGACAAAATACAATATGTCCCGATAGACAGCTTTTTATAAATTTAAAATGCCATCAAAAACATAACTTGTAAAGTTAAGTCTCCCAACTTTTACCGTAAAAAATGTTGACTCGCCAGACTAGGCATTATTTTACAAAATATGTTTTTGATTAGTTCATCATCATCATCATCATCAGCCCGTATAAAAACCCACTGCTGAACATGGGCCTCCCGAGGGAGGGTATTTGCCATAGTCACTTGGTGACCGCAGTATTATGTAACACACAAGGAAACGCTGCTGCCTGTTCCTTGATATATGATTATTATAGATGATGTTTGTTAAAACATCGGGACCAACGGCTTAATGTGCTTTCCGAGGCACAGAAGGAAGTCCCTCAACCAACCAGACCCGGAAAGAAATCTAAGAAAATACACAAAAATTTCCTGTCCAGCGTGGGGATCGAACCCACGACCTCTGAGATTTAAAGCGAGCCAAATACCGCTACGCTACGGAGGTTTTCTGTTGATTAGTTGTCCCGACGATAATCCTAAAAGCCCGAATTCACAGAATTTTGTCCTGATATTTTAGTTTTTTCATCTAGCAACACTAGTTTGAACTCTATGCCACATAACATCAGATAAAAAGGTCATTTGACTTAACAAGAAAAAAAAACCTGTAACTGACTATAATTAGGCGTTCCAATTCACACTTTAAACATTTTCATCTTGACAGCCAACTGTCAAAACATCATTCAACATTAGAAATTCACATCACATTAGACAGAGATAGCGCAATACGATTGTGTAGAGCGCCATCCCTTTCTGTTATGCTAAACAAATGATGGATTTAACACCTTATTGACTTTTGACCTGGAGATTAATTTCTGATGAAACTGTCTTGTGATTTCATGGAGATAATTACATCTTTGATTAAGGTGATGATGTAGGTATGATAAATAGGCAAATGTGGCATATATTAGATATTATAATATGTAAATACACCGAGATTGCCATTTTGGGGTCATACCTAATAATTGACACGATAATTTTCCGTTAGCATTACTGTCAAGAAATCTTTGTGTAAAATCATTTTTTTCCGGGTATGGAGTGTCCCCCAGTCCCTCAACCAACCGGTTGAGACCTGGTCGGTTGAGGGACTCGGACCGCTCTCCGTGCCTCAGGCAGCACGCTAAGCCGTTGGTCCCGATTGTTATAACATCATCTATAACAATTTACCTAGGAACGAGCAGCAGCGTTTCCCTTTGTATTACGACATTATTCTGCGGTCACCAACCCGCCTGCCAAGCGGTAGTGGCAAAACCCTCCTCCGGAAGGCCCTTGTTCAACTAAAAACTTCACATTAAAAATATATGACGAGGCTCTACAACGGAAGTTTATTTTCAGACGTACCTACATATTTAGCCACGAGGCTTTTGCCACTTCACCGGGCACAAAAGCAAACAATACTCTAGCCTTAATAGCCTAATAGCCCCCACTAGAACGGAAGCCATGCTTATGAAACTGCTGCTTGGTAAAGCCAGTAATTAATAAATTTTATTGTACGTAATTTCATCCGTCCCCACTCCATAATGCCTTAGTCATTCCTTCTAATGCTATATGTTTATTAAGTCCTACTCCTACCTAAGTACCGAGTAGCGGAGTACTTAACGAAAGAGCGGTCATTTGTAGTTATTTGCGAAAAGACGATAGAACAACCTGTCATTTCGTTTACAGTGACCATAAAGGAGGTTGAATATGGGATTCCTTCTAGATTTTCCCGTGCGCGGTTTAAAATGTCAAAGTCAAAGTCAAAAATTCTCTATTCATATAGACACAATTCAAAAAATTCAATCATGTTCTTATGATGCGTCCATTTCTTTTCCTACCACCAGTTGAAGATGTGGCAACTCTGAGAAGAACTGGCAAGAATGTCAGAGGAATCCTTTAAAAAAAAACAATTATCTTTATTTAATATTTTTTATAAAGATTACTAGCAGAGCTTTTTTAGTCTACTAGTATTCTTGTTAACCCCTCGTGCTAAGCTAAAATGCTTGTGTTACGAGTGGGTTCACGTCGGTAGTGCAATGGGTGGGGTTCAAACCGGCGACCTCAAGATCACAAGTCCGTTTATTTACAATATTGTTTAGCAGCAGTGTCATTCCAAAGCAAGTTACTCCCAAGTAATTCTGTCATTTACATAGTCTGATATTTTATAATATGCCATATCCCCTTCTTCTTGTGTCTTCTTCTTCTACTCCCTTTACCGTGTGGTTTCCCACTTAGAATAGACCACCCCATGTCCTCCCATGGGTGTCGTAAAAGGCGACTAAGGGACATATGGCTGATGGATGGCAGAAGCATCTATTAGCTCAAGGTTTACATACTGCGATCACTAATCCGTCTGCCAAACGTGGTGATAATGGCAATATCCCTCAACGATCCTGGCACGCCAAGGTCTGTTAAGAGGAGGCCATGTTCAGCAGTGGACGCAAACGGGCTGTTGATTATAATGACTCCCTTAACCGTTGGAACTTCTTAATTAAAGAAATACTGTAACGTATTATGTGTTGGTGAGGCCAACCACGTGTTACGGATATGAAAAGAGATAAATATATAAAGAGAGGAAATAAACAACAGATCACTCAGTACACTATAGTTTATTATCAATGGGGTAGCTAACATTTACATTTAATTACATTAGAAGATAAACGATATTTAGACAAATAAGGGGGGCAGGGCAGGCAAGGCTTTGCTTTTTAGGAAGCTGGATAGTAGTGTTCTCGCTGAAGCCTCAGGTAGTCCGTAGCGGCAGCGAGAGAATCACGGCTCGGCACGTGTCCAGTCCGGATGGTAGTAGGCTGGTAGGAGTGCAGTGTCGACCGCAGCGTGAGGGTTAGGTGCTTATCTAACACTGAAATCATTTTTCAAATCGGACCAGTAATTCCTGTGATAAGCGGGTTCGAAGAAACAAATTCTTCAGCTTTATATATAAGTAACCAAGTAGATTCTACTACTTACTGCTAATTAGATGTATGTTTGTTTGTTAATCTTTCAAGCTTAAAAGGACCGAGGCTTTCAATGGCTGTAGAAGCTAAGATGGCACTCCTCGCCGAGGCCGTTTGTTTTTTTTTACGTGGTGGAAATCTAAAGACTTCCCAACGACTTGGGGAAAGACGGTGGGGCGTGTGGGATTCTTACATCTGCTCCCGGCTCTATATAGCTTGCGAGCCGGAGCATCCAACATGGTAAAACCACCATGGTAGCCTCGAACTCTATTTGACTGTGGCCCCAGGTACTCGAACTGATCGACAACCAGGACTACCGCCGTGCGGCTAAGCATCTGCAGAGGCTCCTCTCGGGAGGAATAACTTGGCGTGATGATTTAAACCGCTTCTTGCAGGATTGGCTACAACATGCTTTTCAGGAATCCTTGGACCCCCTCGTTATCCCGACCCTTAGTTTGTAAAGAACCATCCGATGCCCTCGTATGCTATACTCATACCACGATGAGAGGACCTTACATCACTAAAACCCCCCGCACATTCCTCCGTCCGCCGTTGGTGAGGGCCAGGTACGCGAGGAAATCCATCGGCGCCGCGGGCTCTCCTGAAATAACAGTCACCCTAGTCCAACTTAGCGAAGTAGGTACATACAGCGATAGTCGCTACAACTCAATTATTCATAGTGCAGGTTCGATTGTCGGTTCAGTCACAACATGTGTGCGAACTGTGAATAATATATTCATTTGTACTTGTTTATGTACTGATTAGCAAGTATAATCAACCCTTACGAAAGGCTTAGGTTGTTAATCAAAGGGGTTGTTTCTAATACCGGTACTGTAAAATATACTAATAGTAGGTATATTATATATTTGTTTCTGTAAAAGCTCGAACTACGTTAAATCCAACGATTTTCCCGTAAAAACAGATTTATTAATAGACTAGCTGCGCCCTGCAGTTTTACCCGCGTTACTCTGCTCCAGAAGGTCGGAGTGTGATTTTTTATGATGTTTATTCAGCGCATAACCTATCCCGGTGCAAATTTCAGCCAATTCCGTTTAATAGTTTTGGCGTGAAAGAGTAACAAATATCCATCCATACTTACAAACTTTCGCGTTTATAATTAAAGTAGGATTTCCCAACTATGAATGATAAAATTCCGAACAGATTTGCGATTCGAACTTTTACCGCCATTCAATTGGTAAATCTTAACATTACCCAACCTAAGATGTACTATTTTCTAGCGGAAAAAAAGTCCGAGAATATCGTTCCATTTTCATAAATGACAGTTGCATAAAACCCCCTTAAATACTAAAAATCTCTCAATCTCATCGCCAGCGACCGCCCTGAGCCGAGGTCCAAGCCCCACAAGGGGCGCCCTCTTGCGCAGGTTGCTTAGTTTGTAGTATTTAAACCATTTATTAAGGATGGAGCTCTGCTCACCTTTATACCCTGTGAAGTAGCAAAAGCCTCGTGGCTAACTGCGTACGTCCGTCCGGAAAAAAAACCGGTAAATACTAAGACTTTCTCATAAATATCAGGATTTACCGTAGTTCGAACTTTTACAGTACTAACTACTAACACCAAGAGAAGGAAAGATATTGTGTGTTCATGTAGCTCTGTTTCAAAATTTCTTTATACTAATAGGTTTTTTGCATTTTTGGGTCCCTATCTGTATAATAAAATAAACAAAGAAACATCAATATATGACCTAAACTATGCAAAATCTAAAACGCGAGTTTGCGCATATTTACAAACACTAAATTATGAGCGCACGGAAGATTTGCTGACCGTCGTCAAATAAAAATAGGTTTCATATTACTGATTGAAGTATTTTAAGTAGATAAGTATTTTTATTTAATGTTTAGTTAATTATATGCATAGTTTTATGTCTATAATAAATATTGTTAAAATTACATAAATAAGATAATTATTTTATACTAATCAAGTGCCCATAGCGCCTGTGGCACAGATTTAATTCTATACAGGCACCATATTGTATTACCTAGATTATTTAAATGTATTGTACCTACTGTATAAATTTGTGCACCAATGAAAATAAATAAATTTATTATTATTATTATTATTATCCTACGAATATTATTAACGCGAAAGTTTTTAAGTTTGCATGGATGGATGGATGTTGGTTACTCTTTCACTTAAAAACTACTGAATGGAATTGGCTAAAATTGGACTGGGGTAGGTTATACGCTGGATTAACATATAAGCTACAAAACATCACGCTCCGACCCACTGGAGCAGAGTAACGTGGATAAAACCGCGGGGCGCAGCTAGTAAAAACTCAAATTTTAGAGTTCAGAAGCATAAGGTCGTGCCATGCCATGTGCCATTATACGTCAGAAACATTCGTCGTATGTGCCTTTATCGTAAACTGGCACTTACGACCAAATGTTTCTGAAGAAAATAGTAGGTACAACCGTCTTAGGCCAGACTTACAGTGGCCCATTTGTCCAATTATAGGGACGCCCGGAGCGTAGAGGCATCCCAAATCCTTATGGGTCAGCCTCGAAGGGAGCGGTAGGACTTGGACCTCGGCTTAGCGCAGTCGCTGGCGGGGGATTAAGATGACTTTACATTTTTAGGGGATTTTCGTGTAACTGTCGATCTACTTTACAGTTCACGGGCCTCTCAGACTTCGGGTCTATGAGGGCATCGAAAGGTTAATCTAAAAGGCATTATTCAGAAATCTTCCCGTCGTCAGTCCCTCCCAAGTGGCCGGGCATCGGCCATGCGATCCGCGATCGCATTTTGCGATCTTGAGGACGCCGGTTCGATCCCCACCCATTACACTACCGACGTGAACCCACTCGTAACGCAAGCATTTTAGCTTAGCACGAGGGGTTAACAAGAATACTAGTAGGTAGTAGTGATGTAACGGATATTCGCATTCGCATTCGCATTCGCGACTATCCGCGTATTTTTCAATATTCGCATTCGCATTCGTATTCGCAAAAATTATGCGAATATTTAGCGAATGTTTTTAATAATCAAAAAGGAAATTATTATATGCATGCATATGAAATAATAATACAATACAACTTGCAATTAACATTTTCAGCATCACATATTGTAAAATAAGTCCAAACTTCGCTGATGTTTGCTTTACTCATGTTTTTATGCCACTTTGTCCCTTAAATATCAGTTAAATTTGAATAATAACATAAAACTAACCTCAACACAAAACAAAACAAAACTTTTAGAATGAACTTTCTGTGACTAAATTCATTCGGCTCGGCTATGTTCAATTTAAACATGGTCGACACGAAACGTCAAACCTGTCAAACATTGTACGCGCGCTTTTATTTTTAAATTTTTAAATATTCGCATTCGCATTCGCATTCGCGAATGTTAAAGTTAAATATTCGCAATCGCATTCGCATTCGCGAATGTGAAAAATCCAGCATTCGTTACATCACTAGTAGGTAGGTAGTGTGTTAAAACTCTGCTAGAAATCTTTTTTTTTAACTCGCCTTTGTATTTGACCTATTTCCGTCAGTCCTTCTGATTCCCCTGAAGACATTTTGGATCTTCAATAGACATCTCTCCACCAATTTTTGTGACAATCGGTGCAGTAATGGCGGAGTACGAGCCTGCACGCACAGACGGATAGACAGACGGACAGACAGACGTACGGACATGTCGAAACTATAATGGTTTCTTGTGGACTACGGAACCCTTAATAGTATAAAGTTACAGTAACAAACATAGATACAAAAAATTACATTCAAATTGATTACCTCCTCCTTTTTAGAAGTCGGTTAAAATAGGTCAAAGGTCGGTCAACCATTCGTCAACAGTAATATTAACTAGCAATATAGTTTACCCAGGGTACTCTGCTCCAATGGGTCGGAGCTTAATATTTTGTAGCCTATATTTTAAATTAATCTATCTTATAAACTCTCAGCCAAATATGTTCAGTAGTTTTTGCATGAAAGAGTAACTAACATACATATATACATTCGTTTAAGTAGGATAGGATAATAAATAAATAGTTTATTATGCAAAACACCATAACCATTTTGTTTATAATATCACACAGAAACATTAAATTCCCTTTAAGAAATAAACGAGGGACGTCTATATAATGGTACGCGTCGATCGCTGCCGACTATTTCTGATGCGTCGTGTGTGGTCCGCAGATGTTAAGGGCCATACTACCATTCATATCGGTGTTTTAATTTTATCAACTTTTTTAACAGAACTTATAAGCTCAGTGTGGTTTATTCCACTTTGCCTTATCCCAGGTGTTCAAAGTGGAATGAAACAGTGTCCTCTGATCACCTACGAATCAAATCAGCCAGCTAGTAACACCCAGGTGATTCAAGGAGAGTAAATTGGTGTCCTCTGATAACCTGGGAAACAAATCACCTAGGTGATCAGAGGAGACCGTTTCTATTATGTTCTGAATCTTGATCACTCACATAAATCCTGCCACAAACAAATATATGGGAGGATGCAGTATCGACCTATTATTTTTCACACAAATTTATGTGTCTATTATATTATATTCTTGCATAATTTATTTATGCAACCATTTAAATTCAAAGTGGAATAAACCCACTGCTGAACATGGGCCTCCTCAAAAAATGATTTTATTTATTTATAACCAACCTTACATCTACTATTACAGGATAAATCCCAACGCAGTAGCGAAGACACCAATTTATTAATTTCCTATAGCATATTATTTAATATGCTGTCCTTGTAAATTCAGTCAGTGTACAGTGCACAAAACCTTACTCCGAAGGAATATCGTTGAGAGTCAGTGTCAGTGGCGCCTCCTTCAGTTAGTTAGTGCGCATGGTAGGTATCCTTGCGTTAATTTAGTTTATGATATTTATTTTCTCAACATCATCATCAGCTCACTGCTGAACATGGGCCTCCTCCCGAGGGAGGGTATTTTGCCATAGTCACCACGCTTGGCAGGCGGATTGGTGACCGCAGTATTATGTTGTACCTTCCACACAAGGAAACGCTTCGTGCGTACCCGGCCCCCGCCAACGGAGGTTTTAGGGGTGTAGGGTACTCTTCTCGTGGTATGAATAAGCATACCACCGCTATGTAGAGGGCGAGTCCCACATATCCCGCCGCCAGCGCGCGGATACGCTGCAGCGGCGGTGGGAATGCGTAAATGCATTTCTCCATTGAAAGCAAAACAAAAAGAACGTAATTTTACTGCAAAGGTAGCTGATGTCACAAATATGAACACAGGGTACTTTTATAAACAAAATGGGTTCTGTGCAAATAAAATGAGTGGAACCGCGGAATTCAGTTAGTTGCATAAATCCAATTATTGCCAACGAACTTCTCTTTAACCTCTAAAGTTGTATCCGATTAGTAAATCGCTTGTTAACAGCAACTGCCCGTATCACGCTCTTGAGAACGTGGTTAAACTGCTAACTAAGTTTGAGTTACTAAATAAAATGTTAAACTAGGATATTTTAATGAGTGACTCTACCAATAAACCGATCGCACGATGTTGTCTCGCTCTCGAGAACGTGGCTCAATTGCTAACTAAAGAAATCTAGTATTAAGAGAATTTATCAACTCTACAGTAAGCTGTAGAGTAATTGTGTAAGCACAAAACGAGCATAACCGTGACTTTAATTTACTTGTATTTTAATGTAACCAATTACCATCAACGAACTTCTCCTTAATCCTTCTAATAAATTGCAGCCGATAAGTAAATCACTTGCTAACAGCAACTGCCCGTATCACGCTCCTGAGAACGCGGTTCAACTATCTAACAAAGCTTGACTTACTAAATAAAATGTCATACTAAGTTTTTTTAATAAGTTACTCTACCAATAAACCACTTTTACGATGTTGTCACGCTTCTAAAAACGCGGTTCAACTACTAACCAATTAGATTATTAAGTAAATTTTAAATTTGCCAAAATGGTATGGACATTCTGCCGATAGTAAAAAAAATCCCTGATCATTTTTATTTGAGGATTCAAAAATTACTCTACTAATAAACCGCTTTAACAATGTTGTCACGTAATCAAGAAGGGTATAGATTGCTACCAACTTCTTAACCGTTCGAAGTAGTATCCGATCAGTAAGTCGCTTGTTAACAGCCATCGCCCGTATCACGCAATTGAGAACGTGGTTTAAATACTGACTTGAGCCATTTGAGTAGCTAAAATAAAATGTCATACTAAGATATTTTCACTCTACCAATAAACCTTTCTTACGATGTTGTCACGCTCTCGAGACCGTGACTCCACAGCTAACTCAATAAAATGTAATACTTAGACATTTTATTGACTCTTAATCTGACACAATACGCGCGAAACCGTGACTATTATGTACTTGTATTTTAATTTCTAACTATTACTACCAACGAACGTCGCCTTAACTGCTTCGAAGTTGTTTCCGATCAGTAAGTCGCTTGTTAACAGCCACTGCCCGTATCACGCTCTTGAGAACGTGGCTCAAATACTGACTTGAGCCGTTTGAGTTGCTAAATAAAATGTCATACAAAATTTATTTCAATTGACAACATTTTTTTTTTTTTTTTGGACGGACTTTTGTATTTAGTCCTTATGCTTTTGCTACTTCACCGGGCATAAAGGCGAACAGAGTGCCAGCCTACATAAATGGTTTAAACACTACAAACTAAGCAGCCTGCACAAGAGGGCGTCTCCTATGGTACTTGGACCTCGGCTCAGGGCGGTCGCTGACGGGGAGATTGAGGGATTATGGCTTTTAGTTTCTTTAGGGTAGTTTGTGCAACTGTCGCTCTACTTTACAGTTCGCGGGCTTCTCGGACTTCGGGTCTATGAGGGCATTGGAAGGTTCTTACTGTTCTTAGCAAACTAAGGGCCGGGAGGGGATTTGACAACATATGTGTCGTTGCGGCATACGTCTCTCTTTAAATTTTGGCAGTCGTGGGTTCGATCCACACGACGAATAAGAAAATGTTTGTGTAAACATCTAAGATTCCTTTTCGGGTATGGTTGGTTGAGGTCTACCCTCCGTGACTCGGAAAATACGTTAAGCCGCTGTTGTTATAACACCATCTATAGCAATTGAACACCCCTAGCAGTTTAGTTAGCCCCGAGGCTTTTGCCACTTCATCGGGCATAAAGGTAAGCAGAGCCCCAAGCGTTATTAAAGGACGGGCAACAGCGTTTCCCTGTGTATGTCACTATGTAATACTGCGGTCACCAACCTGCCAGCCAAGTGTGATGACAATGGCAAAAAACCACCCCTCAGGTGAAGGCCCATGTTCAGCAGTGGAAGTTATACCGGCTGTTAAAAATAAAATAATTCCTTACATATGTCATTACTAGTTGCGCCCCTCGTTGCTCTGCTCCAGTGGGTCGGGGCGTGATGTTTTGTAGCCTATTTGTTAATCCAGCGTATAACCTATCCCGGTGCAAAATTTCTACCAATTCCTGTTGTTTTTACGTGAAAAAGTAACTTACAAACATCCATCTATCCATACTTACAAACTTTCGCGTTTATAATATTAGTAGGATATCTAACACTAAGAGTTTTATTAAATCGGGTGCGTAGCTCAGCAGGGCTCACTGCTCCTAGTCCCCGAAGAGGGTGTGTGAGGGGCGCGATCACTATCACTTAACGCTTAAATGAAAGAAGGCACACTTTATAATTGTATATTATTGAACGCACAAAACCAACACTTCCTATCTATACTAATGTTATAAAGAGGAATGATTTGTATGTAAGTATATTTGTAACGAATTGGCTCTAAAAGTACTGGACCGATTTCAAAAATTCTTTCACCATTTGAATGCTACATTATCACTGATTAATATAGGCTATATTTAATTATGAAGTTCCCACGGGAACGGGAGTTACGCGGGTGAATACCGCGCGCGGGAAGCTAGTTATAAATAAAATTACAACGGGCTCACGTCCCAACTGATAGGTACATCTTCGACAGTACAAATCTTACTCTTCAAAAATATAAATATTATTGACATTTGACATTGTAAATTCAAATTTAATTTTGGATAAGATTTTAAATCGAATGATTAATATTTTAGTTGCCAGAACGTCACACCGGTCAATCAATGTAGTGAGGGATTAAAATCTTAACTTACAGTACTTTAGTTAGGCACTACTCCCCCCTCGCCCTCCCGACCCTTAGTTTGCTAAGAACCTTCCGGTGCCCTCGTAGACCCGAAGTCCGAGAGGCCAGCGAACTGTAAAGTAGAGCGACAGTTGCACAAAACTCCCCTAAAGAAACTAAAAGCCATAATCCCTCAATCTTCCCGTCAGTGACCGCCCTTAGCTTGTAGTGTTTAAACCATTTATCTAGACAGGAGCTCTGCTCGCCTTTATGCCCGGTGAAGAAGCAAAAGCCACAGGGCTAACTACATAAGTCCGTCCGAAAAAAAAAGGTTAGGTACTAAACAAAGAAATAAACAAACATACTCTTCAGCTTTATATATAAGTGTAGTTATGCATGCTTTCACAAACTTTAATGTAGTAAAGACATTTTATTTGATACGAAACTATTTTACTTTGCGATATTCAAAAGTACAAAAGCTCTAACTACTGTTAACGCCATCTAGTGATACAATCTAGAACTAAACTCTTCAATGATACACTGTTAAGTTAACAAGTCAATATTATTCGATATTTTCGTTAATTGCATATGAACATGTAGGTTTAAATTGATTTCAAACATATTTTTATCCTTACCTCCTTACTAATATTATAAACGCGAAAGTTTGTGAGTATGGAGGGATGGATGTATGTTACTCTTTCACTATAAAACTATTGAACGGATTTGGCTGAACGATTAAACGCAAATACTGCAAGAAACTAGCATCAGTACAGAGTGACCACTCTATCCGACCCGCCGGAGAGCGACGAGTCTCCCCTCCCTTTCCCGACCCTTAGTTTGAACCCTCCGATGCCCTAGTAGACCCGAACCGAGAAGCCCGCGAACTGTAAAGTAGAGCGACAGTTTTGGTTACTCCTGACGGACATACGTATTTAGCCATGACTCTTTTGCTACTTCACCGGGCATAAAGGCGAGCAGAGCACCAGCCTAGATAGATTGGATTACAAACTACAAACTAAGCAACCTGCGCAAGAGAGCGTCCCCTGTGGGACTTAGACCTCGGCTCAAGGTGGTCACTGGCGATGAGATTGAGGGATTTGGACTTTTTGTATTTTAGGGAAGTTTTGTGCAACTGTCGCTCTACTTTACAGTTCGTGGGCCTCTCGGATTTCGGGTTTACGAGGGCATCGGAACCTCGATCGCCAAGCCGCCTGCCAAGCGTGGTGATTACAGCACTGTCCTTCAACGTCCGAGGCTTGTCGAAATCTGTTTAAGAGGCCCATGTTCAGCAGTGGACGTTGTACGGGCTGGTGATGATGATGATATTCTGTTCGGTAAGGAGGTACTTATCTGTCGAGTAGCTCATTGAGCGTACTAACGCTACTACTTCGCGATAATATGTATTTACAAACAAACAAATTATACAAAATGAATGATTTATTCAAAGTGAACATAAAAGAGAAGCTTCGATTCCTATTCGCATCGTTTAAATTCTCTTTGTGTCGTACAAACGAAATTACACGATGTAGGTATACTTAGGTTTCCTAGACTTAGGTTTCGAGGAATATAATTAACCTAAACGTTACGGTTACTTTGATAGTTTGTGTATTATTTACACTATAGTTAGTTAGTTTTAGAATAGTTAAGTAAAGTAGCAAAAGCTTCATGGCTAACTTCGAATGACTGTCCTGAAAAATAGAGTTTTAGGTTTTAAATTTAGATCTTATCACTACATAGTATAAAACAATCCGTCCGTCCCTATGTATGCTTAGATCTTTAAAGTACGCAACAGATTTTGATGCGGTTTTTTTTAATAGATAGTGATTATAGAGGAAGTTTTATATGTATGATACATCAGCATTGCACCCGTGCGGAGCCGGCGCGGGTCGCTAGCAGATACTAATATATAAAGCTAAAGCGTTTGCTTGATACTATACTACCCAAAATTACGTGTGCCGTACCATTTTGCATGGGCAACAATATCGTTCATACAAACTTGTGTCTTTAGCCACGAGGCTTTTGCTACTCCCAGCATAGCCAGCAAGCGGATTATATTATTCTTTTTTAAATGTTTTGAATACTTTAAGGCAAAGTTTACCATATACCTACTATGTTTCAAAATTGAGATTAATAAAATTTGAACGCTCTCCGTCCTTCGTCCGTGTTTCACCGTCCTGCCGGTGGTCGAATATTATTAATCACAATTTTGAAATATATTAACTCTTTGTTTATCCATGTTGTTACCGACATATATACTCTTTGATTTGAATAGTTTTCTTTTATTATTTGTATTAGTGTTTAGTTTATTTGTCTATTTTATTATTATTGTCACATTTACTGGAACTGAAAAAACATGAAATTTATTATTTTCTCGACGGTTGCGTTTTTATTTATTATTACCTATTAAAAACACATCGGGCAACGGTCCGCCATCCAGTCGACAATACATGTTTTCTGCCTAATCTCAAAACAGCAGTAATCAGGTACAGTAAAAGCTCTCTATTCGCGGGGTATACGTTCCGTAAATATACCGCGAATACAGAAACCGTGAATATGGAATGGTAATTTATATGGGATTATAGGGGATACGTTCCTAGGAGACAGTAGATGGATCAATTTTCATTAAAAAATGTCACGTTTCCAGTGTTTGTTCCACATGCACTGGAAACGTGACTTTCCAAAGCGTAAATGATCAAAGCATATCTATTTCCACTTAAAGCTGTAATACAGATATTTTTCGTGTCGAAACACTTATTTTTAGTCGACATTATAAAGCACAGTACATCTAATATGTGGCAGCCTTAAACAAAAACTTAAGGCGTAGTCGTAATATCACTATAATCTTCATTTCTTAGTCCAATTACCGACACGTTTATAAAGGAACCCGAATCCTTTCTATTAATATATGTATGTATGTAGTGATGTACCGATTAGTTCCGCGAATATGGGATTTTTTTGCCGCGAATACAGGAATTCGGTCGCAATTTTTTAATCCGCGAATAGTGAAAACGCGAATGAAGGAAGCGCGAATAAGGAGCTTTTACTGTACCAATACAAACGTAAACACCTATAGGACATTCATTGTTAAATTGTAAAATCCTTATATTACGCTGACAGCAGCTTATACATTCAGGCGCATTTATTAAAAACCAATTTCCATTATAACCTGCGCCAATAAAGAAACGAATCTAAAATGGCAGCGGCGATCATGCGCTCTCACTCTAAACTGTTGATGTCTTAGTCACACACGGCGCGTACTGCATGCAAAAAGAAATCCGTAAAGAAAGCTAACGGAAAAAAACGACTTACTTGCGAGTGGTTAAGGTAAAAAATGTTAAAGAAAAGTAAGCAAATAAACAGTTCTAATTTTTATGAAAGATTATGTATTTTTTTGTATACGTTACACATTTCAAAACATAGAACTAACAATTGTATTTTACCTACATAAACAATAAACAAACTTTCTTTCTATCTTTCTTTTTATTTGCTGACCCTATCATCTGTCAGTGACATTCAGGGACGCCATTTTAGATTCGTTTCTTTATTGGCGCGGCTTATACAAAGAGACACTTGAATTTTTTTTGTATAGCTGAATGAACATTTGACTTTCAATTACCATCTTAAAAACTGAATGCTCAATGAATTACTGAATATTGTATGTGGTTCTTTCTTATCATTGCTTGATTAGTTATAAATTTTATATTGAATTGTCTCGGGTAAGAAATTAATATGAAATTTAGTTTTAAAATCAATGCCAACCTTTTTCATAATATTTATTATAATATATACCTATATATCAATGGTAAAACAGCAAGGAACTTACTGGTTTTTAGAAGAAGTTACAATTTTAGAAGTAGGTACCATACACAAAACTTCATTTTTGTGTCATATGATTTTTTTTTAAAGTTTGTACTTGGGAAATCTCCCATAGATACTTTTCATTAAATACCTATGTGGTGTGAGTTTAAGCTTTTTAGTGCAAATTTTTTAACTCTCAAATATATTATTATTATAATAAATTAAAATTTTGACAGATTTTGTAATTCTGACAAAAAAGAAAATTTTGGGCTACGTATGATAATTTCATCCGAGGATTTAAAAGGCACAAAATCCGTTTCTTTTTTGAGTTCTTACAAATTACATTCAAAACCTTAAAATACATAAAAAAATAGATTTTATATGTCTTTTCTTCAAATAAATCAAATGAGGTATTCCTGTTAAAACAATCGCATTCAATCCTAATTAGGTTGTAAATAAAAGCTCTAAAATAATTATTATTACCGATCATCGCGATTCATCATTTTTAAATATCATAATAAATACGCGATAAGAATTGTAAAAGAAACCTATAGGTTATAAACATAATAACCTATAATAGTGTTAACTACCAATCATTACTTTTTAATTAAGAAATGTAAAAAAAATACATTATATCGTTAATCAAATAACTCAATTTATCGTACCTACAACAATAAAATATGCTATGTAATTGTATAATGTTTTAATACCTACGAATATGTTGTTGTTGTAAATTTAATCAATTTTTCACGCTCATATCAGTTAGATAAGGATTTATGATACGTATTCTTTTACGTGTTCAATAATAATCTAATTTTAACAAACAATTAAAGACGTGAGTGGATGAAGGTGATATGTCGCATTTTCGAGTTTTTGTGTTTTTTTGCATAGATGAAGGTGATATGTCAATACTATATGACTACAGATCTTAAACCGTCCATTTAAGGCTTTACGAGACAACTACATTCATCTTAGCACCTCATTTTCAATATCTAAACTTGCAGAAACGTTTACTTTTGTTTATGAAAAAAGGAGATATGTCAAGATTTTTTTTCAAATTAAATAATTAAAAAGTATAATTTTTTTTGGTTGCTTTCATAATTATTTATATTTCAGGTTATTAACACAACTTGGCATCATAGTTTAATACAAACATTAGTTTTGTAGCGACTTATCTCAAAAAATAAAAGTGAAACTTTAACTTCGATTTACTCCAAATTTAAATTATGTGACTTATCACCTTCATCCATTGACGTCTTTAATTCTAACTTGATATTACTACTTGAGCAGAAGCTACAAATTTCAAAGCAGGCTATAGCCCGGAATTGCCTGGGCAATAGCCCAGTGGATAAAAAGGGGCCAGGCAATATTACAATTATCATTAATCCAACTAAATATATTTAATAGTTTTGACATCAAGGGAAATTTAGTTAAATCAAAAATTAAAAGCCGTCGGAGAAGGGTGGTTTCCTTAAATAACTACACATTAGATACACTCAAATACCGAACAATATTACTTAGTAGTTACACATAAATACCTATGTGTTTATAATAACGTATAACACCTACAATACATAACTCGTCAGTTAAAAGAGTAATGTTAGATAAATATGCCATATTTATGAACTTGTAAGGAAGTTGAAACAATAATAATATAATATTTCGCAATAAAAACCCGAGAAATATAGATTTTTATCGCACACTCACGGAATTCAATATTAACATCTACGACTTAATTACTACTATATTATGTTATAATTTCTAAAAAAAAAACCAAGTATGGCAATACTCGATCAATAATTCAGTATGGCGACTATTCTATCAATATAATAATTCTGTCAAAGTTTAATTGAAATTCCGTACAAAGCGCACCGCAGTATTATTGATACATTACGACCGCGCAAAAGAGCCATAGAGGCAATTTACAACTGAATTACAAATCTGGTCGAAGCCCCACTAAATACACACACAGGTTAAATCAATTGTCATACCTCCGTCTTCCTCGCACGTATGGCAAAACAGTATGAAAGAACGAGAGGCAGCATGTAAAAGATGTTGTCGAGCAATGAAAAGCAAGTTAACGCCTACAATACGAATGGGGTAGGGTAAAAAGCTTGTTTGTTCGGGGGCGTGTCTCCGCATCGAGTGAGGGAAACAGTCAGACGGCATCTTCCGCCGGGAGCAGTGGCCGTCACGTCACTGACGTTTCAATCTGACAGCTGCGCCTGTCCATCACGCGTCCTTTGCTTTTAAAAAAACTAGTGCGGTATTAAGAAATCATGCTAATGCACCGTTTAATATTAATGTAGTTGCGACTATCTCATTCAAATCGAACTTTAATTTATTTGTATTGTGAACTGTGTTTTGATATACCGATTCGATTATCGAGACTTTTTGTGATGGCGTTCGAAGATCGTTGCAGTCCTAATCAGGCGAACAGCCCGGGGCCAGTGGCAGGAAGAGTACCAGCTCCTCATGCTGAGAATCCGATGAACTACAGTCCGCCAAGTCAGTATACTTGCACCACTATTGATTCAAGATACGAAAGGAGCTCTCCAAATATGACTATAGTGAAAGTGCAGCCTAATTCTCCACCACCGAGCCCCGAAAATCAGAACGAAATGGATAATTACCAGAACTACTTTAGGCCTGAAACACCCGACGTTAAGCCGCAGATAAGTCCTGAAGACCAGAGATTTGATACAGATAAACTTAGAAACCAGAGACCACAGCCGTCGGCATCTATAGCATTTTCCATTAGTAACATTTTGCATCCAGAGTTTGGTTTAAACGCTTTACGAAAGACTAACAAAATCGAGGGTCCGAAGTCTGTAGGACCTAACCACAGTATTCTGTACAAGCCTTATGATTTATCGAAGCCTCAAAATGACTATCAAAAATACAGCTTCGATTATTTAAAAGCGAAAGAGCCTGAGTTCCAATCTTTGCCACCGTTGGGTGGTCTGCGGCAAACCGTTTCTCAAATTGGCGAAAATGTGCCAAAAGAAAGAGAGGCCCCAAAAATAGTGGAGCATCAGAAAAGGCCTGATTCTGCAAGTTCGGTGGTGTCTTCAACTTCGAGTGGAGCGGTTTCTACTTGCGGCAGTACAGATGTTAGCAGTCAATCGGGGAACGGCTCTTTGTGGCCTGCTTGGGTGTACTGCACGAGATACAGCGACCGACCAAGTTCCGGTGAGTGACATCTTTAGCTTTTTTTTTTGTTTATTGTTGTTTTCTTTTTTTTAACGGCCGCCGAGGCGACGGGAGTCTTTTTATCTCTTCGTTTTCTAAAGATTACACCTGATATAGAGCTTTAGTTAAAGGTTTTGTTTGTTTTTATGCAGTTTTTTTTGCGGAGCGATAGTTTTTTTGTTTTAAAACGCGTAACGAATTATTAATTTTATGGTTTGGCGTTTAATATTGACACACGAATAGGCAAAGAAATTATTTAACCAGCTGTGTAATACGATAATGGTAATATATTAATTGCTTACTTTTTACATATTCTTAATAAGAAACTGAATGGAGATGCATTTGAGGTGATCTTAATCAACGTCATCAGCCCGTATAACGTGCACTGCTAAACATGGGTCTCCACCCCAAGGAGGGATTTGCCATAGTCACCACGCTTGGCAGGCGGATTGGTGACCGCAGTATTATGTCGTAATACACAAGGAAACGCTGATGGCCATTCCCTGATATAAAATTATTGTAACTAGATGATATTTTAACAATCGGGACCAACGGCTCAACGTACTTTTCGAGCAGCGGTTATAATTTGATGATACTTCTGGTAAATTCTGGCAGAAATATGTTAATTAAAAATGTATTCCATTTTAAACAGTATTTTTCTTAGTTCATGCTATAATTGTATTAATTCAAATATACTTAAGAATGGTGATTTTTTTTTATAGAAAAATACATGTTAACTCTATTTTTCCAACTTAAATGAATTTCTCAACTTCAATGCTAAGATCATATCGTTACATTAAACTATCGTTTACAATTCAAATTACTTACGTTCACATAAAAAATAAACAAACATTTTTAAATTTTAAATTCAACTAAACTAATGTACCATGACTGCATGTTGACACGTACGGACATGTGTAATATTTTATATATTTATTTATTCAAAACATTTGTTTCACTGTATTTATTTTGAATTAATTTTGGGTCGAATGCGTTGTCCTTAACGCGAGGGCTTTATTTTTATCTGTATTTATCAAGATATGAATATATTGACGCTGTTTTAATAATAAGGTTTTATTGGATTTATTTTCGTGCGTGGCTTTCCTTGCTTATGTCCAGTTTCCGTGGAAACTGCTTCATTAAAGATAGTGTACTTTGTTATGTTATTTTCAGATAATGTACAGTCAATAGGGTATAGGATAAAGAATTTAAAAAAAAATGTTGGTTGTTTACCTATTTATGAAAAAACTAATGTAAACCTTTTTACAAAATTTTATGAATTAAACGAAACCGTACCTTATTACCATAGATAAGTTTAGATAACAACTTTATTTTTAAACATTTTAATTCATGAATGACAGCTGTCAGTCGGACATAAACATATTTTTGTGACAATAAATATTTATTCTATCATTAAATATTTAGTGTTAATATATGGAGAATATAATGATCTGTCGCCATGGAGTATAATGTTGTTTTTCATTGTATATTGTATGGTAATATAGTTGGTTCTACATTGTGTAAGAATAAAAGAGTAACGGGCATGACTGGAATTGTTTATGGTTTCATTATTGCCAAAATTGAAAAAGGAATACATGATGTTTTTTTTATTTTATTTTGTTCAATTGTGGAATCGAACTCTTTTTTTAAATAATGTTGATGTTTATTATGTTGGCAATTCGAATTGTCATTTAAACAATTTTGACTTACCTTTACTTTAAAGATTCGCATTTATTTGTCACTAGCTTTCCCTGGTTTCACCCACGTAACTCCCGTTCCCGTGGGAACTTCATAATTAAATTTAGCCTATGTCATACAGGGTGAATGTAGATTTCCAATGGCTTTCACCATTTTTGAAATCGGCACATTAGTTTTTGAGTTTATTCACTAAACTTAAAAACTACTGTGAGATTGATAAGATTCTACACACAAAAATACAAATCTTTACTCTTTATAATATTAGTATAGACTACCTGTGCCCACGACTGCGTCCACGTGAAACAGTGAATTTTCGGAACAGTTTTAATTACCTATTATAATTAGGCCCTATTTTTGCTATAAAATGTATATGTAATCCTTTCTCCTGTCATTAAAATCGGTTCTGTAGTTGTGGCGTTAAAGGGCGACAGATAAACAGACAGACACATTTACTTTCGCAGTTATAATATTAAGTGAGGATGTTACGACGTAAAAAAGAGAGCTGTCTACGGAAATTAGCCATCAGTAAAATTTAATGATACAAAGATAACTATAAAATTATAAGTAATAGTAATCATCCGATGGTTTTAATTGTTAAATTGGATAGGTCTAGCAATTGGTCCAATTCCCATACAGGAGCCCCATTTTGCGCAGGTTGTATAGTTGTTCAATGGCTGAGTGGTTAACGGCAGTAGTTTCTGATACCTTTATTTCACTAGTACCCATGGGAGTTATCTTACAAAATAGAACCATTGAGTATTAATGTAGCCGTAATAGACTTTATGCCCGGTGAAGTAGCAAAAGCCTCGTAACACATGTTCGTACTAAAATGAAAGAAATAACTAGTGGGTAGGACGTGAAAAGCCGTAGATAGATATAGCCAAACTAGCGGCGGGTTTACACGCGTTGCTCTGCTCCAGCGGGTCGGAGCATGATTTTTTGTAGCCTATAAGTTAATCGACCTTATTAACTATATCCGTGCAAACTTTCAGCTGAATCCGTTCAGTAGTTTTTGTGTGAAAGAGTAAAAATCATATATTCTTACAAACTTTCGCGTTTATAATATTAGTAGGATAATTGCGACTCCTGGTTTATACCTCGTATCACTTATCTAAATCAACAATACCTACAACATTATATGCACACAATTTCTCGGAAACAATCATGGCTTTGTACCTTGGTAATTTGAATTCAAAAGTCCACACTGTAAATCGTTGACATTTCACGTCACCAAGATGGCCGCCTGACAGCTGTCAACTTGACATGGCGGGAGAAAATGTGTTTGAAAAATAAACGCGAGTTACAATGAGTTTGTGGCGTTTGTTTTTGTGTTTGTATTATCAATCTGTATGTAAATTATTGTTGACAGTTGGCCGTAAGTGATGCTAGGGCTATATATAATATGCCGTCTGAATGTTACAAATAGTAGCGAAGTTAGAATAGTGATAATTGGGAATATGAAGAATGTACACGCTTCTCTTAAAAAATAATTGTTTGGTAAATATCGATAGGTATTTTTTTCTAGTAGCCAAAAGCTCTGAGCTGAGAGCGAAGGAAAATAGTCTCTACTTTTTTATTTTGACAGCCCTCAGGGTTGCCCCGTTTGTAACCAGGAAGCAGAAAAAGATTAAAATTAGATATATCCGTCCGAAAAAAAAATACTGTTATAAAAAAATGTAACAATCCTTTATATCAGTAAATTAATAACAATATTTAAAACAAAAACTTTGTAGTTACTGACGGAGGAGTATAATATTTCGTTTTTTTTTTGGATGGACGTACTTAGTGGGCCACGAGGCTTTTGCTACTTCACCGGGCATAAAGGCGAGCAGAGCTCTAGCCTTACAAAATTTCGCACACTTGTAGTTAGTTTATATAGAAAAGTAGTGCAGATACCTATTTTTTTTAATTGTGGTCCAATTTCGACGGCGTCTAGTATAAATACAAGTACTGAATATGAAAATGGATGGATATGTTAGTAGAGGAAGGCCAAATAATATGGATGAACTGTGTGAAAGATGACATGTGTAAGAAAGGTGTGAGTATGGAAGAGATGTCATAGATGAAACAATGGAAGAGGATGACATACTGCGCCGACCATAAATAATGGGAAGATGATGATATCAATAAATAAGTACACAATTACCATAAACCCATATCATAACAATTTATTATTTGCCACTCAATAACAAACTGAAGCAGATACATTTGTAATTCCCTTTAAAGACCTAATTTAAAATGGCGGCGAAGGTTAAAATAGGTACTCGTTTGTGGTTACCATTGTGAAAATAAAGTTAAATTGTACTTAAACCGCATTTATGTGAATGCAATTACTTAAATATAGTACTTATTCAATTATTGGGTTTAATTTCAGAAAGGTAGTGTGTTAGTATGCTCAATGTGCTCCTCTAGTAGAGGCTCTAGGAATCGGCCGTACCCAATGGCTAGAGGCGTCGGACTTGTGATCTTGTGGCCGCCGGTTCGATCCCCACACATTACACTAACGACGTGAACCTACAAGCATTTTAGCTTAGCACGAGGGCATAACAAGAAATACTCCCGTAAAATACTAAAAGTCATAATTCCTCAATCTCATCGCCAGCGACCGCCCTGAGCCGAGGTCCTAGCCCCACAGGGGGCGCCCTCTTGCGCAGGTTGCTTAGTTTGTAGTTTTTAAACCGTTTATTAAGGCTGGAGCTCTGCTCGCTGCTCTTATGCCCGGTGAAGTAGCAAAAGCCTCATGGCTACAAAGGTAAGTTCAACCGACAAAAAAATCTACAATTTATGACAGTTATTTCTTTAACATTTATTTATAACCTGAACAATATTATAAAAAGCTCCCCATGCACTTTTTTACCCGTTTAGCTTCCGTTCCATGAGAACTTCAATATTAAATATAGCCTATCTTATTCCTAGATAATGTAGCTTTCTAAAAGTGCAAGATTTTTTCTTAATCGGTCCTGTAGTTCCGGAGACTATTGAGTGCAAACAATCAAATCCTTCCTCTTTATAATATTAGTGTTGTAATTGGTAATATCAATCGTATACAAGGGAACGGGCAGCAGCGTTTCCTTGTGTGGTAAAAACATAATACTGCGCCCACCAACCCGCCTGCCAAGCGCGGTGACTACGGCAAATACCCTCCCTTGGGAGGAGGCCCATGTTCAGCAGTGGACGTTATACGGGCTGATGATGATAATGATGATGATGAAGAATAATATATTCAAAGAAATGCCTCAAAGTGCCCATTGCTATAATTTTGTTAAAAAATGTAGCTTAAAATTGTGTGTAATTATTACTTATTTATTTTTCGCAGTAAAAATACTTGTGATTCAATGAAAACATAAATTATCGCTTATTATAGAGTTAATTAATCGATTATTATAGGTATGCCATACGCCGCCATGTTGGATTTTTGAAAAAAGAATGTCATTTTAACGATCATCAAAAATCTAGTAGAATTCAATAAAATATAAATAAGGTCTTATGGTAGGTGTGTAACCCGTTTCTTTCAACGGGGCCGCTAGCAAAAGAGCTTATTATTAAAAAAAAAACTTCTGACAACATAATTATACTCCGCCAATTATAAAAATAATAACCCTTTTATTTAAATTCAGTCTTTGTTACTTCATAAATAAAGTTTAAAATTGCATAGTAAGTGGCAAGCCTTTAACACATTGACACTAGGCTTAAGTTTGCCATAAATATGTACAATTTATTTTTGAAATATGAAATCTCGTTCCGCCATTTTGAGTCTTATTTTCTTAAAAGTAAGGGCGGGAATTATAAGCGTTTCAGGTTTTTGATTGTAATATTAAGTTTGCATTATTAACAGGTGCAGTAATGAAACAATTTAAGTTCAATTATATCATGCAATTATTTTTTTAATTCGCCGGCCATATTGAAAATTGTAATGTTGGTACGCCCAGTAGCTTTAAGGTGCGATTCCGTGGCAGAATGATTATTCATTTTATATTATTACGGTTACTAATATAATTATTACTCTTGCATTAAATATTTACGTAAACTGTGAAAAGTAAACGCATATATGAATACGAATTTAACTTTGACGATTATTAAACGAAACGAATTAAACAGTATTTATTCAGCACTTATGTATTTAAATACACTTGTCAAAAATTTACCGCTGTTTTTTTTTCGTTTTTTGATTTGATATGTAAGCGCTTAAATATGGAAATATGAAGAACTTGAACTTCGAACTTGACAACTAAACGTTTTACCGCATTTAAGGTTTATTTTTTTTCTTGGTTCAAAAAAAAGTAATGTGACGTAAGGTAGATTCATCAATTGTCAGATAAACAAAAAAAAGGGTAAATTTCAAATTTGACAGAGTGCCCATACAAATTCTGCCAGAACTGTCATTTATTTTTCTGATAATTTTAATCTGAGGATTGAAAAAATTGGCCTATTTTTTAAGGTTTTTTTTAATGCGTAAGACACAATAAAAACGTTCAGGTACAGTCGCGACGAAATTTAACACGCTTAAATTGTATTCTAGTGAAAGTACCGTGTAGGTCTAACAATACTTGTAATAAATATATATTAAAATGGAAATTGCATAGATAATAGATGTTATCAACAGATTTCAATTGCAACAGCCGGTACAATATAATGTTATTTGGAAAACAACGTTAGGGCATTACAATAAATTGAATTGTCTAACAGTTTGAGTTGGATTGTCGTAAGATCTTATAAGATAGAATACAGTGTAATAGCATTATTAACTCAATTATTATTACATAATAAATAGTCATTTTTATATACCGTTTTTATTTATTTATTGGACACATGAAAGTAAGTTACGAAAGTACAACAATTAAAGATGATGTTTAATGGTGAGCTTAACTCATTTATGAGTTTTCTTGCAGCAAACTATATTCAGAGTGAGATTCTTATCCAATTAATATTGTAAATAAGTAAGTAAAAATATAATTCCAATAATAACTCAAAAACTTATTGCATTCTAGACATTGTAAATTTACAAAGATTGACTTTTAAATGAAAGAAAATGACCAATGTAAATCACAATGATTTATTAAATACCTATTTAAAGATCGAAGGATATCAGATTCAGATGGTTATTATCGGCCATAATTACATAGTTTGCCACAAGGTTTTTGCTACTTCACCGGGAAAATAGAAAAACAGGACTCAGGGTCAGGCTTAAAACAGAAGCACCCATACTTTCTTTTCTCGTAGACCCCTTTCAAAACTTAACTGGTTCCGGTGGCCCCCTTGTTGCTCACTTTCTATTATATTACACACTTACAACTTGGGAACCCTATTTTATATGCCAACATTGACTCCCGTCGAGTCTCCCGTTTACCACTTTGGGAATCACTGGTTTAAAATATTTAACTAAGCAACCTGTACAAGTGACTGAAAACTGAAAATTAAACAACTTAAATTGTAAACACAGTGGCTAAATAATGTGTATGCTAATGGCTGTAAGCACAGTGGCTAATTTATGTGTATGCTCATTATTTAGCCACTGTGCTTACAGTGCAGTCAAAACGTACTCGTATTTAATTACCATTGTACTAATAATAATTGATGGTTACTAAATCGAAGTTTCATTTAATCCAAGTTAAACCACCGTTAAACTCACAACAGCGCGTTTAAATCAATCAATCAATTAACACACAAATGAACGGTTTTTGCGGCGGTTTCTGAGAAATAACTACAAATACAATCGTACCTACGAGTGTTATGTTGTTGCCAAGTTGTGTAACTGTGTTGTGGATGGAGGACTGTGGTTCAGTATATTTTATAAATCGAAAAATTTGTACTAATATTGTAAAAAAATTGACAGCTCATGTTTTTTTTTTAGTTTAGTTAAATTTATTAATCAACTAGCTTGTCCCAGTGACTTCTTCCGCGTGGAATCCTATTGAACTTAGTGTAAGGATATATAGCCTTCGTCGACAAATGGGCTATCTAACATTGAAGGATTTCTTCAAATCGGACTAGCAGTTTAATATAAATGAAATTAGCGCGTATAAACAAACAATTAAACTCTTCAGCTTTATAATATTAGTATCGTTTTACAAAAAACAACAGATTGTTGTGTGTGTGTGTGTAATTGTGTAGGTATATATCAAAATTTAAATGTCACGATCTCATTTATTTCGCTCTACTCTCGCTTATTTCGCTTCTAATTAGAAGCATAATTCACCTTTCCATCACCGGACGACCAGGCGCGGCGAGCGGTTTCACCTTATTGTTGTAGACAGTCCTTCAATACGCACGAAGCTATTTGGCTAAGGAGTGGAATTCTCTGCCGGGGTCAGTTTTTAATATATCTATATTGAATAAAAAAAACATGTTTTATAACTTATTATCATTCTTTATAAAATACATAAATGACATACAAAGATAATTAGACTCCCAGAAACATAGTTCGTCGATTAAACCAATTATTAGAGCTTAATATGTCATCTATAATTACTTATAATAATGAACTGTTCCGCTAATAAAATATTTTCGAACAGTGTGGCGACCAATGTCGTTTCTACGGAACCCTAAACTCGTTAACCGAGCCAATTATCTACTGAACCGTGGCTACCGAAAAAGGTATAACTTAATTTAATATTCTCTACTACATACATTACGACCTTTATAGTTTCCTAGATATTCCAGTACACATGGATAAAAGACCATTATTATTCTTTTGTTTAGCGAAGATATCTCTATAGAATATTGTTGTTAGCTGAGAAAAATAACTTAATTAATTAGTGAGTTTGGTTTTTATTGCAGTTTTTAAATTAAGGTATGTTTAATTAAAATAATAAGGCGTTAGTTTGCGGAAATATGTACATAGTAATCTAAATTATACTACTACATAATACTTATTGAAGTGTTTTTTTTATTTAGAAGACATATTAATTGATAAGTGTTTATTTTCTTAATTTAAATTGATTAAGTAATGAATATGTTACAATTATAATTCAGAAATATTGAATTCTTATTTATTGGATTTTACGGGTGTAAACTAAAAGTAAGTAATCTAAACCGGTGGCTCAGTGGTTACGATAGTTGCCTCTGAGACCTGGTGTTCTGGGTTCGATTCCCACCCGCGACAATTATTTGTGTGGACCACAAATAGTTGTTCTGAGTCTGGGTGTTCTGTGTGTCCGTGAAATGAATGTTTGTAAAGTCCCCCGCGACACAGGGATTTATTTCCCTAGTGCGGGAGTTGTCTTTTCAAAAGAAAAAAAAAAAAAAAAAAAAGAAAGTAAAAATAAATAAATAAATAACTAACTAATAAAATTCTGTCCCCGTGGCCACATTGAATGACCCAGAATTTGCTAAATCAGTTTTGAACATTGAGACTTTTCCCCATACAACCTCACAAACATTACACAAACTTTACCTCTTATTAATATAGACTAACAAAGAAGATTAACAAACTAGAATGTTATTTTGCATTTTGTTAACAATCTGTAGGTAAAACACTTTATACATTTATTTTTAAATAGTAATTTCTTTGATAATATTGGAGAAAAGTTCATAATTTAACTAAGTTTGTTTTTGTTTTTGTTGTCTAATTTATTATTAATCTTTGTGTAAATTCGAAGGTTTCTTTCCGGGTCTGGTTGGTTGAAGGTTTACCGTGCCTCGGAAAGCACGTTAAGCCGTTGGTCCCGATTGTTATAACATCATCTATAACAAGCGTATATCAGGGAACGGGCAGCAGCGTTTCCCAGTGTATTACAGCATAATACTGCGGTCACCAATCCGCCTGCCAAGCGTGGTGACTATGGCAAAACCCCCTCCAGGAGGAGGCCCATGTTCAGCAGTGGACGTTATACGGGCTGATGATGATGATGTTGATGATGATAATGATGTCTAATTTATGTAATGGATATTTTCAATATCAATCTTAAATTAATCTTTACTTTGTTCTCATCGGACACGTCAGCAAGTGTTTCTCACCTGTTCAAGTAAAATATCCTGTATCCCTTCTTTAATAGTCAACTAACCTTGCCATCTTCACTTCAGAAAAGCACTGTATTCCAATTCGATTAAGCTTCAAATTAGAATGACATTTGTAGGGACTGGAAAAACCACTTCAAAATGCTTTCACTAAAACTGCTGGGATAAACATTGTAAAAATGCACGGTACATGTGGGTGCAAAAGTGTTTGGAGAATACGGAACGTATTTTTGATTAAATGCAAAATAAATACTATAATGTAACTGCTTCGTGACATAGATATACTGTCCGTATTTTGTTGGATCGTGTGACTTATGCTCGGTAAAGTAGCAAACGTGGCTAACTACGTATGTGCGAAAGAAAAGTATCGTGTGACCGATTAAATATTTACTTTGCAGCAAATTTTTATTTGTACTTATCTATATAAATAAAAATGAGTCCCTAAAATGTATTTACACGGATAAATTGAGAAATTCATTACTAATTTCGCTGATTATTTTTTATCGTGTTTTTAATAATGAGGACAAGGTTTGTGTCAGTATTCTACGGGAAGAGACAGAACTTTTGACGGGCGATGTGAGGATTTCAATAATAATAATCATTTTTTCCAATTATTTAATCAATATTTCACATCATACCTACTAGCATCATATCCCTGCATAAAAACAAAAGAGACACAAATAGAAAGGAAGTAAAATACAAAAACTATACCGTTGCCGACAGAATTCGTACGATTTTTGCATTTAATTTGTTTTTGTTTTGTGGCTATTTAGTTTTTAGCAGCGATATATCATAGGTACCGTGCTACGTGTATATCTGTGAGTCGTGACGTATGCAGATTAATTTTTTTAAGCATAGCATGTTGTGAGAAACATGTATTTTACAATAAAAATATAAAATGCGTGGTGGTTAAACCTAATGGTCTAAGCGGTTAACTACCACCTTTAACTCAGGTTCCTAACAGCTTTGTTATGTGCTATTGAGAGCTAAACTCTCGAGGCATATTCACTAAAATTAACTGAAGGATTATACTACTTTAGATTATTACTTCGTGCCAGTACTTAACATAAGGCAATTGTAGCCTCGCAAACGTATATTAATATAATTAATCATAGTTACGTACGTAAAGTGGAATGATTGTATATACTAATCTGATGTATTATTTTAACACTTTTGCTTTTTAAACGTTTTGTTGGCGACTGTACCGTCTCGATAAGCTGCACCCATCATTTTTAATTAGTGATGTGACTTCCCGTAACTTTGACAATTGGCATTGCAGTAAAAAAAGTGTTGGGACGTCACATCGATATTTTTTATAATTTAAAAAAACTCATAATTTAAAAAAAATAATAATGTATAATGCCTCGCTAATAATTCGTCCCGCGTAACTCTCGTATCCGGCCGAAAAGTTCTCGAATGGAGACCGTGGATCGGCAAGCGTAGCGTAGGACGTCCACCTACTAGATGGACGGATGATCTGGTTAAGGCCGCGGGATAACGGTGGATGCAGGCCGCTTCTAACCACAACAACTGGAGATCTATGAGGGAGGCCTATGTCCAACAGTGGACGGCTGAAATGATGATGAACTCCCGCATCCGTAGGAACCTCATTTAATTAAATATTGCCTATGTTACTCCTGGATAAAGTGGCTTATCAATGGTGCAAATAGAGATAGAGCATTTAAGCGAACAAACCAACCAACTCCTCCTATAAACTTTCTAATTAAATTCGGATGCGGGATCCAAGACATTTAGGTGTCCCGGGACCAGTCTAGCCTAACAGCTTAGAGCCCCGGTGTATTCCGATAGCGCGTAGGTCTCGGCCTTTCAACCAAAAACTTATAATTCATAAATCATTTATTGTCCATAAACACGGGTGGATACAGGTACAGTTGTTACAATGATATCGAGGTGCGCCATGTCTTGCCTTTAGGCGTATGAACATAAAGTTTAACATATTAATTTTAGTCATTACAATATTACAAAATAAAACGTGTTAATATTACATTAGAAAAAAAAACAGCTTAGAGCCTCTTTCGTGGTGCCGCAGTTGAACCTGGCTTACAGGAGTTACAGTGGCGGGAGTGTGGGAGAAAAATAAATATATATAAAAAGAAAAAAAATGAAAATGAAAAAAAAAAACTCTTCAGCTTGATATATTAGTTAAGTTTAAACTAAACTAAATTAAATTACTATTAACTACTAATATTTCTATTTAGTTCAAACTTTCCTTTAAAGAAAATAGCTCTGCTATTTGCTATCTATAATTAAAATAATATTGATATTTAAATAAATTGCTTAATAACACTTCATTACAACGACTTATTAGTCGTAAACTACAATTTTTTATTAATTATTCTATTATTACATAATAGGCATCGAATCTGTTTTCAAAACAGTTATTATTTTAATTATGACTTGTAATAGTTTGTTTAAATGGAAGTTAATATTTTCTATCACAAAAAAGAGACATTTATGAAGAAATTATAGTAGTTTTGTATAATTATTACTTTGTATCATATTAGAAATGTTTAATTTTAGTTTAAGCGGCCATAGCCCGATGGCTAAGGCATCGGACTTGTGATCTTGAGGTCGCCGGTTCGATCCCCACCCATTGCACTACCGACGTGAATCCACTCGTAACACAAGCATTTTAGCTTATCACAAGGGGTTAACAAGAATACTAGAAGATTGCAAAACTCTGCGAGTAATCTTAAAAAAAATGTAACTTAACATTTTAGTTTTTAGGCTAGTGAAATATAAGAAAACGGTTTAATAAATTAGTAAAATAATTTCTAATACAATATTTCGTTTTATGTTTTTCATTTCATTATAAAATACAACAATATTTAATGTATTACACAAAAAAAAACTTTTTTCAATTACATACATACCTACATATACCGTGTTCATTAATAATCAGAATGATTAACGTAACCTGTATTTATGATACATTTGTTTAAAAATTATTACTATCATAATCCTTCGTCACAATAAAAAATTAAAAATGACTAAATTAAATAATTAAAAAATATTAAAAAACTTAACGTATTAGTGAAAACGAAATAAAAAGTCACTCAATTGACATTCGAAAACGGTTTGAAATACAAACGCATTCCAAATTTAAACTAACAATACTAAATATCGATACGAATCAGACAGATAAGTGCATCACTTAGTAACAATACATCTTTATTTTTAATGGCTGTCCTTACAAGCAAAGGTAATATTGAATGCCACGAACTTTTCTTTACAATAGTTAGACGTTATGGTTTCTCCTGATTGCCTGTTTAGTGGGCTTAATTGAAAACTGAAATTAGGTTTATAGGGTTTACGTTTTAGTATTTATTTAAAAATGGTTTATATTGAAAAAAAACAATGGCATACATTTATATTTTTCTTGATATATTTATCTATATACTAGCTTCGTTCATGAAAGAACTTTATATCTGACCCGTCGGAAAAGATTGCGCCCGCGATCGCGACGCGTCCCCCCTCTTCCTCCCGACCCTTAGTTAGCATAGAACCATCCGATGCCCTCGTAGACCTGAAGTCCGAGAGGCCCGCGAACTGTAAAGTAAAGCGACAGTTGCACAAAACTCCCCTAAACTAAAAGCCATAATTCCTCAATCTCCCCGTCAGCGACCGCCCTAAGCCGAGGTCCAAGTCCCACAGGGGACGCCCTCTTGCGCAGGTTGCTTAGTTTGTAGTGTTTAAACTATTTATCTAGTCTAGAGCTCTGCTCGCCTCTATGCCCGGTGAAGTAGCAAATGCCTCGGGGCTAAATACATATGTCCGTCCGAAAATATTTATATATATTCGGTAACGAGAGTTATGCAGGTGAAACCGCGCGTCGGAAGCTAGTATTATTTTATTACTGAAAAGTTATAATTATTAATAACATTTCTTTTGACACGGGTTATTAAATTATTATTTTTCCAATTAGCTAGTGATGTACCTATAAAATCTCGACAACATCGACTCGATAACTCCATACAATCATTCCCATCCCTATCTACTAAGAAATGGCCACCGTGCTGTCGTTTTTGTCATCACAAGAATTCACTAATAACTTGATTTGGCCATTTGTCTGCGAATATTTCTTGATACGATGTCCAATTGGTTTCGCGGGGGGTAAGGAGATAACTGAGATTTAGAGAATTAGTAAGTAGTGTAGGAGTAGCGGTGTGGTGTTAGTCGCACTTTAAATCGCAGAGGTCGTGGATTCTGTCCCCACGCTGGACAAGTGATAATTTGTGTAAAGTCGAAGTTTTTTTCCGGGTCTGGTTGGCTGTGGGACTACCCTCAGTGTCTCGGAAAGTACGTTAAAACCGCTGTCAACAACAAAATTAAAGGAGACAATGTTTAATATTTTTTTATGACTAATTTTATTATGATAAGTAAATTAAATTAAAAATGATACTTTTTATGGTATAATAGGCTAAATTTATTGTTACAGAATTTGAGCAACGTAGATAGTGAATTAATAAATTAGTATTACAAACAGGACAACCAAAAGTCTTGGAGGTCGTGGGTTCGATCCCCACACCGGACAAGAAATCTTTGTGTAAACTCTAAGATTTCTTTCCGGGTCTGGTTGGTTGAGGGACTACCCTCCGTGCCTCGGAAAGCACGTTAAGCCGTTGGTCCCGATTGTTATGACAAGCGTATACCAGGTAACGGGAAGCAGCGTTTCCCTGTATATTACAGCATAATACTGCGGTCACAAATCCGCCTGCCAAGCGTGGTGACTATGGCAAAAACCCTCCCATGGGAAGGGACCCTTGTTCAGCAGTGGACGTTGTACGGGCTCATGATGATTACAAACTTCATACACAAATAATAAATAACAATCCAATTTTAGACTTGGTAATACCAAAAAAAAAGCGACGCATAAATTCCTGTAAGATCTGGCTTGAAAAATTCAAATAGAATTTCTTTGATAATCCTATACGATTGTTATAAGAAAAACCACTCATTTTGAACCACGACAACCAATAGAGGAAAATAATACGAAATACTTTTAACGTAATCCGAACACTTCTTGAAACTCACCCTTAAAATCAAAGCGAAAATCTATTTCTAACGCTCAAAAAATTCCATTACACTTATATTCAAATCCATGCTTTGATGTTGTGCAAATAAAAATCAAAATCACTTGTACGTTGTTCTAATACTTTTAGGAAAATAGTGCGAACGATTATCGTCTTTATTTTTATAGGGATAGGGTCCGTGTGTTCTTAATGTGTTAAGGGTTTCGTGCATTGAATATGTAATATAACGTAGAGGTAACATGTATGGATGTGGCTTAGGCAAAGCTTAAGTGATTTCGTAAAAGTTGGAAATAATAATAATATTCAAAAATGTGTTAAAGAAAATAGCTACTAATGATAAAGATTTCAAAGCGTATCTTAATTTACGTTCGTAGAAATATATCTTTTTTTTATTGATTCATCCATATACCTGCATACAAATATAATATTAAATTGAAGTAGGTACCTGTTTGTAATGGAAAAATAACATATTTATTCTAAATGCATTATATGAATATAAGGTAATTATAACAAGAAACTAATTAAATATTGTTGTCTGTCTGTCTGTATGTTTCGGCTAATCTCAATAACAGTTAGACCGATTTTATCCAGACTTTCACTGGTAGATTAATTTTATGAGGCTACTTTTTATTTGACATGTTTGATTGGAACAAAGCGATACTGTATTTAAAAGCAATTCTTTAAAGCCTGAAACTGCGTAAACTGACATTAAATGAAACTCCTGTAAAAATGATACAATAATTGTTATACTCGCAAAGTAAACCATTGAGCACTCTTCTATAGTACAAGTGTGCTCAATGCCACATGTTCACATTATTTATACCTTCTCCATATCTACCGAGTGCAATGTAAAAATCAATTTAATAGGGCGCGGTCCTAAAGTTAATACTTGTTCTTACAAATTGTATTTTCACGGCGTTTGTTGTGTTAAGGGCTAAGCAGAAGTATAACACATGTAATTTGTGCACTGGTGGCTCAGTGTTTAGACGTTAGTAGGTTCTGAGACCTGGTGTTCAATGTTCGATTCCTGTCTGGCACAATTATTATTTGTTTGAACCACAGATAGTTGTTTTTTTTATTTTTTTCGGACAGACATATTTATTTAGCCCCAAGGCTTTTGCTACTTCACCGGGCATAAGTGTATCAGTGGATGATGTGTTAGACTGTCCCCAAGACACAGTGAATAATATCTTGCGTTTCCGTCGGAACTATTTTTTATTAAAACAAAAAAGTGCCTATGGCATCTATACTCTAAAGTCATCATCAGCCCGTATAACTTCCACTGCTGAACATGGGCCTCCTGCCAGGGGAGGGTTTTGCCATAGTCACCACGCTTGGCAGGCGGATTGGTGACCGCAGTATTATTTTGTAATACACAGGGAAACGCTGCTGCCCGTTCCCTAATATACGCTTGATATAGATGATCATCAATCGGGACCAACGGCTTAACGTGCTTTCCGAGGTACGGAGGGTAGTCCCTCAACCAACCAGACCCGGAAAGAAATCTTAGAATTTACACAAAGATTTTTAGTCCAGTGTGGGGATCCATCCCACGACCTCCGCGAATTAACGCCAAATAACGCTACGCTACGGAGGCTGTCTCTCTATAGTAATATATAAAGCTGAAGTATTTATTAGTTTGATTGAACGCGCTAATCTCGGGAACTACAGGTCCGATACCAAAAATATCAGTGTTAAATAGCCCATTTATCTAGAGTATATTTTATTATGAAGTTGCTACGGGAGCTGGAGCTATGTGGGTGATACCGCAGCCGGAAAGCCAGTTCAGTTATAAAGAAGCATTCCACCCATGAACATATATTTTTTTAAGTCATTTCTTATCATTGTCTCTTCATAATATTAGTTCGTTCATCTACTGACGCAGTTTACTTTAAAATAACCACAAAACCCAATACTTTAGTACTTATTGTTAAAAACACGTTTAACAAGACTTAAACAATTAATTTATCCAATTTCCAAATGACTTATTGAATTTTAAATGGTGACCGCAGACCACACGGTAAAGTAAAATAAAAAAAACTGTTCATTTCAAGTAAGTAGTGCTTGAACAAATCGATAATTTTTCATTTGTCGATTGTGTTGGTGGTATAATCGATCGATTGTGTTTAGCTTTATTGACTGCGGTTTTTTGTAATGTCTTTTACCGTTTTTGTATTTTTTTCATGAAAAAACAAAATGATTTTAAATACGGTTTTTATTTTCTATTAGGTATAGCAAGTTTAATTTGATTAATGAAATTGCACTATAAAAGCGACATAACCCAACAAAATCTTCTAGGCTGGAGCTCTGCTCGCCTTTATGCCCGGTGAAATAGCAAAAGACTCGGGGCTAACTAAATATGTCTGTCCGAAAAAAAAAACACAATCTATACTAATATATAATAATGTAGAGTTTGTTTGATTGAACGCGCAAATCTCAGGATCTACTGGCCCGTTTAGATTTTTTTCCGTGTTGAATAGCCCATTTATCGAGGAAGGCTTTATTTAATTATAAAGCTCCTGCGGGAACTAGTCGTATCGACGGTGAAATAGCGAGCGGGAAGCTAACATTGTAACATTTAGTTACTCACTCACTTATTTCAATAACATAATTTAAAAAAATATCTACAAGCTATCTAATTATCTTTCATAACCACATCAAAATATCAAAATTTATAATCAAACAATTTCTTTTCATTCTTATGTCAAACGGAAACACATATTATAACTATTCTAACATAAAAATAAACTCATAAACACGTTATATTAAAAACAATAATTTAATTTCGCTCAAACATTTTCCTTTGAAGTAAAATAAATAAATTTAATCGTTAATGTATCTTGGCACAAAACCAAATCATAGAAAAAATTAACAACAAAATTTGTTAAATCATATATTTCATACTGATTTAGGTGTCAATAGCCATATATAATTCAAATTTCCGCTTTATTTCATAATAATGAGTTTCCTCAAACAAACTTACATTTTTATCTCAGTGTCTCATCTAGTCAGATACAATCAAATCTTTGTCACAAAAAAGAGAATTCACTATTCAAATCACTTGGAATCGGAACAATAACTGGCGCAATCAAAAATATATTTTATTGCTTTTAGAATAGAACAGGAAATCGTTAAACGTTGATCTTTTGGTAAAAGAATGACTTTAATACCCAAGCAGAAATGTACTGTGACGTGTCAAGAATAAGGTTTATTCTGGCTTGTAGTTATATATTAGGGGCTATCCATCAGGGCTATAAAATGCTGGGTTGCAAATGTTTTTTTTATTCGTGTTTTTAATTAAACAAGGCGAAACGTTTGGGGTATTTTTTATAAAGAGGTGCTATGTACAGGAAATTGCTGGCCACTTTAAAAAGTAACGGACAATTTCCAGTGCTTTTAAACACTCGTGTAGGTTTTCTTTTTTTAAATATAGTTTTTGTAAAAAGCACGTATTTTTAGATAAATTTGTGTAAGTAGTTTTATTCTTAACAAGTAGGTCTAATTTTAGCCATGTAATTCTAGTTTTAGGAAACTATTTCTTAGAATATAGTCAATTCTTAGTGTACCGTCCACTGCTGAACACAGGCCTCCCTCGAGGGAGAGAGTTTTCGCAACAGTCACCACACTTGATAGACGGGCTGCCCTAAGCAGTTGTTATAACATTCAGGACCAACAGCTTAACTTGCTTTCCGAGCCTCGGAGGATAGTCCTTCAAACAACTAGATCTAGATTTTTTTTTAGATTTGACTACACTATATGATTACATTTTCGTTTTACACTGTGTCCAAAAATGTACCATTAAAATTTGCTAACGTCCTATAGGAATTTTAATGGTCCAACTTAGGGCAAGGGGTCCGAATTATGTCTTTTAGTGGTCCAATGTTTAGTTAATTCGTTTTGTTGGTGATTATCCGTGATATATTATATTGTAGTGAGTTAACTAGACTCGTTGTGGCGGGGGAAAGAAGGAGGGGGAGGGGGGAAGGTCTGGTAATAATTTATGGCTTTTCATTTTATTATTCATATGAAATGAAAAGGATAGATAGAGGTGTAACAATTTAGCGAAAAGAGAAATATAGTTATACCCGCGTTACTCTGCTTCAGTGGGTCGGATCGTGATATTTTGTAGCCTATATGTTAATTCAGCTCATAATCTATCCACGTACAAACTTTTAGCAAAATCCATTCAGTAGTTTTTGCGTGAATGAGTAACCAACATCCATTTATCCATCCATACTTACAAACTTTCCCGTTTATAATATTAGTAGGATTGTACTTGCTACATTGTTTTTTAATTCCAGGCGTCTAATTTGATAAGCTATTGTAAATTAAAAGACACATATTTCAAAGTAATATAGATACTTAGTAAAATCAGGAACTGGGCTTTTTATACGAATAATTTAAGGGTTTTAAATGTATGTTGGTTTTTTAACCAACAATACTTTAACACACTTAAATTATGACCGAAAAAGAACACCAAAAAGTGTTAGTAATATAAACGAAGTCACACGATGCGAGTGGACTCGGTTAGCTACTCGCCTCAAATTAACTGGCAAGCACAAGTCATTATCAGCCCGTATAACGACTACAGCTGAACATGGGGTTCTCTCGAAGGGGTTGTAGCTATAAACACTACGCTTGGCTGGCGGTTTGGTGACCGTTGGTGAGACAAAAAAAACAAAGCAAAAAATTATTCCATTTCCAAAAATATTAACAATGAATATCCGCTGCAGCGCTGCAATAATAGCTATGCGTCTAATTAATGTGTTTAAATATGCAGCGCCAAAGCACTTCTACTGCACTGATTTCTCGCGACGAAAAGGTCGGAAGCGCCGTGAATTTCATGGCGCTTACGCGTTTTGTTAGATGCTATACTCTAAATAACGGACTGCACTACAGGTCAAGTGAACAGAGTGCGTGTTGGGATCGCGAAATCTAGTACGCTAGTACTCTTTCACCATCATGCCCAGTAAAGTAGCGAAAACCTCTTAGCTACATATTATTATGTCCACCCAAAAAAAAAACGCCGGTCCTAGCTAACTCGCATCACGTCAACGCTTTTTTAACGCGCATATAAAACAATTGCACACTAGCGCCATTCCCACGGCATCGCACAAAATACTTGTGCCACGGAAAAAAATAAATCGAGTACAGGAAAGCACAGAAGTGTTTATTGCCGCCATTCCGCCATTTTGTGCGATAGTGCTAAACGCGCTCGATTTATTGTGGACGTTAGAGATCTTGTGATTGTAGTCGTTTTATATTCAGTTTGAATCGTAATGGAGTGTTGATGGTAAGTTAAAATGGCGACTGTTGAATGAATGTTGTATCTAAGCCTTCTTTTTAATAAATATGTCTCAGATTTAGATAATGTGGTACGATTGCAATGTTGCAGACTGGGAACAATAAATGGTGGTTTTAAATAGTTACGATAAAACAATTCTGATAAGACACATTGTAAGATGTTATGGTGTGGAGACGTACAAAAAGTACAACTTAACAAGAATAATATCAGAGTATACTTTCAGGTTGAAATTATTAATTAATTATTGGTTTAGTATTTTACCTGACTAAAAATGATTATGTTAATTGAAAAAAACCCAATAAACTGCAATTAATTCATAATCATAATTTGATTGTAGTCTATCTATACTAATATATAAAGCTGAACAGTTTGTTCGTTTGCTTGAACACGCAAATCTCAGGAACTACTGGGCCGATTTGAAAAATTCTTTCAGTGTTAGATATCGAAGAAGGCTATATGCTATATTTTATTATGAAATTCCCACGGGAAAGGGAACTACGCGGGTAGAGCAACGCGCGGGATGCTAGGTAATAATATAAAACTGATTGCAGTCTATGATTTGAAACAATAAATTGAAGTACAAGTGTTGTATTTAACTTTTATTTTTGGTTTTTAACGGAAATAGGTATTTTCATAATTTATTGGTAACTTTATTAAAAGTCAATAGTCCAAAAGTTGTGAAAACTATAATTGTCATTGTAATTTGTTCGCGTATTGTTGCGAAATTTGTAATAGATATAATATGTGTATTAGTTTACCTTGAATTTGAAATTGAATGGCATACTGAACTTCGTTAAACTTAAATGTCAGGAAAGACAATACAGAACTTAAGCGTCGTTATTACTACTTAGGTGTTCGTAGTTAGATGTTTTAACGAAACAAAACGCTTAATGGTTGGCGTTAACTGGCAATCAATTAGCTAAGAGTTAGTGTTACTCTTCTTTATGGTGGTGAATGGTGTTTTTGTTAGATTGTGTTAGATATCTAGCGGTCTATTATCGGGTACCTGTTTTTGTTAAGCTTTCAATACATTCTAGTATTTAAAAGAATAATGTTATGAGGTTTTTTTTATTAAATCGGGGTAAAGATTATTTATATATTAAATGAAAGATCGAAATGTTAAAAAAAAATCATATTAATAGTATATAATGTCATCGGAAAGTAATAAGAATCGTAAGTCGATCAACTTGCCAGTTTCCGTGAACACGCATAATTATTATATTTTTATGACACTTGACCTAACCTAACCAAACAAGACTATTCTACAGGTCTAATAAAACAAAAAATCTTCAACGTCAATAAGACCTATTGAACTCCATTGGCTTGGTTTATCAACTAACTAGAAAATCGATCAACTTTAGATTATACCTAGTCGAAAGTTTTCAAAGCCTGTGATATCTTGTTTTACCTACATCTGTTCATTTAATATATTTTTTGTATACCATTGTGTTTTTATGCGTATGTTTTAAAAATTCTGACCGTAACTAATAAAAAAAATACATATCCCATACCTTATTTTAATAAAGACATACCTACATTTTTTGTCATCTGTTAAAAACACTACTATTTAAATTGATTAAGCCGTCGTCGTTCATAATTTAAAAGTATAAAACTTAGCATTCATTCTATTATATACAATATTTATTCGCATATATCCATTTTTCACAATCGAATACTTAAAAAAGGACGTTACCTATATCCCCCATAAAACTACATCCCAAAAATGTCCATTACCATAATTTAGCATCCAAATAAATCTTTCTCACTTTAAACAATTAAACCCTTAATTACTTTAACAATTACGGCGGCTAAATTGGCAAATAAATCATAAACTGGCACGCCAGTAATTTAAATATTCACACTAACACATTAGTGCATGACTGTAGAACCGCCATGTTGTATTTTGGCGCGCTTAATTCATGAATTCAGGAAATGGAATGTATTATTTTTCGAAGTCGTTGACAGTCTCTTTATTTTAATAGATTAAGTTTAAATGTAGAACTATAAAAGTTCTTAATTTTAGCTGACAATTTTATTATTTCCTATTCTTAATTAGGTAGGTACCAACATCATTTTACTATAACAATTGTTAACTTAATCGTTTTGTCTTATATAATTTTTATTTATTTGTATATGAAGTAAAAAGTTGTAACCGGACTGCTATATTCCGGATCTAAGCCATATTATGAAATAAAATTTCTTGTTTTCAAATAATTTATAAGCATTATTTTTAACATAATAATATGTGTAAATTCTAATATCTACTTAAAATAAGTAGTTCACAATAAAAAAAATACAAGTATCATAAAATAAGCTATAGAATTAGTATTAAAAAATCAAATATGTATTAAAAAAATACGATTCTAACATCAAATTTCATGAACAAAAAATTTCTTACATTATAATTTCCGTCACACAAAAAAAACTAAGAAAACGTTTTAACTTAATTACACGGATAAGTTATTCAACCTAAAATAGTTATTTAGTAAATACAATCAGTATTTATACAGCTAACCGAATATCATGGATACGCTCTATCATTAGAGTTTATCAAATATTTATTGATGGCTGTTATGAAAGGGGTTTGAGCTTAAAATGTTGTTGTTGACTGTTCAATAGGGATTTAAAATATTGTATTAGTTATAACTTCTGTTGTAAATTGTTTCTTTCGAAATTTTGTTTTATTTTATTAACAATAAAACTAAACTTATTTTCTATTGTTCTCAGGTCCCAGAAGTAGAAGAATGAAGAAGAAGTCGGCTCCAGAAGAAAAGAGACCAAGAACTGCTTTCAGTGCTGCTCAACTTGCTAGACTAAAGGTGAATTGATATTTCGTTTAATTTCAAATGGAATACCATAATACATTTTATTTATTCATTTAAAAATATATACCTACAAATGATTTTAACATATCCTCAACTTCTTTATATACAAAGAAAATATATAGGATAAAAATATATGATCACAGAATATAAAATGTGTACCTATGTTTTTTTATTAATATTTAAAGATTAAAATAATTAATTAGATTTCATTATAACACTTATTGTGACCTGACAGACAAAATGTAATATGACAACAAAAACAAAAAAGAACAGAATTAGAAAAATAATAATAATATAAAAAGCATAAAGTTTATATAAAAATAGGTTGAACTTCAACCACTCGCCAAAATACTTATATTTCAACTTAACTTTCAATTTATTAAAATAGTTTAACTTTAAATTTCAATGATTGTAACAATGGTACTAATCTTAATTTCTTTGTCCACAGCATGAGTTCGCCGAAAACCGCTACCTAACCGAGCGTCGCCGACAAGCATTGGCGTCAGAACTCGGTCTAGCTGAAGCTCAAATCAAGATCTGGTTCCAGAACAAACGGGCCAAGATCAAGAAGGCTACAGGACAGAGGAACCCATTAGCTTTGCAGCTCATGGCTCAAGGCCTGTACAATCACAGCACAGCTAATGAGAGCGATGAGGAAGAAGAAATTAATGTCATGTAATTGTGTTACAATATGTACTTTTGCTACGTAGATGATTAATAATACAGTAGACAATGTAATAGACAGGCTAATAATATGGACTTATACATTTTAATCTTACGCCATTGAAAGGTGGTCCAATTTAGTAACAAATTTGCACAAAGCTAAAGTGGACTTCTGTTTTCATATCAGGTACTTGTCGTTAAAAGAAGGTCCAATTTAGTACTTGCACTTGCTAAATTGGACTATTAAATATATTTTCTTATGGGGTACAAATTAAAAATAATGGTTTTTGTTGGCGTAAGTTCTAAATGTAGTGCTATTATTATAACAGCACCATGATTTTAATGACTTAATACTTTTCTCTTAATATGTTTAATGATTATAAGGCCATTGAGACTACTAAGAATACATAAAGCTAAGGATAGGCCGGCTGTAGATTGCGTAAATTAAAAAATGTTCCTGTTAGTGTAAATATAATAGAAATTAGTTTATTTATTTCTAATAATTATTGTTATTAATTTAAATTACAATTGGCACATTTTTTATTTCAATAACTTACTTTTTTCAATAAAAAAGTATTTAACATGACTTTTTGGCATCGACTTTATAACAAAAATTTTTTATTACGTTTAGTTTTCATATAGGTATTAAAATTGTAATTTTTGTGCGTTTTTTTTTAATTAAATAAATTAATATATTATTGTCATGTAATTTACAAAAAAGTACTGATAATGATGCGATAAAGTAACCAAATAGGTTTTAAGGTTAATAAATAACAAAATATACGGTTAGCCACGTCACTCAAACATGTCAGTTTTTTTCTGTCAAAGGCGCCATTTTGATTTTGCATCTTTATAAAACAAAAATTAATCGTCGAAATGTACGCGTATAATTTGAAAATGTCATTTTCACCTAATCAATTTGACTGATGGTTTTTAATTGTGTTCATAAGGACAAGGGGGCTAATCCTATAACGATATGACTTCGATAAAAATGTCCTCATTACTGTAGGGTTATTGTAACGCATTACCTATGTCATTGTTACTCTATTGTTGAAGCAACATTAACTTAATAAATTGACATGTATAATTTGTATTATCGTTAGATTAGCCTCAAGGTTTAATGAAAGAAAATTTTGGAAATTTTAACGGTAAATCTGGGGCCCAGTCTGCTATTTTTTTAAGTATTGTGCCACCGTAGTGCCATCATGATATCATTATGCCAAAAACAGTAATCTACTAATCTCACTATGGCGTCGGAGCTGGAATGGCAGTCGGTGTTGCTACCGCAGAAAAAGGCCGTCAACAGTAGTAGCAGGGGAAATGGTTAGGGAGATTGTAATGTTTATTTAGGCGATTTTAAAACTTATAAATGTATTATTTGTTATTATATTCAACTACGCTAATGTCATTGTGGCGTCATAGTGACACCATTTTACGTCACTTGGATTAGTAGATTACCAAATGGGAAACAACCGACCATTAAACTGTCATTGACAGTTCATGGATACGCCATTACGATAGTAGACTCGGGGCCCTGTTTTATTGACGGGCAAAGTCGGTTTGATGGCGAAGTTAACAACTATGCTAGTTGATCGTTGCTTTGATTGGCCTTTGAGTAACTGAGCGTAAATCTAGAGGTCAAAAGCATAAGGTCGTATGTGCCATTATACGTCAGAAACATTCTTCGTATGTGCCTTTATCGTAAACTGGCACTTATGACCAAATGCTTCTGAATTATAATAGTACATCTGTCATTATACTTTTGAGGTCTAGAAATATATTTGTAAATTATTATTTATACTTAATACACTTTTTTTTCTGTAAATAATTCGAATTGGCATTTCTGTCTTTTAGTCATTTTGTTTCTTCCATTTTATTAGTTTTAATTATTGTAAATATTTATTATTATGATTATTACTAATAAATATTTTTATTATTATTCGGGTAGCTATTGTGACTGTGCTAGCGTTAAATGTATAGATATAATAAAATAAATTATATTACAGTTTATAAAATTATTTTCTTTGTTTTCATTCCTTCCCTACAAGGTATCATCCAGTAATATTAGATAGCCTCCCTTATATTAGAGAAACATCTAAGACTTCTTTCCGCGTATGGTTGATTGAACTACCCTCTGTGCCTCGGAAAGTACTTTTATGCCGTTGGTACCAATTGACATAACATCATCTATAACAATTTAATAAAGTTCGATAGTTTGTTTTTTTGTTTGATCGCGCTATCTCAGTAACTAGTGGTCCGATTTGAAAAAAATCTTTAACAATTAAAAAGCTAAAATAAATGAATTCGATATTGTGTGAAAGTACATCGAAAAATCGAGTGTCACGCAATACATCAGATCGATTCGATCGTATAGAGAACATCGAGTTAGTTTGATGCATCGATGTAGGTATATCGAGTATTCCTACGTTACATAATTATGCTAGATGAGTTCTGTAAGTATTTGTCATATGAAACCTAAATATAATAATTTCTGTTCATTAAAACATGAAGATGGTTGTATAAATTTAAAGTGTTTTTTTTGTCTATGTCTTTAATTTCCGAAAACGCGATCAGCCATGTTGAAAAAATAAAAATGCGGTCCTTTACTATTACATTATTTGTGTCATGACGTCATCGATCCAGGAATGACGTCAGGACACAGATATGAGGAGAGACCAAATTGACTGACATCGTTTTCATTTCTAAATGTTACGTTAATTTTAAATGTTTACTTTCTAGATCTAAACAAAATACCATATTTTTTTATTGGTCTATTACAACTAATCTCAACTATACAAAAAACTAGCATATTGTTAGTCCCAATTGTTATCACTCTTCTTACAAAATCAAAACTGCCAAAATTATTTTTGGCAGGAAGTACATGTTCAACAGTGAACATTATAGTGGCTGCGACGATGAAATTAATTACTCATCCTCTGTCCATGTTCAATGGTATATCTCATACTACGAGGAAAGAAAATACCCACTAAACCCCCAGGGTCATTTGGGAGGGTTATGAGAACTGTTTACTTTTTTTTTCATTTTCTAGTATTCTTGTTAAAACGAGTGCTAAAATCAGAACTGCGTCATCATAATATCTAGCATCCCGGAATTCCGGCCCCGGTTTGATGTATTTAGATTTTACTCAGATCAGGAACTATTTTATTTTTATTTTCGGACGTACTTTTGTAATCAGCTACGAGGCTTTTGCTATTCACCGGGCATATAGGCGAGCAGGGCTCCAGCATTATGCGAACCAGCTGGGCAATACTAAAGCTGTGCCCCGTGGTTTGCCCGCTTTACTCTGCTCCAGTGGGTCGTAGTGTGAAGTTTTGTAGTACAGAAAAGCTGGATCACTACATATTATAAAAGAAAGTCGCTTACCGCTGTCTGTCCGTCCATATTTATGCTTAGATCTTTAAAACTACGCAACGGATTTTGATTTGGTTTCTTTAATGGATAGAATGATTCAAGAGGAAGGTTTATATGTATAATACATCAGCATTGTACCCGTGCGGAGCCGGGGCGGGTCGCTAGTATAGTATAAATTATTATAAAGAGGTAAAGTTTGTGAATTGTTTGTAATGTTGTAGGAAACTCATCTCACGAACTACTGGAGCGGTTTGAATTGAAACAAATCATTCAGTGTTAGATAGCCCACTTATTAAGGCAGGCCATAGGCTATATTGAATTATGAAGTTTCTACGGGAACGGGAGTTACACGGGTGAAACCGTGTGCGGGAAGTTAGTGAACTATCCGCCTACAAGCTATCAGACAAATCCTTTCAGTAGTTTTTGCGTGAAAGAGTAACAAACATCCTTTTGCGCCCCGGCTCTGCACGGGTACAATGCTGATGTATTATACATATAAACTTTCCTCTTGATTCCCTCTACCCATTAAAAAAACCGCATCAAAATCCGTTGCGTAGTTTTAAGATTTAAGCATACATAGGGACATAGAAAGCGACTTTGTTTTATACTATGTAGTGACGTAAGGATTTTGATAAGTGTCTATTCAAGTATGGGAAGCGGCTGTAGCCCAATGGCTAGGGCGTCGGACTTGTGATCTTGAGGTCGCCGGTTCGAACCCCACTCATTGCACTACCGACGTGAACCCACTCGTAACACAAGCATTTTAGCTTAGCAAGAGGGGTTAACAAGAGTACTAGTAGACTGCAAAACTCTTCTAGTAATCTTTATAAATATATATATATATATATATAAACATATATATTCTTAAATAAGAATGATCAAAGATGTTCTTATATGGTGTATAATGGTGGTAACCATTAACTATAAAATAATCATAAAATTAATCCCTTTGAAACTACGCGTCATAAAAAATGAATACCATAAGATTCCACAATTTTCTTCATATTTCTACAGTTAAGTATTAATTAAAAGTAAACCAAATGATATTTCTTTTAATTATATGCCGCCATTTTGAAACTTAACGAGCCGTAAGGTTATTGACTATTAAAAAAATAATAACTCGCAGATTTTTTGAAGTTACCTACTTTTAATAAGATGGAACCGAAATACATCGAGCATGAATAATGTAATTTATGAAATATAAATAATATCATAAATTACCTTAATATTTTTGTAAATAGTTTAATGGAAAGTCAAAATTCCTCAATCGCCCCGCCAGCGAACTCCCTGAGCCGTGCCCCCTACAGGGGCGCCAACTTACGCAGGTTGCTTAGTTTTTAGTTTAGGCGAGTTTTAGACCGACCCCATATTGATACCTGTTGCAGGCTCCCTTGCCATCCGTCCTGGTTTACCCGGATTTGTCGTGGTTTAGAGGGCATCCGGGGAGGGTCCGGGTGGGACTTCATTTGTATTAAAGGAAAAATGTTAAGTCTTGAACCGCCAGCGAGACATGCACAATGTTAATAAAAACCTGAAATTGGGGTTTTCATGTGTGTTGTCCTGGTCGCAAATTTAAGATCTATTTACCTCTACCACACACATTTGGAGCCCTTGTAGCCCCAGGCGCCCGTATCATTGATACGGCACGGCGGTAGATACGCCCCTGTACAACAAATGTGAACTTGACATATTTTGAGATTCCAAATGAAACATTATGGTTTGCATTTTTTTTTAACTGTCAATTAATCCTCTTTCATACCGACGTCGTTTCTACTCACCCCAATATCATCGGTCGTCTATTTCTGCGCTACATTTAAGCGGTGGTTGCACATGATGCATGGTTTAGCTGTAAGTTAGCTAATTGGGCTCTAATGGCGGGTGTCATTGCGAATGAGTTATGGGCTGGTAAAATATTAAGTTTAGGTACAGTTGTCTACATAAATTTATGTCTAGGTGCCAAGAAAATAAATAAGATTCGTATTATGTTGAGATAATGTAAATATATGAAAAATAATGTCTTTAAAATCGAAAAATATAGTAATGAAATTAGTCATTTCATCTGTACATTTGTCTCTACCTACAACACAGTGTGTTGTGTGCGTGTGTCGCAGGTGGCCTAAGACCTTTTTTAATCCGGACTACAAGTAAAGAATGGCCCGGACGCTCCCCGGATATCCTCTTAACTAGAACAAATCCGGGTTAACCCGGACGGATGGCAACCCTATCCAAGAGTAACATAAGCTACATTTAATGTTGAAGTGTTTACGTGAACGGGAGTTACTCGGGTAAAACCGCGAGCACGAAGCTAGTGTAAACTTATTTAGTATGCAGACTGTACTTAGTCCACAATCCACGACTATTTTTGGTCGTCGCAATACTTAGTTGGTGATAAATTAGTCACTGTATTCCATACAGCTTATTAGTTAAGAATTCTTACGTTTGAATTCGATTCCCGGGTCGAGTAATCCTAATCAAGCGATCCAGCCCTCACAAAAGCTTATGTTCGCTGTGGGCCACCCTAAAATCAGACTAGTGCAAATCGAATTTCAAACTCGCTCATAAACAGTGGCTATCGTAGGGCCAGGTGCTGCAGTGCACCAGGGCCCCGGACCTCAGGGGGCCCTCTAACCTAAGCTTTGAAAAGAGTGGATCAGCCAACTCGCCAGCTCTTGATGCTATGCACAGGGGCTATGTTCTTAGCTACGCGGCTTTTGCTACTTCACCGGGCATAAAGGTGAGCGATGCTCAAGCCTTAATAAATGGTTGTGGGACTTCGACCTTGGTTCAAGGCGGTCGCTGGCGGTGGATTGAGGAATGATAACCTTAGATTTTCAGGGGAATTTAAGTCCATTTACTGCTGCATATGGGCCTCCTCTTCAACTGACCTTGGTAAGTCAGAGTCGTTACGGGATATCGCCGTAATCACTACGCTTGATTAGCGGATTGGTGATCGCAGTAAGGTGGGAAACAAGACCATCATCTGCCCGTATTACGTCCACTGCTGAACATGGGCCTCCTCCCGAAGGAGAGTATTTGCCATAGTTTCCACGCTTGGCAGGGTTGGTGACCGCAGTAAGTTGTAACACACAAGGACTGCTCGTTCCTTGATATTCGATTATTAAAGATGATATTATAACAATCGGGACTAACGGGTTGACCTGCTTTCCGAGGCACGGTGAGTAGTCCATCAACCAACCAGACCCGGAAAGAAATCTTAGTATTTACACAAAGATTTCCTGTCGGACGTTGGGATCGACCCACGACCTTCAAGATTTAAAGCCAAATACCGCTACGCTACGGGGGTTGCTTGAGTTAATAGATGCTGCTGCTCATCGATCAGGTGCATGTCCCTCAGTCGCCTCTTATGACGCCCATAGGTAGACCTTCGATACCCTCGTAGACCTGAAGTCCGAGAGACCCGCGAACTGTAAAGTAGAGCGACAGTTGCACAAAACTCCCCTAAAAAAACTAAAAGTTATAATCCCTCAATCTCCCCGTCAGCAACCGCCCTGAGCCGAGGTCCAAGTCCCACAGGGGACGCCCTCTTGCGCAGGTTGCTTAGTTTGTAGTGTTTAAACCATTTATCTAGGCTGGAACTCTGCTCGCCTTTATGCCCGGTGAAGTAGCAAAAGGATCGTGGCTAATTACATATTATTATGTCCATCCGAAAAAATAACCCATAGGTAGATAATATTGGGAGGTACTATGTCCATTTCTACATTAAATCGTACGGAGATATCATAACATAATAATATTAAAATGGAAGTATTTTCCAACGCGAAGAATTCCAACAAAACATATGCAACATAATAAATCATACGGCATTAAATTACTTGGTAAGATTTAGTGCCCGTACCGGGAATCGAACGGATGTACCGCTGTCCGCTAATTGTTAACCACTGTGCTTGGAGTGCTTTGATCTATTTCAATGCGTATAATTTGTCCGCCATTTTGTTTTTCGCGCTTCGTTTTTCGAGTTGTCGCGATGTTTATATGCGTATGCGCAGTCTATTAACTGTTGGAGGAAAATTGGAGGAAAAACTTAATAAAAATGTTTACAATTGTCGTGTTCTTGACGAAACCCGCCTACCGCCCTAGGCTCGGCCTCGGGGAGTGGGGCACATGGGCCCCGATCCTTTCGAGGCCGACCCATGAGGAGAAGGGACGCCTTCACACTCCGGGCGTCCCTATAATTTGGGCAAATGACAGCAAGTGTGGCCTAGGACCACGGCGCCATATTGGCCGGGTGCCGCCGGGGGGCCGGATTGCTTGTTCGCTTACCCGGCCCCCGCCATCGGTGGATCGAAGGAGTGTCCGGGGGGTTTTAGTGGTGTAGGGTCCTCTCCTCGTGGTATGAGTAGCATACCATGCTATGGAGAGGGCGAGTCCCACATATCCCACCGCCAGCGCGCGGAAACGCTGCAGCGGCGCGGCGGTGGGAATGCGTAAATGCATTTCCCCCCGGACAACAAAAAAAGTAGCTTCTGAGACCTGGTGCTTTGGGTTAAATTCCCACCCGGTACAATTATTTATATGAAACAAAGATTTGTTGTTCTGAGGTTGGATGTTCTTTGTATTTGTTAAGTCCCCTGATATTCTAGTAAGTCCGACAGTTCCACAAAACTCTCCTAAAATACTAAAAGTCATAATCCCTCAATCTCATCGCCAGCGACCGCCCTGAGCCGAGGTCCAAGCCCCACAGGGGGCGCCCTCTTGCGCAGGTTGCCTAGTTTGTAGTTTTTAAACCATTCATTAAGGCTGAAGCTCGCCGTTATGCCCGGTGAAATAGCAAAATCCTCGTGGCTATATACGTATGTCCATCCGAGAAAAAAAAAGTAGGCAAGTCCCCCAGATAAGATGTAAAATTTCAAAAAACTTGTGTTTTAAGTAGATATGGATATGTTATTTCAAAAGTGTACAGATATAAGTAGTTAATAAATATCAAGTTAAAAATAAACGACCGTTACTCATCCATATTGAGTTCCCGAGAAAGATTCTGTCAATAGACGAACTAAAACATCGTATTATAAATACATTCTTGTTTTATTATTGGATATATAGGGAATAGGATTTGTTTGTTTGTTTGTACACTAAAAAATATTTGTAATTTTAATTTGTAGGAAAAAGTAGATATGCTAGCTTCCCGCGTTTTCACCACCATAACTACCCTCCCCGTGGAAATTTCATCAATACTATTATATAAAGCTAAAGAGTTTGTATGTTTGTCTGAACGGGCAAGTCTTAGAAACTACTGTGAATCTTTTAGTGTTAAATAGCCCATTTATCGAGTATTTTGTCTGTGCCCTCAGGGCAATTTTCGTTCGGGGGTCCTAGTCCATAGTAGGGTAGACTGGGTACGGTTGTAACAATTTTCCTTTAATTGCCCACAGCGTAGTTATTTAAGTAATAAGCAAGAATAAAAACCTTTCAGATTAAAGCATCTAATAGGCATTCGTCTTTCAATTAATATCAAAACCGGAAGCTTAGGTATAACAGTTTGGCGAGAATTTATTAGTTATTTTAATGAGTGGGTGCTATTGTTACAACCGACCCCATACCAGGGGCGGTTGTAACAGCAATGGGGGGCAGATGTAACACCTAAAAATAATACATAAACTACACATTTAAATAAGTTTTATTAATTAATAATAGCAATATGTACTTTAATCTAATTAACAATATTTAAATCACATTTAAATATTGTTAATTCTCTGTAGATAAGATATTTTTTAAACTAAACTAAGATAAATCAACAGAAATAATATTTTCTTTAAAGTGTTTTACGGCAGATACAGATAGTTCGGGATTCCTCTTCATGAACGAACGAAACCACTCTTCTTCAGCCATTTCATTTTCCAGCCAAGTCGAAGGCACGTATAAATTATATTTTACATTCAGTTCAAAGGCCAACTTTCTTACCTCTTTTGTGGGGAGCCCAAAATGTATGTCCGCGCAACGTATCAGGTACTTCGCTAATTGACTCTCTGATCTTCGTTAAAAATTCTGTTATCAGCTACATATCCCATCCCAACATTATTTCCTGTTCATGTCATCTTCATTTGCTGCATCTCTCTTTCGCTTATATCTCAAAAGAGAGACATAATTAACGCCGTACTTATCTACAGCTTTTCTTATAGAGGTCCCTAATTTTAGTTCAGCGTAAGCACTCTTGTACAGCAAAACGTTTTTGTATCTACAATACAAAAATATTATAAAATGAATGTTACAACCGTCCCCATGAAAATTGTTACAATCGTCCCCACCCTCTCATTTCAATAATAAGACTGTCACAGTAACAAGAAAGCATAATCTAAATTAAAAGTAATCAGCATATTAAAAACTCTAAAATACGACGATTACGTAAGCACATTTTGAAATTATATTAATATTTAAGCTACATCATAAGTAAATTCGATAAAAATACTTACTTTTGATTGACAAAACACAATAGGCCTCCCTGTAGGCACGAGTACCACGCGATAATTGACGCAATACTGCGAATCGTGTCGGGTCGGGACTTGATGGCCGCTTGTCCCTTCCCTCGAACCCTTAGCCTAACTTGTATAGTTTCGATAATATTTGAGTTGTTTCAACCGTACCCTGTTACAACCGTGCCCAGTCGACCCTACCCAGTGAACTCAGAACTTAGGAACAAATGGCTATTATATTTTAAAACTGTCTATACACGGGTACGTATTTAAATCTCTTAAATTAAAAAACCTCACGTTAAAACACCTGCGTTCAAAATACCTAAACTATAAACGAATCGTTTAAAAAACCCAAGCAAATAACACCTACATAAGAAATACTTAAGGTTAAAATACCGATCGGACTAAATATCTAATGTTTAAAATGCTATAACGCCAAAGTTAGATTCATACATTTTAAGTTTGAACCTAACCTAACCTATACATCTAATTGAGTCGGTTCCGCCTTATATTACTAGCCTATAAACACGATATACCTACCTACATAAATACGCAAATAAAACCAATTCTAAAACACAAGTAAAGCCAGGCCCTAAACTAGTATACTATTTGAAATCCTGTGTTGACATACTCCTCATATAAATCTGTCAACGGTACCCATACATCATGGAACAATTTATTTTAGGCTACAAGTGTTTTGTGCACGGAATATGGCAGTTTAATGGATAACAAATGAGAGACATATTTAAAAAAAGGATAAAAATAAATTTTACGAAGCGGATGGCTCAATGGCTAGGGCGTCGGACGTGCGATCATGTTGTCGCTGGTTCGATCACCACCCATTGCACTACGGACGTGAACCTACTCGTAACACAAGCATTTTAGCTAAGTACGTGGAGTTAATAAGAATATAAGAATAGTGAGCAAAAATTCTGCTAGTAATCGTTTAAAAAAAACCTTACCGCGCGGTCATACTTGCGTAACTCCCGATCCCGTGGCAACTTCATAATTAAGTAGCCTAGAGAGACTATGCTACTTTTGTAACAAAAAACTTCAACTGCTTCAACTTCAACAAATGAGTCCTGTTGAACTCCAATTTATTATCAACGAACAAGAAAGTTGATCAACTTACGTTTCTTATTATTTGCCTACATAAGCGAAGTATAGACCCCACAATTCCCACCTAAACTAAAAAGGATGTAGACGAAGGATCTTAAAAATAGTTCGTGAACTACTTACAAAACCATTACCCAAATATTAGTCCACGTTTTTACCTTTTTTACACTAATAATGATTTGTACAACACAGATCATAGTATAAACTAATATTGAAATAGGTTTACAACACAAACTTTAGTTTTGTAGCTGAGAAAATCATTTTTATGAACAAAATGTACAAGGCGCCATATTGGAGAGCGGTAATGTCAAATTTGTACACGTCATTGTGAAGAACAAATTTAAAAATACAGTTGGTGTGTTTGAATTTAGAATTTTGTATGATTTGAAATTGAATTTTGGATCGAATTAAATATAAAAAAAAACTGAAATTAATTCTTGCTTGACGAAAAAGTTGCTAATGTTTTATTTTTTTAAATCGAACATTGACTTTTATAGAAAAAAAAAACTAATTCTGTCTATGATTTTCCTTTTAATTGATACGATTAATTACTGAATATGTTATTAATAAGTATTATGTATGGATATAGAACGACATCAACATTTATTTTAAATGTAAAGAGGGGGCGTTTAATTATAAAGCTCCTGCGGGAACGGGAGTTTCGAGGGTGGAACGCGGGAAAAATCCATGGAAAATGACAGATTTTTGCGACGAGGCATGAACATAAAAAAATAACATGTACTTAAGTATTTTTGATATGTAAGAAAAAAACAAAAAGGACTGCATATATTAACGTTGTAGTAGCTACTGTACTAAAAAAGTAAATATTGTTGTATTCCCTTAAAACGATCATGATCGGCAAACATCGGGCTCGGTCGGCAAACATCGGGCGCGGTCGGCAAACATCGGCTTTTAGAATAAACAGTTAGAAATTGGTGATAATTTCGTAACTGTAGCAGAGGCGCTTGCGTTACTGATTAGATATATTAGAATAGAAAGGGTGTGTTTGTTCGTATATCACAAGGTCGACAAACAAGTATACGGCCCGATCCATGGTAATTGGTTACCGTAGTCTATTAACCTTACAATATCAGAGGTATTATTCATCTGTCAACTTCCGTGGCCTAGCGGTATTTAAATTAGGTACTTAATTCTATAAATAAAAAAATTTGTGTATGTTTGTATTAAAAAAATAGGATGTCCACAGCTGGACATTGGTCTCCCTCATATATCTCCAGTTATTGCGGTTGGAAGCGGCCTGCATCCACCGTGATCCCGCGTCCTTAACCAGATCATCCGTCCATCTAGTAGGTGGACGTCCCACGCTACTCTTGCCGATCCGCGGTCTCCATTCGAGAACTTTTCAGCCCCAACAGCCAACTGTTCACCGTGCCATATGGCCTGCCCATTGCCACTTCAACGAACTAATCCGTTATGACATAATACTGCGGTCACCAATCCGCCTACTAAGCGTGGTGACTATAGCAAATACCCTCCCTCGGGAGCAGGCCCATGTTCAGCAGTGGACAATATACGGGCTGATGATGATGATTTTTACATTTCAACGACAAACTTCGATAGTAATACCTACTGATGCAAAATCGTCATACTAAAGACATAATATGGAACGACTTAAAAAAAAATGGGGTAAAGGGCCATCCATTAATCACGTGAGGCTTGAAAGGGAGGGAGTTTGACAAAAATCATGAAATGTCACAAGGGGGGAGGGGGGTGTAGTAAGATATCACGTGTATTTATTTTTGGGAAATTACAAGTCCAGCCACACATTTCTTTATTGGCCACGTGATCAAACTTCTCATTTTATACTTAAGTAAGCAACGGGATGATATTTAAGATAATGTTCTAAAATATTCTACAATTTTTTAGATTTTTTGTGGATACTAAAAATACACATGATGTTGGTGGGGGGTGGGGGGTAGTCTTATACTTCACCATGTGTCAGCAAGGGGGAGGGGGGGTTAAAAAATGCTTAAAAAAATATCACGTGATTAATGGACGGCCCCTAATACCGTGCGGTTACACTAGCAAAGCTCCCGTTCCCGCTTGAACTTCATAATTAAATATATCCTTTATCCTCCTCGACAACCTCCGTAGCGTAGCGGTATCTGGCTCGCTTTTAATCTCGGAGATCGTGGGTTCGAACCCCACTCCGGACAGGAAATCTTTGTGTAAATTCTAAGATTTCTTTTCGGGTCTGGTTGGTTGAGGGACTACCCTCCGTGCCTCGGAAAGCACGTTAAGCCGTTGGTCCCGATTGTTATAACATCATCTATATTAATCGTATATCAATCCGGTCACCAATCCGCCTGCCAAGCGTGGTGACTATGGCAAATACCTTCCCTCGGGAGGAGGCCCATGTTCAGCAGTGGACGTTATACGGGCTGGTGATGATGTTTCTCCTAGATAACGTAGCCTTCTAATGATGAAAGAATTTTTCAAATCGGACCAGTAGTTCCGTAGCCTATACAATGCAAACAAACAATCAAATATTTACTATCTTTAACCTTACTAATGTTATAAATGCGAAAGTCTGTCTGTCTGCCTTTCACGCCAAAACCACTGAACCGATTTAAATGAAATTTGGTACGCAGATAGTGTAGAACCTGAGAAAGGACATGGCCTTTTTATAGGGAAAAAAGGGTTGTTAGGGGTTAAAAGGGATGCATGAAGGTTGTAGCAAGTTACTATTCCACGGACGATGTCGCGGGTATACCTAGTATTAGTATAGTTTCACCAACATATTTTTAAACCAGTACATTCCAACAAGAATCCTATAAGAAAATTCACACATCAAATTTGGCTCTACTTACAAAAAATCCTTTTAAATTTAAGTAGAGCATATTTCCAGTGTATCGCGGACCACACACGACGCCCGCCGCGTGCGCCGCGATATCTTAATGAGGATGTGACGTCATGAAAATATAGTATTTAATGAACTCGAAATGAAAAAAATATGCTAACTACTATTGATGGATCGTCGTGAGAGTGATGAATGAAATTTGTTTTTTGAGTCTTCTCTGGGATTCAATTTTAAGTGTATGTAATAGGTAATTATTATTGGATGGATGTGTATTTTATGCTAAGCTATATTTTTTTCGGACAGTTTATATATAGTTATCCTTGAGGCTTTTTATTTTATGAGGCATAAAAGCGAGAAAGGTTCCAGCCTAACAAAATTTTAAAAACTACGGACATATCAACGTGCGAAAGAGTTTGTGACACTAGAAATTTTGTCTGTACTTACAGTGGGGCTTGAATCTCGGCACGGGTCGTCAGTAATCGACCTGAGCCGAGGTCAAAACCTAGAAAGGATTGAGTAATAATAAATTTTAGCGTTTTTATGAAAATGTTATGCAGTTTTGTGCACCTTCTTGGCAGAGGTTACTTGCAGTTTTCAATACAATTAATAATATATGAAAACCCAATTTTAACCGAGTTGGTGATCTTAAAATTGCAAAGAAAAATTTGAAATTGGAACATCCATAGGCATGTCCTCACTAAACTAACGTAGTTCCGTAATCGTACAGGAGCAATAAACGAGCAGGATTAATAACAATAATAAAGTTTATACAGCGACCGAGTCGACGACTAATCGGCCGATTTATCCGACGACCGCTCGTCTGGTGTGATGTGACTGAACATGGCTCTTCTTTCAGCAAACCTTTTGTTATGTAGAACGACTAATCGGCCGATTTATCTGACGACTGGTTGGTTGGTATGAGGTGACTGAAGATAGCTCTTCTTTCAGCGAATGTTTGAAAAAATGGACCTACGACTTATCTGCCGATTTATCCGTCGATTAGTTTGAAGATAGCCGTTCTATTATCGATTTTTGTTTTGATTAGTGGACTACTAATCGACAACCTCCGTAGCGTAGCGGTATTTGTATCGCTTTAAATGGGTGGGTGGGTTCGATCCCCACGCCGGCCAGGAAATCTTTGTGTAAATTTTAAGATTTCTCTCCGGGTCTGGTTGGTTGAGGGACTGTTCTCCGTGCCTCGGAAAGCACGTTAAGCCGTTGGTCACGATTGTTATAAAATTATCTATAACAATCGTATATCAAGGAACGGGCAGCAGCGTTTCCTTGTGTGGTACAACATAATACTGCGGTCACCAACCCGCCTGCCAAGCGTGGTGACTATGGCAAATACCCTCCCTCGGGAGGAGGCCCATGTTCAGCAGTGGACGTTATACGGGCTGATGATGATGACTGCCTACTATCGGCCGATTTATTCGACGATTAGTCTATTTACTAATACATAAAGCTGAAGATTTTGTGTTTTTGTTTGCTTGAACGCGTTAAAGTCAGGAACTACAGGTCCGATTAAAAATATTCTAAGAACACAAAACATATTTTACTATGGTGTTCCTACGGGAACTAGGACTAGGCGTGAACCCGCCCTCATGAAGTGTGATATAAAGTCTGATAAATGAGTACATCCGATGACTATCTCTGTGGCATAGCAGAATAAGGCTATCCTTAAACCACAAAAGTGCGGGTTCAATTCCCGCTCCGGAAAAATAAAATCCTTGTGTAAAATCATAGATTATTTCCAGTCTGGTCGGTTGAGGCAACTAGCAGTAAAAAGACTGCAAGAAACTAGCACCGCTACACAGAGACCACTCTATCCGACCCGTCGGAGAAGAGTGCACCCGCGAACGCGACCCTTAGTTGGCAAAGAACCATCCGATGCCCACCCGAAGTCTGAGAGGCCCACCAACTGTAAAGTAGAGCGACAGTTGCACAAAACTGCCCTCAAAAAGTAATAAGCCCCACAGGGGGCGCCCTCTTACGCAAGTTGCTTAGTTTGTAGTTTTTAAACCATTTTTAAGGCTGGAGCTCTGCTCGCTTTTATGCCCGGTGAAGTAGCAAAAGCCTCTTAGCTACTTAAGAACGTGCATCCGAAAAAAAAACTACTGGACCGATTTGAAAAATTCTTTTCACCGTTGGAAAGCTACACTATCCCCGGATGACAGAGGTGATATCTAAATATGAAGTTCCCACAAGAACGGGAGTTATGCGAGTGAAGCCGCGCGTGGGAAATTAGTAAATAATATTGACCGGAAATTAAATTATCAATGTCGCAGTGTAATTTTAGTTTTTAATTTATACACTCTAACTATAATAAGGCATGGCAAGCGTGACAAACAGACAAAAAGTTAATTAATGCAAACTTGTGTTATTGATATGTAAAGTTTTTTAAAACATGTTTTAAATACATCATAATAATATTATTATCATACCTTTAGTAATATTATAAAGAGGAAAGATTTGTATTTTTGTGTGTATGTTTGTAATGAATAAACTCAAAAACTAATGTGCCGATTTCAAAAATTCTTTAACCATTGGAAAGCTACATTCACCCTGAGTGATATAGGCTACATTTTTAATTATAAAGTTTCCACGGGAACGGGAGTTACGCGGGTTAAACCGAGCGCAGGTAGCTAGTTATTTTTTTTTATACTTTAGCACTATATGAATACATAGGCGGACCTATGTAACCATATTCTGACAAATAAAGATTTCTATTTTATTCTATTCTATTCTATTCTATTATATTCTATTCTATTCTATTCTATTCTACTCTATTCTATTTTACTCTATTCTATTCTATTCTATTCTATTGTCTTCTCTTCTCTTCTCTTCTCTTCTCTTCTATTCTATTCTATTCTATTCGATTCTATTCTATTCTATTCTATTCTATTCTATTCTATTCCTAATGCCAGAGGCATTCTCTACCAGTCTACCATAGGGTGGTGCAGAGATACCCACGCCGGACAGGAAATCTTTGTGTAAATTCTATGATTTCTTTCGGGTCTGTTTGGTTGAGGGACTACCTTTCGTGCCTCGGAAAGCACGTTAAGCCATTGGTCCCGATTATTATAACATCATCTATAATAATCGTATAGAACATGCAAGGCGTCTCATTGTTTTGTACATTTACATGTTATATTTAATATCTTGTGTGTTGTGCTGAATTAAATGTATTTTCTTTCTTTCTTTCTTTCTTATAGCAAGGAACGGGCAGCAGCGTTTCATCATGTGGTACAACATAACACTGCGGTAACCAACCCGCCTGCCAAGCGTGGTGACTATGGCAAAAACTCTCCCTCAGGAAGCCCTTGTTTAGCAGTGGACGTTATACGCGATGATGATGATGATGATCTTTTATTTAAAATAGTTTAAGTGTTAGTGCTTTCACACGCCCTCTCAAAGGGCCAGATTTCTGGAGGTGTGCTTAGTTAAGCTCCCCAGTTCCTAGTGCACAGGGCTCCAACGTTATAGAACTAAATCAATTTAAATATTTTTGGTATAAAACTAAAAAGGCTTAAATGGTTAAAGCTTGCAGATAACCGTCAATAAAAAAACATCTCTCTAATCTATGATTTACCACATCACAGTAGCTAATAGTCATTAAATACTAAAGTTAAATAAACAATAACAAAGCGGTTATTTAATCTAACATTAAATATTACAAACATGTTTCAGGATGTTATGGTAACCACATAAACACAACAAAGAGGATGTACTTTGTTCTACCCCAACTTACCAACCATCACTACACAGACACCACTTTATCCGACCCGCCGGAGAAGAGTGTCGTAATTTGTAGAGAACTTTCCAAAGTCTCGAAGTCCGAGAGCATACTGTAAATTACAGCGACAGTTGTTTATCATCATCATCAGCTCGTATAACGTCCACTGCTGAACATGTGCCTCCTCCCGAGGGAGGGTATTTGCCATAGTTACCAAGCTTGGCAGGTGGGTTGGTGTCCGCAGTATTATGTTGTACCACACAAGGAAACGCTGCTGCCCGTTCTTTGATATACAATTATTATAGATGATGTCATAACAATCGGGACCAACGGCTTAACGTGCTTTTCGAGTCACGGAGTGCAGTCCCTCAACCAACCAGACCCGGAAATAAATTTTAGGATTTAAACAAACATTTCTTGTCCAGCGTAGGGATCGAACCCCATTAAAAATTGTGTCAGTCATTGTAAAAGTGGTGTAACTCCATAATTTAAATATAAGTACATATTTCGTTTAATTAAAATAATTTGGTCTCTACTGTACTTTGTAATAATATAAAGTTTTATTTGTCATCAACCATTATAGAGGCAGAACATTGAATAAATATTCGTATTTCTTTTTCTATACGGTAATTAACAAAACACAGATTTTTTCAAAACTTAATAACAAGGAGATAAGGGAGCCTTCAAGTATTACGTAACGCAATTTTTGAAGATTTTCGACCCGCCCTCCCCCCCTTGTAACGCACCGTAACGTTTTTCTGGACCCTCCCCTCCCCCTCTAAACGTTACGTAACACTCAAGTGATAATTTTTACCGTAAAGTCGTAAAAAATTATGTAATAATTTTTACACTTGTTATAGTTTTAATCTACTAAATAAAAAAAGAGAATTTTAATCCGCAACACCTGCATATTTTGTTTATTTTTTATACATTTTTGGCTTTAATTTTTTTTTTGGTTTTGGTTTGGGAGTTTTAATTCCCAAATTTTTTAGAAACAATGTTACGTAACGTGTTGTGAGAAAGACCCCCTCCCGCCCCTGTATCGCATCGTAACGTTTTACGAGACCCCTCCCCCCCAAATTGCGTTACGTAATACTTGAACGCTCCCTAAGGAGATAATTCACTATTACAATGAACGACACAATTCTCCTTAAACTTTCGTTATGATATTATCAAAATCTGGTGGGGCACGACCGGTGAGCGATCAGGTGCAGGTAGCTTAACGTACTCTTTGAGGCACGGGTGTCGCACCATCAACTACCATATCAAGATAGAGAAATTTATAGTAGGTAACACAATTTAAGCCTTACCCGAGGATCAAACTAGGGACCTATCACTTTGGACTGGCTTAAAGACTTTTCTAACCAACAATTTCTAGTAATACAATTTAAGCTTCAGCCGGGAATAAAACAAGGGATCTATCACTTCGGATTAGTATATAGATTGTATTAAACGAAAATTTCTAGTAACACAATTTATGCCCAACCCGGGGATCGAACCCGGTAATTTTCAAACCAAAAGTGTCTTGTTAAACTATTTACGCCTTACCCGGGAATCAAACGAGAGATCACTTCCATCTGGTAGATACATAGATTTTTCGAAACAAATATTTACTTTTACATAATTTATCTTTGACATATCGTTTAAAAAACTAGCTTGTAGAAAGATCTCTTACATTATTAATTAGGAAGTTGGTTGTAGAAGCGTATATATATTGGTATATTGACCCATAACAGAATTGCTAATTTTGTGGAGACGTGCAGCATGTATCAAACCAGAGACCTATCATTTCGGAATGGTATGTAGATTAAACAAAAAAAAAATATTCTAGAACTACAATTTTTTTTTGAAATATAGTATATAATAAACTTTTCCGTAAAGTATTCAAAAAACATTTAAAAATCTAATAATAATCAATTTTCGCCAAGCCCAAGAAACAAACCCGGGACCTTGCTAGTTGTAAATAGTACACAATACCGATCACCGAAGCGTGTTAAGTAATCCAAATGTTAAGTAGCTATTAACTGTATACAAACAAACAAACGAACCTTTTTATATATCTAAGTGGTTACCATAGCAACCGCATCAATCAGATATCAAAGCAGTTGTGATTAAAAACGTACTAAAGAGGCGCTAAGCAAACATTGAGATTGGCGTAAACATACGGATGAACATCTTACAATGGGCAAGAAGACTAAAAAAATCTATTTACTCGTACTTTCGAAGCGGGCGTAGCCCAATGGCTAAGGCGTCGGACTTGTGATCTTGAGGTGACCGGTTCGAACCCCACCCATTGTACTACCGACGTGAACCCACCAGTAACACAAGCTTAGCTCGAGGGGGTAACAAGAATACTAGTAGACTGCAAAATTCTGATAGTAATACTTTTAAAAACAAATAGTCCGTCAAGTAGATTAGTTACCAATATTTTTTTTGTTCCGCAAACAAGAAACGACGCAGATACAGCGCGTTGAAATTTCGTGTGACGTTACTTCTAGGTACAATTTTACCTAGTAGTGACTAGTAGTGACGTATACATATAAACCCTTCTCTTGAATCACTCTATCTATTAAACAAAACTGCATCAAAATCCGTTGCGTAGTTCAAAAGATCTAAGCATACATAGGCACAGACAGACAGCGGGAAGCGACTTGGTTTTATACTAACCCAGGACGCTGCTTAAAAACTATCCAGAATTTCCCAGGACATTAAAAAAACCAGGATATGTCCCGGAAAAACAGGACGGTTAGCAACTCTAGTCTAATAAACTATTAACAGTACAATGTTTGAGCGTCCCCGCGTCAACTATAAGCCCGTGTGTTTCATCTAAATCGGTCCATACAAGTACAATCGTTGTGTTGGATCAAAAAATGTATTGGTGCAAACCTCTTGACTACCACTAGCTTACTGCGACGAGCCTGCTTGATACTTGGAGCTATTTATATATTTAGTTAGTTATGGGGGGAAAGGAAGGTTTTTCGGATGGACATACTTAGCTACGAGGCTTCTGCTACTTCACCGGGCATAAAGGCGAGCTGAGCTCCAGCCTTAATAAATTGTTTAAAAACTACAAACTAAGCATCCTGCGCAAGAGGGCGCCCCCTGTGGGGCTTGGACCTTGGCTCAGGGCGGTCGCTAGCTATGAGATTGAGGGATTATGACTTTTAGTATTTTAGGGGAGTTTTATGCAACTCTCGCTCTACTTTACAATTCGCGGGCCTCTCGGAATTCGGGTCTACGAGGGCATTGGATGGTTCAATAAAACTTTCGACTCGTATTCCTCGCACAGAGAGTGACTGGCTCGGGTTCGCCGATTCGAATGCTGAACCTTCTATTTTTTCCGCTTTTGTCAAGTACGACGGCGCGGCGGTATCTTAGTCGAACGTGCGAGACCAATCATTTTTTAAAGAAAAAAATATATGTTATTCCTTTTTTTATAATCTAATAGCTATTTCATATCAACCACTATTAAAAACATATTAATTATTATTTCACTAACGATATTAAAATCCTCCATCCGCAACCAAAAACTTTTATATTTAAATTTTACTAATGACCGCCATTTTTTTTCGCCAATTGTTCTTTTTGATTGCACATCAAATTTCGCTTATAAAAAAAACAAGTAAAACAAAAAACTACCAAGATTATTGCTCTCGTGAAATAGTTCGCTGGATGCCAAGCAACTTCTTGGGTGGTCTAAGCGGGTTTCCATCTCTTTCTAACCACAGCATTCTTCGTATAGCTATATCTGTCCCCCTTGTCATAGAGTAAGATTGTTTAGAGATGTACTCAATTTGTGTAATCGGGTTTATAGAGTTTGAGTGGTGTGAATATGAGTTGAGATAAATGTTTGATTTAAAAGTTTTTAAGTGATTATCTGAGAGATTATAAGTGGAATACTTACTCTATCCTAATTGCGTTTACCGGTGTACTAAAAACAAGATTAAAGCAGCAAACTATAGATCCCAGTTTTTATTTGACTTAATGCCGGCACTTTATGTTTTTGTAATTTATCATCAGTTTTTCGAAGGACACGGCAGGCTTCGTTTATATTAATAAAATCCTTTGGCCTGACAGCCTTTTTTTTTAATTTTCCGCAATGCATTTACGTATTCCCACCGCCGCTGTTAGGTTTTCAGGAATTGCGGTATAGGCGAATAGATTATGTCATAGTTTTCTAAATGCTGCCATGCTAAGTATATCTATCAAATCCAAGTATTCCAAAGTATGCGTCACGTACAGTGGTAATATAAGTGAAGATATCTCTTCTGTGAATAAATAAAATCATCATCATCATCAGCTTGTTGTAGTCCACTGCTGAACATAGGCTTCCCCTTTCGATTTCCAACGAGAACGATCGCTAGCGGCCTGTATCCACCGACTTTCCGCGACCCTTATGAGGTCGTCGGTCGTGCAGGCGGTCGTCCTACGCTACGCTTGCCAGTTCGTGGTCTCTACTCGAGAATCTTACTGCTCCATCGGCCGTCAGTTTTTCGAGCTATGTGTCCTGCCCATTGCCACTTCAGCTTGCTAAGCCGTTGAACTATTTCAGTGACCTTCGTTCTCCTGCGGATCTCTTCATTTCTGATTCGATCACGCAGGGAAACGCCGAGCATAGCTCTTTCCATAGCTCGCTGAGCGACTTTGAGCTTTCTTATGAGGCACACAGTAAGAGACTACGTCTCAGATCCATTTGTCATCACAGGTAACACACATTGATTGAAGACTAAAAAAATAAAATACCAAAAATTCAGCCACCTCAACCTCTGTCTCTCTCTCTCTCTCTCTCGGAGATCGTGGGTTCTTGTGTAAGTTCTAAGATTTCTTTTGAGGTCTGGTTGGTTGAGGGACTACCCTCCGTGCCTCCCGATTGTTAACATCACCTATGACTATAGTGTATCAGGAACGGACAGCAGCGTTTAATTGTATGTTGCAACATAATTCTGGTCACCAACCTAGCCTAGCGTGGTGACTATGGCAAATGCCCTCCTTCGAGAGGATACATAGGCCATGTATGACAGTGGATATTATACGGGCTGAAAATAATGATGATGAATATAATGATGCAAGAAATAAACATCAATGTAACATAATTTGATATGAGTCAACTAGTACACTTATAATTAATTATAGCTGAAATTAATCTCTATAATTTAAAACTCATCATCATCATCATCAGCCCGTACAACGTCCACAGCTGAACATGGGCCTCCTCCCTCGGGCAGGCGGATTGGTAACCGCAGAATTATGTTGTAATACACAGGGAAACGCTGCTGCCGTTCCATGGTATACCTACGCTTGTTATAGATTATGGGACCAACGGCTTAGCGTGCTTTCCGAGGCACGGAGGGTAGTCCCTCAACCAACCAGACCCGGAAAGAAAAATCTTAGAATTTAAACAAAGATTTTTTGTTCGGTGTGGGGATCGAACCCACGACCTCCGAGACTTAAAGCGAGACAAATACCGTTACGCTACGGAGGTTGTTTAAAATTAATCATAAATAATCGAATGTAAAAATTTTCGCCATTTTTACAATACAGCTGCTCTATTCCTTTATAATCTATGTATTCCTTATCATTATCCTTTGAATATATCTGTCTTTTTCACTCCATTGCGAAAGTGTAGTCCTGTCTCACGTGCCACCTATGACCTTTGCAATTTCTCCTCTCTTTCTAAGCGGGAAGAAAGTTGTTGTCATCTCGCTCGCAGGTATGTTGTGAATTTTCGAGTTTTTTTTCAAAGAATCATATTGTAAATTCTTTTACTTATGTATTTATTATTATTTTTAGTGTTGATTTTTAACGATTATTTATTTGTATCTAATAGACAAATAAATAAAATTGAAGTGTCCGTTTGTAAATGAAATAAAATTTAAAACCGGCCAAGTGCGAGTCGGACTCGCGCGCGAAGGGTTCCGTATCAGTTACAAGTGCGTATAAGCCGCGCCAATATAGAAACGAATCTAAAATGGCGTCCATGAATGTCACTGACAGATGGTAGGGTCAGCAAATAAAAAGAAAGATAGAAAGAAAGTTTGTTTATTGTATATGTAGGTAAAATACAATTGTTAGTTTTATGTGTTGAAATGTGTAACGTATACAAAAAAATACATAATCTTTCATAAAAATTAGAACTGTTTATTTGCTTACTTTTCTTTAACATTTTTTACCTTAACCACTCGCAAGTAAGTCGTGATTTTCCGTTAACTTTCTTTACGGATTTTTTGTTGCATGCAGTACGCGCCGTGTGTGACTAAGACATCAATAGTTTAGAGTGAGAGCGCATGATCGCCGCTGCCATTTTAGATTCGTTTCTTTATTGGCGCAGGTTATACCTATTTTTGATATCAAGAATAAAAAAGCGTATGTTTATGAAATGAATTATTGTTATTTTATATTTTTATATTCGAGTTGATTGAATTAAAGGTAAATTGCGGTTTACGATTTATGACGTATTAAAAAAAAACTACTTACAAGATCTCTTTCAACCCAATTTTCGGTGAAAGTTTGCATGGTAATGTACATCATATATATTTTTTAGATTTATCATTCTCTTATTTTAGAAGTTACAGGGGGGGGACACACATTTTACGACTTTGGAAGTGTCTCTCGCGCAAACTATTCAGTTTAGAAAAAAATGACATTAGAAACCTCAACATCATTTTTGAAGACCTATTCATAGATACACCACACGTACGGGTTCGATGAAAAAATTTTTTTTGAGTTTCAGTTCTATGTATGGGGAACCCCAAAATTTATTGTTTTTTTTTCTATTTTTGTGTGAAAATCTTAATGCGGTTCACAAAATACATCTACTTACCAAGTTTCAACATTATAGTTCTTATAATTTCGGAAAAAAGTGGCTGTGACATACGGACGGACAGACAGACAGACAGACAGACAGACATGACGAATCTATAAGGGTTCCGTTCTTTGCCATTTGGCTACGGAACCCTAAAAAAACGTTTATTGATAATGGAGACGAATCGATCGTACTTATTATAAGTCAAATACAATGATAATGACAAAAAAAAACAAATATCTATTTCAACTTTTATTTAATAATATTTTTATTAAATAAAAGTTGCCAATGTTGTTATGGCATGTGATAGTCGCGTATTATAAATATATATAAAAAATCAACCAGCATAATGCTATGATCGTAGGTCGGAAGTATAGAACGCTTCGCGAGCTTCGCCTTGCGAGGACGACCGGACCCTATCCTAACTTCCTACGAGTCTTTCTCTATCTACCTACGGTGTGACACCCGGAGAAGAAAGACTATAAGAAACTCCGAGATCATTGTTTTTGTCATCTTTTAAAGTGTTTGATTAATCATTTGTACATAAAAAAAATTGTATCTAGGTTAGAGATCCCCATACATCAATATGTATGTACTTGCAGCAGCAAATTGTGACGTAAACAATGATAGTTTTAAGAAAGTATCGAGTATAGGGAGCGCTGCTCCAGATTTACATTTCTTTAACGATTGAAACATACAAACAGTCTGATCAGTTTTGTTTGAGTTAGAATAGAATCTAGGCTAGAGCTCTGCTCTTCTTTATGCCCGGTGAAGTAGCAAAAGCCTCAGGGCTAACTACATATATGTCTATTATTATAATCTATTTATATGCATTTATTTTACTTTTCTTTTAAACCAGTCCGTATAGTTCCGTAGCTTATTCAATACAATCAAATGTTTCCTCATTAAGTATAATATTGGTATAGATATCATTGGTATAGAAATCTGAATGTCTTTTAACAAGTTCATACAACTTTTCTCTGACTAACTATGCCAGTTGAAGTAGCAAAAGCCTCGTGGCTAACTACGTATGTCCATCCGAAAAAAAAAACAAGAAACTGACCAACTGGCATGACCGACACAATCTTAAAAAATCATGATTAAAATAATAAACATGTTTATTAAAACAAAACTTGATATATCAGTTGTCTGATTAATCAGTCGCCTGCTCAAATCGGTCCATCCTGAGAACATGACATATAACTGAAACGCGACACTTTACTCGGTATTATGTTTCACTGTTTAGGGACCTGTCACTTGATTATTGATCAATTAACTATAGACAACCTCCGTAGCGTAGCGGTATTTGCCTCGCTTTAAATCTCGGAGGTCGTGGGTTCGATTCACACGCGACAGGAAATCTTTGTGTAAATTCTAAGATTTCTGGTTGGTTGAGGTTTTTTTTCCGGACGGACATCTATAGTTAGCCCCGAGGCTTTTGCTACTTCACCGGGCATAAAGGCGAGCAGAGCTCCAGCCTGGATAAATGGTTTAAACACTCCAAACTAAGCAACCTGCGCAAGAAGGTGCCCCCTGTGGGGCTCGGACCTCGGCTCAGGGCGGTTGCTGACAGGGAGATTGAAGGATTGAACGATTATGGCTTTTAGTTTTTTTTAAGGGGAGTTTTGTGCAACTGTCGCTCTACTTTACAGTTCGCGGGCCTCTCGGACTTCGGGTCTACGAGGTCATCGGAAGGTGGTTGGTTAAGGGACTACCCTCCGTGCCTCTGAAAGCACGTTAAGCCGTTGGTCCCGATTATTATAACTTTAATAATAATAATTGTATATCAAGGAACGGGCAGCAGCGTTGATTGGCACAACATATTACTGCGGTCATAAACTATGGCAAATACCCTCCCTTGGGATTGGATGTTCAGCAGTGGACGTTTTACGGGCTGATGATGAACTATAGTATATTGTGGCGTAATAGATATAGTATCGCCGTGTGGTTTCCGGCTTAGAATAGACTACCCCATGTCTTCCCATGGGTGTCGTAAAAGGCGACTAAGGCACTGATCACTGATGGATGGGCAGCAGCATCTATTAGCTCAAGATTTACATCTTACTGCGATCACTAATCCGTCTGCCAAGCGTGGTGATTATGGCAACATCCCTCTACGATCCTGGCTTGCCAAGGTCTGTTAAGAGGAGGCCCATGTTCAGAAGTGGACGTAAACGGGCTGTTGATGATGATGATTAGATATAGCGGTATATGTCTTGAAGGTCGTGGGTTCGCTCCTAACACCGGACAAGAAAAAGTTTTGTATGAAATCATAGATTTCTTTTCGGGTCTGGTTGAAAGCACGTTTGTCTTGTTGATGCCGATTGTTATAACATCACCTATTACAATTGTATGCCAGGACAGCAGCGTTTCCTTGTGAATTACAATATAATTAAATCTGCGGTCACCAACCCGCTGGTCAAGCGTGGTGACTATAGCAAAAACTTTCTGGGGAGAGGCCCATGTGTAGTAGTAGACGTTGTCGTTCGTGTATTTTGTAAACAAACTTTTAAAAGTTACCTTTTTAATCAAGGCCGGATTTAAAGGTCGGCATCTAGGGCACCTGCCCCGAGGCCTCCACAATAGAGGGGCCCCCACAATAGAGAACGTAGAACTTTTTATTATTATTTTTTTCGGTGTTGTATTTTTACATACAGTACCTACCTACTTTGTAAAATCGTGATTAATAAATCGTGAAAAAAAATCAGCTGTTCCATACATTTTGTCGAGGTAAGTGAACATAAATGTATGGAACAACTGATTTTTTTATATTATAGTAAAAGTTGCTTATAATCATCAGTACTTTCACCCCTGGAAGGTTGTTAAAGCTTTAAAATAACCTTGTATAGATTTAAAAAAAACGTGTTCTATCACCAACAATGTCCACCATTTTTTTTGGACGCTCTTTATCTATTTAGCCAGAAGGCTTTTGATGCTTACTTCACCGGACATAAAGGCGAGCAGAGCTGCAGCATTTTTTTATACTATTCCCACCCATCCAATTCCAATCCGCACATTCATCTGATGGTGAGGCATCAGATAAAGATATAATAACACATACAAAACACGTACATCTCTAATTGGCTACACGCCTGTCACGACTCTGGTCGGAACTGTCAAAAGTGTCAAAACTGTCAAATATGTCAAAGTATAGCTATCGATCTAATTGATCTGATACAGAGATAAGATCTTTTTGCTTAAGATAGGGGATAGTGAAAGAAATGCTATGGAAAGCTATAAATTAAGGAACGTGTTTATTTATTATATTTATACTTATGTAAAGTAATGGTAAGCTAAATTAATTTGATAGTGACAACCTCCGTAGCGTAGCGGTATTTGGCTCGCTTTAAATCTCGCAGGTCGTGGGTTAGATCCCCACAACCGACAGAAAATCTTTGTGTAAATTCAAAGATTTCTTTCCGGGTCTGGTCGGTTGAGGGACAACCCTCCGTGCCTCAGAAAACACGTTAAGCCGTTGGTCCCGATTGTTATAACATAATCTGTAATAATCGTATATCAAGGAACGGACAGCAGCGTTTCTTTGTGTGGTACGACATAATACTGCGGTCAAAAACGCGCCTGCCAAGCGTGTTGACTATGGCAAAATCCCTTCCCGGGAGGAGGCCCATGTTCAGCAGTGGACTGTGTACGGGCTGATGATGATAGTATATACATAGTGTGTGGCTCGGCTTAGAGAAGACCGCAGTATTATGTTGTACTACACAAGAAAACGCTGCTGCCCGTTCCTTTATACACGATTATTATAGATGATGTTATAACAATCGGGACCAACGGCTTAACGTGCTTTCCGAGACACGGAGGGTTGGCTCTCAACCAACCAGACCTGGAAAAAAAATCTTAGAATATACACAAAGATTTCCTGTCCGGCGTGGGGATTGAATCCACGACCTCCGAGATATAACGCGAGCCAAATACCGCTACGCTACGGAGGTTGTCGAGATCTTTATCATTAGTAGGTATATTACTAAACTTAGAGGTCAGTTATAGTAATGGCATGGCATATCTTTCATTGGAGTTCTAGACTTAATTTAGTCAATGATTCAAAGAAATCAGACGCAGATAGTTGTGTACATTCTTAACAAATATTATGATAGATATTGATCTCGAGGTCAAAAATGTACCTAAAATACATGTTCTGTACGAGTCCATATTGGGTATAAGCTAATTACTATCCTACTAATTTTAGATAAACGCGCAAGTTTGTAAGTATGGATGAATGTTTGTTACTCTTTCACGCCAAAACTACTGAACGGAATTGGCTGAAATTTTGCACCGGGCCAGGTTATACGCTGGATTAACATATAGTCTACAAAACATCACGCTCCGACCCACTGGAGCAGAGTAACGCGTGTAAAACCGCGGGGCTCTGCTAGTGGGTTTATATGTTTCATCCTCTTAGTTCTTTTCCCGTAGGAACATCTAAATTAAATATAGGTCAAAGAATCACCTAAAATATATAATAATAATAATTTATGTTCTGTACAAGTCTGTCATTGGGTATAATATAAGCTAATTACTATATTTTTATATAGTTCATCCTCGTAGCTCCCGATGCTGTAGGAACTTTATGTAGGTCTATGTAGATCTATGTAGGTCTATGTAGGTCTATGTAGGTCTATGTAGGTCTATGTAGGCCTATGTAGGCCTATGTAGGCCTATGTAGGTCTATGTAGGTCTATGTAGGCTTATGTAGGTCTATGTAGGCCTATGTAGGTCTATGTAGGCTTATGTAGGTTTATGTAGGTCTATGTAGGCCTTTGTAGGTCTATGTAGGCCTATGTAGGTCTATATAGGCCTATGTAGGTCTATGTAGGCCTATGTAGGTCTATGTAGGCCCATGTAGGTTTATGTAGGCTTATATAGGTCTTTGTAGGCCTATGTAGGTCTATGTAGGTCTATGTAGGTCTATGTAGGTCTATGTAGGTCTATGTAGGTCTATGTAGGCCTATGTAGGTCTACCTAGGCTTATGTAGGCCTATGGCAGGGGTTATACGATTGCTATAGATATAGATACTGTTATAACAATCAGGACCAACGGCTTAACGTGCTTTCTGGAAACATTTGTTTAATTTTACACAAAGATTTATTATCCGGTGTGGGGATCGAACCCACGACTTCTGAATGTATGTACGTCAATTGGTAGGTACCTATTTTAATTAGATGACCTTGTAAAAGCGTAAATTTTACTAAGTCGAATTGACATCTCGTGGCCACCCAAGACGTTTTCAGCGGTTGGTTTTTGTTTCAAACTTAAATAAGATGATTAATTTTGATGACATCTTAACTTGAAGGTCAGTACTTAATAATACTACAAAAAACCGGCCAAGTGCGATACGAACTTTCGTGTTAATAATATTAGGATACTGTGCACTAACCCGCCTGCCAAGCGCGGTGACTGTAACGTGGAGCGACAGTTGCACAAAACTCTCCTAAACCACTAAAAGTCATAATCCCTCAATCTCCCCGCCCTCTTGCGCAGGTTGCTTAGTTTGTAGTTTTTAAACCATTTATAAAGGCTGGAGCTCTGCTCGCATTTATGCCCAGTAGCAAAACCCTCGTAGTTAACTTAATACCATCCGAATTTCATAACATTCACATTTAAATTCATATTCATTTAATGCACACCATATCCTACTAATATTATAAACGCGAAAGTTTGTAAGTATGGATGGAATTTTGCACCGAGATAGGTTATACGCTGGATTAACATATAGGCTACAAACATGACGCTCCGACCCACTGGAGCAGAGTAACGCGGGTAAGCGGGGCACCGCTATAATAAGTTGTCACAAAGACCAAACCAGTACATACGTTTCTATAGAACACGTTTGTTTGGGGGGGGGGGTCCATACCCCCCTGACCCCCCCTCACCTCATTCCTGTCACTAGTTACATTCATTCGCTAAAGAAACATTTTAATTCGCGACTTTCCCACTGCTAATCTCGTGAAGTGATTAAATACGTAGTGTACAGTAAATCGCCGTTCGACCGGGGCCACCCAAGCGGCGGGTATTTTTGTTTCGCCGTGATAGATCGGCGCCTGCGCCGGTGCGTGTGTAGGGCTGCCATGCGTACATTTATACTTTAGTTAACACTGCCCTCTTGTGGAGGTTATTTTTTTTAAGGCAATTTCTGCACTAGGCAAATATCTTTACTCTTTACTAATATTTTAAATGTGAAAGTAACTATATCTGCCTGTCTGGCCTTTCACGCCAAAACTACTGAACCGATTTAAATGAAACTTCGTACGCAGGTAGAGTAAAGCCTAAGAAAGGACATAGGCTACTTTTTATAGCAACAAAAGAGTTCTAGGGGTTGAAAGGGGGGGGGGGTGAAGATTATATGGAAGTAGGGCTACTCAAAGTCACTATTCCACGCGGACGTAATCACTGGCACAGCTAGGTAATAATTATACCTTTGTTGATTAAAAAATGTGTAGTAGGTATAGTAAAATAAAATAAAAATAAAAAAAGTTTTTATTTACGTAAACCTATTACAGGCATTTGCAAATAGTCAAAACATATCTGGCTCATTAATATTTCATTTATCAATTTAGTTTAGTTATTATAGTTATAATAATAATAAATAGTTTGTATTAGATATTTTTTATAGCTTTAGCGTAAAAGCTGTCAGGTATCAAAATATAATTTTATTTTTTATCTATAATTTAATAGTCTAAAGTTCTGTCCTTTGAGTATGTTATTATTTAGATGGACCATAAGTATAGTCTGTATAGTACCATATAAAATGACCAACTAAATAAAACAACAGGGATACAGTTAAAGACTACACTCGCTGGTAAATGTACTGTGCTTCTAAATAGGCTACATTTATATTTATATTATCTAACCGGTTGTACTCACGGTTTGTCGTCATCGGATATGTCCGACTAGTTTATACAGACCGTGAGTACAACCGGTTAAATAATATAAATATGTGTACCACTCACGAAAGTTTTAATTCTAAAAAATCGCGGTTTCATCCCAGTAGCACCCGTTCCCGTAGGAACTACATCGTTAAAATATAGACTATGTTATTGATAGATAACGTCATCATCATCATCATCAGCCCGTATAACGTCCACTGCCGAACATGGGCCTCCTCCCGAGGGAGGGTTTTTGCCATAGTTACCACGCTTGGCCGGCGGATTGGTGACCGCAGTGTTATGTTGTAATATACAGGGAAAACGCTGCTGGCCGTTCCCTGGCTCGCTTGTTATAGATGATGTTATACAATCGGGGCCAGCGGCCTTATGTGCTTTCCAAGGCACGGAGGGTAGTCCCTCAACCAACCAGACCCGGAAATAAATCTTAGAATTTACACAAAGATTTCTTGTCCGGTGTGGGGATGGAACCCACGACCTCCGAGATCTAAAGCGAGATAACGTCGCTTTCTTATAAAGGAGGATTTTTTTAAATCAGTCCAGTGTTTTCAGAGCTAATTCTATACAAACAAACAAACATACAATCAAATCTTTCCTATTTGCCTTTCCGATTGCGCCCGTAGATAAATTCCTAATATTTTTTAAGTATAAAGATAACAAAATCTTCTAAGCCAAACCGGTCAAGCCGTTCTTGAGTTTGGCCCTTAGGCATCAACAAAACATATATTTTGATGAAGATACTAGTCGACAACCCTGCATGCTGATTGGCGCTTACGCGTTCCATTTTCAAAAATTCCACGCATTGATACTACCAGTCGGAATAATTCATTATTTGGGACAGTAGCTCAGTAGTTGTGGCACTATTAGTTAGTGGTTACAGGTTCAATATGCTACTAATAAAAAAAAAGTTATTGTGGAAGATTTGCTAACAAGTTTTATTTCAGCCTTATAGTACGAAGTTACTGTAGCCTAAACATGCTTACAATATCAACTCAAGCGACCCTAAATGGGTATAATACACAGCCCACGTATGGAAACAATTTTTTTTGTCGGGCATATCGGTGATGTAGTAAAAGCTAATGGCTAACCTCGCTTTTGCTACTTCACCGGCGAGCAAAACTCCATTCTTATTAAATGGCTTACAAACTACAAACCAAGCAACCAGCGCAAGAGTGCCTCGGCTCAGGATAGTCGCTGACGGGGGGATTGAAAATTCCTACCTTCTTGCCAGTTCATTTCAGAGTCGCCACGTCCAGGACTGTTGGTAGTAAAAATACAAAAAAGGCGCATCATAAGAACATTATTTTAAAATATTTTTAAATGTGTCTATGTGCATAAAGATATATTGACTTTGCCATAGAGGTGCTAACCTTATGCTACTCTAATGTTTTGGTCTTAGTGTCATGTCGACATAGGTTTTTAGGTTGGTAGTTAGCCACGAGGCTTTTACTACTTCACCGGACATAAAGACGAGCCGAGCTCCAGCCTTAATAAATGGCTTAGAAACTGCAACTAAGCAACTAGTGCAACAGATTAATTAATTAATTTCTATTGTAATTTTATGATTTCTATTGTTCCTAACTGTTTTAATTTTATAATTTAATGTAAATTTTTAATACAATGTAAAAATTGTTACTGAAATAAATAAATTAAATGAAAAAATGAAAGGGCGCCCCTTTATGACTTGGACCTAGGCTGAGGAAGGTCGCTGGCGGGGAATTAAGGCATAGGGACAATTATTTGTGTGAACCACAAATAGTTGTTCTGAGTCTGGGTGTTCTGTGTGTCCGTGAAATGAATGTTTGTAAAGTCCCCCGCGACACAGGGATTTATTTCCCTAGTGCGGGAGTTGTCTTGTTAAGAAAAAAAAAAAAAAAAATTAAGGCATAAAGACTTGTAGATTTTTAAGAACAGTTTTGTGCGACTGTCTGCCGACGCACGTAGCCTCCGGCACGAATTATATCTACTTACTGCAGTTTCATAAGTAAGATTGCTCTAGTTCAAAAATTGCCATATTAGTCCCAGAAAAATAATTTGCTACTAAGACTAATTTTTTAACGTCGTCATCAGCCTGTATGAAGGCCACAGCTGTACGTGGGCTTCCTCCAGAAGAATGGCTTTTGTCATAGTTACCACGCTTGGCAGTCGGCTTGGTCACCAATTGCTGTAGATGACGTTTCAATGATATCGGGGGTGATTTTGTTAAACTTAACGTTCTTTTCAAGGATCTGGCAAAATCCTGGCCAAAATCTTAAATTTTACACAAATATTTATTTTCCGGCGTGGGGATCGAACCCACGATCTCCGTGACTTCAAGCAAGACTTATAGGTACCGCTACGCCACAGAAGTTTTAACTTACTTAGGACAGTGGTCGAGGCCGAGTTCAAACTCCGTGACGGTAACCTTTTTGAGGATCCAGTCCTCAAAAGAGATTATTCTCACAGCCACCACCGCGCCTCATTATGTGCAAATAGACTCTCTATTCCTTTTCTCCCAAATCCGGTGTGACAGACACAATCGGTGAGGGAACCAACAGGCAGTTAAACGTGTTTCCTGAGGCACGGATGACACCATCAACTTAGATTTCCCATAAAAGAAAATTTCTAGATTCACAAATGTTTGCCCAACCCAGGACTTGAACCAGGCAGCACGTTAATTACGGTATCACACTATCACTTAACCTACGGAAGTATAAAATTTATATTGAACCAATTAAGTAATATTAAAAACCTTATTTTACAAAACTAACATCCTAAAAGACTTTCGTTTTACACTACATTCAAACGAAGTTCGAATATCGAGCGCAACTCTCAAACTCCATACATCTCTTTTACTCCTACTGCACCTAACGTGTTGTCTGCAATAAAAGGAGATAGAAATACTCGAACGATCAACGATGCAACGTCGTGGGTGGTCGGTAATTTTTATAAGTACGTCTAAAGGTCTTTCACCTCGTTCGATTAATTTTTGACACTTGTTTGTGGTTTTTTTTCATCATTTGAGTTTCTTTTTTTGTCATAAGTTTGTTATATTAATGATTTTTACATAGATTATTTATAATTAATATGTTGAAATTGTTTATTAATGGTTTTATGTTTGATTGCGGAGCTAAAAGGATTATTTTGTTTAATAGTGATTCATGTGGTTTTTTACCGCGTAGATCAGGAAGATTGCTAAGTTTTTTTTTGTATTAGCATAATGAAAAGCAATTTGTATTTGGGCTTTTGAGTTTAGATTGGAAGAATTATAAGCTTGTAGTTATTTTGAGGTCATTTCGTCACATTTTGGGTAATGCCGGTGGCTCAGTATTGACGGAAGTGGCTTTTTAGTTCTGGGTTCGATTCTCACACAAGACAATTATCGTTTGTGTTAACCACGTTATATAGTATTTGTAGTGAGTTAAATTATATATTTGAAGAATTCAGGAATTTATATCTCTAACGTGGAAGTTGTAAAAGAATATGATACAAGTATGCCTCGCGGTTTCGCCTGCGTAAAATTCGTTGTTGTTTATAAATGTATTTGATTAGATTATTCGAGTTGTAGTTGTAGAGTAGTGTTTTAGTGTATTTTTACACCCAGATGGTGGATAAATTAATTAACGTTCGACTCAGTTGGCAAAAATCATTTTAAATATCAAATGTGCTATATTATCAACATCATTATCAATGAACATATGCCTGAGGGAGTGGTTTGCCATAGTTACCACGCTTGGCATTCGAGTTGGTGACCACAGTGGGTATCTAAACGCTGCTACACCTTTACCTGATATACGATTGTCATACATCATCATTGGGCCAACGGCTGTACGTGCTATTCGAGGCACGGAGGGTAGTCCTTCAACCAACCAGATTGGATAAGATTTTTTTTAATTTTACCCTAAGGTTTTAGTCCGAATTGGAAATCAAACCAACGACCTGCTATAATTAAGTCGAGCGTTGTACCGCTACGCCAGTGGAGCTATATAATTGCGGTTTCTTTATTATATTGAATGCAATAATGGATTAATATAGAAGATAGCAGTCACTTCTATCTTGACTGCCTCGTTGAATAACGGTTAATATGTTTAACCGTAAGGCTGTCCCCACATTGGGTCTGAGCTCCGCTCGAACGCCGCGAGCACCCGCTAACCCCGCCATGTTATCGTTCGCATGTGACACACGCTCTAGGAATGTGCGGCAGCCTAAGAAAATATGAGCTTGAAAAGTAGTTCGGGAAAAATTAATATGTATATTGCAAATTTTACTCTCGAAACGCCACCTTTCATGATTTTTTTCGGACGGACATTTATATACTAAGCCACGAGGCTGTTGCCTTATGCCCATAAAGGCGAGCAGGGCTCCAGCCTTATTAATTGATTTATGTAACCCCACCCTCTTCTTGACTTCGGGTTGGAACGTAATTTTTCTCGAGAGAACATTTTTGCTGATACATTTTTTGCCCGAACTGGGACTTACTTGGGAACCCTGGACCTTACTTGGGACCTCTAAATACGGTCAAGTTATGTTACATATATCCTCATAACATATTTAATTTTGAATAAACTTGTAATTCTGATTTAAAAGTATCCATTTTTGACTGGAGATACTCTAATGAGGTTTTCTATTAAAAAATAAGATAATATAACCATAAACACACCTGTTTCTCCCAACCCTAGGTTTGCATAGAAGCTTCCGATGCCCTCGTAAACCCGAAGTTCGAGAGGTCCGCGAACTGTAACGAATAGCGACTGCTGCACAAAAGTGCTCTAAACAACTAAAAGTTATCAATCCCCCCGCCAGCGACTGCCCTGAGCCGAGGTCCAAGTCCCACAGGAAACGCCCTCGTAGTAGGCAGGTTGCTTAGTTTGTAGTTTTAAGCCATTTATGAAGACTGGAGATCTGCTCCCCTTTATGCCCGGTAAAGAAGCAAAGGCCTCGTGGATAACTATGTATGTCCGTCCGAAAAAAAGTCACACTAAGATTTATCTGTTTCCTTCTACATCACCTTCATCCCCCGGTAGTAATAGAGTACAGTAATCAAATTCACTCGATAGGGTAGTGTCACCCTCGAATATTTGCTATCGGGAATTTCGACACCCTTGAGTCAGATGGGTTTACATGGCGCTGGAATGAAATGAACGAACAGAATTCAAGCTTTATGCAAAATGTATTAGATTACAAATCTTGATCTGAGAAGCATACGGTTGGATGTGCCATTATACGTCAGAAACATTCGTCGTATGTGCCATTATCGTAAACTGGCACTTACGACCAAATGCTTCTGAAGTATAATAGACATCCGTCGTTATGCTTCTGAGGTCAAGAAATAGTATGATGCATATTCATATGTCATCATCATCATCATCATTTCAGCCGTAGGACGTCCACTGCTGGACCTGGCTCATAGATTTCCAGTTACTACGGTTGGAGGCGGCCTGCATCCACCGTGTTCCCGAGGCCTTTATCAGGTCATCCGTCCATCTAGTTGGTGGACGTCCTACGCTACGCTTGCCGATCCGCGGTCTTAATTCGAGAACTTTTCGGCCCCAAAGGCCATCTGTTCTCCGTGCTATATGACCTGTCCGCTGCCACTTCAACGAACTTATCCGTTGGGCTATGTCGGTTACCATATTCATATGTATTAATAGGTATTAATCTAAACTTCACTACACGGCATAAAAACAAGTCGCTTCTCGCTATCTGTCTGTCTCTATGTATGGTTTAATATTTAAAACTACGCAACGCATTTTGTTGCGGTTTTTATCAATAGATAGAGTGATTCAAAAGGAAGTTTTATATGTATAATACATCAGCATTGTACCCGTGCGAAGCCGGGCGGTAGTAATACTATAAAGCAGAAATACAAAGCAAAAAAATCAAACAAACTCTTCTGAGTTTGTTTTTTTTTTGCATTGAATAAGCTCGCAAACTACTTGATCAATTTCAATAATTCTTTCACTTGTAGAAAGCTACGTTATCAAATTCAAATTTAAAATTCATTTATTCCGTAAAAATGGTCACATTTGTTTGGAATCGTCATATTTTTTCCCCTACCGTGCAGTGTGTGACGTGGCGACTACTGAGAAACACTTACAAAAAACTCAGTAGAACCCTCTTTAAAAAAATAAAAACATATCACAATATTTTATTAACCTAATTAATATATACTCTATTTTACATTAAAATTAGAACGATTTAATCCCAAGCATTTTTGCAAGAGTAACATAGGCTATATTACATTATGAAGTTCCAACGAGAACTGGAACTACAGGGGTGAACCCACAGTAAGCTAGTATTTAAAGAAATTAAGTAGACTTCTACAAAATATTCCATTGAGTAATCCTTACATATCGCAATGCATTGTATCAACTATTTGCCAATAGGTACTGTTTAGGAGTGAGGTCTGACCTGTATTGTGCCAGTTTAGGAGATCTCCATCTTATGCCATAAATGTCTAAGTAAAGCTTCTTAAATCTACCTACACTAATACTACGTATAGGTACGTACTCAACCTCCGTAGCGTAGCAGTATTTGGATCGCTTTAAATCTCGGAGGTCGTAGGTCCGATCCCCACGCCGTACAAGAAATCTTAGTGTCAATTCTAAGATTTCTTTCCAGGTCTGGATGGTTGAGGTACTACCATCCGTGCCTCGGAAAGCACGTTAAGCCGTTGGTTGCGATTGTTATATCATCATCTATAAAAATCGTGTGCCAGGGAACGGGCAGCAGCGTTTCCTTGTGTGTTACAACAGAGCTGCAACTTTCCAAGGTACGGAGTTTTTCTTCAACTAACCAGACCCGGAAAGAAATATTAGAATTTACATAAAGATTTTGTTTGGTGTGAGGATTGAACCCACGACCTCCTAAACTCAAAGCTTTTCTTATACCGCTACGTCGCAGAGGTTGTCTACTGATGTTATCTTAAAATAGATTACGCCATGTAACCCATACTTTACAAAGAGGCACGCGTGACAAGGTCCCGAATTAACCTTTTTTTTATAAACTTTTTTTTTACAGTTTTTTTTTCTTTTTCTGTTTATTGTTTCTGTTCATTGTTTGAATTGATTAATTCCGGTCATTATTAGGGTCTTTCCAATTTGGAGAATGAAAGAAAAATAATATATATCTTTTGTTAAAAAAGATAATAAAAGGAACGCACGGGAGTAAAACGTTATTTGTGTTAAGTTATCTGGTCAATTTATTTTGTAAACACAATGAGTAGGTACCTACTTATTTTTGAAAAATGTCTTCTATTCTTAATCTGCTAATTTATCTGTAATGGGAGTGTTGTAAGCTGTGTCCATGGCTGGACGAAGGCCGCCTTAGATAGTAGATTTGCTGTAGTCACCACGGCTGATAAACAGGTTGGTGACCGCAATATTATAAATGCGAAAAAAAATCTTTCTCACTGTCTGATAACTTTTGACGCCTTATAAAGCTGACCCCACATTCGGCTAGCGTGTGAACGAGGCGAACTTAATCTGAATCTTAGCAATAGGGACCCTAGGTTCCCCTAGAACCGAGGGTCCCTATTGCTAAGATTTCGCTGTCTGTCTCTTTTTCCCCAGGCTGTATCTCAAGAATCGTGTTGCCGCTAATACAACAAAAAGTACTAAAAACAAAATAAAATAAATATTTAAGGCAATATAGTGTTTTTTTTTTGCTCTATTTTGCTCGATATCAGTAACGGAAACAGATAGGTTCTTTAAAATAGTACGGAACCCTTCGTGCGCGAGTACGACTCGCACTTGGCCGGTTTATTTGTTACAAATCTGTTTTACATATTAACAAACATACAAATTACTCTAATACTTCATTGTCTATTAAAAAAAAACTCCCCTTCAATAATTGTCTTAAACTCACCCCTTTGTTTCTACGTCTTACGAACTGACAGACAGACGGAGGGGTTGATTTTATTGAAATAGTTGCGGCGGCATCGCGAATCGGGAATGCGGGTTCGATTCGCGGGTGTAACTTTAATTTTGGGCAATTTTTTATTGCATTTTTAAGTCCCCCTTGTGATAGAAACATTGTGTTAGTGAAGCCAAATGGTGTAAATGTAGCTTAATAAAAAGTTTCTGAATATCTAAGTGACAAAAATGCCCCCGTAGCCTATTTGGCTCGCTTTAAATCTCGGAGATCGTGGGTAAGATCCCCATGCCACAAGAAATCTTTGTGTAAATTCTAAGATTTCTTTCCGGGTCTGGATGTTTGAGGGACTGCCCTCCGTGCCTCGGAAAGCACGTTGAGCCGTTGGTCCCGATCATTGTAAACTCATCTTTAACAATCGTATACCAGGGAACGGGCAGCAGCGGTCACCAACCCGCCTGCCAAGTGTGGGGACAATGGCAAAAACCCTCTTTCGGGAGGAGGCCCATGTTCAGTAGTGGACGTTGTACAGGCTGACGATGGTGATGATGATGAAATTCCCCCTGTTGCAGATAGTAACACTGTTATAGTATAAGGCTCAGAACAAATAAATAAACACGGAGCACTGCGAGCAACACACTGAAGCCGGTAAAATCTCGGCCTTGGCATACACAACTTACGCAGACGCCTGCCAAAACTATGCCTTACCTTGTCAGTCAATATGTCATTCTACCGCAGCGTTAGGTGCTTGATATCGTAAAAAACTTCATTATTTATTAACAAAAAATTAAAAGATATTTTTATAACATTGGGGTACTGTGAAAAATTAGCAGAGATGTACAAAATACCATGAACAAAGTATCTAAAATACAAGATAATTTTAAATTAAGTATTTCAAATACCAGATACAAAATACTTTCGAGAATAGTATCTGAAATATTAGATACAAAATACGTATCTTCTAAATACTTCTTAAGATGAAAAATTAAATACTTTTGTAAGAAAACAACGCCGGACAGAAAATCCTTGTGTAAATTCTAAGATTTCTTTCTGGTTCTGGTCGGTTAAGGGACTACCCTCCGTGAGAAGGAAAGAGTCGCCAACTATCAATGTGATGCTCGACTAATAAGTACATGTTCAGTTTTACGCATTTATTTTATAAATTTCTACTAACATATTACTAAAAGTATTTTATCAGTAAAAGTATTTATAAAATACTAAGATACCTATCAAAATATATTTAAATACAAGATACAAAATACATTTATTTAAAAGTATTTTAGATACAAGATGGAAATACGTATCTTGTTTCTGTATTTCAGATACTTGTATCTTAGATAAGTCACATCTCTGAAAAATAGCAACATTTCTACCCACACTACTGCATAAAAAATTGACTTCAATGCATTTATGACAGTGCTCCATCTTGATTTTATATTGCAATGTTTCTCAATAGTCGCCATCGCCCAAAATGTGACGATTCATAAATGTAACCATTGTTACTGATTAAATGTTATTCAATTATCTTTGAACTTTGAATTCTTTGTTCTATTTCATATTGTCCCTGTAAAGTTTTAATATTTTCCTTATAACCTTTGCATCCCCATTACCCTCAATTAACTGTGGGTAGGTAACTGAATTAAAAAAAAATACATTAACATAAAACCTAACATCATTATCAGTTCGTATAACGTCCACTACTAAACATGGGCCTCCTTTCGAGAAATACCTTCGTATTTCCCGTCGTGATCACGCTTGGCAGGCGAAATGGTGACGCATTAAGTCGAAGCACACATTAAACGCTACTGTCCGTTCCCTGGTATACAATTGTTAAGTATAGATAATTTTATAACAATCGGGACCATCGGCTTAATGTGCCTATCGAGGTACGCGGGTTATTTCTTGTCCGGCATGGGGTTCGAACCCACGATCTTCGAGGCTTACACCGCTAGTCCACGGAGGATGTCAATAAAATTAAATATTGATTAACTTTTAAGTATGTACATTTCTTTTTCGTAACACTAGCCTGGTCTGACAGACCCCTAGATGTGGGGGGCCACCTTGACAGCAATTAATAACAAAATTGATGAATAAAAACTTTAAACAATGAAACACTTAGATATTCAATAAACAGATTTAGGGTAGGAATAATCAACTTTTATTGTAAGTACCCATAAACTCTTATCAAGATTAAAAGATCTGGCATTTTTGTCTTCTTCGACATTAAATTACTTTTATACCTATAAATAATTCAACTTTTTAGAATAACTACATCAAAAACCTATTTTTTTTTTCTGAAATTCTAACAAAGAAAACCAAAAATTGGATCTTGTAGACCATTAGAAAAAAAAATGCCGGTTGATCAATAGTATAAGATAAGCGTTTGTAAGTTAAATGATAAATCCTAATTTAATGTATTTATCATTTTTTTTTTCGAAAAGTGGTTCTTCTACTGGTAATATTTTTCTTGGTGGAGACTTTATTTTGTGACCTCATTCTTCTTATACCAGAAGAACTTGGTTCAATATTTTCAGCCATTATAAATATAATATTAAACATATTATTATATTTCAAACAAAATTTAATTATAAGTGAATGACAAACAGAGGAACGGATTACGGAGTCTGTGAGACCCTATGTCCACATAGGGTCTCACAGACTCCGTAAAAACTTTGAATTGACATATCTTACCTAATACTCACCAAACAATGCCACTTTGTTTCGCCGGCGCGTGGAGAGAGGAAATGTTATTTCCTCGGAAACACAACAAAACGATAGGTCTGTGAGACTCCTTGTCCACAATTAAAGGTTAAGACGCCATCGTTTTTCAGCTATCTTGTAGTGTAAGTACAGATAGTTCATCTCATCTATGCCACATTTAACTCGATACTTACGCTAATAAAACGTCAGATAAGTACGTGATAGAAACGAAAGATTTTATTTAAGGATTAAAATAAAAGCCAAAACATTCAATTTAACTTCTTTTAATTAGATTTGTCTATAAATCGCTACTTTTCACATTTAAACATTGGCAACACTTAAAGACTCAAATCAATATTTAACGAACAAAAAAATACAATTCAAATTTTATGACACATCTCTAAAAATGTTGCCAATTAATAAAACATATTAATACTGCTACATTGCACAATAAATAACTTAAAACTAATTTGTTAATGTTATTCTTATTTAACAATTATTATTATTTTACTTTATTTACACACTTTTATTATTTTTTTACAATTACAATTCGAGTGGGTCAAGATTCGACTATTTATTTTTACAAATTGTTATTTTTTTATTAATGGGTTTTACGAACAAAACAAACTTTGTGGTTTTATTTATTGAAAAGGCTACTAAAGAATTGCTGTTTCTTTCGCTCTTATGCAACCCATCTAATAATAAGAGCGTGAGAGAACGATGATTTCTGCTATTGCTTCAACGCTATACTAACCCGCTCTTTAGATACTATGAGGTCACGATTGACGGAACAAAGTTGTTAGTACTCCCCCCTCTCACCGCACACATACCTCAGGCGCAGTACAGCGGTAGAACTACAAAACTTATCAATCTTTAAGAAACCAACGATACTTTTAACGATACGAAAATTAAAATGTTATTTTATGAAAACCCATTGAAATTCTTGTTAAGTATTAGTCTTCACAATATCAATGGTATGAAATATAAAAAAGTTATCGCAAATTTACAACTGACATAAGGTTAATATATTCTGACAGGCAGTTAGGTGTTGCCAAGTTAAAATTATCACTGTGGCGGCATATTCATGTAATATTTCCATTGAAGTTTGATGACAATACAAAAAAGACAGTGAAATGACTGATTAGGTAATTAGATTACAGTTATGTTCCTTGCAGAAATTACTTTAAAATATCTATATTACAATAATATTTACATATAATTCGGACTACAAGTAAAATTAGGTATATGATACACAGAGTGTTTCAAAAAAGTACCATAAAAAAAACAATAAAGTAATGGTTATTTTATTTATAGTGTTTGTATGGAGGTTCTTTGACATAAAAACAACGTAGACTACTTTCAATTTGTTTTAGGCTGACCAAAATGTTAATATTACAATAATTAAAATTTATGAAACACTTTGCATACAAGCTTAAATAAATACAGTAAAATCTTAGATAATACGTCTCGCCCGACTGGATATTACCCTCGTACTTAGTAAATGCGGCAAAAACTAGTACGCCGAAATTGGCGTACCCGAGCCGATCACTCTCAGTACGTGCCAAAAGTTTCATTTAATTATGGTTATACATACATACATATAATCACGCCTTTCTCCCATGGGGGTAGGCAGAAACTATAGAACGCCACCTGCTACGATCCTTACACACTCCCTTTGCCTCGTCCACGTTCATTCATACACGTTCTGGTCATACACGCACGCCGGTTGCGAGTACTACGCACCTGACCTTTCTGGAGAACATCACCTATGAGGTCAGTGTATGTCCTTCTAGGGCGTCCTCTCCCGGCGTTTCCACTCACATCTCCCTTGTAAATACCTTTTGTTACTCGCCTTTTATTCATCCTTTTCACATGACCAAACCACTTAGGCATACTCTTTTCAATGTTTGTCACTACATCTTCTTTTAAACCATTATGGTTATAATCGAAGTAATATGCCAATTAGCGAGGTAAAAATAAAATCCTACTAGAAATAAGAAGGACATCGGGATCACATACCATCGGTACAGTGTCTACACTACAATATTGAGTGGCCGCATTTACGGAGCAATAGTTTTAAGCGAGTGCGGTACCTAGTCGAACGTGCGAGCGAGTTATCTAAGAATAAAATATTATTATACACACGTCATCATCGCTGTAACAGTTTTGTACGACATATTTACAAGACTTAGGTTCACATGTAAATTCCATTGAATTAACCAATAACTTATTGAAGTCATGAATTAAATACCGGTATATACTAATAATATTATAAAGAGGAAAGATTTGTATGTAAGTATGTTTGTAACGAATAGGAAAAGTTGTTTATTTTTTGTGAAGTTCAGGTTTTCTTCTTTGGGGTTCTGACACCATTATTGATACGCGTTATTCACTGGCAGGACACCTTACTAATATTTTAAATGCGAAAGTAACTCTGTCTGTCTGTTTGTCTGTCGGCTTTTCACGCCAAATAAACTTAACCGATTTAAATGAAATTTGGTACGCAGATAGAGTAGAGCCTGAGAAAGGACAATGGCTACTTTTTATAGCGACAGAAGAGTTCAAGGGGTTGAAAGGGGGGGATGAAGATTGTATGGAAGTAGCGCTACTCAAAGTCACAGCTAGGTAATAATAATACCTTTATTTATCAAAAAAGGTGTAGTATAATACAGTATAAAGTGATAAACTATATAAAACAATAGGGATATAGTTAAAGACCACACTCGATGATAAGAGTACTGCCGTTTCACGCTGTATAATGTTTATATGTTGATATAGATTGGGACATAGAAACCGGATTGCTCATGCGTACCCGGCCCCCGCCAACGGCGGATCGAAGGAGTCTCCGGGAGCTTTTAGTGGTGTAGGGTCCTCTCCTCGTGGTATGAGTTTAGCATACCGCGCTATGGACAGGGCGAGTCCCACATATTCCACCGCCAGCGCGCGAATACGCTGCAGAGGGGCGGTGGGAATGCATAAAGGCATAAAAAAAAGTAAATAGAAACGTAACAATTGATCACCAAGTTTAAATATATTGTCCTTTAAATCATTTATTTGTTTGCGGTTACTCACAAATTACGTGGTTTGTGCTATTAAATTTGCCATCGACTTGTGTTATATACGCATCTTATTATTTACCGAAGCTTTATATGATGCACTAGTTTGGTGTCTCTCGTTGTCGTGAGAACTTCATCATTGAGTCTAGACTTCAGCATAAGGACGGATATACTATATTATACTTCAGAAGCATTCGGTCGTAAGTGCCAGTTTACGATAAAGGCACATACGACGAATGTTTCCGACGTATAATGGCACATCCGACATTATGCTTCTGAGCTCTAGAAATATAGCCTAAAGGCCAGGCCATTTTTTTGACTTTTCTCTTCTACTTAAGATTTGATAAAAGATGAAAAGATAAAAAAATAAGTAACTCCTACTACTCCTTTTTGATTGTAGACATTTTAATACAAAGCAGCAATGTAATTTTGTTACATGAAATTATTTTGCCACCCAACACATTTTGGGAGCAGTTTATATAGGATGTTGCCAAATATATACCTTTAAAAAATATAATTATATTTTTTGCATATTTTTATGTATTTTGCACAAGTCAGGGTCACAATAAGGAGTGCGGCCAGCTGTTAGTATCGTAGGACTTCTATTGTTATAGAAACATTTATTTTTTTTATAGCCATTTATTTTTGTAGGTATAAAAAACAAAAAAAAATATTATTGCACAGAACTTTCTTCACTAAACAGTTGCCGTGTGGTTTCCAACCGTAGACCACCCTATATCATCCCATGGGTGCCGTAAGACGTGACTTATCACGGATGACGTATCAACGGTCATACAGCTGATGGATGGGCAGCAGCATCTATCAACTTAAAGTTACCTCCCATCTTATGCATAAAAAATCCGCCTGCCAAGCGTGGTGATTATGGCAATATCCCTCAACCCGCGCTTGCCAAGGATGGTCATGTTTAACGGGAGTATTCCTCTTTCAGCACCAATTTTTTGAGAACCTATAGTTTAAGCACCAAAATTATTCCTGTTTCGAAATAGCTTCTATGCTCAAACGGTAGGTGCTCAACAAATTGGTGCTGAATGAGGAATACTCCGTCAAACGGTCTTTTGAAGAACTTAATCACTTTACGTGGTCTTACCTACAGTTGCAGGAAAGGTATATACTTTAAAAGCATCTTATAAGAAAATGCACTAAAGTTTTCTTTAAGTTATGTATCCGTAAAAAGAGCGATAAAAAACTTAGTTCCTAATAAATGGTGTCTTTGCAGTACTAATGTTATTTTGAAAGCGATGTAAGTTAAATTATAGGATCAAATGAGAACATTATTTATGCACATAGGACGTCATGAAACTGCAGGGTTTATGTTGACAGAATTATTGATATCGTTATGATAATGAGTTTAACTCATATGTTCAACAGAGCATTAATATACTAACGACCCGTCCCTGCCAGCTTCGGCTTCTTGAAATCAGTGCCGTAAATACGTGCCACCGGTGCTCAGGCACAGGGCGTAGACTATGGAAGGCACAAGAATGTGCAGACCAGGTAGAACTGTTGTTATTTCGGCTGATAAGTTCCGAATATCAAGCGACCCTAGTGCTTGATTCCAACACATACGTTAAGTACACAATGGAAATGGAATCGAGCACTACTGAATAAAATAAAGTAGATATAAATAATAGAATCAGGCGTTCCTTTGCGGTAATCCATATTAATCTAATTTAACTAGACAAAATATCTAGTGTTAATTCCGCTAAAAATGTGTCTATATGCTGTAATACTATTTTTGCAAGCAAAAAATATTAGGAAGGAAAAATAGAACGTGCAAAAATACAATCACCAGCCGAAGACCCGACACGTGTTTCGCTCCTCCACGAAGCATCATCAGGGTGATGTTGACTATCCGACGTAGAACGCTACTGCGCAAAAATATATTTTTCCTTCCTGCATGTGCATAATTTTTGCGGGCGAGAGGGCGGTGCATAAATAGCATTACAGCATATAGACACCTTTTTAGTGAATTAACACTAGATATTTTGTCTTTTTAAATTAGAAATACAGTAGCCTATACATAACATTGCTCTAGCTAGTGTAACTATAATGACTGTATCTAAAAAAAAAGGGCGCAGTTATAGAATTTCGCAGAAAAGGCTATTAACGGCACTGCTTGAAATGTATAATTTATCCAAAACTTTGACAATATTATATATCAAAACCTTGCTCATGATTCAATCTATGTTTTGGTGAGAACTGCATGGAAATTCAATCAGTATTTTTTGAGACACACAGACAGATAAACATATGTAGTGGAGGACTTTGTTTTATAATATGTAGTGATATAACTGAGACTTTACTGACTTTAATGCATTTGTGAGTATAAGACGATCACTTCCAAAGAGCCTAGACAAAATACCACTACGGAACGATCATTAGCATTAAATCGCTAACGCTAACTTGAAATTTGTCACGTGATAGAGCGTCATTTTTTACATTACATTCGGGCCTGTCGTTTTCTTAATAGAATGGCTTAAACACGTATAATTTTCAAGTTTCATATAGGTTTCCGTACCCGAAGGGTGAAAATGGGACCCTTTTACTAAGACTGTCTGTTACCAGGCTGTATCTCAAGAACCGCGACAGCTAAACAGAAGAAATTTTCACAGATGATGTATTTCTATTGCCATTTAAATATTTAAGGGGAGTTCCCATACAACATGTTTTTTTTTGCTTTTTGCTCGATATTAATCACGGCAACATATAGATGCTTGAAAATAGTACAGAGGCCTTCATGCGCGAGTTCGACTCGCACTTGACCAGTTTTTTTTTAATAATTTTTCTCATGCAAGTAGCGTCTTTTACAAAATTGTCATGAACTATCAAGAACATAATATAGATAAATTTGTAGGAGTGAAAAGAGTAAGTAAATTGATTGCAACTTGTACTCTATCCTTTAGCTATAAAGTTCAAAATGCCCCATCTCCTACTCCAAAAATGAACCAACTCATCATCAAACCTAACTCTTACTTTAAACTCTATTCAACTGCTGTTCTCTCTCTCTCGCCTTCATCTCCAATTCTTCTTCTTCTTTCGTCAAAGGCACCGTACTATGGTTGTACAGGCCTTGTGCCATGAGCTGCAAAGCTAACGGGTTCCTCTGTCCTGAAGCCTTCTTGATCTTGGCCCGTTTGTTCTGGAACCAGATCTTGATCTGAGCTTCAGCTAGACCGAGCTCTGCGGCCAACGTTTGACGGCGTCTCTCGGTTAAGTAGCGGTTTTCGGCGAATTCATGCTGTGAACAAAACATACTGTTAAATCGATTTTTTAAGAAAGATTATTTTTGGTTTTCATAAGGGTTTTTTCGTGGAATGATATTCCATATAATAACATTCTTTACACAACCTCCGTAGCGTAGCGGTATTTAGCTCGCTTTAAATCTCGGAGGTCGTGGGTTCGATCCCCACTCCGGACAGGAAATCTTTGAGTAAATTCTTAGATTTCTTTCCGGGTCTGGTTGGTTGAGGGACTACCCTCAGTGCTTCGGAAAGCACGTTAAGCTGTTGGTCCCGATTATTATACCATCATCATCTATAATAATCTTTATCAAGGAACGGGCAGCAGTGTTTCCTTGTGAGGTACAACATAAAACTGCGGTCACCAACCCGTCAGCCAAGCGTGGTGACTATGGCAAAAACCCTTCATTGAGAGGAGGCCCATGTTCAGCAGTGGACATAATACGGGCTGATGATGATGATGAACATACTTTACAATGATTTAGTTTTGTAATCGATTAATGCTGAAGAATTTGTTTCTTTGCAGGAACGCGCTAATCTCGGTAACTACTGGATCGTCAGATAGCCCATTTATGGAGCAAGGCTATACTTAATTATAAAGTTCGCACGGGAGCAGGAGTTACGCGAGTGAAACCGCGCGCGGGAACCTAATACAATTTAAGTGTCTAGGGAATTCATCAAAGTTAAATTTACTTGTATCACATTCCGTGACGGTATTGTCACGGCGGTCGTGTAATTTGACACGTAGAGGCACACTATTATCATTATCACACATTATACTGTCTACAATACCGTAAACTGTTTTGTGATCCATATTTTATTTACACCAATTTTCTTTGAACACGGCTAAATCTTACTGTTGAATCAAGTTTTTTGTAACTACTTCTCTGGCTTTTTGTTTTTTTTTCCGGGGGGAAATGCTTTTACGCATTCCAACCGCCGCCGCTGCAGCGTATTTGCGTGCTGGCGTTGGGATATGGAATGGACTCGCCCTCTCCATAGCGTGGTATACTAAGCTCATACCACGAGGAGAAGACCCTACTACCTATATATAGTTAAATTATTAATAGGTATCGCTAGATTGTAATCTGTCTCGCGTGATTTTAAACAGTCAATATATTGTGAATCGTTACATACTACTTACAATTTAACACATTATTTTTCATCATCATCATCAGCCCGTACAACGTCCACCGCTGAACATGGGCCTCTTCCCGAGGGAGGGTTTTACCATAGTCGCTACGCTTGGCAGGCGGATTGGTGACCGCAGTATTATGTTGTTATTCACAATGGAAACGCTGCTGCCCGTTCCTTGGTATACGCTTGTTATAGATGATGTTATAACAATAGGGACCAACGGCAACCCCTCAACCAACCAGACCCGGAAAGTCTTAGAATTTACACATAGATTGCCTCCCCACCGAAAGAACCCACGACCTCTGAGATTTTAACGAGCCAAACACTGCTACGCTACGGAGGTTGTCTCAACACTCTATAAGTTAGTAATTATAAGCACCAAGTGTCAATTATCACACGTTTTCTATCAGTATATGGTTCGTGCTTGGCAATGGTGACATAAAAATAATATGTACATTGAGATAATATCATGAACAAAAGCAGTTACCTAGGTAATAAATTAAACAGTTTAATTGTTTATAATTTGTACGTGTTGAAAGGCAAAGCTGTTAGCACTTTGATAATAGAATATTCCACTACATTCCATTCTCTTTGTATACAAAAAATGATGGTGACTTTTTGTTTCTATGGGCGTGCCATAGTTGTTTATAATTTTAAATATATTTATTAACTAGCTGCGCCCCGCGCTTTTACCTACGTTTATTTGCTCCAGTGGGTCGGAGCATGTTGTTTAATTGTAGCCTACATATTAAACCAGCTTATAAACTATCCGCTTGTAAACTTTCAGCCAAACCCGTTCAATAGTTTATGAAGCCAAAATACTATTACTTTGTACAGGTTGAAAATAAAAATGATTTTTTCTGTACATACCTTTAACCTTGCAAGCTGAGGTCCTGAGAATGCAGTCCGAGGTCTCTTCTCGTCGGAGGGGCCGTCCCCAGGGGGTTTCTTAGGCCGTCTGGTGCGAGGACCTGGTGAAAAATAGCCAGCTATGGAGGATGATGTCGCAAAAAATGCTACTAATGCTTAAAGCTTATCTAAATAAGTTGTAAACTTTAAAAATATAGATCCTTATCAATTATTTCCTAAGTTTATGACAACAAAATAAAAAAAAGCCATCGTGCTGTATTGTTTCTAGAAATTTTATTGTGACATGAATATTAACGTGGCTAGGGGCGTCGGACTGTGATCCTGTGGTCGCCGGTTCGATCCCTACCCATAACACTACCGACGTGGACCCACTCGTAACACACCCATTTTAACTTAACACGAGGGGTTAACAAGAATACTAGCAGACTGAAAAACTTTGCTAGTAATGTATTAAAAAAAATAATAGAAATAGAATAATACATCAAAATGCAAAACAAATAAATAACAAAACATATTTATATAGAAACAAAATGCATTGCAAACACACCAAACTGCACCTATGTAGCTGCTACGATCAACAGGAATACATTAGGTATAGTTTAGTACACTAATTTGCATGCTTGGTAAATTTAAGCCAGGTTTAACACGTTATAAGTTATCAAATTATAAAGATAAGATGTCCAAAGACGTTAAATCTACAGACAAACAAAATCAAACGCTTTGAATAAATCCATGATTCTAACTTCGGTGAATGGGAAAAAGCTGTATCGCTTAATGCAGTTCTAAATTATTGTATTACACAAAATAATAGTATTAAAGTGTGTTTTTTGGATATTTCTTGAGAATACGAATATTCTTAGTTCCGAGGCAGATTTAATATAAGCTTTATTTGTCGTATTATTGTTACCAACAAGGTTAGAACCATACATTTAGTCATACAACACAAATACACACATTAAAACAAAAAGTGGTACTCAATAACTCACGCTGTCAAACCGTTAATGTCTACTCATAACAAAAATATTCGAGTACTATTATTTCTATAGTAAAAATGTTGTAAGTATGGGAGCGCGTTCAAAAATACCGCAGGTGCATTTCACAAGCCAAACGGTACACTGCCGAAGCAAAACAGTCCCTCGATGAGATTCCCAATTCAAGCGGACGATGCAATATCTTAACCAATTCAGTTTAGGGCCCAAACGAGCGCCAAAATTTTCAGGGGATTAAATTGGTCAAAATATTTCACCGACCGTCTGAAGGGTTGTTTTTAGTCTTCTTAAGAGTCCTCTGATTCTGCATGCTGGGTGTTATAACTTCAGAACACATGGTTCACCTAAAATAGTGGAAGTTTGACTACAGATACAATTTTACTTTGCTAACAAATTGTTTCATCTACATTTCTAAGGTTAAGTGCCATTTTTATAAATTCAGAATACTTTAGAAAAGTATTCTCACTGGCACTTACTTTAGAAATGTTACAAGAGAATGATACTGACTGTGGATGAATGGTTATCGTATACTGATTTTTTCCTAAGATTGCCATTTCGAATCAAATCTGTTGGTAGACTTTATTCTTTGCCAAATTTTAAATATTGATTCAATTAGTTCATAATCATTATAACTATTTCTTTTATAAGAAGAGATCAAGTTCAATAATAATTTTATGAGTCATTTAGTTTGATCAAAAATATAAAGATCATCAGAAATAGCTTCTACATAGTTAAATTTCAGCTCATAAGTTTCAATTTATTTGTCTATATGTTATGGTAAGTATGTTTCACAAGTATAAACTTTATGGTAAATCTGTATGTTTCAAAAGTACCTATTCACTTTTGAAACATACAGATTTACCATAACATTTTCTTCTTTTTTTTTCTAAACACGTTTATTTTGGTAGTTAGTTCTGGTATAACACTTTCTATTGGACAATATGCAATCTAGCATATATTATTATTTATGAAATCTAGCATACATAAATCAGTGCAGCAAAAATGACAATGCAATTATACATTGAGGATGTTAATCATAACACACAAAGCAAAACAAAATAGACAAACACACACAAACACAACATGCACAATCAAAATCTAACACAAACAAAACATAAACAACACAAAAAAAAATTGAATTAATACACTCAGAATCGCATCAACATAAAAACTTTATTTATTTAATAATATTTATTTGTATTAAAGTTTAATGGGTAGAAGATAGTACTAAATATTGCAACAATAATAGGAAACGTATTACTCTACATCAGGGGTCTCCAAACTACGGCCCGCGGGCCAAATCCGGCCCGCCAGTGCCAACAATGCCGGCCCGCGACAGCTTAAGACTAGTGTCATCAATCCCTTATTGTTGCCCGCGCATCCAATGTCTTATTGTTGTTACTATTGCTGTGATAAGTTTAAAAAGACAACACAAAATGATAATTACTCGGTCGCACACTTTGCGACTAGTCTAGAAATAACAGTACCTATAGTTAAGGATTGAAAAATTAAAACTGTTTAGTTTTAATTTCTCAAACTTTAACTAAGCTAAATAAGCCAAAATATGTTTTGAATATTTACAAATACCTATAATAAGTTTACGTGAATAAAAACGTATTTTTTTTTTAACTCTTATTTCTGGACCAGTGGCCCTTCGAACATATTGAAAACATCGTTTTAGTCCTAAGTCTTCGAAGTTTGGAGACCCCTGCTCTACAATAATGAACACATTTTTATGGATTAGCCATGATTAAAAATTAATATTTAGTCCATCAGTTAGATTACTAAAAAATATTGGTCATGTATTTTTTTATTTCTCAAAACAATAAAAATTTACAAAGATAGGTACAACAAACAATTAAGTTTAGTAGGTTTGTGACGTCAAATGAAATTTCAAAGCACTTTATATCGCGTCATTTGTGGTTTGAGAAACGAAAAAATACATGTCTAATATTTTTTGGTAATCTAACTGACGGACTAAATAGATTTTTTAGTCTCTATGCCTATTAATATTGATATGGTTTTATTCTCAGACACAAAGTATTTTATTATATAAATACCTAAATGCTTTTATAATACCAGCAGGACCAATATGTATAAGAATGATGTAATATATTATCAGAAAGAAGAAAATAATTAATTGAAAACAAAGCAAATAAAAAATATTAAGAAAATAATCACATTTACATATTACTTTATGGTACGATATATAAATATAATATAAAAATAGTTTAATTTCTAGCTTAATAACAGGAGACCATAACTTGTACGATTCAGACGGATTGGATCGCACCGACCCGGTTCGAACGGCATTTCACAATGTACGTATGTAATCCCGTTCTATCCGGGCCGACGCGACCCAATCCGTTTGAAACGTACTTTATACAACTACTTTAAAAAAACACACACTTACAATCATGACAAATAGGTATTCAACTATTCCAAAAGTATTTTTTGACAAGAAGCCGTTATGTCAACAATAATAATGTTCAAGTTTACGACAATTTTATGCTTTCTGCATACACACATCTAAATAAACTATAAAATTTGATGGCACTACTTCTCTAAATATTTTGTTGTCATAAACTTAGTGAATGCACTCTTAAAGTAGATTTTCTTAAATGTCGGCAACGTAACACCGCACGTTCTGCCAAACTATTTGTTTGATAGTTTAATTATTATAACTATTATTGTAGCTATAATGAGTTTCGTTAATACAGTGAAGTCGTCATAGTGGTTCCATCAGCTATAGTTAGAGTATTTAGGGTTCCGTACCGTACGTAAGACTTCGCTGTCTCTCAGTCATCTGTATCTCAAGAACCGCGATAGCTAGACTACTAACAAATGAGGGTGAGTTTTTTTTTCTATGGGATATGAATTAGAAGTAGGTATTAGGTATAATCTTGGGTGTAATATCGCAAGTGCGGCCTTTAGTTTTTTTTTACCACCTTGTGGCCCTTGCCAGCCATAAGGTTGTCGACCGCTAGTCTAATGCTTTGTAATACAAGACAAAATAAAATAAAAAATTACTTAAACCTATTACAGGCACTTGAAAATAGTCAAAACAATAATATAGTATTTATTATTATTAATCTATAATGATCAAATTTTATAAATTTTCAAATTAATCAAGTAAGTATTTAAGTTGGTTATTATATTTTTATTTTTGTCTTAACGTCTTAGTTTATTATTTAACTATATTGTGTCCAATAGCTTGTTCTGTCTATATTAGGTTAGAACAATTGCCATTATTTAAGTGGACCATGATATACAACGACGGACGCGCTTTAATGCTACCACCGGATCCAATACCGGGATAAACAACTGAGAAGACCCGGCGAAACAAACTCAGTGGGTTATTCAGTTATTCTACTGGTGGATAATCAAGGTTGTACAAACGGGCAATACAGGTTCAAAGTCATTTTAATCTGTAATTTTTGATGCTATTGAAAAAGTATAATACATAAATCGATTGTATACTACAAAAAATAAATAATTTCGCTGAATATACCTAAGCAACAACAATAAAATCCAATGTATATAAGTAGTTAATAAACTTATTAAGCGGATTTTTTATAATAAAAATAAATAAAAACATCATTTTAACCAATCTTAGTGTGACAAATCAATTTATTTCATTATTTGACCGGATCACGAGTTGCATTGTCAAAGTTTTTATAATTCTCGCCATTGTTAATAAAAATCATTCTTGCTCTTTTTCCGATTTAATTGTATCAAATTGGTTTTGTGATGACCAAATTAAATAACTACGTATTTTGATATATGAAATGAAATAGTTTATTAGTAACGTAGACGAATAATTCGCGCTAGTTATACGTCATTTACAATGCGTAACACATTTAAGTAGGTACATTTTTTTGATTTACTTTATTAAGAACAATAATATTTTTAACATTATATACAGGTCTTTAGTAAATGGTATAAATTAACTGTATGGTCACTTATGTTAAACTACTATTATAATCTTATTTTAAAAATCAATAAAAATAAAATGAAATGAATAATTGTCGCGAGCAAAACGAGTAAGTATACCTACACAAAATAATAATAATAAGTCGTGGTTTCAGAAATTTGATCAACCAGCGCGCGGGCTGGTCTAACGCCAAGAACGCGGCGCGAACCCCGCCTCGCGAGGACACCTTCCCTATCCTAGCTTCCTACGAGTCTTTCTCTATCTACCTACGTTGTGACACATAGAACGCGTCGCGAGCCTCGCCTTGCGAGGACGACCGGACCCTATCCTAGCTTTCTACGAGTCTTTCTCTATCTACCTACGGTGTGACACCCGGAGAAGAAAGACTAAAAGAAACTCCGGATTTTTTCTTTTATAGACTAACCTACCTACCGACGCCTTATAGCTAGGGCATCAGACTTACGATATCGGTCGCTAGTTCCGCTCTCATTGCACTACCGACGTGAACCCACTCGTAACAAGCATTTAGCTTAGCACCAGGGGTTAACAAGAATACTAGCAGACGGCAAAAACTGGACTAGTAATCTTAAACAAATAATAACTCCTACGTGGTTTAATCTATATATCACATAAGGGTAAAAACAGGACCCTATTACTAAGACTTCGCTGTCTGTCTGTCTGTCACCAGGCTGTATCTCAAGAACCGCGACAGCTAGACAGTTAAAATTTTCACAAAAAAAGAAGAAAAAAAAAAAAAAAAAACCTTTTTTTGCCCTTTTTTTGGTCGATGACGGCAACAAATAGGCACTTGAAAATGGCACGGAACCCTTCGTGCGCAAGTCCGACTCTCACTTGGCCGGTTTTTCAATTTAATATGCATAAGCTAGTAGTTCTAAATTAAATTATAGCCAACCTTAAGCTGCTAATGACTCCTAAGTGCTTTGACATCAGTTTTACCGAAGACTATAAAATATAACCTAAGGAATAGGCTAATTGACCCATACGAAATTATATTAAAATGATGTTTATTTCTGACAGTATTTGTCATAGCGAAAATATCTAATTATTTCTGTTCATAAAACTTGAATATGATTGTATAAACTTAATGTGAATTTATTTTTTGTCTACGCGATCAGCCATTTTGAGATGTCATAGGTCTAGTTTAAAAACAAGAACTCCATTCGTTACTATTACATTTTCTATGTCATGACGTCATCGTTGCAGGAATTATAACAGAAATAATATACCTATAGGATATTCTTAACCATATAAAAAGAATTTCATAAAAATGTCAACAAGTCTATTGCAAATGATATAATTGTACTATTGCATCGGAATATTAAAGCTGCCAATAAAAAAACTTTGACGTGGCGGAAATTAGTTACATGGTTCTTTGTGGATTTTCTAACTTCAGTAAAATAATATCATAATCTTAGATAAGTGATTGGTCTCGTGACTAGATACCGCCGTCTTACTTGATAAATGCGCCAAAAAATAGTACGCCGAAACCGGCGTACCCGAGGTATACGTGTCGAAAGTTTTAATAAATGTTGGTTATAATCGAAGTAATATACCAGTTTGAGTAATAACACTGTGTAAAAATAATACTATAAGAAATAAGAAGGACATGGGGATCACATACCATCGGTACAGTGTGTTATACACACTACAATATTGATTTGCCGCATTTATGGAGCTATAGTTATAAGGTAGCGCGGTATCTAGTCGTGAGATCAATCATTTATTTTTAAGATCATTATGATATTATTAAATGTTTTGAACTCTTTATGGGAAAGATTACCTTATACTATATTTCAAAATTGAGATTAATAAAATTCGACCATCGGCAGTATTCGAACCTGCATCTTTGGGTAAAGCCCCCAATGCCTTAGCCAATTAGGCTACGGTGGAACCCTACCGATCATCGAAATTTATTAATCTCTTTGTAACACGTCTCTAACGGGGACGGTAGTGCCATCTATCGGTAATGATTCGCATTACTTCGATAAATATCTCCAAAGTTACATTTGGTATTAAATATTAAACGATGACACCGCCCGTTTTCACATTATTAAATGTTTTGAACTCTTTATGGGAAAGATTACCTTATACTATATTTCAAAATTGAGATTAATAAAATTCGACCATCGGCAGTATTCGAACCTGCATCTTTGGGTAAAGCCCCCAATGCCTTAGCCAATTAGGCTACGGTGGAACCCTACCGATCATCGAAATTTATTAATCTCTTTGTAACACGTCTCTAACGGGGACGGTAGTGCCATCTATCGGTAATGATTCGCATTACTTCGATAAATATCTCCAAAGTTACATTTGGTATTAAATATTAAACGATGACACCGCCCGTTTTCACATTATTAAATGTTTTGAACTCTTTATGGGAAAGATTACCTTATACTATATTTCAAAATTGAGATTAATAAAATTCGACCATCGGCAGTATTCGAACCTGCATCTTTGGGTAAAGCCCCCAATGCCTTAGCCAATTAGGCTACGGTGGAACCCTACCGATCATCGAAATTTATTAATCTCTTTGTAACACGTCTCTAACGGGGACGGTAGTGCCATCTATCGGTAATGATTCGCATTACTTCGATAAATATCTCCAAAGTTACATTTGGTATTAAATATTAAACGATGACACCGCCCGTTTTCACATTATTAAATGTTTTGAACTCTTTATGGGAAAGATTACCTTATACTATATTTCAAAATTGAGATTAATAAAATTCGACCATCGGCAGTATTCGAACCTGCATCTTTGGGTAAAGCCCCCAATGCCTTAGCCAATTAGGCTACGGTGGAACCCTACCGATCATCGAAATTTATTAATCTCTTTGTAACACGTCTCTAACGGGGACGGTAGTGCCATCTATCGGTAATGATTCGCATTACTTCGATAAATATCTCCAAAGTTACATTTGGTATTAAATATTAAACGATGACACCGCCCGTTTTCACATTATTAAATGTTTTGAACTCTTTATGGGAAAGATTACCTTATACTATATTTCAAAATTGAGATTAATAAAATTCGACCATCGGCAGTATTCGAACCTGCATCTTTGGGTAAAGCCCCCAATGCCTTAGCCAATTAGGCTACGGTGGAACCCTACCGATCATCGAAATTTATTAATCTCTTTGTAACACGTCTCTAACGGGGACGGTAGTGCCATCTATCGGTAATGATTCGCATTACTTCGATAAATATCTCCAAAGTTACATTTGGTATTAAATATTAAACGATGACACCGCCCGTTTTCACATTATTAAATGTTTTGAACTCTTTATGGGAAAGATTACCTTATACTATATTTCAAAATTGAGATTAATAAAATTCGACCATCGGCAGTATTCGAACCTGCATCTTTGGGTAAAGCCCCCAATGCCTTAGCCAATTAGGCTACGGTGGAACCCTACCGATCATCGAAATTTATTAATCTCTTTGTAACACGTCTCTAACGGGGACGGTAGTGCCATCTATCGGTAATGATTCGCATTACTTCGATAAATATCTCCAAAGTTACATTTGGTATTAAATATTAAACGATGACACCGCCCGTTTTCACATTATTAAATGTTTTGAACTCTTTATGGGAAAGATTACCTTATACTATATTTCAAAATTGAGATTAATAAAATTCGACCATCGGCAGTATTCGAACCTGCATCTTTGGGTAAAGCCCCCAATGCCTTAGCCAATTAGGCTACGGTGGAACCCTACCGATCATCGAAATTTATTAATCTCTTTGTAACACGTCTCTAACGGGGACGGTAGTGCCATCTATCGGTAATGATTCGCATTACTTCGATAAATATCTCCAAAGTTACATTTGGTATTAAATATTAAACGATGACACCGCCCGTTTTCACATTATTAAATGTTTTGAACTCTTTATGGGAAAGATTACCTTATACTATATTTCAAAATTGAGATTAATAAAATTCGACCATCGGCAGTATTCGAACCTGCATCTTTGGGTAAAGCCCCCAATGCCTTAGCCAATTAGGCTACGGTGGAACCCTACCGATCATCGAAATTTATTAATCTCTTTGTAACACGTCTCTAACGGGGACGGTAGTGCCATCTATCGGTAATGATTCGCATTACTTCGATAAATATCTCCAAAGTTACATTTGGTATTAAATATTAAACGATGACACCGCCCGTTTTCACATTATTAAATGTTTTGAACTCTTTATGGGAAAGATTACCTTATACTATATTTCAAAATTGAGATTAATAAAATTCGACCATCGGCAGTATTCGAACCTGCATCTTTGGGTAAAGCCCCCAATGCCTTAGCCAATTAGGCTACGGTGGAACCCTACCGATCATCGAAATTTATTAATCTCTTTGTAACACGTCTCTAACGGGGACGGTAGTGCCATCTATCGGTAATGATTCGCATTACTTCGATAAATATCTCCAAAGTTACATTTGGTATTAAATATTAAACGATGACACCGCCCGTTTTCACATTATTAAATGTTTTGAACTCTTTATGGGAAAGATTACCTTATACTATATTTCAAAATTGAGATTAATAAAATTCGACCATCGGCAGTATTCGAACCTGCATCTTTGGGTAAAGCCCCCAATGCCTTAGCCAATTAGGCTACGGTGGAACCCTACCGATCATCGAAATTTATTAATCTCTTTGTAACACGTCTCTAACGGGGACGGTAGTGCCATCTATCGGTAATGATTCGCATTACTTCGATAAATATCTCCAAAGTTACATTTGGTATTAAATATTAAACGATGACACCGCCCGTTTTCACATTATTAAATGTTTTGAACTCTTTATGGGAAAGATTACCTTATACTATATTTCAAAATTGAGATTAATAAAATTCGACCATCGGCAGTATTCGAACCTGCATCTTTGGGTAAAGCCCCCAATGCCTTAGCCAATTAGGCTACGGTGGAACCCTACCGATCATCGAAATTTATTAATCTCTTTGTAACACGTCTCTAACGGGGACGGTAGTGCCATCTATCGGTAATGATTCGCATTACTTCGATAAATATCTCCAAAGTTACATTTGGTATTAAATATTAAACGATGACACCGCCCGTTTTCACATTATTAAATGTTTTGAACTCTTTATGGGAAAGATTACCTTATACTATATTTCAAAATTGAGATTAATAAAATTCGACCATCGGCAGTATTCGAACCTGCATCTTTGGGTAAAGCCCCCAATGCCTTAGCCAATTAGGCTACGGTGGAACCCTACCGATCATCGAAATTTATTAATCTCTTTGTAACACGTCTCTAACGGGGACGGTAGTGCCATCTATCGGTAATGATTCGCATTACTTCGATAAAGTACATGATAGATGGCACTACCGTCCCCGTTAGAGACGTGTTACAAAGAGATTAATAAATTTCGATGATCGGTAGGGTTCCACCGTAGCCTAATTGGCTAAGGCATTGGGGGCTTTACCCAAAGATGCAGGTTCGAATACTGCCGATGGTCGAATTTTATTAATCTCAATTTTGAAATATAGTATAAGGTAATCTTTCCCATAAAGAGTTCAAAACATTTAATAATGTGAAAACGGGCGGTGTCATCGTTTAATATTTAATACCAAATGTAACTTTGGAGATATTTATCGAAGTAATGCGAATCATTACCGATAGATGGCACTACCGTCCCCGTTAGAGACGTGTTACAAAGAGATTAATAAATTTCGATGATCGGTAGGGTTCCACCGTAGCCTAATTGGCTAAGGCATTGGGGGCTTTACCCAAAGATGCAGGTTCGAATACTGCCGATGGTCGAATTTTATTAATCTCAATTTTGAAATATAGTATAAGGTAATCTTTCCCATAAAGAGTTCAAAACATTTAATAATGTGAAAACGGGCGGTGTCATCGTTTAATATTTAATACCAAATGTAACTTTGGAGATATTTATCGAAGTAATGCGAATCATTACCGATAGATGGCACTACCGTCCCCGTTAGAGACGTGTTACAAAGAGATTAATAAATTTCGATGATCGGTAGGGTTCCACCGTAGCCTAATTGGCTAAGGCATTGGGGGCTTTACCCAAAGATGCAGGTTCGAATACTGCCGATGGTCGAATTTTATTAATCTCAATTTTGAAATCATTATGATAGTTATTCTGTCCAAAACTAAAAACAATTTTATTGGTACTAAGAATGTATAAAAGCATTATATAAGTAATAGTCAGGGCAAAGTTTTCAATCCTCAGATAAAAAATATCAGAGGAATAAATTTAAACATTGCTTTAACTTGACAAAAGTTCTATAAAAAATCTGTCAAATTTAAAATTTGCTTCTCCGATTTTTTTTTTCTGACATTCGATAAATCGGCCTTTATTTATATAAATAAATAAATATTTTTTATTTAAAAAAATAAATGGAATTATCTCACGTGACTCGCGTGAGCGGGACCCGTACTTACTTCTTCCTGCAACAAAAGAAATATCACAATTAATATCATATAATTATTTTTTATACACATAGGTATCTATACTAATATTATAATGAGGTAAAGTTTGTGACGTTTTCGTGGGTAATCTCTGGATCTGCTGAATATGGGCCTCCTCCCGAGGGAGGGTATTTGCCATAGTCACCACGCTTGGCAGACTGACTGCAGCATTATGTTGTACCACACAAGGAAACGCTGCTGCCCGTTCCTTGCTATACGATTATTATATAGATGATGTTATACGTTCTCTGACCAAATCCGAGACATCCTTGCAAATGGTCAAATAAGATCCACCCTAAACCGACGTGCTTGTATGAAGAATGATATGAGAGTAAATGAAGTGAAAGATGTGTGTAGGGATCGTAGCAAGTGGAGGTCCATTTTCTCTGCCTACCCCGCTGGGAAACAGGCGTGAGCTTATGCTATATCGGTTAGTCCCGATTATTATAACATACATACAATAAGCTCAACGGCTCAACGGCTTTACGTGCTTTCCGATGCACGGAGTGTAATCCCTCAACCAACCAAGCCCGGAAGAAATATTAGAATTTACACAAAGATTTCCAGTCCGGCGTGGGGATCGAACCCACGACCTCCGATATAAAGCGAGCCAAATACCGCTACGCTACGGAGGTTCGTCTATACTAAATGCCATTGCAAAAATCTTTAAAACAAACATTGTATTTTACAACTCGCCTACCAATTTCACTGATCTAACCGACCCCACAAAATTACCAAGCGCGATTAACAAATAAAATTTTATATTCTGATTAACTCGGATTCGAACCCGGACCACCCAACGTCGCCTTAATGAAGACATCCGAGTATTAATGTACGACTTTATCTTTTAATCGGGTTTCTTTTTTTTATGTGCGTGTTTTGCTTTTTTTTTTCTTTTATTAAAAATGTGTGTTTATGGTTTTAGTCGTTTTATTCTTGAAGTTGTATGTCTGGAGTTCAGGAAGTGTGGTACCAATATAATGTAAAGTGACAGTTTGGGAAGAATAATTAAAAAATTAGATTGGATGAATATTTTTAATGTTTGTTATAATATTATTTATTCATCATCATCATCAGCCCGTATAACATCCACTTCTGAACATGGGCCTCCTCTTAATGGAGGGTTTTTGCCATAGTCACCACGCTTGGCAGGCGGGTTGGTGACCGCAGTCATATGTTGTAACACACAAGAAAACGCTGCTGCTCGTTCCTTGATATACTATTGTTATAGATGATGTTATAACAATCGGGACCAACGGCTTAACGTGCTTTTCGAGGCACGGAGGGTAGTCCCTCAACTATCAGAAAGAAATCTTATAATTTACACAAAGATTTTGTTGTCTTGATTATTTATTCGTTTTATTACAATAATTAAATACTACTAATATTATAAACGCGATATTTATGTGTAAGTATAGATGGATGTATATTTGTTACTCTTTCACGCAAAAACTACTGGAAGGATTTAGATGAAATTTTGCAAGAGGATAGCTTATAAGCTGGACTAACGTATAGGCTACAAAACATCACGCTCTGACCCACTGGACCAGAGTAAGTCGGGTAAAACCGCGAGGCCCAGCTAGTTTAAAATAATTTTGCAAACATAGAAAACGATGAGAAGCGAAGACATTTACGTTATTAGTCTCCAAGCTAATGCCCGGTGAATTAGCAAAACCTCGTGGCTTAATTATGTCCGTCCAAAAAAAAACGCGTATTTTATAATTAAGACTCAAATCTGGAGCCAATAAAATTAATTTATTTATCAATTAAACTGTTGTTAATGATCATTTATTGGTCTAATGTTATAATTATCTCCGCCGGTGGTTCGATTCTGTTTTTGGTCTTTTTTTATAATGAAAAATAATTGATAGTATTCTTTGTACGTCGGTAGTGAGTAGTGTTCCCGGGGACTATAGGCTTTTAGGCCTAAAATAAAAGCCTATTAGTTCTTTTTTATGGCTATGATAAAATAGTAGGCTTTAAAAAGCCTTTAGGTTTAAAAAAAGCCTATAGGCCTAAAAAGCCTATAGGCCTAAAAAGCCTATAGGCCTAAAAAGCCTATAGGCCTAAAAAGCCTATAGGCCTAAAAAGCCTATAGGCCTAAAAAGCCTATAGGCCTAAAATGCCCGTTAGGCTTTTTTGTGTCTTTTTCAAGTAGTAGGCTTATTATCAGGCTATCTATAGCCATTATTAAGATTATGACTTAGTATGAATTAAACAAGATTTATTTTTGTATTGTATTTATTTTCAAATTTAATGAACGAATATTATTTGAAATTGGAAATACTTATTATATATTATTTCCAAAAAAAAATGAAAAAATCTCCCAACACACCCAGAAAAAGTTAAACAGCATGCAATATGAAACTAATATTTAAAATCGTAAAATTTAGTTGACGATTATTATACTCGAACAATAAATAAAATAGAACTAGCCTAAAGGACTAAAAACTTTATAGGCTTTTAGCCTTTCAAGCCCTTTAAATATGCGCCTAGCCTACAAAAAGGCTAAAAGCCTATAAAAAGACTAAAAGCCTATTTGTAGGCCTTTTTTTGTCGGGTAGTCAAAAAAGGCCTAGCCCAAAGGCCTAAAAGCCTCTTTATGCTTTTATCCCGCTGTAGCCCCTTAATTCATAGGCTAGCCTTAAAAAAAAGCCTAAAAGCCTATAGGGAACACTAGTAGTGAGGCATGAAGATATTCTTATATATCTATAACGAACCTAATATATAAAGCTGAAGAGTTTGTTTGTTTGAACGCGCTAATCTCAAGTAGTTTTGGTTGGATTTCAAAAAATATTTCAGTGTTAGATAGCCTATTTATCGAAGAAAGCTATAAACTATACTTAATTATAAAGTTCTTATAGGGACGTTACGCGGGTGAAACCTAGTGCTGGAATCTAGTATCGTAATACGTGAAGCAAAAACTTTGTAGGTACCTTTTTTTTTTTTTTTTGTCCGGGGGCAAATGCATTTACGCATTCCCACCGCCGCTGCAGCGTATTCGCGCGCTGGCGGTGAGATATGTGGGACTCGCCCTCTCCATAGCGTGGTATGCTAAACTCATACCACGAGGAGAGGACCCTACCAACCACTAAAACCCCACGGACACTCCTTCGATCCGCCGTTGGCGGGGGCCGGGTACGCATGAGCAATCCGGCCCAACTTTGTAGGTACCTCTTTAAACTAGCGGCCCGCCCCGGCTTCGCACGAGTGGACTTTTACAGACTATGTTACTCAGGCATAATGTAGCTTTCAAATGGTGAAAGAATTATCGTTAAGTACCTAGATTTTGAGTTTATTCGAAACAAAAATCCAATTTTTTTCTTTTTATTATAGGTATTAGTATAAATTTCGCGGACGGAGTAGTATGAAATTTTGCACACTTAAGCATATATTGCAGTCAAGACTCTTAGCCATTCAAAAGAACTTTTGACTCTACACTAGCAAAATCAGTGAAAAGTAGTTTTAGGTTAGGTTATGTTTAGTTAGTTTTGACTGATTTTGCTGGTTAAAAGTACTTTTGACTAGTTAATAGTTTTGACTGCAACATATATATATGTATTTTATAGAAAGAGTGCAGAATGTTAATATATTTTTTTTAATATTGGGTGAATTTTGACTACAAATTAATTAATAATTGCTGCTGAACACGGGCCTCCTCTTAACAGACAGGGTCGTTGAGGGATGGCCGGATTGCTTATGCGTGCCCGGCCCCCGCCAACGGCGGATCGAAGGAGAGTCCGGGGGGTTTTAGTGGTGTAGGGTCCTCTCCTCGTGGTATGAGTTTAGCATACCACGCTATGGAGAGGGCGAGTCCCACATATACCACCGCAGACGGTTTGGTCATGGTAGATGGTTTTTGAAGCGGCCGTAGCCAATGGCTAGGGCGTCGGACTTTTGAGCTTGAGGTCGCCTGTTCGAACCCCACCCATTGCACTACCGACGTGGACCCACTCGTAACAAAAGCATTTTAGCTTAGCACGAGGGGTTAACAAGAATACTAGTAGACAACAAAACTCAGTTATGATCTTTAAAAAAAAAACTACAACTAAGCAACCTGCGCAAGAGGGCGTCCCCTGTGGGACTTGGACCTCGGCTCAGGGCGGTCGCTGACGATGAGATTGAGGAATTTTGACTTTCAGTATTTTAAGGGAGTTTTGTGCAACTGTCGCTCTACTTTACAATTCGCGGGCCTCTCGGACTTCGGGTCTACGAGGGCATCGGAAGGTTCTTAGAAAACTAAGGGTCGGGAGGGGGAAAGCCGTATAAGCAAAACTGACCCAACTCCGTAACCCGGATAAAATATTATAAAACTATGTTGGTAAGCAATTTTAATTAATTAAACTACTTAATAGGTTTATTATGCTGATTTCGGTGTTATAAGTTTTAGCTATAATGTGGGACATACGGACATACAGATTAGCGGACAGATAAAAATGACAACTTTCGTGGTATGGATGGCAGTTTAAATCTTGGAGGTCGTGGGTTCGATTATCACGCCGGACAAATAATGTTTGCGTAACATCAAAACTGCGTTTCCGGGTCTGGTTAGTTGAGGGACTACCCTCCGTAACAAGGAAAGATCTTAGAACAAAGTCCATCTATAATAAGGGTAGGTTTACCGAGTAAAGGGCCTTCCTCGGGAGGAGGCCCATATAGGATATGAGCCGCGTGGTTTCCGGCTTAGAATAGACCCCCCCATGTCCTCCCATGGGGGTCGTAAAAGGCGACTAAGGGACATATGGCTGATGGATGGGCAGCAGCATCTATTAGCGCAAGGTTAACATCTTACTGCGATCACCAATCCGTCTGCCAAGCGTGGTGATTATGGCAATATCCCTCAAAGATCGAACGAGCCCATGTTCAGCAGTGGACGTAAACGGGCTGTTGATGAATGAATGAAGTAAAGGGCAGCAGCGGTGTCCTGTGTGTGTTATAACAAAATACTACGGTCACCAACCCACTTCCTAAGCGTGGCGACAAGCGTTTGAGCGAGGCCATGTTCAAAAGTAAGCGGTCCTAGCCTAATGGCTATCACCGTATGTCGCCGGTTCAATCCCAACCCATTGCATTACCGACGCGATGTGAACCCACTCGTAACACAAGCATTTTAGCTTAGCATTAAAACTCTGCTAGCCATCTTTAAAACTAGGTATTTATATATATATAAATTGTGGCTGTTGTTAAGATGGACACGTGTAGTTAGCCACGAGGCTTTTGCTACTTTACCTGGCATAAAAGAGAACAAAGCTCCAGCCTTATTTATATGATGACTAGCTGCACCCCGCGGTTTTACCCGCGTTACTCTGCTCCAGTGGGTCGGAGCGTGATGTTTTGTAGCCTATATGTTAATCCAGCGTACAACCTATCTCAGTGCAAAATTTCAGCCAATTCCGTTCAGTAGTTTTCGCGTGAAAGAGTAACAAACATCCATCCATACTTACAAACTTTCGCGTTTATAATATTAGTAGGATAAATAGTGGACGTTATACGGGATTTTATTTAGATGGACATGTGTATTTAGCCATGAGGCTTTTGCTACTTCACCTGGCATAAAAGAGAGCAAAGCTCCAGCCTCATTTATATGATGATTATGATAAACCAAAGAAAATCCAAAATGGCTGGCCATTCTCTCTAACCGTCATCATCAGCCTGTGTAACGTCCACTGCTGAACATGGGCCTCCTCTCAGGGTATTTGCCATAGTCACCACGCTTGGCAGGCGGGTTGGTGACCGCAGTCATATGTTGTACCACACAAGAAAACGCTGCTGCCCGTTCCTTGATATACGATTATTATAGATGATGTTATAACAATCGGGACCAACGGCTTAACGTGATTTCCGAGGCACGGTGGGTAGTCCCTCAACCAACCGAATTATACCCGATTGTCCCCTCTAGCAATGTCCTCCGAAAAGAAATCTTAGAATTTAAACAAAGATTTCCTGTCCGGTGTGGGAATTGAACAAACGACCTCCGAGATTTAAAGCGAGCCAAATACCGCAACGCTACGGTAGTTGTCTAACCTATCTAGCCGTATAGCACATTAACTCACCTTATGCTAATGTTATATTTTCCTAACATTAATAAATAAAGTTAAATGACACTAATAGCTTCATCAAATGCCACTATTACAACATATTGTATTTTTTCCTTGTACAATTAATATGTTTTTTTTATATCAAAGTTACGTATACGCATAATTATGAAGTATTCCGTTTGTATTACCAAAACATTAGAATAGATTGAATCAATTTATTTGTCAAACATCTAAGAAACTAGATAGTGCTCTATGTTTTGTCAATGATGACATACAAATATAGGAATCATCATCATCAGCACATATAACGTACAAAATTGTTATAGATGATTTAACAATATCAGATTTTACTTAGAGATTTCTTGTCCGTCGTGGGGATCGAACCCACTACCAACGACTTAAGACTTTTACCGCGACCCTACGGAAACTCTCTATATATGCTAGTTAAAAAAATGACGGTCACCCATCGATTTCCAAACTTGCATACTAATATTATGACAGTTAAAACAAAATGGTCACCCATCGATTTCCAAATTCGCATTTTAATATTATGACAGTTCAAAAAAACGGTGATCCATCAAAATCCAAACCTCGTGTACCCACACTTAACCTCATCACAAAAGCGACCGCAGTAAAACCATACACTTAAATAATTCAATACAATTTTTATTATTCAACAATAAGGTAAACAACCCATTTACTTGCATGTCGGCAAACATTAAAGCGCTCATTATTTCTTGCTACTTTTTACTTAATTAAATAATTAAGCTTTAAGGCGATACTACTACATACATACATACATGTTACGCGTTTCCAACGAAAAGGGACAGATATACTACATTTATAAGAAAGAAAAGAGATGGCGATATGTTAATTTATATTACCTTAAATGATAGATATTGATAACCTAGCTTCCCACTTTAACTCCTGCTCCCGTGGGAACTTCATAATAAAATGGAGCCTATAGCCTCAAAAATGGGCTATTATATTGATCAATGTAATTCCTGAGTTTAGCGCATTCAATTAAACAAACAAACAAACTCTTCAGCTTTTATTTTTGTAAAACATAATATGGTTTTAGATCCGAATTAGTATGTACTACGTACTAATATTTTAAAGAGGTAAAGTCTGTGTATTGTTTGTGAGGTTGTAGGGGATAATCTATGGATCTGCTGAACCGATTTTGCTAATTCTTTTAAAAATAGAAAGTCACGTTATTTGTGAGTATAGAGTAGTGACTTAAAATATAGCCTACTAGCTGCGTCTCGCGGTTTTAACCGCGTTACTCTACTCCAGTGGGTCGGAGCGTGATGTTTTATAGTCTATATGTTAGTCCAGCGTTACCTGAGAAAGGACATAGGCGACTTTTATAGCGAAAATAGGGTCTAATTAATACTGCTACTAAAAGTAACTATTCCGTGCTGACGAAGTGGTGGGCACAGCTTGTCTATACATATAATAAAACTGTAGAGGTCAAATGTCTGTACATAGAAAAAAAAACGCTGAAAACCGAGAATGTTAAAAGTAAAATACAACACATCCAGTTTTTTTTTTGTATCTCTGTCTGTTTGTACGGGCTAATAACCGAACCTGTAGCACCGATTTAAATACAATTTTGCATGGTGGTACCTTACATCACAGAAAATTAATGAATTCCCATGGCATATTAAAAAAAAACAAAGTACTTATATAAAAATGTTAAATATTCCCGAGATATCGCCTTAATGAAACGATTAAACTTTAAAGAAGCAGTTTATATAATAATTAAGTAGGTAAGTTTAAAACGATGCATTTTATCGAGTTTGTAAGAGCACCTGTATTGCTTAATTTGTGGTTCGGGTGGACGACAACTGGCGCATTTACCCTGAGGCCTTTATTTACTGTATACAACATTAATAGTAGTACTTATGTGTAATTTAATTACATTAATGATTTAATGAGTAAATCTTAAGAAGCTTTAATACCTACGTTGTACTGGCGGGTTTTTTGTTGTAGGCACCACGGTTGGGAAATGGATGGGTGACCGCAGCCCGTATAACGTCCACTGCTGAACATGAGCCTCCTTGAAAGGGGTATTGCTATAGACAACAGGCAACACACTTAGAAATCGGGTTGCTGACCACAGTATTATGTAGGTACACCATTTATACCAATGGCTGAAGAGTTTGCTTGTTTGAACGCGCTAATCTCCGAAACGATTGAACCGATTTGAAATAATCTTTTAGTGTTAGATAGCCTATTTATCGAGAAAGGCTTTAGGCTATATTTTATTATAAAGTTCCCACGGGAACGAGAGTTAATCATTATGAGGTAGTATTAACTATTTATTACTATAGAGCAAAAATCGTATTTTTTAAATAAAATAGTGACTGCTCTATGGTATATTACTATGGTATAACGCTGTTTCAAACTAAATAATATTGAGGAAGACTATACACTATAAAATATGAGGACATTTACGACTAGAGCTTAAGTATATACGTATCAAATTTTATTCTAGTATAATCGTTCCTATACATGAAGTTAAATATTATTGAGATACGGTAAAACTTTATTATAGAGTTACTAGCTGCACCCCGCGGTTTTACTCGCGTTACTCTACTCCAGTGGATCGGAGCTTGGTGTTTTGTAGCCTATATGTTAATACAGTGTAAAACCTATCCCGGTGCCAAATTTCAGCCAGTTCCATTAAGTAGTTTTGGCGTGAAAGAGTAGCAAAAATCCATCCATCCATCCATACTTACAAACTTTCGCGTTTATAATATTAGTAGGATGATGTTATGAAATATTGGAATTAACACAAAGATTTCTTTCTTTTTCTTTCTTTTTTCCGGTGTAGGGATCGAAACCACGACCTCCGAGACTTAAAGTGAGCCAAATACCGCTACACTACGGAGGTTGTCATTGAAGTAAAAAATTGTAAAACATATTATACAAAAATATAAAAATGTAACAATCTGTTATAAGCTAACACGACAAATTAACGGTATATAAATACACTTCCGATGCCCTCGTAGACCCGAAGTCCGAGAGGCCCTCGAACTGAAAAGTAGAGCGACAGTTGTACAAAACTCCCCAAAAATGTTAAGTCATAATTCCTCAATGCCTTCGCCAACGACGGCTTTGAGCCGAAGCCCAAGTCCCACAGAGAGCGTCCCTCTTGCGCAGGTTGCTTAGTTTGTAGTATTTAACTATTAATTAAGGCTGGAGTTAAACTCGCCTTTATGCCCAGTGAAGTAGCAAAAGCCTCTTTGCTGACTAAATAAATGTCCGCCCAGTAGTTTTCAAGTTAATTCGTAAAAAAAATACATACACAAATACAAATCTTTTCAAAAAATACAAAGCTAAAATGCTTGTGTTTTGAATGGGTTCACGACGGTAGTGCAATGGGTGAGGATCGAACTGGCTACCACATTATCGCAAGTCAGACAAGCCATTGGGCTACAGCCGGTTTTAAATAGAGAAAAAAGAATCAGCTGATTCGGTTATAGCTTGCACCAAGGACTAATTTCTATATATATTTGGCTGTAGTATTGTGTGAAGCAGTTCTTTGAGCGTAATAAAGCTATCTTCTACCTCTCAATCATCATCAAATCATCGCCGTTCGATTCCATTTTAGATTCAAAAGTGAAGTAAAGTGAGAATCAAAAGTGAACTAAAGTCAAAAGTAAAATAAAGTGTTTCTATCTCCCAAAACACCTCTGCTATACCCCTTTATAGTTAGCTAGCGTGAACATAGCCAGAATTAGGCTTAGGCCCGCTGATCGCCTAATTTAAGTCGCGCAAACATATGGAGTAAGCACTGTAGTTGGGTGGCCGACCACCCACGACTGAAGGGTGTGGAGTCGAATCGATTGATAAAATTTTCGTGAGTTATTTTTTCCGATTTATTTTACATAATTTTGGTTGAGTCACTTTCGACTCCATCACGCAATGTCCCCGCCGTTGTAACACACCCTCCAAGAACGCGCACGCCTATGTGCCGATTGTTATAAAAACATCTATAATAATCGTATATCAAGGAACGGGTAGCAGCGTTTCCGTTTCTGGTACAACATAATACTGCGGTCACCAATCCACCTGACAAGCGTGGTGACTATGGCAAATACCCTCCCCGGGAGGAGGCCCATGTTCAGCAGTGGACGTTATACGAGCTGATGATGATGTTGATGAATCATTACAAAAAGAAAAACCAAGTCAGAGGGACTCTTAAAACTCATCAAAAAGTCTTACAAGTCTATCATCACTTATCTCAGGAAGATCGCTGTCGAGGTCTTAGCCCAATATCTTCTTATCCTCTATGGACCCTGACAGTCACGGCAATTTTGAAAGACAGGAGTAAGCGATACATTGAGTACTTATTATCTTAAACTAATTTCTCGCACGCTGCTTCACTCATATAAGTCCCGTGGGAACTTCATAATCAAATATAGCCAATAGCCTTCCTCGATAAATGGGCTATTTCACATTGAAAGAATTTTTGAAATCGGACGAGTAGTTCCTGAGATTAGAACGGGTTAAACAAATGCTTTATATACCTGATAAAAAATATAATGAAATTAAATACTTGTCGTCTACATCCTAAATCTTCTTTATAAATTATAATATAATATTTGCTTGCTTTTTATTTAAACGAAAACTAAATAGATTCCTATTAAATTCAAATTGGAAACCAATAAAAAAATATTTTAGTCCATTTCGTCTCTACACCTCTTTATCCGTACGTGGTTTGCTCATGTCACCAAAACATTTCAAGCCAGACTGGCCACGTACCAGCATCTTAACAAATGAAAACACACTCTCAACTTATGCAAATAAGGTCCAAATTTGGATACAACAAAATCTAGACTCCTTTGTGATAATTCCCACAGTTCAAAATAAACTTTAACTTAACAATTATAAGATATAATATCGATTGTTATATTTAACTTAAGAATTTATTTAAGGAATTGAATTCTTTTGTTCCGACAATACAATTTGCACCGTAAATTTGTATGTCTAAGGTTGATTATACAATACAAATAGGTAATCTATTTGAGGACTGTGTGAAGTAATTGAGTCGTCTTCCGTAGTTGTCTTTTTGTCTGTCTGTCTGTCCTATGTTTGTATAGATGTAGGCAACAGAATATTATAGGCTGGCAAGTTTAGTAACCTGCTTGAAAAGAAAAGAGTTTATTATTAGTTTTATGAGGACTAATGAGTGATTTATAACGTAAAGATAATATTGAGCTATTTAGATATGGATTTTATCTTTCAATGATGTGTTAAACCTGTTTTTTATAGGTAGGAAATGGATAAGAATGTGCGTGATAGCTTTAAAGGTGAGAATTCACACAATATGCGCTTGCGCAGGTTGCTTACTTTGTACTCGTAGTTTTTAAACATGGCTGGTGGAATCTCGCTTTTATGCCCGGTGAAGTAGAATTAGCCTCATGGCTAATAATAGGAAAAATATAGGATGGAAATGTTTCGAAGCGGCCGTAGACCCTTGGCTAGAGCGTCGGACTTGTGTTCTTGTGGTCGCCGGTTCTCACCTATTGCACTACCGACATGAACTCACTCGTAACACAATCATTTTAGCTTAGCACGAAGGGTTAACAAGAATTCTAGTAGTGTGCAAAACTCTGCTAGTAATCATTTAAAAAATAATAAATAATTATCATCATCACCATCAGCCCGTATAACGTCCACTGCTGGACATGAGCCTCCTCCCGAGGGAGGTTATTTGCCATAGTCAACACGCTTGGCAGGCGGGTTGGTGACCGCAGTATTATGTTGTACAACGCAACGATACGCTGCTGCCCTAACCTTGATATACAATTATTATAGATGATGTTATAACAATCGGGACTTAACGTGGTTTCCGAGGCACGGAGGTTAGTCCCTCAAACAACCAGACCCGGAAAAAAATCTTAGAATTAACACAAAGATTTCCTGTTCGGCGTGGGGATAGAACCCACTAGGTACCTCCGAGATGTAAAGCGAGCCAAATACCGCTAAGCTACGGAGGTTGTCCGGTTGTACGAATAAATTATTAACTGTTAAGTAACTACCATATAAAGATTGCAAGAAATAATTGATTATTAACACTGAATGGAATAGAGTAATTAGCAAATTACAAATAATAACGCGGAAAAAAACAATAATAAGGAAAAAGATTTAAAAAAACTATTATCGGCGCACCTGACTTGGCTTGGATTGTGTATCAAGCTCGTATAACGTCCAGTGCTGAACATCGATTACAATCAAATGGCTTTTTGCTATAATCACCACGCTTGGCAGGCGGGTTGGTGACCACTTCAACCGCGTAGATTTCGTTTCTGTGAAAACCTTGACTTAAAATATATCAACAGCCCGTTTAACGTCCACTGCTGAACATGGGCCTCCTTCCGAAGGAGGGTATATGCCATAGTCACGCTTGGCAGGCGGATTGGTGACCGCAGTATTATGTTGTACAACATAAGGAAACGCTGCTGCCCGTTCCTTGATATACGTTTATTATAGATGATGTTATAACAATCGGGACCAACGGCTTCACGTGTTTTTCGAGGCACGGAGGGTCAACCAACCCGGAAAGAAATCTAAGAATTAACCCAAAAATTGAACCCAAGTCAAATACCGCTACGTTACGGAGGTAGACACATACTTGACTTTAGAATATTAGTATAAATATAGATATCATTCCCTAATGAACCAACAGACAGATTGTAAAAATAAATTGTATATATATAGCAATTAAATATTGTTTATTAGTTACGCTAAATTTTGTTGAAAAAATATGCGATTTCACAAAAAAAGTTATGTAAGAATCGATGTTGAGACAATTGGTTCCGTATAATATTAAAGACAGTGATATTTTTTTTAAGATTACCAGCAGAGTCTTGCATTCTAATATCTTCTTCTTGTTAACCCCTCGTGCTTAACTAAAATGCTTGTGTTAAGAGTGGGTTCACGTCGGTAGTGCAATAGGTGTGGATCGAACCGGCGACCATAAGATCGCAAGTCCGACGCCCCAGCCATTGGGCTACGACCGCTTCCATCTCTAAAGACGCTGTAGATGATTTGGAACATACATTGCTTTTTATGACAACATCCGTGGCATAGCGGTATTAGTCTTGCTTTAAGTCTCTGAGATCGTAGATTCGATTCTTACGCTGGACAAAATTCTTAGTGAAAATTATAAGATTCTTTCCGGGTCTGGTTAGTTGAGGGCCTATACCCTCCGTGACTCGGAATACGTTAAGCCGTTGTTCCCGATTGTTATAACATCATCTATAATAAGCGTAAACCAGAGAACGGGCAGCAGCGTTACCTTGTTACAACATAATACTGTGGTCACCAATCCGCCTACCAAGCGTGGTGATTTTATTGCAATAATGCAGATAGTTATTACGACGGGAATCCGATAAGAAAAGAATTTTCAAAACTTACCTCTTAATTTGATGAAATTTGGGTACAAAGTGTTTATGGAGAACCTAACCGGAGTGGATGCGGACAAAAAACAGTAATTTAGACAGTAAAAAGGCTTCAAACAATGTCTAACGGAACCCCAAAAAAAAATCAAAGATTGACTCATCAAATTTTAGCATCCACCAGAACGAATCACAATCAAGTGACTACCAACATTCTTGGTGAATTACTAACTTGCCTCGGGCTAGCAGTTTAATAACATTGTAATACACATACATACATATATGAGGGGCTTCTAAAATTTATGCCTTACTGTTGCAAATCTTTCATTATGACCTCCTTTTTAATATTTTTAGATTTAAAACAAATTTCAATGTTCCGTACCTAATATTCTGGTGGTTAGATTGTCCTGGATAATGTAGTATTCTAAAGGGCTAAATATTTTTTTAACCGGACCTGTAGCTCCTGAGATTTACAGGTTCAAAGAAACAAACACGTTCTTCAACAAACACTTAAGTCTTATCTAAAGTTCATCACTATGCCATAACATTATCTGCTGTTGAAGGAAAGGCTTATATTTTGAAAACACCTTATACAACGACCTATAGGAACAAGACAAATTAGTTGGGATCCCCTTAATTAGATGACTAAGAGAGGATAAACGAAGTTACTTACTAAGAGCCCTGCTCGCCTATATGCCCGCTCAATCACAGGGCAGGGCGCAGCGCGGTCCTAGCCGGCGAGAATCCTAGCTAACCTGCAACCTTTCACTAGCTACCTAAGTGTATAAAGTACATATATCTGTGGATATTTGGATACTTAAATCAAACAATAATAACATATTTTTGCTAATCCGTATTTAGTGTAACTTTAATGTTCATAATAAACATTTTATGCACAATTTGACAATAAAAAGGCGTCTTATTTATTTGTCATTTATAACTTTTGCTTTGTAACATAAATTTAAGCCGCCTTAGTTTAGAGGGCACACGTTTTTGTAATAAATTAACAAATAATAAGGGATTATGTTTAAGGGTGGTAAACATACCACCCTGTATGATATATTTTACTATAGGTACTTTTCAATGGCTCAGTGGTTTACCAGTGACTTCTGAAAACTGTAGTTGTGACTTCGATTCCTACTCGAGACAATTATTTTTACGAATCACTGATTGTATCACTGATAGTAACTAACTACACCTGTGGCTCACTGATTACGGAAGTTGCTTCTATCACCAGGTGTTCTAGGTTCGATACCCATCCGGGACCATTATTTGTGTGAACCACAAATCATTGTACCTACTGTGTCTAGGAGTGCTTTGTGTTGGTGAATTATGTGTTAAAAAGTACCTCGCGGCACACAAGGCAAAAAACACACCAAGACTCAAAACAAACATCTGTTGTTTCCTAAAACAGTAACAGTTGCACAAAACACCCCGAAAGAGCTAAAAGTGATAGTTCCTCAATTCCCGCGAACATCGCCTACTAAGCCGCTGTCCAAATCCCACTCTACACTCTGGTGAAAGTTAATTAGTTTTTAGATTTAATAAGCCCTGTTTTCAAAAGCCTCGTGGCTAAAAGTGAAAAGTTCCTACAAAAGAAATTGTCGCAAATGGGAATCGAACACAGTGTTCAGATGCAACTACCGTAACCTGAAATCCAAATTTAGCCATCAATTCTTTCTTTTCTCGTCGCCTTACTTTGATCACCAATCCGCATGCCAATGCCGTAGAGATTATTGCAATATCCCTCAACGACCCATCATGCCAAGGTCTGCTATGACCATGTTCAGCAGTGGACACAGAACAGGCTAACTTATTCTTAACAATACAAGAAACAGTCATAATAAATGCCCACCCATCACAATCCAAACCTGCAACCCGTCACTTAACCCCAAATATTTATACATCACTTTTTCCAAATCAACCCACTTGACCATTAAACATGCCACGTGGATCTAAAAAGACTAAAAAAAGCTAAAAAAAAGTCATTTTAATCCCCGGTATATCCTATCTTAGTTGCGCATGAGTCATTTTGCCACCCAGAAAGCGGGATAGTGCTTTCTCTTTCTAGGGTATAGCGCTGTCTCGCTCTAGCGCTTGTTTTTTTTTCTCCATTGAAGAGTTTGCTGTCAAAATAAGGATTATAAAAGAAGGTTGGATGGCTTTATGTAATCAGTGTAATGATTTTTATTGTATTTGAGTCTTTGATTTGTAATTGAAGTTGGCTATTTCAGATTTAATTCGATTAATTGCGACTTTTGATACACATTTCGCAATAGTCACCACACTAGGAAAGCGGATAAGTTATCGCATTTTATTGCGTAGATCCCATCTTGAGAGAAAAGGATTAGGGAGTGCACCTGTGTTTAGGCTTGCACACTATAATATGCACAACGATGGCCGCAATTGGTCAGATGGTCTATAGTCATTATGGCAATATCCCTCTATGACCCTGTCTCGCCAAGGTCTGTTAAGAGGAGGCTCATGTTCAGCAGTAGACTATAAATTAAGTACGATTATTATTTATGAAACGGATGACTTATAGCATAATGCCGTCCAAACTGGTGTTCACAAAAAAACCTCACTGTGAGTGATGACTTAATTTTTAGAAGCAAAGCAACCGGACACCGCACACCCGACAAACATACTGACACGACGTTACGTTGAGGATTAGTGGCGTTATATAACATACTTGTGGTCACAAAATGGTCAAAATTCGACGATAATTATAAAATTTAATAGCATTCTGCACTACTTCTCTATTTAAACTACTAGCTTCCGGCGCGCGGTTTCACCCGCGCAACTCCCGTTTCCGTGGGGCCTTCATAATTAAATATAGCCTATGTCACTCAGGGTGAATGTAGCTTTCCAATGGTGAAAGAATTTTTGAAATCGGCACTGTAGTTATGTACACACTGTACTCTATCTATTATAATATTGGTAAATTTTATTTAATAACGTTATTGTTGAAATGTAAACTAATTTATTAGGTAAGATTGTTTTTTCTATGTTGTTTTCATTATCATTGTATTTGACTTATAATAAGTACGATAGATTCGTCTACACTATCAATAAACATTTTAATTTTCATTCATATTAGTGGTTAACATAGACAACGGATGTCGAACTCTACAACATGTCGTGTCAGTGTACCCCTCTGTAACTCTATACGTGATATATGGACTCGCCACTCTGCCTGACCCCAACAGGAATAGCGCAATGATATATGAGACTTGTTAGAAGAGATCTTGTGGACATTTGAATTTTATAAAGAATTAATGATATCATATTATTTTTATGGAAGATTGAATTTGTTTAGGTGAGGAATCGAACTGGTGATATCTAATGGCAATGGTGTTGAACAAATATGTTAAGAAAGATAGAAGGCATAACTTAAATAATTGCCTAAGATATATTGCATGATTGAGTACTGCGGTAACCGCTTACAATTAGGCGGAATGTTCTTGTTTGCCTAAAAAATATCAACATGGTTTTTGATAAACTAATAAAACCTACCAACTAAAAGCATTTGGATGAAATTTGGCATACAAATAAAAACATATGAGATGGAAAAGCAATTTTGATGCGGTTTTTCTTCTTATAATAACTAGATAACAGAAATAAATGTCACAGGACAGACGGACGGACTATGTAGTCTGTATGTAGATTTGTAAAATTTGTTATTGCCTACTACTGTTAGTTACCTAGTCGGATATTTCATAGAGTAAGCATTATCTGTTAGTTATAGTTTTTTTATTTATCTTATGTACATAGTGCTGAATCATCATCATCATCAGCCCATACAACGTCCACTGCTGAACATGGGCCTTCTCCCAAGGCAGGGTTTTGCCATAGTCACCACGCTTGGTAGGCGGATTGGTGACCGCAGTATTATGTTGTAATACATAGGGAAATGCTGCTGCCCGTTTTCTAATATACGCTTGTTATAGATGATGTTATAACAATCGGGACAAACGGCTTAACATGCTTTGCGAGGCACGGAGGGTAGTCCCTCAACCAACCAGGCCCGGAAAGAAATCTTAGAATTAACACAAAGATTTCTTGTCCGGTATGGGGATCAAACCCACAACCTCCGCGACCTAAAGCGAGCCAAATATCGCTACGCTATGGAGGCTGTCGGCTGCTACGGAGTTAAAGCTTAAGTTAAGTTAAACACAAATAAATGCATTTCTTCACAAAACATGTAATACTAGCGGCTGTTAAAGAGACTGCATATACTTTCAAAACACCTTATAAACGTGCACTTAACTCTTGTATTAATTAAGATGTAACATTGTACCACACACAGAGTATTTACTGCATATTATTATACTTAACACAGCTGTGCAATGAAAAAATTAGTGGCACTTACATACCTACAGATAAATATTACGGTTTTGCAGCTGTCAATATTTGAGCCTTGTGGTATAAAACATGCTTATGAATACGATTTTATTAAAGTCTGCTTTAATAATAATAAAGTTAGCTTTTATTTATGCGAGAAAAGTCAGAAAATATGTATGCGAAATTATATATCACGCTATAAACTATGCATTTAAAAAACAAGTATACGAAATTTCAGCTCAATCGGTCGAGGATTGCTTAAAAAGGCGAAAGCAATTACGGAGCAGATAAACAGCGATGAATCGACTTTAGTCAGCGACCGCCTGAGCCGAGGAACCCTAAAAACACGCTTGCACATGATACTTATTTTATAGTTTTATAACTCATGTAATAAAGCTTGAGGTAGGTACCTAGTTTTTACACCGTGTGCTGTAGCAAAAGCCTCGTGGCTAACTACAATATGTCCATCCGAAGAAACTTCATCTCATTCATTTTTATACAATTAATAATAAACTTTCAGTGGACTATTAGCTACCTAAAAAACCCGACCTTGCATTTCTCATCTCCACAACAATTTTAACTATACATCATTTAATCAATTAAATACATTTTTCTAAGCCATACTTTGGAATCTTGCCATAAAAAATCAATTAAAGTGGCCTACCAACTATTACAGTAATCCATCATGGCGTAATGTTATTTTGACATCTGTCAAATTGTCCAAGATGGCGGCGGCTGATGGCGCGCATTTGTTTAACATTGATACGAGTATTTAATGGACCTAATGGTGTTAATAGAGGGCTTTGTTAATGATAGTAATAGATGAAAAAAATAAGTAGGTTAGAATCAGTGTAGCCAGATTAGATTTTTCGAAAAGTGGGTTTTTGTAACTTTTGAGTGGAAAAAGCGGGACTCATTCTTTTTATTTTTTTGGCTTTTTCTGTTTATATGGATATAAAAACGAGTAGAGTTCTAGTCTAAAGATATGGTTTGAAAATTCAAACTAAGCAACTTCGCAAGAGGCGCCCTCTGTGGGACTTGAACTTCGGTTCAGCGGTCGCAAGTAGGGAGATTGAGGGATATGACTTTCAAATGTTTAGGAGAGTTTTGTGTAACTGTCGCTATTCGTTACAGTTCGTGGGCCACTCGGACTGCTTGACGCGGTATGAGCGAACACGGTGCTCGCGTATGGATTCATTCGTCGAAAGCGAATCATCTTGAGTGACTTTGATCTTCACAGTAAAATTCTAAGGTCATCTGGAAGATATATATTTTTACTGGATTATTTTTAATTTTTGGAAGTTTTCCATACCCCCAAATATAAACGAAAACCAACCCTGTGTTTTATTCCCCCCTCGTCCTCCTGACCTTTAGTCCCCCCTCGTCCTCCTGACTTTAGTCCCCCCTCGTCCTCCTGACCCTTAGTTTGCAAAAAAGCGTACGATGCCCTCGTAGAACCGAAGTCCGAGAGGCCCGCGAACTGTAGAGAAGAGCGACAGTTGCAGATAACTCCCCTCGAAAAGTCATAATTCCTCAATCTCATCGTCAGCAACCGCCCTAAGCCGAGGTCCAAGCCCCAGAGGGGACGCACTCTTGCGCAGGTTGCTTAGTTTGTAGTTTTTAAACCATTTATTAAGGCTGGAGCTCTGCTCGCCTTTATGCCCGGTGAAGTAGCAAAAGCCTGTGCTTTCTTTTACAGACTTTTCTGATGATCCTATAAAAATTATACATAATAATGTAGGCATGTTATACATTATTTCTCGTGTTAGCTATCATAAAAAATAACAAGACGTGTTATAACACTTCTAACACTGTTTGAGACGTAGTCATTACTTCTAGTAATTTTATATTTGAGTATATTATTACAAATGTGAAACTAATTTTTTTTTTCTGATTCACTTACGTAGGTGGCCACGAGGCATTATTGCTACTCCAACAGGCGTAAAGGCGAGAAGAGCTCCAGCCTTTAAATTGTTTAAAAACTACGAATTAAGCAACCTGCGCAAGAGGGGCTGTGAGGCTTGGACCTCGGCTCAGGGCGGTCGCTGGCGATGAGATTGAGGGATTATGACTTTTAGTATTTTAGGGGAGTTTTGTGCAACTGTCGCTCTACTTTACAGTTCGAGGACCTCTCGGACTTCAGGTCTACGAGGGCATCGGATGGTACCAATCCGCCTGCCAAGCGTGGTGACTATGGCAAATACCCTCCCCCGGGAAGAGGCCCATGTTCAGCAGTGGACGTTATACGGGCTGATGATGAGACCTGTATATCGAGGGATATTGTAATACAGGCGGACAGGCGGATTGGTGAGCGCAGTAAGATGCTGAGAATGCTTAAGCTGATTGATGCTGCTGCCCATCCATGGCTGTATGTATAATGAAATAATGAATTTTATTCAGCACTTAGGTATTTACATACACTTGTTCTTGTCAGAATTACAATGTAAGAAGATAAAATAATAAAAAAATATAACTAACAGATAATTTTTACTCTATAAGATATCCGACTAAGTAATTAACAGAAGTAGGTAGGCAATAGCAAATCATACAAATCTACAGACTGCAAAGTCCGTCTGTCTGTCCTGTGATATTTTTTGCAATCAACCAATTATTATTATTATAAGTAGAAATTAAAACCGCATCCAAATTGCATGTGGTCACATTATATCTAAGTGGCACACACCTGAGGGCACCCTTATAGGGTTTAGGACCACGACCGAGGGTGCCACTGAAGTAAAAAGGTAGATATATAAAGAGGATGTGATCACCAGCACCGACTACAGGCGCTCAATCACAGGGCAGGGGTAGGGGCGCAACGCGGTCCTCGCCGGCGAGAATCCTACCCTAGCTAACCTGCCTGCCTGTCTTTTAGTTACCTCATACGACACTCATAAGAAGACATGGAGTAGTCTATTTTATGCCGGAAACCACACGGCAATCATAAGTGTCATTTAAAAATAGATTTTAATAGAGCATGCCTAATACAATTGTGACCAATTTAAACTGCTGTCAGGTTATATTAATCCAATGCGACGCACAGTGGAATGAACCATACAAGAATATAATAAAATATTGTTATTTTCTCATTGATATTATAAACTCGAAAGTATGTGAGTATGTGTGGATGGATGGATAGATGTTTGTTACTCTATAAGGCAAAAAATACTGAACGGATTTTTCTGAATTTATGCATGGCGATAGATTAAAAAAAAATGTCACGTAGGTAAACCTAGATATTACAGGTATTTGTAAATATGTTATGGATTATCAATTTACTATGTTACATGGATTTAGTTTATGTGCTTATTATATACTTCAGCTCAAGGTTAGTTTACTATCAAGTAAAATAAAAAAGTTTTTATTCACGTAAACCAATTACAGGTATTTGTAAATAGTCAAAACATATTTTGGCTTATCAATTTACTGTGTTAAATTAATAATGTTTATTTGATTATTGCTACTTATTATAATAGTTTATATGGCTTTAGCCTAAAATCTGTCAGGTATGAAAATACAATATTATTTTATATCTATGATTAAATCTAAGTTCTGTCCTCAAAGGACAGAACTTATTATTTAATCATAGATATGTTATATAGTATGTATGTTTTTATTTAGACGGACCATAAGTATCTCGACGAACGCGCTTTAGTGCTACTACCGGATCCAATACGCCCCAACTGAGAAGACCCGGCGAAACAAACTCAGTGGAGTTTTTCTACTGCCGGTTTCAGCGCTGCCTCATCGAGACGATCCGGCGAAACATACTCAGATGGGCATGTCCAAGAAGTATCTTACTGCGATCTCCATTCCACCTGCCAAGCGTGTTGATCATTGCAATATCCCTCAACGACCCTGGCTTGCCAAGGTATGTTAAGAGGAGGCCCATGTTCACCAGTGGAGATAAACTGGCAGGCGAAGAATTTTTCATGTTAAGTTTCTACGACTAAGGAGCTCGATTTTCGGAACACTGTGCGGCGCTAAACAGTCGCGTTTATTTATAGTTTATCTATCGTGTGTGGTCCAGAATTAAATGTTATTGATATAAAACATTTTTATACGGCAGCCATGTTGAGTTGCAGTGCAAGATATGCTATGATACTTTTTTTTGTAATTGTGATATTTCTCGCATATCGGTATCAGTCGGATTTATTTGATTCTTACAGTGGACAAGAAGTCTTTGTGTAAATTATAATATTTCGGTCGGTTCGGTTGGTTCAGGGACGTCCCTCCGTGTCTCGGAGAGAACGCTAAGCTGTTGTGTAGTGTATAGGTTATTATAAATACTATATCTTTATAAGTATATACATCTCTCGTCTCGGAAAAAGCTCTACGCAGAGCTGTGGATGAGTCAGTTGATATCTGACCGGTGCAGAGCACCCGCGGTTTTACCCGCGTTATTCTGCTCCAGTGAGTCGGAGCGTGATTTTTTGTCGTCAATATATTAATCGAGCTTACTAAATATCCCCGTGCAAAGTTTCAGTAAAGTCCATTCAGTAGTTTTTGCGTGAAAGAGTAACAAACATCCATCCATCCATACTTACAAACTTTCGCGTTTATAATATTAGTAAGGATGTAAACTAATATTAACCTCCGCAGCGTAGCGGTATTGCTCGCCTTGAATCTAGGAGGTCGTGGGTTCTCCACACCGGACAGAAAATCTTTGTGTAAATTCTAAGATTTCTTTCCGGGTCTAGTTGTTTGAGGGACTAACCTCCGTGCCTCGTAAAGCACATAAGGCCGTTAGTCCCGATTGTTATAACATCATCTATAATAATCGTATATCAAGGAACGGGCAGCAGCGTTTCCTTGTGTGGTTCAACATAATACTGCGATCAACAACCCGCCTGCCAAGCGTTGTGACTATGGCAAATACCCTCTCTCGGGAGGAGGCACATAATCAGCAGTGGACGTTATACGGGTATCATCAGCCTGTATAACGTCCACTGCTGAATATGTGCCTAATAATAATAATAATGAAATTAATAACTTTTAACGCTTCCCTAATCATCGCTTAGCACATCTCCCACTACATAACAAGCCCACAGCTATTTTAATATCTTCGTGTTAGCTATAAATCATATCAATCCCTGTGATGTGGTCGCATCACAATTATTAATACTGTCAGTTTATTTTATGTTTATGTTTATTTATGACAAGTTGCATGTGTTACTACACAAGTGGGATGGATTTAACAAATGGTGGTATGCGACAAAAAAAAAAATGCGTCATGGTTTTTATAGTGGGGTTATTAAATGTGTTTTCAGTGCATTTGTTGCTTTTTACACAAATTTTATGAATCGGATATGATATTTCAAAGAAATTTGAGGAATAAAAAATAGATCCTATCAAATGCTATGCCTTTATAGGTACCTACCTAAGTTATTTTATCAAATATCTGTTTAGTATTTTACGCGTTAAAGCTTTACAGCTTGACATATAGAATTACTTTCACATTGTAAATACATTGTAAAAACCTACTAGGGTATTACTTTAAAATAGTTCTAACCTAATATAGACGGAACAAGCTATTCGACACAGTATAGTTAAATAATAAACTAAGAATTTAAGACTAAAATATAAATAAAATAATAACTTAAATACTTGTTTGATTTGAAAATTTATAAAATGTGACCATTATAGATAATAAGAATGAATACTAAATTATAGTTTTGACTATTTGCAAGTACCTGTGTAATAGGTTTACGTAAATTAAAATAAAAAAATGCATTCATTCGTTCATTGTTAAATAAATGTATATGGTATAAAATACATGGTTTTTATGTATTATATAAGTGCATTTTGTATAAGACAGATTTGTAATATATAAGTTAATAACTACACCAACTAATAATGCAAATCTTACTACCTTTACTTAATTAATAATTCACGAATCCATCCTATCCCATTCATATGTCAATAAAACGTTTGAGCAGTTTTCATCACAATACTCAGCAATTAACATAGTGTCAAACCTACAAACTTAGATTATGGCTCTACCCATACCATTCACTAATCATTCACTAACAATTCACTAATCATTCACTACTCATTCACTACTCATTCACTAATTAATATCGAGTCATTAGCATCTCATTCGCACCGCGTTTCTAAACGAAACGACATGCAGACGTCATAAATGCGTCAAGATGTCGTTCAGAAACCGAAATTGGATGCAATCATTTGATGTTTATTTTTGAATAATGGCGGAATAAGGGCCCCAATTCTGTTAATTAAAAAAATACTTGATAATCTAGTCTATACTAATATTATGAAGAGGAATGATTTGATTGTTTGTTTGTATTGAATAAGCTCCGAAAGTACTTGACTGACTTGAAAAAATATTTCACCGTTGGGTAGCTACACTATTCCCGGAAGTCGCGGGCTATATTTAATTATGAAGTTCCCACGGGGACGGGAGCTACGCGGGTGAAATCGCGCGGAGAGCTAGTAGTAATTAAAATGATTGCCACGGTATATCTCCTCGCACTCCCAACCCTTAGTTTGCAAAGGACCTTCCGATACCCTCGTAGACCCGAAGTCCGAGAGGCCCGCAAACTGTAACGTAGAGCGACAGTTGCACAAAACTACCCTTAAGGCGCTGTACTTAGTCAAAATAGGCTTCACAAAACAGTTTTTTAGCCAAATGTTTACATTTAAGAGCAGCTAAAAAAATATATGTTAATCTTGATCATATTTATGGGGGGACCATTGTGTTCAAAACACGTTTTCGGTAAATTTTCTCGATAAAAAAAAACCATAAAATAACCATTTAAATTGAAATTGTAGCAATTGTAACTGTATTATTTATAAACAAATCTTGATAATATTAATAACAGTGATGTAATATATAATAATAAAGGGAACTGTTGTTTTTATTTATCGATTGGAATAAGATATTTGCAAGGATTAATGTATTTAATAACTCGAACGAGTCGAACGAAACGTTGCGCCATCGCGGCGTATCTTCGCTTCTCTTTCATTTCTACGCGGAGCAACAGTGACAAAACTAATACGTAAAAGTAGTCTATTCACCGCGCCTTAAAAACTAAAAGTCATAATCCGTTAATCCTCTTGCTAGCGGCCGCCATGCGCCACGGTAATATTATGTTGAACCGTAAGTAGCGAGATATGATTCTTAAGTTAGGAAAAGAAATTGTGTAACTAGAAATTTCCCGCGAGAAAAATTTTAGTACCAGCCCGGGTGAAGAAAGTGGGTCATGTTTCATTAGTGCCTCAAAGAGCACTTTAATTGGTTGTGTCGGTAGAACTATCACACCAGATATAGTCAGCCTTAGTATTTGTCTTAGTTTGAGTGATTCCATATCATGTAATTATTTCCCGCGTTCGTATAATCACGTAACAAATGTCAAATACCATATATTTGCGTTGGCGATTTTCTGTTAGCTGTAATAGCATTTTGTTTAGGCCTTTAGTATCGCTGGAATGTCACACGTCGATGCGTTTTTCCATTCTATACAAGGCCAGAACGCAAGGGTGTGAAACTAATCACGTACAGATTGGAAATAACTTTTTTACTAAATTCTACCAATATGTACAAGAGCAGTACGCAAATACTCGCGTATACTTTGTAGTGATGTACGTAAGTACAGCGCTCCAAAACGTACAGCGCCAGTACGCATGCGGACCAATAGTGTAGAAAAGAAACGTTGTAAACGTTGTGTTTGTTGTCAGTGCAACCCGACGTTTTTTTTTTAACCACTCAGTAGTAGGAGCTCCGCGAAGCGGGGCTCCGTCGAGCATAGTTAGCAGACACAGATTTTTTATTCACAATTAAACCTAAAATAAACCTCATATGGCGTCTACTAACTAAGCTCGACGGAGCCCCGCTTCGCGAATCGTAAGTAAGTGGTGTAGTATAGTCTGGAACGAAGACGCAAGCATCCACGGTACAAACTATACACGATTAGTACGCAAAATTCGTGTATATTGTAATCACAGACTTCAAAACAGCATTACATTATATACACGAGCAGTTTCCTATGGTTGCGTTCTGGCCTTGTATAGAATGGAAAGACGCCGCGTCGATTGTACGCTACTTAAATTAGCAGTATTAAGTCCCAGTTTTTTTTTAATTTAAATGGAGGTAGGTACCTCCTAGCCAAGGTACCCTTCTATTCATTTATCGTTATCTGAGAATTGTAAGTGAAAACTTGTAGAATTTATGATAATGATGTAATTTACTGGCCTTATAAATGCAAGTCCGGTGGAAGACAAAATTGTCTGTGGTATATTGGATCTAAGTTAAAATGTTCATTATTTTACTTTTAAAACTCATATATTTAGAATAACTTATCTAAATCTGTGAATAATGTTTAGCATACATGTTAGAAATAACAATGTATCTCAAAATAATCCACTTAATAATGTGCAAGCAATATAAATACCATAATATGCTCGGGATTTTCCCCCCTCGTCCTCCCGACCCTTAGTTTGCTAAGAATCATCTGGCTGGAGCTCTGCTCGCCTTTATGCCCAGTAAAATAGACAATAACTAAGAATGTCCGTCCGAAAAAACAAAAAAAAAACTCTGGATTTCATATATTTTGTGACAGTCTAACAGTTCTAAAAATGCTTTATTAAAGAAACATACATTTGAAATCCAATTGGCTAATTGCCCAAAATCACTATTTAGCGCGGACGAATTCATTGGGCAAAATGTAGGTAATAATTTCCGTTAACAATTGAAAAAAAAAAGAAATGACATTGTAAAATAATTGCAATAAAAGAAAATCTGAAAGAAATTACTTAAAAAACTTCAACAAAAATCTTCCCATAACGTTCTCGTATTGCTTTTTAAAAATCGATTAAACCTAATCGCTCAAGATCAATCACCTGCATTCCATCGCCATTAAAAATAGAGAATTTAAAAAAAGAACAAGCAACCATAGACGCCCAATTAACTTTTTAATTACAGCAAAAAAAATGTCAGCCTATTTAGCTACTTTTGACAAATTGGGTGTATTTTTTTATCGAAATTACACGGTTCCGATGTAGATAACTTTAAAACTGAGAGATGACTACTAATATACCTATTAATAATAGTGAATGAGACAAATGGGGCAAAAGATAATTTTTAGGGTTCTGTTGACATATTTTGTAGACAAAAAGATTGTACGATGTCATATATTTAATAAAACATACAAATTAAAGAAATAATTGTAAATATAGTCGTGGGTTCGAATCCCATATCAAGAAATCTTTGTGCAAAATCTAAGATTGCCTTTCGGGCTTGTTTGTTGACGGACTGGCCTCCGTGCCTCGGAAAGCACGCTAAGCCGTAGGTCCTGATTGTAATAAGGGAACAAGAAAACGGCCAGCAACGTTAACCCGTGGTATATATAATAACCAGCTTTCATCGGTTTCAACTTCCGTTCAAGTAGGAAATTCATAATAAAATGTAGCCTAAGCCTTTCTCGATAAATGGGCTAGAATCTAACACTGACACATTTTTCAAATCGGACCCGTAGTTCATGAGATTAGCGCGTTCAAGCAAACAAACAACCAAACTCTATATATTAAGTATATAAAAGATATGCTGTACTGAAATAAAGTCAAATGCAACCCATCTGCAAAGCGTGGGCTTCATAGAAAAAATCCTCTCGAGGGAGGCGACATGATGGATTTTATACAGTTTGATGATACGTTGAGTGAATGAAGCGAAATATGTGTGTAGGGATCGTAGCAAGTGAACGTCCATTGTCGCTACCTACCCCGCTGGGAAACAGGCGTATGTATGATGAAAAATTTAGTCAGATAAGGTTTCAGTACTTAGAAGAACAGATTTAAATTTAATTGTATTCTTTAGAAAATAAATAAAACCTACGGAACCTGTTCTATACGAAACGTTCTACGCTTAGCTAAAGAAGAGAATGTATGTCATGCATTTTAAAAAGTCATTTATTGTCTATGTCAATTATCTGAAGTAAGTATATACAAAAACTAAATTCGCGTGCCCGGTTTCACCTGCGTAACTCCCGTTCCCGTGGGAACTTCATAATTAAATATAGCCTATGTCGATCAGGGTGAGTGTAGTTTTCCAATGGCGAAAGAATTTTTAAAATCGGTCCAGTACTTTTTAAGCCAATTCGTTACAAACATACTTACATAAAAATATTTCCCCTTTATAATATAAGTATAGACAATTACGTACATTTTAGTATCCATTATAATGCATTTTTTTGTCTCCAAGTAGGTACCTAATACAAGGTACCTATACAATGAGATTAGCTAAGGATTATCTTCCGTCATTGCTGCGCACGCGCATATCTACTATTAAGTACCTACCTACATTTTAGTCCAAATTTCATATCCACGTGATTATTTTTCCCCTCCAAGAAAAACAAGGTCCAATGATTGATGATGATTAGATGACGGTTTTGTTCCATCACTACTGCGCACGCGCATATATACCTTCCACGTGCGGTTTCACCCGCGTAACTCCCGTTCCCGTGGGAACTTCATAACAAATTATATCAATTGGCCAAATGGGCTCTGATAAGAATTTTTCAAATTGGACCAGTAGTTCCCGAGATTAGCGCGTTCAAACAAACGAACTCTTCAGTTTTATATTATATAAGTATAACATTAAGTAAATTTTAGTACAAATTCCACATCCACCTACCTGCCAACTGCAAAAGTACTAAACTCTCAAAATGTGACATCAAGAAAACGAAAGTGTAAGTATATTTTTCCCTCCAAGTAATACAAGGTCCATTGGAGATTAGTTGAGGGTTATGTTTCGTGTTTACTGCGCATGCGCGTGGGCACAATGACTTTATAGACCTCACACGACGAGATATAGATGTCAATCTGCTGTAGAACATACAGGGTGATGCGAAAAGAGACCTCTGAATCGATTAATAATTAAAAGGTCAGATGTGCCATTATACGTCAGACAGATTAGTATGTGCCTTTATCGTAAACTGGCACTTAAGAATCATCACCATCAGCCCGTATAACGTCCGCTGTTGAACATGGGCCTCCTCCCGAAGGAGGGTATTTGCCATAGTCACCACGCTTGGCAGGCGAGTTGGTGACCGCAGTATTATGTTGTACCACACAAGGAAACGCTGCTGCCCGTTCCTTGATACACGATTATTATTATAGATGTTATTATAACAATCGGAACCAACGGCTTAACGTGCTTTCCAAGGCACGAAGGGTAGTCCCTCAACCATCCAGACCCGGAAATAAATCTTAGAATTTACACAAAGATTGTCTGTCCGGCGTGGGGATCGAACCCACGACCTCCGAGATTTAAAGCAAGCTTAATACCGCTACGCTACGGAGGTTGTCTCACTTAAGAAAGCTCCTGAAGTATAATAGTACTTCCGACCATGCTGATGATGACCATGCACCCATGCTTTTGAGGTCTAGAACCGTCTTCAGAGACGTCTGTAGCCCATGTAGTGTCCATATGCAAACATTACTCTAGCGTCCCTTAATAAGCGCGCGGTCAAAACAGTCTTGTATAGACACTGCATTAAACGATTTTAAGTACAAACAATGTCGTAATGTTATTCTTGGAGGTCGAGGACGGCTAAGGAGTGGAATTCTCTTCCGGGGTCAGTTTTTCCGGAACGCTATAATCTGAACATCTTCAAGGCTAAAGTGAACAGACACTTTCTAGGCAAGCGTGTATCATCTTAGTCCTTATCTTCGCCTTCCATCAAGCGAGATTATGGTCAAAAGTAAGCCAAATTTTTTTTTTTTAAATGTCATAGGATCTAACCCCACGCTGGTTATCTTTGTGTATTTCTGTACGGGTCTAATTGGTTGAGGGACTATGACTCTTGCCTCGGAAAGCACGTTAAGCCGTTGGTTATAACACGTCTATAACAATTGTTTACCAGGGAATGGGCAACAGCGGTCACCAACCCATGACTATGGCAAAAACCATCACTCGGGAGGAGGCCCTTGTTCAGCAGTGGACATTGTACGGGCTGACAATGATGATGAGAGGAGACTTCAGCCCATGTAATGTCTATGTGCAAACATTACTCAAGCGTCCCCTTATAAGCGCGCGGTCAAAATGGCTGTCTTTTATACTACTTTAAACATTTTTAAGGATAACCGTCGTAAAGTTATAAGTCTCGGAGGTCATAGGACACGTTAGAAGTAGACATATTATAACTCGCTTTAAATTTCGGAGGTCGTAGGTTCGAACCCACACCGGACAGGAAATCTTTGTGTCAATTTTAAGATTTCTTTCCGGGTCCAGTAGGTTGAGGAGCTACTCTTCGTGCCTCGGGAAGCACGTTAAACCGTTTAAGTCCAGAAATTTTATAACATCATCTATAATAAGCGTATACCAGGGATCGGGCAGTAGCGTTTCCTTGTGTGTTACAATATAATACTACGGTCACCAACCCTACTGCTAAGCGTGATAGCCATGCCAAAACGTAGAGTTTCGCCGGTAAAAGCCTATTTTCAGCAGTGGACATGGGCATGACAAACAAGTTGATAAAGTTTTTTTTTTAATTTTAATTTAATAAGTAACTTTCCCACGCCCCCTGTATCTGTCAATAATAAAAACCCGCGCCCGTCCGCCCACGGCCGTTCATTTCGCGACAAAAACAAACATATAATATTATTAGTATTAAACATTAACACTTTTATTTGTTAACTCTTTTTATGTACGGATTTCAATTGAAGTGGCTTTGAGAATGCATGTAGTAAAATTAGTCACTGATGGATAAAATAAAGATTTTCACACGAGGATTTTGCTATATGACCTACTTAGCATAAAGGCGAGCAGGGCTCCAGCCTTGGGCCGAATTGCTTATGCGTACTCGGCTCCCGCCAACGGCGGATCGAAGGAGTGTCCGGGGGATTTTAGTGGTGTAGGGTCCTGTGCTCGTTGTATGAGTTTAGCATACCAGCGCGCGAGTACGCTGCAGCGGCGATGGGAATAAGTAAACGCATTTCCATTCGGACAACAAAAAAATAAAATAAAAAGGGCTCCAGCCTTATTGAATCTATATACAAATACTAGCGGACCCGACAGACGTTGTCCTGCATATATATATATATATATATATATAAATCGCGAAGGACTTCTTGCGTCTTTACAAACTACCACCCTGCGGCGTCCACTGAATGTAGTGAGATTTTTAATGTTTTCAATGCGTATGTAAGATGTTTTAATCAGTATCATATCAGTAGTCGACGTCAAATTTCATTTAAACGTTAAATGGTGATATTCAAATTAAATATTTCTAGCTGAATTTGTGCGTCTGTTCACTCTTAAATCTTTCTTACACACTGAATATCTCCGTATACGTTCAAAACACTGCATGCACATTCCCGCCTCCATCCAACTGTATGTTTAAATCAATTCCGTATAATGCTCTGCATATATCATCATGATTATAATAACTAAATGACATCCATCTACTATTGAATTCAGATTGGTTCCGAATACTGTTTTTGAATAATTGTATCCAGCTTATCAGCCAAGAGGCTTCCACCTATATAAGGGCTTATAATGACTCCAGGCACAGATAATAAATAATTAATAGTTAGCATACAAAAGTGACAATACCTATGTATAGCGTAGGTATTCAGGTATTTTCACTTTGGTGGTCTACAAAATCTTAAAAAGCAATATAATCATTTTTGACGAGTGACAGGTAAGTTTGTATGTATAAACAGGTAAGTTCAGAGGCACAGGCTGGCGTGGACAGGTAAGTCCGGAGTTGAACAGGTAAGTATGTATAAACAGGTAAGCTCAGAGGTACAGGCTGCTGTGGACAGGTAAGTTCGGAGTTGGACAGGTAAGTATGTATAAACAGGTACGCTCAGAGGCACAGGCTGGTGTGAACAGGTAAGTCCGGAGTTGGACAGGTAAGTATGTATAAACAGATAAGCTCAGAGGCACAGGCTGGTGTGAACAGGTAATTTTGGAGTTGGACAGCTAAGTATGTATAAACAGGTAAGCTCTGAGGCACAGGCTGGTGCGAAATAATGAAATAATGAAATTTATTCAGCACTTAGGTATTTACATACACTTGTACTTGTCAAAATTACACTTTATAAGATAAATCTTATACAGTGTAATTTTGACAAGTACAAGTGTAACAAAAGTATCACTTAAGTAGCTAAAAACATTGTTATAATTATTTGATCTTACAGAATTTTTAATCAGTCTGTCCGTCTGTCGAGCGCTAAATGACAAATGTACACATTAGGTATAGTAAGATGCCTTAAAGGTAACAGGTCTAAAATTAAAATTAACTTCCAAGAATCCGGCCAAAGTCTAAGCGACATCCACCTGAGGACACCCTTAAGGGGTTAGGACCAACGCTCAGGGTGCCACTGGAGTAAAGAGTAGATTTACGAACAGTGGTGATGATCGCTGGCACGAGATCACAGTTCAGGGAATAAGCTACAACGCGGTCCTCGGCCATGCCGTCGAGGATCCTACCCTAGCTAGCCTGCAACCTTTCACTAGCTACCTAAGTGGACGATCCGGAGAAGAAAGGAAGAAAGAAACTCCGAGATAATTTTTTTTGTCTCTTTTGCTCTGTTTCCTTTTTTTATGTCATGTCTTTTATCACAATCATGTAATATTGTACAAACAATGTATACACCGTGAAATTTTAATGGTTGTTTTCCCGAAGCAGAACAACTTGCCGTCGGTAGTACTATCGAAACATATTTTTTTTTTTTAGACATGTTTTGGATTTAAAATTATTAAAAAAAATATTAGACAACTCGAAAGCGTGATAAACAGTAGTAACACAAGACGGACCTTGTAGGTACTACTCGAATCGCACGCGCTGCTGACAAAGTAAAGAACGATCCATAAACGTTCAAAGCAAAATAAGAGCTCAATGGTAGTTATACGGCATAAAATAGCCTGCACGCAAGAATTACAAACGAGCCGGCTTCCTTTGTAATTCGCCGCGCGGCGCCGACGCCGGAACGCCCCGCGCTCTCCTTCGACTCCCTCCTTCCTTAGTTGTCCCGTGAACGTCGGAAGCGCAGCACGCGTTAGCTTATTACTTTATTAGTATTATGGACCGACATTACAGTTTTAGTAATTTAGAGTACGTCGCTATGGTGCAACTGTACGCTAGGGCTAATTATAATTCCCATACTGCCTGGCGTCTTTACGCCGAGCTGCAACACTTGGCGTCACTCCGTCTTCGCGGAGTTCTGAACCCTCAAGTCATACAGGACCGGACGATCGTAGCGGCGACGGCTACTCGATCATGGGCAGTTCCAGGTGCCACCACATGCACAGGGCAGATGTCGATCGGCCGTTCTTTCGCCAGAGCTCGACGAGGAGATCATCGAGTACTTCGAACGCGATCCTCGCCGAAGTACGCGAATGGCGGCAGCTAAGTTTGGCGTAAGCCAATACTACGTCTGGAAACTACTCAACTCAGAAGGACTGCATCCATATCATTTCCGCGGAGTTCATTAAATTTTTCAATTTTTTTAAATACGCCTTAATTACTTTATAATCTAATTCAGAAAATTATTGTTCTTAGATAATAAACTTGTTTTAAGTTACGTTTTCTGTAAGTTGTAGCTAAAAAGGTATTGGATAAAGCTTATTATTATGATTGGGTACTGTGTTACATTACCTAAGGTGTAGGTATCAGCTGATTGACTAACACCCGGGTCAATGAACGCGCGACCGATCGACGCGAGCGCTAGGTATCGCGAGGTATTACTATCGGATCGATGTCACTTTCGAGTTTGGTTTTTCACGATTGTTAATCGGCCATTTTTTGTTTATAATATTTAGTTTTTGTATAAATTGAATGTTTAACTAAGACCAAATCTTTTCGCTGCGGGAAAACAACCATTTAAATTTCAGCGTGTATATGATGTAAGCGAATGCACGTACATTACCATTTATTACCTGGTCAATTTATACCGACCAGGTGTTCAATAAGACAAGAAAGAAATAATATTAATACAGTAAATACCATAATGTAGATATTAAAGTTTACTCAGGCACAGACAATCTACAAAGAAACCTAATGGTGGATGCATTCACACACATTTACAAAATAACAATTTACACAAGGTCAATCAAAGGATATACCTATAATAATAATTATAAACAAAAGAATTAACAAAATATAAAATTAAAATTAACATAACATATCCCCGACAACAGCCGACCAGTCACCACAAGCAGCACCCGTTCATGAGTATGACGTGTGACGCAGCCATCGCCTCCCTCGCCATATTAGAGGGAAGGTGGCGACCCGCCCCACACCGCCACCGCAAGCAATGACAGACAATGGGAGCATGACGAACTAAAGTGGGGATATCTACAAGTCTATTAATATTAAACCTTTAGTTGAACAATGTTTAAACTGTTTCATTAACTGAGTTTACAGTGTTGTCTGTGTTTCTCTGATCAACCAAGCGTTATTGTCGTTTAAATAGTAGTTTACTGAATAATAAGCCCTTTTTATTAGAATCCTCTTAACAGTTGACTTGAACCTATCATAAGGTAACTCTTGTAGGTGTACAGGTATTCTGTTATTCATACGGACTCCTAATCCCACAAAAGATGAGTGTACTTTTTGTAGGCGATGGTATTCGGCGCAAAGTTTATGCTTATATCTAGTGTTTATTGTGTGTATGTCACTTCTTTTGTTTAAAAGGTTAATATTTTGCCGGACATAGATTATATTGGCGACTGTTAGTATATCTATGTCCTTAAAAAAGTCTCTTAAGGAGAATCTCGTACTTAGTTGATAAATAGAACGAACTGCACGTTTTGTAGTATAAAAATGCTTTGAATATTAGCAGTTTTACCCCAAAGCAGAATGCCATAGGACATAATACTGTGAAAATAACTAAAGTAGACTAAACATGCAGTTTCTACATTAGTGAGTTCCCGTACTTTTCTAACCACGTAAGCAGCTGAGTTTAATTTTCCAGCGAGACAAGAAATATGGGGACTCCATTGAAGTTTCTTGTCTAGTGTCAAGCCTAGAAAGAGGTAAGTCCGGAGTTGGACAGGTAAGTATGTATAAGCAAGTAAGCTCAGAGGCACAGGCTGGTGTGAACAGGTAAGTTCGGAGTTGGACAGGTAAGTATGTATAAACAGGTAAGCTCAGAGGCACAGGCTGGTGTGAACAGGTAAGTCCGGAGTTGGACAGGTAAGCTCAGAGGCACAGGCTGGTGTGAACAGGTAAGTCCGGAGTTGGACAGGTAAGTATGTATAAACAGGTAAGCTCAGAGGCATAGGCTGATGTGAACAGGTAAGTTCGGAGTTGGACAGGTAAGTATGTATAAACAGGTTAGCTCAGATGCACAGGCTGGTGTGAACATGTAGGTTCAAAGGTAGAAAGAGGAAGTTTCATGGTACGAATAATATAATAGTACCTAGTCATATTTATGCAGGTGAATATACGGAATAAAAGGCATATCGTAATATAAAACATTTAATGTTTAATTTTGTCGCTTTCTAAATAATCGTGCACTGTAATTCTTTGAAGTTAATACCTTTGAATAAATAACCACTTTTAACACACTTGCAAATAATTCACTTTGGTGACAAGCTTACATCACGGCCGGCACATGTCTGTTTGTTAACAAACTTCGGCACGCGAGCGCGCTGAAGCCCGCCGCCCCGCGCCCCGCGCCATGCGTCCCTCGTGTACCCCGAATGGGCCCCTCAGACACCGTACCTAGTGCCCGTTTAAGGATATTTAAGAGACGCAAGATTGTTGTCAAGAAAACATGATAAAAACTTTACATATTAAGTACGATATTCAATGGACACGATAAGATCGGTGAATTGAACTCAAAGTATACGTGGTAAATTATACGCTGAACACTAGTGCCCTCCAAATTTCAGTCGGACGATGGCGGAACTATATTATACGCTAAAAGGCATTGTAGTGATGGAATTACGTCCATGCCAATTTTTCGCCCTTGCGTTCTAATGATCATAAGGGACACTTGGGCTAAAAATGAGGGTCGGTCAATCTTGCGTCCGTATTCCAGACGCACAAAGTCAGTCGGACGCAGCATCATCGGTAAATAACGCCATGTACGACGCAACATGTCCTTCAAGATGTATATATATATATATATATATATATATATATATATATATATATATGATTTGTGAATCTAAACTAAACCATCAAGGGCGCCACCCAAACGCATACAAAGAAAAACATTCAAATCGGTCCAGCCGTTTAGTAGGAGTTCAGTGACATACACACGTACAGTAGAATTTTAAAATGATTATAAAATGGTAAAGTTTTTAATGTTGTGACGTTGTAGAAGTTAATCTCTTATCTACAGAACCGATTTTGAAAATGATTTTACCAACAGAATGATGTCATTTGATAGGCTATATTTTAAGTTAAAGTTTCCACGGGAACGGGATCTACGCAGGTGAAACCGCGCAGGAGAGCTAGTGATTTACAAACTACAAACTATGTGATGTCCAGCCCGGCTAGCATAGGCCCGGTCGCTGGCGAATCCACCGAATCCACCTGATGTTAAATGGCATAGTGGTCCAAATACAGGGACATTTAGCACCAATACAGAAAACGTATATCATCTATCCTGCCGGCCCTCTGAAAGCACATTAGCCGTTGGTCCCGATTGTTATAACATCATCTGTAACAAGCGTAGGTATGCCAGGGAACGGGCAGCAGCGTTTCCCTGTGTATCAACATAATACTGCGATCACCAGCCCGCCTCCGTGGTGACGGCGCATGTTCAGCTGTGGACGTTATACGAGCTGATGATGATGATGAAATAGCTAAAGCCTCATAGCTAACTATATAAAGTCCGGCCGAAAACAAAACTTGTATGTCCAGCTGTGGAAGTAATACTGTATTACGTCCACGGCTGGACAGAAAGTAGAGATGTTGATGATGAAATTATTTCTCAATATTTTCCTTTGTCCTTCTTGAGAACTGTTTCTTAAGATCGACCTCAGTTTATTAATACTGAACTCGACGTATGTTTTGACAAATTAATTCTGCCAAAGAGTTTACCGATAATTATATTTTATCATAGGGTTGTCGAGATGACGAAGTTTATTAAGTAACTAGTTCCGCGCGCGCGGTTTCACTCACGTAACTCCCGTTTTCGTTGAAACGTCATAATTAAATAAAGCCTATAGCCTTCTTCAATATATGGGCTATTAAAGACTGTAAGAATTTTTCGAATCGGACCAATAGCTTCTGAGATACTGCGTTCAAGCAAACAAACTTTTCAGCTTCATATATTAGTAGGAATAGATTTTATTAATCATCATCATCAGCCCGTATAAAGGCTTTACGTGCTTTCCGAGGCACGGAGGGTAGTACCTCAAACCAACCCGACCCAGAAATAAATCTTAGATTGAATACAAATTTCTTGTCCGGCGTGGGGATAGCACCTATGACCCTTGGGACATAAAGCAAGACTTGTACCGCTACGTCATTAAGGTTTTCTTAAAATAGTAGTAGTTTAATGCAGTTCACAAGACAGACAAAATTATCAGTCGGAGGAACTATTCATAATCAGTGCCGTAAATAGGGCGGTGCCACCGGTGCCCAGGCACAGGGCGTAGACTCTGGGGGGCGCAAAAATGGCTAGACCAGGCAGGACTATTAAATTATCATCATCAGCCCGTATAACGTCCACTGCTGATCATGGGCATCCTCCGGAGGAGGGTATTTGCCAAATTCACCACGCTTGGCAGGCGGGTTAGTGACCGCAGTATTATGTTGTACCACACAAAGATACGCTGCTGCCCGTTCTTGATATACGATTATTATAGATGATGTTATAACAATCGGGACCAACGGCTTATCGTGCTTTCCGCGGTAGTCCCTCAAGCAACCCGACCAAGAAAGAAATCTTAGGCTTTACACAAAGATTTCCTATCCTCCGAGATTTAAAGCGAGCCAAATACCGCTACGCTACGGAGGTTGTCTGATAAAATTAATAATATATATTAACTAGCTCCTTCGACAACCCTAGGCTTACATCTGGGTGGGCTACGCGTCCGATACGAAGCAACTAAAATAAAACCAGTATGCCTAGAGCGGGACGCAACACGTGTGAAGTGACGTCACAGACCTCTCACTCGCACTTATGTAGTTATCAGCAGTTGACGAATTGCAATGTATTATTACTTGGTATTGTATGGAATACTAGCTTCTTGCCCGCGGTTTCACCCGTGTAGCTCCCGTTCCCGGAGGAACTTCATCATTAAATATAGCCTATGTTACTCCTAATTAACGTAGCTTTCGAATGGTGAAAGAATTTTTGAAATCGGTTCAGTAGTTTCTGTAATTATTAGATTATAACTCTAGTTTTTATATATGTTTTCTTTTTGGGGTTTCATACCCGAAGGTTAAAACCGGGATCCTATTACTTCCCCGCTCGCCCTCCCGACCCTTAGTTTGCTAAGAACTTTCCAATGCCCTCGTAGACCCGCAGTCCGAGCGGCCCGCGAGCTGTAAAGTACAGCGACAGTTGCACAAAACTCCCCTAAACTAAAAGCAGGTTGCTTAGTTTGTAGTATTTAAACCATTTATATAGGCTGGAGCTCTGCTCGCCTTTATGCTCGGTAAAGTAGCAAAAGCCTCGGGGCTAACTATATAATAATATGTCCGTATATCATACAACAAGCTTTTTTTGGCACTTTTTTGCTCGATATCAATAACGGCGACAGGTAGACGCTTAAAAATTGTATAGTACCATTCGTGCGCGAGTCCGACTCGCACTTGACCAGTTTTCTTAATTCCTTTTGTAGATGTTTTGGCGTAGTTTACAAACAGTTTGTTACTTATAAACTGTGTCTCCAGAAATACATTAATTTCTTAATTAAAGTAAATAATTAAATATTACCATCGTCATTATTATCAATGTCTCTTCTTCCGGCTCGAAGGACCACTAATGTCGAGGCGTTAATTTAATAATGAAAAAAACTAGTGAAGTGCAAATCGGATTCGCGCACGAAGGGTTCCGTACCGCGTCTCTCTGCTGCCGTTATTGATCGAGCAAAACTTGTCAAAAAAAGATTTTTGTTGTATAGGAGCCCCCCTTAAATATTTATTTGTTGTTATAACGGCAATAGAAATACAACATCTGTGAAAATTTAAACTGCTTAGCCATCGCGGTTCTTGAGATATAATCTGGTGACAGACAGATAGCGAAGTCTTATTAATAGGATACAGTTTTTACCCTTCGGGTACTGAACCCTAATACATAAAAAACAAAATAGTTCTCATCAGCAATTCTATAATTTGTATAATTACACTTCTTATGAATTAGTAAATATAGTAATAAAATTACACCTTGTAGGAATATAATTAAATCTAACATTAATATATAATTATGTTTGTCTATTAGTTTTTATAATCACAAGCTTCGTAGCGTAGCGATATTTGGCTCGCTTCAAGTCTCGGAGGTCGTGGGTTCGATCCCGAAACCGGACAAGAAATCTTTGTGTAAATTCTAAGATTTCTATCCGGGTGTGGTTGTTTGAGGGACTACCCTCCGTGCCTCGGAAAGCATGTTAAGCCGTTGGTCCCGATTGTTACCACATAATCTATAATAATCGTATACCAAGGAACGGGCAGCAGCGTTGTGTGGTACAACGTAATTCTGCGGTCGTCAACCCGCCTGCCAAGCGTGGTGACTATGGCTAAAACTCTTCCTCGGGAGGAGGCCCATGTTCAGCAGTGGACATTATACGTCATGTTGATGATGATGATTACCACTAAGGCTGACCACACATTCGGCATGCGCATTTATAGAATGACGCGAGTGCCGAGCTACCGACCCCGAAACCCAGTATCCCGACCCCACATTCGATTGTGACACACGCTTGCTAATGTGGGGTCAGCCTACACCAGTCAAGATGACCCCATATAAGCAAGACCACCAACACCCATAATTTCTCACCCGCCATTTTGTCAGAATTCGCAATAACAACTAAAACAATAAATACAAACTTAAGATAATACTTAATGACTGCTAATGACCTGTTACTAAGCTAACACAAAGGTATGGGTAAATAGGTGCAAACCACATAACCAAGTAGTACTAAGTCATGAATAAAATTAAAAGTATCTTCGTAGCTGTAGAAACATAAATAAAATGAAATCTCAGAAATCCAAGCCCTTAGATTGGTACGTAATTATTCCAAAATTAATTTGGGAATAATGACGTACCAATCATAGCGCTTGGATTTCGATGCTATAATTATTCGATTCTCTTATGCACAATCGAAAGTCGAAGAATACATATCACACATATTTGGTATCCTGATAAAAACTGTCAAAGATAAAGATATATCCAATCGACGATGGGTTGTGTCTCAAGATAATCTTTTCGTTTCAATTCCCACAAAAATATAATTATTTTATAAAGGAATAAATAATTACATTTTAATAAATATGTCGTGATAAAAAAAAATCTTCTTGACTTAATAGAAAAAGAATCGTGGCTAAATAGAAAAAGCTCGTGGCTAAATAGAAAAAGCTCGTGGCTAAATAGAAAAAGCTCGTGGCTAAATAGAAAAAGCTCGTGGCTAAATAATAAAGCGTGGCTAAATGCGATAAGCCTTATTGCCAAAAATGTCGCGGGGATGATTATAAAAAGCCTCTTGGCTAGAAAGAAAAATAATCTTTGCTAAATGGAGAAAGAATCGGGACTTAATAAAAAGCCAGGTGGCTAAATAAAAAAGCCTCGTGGCTAAATACGTAAAAACCCTTGCTTAAGAAAACCCCACCCAGATCCCCCAGCCTCACCCAAGACGTCGGTAAGAGGATATTTCTCGTAAACAGGGGTGCGATCATTACTTACATTTACCTTTGACTTCGCCTGCGTTCACACCGCAGTGTAACAGGATCGGTTACAGTGTTACACACGTATTATTGTACTACTAACAAGTATAATTCTATTATATTTGTTGTAGATTGTTATCTGAATATGTTATTGAGTTATTATGTTACATTGTATTGTTAGAGATTAGATATTAATAAATTATTGGCCTCGCACTCGTCGACTACATACCGCGCTACTTTAAAACCATATAAAACGACGTCGGGGTCACCAATTTGACAACATTTAAAAATTCGTTACACCCTAAAACAAAAAACCGTTTGTTTATATTCGAATTCTGATACCAACTCTATTTTAAAAATTTTATTAGATGGCTATGTTTTTGCATAAAAAAATAGTTACTGAAAAATGCGTGATGACGTCATCGTTATGGGCGGACACCTTTGCCTAGTTAAAATTAGAAATGATTAAAACATTCTTAATTTGGCAACTCTAATCACAAGCTTGACATTAGCTAAGGTCAGTTTTTTTTTATTTTATTTTCAACTCTGACCAAGAAATTTCGCAAACAACCGTTACAATGACGTCATCCGGCGCTTACGTCTATTTAGAATTAAAGCCAAACTAAAATATATATTTTAGTATGACAATCTTAGAATGTTGAAAAAAAAATGGGTTCCTTTATTTTTGATCTAGTTTCATAAAAAATTATAAAAAAAACATGTTAAAAAATTAAATATTGTCAATTGCAGAGGAACGGTTGTTTGTGTTCCTCCACAGAAAATGAAGATCTGCTTTGAGGGACGAGGTGGTATGCCCGGCGGCCGACGGTCATTTGTTGCTGTTCAGAACTTGTATATGTTCGAATTGGCTTACGAACTTCTATTGCGCGATACAGGTTAGTGTGGATGTTTGGTACCAGATGGCGCTTCCTGTAGTTTGTGCGGCTACTGTATATGTCACTACAAAATGAAAATTAATCGTTCTTTCTTTTTTTGACTTTAAGATTTCTAGCAGAGTTTTTTATAGACTAGTGTCCTTGTTTGTTAACTCCTTGTGCTCAGCTAAAATGCTTGTGTGGTGGGTGGGGATTGAACCGGAACCACATGATCTTACGATCCAACGCCCTCGCCGCGACGGCCACTTCCGAAGTTCCTTGTGATCCCGATGTCCTTATTTCTTGTAGGCCGGAAACAAGATATACCTTATTCTATTGTACTCGTAGGTAACTGTTGAAGATAGTTATCGTGATATGAGCACATTATTGAATAATTATGTTACATTGTACAAGTTTTGTCATTGTTACAGCATTGCACTGCATGCTTGTTCTAATTGCTATATTTATTGCAATTGTATTAATTTATAGCTACTCGTTTTATAAAGTTTGTTTAGTTAGTTTCTATGTTCCCGCAATAATATCGGAAACTAATCGTCCGATTTATTTATCGAGGAAGGCTATAGGCTATATTTAATTATGAGGATCCTTGGGGGGATCATGGGGGTTATGCGGGTGAAACGTACAAAGAAGCTAGTTGAATGTATAAACAAATAAAACAAAGTGGGCTAGGGCGTCGGACTTGCGAACATTTGGTCGCCGAATCGAACCCCACCCGCACTTTCGACGTGAACACACTCGTAACACAAGCATTTTAGCTTAGCACGAGAGGTTAACAAGAATACTAACAAGTAGACTGCAAAACCTCTGCAAGTAATCTTAAAAAAAAAGATAACTAATACCAATTTAGAATTAATTAGGTATTCTTTTTTTAGTTTATATATGTATATAATTATAGAACACCTCCTATACGGCTAGATCGATTAAAATATTTTTTGTATGCCTTTGGCTAGCGCTCAGGGCCCCGAGTCTACTATCGTAGTGGCGTGCCCATGAACTGTCAATGACAGTTCAATGGACGGTTTTTTTCCCATTTGGTAATCTACTAATCCAAATGATGTCATAATGGTGTCACTATTACGCCATTTGCGAACAATCCTTCAATATATTATTATTATTATGTAGGTACATAATAATATATTGAAGGATTGTTCGCTTCGTAGGAACCTTTTGTGTTGTAAAAAGGAAAATAAATTGTAGCTATTAACTAAAGTATAATTATTAACTTAAGTTCAAATTTTTACCACTAATTGACACTACCCAATAAAGGTTAAAATTAACCAATATCTACGACTGATAGATACACTACATTGTAACTGGCAACATTTAACTAATTGCTCAAGTAATTATCTGTGTATTGGCAACAACAAGATGGCTGCTTGTCAAACTTGACATTTACAAGTTTCCCGCCGTTTCTAAGAACTGTATTAGCTTATGAAGATTGTGTTTATGGTTTGGTTCGTCTAGAAATGGAGGATAGGTGTAACGGTTGTATAGATATTTTCTTCTTCTTCATCATCATCGTATAACGTCCACTACTGAACATAGGCCTCCTCCCGAGGGAGGGTATTTGCCATAGTCACCACGCTTGGCAGGCGGATTGGCAACCGCAGTATTATGTTGTACTACACAAGGTAACGCTGCTGCCCGTTCCTTGATATACGATTATTATACATAGATGATGTTATAACAATCGGGACCAACGGCTTAACGTGCTTTCCGAGGCACGGAGGATAGTCCCTCAACCAACCAGTCCCGGAAAGAAATATTAGTATTTACACAAAGATTTCCTGTCCAACGTTGGAATCGATCCCACGACCTCCGAGATTTAAAACGAACCAAGTACCGCTACGCTACGGAGGTGCAAACGTGTAACTAATGATAATTAGTTTTAGTCTCATGATATTACTGATCAATTTGTGTAGAATATAAGATTATTTTGTATCACTATTACATTAAAGCAACGAATTATGTCTATCTTTTCTTTTAAAAACTAGCTGAACCGACAGAATTTGTACTGTTTTAACTAAAACTATATTAAATTGAACTTTTAATATTAGGTGATAACTCTGAACTAACCGTGATGTGCTCTAAGAGCAGCACGCATTCTGTCAATGTTATGTCAAACGCCTTAAGATTACATTAAAAAGGTTTATATTGACAAAAGCGTTATGGTAACTTTAGATAATTTAATACGGAGGTTAAGTATTCTTAAAGTTTCTTCATATTCTTATTTTTTCTTTCATAAGAAAGACTCCCGACTCCTGACAATAAAAATAATTAGCCAGGAAATAGGCTAATTCCATTTTAATTCTATACGTTTGACGTTGTTGTCAATAATTTCTCAGGAAAAAGGCTAATTAGCGAAATCGATCCAGCTGATCACGCTTGAAACCGTGACCAGGGAAACTAACAAATCAATAAATATTACCTACATACGAAGATAACGTAAATACCACCACCTACTTTCACAACCCCTGTTAAAACTACCCCCAAATAATACATAATAAATAATTACATCCATACATAACAAGTCATAACTTACACATACAATAACACCTGTCTGCGCCCGCCCACTTCACACCTTCCAACCTATAATTATCATCGCAATTAACACTAATTATTAATTCGAGTGGCGGATATTCATAAATACTATCCAAGTACTAATTACGTACTTATAGTACCAATTATTATTATAAGTACGATTTGGTACTAATTTAGATTTGTGCCCGCTGTAATTATTGTGTACTAATTAATGTAACTAATTATATGGCTTTGGTTCAAAAAATCTGGGTTGATTTTTAGTAATGATATGTTAAGAATGTTGTGAAAGAAATAATGAGACATAATGCTGGTTATTTAGGTACCTACTCAAACTTGAGTATATAATAAACTAGCAGCTTCCCGTGGGTTTAACTGCGCCACTCTGCTCCAGTGGGTCGGAGCTTGATATTTTGTAGTCTTTATGTTAAACGAATTAAACGATATTTATTCAGCACTTAGGTATTTACATACACTTGTACTTGTCAATTACAAACAATGAAATATGATTAATACAAAATATTGCAACTAAAAACTATTGCGGATTAGCTAATGATCTGTCTATCAGTCTAGTATCACGTTATATGTATAGTAATAATAATAATTAATTCTATATTTACAATCTTAATATAATTTAGCTCTATACAGAGAGGCACGTCTCTAAACAATATTTTTACGTATAAGCGACACACAGCTGAGGGCACCCTTAATTGGCTAGGACCACGGCTCAGGGCATCGCTATGTTAATCCAGCTTATGAACTATCCGCGTGCAAACTTTCACCCAAATTTAGTAGTTTTTAAGTGAAAGAGCAACAAATATACATACACACACATACAAACTTTCGCATTAACAATATTATTAGTGGGATGCATGCACATGCGGTTTCTCTAATTTAAACACCCTTACCGTGGGAACTTCGTCATATAATATAGCCTATGTTAGTCCTGGATAGGTAACGTAGTTATATAATATTCAAAGAATTTTCAAAATCGGTTCAGTAGTACCGGAGATATCCCCGAAATTCCAAACTCACTTACCTCTTTCTTGAATCATGTCACCACAATTAACCACTTTTTTTTCGATGTTGTAAAATTTTATTGATTCCACGGTATGCGAAACTAAAAGCAAGCATAAAACCGCAGCACCACGGAGGCAACCTTATAATAGCCGGACAGAAAGCTACTTGTGCCGGACTTTTGAGTAAAATAATTTAGGCCTTTGTATCTAATTAATAGGTCCGAAAGCTTCATAGTACATACAATGTGTTTTACATTGTATGTAATATGAAGCTTTTTTGCAGACTTTGTGGGACTGCGGGATAAACCGACAGTCAACTTGTTTGAGCTCGGCCACGCTCGGCGTTCGTGACAGTTGCACAAAATTCCCCTAAAAGTCTAAAGTCATAATTCCTCAATCGCCCCCGCCAGCGACCGCCATGAGCCGAGGTCCAAGTCCAACCTGCTCCCTCTTGCGCAGGATGCTTAGTTTGTAGTATTTAAACCATTTATTGAGGCTGGAGCTTTGTCCTATGTCCGGTGAAGTAGCAAAAGCCTCATGGCTAACTACATAATGTCCGTCGAAAATGAATCGGACATCGTTTATTTTGGCTGAACACGCCATCAAAAACCTTATTTTTTATTTTCCGGGGTAAAATGCGTTATGCATCCCCTCGCTGGCGCAAGGATCCCTAAGTGCGTGATCCCTGCGCCAGAGAGGGGTATGTTGGACTCTCCCTCTATTGAACGCGGTGTGCTAGTTGCACCGCAAAGAAGACATACCCACTAAAAAACTCCCAGGTGTTCCTTCTTCTGCCGTTTGGAATGGGGGACCCGATTACCAGTATCGGCCTTCGGATATCCCCCCGGTAGAGTTCTCCTGAACTCTCGCCCCGATAAAAGAGCGAGAGTCCCCACTCCCCTTGGGCCCATCACGGCTGTTAAGCAGCCGAGAAAGAAACCATTCCTACTCCTATGCCATCAAAAACCTAACCTAACTAGGTATGGTTCATGCCTTTAAATATGCATGAATGGTACCTATACTGTTTAAGTGCACCATCCCTTGTCCGTGGGTCACTACTCGAGTGCCAACTGAAAACCAGCGCTAGTTATCGCCTAGCCTATGCTGTGGTTGCTACTTTTTCGGCAGAACATGCAAGGTGTCTTATTGTTTTGTACATTTAGCTAAATGTTTTAAATAATATCTTGTGTGTTGTGCTGAATTAAATGTATTTTCTTTCTTATTTCTTTCATGTGTTTAAGCTTTATCTGGACACGTGGCAATGCTAGCCACGGAGTTAATACCTTCATGCTTTTGAACAACCGGCATCCCATCTCTCAACTCCTCATCTCCTAATCCAATTTAACTAATAAAATGCTATAACAATAACAATTCTAATTAGTTTCATCGCTTTATTAGGCGCGCCTGTCTGAATGAGTTTTAATTGGGAAAGTTGGTACGATTGAAATTTCGATGTTGGAGGGTGTGTCAGAGGGTTGTCAGTTGGCAATCCGCGCAGTTTTACACGTTCAATGATTTTTTAATTTAGGAACATATCTAAATATTTTTTAACAAAGAAATAACATTAAAGTGCGTTAAATAACAGGTAAGTATTCACTAAATGCATATCACTACATACTCGTAGTAAGTTAAAACAAAGTCGCTTCCCGCTGTCTGTCTGTACCTATACAGTACGTATGCTTAGATCTTTAAAATTACGTAACGGATTTTGATGCGGGTTTTTTTTTAATTTTATTTTTAATCCCATTTAGTTTTTTTAAATATATTAAAAACAGGCCCAAATGTGGCGCTAATTGACTTACTTTTAGCGTTAGCGTTCACTGTTGAATATGGGCCTCGTCTTTAATTAAATGCCTAGGCCAATCGTTGATTTAACTAATATCACTTAAAGTTTAACTAGTTGACTTATAGTAAGCTAGCCCTTTGGCAATTTAGGTAAGTTTTAGGTTATATTTTTTTTAACCACTCAAAGTCCACCATTTGGCTAGTTGTTTTTTAGCCATTTCATTGAATGTTTTATTGAATGGTTCCAACAAGATGGCAACGATAAATAACCAGTACGTTGATCAACTTACGATTCATATTGTTTTCCGTTGACATATCCACCACGTTATTTTGCCAGTAACATTAAAATCACGTTAAACAATTTTCTTTTAAAAGTTCTTTGTGTAAATTCGCTAAACAATTTTCACGGATGCTGCTAACGTATTGAAGAGAAAAAATCGAATAACAATTCGAGTAAATGGCTCGGAATTAATCGAGTCGAATAGAGGTGGGGTGGTTTAATCGATTTTTTTATCGATAGTCATTGGAAGGTCGAATTGTTTTAAATGACTTAGTTCTTTAGTATACAACTGTATACCTAATCAAAATAAGTTGCGTTGTTTTAAAGATGTTAGCATACATAGGGACAGACAGACAGTGGGAAGCGACTTTGTTCTAGGTACCTATACTATGTAATATGATCAATACTTGCAAAAATTATTATACAAAAATTCGAATAGTTTTTTGTATATTCGTTACTAGCTTCCCGCGCCCGGTTTCACCCGCGTTTCTCCCGTTCCCGTGGGAACTTCATACTTAAAAAAAGGCTATGTTCACCGCAGATAGTGTAGCTTCCCAACGGTAAAAGAATTTTTCAAATCCGTCAAGTAGTTTCGGAGTCTATTCAATTCAAACAAACCAACAAACAATCAAATATTTCTTCTTTATAATATTAGTATATAAACAGATATATAGTAGATAAACCTCCGTAGCCTACCGGTATTTGGCTCGCTTTAAATCTCGGAGGTCGTGGGTTCGATTCCCACGCTGGACATGAAATCTTTGTGTAAATACTATGATTTCTTTCCGGGTCTGGTTGGTTGAGGGACTACCCTCCGTGCCTCGGAAAGCACGTTAAGCCGTTGGTCCCGATTGTTATAACAGTATCTATAATAATCGTATATCAAGAAACGGGCAGCAACGTTTCCTTGTGTCCTGCCCGTCCGTGGTGACTATGGCAACTACCCTCTCTCGGGAGGAGGCCCATGTTCAGCAGTGAACATTATACGGGCTGACGATGATGATATTATTATATAGATAAACAAAATACTTTAACTACTTCAATACTTTTCCCTTCAAAATAATAGTAAAGATGGTTTTGTACTTAATTTAATTGAAATAAAAATAATACCTACACATCTTTAAATAACAAATTCCCGAAATGAACTACCACCCTTAGCTAAGGGTAGTACAGTCAATAAGTTAAGTACAATCTGTACTTGAACCGTGAAAACATATGTTTAGGGGATGAAATTTAGGGGAGTGTATCGAAGATTTTGGCAATAGTGTAGATAGGGATGGGACTACCATTGACCATCGTTGTCGATATAAAATCGTAAAAAAATGTGTACCTACAAGAACAAATTTCTGAACCGTCAGATAAGAATAATCAGAGGAGTAAATTTGATGTATGACAGATTGTCTATGGAAAATAATTCCTATATTACATTTATAATTATTATGTCAGTACATTTTACTGCCCCAGGCCCATGGGGACCCGGTCATTTGAAAGGCATTCATGGGGCCGAAGCCAACATTCAAGAGGCCTTTGATACCTTTTAACATAAAAGTGAGATGGCTGCAGATATAAAGATTTCTTTTGGTTGACCTATCATCGATTCATTTTTTTATGACAGATATTAGTTAGCCACTATGCTTTTGCTACTTCATCGGGCATAAAGGTGAGCAGAGCTCTAGCTTTAAAAAAAATATCACAAGACTTATTATGGTAAAACTTATTCCACAAATCTAGAGAGGTTATCTATCACAAATCGTTATACAATAATGAACTTTAACACTACCAATATAAAGCTCTAAGTCAAACAACGGTTGTATGACCATTTCAATCAACACTAATACTCAACATATTCCACATTTCTAATGTTTTAACTAACTGCACTAACAAATTAAAAGCATTGGTACGTGCAATGATTTTCCGTCTAATTACAAATTACACAAACCGCCATCTTTGAAAACTAATAACGTATTCTTTTCTCACCTTTCAACGCAATTAGCTAGATAATCAACTCAATATTACAAAAACGAGTAACGCATTGTGTATCAGAGAAGTATAGTCATATACCTATTATACTACAAACCGCGGTGTTGTATATATATACTACATAATTTGTTGACATCTTTAAGGCTAAAGTGAACAGACAGTTTCTAGGCAAGCGTGTATCATCTTAGGCCTTATCTTCGCCTTCCATCAATCGAGATTATGGTCAAACGTAAGCCTATACAAAGTAAAAAAAAAAAAAAAAATTACTTTTAATATTATAAAGGAGTAAAGTTTGTATTTTTTTATGTTTGTCTCGAATAAACTCTAAAACTACTGAACGGATTTCGATAATTTTTTCACCATTAGAATGCTACATTCGGGTAGACTTGTATGTAAAGTCTACCCCGAAGCCGTGGCGGGCCGCTAGTCTCTACTAATATTATAAAGATAAAACATTTGTATTTTTGTGTGTGTATGTTTGTAATGAATAAAGTCAAAAACTACTGTGCCGATTTAAATGTACATAAATGTCCGTCCGAAAATAAGCCCCACAGTGTTATCCAAATCGTCAGATAAAATTATCAGAGGAATACATTTTAAATTTGACAGATTGCCTATGAACATTCTTTCAATATTCAAATTTATTGCCCCCTCGCGGCCTCGCCAGCCCGACTCTTAGTTTGCAAAGAACTGTCCCATGCCCTCGTAGACCCGAAGTCCGAGAGGCCCGCGTACTGTAACGTAGAGCGACAGTTGCACAAAACTCCCCTAAACAAATAAAAGTTAGAATCTCCCAATCCTCCGCCAGCGACGCTACCCAAGGAGCCCTGAGCCAAGGTAAAAAGAGCCTTAGTACCACAGGAGTCGCCCTCTTACGCTGGTTTCTTAGTTTGTGGTTTTTACACAATTTAATAAGGTTAGAGCCTGTTTGCTTATATGTACAGTGAATAGTGTTATTGCGCTATGTGAGCTACTTAACTGGGAAAGCACCTGCACCTTAAAGAATCAATTATACAACTGGTACAAAGCTTGAGTCCTTCATGAACTTAATTCCATTAATTTTTCTTCTTGTGAGAGAAAAGTGTCAACATATTAGCATATTACCTGGAAGAAATTTCTGTTGAATTAAGCTGTACCTTTGTGCTAATGTATCCTACTTTTCTTTTTCATTGTTATATGTCATTCCGTTTGTACATAAACTATTAAATAAATAAAAAAATACCATGTACAACCAACTATAATTTATAATATTAACTCACACACAGTTATTAACTCGATAAAATTACCTTTTTATATTAGCCGACGACGTTTCGATCAAGTTACATCGATCGTGGTCGCGGGCAGACTGGCTCGGCGGTGTCGCTCCGTAGTTGAGGGTAAGTAGTAGGGTAGTTTAAAAGTTTTTATTGCTACTATAATTTGTAGGAAACTTTGTGCTAGCTACTTTTTCCTACTGCTGTATACTGTATCAGCCCCTGTCCACGGCTGAACATGAGGATCCTCTTAACAGACAATGGCAATCCAGGGTTGTTGTCATCAGGAGATCCCGCGGTACCATTGTGGCCGCGGGTGCCGTCGGGGGGCCGGATTGCTCATGCGTACCCGGCCCCCGCCAATTGCGGATTCAAGGAGTGTCCGGGGGGTTTTAGTGGTGCAGGGTCGTAGTATGAGTTTAGCATACCACGCTATGGAGAGAGCGAGTCCCACATATCCCATCGCCAGCGGGCGAATCCGCTGCAGCGGAAGAAAAAAAAAATGTCGTTGTCATAGTCACCGCGTCAAAGAAATTGCTGAAATCACCACGTTGCAGTAAGGTGCGGAGTATTCTTTAGCACTTTAAGCAAATGGAAAGATATAGGGTTGTCCAAATTTTGATGGTGTTGGAAATCTTTTATAGATTTCCCACAGTCTGGGCAAACACGGTAGGGGTGGGTTGGTTCCCGGCTCTATGTAATGTGCGTCCGATTACCCACTAAAATGATGGTCTATTACAAGCCAGACACTAGCTGAATTTTGCCCACACTAACCACCTTTTCCAATACACATAGTGCTTACACTAAAAACGATGTTAACTAACAACTAATTAGTAACATGATACATCGATACTCACTCATTACAGCACTAATTACACGATACCATCGATTATGAGCGCCTCTAGTGCGAACAGAGTTGCAATTACACTAAAACTAACTTTAGTTAGTTAGATGTTAATAATTAGTGTATGTATTACAAAATTTGAGTTTAATAAATTTATACCACTGTCAGGATTTGGACATGTATCTTTGGTATGAGAAGTCCGTGCCAGTGATCACGCCCTGACTAACATTTAGCTTCAGCGGCGCCCTTCTATCCGACCCGCCGGATAAGAGTGCGCCCGCGAAAGCGACACGTCCCCCCTTGTCCTCCTTACCCTTAGTTTGCATAGAACCATCCGATGCCGTCGTAGACTCAAAGTCCGAGAGGCCCGAACTATTAAGTAGACCGACAGTTGCACAAAACTCCCCTAAAATACTAAAAGTAATCCCTCAATCTCATCGCCAGCGACCGCCCTGAGCCGGGGTCCAAGTCCCACAGGGGACGCCCTCTTGCGCAGGTTGCTTAGTTTGTAGTTTTTAAACCATTTATTAAGGCTGGAGCTCTGCTCGCCTTTATGCCCGGTGAAGTAGCAAAAGCCTTGGTCCTTTTCCCTTAAGGGTGCCCTCAGGCGTATATCGCATTGTTATTATTAATTTAATTTAATAGAATCTGGCTAAGGACCTTTGATCTCGCCATTTGACTGGTCAACTTTTTACTATTTTGTTATTAATTTTTAATTTAGAAAATTCTTGATTGAAACACGTTTGGCATATAAGTAGTTTATAGCCTTAATACTTATAAAGAATTTATTTATTGACACAAGATTGACAGACTTCTAGGACACCTGAAATAAATCACTACATAGTATAAAACAAAGTCGCTTCCCGCTGTCTGTCCGTCCCAATGTATGCTAAGATCTTTAAGACTACGCAACAGATTTTGATGCGGTTGCAGTAGGTCGGAGCGTGATGTTTTTGTAGCTATATGTTCATCGAGCGTATAACCTATCCCGATGAAAACATCCATCCATCCATCCATCCATACTAACAAACTTTCGCGTTTATAATATTAGTAACGATTTTGTATGCATTGTAAATTTTCTTGACTAGTACAAGTGTATGTAAATACCCAGTTGCTGAATGCTATGCTGGCCGCCGTGGCCGAGGCATATTATTTTTACAACTATCACATTTTTTATTTTTTTAAAGATTACTTGCAGCCTTTTGCAGTCTACTAGTATTCTTGTTAACCCCTCGTACTAAGCTAAATGCTTGTGTTACGAGTGGGTTCACGTCGGTAGTGCAATGGGTGGAGTTCGAACCGGCGACCTCAAGATCATAAGTCCGACGCCCTAGCCATTGGGCTACGACCGCTTAACTAACCCTTAATTACATTACACATCATTCTACAATGTAAAGAAAATCAAGTAAAAAAACAGCATCTGTGCCTCATATTATTATTGTTTCATCGAACTATTCATTGTAATTAATAATTAAATGCAAAATAAGCCGGCGTACATCAAACATTCGCCATTAAAAGTGTAATTTATTGCTCACCGTGGTTATAGAGAAATTATCGTACGACTACATTGTTATATACACTCGAAATCCAACCTTAAACTCAAAATAATATGGTTAAAAATCGAACTACGAGATATTTGCAGTTTTTTTTTTTTTCATAGTACAACTATCTTGCCATGCACAGACGAAAATCAACCTTATAGAATAAGCTTTAAGGTATGTAATCTGCTTATAAATATATACAGTTATATATGTTTTTGAAATAGTATAATTACATTGTTATTTACAGTCGAAAATCAATCTTATAGCCTAAGATTTAAAGTGTAAAATCGACTTATAGATGTGTGCAGTTATTATTTTTTTTGTCTTTAAGTTAATAGTTCGGGTTATTCACTTAATCCACTAACTGTATTATAGATGTATCGCATAATTATTGGTTTAGTGGTACTTATTGAACAATAAGTACGTTAGACGTATTGTTCCATGGTTCGATGCTTGGCAGTGAAGTAGCAAAAGCCTCGTGGCTAACTACCACGAACCAGTACAAGAGGGCGTCCCCTGTGGGATCCAAGTCCCACAGGGGACGCCCTCTTGTACTGGTTGCTTAGCCTCGGCTAAAAAAAAGTTGTAGTTTTTAAACCATTTATTAAGGCTGGAGCTCTGCTCACCTTTATGCCCGGTGAAGTAGCAAGAGCCTCAGGGATAACTACACAAGTCCGTCCGAAAAAAAAAACTCTTTATAATATTAGTATAGATAAGTAGGAAGTAAGATCCAGGGGGTGTATGGTGTCGAGATGAATTCTTCCATAGGCTTTTTATAAAACGCCTAGTAGCAACACACTGTATTTAAAATAACGTATTTATTAACAGTAAGTAATTTGCGAATCTTTACGAATTATAAGATAACTACCAGAAAATTAGCGATTATAATTTAAACATCAGTTACTATAGATAAAGAATGGTATATTGATGCCCTCGTAGACCCGAAGTCTGAGAGGTCCTTTGACAGACGTTGTTGGCCACAAGGCTTTTGCTACTTCACCAGTTAAAAAGGCGAGCAGAGCTCCAGCCAAAATAAATGGTTTAATTACTACAAACTAAGCAACCTGCGCAAGAGGGCGCCCCCTGTGAGACTTAATTGGACCTCGGCTCAGGGCGGTCGCGGGGATGAGATTGAGGGATTACGACTTTTAGTATTTTAGGACAGTTTTGTTCAATTGTCTGCGAGGCCCGCGAAATGTTACGTAAAGCGACAGTTGCACAAAACTCCACTCAAAAAAACTAAAATTCATAGTCCCTTAATCCCTTCGTCCTGGTTATAGCCCCACAGGGGAGGCCCTCTTGCGCATTCGCCTAATTTAAATTTTACAAACCATTGTATAAAGCTGTATGTATAGTAAAGGAACAAAAGCCTTGTAGCTATAAAAATCCTTCTAGTACAATTGATGTGAAAGATTTATAAGTATCACTCATCATCATCATCAGCTCGTACAATGTCCACCTGGCTTGTAGCGGGCAGGTTGAGATCCGTTGTATTATGGATGAGTAAATGCTGCTGCCTGTTCCCTGATATACGATTGTCATAAACATAAATGATGCTATGACAATCAGGACCAACGTCAACGGCTTTACTGCCTTACTAAAGCACGCAGAGAAATATTTACCAGGTGCGGGATTAGTCTTTAAAAAAATAAGAACTGTTTAAGATTTGTGATCTGATTACTATCAGTAATTGACAAAGAACTTAGATCCAATGACGACCCAATGCAGAACAAACTGGCGAAAAGTGATTAGGAGAGCCGACCCCAGTTAAACATGGGATAAGGCCGGAGGAAAACGAAAAACTGTTTAAGATTTGATTTTCACATCGTAACTAGCGATGTCTATAGGTCATATTTGTCTTCTCAATAACTGATTAATCGGCGTGTATAATTGTCTTAACAATTTTATTCGATTTCTATTATTAGCGTAACTAATAGATAACTGATTTATTATAGACTAGCGGCCCGCCCCGGCTTCGCACGGGTGGACTTTTATACCCTACCCCTGCCCTACCCTACCCATACCCTAATCCTACCCTACCCCTACCCTACCCTACCCCTACCCTACCCCTACCCTACCCCTACCCTACCCCTACCCTACCCCTACCCTACCCCTACCCTACCCCTACCCTACCCCTACCCTACCCCTACCCTACCCCTACCCTACCCCTACCCTACCCCTACCCTAATAGTTTCGGCAGCGCATTCGACGAAAGACATTTTAAGACTCATTTTTCTACACCTTCGGTTACATTGTTCAAATTTTACCAAAGATCCCTAATTTTTTTCAAAATGAAATGTAGCCTATGTCAAATTGGAAAAATGTAGCATTCTATTGGTGAAAGAATTTTTTAAATCGGCCCAGTACTTTTTGAGCCTATTCATTACAAACATACAAACATACAAAAATAGGTACAAATCTTTCCTCTTTATAATATTAGTGTAGATATATGGGATGTGTCCCGCGGTTCTGCCCGCATTTTTGTTAATACTCGTTAAAGTATTTTTTTAATATTTTTTTATTATTTTGAACGGACCTTATTCATAAAAAAACAAAAGTAGCCGATGCAATCAAAGTCAAAGTCAAAGTCAATAATTTTTTATTCGTATAGGCACAATTCAAAGTTCTTATGGTGCGTCCATTTCTTTTCCAGCAGTTCAAAGACGTGGCAACTCCGAGAAGAACTGGCTAGAAACTCAGAGGAATCCTTTTTTAAATAATCAATTTATCATTACTTTAACACTATTGTAAGGCAGCAGTGTCATTCCAGAGCAAGTTACTCCCAAGCCATTCTGTCATTTACATAGTCTGATATTTTATAATATGCCTTTTTACATAATTTAGCTTTGACAATGGCTTTAAATGTATTAACAGATAATTCTCTAATATTTTTTGGGAGTTTGTTATAAAAGCGAATACATTGCCCCATAAAAGAGTTGCTTATTCTATGGAGACGTGTTGCAAGTACCTACTACTAAGTCGTGCTTATGTCTAGTATAAATGTGCTTCAATACATACAAAAACGTTTTTTTAATGCATTCGCTGTTTCGCCGAATCATAGGAAGATATAAGAAAGCTAGTCTAAGCCAGAAGGACAAAAAACTTGTTATTTTCACACTACAAACGTACCTACATCACAATTATATATATTTGTAATATATATACATCAAAGTTTTTTCCTCAATTTTTTGTAATAACAACCTACTAAAAATCTTAAAAAGTGTCACGAATTTTGCATGCCTAATATGATTAAGAGATTTTTAATTGAAATAACTGATAATTGACGAACGGATGGACATATCTACATTAATATTATTAATCTGAAGAGGTTGTTTGTTTGAACGAGCTAATCTCAGGAACTACCGGTCCGATTTAAAAAATGATTTCAGTGTTAGATAGCCCATTTATAGAGGAAGGCTTTAAGCTATATTTAATTATGAATTTCCGAATGCTAGTACAAATATAAAACGAAATTAATATCCTTAGAATGCAAAGTATCGATACACACTATCGACTATAACCCCTCTCTACAAACCACCCGCCACCCTCCATACATATTTATCAGTGGTACAGCAATGACTTCTAATTTTATTAAACATTAACATTTAGAATCATCTGTTAGTACTGATAAATGAATGAACAGTCATTGTTTGTTTGTGGTTTCTGCGCCCCTATTACTCTGCTCCACTCTTTTTTTATCGGACTTATCTTACACACTCCCACTACTGCAACTCCTGTTAGCCAGGATCAACAGTGGCACACACTGGTAATGGCAATGAGCACCGAGGCTCACCAAGTCCTGGGAAAAAGTTAAACTGCCTTGGGACTTGCAACGAATTTAATCAAAAAGACAATAGGAGTAAGAAGGTTTTTTTTTCCTTGCCGGACATATGTAGTTAGACAGGGGGCTTTTGCTACTTCACCGGGCATAAAGGCGAGCAGAGCTCCAGCCTAGATAAAAGTAAGAAAGACTTAAGGCGCGTCTCTATGCAAAACGCAGCGGTATCCGTCTTATGTGCAGTTTTTTGGAGCTATCTACTCTGTATCCAAAAGAAATACCAACTAATACAAAATATATTAAATTAACTAGGTATCTGTACTCCAAAATGTAATTTTTTTTAAGTATCTTGTATTATACAAGATACTTAATCTCCTCACAACGAAACCACAAGACATGATAAACAATTATTGATAAACTACATCTCCTCGTAAAGTAACCATTATTTTGATTTGCTACTTACATTAGTGGATAGACAATTTAATAATAAAAGTTACGGTAGTGAAAAAAAATATGCAAATGACCATAATTTGGCTTTATATAGATTTTATTCTAAAATCTGAGCGTACTCGTCGCGTAATCTCTTGCGCTGGGTAATGAGGGAACGAATGCTCAAGGTTATTTGTTCAGGGTACCACCTTGGGCCGGATTGCTCATGTGTACCCGGCCCCCGCCAACGGCGGATCGAAGGAGTGTCCGGGAGGTTTTAGTGGTTGGTAAGGTCCTCTCCTCGTGGTATGAGTTTAGCATACCACGCAATGAAGAGGGCGAGTCCCACATATCCCACCGCCAGCGCGCGAATACGCTGCAGCGGCGGTGGGAAAGCATAAATGCATTTGCCCCGGACAACAACAAAAAAAAAAAAACTGCCTTAAGTTTTCACTTCCCTCCATTTTGTAGCCTTTATGTTAATCCTTATAAAATACTAGCTTCCCGCGCGTTTCACCCTCTTAGCTCCCGTTATCGTTGGAACTTCATAACTAAAATAAAGCTTATACCCTTTCTCGATAAATGGGCTATCTAGCACTGAAATTTTTTTTCTAATCGGACCAGTAGTTTCTGAGATTAGGACTTTCAAGCAAACAAACAACCAATTCTGTAGCTTTACCTATTATATTAGTACAAACTTTCACGCGCGGTTATACCCGGGTAACTCCCATATAGAACTTCGTAATCAAAATATAGCCTTTCTCTGTAAATGGGCTATCAAAGAAGAAAGAGTCTTTCAAATCGGACTAGTAGTTCCAGAGATTAGTGCGTTCAAGCAAACAAACATGAAAACAAACAAACTCTTCAGCTTTATATCAGCAGCAGCGGTGGGAATGCTTAAAAGCATTTTCCCACGGTCTATGGATCTGCTGAAACAATTTTAAAAATTCTTTTATCTAGAAAGCCATATTATTTCTGAGTATCATATTTATTCTTATATTTATTTCCTCCTTTTCTGCCCTGCGTGCCTCAACACTTGTACATGCGAGGACCTGAATATGAATTATGACCTGTGCAACGCCACTGATAATGCCGAGTAGTGGTCTTCCCATTTGAACGCCAGGTCGACACGAAAAGAAGAAGATGTATAATATTTAAAGACGGAAGTTCCTACGGGAACAGGAGTTACGCTGTTGAAATCGGTCGCGGGATGCCATTAGATAAATAAATTGAATTAAAACAGACAGCAATATTGTTTTCCATGCCCTCAAGGGTCTTACAATAAAACTAACAAAAAACCCTACCCATCCCTTTTCCACATCAGCACCTAATCAAATACACTTGGAGAAAACACCCTCAAGATTTTACAGTTAATAAACCTGCCCTTATCTAAGGGCTGCACCCTTGGGGGTAGTTATCAAATTATTGCGACTGCGGTTAGGGGATGGAAAGATTTTAACGTGTAGGGATGTTATTGTATGGCTGCGAACTGCGATTTTACAAGACTGCTTATGCCTCAGTGGTTTAAGCGATAAGTTATATAGTCTACTTTCTACTTGATATCACTATAAAAATGATATCATGATATAACTATGAAAATGATATCATGATATCACTATGAAAATGATATCATTGACTGTTTTTGGGTGAAGGTGTAATAAACACCCCCTTAGTTTGCTAAGAACCTTCCGATGCCCTCGTAGACCCGAAGAGTCCGAGAGGCCCGCGAACTGTAAAGTAGAGCGACAGTTGCACTAAACTCTAACTAAAAAAAAGCCATAATGCCTCAATCTCCCAGCCAGCGACCGCCCTGAGCCGAGGTCCAAGTCCCACAAGGGACGCCCTCTTGCGCAGGTTGCTTAGTTTGTAGTGTTTAAACCATTTATCTAGGCTGTATCTCTCCTCGCCTTTATGCCCGGTGAAGTAGCAAAAGCCTCGGGGCTAACTACATGTGCCATAATACCTACATCAGAAACATTCGTCGTATGTGCCTTTATCGTAAACTGGCACTTACGACCAAATGCTTCTGAAGTATAATAGTACATTCGTCCTAATGCTTCTGAGATCTAGATATTTATACTTACTAATATTATAAAGCTGAATAGTTTGTTTTTGAACGCCCTAATCTCAGACACTACCGGTACGATTTCAAAAATTATTTCAGTGGTAGATAGTCCATTTACTGAGGAGTTGCTTACAAAATGTATGTCAGTGTGATTTTTTGTTATATTTAAAAAAATATGAAATTATGATGTAACACAATGGGTGCCGGGAGATGGACGGCGACGCGACGTCGAGGCCGGCCCAGAAATATGTGACGAGACGACCTAGACGCTTACCATGAGGGCTGATTCGAAGCGGCCCAGGAAAAGAGTTCCTGGAAGGAATTGGGGGAGGCCTTTGCTAAACAGTGGGACAGAAGAGGATAAGGAAAAAAAAATTATTGGTTGATTGGACAGTTTTGATGAGAGGGTATTATATTAGGTAACTCTTAGTTATTATAATAATTTATAGTTACAATAACTTCAAAAATAATTAAAGATGCACAAAAAATAACTAATTTCTGGTGTGGTGGCAACGGGGCTAACGTTTAGCCATAGGCATTAAGTCCATCAATGTACAAATTAAAATGTATTAAAGTATAAATAAAATAAATAAACACTGGTGTAGCCACGAGGAATGCCTGAAATGAGGTATTTCTGTTGGCCATATCAGTGTGAAGCGACATCTACAGTAGCCATATAAACCACAAGAAGACAAGCAGCGCCATCTACCGCCTAGCATCCCAACTAACCTGTATCGCGCAATAGAAGTTCGCAAGCCGATTCGAACATAATATACAAGTTCTGAATATCAACAAATGGCCGTCGGCCGCCGGGCCTACCACCTCGCCCGGCAAAGAAGATCTACATTTTCTGTGGAGGAACACCACCAACCGTTCCTCTACAAGTGTATCTATTGTGGCCACGAGAAATGCATCATAAAATAGCATAGAAAAAGGTTGCGGTATCAATTTGAAAGGACCAAATTTGACGTTCGCTCGTACATTTGATAGTTGCTTTATACTAACAGATAACAATAAATTAAAATAAAACATTAAAGACTCACCGGAACTGGGTCTATCACTGTACCTGGTACAGTAGACCCACGCAGGCCAGACCATAGACCCGTCGCCCGTCGTTGAACCTGACACAGAAAATGTATCATAAATAATAGTATGATAAATCTACGTTCCTCTTAGAGACGTTCCTCTTAGAGACGTTCCTCTTAGAGACGTTCCTCTTAAAGACGTGTTATAAAGATATTGATAAATTTCGACGACCGTCAGCCACATTGGAACCCAATCGGGTTCGACCGTGGCTGAATGGTTAAGACTTTTTATACCTAAAATGCAGGTTCGAATCCTGCCGGTGGTGGTCTACATTTATTTATATCAATTTCGAATCTAGTAATCGGTAAATTTTCAGTAAATATAAAAAAAAAATATTATGTATTAAAAGCAAGTAGAGATCATTATGAGACATGAAAAGCATAAGATTATTTGAGGAAAATACCCATTCAGATGAATTGTTCCCTTTATGTCGAGTCCCGTTATGTCGAGCCGAAAACCTTGTCTCGCTTCTATTACCCCCATGTCGAGTCAACGTTTTCTGTCCCGTTTCTATTCCCTTTATGTCGAGTTTCTTTACCACGCTTCTATTACCTTTATGTCGAGTTTAATAATATCATATTTAGAAGTACAGTTAGATGAAAAAGTATATTTTAAAATAAAAAGTTAATTTATTATACGTATTGGACTATATTGACTAACCGAAATTCAATGACGCATTGGTGATTTTCCATAAATGAAGTACTAGCTTAAGCTATACTAGCAGTTTTAAGACGTGTTGTCGGTGTGCCTAAAATAATAATATGTACATTAGGTAGGTACATTAGCGCAACTCAAGTTCGAATATCAGGTATAAAGTCTTAGATGTCACCTCTCTTTCGCACATATACACATGTCTAGGATGACATGTATGAAGTATAATCACAAATATCAATTATGGATTTAATTACCAAAATCAATATTTTGGAAGGCAATGAAACAGGCGACATTAATGCTGAAGTAAGCGATGGGAGTATACATGAACCTATCCAACACCAAAACAAAATCAAAATTAAATCTCTATCAACAAAATATCGCCAGTGTAGATATAATTCAAAAACCAGAATGTAGCACATCAACACCTCAAAATGAATATAATCAAGAACCCGGTTGCAGCACATGGGGTAATTTTAACACATAAGTAAGACCTCATGACGACATTAGCCAAGAGAATCAAGAACTTGGACGCAGTTCATGAAGGAATACTGATAACAAATTAATTTTCGTCGAAAGCCAAAAAGTTGGTAAAATGTTATTGAAAGATGGCTACAGGTACCGCATTAATAAAATAAATAAATGTGGCTCCTCAATTTGGTACTGCACAAATAAAAATTGTTATAGCTACCTTAACTTTAGATGAAAAGGAAGCAAACATTCTAAGGAATGGAGCACGAGATCATGTTAGTTTGCCATATTACAAAAAAGAATTTGAAAAAAAGTTTAATCAATGTAAAAATGTCGTACGGACAGACTTGAAACACTATGTGTGCAATGTCCGTGGCGAGTTTAAAATATAATAATGATTTAATGCCACTGTCTTTTAATATCTATCCTGACTGTACCTGTTCACCAAACTCGACATAACGGGAATAGAAAGCGTAAAATATCAATATTTTGGAGAACAATAGACTCCCAGACTCGACATAACGGGACTCGACATAAAGGGAACAATTCATTCAGATAATGTTATTATATTATTGGTAATATGAAATAGGTGTTAGTGAATTCTTATATAAACAATTTTTGCATACCATTTTGTAAATTTAACCGGCCTTTTATAGGAATTTACTGGTAGATAACTAATTTTATAGTAGTGATGTTATTTATTTAATTTTTATTTATTTGTCCGTGTATCCAGTCTTATCGCCAAAACGGTAGTACCAATTTTGACGGGACTATAATAATTGCAAATAAAATCATAGACATCAATATTACTTTTCATGAGAAGTATTAACTTACCAGCAGTAGAGCTCTGATTACTCCCGCTGTCTTCTCCTTTTGACAAGTCGATAGCTCCACTCTTTTCCCCAGGCTTGACTTCTGGGACCCTCGCCTCATCAGCCTTCAAACACGCCTCTTTTACCGGAGACACCTTAGCCTCAACTTTCCTCACCTTCCTCTTATTCAAAGGATCCGTAATTCTCCTCCCGAAGTCAGCCTTTAAAATATTATCTATACTAAATTTGAGACAGTTCTGATTGATGAAATCCCTCTCCGACTCATTATTAGGAGATTTGGGAACCCCATAACTCAATCTTCTATTCTCATCTGTTCTCCTCAACTCTTGGTTTTGGTTTTTCATCCGCAAACCGAAATTCAACCCAAAAGGCTGCGGATTTAAGTTTAAATTACTTTGGGGGACTGGTAGCCTATTTTGGAGGCCTGATTTTAAGTCTACTTGGTTCATTAAAGGGTTTTGAAATAATAAGGGCTGGTTTAGGAACATTAATGGGTTAGGGGTTATGGGACTCGGTCGTAATAATAGAGGTTGGTTCATATTTATATTTTGGTTTAACTGTGATATTGCATTTAAATGTGTTTGAATGTGTTTAAAAGATGTAAGGTTTTGTGATGTATCTGGGCCCTTTTGCTCGAAAGCTGGTAGTGCTTCGTTACCAACTGATAAAACGGTATCATCACTGCAACAAGAATTATCATCTATACTAATTTCTGCTCTAGATTCATTCGTTCCGTCATCGTCATCGTCAAGATTGTCGGAATGCCGTGAGTTCTCACAAGCTTCTTCGTAATTCGGCGTGTTTTGTAGTAACTTGTCTGTTGAAAATACATTTTCTGGGGTATGACTGTCTCGTTCTTTCTTTAGCACATTATGAATAGCGAAAGAGGATGACAATACGGGTCGGTCTTCAGGTTTGTCGTCGTCATGGTATTCGGGGCTGGTGGTGTCTCTGGTATTCGGTGAATATGGTTCGTCATCGCTTTGATCTTGTATTTTGATCCTGGATTCTTGTAGATGGGCTGATACCGCAGCCATTTTGGGGTAAATTGATTACGCCATCTGCGAAAAGAGATAATTACATTAGTTATCGTAATAAAACGGTTAGGTTAATAACCAGTAGAGAATTATTTCACACACCATATAAAAATCTATGAACATAAAGATAAATGATTCACTTAAATGTATGTGTGTGTATAACTTGATTCAATTTGTCATTTAGCCGTCGATATCGTTATTAATATTATAAACGCGAAAGTTTGTGAGTATGCATGGATGGATGGATGGATGTTAGTAATTTTTTCACGCAAAAACTACTGAATGGATTTGGCTTAAACTTTGCACGGGCATAGTTTATAAGCTCGATTAACATATAGGCTACAAAAAATCACGCTCCGACCCACTGGAGCGGAGTAACGCGGGTAAAACCGCGGGGCGCAGCTAGTCATCTATAACAGTCGTATGCCAAGAAACAGACAGCAGCGTTTACCTATGTATTATAACATGGTACTACGGTCACCAATCCATCTGCCAAGCGTGGTGACAATTTCATCTTCCGAAGGACTCACAATTCAGCAGTGAACGTTATACAGGTGTAAAGGAACAATAAACTTTCCATTTTAACTTCGTGGAAGAATGCAGTCTTTTTACTGCTTACTATTAGGAAGAAATTGCTTATGCGACTTTTCATTTTAAATGTCAATAAAACTGGGTAAGTAGGTAATAATGTATTACAATGTAATACATTATTACCAACTTAAACCGGCTTATAAGCAATGGCCTTACGTATAAGACCCCTACTAATATTATAAACGCGAAAGTTTGTAATTATGGATGGATGGATGTTTATTACTCTTCCACGTAAAAACTACTGAACGGAATTTGCTGAAATTTTGCACCGGGATATATTATACGCTGGATTAACATATAGGCAAAAAAAAATCACGCTCCGACCCACTGGAGCAGAGTAACGCGGGTAATACCACAAAGTGCAGCTAGTACATCATATTTAGGTACATTTTTATGGACATATGTTTACCGCGCGCGGTTTCACCCGCGTAACTCCCGTTCCCGTTGGGTCTTCATAATATAGGCTTCCTTGATAATTGAGTTATCTAACACTGTAATATTTTTGCAAATCGGACCCGTAGTTCCTGAGATTATTAAGTTCAAGCAAACAAACAAACTCTAGCTAGTTGAATTATATACCTACCTACCTTATGAAGGAATAACATCTATACTAATACTAGCTGACCCGACAAACGTTTTCTTGCATGATAATATTTTATATATGATTTGTGGATCGAAACCATCCAGGGCGCAACCCAAACGCAAACAAAATGAATAACGGTCACGTGCAGTAGAGTTATACAAGGTGTAACGGAAAGGGTATATACAAAGAAAGAGCAAGGCTTCTTTGGATCATAACAAACGATATGGCAAGGGTTATTTAATTCTATCTCTACAAGTCCGGAAGTAATATTTTTTTTTAATTCATAGATACCAGAAACCAAACTTTTCAAATTGAAATAAATACATCACTGACAATCAGCTGATCGATGTCAACGAACTATTTGCAAGTAAAAATAAACCTCTTACTCCTGGTATTTCTGAATAAAGGGTTCCGCATTTTTATTTTTTGTTTGCAAAATAATACTGACTTTTTTATTTTATTTTGAGTAGAAACCCTTGCCATATCGTTTTTTATGATCCAAAGAAGCCTTGCTCTTTCTATGTACCTATTACCCTTTCCGTTACACCTTGTATATAATATATAAAGATATATAAAGCTAAAGAGTTTGTCGATTTGAAAAATATTTCAGTATTAGATAGTCCATTTATCGAGGAAGGATATATTAAATTATGACGCTCCTACGGGATCTACGCGGGTCAATATCGCCAATCATGTCGCTTAGTTCAATTAGCCTTTTAATCGTCGATATCATCTATGACAATCGTATATTAGTAGTTCTATATCCAGATCCATTACATTGATCTTGTGGCATCCAAACAGAATTTCCGAGCTTTTAAACTTTTTTTTATCGGAATGACTTACCTAGTTAGCGACGAGGCTTTTGCTACTTCACCGGGCATAAAGGCGAGCAGAGATCCAGCCTAGATAAATGGTTTACACACTACAAACTAAGCAACCTGCGCAAGAGGGCGTCTCCTGTGGGACTTGGACCTCGGCTCAGGGCGGTCGCTGACGGGGAGATTGAAGGATTATGGCTTTTAGTTTCTTTAGGGGAGTTTTGTGCAACTGTCGCTCTACTTTACAGTTCGCGGGCCTCTCGGACTTCGGTTCTACGAGGGCATCGGAAGGTTCTTAGCAAACTAAGGGTCGGGAGGGTCTAGGCGGGTCAATATCACCAATTATGTCGCTTAGTTCAATTAGCCTTTTAATCGTCAATACCATCTATGAAAATCGTATATCAGTAAATCTATCTATCCTGATCCATTACTGCTTTGATCTTGTGGCATCCAAACAAAATTTTCGCGCTTTTAGACGCTTTTGCCATACATAATGAAATAATTAAATAATAAACTTAATCAGCACTTAGGTATTTAGGTACATACACTTGTGTTTGTCAGAATCACAATGTTACACAATTATTCTTATTCTATGAATTAAACTAGATACTTAACTAACAGGTAGCAAATTGTAGGATAGGTATTACAGACAAAGTAGTCCGTCCGTCAGCTTGTCATTAATTTCTCTACTCATAATGAGTTGAAGTACTTATTATAGGTTTTAGTGAAATTTAGTGGATCAATATAGAAAAGTTTGGTTAAAACATACAATTAAGTGACCCTTAAGGGATTAGGACTACGACCCAGAGGTACCACCACCACGTGTATGCCCCGTAATTTTTTACCCGTCCGTGGTGCTTTACAACTGGCTTCTCTAGTTGTAAATAACCCCTGAAGACTACTTATGACTTATTTTATATTTCCTTTTTGTTGTACTGTCTCCGCTTTGTAATGGAGGAAAGTAAAAACATAAGTCTTTCTTACTCCTCCTAATCTCTTTCTGATTAAATTCGTAGCGGGTCTCAAGGCAGTTTAACTTTTTCCCGGGACTTGGTGAGCCTCGGTGCTCATTGCCATTACCAGTGTGTGCCACTGTTGATCCTGGCATACAGGAGTTGCAGTGGTGGGAGTGTGGGTGGTATTAGTCCCATAATAAAAAAGAAAAAAAATGAAGTTCTATATCCTACTAATATTATAACTGCGAAAATTTGTAAGTATGGATATGGATGGATGGATGGATATTTGTTACTCTTTCACGCTAAACTACTGAACTTAATTGGCTGATATTTTGCACCGGGATAGGTTAAACGCTGTATTAACATATACGCTACAAAAAATCACGCTCCGACCCACTGGAGCAGAGTAATGCGGGTAAAACCGCTAGTAAGCTAGTATTCTATATTTTATATCTTTACTAGGATAAACAAGTATAGGCTTTATTATATTTAGCTGTGGTCTTCTGTTAGGTTTAAATATAAATTCCAATTCTCTTACGCTCGTAACTTACACAGCATTTGAAATAAACTTATTGCAGTAATTCCATCATTTTATACCTTTTAACCTCAAGCCGGTGATGAGACGAACCACTTGTGTGCGCATGCGCAAATAATAATGATAATAAAATGTACCCGACCGCAATGACTCGGTACAGACAGACTGACAGACAACACCGAAGTTGTGTGTAAGGAAAGTGGCTCTAGTTTATCTGAGCAACAATTTTTTTATCTATTTAGAATACTTCGTTTCGTAGTTTGATTGCAAAAAGATATGTTCAAACCAAAAAATTATAGTCTAAATTTTTTCGTGTTAAAAATTTTCGCCGAGGACGGCCTAGAAAGAGGTGGCGAGATGACCACGACGCGCATCTAAAGGACTGGTTCGAGGTGGCGCGGGAAAATGATATATGGAAGGATTTGGGGGCCTTTGCCCAGCAGTGGGACAGCATAGGCTAGGAAAAAGAAAATTTCAGATTTTAAAACTTTTGTTTCTCAAAATTATCACTCTTACTTTTTTAATAGTAAAAGTAATATTATTTACTTTAAAAATCATAAAAATATAAATTAAAAATGAAAGATTTCATTTGTTATATTATTTTTGACTTTAAAACTCATACAAATATAAGTTAAAAATGAAAGATTTCATTTACCAAAAATTTTCACTTAATGCCAATTTGCATATCTACTAAAGTACTGGTTTACTTAGAAGCTTATATTTATAATAACCAATATTCTGATTTTCCTTAATTTTATTCCACAATGGTTCCGATAATTTTATTATTAATAGTGTCATTAATGACTTGTAGAAAAGAATAATAAATAAAACCTTGCGGAAATGTCTGCCACATGCCTACAAAACTATAACAAAATAATGAATTGTCAAATATTTACAGCATATATTTAAAAAAATATAAATATATTTATAGTTCCCTATACTCTTATATTTTTCGAATTTGACGACGGAAATTTACTCTACAGCAAACGAAACCTATTAACTTCAGACCCCAACATAAACGATCCTAACTGACCTCAAAAATCGTAAAGAATTATTCAAATCCTAATACAATACCATTAACAATAAAACAAATAAAACATCCAATTACCTACAAAATAAAATTGGCACTAAAACTAAAGTGGAGCCACTTTCTCACCGTACCACGTCTGGACCACACACGATGCGCACGCGCAACTACCAGCCATTCGTTCCAAAAGAACACAAAATTAAAAAAAACACTCTTCAAAACCACAATCCTTTGAAAAACACATACATTACATAAGGAATCGGCCGCAAACCAAAGTTTGTAGAAGTAAAAAACGATTTAACAGCCTAACAGTTAAAATTGATCCTTAAAGCGTTAGTTATAAAGTTTAAATTTATTTTTGTATCATAAAATTATGTGGTAGATCAAGTTCGACCGTAAAATAACAGCTATTGATCTTTATTTATATAGACATAAGGTTCATTTTAAGTTAAAAAAATATATTTGTAATAAGATTGCGACGCTGGATATAGTGAATAACTTTTTTTTTATTTTAGTATCACGATTTTGCGTTTAAAGGTGTTACCTTTTTATCTGTATGGTAGTGTGTAACTCGAAAATTAGGTGCAATCGTAGTTCTTATTAGAGAAGTATAATGGATAAATTGATTGATATGACGTAGCTATAATGGATAAATTGATTGATAAGAAGTAAGTATAATGGATAAGTTGATTGATAAGTCTTTTATCGAAGTAGGCAGAGATAGGGCATAGTTTATAGATTGGATACAATGACTATAATTAGCTTACCTCACGTGGAAAGATAGTTATGCCCGGTGAGGTAGCAAAAGCCTCGTGGCTAACTACATAAAACAACCTCCGTAGGGTAGCGATAATTGGCTCGCTTTAAATCTCGGAGGACGTGGGTTCGATCCCTACAACGGACAAGAAATATTTGTGTTAATTTACACAACTTTACTAAGACAACAGACAAATTTACTAAGATTTCTTTCCGGGTCTGGTTGGTTGAGGGACTACACTCCGTGCCTCGGAAAGCACGTTAAGCCGTAGGTCCCGATTGTTACAACATCATCTACTTATATTAATCGTATATCAAGGAACGGGCAGCAGCGTTTCCTTGTGTGGTACAACATAATACTGCGGTCACCAACCCGCCTGCCAAGCGTGGTGGCAAATACTCTCTCTTGGGAGGAGGCCCATGTTCCGCAGTGGACGTTATACGGGCTGATGATAGAATAAAACAAGAGAAATGTCCGTCAAATATCTTTGGTTTACGTTTACCCTTAACACCCTACCTACCTATGTTTATTTAAAGCCGATCAATATTTGTTTTTGACGGACTTTCATGTTAGCCACGAGGCTTTTGCTACTTCACCGGGCATGACCGTCCAATCTATGATTTTATGTTCTCACGTAATTTCTAAGGAAGTAAAACTACTTTTACCGGTTACTGATATTAACTTGAACTCTCTCAATATAGAGATAACTCTATCTTAAAGATTACTTATCTACATATATTTTTATGGCTCTACATTACTAATTACTGAACTAATGGTCGCCTAATGGTCGAAATTTGACTATCATCATCATCAGCCCGTTTATCATGGGCCTCCTCCCGAGGGAGGTTATTGCCATAGTCACTACGTTTGGCAGGCGGGTTGGTGACCGCAGTATTATGTTGTACCACACAAGGAAACGATGCAGCCCGTTCCTTGATATATGATTATTATAGATGATGTTATAACAATCGGAACCATCGGTTTAACGTGCTTTCCGAGGCACCTGATCCGGAAAGAAATCTTTGAATTGACAATAGTAATTAGAAAATCTTTGTGTCAATTCTAAGATTTATTTCCGGATCTGGGTAGTTATATCAAGGAAACGCTGCTGCCGTCGTATAATACTGATGTCACCAACCCGCCTGCCAAGCGTGGTGACTATAGCAAATACTGAAAATAGGCCTCCTCCCTGGGGAGGGACCCCGGGAGGAGGCCCACGTTCAGCAGTGGACGTTATACGGGCTGATGATAAATGTATGAATGAAAATCATCTATTATTATCATTAACTAGCGACCCGCCCCGGCTTCGCACGGGTACAATGCTGATGTATCATACATATAAACCTTCCTCTTGTATCAATCTAATTAAAAAAACCGTATCAAAATCTGTTGCGTAGTTTTAAAGAATACATAGGGACGGACAGACAGCGGCAAGTGACTTTGTTTTATACTTTGTAGATATATGTTTCTGTTCACAAATAACATTTAACCTAATATTTATTTACTTAGATTTATTTCTTTAATTGAATTTTATCATAGGCGTTAATGTATAACGCCTTATATAGCTGTTAATATTAAAAGTAAATAGTTCATAACACCAAAAGAGAATTTTTCGATAACTAACTTACTAATTTGGTGGATAAATTATTATTATAGCCAAAATATTGTTAACATCCACATAATAATTCGACCTACGTTAGTTAGAACTCCATCCTACTAATATTATAAACGCGAAAGTTTGTAAGTATGGATGGATGGATGGATGTTTTGATGTAACTATTGAACGGAATTGGCTGAAATTTTCCACCGAGATAGGGTATACGCATCACGCTCCAACCCACTGGAGCAGAGTAACGCGGGTAAAACCGCGGGGCGCAGCTTGTAATTTAATATAGCCTATATGTAGCCTCAATAAATGAGCTATTTAACATAAATTAAAAATCGCGTTAAAATACGTTGCGTAGTTTTAAAGATCTAAGCATACATAGGGACAGATAGACAGCGGGACTTTGTTTTATACAATAATTATGTGTTAACACAAGGAGACCCTAAAGAGGTCAGCATTAGCATTTAAAACTACGAAATATTGAGAAAAACTCAACAGAACGCATAAAGTTTTATCACTCGAACAGACATTACAAATCGTTATTAAACACCTTAGGGTAGGCTATGTTGCATTCCGGTACGAAGTAAATGAAAGCCTATCGAGATTTTCTGATGCTCTCGTAGACCCGAAGTCAAGTAAAGTAGAGCGACAGTTGCACCCTCAATCTCCACGTCAGCGACCGCCCTAACCCGAGGTCCAAGTCCCACAGGGGACGCACTCTTGTGCAGGTTGCTTAGTTTGCAGTGTTTTAACCATTTATCTAGGCTGGAGCTCTGCCTTTATGGCCGGTGAAGTAGCAAAAGCCTAAGGGCTAACTACATATGTCCGTCCGAAAAAAAAACCTAGATTTCACCGGCACAATGGCGAGCAGAGCTACAGCCTTACTAAATGGTTTAGATATACGAGTATAATAGTGCAGGAACCATAAAAATTATAATCAGCAGACTATTCCTTACATCCGTCACCGTTCGCCAACACCGTTTGACGTATAAAAATGGCGCGAAAAATGCAAACGTCAGTTTGACAGTTAACTTTTTTTTATTAAAGCCCGCGTTCCATTCTACGCTAATGCTCAGTGGAAGTATAAAGTTCTGCATATAAGGAGTTTATGATACCTCTTGAATACCCTGATTGGTATCTACCGGATGTCTGAAAGTTGATACCTAAGTAGTTTATTTCTTATTGTATTCAGTTGGAATTAATAATTTAAGGGTTCCGTTGCCGAAGGGTAAAAACGGGACCCTTAATACGACTTCGCTATCTGTATCTCAAGAACCGCGATAGCTAGAAAGTTGAAATTATCACTAATGATGTATTTCTGTTGCCGCTATAACAACAAATACTAAAAATAAATTAAAATAAACATTTAAGGGGGGCTCTTATACAACAAACTTGATTTTTTTGCCATTATTTTCTCGATATCTATTGATATACGGCAACAAGTAGACACTTGAAGATGGTACGGAACGCTTCGCGCGCGAGTCCGACTCGCACTTGGCCTGTTTTTTTTATTAAGATTTTTATTACCTATTTACTTGCGGTTCATTAATATATTTAAAAGGAATCAAACGTCATAAAACATAAAATTGCTAATTGCATATTCATTACATTTAATAACTCGAAACGAGATATTGTTTTGAATCATATTATTATATACAAGCTTCCCACGCGCGGTTTTACTCGCGTAATTCCCGTTCCCGTGGGAACTTCATAATTAAATGTGGCTTATGTCATCCGGGGATAGTGTAGCTTTCTAATGGTGAAAGAATTTTTCAAATCGGTACTGTAGTTTTGGAGCCTATTCAATAAACAAACAAACAAATCTTTCCTCTTTATATAAATAAGAACAGCTTCCCGCGCGCGGTTCCACCCGCATTGCCGTTCCCGTGGGAACTTAATGATATAGCCTATATTAATTAGTGATAATGTAGCATTCAAATGGTGAAAGAATTTTTCAAATCGGTCCAGTAGTTTGGAGCCTATTCAATACAAACAAACAATCAAATCTTTTCTCTTTATATAAATATTAGTATATATATACCTAGATTTAAAAGAATACCTCCTTACTAAAAAGCTGAAGTTATACATATACTAGCTTCCACGCACGGTTTCACCCGCTTATCTCCCGTTCCCGTAGGAATCTAATAGTTTCGGACGGAGTCGATTATTTCGTCCTACTCTTCACATTTCATCCATCTTTTCTTTGGCATTCCTCTCCCTCTCCATCCATCTACATGTATACTTGAAACTCTTTTAGTTACATCCCTCCTCTTCAAATGACCACACCAAGATAAACGATACTTTATAATAAAATATATCCTCAGTAAATGGGCTATCTAACAGTCAAATAATTTTTGAAATTGGTCCACTAGTTCCTGAGAATAGCGCTTTCAAGCAAACTAACTCTTCAGCTTTATATATTAATATAGATATCAATTTTAAGTTATAAAATATCTATCTTCAAAAATAACGAAGTCATTAAAACTCATTGATTTCACGCCATTGAATCAATTTGCAAGAATTAAAATTACTCTCGTACCATGAAGCAATAGAATTATGCCATAAAACCATAAAGTAGTATAAATGTAATAGTATATTCTATGGTTTAAAATTGTTTTTTTTTAAAGTCGAACACATGTCTTTTGCTCCTTTACCGTGCATAAAGGCGAGCAGAGCTCCAGCCTAGATAAATGGTTTAAACACTACAAACTAAGCAACCTGCGCAAGAGGGCGTCCCCTGTGGGACTTGGACCTCGGCTCAGGGCGGTCGCTGGCGGAAGATTGAAGGATTATGGCTTTTAGTTTTTTGGATGGAATTTTGTGCAACTGTCGCTCTACTTTACAGTTTGCGGGCCTCTCGGACTTCGGGTCTACGAGAGCATCGGATGGTTAACGGTTTAATATGGCCACTTGTTTAGTACCTATGTGCATTTTATTTTTAAACATTACTAGCAGAGATTTGCAATCTACTAGTGTTCTTATTAACCCCTCGTGGTAAGCTAAAATGCTTGTGTTACGAATGGGTTCACGTCGGTAGTGCAATGGGTGGGTATCAAACCGGCGACCACAAGATCACAAGTCTGACGCCCTAGGCATTGGGCTATACGCCCTAGGCTTGGGGCTAGTTAATAAGTTCGGTAAAGATATAGGCTACAAAAAATCACGCTCCGACCCACTGAAACATAGTAACGCTGATAAAACCGTGGCTGCGTCCCACGGCGCTAGTAATATATAGGGTGACTGGTAATTAGTGACCGATACCTAAACACATGATTCTGCTCATGATAACAAACAACTTTTACTATGGCACAAATCCTGAAATCGCGAAAAAAAAATCAGCTGTTCTTTACATTCATGTTCACATAACTCGTCAACATGGTAGGGAGCAGGTGATTTTATTTTCGCGATTTCAGGGTTGGTGCCATAGTAAAAGTTGTTTGTTATCATGAGCACAATCATGTGTTTAGGTATCGGTCACTAATTACCAGTCACCCTATATAAAGCTGATGAGTTTGCTTGAACGCGCTAATCTCAGTAACTACTGATCCGATTTGAAAAATTATTTCAGTGTTAGATAGCCCATTAATCGAGGAAGGCTATACACTTTATTTTATTGTGTAGTTCCTACGGAAAAGGAGTTACGCGGAATTTAGATAAATTAGTATATTATTAGAAAATTTATAAGAAATCCGAATGGATTAAGGTACTTGATACAAATAAAGCCTATGCTCAAATAAGGCCTGTAGTGCGAAAAAGTCGTTTAAAATATAATTACATCAGAAATACTTTACACTCTCATATTCGACAGCTCCAGGACTCCGAAAACAGTGCTCGAGAGACCTGGCCGCGCTCACAGCGACTGTAGTGGCCAGTCATTTGTCGAGGATGCGCGTTTTCATTGCGCGTTATTAATTTGTCGTCATTTGTATCGAATTTTAATACGTTATTCATTGAAGTTTTGTTTCAAGTAATGTATGCGGATCACAGTATAACTCATCAAAAAGGTAACTATGACTTCAAATTATATTTTTTTTAATATGCGAATTAAGTACTGCTTATAACATTTATAAAGTATAATTGACTAAATAAGGCCTACTTTTTTAATAGGCCTTATTTCTGACCCTAGGCCTTAATAGGAATTTTGCTGAATTTAACTATTTTATTACGTTGATTTACAGATTGATCATCTTAGTATGTCTCCTCCAAGACCAAAACGTGTTACGTGGTCCGAAGAAAGCAAGACTGAAGATAGAAAACCGTGGTACTGTCTTGCATGTAAACAGGATAGAATTGCAGATATGAGACAATGCGTGGAGTGTCATCAGTGGTACTAAGAGGATTGCGTCGGCTTGACAAAAAGTGATTTAGATGTATTTTATGTATATTGTATGTCCTAATTGTCAGAAAAAATGATTTTAGAGTAACCTTGAAAATCGATTGATATTAATTTATTTTATAGCTAGGGGCTAGCTTAAAAATAAATTAAAATCAATGCATTTTAATTTTTTTAAAGTACTTATTATCAGTAAGACTGATTAATGTTCCTAAGCAAGTTATGCGACTTTGAACGTTCCAAGGCCTTATTTAGTTACCTTGTTTAATTAAAGCCTATCAAAAAATATTTAATTTTTCAATATTTAATAATATTTTTTGGAAAATATGTTAATTTGCTAATATTTGTTTGAATGGATACGATTTTTTTTAAATTATTCTTTATTTGTTGTTAATATTCGACTTCAAGTCTGGCTAGCAATTTAAGCACAATATTCAGTTAAATAACTTAGAAAGTTGTTCAAAGATCTCATGGAAACACTTGATAAAAGGTTCAGAAATACAAATTTTATGTATTTAATACTCTAATAACAATATTCCTATAATTTAAGTACATAGGCTTTGTTAAGTCACTATATTTTTAAAAGGCCTAAGACTAAGGTTCTACAATTACCTCGTTTTAAGTGATTTTTTATAAAAGATTACAATATGTTTTCTTAAATAATTAAAATTTATAAACCAAAGAATAATGCCTTGCTTTTATTTATCACCATATTCGAATAATTTATCAAGATATGAATGTTTGAAATTAGGTAGGCCTTATTTGTATCACTTACCTTACCAAATTTTTTTAACGTCCCGTTTTCTAATTGTATAAAGTTTATATATTAGACATAAAATACCTCCAATTAAATGAATGAACACATGTAACAAATACTAGGTGTCCCCCCGGTACTCGCCCGTTTTTCGTTCCGCTAATTTGCTTCCGAAATATTTGTCTTTTAAACTCCCCTACGTTACTTTCAGATTCCATTGTGTTCTAACGCTTTTTCCGGTGTTTGAATGTGTTTTTTTGGAATGTTGTAGGGGTATGGCTTGTTTTATTTATGGCATTGATATTGTAAGCAACGATCAGACAGGCCGAATACTTCTTGAAAAAATCGTAAGAAACCATCGAAATCGTAAGTCGCTCCTGTAAGAACTGCCTATTGAAATAGTTTTTAGGGTTCCGCACTCGAAAGGTCAAAACGGACTATCTATCACTTTTTTTTTTAAAGATTACTAGCATAGTTTTTATTTTTACTAGTATTCTTGTTAACCCTCGTGCTAAGCTAAAATGCTTGTTTTACGTGTGGGTTCACGTCGGTAGTGCAATGGGTGGGGTTCGAACCGGCGACCTCAAGATCACAAGTCCGACGCCCTAGCCATTGGGCTACGGCCGCTTACTAATACTAAGACTTCGCTGCCTGTCTGTCACCATGGTATCTCAAGAACCGCGATAGCTAGAAAGTTGAATTTTTCACAGATGATGTATTTCTATTGCCGCTAATACAAAAAATACTAAAAATAAAATAAAATAAATATTTAAAGAAGTCTCACATACAACAAACTTTTTTTTTGTTCAATATCAATAACGGCAACAAGTAGACGCTTGAAATCGGTACCTACGGAACCCTACTACCTATGGAAAGTTTTTTATTTTTAACTCGCAAATCTTGGGCTACTACTGGTCCGATTTGAAAAAATATTTCAGTGTTAGATAATCCATTTATCGAGGAAGGCTATAAGCTATAGTTAATTATGAGATTCCTACAGGTACGGGAGTTACGCGGGTGAAACCGGGCACGGGAAGCAAGTCAGTTACTAAAAACAAAATCTACCCCTTAGACCAAAAACTTCATATCGCTTGCTCTTGGACCAAAAGCTGGGAAGCTCTTGACAGGTAAACATGGCCTCTAATTGTGGAAAACATTAGAAAACTACAAACATGTCAACATAACATGGAAAGAAGTGTACTTAACATAAAAATAAAGGACAAAGTAAACCTGAAATGTATACGAGCATCTACAAAAATACAAACATTACCTACAGCAAAATAGCAAACAACATCAGCCCGTATAACTCCACTGTTTGGTCTTAATCACCACGCTTGGCAGGCGGGTTGGTGACTGCAGTATTATGCAGTAACACACTGGGAGACGCTGCGCCCCTTTCCCTGGTATACGATTGTTAAAGATGATGTTATAATAATCAGGACCAATCGCTTAACGTGCTTTCCGAGGTACGAAGGGTAATGAAATAATGAAATTTATTAATCAATTAGCTGTTTACATACACTTGTATTGTACGTGTCAAAAGTACACTGTATAAGACTAAATCTAACAAAAGTATCACTTAAGTAGCTAAAACATTGTTAAAATTATTTGATCTTACAGAATTTTTAATAAGTCTGTCCGTCTGTTGTACGATAAATGACAAATGTACTCATTATACTAAGATACCTTAAAGGTGACAGGTCTAAAATTAACTTCCAAGAATCCGGCCAAAGTCTATGCGACATCCACCTGAGATCACCCTTAAGGGCTTAGGTAACCCTTAACCAACCAGACCCGAATATAAATTTCAGATTTCACACAAACATTTCTTGTCCGACGTGGGGATCGAACCGCCTTCAAGTCATTTTTTAAAGCTGTTTGCCAACTTATGCCGCTACGCCAGTTAAACTACTAAATACACAAATATATAAATTACGACGCACAAACAAACGCACAGACATTTATCTGCGCTATAAAACATTGTTTGTTGTTATGTTTGTGCGCGCGAAGATTTATGTATTTAGAAACGTTGGGTTAGTTTTTATTAAAGTTATAACGAAATTTATGAAGGAAACTTATTGATGGACAGACATATTTACATATATTTATATGTATATGTATGTTAAATTAATAATCTTATAACCTATTATACGCGGTATCATCCGCGTTACTCCCGTTCCCGTAGGAATCTCATTTTCATATCATTCATATTATCTAAGCCTAGTTTATAATCCACTAACTGCGCCCCGCGGTTTTACCCGCTTCACTCTGCTCCAGTGCATCGGAGCGTGATATTTTGCAGCCTATTATGTTAATCTAGCTTGTAAACTATCCGCGTGCCAACTTTCAGCCAAATCCATTCAGTAGTTTTTGTAACAAACAAACATACACATACAAACTTTCGACTTTATAATATTAGTAGAATTTAATAAGCTGGAGATCTGCTCGCATTTATGCCCGGTGAAGTGGCAAAAGCTTCGTGGCTAACAAAATAAATGACCAACCCAAAAATAAAAACATTGATCTGAAATCGATCGTGAACGACTACTAACGCCACCTCGTTTTGGACGTTAGAACTAATGATTGATTTCTTATTAGAGATATGCGTATTGTACGTAAGCGTGCGATTTCTACGACTATATCCAGCTCCCGTGGGAACATTTAATATAGCTGTAACTAATTAATAGTTTGGTTAAAAATCTTACCACCCTAAACCGACGTGCTTGTATGAAGAATAATTATGAGAGTGAATGAAGCGAAAGATGTGTGTATAGGGATCGTAGCAAGTGGAGGTCCATTGTCTCTGCCTACCCCGCTGGAAAACAGGCGTGAGCTTATGTATGTATGTAAAAGTCTTATTCTTTATATTAATGTTTGGATAGAGTTTCGAAGGTTACCTCTCACATCCAAACTTATTGACTATCATTGCCCTTTTTTAGAATAGGTATCAGTTGCTGTCCTCGGGGTTTTATCCACATAGATCCTGTTTCCGTGGAAACCTCATCTCAAAATACCCTTCATAACCTATGTTAGCCCTGGATAATCTATATAATAATATTCTTACATACCTACACACAATAATCTCAAGAAAAACTGGTCTAATTTGAAAAAATCTTTTAAAGTTAGAAGTAAATCAGGTTTTTTGTTAATCTACAAATGCAGATGTAGTCGCGGCGTAGCAGATTTTTGCAGTCTACTAGTATTCTTGTTAACCCCGCGCGCAAAGCTAAAATGCTGGTGTTAAAAAAAAAAAAGCCATTAGGCTACGGTCGCTTCACTGGATTATAAATATATACAAGATATAGCAACGTAAACTTTTCACCAAGAGTACTTAATCGATTCTATTCGATCGAAATTATTTAAGAATCCACTTGTCTACCTCTTTATTCAAAATACTCTTTCGTTTCCCACGGGAACTTAAGCAATCGGTACAAAACTGCAATAAATTTTTTTTTTCTATTTTAATCACCAAATAATCTACTGTTTTAAAGGTTTAACTCACTTAATTTGTTTCTTATAACTCCTGTCGTTACAAATATGCATATATTACACACAATATTGTATTAACAATTACCTCATTACAATATTTACAAAATGTATGACAAATTGCAATTTTTACGGTAACTGTTCTGTATAATTCGTTGTACAAGTAACAGATGTACAATTCAAGGTATCATCATCAGCCCGTATAACGTCCACTGCTGAACATTGGCCTCCTCCCGAGGGAGGGTATTTGTAACACACAAGGAAACGCTCCTGCCCGTTCCTTGGTATACGATTATGATACATATTGTTATAACAATCGAGACCAACGGCTTAGCGTGCTTTCCGAGGCACGGAGGGTAGTCCCTCAACCATCCAGACCCGGTAATAAATCTTAGAATTTACACAAAGATTTCTTGTCCGGCGTGGGCATCTAGGAAGGTTACCTCAGTATAAGTCTGGGCGGTCCCTCCGATGGCCTCATAGACCCGAATTCTACGAGACCCGCGAACTTCACGTCGGTTCACCTCAGTAGTGCAATGGGTGGGAATCTAGCCGGCTAACACATTATTGCAAGTCCTACACCCTAGCTATTAGTTTACGGCCGCTTAAACTTAGTTATACGTAAGGTGATGAATTTATTAAATCAACTAGCTGCGACCCGCGGTTTTACCCGCGTTACTCTGCTCCAGTGGGTCGGAGCGTGATGTTTGTAGCCTATATGGTAATCCAGCTTATAACCTATCAAGGTGCAAAAATTTTGCCAATTCCGTTCAGTAGTTTTGGCGTGAAAGAGAAACAGACATCCATTCATCCATCCATTCTTAGAAATTTTCGCTTTTATAATATTAGTATGTAAAGTAGAGCGACAGTCCGAGGTCCAAGCCGCACAACGGGCGTTAGTTTGTAGTTTTTAAACCATTTATTAAGGCTGGAGCTCTGCTCGCCTTTATGCCCGGTGAAGTAGCTAAAGCCTCGTGTCTAATTACTTATTCTGAGAAAAAAAAAATCTCGTAGGTGTGCCAATCCCCACACGGGACAAAGAATCTTTAAGTAGGTAAACCTGAGATTTATTTCTGGGACTGTTTGATGGACTGCCCTCCTTGCCTTTTCCGAGGCAAATAGGGCAGTCCATCACTACGCTTGGCAGGCGGTTTGGTGATGGGCCGGATTGCTTCGTGCGTACCCGGCGCCAACGGCGGATCGAAGGAGTGTCCGGGGGGTTTTAGTGGTGTAGGATCCTCTCCTCGTGGTATGATTAAGCATACCACCGCTATGGAGAGGGCGAAGTCCCACATATCCCGTCGCCAGCGCGCAAAAACGCTGCAGCGGCAGTGGGAATGCGTTAATGCAAAAAAAGGTGGTTCGGTGATCGCAGTAACCACTGCACCACCAACCATCAGCTGCATGTCACTTAGTCGCCGCCTACGACACCCTGGTAAGACATGAGGTGGTCTATTCTAACCCGGACACCACACAGCATGTCCTGGGTCCCGAGTCTACTATCGTAATGGCGTGTCCATGAACTGTCAATGACAGTTCAATGGTCGGTTTTTTTTCCATTTTGGTAATCTACAAATCCAAGTGACGTCATAATGGTGTCACTATGACGCCACGATGACATTAGCGTAGTTGGATATAATAACAAATGATACATTTATAAGTTTTGAAATCGCCTGAATAAACATTACAATCTCCCTAATCATCTCCCCTGCTACTTCTGTTGACGGCCTTTTTCTGCGGTAGCAACACCGACTGCCATTCCAGCGCCGACACCATAGTGAGATTAGTAGATTACCGTTTTTGGCATTATGATATCAAGATGGTACTACGGTGGCACAATACTTAAAAAAATTGCAGACTTGGCCCCATGGTTACTGCGTTTTTTTTAAATTAGCAGAATAGAGCCCTTTCCTTGCAACTGTCCATTATTACTAATACAGGCTTCACTGCTGCGTAATGAACCATAATAAACCAGAAAAAAACATAATAAAGCCTTATTAATACAGTAGCTAACTATTATCATTTCAAATAAAACAATAAATATATATAAAGATAATTTTGTATGAATATTTTAACATACACACATACAAAATGTATGACTAATGCTATTTGTTGCGGTAAGAATTTATATTGTAATAAAAATCATGGGCGTAGCGAGAGGGGCAGAAGAGAGCAGCCTCCCCCCTTTCTCCCGCTGAATTTTGTTATGCTACTACTGTTATCATAGTTGTTCTTTAATAGAATATTATAGAATCTAACCGGCTACCACATGATTGCAAGTCCGATGCCCTAGCCATTGGACTACGGAATTTATTACGTCCACTGCTTTGAAGCGGCCGTAGCCCAATGGCTAGGGCGTCGGACTTGTGATCTTGAGGTCACCGGTTCGAACCCCACCCATTGCATTACCGACGTGAACCCACTCGTAACACAAGCATTTTAGCTTAGCACGAGGGGTTAACAAGAATAAGAATAGTAAACTGCATAAACATGCTTGTGATCTACTAGAAAAAAAAAATATACTGAACATACCTATATTATTTCATGTTCATCTGTATTTTGGTTTCCTAACCCTACACACTATACTTGTTCTCTTGTTGTTTTTTCCTTTCGCGGGTCTGCTGGAAGAAATTTCATTAAAAATAAGCAGTACCTTTGTAATATTTTTTCCTTTTTATAAAATGTGTGTACTTAAATGAAGCAAATAAAAAAAAAAAAAAAAATTACCTCATCTTAACAGACTATGGGAAACCATAGTCGTTGAGGGAAATACAAAAAAACATAATACAAAAAAAACTTAAGAAACGCCTGCTTAGTGTGGTCAATAAGCAGGCGTTTCTAAAGTGTTTTTTTCGGACTGACATTTCGCACATTCTGTAAAACAAGGACAATAATATAACCATTCGTTTTTAATTAGAGATAACAATGATTGAAAATTAAGCGAGAGACCGACGTGTAAGCTACTCTTAAAACTAGCATTTTAGCTTAGCATGAGGGGTTACCACAAATACGAATAATGTGCAAAACTCTGTTAGTAATCTTTAAAAATGTTTATGTTAAGAAGTATTTCATAGAACATACCATAGAGCAATATATATAGGGCAGAAAAACTATTTAGAATGTCAAAAAAATCTTAAGACTAGACAAGGCTTAAAATTTTTTGACATTCTAAATGGTACCGAAGATGCGATATTAGTTACTAACTATATATCGCTAACTATTACTTACTATTAGTTAGTACCTACATATAAGTTATTAACACTATTAGTTAGAACCCCCCCTCCCCTCCCTAGAACAATGCTAGCTACGCCCCTGGTACTTATTTACCAATAATATACCAATAAATACTATATACGGTAAGGAAATATATTGATTATTCAAATTTTTCTAACACTTCGAAGTATATTGCTATATTATATTATTTTTATGATAAAATAGTGACATAATTAACTATAATAATACTTTAAAATGCATATTTTTATATGCCATACCATTAATATTATATAAAAATATATGTAAAACGCTGAGTAACTGAGTAGTATTAAAGTATATCAACAGCGTTTCCTTGTGTGTTAAACATGATACTGCGGTCCCCAACCCGCCTGCCAAGCGTGGTGACTATGGCAAATACCCTCCCCTAGAGGAGGCCCATGTTCAGCAGTGGACGTTATACGGGCTCATGACGATGATGATGATGAATATAAATTTAGTTAAAGTAGGTATACGTTTTGAGTTTAAATTAATCTGAAACATATGGACATATAATTAACAATTAATTATGATTTATAATAATTAATAGTTATACATTATTTAGTCACTTAATTACCTATTTAATTAATTACATATATTGTGATTTTGACAAGTATATGTGAAATAGCCATGTGCTGAATAAATCATAATATTTCATGAATACTGTGATTTATAGGAATTAATAATAAGCGTAATTATAATTATTTTATATTCATCATCATCAGCCCGTATAACGTCCACTGCTGAACATGGGCCTCCTCCCGAGGGAGGGTATTCGCCATAGTCACCACGCTTGGGGGTGATGACCGCAGTATTACCTATGTTGTATTACACAAGGAAACGCTGCTGCCCGTTCCTTGATATACGATTATTAAAGATGATGTTATAATAGTCGGGACCCACGGCTTAACGAGCTTTCCGAGGCACGGAGGGTAGTCCCTCAACCAACCAGACCCGGAAAGCAATCTTAGAATTTACACAAAGATTTCTTGTCCGGCGTGGGGATCGAACCCACGACTTTCGAGATTTTTCGAAAGCGAGCCATATACCGCTTTGTTCACCCGTGACACCAGTGGAAATAGGGGTTCATTTTCATATACTGGATGACTTTTTTTTACCGTCTTGATAATAAATAATATGGTGTGTTGTGTAAGTGGAATAGAATATATAGACCACAGTATATTTGTACTAGTATTTTGGTAATTAGATATTACGAAAATCACAAAAATTACTTAAAAGATATACACCTCACATAGCGCGTCCATAATAATAAAAAAGGTGCCTATAATACCTAGGCCGCAATCACACATGAATGAAAAGAGTGAGCGAAATAGCGTAACTACCTACTTAAGTACGCATTTTTATCATTACAATTTTCACTCTAGTCAATACAAAAAAAGATAAAATAACTATGCCTTAGACATTTATTTCATATATAAAGTCACACAGTATATGTATATATATATATTTTCGGACGGACATACATAGTTAGCCATGAGGCTTTTGCTACTTCACCGGGCATAAAGGCGAGCAGAGCTCCAGCCTTCATAATTGGTTTAAAAACTACAAACTAAGCAACCTGCGCAAGACGGCGCCGCGGCGCCCCCTGTAGGGCTTGGACCTCGGCTCAGGGCGGTCGCTGGCGATGAGATTGAGGGATTATAACTTTTAGTATTTTAGGGAGTTTTGTGCAACTGTCGCTCTACTTTACAGTTCGCGGGCCTCTCGGACTTCGGATCTACGAGGGCATCGGATGGTTCTTTGCAAACTAAGGGTCGAGAGGACGAGGGGCATCACCCAGTATATAGATACTACCTATAGCTACTTTTAGTTGTATCATCATCAGCCCGTATAACGTCTACTGCTGAACATGGGCCTCCTCCCGAGGGAGGGTATTTGCCATAGTCACCATGCTAAGCAGGCGGATTGATGACCGCAGTATTATATTGTACCACCTGCTGCCCGTTCCTTGATTAACGATTATTATAGATGATGTTATAACAATCGGGACCAACGGCTTAAAGCGCTTTCCGAGGCACGGAGGGTAGTCCCTTAACCAACCAGACCCGGAAAGAAATCTTATAATTTACACAAAGATTTTTTTTCCGGTGGGTATGGAACCCACGACCTCCGAGATTTAAAGCGAGCCAAATACCCCTACGCTACGGAGGTTGTCAGTTCAGTTCAGGGTTTAGTTGTATATACCTATATATTTTATTCATTAGTATATTATAATGATTATAATATATTAAATTACAAACAGTTATATACTTAAAAAGCAGCTGTGAATACTAAAACAAGAATAGTTTTAAATTGCTTTATTATTTTAATGAATTAATGTGTTTTAAAGATTAATTTTATTGTTATTTTGAAGTACTATATTAAAATTTATAATTCATTTTATATTATTACATTACAACGTGTGATAAATAGTCATTTTTATTGTATAATATTTACAATAATCTACATAAATCATGTGAAAACCTTGGAAGAATTTGATAGCTGGTATCATCATTTATACTTAATATATTAAGCTAAAGAGTTTGTGTTTGCTTGAACGAGCTAATCTCATGAACTACTGGACCGATTTGAAAATTTTTTTCAGTGTTGGATTGCCCGTTTATTGAGGAAGCTATTGGCTATATTTAATCATAAAGTTCCTACGGGAACGGGAGTTACGCGTGCGGGAAGCTAGTCTTAATATATATCAATTTCACCCGCGTAACTCCCGTTCAAATCGGTCCCGTAGTTCCTGATGTCGGACTAGCTATATCTTTATTCACATATTTATTAAAATGTATACTAAAAAGAATAAAGAAGAAAGATTTGATTGTTTGTTTGTTTGAATTGAATAAGCTCCAAAACTACTTGACGGATTTGAAAAATTATTACACCGTTGGGAAGCTACACTATCTCCGGTGAACATAGGCTATGTTTAAGTATGAAGTTCCCACGGAAACGGGAGCAACGCGGGTGAAACCGCGCACAGGAAGCTAGTAAGCTATAAAGTAATTTTCAAAGATATAAATTAGAAATAACAATAGTTACATATAAATTATCACCTTTTATTAATGTTTATCATTTTGTTTTTATTTTTATGTTTTTTAATAACAAAACATATAACTTAATCATGTATTTTGTGCGACAAACGTATTGACGTGATATATTGATATGAATAATGTACTATCACCCATGGCTGATAAAATAACAAATATATTAAGTCACTTAAATAATAATAATAATCGGTCCAAAAGTCCGGAGCTCCATAGCTCAAAGGTGAAGGAAATTACATACACCATACTAATAATAATCCAGCCTAGAGCTGAGTCAAACAAATAGATACATAGGTAATAATAATAAAGATAGAACTTAACATCGATAAGACTAAAATAAAATTAAATTAAAAATGCTAATATGTATAGTAATTATATAAAAAACTAGATGCCCGCGCGCGGTTTCACCCGCGTAACTCCCGTTCCCGTGGGAATTTCATAATTAAACATAGCCTTTATTAATCAGTGATAATGTAGCATTCAAATGGTGAAGGAATTTTTAAAATCGGTCCATTACTTTTTGAGCCAATTCGTTACAAACATACTTACATACAAATCTTTCCTATTTATAATAATAATATTATAGACTAATAATTTACTTACAAATATTTGAAATATAAAAGTAACTCTATATCTGACTGATATACTTTCAGGCTTTAATCATAAAGCCTTTTGCAATAGCAATTTTTATGAAAATTACTTCAAAGTTAGTGTTAGAGCATTTGACTTTGGCACCTTTTTTATTCTAAAAAAAACTCGAAGTGGTTGCAATGGGAGAGTAGATGTTTATATGAAAGTTACTTTTTTTTCGGATGGACATATGTAAAATGAAAGGCGAGCAGAGCTCCAGGCTTAATAAATGGTTTAAAAACTACAAACTAAGCAACCTGCGCAAGAGGGCGCTCCCTGTGGGGCTTGGACCTTGGCTCAGGGCTATCGCTGGCGATGTGATCCTGATTTTTAGTAAGTATTTTAGGGAAATTTTGTGCAACTATCACTCTACTTTACAGTTCGCGGGTCTCTCGGACTTCGGGTCTACGAAAGCATCTTATGATTCTTTGCAAACTAAGGGTCAGGAGGACGAGTTCGGGGGCGCACTCTTCTCCGGCGGGTCGGATAGAGTGGTCTCTGTGTAGTGAAAGTTCCACTAAGCGAGTAAAACTATAAGGAATAAATTAGTTATATGTATTATTATGTATATACCTAATATTAATGTTTATAACAGTTCGATTGTTAGTTTCAATTTCAAAGCCGATATCAAACATTATTTCACCAATAGAAAGCTTAGAGTAACGAAGGCTATAATTCTTCCATTCATAGACTGAGTGCTTAACAAATTTCAGTAAGGCAGCAGTTTCAGCCGGGCCCTTAGTTTTGAGCCATGATAGTTCTCGGTGTTATAGCTATCTGTATTTAGTATTATAATCGTTATCTATACTAATATTATAAAAAGGAAAGATTTGTATTTGTGTGTGTGTCTGTGTGTGTTAATAATGAATAAAACTTAAAAACTAATGTGCCGATATCAAAAATTCTTTCATCATTGGAAAGCTACTTTCACCCTGAGTGACATAGGCTATATTTAATTATAAAGTTCCCATGGGAACGGGAGTTACGTGGTTGAAACCGCGCGCGGTAGGCTACTGTTAAATAATTCAGGCATAAGTAATTAATCTTACTACACATCATACAAATCCGTCGTTATATGCTCATGGTCCACCCAAATAATGATAAATGTTTTGGCATAATATAGACAGAACAAGCATTTTGCGTCGCTAACAACAATATTAATTAATTAATTATAAATAAATAACTATACAGGTGCCTCTTATTGGTGTACGTAAATAAAAATTATTATATTTATTTTTTTTAGCTCGTCTACCTCCACTGCTGAACATGGGCCTCCTCTTAGTATATTACCATGATTGTAGGCGGATTGGTAATCGTAGTAAGATGGTAAGTCTTAAAAATTGGCAAGCTGTATTATAACTAATGCAATATAAAATGATGGTGCATTTATTCACTCACAACATTAGTTGATAAAGTAGGCACATATTATTAATATAACTACAAGTAGCTACATTATTATATATTTTTTAGACTTTATCAGTCGCCAGCGATAGTACTATTTTATGTTTAAATAATATTAAATTTTTATATATTAGTGACCTTTTCAATAAAACTTAGTTTTTGTTTCTCGTTGACAAATTGATATTGTATTTTTTTTCAATACATATATTTTAAACATATTGTTATCGAGACAAAAAATAAATTGCGTTTTAGAACTTTCTAGAAAGTATTGTTATGTATTTATTTATAGATATTTTTTGTATCGTTTTACTATTTGTATGTCTACTACTACTGTTATAGGTACATTATGATTTGCAAAATCACAATAATTATAGAGAATATTAGAAATTATTTATTTTTGGTAGTGCTCGATCAGGTATCGATCTATTTATATCCTTTTTAATAGCATACAACAAAATGGTGTACATGGTTTTTGTTTCACGTACCTACTTAAGATCTATCTATTATAATCTTGCCACTAATTCAGCAAAATAATTGTTTAATTTATGTAATAAAATCTACTTTTAACAGTGCCATACTATTTTATTATCTAAATCATGTTTCAAAATAGTTTTCTTTTTATGAGAAATAGGTTAGCGTTGACTACACCTTGCCTGATGTTAAGCATCGGCATAGCCTAGGATTAATAAAATTCGACCACCGCGCACCGGCAGGATTCGAACCTGCATTTTAGGTTAAGTCCCTAATGCCTTAACCTGGTGGTCGAATTTTATTAATCTCAAATTTGAAACATATTATATGGTAAACTTTTCCTAGGTTGGTATTCAAAAACATTTAAAAATATAAATAACATATATTTTTATTTCCCCCCCTTTCAACCCCTTTACAACCCTTTTTCGCTTTAAAAAGTAGCCTATATCCTTTCTTAGGCTCTAAACTATCTCTGTACTGAATAAAACTTCCATTTAAATCGGTTTGGCAGTTTTGGCGTGAAAGGGCGATAGACATACAGACATAGATACTTTCGCATTTAAAGTAAGGATTTAGAATATAAATATTACTCACGAAACATATTTTTAATGCATCATATAATTATAATTGTTATTTACGTAATTACTATAATTGACGACATAAAACAAGTAAGTACATAATAATATGAATATTAATTATCGTTTAAAATCTACTTTACTATATTTATTACCTAACTAGCTGTGTAGCGCGGTTTTACTCGCGTAGATCCCGTTCCCGGGGAAACTATAATTTGAGATTTAGCCTGTGACACTCACAAATGACGTGACTTTCTATTGGTAACAGAATTTTCGAAATCGGTTCAGTAGATATATCCAGTTTTTTTTTTTGCGCACGGACGTATTTTGTTCTCCAGAAGGCTTTTGCTACTTCACCGGGCATAAAGGCGAGCAGAGCTCCAGCCTAGATAAATGGCTTAAACACTAAAACGTGCGCAACCTGCGCAAGAGTCCCCTGTGGGACTTGGACCTCGGCTCAGGGCGGTCGCTGACGGGGAGATTGAGGGATTATGGCTTTTAGTTTCTTTAGGGGAGTTTTGTGCAACTGTCGCTCTACTTTAAAGTAGATCCAGTGATTATTGCATTCTACTACGTACACAAACTCACAAACTTAACGTCTTTTTACTATTAGCATAGATCAGCGGCACCGGCGTAAGAATGTTGCCCCCCATCTGGCCGTTGGACCCGGCCAAGGGAAATTCAGAAGATGGGCAGCAGCGTCTTCTTGGACTAAAACAGCTAATACTGCGCTCGCCAACCCGCCTGCCAAGCGTGGCGAGTATTGGCAAAATCCCCCCATGAAAATTTTAGATCTATGAGGGAGGCCTGTGTCCAACAGTGGACATCCTACGGCTGAAATGATGATGATAGATAAGATAGCTTACGTCCGCGACATCGTCTGCGAGGAGTAGTTAATTTGTAACTGACTGCAACGGTGTCTCTTTTGCTTCTGAGAATTTGTGGTTTGGGTTAGATTCCCACTCGGGACAATTATTTGTGTGAACCACAAATAGTTGTTCTCGGACAGAAATTCGAAGTTACCCACGAGGCTTTTGCTACTTCGCCGCGCATAAAGGCGAGCAGAGCCTTAATAAATGGTTTAAAAACTACAAACTAAGCAACCTGTGCAAAAGTGTGCCTCCTGTGCGCTTGGACCTTGGCTCAGGGCGGTCGCTGGCGATGAGATTGAGGGATTATGACTTTTAGTATTTTAGGGGGTTTGTGAAACTGTCGCTCTACTTTACAGTTCGCGGGCCTCTCGGACTTCCAAGACACAGAAATTAATTTCCCTAGTGCGGGAAAAAACAAACTACGTAGGTACAGGTTTTCGATAAAGATTAAAAAACCCCTTTTGCTAAATCTAGACAGGCGTAACTGACATAATAACATTCGATTTTTAAATATTTATAATAATAAATATAGACTACTATTTGTTGCCCATGACTTCGTCCGAATGTCTTACGATTGCTCTATACAAACTTTACAACACCATTTCGTCCCGTTTGGAATTGAATTTTCAAAAATCCTTTCTTAGTTACTTAAGGAGTATTTGTTGAAGAGACTAGTCTCACCCACACTCCCACGCCTGCAACTCCTGTAAGCCAGGATCAACAGTGGCACACACTGGTAATGGCAATGAGCACCGAGGCTCACCAAGTCCGGAGAAAAAGTTAAACTGCCTAGGGACCCGCAACAAATTTAATCAAAAAGACAATAGGAGGAGTATTAGTGCAAAATATCACGGTTCTAGACCCAGTGCTTACAGCTATAGGTACTTTGTTCGATCAGTCAGTCAGTTTCTTCTTTTAAACATGTTGCAGTCAAAACTCTTAACCAATCAAAAGTAGTTTTAGGTTAGGTTAGTTTTGACTGATTTTGCTAGTTAAAAGTACTTTTGGCTGGTTACGAGTTTTGACTGCAACATATATATCGCTAGCTCTCGTCCCCATAGGACCTTCATAATTAAATATATCCTATAGCATTGCTCAATAATTGGGTTATCTAACACTGAAATAATTTTACAAATCGGACCAGAAGTTTCTGAGATTAGCGTGTTCAAGAAAATAAACAAACAAACTCTTCTTTAGATTTATATATTAGTATAGATACACTAAAAGTATTCATAAATTATGAACCAATTTACGTAACAATATTAAATGGCTACCTAATTTAATTCAATTGTCCAATGAAATTCGTTGACGTCGGTTAAATTATTAAATTAATAAATCAACAGATTAATCATTAAATACTGTTGGCATAAAAGGCTCCATTAATTATGTAATTAATATGACAATTTAACTATAAATATTCAAAATGGCGTTGATTTGACAATAGCTTTTTATTTACTTTCTTGGTGGAAAACGATTTAAGCTTTTGAACAGAGACTTATAAAATGTGTACCTAATGTAAACGACTTGAATCCTCTATAAGGGCTTTATAGGCCCTTACTGCGACAATCGGACAAAACAGTAACATTATTAAAGATTATTTGACTAGGAGTTATTATGATTATTATTATTGTGACCCCGATGTGTCCCACTCCTGGGCAAAGGGCTCCCTTCCTTTTTGCCATTTTTCCCTATAACAAGCCAACGGAAAAGGAACCAATCTTTCAGGAAAAAGTCCAGTTCGTCTCGCCAAGAGTAATAAGATTTAAAAAAATACTCACACTTCTACAAAATCCCCGTCGAAACACCACGAAAATCCTTCATAATAAACTCAATTATTCGTGTTAATTACAACTTAACAAACAGTCCATATACACAATCACTTAAACACACAAGCACTTAGAAAAAACCAGAACAATAAACGTCAAAATCGCGCGGGAAAATGGTCATAGACCCAAAATAATGCAGATAAAAAATAATATTGACAGTTAAAATGACATATATTGAATTTTCACAAAAGAGGTTTTCACATCTGGAGCGGTGAGTTGCGCGAATCGTTGGCGACTGGCGGAAGAGACAGCCCAGCCCCCCTACTATAGGCGTGGCTATAACAGGCCCACAACGGGGCGGGGCCCTTTTTTTTAAACCTATTTATACTTTCTTGGTTTTATTATATCGACCGGGCAGTTTATTATATTGTAATGTCTGCCTGTTTGTTTGTTCATCATTGTATTGACTCCGTGATTTTTCGCGTCTTAATTGAGTAACTTTTTGTGATAGGACACGGTTGCCGCCATTTTGGCTGTTGGGTTGGTAACAACAGTTGTATACCTTATAGAAATAGATTAAAAAAATTCATGTGAAAATATTTCATAAATTTATTAATTATTTCCGATTCTATATTACGGAAAATATATTAAGAATCATTGTTTTTAGTGCTAAAACTATTGATAAAGTTAATTAGGTAAACATTTATTAATTATAATCAAAGTTATTTTACGATTGAATAAGTTATGAATATTTTCTATTTAGCACGCTTTATTAACTGGAACGAAAAATCAATAAATCAAGATTATTAAACATAACATTTGATTTATGTTATAATAATATTAATAATAGTTATCAAAATTTGTGTAAGTATTTTAAAAAATCATAGATATCTAACAGTAATTTTTTATGGCGTTATAAAATTATAATATTATTATAGTATTATATAAACTTTGCTTAAAAGTTTTTAGAATCTTAATTAAGAACTTCATTTAAATTGACCTATTATAGAAATGGCACATATTATTGTGTTTTTTGGATATAAATGTACCTACTAACTTAGTTATTTTAAATATAATACATACATAATAAGCCTGCATCACGTCCACTGCTGAACATAGGCCTTCTGATATAGTTACCACGCTTGGTAAGCAGGTTGGTGAACGCAGTATTATGCAATGGGTAATGCAGCTGCTGCCCGTTCCCTGGTAGACAATTACCTACTAAAGATGATGTAATAACAATATGGACTAATGGTTAAACGTTCTTCCCGAGGCACGGAGGATAGTCCCCCAATCAACCGGAAAGGAATCATATATTTTAAACTAAAATTTTTAATCCGGAATGGAAATCGAACCCACGATCTCTGAGCTCAAAGCGAGTGTACCCCGTGTACACACTAGGTACACGTTTTAGGTAGGTATATAGGTACGGTTAAACTAAAAATAATTAGATTAACCTTTAGCTAAAACAAACATTTAAAAAAAACTATTTTTATCTATGCTACTGGGCAATATTCCCAGAATGCTAGCAACATTGCCCCGTTTAATTTACATAAGTATACTTAAGTAGTTTACTGTCAAGATTTTTTTTACCTAGTAAGTTATCTTATTTTTGCCGGACCCGGCTCTCGAACCCGGACTTAGTTACAGTCTAATATATTAATTAGTAAAGCATACATAGTCGTATAGAAATAGCATAAAACTAAATTTTCCCCCTTAATTATTAAACCCCTCTGTACGGAAGATCGGGGAGTAAGCCCCGTATGACTAGGGAATTAAATTAACTGATAAAATTCATCTCCTTAATCGAATTGATACTTAGTTAACAGATAGGGGTACAAACCGACAGATTAATAAAGAATTACTTATGTAGGGTTAATAAAATAATATAGATATATAAAGCTGGAGAGTTTGTTTGTTTCACCATCAGCCCGTATAACGTCCACTGCTAGACATGGGCCTCCTCCCGAGGGAAGGTATCTGCCATAGTCACCACGCTTGTTAGGCGGGTTGGTGACAGCAGTATTATGTTGTACCACACAAGGAAACGCTGCTGCCCATTCCTTGATATACGATAATTATATATGATTTTATAACAATCGGGACCAACGGCTTAACGTGCTTTCCGAGGCAAGGAAGGTAGTCCCTCATCATCCTCATCTCCTCATCGTAAGGATCGAACCCACGACCTCCGAGATGTAAAGCGAGCCAAATACAGCTACGCTACGGAGGTTGTTGTTGTTGTTTGTTTAATCGCGCTAATCTCAGGAACTACTGGTTCGATTTCAAAAATACTTACATACTTTCAGTGTTAGATAGTCCATTTATCGAGGAAGACTATTCTATCATCACGCTATGACCAATAGAAGCGAAGTACCTACCTCGTTTGCAAAGAAGATAATTAGACCCGAAGTCCGCAAACTGTAAAGTAGTGCGAAGCGTCAAAGCTATTTTTAAATCAGAAATAGTTTTTATACTCAAACCATTAAAACTTTGTAGTCTATAAACCATTTAATAAGGCTGGAGCTATGCTCGCCTTTATGCCCGGTGAAGTAGCAAAAGCCTCGGGGCTACATATTTCCGCCCGAAAAAGAAAAACTAATTTTTAAATGTTTTGAACACTTTATGGAAAAGATTATCTCATACTATATTTCGAAATTGAATTCGAACCTGGATCTTAGATATATCCCCTATTAGGCTACGGTGGAACCACAGTCAGTCATCAAAATTTATTAATCTCTTTGTAACATGTCTCTAAGGGGGACGTCAGTGCCATCTATCGGTAATGATCCGCATACTTCGATAAATATCTCCAAAGTTACATTTGGTATTAAATATTAAACGATGAAACCGCCCGTTTTACACATTTGCAAAGAAACACTAAGTTGGCTTAACGAATTTATTGCATTAATTGGCACAACAGCATACCTTTTATCATATAACTACTTATTTGACAAAGTAATTAATAAAAAAATATATGTTTCATGTTTCAGTTGGTAAAATGATTTGAAATGTGTGTGTAAGTACGTAGTAGTTATTCTAGCAGAGCCTCAGTTTCTTCGTAGGTAAGTGGTTCATCATAATCAACAGCCCATTTACGTCCACTGCTGAACATGGGCTTCCTCTTAACAGACCTTGGCAAGCCAGGATCGTAGAGGGATATTGCCATAATCACCACGCTTGGCAGACGGATTGGTGATCTCAGTAAGATTTAAACGTTGAGCTAATAGATGCTGCTGCCCATCCATCAGCCATATGTCCGTTAGTCGCCTTTAACGACACCCATGGGAAGACATGCGGTGGTCTATTCTAAGCCGGAAACCACACGGCACAGGTAAGTGGTTTAATCCAAAAAAACAATAGTATTGGTGGTTGCAAGCAGATTTTTTGCACACTACTTACTAGTATTCTTGTTAACCCCACGTGCTAAGCTAATATGCTTGTGTTACGAGTGGGTTCACGTCGGTAGTGCAATGGGTGTGAGTCGAATGGGCGACCGGCGACCATATGATCGCAAGTCTTACGCCATTGGGCTACGGTTTACATAGCCCAAAGGGCTCGTTGAAAGGCTAATTGTCAAGTACCTATCAAAATATATCCTTATTTTTAAGACTTGGATAAAAATAATTTAATCCAATAATGTAACTTAAAAAGACATTTCTTGAACTGAGTAACATAATACGTCCCCCGCATACCTTAGCCACCCCTTGAGGGATGTAAAAAAGTAAAAAAACCACCCTCCGAAGGGAGTTTTTTAATTAGTCACCTTTTTTAAGTGGATACGTCTTGAAATGGATGCCGCGTTTAGACGAGAAAATATACTTCGGGTAGTATAGTAGAAGATGCCAGTACTACCTACCGCTTTCAACCATTGTGGTCAATCTCCAAGGAAATTGGCCATCAGTTCAAGACATATTATAGTGCGCAAATACAAGTGCACTCTCTATGAATTTACTCTCAAAATCCGGTGGGACTGTTCTACCGACAAGACCGGTGAGAGACCAGGCGTAGCACCAACAGCTCAACGTGCTCTCCGAGGCATGGATGATACACCTCCATCTTCCAAACTTCGGGTTGTTACTTAGATTTTTCTAAATAGAAAATTTTTAGTAGTTAACTCAATTTTTAATTACAGTCTTAGAGACTTAAGACAAGACAAATACAGATGTACACTGCGGCCCGATCCCTGATATACGATTATTATGGCTGACATTAGCATAAACGTTTTATAAGATCACGACCAACAGCTTAACGTGCTTTCCGAGGCGCCAAAGGTCCCACAACCAAGCAGACCCGAAAACCAATCTTTGGTATTACGCAAAAACTATTCTTGGCACAAAAACAAACTCATCACTAGATAGGGTCTTCTCTCTGGCTAACTCACCCAATCCACTCACTAACTCATTCAAACTCACTCGTTCTACTCACCAATTCTGCCAAACACACTCGCTCCACTCACTGACTCATCTAAAATACTAGGTTCCACTTAGGTACTAATTCATGCAAACTCACTCGCTTTACTCACTTTTCACATTCGTTCCACTCACTAGCTCTTCCAAACTCACTCGCTCCACTCACTAGCTCTTCCAAACTCACTCGCTCCACTCACTAACTCATCCAAACTCACTCCGACAATATCTCACGACGCCAAATAAGTCTTTCTCGCCGTTACCTACAAGATAATGTTTTCCGTTTTAATTAAAAAAAACTTTTTTACAAGTCACTCTGTAGTAGGTTTGTAACAGAGAAGGCCTTTGCTAATTCTTTTTTTTTTTGCTTGTTAAAACGAACGAAGGCACTTTTTGTATCAGAATATTTACCTACTTATATGTATCTATATAGAGTAAAAATATGTTTATACAAAAAGTGTTACTATCGATTGTATAAATTTTAGTAGTAGAGAAATACCCGCCGTGCCTCGAAAAGCACGTTAAGCCGTTGGTCCCGACTGTCATAACATCATCTATAATAATCGTGTACAAGGTAACGGGCAGTAGCGTTTCCTTGTGTGCTACAACATAATACTGTGGTCACTAACCCGCCTGCCAAGTGTGGTGACTTTGGCTAAACTCTCCCTCGCATAATAATGAAATAATGAATTTATTCAGCACTTAGGTATTTACATACACTTGTACTTGTCAAAATCACAATGAACTGTAATTAATAGGTTATTATGCTTATTCTTTGAATTAAACTACTTAGGTACAAGTTGGTAACGGGCGACATGAAGCTGCAGCAAACGACGTGTCGCAGCGACACTACCGGGCCCCGAGTCTACAATCGTAATGGCGTGTCCATGAACTGTCAATGACAGTTCAATGTTCGGTTTTTTTCCCATTTGGTAATCTACTAATCCAAATCACGTCATAATGGTGTCATTATGACGCCATTATGACATTAGCGTAGTTGAATATAATAACAAACGATACATTTATAAGTTTTGAAATCGCCTAAATAAACATTACAATCTCCCTAACTATCTCCCCTGCTACTTCTGTTGACGGCCTTTTTCTGCGGTAGCAACACCGACTGCCCAGCGCCGACACCATACTGAGATTAGTAGATTAACGTTTTTGGCATAATGATATCATGATGGCACTACGGTGGCACAATACTTCAAAAATAGCAGTCTCGGCCCCCAGTAGTGTCGCTGCGACACGTCCTTTGCCGCTGCTTCATGTCGTCCGCTTCCAACTTGTACCTTTAGGTAACCATAACTAGCAAGTGTATGTTCACCAGTTAAAGTTAAGTATACGGGCTGATGATGATGTTGAATATGTTTCAGATCAAATAATTTTACCATAGAAACATAAGGACGGGTATACAATTATCTTCAGAAGCATTTGGTAGTAAGTGCCAGTACAAAGTATAAAGGCACATACGACGTATGTTTTTGAAGTATAATGGCACATCCGACCTCTTGACCACTAGATATAGTTCAACAAAACATTAATCATCATCATCATCATCAGCCCGTATAACGTCCACTGCTAAACATGGGCCTTCTCCCGAGGGAGGGTTTTTGCCATAGTCACCACGCTTGGCAGGCGGGTTTGTTGACTGCAGTATCATGTTGTAACACACAAGGAAACGCAGCTGCCCGTTTCCTGGTATGGTAGTATCTCAACCAACCAAACCCGGAAAGAAATCTTAGAATCTACACAAAGATTTCCTGTCCGGTGTGGGGATCGAACCCACAACCTCCGAGATTTAAAGCGAGCCAAATACTGCTAAGCTACATAGGTAATACTGGCTAGAACAGTAGGAGGCTCATCACGTAACGATATGACTATGACTCCGATAAAATATCTTCATAACTGTAGGGTTATTGTAATGCATTTTCTATCTTGTTGTTACTGTATTATTGAACATACAATAACTTAATAAATTGATATATTTAAAACTAGCTGCGCCCCGCAGTTTTACCCGTGTTACTCTGCTCCAGTGGGTCGGATCGTGATGTTTTGTAGCCTATATGTTAATCCAGCGTATAACCTATCCCGATGCAATATTTCAGCCAATTCCGTTCAGTAGTTTTGGCGTGAAAGAGTAACAAACATCCATCTATCCATACTTACAAACTTTCGCGTTTATAATATTAGTAGGATAGAATATTACTTATATACTTACCTCAATTACCGAGTTTGAAGCAGCATGATTCGGGGATACGATGGTTTAGGGACTAGGGGGCCCTAAACCATCGTGGGGCCCTGGGCACGTGCCCAGTATGCCCAGTGGCAAAGAGGGGCCTGCACGGGTGAACTTTTATAGCCTGTTACTCAGTTATATAATGTAGCATTTTAATGGTGAAAGAAACATCGAAATCCATTCAGTAGTTTTTGAGTTTGTTCACAACAAAAATATAAAAATAACAACTTCTCATCTTTATATTATTAGTAGGTATAGATATCGTCAAAATTGGTCTATTGTTTTAAGCGTAAATACAAACGCATTTTTATGCATTTGTAATGACGGGTTAGTTGAATGTTGAAACTATCAAAAGTCATTTGTTTTTACATTTTAACTGTCTATTTAATTGTTAGTAATTACAACTTAATTTTTAATCTTATTCACACGCTATGGAAACATGAAATAATGCTATTGTTCCCAAGCGTCTATCAATCCACAATCAAAAGTTATCTTAAAATATACAGTGTAACTTCCCTATACTTATTCCAACCGAAAATCCTATCTCTGCGTGTGTAACAACCACTAATATCTAATTTTACACCAAAGAATAGCTAAATAAATAGCAAAAGTATACAAAAATAACCAAATTCTCAAGGTTTTGCTTCTATAATAACTACTTACGCTGCTTAAGCTCACATAACTGCCGTTTTATGAAAATAATACACCAATAAATGACAATTAACAATAATTGGTGTTGGTGCCCCAAATCTGTGGCAACATGCAATGAGTATGTAATAAACAAGAAAAATTAAAGGAAGCATCGTAATAAAGATCGCATTATTGACTATAATTATACGTCTTGATGCGTATAATATTATCCAATGAAACGTTTCGCTGACTTTATGTATGATAAGCATCTTTCACGAACAATTCCTTAGATAATATCTTGAAAATGTATAAATTATAACGAGTAGCGCTATCTGCTGGGGAATAGATGAACAATTTTTTGTACCGTATAGAGCGACATCTATGATTGAGTAGTTGCAATAATTTCTAGGGTGGCAAGAAACCTTTTAACTTAGTTCAGGACTAATATAATAGATGGCAGTATATGTCGGTCGAAATAACGCTTAGAGCGATTTATAGCGCGTACTATGTACTTTGGTGTAATATGCTTTAAATTTAGTTGCTTTTTGTTTTATATAGTAACTTTACAAAAAGTTGCAAAATATATAGAACTTTTGGCAAATTCAGGAAAAAAATAATATAAAAATGGTATAGTAATATATTTATTTAAAAGAATTTTTCCACGTGTATTTGTTATTACTCTTTGCTTTGGCCATCAAGGTTAAACACCTTTAAAATCCATACAGAGCCGGATTAAGATGTCCGGAGGCCTCTCTTAATGACTCAGAGTCGCTCAACGAGCTTTTTTTTTAGGCCACCACCTATTATGAAGTAGCATTTTTTATTGTTTTCATATGCTGCGCTGAGGGTGCGGTCAATTTTTTTAGTTTAGCAAGATATATAGTAGTTTTTTGTACTATATTTTTTTTATAATATTAAGCGACACCCGCACGCATGCTAGCGCGGTGCGGAATACGTCAGCGGTCAGATTCAACTTGCTACATGGCTAACATCCAGTCAGTGTTGCCAACTCGATATCTTAGGTAGGTGCTAAATGACATCTCAAATAGTGCTAGATTGATAAAAAAAATCAAAAACAGTGCTATTTTTTTAAACATGACAAAAAAGAAGATAAAATTGTTTAATTTTGGTTTAATATGATAATAATTGTTTGAATCAGCCAATAATTATAACAATTATTTCACACTACATCCAATCATCTTCACTTTTATCTGTCTCTTCTGCTGTTTCTGCTTCTCGTTGTACTGACGCTGAAGCCGCCGTGGAAGTAGAAGGTTGTTCGCTTTCGAACTTTTTCAATTTAAATGAGTTTTTTTTGCCTATTTTTTTAAGAATATCTTGGGGAATTTCATGTGTATGGCAGGTTTTATTAAAGCTTTTGAGCCCTGTTCGGATATGAAGAAGTGAATTCAAAGTGTCCAAATTCATTTAATTCCTCAGTTTATTTTTTAAAATGTTCATTGAACTGAACACCCTCTCAACATCGGCGTTAGAATGCGGCAATGAAAGTAATATAAATGCCAATGAAACTAGTTCATTATAGGGATTTTCCTTGTTTGCATCTTTATATTCAGATACCTCTACCCAAAACTTCAATGTGTCAGTTACATTTTCCCATTTATTATTGCCTGGCCCGAGGAAAACGGTTTAAGTTATTCTATGTGTTTTTTTGATTCCAAATGCCGCTTGATTTCACATACTCTCGCATTAAATTCTGTTTTGCAAAATGCACACATTGCTTTCAAATTATTTCCAAACACAGGTCTAAGCCACTTTTTGTAATTTGGATTGTTCTCCCACTCTTTTCTGTAATTTTGAACATAACTCACTTTTTAGGGTTCCGTAGCCAAATGGCAAAAAACGGAACCCTTATAGATTCGTCATGTCTGTCTGTCTGTCTGTCTGTCTGTCTGTCTGTCTGTCTGTCTGTCTGTCTGTCTGTCCGTCCGTATGTCACAGCCACTTTTTTCCGAAACTATAAGAACTATAATGTTGAAACTTGGCAAGTAGATGTATGTTGTGAACCGCTTTAAGATTTTCACACAAAAATAGAAAAAAAACAATAAATTTTGGGGTTCCCCATACATAGAACTGAAACTCAAAAAAAATTTTTTCATCGAACCCATACGTGTGGGGTATCTATGAATAGGTCTTCAAAAATGATGTTGAGGTTTCTAATGTCATTTTTTTCTAAACTGAATAGTTTGCGCGAGAGACACTTCCAAAGTGGTAAAATGTGTGTCCCCCCCCCTGTAACTTCTAAAATAAGAGAATGATAAATCTAAAAAAAATATATGATGTACATTACCATGCAAACTTCCACCGAAAATTGGTTTGAACGAGATCTTGTAAGTAGTTTTTTTTTAATACGTCAAAAATCGTAAACCGCAATTTAGCTTTCATTCAATCAACTCGAATATAAAAATATAAAATAACATTTCATTTCATAAACATACGCGTTTTTATTTATTCTTGATATCAAAAATAGGTACGCACTTGTAACTGAAACGGAACCCTTCGTGCGCGAGTGCGACTCGCACTTGGCCGGTTTTTTTTCTTAAAGGAATATCCATTTTTGTAGGTTTTATATTTTACTAATTAAATAGCGATAATTGACAAATTCACAACTAAAAACATTCGCTTCGCATTACTCAGTAAACTGACTAAGACAAAGAAGAGATTATCATATTAGTAAGAGAGAGAGAGAGACATACATATCAGTACCTACAGAATTCTTTTCGGGGATTGCCGGGAATTCCCCTAACATAGATTAGATAGATGTGGGCGCGTTCGTTCGATTTAAAAACTGTAGTAAGTAGCGTTTTGTTACTACTCCTTGCGTGGCTGCGTTTTGTTACGGCTACCACAGAAAATCCGAATGATGTCTGTTTAGTGCTAAATTTAGTGCTAGGTGCTGAATGTTAAATGACAGTGCTAAAAATGTTAAAATAGTTGTCAGTTGGTAGGTTCCCCGATTTTCAAAGAAAATAAATCATTTTAAGGTAACTTAGAAAAAAAACAAATTTTAATAGGTAATTTTTATTTAATCAAATATTTTATTCGGATTGTCTTCAAATTAATCAGAATTAAATAAACATATACAGAATATGGTAAAGCAGGTATAGGTATCCTTGTATTCGTTCTATCGTTTCCAAGCGTCCGCATAAAACCGCTCAACCAGGCTTTTTGTATGCGTGTCCGGACAAAATAAACGGTGTTCGGCTTGTCTGGCTTTTATTAGGATGTTTAAGTTACATACGAGCGAGCGCCGAGCTAGGCCTAGTTCCAATTAAAACTGCGAAACAAGTCCTCCATAAGGTGGAATGTCCGGCCGCTTTACTTAAATGTCCGGCCAATCTGGCTAGTCTGTCCGGCTATTAGTTTTGTCGACCTGGCAACCCTATTTGTATATTCCAAACGAATGTACAGTCAACAAAAGTGATAGGTTTACACCTTGTGAAATGCATTTTAAATTTTTATGCACACGTTTATGAGTTTACTATAATGTGTATTTGTACACATCTAGCAGTTTCCTCTTCAACCATAAAAATATTGGCTTTCGCACTGACATAAACATATTTATCTATATTATTTGATACTGACCATGTAAACCTATTTCTTTTGTTGACTGTTGAGTAACTTGCTCTGGAATGACACCGCTGCTGAACAATATTGTAAAAGTACTGATAAATTGATTATTTAAAAAAGGCTTCCCCTGAGTTACTTGCCAGTTCTTCTCAGAGTTGCCACGTCTTCTGTTGGTAGGACAAGAAAAGGACGCAAGATAAGAACATGTTTTTTTTTTTAATTGTGTCTATATGAATAAATAAATTATTGACTATGACTTTGACGGCTTAGACATCGATACAGAGTGGTCGCTGACTCTTAGTTTTTTTTTAGTTCAGCTTTGTGCAACTATCACTCTGTTTTACCAGGCTCTTGGTCAGGTCTACGAAGGCATCAGAAGATTCTATGCACACAAAAGCTGGGGTGGGCAAGTGGAAACAAATAACAATTCGCAACACGGGAAATTGTAACATTTTTATTGGCAACCCTGTAATGTCAAATTGACTTGTTGCAAGCTTCAGATCGGTGATTAAGATAGAGATAGGTAATCCTATAGTTAGGTATCTAATAATACTTAGTGTTGTGTGATATTCACTCTTGATCAGTACTCAAAACCGCGAGAATGGCCAAGGTTAGTTAATATTGTTTATATTTTGCCATATCTTCGCCGCCGAGCTCAATAAAAATAAGCTATTTGCGCAGAACATTTGAAATGTATAAGTGGGCGCGCTCTCTATTCCTTTACTCTCAAAAACTGTTCTTTGAGGTACCGCCAACTTCCTGACTTTGAACTGTGTACCAGCTCGAAGACAGAAAGTTGATACTTCTGGGACTGTCATTTTTATTGAGTTGAACTAATTAGGTATTTAGTTGTACCTACCTAGTTATTTAGTTGTATTTTTTTTTTTTGCTTAGAATTGTAGATTTCGATTACTTAATACAAAGCACGATCTCCCTTTCACATTCTTCGGTTTTGACTTTGATAAATAACTACCTCAGTGCTCATTTTGGGCTTGCTTTTTTTTTGAAAATTCGTTATGTTTCCTTTCTTTTTCTCGGAATTTGTGTACCCGGGTCCGGATTCCGGGTGTTCCTTTATAACCTGCGCCAATAAAGAGACAAATCTAAAATGGCAGCGGCGATCATGCGGTCTCACTCTAAACTGTTGATGTCTTAGTCACACACGGCGCGTACCGCATGCAAAAAAAATATCCGTAAAGAAAGCTAACGGAAAATCACGACTTAATTGCGAGTGGTTAAGGTTAAAAATGTTAAAGAAAAGTAAGCAAATAAACAGTTCTAATTTTTATTAAAGATTATGTATTTTTTTGTATACGTTCACATTTCAACACATAAAACTAACAATTGTATTTTACCTACATATACAATAAACAAACTTTCTTTCTATCTTTCTTTTTATTTGCTGATCCTACCATCTGTCAGTGACATTCATTGACGCCATTTTAGATTCGTTTCTTTAATGGCGCGGCTTATACCTGCCGATAATGGGGGACCAAGTACCTGGCTCATCTTTTCGGTATTTAGGTATATCGGATATTGGGTAGGCTTAAGAAATATAGTATAATAAACCTATAAGGTATCTAGTGTAATGATTAACCTAAGTAGTGAATAAATCTCATTGAAATAATAAATTTTATTTATACATGTAATAAAATAATTTCAAATATACCTAATGCAAGCATGGGACCATGTCAACCGGAGTGTAGTCCCTCAACCAACCAGACCCGGAAAGAAATCTTAGAATTTACACAAAGATTTCTTATCCGGCGCGGGGATCGAACCCACGACCTCCGAGACTTAAAGCCAGCCAAATACCGCTACGCTACGGAGGTTGTTGGAAATTGCTGATTATGTAAACGATAAAACGGCTTGGGAGTGACTTGCTTTGATGAAATAATGCAAAACTTATTGTAATATCTAAATATCTAACATATTCTATTTACAAAAAGGATTGCTCTGAGTTTCTTGCCAGTTCTTTTCAGAGTTCCCACATCCAGAAATGGTGGTAGGAAAAAAACAAAGAGGACGCATCGTAAGAACGTTATTATAAATATTTTTAAACGTGTCTATGGAAATAAATATAGTGGTGACTTTTTTTACTGTCTTGATGTTACATTTTTATTGGATTATTTCGGTAATCAGAGTTTCGAAAAGCTCATAAATTACTTTAAAAAAATACACTCTACATAATTATAAAATAGGTGCCTATAATACCTAGGCCGCAATCACATAATGAATGAAAAGAGTGAGCGAAATAGCGTAACTACCAACTTAGATACGCATTTTTACCGTTACGATTTACACTATATGTCAGTAATAAAAATGTTTTTTTTTTGTTTTCTTTTTTTATGGAGATTACGAGCAGAATTTTTCAGTCTACTAGTATTCTTGTTAACCCCTCGTGCTAAGCTAAAATGCTTGTGTTACGAGTGGGTTCACGTCCATAGTGCAATGGGTGGGGTTCGAACCGGCGACCTGAAGATCACAAGTCCTACGCCCTAGCCATTGGGCTAAAAGAACTATGCCTTGCCTATTTTTTATACATATCACGCCCTATTATTTTCAAGACGGTAATAAAAGTCACCCAGTATACTGACTTTGACTTTGAACTTCCTATTACCATGGATGTTACGGGTGTAGTCTTGCGGCCTCCTAGGATACTATAATGATAATACTATTTTAATAATTTTATTAAATAAAATTAATGGCTAGTAAATAACTCAGTATAATAATTTACTACTAAATTATCTGTGTCAATGGTGCATCAAAGACAGAGATAATTTACCAGTTAAAATAATCGTGACACTGATAATGTATAGACCAAGATGGTGGTAGAAAAAGAAAGGGCCGCATCATAAGAACATGATTTAAAATATGTCTATATGAATAAATAATTTTTGACTTTTTCTCTATTGACGACAATTTTAAAACATTTATTAACAATAATATACCTTTTTTTTAACTTTTTATTACATATACAACTAAAAGTAGCTTATTAAAAATAAAACTAACTTATAAAATACTACTATTCTAAATCTATCTACGTGGCAAGGTTCGCAGAATGCTGGCAGCATTACCCCGTTGAATGGCAATGCGTACCTGCTGTGCAAAGTAACAACCAGCACTCGGAGAACGTGCCGCACTAAAGAGGGCATTTTTTTCTTGATCTAGTAAAACCAACGAACTAATTGAGAATAAGTTTTAAACACGTTTAAATAAAGTGTCAGTTAATCTATTATAGGGTTCCCAATCACAATTTCATTATTGAAATTGTGATTGGTAGATAGATCCTCCCTAGAATCGTCCTGTTTTTCCAACTTTGAGTCCTAGATAACTAGGACTCAAAGTTGGAAAACCAGGACGATTCGTTTTAAAAACGACTCAGTAGGAACATTTTAATCAATATCAAGAAAAAGTAGATGAATCTAAGCCAAATAAATTACTGTCATCCATCTATATTTTAGCTTGTTACTTAGTCTAATTATTTAATTAATTAAACTAAGTAACATAGATTAAGCTCAAGTTTATTACGTACTTTAAGCTGAACAATGGCTTAATCTAATTATTTATATACACTGATGGAAAAATCCATTCGTACTATTATTTAATTTCCTTTTTGCTGACTCCCGCTTTGCTATGGGGGTAAGTGAAAACATAAGTCTTTCTTACTCCTCCTAATCTCTTTCTTATTAAATTCGTTGCGGGTCTCAAGGCAGTTTAACTTTTCCCCGGAACTTGGTGAGCCTCGGTGCTCATTGCCATTTCCAGTGCGTGTCACTTTTGATCCTGGCTTACAGGAGTTGCAGTGCCCAACTAGCAAAACAGTCTCAGAACTCGCACTTTTTAAGAGTGGTAGGCTTAAAGCGCTCTTATATTTGTTTTAGAACATACCATCGATCCTATATTACTTTTAGACAAGCTGGTATGGTCTCAAGAACGCTCAGTCTCATAACCAAATCTCATATATGTATATAAGAGCATTTACTAAGACTGGTTGCACTTGAGAAAAACTTGCTCTTATATGGGTATTTTCTAAGCTCGTTTGATTTTATATTAGACTTGTTAAATGCTAATGTAAGATGTCAGACTAATATCAGCATAGCATAAGAGTACTGTGAGTACGTGCATTTCTGATCTTATTTGAAACTAATATAAGATCCATAGCACTGGATAAGTATGATATTAGAGTGATTTTGGACAACATATTTACAATACAAAAGACAAGACCTATTTAAGAGCGTTTGATCTTAGATCGATTTTGGGAATAACTAATTTTAATAGTTTTAAGAGTAATTTTGCAAACGCGCGGGCACTGCTAGACTGCACTCCTACGTACGCCGCTCCCCGCGCCACCGCCGCCCCGCCACCGCCTTCGTGTCCGTATAGCCTTAAGATTAAGTTCTTTTTTTTTTCTCTCTGTCGATTTAAGGTTTTATGTAAAATTGCGAGGAACCCTAATTTATTCCAATATGGAGTTATCTTTAGTAGTTATACCGAATGCTAAAATTAGAGTAAACAATCTTACATTAGTCTAATAGTGCATTTGTAAAATGCAGCTATACTAATGGCGACACTATCAATACAAATTAACAAATAAAATAATTTAACGAGAACACGAAATACCTTATTTAACAAGGCGCATGAATTTTGAAGCGTAAAACGAGGTCTAATTAACAGTAAATAATAAATTCCAATATGATTACTGACCGTAAAACTACTTTAACTCGTACTTTTATACTTTTAATATAGTATAAACATTAACTTCACGCAACTTTAATTTGTTTTATTTTAATTTCCAACACTCACACGAACTTTTAAGTTGGATCTGACGTAAAATTCTCAAAATATTCTAACTTTAGACCAATATAAGCCTATGCAGGCTAATAAGATACTTACGTAAAAGCAATATTAGCCTAAGTCGGCTTAAATTAATTTTGGCTACATTTCAGTAAGTGCAAACAGCATTCAATTAGACTGATATTAGATCGATATTAAACTAAATATGCTTATAATTAGTGCCCAAACCCAGGCTTATATTATTATATAGGAGCGATGTAAGAGCAAAACAACAGTAGTCTTGAGATTGTTGTAAGCCTAGTTTTTGCTAGTTGGGTGGTGGGGGAGTGTGGGTGGGATTAGTCCCAAAAAAATAGCTTTCCGCTCGCGGTTTTACCTGCATAATTCCTGTTACCGTGGGAAGTTCATTATGAAATATAGCCTTCAGTGTTAGATTGCACATTTATCGAGATAGGCTATAGGAATATAATATATATTATTGGAGCAGAGCAACAATGAATAATGTAAAAAAATCGGGATAAGCCCAAAGTAACAATTACGCGCAAACGAAGTTGCGAAGTATGAGCTAGTGTTAATCTATACTAATATTCTAGCTAAAGCAACAAACAAACTCTCAGGAAAAAAATACTATAAAATCTCAGGAAATAATGGACTGATTTGAAAAAAATCGTTCAGTGTTAACTAGTCTATTTATCGAGGAAGGCTATAAGTCATATTTAATTTTGCAGTTCTCACGGGCACAGGAATTACGCGGCTAATCCTTCATATAATTCCTGAAACCAATATTTCAATAATCATTAACTCCAAAACAGTATCATCATTATTAGACATATATATATATATATATATATATTTAATAAATGATCTTTCGTATTTATCTTATCAGTAAATAAATAATATTGAAGATAAACTTTAAACATTTACCTTGTGATTAAGATATTTGCGTTATTTTAATATAAACATAATATTATTATAACATTGAAAGAGGGGGGCAAGTTGAGGTACTTAGTGTTCGAATCTCAATGTAATAGCAAATAATATTTTCGTGTATATACCATGTATATTTTTTATTTCAACTCATAATTATTGGTAAAACCTTTTCATATTGTTGTCTAATTAGATACCTATATAATTATTATGTTGCGTAATTAAATATTAAAATGTAAAAAGTTGATAAAGTCAGATCATCCCATCTTGCGCCCCGTCGGGTAAGAAGGGGAACGGGGGGCACGATGGGGAACCCTAAGAGAGCAAGACGAGGTTTGCAAAACTCACTTCATTTTTGCTGAATTTTAAATCTTCATGTTGAATCATCTACAGAGGCTTTTAATATTTCACCGGAGATAAGGGTCAAGAATTCCAGACTTAACTCTGCTGGGGTTTGGATCTCAGATCATAGCGGTCGCTGTCGGGGAGATTGAGGAATCATCTATTGTAATGTATAGGGAATTTTAGCGCAACTGCCGCTCTACTTTACAATTCACAGGCCTCTAGGACTTCGGATCTACAAAAGGTTTATTGCAAACTAGGTATTTTTTTGGACATAGCACAATATGTATAATTAGCTAGGCATATGCTACTTCACCGGGCATAGAGGCGAACAGAGTTCCTGCCGAAATAAATTGCAAACTAGGGTTCGGGATTGAATCTTAAGGCAATGATCACCGCTTATTGTCAATCACTCTTATGCTGGTTTGTGAAAGATGATGATAATATTATCTTTATTGATATGCATCCTAAATCCTTAAGGGTGCTCTCAGGTGGATGTGCTTTAGACCTTGGCCGGTTTGGAAGTTAAGGCATTGTTTATTGCTACCCGGCCCCCGCCAACGGCAGATCGAAAGAGTGTCCGGGGGGTTTTAGTGGTGTAGGGTCCTCTCCTCGTAGTATGAGTTTAGCATACCAAACTATGGAGAGGGCGAGTCCCACATATTCCACCGCCAGCGCGCGAATACGCTGCAGCGGTGGTGGGAATGCGTTAATGTATTTACCCCGGACAAAAAAAAGGCATCCTACAATAATGTGTACATTTATTTGTCGTATATCGCACGACAGACAGACGGACGGTTTATAAAATCTGTAATAATAATGTAAACGTGTTTTTAGCTACTTAAGTGATACTTTTGTTGGATTTAACCTTACACATTGTAATTCTAACAAGTACAAGTGTCTGTAAATACCTAAGTGCTAAATAAATTTAATAATTTAATAATCTTTTCGTTACTTTCAGGTCAATATCCCGATCATCAAGTTAAGCAATGGGCTTGATATGCCAGCGCTGGGTTACGGCACCTGGCTGGGTGCGGATGAAACAGTAAGTAAAAAAAAATACCTCAGAACAATGGTTCCCAATCTTTTACCAGCGGAGGACTACTTTATAAAATGTCAGGTCGGGACATTTCGGGAGAAAATAACAAATTTTCGGAATTTAAAAATATAATCAAATTAAACAAAACATCAACATTAATAAAGTAATTTATTTTTAATGATGATATGACAATAGGTGGAGGCCTAAAAAAAACAAAAGCGGGGCCTCCGGATAGAATTTGAAATTCAAACAATTTTAGAAATTTATGTTCTAGATAAAATAAAGTGGTTTTTCGGGAATTTTTTTATTTCGTCGGGAGTCGGGAGTCGGGTATCCAAAAATTCGGGAGAATCCCGCCAAATCCCAACCATCTGGCAACCCTGACCATGGACCACAATGGCAGCCGCAGCCATTAGTGACAGCGTTCTATAAAAATAACTCCTGAACCTTAAATTCCAAACGGGGTGAAATGATTCAAGTGAATTCTTGGACATAATAATATGACTTCTTGAACGTATAAGCGCACAGATAATACATTTAATCCTTGAACCACCGATTGGGAACTAGTGAACCGATTGGGAACCATTGATTCGATTGGGAACTAGTGAACCGATTGGGAACCATTGATTCGATTGGGAACCAGTGTACCGATTGGGAACCAGTAAACCGATTGGGAAATAGTTACACATTTATGTCTATTGTATCAAATATATAAAATGACTGTACTTAAACTGTGGAGAACTATTTTTAATTACATTTTCAGTAATTTTCCGCTGCCTTGCGGTGATTGCACTGGATTAATATCACCTCCTATTCCTAGGGGGTGATGATCCACCGATAATTGCCCCCTTGCGATAGCGTCACATCCCGACGACAATTTTTTTTTAAAGATTAATTAATTATTATTAACCCCTCGTGCTAAGCTGAAATGCTTGTGTTACGTGCGGGTTCACGTCGGTAGTGCAATTGGGGATCCAACTGGCGACCACAAGAGCGCAAGTCCGACGCCCTAGCATTGTGTTACTGCCGCTTCTTATTGTAAGACCACTTGTAAAAATGTAACACATGCTTCATACAAATATAGTAAACAATATACGATAAAGATTCTTTATCTTAAATGCATATCGGTTTTTATTTATTATCGTGACTGTTTGCTATGATAACGTCATGAAAAAGTAGTTTCATGCAATGACTTAGCACAATTTTTGATTATTTTATTATTATTTGTTCTTTACATCATCAGCCCGTATAACGTCCACTGCTGAACGTGGGCCTCCTCTCGAGAGAGTGTATTTGCGTTAGTCACCACGCTTGGCAGGCGGGTTGGTGACCGCAGTATTATGTTGTACGACACAAGGAAACGCTGCTGCCCGTTCCTTGATATACGATTATTATAGATGATGTTATCAATCGGGACCAACGGCTTAACGTGCTTTCCGTGGCACGAAGGGTAGTCCATGAACCAACCATATCCGGAAAAAAATCTTTGAATTTACACAAAGATGTCCTGTCCGGCGTGGGGATTGAACCCACGACTTCCGAGATTTAGAGCGAGCCAAATACCGCTACGCTACAAGGGTTGCCTATATATGTTTGTTGTTTATATATTAGCTTGCTTTAATTTGCACCTGTTTTCTGTTAATCTAGGCATCCAATGACCCAGATGAGCCATTCAAGGTAAGTTTTTCGTTTCAACACGCTTATATTAGCTTTACTAATAGTTAAGGTCTGAAGATCTATTTGCCAATCGATACAGGTCTTCTTCAACTTTTTCCATCCTGAGAGTCTAGACAAAAATACTACTTTAACAATGCGATCGCTAGCATAAAAGGTATACTCCCAACGGCCACCATTAAAACAGGCACCAGTGGTGGCCATTAGATCAGTGCATAATTTTTTGTCCCAACGGCCATCAGTGGCGGACGTTGAGACATTCCAAATAATATTTGTCTCAACGCCTCCACTAAATTGCCACGACAGTCACTGGGGGTCGTTAGGATTAATATTATTTATTGTGTCAACTGCCCCTGCCATTGGTGGCAGTTACTTCTTTTATGCAAAATACTAATGTGCGTGTGGTGTGAGGGCCACTTTGTTAAAACTCTTTGAAAATGTGCTTAGCATTTAGAGAAAATTCCAAAAGAATTGTGGAAGTTGGAATCAGATTTTGTGAAACTCAAATAACCGAGTTATGGACTGTACAGTTGGGCCCTCAGTTCTCACATAGAGGATTGAGGGCCCGCCTGAACCTGGTAAGCTATGGACACTACAAAAAAAGTCTTTATGCCAACTAAAAATAAATTATTGTCACCCTACTCACATACATAACTTAAAAATAGTTGATTCCGGTATCTATTAAGATTTGTAGTTATATCATAATTCTTATTTGTAACATATGACACCAATTTGTTGCACAATTTTTTTCACAAAAAGGGGCAATTTTGTTTTTGTCTTATCTTTCATACGCTACGCGTAATAAAACGAAACCAAAATAAATGGGAGGACTGAGGGCCCGAATTTTATCATGTCATAACTTCCAAACAACAAGAAGTGGTGACCTGTTCTTGCTTTCACAAAATTTCACAATTTATTTAGTATCTTATAGGATTTTAAACAGTAGCTGTAAGTTAAGGATTTCATTTTATTTGCGTAATAAACTTTGACGTCCGACGACGGCCAATTTTGTACGAAGATATACAAAGTAGTACAGTTTTTTGCAATAATATCTTGTGATCACAAATTTTGTTTGGCATTAGCTTAGATTTTGGCATAAATACTTTTTCTGTAGTGTCCATAGCTTATCAGGTTCAGGCGGGCCCTCGATCCTCTATGTGAGAACTGAGGGCCCAACTGTACAGTCCATAACTCGGTTATTTGAGTTTCACAAAATCTGATTCCAGCTTTCACAATTCTTTTGGAATTTTCTCTAAATCCTAACCACGTTTTCAAAGAGTTTTAACAAAGTGGCCCTCACACCACACGCACATAAATACTATTATGCGATTTCCGACATGCATATAGTCCGCTAAAAGAAATTGTTTGAATTTTTCAGGCAATTCAATTTCTTACACATTTTTGAACCGCATTTATATACACCAGCCGATTTATTTCTCCATCTATATAGTGATGACTTTATGTCTTTTAATGCAGGTATTTTCTCAATTAAATCCATGCCAGAATCTTTAAGTTCACTGACCATTTTGTTGTAAGTTTGTGTAACAGATGGTACATTCGATGAGGCTAATGTATGTTTACATTCTTGTATTCTTTACCTAAAGTAAACTGCAATAACAACACCACCGAGCCCCGCCCCCTCCGAATATTGGCTTCATTTTCATTCTTTGTCTCTTTTCTCTAGAAATTCACCAGATATATATATGTATATCTGTTAGCAATCTGTTAGTAAAATTATAGGTACATTTGCTATAGTTTAATTACATTGACAAAACACTGAAAATAAATATTATTTTTAATGTCCCAACGTCCGCCACTGATGGCCGTTGGGACAAAAAATAATGCACTGATCTAATGGCCACCACTGGTGCCTGTTTTAATGGTGGCCGTTGGGAGTATACCGCATAAAATCGCTTCCGCAAATGTATGGTTCTTGACATTCGTCACGTGATTAAACGTGATTAAGACTCGTAGGAAGCTAGGATAGGGTCCGGTCGTCCTCGCAGCCCGCGCTGGTTCAAAATGCGCACCGAAGTTTTCAAATCGGTCCATAGAATATAGATTTGTCATGACAAAATGTATCAAACAGATCTTCAGAAAATAAACAAGCAGCAAATGCTTTAGTACCTAATATGTAAGATAAAACCTACTAAAGTTCGAAAGCAGTATCATAGAATTTTGTTAATCGACAATCCTTGTTAAATCGACGTTTTGTTACTGCGATATTTCTTTACAACAAAGAACTGTGTGTAACTCTTAAAAATTAGTTGCGACAATATCATTTTGCGAAGTCATGTTCAATTGACATCTTCGAGGGACGGATTTACCATAGTCGCCACGCTTGGCTGTCACCCACCGCAGTATTAATGTTGTGAAGGAAGGAAATGTTGCTGCCCGTTCCCTAGTAAACGTTTGTTATATAAAATATAGATGATGCTATTAAACCAAACCAACGGCTTAACTTGCTTTCCGAAGCACGGAGTTCAACTAACCAGATTTAGAAAGAAGCCTTAGAGTTGACACAAAGATTTCTTTTCCGGCGTGGGGATCGAACTCATTACCTCTGAGACTTAAAGCGGAACTTATATCTATAGGTATGCCACGAAGGTTGTCCTTCGCCATAAAGTAGATATGTATGAAATAATTTATGTAAAATGTTTTTGTGATTATTGTTACCTTGGTTAGACTATCTGGTTTATTGATTATTTCTGGTTCCAGTTCGACTTCAGTGTCAAAGGTCTACCCAAGATGATGGAGGCTATGTCGTACGCCATCGACGTGGGGTACCGGCACATAGACACCGCGCACTTGTACCGGGTGGAGCCCGAGGTGGGACAGATCGTCAACCAGAAGATACAGGAAGGAGTCATCAAGAGAGAAGACGTGTTTATTACTACCAAGGTCAGTTATCAAAAAAGGTAACAAATAATTCGTCAATAAAAAAATATAATTTAAAAAACTAAAAAACCTGACTGTGTTTTGTGTCATTTTTATTTTGATATACTCAGTGTCACTCTTACAGACACGAATCTAACGACACCTCTTAAGCTAAAATCCATGAAGTCGTTCAAGCTGCAGAGCGTGCCAAACAATTATACATACATACATACTCTCGAAAAACATAACCTTCCTTCTGACGCAGTAAGGTAAAAAGTTGACTGCTCGTCAAAATGTTAAGAACTTATCAAACTCTACAGAATAGAATAGAAGAAAACTAATTATTTGTCAGAATATGGTTGAATAAATGAAATTTATGAACTCGTTAGAATGTTTACAACTCATCAAAAGTGGAAAACTCTTCTAAATTTGCCAACTATATTTACAACTCATCAAACTCTGCAAAAATTTGACCATTACTCAAAATGGTAACGACTCGTCAAAAGTGGACAACTCGGCAAAATGTTGACAGCTGTTGAAAATGTTTACAACTCGTCAAAAAGTTGGCAATACCCCAACATGTTTACGACTCGTAAAAAGTGGATAACTCGTCAATAAGATGACATCACGTCAAAATGATAACAACTCATCAATCATAAACAACTCGTCAAAAAGTTGTCAACTTGTCAAAATGTTTCCGTCTCTTCAAAAGTGGAGAATTCGTCACACTTCCGTGGCCTAAGCCTTACTTTTGCAGAATGCGGGGCGACGCACGTGGCGTCTCACGGTGCGTCGGAGTTTAATGTACAGTACAGAGAATACAAAACATATGGCAATTTGCAAAGCCGTTTATAAAGTAAATATAGTAGTAATAATATTCGAGTAGGATTCATACAACAAAGAAATGCTTGTATAATCGCTTCTTTGTAAACACTCTCATACAACGCCATGTTTGAATATGTAAACTCAGTGCGGAACGCGCACGACGCCACTCACAACGCCCCGCGCCTTTCTTCTCTGTAAACGAGGATTTATACCGTTTACAGAGAGGTTGGAGGGTTTAGTCCACATTCAACCCCTACAATCTCTACCCCCAGCCATGTTCAACCCCCTAGGGGTTGAACGTGGACTTTTATTTAGCAGGTTTTTAGATCCATGTTCAACCCTCAATGGACAGTAAAATACAAAAGTTTTTTCTCATCAAGTGATGACATCATAAAAGAATTTTCGTCGTATAAAAAGGTGAAGTCTGACCTATATAAGAAAAGGAATATGGCGGTAGGTGTTAAAAAACCAGATATGCTTGAGCAAATGATATAGAAGTACCCGAGATTTTTCAAAATTTTCAAAAAAACCTGGTTGGGTTTAACCCCTCAAAAACACAGGCGTGTCTTTTTTCGGCGAAACGGAGTCCATTCCAACTGACTCCGACTTTCCGGAATGTCTCCGTTCCGATCAGCGACCATCTTGAGCTCCTAGGGCTTGACCTCTCTTCTAATCTAAACTTCGGTCACTACATCGAGTCCATTGCAAACACTGCAGCCAAAAAACTTGGCATTCTCTCCAAGGTGAGGCGGTACTTCACATCGGAGCAGCTCTTAAGTCTTTACAGAGCTCAAGTTCGCTCCTCAATGGAATACTGTTCTCATCTTTGGGATGGGTCTGCTGGATATCAGCTGGATGCTCTGGACTCATTGGAGCGCCGAGCGAAGAGAGTCATAGGCAATAACTCACTGGTGGAGGCAAGTCTTCAGAGCCTCGAACACCGTAGACGAGTGGCCTGCCTATCAGTTTTTTATCGGTTGCATTTCGGGGAGTGTGCGGAGGTTCTACATAACCTGATACCCCCTTCACCCTTCCATCACCGGACGACTAGGTGCGGCGAGCGGTTTCACCCTTTTGTTGTAGACATTCCTTCAATACGCACGAAGCGATTTGCTTCTTCTTTCATAATGCGGACGGCTAAGGAGTGGAATTCTCTGCCGGCGTCAGTTTTTCCGGAACGCTATAATCTGGACATCTTTAAGGCTAAAGTAAACAGACACTTTCTAGGCAAGCGTGTATCATCTTAGGCCTTATCTTCGCCTTCCATCAAGCTATAAGTAGTAAAAAAAAAAACACTACTATATATACTACTATACACTTTTATATATACATATTTATTCATTAATTCTATACATTACATATTATATACTATACATATACTTTGGTGACGGTTACCTAAAATAAGTTTACTCAATGTTTCTTGTCTATTCTCATGTAAGTGGCTTTTTTGTCTTTTATGAGAATAAATGATTTAAACCTAATATTTTGTCGGTAATTCATTATAACGCTGGTTAATAAGAATAATAGTCGGCCACAAATCGCTGGAGATTAATTTGTTTCTCGGAACCATTATTATTATCCGAAAATAAATACACTTCTGTTCTCACTAATACTTTATTTTGAATATTAGATACCTAATATCTTGGGGTTGAACATGGACAATAAAAAAATTACAAATGTATTGAAATCCACGTTCTACCCCTGGGGGTTGAACGTAGACAACGTTTAGGGGTTGAACATGGCCGGGGGTAGACATTGTGGGGGTTGAACTTGGACTAAACCGGTTGGAGGCGTCGGAGGTTGTCAAAATAATATTTAATCTGAATTATTACCTTTTTCTAGGTCTGGCAGCATTTCCACAGGGAGGCTGATGTGGAGGTCTCCGTGAGAGGATCCCTTCGGCGTTTGAACATGGACTACGTAGACCTGGTGCTCATGCACTGGCCTATGTCGGTTTCGGTAAGAATGTTGTTATATAATTATATCCAATTTATATTCCCACTATACTCTTCATAGTTCTATCTTCCGTGGTGTAAAATCTTACTAATATTATAAACGCGAAAGTTTGTAACTATGGATGGATGGATGTTTTTCTCCACGCAAAAACGAATGAATGAATTTGGCTGAAAGTTTGCACAGGGATCGTTAATAAGGTGGATTAACATATAGGCTACAAAATATCACGCTCCGACCCACTGGAGCAGTGTGACGTGGGTAAAACCGCGGGGCGCAGTTAGTCCAAATATAATAACCTGCCAATATCCAAGGCAATTAATCTACTTTAGCGATCTCGGTAGTCGCACTAGCTACAAGAAGACAAGCAGTGCCATCTAGTACCTAGCATCCCAACTAACCTGTATCGCACAATACAAGTTCGCGAGCCAAGCGGCTGGAAAAGATCTTCATTTTCTGTGGAGGAACACCACCAACCAGTGGCGTAACTATTGTATGGCACTGTGGTGCAGTGCACAAGAGCCCCGGACCTCAGGGGGCCCTCTAACCTAAGCTTTGAAAAGAGCGGGTCAGCCAACTCGCCAGCTCTCGAAGCTATGCTCCGGGGCCCTTGCCCACTAGCTACTCCACTGCCACCAACCGATACTCTACAACGTTATAGTCATATCGTTACGTGATTAGCCTTAGTGTTAAACAATTTAAAAATAATTTAATTTTTGCCGTATGTTTTCCGGCTTAGAATGTCCTCCCATGGGTGTCGTAAAAGGCGACTAAGGGACATAAGGCTGATGGATGGGCAGCAGCATCTATTAGATCAAGGCTTACATCTTACTGCGATCACCAATCCGTCTGCCAGGCGTGGTGATTATGGCAATATCCCTCAACGATACTGGCTTGCCAAGATCTGTTAAGAGGAGCAGGGACGGTTACCGTTACCAAAAAAATACCGGTAAAAGTACCAAAACGTTTCGTTCCGTTACGTTAAATATTTAACGATAAAAATAACGTTGTATCGCAGGATTTACCGGTATTTTAATAGCGTTACTAATAGCGTTATTTCGCTAAAATCTAGCAACGTCTGGTGCGACGTTGCCAAATCGAAACAAGTGCCGCGCGCGCACCGTGCATTGGGCGGGGCTTAAGCGGAGCGGCAACAAAAATATGAGTACGAGACGGCTCGCGCTCACGCGTGTCATTTTATTTTAGTGATCATAACAAACATCGAGTTTTTTTGCGGATTGTTTCGCTACCGACGCGAACCCACTCGTAACACAGGTATTTTAGCTTAGCACGAGGGGTTGACGAGAATATAGTAATACATAACAGTAGTTTGCAAAGACTCTGCTAGTAATCTTTTATAAAAAAAATCAATCTTCTTCTTTATAATATTATTATAGACTAGCTACGACCCGCGGTTTTACCCGCGTTACTTTGCTTCAGTGGATTGGAGCGTGATGTTTTATAGCCTATATGTTAATCCAGTTAGTCAACTATTAGCTTCCCGCACGCGGTTTTACCCGCGTAACTCCCGTTCCCGTGGGAACTTCATAATTAAATATAGCCTATATTTATCGGTGATAACTGATAATGTAGCATTCAAATGGTGAAAGAATTTTTTAAATCGGTCCTTTACTTTTTGAGCCAATTCTTTACAAACATATTTACGTACAAATCTTTCCTCTTTATATTATTAAGTATGCGTGCAAACTGTCAGACAAATGCGTTAACTAGTTTTTGCGTGAAAGAGTAACAAACATACATACATCCACACATACAAACTTTCGCATTTATAATATTAGTAGGATATTATTTCTATCATTGCCCTATTTGGGAGTAGTTATGTGGATTTGATTCGTTTTTCTATGGTTTTATAAAACTAACACCCACTGGAGCGAACGCCTAATATGAAGCATTTTTAATTGTTTCTGAAATCTTTGAATGCTTTTGTTGGTTAGATGCGAGCTGTGTTGTATCTGAGTCGGTTTTGTTACTATATGAATTATATGAAAAAAATTAAACATTTTTAGATAGTATAATGTACGTATTTGCGATGTTAACTGTTATTAAATATCATGGCAAACCAATGGTTATAATTAAACAATTAAATATGCGACTATTGGTTAAAATTTTAAAAACTTAACTTAAGCTCATAAATAACGGAAATTTTGTATTTTATAGACTTTTAAAAAGTTACCGTACAGTTTGGTAGTTAATAAATTTTATATTGTAGTAACTAGCCTCGTTTTGATATAAGCTTTCTATCCGATCCACAGGAGAAGAATGCGCCCGTGATCGCGACTTGTCCTTCATCCTCCTGACCATTAGTTTGCAAAAAACACATCAGAGCTCCTGAAAGCGTGTGGATTACCGGAACTTAAAGTCTTTCAGAAGCTCTTAAATTCCGCCTTGCTCGGAGGCACCACGCCTAAAGCATGGGACAAAAACGACGTGGTGTTGTTCTTTAAGAGAGGCGATAACACCTTACTAAGGAACTACAGGCCCATCTCGCTTTTGAGTCATGTCTATAAGCAGCTGTTCTCCAGGGTTATTGCGAATCGTCGCGAACGAAAGCTTGATGACCTTCAGCCTCCCGAACAAGCCGGATTCCGAAAAGGTTATAGTACCGTAGACCACATACATACGCTGCGGCAAGTAATACAGAAGACCGAAGAGTATATAACTTGCCGCTTTGTTTAGCGTTTGTGGACTACGAGAAAGCCTTTGATTCGGTCGAAACATGGGCCGTACTTGAGTCTCTCCAGCGATGCCGTATTGACTATCGGTATATCGAAGAGTTGAAATGTTTGTTTAGAAACTCCACAATGTCGGTTCGAGTACAAGAACAGAGTACGAAGGCGATTCCACTAAAAAGAGGCGTAAGACAGGGAGACGTTATTTCTCCGAAAGTGTTTACGACCACTTTAGAAGACACCTTCAACTTCTGAATTGGAAAGGACTAGGCATCAACATCAACGGCCAATACATCACTCACCTTCGATTCGCTGATGATATCGTGGTCATGGTAAAGTCGATGGAAGAACTCAGTACAATGCTCGAAGACCTCAACCGAGTCTCCCAACGTCACAACGGTAGGTTTTAAAATGAACATGGACAAGACGAAAATCATGTCTAACGTCCATGTTGTGCCTGCCCCTGTAATGGTTCAGAATACGGTTCTTGAAATTGTTGACGCATATGTATACCTAGGACAGAGAGTCCAATTAGGTAGGTCCAACTTCGAGAAGGAGGTCAATCGCCGAATCCAACTCGGATGGGCAGCGTTCGGGAAACTTCGCAGCGTCTTTTCCTCCAATATACCTCAGTGCCTGAAGACGAAAGTCTTTAACCAGTGCGTGTTGCCAGTGATGACCTATGGATCCGAAACGTGGTCCTTTACTATAGCACTTTTGAAACAGGCTCAGAGTCGCTCAACGAGCTATGGAGAGGGCTATGCTCGGGGTTTCTCTACGAGATCGAATCAGAAATGAGGAGATACGTAGAAGAATGCGGGTTGCCGACATAGCTTAACGGATTAGTTCGTTGAAGTGGCAATGGGCAAGCCATATAGCACGGAGAACAGATGGCCGTTGGGGCCGAAAAGTTCTCGAATGGAGACCGCGGATCGGCAAGCGTAGCGTAGGACGTCGACCTACTAGATGGACGCGGGATCACGGTGGCTGCAGGCCGCTTCTTACCGCAACAAGATCTATGAGGGAGGCCTATGTCCAGCAGTGGACGTCCTACGGCTGAAATGCTGATGATGATGAATAATAAATTACCTTTTTAATGTAAAGGTATATTGTAATTTTTTTTAATCAAATTGTGATCTTATTTAATTATTATTATTATTATCTATTCAATATTTTATTTTAATTTTATTTGAAAGATAATTTTATCCAACTTAGTTTAATATGTTAATTGTATTGAAATTTTATAATAATTATTTTTTGCTCATATTATAGTGCATGCAGTGCTCTTCTGTAAGTAGTGAGACATTTAGACTTAAGTTTACAATATAATCGTTTTTTTAATGTAACAGTGTACTCATTGTTGAAGAGCCAAATATCATCATCATCATCAGCCCGTATAACATCCACCGCAAAACATGGGCCTCCTCTCGGGGGAGGGTATTTGCCATAGTCACCACGCTTGGCAGGCGGATTGGCGACCGCAGTATTATGTTGTACCACACAAGGAAACGCTGCTGCCCGTTCCTTGATATACGATTATTATAGATGATGTTATAACAATCGGGACCAACGGCTTAAGGTGCTTTCCGAGGCACGGAGGGTAGTCTCTCAACCAACCAGACCCGGAAAGAAATCTTAGAATTTACACAAAGATGTCTTGTCCGGTGTGGGGATCGAACACACGACCTCCGAAACTTAAAGCGAGCCAAATACCGCTACGCTACGGAGGTTGTCGGAGAGCCAAATAAATAAATAAAAATGTAAACAAATAAAAATCTTTCAAATTACTTCTACAGTAGGATAGAGGAATTATTAAATAAAAAATCGACCAAGTTCATGTCAGACCACGCACAATGCAAAGTTCTGTAGTTGGGACTAATTTACCCCATACAATATCTTATATCACCCACTAATTGCAACTTAGTGGACGCTAGAAACCTAAGTAAAAAAAAACGGGCCAAATGTGAGTCGGAATCGCGCACGAAGGGTTCCGTACTATTATCGCAACGGCAAATAAACACGTTTGTTGTATGGGAGCCCCACTTAAAAAAATATTATATAATAAACAATAATAATAAATATATAATAAAAAATATTTTATTCTGTTTTTAGTATTTGTTGTTATAACGGCAATAGAAATACGGTACTATCACGGTTCATGAGATATAGCCTGGTGACAGACAGACAGACGGACCGCGGAGTGTTAGTAATAGGGTCCCGGTTTTAGCTAGTCGTAACTCGTACTAACACCAAAATATGCTAGTCTCCCCAACTTCATTGTTAGAAAGAGATAGGCGTATAAATTACCGGTATAACAATTGCAATTTTAACCGGTAATAATACTGGTAATTAGATAACGTTAACTGACCTATGGGTATCGTTATTAATATCGTTAATTTTACCGGTAATAATACTGGTAATTAGATAACGTTAACTGACCTATGGGTATCGTTATTAATATCGTTATTTTTTTATCGTTAACGTAACGGTAAATGGTATCGTTATAAAAAAAATAACGGTAATTCGGTCCCTGAAGAGGAGGCCCATGTTCAGCTGTGGACGTAAACGGGCTGTTGATGATGATAATGATTTAATTTTAAATTATCTATCATAAATATAACTGTGTCATATATAATCTTCGAAGTGTACCTAATCTTGATATATTACTTATGTTATATTATATTATCTAAGATTATGGGGCTTTTTTATAATTCTATTTGACTTGTAATAGATAAGATCGTCTGTATCAGTGTAAGTGCAGACATTTGCCATCCTTTTTCAAAGAATAAGCAGTGGATTTTTTATAAATAATTTAAACGATCAATGAACAAAATTCAAACTTGAGATTCATAAATTTTGAGTTTTTGACCACCGGCAGGACTTGAACCTGCATCTTAGGTTTAGACCTTAATGCCTTAACCAATTCGGCTACGGTGGAACCCAACCGGTCATCTAAATTTATCAATCTCTTTTATTACGCGTCTCTATGGGTAACGGCCAGAGGTCTCCAAATCCGGCCCGCCAGTGCCAACAATCCGGCCTACGACAGCTTAAGACTAGTGTCATCAATCTAGCCCGCGACACCCAATGACTTATTGTTGTTACTATTGCTGTGATAAGTTGAAAAAGAAAACACAAAATGATAACTACTCGGTCGCACACTTTGCGACTAGTCTAGAAATAAGAGTATAGTTAAGGATAGAAAAATTAAAACTGTTTTGGCCCTTCGAACATATTGAAAACATCGTTATGGTCCTAAGGCTTCAAAGTTTGGAGACCCCTGCTCTAGGCTATTAACCATATATCTGTATTTCGTAATCACTAAAATTAACACTATTATCTCACACTAAATTAAAAGTAAAGACAGAGCGTTGAGCCACACACTGAAGCTGGTAAAACTCTGCCTTAGCGTGTACAGCTTACGCACACACGCGTAGCAAAACTATGCCTTACCTTGTTGTCAGTCGATCAGTTGCAGCGTTGGATGCTTAATGTGCATAACAAACCTCATTATTTGTTAACTAAAATGCCCAACTGTGTCATGAATTGGTATACAAATCAAAGTACCACGTTAATTTTATAACGTTGGGGTACTGTCAGATATCGTAGCAACAGTTTTACCCACACTAACGTACTAAAAACCGGCTTCAGTCCATCGTTGAAAACCGCTTCGTCTGTGGCCGATTTTCCAGCAGGCTAAGTAGGCTGGGGGATTGTCCATGCGTACCCGGCCCTCGCCAACGGCGGATTGAAGGAGTGTCCGGGGTGTTTAGTGGTGTAAGGTCTTCTCCTCGTGGTATGAGTTTAGCATACCACGCTATGGAGAGGGTGAGTCCCACATATCCCATCGCCACCGCGCGTATACGCTGCAGCGGCGGTGGGAATGCGTAAATGAATTTCCACCCGGACAACAAAAAAAAAAAAGGCTAAGTAGGCTGGAGCCTAGGGCGGCTAATTTTGGGGAAGACAAATTTTGCCGACATTTATTTTTGTCTTGCAGAAAAAGACAGATACTATGATAAAACATTTTAATTGTCATTGAAGAATTATGTATAAAAAATATCCCTTTCAGCAAGAAGGAGTGGACGAGAAAATCGATTACCTGGAGACTTGGCGCGGCTTCGAGACAGTTCTCAAGAAGGGCTTAGCTAAATCTATTGGAGTCAGCAACTTCAATGTGGAACAGATCAAGAGGCTGCTGGCAAACTGCAAGGTGCCACCAGTGGTCAACCAAGTTGAGGTAAGGATTGAAGATTTTGAAGAGCAGTAGAAATTGGTTTTAGAAAGAATTTCATTATCATCATCAGCCCGTATAACGTCCACTGCTGAACATGGGCCTTCTCCCGAGGAAGGGTTTTGCTATTGTCACCACGCTTGGCATGCGGATTGGTGACCGCAGTATTATGTTATAACACAAAAGGAAACGCTGCTGCCCGTTCCCTTGCATACGATTTTTATAGATGATGTTATAACAATCGGAACCAACAGCTAACTATGCCTTACCTTGTCAGGTAGGTATGAGCACCTATTCCTGTTTCAGAATAGCAAGTATTCCTGTTTCAGAATAGCTTTGGAATAGGTTAATAATACTCCGAAATACCATGCTCTATGCATCTTAATTTCTTTTTCCAGATCAACTTAAACTTAGGTCAGAATGAGCTCGTGAACCTCTGCCAGTCAAACAACATAGTAATCGTGGCCTACTCGCCATTTGGCACCATGGTGCCAAGCCGTGCCGCCGCCAACACTCCTGAACCCAAAATGGACAACCCCATAATGTTGAAGATTGCCCAGAAATATGGAAAAACTGTCAGCCAAATTGCTTTGAGATATATTGTAAGTATGTTTTTTGTTAATAACTACCGCACATTGCATATTAATCCTGTTAGTCCTCGCTTCTGAGCCCTCAAAATCCGGTCCGGTCTTCCTGTAAGGCAAAAAAATTGAAGAATGGTGATTTGTAGCACCCTAAGGGCAATAACAATGACCGGGCTGGACACAGACCTGTCCGGTCATTGTGCTATACATCAACTGTATTTGCACTAGTAGTTCTTATATTTGGACCCCTATGCAACTTAACATCAGGTGGATGGGGGATCACTTGCCTAGTCAGGAATTAAAACAAAAAATATCTGTTTTCTGTTCACAGTATCAGCGCGGCATCGTCAGTATTCCAAAAACTTCGACTAAGAGTCGCGTAGTCGAAAACGCCTCCATTTTCGATTTCGAATTAACGGCTGACGAAGTGGCGACTCTGGCGAAATTCGACAATGGTTTTCGCACAGTGGTTCCGATGTTTTACCAAGATTGTGAAAATTACCCGTTCGATAAAGTCCCCGGGAAAATGAAGATTCCTGAATGCCTTCGCATTTGGAAGAATGGAATGAATTTAGACATTGATTAAGTTTGACATTCAAATTTGTTTTAAATTTATTTAAATGTATAAAATATAACATACCTCGTTTATAATTATGCCGCCCCTACTTTGCTTGTATTTCTAATTTTTTTTTATCTAATATTTTTGCCGTGTGGGTTCCGGCCAGCGTTGCCAGATTGTAATATGAGCAAAGCGGGATTTTGTATATTTTTAATAAAAAAAGCGGGATTCTTTTGTCGAAAGCGGGACATAGTAACAAAAGTATGTTATCAGAAGTTTTTAAATACTTATCTTATTATTTGAGCTTAAAATTATGTTTAGATGACAATTTATATCAAAAAAATACCCGTAATTAATGTATCCTAATGGGTATATTACTAATTTGTTTAATAACTGTCTAATTTAAATTCATATAAGTAGCGATAAAGGTCAAATTAAGGCAGAAAAGCGGGACTGAGCCTCTCCCGCGCGGGACATTTAATTTTGATATAAAAATCGGGACGTCTGGCAACGCTGGTTCTGGCATAGAATAAACCACCCAACTTTTTGGGTGGAAGAGGCAACTAAGGGATGCACAACTGATGCATGGGCAGCAGTATCTATCAGCTCACCGTTATGTACCAACTATCTATAATAAATCACCAATCCGCCTGCTTACGTGGTGATTAAGGCAATACTCCTCAACGAACCTGGCTTACAAAGGTTTGTTAAGAGAAGGTCCATGTTCATTTTCTGATGGAGCAATGAAGATAATAAAATCTCGTATTCAGGTATTCCTTTGACCAACCTGCGTGGCTCAGCGGTGTATGTATTGCTCTAAGTCTCGGGTTGTAGACTCAATTACGTCAGTGCGAAAGCCGTTACATCGAATATTGTTTCTTCAAAAACCTTTCATCGACATCTCTTTACTGCGACGCCTTGTTAAGTCGAAGGTACTGCGTACTACGTACTGCGATGTTTCGTTACATCGAAAACTGTACTGCGAAGCCTTGTTTGATTGACGTCTTTTTACTGCGACGTTATGTTACTTAAGAAAACTTTTCGGCGATATATCGTTTTTGGCGTAGGTATCCCCAATCAAGAAAGGCTATTCAAAAAAGCCTAAACTTCTTTCACAGTGTCCTGGGAAAGCACGTTAAGCCGTTGGTCCCGATTGTTATAACATCATTTATAACAAAAGTATACCAGGGAACGGGCAGCAGCGTTTTCCTGTGTGTTACAGCATACTTAATCAAAACAGAACTGCGGTCACCAAGCCGCTTACCAAACACGTCATTGTATTTGGACCCATTTACCGTATATACCACTTAACATTAGGGTCATAAACAAAAAAAGCATATAAAATCGCTTCGACGTAAACCCATTGTGTGCGAGCTATCTGCATATCATGTTCTCGTCCACTGCTGAACATAGGCCTCCACCATCGATTTCCAGCGGGAGCTAAAGGCCTGCATCTACTGCCTCCCTGCGACCTTTATGAGTTTGTCTGTCCATCATGCAGGCGGTCGTCCCACGCTGCGCTTGCAAGTTCGTGGTGTCTACTCGAGAACCTTTCTGCATTATCGGCCGTCAGTTCTTCGGGCTGTGTCCTTTGCCATTTCAGCTTGCTAATCCGTTGAGCTATGTCTGCGACAGTGCGAGCCATAGATAATACACATAGGTATGTGAGTAGGCTAATACATAGGTATAGCCCAAAGTTACGCCCGACGCGCTGCGTCTACATAAATGATAATAAAGGTTTTATTTTCAAAATTTTACAGCTATCATACTTATGAATATGTTTCATCTGTGTAGCTCCCGTTACCGTGGGAACTTCTTCGTTAAATATAGCCTATGTTACTGCTTGATAACGTAGTTTTACTAAGGTGAAAGGATTTTCCAAATCGGTCTTTAGTACAGTAGTTCTGCAGCCTTTTCAATGTAAAGAAATAATAAAATCTTATCTCTTTATACGTAGTATTATTAAATTATAACACGGTAGTAAACATTGTGATGTTTTAGTCGTAACTAATACTAAGCGAAATTATTAACAACTAGCTGTGCCCCACGATTTTACCCGCGTTACCCTGCTCCATTGGGTCGGAGCGTGATTTTTGTAGCCTATATGTTAATCCAGCGTGTAACCTGTCCCGGTGCAAAATTTCAGCCAATTCCGTTCAGTAGTTTTTGCGTGAAAGATTAACAAAAAACCATCCATCCATACTTACAAACTTTCACGTTTTTAATATTAGTAAGGATTGTAAGTGCAACGCAGTAGAGCTCATTTTACCATTCAGATACATTTATCATTGCCGTCTCATAAAGGCACTTTTTATAGTAAAATACATAGACCGTACGTCTATTTTAAAATGTTATTGTGACGTTTCATAATATCGATAAGTCATCGATAAGTATTAACAATCGCAATCACGGTTTATAGTACAACTAGCTTCCCTCGCGCGGTTTTACCCGCGTAACTCCGTAATTAAATATAACTTATAGCCTTCTTCAATAAATGGATTATCTAACACTGAAAGAATTTTTCAAATCGGACCTGTAGTTCCTGAGATTTGCGCGTTGAAACAAACAAACTCTTCAGCTTTATAATAATATATTAGTATATAGATGTCTTCACTAGTAAAGTAGATTACCTTGAATCAGTCCACTATTTATTTAATAGAAGGTAGCAACGGAATGACAGTAGAGCGCCGTTTATCCGAAATTCCGAACTAACTGGGGGACATAGGCGTAGCTAGTATAGATACCGAGCTATAGGTGGAGCTGATATCCTTCGTGGCATACCGGTAAAAGGCCTCGCCTTTAATATCGGAGGTTGCGGATTCATATCTTGCTCCATACAGAAAATTGCATAATCCATGCCTGACTGTCGAGGGACATGGATTATGCAACTAATTGGCGGTCGGCAAACTAAATTCGGATGATCGATGTATTTTATTTCATATTTACTTATTTCAAATCACTGAGCGCTCCAAGTGCCGAGGTCAGATGGAAGGGAGGCAGCCTCCCTCCTCACCAAAACCATACCGACATATACAGGGTGTCCGGTAATTAATGGATAACCTTAAAATGGGTAATGGTAAAACTAATGACCATTCAGAAAAAAAATACAAATAAAAAAAATACAGTTGGTACCAAAGATATGATTTTTTTAATAATAATCGGTGTTTTTTGTTACCTTATTTCACATTTTTATACACCACGGCCACAAATTAAGGAATTCTATCGGTTTTTTTTTGTTATAGTAATTAACGTTAACTGAGCTGATAGATAGGTAATAAATAGTATGACTACTATTACACGGTTTTTTTTTTAAACAACTTGAATGTTTGTTCTGGGGAAAATTTGTGAAAAATATTCAATTTGACAAAGTTTGAGCAACCGTAACTTAAAAAAAAAGTATCCAGACACAAGTGACCAATTATTTTAAAATATTATGTGCTTCAAGCCAATTTCAAAATGGTATCATTCATTATTGTATCTAATGTAAATTCTGAATTATGGCTATTTGTGTAGAAAAGGTGTGAATTTTGGATAAACATCAAAATTTGCAATATTGGAATATTTATTTACATTGAATGTACCTGACCATTGGAGTTTAATAAAAAACAACATTTGACATTAGTAAAACTGTATTCGTTATTAATTACAATAAATGTTCAAATTGTCTGCCACCCACTCTGATACAGGCTCTACATCTACGAATGAATGCTCTCCTGAGCAGTCGCGTATAGCGTCGATCGCTTATTTTCGATGCGGCTGCCCGGACACGGCTACGTAAATCTTCCAAGGAACGGATCGGCTTTGCGTAAACTTCTTCCTTAAGACAGCCCCAGTAAAAAAAATCAAGTGGATTTAGATCTGGTGAACGTGGGGGCCACAAAATTGGCCCCAGGCGGCCAATCCATCTGTTTGGGTATGTTCTATTTAAGTATGCACGAACAGATACAGCATAATGCGCAGGACAGCCGTCATTTTGCAACCAATATGATTCTCTCTCCACCTCGGGCACCTCTTGCAATAAGTTTGGAAGATCATTTTCAAGGAATTCTAAATAACTTTGGCCAGTTAGGTTCCCCGGTAATTCAAATGGGCCTATTATTTTTCCGTTTAATATTCCAGTCCAATAATTTATTTTAAATTGGTACTGTGACGTTGCCAGCTATGGAGATTGTGTAAATTCATGTAGCCATCTCTTTTCAATGTTGATTCATCACTCCATAGAATTTTATTAAAAAACTGCGGGTCTGCTTCCATCTTCCCCAGCATTTTTCGGCAGAAACGCAATCTTGCATTATAATCTCTTGGTTGAAGGGTCTGCACGCGCGTAACGTGGAACGGGTGAAATTTGTTCTTTTTTAAGATATCATGCACAGTCGATTTCCCTATACCCGTGCGTCGAGCTATTGATCGCGTAGAAATTGAAGGATCTTGCGCAATTTCCTCAAGTACCACGTCTTCTACATCAGCACGAGCGCTTCTTCCACCACTAGTACCACCAACACCAGTACCAGGGATTCTTCCTTCTGAGTAACAACCGTGGACTCTTATAAATACGCGGTAATCTGGATGACGCGCATTAGGGTATCTTTCCCTATAAAGAGCTGCGGCTGCGTTTCCATTGCCTCTGCATTCCCCATAAATAAAATGCATGTTTGCATATTCTTGTGGCGTATACTCAACACGTGGCATGTTGATTCACAAAATAAACAATCCAGTTACAAGCCAAGTCGTCGCAAATATCACCACACAAAACAAGTCCAAATCGGTAAACAAAACGAATAGTCCAGTAAAATAGCCAGGTCGTCGTTTTAACACTGATTCACAGTAACTAGCAACAATTGCAACCGGAAACGAAATAAACACATGCGAAGTCGAGCAAGTCGAGTGACGCACTAAGTCTAAGTCCCTGTTCCTGTAAGTTCTGTTAGTCCCCTACCGGTTTTTTTACATTTACTATCTCGCTCGCACTCATCCAACTCATATCCTCTTTGTCTAACATGAACAAAAGACGGGTGGTGCAGGGTGCGCGCAGGTAGCTAGTATGGCGGTCACACGACTTACACACACGACATTTATTGCAAAGCCAATTTGTATTTGTTAAAATATTTCTGGTTTTAAAGAGACTTTATTTAATTATTACTATTCATTACTTACGTCTATTAATGTTTTTATTAACCCCGAATGGTCAGGTACATTCAATGTAAATAAATATTCCAATATTGCAAATTTTGTTGTTTATCCAAAATTCACACATTTTCTACACTAATAGCAATAATTCAGAATTTACATTAGATACTGTTATGGTATGTTTATGGTTTGTTGATGTTATGTCAAAGTGATAGTCAATATATTTCAGTGGTTGTCAAGCACTCATGCCTTTCATTTATCCTATAACATGGTGACAGCGGTAAATTAATTATTTGAATAAATCTTGCCTAAAAACAGTGTATTGTGTTAGATAACATGATAAAGATATTGATGTAATGTAGTGTAAAAGTTATTTATCCGAGTAATACACGTAAATCTACCATCAATATGGAGCACGCCCGGCCGCCATTAGAGTTAAACTTGGACGGCGCTGGCGGACCTGCGGGCCGTGCCGAAGCTTGGAAGAGATGGAGCCAACAATTCAAATTGTTTTTGAAGGCTTCAGGAGTGGATAAAGAGGCGTCGAGTGCCCAAGCTAGTTTGTTAATAAACTTAATAGGCTCAGATTGTTTTGACATTTATCAAACTTTTTCATTCACGAATGACGAAGAGCGTGATGATATATCATTGTTGATTCAAAAGTTTGATGAGTATTTCGGAACGGAACCAAATATAACGATGACTAGATATAAGTTTTTTACACGAAACCAAGAGGAGGGTGAATCAATTCAACAGTACATGATTGCATTACGCTTGTTGAGCAAGAATTGTGAGTTTGCATCTTTAGAAGAGAGTTTGATCAGGGATCGAATCGTTTGTGGAATCCGTGAAGTTGCGTTCAGGGACCGGCTACTGCGGACCGAGAAGCTCACACTTGACAAGACTATTAACATTTGTCAAGCCGAGGAAGTTTCTCAAGAGAGTAAACGTCAAATGAATAACGATCGTACGAGTACAACTAATGGTATCGAGTGCATCAACAGTGTCGGAGTGAAACGTCGGGTTGCAGGCGGCTCGGGTGCCCAAAGGCTTGGTGCCCGAGGACGGGGAGAAGCGGCGCGAGGCGTTGCAGGCGCTTGGAGCGCTCATAGCAAGCCATCTGGTGCGCTGCAGCCGTGTGACGGTTGCGGGCGCACGATGTGCGTAGACCGATGTCCAGCTCAGTCCGTCAGCTGTTATGTTTGTGGTAACAAGGGGCATTACGGCCGTATGTGTAAGTTGATGCGACATGTCAATAGCGGAGCTCGAGGGAGAATGCGACGTATGTATGAGGTTGAGTGTAATGATGTTAGTGAGTGTCATAATAGTAGTGATTCAGATGAAGAGCGTTCGTTTTACGTATCTTCTATTGACTGTAAGAAAAATAATTCGGAGGATTGGTTTCAGATATTAACATGTAAAGATGGTAAGGAAAAATTTAAACTAGATTCTGGTGCGGATTGTAATGTATTAGCGTTTAAAAGATTCTTAGAACTAGGATTTAGCGAGGATATGATAATTAAAAAACATATTCCTTTATTATCATACACTCATAACGTAATACCTACTAAGGGAATTTGTATTTTGCCGTGGATTTTTAAAGATAAGATTTATGAATTAAAATTCGTCATAGCTGACATGCACTGCGCTAGCGTGTTGGGACGGAAATCATGTGAAGCTATGGGGCTGATTAAACGTCTCAGGTCGATTGAGTTGTCTGATTATAACGATCTGTTTAAGGGATTAGGTTGTCTACCAGGAAAGTATCACATAGTAGTCGATAAATCTTTCCCACCCGTGATTAGTGCGCCTAGGAAAGTTCCACACGGTTTACGCGATCGTTTAAAGGGGGAATTAGAGAATATGGAACAAATGGGTGTCATTAGAAAGGTCAATCATCCAACTCGGTGGGTACATCCATTGGTACTAGTGGCTAAGAAAAACAATGGTATTCGTGTGTGCTTAGATCCCCGAGAGTTGAATCGCGCGGTGCAGCGCGCACATTTTCAACTGCCTACTGTGTCGGATCTAGCTGCTCGTTTGCACGGTGCTCGGTATTTCTCAGTGCTTGATGCCACGGCTGGCTTCTGGACTATACAGTTGGATGAAGAGAGTGCAGATTTGTGCACATTCGCCACTCCTTTTGGTAGATATCAATTTCTAAGGCTTCCGTTTGGAATAAATTGTGCTTCAGAGGTGTTTCACGGCAAAGTACGGCGGCTTCTAGAGGATTTAGAAGGTGTAGAGAGCTATATTGACGATATTATTGTATGGGGGGCCTCCAAGGAAATTCATGATCAAAGACTTAAGCGGTTACTTGAAAGGTCTAGAGAGATCAACTTAAAATTTAATAAAGATAAGTGTAAGTTTTGTGTAGAGGAAGTGACGTATTTGGGTCATGTTTTCGATAAAAATGGTATGAGACCGGATTATAATAAAATTAAAGCCATTAAGGAGATGTCAACTCCTTCAGATAGGAAGGATCTTGAAAGATTTCTGGGGGCTGTAAACTATGTTTCAAAGTTTATTCCGAATTATTCGGAGTTAGCGATACCTTTAACGAGTTTGCTTAAAAAAGATAATGATTGGCGTTGGGAAGAGAGTGAGCGCGCGGCGTTTGAAAAGTTAAAGGAATGCGTGACAGGTGCTGCTGTGTTAGCTCTGTACGACCCAGCGCGACCGGTGCGCCTGGCGGTGGACGCGTCGGCTGTTGCCCTCGGTGCTGTCCTGCTACAGGATGGTCGGCCGGTGGAATTTGCTTCACGTACGCTCACTGATACACAAAAAAGGTACGCTCAAATTGAAAAGGAGCTTCTAGCTATTGTTTTCGGGTGTGAACGGTTTCACCAATATATTTATGGCCAACGGGCTGTTGTTGTTGATTCTGATCATAAGCCTTTGGAGAGTATTTTTAAAAAACCATTGATGTCCGTCCCAGCTCGTCTGCAGCGCATGATGTTGAGGATTCAAGGTTATGATTTAGTAGTAAATTATGTCCCTGGCAAGTATTTGAAAATACCAGACATGTTGAGTCGTGCGGCATTGCCAGATTTATATAATGAAGAAATCAGTAATTATGTTCTTTATCAGGTTCAGATGGTTGTTAACAGTGTGCCTATGTCAAATGATAAGTTAACTTTAGTTAAAAAACATACTAAACACGATTCGGCGTTAAATATACTTTTAAGTTATGTTCACTCAGGCTGGCCTACAAGTAAATATGACGTAAGTAATGAAGTGAAAGATTATTGGTCCATTAAAGATGAGTTGTTTGTGGTTGATGGTGTAATTTTTAAGGATAACTTGGTTGTTATACCAAAATCTTTACGCGATGAAATGTTAGGTATAGTTCACGTCGGTCACTTAGGGATAGATCGGTGTAAACGGCGCGCTCGACAAGTTATATTTTGGCCGCACATGTCACGTGATATAGAATCGTATGTAAAACGTTGTAAGATTTGTCAGGAGTTTTTAAATGCGCCGGCTAAAGAACCGTTGATACCAATTGAGATTCCTAAATTGCCATGGAATAAAGTAGGGTCAGATATTTTTGAATTTAAAAATAAATTTTTTCTCGCCACGGTGTTCCAAATGTTTTAATTAGTGATAATGGGACACAATACAGCAGCCGTGAATTTAAGCGATTTGCAAAAGAATGGGGTTTTGACCACGTGACGTCCTCGCCCAATTATCCACAGTCAAATGGTAAAAGTGAACGGGCAGTTCAAACTATCAAATCGTTGTTGATCAAATCAATAAGAGGGAATGGAGATTTTAATTTAGCCCTTCTTAATTTTCGTAATACACCTCGGGATGGTTTGAGTTCTCCTGCTCAATTACTAATGGGTCGAAGGCTTCGGTGTCAGTTGCCAGTCCATCCTACGTTATTAGATCCTCAAGTTGTTGACCCAATAGAGTACCAAACTATGATTAACAGGCAAAATAGGTCCAAGTTGCTATACGATAGGCAATGCAAAATTTTGCCAAATTTAGAGAAAGGTGATTCTGTAATTGTTTTAGATGGTAAGAAACGTAGTAGGGCTAAAGTAGTAAGCTTTGCAGAGACTCCTCGTTCTTACGTTGTACAAAATTCGGTGGGCGCTAGATACAGAAGAAATCGGCGCCATTTAATTAAATGTGAATCAGGTAATAATTCACTTCCAAATGGTAAAGATGAATGTGCAAATGAACGGTTTAGTGATGCGTGTGAGAAAGTTGATTGCAGTGCATTACCTGATAAAACATCTGCCGAACCTTCTAAAATTCCGCCACTTGTTCGTAAAGCTAAAAAAGTTGCTTTGGAACGTTTGGTTAATATGAAGTTTAATTGATTATGCTTTTAGTATGTTTAGTTCTTACATTTTATTTGTTTATGTAGAATTTGTGGTGTTTTGGTTATGTATTAATGTTTAGGTGTTCGATATTATTTAACCTATACATTTGTATACTTTAATTTTCAAAGAAAGGGTACAGTATACTGTTATGTTTAGTTCTTACATGTTATTTGTTTATGTGGAATTTGTGGTGTTTTGGTTATATTTTAATGTTTATTTCTTACCTTTCTTAAGTTTCTGTTGAGAAGAAAAATCTAGTAGATATATAAGAACAGTGTGTTTTTGTTATGTTAACTTAATTATTGGGGGGAGATGTTATGGTATGTTTATGGTTTGTTGATGTTATGTCAAAGTGATAGTCAATATATTTCAGTGGTTGTCAAGCACTCATGCCTTTCATTTATCCTATAACAGATACAATAATGAATGATACCATTTTGAAATTGGCTTGAAGCACATAATATTTTAAAATAATTGGTCACTTGTGTCTGGATACTTTTTTTTAAAGTTACGGTTGCTCAAACTTTGTCAAATTGAATATTTTTCACAAATTTTCCCCAGAACAAACATTCAAATTGTTTAAAAAAAAACCGTGTAATAATAGTCATACTATTTATTGCCTATCTATCAGCTTAGTTAACGTAAATTACTATTAAAAAAAAAACCGATAGAATTCCTTAATTTGTGGCCGTGGTGTATAAAAATGTGAAACATGGTAACAAAAAACACCGATTATTATTAAAAAAATAATATCTTTGGTACCAACTGTATTTTTTTTTATTTGTATTTTTTTTCTGAATGGCCATTAGTTTTACCATGACCCATTTTAAGGTTATCCATTAATTACCGGACACCCTGTATATGACAAACTAGTTGTTTAAAAAACCTAAGAGAGAGAAATGGGTGCGAGTCCGGCGGGTGTATACTTCCGTCGTTCGGTTGATCGACGTTCGGATAATCATTGTTCAACTGTACAATAATGTGGATCTACCAGTTTATTTGTAGTTATGAGAATTACGCACAATCAATGCGAGTATGGGCGTACCTAGTACCTATTTTATCTGGGAGTAACAAAACGTAAATATTACATGTCGACTTAACTAACCCGATACTTACCATATAAATAAAATGTATGCATAAGAATAGCAGTTATCATAGTGCTAGGAGAGAAAGCTTCCCTCTCCTACCCTTTATTTAATAATTATGCCGCTTCACATACAAACAGCAAGGGTGTAAACACTACAATAACGTTAGTCCTTATGTGCATGATAATAACCCTTGTAGCAACATCTACAGTAGTCATACATCACAATCACAAGATAGCTAACAGCGCCATATACAACCTAGCATCCGAACTAACCTGTATCGCACAATACAAGTTCGCAAGCCTTTACAAATTCGAATTCGAACTTATACAAATTCAAAATCCTTGATCGACATCCTTCGTCCTAAAATAAAATATAGTTTTAAGCATAAAAAAAATGTGGACAAATACTTGGACGTGCTTAAGTATCCAGGGTTAGAGAACACAAAAAAAAACAAATTACCTAAATAGGAAGTTTTAAATTATTATTCTTAAATACTTCTATTGTTATGTATGAATGAAGGTATTATACAGGGTGTCCAAGAACCTGGCGTCCAACTGGATTCCCACGATGCCCCAAGTTCTAACAGTACTCAGAAAAATATTTTAAAAAATCCACCCCATGTACTTACAGAATTATACTGATTTAAAAAAAAAAGGGGAAATGAGCACCCTGTGACATACTTTTGAATGCTGTGACTGCTAATGCTGATAATTTCGATATTTCTTGGAGGTTTTGTAATCTAGGGTATTGCTGTGTCTAAATAGAATGTAAAAATAAAGTACTTATTGTACCATTTTAAAATAAAATATTATTTTAACTAAAGGTGATATGGAAAACTATTGAATTTCGCAACTTTGACCGACTGTAGTGTAAAAAAAATGTACCAAAATAGTATGGCAAGTGACGTCAAATTTTGACGCGTTTATTCCTCTTTTTAAAAAGGTATAATACTTACACATTAATTTGAAAAAAAAAAATTTGATAATATTTTTACTCAACAACCCAATTTTTACGAAGTGCCTACCTACTAACGGTAACTGTCGGACCCTTTCTTATCTTAGAAACTGTTATGTTACTACTATTATTTACTTCGGTTCCAAGAGTGAGCAAGAAGGAAATACACACAGGTAGATGGGTTCCCAGTAGAATAAAAGCAAAGAATGTTAGTTTAAAGATATTTTATTACAATAAATGTTCAAAATGTTGACCACCCGCGGCAATACAAGCTCTCACTCTCCTTAAAAAGGACCGCTTTATGTTTCGCGAGTAACTTTTTTGACGTATCACCTGCACTGCTTGTGTTATCTTCTCACGAAGGTCAGCGATGTCATTAATGGGCTTCGCATAAACGAGCTCCTTCATAGTTCCCCAGAAAAAAAAATCCAGCGGATTTAAGTCAGGTGAGCGGGCTGGCCACGGGATTGTTCCTGATCGCCCAATCCACCTGTTCGGGTATTGCTCGTCCAAAAACTCTCTAACGGATACGCGAAAATGTGCTGGACAGCCGTCGTGTTGGAACCACATATCTGGTGGGGTCTCTTCTAGTAAGTTTGGCAAATCATTTTGAAGAAAATTTAAATATGATTCGCCAGTCAAATTCTCGGGCATCTCAAATGGACCAATAATATTCCCACAGAGAATACCGGTCCACATGTTCACTTTGAACCGGTACTGGGATCTATCTTCTCGCATCAAGTGCGGATTTTCCACATGCCACTCGTGCAAGTTGTGTAGGTTCATGTAGCCATCCTTCTTACATGTTGATTCATCTGACCACAAAATTTTGTCGATAAAGTTTTCGTCTTCTCGATGTTTTTGCAGGATTGTTTCACAAAACGCGACTCGGCTCGGATAGTCTCGAGGTAAAAGACTTTGCACTCGCTGTACGTGGTACGGATGATATTCTTCTTTTTGGAGAATACTGTGTGCTGTGCTCTTCGGTATCCCCGTATCAGCTTCTATTCCTCGCACAGAGATGCTTGGATTTGCCGACACCGCCTCTAAAACTTCATCGCGTATGAAGTCATTTACGGGTCGTCCTTCACCAGCTACTTGATTGGGGAACCGCCCGTCACATAGTGATCTGTGCACATTAATGAAAACTCGATGGTCGGGATATCGCGTAGCCCTCGGATACCTTTCTCTGTAAAGTCTCGCTGCAGCTCGTCCATTACCTCTACATTCTCCATAAATGTAGTGCATATTTGCGTATTCTTGCGGAGTGTAGGTCGCCATGGTAGCACACACAAAACACAAACTGTCCAAACACAGGCAAAGGTCGTCGTAAAGAGTTCGTTTCAAAGTCCAGAGCACAAAGAGTAATCGAGTCCAATAAACAAAGCTTTAAATCGTAGTACGTGATCAATGGTAACAATAAGAGAGAGGTGCGTAGTAACGGCAGGAGGCAGTGACGCGTACTGACCGTACTGTTATCCTAAATAGCACGATCCCAGATAGCGTCACTATCTATCTCACTCGCACCTCTAACCTTTTTCTCCCTCACTCTTACCTGAATAATGGGGTACCATAAAGAAGAACCAGCAAATCGCAAAGATAGTTTCTGTCTTGCTCCCTCCTGTTGTAATAACGAATCACTATGGTGAGATGCATGCACATACCGTCCCTTACGGTCTAACCTGTTTTTTGAGAGGCCTGTTGTTATTTTTATGAGCATACAATAGTAATTCTTTAGAGGTTAGATTCAATTCGTCGTAAATTTTTCTTTCTAAGAATTCTGTAAGACATCGTAAAAATTGGGTTGTTGAGTAAAAATATTATCAAATTTTTTTTTTTCAAATTAATGTGTAAGTATTATACCTTTTTAAAAAGAGGAATAAACGCGTCAAAATTTGACGTCACTTGCCATACTATTTTGGTACATTTTTTTTACACTACAGTCGGTCAAAGTTGCGAAATTCAATAGTTTTCCATATCACCTTTAGTTAAAATAATATTTTATTTTAAAATGGTACAATAAGTACTTTATTTTTACATTCTATTTAGACACAGCAATACCCTAGATTACAAAACCTCCAAGAAATATCGAAATTATCAGCATTAGCAGTCACAGCATTCAAAAGTATGTCACAGGGTGCTCATTTCCCCTTTTTTTTTTAAATCAGTATAATTCTGTAAGTACATGGGGTGGATTTTTTAAAATATTTTTCTGAGTACTGTTAGAACTTGGGGCATCGTGGGAATCCAGTTGGACGCCAGGTTCTTGGACACCCTGTATGTGTTAGGCCGCCAAAATACATATCTATTTATAGAAAATAATCAAGGTCAAAGACCCGCCAAATTGTACTCCATGTTAGTTTATGGCAGTAGCGTAGCTGTAGGATAGCAAGGTGGGCTAAAGGCCTCAGTTTCGGCCTGTAGAGGGCTCTCAAGAGTTAGCTTTGGAACTTACGTGTACTATCTTTCGATGATTTTTACATTTAATAAGATTTAATGTGGAAACTACTTAAGTACGTAATAAATAGAAGAATGAATGTTAGAAGAAAAAACTTTAAAGTCTTATTGCATCACCTGTCAACGTAACTTTGTGATAAAGTTTTTGAAATTGATTCAGTAGTTTTTGAGTTTTTCAATTAAAAACATACTTCATACGAGTTAATTCCACTTTGATCGCCCAGGTATCACCGGAGTGATCCAATCCCACATTTTTGTGTTCTCAAATCACCTACCGACAAACCAACTGGGTGACCAAAATCTTTGTTTCCTCTTATTCAAAATTATTTCTTTTGTTTCTTTAAAGAACCTAGGTCGTAAAATTCCACATAATTAAAATTTTCTTATTTCGCTTTCTTATTACCTTGACTACCAGTCAAACCTTTTTCTTTTTAAAATTTACCCCTAGCCCGAAACCATATAGTTACGCCCCTGTTACAAATCACAGTCTTACCATTGTAGATTGAATACTATTTCCATACAAGGCCAATAACTCTTAAGACGTTCACAATAAAGTCCAAATTTGTACAACAGTTATTCAAAGATTGATTCTTACAATATTTTTGATGTAAATTCAGCATTATCACAATGCGATTTGAGTTGAAATTCCAATGGCTTAGCGTGAGAAACTACTGTCTATATAGTGTAGTGACTTGATTACATTAAGTTAGTTTGTTATTAAACATGTTTGGTGTAAACGTGTTTTTGTTGTCCTGTTTCATCGCCAGCGTTGTAAGTAATATTTATATTGTACCAATTCTACACCTCCGTAAAACGTAGCGGTATTTTGCTCGCTTTAAGTCTCGGAGGTCGTGGGTTCGATCCCCACACCGGACAAGAAATTTGTGTAAATTCTAAGATTTCTTTCTGGGTCTGGTTGGTTGAGGGACTACTCTCCGTGCCTCGGAAAGCACGTTAAGCCGTTGGTCCCCATTGTTATAACATCATCTATAACAAGCGTATACCAGGGACGGGCAGCAGCGTTTCCCTGTGTAATACAACATAATACTGCGGTCACGAATCCGCCTGCCAAGCGTGGTGACTATGGCAAATACCCTCCCTCGGGAGGAGGCCCATGTGCAGCAGTGGACGTTGTACGGCTGATGATGATGATGATGATGATGAATTGTACAACGCGATTAGTTTGTCGTGGCTAATACCTACTCAGTGACATGCTTTATTTTTGGTAGCAGGTACAATCGGTCTATGTTTATGTCACCGGAAAATAATACGAATCGTAAGTTGATCAAGTTTCGTGCCCCTCATATTGTTAAATTTAGTTGTCAGTTTCAGTGAACGCGTATAATTATTATATTATTTACTTAATTGTTATGACACTTCACCTTTTTTTTTGTTGTCCGGGGGAAATGCATTTACGCATTCCCACCGCCGCTGCAACGTATTCGCGCGCTGGCGGTGGGATATGTGGGACTCGCACTTTCCATAGCGTGGTATGCTAAACTCATACCACGAGGAGAGGACACTACTAAAACCCCCCGGACACTCCTTCGATCCGCCGTTGGCGGGGGCCGGTACGCATGAGCAATCCGGCCCCCCGACGGCTTATGACACTTCACCTAATCTAACCATCGAGACTATGCTACTGTTGTATCAAAACAAAAAAACTTTAACGTCAATGAGTTCTGTTCAACTCCATTGGTTTAGGTTACTTTTTTAACCACCCGAAACGTCGTTTGTTTATCAACTAACTAAAAACTAGAAAGTTGATAATCTTACGATTCTTATTATTTCTTAGTATTTAACATAATTATCTATACTTCAATACTAATATTATAAAGAGGAAAGATTTTGTTTGTTTGTATTTTTATTTATATTGAATAGGCTCCGAAACTACTGGACCGATTTGGAAAATTGTTTCACCGTTGGAAAGCTACACTATCCTCGAATGACATAGGCTATATTTAATTATGAAGTTCCCACGGGAACGGGAGTTACGCGGGTAAAACCGCGCGTGGGAAGCTAGTATACTAATAAACTACATACTTTGCTGATATATTTTGTGTGATTTATGTTATTTTTCAGGTATCTGATGGTGATGGCGGATTGGCTAACAGAATCCCCCTAAAAGATGGTAACGCAATTCCCGCTATGGGCTTCGGCACATTCCTTGGATTTGATGAGGTATTATACATTATATTAAATCTATATGGAAATGAGAGCTTTGAGAAGTATGTGTGGGTTAACATTGAATGACAGAATAAGGAACAGCGTGAGCGTGATAAGAGAACGGTGTGGAGTGAAAGAGTACGTGATTACGAAGATAGAGAAGGGAATGTTGAGATGGTTGTGTCACGTGGAAAGAATGGGTGAAGAAAGATTGACAAAACAGGTATACATGGCAAGTGTGAGTGGCACAGTCGGAAGGGGATGACCTCGACGAACGTTCTCTGACCTGACCAAAACGGAGACATCCTCGCAAAGGTCAAATAAGATCCACCCTAAACCGACGTGCTTGTATGAAGAATGTTATGAGAGTGAATGAAGCGAAAGATGTTTGTAGGGATCGTAGCAAGTGGAGGTCCATTGTCTCTGCCTACCCCACTGGGAAACAAGCGTGAGCTTATGTATGTATGTATTAAATCTATATTAATGCCGGCCGTAAGATTTCTGGCTTAAAATAGACCATCCCACATCTTCCGGCCTATGTTCAGCAGTGGAATACAACAGGCTGATGATGATGATGATCTTAAGAGGCGACTAAAGGACATATCTACAACTGGTGTATCAGCAACAGTATCTGTCATCAGTACAGTGGCGTAGCTATCGTAGGGCCAGGTGGTGCAGTGCACCAGGGCCCCGGACCTCCAACCTAATCTTTGAAAAAAGCGGGTCAGCCAACTCGACAGCTCTTGAAGCTATTCACCGGAGCCCTTGCCCACCTATCTACGCCACTGCATCAGTACCGTAAATACGCCGGTGCCACTGTAGCATTTGCTACTCTTGCTATATGGCTAATCCGGCAATGCCAGGCAGGACTATTACTTTTTCGGTCTGCTCCAAATAGGGTGGGCAACGCATTTGCACTAGTGAACTTGCGTTTGAGTTTTAGTGAGTGAGACACAGTGGGTGGTATCATCCATTATACAATATACGAATGGTCCTATATGTAAAACATACAAGGTCACAGTCATAGAAGCTCGCACAGGGCGCAGAAAAGGCTGTTTACGGCACTGGCTATCATTTGCGATTCTTGCAACATCCCTCAACTACAAGTCTGTTGAAATGAGTCCTATGTTTACATCTGTCAGCTATAGATTACCTACCATCTCGCTGCGATCACCAATCCGCCTGCCAACATTGGTGATTATGGCAAATTCCCTCAAAATCGAGATGGTATTTAAAGGAGGCCCATGTTCAGCAGAGGACGTAAGCAGGCTTTTGAAAAAAATAAAACATTAAACACTTTGTCCTCAATGACTTGCTAATAGACCAACGCACCAGCGCACAGCCTAAACGGCCTAAACCGCTGATCGTAAAGACCTGAAACTTGAAGGGTATATTCTCTACTAACTGCGCCCCGCGGTTTTATCCCGCGTTACTCTGCTCGATTTGGTCGAAGCATTTTGTTTTGAAGCCTATATGTTAATTCACCGTATAACCTATCCCGATGCAAAATTTCAGCCAATTCCGTTCAGTCGTATTAGCGTGAAAGAGTAACAAACATCCATCCATCCATACTTACAAACTTTCGCGTTAGTATAGGATATGACGTCGATGATAACGTCAATTACGTTTGACATTGAAATCGCTAAGATTATTTTTTTCCGTAAAATTTTTGGAATAGAGCTTTAGCTTTCTGTTCTTAACGAAAACTCAGAGGGCTTAAACTTGGGGTCTTACTCACCTCTATGCCCGGTTAAGTAGCAAAAGCCCTTTTTATGTCTTTTGAATGATTGTATTTTATATTTTAGTGCAAGTTACCTGTAAAGATAGTTGTAAGATTTAATTAATAAATATTTTCAGAACGGACAAAAAAAGCCTGAAGATCACGAGGTCGAAAATGCGGTAAAATGGGCACTACAAGCTGGCTACAGGTTAATTCGTATATGTATACTTTATTTTTAACTCCGTCGCGATCTCCGAGATCTCAAGCGAGTCAAATACCGCTAATTTAGCTCGCTTAAAATCTCGAAGATCGTGGGTTCGAAGAAATTTTTGCGTAAATTTTAAGATTTCTTTCCGGGTCTGGTTTGCCTGAGGGACCAGAGAGTTACCCTCCCTTAAGCCGTTGGTCCCGATTATTATAACATCATCTACATCAATCGTATCAGCGTTTCCTTTTGTGTTACAACGTAATACTGCGGTTATCAACCCGCCTGCCAAGCGTGGTGACAATGGCAAAACCCTCCCGAGGGAGAAGGTCCATGTTCAGCAGTGGACGTTATATGGGCTAATGATATTTTTTTAAAAGATAACTAGCAGATTTTTGCAGTCTACTAGTATTTTTGTTAATCTCTCGTGCTAAGCTAATACGCTTGTGTTACGAGTGTTTACTTAAACGTATATCTACAGGCTAATAGACACGGCTGCTGCTTATCATAACGAGGATCAAGTAGGAGATGGAGTGAGAGCATCTGGAGTGCCCAGAGAAGATGTCTTCATTGTCACCAAGGTAAACCAATTTTTTTTTTTGTCCGGTTGGAAATGCATTTACCTATTCCCACCGCCGCGCCGCCGCTGCACTGCTGGCAGCGGGATATGTGGGACTCGCCCACTCCATAGCGGTGGTATGCGTACTCATACCACGAGGAGAGGACCCTACACCACATAAAACCCCCCGGACACTCCTTCGATCCGTCGTTGGCGGGGGCTGGGTACGCACGAAGCAATCCGGCTCATGTGATTAGCCTCCTGGTATTTTTTTACAAGTTATGTTTTTAATATTATTTACTTTTAAGTAATTACATAAATCTGACATTCGCTTTAGTAAGGTATTTACTAGTTTCCATCGTGACCCCTTTGAACTGAGCCGTGATATCACAGTTCATTTGCCTATTTATAAGTAAATTACGTAACTACGTAATTAGCTCACCTTTTTTTTATGAGACGCGCATAATTATTATATTATTTACTTAATTGTTATGAGACTTCACCTTTTTTTTTTGTTGTCCGGGAGGAAATGCATTGACGCATTCCCACCACCGCTGCAGCGTATTCGCGCGCTGGCGGTGGGATATGTGGGACTCGCCCTCTCCATAGCGTGGTATGCTAAAGTCATACCACGAGGAGAGGACCCTACACCACTAAAGCCTCCCGGACACTCCTTCGATCCGCCGTTGGCGGGGGTCGGGTACGCATGAGCAATCCGGCCCCCCGACGGCACCCGCGGCCAATATGGTACCGCGGGATCTCCAGGCCCATTTGCCCAATTAGAGGGACGCCCGGAGTGTAGAGGCGTCCCTACTCCTCATGGGACGTAATTAGCTCACCTAACAAATTTTATTGTAATGATATCAATATAAAAATTATTTTATTATGAGAACTAAACAGAAGAACAAAGAAACTTAAACACAATGACTTGGCCATCGCTATAAAGAATCTTATTTAATATTATAGCTACCCGTGCGCGGTTTCACTTGCGCGTGGGAACTTCATAACTAAATATAATATATAAAGCCTATGCTACTCAGCAATAATGTAGGTAGCATTCTAATGGTGAAAGAATTATCGAAATCCGTTCAGTAGTTTTTGAGTTTATTCGAAACAAAAATACAAACTTTTCCTCTTTATAAGCAACTAGTGACCCGCCCCGGCTCCGCACGGCTACAATGCTGATGTATTATACATATAAACCTTCCTCTTGAATCCCTCTATCTATTAAAAAAAACCTCATCAAAATTCGTTGCGTAGTTTTAAAGATTTAAGCATACATATAGGAACAGAGAAAGCGACTTTGTTTATACTATGTAGTGATAAGCAGGGCTCTGAACCGGTTTAAAAAGAGCCTATTAGTGCAGTCATTGAAGCGAAAAATAGGGTGTAACCTCCGATTTTTTTTACTGTGAACCGATTTGCATGAAATTTTGAAATAAGCTCATCTTACCCTTAACTTTAAAAGTGAAATTAAGCTTAATATTGATCTAGTGCGTAAATTAACATAGTAATAGTTACGGCTACTACGGACCATATTTTCACGGGTTCAAATCGGATTCGGATCGGACATAGTGCGAAACCGCTCTTAGGGGGCACGTCCGATAATCGGTGACCGATTTTTTGTAGGAGAAAATAGAACGTACTGACCGCAACAGTATAACGCCCGCGTCCCACTAAAAGTCGGTCAGAAATAAAATCAGTGCATCCCTACCGATCCGATTTTCGGTGTTAATGGATCCGTCCGAAAATGTATACGTTAACGCACACTGCTCACCAACGGGCGGCCACTTGCACTTGCCAGGAGGAGAAATCTGCCCGATTATCGGCCCTACAAAAAGTATAACGTGATTATGTATTTTTTTCAGTTACCCGCCAACGAACAAAGGGACGTGGTCGGATCTTTGAAAAAGTCTCTCGAGCGTCTCAATATGAGTTACGTGGACCTTTACCTGATACACAATCCTGTGACTTACAAGGTTGGTAAATCAATTGCATCGATATTTGATGGCCGATTTTCTAATAAGGTAAAGCTGAAAAGTTTGTTTGGTTGACCGCGATAATCTCGGGAACTTGTGGTCTGATTTGAAAAATTATTTCAGTGTTAGATAGCCCATATATCGAAGAAGCCTAGGCTGTATTTTATTGCGAAGTTTCCACGGAAACAGGAGTTACGCAGTTAAACCGCGCGCGGGAAGCACAAGCAGTTTCCTTGTGTGTTAAAACAATAATGCGGTCACCAATCCGCGAGCTAAGCTTGGTGACTATAGCAAAATCTTTCCTTGGGAGGAGACCCATGTTCAGCAGTGGACGTTATAGGGTCTGATGATGATGATAACGTACATTTTTACCCTTTCCAGCCTGACTTCAGTGGCTACGACATCATAGACTACTTGGACACCTGGAGGGGGATGGAGGAAGTCAAGCGCCAGGGTCTCGCCAAGTCCATCGGAGTCTCCAACTTCAATATTACCATGATGGAGAGGCTACTCAAAGACTGTGATATTAAACCGACAGTGCTACAAGTTGAGGTAGGTTTACAAATACTCCGCCGGAGGGTGTTCCAAAAAGCTTTAGGTTCCTGGGCCTCTCACCAACGCGGATGGAGGTGTAGGTACCCAGGGGTTTTTAGTGGGTAGGTACAGACTCCTCGTGGTATGACTAGCATACCACCGCTATGGAGAGGACGAGTCCCACATAACCCTTCGCAGAGGGGATGCGTAAAATGAATGCATTTGCCACCGGACGAAAAAAAAGTCAAGCGGTCGTAGCCCGGCTAGGGCATCGAACTTGTGATCTTGTGGTCGCCGCTTACCGGCGGTCCATCCATTGCACTACCGAAGTGAACCCACTCGTAACACACGCATGTTAGCTTAGCACGAGGTTAACAAGAATACTAGTAGAATGCAAAAAAATAATAGTAATTTTTGAAAATCATTTTTTTTTTAATAATTTTTGTTATTGTTTTCAAACCTTTGTTTGTAACTGCAAAAGTTTTGATGCATTATTATGGACATTATTTAAGACTTCATATAAATACAAAAATTGCTACACATTGTTATTTGAGAAACTATGTTTTTTTTAATATGGCACGCGCACCGATTTGCTTGTTGGTATGCAGGCTCTTCTTCCCCACTGGGCACACTGGGCAGGTGCCCAGTGCCCCTCAATGGTTTAGGGCCCCCTAGTTCCTACTCCAAACGATAACCGTCTCCAAACGACTAATCGTGGATGCTTAGTGTAGATTTCGTTCCTACTCACCATATCTAATGTCACAAAAAGTAGCAAATGCTACGGGCCCCGCGTTCATTTGGGGGGCCCCGCGATGATGTGGGGGACTCGCGATTGATCTGGGGGGCCCCACACACCAAGAAATTGGATCCAATGAATAATCCTATGGATTCGAAATTTATTTTGATCATAGGGGCCCCATTATCCTAATATGCCTAGGGCCTCTAATAGGTGAAAGACGGCCCTGTTGGTATGATGAAATCTTTTAAATCCACAGGTAAACCTAAATCTAGCTCAGAACAAGCTTCTAGAATATTGCAAAACTAACGACATCGTGATCATGGCATACACGCCCTTTGGCTCCCTATTCAGCAAGGATACAAAGACTCCAGCGCCGAAAGCTGATGATCCTACTCTAGTAGCCTTGACTAACAAGTATGGGAAAACTACGCCGCAGATTGCATTGAGATATTTAGTAAGTACCTATCTATGTTTATTTCATCTATATACAACGCAAAACCTCTAAGGTGGTGATTGTGCTCATGGATATGGATATACATCTTTTAATATGGGACCAACTTTGTAACTCGAAAAAAAAAACAAGTTTCATACATTTTGGTCGAGTGGGTATTGACAATTTGTATGGAACAGCTGATTTTTTACTTCGATACAATGTTGGCCTCTTAGAAAAAGTTGTTCATATTCATGAGCATAATCACCACCCAAGACGTCTTGCGTTATTTGATTAACACGTTGTATAGGAAAGCACAAATATATGAAGCTAAGGAGTTTGTTGCGCAAATCTCAGGAACTACTGGTCCGTTTTGGAAAATTCTTTCAGTGTTAGATAATTCATTTTATCGAAATTTCTGCGAGAACGGGATTTAAGCAGGTGAAACAGCGCGCGGGAGCTGTACAGCTATAAAAAAACTTTCATGGATCACTTAACGATATTACTACGACTGTCAATTTATTACGTTTTTTTTTTAAGTATAGGCTTACGTTTGACGATAATCTTGCTTGATGAAAGGCGAAGATAAGGCCTAAGATGATACACGCTTGCCTAGAAAGTGTCTGTTCACTTTAGTCTTAATGTAGATTCAATAATATAGTAACAATAACATAGGAAATGCGTTACAATAACCCAACAGTAATGTAGACATTTATCGAAGTCATATCGGTACGTAATTACCTAATTACCCTCCAGATGTCATCGGTCACCTCTTTGGGTCATATCGTTACGTGAATACCCTTCAGATGTCACCGGTAACTTTGGTAGGTACTCTATACTCTTTGCCTGTTGTGTCTTTTTCCAATCTACACTTACCTATATACAAAGCTGAAGACTTTGTTTGTTTGCTTGCTTGAATGCGTTAATGGCAGGAACTATACAGCTGATTTGAAAAAAAAAATCTGTGTTAGATTGCCCATTTATCGAGGAAGGCTTACAGGTGAAATGACGGGATAAAAAGTGGTAATGGGTATAAAAATGATGAAAGTTACGCGGGTGAAACCGCGCGACGGAAGCTAGTTTATAATATACAGTAATACCCCGACTTACGCGAATTCGGAGATACGCGGTTTTTATTTTTGATTACCACGCGCATAACTTGCAGTAAACTGAACACGCCGTTCGGTTTACTGCAAGTTAAACTGCTAACTGCTAACCTAACCTAACATGAAATTAAAAACACTGTCATTGGAGTGTAAACTAAATATTATCATTATTACCTTAAGTGGACTTTGAATCTAAAATAAAAAAAGGAATTAGCAAAGATATTTGATCGAACCAAACAATAAGTGAAAATCTTTCAATTTAATTCAGACGTCACGGTATTATCGCTTAGATGGAAACCATGTTAGAATTATGGTGTGATAATGTAAAGATCAATTATAATTTAACGTATTATTAACCATGTTTCTTCTGATCTATTGTTTTTTTAGACTCTGGTCCCGATTACACAAACATTATATGTATTTATAGGGAAAGTTGAACCCCCACTTACGCGAATTCGACTTACACGGCTATCCCGTGGGCCCACCTATCGCGTAAGTCCGGGGTATTACTGTACTAGGTTCCCGCGCGAGATGCACTCGCGTATCCCCCGTTCCCGTATGTGCTTCATAATTAAATATAGCCTATACCTAGCCAATTATGTAAATCCATAAAAACATCGTTATTTTCTAGATCCAAAGAGGCGTCGTCCCGATACCTAAGTCAGTTAACAAGAACAGAATAGAAGCAAACATCAAAGTCTTCGACTTCAAGCTTACTGATGAAGAAATGGACACTCTAAGTAAGTTTTATTTATCAGTTAATTATCGTCATTAAGCCGTATGGTTATCAGCTCAGAATAGACCACCATGAGTGTCGTAAGGGCCAATCAGCCCAGGGCAGTAGCGTCTATCAGCTGAAGGTTACTTAACATCTTACTGCGATCAACAATCAGTCTGCCAAGTGAGGTGCTTATTGCAATATCCCTCAACGACCCTGGCTTATCAAGGTTGAGTTGGAGGCCCATGTTCAGCAGTGTACGTACACGGGCTGTTGAATTTTGAAGACATCTTCTTCAGCCACGTCCACTACTGATCATGGATCTCACAGTGACAGTTGCACAAAACTGCCCTTAACAACTAAAAGTCATAATCCCTCAATTCCTCCGTCGACCAACATGAGTCGAAGGCCAAATTTTATAGCCGGCGCCCTCTTGTGCAGGTTACTTAATTTGTGGTTTATAAACTATAAAATAAGGGTGAAGTATTCTGCTGCTGTAGAGTATTCTGCTCGCCTTTATACCCGGAGAAGTAGCAAAAGCCTCGTAGCTAACAACATAAACTACCTTTTGCTGAAGATCAAAGTGTAATTTTTTTTATTGGTTTTCTATAATCTCCTCCTGCAATTAATTTCACTCTGATACTATACAGTAGTTATTCATTACCCTTAATTTTTTTTTGTTGTCCGGGTGGAAATGCATTGACGCATTCCCACCACCGTTGCAGCGTATTTGCGCGCTGGCGGTGGGATATGTGGGACTCGCCCTCTCCATAGCGTGGTATGCTAAAGTCATACCACGAGGAGAGGACCCTACACCACTTAAACCTCCCGGACACTCCTTCGATCCGCCGTTGGCGGGGGTCGGGTACGCATGAGCAATCCGGCCCCCCGACGGCACCCCCGGCCAATATGGTACCGCGGGATCTCCAGAGTTATTCATTACCCTAGTAGTATATTATAAATGTAGTAATACTAGCAATCCAGACAAAATTGTATCATCAACATTTCCAAATACAACCTTATACTTAACCCAACAATATTAAATCATTACCTTACTTTAAGTTTCAAAACTTAAAGTAAAGTAATGATTTTTGAATTATTTGAAGAATTGAAGAAATTACTATAATAAAAACATTTATTACTACCACATTAAACATTGAACAAAATGTATTCATTTCTACTGATAAAATGTATTGTTTTCAGGTAAATTTAACAAGGATTATCGCGTGGTATTCCCGTCTTTTTGGCAAGATCATCCTTACTACCCGTATGAAAAGGTCGACGTGCCTGCACCAGATCCTTTTAAGGGCGTCCTTTAAAAAAACAACCCTAGCTACGGCAATATATTTAATCGCAATGCCAGCTTGTTACAGACTCGTTTTGTCTCACTGCACCGATTCTTTCGGTGTTAGATAGCCCATTTATTGAGGATGGCTATAGCCTATAGCCTTTAGGCTATATATATCATCACGCTAAGACCAATAGGAGAAGAGAACCAATGAAGAATGTTTCAAAATCAGTGTAAAAGAAACTATTTTACGCAAGCAAAGACGCTAAAAGCTAGAAATATTCATATAAAAGTGAAATACATAAAGAAATAATATTGAAATTATATATTTTTAATAAATAAATAGAAGATATTCATCATAGTCCTTGTTTTATTTTGTTTTTTTTTTTATATACAAAGTAGGTAATAATAATAACAACTGTACAATATCAACAGAGAGATATTAAATAAATACTTTTACAGAATCATTTTCCATTAACAGATTTAAAAATACATATTTATAAATCAATCAAATTAAATTTGGCTACAAAAAAAGAGTCTTTTCGTCGAAAATATCTCAATGCCTAAAGACAAAAGTCTTTAACCAGTGTGTGTTGCCAGTGATGACCTATGGATCCGAAACGTGGTCGTTCACTATAAGCCTTATGAACAAACTCAGAGTCGCTCAACGAGCTATGGAGAGGGCTACGCTCGGGGTTTCTCCAACCGTAGTAGCAACTGGAAATCTATGAGGGAGGCCTATGTCCAGCGGTGGACGTCCTATGGCTGAGATGATGTTAAGATGACAAAAAAAGGTTTGTAACTATTTCGATTTATTGTCTATGATATTAAAGCTGTTTGGCCATAAACAATATACATAGTTAGTTGTTTTTTTTATGGTCAAAAAATATCGGTAGACTAATAACGTAACTATGTCTACGCTACTCATCGTTTACTATGCATGCATAAATATTTAAAACTTGTCAATTTATAAAGTTAATATAACTCCAATAATACAGAAACAATAACGTAGGAAATGAAAAGTTTGTCGTATTAATCTGAAAATTAAAAAAAAAGATTACTAGCAGAGTTTTGCAGTCTAATAGTATTCTTGTTTACCCCTCGGGCTAAGCTACAATACAATCTTTACTAATATTATAAACAGGAAAGATTTGATTGTTTGTTTGTTTGTATTGAATAGGCTCCGAAACTACTGGTCCGATTTGAAAAGTTCTTTCAGTGTTAGATAGCCCATTTATCGAGGAAGGCTATAAGCTACATTTAATTATGAAGTTCCTACGGGGACGGGATCTACTAGGGTGAAACCGAGCGGTATTCTAGTACTAAACTATATTAAGCTTAAGAGTATTTTCGTTTGTATGCTTGAACGTGCTAATCTCAGGAATTACTGGTCCGATTTGCAAAATTCTTTCACTTTTAGATAGCCCATTTCTTGAGGAAGGCTGCAGGCTACATTTAATTATGAAATTCTTACAGGATCGGGAATTACTCTATTTAACACTTCTCTTAGTGGAACTTGATTGCTTTATAAATATGACAGTATCTTCTTTTTAAAATTTATTTATAAACAATGAACTCTCCTCCTAACTCCTCCTCGGGTATGGCGGTGCACTTGACATTGGCCTCGTAGTCACACTGCTGCGTCAACTCGTTGAAGAACAGGCCATCTGTGCAGTAAGCCACTTGGGGTATCCCGGCTAAGCACTTCCAGTAACGTTGGCAGTCGCCTCTGTGAAAGGAAGATTGATGTTATGAAGAATGAATGAATTTGTCCGATGTCCGTAGTTCAGGAGTTCACAAAAAAAACCGGCTAAATGCTGCGTGCCCACGCGCACGAAGGATTCTGTACTATTGACTAGATCAGGGGTCTTCAAACTTTGAAGGCTTAGGGCCATAACGATGTTTTCAATATGTTCGAAGGGCCACTTGTCTAGAAATAAGAGTATAGTTAAGAATTGAAAAATTAAAACCGTTTAGTTTTAATTTTGCACTCCTTAACTATACTCTTATTACTAACTGGTAGCAAAGTGTGCGACCGAGTTGTTATCATTTTGTGTTTTCTTTTTCAACTTATCACAGCAATTAGTAACAACAATAAGATATTGGGTGTCGCGGGCCAGGTTGATTACACTAGTCTTAAGCTGTCGCGGGCCGGATTGTTGGCACTGGCGGGCCGGATTTGGCCCGCGGGCCGTAGTTTGGAGACCTCTGGACTAGATAAACAACATTACACTACGTATTTATTTCTAAAGTGAGTCACTATCGCCCAAGAGTGGACAGTAGGGTTGGACACGGACGGGGTAGACAATGTGAATGAACCTGAAATATAACTCCAACTTTTGACAATGTGTCAGTTCTTTAATTTGAAAGAATCTGTAAAATTATCGTTGTTGAATTTTTTTAAGTACCTAATTGGTCTGCGGGGTACTTTTCGCATTAAACTTTTTAACGTACTAAAGCTATTATAAGCTTAGGAAAGACTGGAACTACAATGTTAAAGCAGAGTGTGACTGTGTCACTTTCTATCCTCAATTTATTCAATGGACGTGCCCACCTGGCCTCCTCATGGCCTCCTTGGGGCATTTTCAGCTTCTGGTCGTCTCACCATACTGGTAACGATAAGTTGCAGCTATATAGCTGGCAGTGCTTAGTGACCTTTCCAAAGGAAAATGTGTGAAAGCAACCCCTCCACCGCCCTCCCGACCCTAAGTTTACAAAGATCCTTCCGATTCCCTTATAGACCCGTAATCCGAGAGTCGTGTAAACTGTAAAGTTGAGTGACAGTTCCACAAACCTCTCCTAAAAAGAACTAAAGGTTCCTAAATCCCCCGCCAGCGACCGCTCTGAGCCAAGGTACAAATCCTCTTGCGCAGGTTGCTTTGTTTGTAGTTTTTAAACCATTTAATAAGGCTGGAGCCCTGTTGGCCTATATGTCCGATGAAATAGCAAAAGCGACGTGGCTTAATGCATATCGTTGCTTCAAAACAGAAAAGCCACAAATGGAAAGGGAGTGAAATGCAAAAATTGTACCAATGCTGGCAGAATAAGTACAATTCTTGCATTTAATTTGTTTTTGTTTTGTGGCTCTTTAGTTTTTAAGTAGCGATATATCCGTTCCAAAAATATTACTTCCTTTCCCAAACCAAGGATTCTCAAACCAAGTCTTGGTCAAGTCATCAGGATATATTTGAACGATTTTAACTAAATGCTTAGTATTACCTGTAAGCCACCTGTCTGGAAGCCTCATCAGCTCGGTTACAGTTGATAACGGTGTTGTATCGCTGCAGAATCGGCGAGATGGGACGAACGCTGGCAACAGTGTCTGGAACGAAACGAAAACAATTGAAGGCTGGTTTTGGCTTTTGGAATGAAGACACACTTCAGACATCTTCGGGGACATCGTTTCACCAGCAACCCGGATTGAGTGACAGACGGACAAATCGGCATTGCCGTGAAACATCATTCTAGTAGACTTTAAGCTAGTCTCAATACCTACTGCCGGGCACACCCTGTGGTCCCGGGCTCCCCCTCGTCGACAGTTGCACAATGCTCCCCTAAAATACTAAAAGTCATAATCCCTCAATCTCATCGCCAGCGACCGCCCTGAGCCGAGGTCCAAGTCCCACAGGGGACGCCCTCTTGCGAAGGTTGCTTAGTTTGTAGTGTTTAAGCCATTTATCTAGGCTGGAGCTCTGCTCGCCTTTATGCCCGGTGAAGTTGCAATAGCCTCAGGACTAACTACATATTTTAAGTTCGTCCGATAAAAAAATAGCTGTGGGATCAGCGTAAGGTCATCGTACAAACAATATGATATTGGGATTTTTCATCAAAATATAATAAGCTAGCTCTTTAAATATATCTAGTGCTCAGAAGCATAAGGTCGGATATGCCATTATACGTCAGAAACATTCGTCGTATGTGCCTTTATCGTAAACAGGCACTTACGAGCGAATGCTTCTGAAGATTGCAGAACATACTCAACATACGTCTTTATGCTTCTGAGGTATATAATGTCTTAATTAATAACATTAAATTATTAACGACTAGATTCCCGCGCGAGGTTTCACCCGCGTAACTCCCGTTCCCGTGGAAACTTCATAATTAAATATAGCCTATATTAATCAGTGATAATGTAGCATTCAAATGGTGAAAGAATTTTTAAAATCGGTCCATTACTTTTTGAGCCAATTCGTTACAAACATACTTACATACAAATCTTTCCTGTTCATAATATTAAGTGTAGATACACCTTCCGCGCGAAACCGTGCGTAACTACTAACTAACCCCCTTAACTTTTTTTAAGTTCTAGTGGAAACTTCCAAAAAAAATAGCCAATGTTACTCCTTAATTACGTAGCTTTTTAAAGGTTTTAAAATCCCATGTACAGTGGAGGTTATACGGGATGATGATGACATATTTTTCACCCTTAAAACAAAAAGAAACTCACCAACGGGCTGCTCTTCCAAATGGTCAATGAACATTCCAATCATATTTTCGGCTTCGTCTCCGGAGCCTTCGATGTCATCAGGTACACGGAGCCAGCATTCAGTAGCCCATGGATGGTTGCAGGTCTGGAAATCAATATTGGCATTCAATGAAAATTGCCATTTGGTAACTGTCCATTAAACTTAGCTGGCTAGTTTTCAACCGAATACAATAAGCAATTTGGGAGCCAATGGTTTATTTTGAAGCGGCCGTAGCCTAATAGCTAGGGCGTAAGACTTACGATCATGTGGTCACCGGTTCGATCTCCACCAATTGCACTACTGACGTGAACTCACTCGTAACACAGGCATTTTAGTTTAGCACGAGGGGTCAATAAGAATTGCAACTTCTTGCACAATAATGTACAGAGGTGCATAGGTCGAGCGCCTTTTCTTTGACTATCTGTGACCACGACTGGTATCGTAAGGGTCTTTGTTCCTTTTATAATATTTACCTGTATGGGGAAGTCGAATATGGTGCCAGGAGCACAGTTGAATTCCACCTCCTCGCCGTGAGCACACATATAGAACTTGGAGCAGTCAGTGAAGTGCGGCAGAAGTAAGAAGATCTGGGGAGAAGAAAACTATGTAGTAAAACTACGATTCCGTGTTCCGTATCAGAATAGGTAGGTACCTACTTTATTTATAGAAATAATCGGTATATTTACAATAATATTAGTGAGTATACAGACACACACTCGGTTTCTTTGTGCCTACAACTATTAGAGAATTATTAAACTTGGTTTCAGTTTCGGCCAAACATTTTGAAGTTAGCCGCAAAAAATTTGACTAGCAGCGCCATCTATCACCTAGCATACCAACTAACCTGTATCGCACAATAAAAGTTAGCCCGTTAGTTGTATCGCCCAATTCAAACATATACCTACAAGTTGTGAGCATAAATGGCTACGTCCGCCGGGCCACAAGGGCCGGGCATAAATGGTACACCACCAACCGTGCTTCTACAAGGCTTTTGTTACTTCATCGGGCATCGAGCTGGCCTCCAGCTTTATTAAACGGTCTATAAACTACCAACTTAGCTAATGCCCATGATGGCGTTATGCCCCGTCAAAATGTTATACTGTTAGCATTGTATTGGAATTACAGGTGTGCAAAGTTGTTACTTTTCCGTCGCCGTGACCGTCGTTCCAGTGGCTCGAAAGTAACCGTTAAAAATAATCGTGTCTTTGTCACGTCGGTCACTCTCATCACAAATACATGCTTCAGAGGTTACAAGATCCTCTCATTTAGGTAATTATCGTCACAGTTGTCACTTCGATCACGATTGGGTACTTGATTCAATTAGAGGTTGTCATTCGGCAATGATTTGGACTTTGCTATTGTCTTAAAAGTCTAAATACAAGATACAAGAGGGAGAGAGACTTGCCGCGCAATTGCTGTGACACGGAACGACACACGTTACTTTGGAACGTAGTTCCTTCTTGAAAGATCACAGTGATAACTTTAGTCAGCGGATCATAATCATTTTTTCACTGAGACGTTATATTTATCACCCAACTCTAATTGGAATACAATCAGCCTGTTTACAGATACTGCTGAACATGGACTTCCTCTTTACCTGACATTGGCCAACCAGGGTCGTTGAGGGTGATAGTGATCGCAGTAAGATGCTGCCCCTTCATCTGGGGGCCGAGTCTGCTATTTTTTTAAGTATTGTGCCACCGTAGTGCCATCATGATATCATTATGCCAAAGACGGTAATCTACTAATCTCACTATGGTGTCGGCGCTGGAATGGCAGTCGGTGTTGCTACTGCAGAAAAAGGCCGTCAATAGAAGTAGCAGGGGAGATGGTTAGAGAGATTGTAATGTTTATTTAGGCGATTTCAAAACTTATAAATTTATCATTCGTTATTATATTCAACTACGCTAATGTCGTCGTGGCGTCATAGTGACACCATTATGACGTCATTTGGACTAGTAGATTACCAAATGGGATAAAAACCGACCATTAAACTGTCATTGACAGTTCATGGATACGCCATTACGATAGTAGACTCGGGGCCCAGGTCTAGGCTATGCCCCTTGGAATGGATATGGATGGATATGGATATGGGGTGGCATATTCTAAGCTTATTTTTTAAGCTGAGGTCTATTAAATTTTAGGAATAAATGGTTCACTCACTATTGCATTTTACATCCTCAACATATATATTCTACCAATATAACCTAAAGTAAGAACGTGACACCTCAAAACAACATATCGGAAATTACAGACAAATCGGTATGACAAGAAATAAATCAACAGCTTACATGTCCTTCAGGGTCACAACTGAGGGTGTTAGGGTCGACTCCTTCAAACCCCGCAAACGTAGCGTTGTCTTCACCAGCCACCAGCGCCAGCAGAGCCACGACACTTAATAATTTACCTGTGGAAAGAAAATAACTCATAAGTTTTGTATTAAATACACTTTTTTTATTCCGCCTCCACATGAAGCAATCCGTTTACGTCCTTTTAAACATGGACCTGTTCCAGAATAAGGGATTTTGCCGTAGTCACTTAGCTTAGCCGTTGGTTTGGTGACCGCAGTATTATATAATAACACACACAGGAAAACGCTGCTGTCCGTTCCCTGGCATACGCTTATTATAGATCAGGGGTCTCCAAACTTTGACGCCTTAGAGCCATAACGATTTTTTCAATATGTTCGAAGGGCCAAAACTGTTTTAATTTTTCTATCCTTAACTATACCTACTCTTATTTCTAGACTAGTGGCAAAGTGCACGACCGAGTTATCATATTGTGTTGTATTTTTAACTTATCACAGCAATAGTAACAATAATAAGACATTAGATGTGCGGGCTTGATCGAGGACGCTAGTCTTTAAGTTGTCGCGGGCCGGATTGTTGAGACTGGCGGGTCGGATTTGGCCCCCGGGCCGTAGTTTGGAGACCTCTGTTAAAGATGGTATAACAATCGGTGGGTAGTCGTTCAACCATCCAGACTCAGAATTTACAAAAAATAATTATTGTCAGGCGTGTGGGGATCGAACCCACAACCTCTGAGCCCAAAAGCGAGACTAATATCCCTACGCCGCGCCGCCACGAAGGTTGTCTTCGTTATAGTAATCCTTAAATTTACGTTTGTAAAAATGTTTATATTATTAGGTATTTTTAGGGAGTGAATATAGGTAGGTACCTATGTCATAGGTGCTTAATTAGGTAGGTACAGGCAGTAGGTATATTAATATGTTGGTGTGAAAGGCCAATGTGCTATGTGTGTGATATATGAAGAATTATTATTTTATTCTTTTCTACGTCAGTTTTATAATCTAAAGATCAAATCGTTATCCATTTATAAGTTTACATAAAGAACCAATTATTAATTTCTTGTTTCATTGTTAATTAAATCGATTAAATCACGATAATCGAATTATTATGAGATAATCGTCTATTCATATAATGCGATATGATAGCATAATCGATATGATGCATTTTCGATTTGAATCACTTTTAATAACTGACGTGAACGAACGTAGATATAAAACTAAAACACAGATTGCAAGAAGCACTGATGCTTCATGTTATTTTATAGGTTCTTCAATTATATTTAACAAGCTTTCTGCGCGCGTAACTTCATAATTAAATATAGCCTATAGCCTTCCTCGATGAATAAGCTATCCAACACTAAAAGATTTGTTCAAATCAGTTCGTAGGATTGGCGCGTTCAAGCAAACAAGCTTTATATATTAGTATAAAATTAAATTGGGGGTTGTTTTTTATATAAAATACCTACACATAAGAATATATACCCACAGCTATTATTTTAGCAAATACAGGAAATAGTATGGACATTTTAATGAATAAACAAAGTAAAACAATATAATTATTATAAAGGCAGTTCATTTACCTTATCGATATCAGATATATTCGATTGTAATCTAAACAAAACGATTAAACGTGTTTTCCGCAAAGGTTCTTCAACGTGACAATTATTATTATGATAAAAACATGTTCCATGTAATCCATAAATACATAAAAGGATAATAACACAGATTTCTATTTAATATCAATGTTTTGATTTTGTCTAATTTACATTAATTAACATAGCTGGAAGTAATTATTCGATATATAGGGAACATCTTTACAGCTAAGCGGTTTTACCCGCATTGGACTGCTACCTACTCTACGCAATGTTAATTGAGATAATAAACTATCCCCGTGAAGTGTAACAATTTCAGCGAAATTCGTTAAATAGTTTTTGCATGAAAGAATGCAAACAAGAAACCCATCCACAATTATACTAACAAACTTTAGTGTTTATAATTATATTTTAAAATAGTAAGAAAAATATGAAATGTTTTTTTTAATCTTATGTCATCATCACTACTGTAAATCGATTACATTACAGCTATACAATTAGGCATCACAATTGGACATCACTAACAATTAACAAAGTGTCAAAATCATAACTGTCAAACATAAAAGTTTACGAATTGAATTCCTCATATTTTTATAAATGTTTTAGGTTTATTATTGAAACATTGTGATTTAATTAAAAATGTCCTCCTCTGACTCCGAGGACGATTGCTACGGCAACGTAGCGCTCAAACTACAATCATTGAAGAGTAAATTAGTGACAAAAGCGGACCCAATCGACGTCGGTTCCCCTTCACAAGTTTTGAAAACAGACAATTTAAAACTCGATAAAACTAATTCAGATGACGTCGTAGAAGATCTAAATGGCACTCTAAACAGTACTGATAATGATGAATTGACTTTAGACGCGATTATAGCACAGAATACGAAGCATAAATCGCGCGGAAAACGAAAATCAGCCGAGGATAGTTTTGACGCTACGAGTGACCGGCAAACGAGGTCTTCGAAACGAAAAACTACCAACTCTACTAGAGGCAGGAAAAAAGATGGTGGACAGACTCCTGAGACACCCCCAATAGTGCGGGACGCTGCACAAATGGTACCGCCTAGTGAACCTCCACTAGCATCTATTTTCACTAGAGGGAGAAGGGGTCGGGGAAGAGGAAGGGGTAGAGGAAATCCTACTAATAGAACAAGAAGTAGGCCTCCACAGCCCAGTACTAGTCCATTTTATCCTACGTACAGTGTCGGAAACACAGATGAATACCCCGACTTCAGTGATAACCAACAACTATTTGCAACAACAAAACCGGCAGACGATGAAGTACAAATCATTGATGAAGACCCTCTAGAAGATGATAATGAAGAACTATCCGTTAAAGTCTACTGGCAAAGCTTAGAAATATTTAAATTTAAAATACGTAAATATCAAAAAATCACTCAGATCTTCGATTACTTTGCTGATAGAGAAAATGTGTCATATGACAAAATGTTGTTCACATACAATGAACGGATACTCAAAATTGATGATACACCAGATGCTATAAACTATAGCATAGCAAAATTTATTGATGGAGGCATCGTAAACCAAGATGTTACTCAATTAGTTAAAGAAAATAGAAAAACTGATGTATTGAATGGATTTAAAATCAAATTTCAATGTCAAAATAAGAAAAAACCATTTGAAACAAGCATTAAAGCTGAAGATAAACTTGCATTAGCAATGATGAAGTGTGCGGAGCACTTTGAGACTCCGTTGGATCGATTGAAGTTTTATTTTGATGGAGATTTAATATCAAGTATGTCTAAATTACTATTTCTTTGTCAATATTACTACCATTGACATTTATTTAAATGAATTGAAATAATAATTAATTTGACTCAGCACTTAGGTATTCACATACACTTGTACTTGTCAGAATTACAAAGTTAGAAGATAAATAAAAAACTATAATTAACAGATAATTCTTACTCTATGAAATATCCAACTAGGTAACTAACAGAAGTAGGCAATAACAAATCTACAGACTACACTACATAGTCCGTCATAATACGTCTGTCCTGTGACAATTATTTCAGAATTATTTTGAATATATTTTGTTAACTTGAAACATAGCATTGGCTTAAATGGCAAAACATGGCACACATCAATTACTGTAAACCTTTGTGACATACCCATTCTCTGAAGCCCTCATAGACAAAAAAGTCAGATAGACCCGCAAATGTAAAGTTTATCAAAATTGCACAAAATAAAAAAAATCTATAAATGATAATCCCTTAAATTCATTACCAGCCCTGAGCCAAGGTCCAAGCCCCACAGGGGGCCTCTTGTGCAGGTTGCTTTTAAACCATTTATTAAGGCTGGAGCTCTGCTTGCCTTTATGCCCGGTGAAGTAGCAAAAGTTTTGCGGCAAACAAGACAGTTTGATCCAAAAAAAAATGGTACCCATATTTATGAACAGTAATAAAAGAATTATGAATTACTTATTTAAGTATAAGTGCTGCCTAAAATCTCAGGGGTTGTGGGTCTTAACCACACAGCAGACAAAAAATCTATAGGTTAAATCAAACATAATAATCTGGGTTTGTTTGGTTGAGAGACTACACTCCTTGCCATTGATCCCGATCGTTACAACCTCAAAGCAGATGCTTTTCCCTGTATATGTTATTCCATATACTGTGGTCACCAACTCACCTGCCAAGAGTGGTGGCTTTGAGGGAGGTTCAGGAATGCAGGAATGAAATATAGATTATGTAACTCATGATTATTGCATGGCATAGCTAGGTGGGCCCTGGTGCATATCTTCAAGAGCTAGCGAGTTAGCTGACCCACTCTTTTCAAACCTTAGGTTAGAGGCCCCCCTGAGGTCCGGGGCCCTGGTGCACTCCACCACCTGGCCCTAGTATAGCTTAGCCACTGAAATAACGTAGATTTCGAATGTTGAAAGTGTGTTTGAAATTGCTCCCGTAGTTCCGGAGATCATTCATTTCAGACAAACAATCAAATCTTTCCTCTTCATAATATAAGTAAACTAATAAATTAGTTTACATTTCAACAATAATGTTATTAAATACAATTTATTAATATTGTTATGGCATGTTCGTAATTAATCGCTTATTATAAAATATAATTAAGATCAACCAGCACGGGCTGGGATCGGGTCTGAAGCATAGAACGCGTCGCGAGCCTCGCCTTGCGAAGACGACCGGACCCTATCCTAGCTTCCTACGAGTCTTTCTCTATCTACCTACGGTGTGACACTCGGAGAAGAAAGACTATAAGAAACTCCGAGATCATTATTTTTGCCATCTTTTAAAGTCTTTGATTTATAATTTTATACATTGTTAAACATTTTTAGTGTCTAGGTTAGTGAACCCCATACATCGATATGTAGGCACTCATACCAGGAAAGTGTGAAGACAACAATGATAATTTCAAGCAGGTATCGAGTACAGGGAGCGCTCCCCAGATTTACATATATATAAACATGCCTACAATCTGATCAGTTGTCTTGCGTATATTTTAAGAGTTCGAAATTTATAAAGTACAAGCATTGACTTAATTTGATTGCCAATTCGGTGTGATAGCTAAAGGATGCCAGTCTGCCGCAATAAGACCGATGGATTCATCCGCCAAACATCTCCATCAACCATATATTCTTTAATATTATAGTAGCCACGAGTCATAAGGACCTTTTTCACATACTTTTTTGAATTTATGGTCTGGCAAAGCTGTCACATTTAAAGGAAGTTTATTAAAGAATCTAATACAATTTCCAAGAAATGATTTACTTGTCTTAGTTACTCTATAAAAAGGTGTAATGATCCTATCTTTATTCCTAGTGTTAAAATGATGTACATCCTTCTTCTTGCTGAATTTATTTATGTTTTTACGGGCGTAAACTATATTTTGGTATATGTATTCGGAAGGCACGTAAGGTATATTAACTTCTTTAAATAGACTACGAAGAGAATCACGGCTTCTTTTTTTATAAATAGCACGGATTGCCCTCTTTTGAAGTATGAAAATACTTTGGATATCTGCGGCCGATCCCCATAATAGGATCCCATATGACATTACACTATGAAAGTAAGCAAAGTCAATGAAAAAGAAATGTAATTAATATGTTATTATTCTTATTATATGAATAAAACTAGTAGGTGACTATAACTAGCAAGTGCAACCTGTGAGTGCTGCTAATTGTAGGACATTACAGACAATGTACTCCGTCTGTCCGTGTGTCATTAATTCCTCTACTCATAATAAGTTCATATTTACATAAAAAATTAGAAAGCATACAATTAAGTGACACACACCTGGGGGCACCCTTATGGGGTTAGGACCTCAACCCAGAGATGCCACTGACACACTGTTTGTTTTATACTATGTAGTGATATAGGATTCATTTCATTATAAGGCCTCGGGGCGTCCTAGACGACCCGGACGACGAGATCACAACGTACCAACTAGCAGTACAGAGACTGCAATAAACTAGCACCACTACACAGAGACCACTCTATCCGACCCGCCGGAGAAGAGTGCGCCCGCGAACGCGACGCGTCCCCCCTCGCCCTCCCGATCCTTAGTTTGCTAAGAACCTTCTGATGCCCTCGTAGGTCCGAAGTTCAAGAGGCCCGCGAGCTGTAAAGTAGAGCGACAGTTGCACAAAACTCCCCTAAAGAAACTAAAAGCCATAATCCCTCAATCTACCTGTCAGCGACCGCCCTGAGCCGACGTCCAAGTCCCACAGGGGACGCCTTCTTGCGCAGGTTGCTTAGTTTGTAGTGTTTAAACCATTAATCTAGGCTGGAGCTCTGCTCCCCTTTATGCCCGGTGAAGTAGCAAAAGCCTCAGGGCTAACTACAAAAGACCGGTGAAACAAAAAAAAAACATTTCATTATATTGTATTTTGTTCCAGGTAAATCTACACCTAAAGACTTGGAGCTTGAAGGTGGCGAGTGTATTGATGTCAAGATTAGCTGATAATTACTGAGAAATAATATTATTTTGTTTATAATTACATTGTTTTAATTTTTCTTCAGTGTAAACATAACCCACAACCTCCGTAGCTTAGCGGTATTTGGCTGGCTTTAAATCTCGGAGGTCGTGAGTTTGATCCCCACATTCGGACAGAAAATCTTTGTGTATATTCTAAGATTTGTTTCCGGGTCTGGTTGGTTGAGGGACTACCCTCCGTGCCTTGGAAAGCACGTTAAGCCGTTGGTCCCGATTATTATAACATCATCTATAATAATCGTATATCAAGGAACGGGCAGCAGCGTTTTGTGGTACAACATAATACTGCGGTCACCAACCCGTCTACCGAGCGTGGTGACTATGGCAACTACACTCTATCGGGAGGAGGCCCATGTTCAGCAGTGGTCGTTATACGGGCTGATGATGATGATGAAACATAACCCACAACATTCGTAGCGTAGCGGTATTTGGCTCGCTTTAAATCTCGGAGGTCGTGGGATCGATCCCCACGCCGGACAGGAAATCTTTGTGTAAATTCTAAAAATTCTTGCCGGGTCTGGTTGGTTGAGGGACTTCCCTCCGTGCCTCGGAAAGCACGTTAAGCCGTGGGTCCTGATTATTATAACATAATCTTTAATAATTGTATATCAAGGAACGGGCAGCAGCGTTTCCTTGTGTGTTACTGGTACCACAAAATACTGCGGTCACCAATCCGCTTGCCAAGCGTGGTGACTACGACAACTACCCTCTCTCGGGAGGAGGCCCATATTCAGCAGTGGACTCTATACGGGCTGATGTTGATGAAACATAATCCACCCATCTATACTAATATTATAAAGCTGAAAGGTTTGTTTGTTTGTCCCAAATCCTCGTCCTAGTAAGCTATAATATCCTGGAGTAACATAGGCTTTATTTTACCAAGAAGCTAATTTATAAATACAGCGGGGATGACTAATACACTTGTACGGATAAAAATTACAAATTTACGATCATCCGTGATCATCCGTTATGAAGCTACGATGACAGATACGCACACATACGGACATGTCAAACTTATTAGATATAACACCCCATTGTTTTGCGTCGGTGGTTTAAAAATTGACCTAAGCAAGATTAGTTAAATTCGGCAATAAGATCTCCGCACTTGGCTTCCAACAAGCGATTCTGGTTCTGATTTCGGTTTTCATAAACATTGTTTTGTTGACTTTTAACCAGCTATTCAAGTTTTTGTACATACATACATAATACAGTGACTTCAATAGACGAAAAACTATATTTTAAAACAAGTTTACTATTTAAATAAATATAAAATATATAAGTGTGTTGCCAGTGATGACCTTTGGATCCGAAAAGTGGTTATGCAGACACGCATGATCATGCGCCACTATTACCGGACTGCGCGCAACCCTCATGTACGGAGATCGTATATGTAGCAGTTTAGTTTTACTTGAGTAGATTATTAGACCAACGTCATGTGCCCACTTACACATTACATCAAAGTTACGTTGCATCATCGCCTGCGCCTCATCAATGTTCTTACCGTATGCTACCAAACATGTATCGTCTGCAAATTGATATACAGAGCCCTCCCCGAATAGGTTACACATTTCGTTGACGTAAATCAAATATTCAGTCGGTGCTAATATTGAACCTTGGGCTGTTCCTTGTTCGGTGGGTATTCGTACACTATATTGGTCTTTTAGTCGAACTGTTGTATAACGGTTATTGTGGTAGTCGCGGAACCAATCCAGTAGGGTACCCTGTATACCAATTTGATTTAATTTAGAAAATAAGGTAGGATATTGCAGAGTGTCAAATGCTTTGCTGAAGTCAATGAAGACAATCAGCACCTGATGCTTATTGTTCAGGTGGTGGTTGACCTCATTGGCAAAGCTAGCTAGTAGTTGAGACGTACTTCGACCCTTTTGGAAGCCGTACTGTTTTTCATTAGTCAGTTTATTTTCTGTTAAAAAATGTGAGACTTCGTTGGCGAAGTACGTCTCAACCACTTTATCTACACAAGACAAAATATTTATCGGTCTAAAATTATTTACGTCGGTATATGGACCTTTTTTATGAATAGGCCTAACTATACCTATCTTCAGCTGGTCGGGGTAGGATGACGTGGTTATACATGCATTAATTAGGTGTGTGATTACTGGCGTAATTTCTGTGCTGATTAACAATAAATCCCTTACTCTAATATTGTCTAATCCGGGATTTTTTTTGTCTTATTCATATGCTTAATTATTTTGTAAATTACATTATTGGTGGCTTTCTTTAATTTCATTGAAATTGTAGGTTCAGTATAATAATCTGTTTCATTTAATAATTTAGTCTGGAAATTATGTAATATTTTTTTTACATTGTTATTAAAATCGTTTCCAAAAGTGTTACATGTAGTTTCTAGGTTACCTTTACAGTGTTTTACAATTATGTCATCTATTGAGTTACATATTTTGCCACATAATTCATTTACAATTTCCCAAACCTTTCTTTGATTTTTGAAGTGTGACGATACATTATTCTTAATATAATTATTTCTAGTTTTACTGATATATTTATTGGTTTTATTTCTGTATTTATTATATAATAATCTGTTTGTAGCATTATTTTCATCAAACTTACATATTGACATTAATTCTTCTTTTTTATTATACATGTATTTTATTCGCTCAGTTATCCATATACAATTACTTCTTTTTCCAGTTTTAAATTTACATTTTCTCGTGCATTTTTTATATGCTTCGTTAAATCGGTCTACAACAAAGTTAAAGATATCGTTAGGTTGAGTTAATTTTAAAGCTAATTTCCAATCTATTTTTCGCAGTTCACACTTTAAATTCTTATTATCTATTGTATTTTTGTAACTGTAAACATTGCCGCACTGCTTCGAGTTATGTATAAGAATGGAGCCGATAATAAAGTGATCTGCAATCGCATTGTTTATAACCGCTGTATGCACTTCCCGCAGGTTTATCGCACGTCTGTGATTGCGCCGATGATACGGCGCAACACACACTGGTCGAGTGTCCGGCTTGGGCGGCCGAGCGCGGTGCGCTCGTCGCACATGTAGGTAATGACCTCTCGCTTTCGACCATCATTAAGAGGATGCTCGAGAGCGAGGGAGCATGGGAGTCGATGGCCTCTTTCTGTGAGACTGTAGTTTCACAGAAGGAGGCCGCGGAGCGGGTAAGAGAAGATGATTCCAGCTCTCATCCGCTTCGTAGACGTCGCGTTGGCCGGAGGCGGAGGGCCGAAATCCGTCGTCTCCCGCCATAAGGGGTGACCCTGGGGAGCAGATAACATGAATCTGCTCCCTAGGGTCACATTCATGTAGTAGGTCGGGGATGCCACTGTGTTCTGGCAATCCCTGTAGGAGTAGGAAGGTATCCATCGCGGGTGCTTAACACTCGCGATTGAGCCATAGGGGGAGGAAACTCTAGTCCTTTCACCGGGGCGAGAGTTTATAGTTGTACTCTGTCGGAGAGATAACCAAAGGCCTATACCGGTACTTGGGTCTCTCACTACAAACGACAGAAGGAGGAACACCCGGGGGCTTTTTTAGTGGGTACATCCTCTCTGTGGTGCGACAGCGCACCACGTTCTATAGAGGATGAGCCCCACATGCCCCTCACTGGCGCAGGGATCACGTAATAGTGATCCCTGCGCCAGGGAGGAAGTGCGGTTGCGCATTTTTACCCCGGTAAACAAAAAAAAAAAAAGTTTTATCGCACGTAAGAAGATATGATCAATGCACGACTTCGACAACACATTGCCTTTAGTTTCGATGCGAGTATATTGCGTAATTCCGCAGTCGAGTCCTTTTTCGCATAACGTATTTAGGTATTGAGATCGTATAGGTAATGTTTTGCACAAATCTAAGTTCATATCACCGAGTAGTAGATAAGAGTACTTACTTGAATATAGGTCAATCACACGTGCAAGTTCCGTTATGAACGAGTTTTTATTGAGGTCCGGTGGTCTATACACTGCACATAAACCTATTTTACTTTTGTATGAAGTAATAACCTCACCTATGACACTTTCACGGAAAGACGTTGCTTTGTACAAGTAGGTCTATCGTAGTAGAAAATTATGATGAAAAATGAATACATACAAAATATTCTAACTGTTACCAAGTGGTTAAAGTTGAGTAAGTAGTTTTGAGTTTTTAAAGGATCAGGCGTTAATTTGCGGAAATCCATACTATTCTATATTGAAAAAACAAAATATCTAGACTAAATTCCCTTGCCTTGTGAACAGGCTCAGAGTCGGTCAGCGAGCTGTGGAGAGGGCTATGCTCGAGGTTTATCTACGAGATCGAATCGGAAATGAGGAGATACGTAGAAGAACGCGGGACCGACACACAGTGGGCTGGGATTACAAGGTTGGGTCTTAAGAGATCAAATGTATTTTTTTGGTATCTAGGCATAAATTTAAAACGTTTTTATTCTCTGACTTTTTTTAATTTAACCAGTACTTTCGGAGATATAGGCCATATCAAATTTGTATGAAGAGTCATGTTATTTTAGTTAAGCAATTTATTCCAATTAAATTGAAATTGAAAATAATGTATACTAAACGGCCTGAAAACCTCAATACCTAATTAGTTCTTTAAAAAAAAAACAATGTTCGACATTTTCCACCACCATAGGTAGGTATGACGTAATTCGTTTTGAGACTTATTTCCGGGAATCAAGGGATAAAAGTGCGCGAGCGCAACAACAAGTTATGACGTGTCGTAGGTAACGTGATTGGTGCAACGATAGGGTACCTACGGAATGTTCGGTTGCATTCAAACGTACTTCAGTGTTCTATTACCCACCATAATAGACGCACTACCCCTGTTGAGGCCACTCAAGCGCCTGACATTTATCGTCCGCAATCGTCACTCCATCGCATCATCGACGAGTAAGGCAAGGCGACGGCGGTTGGCGGGAAGCGACGTGAAACCGCGCGAAACGGCACAACAGTGCGCCATGATTGTTCGAGCTGTTAACATTATATTTTACTTTCTTCTATTATTTTATGTACCAAATACACCCAAGTTGATTTTACTAAGCTCGGAGTATCATTTCTAAGTCCTCAAGAGATTGAAGACCTGCGCATTCATTTTGGTGACCCCGACGTGATCAAATCCAGCGTGAACATCGACCTATCTTCAGTTGGTTCAAATAAAACCAGCGGTCATCACGGAGATCCAGCCATCCAGCCTTACCTAAGGATTTCGCCAGTGCCAAGCTGCAGCAACCAGTTCCTAGGGAAGTGCAATCCTATCCTAATTACCTATATCCTATTCATTGCTAAGATTTGCGTAAATAAAGTTGAATCTTTATTTCTAATCACCCGCAAGCAAAAAATATTTTCTATTTTTCGTTTAAATTCGTTTAATTTCTAAAAAACTATACGTTATATGGTGTTTCGCAGTCATACAACAGCATTAACACATCAATTATAACATTATTATCGAAATAATAAAGAAATAAAATATCAATTTCGTACTAGGTTCGTAATATCAATACTGTGATTTCAAAATCATATCTTTTTCAGATCATCCTATAATAATCACATCTAAATCTTATTCTAACGTAAATTTAAAACTAATTACAGGCAAAATTAAGTAGTGTCGTTATATAAGTGCTGTCCAGACCTGTGTGCAAACTTCGAGCTTTCCAACAAACCGACACAGTGTGCTTCCGTGTCACACACAACCACAACGTACGGGCGCAGGCGGCCGACCGGCTGACTGCAGAACCGGTTTGAGGCGGTTTAAAACGTAACGTTGAAATTACTTATTTATTTTATTGCATCTATTGACTGTTATTACTTATTTTTGCATTTATATTGTGATCTTAATATTTGAACCGACAAAATGTTTGATTTAAAAGAGTTAATAAAACAAAGAGGGAATATTAAAGCTAGATTAACTATGTTTGAAAAGTATTTAACACCATTATTGGATTGCAAGGAGACAAGTTCGGTTAAATTAAATGAGCTTCGTTTGCGTTCTAATAAAATACGCGACTTGTCGTGTAACTTCGACGATATTCAGTCACAGATTGAAATGTTAGATGAAGATACCACTAAACAAATGCAAGAGCGTGAGTCGACTGAAAATTTATTTTTTCATTTAATTGCGGAGGCTCAATCATTATTAGAATTATTAGAGAATACAAACAAAATGGAATGTTCATCTAACACTAGTCGCAAGGGCAGTCATTTGAAGTTGCCGCCAATAAAAATTCCGTCCTTTAATGGTGATATAAACAAGTGGCTTTCATTTAGAGATACATATATTTCGTTAATACATAGTAATGAAGGTATTGATGACATTAACAAATTCCACTATTTAAAAACTTATTTAGAAGGTCCGGCCTGTGCGGTAATTAATTCTGTAACGGTATCATCCGATAATTATAGCATAGCTTGGCAGCTACTTTGCGAGCGATATAACAATAAACGTCTTCTAATAAATGAACACCTAAAGTGCTTGTTTTCGATCGAACCGCTGACTAGGGAATCCCACAGTGGCATTCGCAATTTAATCGACACAATATCTAAACATTTAAGTTCATTGAATACACTAGGCGAGCCTACTGACAAGTGGGACACTATAATTATTTACATGGCATCGGCGAAGTTAGACAGTGTCACATCTCGTAATTGGGAGGAGCATAGGAGCATGAATACCTCGCCCACTGTAGAAGAATTTTACACATTTTTACGTCAACGGGCTACAATTTTAGAAACATGTAATGTAAATAAAAATTACAAAGTCGATAAACGCCGTAGTTTGCCAAATATGAATTCATTTATTACGTCATCATCCGAAATTTTACCTTCATTGCAGTGTCCTATCTGTAAAAATAATCATAAGTTATACGAATGTGCAACGTTTAAGAAATTGCCAGTGCCTGATAGAATTTCTAAAATTACATTATTAAAATTATGCAATAATTGTTTACGCAAGGGACATCAGTCATATCAATGTAACTTAGGAGGTTGTAGAATATGTCATAAAAAACATAACACTTTGTTACATTTCAAAACTCGCTACAAATATCATCTACTGAACAGAATTTACACAATTATAATAGTAGTAATGACGGCGCGAAGTTACCTACGGCTGTCGCCAACTCGGGCGCATCAACATCCTCCGCTTCCGTTACCATGGCTGCTACGCTTACAAATAAAGCACTTCTTTCTACTGCGTTGGTCAAGGTGGCGTGTAACGGAAATACGTATGTATTAAGAGCACTATTAGACTGTGGTAGTCAAACATCTTTCATTAGTGACCGGGCACAACGAGAAACTGGTTTACAAAAACATAACCACGACTATCACTGCGTTTCGGGGATAGGCAGCACTGTAATAAACGTCACAGAACATTGTTATTTAGATATTAAATCAGTAAACTATACTAATTCGTTTAGTAGTCGCGTCAAATGTTTTGTTTTACCCCGCATTACTGATAAGCTACCCCATGTTGCAGTGCGTATACAAGATTTAGGCATTCCACAACATGTCCAACTGGCCGATCCCAAGTTTTATAAACCTTCCGATATTGATCTTCTCTTGGGCGCTGATATATTTTGGGACCTTGTGGGACCTAATCGAATTAATCTAGGGCCTCTAAGGCCGATTTTACAAGAGACTCATTTGGGATGGATAGTGGCGGGTCCGACTACGTTCCATAGTGATCAAAATAATTCCAAAATACATTGTAATTTTTCTAAGGACATAAGTAAACAACTTAGTAAGTTTTGGGAACTGGAGGAGGTACCTACTACTTTTCAACCTAGTACAAATGATGATTATTGCGAACAATTAAGTATTTTCTAATACTACTCGACGAGAAGTCGACGGTAGATTTTGCGTACAAATTCCTTTTAAGGATTCTATTGATACTTTGGGTGATTCATATAATATTGCTGAAAAAAGATTATTACATCTAGAGCGAAAAATGAAAAATAATCCAGTGCTTAAGCAGCAATATCACGAATTCATTCACGAATATGAACGCTTAGGGCACATGACACCTATTTCTAGACCGGTGTTTGGTTGTTATCTACCTCACCACGCCGTCATAAGGGAATCTAGTGAGACTACAAAGCTACGCGTCGTCTTCGATGCATCGTCAAAAACCACTAGTAACATCTCATTGAACGATATTCAATATATTGGACCCGTGGTCCAGGACGATTTATTTTCGATTCTTTTGCGATTTCGACAGCATAGGTTTGTAGTGTCAGCCGATATAGAGAAGATGTACCGACAAATATTGGTGGATTCTCCACAGCGGCATTTACAATTAATTTTGTGACGCGATGCACCAACTGATCTAATTAAAATATATCAATTAAATACCGTCACCTATGGAACCGCATCCGCACGATATCTTAGTAGGTACTAGATGTCTGCTTCAATTGTCAAAAGAATGTGATAACAACTTAATAGCACAGGTGATTAAGGAGGACTTTTACATAGATGACTTTTTAACCGGGTGCGAAACGGAGGGTGACTTACTGCATCTTATAAATTGTGTCACTTCTACTCTTAACTCTGCTTGTCTTCCGTTACGCAAGTGGCGTTCTAACTTACCATCGCTCTTTCAAAATGAATCGAGCACTTCTCAACTTAAACCTTTAGACCATATGTCTAATTCTACTATTTTGGGTCTAGGTTGGGATCCGTCCAAGGACGTTTTACAATTTTCTTCTAATATAGATTTAAACCATAAAGTCACTAAACGTACTATCTTATCTAATTCAGCTAAGCTGTTTGATCCTTTAGGCTTACTTAGTCCATGCACCATTATACCTAAAATGATTTTACAAAGGCTATGGCTATCAAAAAAGGACTGGGACGATCCGGTAGATGGTCCTATACTTAAGCAATGGATGGGGTTCGCATCTAATTTGAGCTCCATTTCATATAATGAGATACCGAGATGTGCATTGATCCCTGAAGCAGTGAAAATAGAACTACACGTTTTCTCTGATGCGAGTCAGTCCGCATATGCTTCAGCGTTTTACCTTAGATCTAGTGATAATTCAGGTCATGTTTTATGTAAGCTTCTTTGCGCTAAAACTAAGGTTGCCCCTGTAAAAACCATAACTATACCCAGACTGGAACTATGCGGTGCATTACTAGCAGCTCGGTTAAGTTCTAAGGTATTAAAGGCATTACGTTGCAAAATTGACTCTGTTTATTGCTGGACAGATTCGACAATAGTCTTAGCTTGGCTATCTCACCAACCATGTGATTTAAATCCGTTTGTTAGTAATCGTGTCAGTGAAATCCATGAACTGATTCCAAACGCCATTTGGAGACATGTTCCAGGTACTAAAAATCCAGCAGATCTAGCATCGCGAGGTGTTTGTCCTAAGTCCATTCAATCTGCTCATATATGGTGGAATGGACCTTCATTTTTATGTGAAGAACCATGCAATTGGCCTCAGAATATAGGAGTACACGATATAACTCAGTTACCTGAGGTGAAGGGTTCTAAAAATATACCTAATAATTTATATACATCTTTACATACATCACATAATAATTCATTTGTAAATATAATTAAATTTGATGGATTTTCTAGATTTACCACATTACAACGATCTGTTGCTTACGTCATGAGATTTATAAATAACGTACGAAATAAACATCCCAAGCTAACTGGCCCTTTAAGTATTGACGAATTAAATACATCTCTAAAGATTCTTATAAAACAACATCAATACGAATGCTTCATTAATGAATTTAATATTCTTGCAAAAAAACAAACTTTACCGTCTAAGTCACGTATTTTGTCTTTGAGTCCATTCATTAATGATGATGGCATTATATGTGTTGGAGGAAGACTACAACATTCTACAGAACCCTATCAAAAGAAACATCCATTTTTAATAGATACTAATCATATTCTTTCTAAGTTATTATTTACACATTTTCATATAAAGCTCCTACATTGCGGTCCACAACTTTTATTAAATGATTTACGAAATAGTTTTTGGCCCTTAAGAGGCAGAGTGTTAGCTAGGAGTACGGTCAATAATTGCAAGGTATGTAAAATTATGAAGGCGAAAAGTTTAAATCCCAAAATGGGAAACTTACCTTCTAGTAGGATAACGCCACATCATCCCTTCCATATCAGCGGTGTCGATTTCGCCGGTCCATTTTACATCACCGATCGGAAAGGTCGCGGTTGTCGTATAACAAAGTGCTATATGTGTTTATTCGTATGTTTTAGCACAAAGGCCGTACATCTCGAAGTAGCTGCCGATCTAAGCACGGACAGCTTTATATTGTGTCTGCGTCGCTTCATAGCGCGTAGAGGTAAACCATTAGAAATTTATTGCGATAATGGCACTAATTTTGTCGGTGCAAATAATGAGATCACAAATTTCTTGCAGTCAAATAAGCACAACGTTACGGGTTTGACTGCCGGGGAAGGGATACGGTTCAAATTTTCCCCTGCTTATTCTCCACATTTTGGGGGACTTTGGGAAGCTGGGGTTAAATCTGCGAAACATCATTTAACGCGTATATTAGGCGATAGGCATCTCACGTTTGAGGAATTGACAACTTTATTTGCGCAAGTTGAGGCGATCCTTAACTCTCGACCCCTAACTCCCCTTTCATCGGATCCCAATGATCTCAATCCTTTGACTCCTGCGCACTTCCTGATAGGCAAACCACTAACTTCATTACCTTCTGAAGACTTAATGAATATCAATCCAAATCGACTAGACCGATACAAACTTCTTGAGAAGATACGACAACATTTTTGGGACCGGTGGCGACATGAATATTTATGCGAACTACAACAGAAGTCTAAGTGGAGGATCCAGCAAAGAGGATTCCAGAAAGGCGATTTGGTCATCATTAAGGAACCGAATAGCCCACCTCTCAAATGGCGAATGGGGCGAATACAACAACTTTACCCTGGTTCCGATGGAACCGTGAGAGTGGCAGATATCTTCACATCAAAGGGCGTCGTCCGCGGAGCTGTCCATAATATCTGCTCTTTGGAAGACACAACAGTAACTCGAAGCTCTAACGATTTCGAGGGGGGGGGGAAGATGTTGAGGCCACTCAAGCGCCTGACATTTATCGTCCGCAATCGTCACTCCATCGCATCATCGACGAGTAAGGCAAGGCGACGGCGGTTGGCGGGAAGCGACGTGAAACCGCGCGAAACGGCACAACAGTGCGCCATGATTGTTCGAGCTGTTAACATTATATTTTACTTTCTTCTATTATTTTATGTACCAAATACACCCAAGTTGATTTTACTAAGCTCGGAGTATCATTTCTAAGTCCTCAAGAGATTGAAGACCTGCGCATTCAACCCCCATTCACATTCATTACTTACTTATTTGTTATTTTGTATTTGTGAAAATGAAAATTTAGTGACAAACCTTGATCTTTTCGTTATTTTAAAAAACAGTGGCAATATTAAAAATAATGACAGTTTGTGTAGTGAGATAAGGTCTAAATTTTTAGTCGAATTAGGTGATGATCACGAAAAGACCTTAAAGTTGTTTTGTGCAAAATTTTGTTATAATTTAAATAGAAGATGGGAAAACGCTTATCGTAAAGAAAATATATTCAGATCTAAAAATAGTGAATGGTTACAAGAAAACATAATATGGCCAGACTTATAGGCAGTAATGAAGATCAACCAGCACCGAGTACATCAACTCTGTATGCATCACCATCAAAAGTTTATGTCGGTGTCTCCACCGAACAAAGCCCAAGAAAACCTTTTTGTGAATAAGCGCCTAAACAGAAAAAAAGACGTGCAGAAAACTTTCATTTATCTTCGGACGAAATAAAATATGCATATTTTGAGCAGTTGAAAGCGGATGGGAATGAGGAGGTTGCTAAAATATAGAATATTTGCATCCGCCTTATGATGGTTCCTCTCGGGGATGGTTGGGTAGCCTACTACTGGACGAATGCAATCCAAGTAGGGCTGCCAGATCGCATAACGATATTATCGGGAGAAAATAACAAAGTTTCGGGATTTTCAGACTTTGTCGGGAGATACAAAAATTTGACAATAGGTGGAGGACTAAAAACAAAACAGCTCGTCGATAGACTCTGGGTCTAAGAGGGGCCTCCGGAGAGAATTTGCTATTTGAAATTCAAACAATTTTAGAAAATTAATGTTTTATAAAATGAAGTGGTTTACGGGAGATTTTTTTATTTCTTCGGGAGTCGGAAGGGTATCCATAAATTCTAAATCCCGACCATCTGGCAACCCTTAATCCAAGTCCAGCGGGGCCAATAGCGTGTGTTTTTCATGATGCACTCTAAGTAGGTACACCTAATCTAATATATATTTTTAGATACAAGTTTTCTAACATTAGTAGGTATTTTAATATTTGAGTGTTTTAATCTTTTAAATACGTAGGTACTTACTTATATTTTGGTTGATTAAAGACGTGCGTAGATATGAAATACATAGGTACCTTCTTATGTAAATAGGTTTTTTCTAATCACTTCACTTCATAGTTTGTTCGCGATAAACTCAAAAAGTACTGCGCGGATTTTCAAGCGGTTTTCCCCAATAGATAGATTGATTCTTGATCAAGGTTTATACCTATTTATTTTGTCAATGTTTTGTGGTAATAAAGCTTTACTACCTATTTCCTTACCCGATACCGATTACTTACCTATGCGAATGAGGTCGAGGGTTTGATTCTCGCTTCCGACCAAAGAAAAAAGTGTAACAAATATTCCATTCCGGGTCTCGCTGGTGGAAAAACTATCGCCCATCATCCTTACTAATATTATGCACGCGAAAGTTTGTAAGTAGGGATGGATGGATGGATGTTTGTTACTCTTTCACACAAAAACTACTAAATGGATTTGGCTGAAACTTTGCACGGAGATAGTTAATAAGCTCAATTAACATATAAGCCGACCCACTGGAGCAGAGTAACGCGGGTAAAACCGTGGGGCGCGGCTAGTAATACATACAAGAATAATTGGGTACTTATAGCTCTAGTTATAATGTGGCGTTTCTGAACGCAACATTTATAACTAGATGTTGTTTCGAAACGCACCCAAAATAAAAAAACTAGATAATATTGGCTCTGCCCAGAGATCATTATTGTTGGCCGCCAAAACTAATTATGATAGATCGTTAATATAATAATATATTATTCAAATACTTAACGTAATTCTGCACATTTAAATATGTTTTTATGGAAACGTAATGAAAAGTTTACCGTAAGTAGATTTCGCGCACCCCAAAGGACATTCATCCATATTTATTTAGGTACCTACTTTACCTTATTATACCTTAGACATGTTACTTATTACAAAAACAAAATAGATTTTTAGTTAATTAAAGTTTTTACATAATTATCGATGTAATTATAGGTAATAGAGTAGGCTTTAATTACATAAATTATAGATTAAAGCGCAATAAGCACAATATATGTCACAAAAAAAATTGCGCCAAAACACCTTTCGACTTAGTATAGTCAATAGTAGTCCTAGAATTAGATACGTATTTAAAACAATAAATATGATAATTTAGAAAATGTATTAGTTAATATTATATTCGCACTTATTTGATACACATATTATTATATAATTAGGTATAGGAAAAATATGATTATTAAAAAAAAAACCGCCAAACCATTTGAGCATCTGACGTCATTTGACGTCCTAGAACAATGACTTAATTATATAAAGAAATAAAAAAAATACTTACCGATCATTTTGAAAATGTTTTTTTATCAATAGTAAACACAGTTAATTAATAAATTAAAGGTTATAAGTTATATTAATTATTATTTTGATAGCACAGCAACACTTTCACGGCTAATATGTGTCTGAGAGGAACAGTCAATGCTGTATTTACTCTCTAATTGTTAAATTATAATCAGCAACATTTATAGATTTTCGCTAATAAACTGATAAAACTTAAATTGTTATCAGCTAGATAAAAATATGCGAAAATACACCTTATTTAGATGGAATAACGTTGTTTAGACAACAAAGTTTATCTTAAAGGAAGTAAATTCTTAATTGGAATTGGACGAACAAATTAGATTGGGTTTTTTTTGTATTATTTTTCTTAAATGTCATTAACACTGTAGATAAATTGTTGTTGGTGTTCCTCCATAGTAAACGAAGATCTTTGCCGGGTAAGGTGGTATGCCCGGCGGCTGACGGCCTTTCATAGATATTCGAAACTTGTATATGTTCGATTTGTATTGGCTTGCAAACTTTTATTGCGCGATACAGGTTAGTTGGAGTAGACAGTTCAATGGTCGGTTTTTTTCCCATTTGGTAATCTACTATCCAAATGACGTCCTAATGGTGTCACTATGACGCCACGATGACATTAGCGTAGTAAATGATACATTTATAAGTTTTGAAATCGCCTAAATAAACATTACAATCTCCCTAACCATCTCCCCTGCTACTTCTGTTGACGGACTTTTTCTGCGGTAGCAACACCATTCCAGCGCCGACACCATAGTGAGATTAGTAGATTATACCGTTTTTGGCATAATGATATCATGATGGCATTACGGTGGCACAATACTTAAAAAAATAGCAGACTCGGCCCCCAGGGGTCGCGGATTAGCCCTCTCCCCCTCCATTTTAATTTGTCATCCTAACCCTGGATGCGTAACTGCTCATACTCTTTTTTATTGTCATATAATTACAAGTCAAGTCAATAATAGGTATCTATCTACATTCATACAATCACAATTAAAAAAAAACCATTCATTTTCTTATGATGCGTCCATTTCTTTTTATACCACCAGTTCAACTCTGAGAATAACTGGCAAGATACTCAGAGGAATCCTTTTTTAAATAGTCTATGTATCATTATATTATGTATAGGTAGGTATAATATTGTTAAGAAGCGGTGTCAATCCAGAGCAAGTATCTACCAACCAATTCTGTCATTCACATAGTCTGATATTTTATAATATGCTTTTTTACATAATTTAGCTTTGACAATGGCTTTAAATTTATTCTCTCTCTACAGATAGTTCTCTAATATAATTTGAGTTTGTTATAAAAGCGAAGGTACATTGCCCCATAAAAGCGTTGCTTATTATATGGAGACGAGTTGCAAGTACAACTTAGTCATGCTTATGTCTAGTATTTATATATTGTCTTAACTGAGTATGCCGCAGACAAGATGGGTCCCAAGATGGTTTGCAAAAAACTATCCGATGCCCTCGTAGACCCGAAGTCCGAGACGCCCGCGAACTGTAAAGTATAGCGACAGTTGCACAAAACTTCTCCAAAAAATTCTAAAAGTCATAATCCCTCAATCTCATTGCCAGCGAACGCCCTGAGCCGAGGTCCAAGCCACCCAGCGCAGCGCCCTCTTGCGCAGGTTGCTTAGTTTGTTGCTGTTAAACCATTAATTAAGGCTGGAGCTCTGCTCGCCTTTATGCCCGGTAAAGTAGCAAAAGCCTCGTAGATAACTACATATATTCATCCGAAAAAAAAATGCCACAAAACTAAGCTTTCCAGATATCAGTTCTCAATTGACCACGAGAAAATTATAGGATCATTGATTACGACCGATAATGATAATGAGATCTAAGTATTATGCATTCTATTCATATTATTGTTCATTCATTAAATTTCGTTATTATTATAATAAATATCAAATATCTACAAATATATAACTCTTGTACATATATCGATAATATATTTAAATGAAACCTTGATAATGAATTTCTAAGAATTCGGACATAATTGTTTTAGGGTTCCGTGTTAGAAACCGAAAATCGTAGCCACTACTTGTCTTCTGTATAAAATAATTGCTTCCAGCGCGCGGTTTAACTTGCGTTGCTCCCGTTCCCGTCGCAACTTCATAATAAAATAGTCTATTACCTTCCTTAATAAATGGACTATCAAAAACTGAAAGAATTTTTCAAATAGGACCAGTATTACCTGAGATTAGCGCGTTCATACAAACAAACTCTTCAGCTTTATATATAGAACCCGCGTTACTCTGTTCCAGTGGGTTGGACCGTGATGTAGCCTATATGTTAATCGAGCTTATTAACTATCCCCGTGAAAAGTATCAGCCAAATCCATTCCGTCGTTTTTGCATGAAAGAGTAACAAACATCCATCCATCCATATTTACAAACTCTCGCGTTTATAATATTAGTAGTATAAAGATCATAATCCAATCATCCTCTCAACTGAGTGGCAAAATTAAAATTTTAGGGTCGTCAGTGTGGCATAGTTTGTGCGCGTGTTGTCCCCTGTTCCACAGTTAAGAGCTTCCAATGTCGAAATACCGAAATCTCGGTATTGCATGCTCCTCACCTCTTGCGAACGCGATCGCTCGGTGACTGGCGGAATGAACTTCAGCCTTTTAAATTGGGGCAATGATGACAAAGAGGCAGTTGAAAAAGTGTTTCTTTTAGTTGATTTGATTCTTTTAACTTTGTCGGTTTATTTTTTGAAGAAGATAGATTATTTGGTTTTCAATATTTGTTACTGTGTTCTGTGAAGAATAAACGGTGTAATTTGATTGATCTCATACCTACTAATAAATATGGAGTTAGTTGATTAATTCGTTGTTTTATTTGCCTTATATAAATATAAATATTTTCAATATGCGGTATCCCGCAAATCCCGAGATCCCGCGGGATTTAAAATTCGCAGTCCCGCAATTACCGAGATTAAATTCAAGCTGCTCGGTTGGAAGCCCTAGTTAAGATAGTTCCTGAGAATAACGCGTTCGAACAATCATATTTCTACAAAGAACTGTAGATAAAGTTATAAGTATCAGAGAAAAAAAAACAAAATATTAGTTGTAAGTAGGTATACGTACCTACTAGTGTTTACTCGTCGAAGTTTGAAAGTGTTTTTTCGATGTCTCTGTGGATAATACCATCCCTTAAATCCGGAACATTTTTATGTACCTTTTTTTTTTTTTAGGCTAACTAGAGAGAACCCAAAAATACATTACTAACTCGCGCTTGACCAATATTTATTTACATTACGTCAGCACTACAACCAGGATTAAAACTAAGATAAAATAAGATAACGAACGCGGCAATAGATTAATTCAAATAGTTTCATATTAGAGATTATTCATTCATAATAATATGTACATTTCATCAGCGCTCAGACCAAATTAAAAAAAAGGGAGCAGCGAGTACGCACCATTGACGCTGGTGACCTCTACCTTGACGTGTACATACTATGGTTGCCATCCTTACTATATTATAATTATAGTATCGTACTATATTTCAGTCAAATGTACTATATATTTAAAAAAAATAATATACTACAAACAGTAGGTAGGTAGGTACTATATTTTTTTCCTAAATCAAAATTTACCCCATTTAAAAAATGATGCCGCACTCTCAGCGCGGCAGATGAAAACAATGAATTGGTGATACTAGCTACACGCGCGCGGTTTCACCCGCGTAACTCGCGTTCCCGTGGGAACTTCATAATTAAATATAGCCTATGTTCACCGGAGATAGTGTAGCTTCCCAACAATAATTTTTCAAATCGGTCAAGTAGTTTCGGAGCCTATCCAATGCAAACAAACAAAAAAACAATCAAACCTTTCCTCTTTATAATATTAGCATAGATGGATTTAACATGCTCAGACTTTTATAATTATTTTAAAGGTTTTAAACCTTGATGGTCGAAGCAAAGAGTAGGTAATAACAAATATACGTGGAAAAATTATAAAAAAAAAATATACCAATTTATTTCCTGAATTCTCCTAAAGTATTATTTAGCATTTTGTGTCAAAAGTACTATATAATACCAAAAAAATGGTGGCAACTCTAGTACATACACAGCTTACGCACACACGCGTACCAAAACTATGGCCCACATTACGTGTACGGTGGTAATTCAAAATATGGTTATTAAAAATACATACCTATTGAGCTTATAACAAAAGAAACTTAATTATTGATCCAATAATATAGATAAAGATGAGATGACGAATTTAATATCACCTAAGCTCTGTTTATGAAGTCGGTTAAATAATAATTAAGTATAAACAAAATACCTATTGCGTTCTAAGTCGCAAAAATGACTAATGTTAGGTTATCGTCGACGTAGACGTACCTAACTGTTGGAAAGAAAATATGATAATAACAACATTACAAATAAACAAGATAAAACTGGGTAGTTCATTTTTAGCGAAAATAAACAAAAAACTGCTTAAAAACAATGTGATATAGGTTCATTATCATATTACACTTACACAAACGCTGCTACCTACTCATTCTCTTGGTAACTGTGTTTAAATCAATAACCTGTGTTTAAACGATAAAAAAACGAAAGTGATCAAGTTTTCTACACCTAATGTTAGACAGGTTTCCTCCGATGTAAATATTAATGGAAATGGCTTGGACCCTGTGGAACCACTGTGTTCTTAGGTATCACCATTGACTCCAAACTGCAATGGGGACCACACATTGAGAAATTGTCAGGAAAATTAAGTTCTGCAGCATATGCTGTAAAAACAATTAGACGGCTCACTGATGCTGATACGGCTAGAATAGTTTATTTCAGTTACTTTCACAGCATCATGTCGTACGGGAGTCTTCTTCGGGGTAGCTCCGCGGATATTAACAGCATTTTTATTTTGTAAAAGAAAGCCGTGAGGGCAATTTATAAGCTTGGTCACCGTGAGAGCTTGAAAGAAAAATTTAAAGAAATAAATATTCTAACCGTTGCCTCGCAATATATATTCGAAAATTTATTATATTTCTACTGAGTTTTTTGGCAGTTTCTCAGTAGTCTCCACGTCACGCACTGCATGGTAGGAAAAAAAAATGACGATTCCAAATAAATGTAACCATTTTTACGGAATAAATGATATTTGACTTGACTTGAAACTATATTCAGGGTGTCCGGTAATTAATGGATAACCTTAAAATGGGTAATGGTAAAACTAATGACCATTCAGAAAAAAAATACAAATAAAAAAAAATACAGTTGGTACCAAAGATATGATTTTTTAAATAATAATCGGTGTTTTTTGTTACCTTATTTCACATTTTTATACACCACGGCCACAAATTAAGGAATTCTATCGGTTTTTTTTTGTTGTAGTAATTTACGTTAACTGAGCTGATAGATAGGTAATAAATAGTATGACTACTATTACACGGTTTTTTTTTTAAACCACTTGAATGTTTGTTCTGGGGAAAATTTGTAAAAAATATTCAATTTGACAAAGTTTGAGCAACCGTAACTTAAAAAAAAAGTATCCAGACACAAGTGACCAATTATTTTAAAATATTATGTGCTTCAAGCCAATTTCAAAATGGTATCATTCATTATTGTATCTAATGTAAATTCTGAATTATGGCTATTTGTGTAGAAAAGGTGTGAATTTTGGATAAACATCAAAATTTGCAATATTGGAATATTTATTTACATTGAATGTACCTGACCATTGGAGTTTAATAAAAAACAACATTTGACATTAGTAAAACTGTATTCGTTATTAATTACAATAAATGTTCAAATTGTCTGCCACCCACTCTGATACAGGCTCTACATCTACGAATGAATGCTCTCCTGAGCAGTCGCGTATAGCGTCGATCGCTTATTTTCGATGCGGCTGCCCGGACACGGCTACGTAAATCTTCCAAGGAACGGATCGGCTTTGCGTAAACTTCTTCCTTAAGACAGCCCCAGTAAAAAAAATCAAGTGGATTTAGATCTGGTGAACGTGGGGGCCACAAAATTGGCCCCAGGCGGCCAATCCATCTGTTTGGGTATGTTCTATTTAAGTATGCACGAACAGATACAGCATAATGCGCAGGACAGCCGTCATTTTGCAACCAATATGATTCTCTCTCCACCTCGGGCACCTCTTGCAATAAGTTTGGAAGATCATTTTCAAGGAATTCTAAATAACTTTGGCCAGTTAGGTTCCCCGGTAATTCAAATGGGCCTATTATTTTTCCAGTCTAATATTCCAGTCCAATAATTTATTTTAAATTGGTACTGTGACCTGTCTTCACGCATAGCACGAGGGTTCGTTAGTTGCCAGCTATGGAGATTGTGTAAATTCATGTAGCCATCTCTTTTCAATGTTGATTCATCACTCCATAGAATTTTATTAAAAAACTGCGGGTCTGCTTCCATCTTCCCCAGCATTTTTCGGCAGAAACGCAATCTTGCATTATAATCTCTTGGTTGAAGGGTCTGCACGCGCGTAACGTGGAACGGGTGAAATTTGTTCTTTTTTAAGATATCATGCACAGTCGATTTCCCTATACCCGTGCGTCGAGCTATTGATCGCGTAGAAATTGAAGGATCTTGCGCAATTTCCTCAAGTACCACGTCTTCTACATCAGCACGAGCGCTTCTTCCACCACTAGTACCACCAACACCAGTACCAGGGATTCTTCCTTCTGAGTAACAACCGTGGACTCTTATAAATACGCGGTAATCTGGATGACGCGCATTAGGGTATCTTTCCCTATAAAGAGCTGCGGCTGCGTTTCCATTGCCTCTGCATTCCCCATAAATAAAATGCATGTTTGCATATTCTTGTGGCGTATACTCAACACGTGGCATGTTGATTCACAAAATAAACAATCCAGTTACAAGCCAAGTCGTCGCAAATATCACCACACAAAACAAGTCCAAATCGGTAAACAAAACGAATAGTCCAGTAAAATAGCCAGGTCGTCGTTTTAACACTGATTCACAGTAACTAGCAACAATTGCAACCGGAAACGAAATAAACACATGCGAAGTCGAGCAAGTCGAGTGACGCACTAAGTCTAAGTCCCTGTTCCTGTAAGTTCTGTTAGTCCCCTACCGGTTTTTTTACATTTACTATCTCGCTCGCACTCATCCAACTCATATCCTCTTTGTCTAACATGAACAAAAGACGGGTGGTGCAGGGTGCGCGCAGGTAGCTAGTATGGCGGTCACACGACTTACACACACGACATTTATTGCAAAGCCAATTTGTATTTGTTAAAATATTTCTGGTTTTAAAGAGACTTTATTTAATTATTACTATTCATTACTTACGTCTATTAATGTTTTTATTAACCCCGAATGGTCAGGTACATTCAATGTAAATAAATATTCCAATATTGCAAATTTTGTTGTTTATCCAAAATTCACACATTTTCTACACTAATAGCAATAATTCAGAATTTACATTAGATACAATAATGAATGATACCATTTTGAAATTGGCTTGAAGCACATAATATTTTAAAATAATTGGTCACTTGTGTCTGGATACTTTTTTTTAAAGTTACGGTTGCTCAAACTTTGTCAAATTGAATATTTTTCACAAATTTTCCCCAGAACAAACATTCAAATTGTTTAAAAAAAAAAACCGTGTAATAATAGTCATACTATTTATTGCCTATCTATCAGCTTAGTTAACGTAAATTACTATAACAAAAAAAAACCGATAGAATTCCTTAATTTGTGGCCGTGGTGTATAAAAATGTGAAATATGGTAACAAAAAACACCGATTATTATTAAAAAAATAATATCTTTGGTACCAACTGTATTTTTTTTTATTTGTATTTTTTTTCTGAATGGCCATTAGTTTTACCATGACCCATTTTAAGGTTATCCATTAATTACCGGACACCCTGTATACAAAACAATTAGGTATAACTATATAAACGCAGTTAGCCACGAGGCTTCAGTTCTAGTTTACTGGACCAAGCAAGATTCCAGTATTATTTAATGGTTTGAAAACTACAAACTAAGAAACTATCCGCCTGATATCCGTAAATGTGACACAATTTACACATTTAAAAAAAACGAGTTCTTTATCATCCTAATATTTGTATTTAATACATATTTGACCTCCGTAGCGTAGCGGTATTTGGCGCGCTTTACATCTCGGAGGTCGTGGGTTCGATCCCCACGCCGGACAAGAAATCTTTGTATAAATTCTAAGATTTATTTCCGGGTCTAGTTGCTTGAGGGACTACCCTCCGTGCCTCGGAAAGCACGTTAAGCTGTTGATCCCGATTGTTATAACATCATCTATATCAATCGTATAGGTACAAGGAAACGGGCACCCATTTTCAGCAGTTGACATTATACGGGCTGATGATGATGATGTGTTTATTGATATGTATATATTATAGTTATGTTCTAGTTGATATATATTATATCTATAAATAGGTATTTATGTAGATATTGGTATGTAAGTTTATTATTGACCTACACGCAAAATTCCGGCTTTCTTAGCAATTTCTCCTTCTGCGGGTTTGCTGGAAGATATTTCTTTATTGAAATAAGCTGTACCTTTGTATCATGTGTTAATTTTATGAATTTTCTTTATTTGTATGTGTTATGTGCGTACATAAAAAAATAAATAAAAAATAAAATAAACTAGCGCAAGATTGCATTCTCTGTAGTACCTACATGTTTCCTATAGGCTGAAACTAACCCTCAGGGCAGTCGCTGGCTGGGAGGATTCTCCTCACTCGATTCAAACGGGGTGTCACAAGACTTTGAGGACCTAGGCAAAATACCTTTATAGCGGATTCAAAGTAGGATCTACTAATTAATGCCCATATTTTTTTCCGGCGCCTGCTTTATGACTTGACAAACCTCAAGAATCCATTAATAGGTACAATCGCCAGGCCCCTCTTCCCCACTGGGCACACTGGGAACGTGCCCAGGGCCCCGCGATTGTTGCCCCCTAGTCACTAATCGTAGATGCGAGTTACTTAGTATAGATTACATTATTTATTTATTTAAGACTTACAAATTATATTATCTACTTATCATATATAATGTCACCGTAAAGAAGTAAAAATAACTTTTCATATTTGCGTTCTTTGTAAAAAAATATTCTAATTTACTATGGTCATAGGGGCCCCATTATCCTAATGTGCCCAGGGCCTCTTATAGCTGAAAAACGGCCCTGACGATGGCTACCGATCACTCTGCTGTAGTGGCATTTTGTCAAGGCCGTCTGTTCTTCCTCCACTCCCGTTCTCGCTTTACACAACCGACTTTCCGAAATCCAAGAAAGCCCATCTGGCTCTCTCCGCGGACGACACGGCTTTAGACTTCTCTGACCGCACTCCAGTCTGCATTTACTTGGCTATTTGAATGCTTTAGACAGATTGTTCAGAAAGTGGAGAATCGAAGTAAATGCAAAAAGAGTGCCGCGGCACTCTTTTCGAGATTAAATACGATCAGCATATTTTTTTCGTACGAACTGCGGTTCCCACAAAGATTTAGCTCCTTAAAGAATATTTAACATACATATAAAATGTTCTTAATGAAATGCAATAAGATCATTTTATAATATAAAATGATCTTATTGCATTTCATACATATTATGTATGTTGAGTAGTTTACAAACAACACGTCACGCAATATCAGCCATTTATTTAAATGGATTAAGTGTGTAATTACTTGATAAATCTTATGATTTCAGGAAATAATAAAACGGTATTCCCAATTCGATACTTGATTAACAGTATTTTTGTTGAATTACAAAAATACTGATTATTTGGAACTACTGTGGCGAAGCTAGGCGTGGGTGATGTGGGCTCTCGCCCACGGCTTTGCGCCATAAGGGGCCCCGCACGAATTCACTTTGAATGAAAGATTTAAAAGGACTTATGACCAACAACCCTCTACGTGTAGGTAATCACAAACAAACTGTTACATTGTGAAATATCATTTGATCTTATTTTAAATACCTACCTACAGACAACCTCCGAAGGACAGGGACACATATTTTTTTTCGTTCTTCGAAAAAAAAATGACGAATATACAGCTCGTTGAAATTGTGTGTGACGTCACTTCTAGGTACAATTTTACCTTGTAGTGACTTCATAAGCCTGCTCCTGAACTTTATAGTTTGTTGTTGCTCTGTATCTTTGTAATTTTTCATGGATTTGATAAATAAAAAAATACGTTTCCAATATTATTAAGTAATCTAACTGACGGACTTTTAGTCTGTATGCCTTTTATGTAAAGACTTTCTAAAGGATCTTTAAAAATCGTAAATATAATAATTATACGTATATTTCTAAAACTTTGTCAAGTTGGCAATACTACAGCCATTTTATTGTGTTTTTTTATTAATATAGCGCAATACAAATTTGTTTTTATTTTTATTGATTTACTACCTCTATTGATATAAAACATATAATCAGATTTCTGAGTAAATTCTTATCTGCAACTAAACAATGTAGATAAGTGTGATTCATTTTTATTTCCAACATTAAAATAAGAAAATCGTAATATATTTATATGATTACGGTAGGTAATACCAGTGCCAGATTAGCCATATAGCAAGAGTAGCAAATGCTACGGGCCCCGCGTTGATTTGGGGGGCCCCGCACACCAAGATATGTGCGCAAGCAAGAAATTAGATCCAATAATTAATAATCCTATGGATCCGAACCATGGTGATTCAAAATAGGTAGAGGCCTAACAAAAAAGAATTTGCTACAGGTCGGCCGGTCGCTGGCAAAGAGATTGAGGGATTATGACTTTTAGTTTTTTAGGGGAGTTTTGTGACTTTACATTTCGCGAGCCTCTCGGACTTCGGGTCTACGAGGACGGAAGGTTCAAGTAATGAAGGCATTTTTATAAAAGTCATAGCCAGACATCCTAGTACACCACGTAGCCTTTTATCGGAAGTCAAAAAATCTTAATGTGGGTATTTAATCTTCATCAATCATCGTGCATTATCATCCTTTTAATTTGATCAAGATTGATAAACCACGATAAGCGATTAAATGTATTATTACTTATAAGTAACACGTTATTGATTTTAGTCTGATCTCGGATAATAAGTTATCATGTTGGCGCTACGATTACTTTACTATGAAACGGAACTTAAGAGCGAAATTATTTCAAAATGTTTATGTTTTTTCGCCGAATCTTTCATCATCAGTCCGTATAACGTCCACTGCTTAACATGGGCCCCGTCCCGAGGGAGGGTATTTGCCATAGTCACCACGCTTGGCAGGTGGATTGGTGAGCGCAGTATTATGTTGTACCACACAAGGGAACGCTGTTGCCCGTTACTTGATATACGATTACTATAGATGATGTTATAACAATCGGGACCAACGGCGTAACGTGCTTCCCGAGGCACGGAGGGTAAGCGCTTAACCAACGAGACCCGGAAAGAAATCTTACCATCTACACAATTATTTCTAGTCCGGCGTAGGGATCGAACTCACGACCTTCGAGATTAAAACGAGCTATATACCGCTACGCTACGGAGGTTGTCTACACCGTGTTGTACGCCGAATCTATAGGTACCTAATTACTAATATTACATAGAGGTAAAGTTTGCGAATCGTTTGGGAAGTTGTAGAGGGTAATCACTTGATCTTTCATTTCGATCATTTATTTATCGAGGAACGCTATAAGCAGTAGCCGATTTAAAAGTGGAGACGGAACGCTTCTTTGAATCCGCAGCTCAACATCCAAACCCGTTGGTTGTTGTAGCATCCGACTGTAGGCTTTTGCCCACAACGTGTCGTAAACACCGTAGGCCTTGGGGCGTCCTAGATAACAACTTACCAACTAACAGTACAAAGACGGCAAGAAACTAGCACCACTACACAGAGACGACTATATCTGACCCGCTCCCACGAACGCGACGCGTCGTCCTCACCCTCCCGACTCTTAATTTGCACAGATCCTTCCGATGACATCGTGGTCCCAAAGTCCGAGGGGCCCGCGAACTGTAACGTAGAGTGAAACTTGCACAAAACTCCTTTAACAGAACTAAAAGTTATAATCCATCAATCCTCCCATCAGCGACTACCCTGAGCCGAGGTCTAAGTCTCACATAGGACGCCCTCTTGCGCAGTTTGTTTGTAGTTTTTTAACCATTAAATTTTAGGCTGGAGCTCTGGTCGCCTTTATGCCCGGTAAAGTAGCAAAAGCCTACTGGGTAACAAAATAAGTCCGATAAAAAAAGGTTTCATTTAGTTGGCTACCTCTAGTATAGGATTTTGTACAAGAGACCTTTTGCATTGAGTGAGTGGACCAAAATCTTTAAGAAATAATCATCATCAGCTAGTTAAACGCACACTGGACAACGAACTTCTCCTTACTCAGAAGGGTTTTGCCATAAAAAACACGCTTGGCAGGCGGATTGGTGACCACAGTACTATGTATGTTGTAACACACAAGGAAACGCTGCTCCAAAATTGCTTGTTCCCTGTTATAAGTTTGTTATAGATATTGGTGTAAGTATCCACATGAACTAACTGTTTAAAATTAATTGAAATGCTTTCCTAAGCTCGGAGTCTCTCGACCAACCAGACCCGGAAAGAAATTTTAGATTTTACACAGACTTTTTTATTAGCCCACACACAACCTGGGGAAACCCTGAATCTGCGGGGACTGGCGCATGGCGGAGAGTAATTAGAATTAATGTTGTTCTTACACGAAATGTGCAGAACAATTTCAAAAATATGTAGTGATAAACTCTTGTAATCCTAAACTATACACCTTGTAAGAGTCTCAGAATTAAATATTGTAAATTTTAGCTCGGTATAGGGGTTGCGGCGGGAACGAAACCATAGCGCGATTCAAGATTTCTGGTCAGCGCCATCTAGTTGTTTGAGAGTTAACTAACTGCTCTGTCAGCGCCATCTAGTTGTTTGAGAGCTTCTATATATATATATATATATTTCTATATATATATATAGAGATATCGTCGCTTAGGTAACAATACCGCGTAAGTTAAATATCACAAGTTTTCAGGAGAGACTTATAACTGTTTATTTCTTAAGAAATAATTTTAAGAGTTGTCTGAAATTATAAATATGCAATGTTTTGTCTTTATTTATGTTCTTATAAGATTATAAACGTGTATTTAACGCTGTTAGTATATAATAGATTACTTAAGCGGTATTAGTGTAACAAAATTAAGACTAATGCGGTGTTCAAATGATTTATTAATAGTATTAAAAAGGTAATAAACACTTAAAAAGTTTTCATAACGATACAACTTCAACTAAAAAACCTGAGAATATTAACATTAACCCAATCTTTTATTCAAAACAAAAGGAATGTTTCTAACAAAATATTACAAATAAATTGTTATGAACTAATATCACGTGCGTTGAGCAACTAGTTTTGGTTACAAATTAGCTCCTTTAGTCTTAACTCATGGTAAATAGGAACAAGATAAATGACTAAACAACATAACAAACCCTCAAAAAATACTTTTACAAACAAAAAATATAGTTTCGCTGAAAACTTAAAATTGTGATAACATCACATAACAAACTAAAATGTATTCTATTTTAATTATCATTTATTAATAATCAGTCTCATAAAGCATTTATAAGTAAGCATTCACAATATGACATTAAGTTTTAAATGGAATGTCGTCGTAATATGAATGACAGTTAGCTGGTAGCACCGCTTTTAGATCTTGCAGATCTTTGTATTTTCGTTGGGAAATTGGAAGTTTCGCAGGATAAAGCTTAGGCAGCGTACATAAGGGAGTCACATTGCTTAATTTCACTGGACGTTGAGGCAAAGGTTGCAGAGAATCATCAAAATCTAATTTATACCACATCGTACCATCTGGTCTATAAACTATAGCTTTCAAATCAGTTACAGTAGGATCATTAGTTTTCTTGCCCGGCCGAATAGATTTGTAAATTAGATTTTGACTAAAATCAGTAAAGAACTCATGATCTACATTACGACAATCGTATGGCATTGGCTTAGTCCTAGCTGTCTTCGCTATAGTTGCATACTGCGAGGGTAAGTATATTTCTCTTCCTTTTAATTTGCATTCGATGGCGCTGTGCACAGAATCGCATTCCATCTGAGTGTGCCCTTTTTCAAGATATTTTTGCGTTATTAATACTTACTTCTCAATTGCTAAACGCAAAAGAGCACTACTCAAGACAGAATTTCGGTTCTGTGAACAGCAACCATCGGAATAAAGAATTACAGGTAACAATATTCTATCCAGTATACTTTGCAATTGATCTACAATACAAGATGCAAAAACGGATGCTTCAAGAGAAGCATTCGTTTCGTCAAACCAGTAACATACAGCCTCGTGAGTAGATAGATTATACATAGTAAAATTGTGTACGCACAATTTTGTCTTATAATATATAGCACTAGCCTGCAGTTTAGGAGCTAATTTAACAGCTTGTAAATCTTGCGTAAATGCATGACATTTTCCTTCTTTTGCTAAACCTTTATCTGTCTCTTTTTCCTTTCTAGCTTTTTCTTTCCGTTCCCTGTGCTGTGCTATTTCTACGTCTGTAATATTACCTGCTTCATGGCCACAACATACATCACATCGATCTTTTTTTGGGTGATAGAGGCTAAGATTAAGTTTTAAAAATATGTTATCAAAAACCCTGCGGCTAAGAGAATCTACAGATGCAAATTCACATTTATTATTATATTCCTTGTAAAGCTGCGCCATGTTTTGAAATAAAGGCTCTAAGTACTGTCGTGACGAACTAGCACGACAGTAGTGTGAGGGCATTTTAGGAAGACTTTTCAGGAATTCCTCTGCATAATCATGAGCGTCAGGTTTTTTATTAGAACGGCTTACATTTCGTGAAACATCAGAATGAGGAGGCATCGCGTTATTTGTTTTTTCCAGCCAATAACGAACAAACCAGTCCTTAATCCCTAATGTATTAAGGAACATCTTTTTACATACTTGGTGGCGTATGTTCTCAATGGTCAGGAAATAAGCTAGAGTTTTAGACCTTTTGGACTGAGTATTTTTAGTAACTCTTTTTTCAAGTGCTATAACATGACAACATATAAAAATTTTCCTCTGTTCCCATGACATCGTTTTCCAAAATAATGTAAATAACTCCTTTCGTTTGTCTTCGTTTATATTATCACAATTTCTTAGTTTTGACTTTTGACAAAATGATGAATTACACGCAGGTTTTATACTTCTTGCAGGCCTTAAGACGTCATGATGGATCTTCTTTTTTAAATTAGTATTAGTTTCTCGCCTATAGCCTAAATACGCTTCTCCTTTCATTCTTAAATTTTTATTCAAGTTCTTTTTCCACTTTTCTGGTTCTTTGTTAGCTTTATTTTTCCTTTTCCTATTGATTGATAAATCTCCGTGATACGTATCAGAACTATTCATCTCATCAGGTTGGTGGGCTGCGGTTTCTCTAACGGCGGCAATCTCGTTAGTTTGTGGGCTCAATGTTTTACCAATATCGGCAACTTCAATAGTAGAATCCACTTGTATATCATCAGCCGTTATATTTGAATCAACTTGAGTGTTTGAGCTACTATTTACCGCTGTAGTTTCTATCAATAACATGTTACTCGTCAAGGTATTATCAGACATAAGTTCATTGGTTGCAATGTTTATGACTGAATTATTGTCAATACATTTTGATAGAGAATTTTCTCTGGACTCTATAGATTCTAAGTTTCCAATGTTAAGTAAGTTGGGCTGGTTTTCGACGTCAATTTCAATGTTGTTTAGAAATGTACAAGTGCTATTGAATGTCATCGTATCAGCTAGTGCAATTTCGTCATTAAAGGTAGCTTCTAAATCGATACTATCTACTTGAGGTAAGTTTTCTGTAATATTTTTGGCAGGTGAATCCGAAACAGAATCCAAAGATATAAAGGCAAGTTTATTACGCTTACTTGCTACCTCTGCCAGCTTTTCAGTATTTATCCTTTTCATAATACACATTTTCTTGGCTAGTAACGCTTCCTGTCTTTTTTTCATATCTTGTAATGTCGTTACTTGAAACTGAGTCTTCTCTTTAGCCCCATCACTCATGCTACAGAAATCCTCGGCCATTTTCATAAGCTGAAAAAATACATATTAATTAACTTTATAAATGTAAAAGAAACTTGTATTTATAGATAAATATTACATAACACTTTGATTAATACCGCTCAAGTCTTTAAAATTATAAAAAAACAGCGTAAGTCTAATCAAAATTTTAAAAAAATACCGCCTAAGTCAACGAAAATAACATTGAAAAACCGCCGACATATAAACGTGTACAACTATCGATAAATCTACATGTTTTACTTATTAAATCTGTAACATAAGAAACAATGGAGTTGGTTTACCTTTTTGGTGCATCAGATTTGTCAGTGTCTTCCAAAATATCGTAAAAATCTAAAAGAAATCAATAAATTCACTGCGCCGACACACAACAGTACGAGATAATATGGCGGACTGACGACTTATGCGGTTGTTATCCAACTGACGACTTGCGCGTTGCCAGAACTATCGGAATAACGCGCTGTGATTGGATAGTTTTTGAATTTTGAGTAACGTCATTGGATGCGCGCCAAATATATCTATCCAATGACATATAAAACGTCATATGGCATTTTTTTAACTTGCGCGGTATTGTTACCTAAGCGACGATATGTCTTCATGGTGCGGTAGAGGTCTAGCGGTAGAGTTGCCAACTCTTGAAAACCAACCCGGGGGACATTTACGGGTGTCAAATGAAGGAATAATAGAACTTTCAAGCCACGTGCATAAAAATCTCCATGATTTTTTATATTTAATCTGCTTGCGAGCAGTATCTAATATTTTCTGGTCATTACAGAATCATAAAAGTTTTTACTGGGATAATCGAAGGTTATTACTTATTAGTGCTTGTAACTCTACTTTTACTAAAGACGAATAGGTTTATACAGGCAGCGGCATGCGGTGTTGTGTGTGTGACAAACCACGCAAAGAGAGCGATTAATGACGTGCGAGCAAAGGATGCGTATAATTTAAAATAACCGGAGAAATTATTGTTTCCCGGAAAGTCGGGAGATTAACCATTATTACCGGAGTCTCCCGGGCAATATGGGAGCGTTGGGAAACCTAGGCTTGCTAACTTTACCTAGAAGTGATGTCACGACATGAAATTTCAACGCGCTGTTTATTGATTAGATACATAAAAAAATACGTATCCTCTGGATACGCCATTACGGTAGTAGACTCGGGGCCCAGGTGTACCTATGTCCCTTGGAATGGATATGGATGGATATGGATATGGGGTGGTATATTCTAAGCTTATTTTTTAAGCTGAGGTTTAGGAATAAATGGTTCACTCACTATTGCATTTTACATCCTCCACATATATATTCTACCAATTTAACCTAAAGTAAGAAGGTGACACCTCAAAACAACATATTTTATCGGAAATTACAGACAAATCGGTATGACAAGAAATAAATCAACAGCTTACATGTCCTTCAGTCAGGGTCACAACTGAGGGTGTTATATTCAACTAGGCTAGTGTCATCGTAGCGTCATAGTGACACCATTATGACGTCATCAGAATTAGTAGATTACCAAATGGGAAAAAACCGACCATTGAACTGTCACTGACAGTTCATAGACACGCCATTACGATAGTAGACTCTCTCAGGGGGCCTGGAGTAAAATAGGCTGCCAGGTACTTGGGAGAGTTGCCACCCGTACTATCGTACTATATTTCAGTCAAATGTACAATGGCTAGTGCGTCGGATTTCTGATGTTGACGTCGGTTCGAACCCCACCCATTGCACTACTGACGTGAACCCACTCGTAATACAAGCATTTTAGCTTAGCACGAGGGGTTAAGAAGAATACTAGTAAACTGCAAAAATCTGCTAGTAATCTTTATAAAAAAAGAAAAAGTTCCCTGGTAGTGGATAAAATAAAACACAATAATGGTTTCTTTAAATACTCTTATTATTCTAAACATTTGATTATACCTTAAACTAGGTTATAAGACGAAAACAATTTGATCGACACTACAGACTTATTTAATATTACAATTTATCTAATATTTAAAATTTCCGCTTATCAATCACTGGGCCAGTGAATAATAAAAGTACTGCTTTCTCACTCACACATATTAAATACAACCAGCGTGTGAGTAGGACAGCTAGTGTAACAATATTTTCTTTCATTGGCGCCAATTGTATAATTTTTAATTATCTACATTCTAAAAACTATAAAATACTTTAATTTTGACAGTCCCGTTCATGATAAAATCAGTTTAAAAAAATATAAATTAACAATAACATTATGACATATTAGACCAGGGTAGAAGCCTTTAAAAATAATGAAAAGTGAAAAAAAATTATAATAGAATGAAACCCATTAGAAAAGGAGGGAAATATGATAAAAATGAAAGGAAAAATAATTTACGGGCGATCTGAGGTTGGGAAGGGGATGGGGGTGAGTTTTTAAGGGTAAAAAACGGTTTTTCTCGATTTCCGGCAAAACTAAAAGTCCTATCGAAAAAAGTCAAATGGAAAAGTTGTAGATAATAAAAAGATCTAAAACTTTTGTATTTACACTTTTTTCACATAACCTCAAAATTTATGTGAAAAATTCAAAAAACCAAGTTTTTGGTTTTTTATTTTTATCTTTTACAATTTTTTTTTTTTTTTAACAAAATTTTGTGAAAACTTACCTTTTTATGTCCCAAATACGCTGTAATTTATTTAATTAAAAATATTTATTTTTTCACCTTATTTTGAATTAATATCGAAAAAACACCCTAATTTTCAATCGAAAATTCACCCGTCAAAAAATCAGCTTTTTTCAAAAAGTTGGTGTGGTTTCTGTTCGTTGAAATCTCTACTTTCCGATGGTGAAAAAAAAAATATGTTACTATGGTAAATCTTCTCAGAAAACGCAAAAATTATAAAAAAACTTGAATTTGAAAAAAATTTTTTAATTATTATAAATAATTTTGAGCTATTTATTAAAATTTAGCCTTTAATTACTCGAAAAACGTTAGATTACATGTGACGTTGATAACAAAAAAATTGCAAATAAAAATATACTACTATAATTAACAAACAAATAAGTTAATTAAATTAATATTTAATAAGACATCTACAATATTTGGAGAAAGTTGTCTAATTTTCTTTAAATTATATGCGTAGATACTTATTTATAACTATTTTGAGATAAATTATATATATACCTGAGTAGATATACCTGAGTGACCTACGAAAAATTGTAGCCCATCAAAAGGTATTTCGTGGAGAAGTGGGGAAGGGGCTAGGCGGGTCTGGGTCTTACTACATACATACCTACTATTATATACTATATATTTCGTAGCAGCTGTTACAACCGCTAGCCTAACCAGTATTCGAAATACAGTACAGTATACAACATCGTTTATAAAAATACACGTGCACGCTGAGTTTCTTGAAGATAATTGTGACAAGTTTACTTAAAAAAACAATAAAACTTTTCGAATCTGCATAGGAAGGTAAATACTATCTCTAACTATTAACATAACCTAAAGATTGAAATTAAATGATATTTTAGTACAAGATAAAAAAATAATTATCTCCTTAATTTTGCACAAACAAATTTAGTTAATCCCATGAAAAAAAATATATTTCAAAATCTATAAATAATATATTTAAAATCTATAAAAAATATATAAAATATATATCGTAAATATATTTCTAATAAAACAAACTTTTGGCCGATTTTCATATATATTTTATACTTTTTTATAGATTTATAATATATTATTTATACATTTTGACATTGATTTCTTTAATATTTTTTTTTCATGGGAGTTTTTTCACGATTAAATAGTGAAGACATTATTAATTCGATTTTGTCTTTTCAGATTATTAGTATGGATGAATCTGTTTGTATCATTTGCAATAAGGCAGATGATAAGCAAGTGTATGCAATTATGATGATGAGATTAATGTGTTTAAAAATATTGTAATGAATAACGTAATGAGAATAAAGCATCTACATTTAATAGTACGATTTACATTTATATTTATCTATAATGAGATTTTCTATGACATAAATGTAATTAGAATTAAATAAATCAACTTTTTAATTGAAACAAATTGCAGCAATCACATTTTTAGATGAAATTATTTATAATAATTAAAAAAAAATTTTCGAATTCAAGTTTTTTTTGAATTTTTGCATTTTCTGAGAAGATTTACCATAGTAACATATATTTTTTTTTTTACCATCGGAAAGTAGAGATTCCAACGAACAGAAACCACACCAATTTTTTGAAAAAAGCTGATATTTTGACGGGTGAATTTTCGATTGAAAATTAGGGTGTTTTTTCGATATTAATTCAAAATAAGGTGAAAAAATAAATATTTTTAATTAAATAAATTACAGCGTATTTAGGACATAAAAAGGTAAGTTTTCACAAAATTTCGTTAAAAATAAAAAAAATTTGTAAAAGATAAAAATAAAAAACCAAAAACTTGGTTTTTTGAATTTTTCACATAAATTTTGAGGTTATGTGAAAAACGTGTAAATACAAAAGTTTTAGATCTTTTTATTATCTACAACTTTTCCATTTAACTTTTTTCGATAGGACTTTTAGTTTTGCCGGAAATCGAGAAAAACCGTTTTTTACCCTTAAAAACTCACCCCCATCCCCTTCCCAACCTCAGATCGCCCGTAAATTATTTTTCCTTTCATTTTTATCATATTTCCCTCCTTTTCTAATGGGTTTCATCCTATTATGATTTTTTTTGGTTTTAAAAATTATCGACCCTGGACTATATAAAAGTTATACATTTTTTTAATACCCACAAAACAATTAAAATTCAACTTTTTAATTGGCAACACAACAGTTTAAACATTTTTTTAGATACCTCTCTTGCATAGACGTCTTCTGCTGAAGGTTGCAAGTTTAAATAAAATTTCAATTTACTTTTTTACATCAAATTTACGTTAAGTTTTGAAAGTACTTATATTTGATATAAAACCTCCAACAGAGTTAAAAATAAGTGTTGCCAATTAACTATGACATTACAACAAGAAAATTATTTTTAAGTTATTAACATAGTATTATACATACTAGATATTTATTATGTATTAAAATCGTGCAACGTTAGCCTAGTCATGTTGCAATGTATATCGTATCACATCCATCTGTACACGCATTTTTTTTTTAATATACCATTCCCATCACTCAGTTAAATAAATCCCTGAGTCCCGGGAATCGTTATAAATAGGTACATAATTCACGGAAACCAAGCACACCCAAACTCATTGTGTTGCAACGTTGCAAGGAGCCATGACATTGTAACGTTTCATGGTAAAAGAGCCTTTGATATTTTTAAGTTTAACATTCTCATTAGGTGAAATAATCTTTATTCCTCATAAAGAATTACATGTCTATGAGAAATAAAGTTATTTTTATACCTTAAGCTTATTGCTCTTACATCATTGTATTAAAACTCAGTTTAAACTTTAACATAAAGACATAAAGTACAATGTTACATAACAAATCGTTACAAAGTTGTAATAAATATTTACGTAAACACTGTAGTAAAACACGAAAAATGTTTTAGTTCTAAGACAACATTAGATTACTGTTTAATGATTAAAAACAAACAACTGTCTTTTTAAAAACATAGACGCAGGTTTACGATTCTAAAGCTCAGAAGCAGAATGTCGGATGTGCCATTATACGTCAGAAACATTCGTCGTATGTGCCTTTATAGTTACTGGCACTTACGACGAAATACTTCTGAAGATAATACATGCGTCCATATGCTTCTGAGGTCTAGCATTGCTTCGTAAAGTAGAGCGACAGTTGCACAAAACTCCCCTAAAGAAACTAAAAGCCATAATCCCTCAATCTCATCGCCAGCGACCGCCCTGAGCCGAGGCACAAGCCCCACATGGGACGCCCTCTTGCGCAGGTTGCCTAGTTTGTAGTGTTATCTAGGCTGGAGCTCTGTTCGCCTTTATGCCTGGTGAAGTAGCATAAGACTCAAGACTAAATACGTAAGTCCTACCGATAAAAAAAAAACAATGCATTTCTTCAACCTACGAAACAAAAGCAGCCAGTTTACGTCAATTCTCTTTCATTAATCACATCGCGAAAATTAACAAGTCATTGTTTGTGACACTAAATTCATTACCATCATCAAACCGTGTAACGTTCGCAGTTGGACATAGGCCTCCCTCGAGAGAGGTTTGACCATAGTCACCTTGAAAGTAAAATGTTACAAAATGAAGTTAACTATGCCCTATTACAATTAAGTTCAAGTTGAGGTAACTAATTAATTGAAATAAAAAATTATTTTACTTGAAAAAACAAAAAAGAATACAAATTTATTTTTATTTATTTATTACTATATTACAATATGTAGGTATTTATTAATTGCTTGATTTAATCTTAAGGAAGTACTTTAAGGTTTTGATCGAAATTGATTAGATAATTATCTAACAATTAATTATAATTTTTAATTAACATGAATTTAAAATTAAAATACCGGATTAAGAATAATTAAATGAATAATTTCAACAACTGAATCGAGCTGAATATATTCGTTCACAACAAAACTACAAAAAGTTACAAATAGTTCAACTCATCTGTGCACCCTTCCTTCATAGAGCATATATTTGTAAATGATCGGTTGGTGGTGTTTCTCCTCAGAAAATTAAGATCTTCTTTGCCTATGTCCGGCGATAAACGGCCATTTGTTACTGTTCGGAACTTGTATATATTCGAATTGGCTCGTGAACTTGTATTGCGCGATACAGGTTAGTTGGGATGCTAGGCGGTAGATGGCGCTGCTCGTCTTCTTGTAGTTTGAGCGGCTACAGTAGATGTCACTACATATTTGTGTAACGTTACACAAAACACGCACACAAACTCACTGTTTATATTACAGGTTACTCACCGCGAGCACAGATGAGTCCAACTATGTGTAAAAAGCGTAATACCAGACTAATTTCTAAAAGTGTATAACAAATCGTGACAAATATTGTATAACAAATCGTGACAAATATTGTTAATATCAATTTAGGCCAAAACCCATATTACATTATCCTAACTACTGTATAAAATTATGTACAACAAATAAATAAAAGAAAAAACAAAAATTCTAATCACAACAGATACAGTTTTCCATAAAACTTTTCTTAATAATTTTCTCTCTGGAATAAAATAATTTTTATTTTTAATTTAAAAATATTTGATCAAACAAATCATGCATGAAGGGTGCCCTACCATTTTCAAGTGCCTGCCTGCTGCTGTTATTGATAACTAGCAAAAAATGGCAACAAAAAAAGTTTGTTGTATGGGAGTCCCCCTTAAATATTTATTTTATTTTTATTTTTTGTTGTTATAAAGTGAAAAAAGTTTTTATTCACGTAAACCTAATACAGGTATTTGTAAGTACCTGTATTAGGTTATAGCGGCAACGTCGTCGTACGTACAGCTTGGTGACAGACATACAGCGAAGTCTTAGTAATAGGGTCCCGTTTTTACCCTGAACCCTAAAAGAAGATATTTGTCAGTGAAATATAACTTTTTGATGTGTAATATCAATGACTTTACTTACTCTATGCTCGATCCACATTAATCAGGTAATTAATGTGGAGCGAGCATAGAGTAATGAATATATTTCTAGATTTCTAGCAGAGTTTTTATGTTTACTAGAATTCTTGTTAACCTCTCGTGCTAAGCTAAAATGCTTGTGTTACGGGTGGGTTCACGTCGGTAGTGCAATGGGTGGGGTTCGAACCGGCGACCTCAAGATCACAAGTCCGACGCCCTAGCCATTGGGCTGCGGCCGCTTATAAATGTATCTAAGATCTAAGAAGCATGAAGACGGATGTACGTTTATAATTCAGAAGCATTTGGTCGTAAGTGCCAGTTCATAATAGAGGCACATACGACCAATGTTTCTTAGGGGCCGTCCATTAATCACGTGAGGCTTGAAATGGGGGGAGGGGTTCGACAAAAATCACAAAATGTCACAAGGGGGGAGGGGGGTGTAGTAAGATATCACGTGTATTTATTTACGGGAAATTATAAGTCCAGCGACACATTTATTTATTTATCAAACTTCTCATTTTATGAATAAGCAACAGGAAAATGATATTTAAGATAATATTCTAAAAACATAAGTTTTTTTGTAGATACTAAAAATACATGTGATGTTGAGTTTAGTCTTAAACCTCAACATGTATCACCAAGGGGGAAGGGGGGTTAAAAAGTGCTTAAAAAAGATCACGTGATTAATGGACGGCCCCTTACGTACAATTGCACATCCGACAATTTACTTCTCAGCTCCAGATTTATTTTCACAACCGTCATCGCCATTCTGTTTTACAATATTCTCAATCGTAGTATCAAAACTAAGAGGTACTTATTCTATAAGTGGCCGTTTTAGGGAAGATGGTAATGTCTAGGATTGCCAGGTCGCCAATCCTAATAGCCAGACATTTGGATAAAAAGGCCGGACAACCTAAATACTTTATTTTTATTAAAATAAAAAAGTCAAATCAATCTACCTACTCATTAATACTGCTCCATAATACTGGGAGAACCTAGTTAATAATATTTTTTAAGTAGGTACCTAGCAAAGATATTTTTTGTCGAAATCATAGACATATTTACGTTATTACCACTTACTGTCATATCCGAAATGCTGCACAATACAAGACCTAGATGAGGCAAATGACCGGGGAATCGCTGTGGCCAAATACTGGTCAAGTTTGATTTAGTGTAATAAATAGCATTTCGACTCGAGAAGAAGACCGCGCCTGATACACAGATAGTTATTTTAGGGTACGGTACCCAAAAGAGTAAAAACGGGACCCCATTTACTAAGACTGCATTGTCTGTCTGTTGTTATAGACGTATGGTTCACGAAATATCAAATGAACTGACAAACTAAACAAAAATCTCGAAATGGATTAAAGTGAATTATTTATCTGATATTTATCTGTTATATTTAGTATGAATTAAACATTAATATGTTAACTGGTTATTGTATTGTTATTAAATAGGTATTCCAAAATAGGGTGAACCCAAATTGGGCTTGCGCGTTCCACGAGCCGTTCGCTTGTGACACACGTGAAACGCGCAAGTTTAAAGGCGACGCGATCTGACGAAACGCGACGCGTGTTGAGTCGAATCAAATGTATTGTTTCTATAGACCAGAATCACACTATGAACACCCGGGTGTTCATGGTGTGATTCTGGTAATACATGGTCAATACATTTGATTCGACTCAACAAGCGTCGCGTTTCGTCAGGTCGCGTCGCGTTTTAACTATATGTTTCCGCCTTAAATAGATTGCATACATATATAGTTAATAATTACTTTTATTTTATTGAAGAAATTTATGTGAAATAACAAATTCCATTTTTCTTTACATTACATAAACGTAACATCCTACTACTATTATAAACGCGAAAGTTTGTAAGTATGGATGAATGGATGGATGTTTGTTACTCTTTCACGCCAAAACTTCTGAACGGAATTGGCTGAAATTTTGCACCGGGATAGGTTATACGCTGGATTAACATATAGACAAAACATCACGTTCCGACCCACTGGAGCAGAGTAACGCGAGTAAAACCGCGGGGCGCAGCTAGTAAAAAAATAATACCATCAGTGATAGTGTGACACCGTTCGCCGCATGGTTTCCGGATCAGAATAGACCACTCCACATCTACCCATGGGTGTCGTCTTCCCAAGGGACATACACCTGGGGAATGGGCAGAGCATACACCTAATGGATGGGCAGCAGCATCTATCAGCTAAAAGATACTCCCATCTAACTGCGATCACCAATCCGCCTGCCAAGCGTGTCCCACAAGAGACGAACTCTTGCGCAGGTTGCTTAGTTTGTAGATTTTAAAGCATTTATTGCTGGCTGGAACTCTGCTCGCCTTTATGCCAGGTGAAGTAGCTAACGCCTCGTGTACTACGTAGTTCCGTCCGAATAAAAAAATAGTTTATTTTGAATAAATGTGGTGTTAAAAAGATAGTAAACTGAAGTCACTTGTCTCATATATTTTAATATAATTTTAATAAAAAAAAATATATTTTTTTTATTATAATAATAAAAACATTTTAAGACCTCAGATGCATAGTAGCTGACTTAGTAATACTTGCAACTCGTCTCCATAGAATAAGCAACTCTTTTATGGGGCAATTGTTCGCTTCTATAACAAACTCCCAAATAATATTAGTGAATTATCTGTTAATACATTTAAAGCCATTGTCATAGCTAAATTATGTAAAATGGCATATTATAAAATATCAGACTATGTAAATGACAGAATGGCTTGGGAGTAACTTGCTCTGAAATTACACTGCTGCATCATTGTAAAAGTAATTATAAATTGATTATTTAAAAAAGGATTCCTCTGAGTTTCTTGCCATTCTTCTCAGAGTTGCCACGTCTTTGAACTGGTGGTAGAAAAAGAAATGGACGGATCATAAGAACAAGATTTATTTGTTTTTAAATTGTGTCTATATGAATAAAGAAATTATTGACTTTGACTCTATGGCGCTCTCTCGTCTATATAATTTGTGTTCTGTAATTTACTTCAATTATTTAATTATTAAAAAATAAATAGTTTAAATGTTCTATTTACTTTTGCCTTATTACCATCAACAACAACTTAAAAACCACGTAGTATATTAAACCAGGAATAAACATTAACTAATATTTAGATTTCAAATTAAATTTTATTTACGAATACCAGTTAACATACAATGATATAAGGAGTAACTATTACGACCATAGACAAATTTGTTAATTTGTTTTTTTTAATGTAGCGAAATCATGATTTTTATACAATCTACACATAATTTATTATTATGCTTATTCTTAAAAACGTAATCATACAAAATGGACGTTGTAATACATAAAAAAATTCATAAATAAATTTGTTTAATTTGTAGGTAGGTATGTGAAAAATGTGAATAGTAATAAATTACGTATGACGTTTGTGTCTTGCCTTAACTCGCGCAACTACCCATCTTCTTAGTAACTTCATAATTAAAATAGCCCAATTCATTCTACGCCTTGTCATTTATCGCACGACAGACGGGCAAACTGATTAAAAATGCTGTAAGATCAATTAATTTTAACAATGTTTTTAGCTACTTAAGTGATACTTTTGTGGTTTGATTTAGTCATATACAGTGTAATTTTGACAAGTACAAGTGTATGTAAATACCCAAGTGCTGAATAAGTTTCATTACTTCATTACGATACATGGGCTTTCTGACACTGAAAGTTTTATTTCAAAATTGAGATTAATAAAATTCGACCACCGGCAGGATTCGAACCTGTATCTTTGGGTAAAGCCCCCAATGCCTTAGCCAATTAGGCTACGGTGGAACCCTACCGATCATCGAAATTTATTAATCTCTTTGTAACACGTCTCTAACGGGGACGGTAGTGCCATCTATCGGTAATGATTCGCATTACTTCGATAAATATCTCCAAAGTTACATTTGGTATTAAATATTAAACGATGACACCGCCCGTTTTCACATTATTAAATGTTTTGAACTCTTTATGGGAAAGATTACCTTATACTATATTTCAAATTTTTTTATTTTATTAATCTCAATTTTGAAATATAGTATAAGGTAATCTTTCCCATAAAGAGTTCAAAACATTTAATAAACTGAAAGTTTTATTTTAAATCGGACCAGTAGTTTCTGAGATAAGCGCTTTCAAACTCTTCAGCTTTATATATTAGTATAGAATATATACCGCGAAATTGACAGTCGCTAATAAGGTGTAATATCATTCGTCAAGAAACATATTCTTTATATGTTGTATAGAGCAAAATATCAATTTGCTACATTCAATTGTCAACCTTATCAACCATTGTCACTTACGAGATACCACAATACAAGAAGGAGCCGTATCCCAATGGCTAGGGCGTCGGACTTATGATCACGTGGTCTCGCCAGTTCAATCCCTACCCATTGCTCTACCGACGTGAACCCACTCGCAACACAAGCATTTAAGCTTAGCACGAGGGGTTAACAAGAATACTAGTAGTGCAGAAACCCTGCTATTTAGCCATTACAAACGTGAGAGCTGAGTCATAAATCATTACGTCATAGGAATGTGACAATGCCGCGTCACTCGTTATAGATAAAGGGATGCCCCTCAGACGCAGGTAGCTAGCACGTTGATTATTTAATATTTTGCATTATTTTCTTAATCTTTCCCTCATTACCTGCTATTGACTATCGACAAATCCCTTTTTTATTGTTACACACAACACTAGGAGTGCGAGCGAGAGTTCCGATATGCCTATAAGTGTGACCGAGAGGTCTAATAAAAAATATTTATGACTTGGTTCGCACGTTTGTAATGGCTCTAGTATATAGTAATCTATATAAAATTAAACACTTTTTTCACATACCTTACAAAAACCACAAATTAAAGCACAACAACAAATCTTACAAGACATTATAATAAGACAACTACTGTATATAGATATAAAATAATAAAATTAGCACCTCTCGTTGATAGAGTTTTGCTTATATATTAAATTATATAATCATCATAATTATATATTTAAAAAAAAACCTTTATTAGTCAGTTTCATTCAAAGTATACACAAACATTTTATAAGAAAAAAATATATAAAATAAAAAACGGGAATATTTGAGAGTATGTGTGGATGGATGTCTGTTACTATATCACACAAAAACTACCACCAAATCGGCTGAAAGCTTGCACGGGGATAGTTTATAAGCCGGATTAACATATTCGCTGCTTTACGAGAATAATGGTACAATTAAAAAAGAAAGTATGGAAAAAAACCTTTAATGCCTGAATCTTAATAACCGTTTTCTCAATGTTTTGTTTTTTTGAATTGTCTCGTTCTTTCCGCAAAACAGCGATATAGGCTACAAAACATCACGCTCCGACCCGACCTACAGGAACATAGTAACGGGGGTAAACAGCGGGGCGCAACTATAATGTGCCACAAATCGAAAGCGGCCGCATCCCAATGGCTAGGGCGTCGGACTTGCGATCTTGTGGTCGCCGGTTCGATCCCCACCCATTGCACTACCGACGTGAACCCACACGTAACACAAGCATCTTAGCTTAGCACGAGGGGTTAACTAAAATACTAGTATACAGCAAAAATCTACTAGAAGTCATAAAAAAAACAACGCGTGGAATTTTCATTCCTATTTATATATAACAATGTTTGTGTATATGTTAACGGAAATGTATGTATTCCGTCATTGTATACAATTCCTAGGAAATGTATGTAATTCCTAAAATCGCCCGGAAATGTGTGAAATAAATTATATTAGACATATTTCCTAGGAAATCTATACATTTCCTAAATAGCAATCGGAAATATCAATGGGTAGGTTTAGGTTATTTTTTTTTTATAACCACCCGAAACCTCGTTTATCATCTAACTAGGTTGATCAACATATGATTCTTATTAATTTCTGGTAACAGTGATTTTCCGATAAATGCACCTTAAAAGTTAATAGATACCTAGTTGATTTTTGAAGCTTTAATTGGTAAGATAACATTAATCATATTTTACGGTATGATTGTTACCTATTTGTATTAATAAAAAATATTATTCTCGTTGAAGCAACATGTTTTATTACAGAAAGCATTCTTTTTATACATTTCCTGATACGATATTGGAATTATATACAATTCCTAGGAAATACATACATTTCACAGGAAATGTGTGTATTAAGGAATCTTTGAAACATTATTTTACACATTTCCTAAGTAGGCTCGGAAGGGTATATATTTCCTAGGAATTGTGTACAATTCCTAGATTTCATACATATCCGGTAACATATACAAATCATATAAAACACGTAATACAATATTATTATGTAGATAAAGCAATACGCCATTTATTTACCATTTGAATGTTTTTGAACTTTTGTTATTAGACAATTGCTATCTAAGATTTCTATGTATTTATTTTTTAAACTGAAAATAGAAAAATAAAAAAGAAATGCTATAAGAAAGCTGGTTCTCATTGACAGTAGTAATCAACTATGTACTGGGTGACTTATTAACCGTCTTGAAAATAATAGGGTGTTGAAAATAATATGTATAATAATATGAAATAGAATCAGATGTCTAAGGCAAAGTATTTTTTAAGAAACTATAAAATTACTATGCCTTACCCATCTATTTAATATATATATCACGCCCTATTATTATCATGACGGTAAAAAACTCACCAGTATATATTATCAACAGTAGTGCAATATTTTATGCCAGCATAACACAGGTGGAAGTGGAAGAAAATGGTCTCTGCCCACCCCTATTGCCAAGAATGCTTGAATGTATGTAAGTATATACCACAGGTACAAAAATGACCATGCTACATCCACATAATACAATAAAAAAATGTGCGATAAAACAATTTGAAAAACACAAAAAAGTATATAAAAAAAACACAAAAATTAAAATCACAGTTTTTAAACCCAATTTCAAAGTTCTTACACATTTGATTTTTTACAATATATTTTTAATCAAATGCTAACTTACAAATAGCTGGATAAAGTAAATTATTGCGGTGTTATTATACTAAACAATTAATGTTTGATCGATAGCCTGATTGGCTGGAATGGCTAGACGTCGGACTTGTGATATTGTGGTCGCCGGTAACGACGTCAACCCACTCGTAACACAAGCATTAATATGCTTGTGTTACGAGTGGGTTGACGTCGTGGTGGGGTTCTTGTTAACGAGGGGTTAACAAGAATACTAGTAGACTGCAAAACTCTGCTAGTAATCTTTAAAAACAAAAAACTAGTATCGAACGTTGTTCGACGATGTAGAATCCTTGGTCGGTCAAGATCAGATAAGACCAAATTTGTTCTCTCGTCCCTTTAAAAACTTAACTTATTATACTTCAGAAGCATTTGGTCGTAAGTGCCAGTTTACAATAAAGGCACATATGATAAATGTTTGTAATTATCCTTGAACGTTTTCTTACGTATAATGGCACATCCAACCTTATGCTTCTGAGGTCTAGAGCTAATTTCGAAAGACACCTTGTTGCTCCATTTCTATATACTACACACAACTTATGAACCTGATTTTTTTCAGACCCCCGTCAAGGCCCCTTGGACCGCTGGGGGTCATCTAGACCACTTTGGAAATTACTAGTCTAGATCTACGGCCCGCGTATAGCACGTAGCTCTTGAACGATATTCGTGTGTCTTTTGTACTAACTGGCTGATGTAATATAGCTCTAAGCACAGTATAAGCGGCAAGATTTTTTCGACCCGCATTGATTCCTCAGTCTCATAAAAGTTCAACAACCACTAAGTCTAGATCGTCCAACAACTTTACAAAATTCGATCGATTTAATTTTAATTAAGAAATATTGTTTTACACAGTCAATCCATTATCGATCAATAGTCAAAAAATATTTGAGAGTCGATCGAATCACAATCGTTAAAAAATATTTGAGAATCGTTCGAATGTTCGATCGTGAAACATATTTGAGAGTCGATCGAATCACTATCGACCACAAATTGGTAGTATAACAACACCGTATTTTTTTATATTTTAGTAATTTATTAATTACAATCGTGAAGTTAAAGTCCCAAGTTCAAACCAGACAAGAAAAATACGTGAAAAAAATATCATAAAAAATGAAAACATATTTTATTCATTTCAATAATTTATTATAATAGAATTCTTCCACGTATTTTTTATGCCCCCGGAATCGAACTTAGGACAAAACTTTTAACCAATAAGGCGTAGTATAACTAATATTACCTAGATATACTACAAACCCAGCTAGTCACAAAATATCATAATTTCATTCTATATTTATATTAATCATTAATTTTATAATAATAAAACAATATAATCTAATAGTATGCCAATTTTCTCAATAATAATTATAATAAATTAATCTATATTTTAGAATATCTTGCCTAAACTATAAAAATTAATAAGAATTATCGAAAATTTTCCCTTTTTTTAAATATAATAAAATCACTATTTTTATAAAAAATACACTTTGAACACATTTCAGAAGCAAGGAGATCCGTTTTATTTAATACGAAAATTTATAATTTAGCTTTTAATTTTTATCACAATACACAGTGTGCCATTAATCATGTCAAACTTTAAACATTTACTACCGATATTAAATTTAAAATTTCACATGATTAAGTTGACTGTTGTTAAAGAACATTTTATTATTCATTTATCATAACATATTACAAATAAAAAAAACTTCAAAGCATATCTGTCTGTCTGTACGCTGTAATCTTAAACACATTCGAGTGGTGGCATTAAGTTAGCGCTTTATGTGCTGCTCGACTGGAGAAATCCACAGTCAAATATAACATTATTGATTAATGTTGTGTTGCTATGCGTGAGTAAGGTCTCCAGAGCTCCCGGTAGTAGAAAGGGCTGGTAGGATAAGGGTGGCTTGTACTGTACATATCTACTGTACTCGCACTAGGTGTCCTTGTATTTTGATCCTTATGCCACTAAACATAAGGTTGATACCATTATTGAAAAAAAAAATTGTTTGGTTTTTACCAATAGAGATCTTTACCAACACGGGTTATCGTAAAAAGAAAGCATAAAATCTATATAGATCTTAGTTACTGAGATTCTTTTCAAGGCCCAATACGTTCAAAAATAATGATTAATTAATTATACTATCGTATAATATTAATACTCATTTCACGTATTATTTCTATATTATGAAAAATAAATGCTTTATGGTATAATGTACCTAAGCATCAAGTAATGCGGAAGAGTTAGCAACTGTCAAACGATTAAAAATATTGTTTTTACCGCTTTTGTTTACATAAAAAATAATAAACATAATATCTCGCATACAAAGTACCTAATGTTATTTTATTTCTTTTGGCTTCTCATCTACAAACAAACCTTTACAAAAACAAGGTCTAATTCATAATTATGATAACCAATATAGATAATTATTTTATTATAAATAATTATGTTTTATAACATAAATCAAAATGAATAATAATGCATATATTAATGTTTTTCGGTAAAGCCTTACTGCATCACCAAATGAAAATAAAACAATTTTATTCATTAATTACATAATAGACGGTCTGAGGAAATAAAACTAATATAAAAACGAAAGTGCTTATTCGGTTTTTTTCAATCCCACAATAAAACAAAAAATTAGACGGAATATTTCATTTCTCAGTGTTTTTAAGAACATCGTACACATTTGTACGTGCCACACGCAGTTTCCAGAAAATCTATAAAATTAAACTCGAAAATTTCCAATTGACTCATACATTTAACTGTCAAATACATAACATTTACCCAATAAATTTAATAAAAGCACAAAATTACCAATACTGTCATTAACTTTTATTGGTAAATCCACAAAATTTACCCAATCAAATTACCAATGATGACATAACCAGTTACTGGTAAACAAAACAAAATTTACCCAATAAAATTACCAATCCTGTCATAATTTTTAATGGTAAATACACAAAAAACTATGAATTGGCCCGGAATAAGGGTTTTTTTCCATAATATTAATACAAAAAAATCCGTAATTTCATAATACCTTAGTATTTAAACTTTGTCAATTCATTAACATAAGCCGATAAACCTCCGAAATGTGCACAAAGTATGAACAAACAAAGAGTTTATATAGATATATAATGTGAACAATACTTAGTCCGGTGGCAGGTAGCTGAACAGTTTGTATTTATCACGGATGTATGGGCGCACGTCATCTTTCTGTGAACAAACGAATTAAATGATATTAATTCAGTACTTATATTGTGACAACCTACGTAGTTAGGGATTGCAATACAGCAAATTAGGATCAAGAGCAAGGGGGACAACCTCCGTAGCGTAGCGGTATTGGGCTCGCTTTAAATCTCGGAGATCGTGGTTCGATCCCCACGCCGGCCAGGAAATCTTTGTGTAAATTCTACGATTTTTTTTCGGGTCTGGTTGGTTGAGGTAGTATAACCTTCGTACCTCGGAAAGCACGTTAAGCCTTTGGGCTCCCCCCAAGGGAGTGTTTTTTACCACAGTCACCACGCTTGGCAGGCGGGTTGGTGACTGCATTATTATGTTGTACCACACAAGGAAACGCTGCAGCCCATACCCTGGTATACGATTCTTATAGATGATGTTATAAAATTCGGGACCAACGGCTTTACGTGCTTTCCGAGGCACGGAGGAAATCTTAGAATTTACATAAAGATTTCTTGTCCGGCGTGGGGATCGAACCCACCCGAGATTTAAAGCTAGTTAAATACCTTTATCCAACGGAGGTTGTCCAAATTTCCAATTTATCTAAGAGCTCAATACTCACAGTGGACGTCTAGGCTGGAGCTCTGCTCGCCTTTATGCCCAGTGAAGTAGCAAAAGCCTCGTGGCAAACTACATAAGTCCGTACGAAAAATAATAAAAAAGAAACTCACAGTGGCCAGGTGTTCTAAGAAAGGCAGCAGCTTCAGTAGCTCGTTGTCACTTCTGTCCACGAACCAGCTGTCTATCGGGATGCCGTTCTCCAGCTGATAGCCGAAAGCCTGCGAAAAGCGGTACATTTACATAAACATCATCATCATCAGCCCGTATAACGTCCACTGCTGAACATGGGCCTCCTCCCGGGGAGGGTATTTGCCATAGTCACCACGCTTGGCAGGCGGATTCGTGACCGCAGTCTTATGTTGTACCACACAAGGAAACGCTGCTGCCCGTTCCTTGATATATGATTATTATAGATGATATTGTAACAATTAGGACCAACGGCTTAACGTGCTTTCCGAGGCACGGAGGGTAGTCCCTCAACCAACCAGATCCCGAAAGAAATCTTAGAATTTGCACAGAGATTTCCTGTCCGGCATGGTAATCGAACCCACGACCTCCGAGATTTAAAGCGAGCCAAATACCGCCACGCTACGGCTAATAATACTGAATACTAAATTATTGTTTTAACTATTTGCAAGTGCCTGTAATAGGTTTACGTAAATAAAAATGATTTTTATTTATTTACTAATTTAGATATAAAGTGGTCACGGGAACGGGACGTACTCGGGAAGCTAGTAAGAGATAGAATGATACAGACCTGAGGACTGTTATCGACAATGACAGTCTTGCGGAGATCGCGGCCGAGGATAGACAGGTCCTTGACGTAGTTGCCATTCACCAGCAGACAGTGTTCACGGAACAATCTGGAGACCAAACGCATTGTTATTTAACTGTATATTAAATTAAATGAGAACGCAAGTGAGTTATTCAAATAATTATTGTATATTTCGCAGCCAGATCATACAATCCGCCGCATTACATACGGTTCTGTACTGTTTCATCATCAGCCTGTATAAGGTCCACTGCTGAACATCGGCTTCCTGCCGAGAGAGGGTAGTTGCCATAGTCACCACGCTTGGCAGGCGGGTTGGTGACCGCAGTATAATGTTGTACCACACTAGGAAACGCTGCTGCCCGTTCCTTGGTATACGATTATTATAGATGATGTTATAACAATCGGGAACAACCTGGTATACGATTGATATACACTCGGTTCCAAAAATAACGGGTCAGTCACATAAACCCGAATATCTCCCGAACTACGTATACCATCCTGATGAAACGAAGATTGTTCAATTGAGAATTTAATTATACAGATAAAAAATAAAATAAAACTTAGTTGCACCCACAATATTAATCTCTAAATTAAAAAAAAACTAAAGTAGTCATATTTTTCTTAAGATTACATTTTTTTTATGATTGTTTTTTTGCTGTTTTCTATTCTGTCACAAAAAAAAATATCGTGAACGTCTTCCACGTCTTCAACTCCGTGACAACCTCCGTAGTGTAGCGGTATTTGGCTCGCTTTAAATCTCGGAGGTCGTGGTTTCGTTCCCCACGCCGGACAGGAAATCTTTGTGTAAATTCTAAGATTACTTTCCGGGTCCGGTTGGTTGAGGGGCTACTCTCGGAAAGCACGTTAGGCCGTTTGTTCCGATTGTAATAACATCGTGTATAATAATAATCGTATATCAAGGAACGGGCAGCAGCGTTTTCTTGTGTGGTACAACATAATACTGCGGTCACCAGCCCGCCTGCCATGCGTGGTGACTATGGCAAAAACCCCTTTCTCAGAAGGAGGCCCACGTTCAGCAGTGGTCGTTATACGGGCTGATGATGATGATGATGATGTACCTGTACTTGATCCAGCGCCTGGCGGGGTCGAGCAGGTTGAGCAGTCGGTCGGCGTACACTCTCTTGCTGGCGGTGAACAGGATGACCTCGTACAGGATAGTTAATGTAGTACCTGTACTTGATCCAGCGCCTGGCGGGGTCGAGCAGGTTGAGCAGTCGGTCGGCGTACACTCTCTTGCTGGCGGTAAACAGGATGACCTCGTACAGGACAGTTAATGTAGTACCTGTACTTGATCCAGCGCCTGGCGGGGTCGAGCAGGTTGAGCAGTCGGTCGGCGTACACTCTCTTGCTGGCGGTAAACAGGATGACCTCGTACAGGACAGTTAATGTAGTACCTGTACTTGATCCAGCGCCTGGCGGGGTCGAGCAGGTTGAGCAGTCGGTCGGCGTACACTCTCTTGCTGGCGATAAACAGGATGACCTCGTACAGGACAGTTAATGTAGTACCTGTACTTGATCCAGCGCCTGGCGGGGTCGAGCAGGTTGAGCAGTCGGTCGGCGTACACTCTCTTGCTGGCGGTGAACAGGATGACCTCGTACAGGACAGTTAATGTAGTACCTGTACTTGATCCAGCGCCTGGCGGGGTCGAGCAGGTTGAGCAGTCGGTCGGCGTACACTCTCTTGCTGGCGGTGAACAGGATGACCTCGTACAGACGCGACACGCGCGACAAGAACTCCGCGAAGTGCGGCCGCGTGCGCACGAACACCTGCCCCACGAACGAGACCAGATTTATAAGTAACTAGCTGACCCAACATACGTTGCCCTATCTTAACCAAAACTTTATATTAATTGAATTTTTAATATTAGACGTTATAGCCCTAAACTAAAAGAGGCACATCACTCGCAACGAGGACTCCATGAAACGTTTTTTCAAAGTCGAAGTCAAAAATTCTTTATTCATATAGAATCATGTTCTTATGATGCATCCCTTTCTTTTACTACCACCAATTCTGGACGTGGCAACTCTGAGAAGATCTGGCAAGAAACTCAGGGGAATCCTTTTTTTTTTAAATATATTTTATCTTACAATTATTAATAAAGCAGTATTGTTTCAGAGCAACTCACTCCCAAGCAATTTTGTCATTGACATAATCAGAAATTTCATAATAAGCCTTTTTACATAATTTATCCTTGACATATCCTTTAAGCTTGTTTGTGGAAAGATTAATTTAATTTATTTTATTTTATTTTGTACTGAGGTGGACTCAATGCCGTAGGATCGTAAAGATCTCTTACATTATTAGGAAGAAGCGTATACATTGCCCCATAAAAGAATTGCTAATTTTGTTTGGTGGTGCAAGGGAAAGTTGAGGGCAAAAGATCTCGTGGCCGCTCCCCAACACGATGGACCTACTCGGACAGACCTCATTAAGTCCGACACAGGGAGTACGATCAACGATTGTTCCCACTCCACCAGAAACAGAGACACATGGCGACGGGTCGCAAGAGCTGCTGTGTCGCAAGCATCGACTTTGACATGACCACGACCACTCTGTCGAGAGTCGTGTTGCCAGGTCCGATTTGTTATAAATCGGTACATGAGGTCAAAAATATCGGGATTTAGGGTTGCAGATCTGGACAGTAAACAAAAAACAAGGGATTTTTAAGTCTGGGTTTAATTTACTGTTTAAACTACTAGTGCAAGTATAGTATTATATTATTTACATTATATTATTTTTTTGATTAATCGGGACATGTAGCTTCCAGATCAGGTACAAATCGAGACGCGTCCCCAGACCCCTGAAAATCGGGACGTCCCGTCACTAGTCAAGAGTGTACGACTAAAAAGAAGATAGCCCTAAACTAACCGTGATGTGCGCTAAGAGCAGCAAGAGAAAATGTGGAAAAAAAAGTTATTTTTTTTAAATATTTTTTTTTTTAGGTTGGTCTTTCTTGGGTAGCCAAGAGTCTTTTGCTACTTCACCGAGCATAAAGGCGAGCAGAGCTTCAGCCTTAATAAATGGTTTAAAAACTACAAACTAAGCAACCAGCGCAAGAACCAGGGGGCGCCCCTGCCCACAGGGGGCGCCCTCTTGCGCAAGTGAGCTGAGGTCCAAGCCCCAGCTTGGACCTCGGCTCAGGGCGGTAGCTGGCGATGAGATAGAGGGATGATGTCTTTTAGTGTTTTAGGGGAGTATTGTGCAACTGTCGCTCTTACAGTAGAGAGTTACAGTTCGCGGGCCTCTCGGACTTCGGGTCTACGAGAGCATCGGATGGTTCTTTGCAAACTAAGGGTCAGGAGGACGAGGAGGGAAATATGACTAAGATTTTTATGGAGAGTTATGTGCAACTGCAGCGTTACGTTACAGTCTGCAGGCCTCTCGGACGTCGGTCTACGAAGGCATCGAATGGTTACTCAATACTTTATTGCGTTTCACAATGTGTTTACAGGTGTTTTAACATTATAGTGGTACCAATTATGAACCCTGTCGGGCACAGCAATATAGTTAGATATAATCTTAATTAATATCATAGGCGAGAGGAGCCTACTTATGTTAAAATGCACGGGAAACTATAAATTGCGACAAATATTCATTATTATTTTTATTAAGATAAAGCAAAGTATAAAATATGAGTATGTGTGTGTATTTACAAACCAACCCTAACCATGATTATGTAGTAATGATTAATAGTGTTATATATTTTAAATTGATTGAGTACTATCTGAATTATTAATTGAATGCGACAGCGAAGCGATGGCGATTTCGTGAAAAAAAAATATATGTTGGCGGGCGCACTTCAGGAACGACAAGCGTAATTTATTTGTTCGAAATATCTCTGCCGCGTCGCTGTTACCCTATGTGAAAAAAATAAAATGTTTTTGTGTTCACTAATAGCTTTTAAATTATTTATTTCAATTGTATTTGTATTTTATTAATGATATTTATTATTGTATACATATTTATTTATGTTATTATAATATTATTATTTATTTTATTAAGTTCTTTTTTTTTTTTTTCTTTTTAGTTTTAAAAGACAACTCCCGCACTAGGGAAATAAATCCCTGTGTCGCGGGGGACTTTACAAACATTCATTTCACGGACACAAAGAACACCCAGACTCAGAACAACTATTTGTGGTTCACACAAATAATTGTCCCGGGTGGGAATCGAACCCAGAACACCAGGTCTCAGAAGCAACTTCCGTAACCACTGAGCCGGCATCTATCTATCGGATCGGCAAGCGTTGCGTAGGACGTCCACCTATTAGATGGACGGACGATCAGGTTAAGGCCGCGGGATCACGGTGGATGCAGGCCGCTTCTAACTGCAACAACTGGAGATCTATGAGGGAGGCCTATTTCCAGCAGTGGACATCCTACGGCTGAAATGATGATGAGTTCAGATACTCACCGTGTACCGACAATCTTGAAACAGCACCGGGAAATGGAAGCTCGCGTCCGGCAGCTCTTGTAATGAGCAGTGCACCAACGTCTCATCCAGATCCAATACCTATAGAACATACATATTATTTTATATAGTTACTAATCTACCGCGCGCGGTTTCGCTCGCTAAACTGTAGTACCCTAGGAACGTTTATAACCTATAGCCTTCCTCGATAAGTGGGCTATCTAACACTGGAAGATTTTTTCAAATCGGACCCGTAGTTCCTGATATTAGCGCGTTCAAGCAAATAATGAATGAAGACGATAAGTCACAAAATCTAAATTTTGAGTAAATCCCTTTTATTTTTTGAGATAAGTAGTAGTAAACAGATTTTTAAATAAAACTATGATGCTAAGTTGTGTTAATAACCGGAAATATTAAGGATAAAAAGCAATTAAACAAATAAATATTTTTTCCTTTATTTATCTGGAAGAGGGTAATATGGGCCCATACCTCTTTCATCCAGTGCCATTTTCAAAGTTAACTGTAATGTACCTTTCTCAACATATTATTTTGTAAAATAAGCCTTAAATCGACGTTTTAAGGTCTGTACCCATTTGGTATCGACATTTTACCTTCATCTATGCAAAAAAACACCAAAACTCGAAAATACGACTTATCACCTTCATCAACTCACGTCTTTAATTGAGAAGACGATTTGCCAACAAACACTATTAGTAAAACGTAAGAAATAAATAAAAAAAAAAAAAAAAATTCAAATAAATTGTCCTCAAGGCAATGATAAATGTACATGGCTAAATTTACTCTACTGCCTTGCAATAAAAGATCATTTAGATTGTACGAACAAGCGCACTTAACAAGGTTCGAAGTCATTCAACTTTCATAAAAATGTCTTCGCTCAGCATTTAAATTATTTAAAAATATGTCAATTTATTAAGTTAATGTAGCTTAAAATAAATAATACAGTAACAATAACATAGGAAATGCGTTACAATAATCATTACTGTAGATCAGGGTCTCCAAACTTTGAGCCCCAAGGGCCATAACGATTTTTGCAATAGGTTCGAAGGGCCAAAACAGTTTTAATTTGTCTATCCTTAACTATACTCTTATTTCTAGACTAGTCGCAAAGTGTGCGACCGAATTATTATAATTTTCGTTTTCTTTTTCAACTTATCACAGCAATAGTAACAACAATAAGTCATTGGGTGTCGCGGGCCAGGTTGATTACACTAGTCTTAAGCTGTCGCGGGCCGGATTGTTGGCACTGGCGGGCCGGATTTGGCCCGCGGGCCGTAGTTTGGAGACCCTTGCTGTAGAGTAATGAAGACATTTTTATCGAAGTCATATCGTTACGTGATTAGCCTTCAGATTAAATTCCACAAACAAACTTTTCAACTATACATTATTATATTAGTATTATTGACTTACAAGACTAAAATCCGGGCTCGTCCTAGTCTTCAAGGGTAGCGCGGGGTAGCGAGCACGTAAAGCTCCCGTCGCCACACTCTCCAGAGGGGGTAGCTGAGGGTAGTAACAAATAAAGTCAATATTACGTTCAAAAATTAGAAAATGCTTAAATATTGTATCACACTATTTTAGAATAAAAACTTTCGTGAGTGGTACACATATTTATATTAACTAACCAGTTGTTCTCACGATTTGTCATCATCGGATATGTCCGACTAGTTTCGAAACCATCCCGAAGTCCATTCTCAAGGAGTAGTCGACTCGACAGCGACGGACATTGTTGAGCAACAGTTGATAAACATTGTTGAGCAACAGTTGATAAACATTGTTGATGAAACGGGGAGAATGCTGATGAAAGTTTGTTTAAAGGCTCGAGCACACCAAATGCGTATGCGTGACTACACGGCGTAATCACGTCGTAGTCACGCGCGTAGTTACGGCGTAACCCAAAGTCACACCGGGTTACGCATACGCTTACGCATCCGAGCTGAGTACGCAACGCAGACGGCCTATTGCGTACCCGGCTACGGCAGCCATATTTTATTCTGTTTTCGAAGGTTGTGTTGTGCACGATGTCTGACATGACGAGGAAGAAGCAATATGAATACTATTGTGCCAGAATAATCCTGCGGAATATATATATTTATAAGATGCATTTTTGTAGAATTTACTTTTTGGATTGTAGATACATTCATATAATATACGCACAATTTCAATAAATTTTTCTTTCTTATCTCTATTCATTATAAACATAATACAAAACACCACTACGTGCCAGTATATTTGTAAAAAAATACAACAGACTGCAAGTTACGCGCGTAGGGCTACGCACAGCAAAGGTACGTGCGTGTACAAAATTGTTCGGTGTGACGTCCAATAAGGCGCGCCATTAAATACAACGTCATCATGCACGTTGCCGCTCTGCTCTGCGTAAGGTGCGGCGTAGGTCACGCAGTCAGTTTATGCCTTGGGAGCTGCATTGCGTAGGGCTACACATTACGTCTACGCGCACGTCTACGTTACGCAAGCGGTGTGGCCTGTCTAATACGGTGCCATTCATTACAACTCAGCGGTACGTGCACGTCTACGCTTACGTCTACGCATACGCATCCGGTGTGCTCAAGGCATAAATCACTAAAGGTTGTCCACACGCCAGTCTGCGTTAAAATGTTGCCCGAGTAATTAGTGTTGTTGTGTTCTCTATATCTGATGTATAGGATTTCTAATAAAAAAAAGAAAAAGGATGGTGGATTCGAAAGTATCTCTTGCAAGGAGAAAACGATTTTATTTTTCACGTCTTTTTTGGGTATATTTGGCTTGAGAAATTTCTTAGAATGCATGCATCGTTCTTTTTGTTTCTATCTTTGTATTATTTTATAGAAGAATCCCATAATAATGATTTTGATTGAAATAATGCTATTATTTGCATAATTTTATCATTGCTCCAAGCTACTGCCATGTTTATAAACTGTTGCAAACACGTTCACACAAGTCAACATTTGTTGCTAAACTGATGTTTACGCTCGTCGGGCGAGAACTTGTAAACATGCCGTTGTCAACTTTGCAACACGCAGTGTTGACAGCAACTGCAACGAGTTGGATTCAACTCTATTGCTAAACAAATGTTTGCCATGAATACGAGGCTTAATTACTAGTCGGACATATCCGATGATAACAAATCGTGAGTACAACCGGTTAGTTAATATAAATAACTGTATCAGACTCTTTACTTCCACTGTTGAACATGGACCTCCTTACAACAGGCAATTGCAAGCCAGGGTCGTTGAGGGACATTGCCATAATCACCACGCTTGGTAGGCGGTTTGATGATCGCAGTAAGATGTTAAGTATCCTTGAGCTGATAGATGCTGCTGTCCATCCATCATCTGTATGTCCCTTAGTCGCATCTTACGACACCCATGGGAAGATATGGGGTGGTCTATTCTAAGCCGGAAACCACACGGCATTATTACTATTTTTTTTTTATCTTATCATATAATAATACTCACGGGCTATGCCAAGTCAGTATTTTATAATAGTGTGTATGTGTGGACTGAGAGCCCACTTTTATTTTTGCGGAATTTTGCAGTTATCTGACAATAGTGCTTAGTAAAACTTGTGGAAATATTTGTAAAACGAATATTAGAGTTTGTAAAGACATCATTCAAAAGATATATCGCCTTAAGTGGGTCCCTCAGTTCACACACATAAGCTCCCAAATCTAGATATATCATGAGTTCACCAACAAATTTTGGTTGTAGACCTTTAGTAAAACATGAATAAATATCTACACAACATCACAAAACCTAACGTGAATTGATAATAAAAAATTACAAACGTCTTTCTGTGGTCCTTGAGGGACCACAAATTTTTTTCTCTTAATCAATAGATTATAACATGAAAATTCAATATTCCTAAGCCAATCTTTAGTAAAAATTACAAGGAAAATTTTAAAACCAAGGAAGCTCACAAATAGTGTTAAATATTGAAAACTTTACGTTTTTGTTGGTGGGCCCTCAGTTCACACACTATGCAAATGCTAATTGTTTAAAATATAATTAAATACAACAATTACAAAAATGTGGAGCCTTTCAGTTCTTAGTAAATTTTTTATATGATCGATCTGTATGTAACTTGTTACTGGTTTTATTGTTCTTTTACCAAAAATGTATAAATTAGGTTTTCCATACTAAGTCTGGTATAGGGTGTCCACACTTTAAGAAAAGCACTGTTCATTTATTTTTAAGGTTATTTATTACTTATTAGGATATGTACAAGTGATAGGTTATATTATATATAAGCTACAATCGTAGTACATATTGAAAATTAAACTGAAATAATGATGGCTTATTGTTGTTCGGTCTGTGGTTTGACAACAATGAGACCATATGAAATCACATGTAAAAACATTTTCTCCTTACTGCTTTCAGAAATTCTACTAGAGTTATCATCGTAACACTGATTTTTTTCATTTACTAATGAGTGGCATTTGTAATGGCCAATGCCACCCTCAAGTAAGGGAGCGACAAATTCGATTGCTCCTATACATGAATAAATTTTACCTTTAACTATAATTGAACGGGGGATGTCACATAAAAACTGTTCATCAGTACCGTTTAAATCAAAGGATATGAATTCTGACAAATCATGTTTAAAATATACCTTACTTTTGCAATACACGCAATCTCTCGTTTCTTCATCAAAAGCAACTGCTTGCTCTAAATAACTTATACCGAAAATCTAAATGATATTTAAATTTAAACGCAAAAACGTAATATCTCGTTTGATAAAAGGCATTGAACAAATCAAGTTGGAACATTCTTTTGTAAAGACTGCACTACTGAAACTTTGAAGAGGAAACCGTTCGATAATATTTGTAGCGTTGCATTCACAGTTATATATTAAATGATCTCCTGCTCTGGAAGGCGGTGTTTACAAATATAGCTGAATAATTTTTGCCCTTAACATGTAAATATCATTGTCTTCACAATCAATTTCAGACAGCTTTTTATGTATTGTAAAATTAATTCTTCTTGTCGATTAAAGATCGATTCGTCGTTCATCGATTAGATTTTTAATATACACGTTTTCCTTGTACCCTAAACTAAGCGTATACATGACTGAATCAAAGGCACAAGTATTTTTAATTTCCACGTAATCAGAATTAACGTTCACACAGTCACAACTTGAATTTAGATACAGATTTTTTTTTCCAAGCCTGCCCTGCCCTTTCTAATTTTCGATGAATGACGGCTGATCTGCAAATATAGAGTACTCATTAAAAACTTTCATTTTTGGTATTGGTTCTGATTCACTTATATGCAGGAACTTTGAAACTTAATGTATGTAATGGTTCTTGAAATAATATTATCTCTTGACTGCATGGACACCCTACTAGTATGGAAAACATAATTTGTACATTTTTGGTAAAAGGACAATAAAACCAGTGACAAGATAAATGCAGATTGATCATGTAAAAAATTTACTAAGCACTGAAAGGCTCCACATTTTTGTAATTGTTGTATTTAATTATATTTTAAACAATTAGCATTTGCATAGTGTGTGAACTGAGGGCCCACCAACAAAAACGTAAAGTTTTCAATATTTAACACTATTTGTGACCTTTCTTTAGTTTTAAAATTTTCCTTGTAATTTTTACTAAAGATTGGCTTATGAATAGTGAATGTTCATGTTATAATCTATTAATTATGAGATAAATTTATGTGGTCCCTCAGGTACCACAGAAAGGCGTTTGTATTTCTTTATTATCTATTCACATTAGATTATTTAATGTTGTGTAGATGTTTATTCATGTTTTACTAAAGGTCTATAACCAAAATTTGTTGGTGAATTCATGATATATCTAGATTTGGGAGCTTATGTGTGTGAACTGAGGGACCCACTTAAGGCGATATATCTTTTGAATGATGTCTTTACAAACTCTAATATTCGTTTTACAAATATTTCTACAACTTTTACTAAGCACTATTATTAGTTAAACTGCAAAAATCCGCAAAAATAAAAGTGGGCTCTCAGTACACACATACACATAATAGTGACTAGTGAAATCAAAGTGTCATCTTGCATAAACTTTCGGACACTGGACAAGAAGACCAAAAAGTTATATTTAGTCCGTCAGTCAGATTACCATAAAATATTGGACGCGTATTTTTTTTTCGTTCCTCAAACAAAAAATGACGAAGATACATCGCGTTTAAATTTCTGTATGTTTCTCTGTATCTTTGTCAATTTTTATTGATTTGATAAATAAAAAACCGGCCAAGAGCTTGTCTTGCGCTTGACAAATTTCATTTTGCGGTGGACTCCATAAATTTTGTTTGGACGACTGTTACTACCTAAGTCAGTCGAGTTGTATAAAAATAACTATCTATGATACAGTCTGCTATATTTTTTCAGAATTATTTTAGTAATATTTCAAACGTTAATGGGGGGACGGGACGATCTAATTTTAACTTTGTATTAAGTTATCTCGAGAATGGGGGGGTTTGATCTACATAGTTCCAAGGCAGTTTTTGTAGCATTTTAAGAGACCTTTCCAACTATACCCTACACGATGGAGTTAGTCGAATTTAAATAAATTTATATCATTTTTCATAGTATGGGAATGGTTGGAAAATAATTATTTTTCCATCATTTTAAAATAAAGTTTTGCATCTTCAATATGCATATCTCCACCAATTTTCATGACAATCGGTGAAGTAACGGCGGAGTATGAGCCAGGACGGACGGACGGACGGACGGACAGACATGACGAAACTATAAAGGTTCCTTGTGGACTACGAAACCCTAAACAAAATACGAATATTAATTATTAAACGTGTATTATAAAACGTGTATTACAAAATACGTGTCGAATATCTTTTAGTAATCTAACAAGATTACTAAAAGATATTCGACACGTATTTTGTGACGGACTAATTACATTTTTTTAGTCATGAAGACTAAAAGCCTATTCTTGTGTATTTGTCATTGTATTATTTTGATTAATGTGCCGTAAATAAATGTGAAGGCGCGTCCCTGGCGCCATCTAGTAGTAGTGATTGAAATCCCTATTTTGACATAGATTGTATGATTTATCGAATGAACATTGTACGAACGAGTCCCTGGCGGAACGTCATAAACGTCAAACAACCACCGTACTCGTGCAGTTTGAATCGAACGATAGACGGTTACGACGGATCGCTTACGTCCCAAAACTAAATCCATTTGCATCTGTGTTCTGCTGCTGATCAAAGACGTGTCTACTTATTTCCAAAATACCTTGTGCTTTGCATCTGTGTTCTGCTGCTGATCAAAGACGTGTCTACTTATTTCCAAAATACCTTGTGCCATTACCCACTTTAAGATGCATGATTCTGATATAATAATAATAATAGCAATTTATTTCAGACTTTTGTCCATAAATTTGTTAGTAACAATGTTCTTAGCCTAGTGTTAGTAACACAATATAAATAATTGGGCTCAGGCGCCTGCCCTCGCATGAAGGCCTATCCAGTGCGCCATTAATAACGAGTCCCATCGATCACACGCTAACAGGATAGCGCTGGGGCTGCCGCGTACCCGCGCCAGCATCGAAGCACAGCGCTTACGTATTATCGCATGGAAACCATCTACGCGTGCCTCCGCGAACATGCCACTCGCACTACAGTACCGCGGCAGCCCCATCAACACCCTGAATGCATTATTATACTGTACACGCAGGGCGTCGTATGTCCTCTGCGTGTATTTGGCCCACAAACTGCACGTGTAGAAGGACTGGCAGAATGCTCTAAATAATGTGATTTTCACTTGTTCAGTGCAACGTGTGAATCTGCGAACCAACATATTACAGCGAACAGACAACGCCCTGCGTTCCCTTTCTACATCCATATTATATTTTAGGTCTTCGGTGACCCAGTGGCCCAGATACTTAAAGTGAGTGACTCTGTTTAATGGTGTGCCATAAAATGAGATGGGTGGTACCTCTGAGTAATCTTTCTTGGGTGCTTTAAAAACCATAACTTCACTTTTCTTCACATTATATCTGAGCCCATGGGACTCCGCATACCCTTCACATATACAAACTAGCTTGCGTAACGCGTTGATTGAAGGGCTGAGCAGCACCATATCATCCGCATAGCTAATATTATTAACGCAGATTCCTTCTAAATAGCATCCGATCCCAGTGCTGCTCAGCTCTCCAATCAGACGGTCCATATACAAGTTAAACAGTTTCGGTGAGGTCAAACCCCCCTTTTGCACCCCGCACTTCAGCCCGTACGCTTCCGATTTACTGTCGTCCTATCTAACAGTGTTTATATATAGGTACTAGAGATGGGCCGACTATAGTATTTGCCGACTAACCGACTAGCCGACTAATCGGTTTCCGAAATGACGATTAGTCGGCCGACTAATCGGCAATGCCGATCATTCTAATACCTACTTATCGGTGGAGGTGTACGGGCTTTTTCGTCATGATTCGGCTTAGTCATCGCGCGGCCGCTGAGCTTAATTACTGACTGATTAATACGTTCCTATGTTGTAAAGACTGTAACTTTAGATAACTACTCTAAGTTATTTTTAAAAATAATAAAACAAGTACAAATTATTTGTTTTATTTCATTTGTTATGCGCCGATTATAATCGGCATATTTTGCCAAATAGTCGCCGACTAGTCACCGACTACAAACGATGCCGAATAGTCGGCGGCTAGTCGGCCCATCTCTAATAGGTACCCACGTGTCTTTAAATGTATTTATTTATTTATTTTATTGTTACATACCTGTTTAATAAACAAGTAGGGATCAAAGGCGTCGACCCAGGACGACACTTGTTCGCAATCCACACGGTTGCTGCACGACGAAATAACATCCGCTGCTTCCTCCTATTAAAACAATTATTATAAATAGTCATATACAGACAGATATAAGGTGGTACCAAAGTATACGCCATTCTTTTCACAGTAGGTAGTGTACTGTATAATGTTAGTGAGGAAATTTCTGTGAAATAATTGATTATATTTTACCACCAAATTTCAACCGCGTGGCTCCCGTTCCCGTGGGAACTTTATAATTAAATTAGCCTGTGTTGCTCTTGGATAACATATATTAAAAGTATTTTTGAAATTTGAATTCTAAATGATCGACCCTGCATTTCCAACACTCTTAAGCTTTATAATATAAGTACATACAGGCAACAAAAAATAATATTAGGAACTTAGTATTCTTTTGCAAAATATATTTATCATCATCATCATCAACTGCCCGTTTACGTCCACTGCTGAACATGGGCCTCCTCTTAACAGACCTTGGCAAGCCAGGATCGTAGAGGGATATTGCCATAATCACCACGCTTGGCAGACGGATTGGTGATCGCAGTAAGATGTAAACCTTGAGCTAATAGATGCTGCTGCCCATCCATCAGCCATATTATGTCCCTTAGTCGCCTTTTACGACACCCATGGGAAGACATGGGGTGGTCTATTCTAAGCCGGAGACCACACGGTATATATATTTATGTAGCAATTTTATTCAATTTATTTATTTTATATTGCCTTACTTCAATATCAGTTGGTGATTGCTCATCGTGGCAGGTTAACGACGATTCGTCTACCGCTATGTCCGAACCGTTCTGTGGAAAAATATGATTACATGACTATAAACCCAAATCATAGAATTCAATTTAAAATATTTCATCATCATTATATCAACCTCAGTGCCTGAAGACGAAAGTCTTTAACCAGTGTGTGTTGCCAATGATGACCTATGGATCCGAAACGTGGAGCTTCGCTGTAGGCCTTATGAACAGACTCAGTCGCTCAAAGAGCTATGCTCGGGGTTACTCTACGAGATCGAATAAAAAATGAGAGATACGTAGAAGAACGCGGGTTACCGACATAGCCCAACGGATAGGTTCGTTGAAGTGAGAATGGGCAGGCCATATAGCACGGAGAACAGATGGCCGTTGGGGCCGAAAGTTCTCGAATGGAGACCGCGGATTGGCATGCGTAGCGTGGGACGTCCACTTACTAGATAGACGGATGATCTGGTTAAGGCCGCGGGATCACGGTGGATGCAGGGCGCTTCTAACCCGCAACAACTGGAGATCTATGAGTGAGGCCTATGTCCAGCACTGGCCAGCAGTGGACGTCCCACGGCTGAAATGATGATTATATCAGCCCGTTGTCGTTCACTGCTGACCATAGGCCTCCCGCATAGATTTCTAGCGGGAACGATTGCTAGCGGCCTGCATCCACTGACTCCCTGCGACCTTTATGAGGTCTTCAGTCCATTGTGCAGGCGGTCGTCCGACAGTTCGTGGTCTCCACTCGAGAACCTTTCTGCTCCAGCAGCCGTCAGTTCTTCGTGCTATGTGCTCTGGCCATTACCATTTCTGCTGGTAGAAACGGGATCCCTATGATTGAAATGATTCAGTATTTGGCTATTTCGGGAATTTGACAGAATGTTACAAAAAAAAAACTATATCTAATTAGCTACGCCCCGCGGTTTTCCTAGCGTCACTCTGCTCCAGTGGGTCGGAGCGTGATATTTTGTAGGCTATATGTTAATCTAGCTTATTAACTATCTGCGTGAAAACTTTCAGCCAAATCCGTTATATTCTTATGTTGAACAAATAAATAAAGATCTTATCTTATCTTACCCTATAATGTGCTTCCGCAGCCAAGCTCTGGCTGATCTCAGCCAGGAATCCGGAACTGGGTGACCGAGCCGACAGGGCCTCCAGACTCTCAATAGCAGTGCCCTGAGTGTCACAAGTTGATGATATCTCGCATTCCGAGTCTCGGACGTAGCCGTCCTGCTCTAACATGGTCACGAAGTCCGGCTGAGGGAAAGAGAAAGAATTATAGTTGGTAGGATAATTATTAATTAATGGCCGCGGGTGCCGTCGGGGGGCCGGATTGCTTCGTGCGTACCCGGCCCTCGCCAACGATGGATCGAAGGAGTGTCCGGGGGGTTTTAGTGGTGTAGGGTCCTCTCCTCGTGGTATGAGTTAGCATACCACCACTATGGAGAGGGAGAGTCCCACATATCCCGCCGCCAGCGCGCAGATACGCTGCAGCAGCGGTGGGAATGCGTAATGAAATCCCCAGGACAATACAAAAATAAAAAAGGATAATTATGTGCCGTGTGGTCTCCGGACTTTCTGTAGTGATGCAGTACCAGCATTACTTAATATCGCTTTGCGAGCAGAGCTCCAACGGACGCCCCCTGTGGGACTTGGACTTCGGTTCAGTCCGGTCTCTAACGGAGACATGACTATTAGTTGTTTAGGGTAGTTTCCAGCAACTGTCGCTAGAAGTTACAGATCGCGGGCCTCTCGGGCTTCGGCTTCTACGAGGATTCAGGCCGAGGCTGAGGTACTTGGGCGCAATACCAAGACCACTAGTGAAAACAAAATCATGTGAAAATATATCGGCGGCCGAATTAAGGAAAGTCAAGCGATCATTATCATTATTTGTTGTCACCGTATCTGTCGTCCATTGCCATTTTACTAATATCCGAGTCTCACCTCGCTATCTTACAGAAAATACGCTTTTAACATCCAATTTTGTTATTCACCTACATTTCAATATCTCAGTGGTTGTCTGTGACATCTCAGACTAAATTGCACCTCAAACTATCTCTGTTAACAATATAAAGTAAAAAAAAATATACAAATGAACATCTTACCTGCACATATTTCTCTCCATTTGCCAAGAAATCAGTACAATTGTCCAAATCATCAGTAGTGGACGTAGGCTGGTACATTTCCAGATCATTGCTCGACTTCCTACGCTTCATAACTCGCTTATCCACTGAATTACTCCTCGAAGTTTTCTCTTCTGCTTTCTCCGTAGTCATGACCCTAGCTGCTTTATCTGCTAGGAAATTAATATCTTCATCAGTAGCTGGAATATCTTCATCGATCAGTCTTGCACATTCGGCTATAGCCATGAAATCAGTCAGACAACCATTGGATAAATACAATTCTGACGATTCCACGTGTCCATCAGAATCTGACTCCTCGGCTTTCTGTGCTGGGAAGTCTACGAAAGTAGTTGTGTGTGCTTCATACATAGTCACATCATTGTCATCAGGGTAAACGTTGGTTTCGGGCACAACTGGAGCTTTCTTAGTCCGTTTCTTGGGACTTTCATTAGTAGAACTAACAGAAAACTTTGTAATTTTAGGTGTTATGGTGCCAATTTGTCGGACTTTACGGATTGGTGAGCTGTTTAAAGATGCTGACTTATCAGTTTTGTCCATACGTCTCGTTTTACGTGGCGAACTCATTGCTGACGATATAACTTCTGTCTTTTTAAGCTCCCTGTTCAAAGAACTGTGTCTTAGCTGCACACTCTTCGTTGTTCGGACCTCTCTAGTTTTTGATGTTGTTGTGATTTTTTCATTTTGTGGTTTTGCTTTAACTGCTGTCGAAGAAGAGACTGGATCCTTTGTAGTACTGCGGACTACAGTTTGAAATATTGGTTTCTTTGTGCGATTGTCATCTTTGTGCTTCGCTTTCTTGTGGGATGTTTCTAGTAACTTCTCCATGCTTAGTTTGGTTCTGACGGGACGAGTTTTTAGATTCTTTTGAGACCTTGTGATGCAGAATTGGGGTGTTTCCGATACACCATTTTTCACTTCCCTCTTCAAGATATGCCTCCAAGTCTTTGGGGGTGACAATGGGGTAACAGGCTTCTTTAGCTTCGTAACTTTGGAACTCCTCTTAGTTGAGAGCGGCCGCTCCCTTTGTCTACTTCTTAACCGCATCGCAAGATTAGAGGGAAACTTAACCTGTAATAAAATGACTGTATTAATAAATAAATAATGTTAGGTGCAATATTACTACAAAAAATATATATTGATAAGAAGTGTTTTTAAACTACTTCAAATTTTTTTCTTCAAATTCATTTTTATTATTAATTTATTTACTAGCGGCCCACCCCAGCATTGCACGGTTGGACTTGGATAGTCTAAGTTACTCAAGGATAATGTAGCATTCTAATGGTGAAAGAATTATAGAAATCAGTTCAGTTGCCTTTGAGTTTATTCATAACAAAAACATACAAAATACAAACTTTTCCTCTTTTTAATATTATAGTATAGATAAAGCATGATATTGTTTTGCCTTGCCTTAACACATAACAAGCAATTATGCTTATATATTAGTTACACTGAATCTAAGATTCCGTACAAAAAGGTATTTTTTTTAAATTTTGAATTGGATAGATATCTAAAATATTTTAAGTTATATTTATTTTGTCCTAAACTACTCACCACTACTTCACTTAGTTTACAACTTAAATAATATTTAATTTCAAAATTGGATGTTATGTAAAACAATACATAGATATAAATAAAATGCAACTGTCTGTTTGTAACAGAAAAATAACAGGTTTTTACTAAATGCATATGAATGTATATAAGATACTAATAACAATAACACAATAAAAAAAATGTCTGTTGGTTTGTTCCAGCTAATCTTCATATTGGCTGGACCAATTTAGACATGACTTTTACTGGTAAATAGGTAATTTTATAAGGTGTAATATCGAGGGTTTACTGCGAAAACCGGCTAAATGCTATAAACCAGGTTCTAAGATAATTTCTTTTAAAAATTTGCATTGAATTTAATCTCTAATCTTTCAGTACATCTTAAATGTTAAGTTCTAGTGTTTAGTTGGAATATATTTTTAACAGTGATGGGCAAAAAGTAATTAGATTAATAATTACAAATTACAGTTACATTGTAATTTGTAATTGAAATACTTTCGAACAGATTACTTAAGTAACTAATTACAATGAGTACTTACTGTAATTAAATACAAAGTAATTTAATTGCAACTTAATCTAATTACATTATAACAGATTACATTATAACAGATTACCTACATATTATAAGTAAGATGATAAAACGTAATTACACATTTATATTAGTAATGGCCGTGATGGGAAACCTGCATCTTATAAAAAAACTTAATGGTGTCGTGGGACACCAGGTAGGAACGAAGTTCCTTCGGCTAATGTAGAATCGACACAATTTGCAAAAGAAAAATCGTGCTCAATTTTATGTAGGTTTTCTTGATTTTTCTCTTAAATTTTTCTGATTAGTTTTTATTTAAGTACAGGAAAGTAGTTAGGAAATTCAGTATTTTAGGAAATAATAAATTAAGTAAAATAATAGATTACATTTTAATCAAATTATTATGTAATTCAATTATTAATCAGATTACTTAAGTAACTAGTTACGCCCATCACTGATTTTTAACAATATATTTTTGTTTGATATTTTTGAATACGGATTACAATATTCTTTATTTAAAGAATATTGTAAGTAGAGCCGTGCTGTTAGCTTGTTTTGCCTGTATATTGCTAAAATGCCGTATTACCGAAATTATTAACAATTACAATGATTTTTATTACAATATAGTTACTTCTTTGTTAATAACTAAGCTTTACCTAATAATATAGTAAGTAATGATTTTGATTCAGGTGTAGTTAACAAAATAAAAAAATGTAGTTGGTTTTGCTTGTATCTTTTTATTTCGATAGCTATAATAGTGTTAAATTAAAAAGTTATAATAAATTATAACAATTTTAATTTGAAATTTTAATTGAAATTATAATTTTAAAATAGTTTTTTTTTTTCATTGGCAACCCAGCTGTCAAAGCCTTAACTTGTGAAAAAGTCAGTGTCTAATCTAAGAGAAAAATAAAATACAAATTGAACTGTTTACACCTTAAAAACTTCACTTAAGTGCGCGTTATGTCGAAGTGCATTAATAAAGTTGTTAGTGAACAATAAAACACCCAAAAACGAGTGCAAACTTAGATAAATACGCTTGCATTTATCTACCCCCAACATAGTTTTTTATCAAATGTCAGATTATTTGATATTTTACCCTCAATTCTACAGATTAGTGACTGTCACTTGTCAAATATATCAGCTGTCACCAAGAAAGTGTTACCAATAAATAAAAAAATCTACGTTTTTACGGTAATTTGAAAAAAATGGCGAACTTCTCGTATGAATGAAAATAAAATGAGTGACCACAAAACTAAAAACCCTAATTCATCAAATACCTATCCTTGCCAATACAAGCCCGCCCCGAAACCTTGTCGGGCTGATTATGATGGCATAATGGATAATTCAAGAAACACACCAACAAACAATAAACCTGAAAGACAGGACAAGGATGGCTGGATAACTCCTAACTCACGATATAAAAGATCAATAACTAGCCCGGAAGAGAATGGGAAAGAAAAACAAAAAAAGCTGGAAGCCTATTGGCTAGCCAAGTCTCCACCAGTACCAACATCAAATAGCTTTGCAGATTTAGATGTCATCACGCCGCAAGAAGAGCAACCTTCCACAGCAATAAAACCCACTGCGCCTCCGCCTATATTTGTTGATAAAGTGGAAAACATCCAACCTCTTTGCAAACTACTCACTGAACACGCCAAGGACTTATACGACCTAAAAGTACTACATAACGACCAGATCAAAATTCAGCCAAAAAACTCTGAAGCTTACACGACCATAGTCGACCAATTAAAACTTAAAAACACAGAATTCTACACATACAGACCGAAACAAGAACGAAGCTTCAAAGTTGTGTTAAAAAATATGCACCCTTCCACAGATCTTGAGGAGATTAAAGGTGCTCTCTTTTTGGGCGTGGGGGTTCAAACTTAATGAGGCAATTCATGAGGCTTTTAAGTTGATAGATACTTTTGTTGTTTTCTTCTGGCTTGAGTTCCACTATGAACATTGGGAGAGGTCTTTTTGTGTTTCGTTGTTTAATATTCCATATATTAGTTGTCTCATGTCCTATTTCTTTTAGAGCACCTTTAATCTCCTCAAGATCTGTGGAAGGGTGCATATTTTTTAACACAACTTTGAAGCTTCGTTCTTGTTTCGGTCTGTATGTGTAGAATTCTGTGTTTTTAAGTTTTAATTGGTCGACTATGGTCGTGTAAGCTTCAGAGTTTTTTGGCTGAATTTTGATCTGGTCGTTATGTAGTACTTTTAGGTCGTATAAGTCCTTGGCGTGTTCAGTGAGTAGTTTGCAAAGAGGTTGGATGTTTTCCACTTTATCAACAAATATAGGCGGAGGCGCAGTGGGTTTTATTGCTGTGGAAGGTTACCACAATGCGCCACATGTCAGCAATATGGGCACACCAAAGCTTACTGTCGACGCAGCCCCAAATGCATTAAGTGTGCGGGAGACCACCTTTCCAGCAATTGCCTTAGGAGAGAGCGCTCAGATTTAGTTAAGTGTGTACTTTGCGAGGGAAACCATCCAGCTAATTATAAAGGATGCAAAGTTTATAGGGAATTACAACACCTCAAATTCCCGAAAGAACGTAACACAAAGAAGAAAGAACAAAAAGCACCTGAAAACCAACAACAAATAGTTCCAGAAAATGTTTACACTAAAAAATTTACCTATGCAGATGCTATAAATAATAACCCCCGCCACACACAAAGCACTATTGATGAGACTGAACCTAGCAACAAACACACAACGCCAAATGATATGCAGGAGATATTGTCTCTAATGAAACAAATGATGCAACAAATGAATACCCTGACAAATCTGATAATACAACTCACAACTAAGCTGTCACCTTCGATTGCTTAAAAATTGCCCTATGGAATGCCAATGGCCTGTCACAACATACCCTAGAGGTGAAAACATATTTACAAACACAAAACATAGATATTTTTCTAGTAACTGAAACACGCTTTACAACAAAGAGCCACTTTTATATCGATAATTATAAGATATACCACACAAATCATCCTGATGGTGGAGCACATGCGGGAAGTGCGATACTTATTAAAAACAATATTAAGCACCATGAAATACCTCATTATTGTACAGAGGAAATCCAGGCTACCAACATTGTTATCGAAGACTGGACTGGGATTTTCACTATTTCAGCAGTATATAGCCCCCCAAAACACAACTTAAAAATTGGTGACTATGAACAGTTCTTCAATTCACTCGGACACAGATTTATTGCAGGTGGAGACTATAATGCTAAGCATCATTTCTGGGGATCACGGACCATAACACCAAAAGGTCGACAGCTCCTCAAGTGCATAGAGAAACTTAAACTTAGCATAGTCTCGCCAGGACAACCAACACATTGGCCAACCGATAGGAAAAAGATACCCGACCTTCTCGACTTCTGCGTTATAAAAGGCATCGCTTGCAATTTTCTTACATGTACGACAACAGCCGAGTTATCGTCAGATCACTCACCAGTAGAAATCATCTTAAAAAGGAAAGTCACCCGAAATCCAAAGCCCTGTAGACTACATTCTCGCAAGACCAACTGGGAACTCTTTAGACGTAACATCAAAGAAAGCTTAGATCTGCATATTCCACTTAAAACAGACAATGACATTACTGAAGCAGTTGAACATTTCACACACTCGGTGCAGCAATCAGCATGGCTCGCGACCCCAGCCAAGGGAGATCTTGAGCACAAAAGTCAAGAATATCCTCTGTCCATCAGAGAACTACTCGCTGAAAAACGCAAAGCTCGGAAAAAGTGGCAAGAAACGGGTTATCCCACAGATAAAAAACATCTCAACTATCTTCAATCTAAACTAAAGTCACTACTTCAAGACCACCAAAATCTGGACACTCAAACTTCCCTACAAAATTTAGACTCAACAGCAGCTTCAGAATACTCCTTATGGAAAGCCACCAAAAAACTGAAATGCCCAGTAACTAGCAATCCACCTGTTCGAAAAGAAAATAATGAATGGGCAGCAAGTGACGCTGACAAAGCCGATACTTTTGCGACACACTTGAAAAGAGTTTTCACTCCAAACGCAGATATGGGTTCTACGAAAAACAACGACGTCTCCCAACTACTCCAACAAACACATCAACTTGATCCTCCTCTTGAGAAGGTCACTAAACAAGAAGTTAAAATCGTCATCAAGGGGTTAGATCCCAATAAAGCTCCAGGCTATGACCTCATTACGGGCAAAACACTTAAAGAGCTACCTGCAGAAGGTATAACATACCTAACACTCCTATTTAATGCAATACTACAAAGATGCTCAGTGCCCCCCCAGTGGAAAGTAGCCCAAATCAAAATGATTCTCAAACCAGGGAAGGCCCCAGTCGATACAAAGTCCTATAGACCCATCAGCTTGTTACCCATAACTTCGAAAATTATGGAGATACTCTTTCTTAGAAGATTACTACCAATCATATCAAAAAATAAGATCTTACCTGACCATCAATTTGGGTTTCGTCAGAAACACAGCACTATTGAACAGGTACACCGACTCACTAAAACCATTGTAACCGCATTTGAAGAAAAGAAGTTTTGTACTGCTGCCTTTCTAGACATCTCTCAGGCATTCGATCGTGTATGGCATGAGGGACTTCTTTCAAAAATTAAGAAACAACTACCAATAAATTACTTCAACTTTATTAAGTCATACTTAAATGAAAGACATTTCTTTGTAAAACAAGGAATGGAAACATCAGACCTTCATGAGATCCAAGCAGGCGTTCCCCAAGGCAGTGTCATGGGTCCAACACTGTATTTGATTTACACGGCAGACCTCCCAACCGCAGCAGGAGTCATCACGGGCACATTTGCTGATGATACAGCAATCCTCGCAATGGACCCATCAACAGAAATTGCATCGCAGAAGCTACAAACTAGTCTCAACCAAATATCTCAGTGGCTTAAAGACTGGCGTATCAAGGCAAATGAGACCAAATCTGTCCAAGTAACATTCAGTACTAGACGGGGAACATGCCCCTCTGTCTCTATCAATGGTGTCCAATTACCACAAAAGGACCATGCTAAGTACTTGGGTGTGTACATGGATAGGAGACTAACATGGTCGAAACACATCCTCACAAAGCGACTAGCCATGGGGCAACAAGTACGAAAAATGAACTGGCTCCTTAATAGAAAGTCTAAACTATCACTTGAAAACAAACTTCTTATCTATAAATCCATAATCAAACCAATATGGACATATGGGATACAGCTTTGGGGAACTGCAGCGAAGTCTCACACCAACATAATCCAACGGTTCCAGTCAAAAATACTAAGGATGATTACTAATGCTCCTTGGTATGTCACGAACAACAGACTCCATCATGACCTCAATGTTAAAACCGTCACAGAGGAAATTTCTGAAAGAGCCAAAAATTATAAGAAACGCCTTAGTGAGCATCCAAATGTATTGGCTAGCAATCTTATGAATCTACAAACAAATACCAGGAGACTGAAACGGAAGATTCCTCAAGACCTGATTATCTAGACCCCATATAAATAGACCCAGATATAGCTGAGGACTATTCAAGATACATACACCCTCCCACCTATTGCTGAATATCTAAAATGATAGATTGTAATAAATAAATATGGAAAAAAAAAAAAAAAAAAATAGTTTAAAAACAAAAATAACTAGTCTTTCTTTCTTTAAAAATCAACATAATTTTTTTCAGAAAAGATTCATTAATATTTAGAGGTAAAAGTTTTTATGTTATTTTAGCAAATAGGAATTGACCAATTTGGCGAATTTAGTCGGTTTTGACACCAAGAAACAACGGAACGATTCATCATAGCGCTTAGCCGATTTTATCAGTAAATTAAGCTTAAAAAAATAAGTATTTAGGTGTTCTTAACTCATTTATATGCATATGCTTCTCTTTGTCTTATCTGTTTGTTTGTACATGTATTTCATCTCATCACCAGAACGACACTAGCAATTTAGTTGGAACTTTGCTGGTAAAAGTAAAACTTAGGCTTTATAATCTGACCATTTTTTTTAAAACAACATTTTCTTTATTTTTAGTGGCCGATGTTGCAGGCAACAGCTAGTTAAATAATAAATAGTGAACGCAGCCATCACTATTTACTGATGATGATTGACTGACATGACACTAAGCTATACTATATTGTTACAATATTTTTATTTTACGTAATGTTACCCCACTTATATTTTAGACATACATATGCAGTTAGCCATGAGGCATTTGCTACTTCACTGGGTAAATAGCTGGGCTCCCACATAATTAAATGTCAATAATTGCTTTATCATATAGAGACATTTAAAAAAAAAACATGTTCTTATGATGCATCCACTTCTTTTCCTACCACCAGTTCAAAGATGTGGCAACTCTGAGAAGAACTAGCAATAAACTCAGAGGAATCCTTTTTTAAATAATCTATTTATCATTATTTTAACAATATTGTTAAGCAGCAGTGTCATTCCAGAGCAAGTTACTCCCAAGCCATTCTGTCATTTACATAGTCTGATATTTTATAATATGCGTTTTACATAATTTAGCTTTGACAATGGCTTTAAATTTATTAACAGATAATTCTCTAATATTATTTGGGAGTTTGTTATAGAAGTCAATACATTGTTTTGTTTTATTTTAGTAGTAGTTAGCGGGGATTCATAAATTATATTTTTAATTATAAGAAAGGCAATTTGGTTGTCTAAAACTGTAAGTTAAATAATCAGACAGACAGTATTGTAGTGCATTATAATGTAAACTGTTAATACATACATATAACATAACATAATACAGCTAAACTCAACCTGCGGCCAAGTGGACCACCGGGCCTATTGGTTTAGCCAATCTAGGCGGGATTTAAAGAAGGGCATCCAGGGCAACTGCCCCAGGGCCTCTACATTTCAAAAATATTTTAGTAAAGATACCATTTTTTTTTTTTTTCAATTTTTATTATATGAAAGTACCTACTTTTACACATTCCTGCATGCATGTAGTAAAAAGAAGAAATTTTAATGTTACAAGCAGACACTGCAATTTAATTTATTGGTATATAGATTAATATCATGGAAATTTTCATGAAACAAAAGTTAAATAGTAATAAATTAACCTCCGTGACCATATAAATTTTTACAAAGGTCCAATAAATGGCTATCAGGTGTTAATTATTACAATAGTGACAAAATTAAATTATAATTATAAAAGTAAACAAATATTAACATTTATTTGTCAGAGCACTTCAGTAAAACTATAACTGATTTGTGAGAAAATATATTTTTGTTTTTTTTTAAGGGAAGTATTAAAAAGAAAAGACGGTGAAAGCAATCAAGAGTTATAGAAAACTAATTATAAAAAGTTAACTTAATTCATACCTACTTACATGAACTCAATTTTGTTGAAAGTATAACTTATTCCATTGATTGAACACAATACATAACAGATTTAATTTAAATAGTTCAATTGAGTACACATTACGCGAGCATATAATGCCTTTGTTACAATTATAAATACTTTTCAATTCGCAAGAAAAAATCGGCGCGCCGAATCATTCGCGCCTTTTTCTAGATGCACTTTTCAACGCATTTTACAGTCAATTTTGGAGTAAAACACACCGAAACACTTCAAATGTTAATTAGTCATAGTTTTAACGCTAATTTATACACGAATTAGGTAAATAACACGAAATTTTTAGATGCGAAAGTAAAAGAGCGGCACTGATACATTATTGATTTTTTTGACTGCTTAACAGACGGTATGCCCGGTGATGTGGTTAATTTTATACATCCAAAATACCGATAAAACTGTTTAGCAGCGGAAATACGTAGAATAATGAACTCGTTTCGAGTAATTACATGATAACTTGAAATTCAGAACACAAAAGCCAAACAAATGTCAAAATGGCGGCGACGTATCTTTTTTAATTTTTATTTGTGTACGCAGAGGGCGCTTTGGTAGCGTCGGACGCATGCGTTTTGTGATGCTATGAAAAGTCGATAATAATAGATGGGTGGAGGCAGGAAAGCCGTCGCGATTTATCGCTGCTATGCACCTCGTAATTAAAATGTAAATGAATTCCCTTTAATTGTTTGTTGTATATTTGTATTATTTATTCTATGCACATTCTTAAAATGTCAGCCGTATGCTGCCAATATTCTTTATGAAGCTACTTAAAAAATACCTTTTGTCAGACAAAATACGAGATATCTACAAAGTTATCAGACGGCGTAAATAACAACATTTTAGTACTGTAATTATTACCAAAATGTTGTTGTTTATGCCACCTTGTAAATTAATAGCAATATTAAATAGGTCTGGCAGTTATAACTCGAAAAAATCGTTTTAGGCTTCATTAAGTTATCTAAAGGTGTAAAGGAAAATAGTATGAATATTTAAAAAAATATACAATTTATAAAAATGGATTTATATAAAAAGGATTTGGATTGATAAATGTAATTTGTATATTTTATTTGATTATGGTCTTAAGTATTTAACGGAGGATTAAGCATTAGGAGATATTGGAATGGAAGCATATCATCATTTGGCCTAATTTATGGATATAATAAATGCTAAATATGTTCTATTGATATATATATTATGTCAGCATCATCAGCTTGTATAACGTCCACTGCTGAACATAAGCCCCCTCCCGAAGACGGGTTTTGCCATAGTCACCACGCTCAGCTGGCGGTTTGAGGACCAAGGTAATACAGGGAAACGCTGCTACCCATTGCCTGGTATACGCTTGTTATAGATAATTTTATAATTAATTGCGACCTACAACTTAACGTGCTTTCCGGAGCACGGAGGTAGTACATTAACCAATCAGACCCGGATAAAATGGTGGGGTTCGAACCTGCGACTTTCGAGGCTTAAAGCGAGATTTATACCGCTACGCTATGGTGGTTGGTTTTTGACTTTCATAGGTATTAGTGTGATGAAATAGCAACCAAAATGCATGTCGTTTTTTCTTATGGTTTCATTGCGAAAGCCTCTCCAAATACCACACTTGCCTTTGACTTTGACTTCGAAACAGTACCTACCAATGAGATGGACAGACTATATGTTTAGTTTTTATCTGTCATAGATTTAAGTCAACATATTTATTTTATTTAAATTATTACGTATGAAAACTAAACGTTTCATGACAATATATTCAATGTTGCCAACAAAAAAGATATCCCATAAAGAAGGCAAAAAATTATAGTAAAAACAATTATTAAAAGTATTTTTTGCTTGTGGTTTTGAATTATTTATTTAAAAAAGTAATTTTGAGCTTTAATATACACAAGTATTTAAATTGGATATTCAAGACAATAACTTAATTTTAATTAATGTTACTTAATTACAATTAAGTACTTGGCATCATCATTATGAGAATTTTAGTTCTACAACTGTGAGCATATATCCAAAATATAGAGAGACTAGGTTGTTATGATGTTTTACTATCAATTATTACATAATAGGGTCGGTGTTTTCAATCTATGTATTACATTATGCGAGCCTCAGCATTAAACATATGTTAATTTATACTTATTTTATACTAGCTGCGCCCCGCGGCTTTACCCGCGTCACAGTGGGTCGGATCGTGTTATTTTGTAGCCTATATGTTAATCCATCCTATAATTTATCCGCATGCAAACTTTCAGTTAAATCCATCCAGTAGTTTTTGCCTGAAAGAGTAATTAAAAAACATACATAATAATTAGGGTAATTTTAAGAGCACGCTGTCGCATTAGGTGTACACCTGTAATGATAGTTGTAAGGGATATTTTTATTAAATAAATAATAAATAATAATAATTTATCCACACGTAGTAACATTCGCATTTATAATATTAGTAGGATTAAATTTCAAATCGACTACACTTTAATAGTATAGACTTATAAAATTAACTTAATTAAGTAAGCTTTTATAATAATATACAAAACTTTAAAATAAAACTACGAGTAAAAAGTCAGTAAATTTTTATTCTTACCTTGGCAACACTACTATTCTAACTGCCATTGGGTCCAAAATAAAAATAATAAAGTTGTTTACTTTTATTTAAAACTGAGAAGTTATTAATTTGTAATCACTGTAATATTACTGATTGCAATAAAATGTCTAGTGTATCGCATCTATCAGTAACATCAGGCAAACATGAGGTATCTATATCCAAACTTCTATACTAGTATATTAAGCTGAAGAGTTTGCTTGCTTGAACGCGGTTATCTTAACAACTACTGGTCTGATTTGAAAAAATATTTCAGTGTTAGATAGCCCATTTATCGAGGAAGGCTATAGGCTATATTTAGTCACAAAGTTCTCACAGGAATGGGAGTTAAGCGGGTGAAACCGTGCGCGGGAAGATAGTGTTTTACATAAATATGCATGTTAATTAAAAGTTATTAACTTGTTTAAATATAGGCATCGTATATGTTTTGTCGTTATATACATCGTATATGTATATAACAAGATTTAAAAAAAAATTGTAATAATGCCCTGTGGTTTCCGGCATAGAATAGACCACCCCATGTCCTCCCATGGGTGTCGTAAAAGGCGACTAAGGGACATATGGCTGATGGATGGGCAGCAGCATCTATTAGCTCAAGGTTTACATCTTATTGCGATCACCAATCCGTCTGCCAAGCGTGGTGATTGTGGAAATATCCCTCAACGATCCTGGCTTGCCAAGGTCTGTTAAGAGGAGGCCCATTTTCAGCAGTGGATGTAAATGGGCTGTTGATGATGATGATATGTTTTGACTCTCCCCAACCCTTATTTCCATCAGCATCCATCAGCTCAAAGATTCTCCCATCTTACTTCAATCACCACTCAACCTGCCAAGCTTGGTGATTTCGGCAATATCCCTCATCAACACTGTCTTCCCAAGGTTCGTTAAAGAGGAGAGTCTTTCCTTGCTCCATAGCGCCCCTAAGGCTACACTCTAACCAAGAAGAGGCCTCGAAGAAGGAGGCGTACAAAGGTCGATTTAGGAGGCTAAGTGTAGAAATCCTTTTGCCTAACTAAGTAAGAGGAGGCCTATGTTCAGTTCTATCCAACCTGCCATAGAAGAGTGCGCCCCCGAACGCGACGCGTCCCCCCTCGCCCTCCCGACCCTTAGTTTGCTAAGAACCTTCCGATGCGACAGTTGCCTGGTGAATGAGGTATGTTCAGTAGTGAACATAAACAGGCCTTATAAAAGTCTGGAACTCACTGCCAGCTGCTAGAATTAGTGTCTTCTAGAGAGCATTTGAGATCCATCGTCAGCCACATCATTGCTTACCATTAGGTTATATTGTGGCTAAACAAAGGTCTAACTAGACTAAAAAAAAGAAAAAAAAAGTTAATATAATAATTTTTCTATATTTTTGTTTTTAGAAAACAACTCCCGAACAAATTGAATCAATCAGAGCCATGAATAGCAGTCTTCAAGCATATTTAGATCATTTACGAGTATTCAAGAAGAATCTTATAAAAATGAATGACAATTGTTCTCAACTTAGCAAGGTGAATAAAGAATGGATTGATGCGCTAAATAATATGAACAGATGATTATGTGTGAACATGATAAGTTATAATTTTAATTTAATAAATATTTTTAAGTTAAAAATTGCTTTCATTCTGATATCTCATAACAATGTTGATTCAAAACTAGCTTTAGATACCATTATAGATCTGAAGTTCAAAACGCCTCCAAATGTTGGTACAAGATTCCCCTTATAGTCTCAGTCATAAATCCTCAATCCCTTTGCCAGAAACAGTCCTAATCCGAGGTATGTACAAGGCCATTGTTATTCTTCTTGCTTAGGTTGCTTAGTTAGTAGTTGATAAACCATTATTAAAATAAGGCTAGACCACTAGAATGCTCGCTTTAATGCTGGGTGAACTAGCAAAAGTCTTGTGGTTAACTATGTTGGGAAGAAGAGGGAATGCTTCAAAATAAGGGTAACATTTTCTAACAGACTTCATCATCATCAGCCTGTTGTAGTCCACTGCTGAACATAGGCCTCCCCCATTGATTTCCAGCTTGAATGATTGCTAGCGGCCTACATCCACTGACTCCCTGTAACCTTTACAAGGTTGTCGGTTCATCGTGCAGGCGGTCGTCCTACGCTGCTCTAGCCAGTTTGTGGTCTCCACTCGAGAACCTTTCTGCTTCATCGGCCATCAGTTCTTTGAGCTTTGTATCCTGCCCATTGCCAAACACTAACAGACTTGATATCAATAAATTAATTGCTCATCAACTGCAATACATCTTTACTAATATTATAAAGAGGAAAGATTTGATTGATTGTTTGTATTGAATAGGCTCCGAAACTACTGGAACGATTTGAAAAATTCTAAGGAAAGCTAGTATTAATATAAAATGGTGTTGATTTTGGGGAATTTCTGCGTGTTTTCTAATGTTGCATAAAAACACTTTTGATTGTTGGTTATATTAATTAATAATAATCGAGTATGTATTTATTTTATTTATGTAAATTTGGGTTCATTTCAATAAAATAATATGCTAAAAATGTATTGAACAAAATTAACTGTAAATTCTTAACTCTATTGAGGTTAAAGTTCTTTGTTATTCCTTTTGGATTATGACAGTTATAATAGAAACACTTAGTTTTCATATTTTTATAATTATATTCAAAAAGTGCAAAAAGCCAACATCACGTGGTATTCCCAGGCGGTCACCCATCCAAGTACTAACCGCGCCCGATGTTGCTTAACTTCGGTGATCGGACGAGAACCGGTGTATTCAACATGGTATGGACGTTGGCATTTGCACTATTAAAATTATTGATTGTAACTTTAGAAGTTGAATGAATTGTATTGGTTATATCGCTATGAAAAAATATCATAATTTGTGATTCAATATTAATAAAAAATAGTTCTTCGAGGTAATTATATTTCAATTGCTGACAACCTGACTGCCTCCGTTGTTGTAATGGTTGTCATTTTCTCTGTAACATAAAATGAAGTTAGTAAATTTTGTTTCTATGTTAATTAAGTCATACATAATAACAGTATTGAATTAAAAAAAAAAAAATTAGAACGTACAACAAATAAAAAATACACCTATTAAATATATACTAGAAAAAGATAAAAAAGTGTACATATATTATACTGTATATTATATTACCTATCATACAAATAGAGTATTGTGCAGTATCACAGGGCATTCCATATATTAGTCCAATCAAATGGTCTTGTCTATCCAAATTGAGACAGGAGTTATCTCGTGAGAATTCTTCATCGAGCCATGGCAGCCTCTAATAAAATAAAAACACGAAAATATAAATGAAATGTAATTCAACGTAGAAAATATCAAAAATAAAGAAAAAGTAAAATATGTTAATCTGGGGGCACGGCAGTGCCCACCCAAGTCGAGTAAGAAAAAAAAAAAAAAAAACTTTTTCAATAAGCATCAATAATGAATAGTGTAATAGCGCCATCTTGTAGGTAGTAGCAGAACTAATAATTTGTAATTTTGAGTTTGTGTGCGTTTGCGATAGATGTCTATTTACAGCATTCAATGGTCCTTTCAATTTTTCATTTTTTATAATTATTTTATATCTATATTATATCTTTGAATAAAAGTTTCTTACTTCTGTTTGATGTTCGGATTCGTCAATATATTTCGGATCGGGTATTCGCTTAGAAGTTGCTGGATTGTACCAAATGTAGTTGACATTATCGTTAAGAGTGTCCTTGGTCATATTTAGACGTCCTGACACCCAAATATGTTCGATAGCTATAAATAAATAAATCTATATATATAAAAGAAAGTCGTGCTAGTTACACTATTTATAACTCAAGAACGGCTGAACCGATTTGGCTGACAATTGGTAGGGAGGTAGCTAAGAACTGGGAGAAGGACATAGGATACTTTTTATGCCGTTCCCTTCGTTCCCGTGTGACGTGACATAAAACGTGGTATAACAAAACGCAACTGACATGGAATAACAAAACAACTCAGTCAAAAATTAAATATAAGTCAGCGGTTCAATTTTTAAAAATTGTATAACAAAACGCAACTGACAGCTAAGCATATTTAAAAAAAAAGTCGTACCGGTTGATGCAATCGTTTAAAGCAAGGAATATAAATACTCTCTGCCGGTTTAAAGTTTCTAATAAAAAGCCACAAATCAAACTTCAACTTCAAAATTTCTAATATTGTATTGCTGTGCCATTTATATCTATATCTATATATATATATATATATACAGGGTGTCCAAGAACCTGGCGTCCAACTGGATTCCCACGATGCCCCAAGTTCTAACAGTACTCAGAAAAATATTTTAAAAAATCCACCCCATGTACTTACAGAATTATACTGATTTAAAAAAAAAGGGGAAATGAGCACCCTGTGACATACTTTTGAATGCTGTGACTGCTAATGCTGATAATTTCGATATTTCTTGGAGGTTTTGTAATCTAGGGTATTGCTGTGTCTAAATAGAATGTAAAAATAAAGTACTTATTGTACCATTTTAAAATAAAATATTATTTTAACTAAAGGTGATATGGAAAACTATTGAATTTCGCAACTTTGACCGACTGTAGTGTAAAAAAAATGTACCAAAATAGTATGGCAAGTGACGTCAAATTTTGACGCGTCTATTCTTCTTTTTAAAAAGGTATAATACTTACACATTAATTTGAAAAAAAAAATTTGATAATATTTTTACTCAACAACCCAATTTTTACGATGTCTTACAGAATTCTTAGAAAGAAAAATTTACGACGAATTGAATCTAACCTCTAAAGAATTACTATTGTATGCTCATAAAAATAACAACAGGCCTCTCAAAAAACAGGTTAGACCGTAAGGGACGGTATGTGCATGCATCTCACCATAGTGATTCGTTATTACAACAGGAGGGAGCAAGACAGAAACTATCTTTGCGATTTGCTGGTTCTTCTTTATGGTACCCCATTATTCAGGTAAGAGTGAGGGAGAAAAAGGTTAGAGGTGCGAGTGAGATAGATAGTGACGCTATCTGGGATCGTGCTATTTAGGATAACAGTACGGTCAGTACGCGTCACTGCCTCCTGCCGTTACTACGCACCTCTCTCTTATTGTTACCATTGATCACGTACTACGATTTAAAGCTTTGTTTATTGGACTCGATTACTCTTTGTGCTCTGGACTTTGAAACGAACTCTTTACGACGACCTTTGCCTGTGTTTGGACAGTTTGTGTTTTGTGTGTGCTACCATGGCGACCTACACTCCGCAAGAATACGCAAATATGCACTACATTTATGGAGAATGTAGAGGTAATGGACGAGCTGCAGCGAGACTTTACAGAGAAAGGTATCCGAGGGCTACGCGATATCCCGACCATCGAGTTTTCATTAATGTGCACAGATCACTATGTGACGGGCGGTTCCCCAATCAAGTAGCTGGTGAAGGACGACCCGTAAATGACTTCATACGCGATGAAGTTTTAGAGGCGGTGTCGGCAAATCCAAGCATCTCTGTGCGAGGAATAGAAGCTGATACGGGGATACCGAAGAGCACAGCACACAGTATTCTCCAAAAAGAAGAATATCATCCGTACCACGTACAGCGAGTGCAAAGTCTTTTACCTCGAGACTATCCGAGCCGAGTCGCGTTTTGTGAAACAATCCTGCAAAAACATCGAGAAGACGAAAACTTTATCGACAAAATTTTGTGGTCAGATGAATCAACATTTAAGAAGGATGGCTACATGAACCTACACAACTTGCACGAGTGGCATGTGGAAAATCCGCACTTGATGCGAGAAGATAGATCCCAGTACCGGTTCAAAGTGAACATGTGGACCGGTATTCTCTGTGGGAATATTATTGGTCCATTTGAGATGCCCGAGAATTTGACTGGCGAATCATATTTAAATTTTCTTCAAAATGATTTGCCAAACTTACTAGAAGAGACCCCACCAGATATGTGGTTCCAACACGACGGCTGTCCAGCACATTTTCGCGTATCCGTTAGAGAGTTTTTGGACGAGCAATACCCGAACAGGTGGATTGGGCGATCAGGAACAATCCCGTGGCCAGCCCGCTCACCTGACTTAAATCCGCTGGATTTTTTTTTCTGGGGAACTATGAAGGAGCTCGTTTATGCGAAGCCCATTAATGACATCGCTGACCTTCGTGAGAAGATAACACAAGCAGTGCAGGTGATACGTCAAAAAAGTTACTCGCGAAACATAAAGCGGTCCTTTTTAAGGAGAGTGAGAGCTTGTATTGCCGCGGGTGGTCAACATTTTGAACATTTATTGTAATAAAATATCTTTAAACTAACATTCTTTGCTTTTATTCTACTGGGAACCCATCTACCTGTGTGTATTTCCTTCTTGCTCACTCTTGGAACCGAAGTAAATAATAGTAGTAACATAACAGTTTCTAAGATAAGAAAGGGTCCGACAGTTACCGTTAGTAGGTAGGCACTTCGTAAAAATTGGGTTGTTGAGTAAAAATATTATCAAATTTTTTTTTTTCAAATTAATGTGTAAGTATTATACCTTTTTAAAAAGAGGAATAAACGCGTCAAAATTTGACGTCACTTGCCATACTATTTTGGTACATTTTTTTTACACTACAGTCGGTCAAAGTTGCGAAATTCAATAGTTTTCCATATCACCTTTAGTTAAAATAATATTTTATTTTAAAATGGTACAATAAGTACTTTATTTTTACATTCTATTTAGACACAGCAATACCCTAGATTACAAAACCTCCAAGAAATATCGAAATTATCAGCATTAGCAGTCACAGCATTCAAAAGTATGTCACAGGGTGCTCATTTCCCCTTTTTTTTTTAAATCAGTATAATTCTGTAAGTACATGGGGTGGATTTTTTTAAATATTTTTCTGAGTACTGTTAGAACTTGGGGCATCGTGGGAATCCAGTTGGACGCCAGGTTCTTGGACACCCTGTATATAAATCAATTGCTGTTTGTTAGTCTCGCTAAAACTCGAGAACGGCTGGGCTAATTTAGCTGATTTTGGTTTTGAAATGTTTGCCGTGGTCCAGGGAAGGTTTAAACGGTGAGAAAGTGTGGAAAAATTGAGATGGAAATAGTAAAAATGATACACATATACATTTCTAGACGAAAGTTGATCTGTCACCATTGTCAAATATTTATAGGTGGGTTCAGAATTTTATTTTGAAAACGATATACTTAGTAGACCGTTCATGTTGTGATTCTAGGTTCTTTCGGTCATTTCCAATTGCTTAAACTCTTCCGCGGTGATGTTGAAATCTTGAAGTTGTAGTTTGATTTGTGGCTTTTTATTAGAAACTTTAAACCGGCAGAGAGTATTTATATTCCTTGCTTTATGCGATTGCATCAACCGGTAAGACTTTTTTTTTAAATATGCTCAGCTGTCAGGGTGCGTTTTGTTATACCATTTTTAACAATTGAACCGCTGACTTATATTTAATTTTTGACTGAGTTGTTTTGTTATTCCATGTCAGTTGCGTTTTGTTATACCACGTTTTATGTCACGTCACACGGGAACGAAGGGAACGGCATAAAAAGTATCCTATGTCCTTCTCCCAGTTCTTAGCTACCTCCCTACCAATTGTCAGCCAAATCGGTTCAGCCGTTCTTGAGTTATAAATAGTGTAACTAACACGACTTTCTTTTATATATATAAGAAGATTATAAAGAGGAAAGATTTGATTGTATTGTTTGTTTGTTTGTATTGAATAGGCTCCAAAACTACTGGACCGATTTGAAAAATTCTTTCACCATTGGAAAGCTACACTATCCCCGGATGACATAGGCTATAAGAGCTCCAGCCCTATTAAATATGTTTAAGGCGCGGTGAATAGACGACTTTTACGTATTAGTTTTGTCACTGTTGCTCCGCGTAGAAATGAAAGAGAAGCGAAGAGACGCCGCGATGGCGCAACGTTTCGTTCGACTCGGTCGAGTTATTAAATAGGTACATTAATCCTTGCAAATATCTTATTCCAATCGATAAATAAAAACAACAGTTCCCTTTATTATTATATATTACATCACTGTTATTAATATTATCAAGATTTGTTTATAAATAATACAGTAACAATTGCTACAATTTCAATTTAAATGGTTATTTTATGGTCACAATGGTCCCCCCATAAATATGATCAAGATTAACATATATTTTTTTAGCTGCTCTAAAATGTAAACATTTGGCTAAAAAACTGTTTTGTGAAGCCTATTTTGACTAAGTACAGCGCCTTAAAATCAAAACATCGTGGGACTTGGACCTCGGCTCAGGGCGGTCGCTGTCGGAGGGATTGAGGAATTATGACTTTTATTGCAATACGTTACAGATCGCGGGCCTCTCGGACTTCGGGTCTATGAAAGCATCGGAAAATTAGCCTTTTTCCTGGGAAGATTTAAAAAAGATCCGCTAGGGGCAGCATCGGTGGGGGGGGCTAAAGCAACTCACGTAAATCATTATTCTCCCCCATAACTAACAGCAGCTGTATCAAAACATCGGGAGTGTCCAAGAAAGCGAGAGTGCCGTTCATTTTGGCACAGTTCTCATATGCATGTTGCCAGTAATACTTCTGAGTTACTAGTATGTAGTAGTACAAGTCGTCGCTAGGGGGCGCTTTGGAGCTTAACGTTTGGAGACCTGTGAAGAGTAAAACTAATATATATATATTTAAAAAATCATTTCACTATTTATTTTAATCATTATCATCATCACCAGTCCGTACAACCTCCACTGCTGCTGCACTGCTGGTCACCAACCCGCCTGCCAAGCGTGGTGACAATGGCAAATACCCTCCCTCGGGAGGAGGCCCATGTTCAGCAGTGGACGTTATACGGGCTGATGATGATGATGATGATCTTTTGCATGCATTTTTTTATCGAATTCATAGTAATATTATGTTAAGCCTCCTGTACTTGCCTCTGTTCTCATAACATATAAACTGCATCTTCCTCTCACAACGAGCTTCAAGGAACACGGGAGAGTGAGTTTCATGGCGGTCTAGCTGGAGGCAGCCATTTTGTTTTACGTTACTTCTGTCCCTGAAGTAAGTTAATTAAAGTCAACCTTTTCTTTTTCTTTTTTTTTTTCGGACGGACATATGTAGTTAGCCTTTAGGGTTTTGCTTCTTCACCGGGCATAAAGGAGAGCCGAGCTCCAGCCTAGATAAATGGTTTAGACACTACAAACTAAGCAACCTGAGCAAGAGGGCGTCCCCTGTGGGACTTTGACCTCGGCTCAGGGCGGTCGCTGACAGGGAGATTGAGGGATTATGGCTGTCGCTCTACTTTACAGTTCGCGGGCCTCTCGGACTTCGGGTCTACGAGGGCATCGGAAGGTTCTTAGCAAACTAAGGGTTGGGAGGGCGAGTAAGTTAATTAAAGTCAACCATGCATCTTTATCTATAGTGCCCGTTTGCGTTGCACACTCATACAATGTCTCCGTAACCGAGGCCTAAGCCCTCTGTATAGAATAGTCCCTTACTTGGATGTAGAAGTTCCTACCTCATGGGCGGCCAGAAGTCTAGACTATCGTCTCCTAAAGCTGGGATGTTGAAGATGCTATCACCAGTGTCTACCCAGCTCCAGTGACCTAGCTTGCCGGTGGCACCAATCCACGCACTTTCTATACCTGAATATTTGAGAAAAACTTGTAAATGTTATTTTGTAGAATTGAAATACATAGATTTTATTTATTTGCCCAGTCAAAGTCAATAATTTCCTTATTCATAAAGACACAATTGTAAAAAAAATATCATGTTCTTATGATGCGTCCATTTCTTTTCCTACCACCAATTCAGGACGTGGCAACTCTGAGAAGACCTGGCAAGAAAATCAAAGCAATCCTTTTTTACATAATTAATGCCTCTTTATTTATATAATATTGTTAAGCAGCAGTGTCATTCAAGGGCAAGTTAGACCAAGAACACAATAATATATAGAGGTGGACTTAATGCCAAAAGGCATGCTCTACCAGTCAACTTTAGGGAGATACAGAGAAACAGAAATATGGTACGTGCCCTTTGTGAAATGAGGGTAGGAGATAAAAAGTTAAAAGTGTAAATTGTAAAAGTACAATACACCAAGTATAGTTAACAAAAGAATACACAAATACATCTATAAACAAACTAATATGCGTATTCTTAATTAAGAAATATGGTCATCTTTTTGTTCGTCTGCAAAAAAAAGCTTCGTGCTTCGTGCAAAAGGACTCAATACAAGTTCGCAAGCCAATTAGAACATAATTATACAAGTTCTGAATATCAACAAATGGCCGTCGGTCGCCCGGCATACCACCTCGCCCAGCAAACAAGATCTTCATTTAAGGGAAATAGGCGTGAATGTATATATGTAAATATGAAATATCACTTACTCGGTCGGCTCTTCAACATAGACATTCCTAATTTCTTCAAACATTTTATAGTTGCGATGTTTGCTAAGCTGTAAAAGTATAAACATAATTTTATAGCGAGATATCTTTTAGTTTTTATTTTAAGTAGGCAAACTTATCCTTTTTACTAATCGTAAAATAAATAGAAATAGTTTGACAGTTTTTAGAGCACATATTAAACTGTGATATATTTTTCTGTTTATTTAAGGTTCAGTACCCGAATGTTAAAAACGGGACCCTATTACTAAGACTGCTATCGTTTTGTTACTAGGCTGTATCTCTAGAACCGCGATAGCTAGACAGTTAAAATTTTCTGTTGCCGCTATAACAACAAATAATAAAATTAAAATAAGATAAATAATTTAAAAAAGAATAATTCAACCTCCGTAGCGTAGCGGTATTTGGCTCGCTTTAAATCTCGGAGGTCGTGGGTTCGATCCCCACGCCGGACAAGAAATCTTTGTGTAAATTCTAAGATTTCTTTCCGGGTCTGGATGGTTGAGGGACTATCCTCCGTGCCTCGGAAAGTACGTTAAGCCGTTGGTCCCGATTGTTATAACATCATCTATAACAATCGTATACCAGGGAACGGGCAGCAGCGTTTCCCTGTGTGATACTACATAATGCTGCGGTCACCAACCCGCCTGCTAAGCGTGGTGACTATGGCAAAACCCTCCCTCGGGAGGAGGCCTATGTTCAGCAGAGGACGTTATATGGGCTGATGATGAAGATAAATAATTAAGGAGTAAGAAATTAAGGGACTCGTGCATGAACGGTTCCGTACCATTTTCAAGCATCTACCAGTTACCGTTATTGATATCGAGCAAAAAAGGGCAAAAATTAAAGTTTGTTGTATGTGAGCGTCCCTTAAATATTTATTTTATTTTATTTTTAGTTTTTGTTGTTATAGTGGCAATAAAAATACATCATCTGTGAAAATTTCATCTGTCTAGCTATCGCGGTTCTTGAGGTACAGCCTGGTGACAGACAGCGAAGTCTTAGTAATAGGGACCCGTTTTTACCCTTCGGGTGTGGAACACTAAAAACGTTTTACAATACGTAAACATATCTCTATTTGGTCACGTGGAAAGAATGGATGAAGAAAGATTGACAAAACAGGTATACATGGCAAGTGTGAGTGGCACAGTCGGAAGGGGAAGACCTCGAACGTTCTCTGACCAAATTGGAGACATCCTCGCAAAAGGTCAAATAAGATCCACCCTAAACCGACGTGCTTGTATGAAGAATGTTATGAGAGTGAATGAAGCGAAAGATGTGTGTAGGGATCGTAGCAAGTGGAGTTCCATTGTCTCTGCCTATCCCGCTGGGAAACAGGCGTGAGCTTATGTATGTATGTATGTAAACATGTTTCTTTCGTTGACTATACATATACAAGAACAGTAAAACAATTAACAGCCGCTGAGCATACTACTTCACCCAGCAAAGGTCTTCATTTTTTGTGGAGAAACCCCACCAACCATTCCTCTACAAACACTTACTTCAAACCCTTTAGTACGCAGTAAGCAGCAGCCTGGTGCCAGTTCAACCGGCCATCATATACATGGTATAATGCATTGCGACAGCGCACTGTCTTCACATGTTGTACAGCCGTGGTTCTCGTGGCAACTATAGGAGAGAGATAAAGTATTAGAATGACAAGATAAATAGGTAAAGGGGCGCAATGTTTGCACTTATTTAACGGAGATATTGTCGGGAAGTGGCATTTCTTATCTATACTAATATTATAAAGAGGAAAGATTTGTATGTATGTTTGTAACGAATAGACTCAAAAAGTAGTGGAACAATTTAAAAAAATCTTTCACCATTTGAATGCTGCGTTATCACTGATTAATATAAGCTATATTTAATTATGAAGTTGCCACGGGAACGGGAGTTACGCGGTCGAAACCGCGCGCGGGAATGTAGTCTGTTATATTTAAAGATTATTTCATTTGTGAAGGTAAGTGGCAATAACAGACCTATGTTAATCACCATTAGGTCAAAAACATGGTAAAGCCTTGTGAATATCTGTAATCTAAATTTTATGCTGTGACCCCGTGATGTTGGACCCCGACCTGGCGAAGTAGGTACCATAGTACCTCTAGGATGTCTACGATACACGAGCAATGCGTCCAAAGTATTACAGTAGAATTGATTTATACTTTACTATTTTATTAGCCCCTTTACAGGTAATGTTAACCATGGGCTTACCCTTAACACGGTGAACGCCACGTGAAAAAATGAGCATTTCTACATAGGCCACAGGACTCACCGGCCTTCCCATACTGAACCATTCAAACCACGCTGCTCACCAGTGAGCCGTATGTGAGATGCAACAATAATGCTTTCCACAAGCCAAATACTGCAGCTATCGAACAAAACGCACACGGAAGTGAGCCGCGTGGGCCTATAGTCTAACCGGACGGTGAGTTTTTCGAAGTCAATAGAAATTTGTAAGTTTTTCCAAGGTAACAATCAGGGCTGGATTTAGAAAGGCGTAAGCCCCGGGACAACAAGGAAGAAGAGCCCCCCTAGCCACAAATTAGTTTCCCTCTAAATGTATAGAAAATTTGAAGTATGTACATATTTTTCAGGTCGATTTGAATTCTGATATTTTACTGATTGTCTAATTTAAGTGAACAAGTATAGATGAATAACCGTTATTACAATATTTAAGAACTATTTCATTAATCATGATTCTACAACGCCGAAAAATGAAATAAAAGAAAAGTTTGAGAGTTTATTTGTCAGAAATTAAAAGATTGTATATCTCTATTGTGGGGGCCCCTCTATTGTGTAGGCCCCGGGCAGTTGCCCTGGATGCCCTCCCTTAAATCCGGCCCTGGTAACAATACCGGAGATGTTATTATTTTCATTATTTTTTTATACATTATTAACAAATTTTGGAAAGCCAGGGTCGTTACACGTTGATTGATTATCACCATGATTGGCATGCGGATTTGTGATCGCAGTAAGATGGTGAGTATAGTTGAGCTGATAGTTGATAAATAATTACCTCTTTCGCAAACAAAATCCCTCTCCAAATTACAGGGCAGGTCTAAGAACACAGGAGTGTCGTGGTGAACCCTCTCGAGGGCCACGCAGTCGGCGCCCCCCTCTGGTACTGGCACGTGGGTTCTATTTAACCACTGAGAACGAACCAAGTTTTTGTCACAAGAAGGAGGTACTACCATACTATTTTCTTGCCATCACCAGCCCGTTTACGTCTGCTGAACATAGGCCTTCTCTTTGAACCTTGGCAAGCCAGGGTTGATGAGGGTTATTACCAAAGCCTTCACCCTGGGTAGGCGAATTGGTGTATGCAGTATGATGGGAGTACCTTTGAGATGATAGATGCTACTGCCTATACATAAATTAAGTCCCTTAGTCGCCTCTTTCGACACTAAAGGTGATTTTCCACCAGAGTGGCTAGCCGAGGCGAGGTGAGGAGAGAATTGAAGTTTGTATGGCAAATTTTCAATCCTCTCCCAGCGCATCTTTGGTGGAAACAGTGTGGATTGACGAGAATATGCGAGGCGTGCATTGAAATATTTGTTTGTGTAAAAATGAACCGTATTCCGATATAGAGTATAAATTAACTTTGCAACAGAAACACGCTTCTCGCGAGAGGCTTATTGATGTTCTTGTTTCTTGTTGTAGTATCTTCATCTGATTCCTCTTCCATTAACATATTAAATAATACAAATTTCCGGGACATAATACAGAAATTGCGTGTGTATTGCAAGACGAACTCAAACTTCTAATGAAGCCTACGGGCGGCGGCGCGGCGGTCACGCGCGATCTCGCGATGGCTATTTTTAGTGGAAAAGGGTCAGTGCGATTTCAATTCTCTTCTCGCCTCGTCTCGTCTCGCCACTCTGGTGGAAAATCACCTTTATAGGAAGACGTGGGGTGGTCTATTTTAAGCCAGAAACCACAGTGTACACTTTTTTATCAAGTGAATACTTAAAGCCAAGTATTGTTCCTGCCTGCTACACTACGGAGGCCTGACAGCTTCCGTAGTGTAGCGGTATTCGGCTCGCTTTCAATCTTGGAGATTGTGGGTTCGATTCCCACGCCGGATAGGAAATCTTTGTGTAAAATACTTAGATTTCTTTCCGGGTCTGGTTGGTTGAGGGACTATCCTCCTCAGCACGTTAAGCCGTTGGTCCCGATTGTTATAATATCATCTATAATAATCGTATATAAAGGAACGGGCAGCAGCGTTTCCTTGTGTGGTACAACATTATACTGCGCTCACCAACCCGCCTGCCAAGCGTGGTGACTATGGAAAATACCCTCCTCCAGGAGGAGGCCCATGTCCAGCAGTGGACGATATACGGGCTGATGATGATTGTTCCTGCATGCCACCGTATGCTATTGCCACCTTTTATTTATGGCAATTTATAAAGCTGAAGTTTCGTTGTTTGTTAGTTTGCTTGAGCACGGAATAACTGGACCGATCTTTTTAAAAACACTTTCAGTGTTAGGTTTGCCCATTTATTGAGGAAGGCTATAGATTATATTTAATTATGAAGTTCCCACGGAAACAGGAGTGTCGTGGGTGAAATTGAGCGCGGGAAGCTAGTACTAATATATGTATAAAGCTGAAGAGCTTATTTGTTGGTTTATTTGCTTGAACGCGCTAATCCCAGAAAATATTGGTCCGATTTAAAAAAATCTTTCAGTGTTAGATATCCCATTTATCGAAGAAGGCTTTAGGCTATATTATTATTATGAAATTCCTACGGGAACGGGAGTTACGGGGGTAAAAACCTATAACTCACCATAGGGTAATGTCTTTCTAAGCGTTCATCATTCTCACTAGGTAGTACATCCAGGGCAGTTCTCCGGAGCCCCAGCCCGGGGCCCCAGCGGTAGCCTTGAGGGTCCTCAGCTGAGTCCCGACGGGCCCCCACCCAAATTGAAGTGATGGCTGGAAAGATAGTCTAATTAATTTATACTAATATTGTAAAGCTGAAGAGTTTGTTTGCTTGAAAGCGATAATCTCAGGAACAACTAGTCAATTTGAAAAAAAAAATCAGTGTTAGAAAGCCCATTTATCGAAGAAGACTATAGGCTATATTTAATAATGTGAAGCGGCCCAATGGCTAGGGCGTCGGACTTGCGATCTTGTGGTCGCCGGTTCGATCCCCACCAATTGCACTACCGACGTAAACCCACTCGTAACACAAGCATTTTAGCTTAGCACGAGGGGTTAACAAGAATACTAGTAGAATGCAAACTATGCTAGTAATCTTTTAAAAAAAAATGGAGTTACTACGGGAACGGGAGTTATGCGGGTAAACCACGCGTTAAAAGCTAGTCTATTATATACTTACAAAACTTTGACTCCGATAGTGCTTCAGCTAAGAACTCTGCCTTCTCTATGGTGTCTATAATAGCTAACGTACCATTATGATAACCCCTGAAACAAAAAGTGTAAGACACTACTAGTCCACTAACTAGATGGACTGATGATGTTGTTAAGGCCGTGGGATCACGGTGAATGCCGGCCGGCGTGGATTCCAATAACTGGAGATCTATGAGGGAGGCCTTTGTCCAGCTGTGGACGTCCTACGGCTGACATGATGATGTTGATTAAAGACTCGGTGTTGGTGGGTTTGATCTACGCGCTGAACGAGAAATCTTTGTGTAAATTTCTAAGATTTCTTTTTGGGTCTGGTTGGTTGAGGGACTACACTCCGTGCCTCGGAAGCACGTTAAGCCGTTTGTCCCCGTTGTTATAACATAATCTTTAACAATCGTATACCAGGGAACGGGCAGTAGCGTTTCCTTGTGTGTTACAATAGAATACTGCGGTCAGCAACCCATCTGCCAAGCGTGGTGACTATGGCACAACCCTCCTTCGGGAAGTGGCCCATGTTCACGGGGGGCTGGATTGCTCATGCGTACCCGGCTGCTGCCCACCCATCAGCTGTATATCCCTTAGTTGCAATTTACGACACCCATGGGAAGATCCGATGCCCTCGTAGACCCGAAGTCCGAGAGGCCCGCGAACTGTAAAGTATAGCGACAGTTGCACAAAACTCCCCTAAAGAAACTAAAAGCCATAATCCCTCAATCTCCCCGTCAGCGACCGCCCTGAGCCGAGGTCCAAGTCCCACAGGGGACGCCCTCTTGCGCAGGTTGTTTAGTTTGTAGTGTTTCATTTATCTAGGCTGGAGCTCTGCTCGCCTTTATGCCCGGTGAAGTAGCAAAAGCCTCCTGGCAAACTACATATGTCCGTCCGAAAAAAAAACCCATGGCAAGATATGGAGTGGTCAAATTAAACTTACTGGCATATTATTTTAGCGTTTTCCCAGCTGACAGGTAGATTTTGTATTAAATATTCTTTGTTGTTGAATGTGTAGGATTCCCATTTTTCTGTACTGGATTGTGGCACTGTAACATCATATAATATTTATAATAGGCTAGTTGACAAGTTAGTTACGCGAAAGTTTGTAAGTATGGATGTATGTTTATTACTCTTTCACGCCAAAACTACTGAACGGAATTGGCTGTAATTATGCACCGGAATAAGTTATACGCTGGATTAACAAATAGGCTACACAACATCACTCTCCGACCCGCTGGAGCAGAGTAGCGCGGGTAAAACCGCGGGGCGCAGCTGCAACCAGCCCCAACCTAACCATCCGTACTTACAAACTTTGGCGTTTATCATATTAGTAGGATGTATAGACTTAAAAAGAAAATAGAACGTACCTCTATACTGTTCATGATAACTTGCAAAAGAAGATGCGAAAATTAAAAACATAACACATAAATTTAACATGGCGACCGAAGCTAATCTAATACTGATCAAGAATAAATGAAACACAAGAATTAATTCATTATATTATGTATTTTATGCTATTGTTTTAAATCATAATAGGTTAGCTAAGTTTGTTTAACTAAATGATGGAATTTATTTTTTAAATATCTATTGTGCAATACTTTATGTTACGTCCATTTATTACGTGATTTGGAATCTCCAATTTTATTTTATATAAGATTCCCGCGCGCGTTTTCATACCGGTAACTCCTGTTCCCTTAAAAACTTCATAATTAAATATAACTTATAGCCTTCCTCAATAAATGGGCTGTCTAACACAGCAAGAGTTTTTTTAATCGGACGAGTAGTTCCTGTGATTAGCGCGTTCAAGCAAACAGACAACCCCATCAGCTTTAAGTATCAGCCAGGATGTCAGGAAGTTTATCCAAGTGTTTCATCCGGGCCTAGGAGAGCTGTCGTCTTTCTCCTGATCTTTCGGACCGCACCGAAAATCCGACCCACCTAATTTCGAGAGCAATCAAATACAGAGAGCTCATGTGATTACGCACAAACTTGAATACTATAATAAGTGGTCGGAATGTGTCTTAAGAGTTTTCATATACATTCTTTTTACGAGGTTTTATTTATTTTGCGATGTCAATTAAGTATGTAATCACGTAACTGAATGTAGTTATCAAACTTTTTAGCTTTATAATTTCAAATACATGACGGTATGACTATAAACCTGCTATAACTTTCATATTAGATAAAATACTTTATTTTCGGACTGACATATGTGGTTCCGGGTCTGATTGGTTGTGGGACTACCCTTCGTGCCTCTGAAAGCACGTTAAGTCGTTGCTCCCGATTGTTATAATATCATCTATAATAATCGTATATCAAGGAACGGGTAGCACTGGTAGCAGCGTTTCCTTGTGTGTTACAACATAATACCCTCCCTCGGGAGGAGGCCCATGTTCAGCAGTGGACGTTATACGGGCTGATAATGATGATAGTTTATATAGAGAAGGAGTACAAAAGGCTATTTTTTTTAATTATGGTCCATTTTCGACCACTGTTGTTGTTTCATTCCTTTCTTCACTTAAATATATCTCGTAATGAATGGATGCCCCCTTATATGTATGCATATTTTGCTGCATTGTGGTAATAGAATACTCTACCTATATCGAGTTATGCTATTATATTTAAAACAATGCGTATAAAAGCCAAGTTATTATAATTATACAATATTATATCATCTTCCCGGGCGCGGTTACACCCTCTTAATTCCCGTCCCCGTAGGAACGTCATAATTGAATATAGCAATTAAAAAGCTTTCAATAAATGAGCTATCTAACACTGAAAGAATTTATTCAAATCGGAGCAGTAGTTGCTGAGATTAGTGCGATCAAGCAAGCAAACTCTTCAGCTTTATATTTTAGTATAGATTTATTAAGGCTGGAGTACTGTTCGCGTTAATGCTCGGTGAAGTAGCAGTACCTACCTAACTGCTGCCATCTGAAGCCATCGTAGACCCGAAGTCCGAGAGGCCCGCGAACTGTAAAGTAGAGCGACAGTTGCACAAAACTCCCCTAGAATACTAAAAGTCATAATCCCGCAATCTCATCGCCAGCGACCGCCCTGAGCCGAGGTCCAAACCCACAGGGAGCGCCCTATAGCGCAGGTCACTTAGTTTATTTATTTAAGGTTAACCAACGATTATTTACACAGTACATGATATAAGATTTAGCCAAACAAAAGGGATTTCTCGTGTAACAACCACTTAAAGGTTAACACTGCATGCATATATAGAAAAAGAACAATTAATTAAATAATTATACAATTTACACCTTAATTTGTAATTATAAATAGAATTAAATTAATTGAAATTCAACCAAATCGAACCAAATAAAAAATTATACTAAGCCAGATTAAGTCGAAATATACTAAATTAAATTTACTTAAATTATATAAAAATAAAAATACATTAAATCAAATAAAAAAATACGAAAAATAAATCAAATTATACATTCATAGCAGGTTGATACATTCATAGAAATAGATTAATAAAGTTACATAAGCAAACATAATATGTTCAGTGATTACATAACGAGCAAACCATTTACATTTATGTCAGTGTTATAATAAAATACATTACATTTAATTTCATTCATAATAATTATCAATCTTCAATATATAAAACAGTGGTTTGGTCTTATTTTGATGGGGTAGTAGTCTTATTGTGGGGGAGGTAATCCATAATTTTTAAAAACATATACCTAGTTAGTTATATGTTTTTCATAATTATGGATTACCTATTGATTTTATTCAAATAAATTTGATAAAAACAAAAAATAATCCATAGATTAGTTTGTAGTTTTTAAACCATTTAACATTAATATTGCTCGCCTTAATGCCTGGTGCAGTAGCAAAAGGCTTCCTACGTATGTCCATACGAAAAACATACTACCTAGCTGCTAACTAGATAAAATATGTCCGTTCGAAAAAAAAAGTCTGAAATCGGTCGTAAATAGTTATTACGATGTAGGCATCCGCTAAGAAAGGATTTTTCAAAATTCCCTTCCTAAGGCGACGATACCGGTGGTCCAAGATCCAATAAATTGAAATTTATGATGCGACTTATTCACGGGCAAATGATGTTATAAAATATACAATGTATTATTGACAACCCAAATACTACTACGCTACGTAGCGGTATTTGGCTCGCTGTAAATCTCGGAGCTCGTGGGTTCGATCCCCACACTAGACAAGAAATCTTTGTGTAAATTATAAGATTTCTTTCCGGGTTTGGCTGGTTGAGGGACTACCCTCCATGCTTCCGAAAGCACGTAAAGCTGTTGGTCCCGATTGTTATACATGTACATACAGGGAAGGGGCAGTAGCGTTTCCTCTGTTAATCAAAACATAATACTGCGGTCACCGACCCGCCTGCCAAGCGTGGTGACTATGGCAAAAACGTTTTTTTTTGGTGTCCGGGGGAAATGCATTTTCGCATTCTCACCACCGCTGCACCGTATTCACACGCTGGCGGTGGGATATGTAGGACTCGCCCTCTCCATAGCGTGGTATGTTAAACTCATACCACGAGTAGTGGACCCTACACCACTAAAACCCCTCGGACACTTCTTCGATCGGCCGTTAGCGGGGTCGGGTAGGTACGCACGAAGCAATCCGACCCGATTACGGATCACCTAAATAGACAATATTTTTTAAAAATCAAACTTAATTTATAAAAATTGTTTTATTTATATCCTGTTTATTTAAATAAATAGTCGTTTCAATATTAAGCGTTATCAACCTGTCAGTGATGACGGGATGGCGGTATGCAAGAGTGATTAATTATTATTTTATTTATTCTTTACTAGCGACCTGCCCCGGCTTCGCACGGGTGCAATGCTGATGTATCATACATATAAACCTTCCTCATGAATTACTCTATCTACTTAAAACAACCGCATCAAAATCTGTTGCGTAGTTTTAAAGATCTAAGCATACATAGGGACGGACCGACAGCGGCAAGCGACTTTGTTTTATACTATGTGTAGTGACATGAAATTTTAGTAAAAACAATATTGAAAGATGATGTACAATGGCCAGCAAACCATTGTTCAGAGTGTAAATTAATATAAAATTGGCAAGAACAGTGTACACGACAGACTTTAGATAAAACTATAATAATAAGAAGAGTAGATTATTATATATCCAACTAATACATATACGCACACTAAAACATAATAATATATCCAATATATAACATTATGAACAATAAACTAACTAACTACTTTTTATTAGGTCATCATCATCAGCCCGTATAACGTCCACAGCTGAAAATGGGCCTCCTCCCGAGAGGGAGGGTATTTGCCATAGTCACCACGCTTGGCGGGCGGGTTGGTGACCACAGTATTATGTTGTATGCTGCTGCCCGTTCCTTGATATACGATTATTAAAGATGATGTTATAACAACGTGCTTTACCAACCAGTCCCGGAAAGAAATCTTAGAATTTACACTAAGATTTCCTGTCCGGTGTGGGGATCGAACCCACGACCTCCGAGATTCAATGCAAGCAATATACCGCTACGCTACGGAGGTTGTCATTATTAGGTATAGACAGTTTATAGGGCGTGATATGAAAAAGATGTTTAAGGCAAAGTTATTTGATCATTTTTACTGTCATCGAGTCCTACGACAAAAGTTACGCGAGTATAGCCGCCCGCGGTAAGCTAGCTAGAACTATGCTATTTACAAGGTTTCCGATCGAAATCCGAATCCGTAATCCAATCGATCGTATCGCTCATTTAAAAAAAGAATCAACCAAGGAATGCTTTTTTTTGTCCAGGGGATTGCATTTACTCATTCCCACCGCCGCTGCAGCGTATTCGCGCGCTGGCGGTGGGATATGTGGGACTCGCCCTCTCCATAGCGTGGTATGCGACACTCATACCTCGAGGAGAGGACCCTACACCACTAAAACCCCCCGGACACTCCTTCGATCCGCCGTTGGCGGGGGCCGGGTACGCATGAGCAATCCGAACCAAGGAATGCCCTTCTTTTTTTTAAATATAATCGCTTAATCACGTGACTAATGTCAAGTACCATTTGCGATAGCGATCGCTTCACTATAGAAGTATTTTGTCTAAGTCCTCTAGTTGGTTGAGGAACTACCCTCCGTGCGGAAGGAACGTAACGCCGTTTGATTCCAATTGTTATAATATAAATCTTTATATAATAATCGTATACCTACCACGGAACGGGCTACAGCGTTGTGCTGTGTGTTACAACTTAATCAGAACTATGGTCACCAACCCACCTACTTAGCGTGGTGACTATGCTCTAAACCCCCTTTTTAGAAGGCCATGTTTAGATGCGGACGTTATACTGGCTGATGATGACGATGAATGAACACACACACACATAGAAAGACAGTAGTAACAAAAATATTTTTATTTAATTTTGTCTCTTGTGGAACAGCTATATTTGAACCCGTTTTCACACGGGTACCTTATGAAAACGTCATCGTCAGACATAATCGATTATGAATCGATATAATTACCTCACTACATAATCTAATCGGATAAAAAATAACCCTATACCGATGTTTTTCAGAGAAACGAAAATCTTTTAGTCAAAAATCTCGTAATTACTGACTGTGGTACGGTATAGCAGTGAACGGCACAGAGGTGCGGTGGAGACGTCTTTGGGATGTTATATTTTTGGGCGGGACAAATAGTGAATTTTTTGTTTTTTTAAGTTTAAGATGAATTAGTTTATTAACGTGCTTTTGTACATTCCCAATTATTATTTTTTACTAAATATTTCAACAAAGACTTTTTTTTTTCTTATTTATTAGTTTTTATGTTTATTTTAATTTAAGATTTTAAAATTAATCATTTTCATTTTGTTATACATACAAATAAAATATTCAGTATTTCTATTAATATAAGTATATAATATTTCAACCAATATAATTTTTTGTTGTATTTTAACATTTATTCATTCACATTTCTTCTAAAAATTATTAAGTGAAAATGAATAAATATACAATTGTCCTTTTTTTTAAAATTAATTAAGTGAAATACGTGCATTAATGTCTCATTTGTATTGTGTATTTCATAATGACGTTATTAATTTAATTTACAATTCATTAATTATAATAAACTTAATATTGCAGCTTGCCATGTGGTTTACGGATTTGAATAGAGTCAAAGCGGCTGTAGCCCAATGGCTAGGGCGTCAGACTTGTGATCTTGAGGCCGCCGGTTCGAACTCCACCCATTGCACTACCAACGTGAACCCACTCGTAACACAAGCATTTTAGCTTAGCAAGGGATAACAAGTATACTAGTAGACTGCAAAAAACTCTGCTAGTAATCTTATTAAATAGAGAAAAAACAATGTCAAAGTCAATATATTTAATCTTTAAAATTATTTTATAATCATATATGTTCCTATGATGTGTCCTCGTTGTTTTTTCCCTACCACCAGAGCACCTCTTATCTTCCCATGGGTGTAGTAAGAGTCGATTAAGAAACATCCCCCCTCGTCCTCCTGACCCTAAGTTTGCAAAGAACCATCCGATGCCCTCGTAGATCCGAAGTCCGAGAGGCCCGCGAACTGTAAAGTAAAGCGACAGTTGCACAAAACTCCCCCAAAATTCTAAAAGAGCCGAGGTCCAAGCCCTACAGGGGCGCCCTCTTGCGCAGGTTGCTTGGTTTGTAGTTTTTAAACCATTTATTTAGGCTGGAGCTCTGCTCGCCTTTATGCCCGGTGAAGTAGCAAAAGCCTCGTGGCTACCTACGTAAGTCAAACCGAAAGAAAAAATACTAAGGCACATACACCCGATGGATTGACAGCAGCATCGATCAGCTCAAATATACTCCCATCTTACTGCGATCATGATTCGCCTGCCAAGCGTGGTAATTACGACAGTACAGCGGCAAATATCTCAAGAGGCGCAAATATAGTCCTTCACAGTACATGCTGTATGGCTGTGGAATTCACTTCCGCCTAACATACGCACGTCTAACACTCTTTCCTTGTTTAAAAAACGTGTAAAAGAACACTATTATCCTTATCTTGATTATATATTTGTATATACAGTGAAACCTGGTTAATTGGGATCTCAAGGGACCAAGAATTTTGTACCATTTAAAGAGGTTTTCATTTATCCAGTTTTCCAATTAGACGGATATAACATTTAGTTGTCTCATTTACAGAGGTCAAAATTTGAAATATTACTGACAAACAAAGCATGTGCGATAAAAAAATCAAATGTTTGCAAACAATCGTAATGTTTGTAAACAATCGTGTCTAAACCTGTATATAATTATACATACACATATATTATATATGTGTATGTATATATATTTATATTTATATCTGTGTACTATATTTATGTATAAACTACACACGATTTAGTTTTCTTTCATTTACTGTTTCCTATCGCGGGTCAGCTGGAAGAAATTTCTCTTGAAATAAGTTGTACCTATGTGCTATTGTATCCTCCTTTTGTTTTTTTAGTTTTTTGTTATTCCGTGTGTACATATACTGTTAAATAACTGGGGGACCGGGAGCCAAATTAATTTATAAATGCCTCGCAGCGGCCCTCTTTAGTGAGGCACGTTCTCCGAGTGCTGGTTTTTACTTTGCACAGCATGTAAGCATTGCCATTCAACGGGGTAATGCTGCCAGCATTCTGAACCTTGCCAAGTAGAATAGAATTAGAATAGTAGTATTTTATAAGTTAGTTTTATTTTAAATTAGCTACTTTTAGTTGTATTTATGCAAAAAAACGACAATATAGGATTTGTTGTAGTTACCGCACTTGGTAGCTGGGTTGGAAATTTCCTCTACCAACCTAGCTACCAAATAGCGTTTGTCTGTGACCACGGCTGGAGTAAGCCCTGTCGAAACGTAGGATTATAAAAAAAGGTAATGAAGTGCTTTGAAAAACTGCGATCTACCCATATCTGCTATACTAGCCGCGCCCCGAGGTTTTACCCGCGTCACTCTCCTCCAGTGGGTCGGAGGCCTATATGTTAATCCAGCTTATAAACTAACCGCGTGCAAGCTTTCAGCCAAATCCATTCAGTAGCTTTTACGTGTATGAGTAACAAACATCCATCCATCCATACTTACAAACTTTCGCGTTTTTAATATTAGTAGGATAAATTAAGTCTCATATAAAATGTTATGCTAATTTTACAAAATCTCAATACGTCACCAAAAAAAAGCAATTGTAACACAACTCCACTGTTCCCGCCCGCCCACCGTTCCCGCCCACCTGTAGCGAGCGGTATTAAAGCTGCAGACAGTCGAGGCAGCAGTCACTAGCAGTCGTAGTTGCAACAGTCGCAGTCGCGTTGACCACAGTGCGGACAACAGTCAAAGGTAAGATTGCAGATTATTACGTTACAGTTATGTTACGTGTTAATGGATTTAGAAAAAAATGGGATAAAAATATGCCATATATATAAAAAAGAGAATATAATATCGTCATTCGCCTGCCCTTATCCAAATTTATTTGGGGTCAGCACAGCTTGTATTTATCTTCCATACTTCTCTATGCCGCCATCTCGGCAGTCAACCCCTTTCTAACCATATCATCGTTTACACAGACCATGCATCGTTTCTTTGGTCAGAAAAGATAATATAATATAATTTTGGTAATTTTCAATAGTAATTTATGGAATTGAGACAAATAAATAATAGTGTTAAAAAGATATTTAAGTTTGTAATCTATCAAAAAATCTCATAAAACTATAAGTATTGTACTAACATAATGTTATTATAAGTTAATTTAACACACAAAAATATACACCATTATATTTATAAAGCTAAAGATATCAAATAACCTGTAAATAATTTAAAAGTTATATGAAGGAATTAGGCCAAAAATCCCCGATTGTTATAACATCATCTATAACAGTCGTATATAAGGGAACGGGTAGCAGCGTTTCCTTGTGTTTTACAACGTAATACTGCGGTCACCAACCCGCCTGCCAAGCGTGGTGGTGACTATAGCAAATACCCTCCCTCGGGAGGAGGCCGATGTTCTGCAGTGGACGTTATACGGGCTGATGATGATGACGATATTGAAATGAAATGAAATAGTTTATTAGTAACGAAGACAAATGATTCGCGCTTGTTATACGTCATATACAATGCATTAACACATTCAAAAACATTATTTCTATTTACTATTTATTAATTAATCATGAATATTTTATATTTTATTATATACCTACAGAATGTATAGAAGGTAACTGTATGTGTATTATTTTAAATAAACAATATGTTAAACTAAAACGATATTTATAATAAAAATAAAAAATAGAGAAGGATGTGCAGAATGTTTATATTTTTTTCAATTATGGTCAAAATTTGAACACTAGGCAATTACTAGTATACACACATAAACAGACAAAAATATACCATACTAACTATTTAAATTAAAAACAAAAAAATAGTTTTTATCCCCTTTTAAAATATGTCTCAAATCTCAATGCTGGGATGCACTTTAACACAGCTTTCCCACCCGCAAATATTATCTTTACCTACTAATATTATAAAGAGTAGATTTGAGTGTTTGTTTGCATCGAATAGGCTCCGGAACTACTTGACGGTTAAAAAAAATATTTCACTATTAAAAAGTTACTTTATCCAGAAGTACGTAACATCCTACTTCACTACATAGTATAAAAGAAAGTCGCTTTCTCTGTCCCTATGTCCCTATGTATGCTTAAATCTTTAAAACTACGCAACGGATTTTGATGCCGTTTTTAGGGTTCCGTAGCCAAATGGCAAAAAACGGAACCCTTATAGATTCGTCATGTCTGTCTGTCTGTCTGTCTGTCCGTCCGTATGTCACAGCCACTTTTTTCCGAAACTATAAGAACTATAATGTTGAAACTTGGCAAGTAGATGTATTTTGTGAACCGCATTAAGATTTTCACACAAAAATAGAAAAAAAACAATAAATTTTGGGGTTCCCCAAACATAGAACTGAAACTCAAAAAAAAATTTTTCATCGATCCCATACGTGTGGGGTATCTATGAATAGGTCTTCAAAAATGATGTTGAGGTTTCTAATGTAATTTTTTTCTAAACTGAATAGATTGCGCGAGAGACACTTCCAAAGTGGTAAAATGTGTGACCCCCCCCCTGTAACTTCTAAAATAAGAGAATGATAAATCAAAAAAAAAATATATGATGTACATTACCATGTAAACTTCCACCGAAAATTGGTTTGAACGAGATCTTGTAAGTAGTTTTTTTTAATACGTCAAAAATCGTAAACCGCAATTTAGCTTTCATTCAATCAACTCGAATATAAAAATATAAAATAACATTTCATTTCATAAACATACGCTTTTTTATTTATTCTTGATATCAAAAATAGGTACGCACTTGTAACTGAAACGGAACCCTTCGTGCGCGAGTCCGACTCGCACTTGGCCGGTTTTTCTTAGTGGATAGAGTGATTCAAGAGGAAGGTTTATAAAATATGTATAATACATTAGCATTGCACCCGTGCGGAGCCGGGGCGGGTCGCTAGTATAATATATAGTATATTTGCCTGAAACATAGTACGATACTATATTATATAGTACGGGTGGTGGTGAGCCTATCCAGAAGTAAAATAGGCTATATTTAATAATGACGTTCCTACGGGAACGAGAGTTACGCGGGTGAAACCGCGGGCGGTTCCTAGTGTCAAATATTAGACTGTCTAATTGTAAGTCTCGAGCACTGCTCGCCTTTATGCCCGAAGTAACAAAATTAAGCCTCGTATATCAAGGAACAGGAAGCAGCGTTTCTGTGTGGTACAACATAAAACTGTGTTCACCAATCCGCCTGCCAAGCGTGGTGACTATGGGAAATACCCTCCCTCGGGAGGAGCAGGAGGCCCATGTTCAGTAGTGGACGTTACACGGGCTGATGATGATGATGATATTTAGATACGTGAGAAGCAAGTTTCATTATAATAATAGAACGTAATTTTTTCTCGTCAAATGATACTTTAAAGTATTTAAAAATTGCTTTTCCTAACACCATCGTTAAGATAATCAAAAGTTTCTAATTATTTAATTAAAGCAATAATTGCAGGTTTTGTGAAATTCAATCTCGGCTTGCAGTATTTTTAAACATCCCTTTGGGAGTTTAGCTGAGCTAAAATAGGGGATGTATTTTGATAGAACGTCAACCCTTTTTGTAAGTTAAATAATCTGTAGAATAGATTAACTTTTAATTATGTATGTGTTATGGACCAAGTGAGAAATTGGGCATTATACATAATGCCCGGTCATTATGAAAAATGCACTGACACTACTAAGTGCAATGGGACACCATTGGTTTAAGTTTAGGTTATATTTTTTTTTTTACCACCCAAAAACATTTTGCGCTGCCCATATAAAATACGCACAATTATTATATTACTAACCTAACCGACACGGTGGCGGTAAAGCAAAGCATATAATAATGACCGTGCAATGTGATAAATAATGAAGTTAAGATAGTATTAGTCACTTAGCCCGATAGAGCTAGGCATTATTCATAATGCCCGCAAGAAACTTTTTTTTTAAATGAAAGATTTATTTCCGGGTCTGGGGTCCGAGTCTGCTATTTTTTAAGTATTGTGCCACCGTAGTGCCATCATGATATCATTATGCCAAAAACAGTAATCTACAAATCTCACTATGGTGTCGGGGCTGGAATGGCAGTCGGTGTTGCTACCGCAGAAAAAGGCCGTCAACAGTTTATTTAGGCGATTTCAAAACTTATAAATGTATCATTTGTTTTTATATTCAACTACGCTAATGTCATCGTGGCGTCATAGTGACACCATTATGACGTCATTTGGATTAGTAGATTACCAAATGGGGAAAAAAACCGACCATTGAACTATCATTGACAGTTTATGGACACGCCATTACGATAGTAGACTCGGGGCCCTGGTTGGTTGTAGGACAACCCTCTGCGCCTCGGGAAGCACGTAAATCCGTTGGTCCCAAATTTTGCGCAGTTTCCTAAGTTTTTAAATGCCGAGCCTTGGAGGCTAACCACGTAACGATGTGACTATGACTTCGATAAAAATGTGTTCATGACTGTAAGGTTATTGTAACGTATTTCCTATATTATTGTTAATGTATTATAGAAGCTACATTCACTTAATAAATTGACTTAATTGGCAATCTATACAGCGCGAGGCCTGACATGCACTTGGCCAGTTCATTACTGCTACATAGGAGTTTGATAATTATAATTATCTATGGTATATACTTCCCATGGACGAATATTAGTTAATTGTAGCAATATTGACGATCATCCCATAGTTTTAACTTAATTATCGTGCAAGTCAGAGGTTCCCAAACTGAATACGACCGACCATAAACAGTCCTTTTACATCACTATTGAACATGGGCCTCGTCTAAACACACACACGCAAGCCAGTGGGCTTCGACAAAATAAGTCAAAGTCAATAATTTCTTTATTCATATAGACACAATTCAAAAATAAAAAACATGTTCTTATGATGCGTCCATTTCTTTTCCTACCACAAGTTCGAAGACGTGGCAACTCTGAGAAGAACTGGCAAGAAAGTCAGAGGAATCCTTTTTTAAATAATCAATTTATCATTACTTTTACAATATTGTTAAACAACAGTGTCATTCTAGAACAAGTTGCTCCCAAGATATTCTGTCATTTAAAATATAGTCTGATATTTTATAATATACCTTTTTACATAATTTAGCTTTGACAATTACCTACTTTAAATTTATGAACAGATAATTCTCTAATATTATTTGGGAGTTTGTTATAGAAGCGAATAAATTGCCCCAGATGCGACCCGCTGAATTCTATTGCCTAAATTCTATGAAATCAGAAGATCGAGAGCCGTGTCCCTAATACCGTAGTGATGTAATTTCCTGACTATACATCATATCATGTATAGTCATTGCCTGTTCTAAAGCATCCTGTGATTCCTCCCAGGCCGCGAATATGTTCTTCAATATTCAATTCCAGCGTCTACGATTGAGCAACCCCTCGTAAATCCGAACTGTTTGGTGTGAAGTAGATTATATTTTGTAAAATGCCTAAGCAGTTGACTAAGAATAACTTTTTCAAAGATTTTACTCAGTGTGGGCAACATAGAGACAGGTCGGAAATTCGAGGGATCAGAAGTATCACCTGACTTGAACAATGGAATAACTTTACTATGCTTCATTAAGTCAGAAAACACACCACAACTAACACATCTATTAAATATATTTATTTGCTAGAGCGGGTGCAATTATTTCTACAATATTAGCTATGAATTTTACTGAATGCCCCCACAGATCTTTTGATTTTTTCATCTCCATAGTTTTAAAAGTCTTTATTATATCTATATAGTTAATAAAAGTAATAAAAGTATAGTCAGTATCACGTTTACAAACATTTTCCTTCGATAGTAATTCGGCTCCAATTTTTTTTGTGGCAGTGTTCAATAAATTTAATTCCTTTTTTTAAATGTTTCAATAAATTATCGTTGATATTTAAACTAATAGTTCCACGAAGCAACATAGCGACAGTAGAGTTGGTCCCCATACGGTACGCACTTTGAGAACCTCTGATGTATGTAATCAATCATCGTCGTCGGTCACTAACTACAAAATCGGTTAAGAGCAAGATTCATTCTGAAAATTAGTTCCTTGCACATTATTTACCTATCAATATGTATCCTACTAATATTATAAACGCGAAAGTTTGTAAATATGGATGGATGCATGTTCGTTACTCTTTCACGCCAAAACTCCTGAACGGAATTGGCTGAAATTTTGCACCGAGATAGGTTATACGCTGGATTAACATATAGACCACAAAACATCACGCTCCGACCCATTGGCAGAGTAACGCGGGTAGCAGCTAGTATTTTATACTTGATAACCTTTGACGCGTAGCGGTATTTTGCTCGCTTTAAATCCCGGAGTTCGTGGGCTCGATCCCCACGCCGGACAAGAAATCTTTGTGTAGATTCTAAGATTTCTTTCCGGGTCTGGTTGGTTAAGGGACTACACCGTACCTCGGAAAGCACGTTAAGCCGTTGGTCCCGATTGTTATAACATCATCTGTAATATTCGAATATCAAGTAACGGGCAGCAGCGTTACCTTGTGCGGTACATAATACTGAGGTCACCAACCCGCCTGCGCTCTCTTTCGAAGGGTGCTTAGTTTGTAGTTTTTAAACCATTTATTAAGGCTGGTGCTCGGCTTTATGCCTTTGAAGTAGCAAAAGCCTTGTGGCTACATACGTAAGTTCATCCGAAAAACAAAAGGAGGTTAATCAGATAACGATATTACTATGACTTTTATAAAAATGTCTTTGCTACTCAGCGAAATTCAACCATAAAAAGTATTCTTGTTGACCCCTCGTGCTAAGCTAAAATACTTAGGTACTACAAGTGGGTTCACGTCAGCATTTAGTCTTAGAGCCGTGGAAGATCAACCTTCACCCATCTAATAAACAGATGAGACATACGCTTACATACGACAGCCATTGCGCTTCGAGATCTTTCTCAAATAATTTAAAACATACTTAAATGGTTTGTATACAAAAATAAAGGGCGTAATCAAAAGACGTAGGGCGAACGCTACTGTTATTTGCCATTCAATTATCTTGGATGATAATAAAAAGTTTGATAATAAATTTAAACTCAGTTGAATATAAATTAGGACTTTAAAATGTTTTCGAATATCGTTTTTAATATTAAATGTTTGTTTAATTTATAACTTGCGGTAATTATTTAAAAAGTTGTGGGAGAACTAGTTATTTACCACAATAACTTCTATAAAAAAATAAAACAGTTTTTATTTACGCCTATTATTATTTAGTTGAGATATTAAAATAGTTTGTAGGTAAAGATTTAGGGTAAAAGCTGTCAGGTATGAAAATACAATTTTATTTTTTATCTATGATATATGATGAAAAGAAAAGAAAGTAAACCGAAAAGTTTACTTAGAATAGAAAACTCGAATGAAGACCGCGGATCGGCAAGCATAGCATAGGACGTCCACCTACTAGATGGACAGATGATCTGGTTAAGGACGCTTGATCACAGTGGATGCAGGCCGCTTCTAACCGCAACAACTGGAGATCTATGAGGGAGGCCTATGTCCAGCAGTGGACGTCCTACGGCTGAAATGATGATATATGATGTGTTGGTTATTATTTAGACGGACCATAAATAGGTATATCGACGGACGCTTCTTAATGACTAGTCTAGCTCAGAAGATGCTCTTATCTATCAAAACAACTATTTGGAGCAAAGTTGCAGTCCAACGTAGGTAAAACCACGCAATTGCAATTTTTGTCGTCCACGATAACAAAAAAACTTCACTAACGAGATAATTTTAATTTATTTCCGGCACATAATCTATATCCTACTAATATTATAAATGCGAAACTTTGTATGTGTGGATGTATGTATGTTTGTTACTCTTTCATGCAAAAACGACTTAATGGATTTGGCTGAAAGTTTGCATGCGGATAGTTTATACGGTGGTTATAGGCTACAAAATATCCCGCTCCGACCCACTGGAGCAGAGTGACGCGGGTAAAACCGCGGGGCGCAGCTAATTTATTAATACAAGTGCCTGTAAATTGGTCAACGTTACTTAAAATGATTTTATTTTACGCTGTATTTTCGGTTACTACAACAAATTTTAACATAATACTCTCATATTTTGAAGCGGCCTTATATAGGCCTATGGCTAGGGCGTCGCACTTGCGATCATGTGGTCGCCGGTTCGAACCCCACCTATTGCACTACCGACGTGACTCGTAACACAAGCATTTTAGCTTAGCACAAGGGGTTAACAAGAATACTAGTAGACTGTAAAAACTCTGTATTTTTATAGTATTTCAGTTTTTTTTTCAGCACCCTGATCGTTCAGTACTTACGCATTAAGGGTGCCCTCAGGTGGATGTCGCTTAGACCTTGATCTAAGAAGTTAATTTTGTACCTGTTCTAAGGAATCTTACCGTACTGTGTACATTTGTCACACATCGCAGGACAGATGGACAGACGGATATCTAAATCTGTTAAGATCAAATAATGTATATTGTTTTTTATCTACTTAAGTGATACGTCTGTTATATTAAGTCTTGCACATTGTAATTCTGACAAGTACAAGTGTATATAAACACCTAAGTGCTGAATAATTTAACGTCTCTATTCCAGTGGCATAGCGAGGTAATAAAGGGTAAGTAATCTTGGTGCAAAAAAAACTGCTGCCCCTAAACTGATAAAGTTTTATCAGTATACTAGTATCCGCGCGCGGTTTCACTCTTCGTAATAAAATATTTAATTTTATAAAGAGGAAAGATTTGATTGTTTGTAATGAATAGGCTCTGAAACTACTGAACCGATTTAAACACAACACACTGTTGGAAAGCTACACTATCCCCGGATGAAATAGGCTATACGTAATTATCCCACGGGAACGGGAGATAAGCGGGTGAAACCGCGAGCAGGAAGCTAGTAATAAAATATGCCTATAGACTTCATCAATAAATGGGCTATATAACACTGTTTTTTTTTTCAATTCGGACCTATAGTTCTTGAGATCAGCGCGTTTAAGCAAACAAACTCTTTATATATTAGTCAAATTATAAACATTTTTAAAAAAGCAATAATAGGATTGGTATTAAGATTTTAGGCTCTCCTAGGCTTGGGGGCCTCAGGGCACGGCTCCGCACCGCCCTCCGGTAGACGCCAGTGCTGTAGTCTTTCTAGTCACAAATATAACTACACCTATTATAAATCATCATCATCAGCCCGAATAACGTCCACTGCTGAACATGAACCTCCTCCCGAGGGATGGTATTTGCCATAGTCACCACGGTTGGTAGGCGAGTTGGTGACCGCAGTATTATGAAGCAACACACAAGGAAACGCTGCTGCCCGTTCCCTGGTATACGATTGTTATAGATGATGTTATAGGAATCGGGACCAACGGCCTCGACCATCCAGACCCGGACAGGAATCTTAGAATTTACACAAGGATGTCCTGTCCGGCGTGGGGATCGCGCCCACGACCTCCAAGGTGTAAAGCGTGGCAAATACCGCTTCACTACGGAGGTTGTCAAACACTTTAAATACATATTGAATAGGCACTCCAAAGACAAGTAGACAGTACTCTTAACCACTGAAATTAAAAATAGACCCACAAATCACTATTTCGGGAATAATTTTACTACCATTAAACCTTTTTATTGTTAGACTAATTCAACATATATATCTCAATAATAAACCACTAGACCTATAATAGCACGATTTACCCTTACTCGAAGTTATAAAAGCATTGTGTGTAATATTAGAAATGTCATCTGCTTTTATTTTTTGATTTTATTATTTGATATGAATGACTATTATAAACTGAACAAAATTTTGGTAGAAGGGAACAAATACCACCGAAGCGTCTAAACAAAATTGTTCTTTAAGTCGAAGGTTTAAGAGTTATAATTAATTGTATGGTTTTTGGTTGTTATTCCCTTTCTTATTTTTTACCTTTATTCAGAGTGCCCTTTGTATGGGGAGGATTTACCTCACCTCACCTAAGTAAAGATTTTCCTAGTATGAGCGATTAATTCTTGTATCTATACTAATATTATAAATAGAATAGATGTGATTGTTTGTTAGTTTGTTTGAATTGAATAGGCTCTGAAACAACCTACGTAGCGTAGCGGTATTTGGCTCACTTTAAGTCTCGGAGGTCGTGGGTTCGATCCCACGCCGGACAAGAAATCTTTGTGTAAATTCTAAGATTTCTTTCCGGGTCTGGTTAGTTGAGGGACTACCCTCCGTGCCTCGGAAAGCACGTTCAACCGTTGGTACCGATTGTTATAACATCATCTATAACAAGCGTATACAAGGGAACGGGCAGCAGCGTTTCCCTGTGTATTACAATATAAAACTGCGGTCACCAATCCGTCTGCCAAGCGTGGTGACTATGGCAAAACCCTCCCTCGGGAGGAGGCCCATGTTTAGCAGTGGACGTTGTACGGGTTGATGATGATGGGAAGCTTCACTATCGCCGGTGAACATAGGCTATATTTATGTATGAATTTCCCACGGGAACCACAACGGTAACACGAGAAGCTAGTTTATGAATAACTTTCATTCCGCACGCGGTTTCACCTGCATCTCCAGTTCCCTTATGAACTTCATAATTAAATATAGCCTACTAGCTGCGCCCCGCGGGTTTTAACGCGTTACTCTGCTCCAGTGGGTCGGAGCGTGATGTTTCGTAGTCTATATGTTAATCCAGCGTATAACCTATCCCGGTGCAAAATTTCAGCCAATTCCTTTCATTAGTTTTAAAGAGCAACAAACATCCATCCATTTATCCATACTTACAAACTTTCGCGTTTAAAATATTAGCAGCGTATAACCTATCCCGGTGCAACATTTCAGCCAATTCCGTTTTAGTTGTAGTTTTGTCGTGAAAGAGTAACAAACATCCATCCATTCATCCATACTTACAAACTTTCGCGTTTATAATATTAGAAGGATGTTACTCCTGGATAACATTCTTTCACCAATTGAAAGCTACGTTCAATTGGTGAAAAACTTTTTTTTTTTAGATTACTAGCATTATTTTTCTGTCTACTAGTATTCTTATAACCTTTCGTGCTAAGCTAAAATGCTTGTGTAACGAGTGGGTTCACGTCGGTAGTGCAATGGGTGGGGTTCGAACCGGCGACCTCAAGATAACAAGTCCGACGCCCTAGTCGTTTTAAATCAGTCCAGAATTTTATCGGAGGGTTTACATCCAATTCTGAACATCCCTTCTTAACAGATGCTGGCAAGTCAGGGTCGTTAAGGAAAAGAGATCCCGCGGTACAATATTGGCCGCGGGTGCCGTCGAGGGGCCAGATTGACCATGCGAACCCGGCCCCCGCCAACGGCGGATCGAAGGAGTGTCCGGGGGATTTTAGTGGTGTAGGGTCCTCTCCTCGTGGTATGAGTTTAGCATACCACGCTATGGAGAGTACGAGTCCCACATATCCCGAATGCGGGAATACGCTGCAGCGGCGGTGGGACAAAAAAAAAAGTTTCGTTAAGGAATATTGCTATAATCACCACTCTTGGCGGATTGGTGATCGCAGTAAGATTGTAACTAACCTTGAGCTGATAGATGGTGCTGTCCATTCAACGGGTTTGGGTGTTGCGCCGCAGATTCAAAGAAGCGTTCCGACGCCTCTTTCATCCTCTGCTTGATGGAAGGCAGTTGGAGATCAGAATGTAAGTTGCGATTACGAATGAACCACGGTGCCCCGATGGCTCGTCAAGTGAATCTACTTTGAACAGTCTGTAAACGGTACAAACTGCTAGTCGCGGTATGAGCAAATTCGGTGCTCGCGTACGTCATAATCGGTCGTGTATACGATATCTACCATTCTGATAGATGCTGATGGGTTTTTTTTTAATAATTATTAATAAAAAAGAATATTAAAAAAAAATCGGCACTTAGGTATTTTCATACACTTGTACTTATTAATTACTAGCGACCCGCCCCGGCTCCGCAGGTACAATACTGATGTATTATACATACAAACCTTCCTCTTGAATCACTATATCTATTAAGTAGTTTTAAAGATTTAAGCATACATAGGGACATAGGGATATAGGGACAGAGAAAGCGACTTTGTTTTATACTATGTAGTGATAATACACAATGAAATAATATTAATATAATTATACCCATACAAAATATGGCAACTAAAATCTATTGCGGATGAGCTAATGATCTGACTGTCAGTCTAGTATCACGTCATAAGCATAGTAACAACAATAATTAATTCTATAATTAAAATCTTAATATAATTTAGCTCTATAAAAAGGAGGCACGTTTTTAAACAATATTTTTACGTATAAGCGACACACGCCTAAGGACGCCCTTAATGACCTAGGACCACGGCTTAGGGCATCGCTAAAGCGATGAGAAATATTACTGTTACAATATCACTAGATAGTATAAAACCAAGCTGCTTGCCGCTGTCTGTCCGTCCCTATGTATGCTTAGATCTTTAAAACTACGCCACAGATTTAGATGCGGTTTTTTTTAATAGATAGAGTGATTAATGAGGAAGGTTTAAATGTATGATAAATCAGCATTGCACCCGTGCGAAGCCGGGGCGGGTTGCTAGTTTATAATAAAAAAAGGACATGATCATTCGCACGGACTACAGGCACTCGATAATCGTATTGGGACAGGGGGTCAACGCGGTCCTTGCTGGTCTGTCCGGCGAGCAGGCCAGCAGGTTAGCTAGGCAAGGGTCGTCTAGCTAACCTGCAGGTTTCTCTACCTAGCTACGTATTAGAAGCCATAATAAAATCACTGTGTATACATGTATGAATGTATGTTCTAATTTAAGCTCACACATTAAATTCTCTTACACCCATTAACAAGCAGTCCATTTAATTCGCACCGTTTTAATTCGGAGTTAAATTGTTTGATTAACTTTAATTACTGTTTCGATGTAATTTCGGTGAAATTTCATTGCCTTATAGGCCTACGTGATACCATCAAATGCTTGAATTAAACCTAGAGAGAAGCGAAGTCAGAAAACAGCCTTCGTAGCATAGCGTTATTAATCTCCCAGGTCGTGGGTTCGATACCCACAACAAGAAAGAATTCTCTCCCGCCTAACATTAGAGATAGTAAAATGATTTTTCTCTTCAAGAAACGAGTAAAGAAACATTATTTAAGTATATCATGATAGTATTTATTTATATATTTGAATGTATGTCTATGATGCCTTATATATGTATTTATTTATGTATTTGTTTATGTATTAATATGTAAGTTTTTTTTTATAATTTATTTATTCTTCATAGTCTATATTTAAACTTTATTATAATTTTATTTTGAGGTGAAAATTATTTTCTATTTTAGCTATAAAAGCGTGTGTTTTTAAGTTTTTTTTAAATATTATTTATTTTTTAAGGATAATGGGAAACTGTTATCAAATTATTGCATTGTCATCGGTCCTTGATATGTATGCAAAGTTTCAAATTAATCACACTTCTGGAAACTGGTGAAAATTAAGTTCAAAGATTCCGTTACATACAACCCAAGATAATATAAGCGTGTTAAAAAAAAAAAACAAATATAGCCTTACGTTTGGCCGTAATCTCGCTTGATTGAAGACGAAGATAAGGCCTAAGATGATACACGCGTGCCTAGAAAGTGTCTGTTCACTTTAGTCCTAAAGATTATAGCATATTTCAAAATTGAGATTAATAAAATTCGACCACCGGCAGGATTCGAACCTGCATATTTGGGTAAAGCCCCCAATGCCTTAGCCAATTAGGCTACGGTGGAACCCTACCGATCATCGAAATCTATTAATCTCTTTGTAACACGTCTCTAACGGGGACGGTAGTGCCATCTATCGGTAATGATTCGCATTACTTCGATAAATATCTCCAAAGTTACATTTGGTATTAAATATTAAACGATGACACCGCCCGTTTTCACATTATTAAATGTTTTGAACTCTTTATGGGAAAGATTACCTTATACTATATTTCAAAATTGAGATTAATAAAATTCGACCACCGGCAGGATTCGAACCTGCATATTTGGGTAAAGCCCCCAATGCCTTAGCCAATTAGGCTACGGTGGAACCCTACCGATCATCGAAATCTATTAATCTCTTTGTAACACGTCTCTAACGGGGACGGTAGTGCCATCTATCGGTAATGATTCGCATTACTTCGATAAATATCTCCAAAGTTACATTTGGTATTAAATATTAAACGATGACACCGCCCGTTTTCACATTATTAAATGTTTTGAACTCTTTATGGGAAAGATTACCTTATACTATATTTCAAAATTGAGATTAATAAAATTCGACCACCGGCAGGATTCGAACCTGCATATTTGGGTAAAGCCCCCAATGCCTTAGCCAATTAGGCTACGGTGGAACCCTACCGATCATCGAAATCTATTAATCTCTTTGTAACACGTCTCTAACGGGGACGGTAGTGCCATCTATCGGTAATGATTCGCATTACTTCGATAAATATCTCCAAAGTTACATTTGGTATTAAATATTAAACGATGACACCGCCCGTTTTCACATTATTAAATGTTTTGAACTCTTTATGGGAAAGATTACCTTATACTATATTTCAAAATTGAGATTAATAAAATTCGACCACCGGCAGGATTCGAACCTGCATATTTGGGTAAAGCCCCCAATGCCTTAGCCAATTAGGCTACGGTGGAACCCTACCGATCATCGAAATCTATTAATCTCTTTGTAACACGTCTCTAACGGGGACGGTAGTGCCATCTATCGGTAATGATTCGCATTACTTCGATAAATATCTCCAAAGTTACATTTGGTATTAAATATTAAACGATGACACCGCCCGTTTTCACATTATTAAATGTTTTGAACTCTTTATGGGAAAGATTACCTTATACTATATTTCAAAATTGAGATTAATAAAATTCGACCACCGGCAGGATTCGAACCTGCATATTTGGGTAAAGCCCCCAATGCCTTAGCCAATTAGGCTACGGTGGAACCCTACCGATCATCGAAATCTATTAATCTCTTTGTAACACGTCTCTAACGGGGACGGTAGTGCCATCTATCGGTAATGATTCGCATTACTTCGATAAATATCTCCAAAGTTACATTTGGTATTAAATATTAAACGATGACACCGCCCGTTTTCACATTATTAAATGTTTTGAACTCTTTATGGGAAAGATTACCTTATACTATATTTCAAAATTGAGATTAATAAAATTCGACCACCGGCAGGATTCGAACCTGCATATTTGGGTAAAGCCCCCAATGCCTTAGCCAATTAGGCTACGGTGGAACCCTACCGATCATCGAAATCTATTAATCTCTTTGTAACACGTCTCTAACGGGGACGGTAGTGCCATCTATCGGTAATGATTCGCATTACTTCGATAAATATCTCCAAAGTTACATTTGGTATTAAATATTAAACGATGACACCGCCCGTTTTCACATTATTAAATGTTTTGAACTCTTTATGGGAAAGATTACCTTATACTATATTTCAAAATTGAGATTAATAAAATTCGACCACCGGCAGGATTCGAACCTGCATATTTGGGTAAAGCCCCCAATGCCTTAGCCAATTAGGCTACGGTGGAACCCTACCGATCATCGAAATCTATTAATCTCTTTGTAACACGTCTCTAACGGGGACGGTAGTGCCATCTATCGGTAATGATTCGCATTACTTCGATAAATATCTCCAAAGTTACATTTGGTATTAAATATTAAACGATGACACCGCCCGTTTTCACATTATTAAATGTTTTGAACTCTTTATGGGAAAGATTACCTTATACTATATTTCAAAATTGAGATTAATAAAATTCGACCACCGGCAGGATTCGAACCTGCATATTTGGGTAAAGCCCCCAATGCCTTAGCCAATTAGGCTACGGTGGAACCCTACCGATCATCGAAATCTATTAATCTCTTTGTAACACGTCTCTAACGGGGACGGTAGTGCCATCTATCGGTAATGATTCGCATTACTTCGATAAATATCTCCAAAGTTACATTTGGTATTAAATATTAAACGATGACACCGCCCGTTTTCACATTATTAAATGTTTTGAACTCTTTATGGGAAAGATTACCTTATACTATATTTCAAAATTGAGATTAATAAAATTCGACCACCGGCAGGATTCGAACCTGCATATTTGGGTAAAGCCCCCAATGCCTTAGCCAATTAGGCTACGGTGGAACCCTACCGATCATCGAAATCTATTAATCTCTTTGTAACACGTCTCTAACGGGGACGGTAGTGCCATCTATCGGTAATGATTCGCATTACTTCGATAAATATCTCCAAAGTTACATTTGGTATTAAATATTAAACGATGACACCGCCCGTTTTCACATTATTAAATGTTTTGAACTCTTTATGGGAAAGATTACCTTATACTATATTTCAAAATTGAGATTAATAAAATTCGACCACCGGCAGGATTCGAACCTGCATATTTGGGTAAAGCCCCCAATGCCTTAGCCAATTAGGCTACGGTGGAACCCTACCGATCATCGAAATATTTATCGAAGTAATGCGAATCATTACCGATAGATGGCACTACCGTCCCCGTTAGAGACGTGTTACAAAGAGATTAATAGATTTCGATGATCGGTAGGGTTCCACCGTAGCCTAATTGGCTAAGGCATTGGGGGCTTTACCCAAATATGCAGGTTCGAATCCTGCCGGTGGTCGAATTTTATTAATCTCAATTTTGAAATATAGTATAAGGTAATCTTTCCCATAAAGAGTTCAAAACATTTAATAAAGATTATAGCGTTCCGGAAAAACTGACCCCGGCATAGAATTCCACTCCTTAGCCGTCCGCATTATGAAAGAAGAAGCAAATCGCTTCGTGCGTATTGAAGGAATGTCTACAACAAAAGGGTGAAACCAGTTGATCAACTTTCGTGCCACTCATATTGTTAAATTTAGTTGCCAGTTTCAGTGAGCGCGCATAATTATTATATTACTAGCTGGCCCGGCAAACTTCGTACCGCCTCAAAATCTACGCGGTGTCCTACATCTACCCTACCCTACCCCTACTCTACCTCTACCCTACCCCTACCCCTACACTACCCCTACCCTACCCCTACCCTACCCCTACCCTACACCTACCCTACCCCTACCCTAATCCTATGTCCTTCTCCCAGTTCTTAGCTACCTCCCTACCAATTTTCAGCAAAATCGGTTCAGCCGTTCTTGAGTTATAAATAGTGTAACTAACACGACTTTCTTTTATATATATAGACTAGCGGCCCGCCCCGGCTTCGCACGGGTGGACTTTTATACCCTACCCCTGCCCTACCCTACCCCTACCCTAACCCTACCCTACTCCTACCCTACCCCTACCCTACCCCTACCCCTACCCCTACCCTACCCTACCCCTATCCTACCCCTACCCCTACCCTATCCCTACCCTACCCTACCCCTACCCTACCCTACCCCTACCCTACCCCTACCCTACCCCTACCCTACCCCTACCCTACCCCTACCCTACCCTACCCTACCCCTACCCTACCCTACCCTACCCCTACCCTACCCTACCCTACCCCTACCCTACCCTACCCTACCCTACCCTACCCTACCCTACCCTACCCTACCCTACCCTACCCCTACCCAAAAGTCCTATCCTATGTCCTTCTCCCAGTTCTTAGCTACCGCCCTACCAATTTTCAGCCAAATCGGTTCAGCCGTTCTTGAGTTATAAATAGTGTAACTAACACGACTTTCTTTTGTTTTTAAAATGTATTCTGCTATTCGGGACGGAAACAAATCCAACAAATCAAAAACCATGGCAATTGGTCCAGCCGTTCTCGAGTTATAAGTGTTGTAACAAACACGACTTTCTTTTATATACAGGGTGTCCCAAAAGGTTAAGTAGCTGGGAAAGGGGGTGACAGGGGTGGACACAATGGTCACTAGAAAAATAAAAAAAATCCGCTCTTGGTATTTAAAAAAAAAATGGCATTTTTTTAAAAACTTAAAATTTAACACCTTGTTATTTTGATGTTGATGTTGATGACCTTGTTGTTATTGAAGATTACATAACAGCATTTTCTTTAAATACAGCCATATTTGTAGGTACAGTTAGCACAAGGTGTAAAATTTTTAGTCTTTTAAAAAATGCCATTTATTTTTTAAAAACACCCAGAGGGAATTTTTTATATTTTTCTGGTGACCCTTGTGACCATCCCTATCACCCCCCTTCCCAGCTACGTAATCTTTTGGGACACCCTGTATATAGATAGATTTACTTAATTGTTATGACACTTGATCTAACCTAACCAAACGAGACTATGCTTCTTTTGTAACAAAACTTCAACTTCAATAAGTCCTACCCCATTGGTTTAGGCATGGGTTATTTTTTTTAACTACCCGAATCCTCGTTAGATTATTAACTAACTAGAAATTTGATTAACTTACGATTCTTATTATTTTCCGGTGCCATATATACATAGATAGACTGTGTGAACAAATGGAATAACTTTGTTGAGTAGGTATCCTACTAATATTATAAACGCGAAAGTTTAAACGCGTAAGTATGGATGGATGGATGTTTGTTACACTTTCACGCCAAAACTACTGAACGGGATTGGCTGAAATTTTGCACCGGGATAGGTTATACGCTGCATATAGGCTACAAAACATCACGCTCCGACCCACTGGGGCACAGTTACGCGGATAAAACCGCGGGGCGCAGCTAGTAAGAAATAATGACTGAAAATTCATTGATGTTGAGTATTTTTGTGTCTGGATTACATGTCAACCCTGATTTTACATGAAAAGCACGTCTTCAGTGATCAATTTAAGAGTAGGCTGTTAGCGTAGTTTAGTTTTCAAAGAAACATTTATTATACATTATGCGACACCCATAGAGATCGTGTTATGATAAGAATATAAAAAAAAACTTATGTATAATGAAAAGATATCGGGAAGCTAATCTCGTAACGATATTACCTACTATGGATATAAGTCTAGACCAGAGGTCTCCAAACTACAGCCCGCGGGCCAAATCCGGCCCGCTACAGCTTAAGACTAGTGTCATCAATCTGGCCCGCGACACCCAATGACTTATTGTTGTTAGTATTGCTGTGATAAGTTCAAAAAGACAACACAAAATGATACTTACTCGGTCGCACACTTTGCCACTAGTAAATAACAGTATAGTTAAGGATAGAAAAATTAAAACAGTTTTGGCCCTTCGAACATATTGAAAAAATCGTTATGGCCCGAAGGCGTCAAAGTTTGGAGATCACTGTTCTAGACCTTAGAAGCATAACGGCGGATGAACTATATCCTTCAGAAGCATTTGGTCGTAAGTGCCAGTTTACTATAAAGGCACATACGACGAATGTTTCTGACGTATAATGGCACATTCGACCTTGTGCTTCTGAGCTCTAGAATTAAAATGACTTCGCTGCTCAGCGTTTATCATGCATGCACCCGAAAGTATTATTAAATCGTTACTAATATTATAAATGCTAAAGTCTGTCTGTTTTTGTTTCGCCTCTGGCAACATTATAGGAAACACGTCAAAACAACTTCTCCCGATTTTTTTTTTGGTATATGGCAATCTGCCTACTTGTTCAGCAATTTCTGCCAGTGTCATGTAATGCTCCCGATATTTTATTATGATTAAAATATTTAAATACTGTTTTTACCTCATCATCATCATCATCAGCCCGTAAAACATCCATTGCTGAACATGGGCCTCCTCCCGAGAGAGGGTTTTTGCCATAGTCACCACGATTTGCAAGTGGATTGGTGACCGCAGTATGTTATAATACACAGGGAAACGCTGCTGCCTGTTCTCTGGTATACGCTTGTGATGATGTCATAACAATCGGGACCAACGACTTAACGTGCTTTGCGAGGCACGGAGGGTAGTCCCTCAACCAAGCAAACCGTGAAAGAAATCTTAGAATTTACACAAAGATTTTTTGTCCGGTGTGGGGATTGAACCCACGACCTCCGAGACTTAAAGCGAGTCAAATACCGCTACCTACGCTACGGAGGTTGTCTACTGTTTTTACCTATTTCTTGCAAATAATGGGTTAGTCACTATCTGGACATACGAGACTGGGCATGAGTGTGTCGAGTTGGTGAAACTCGGAATTAGGATCACTTATTATTTCGTCATCTGGACATACCGATAATTATATGTGTGTCCACTTAGTGAAACTTAAATTTTAGCTTTTTATGTTTTTGTCAACTGGACACACACTCACGTTTTACCCGATTTCATGACAAAGTACAGTCACGCAGATATATTTTTTTAATCACATTCATTATTGGCCTCTATTAGGCACGGATCATTTTGTATGTCATGGTAAAATTACTCACCATTTGTGAATTTTCTTAGATATTACACCGATAGTGATCGAAAGTCACCATGTCACTATGCTTGTCTATAGTCGTCATCGCGGAACTAGTTTTATTACACTCTTTTGTATTCCCGAGGTGGCCGGTGACTAAAAATGTCGTAGTCTGCTCTAATTGTTGACACAGGTAATAAATCCCAACCCGGTAACCCTTTGGTCATATTAAAAAGTGACGTGGATTTTAATATAGGTAAGTTTTTACTGTTTTTTTTCCTTTTATCAATGCCACTTTTTTATTTTATTTTATTTTTATAAAAAAAAACTTATTCAGTTTTTCATGTAAAAACAAATATGTCTATAGAAAAAGTCGCAGGCCCGTCAATGGCTAACATAAATACATTTTAATTTATCAAATCACAAAGAAATCGTCTAGTTTTATTAAAAGATGGATACAAAATACATATACACCTAAGGACAAATAAAGATAAATCTTCAATGTCGCGTTGTTCGAAAAAGTTAACTTAACTAACACCATTATATTAAAAACAACTGATCGTGAGGGTGATACAACAAATAACGAGATTCTAATAAATTTAAATGATTGCGAGATAGCTTGTATTTATATTAATAAATCATCTAAGTAATATAAATGTTTGATATATACACATTTCTTCCAGAAGCCACCTCACAGGAAATGGACCTGGATGGGCCCTGATGGTTCCACAAAAAATGAGATTGACTTCATCATGACAACCAAAAGACAAATATTTAATGATGTCTCTGTGATTCACAGGGTTAAAACCGGAAGTGATCACCGAATAGTTAGAGGCACGTTAAATATTAATGTCAAATTGGAACGATCCCGTCTGATGAAGTCTACGCTCCGACCTTCAAACGCACACATCCAAAACCCCGAGAGCTTTCAGATCGAACTAAGTAATCGCTTCGAATGTCTAGATAGCTGCGAATCTGTGGACGATCTCAGCAGCGGGCTGGTAGACACTGTGCATACGGTGGGGCTTAAATATTTTAAACCCCACCCTAGAAATAGACCTCAGAAACTATCCACTAATACCCGGGACCTCATGGCTAAACGATGTACGATGATGCTCCAGACTCCAGACGATGCGGAGTCATTTAGGCAGCTCAATAGACATATCTTAACGTCATTGCGACACGACATTCGCTCCTATAATACAAAATGTATTAAGGAGACGATAGAGCGAAACCAAGGCTCCAAAGTGTTCGCAAGAGACACCTCTATTGGGCAAAGCCAGTTGACAAAGCTGAAGAAGGAAGATGGGGTAGTGACGTCGAGTAAGCCAGAGGTTTTACGGGAGATAGAGAGGTTCTATAATCAGCTGTATGCCTCAACAGTCAAGCCTGCTAACAGCCAAGCCAAAGACCCCAGAGCAAGGCTCACCCGACACAATACCGAAGATCTCCCGGACATCAGCCTATACGAGATTAGGATGGCCCTTATACAGCTTAAAAACAACAAGGCGCCAGGTGATGACGGAATCACATCTGAGCTTCTGAATGCGGGTGGAACACCGATACTTAAAGTCCTTCAGAAGCTCTTTAACTCCGTCTTACTCGAGGTACAAACGCCAGAATCATGGAGCAGAGGTGTGGTGGTTCTGTTCTTCAAAAAAGGTGACAAAACCATTTTGAAGAATTATAGACCCATCACATTGCTGAGCCATGTTTATAAGCTGTTCTCGAGGGTCGTCACAAATCGTCTCGAACACAGGCTCGATGACTTCCAGCCTCCCGAACAAGCCGGCTTCCGTTAAGGCTTTAGTACCATAGACCACATACATACGCTGCGGCAGGTTATACAGAAGACCGAGGAGTATAATCAGCCCCTATGCTTGGCATTTGTGGACTATGAAAAAGCCTTTGATTCGGTCGAAATTTGGGCGGTTCTAAGGTCTCTTCAGCGGTGTCGTATCGACTATCGGTACAATGAAGTGCTGAAGTGCTTGTACAAAAACGCCACCATATCGGTCCGAGTACAGGGCCAATGTACGAAGGCAATCCCGCTATGGAGAGGCGTAAGACAGGGAGATGTTATATCTCCTAAACTTTTTACGGCTGCACTGGAAGACGCCTTCAAGATCCTGGAATGGCAAGGACACGGCATCAACATAAATGGCGAGTACATCACTCACCTTCGATTTGCCGACGACATAGTGATCATGGCAGAATCGCTGGAGGACCTTGGACAGATGCTCAATGACCTCGATGGAGTTTCTCAACAAGTTGGGCTTAGAATGAACATGGGCAAGACGAAAGTCATGCATAACGCCCATGTAGTGCCCAACTCTATAGCCGTTGGAAACTCCATTCTCGAAGTTGTGACCGAATACATATATCTAGGTCAAACGATCCAACTAGGTAGGACCAACTTAGAGAAAGAGGTCAATCGTCGAATCCGACTCGGCTGGGCAGCGTTTGGGAAGCTTCGAGAGATCTTCTCATCCAAAATACCTCAGTGCCTGAAGACCAAAGTCTTCAATCAATGTGTGTTACCAGTGATGACATATGGATCTGAGACGTGGTCTCTTACTGTGTGCCTCATAAGAAAGCTCAAAGTCGCTCAGCGAGCTATGGAAAGAGCTATGCTCGGCGTTTCCCTGCGTGATCGAATCAGAAATGAAGAGATCCGCAGGAGAACGAAGGTCACTGACATAGCTCAACGGATAAACGAGCTGAAGTGGCAATGGGCAGGACACATAGCTCGAGGAACTGACGGCCGATGGAGCAAAAAGGTTCTCGAGTGGAGACCACGTACTGGCAAGCGCAGCGTATGACGACCGCCTGCTTGCACGATGGTCCGACGACCTCATAAAGGTCGCAGGAAGTCGGTGGATGCAGGCCGCTAGCGATCGTTCCCGCTGGAAATCGATGGGGGAGGCCTATGTTCAGCAGTGGACTACAACAGGCTGGTGATGATGATGATGATGATGATATACACATTGGTTTTATTTCAAAATGTTTCTTACATAAAACGAAAACGATTATTAACACGACTGTACTTCTTTTTCGCAAAAGAAGTAGGTATGACCAGTTAACGAAACCATAAAAAGATTAAATTTAAGTTTCACTAAGTGGACACACATATAAATATCGGTATGTCCAGATGACGAAATAATAAGTGATCCTAATTCCGAGTTTCACCAACTCGACACACTCATGACCAGTCTCGTATGTCCAGATAGTGACTAACCCCAAATAATTTATAGTAATATAGTGTATATATATTTTATGTGAAAGTGTTTTTCTAAAAATAGTTTAGTGAAAGTAACGCTGAACAACAGAACCGATTTAAAAGAAATTTGTAACACAGTTATGTACATCGTTTTGAACCTGAGAAAGGACACAGGCTACTTCTAAAGCGAAAAAAAGGTTGTAGGGGGTTGAAAGGGGGGGCTGAAGATTTTATGGAAGTATCGTCATTTTAAGAACCCTACAGTAATGAAGACAATTTTTGTCAAAGTCATAGTTATATCGTTACGTGATTAACTTTTTTTTCGGATGGATATACGTATTTTTGCTACTTCACCGGCGAGCAGAGATCCAGCCTAAAAAAACATATTTAAATGATTAACTAAGCAACCTGCGCAAATCCCCTGTGGGGCTCGGACCTCGGCTCAGGGTGGTCGCTGCCGATTAAGGGATTATGACTTTTAGATTTTTAGGGGAATTTTGTGCAACTGTTACTAGTTACACTAACTAGTTTACAGTTCGCGGGCCTCTCGGAACTTGGGCCTGCGAGGGCATCGGAGGTTAGCCTCCTCACGTGATTGGCCTCCGGATAGACGATTGTATATTTACCTTAATTTCGAAAGCCATGTAAGATAGAATGGACACCTCTAAAATAGCCCGTAAATACACTATTTTTTTTAATTTTGTGTTTGGTACTACCATGCCTTGGAAAACACGTTAAGCCGTTGGTCCCATTCATATAACAGGTAAAGGGCAGCAACGTTTCCTTGTATGTTATAGTATACTGCGGTCACAAACCCGCCTGCCAAGCCAGGTGACATGCCATATGGATTGACGATGAAGAAGTTATAGGAACCCTACCTACTCACCATCCCGTGTAACTTAAAAAACCGGCCAAGTGCGAGTCGGACTCGCGTACTAAGGGTTCCGTACCATTTACTAGGTAAACAAGGTGCCTACCTGTTGCCGTTTTTGATATCGAGGAAAAAAGCTAACTTTTTTTATACAAGAAACAAGTACCTATAATTAAGGTTTGAGAAGAATAATGAACAGAATTTTAAAAAAATGAAGAGTATGCACACTTAATGCCTTGAATATTTTACATAAAACATTTAAAAAATTGGTCAGGGTCTCAGTCCAATACTTACAGTGTTAAGCATTTCGACGCCCAAAACAGTATATTCTATAAAGTAAAGTAAAGTAAAATACTCTTTATTGTACACCAGGAATTATACAAAATAAATTGTGCATAATAATGACAAAGTACAAGTGGCGGTCTTATCGCTGCTGCGATTTCTTCCAGACAACCTCAGCACGAACTTGTTAGAGAGAAATCAGAGCTGGGTAGTATGGGTGTAGCAACATAACTTCAAAAAACTAGGTAATAACATACCTAACTATAAATACTAATTATATAATCACTAACCTATATAAATATATATATATAAATATATACAAATTAAACTATAAATATATATCAATAGGTATATTTATTTTAAATGACATGTCTAGCATAGCAAGTAAACGTGGTACGGATTCCCAGATACGACCAAATAATGGTTAAATAACTGCTTTTTAAAAGTAGGATTTGATTGAGCACGTCTAATAGTAAGCGGCAAAGCATTCCAAAGACGTACTGCTTCAGCGGTTAATGAGTTGCTGTATGCGTTGGAGTTCTGTACCGGCACTTTAAGTCTCAGGTTCTCCGATGAACGCAAACATCTCAAGTGTGTGTCATAGAGGAACTCAAAACGTTCTTTAAGATAAGAAGGGGATACTTTATTTTTGTTTAACAGTAAAAAGTATAATGTAGTTAAAAACAGTATAATACTGTTTTTAACAGTATAGTTGACAAACCTAATGGCAGCCCCCCTTAAATAGTTATTGTATTTTACTTTTAGTATTTGTTGTTATAGCGGCAACAGACATACCTACATCATTTGTGAAAATTTCAACTGTCTAGCTATCGCGGTTCTTGAGATACTGCCTAGTACAGGCAGACAGATAGCAAAGTCTTAGTAATAGGGCCCCGTTTTTACCCTTCGGGTACGAAACCCCAAAAACAAATATAATTACCCACTGACATTCATAAAACACATTTAAATTCTTCGAAAAGGCATTTACCATATCAAAATGCAAAAGTAATTAGTCACCTTCACATCGAAAGTAGAACTACGAACTTATAAAATTATTGCAAAGTTAGCGGGAATTCTCACCACGCGCCATTTTGAATCCACGTTCCGTTTCTAGTTAGAATGTTGCCAAGCGTGAAAATAATATCCGTCGTGGTGTGAATACAGCCTTTGAGTTGGCAACACTGGTGTTTATTATTCAAATTTTTAGTTCGTGCGGAAATTTTTCAAAGATATAAGGTAAAAGGGTTTTATATATAGTTTAAGGTGATTTAAAATGTTATTTGTATGCATTGAGCGTACTAAACTATGTTTGAAGATTAAGATGAATTTAAAATTACTTTGTAATAAGAAGTTGCTTGATTATGATTGGATGATCAAAGCATCTTATGGAGATAAATTATAATTTATATGAAGTCAATTTTGGGGCCTTGATTACATACATAAGCTCACGCCTGTTTCCCAGCGGGGTAGGCAGAGACAATGGCCCTCCACTTGCTACGATCCCTACACAGGGGCCTTGATTAATTTGATTTTTATCTATAGATAGGTAGGTACTAATATTATAAAGAAGTATAGAATGTGAATCGTTTGTGGAGTTGCAGGGGGTGATATTTAAATCTACTGAACCAATTCTGCATTTTTTTTATAAAGATTACTAGCAGAGTTTTGCAGTATTCTTGTTATGCTTTTTGTGTTTTTTTTTGTTGTCCGGGGGGATATGCATTGACGCATTCCCACCGCCGCTGCAGCGTATTTGCGCGCTGCCAGTGGGATATGTGGGACTCGCCCACTCTATACCGTGGTATACTAAACTAATACCACGAGGAGAGAACCCTACACCACTAAAACCCCCCGGACACCTTCGATCCGCCGTTGGCGGGGTCCGGGTACGCATAAGCAATCCGGCCCATTCTTGTTAACCCCTCGTGCTAAGCTAAAATGCTTGTGTTACGAGTGAGTTCACGTCGGTAGTGCAATGGGTTGGGATCGAACCTGCGACCTCAAGATCACAAGTCCGACGCCCTAGCCATTGGGCTACAGCCGCTTAATTTTATGAATAGAAAGCCGCATTATTTGTGAGAGTTAAAGGCTATATTTTAAGCCAAGGTTTCCACGGGAACGGGATGTACGCGGGTGAAACCGCGCGGAACAACTAGTCTATACTAAATTATAAAGAAACTAGCGAACTGCCCCGGCTCCGCACGGGTGCAATGCTGATGTATTATACATATAAACCTTCCTCTTGAATCGCTCTATCTATTAAAAAATCGCATCAAAATCCGTTGCGTAGTTTTAAAGATTTAAGCATACATATGGATATAGGGATAGAGAAAGCGACTTTGTTTTATACTATGTAGTGATAATAATAATCCTTCCATCCCGGTTTCGGCGACCGTTCCACCGTCAACCTATGGGCGTCTATCATGGGCCCTCATGTGGCTAGAAAAACGACCTTTGTTTACAAATATTCTTGCACAAAGTGGACACTTGAGAGAGCCATTAACATAATTTGATTGCCACTGGTGGTCGGGTCAAAGTCAAAGTCAACATTTCTTTATTCATATAGACACAATTCAAAAAATTAAATCATGTTCTTATGATGCGTCCATTTCTTTTCCTACCACCAGTTCAAGACAACGGCAGTGGCAACTCTGAGAAGAACTGGCAAGAAATTCAGAGGAATCCTTTTTTAAAAAAATCAATTTATCGTTACTTTTACAATATTGTTTAGCAGCAGTGTAATTCCAGAGCAAGTTTCTCCCAAACCATTCTGTCATTTACATAGTCTGATATTTTATAATATGCCTTTTTACATAATTTATCTTTAACAATGGCTTTAAATTTATTAACAGGTAGTTATGTAATAATGTTTGGGGCTTTTAGTTCGTCACGCTTATTATCCAGTTTTGAAAGCCGTCGAGTCCCAAAGTCAAAAGCTTTCTGTTGTACTAGTGACCTCCACTCTCCGCGGTTTCATGCAAGCCTTTCCCACTGAGATTGATCTACGTCACAACCCTTCATGTGTCCTTTAATCACAGGGTAAAGCCGCGCGGGACAGTTAGTAGTAGGTACTTAGGTATATGGAGGAGTGCAGAATGCTTATATTTTTTTTTAATTATGGTCTACTGACCACAAGGCTGCCACTAGAATTTGTAAACTGTTATAGTGGGGTGTACTACGCCAAATCGAATGCCAAATAATCGAATATCAATTGATCGACCACTATAAATCGAACGACTAAATACCCGAACGTTCATAACATCGAATGGTTATTAAATCGAACATTCAATACATCGCACACTCAATACATCGAGTGTTCAGAATATCGAATGTTTGTTTGATCGAGTGATCAAAATATCGAATGTTTGTTTGATCGAGCGTTCAACGCATCGCATATTCATTCTATCCAAAGATCAATACAAATATTTTTTAAGAATACAAAAAAAAACTAAATTTTAATTGCATTGAAAAGGCAAACGCAAGATTGGGAAGACCTTCTTCACAAAAGAGAAGCAAAAGAGATGTTAATGCAATTAAAATTTAGTTTCTCGATGTATTGAGTGTGCGATGTTTTGAATGTTCGATTTAATAACCATTCGATGTTATGAACGTTCGGGTATTTAGTCGTTCGATTTATAGTGGTCGATCAATTGATATTCGATTATTTGGCATTCGATTCGGCGTAGTACACCCGTTATAGTGTACCTCCGTGGCGTAATAGTATAAGTCTCGCTTGTCGTGTGTTCAATCCCCACACCGGACAAGAAATCTTTGCATAAATTCTAAGATTTCTTTCCGGGTCTGATTCGTTGTGGGACTATCCACCGTGCCACGGAAAGCACGTTAAGCCGTTGGTCCCGATTGTTATAACATCATCTATAACAAGCGTATACCTGGGCACGGGCTGAAGAGTTTACCTGTGTATTAAAATATAATACTGCGGTCACCAACTCTACTGCCAAGCGTGTCGACTATGGCAAAAACCCTCCCTCGAGGGGAGGCATATTCAGCAGTGGACGTTACGGGCTGATGATAAACCTAATAATTGCATAGTGCATAGAATAACACTATCGTCGTTAGAGAAATTTATAATTTATATTGAAAATAGCAATTAAGATACTGAATACTGAATATCATGTATAACGCGACTTACAATCGCGATATCTCAGAAATGATGACTCTTAGAACAAAATTATACGGATCATTTTTGTAGATAATTTTAAGATCTACAACTTTGGTCTGAAGTATTTTTCGATAAAACTTACCGTTTTCGAAACAAAACCAAAAAACCTCAAATATTGACCCCGAATAACTTTTGAATCGCACATGGGATTAATGGGGACTTTTAAAACTTCCTTTCTCATGGTAAACCCAAGCTCTCCACGAAGTTTCAGATTTCCGGGAATTATTGTTATTTCAAATGTCTAAATTGACGGGACTATATAGTTTTTATTATATTAAAATTTATTTCAACAGTGGACGTTATACGGGCTGATGATGTTGATGTAGTATAGAGTGTATTTGTTAAAATTGTAAAATATAACATTATAGCAACAATAATAGACAACCTGAAGGGTTCAAAAGACAACAAAATTGGCATCAACTGGCGTACGATGTAAAATGGAGGCCCTTTTGTTCTCGACGCAAATCAACTGCGTAGGGATGGGATGTTAAATGTCAGTGGGCTTAGTTATCGATAAGTTTATTTTTATTTTCGTACGGACATCTAAAGTTAACTACTTGTGTAAGAAAAGTGTGAGTATGGAAGATACGTCTCTTAGTAAAAAAATCTGCCAAATGCGAGTCGTACTCGCGCATCGAGGGTTGCTTGCAAACCTGTTTTTATAATGATGTAACAAAAATGTATGTTATAAAAACTGTTTATAAGGCCTATAGTGAAGCACCACCTTTCGGATCCATACGTCATCACTGGCAACACACACTGGTTGAAGACTTTCGTTTTAGGCATAGGTTTGTAGTTTGTAGTTTTTAAACCAGCCTCATTAAATGGTTTAAAAACTACTAAAATCTACTCACCTTAGCTAAGTTATTTACACGTAACTAAAGCGTCGTAGCTAAACTAGAAAAACAGCATGGATATATCGATAAAACTAGCTCGATTCCCATCTCTAAACACTTGTTGTTCGTAGTCGCGTGGTCGTAATTTCCTCGCTCCATGCAAGGCGGGAAATATTACTCAAGTTTGCCGGTAAACTCACTGATTGTATTTACTGGAGGGGGGAAAAAAATAAATTAAGAAACGACGCTTTAAGAAAATAAGGTTCAGCTTAGATTATTTGGATTATTTAACGTTTGAAACTGACCCCACGTGGGGCGAGCGAATGACGCGAAAGACGGTGGTAGCGTCGTCCGCATGTGACACACGATCGATGAACACGCATGTCCAATGTGGGGTCAGTATTAAGGTTTCTCGATATCTCCTAAGAATTTTAAATGGGATGGGGATGGAAGGGCCTGATAAAATACAGGCATACAAAGATGTTATTATGAAAACCGATACTACAGTGTTAACATTTTTCCCGAGACGGAGGGTAGTCCTTCAGCCAATAAGATAAAGAAATAAATGTTTGCCACGCTTAGTCATCATCATTATCTAACATTATCAGTCTGTATAACGTCCACTGGACAACCTCCGCAGCGTAGCGGTATTTGGCTCCCTTTAAATCTCGGAGGTCGTGGGTCCGGGTCTGGTTGGTTGAAGGCCTACCCTCTGTGCCTCAGAAAGCACGTTAAGCCGTTGGTCCCGATTATTGTAACATCATCTATAATAATCGTATATCAAGGAACGGGCAGCAGCGTTTCCTTGTGCTGTACAAAATAACACTGCGGTCACCAATCCGCCTGTCAATGGAGGAGGCCCATGTTCAGTAGCTGACGTCATACGGGCTGATTATGGTGATGATGATGAAGATGACGTCATACCTATGTATTTCGTGGCGTTATAGTAACAGAAGTAAATGGGATTAGTCAGTTTAGTACTGTATCTTTTTTCATTTTAATCTATAATAATTTATAATGCTGAATAGTTTGTTTGTTCTGCTTGAACGTGCTAATCTCAGTAACTACTGGTCTGATTTGAAAAAATATTTCAGTGTTAGACAGGTCATTTATCGAGTCAGTGTGGCCCAGGTTATCCCTCGGTGCCATATTGGCTGCGGGTGCCGTCGGGGAGCCGGATTGCTTCGTGCGTACCCGGCCCCCGCCAACGACGGATCGAAGGAGTGTCCGGGGGGTTTTAGTGGTGTAGGGTCCTCTTCTTGTGGTATGAGTAAAGCATACCACCGCTATGGAGAGGGCGAATCCCACATATCCTGCCGCCAGCTGCGCGGATACGCTGTAGCGGCGGTGGGAATGCGAAAATGCATTTCGCAGCGTCTCTTTGTATTCTTTACCGCATTTATCACGGGAAGTGCTCTGAGAAATTGTTCGAACTCATACCAGCCGCTGCTTTCCGCCTTAGATCCACTCGCCAGAACTTCCACCAACATCACCTGGATGAATGGTTGTCCTCCACCGTGCGTTTCTCGAGAAACTTTTTACCGCGCACGACCTCTCTGTGGAATCAATTAAAAGCGGAGGTATTTCCGATCCGGTATAACGGCGGCGGTGATCACTTACCATCAGGTGACCAACTTAATCGTTCGCCTCCTTTTACTTTAAAAAAAAACCACAAAGAAAGGCCATTTATCGAAGAAGAAAATTTGAAAGTAGCTTTATTTTGTTATGAAATTCCCAAGCGAACGGAAAGTACGCGGGTGAAACCGCTTGTGGGAAGCTAGTATAAGTAGCAGTGGTGGATTTACCAGCAGGCTGAGTAGGCTGGAGCCTAGGGCGGCAGAATTTAGGGGGCGGCATTTTTGCCCAACATTTGTTTTATTTACAAAAAAAAATTTCAATAGCAAAATTTTTAGTTGTTCAATAGTAGAAGCAAATGTGTAAGTCTGCCACTGATAAGTAGGAATATTTTGCAACATAAGCCAAGTAGACTAGGGTAGATAATTTTTAACCATTTTCAAAGGTTTTGGCACTGGTCTAAAGCTAAAAACAATATTTTACGTTCAAATTCAGGTTAAATCCTACTAATATTATAAACGCGAAAGTTTGTAAGTATGGATGGATGGATGTTTGTTACTCTTTAACGCCAAAACTTCTAAACGGAATTGACTGATATTTAGCACCGGGATAGGTTATACGCTGGATTAACATATAGGCTACAACACATCACGCTCCGACCTACTGGAGCAGAGTAACGAGGGTAAAACCGCGGGACGCAGATCAACACTAATATTATAAAGAGGATAGATTTGATTGTTTGTTTGTATTTAATAGGCTCCGAAACTACTGGACCGATTTGAAAGCTACACTATTCTGGGATGACATAGGCTATATTTAATTATGAAGTTCCCACGGGAACGGAAGTTACGCGGGTGAAACTGCGTTTGGGAAGCTAAATATATCTCACAAGTGGTTTTCAGTGATTGGCAAGGAATAAGTAAGCATGACAGCCCAAAAATAAATCAATTTCTGTGATCTATTTTAGCGATTACACCATAACACAAAAATAGTAACATATCCGACAACAATGTATTATAATCTAATTAGCCTTTCTATAAGCTGGCATATCGATAAAATAGTTATAATTAATAATATCGATAAAATGATAAGTGGCATTAGACACAGTTGACAGTCTTTGACGTTTCATATCGATTGATAGGTACATCGAGAACCTCCGTAGCGTAGAGGTATTTGGCTCGCTTTAAATCTCGAAGGTCGTGGGTTCGATTCCCACGCCGGAAAAGAAATCTTTGTGTAGATTCTAAGATTTGTTTCCGGGTCTGGTTGATCGAGGGACTACCATCCGTGCCTCGGAAAGCACGGTAAGCCGTTGGTCCCGATTGTTATAACATCAACTATTATATAACAATTGTATACCAGGGAACGGGCAGCACCGTTTCCTTGTAGGTTCCAACATAATACTGCGGTCACCAATCCGTTTGACAAGCGTGGTGACTATGGCAAAAACCCTCCCACGGGAGGAGGCCCATGTTTAGCAGTGTACGTTGTACGGGCTGATGAATGATGATACTGTACAACACTATCGATTTTATGTGAGGTTATCTATGTTTTCTAATATTAGAAAGGAGAATCTTTTTTTTTTTTTTTTTTTTAAAGACAACTCCCGCACTAGGGAAATAAATCCCTATGTCGCGGGGGACTTTACAAACATTCATTTCACGGACACACAGAACACCCAGACTCAGAACAACTATTTGTGGTCCACACAAATAATTGTCCCGGGTGGGAATCGAACCCAGAACACCAGGTCTCAGAGGCAACTATCGTAACCACTGAGCCACCGGTGCAGATCTTTAATCACGTCGCGTTACATTCCGTCACTTCCGCCTAACTAACGTTCCCGGCAGAACTTAATAATTAAATATAGCCTATAGCCTCGATAAATGGGCTATTTAACACTGAAATATTTTATTTAAATCGAGCATACAATGAAATAATGAATTTATTCAGCACTCAGGTATTTACATACACTTGTACTTGTCAAAATCAAAATGAAAAAGAAATGTAATTAATAGGTTATTATTCTTATTCTATGAATAAAACTACTTAGGTAAATATAACTAGCAAATGCAACCTGTGAGTGCTGCTAATTGTAGGACATTACAGACAATGTACTCCATCTGTCCGTGGGTTATTAATTCCTCTAGTCATAATAAGTTCATATAAACCAACCCTTCAGCTTTATATACCTATTAGTATAATATTTTTGTAAGCCGTCCAATGGTTTTTAGTTTACCTGTAACAAAGAAACACAAAAATATTTTCCTCTTAATATCATCATCATCAGCCCGTATAACGTCCACTGCTGAACATGGGCCTCCCCCCTAGGGTACTATAGTCACCACGCTTGGCAGGTGGGATGGTAACCGCAGTATTTATTATGTTCTACCACACAAGGAAGCGCTGCTGCTCGTTCCTTGATAAACGATTATTATTGATGATGTTATAACAATCCGAGGCACGGAAGGTAGTCCCTCAACCAACCAGACCCGGAAAGAAATTAATGTTAGTATTTACAAAAAGATTTCCTGACCAGCGTGGGGATCGAAACCACGACCTCCGAGATTATAAAGTGAGCCAAATACAGCTACGCTACGCAGTTTGTCCGCTTAATATAGATTAATTATAATTAATTACTCTTAAAATTAATTTAATTTACTACAGTAACTTTCCCAAAATAGCATCATACTGCACGAGGTTGGTAAGGGTATGACAAACATTGGTGCTTGTTTGCAAACCTCTCCAATATTGGTTGGTCATTTAAAATTAACCGTTAAAATTTAATGATAATGTTGAAATAATTGACTTAAAGTGTTTAAATTCATTTTAAAACATCGACGGGGAAAAGTCTAATGTGCAAGTTGATTTATATTAATTTATGTAACAATGATGATTATTCCGGAAGTATTTAACATCATCATCATCATCATTTCAGCCGTAGGACGTCCACTGCTGGACATAGGCCTCCCTCATAGATCTTCAGTTGTTTCGGCTAGAAGCGGCCTGCATCCACCGTGATCCCGCGGCCATAACCAGATCATCCGTCCATCTAGAAGGTGGACGTCCTACGCTACGCTTGCGGATCCGCGGTCTCCATTCGACAACTTTTCAGCCCCAACTGTTCTCCATGCTATTTGGCCTGCCCATTGCCATTTCAACGAACTAATCCGTTAGGCTATGTCGGTAACCCGTGTTCTTCTACGTAGTATTTAATATACGGAACCTTTATATAATAAGTAATTTTAGTTCATAAAACTGGTAGACATCAGTATAAATTCATTTTGTTTTTATTTATAGTCTATGACTTTAACCACCAAACTATGTGGTGTCTATGCCTTTAAAAAACTTTATCGGCCATTTTGAGTCATCATAGGTCTTGAGAAAAAGACCTATTTTCTTTGGCTTTTGAGCCTGACAATAGGCATGAAGGATCAAAAATTCAATTTAGTCCGTCAGCTAGATTACCAAAAAATATTAACACGTATTTTTCTGTTCCTCAAACACAAAACGAGGTAGATACAGCGCTTTGAAATATTTCGTGTCTCCCCAGGATAAATCTGAGGTTACGACTATAACGGGCAGTATTACAACGATTTTATTCAAAAGATTTTTAATACAAAACACAAAAAGAAAGGAGAATTTTTTTTTGGTCCATAAAAAAAATTAAAGTATGTCCCCAAGCCTGCCACATGGTTAGTTTGAAAGATCATCTCAAATACCAGATTTTTTGGTAATAAACAAAAAATCTTTCCTGCACAAATCTAGATATAAGCAAATAATTAGTCCTTAGAAAAAAATAAATAAAGAATGTAACTCGTAAACTTCAGGTTCGATTTTGTTGCGTCTTTGCACATATCATCATCATCATCATCATAAGCCCGTATAACGTCCACTGCTGAGCATGGGCCTCCTCCCGAGGGAGGGCATTGCCATAGTCACCACGCTTGGCAGGCGGGTTGGTGACCGCAGTATTATGTTATAACACACAAGGTAACGCTGCTGCCCGTTCCTTGATATACGATTATTATAGATGATGTTATAACAATCGGGACCAACGGCTTAACGTGCTTTCCGAGGCACGGAGGGTAGTCCCTCAACCAACCAGACCCGGAAAGAAATCTAAGAATTTACACAAAGATTTCTTGTCCGGTGTGGGAATCGAACCGATGACCTCCTAGATTTAAAGCGAGCCAATTACCGCTACGCTACGGAGGTATAGGATAGGAGGAAGAGGTATAGGATATAGTAACTTCAAATAATGGGTTGATCAACAATGGGTTCATGCCTGGGGAAGGCAGATTTTTTTTGGACCAGGGCTCATAGTAAAAAAAACATTGTCCTTTATTATTGCACAGACATTTTTTCTTTTATATCTCAGATTATATAAACAGCAAAGACGGAGCGCTGCGAGAACGCAACGCACTGACGCCGATAAAACTCAGCCTTGGCGAGTACATACACAACTTCATACTGCCTTAATTTCATCGCCAGCGACCGCCCTGAGCCGAGGTCCAAGCCCCACAGGGGGCGCCCTCTTACGCAGGTTGCTTAGTTTGTAGTTTTTAAACCATTTGTTAAGGCTGGAACTCTGCTCGCCTTTATGCCTGATGAAGAAGCAAAAGTATTGTGGATACTTCGGCTGGACGTACCAGCCGAAAAAAAAAACACATACCTAAACTACGTCTTACCTTGTCAGTCAATTTGTCGCAGCGTCAGGTGCTACATGTTATGTTAACAAGCGTCATTATTTGTTATAAAAAAATGCCGAATTGTGCCGTGAAAGGGTGTACAAACCAAAGCTCATAGTTATTTTTATAACTTTGGAGTACCTATTATGAAAAATCATAGCAACACTTTTATCCATCATCATCATTTCAGCCATAAGACGTCCACTGCTGGACGAATTCCAAAAACAAAAAGGCTTCCCTCATAGATTTCCAGTGAATTCATCATGGGGGGAGGTGGGTTCGCTAATACCCGCCATGCTTGGCAGGCGGGTTGGCGAGCGCAGTACGAGGTTTTGTAATTCAAGAAGACGCTGCTGCCCGTCTTCTACCCGACCCGGCTAAGGGAGTCTTCTAGTAAAATTTCCCTTAGCCGGGTCTTACGGCGCCCACGGGAGGACATGGGGGGCAACATTCATACGCCGGTGCCCGTCGCTTTATCCATACTAAAGTACAAAAAAACTGGCCTCCTTGCTTTGTTCGAAAGCGCTTGATATTTACTTTTTATATCGCCTAAGTTTAACATGTATTCGATTTTTTTACGTGACACTACTATTTTTGTCCACAGCCACAATGCGTTTCCTCTGGCCCGCCATTTTGTTGGTATCCGCCATCTTGTCGTGTGACGCGCAGGCACAGTACCCACGCCCGCGTCGCCCCGAGAGGTTCGACACTGCGGAACAAATATCCAACTATCTCAAGGAACTTCAAGAATATTACTCCGTACATGGAAGAGGAAGGTATGAAGGATATATACAGTACTACGAGTAGCTGTCCCGTGCAGTTTAACCCGCGTAGATCCCATTCCCATGGGAACTTTGTATTAGAAATAAAAGAAAGAAAGCAAACACATTTAATTCAGCACAACACACAAGATATAAAGGCGGAAACATATGGTTAAAACGCGACGCGACCTGATGAAACGCGACGCGTGTTGAAGCGAACCAAATGTATTGTTTTCTATAGACAATAGACCAGAATCACACTATGAACACCCGACGCGACGCGACGTGTTCATAGTGTATGTTTCCGCCTTTATGTGTGTTGGCATAGGCTAGGCGATACCTAGCGCTGATTTTTAGTTGTTTTTTTTAATTCTAATTTAGCGTTCTCTCAATTATTGACAGATATTGAAAAAAATATATTGCAGTTAAGTTTTTAAGGCTGCTTTAAATTTCTGATGAGTTTCTCGCCCTAATAAAGGTGAGGACTTATACCTAGCCTAGAAAATTTAAATCCTTTTTTTTGACATACGTAGGTAGCCACGAGGCATTTGCTCCTTCACCGAGCATAAAGGCGAGCAGAGCTCCAGCCTTAAAAAAATTGGTTAGACATATTTTTGGAAAAGTAACTATCGTAACAACTGACTCAGTGTCCCTTGATTGATCGGTGCCTTAATTACCATTAATACTGTTTAATACCCATTAAGTGTTTGCAAGTAATTAATTAACCCATTAAAGATATGGTTCCTTACTGCCTGCATTAAGTGAGATAAGTAAGATGTGAATTTTGATCGTGTGTGGTGGTGGACCGACTAGAACTAAAGTAACATGATATCATACATTTCTGTTCATTAGAACGACAGACCATTTTTTTGGCATAAACAGATTTAATTAAAACTTAATCGTTTTAATTGTAATCGATTTCTGGACGCTCTAATTGTTAAATTGGTGGTATTACTCATAAGGTTAATTCATTTTGGCGCCCAAAAGCGTGGTACAAATAGTGCCACGGTGGGGCGCCATTTAAAATTTTATGGTGTAGCGTCTAACTAGCATCCCGCCCCAGCTCTTCATGGGTGCAATACTAAAATATTATACCTATCAACATTCCTCTTGAATCACTCTATCAATTCAAAACCGTACCACAACCCGTTCCGAAATTTTAAAGATCTAACCTGGGGACAAACAGACAGCGGAAAGCGACTTTGTTTTAAACTATATAGTTAAAATAAAATTATTCTTACACATAGGTGAATTAAAACGTCTTACTATCATTTTCTAAAAAGGAAATGGTGGTCTGTTGTGCAGTAAAGAGCACTTAAAGTAAATATATTAATATAGTATATAAACTTAGTGCACCTACGCTGATTTCTCTGCATCACCTATAGGTTGACTGGTATAAAATGTCAAAGGCTTTAAGTTAATTTACAATAAAATGTACTGTTGTTTTTAAATAAATAAAGCAGTGATTGCTAGCATTAGATAGGAAGATATCAAATAAATTATATTCTTAAATACTAAAGGGTTGACGATTGTTCGTAATAAACCTAGCCTGAAGTCAGGCACCCGGTAGAGTTTAAACGCGTGCCACAGAGAGTAGAAACCTAAGTAATAGCCTAAAGTCAGGAAGTCTGTGGTGTTTAACACGTGCTTTGTAGAGCATGTTAAGTTATCAGTCTCTAAGGATTTTAAAGTGTAAAGAAGTAAAGAGTGCACGTATGTTTCATTTTATTTTAATGCCTGGACGATCACTTTAAAGTATGTCCAACGTAGCTGAAAACGAAAGGTATAATTAAGTAAAGTTTAAACCATTTGGCATGAGTAGTTTTATCTTTACATAAAAGATGGCGCTCCCAAGCAGTTACATATCAACGCCATCTATGAACATGACAGAAAACTTTTTAAAACTGCAAAAGTTGCGTATATTTCGCGCCCAATTTTTACTATAGAGTTATGTATGACCTGACACTATTTTTTATTTCAGATATGGCAAACGTCAAATGCATATAGCCGACGCGTCTGTCATATTCCGAGAGAGTCCATTCTTCGAGCACAACCTAAATGATGAACCGGCATTCAAAAACTTTGGATATAAGTAAAAATATAAATAGGATAATGTATTAAAAATAATAAATAAACATTATTCTTGTGTACATTGCAACCGCTGGATTAATATGACAATTTCTTTTTTTTTAATTTATAGATGTTATATTTATGATTTTTAGTGATGGCAGCTATTATTTATTCCGAAATAACGAAAATAGCAGTAGCTATATATTCTTTTTTTTATAAATTACATTTGAATTTCTATTGTTTTTGCTTTTTACCGTAGTATTGGGTTATTTTGTATCTAATATTTTAATCAATTAAAACTTTTATTTTGACTAATGGATTTTACGACATAATGTTATAATCGTCCCAAGTATTCTTATAGTTCATTTTATTTTATTATATAGTATGTTAGTATCTTGTGCCAATCGAAAATATATCAGTTAGTAACTAAAATAACTGTCCTATTTTAGTCAATTAACAATTAATTTTCCATAAAAAATACTAAAAATAGTTATCAAGCTGGGTGTGTAACTATTTTTAAAGATTTTACAAATTATTTATTGATAAATTAAAATGTAATAAATAAACGAAAATTATGAAAATATATTTAGTATTCAATGCAATACTGTTTCATGGCTTACTTGTTTTATTTAACATACCTTATAACGGGCTCGATCCCCGATCCATGTATACTTAAAAGAGTTCTAAGTATACATGTAGATGGATGGAGAGGGAGAGGCCAAAGAAAAGATGGATGGATTGTGTGAAGAGTGATATGAAAGAAAAGGGAGTTAGTGATAGACTGACGGGTGACAGGACAGAATGGAAAAAACAAACGTGTTTCGCCGACCCCAAGTAATATGGGATAAGGGCAGGAAGAACAAGAAGAAGAAGATAACGGGTTCGATCCCTATGCTGGATAAGAAGGCTAATCACGTAATGATATCATTATTCCTTTGATAAAAATGTCATCGCTACTCAACGTTTACTATGAATAAAAAACATATTTTAAATATGCCAATTTATTAAGTTAATGTAAATAATTAAGACAATTCAGTAAAAATCATAGCCATATCGTTATATGATTAGCCTTAAGAAATCTTTGAGTAAAATCTGAGATTTCTTTGCGGGTTTAGTCAAGCCGTTGTTGGTCCCGATTATTAGAACATCATATTGTATAATAATCGTATATCAAGGAACGGGCAGCAGCGTTTCCTTGTGTGGCACAACATAATACTGCGGTCACCAACCCGTCTGCCAAGCTTGGTGACTATGGCAAATACTCTCGGGAGGAGCCCCATGTTCAGCAGTGGACGTTATATGGGCTGATGATGATGATGATATGTCAGCAAGAAAGTTAAAGAGCACGCCGGATATGAACCATATACCGTGGTTTCTTGATTCATTTATCTATCCTAGTGGTTGAAAATTGATAATAATTAATAAAATATGTTTTAATTCTGCACTCCTTCTCTATTATCTATACTAATATGTAAACCTGAAGAGTTTGTTTGCTTGAACGCTTGCTTATCTCAGGAACAACTGGTCCGATTTGAAAAACACTTTGTCTTGAATAACTGACTGACAGATCAACAAACAGTTTAAACTGCTGATCGTAGAGATCTGACACTTAAAGAAAGTAGGTATTCTTTATATGACGTAGGCATCCAATAAGAAAGGATTTTCCAAAATTCACCTCTTTTCACCCTCAAAACACTTTTGAGGATGAAAAGGGGCGGCAAAGCATGAAAGAGAGAAATTAAAAAAAGGAAATGAAATATTACATATTTATCACGTAATAACACAACTTTACGTCTAATTAAATACTCAATTAGGCATTAAATGACATCGATAAACCCTTTCATGTGATTTTAAACTTTAATACTAGTGCAATAGAAGTCAAATTTACATGCAACATTTCAGTTTAACTAGTTGAGGCTTTTTATATATAGTTGAAAAAATACGGATGTTTGTTTATCTATAGTAATATCTAGACAACCTCCGTAGCGTAGCGGTATTCATGCGGTATAATATCATGAAGTTCCCACGGGAACGGGAGTTACGCGAGTGAAGCCGCGCTCGGAGATCTAGTTCTGATATGAATGGAATAAACTGGCCGTTTACGCCTCAGTTAAACTTATCTGTAGAATAACACAAAAAAAAACATGTTTAGAAGTGGACGCTGTACGGGCTGATGATGAATTTAAAAGAAATACCGTAAAAAACGATTCAAGTTGTGTGGTATTCATAAAATTTTAAAAATACATTTAAGCCCAAGCAACGTCGCATACAAAACTAGTATCAATATCAAATAACATTTTAAGAAACATGAACCTTTTCTAAAAAAAAATACGGTTAATTTTCCTTTAGAAACTCACAACGAGCATCAATAAAAAAATTTAAACAATTTAAATAGAACTTTAACAATGTTCGTATAAGGTGTATATTCTAATGACAAACAGATAGAAAGAGAGGGTATTAGATCGAATCTAAGTGGATTATAAACAAGATGCGCGCGCAACTGCGATGTTGTATCGTTACAGGAAGGTTCTTTTTAGTTGACATTTCACGAACTGCTATTAAGTTGCCGTTATTTTGTGTAGCCGTTAGAAATAGCAGTGAATAAAAATAAAAAATCTAATTTGCCTACAAGAATCGTGTCTGGTATCTTAATACTATTCTGTCCTTTATATTTTTTTCATACTAAATAAGATTAGGACGATTATAACAGACGCACAGCTTAGATTTAATTCATTAATCTGTATAAATATTGTTTCTCTGAACAGTATAAGCATTTTTTAAGCAAACTCAACAAATTATTTCGCTACTAGCCGTTCGTTGGCCTCTCTGTTATCATAAGAGAATAAATATTGACACTGGTGAATTCAAAATAAAATTAATGTGATTTTTTATCAACTTATAAATTACAGATAGATAGATTTCATCTTACTAAACTAGGTAATTTCTTAATACTGATAATCTCAGACCAAATACAACGTGAAGAGGGAGCCCTGCGAGTAACACACTGAAGGCCGTAAAAACTCGGCCTTGGTGTGTACCTGCATACACAGTTTACGTAAACACTCATACCTTAACTATGCCTTAGCTTGTCAGTCGATATATCATTCTATCGCAGCGTCAGGTGCTTGATATCATAGCAAACTTCATTATTTGTTAACACAAAAATCCAATTATGTCATGAAATAGTGTACAAATCAAAGTTCAACGTTATTTTTATAAAATGGGGGTACTCTGAAAAACCATAGCAACAATTTTACCCACACTACTACACAAAAAAATGGCTGCAGTGAGTTGTTAGACAGCGCTTCGTCTTTAATTATTATTTGGTCTGTGCTGACAATATTAAAGTACTATTATTTCTAAGCTATTTATATTACGGTGCTATTTACAACGTTATAACGAAGACACCAAAAAGAACCTAATATTCCAGGAAGCGGAGTACTACCGCAGATTTTTTACTAACAGAGCTCTATATTTTAATCAAAATATTTACTAAAATACACATCTATTTTTACACCAATTTTCTACTTGCAAACATAATTTTTAATGAACGTGTGTTAAAATCTATTTTTTTGTGTGATTGTGTATTGAATTCATATCAAATGTGTGCAAATATGGCATGGTGTTGACTTGAAATAGTGTGTTTTGGATCATTTCTAGTGTATTTCTAATAACATTTGGTAAGTGTATTGACTAATTCGAATTCGAATTCGAAAATCATTCAGTGTTAGAAAAATAATTTATCTAGGAACGCTATAGTATAATATAATTAATTATAAAGTTCCTACGCGAACGGCAGTTGCGCGTTGTGTTGTTATTTTAATAAACATATTACCTCAATCCTTTTAATTGCCTCCAAGGCAAAAAAGACGATAAAATCGTTCCGTTTCGACGTGAAGGAAGGACAAACAAACACGCATACACATTTATAATACACATAAGTATTACAATGTGTTTTAAAATAGACCAAGGCAATAGTAACAACCTTGTACAAAGTTTCTCAAGGACAACACACATACAAACAGAAAAATTCATTGTTTATTTTATGTAATTAATTTAACAATAAGCTTTTTATTTGTAAAACTAGTTACACCCCCGTTTCCGTAGTTACTTCATAATTAAATAAGTATATCCTTTAGTTTTAGCGATTCCAAAAGTTATTTCACAATTTGGAAGGTACTTTATCCAGGAGTATCGTAGGCTATTTAATTATGAAGTTTCCACGAGAATGGGAGTTACGCGGGTGATACCACTGGAAGCTAGTGCAGTATATTGCAGGATATTTTTGGAGGTCCCACGGTGGGCGCCCATAGTGTTGTTTAGTTTTATACTAAAGAACACTATGGGCGCCCACCTTGGGACCTCCAAAAATATTGTTTATATGTATGTTACGGGAAATTTGATAAGTCCGGGCATTATTAATAATGCCCGACTCAATTGGGCAATGTGATTAAAACAGCATGATTAATCACTTTTCCCCGGCCATTATGAATAATGCCCACCCTATCTTGGGCAAAGTAATAAAATAGGTAATGGAGTGTTTTTGTTTTATTAAATGAAATTAAACTTAAAAAAATTTAAATGAGCAGCGCAAAAGGTTTTTAGGAGTTAAAAAAAAAAAAACTAAACCAATTTATCACATTGCCCGGCTACAAGAAGGGAATTATTCATACTGCCCGGTCCAAGTGATAAATTCAAGCTATCTCAAACACTGACTTATTACATGGATCACGGGCCGTCGGGCATTATTAATAATGGGCGGTCAAAGTGATAAATTAATCACTGTGCCCGTCGCTCTTGGGCATTATTAATAATGGCCGGTCCTTAATAATAATGCCCAGTTAATCACGTTGCCCGTATCATATATATCATATATATGTATTTTTAAAATGCCTACGTAGCTCCCGAATTCAGCTTTATAATAGTGAAACTATTTCGAAATAAGTCTAGTAGTTACTGAGCATTTTAAATGCAATCAAACAATCAAATCTTTTCTCTTTATAATATTAGAATTACCATTAGCCCGTACAACTCCACTCCACTGCTGAACATGGACCTCCTCCCGAGGGAGGGTTTTTGCCATAGTCACCACGGCTTAACGTGCTTTCCGAGGGTAGTCCCTCCGTGCAATATTAGTATAGATGGCTTATAATATGAGCGATACCAATAAACTATTCTACCCCTCAGAAGCATAATGTCGGATGTACTATTATACTTCAGAAGCATTTGGTCGTAAGTGCCAGTTAACTATAACGGCACATACGACGAATGTTTCTGAAGCACTGAAACTGAATGTTTATAATAGCACATCGGACTGTATGCTTCTGAGCTCCTAGTATTTAATTCCATTTGCTTTAATTGTGGTAAACTAACAAAAGTATTTGTTTCAGTAGTAGGTTAAGTAGCTGGGAAAGGGGGTGACAGGGGTGGACACAATAGTCACTAGAAAAATAAAAAAAAAATCCGCTCTGGGTATTTAAAAAAAAAATGTTTTTTTAAAAACTTAAAATTTTACACCTTGTTATTTTTGATGTTGATGTTGATGACCTTGTTGTTATTGAAGATTACATAACAGCATTTTTTTTAAATACAGCCATATTTGTAGGTACAGTTAGCACAAGGTGTAAAATTTTTAGTCTTTTAAAAAATGCCATTTATTTTTTTAAACACCCAGAGGGATTTTTTTATATTTTTCTGGTGACCCTTGTGACCATCCCTATCACCCCCCTTCCCAGCTACGTAATCTTTTGGGACACCCTGTATACATTTTTTTAAGGCAGGGACTTTTATCTTTGAGCCTTTTGCTCTTTCACTGCCGAGGTCCCCACAGGGGGCGCCCTCTTAACTTATAAACTAACTCTTGAAACTATCTTATAAAATGAACTTATAAAAAACAATTATATACATTTTTTTAAGGCAGGGACTTTTATCTTTGAGCTTTTTGCTCTTTCACTGCCGAGGTCCCCACAGGGACACTACAAACTAAGTAACCTGCACAAGAGGGCGCCTCTTGTGCAGGTTACTTAGTTTGTAGTTTATAAACCATTTAATAAGGCTGGAGCTCTGCCTGTTTTATGCACAGTGAAGTAGCAAAAGCCTCGTGACTAACTTCAAAAATGTACATGTTTTTTTCCTAGTGGCAGCCCCATCATCACCAGTGGCATCAACAAGCAAAGGGATACCCGATGAGGAGGCGCCAGTGGACCTTTCAATCTTGAACCTGGACAGCGAAGAAGATGTAAGTAATTCAAAGAGACTATGATGTAAGGACAACCTCCGTAGCGTAGCGGTATTCGGGTCGCTTTAAATCTCGGAGGTCGTGGGTTCGATCCCCACGCCAGACAGGAAATCTTTGTGTAAATTCTAAGATTTCTTTCCGGGTCTGGTTGGTTGAGGGACTTCCCTCCGTGCCTCGGAAATCATGTTAAGCCGTTGTTCCCGATTGTTATAAAATCATCTTTAATAAACGTATATCAAGGAACGGGCAGCAGCGTTTCCTTGTGTGGTACAACATAATGCTGCGGTCACCAATCCGCCTGCCAAGCGTGGTGACTATGGCAAATATCCTCTCCAGGGAGGAGGCCCATGTTCAGCAGTGGACGTTATACGGGCTGATGATCATGATGTAAGGATATGCTAAGACTAAGATAAGATTGTCTTCATGCCTGTAGGGTTATTGTAACGCATTTCCTATGTAATTGTTACTGGATTATTGAAGCAACATAAACGTATTAAATTGACATATTTAAAATATTTTTAGCGTGTATAGTAAACGATGAGTAGCGAAGACATTTTTATCAAAGTAATATTGTTACGTGATTAGCCTTTAGGCAAGGCTGGATTTAAGGGAGGGCAACTGCCCCGGGGCCTCCACAATAGAGGGGCCCCATAAAAGAGATTTTAAATCTTTCAAATTCTGAGGAGCAAACTCTACAAATTTTCTTTTATTTATTTTTTAGGTGTTGTACCTTCACATACTTTACATATTTTGTAGAATCATGATTAATGCAGTTCTTAAATCCGTGGCTGGCGTGAATATGTTGACATGTCTAAAATAGCAATTGGGACCTCCAAAAATATTGTTTATATGTATGTTACGGGAAATTTGATAAGTCCGGGCATTATTAATAATGCCCGACTCAATTGGGCAATGTGATTAAAACAGCATGATTAATCACTTTTCCCCGGCCATTATGAATAATGCCCACCCTATCTTGGGCAAAGTAATAAAATAGGTAATGGAGTGTTTTTGTTTTATTAAATGAAATTAAACTTAAAAAAATTTAAATGAGCAGCGCAAAAGGTTTTTAGGAGTTAAAAAAAAAAAAACTAAACCAATTTATCACATTGCCCGGCTACAAGAAGGGAATTATTCATACTGCCCGGTCCAAGTGATAAATTCAAGCTATCTCAAACACTGACTTATTACATGGATCACGGGCCGTCGGGCATTATTAATAATGGGCGGTCAAAGTGATAAATTAATCACTGTGCCCGTCGCTCTTGGGCATTATTAATAATGGCCGGTCCTTAATAATAATGCCCAGTTAATCACGTTGCCCGTATCATATATATCATATATATGTATTTTTAAAATGCCTACGTAGCTCCCGAATTCAGCTTTATAATAGTGAAACTATTTCGAAATAAGTCTAGTAGTTACTGAGCATTTTAAATGCAATCAAACAATCAAATCTTTTCTCTTTATAATATTAGAATTACCATTAGCCCGTACAACTCCACTCCACTGCTGAACATGGACCTCCTCCCGAGGGAGGGTTTTTGCCATAGTCACCACGTTTGGCAGGCGGATTGGAGACCGCAGTATTGTTGTAATACACAGGGAAACGCTGCTGCCCGTTCCCTGTTATTCGCTTGTTATAGATTATGTTATAACAATCGCGACCAACGGCTTAACGTGCTTTCCGAGGGTAGTCCCTCCGTGCAATATTAGTATAGATGGCTTATAATATGAGCGATACCAATAAACTATTCTACCCCTCAGAAGCATAATGTCGGATGTACTATTATACTTCAGAAGCATTTGGTCGTAAGTGCCAGTTAACTATAACGGCACATACGACGAATGTTTCTGAAGCACTGAAACTGAATGTTTATAATAGCACATCGGACTGTATGCTTCTGAGCTCCTAGTATTTAATTCCATTTGCTTTAATTGTGGTAAACTAACAAAAGTATTTGTTTCAGATAATGGCACCGGTAAAATTTGGATTGTTTAAAGCAAGGAGTAGAGAGTACCAGGAACAGCCTTCAACAGAGAACTTACTACATACAAGTTATAGCAGCGAACATGGTGTGTATTCATTTAAAGTAGCTAATTTAAAATAAAACTAACTTACAAAAGTAAGTAATAAAACTATCTTATAAAACTAAATTATAAAACTAACTTATAAACTAACTTTTGAAACTATCTTATAAAATGAACTAATAAAATGAACTTATAAAAAACAATTATACAGGGTGTCCCAAAAGGTTAAGTAGCTGGGAAAGGGGGTGACAGGGGTGGACACAATAGTCACTAGAAAAATAAAAAAAAAATCCGCTCTGGGTATTTAAAAAAAAAATGTTTTTTTAAAAACTTAAAATTTTACACCTTGTTATTTTTGATGTTGATGTTGATGACCTTGTTGTTATTGAAGATTACATAACAGCATTTTTTTTAAATACAGCCATATTTGTAGGTACAGTTAGCACAAGGTGTAAAATTTTTAGTCTTTTAAAAAATGCCATTTATTTTTTTAAACACCCAGAGGGATTTTTTTATATTTTTCTGGTGACCCTTGTGACCATCCCTATCACCCCCCTTCCCAGCTACGTAATCTTTTGGGACACCCTGTATACATTTTTTTAAGGCAGGGACTTTTATCTTTGAGCCTTTTGCTCTTTCACTGCCGAGGTCCCCACAGGGGGCGCCCTCTTAACTTATAAACTAACTCTTGAAACTATCTTATAAAATGAACTTATAAAAAACAATTATATACATTTTTTTAAGGCAGGGACTTTTATCTTTGAGCTTTTTGCTCTTTCACTGCCGAGGTCCCCACAGGGACACTACAAACTAAGTAACCTGCACAAGAGGGCGCCTCTTGTGCAGGTTACTTAGTTTGTAGTTTATAAACCATTTAATAAGGCTGGAGCTCTGCCTGTTTTATGCACAGTGAAGTAGCAAAAGCCTCGTGACTAACTTCAAAAATGTACATGTTTTTTTCCTAGTGGCAGCCCCATCATCACCAGTGGCATCAACAAGCAAAGGGATACCCGATGAGGAGGCGCCAGCGGACCTTTCAATCTTGAACCTGGACAGCGAAGAAGATGTAAGTAATTCAAAGAGACTATGATGTAAGGACAACCTCCGTAGCGTAGCGGTATTCGGGTCGCTTTAAATCTCGGAGGTCGTGGGTTCGATCCCCACGCCAGACAGGAAATCTTTGTGTAAATTCTAAGATTTCTTTCCGGGTCTGGTTGGTTGAGGGACTTCCCTCCGTGCCTCGGAAATCATGTTAAGCCGTTGTTCCCGATTGTTATAAAATCATCTTTAATAAACGTATATCAAGGAACGGGCAGCAGCGTTTCCTTGTGTGGTACAACATAATGCTGCGGTCACCAATCCGCCTGCCAAGCGTGGTGACTATGGCAAATATCCTCTCCAGGGAGGAGGCCCATGTTCAGCAGTGGACGTTATACGGGCTGATGATCATGATGTAAGGATATGCTAAGACTAAGATAAGATTGTCTTCATGCCTGTAGGGTTATTGTAACGCATTTCCTATGTAATTGTTACTGGATTATTGAAGCAACATAAACGTATTAAATTGACATATTTAAAATATTTTTAGCGTGTATAGTAAACGATGAGTAGCGAAGACATTTTTATCAAAGTAATATTGTTACGTGATTAGCCTTTAGGCAAGGCTGGATTTAAGGGAGGGCAACTGCCCCGGGGCCTCCACAATAGAGGGGCCCCATAAAAGAGATTTTAAATCTTTCAAATTCTGAGGAGCAAACTACAAATTTTCTTTTATTTATTTTTTAGGTGTTGTACCTTCACATACTTTACATATTTTGTAGAATCATGATTAATGCAGTTCTTAAATCCGTGGCTGGCGTGAATATGTTGACATGTCTAAAATAGCAATTTGTCAGGACGGCCATTTTAATGTTTTGACTTCTTCTGGTAAATCCAAATATTACTTAATCGTCGTGTTTTAACGTATTTAGAAGGTTATTTTAAACCACCTTTTAAATGATGACAGTAAATAAACGAAGGAAATTGCCCATAGTTTAGAAAATAACAGACATGTCAAATCGTTCACCATCGAGTTATCAACTTATTCACCGAGTTGTCAATATATTCACAACAGTTATCAACTTGTTCACCTTCTGAGTGGTATTAGAGGTGTATAAATAGTAGGTAAAAAAGTTATTTAATGACAAACGTATCAGTTTTATTAGATAGCAAACAGATTACAAACATAAATGTTTATTTGCTGAATAATTACTTAACCTTTGTTGTACTAACTGGAGAAATTATAAATTGAAATAGCGCAAATCTAACGTACGTAAAATAAAGGGATAAATAATTAAAAATGCATATACTTAAATAAAATAAAAATTGTGTCACATCAATACATAGAAATACATACAGGTAATGCAATAAGTATATTACTATATCATTTAATACACTATACATATATACATAAATATAAATATATAAGATAGATTACCGCTGTAACGTCTCTGCAAGCTTTGCTCTGAAATGCTCACAGACTTTATTTTTAAAATTTAACCGATTCTTAGCCATCCTTTCTCCTAGAGGAAGTGCATTCCAGAGTTGTATAGAGTGTAAAAAGAAAGACGCGTGAATGAAGTTAGAACCTTGTTGAGGACAGTGAAGGAGACGGTTGTTTGAAGATCGCAAGGATTTGTTGTGGTTGGAGAATCGATAAGGAAAATGAGATGTCAGGTAAGAAGGAGAATAAGGAGAATCAAGTAAAGAAAAGAGTGTAGTCAATGCCCTCAAGTTCCTTCAATGCCTTATGGGCAACCATTTAAGTTGGGCACCATATCTAGAAACCTGGTCGTACTTGCGGAGATTAAAAACGAACCGAATACAGTTATTCAGAAGTCGGTCGAGTTTGTTGAGCTGATCTGCATTCAGGTCAAATTAGCACAGATCACCGTAGTCGATTATCGGGAATATCAAAGCCTACACTAACATTATTTTTGTTTAGACTGGGAGGATTTTTTTTAGACGGTAACCGCAGAAAGCCTCTCACTTTGCTGCTAATGGAGGCCATTTGCTTCTGCCAATTTAAATAAGAATCTCAAAATAAGCCCAGATCCTTGACACTACGACTAAACGGATTTACAGCATTATTAAACGAAATGAGTGGCAGAGAATTTAGGTTAATTGTAGACAGCATCCTAGAGCTACCTAGTACAATGGCTTGGCACTTAAGCGGATTTACTGCCAGTACAAACCTATTGGACCAGTCATAGAGAGCAGCAAGATCCCGATTTAATTTAAAGATGGTGTTTGGCAAATCCTCAATACTTTCCTAACTGCAGGTCATCGGGATAAAGATGGTACGCACACTGAAGATGATTAGTGACAAAATTAATGAAAACTGAAATTAAAAGAGGACAGAAAATACCGCCTTGAGGGACGCCAGTATCTAAGTTACGTCAATTCGATGAACTGACTGCTGACGGTCCCGAAGATAAGAAGATAACCGCTACACTGCTTCTTTAGAGATCATTAGACGTGAGAGGATGGAGAGAAGGATGTCGTGACTGACGGTATTAATATCCTCCATACCTGGCCTAATATCGCCAGTCACTTTAAGGATTGCGGTTATGGTACTGTGACCAGGTCTAAAACCGGATTGGAAGGGACTAAGCAGGTTATGAGTAAGGATCAAGCGAGATAGTTGTTTGTGGACAACAGACTCGATAACTTTGGATAGGAAAGGTAAAATAGAGATATGACGAGAATGACTAGGTAGGGAGGTTGAGGTTTGAAATTTTAGGTAGTGGGAGAGCATAGGCTTTACGCCACTGGGAGGGAAAGGTCCGGAGTGAAGGGAAAAATTTACAATGTGAGTTATAGCTGGAAGGATGTAGTAGTGCAGTCACAGCCAACCGCTTTGGATTCGCTAGTCGGGATAGTGGGTTTGATCTCTAGAGAATCAACTGGAGCGAAGGAGAAAGGCCTAATATCAGGACGCTTTAAGTTATTTATGAAGCTGATGGTATCACGTTGAATCAGATAATCCATAGTAGAAGTAGTGGAGAAATGTTGGTTTAGATCATTCAACTCAATATAACCAGAAGGGTTTGAAAGACTTGACCTACCGATACCCAGTACCCACGGTTCCGAGGACCTTCTAGATACCGGCAGGTGTAGAAGAGACTATGTTGTCCTCGTCGTATCTGATTGCATCGATTCCGAGCAAGTTTGAGAAGTTAGCAATTCTCGTTGCAACTTTCTCTTTTGTATTTACGAAAGGCTCGATCCCTACGTCTCATGCCCATTCAAATTCCGCGAGACATGCACGGTGCAGGCGAGCGCTTTTGTTTGAACTTTTTCACTGGAACATGGTCGTCATACAGTTGAGTTACCTTTCCATTAAGGAAACGCAATTTTCAACAACTGCTGCTGATTCTGTCTGTATTGGATCCCAATCAATTAATTAAGCGTCCCTGCAGATAATCTTAGTATTCATCCGCGTAAAACATTGATTTTCATTTGTGTTCTTTTTTGTAGTTTTTTCAATAATTGCGTGGTCAGAATCACAATCCATAATTTGTGGTTTATCTTTTGCAGTGTCAACTCAATTTGTTAATTTATAATAAGAAGAAAAAGGAAACTATTATATGTATAAGTTGAATTATCAAATAATGAATATTATTTTGGTGACTGAGCGTATGTTGATAAAATGATATATCAAAGTTTTATCACAAAAGTATGTGAATCGTTAATTTTACATAAGGTTTTGTCAACAAAAACACGCGAAAATGAGAGATGGCAATATATTACCACAGTCGATTACTCCAAAATTAAGGTACATTTGGACGTGTATTTTTTTTCCAATAAACACTAACCGTCTTATTAATAAAAATGGCCTACTTCATGCTTAATCCGAAGTTACGTTTGGTTTAGCTAATTCTGGTGTAACTAAGTATTAACTTTGTTTTGATAACGTTATTAATAAACGTGGACTAAGCTCGGACTAGCTATACATTCGTTACGCCTGGTTTAACGGACAATCTATGGCAACACCGTTGAAATTAAAAATAAAAAGAATGAACTAGCGAATGAAATAAAACAAACGACAGTGACAGATGACAGACGATGTTTGTTTCTATTATCTATGATATGGACGTTTGGATGTGAATTGTGAGATTTCGATTATTTTGTTACAAAATAATAATAATATAGGTATAATACCTACTTAAATAAGAACAAATGACATAATATGAGTAAACTTTATTAAAAGACAAATTATATACAAACTTAATACATATATTGCTACAGTTGAGCTTCATACCACACAACTTGTACATTAATTGAACTATATATCCTAAATATTGTCCAATATTTCCACTGACTTTTGGTATTCTAATATGTGTGCAGTCAATGGCTCCAATCACTTGTCTAAATCCACATATCGAATAAAATTCTTCTATCACGTTGCTCTGTTCTGCATCATTTTGTGGAATTTTGATCCATTGAGCACTTTTTGCCACCAATGCTAAAGCAACTTGTTTGCATACAAGTGATATTGTTGGCTGATACCCCTTACCACTTATATCTCCTGCGTCATCTGGAATCTGTTGAATTCACAAATAAAAGATTTATAACATAACAAATACCCAGAAGAAGCAAAGATTGTTGAATATCAATTTATTGATTGTCAAATTCTTACCTCTCCGCGTGCCCAAGATCTTATTGCACTTAAAACTTTCATATGGGGCGGTACGAAACCACCTCTTGCATCACCAGCTAAATCATTTTTTATCATATCAATGATAAAAACAACCGTAGAAAACCTATATTTCGATTTAAATTCAGCTTCAAGTTCTTCAAGTGGATTCTTACGAATTTTGTATAATTTAACACGCTTTATTGTTGGAATGTAGTCCATCTGATTCTGAACCTCATTAATTTCGTCTATCAGCCATAAGTCGTCGCTAAAATAGTCTATTCATTTTAATTAACTTTTACCAAACAATATTACAATCTAACCTAAAAGTAAAAACAGCTGTCAAAGATAGTTACTCTATGCTTAATCCGTCCTTAAACAAGGTATCCCTATGGTTTAACTTTTACACCGAGACTAGAGTCGAATTAGCTTAATCACTCCTTAGTCCGTGTTTATTAATAGTGAAATTTGTTAGTACCGGGTTAATGCTTAGAGTAAAATTAATCTTTCTTTAGTCCACGTTTATTAATAAGACGGTTAGTGCGTAGAATGCGTAAAGCCAATAAAAAAAAAGACATAAGTCGACTTGTCAATGTATTCACGCCAGCCACGGATATATTGTAATAATGGTTATTCATCTATACTTGTCCACTTATATTAAACAATCAGTAAAATATCAGAATTCAAATCGTCCTGAAAAGTAGAAACATACTTGCCAGGGGGCCTCTTCTCCTTTGTTGCATTGGGCCTCCGGACTTCAAAATCCGGCCCTGCCTTCAGGGCTGAAAGCATTACACTTTGAGCTGATAGCTTTCGGTACTCCTACAAATCTTCTTAAAAATGTCTAACACTTAACTCAAATTTACCAATCACTGACTCAAACCGGGCCCCCGTTTGAGTCCATTTTTTTATACATCCATCCATTCGAACACGAAAATGTGTATGGATGGATGGATGGATGTATAAAACATCAAGCTACGATACACAGTTAGCTAATTCCTGTATGCATAGTAATCGTTATATTAGGTAATTTTGCTATTAAATAATCTTCTTTTGAGACTTAAGATCATACTTTTGGTGCAGGATTATTCACAAACACAAATACCTGTTCGTCGAGCCAGTGAAACCAGCAGCTTGCAACATGATGATTCACAGGTAAGATTTAACGCTGAACCCACGGTACAATAAACGGTGACCTTTTTACATTTCGCAAACGAGCTATAGTAGATAGCCGATTGCAGGTCGCTCCCGCAGAAGTCGCAATCTCTCCCTCCCCCCCCCCCCCCCCACAAGCGTGAGTCTACATTGGTACCTTTTTTAGGCGTATTTATTAATAACTAGCGGCCCGCCCCGGCTTCGCACGGGTGGACTTTTATACCCTACCCCTGCCCTACCCTACCCCTGCCCTACCCTACCCCTACCCTAACCCTACCCTACTCCTACCCTACCCCTACCCTACCCCTACCCCTACCCTACCCTACCCCTACCCTACCCCTACCCCTACCCTACCCCTACCCCTACCCTACCCCTACCCTACACCTACCCTACCCTACCCCTACCCTACCCTACCCCTACCATACCCCTACCCTACCCCTACCCTACCCTACCCCTACCCTACTCCTACCCTACCCTACCCTACCCTACCCTACCCCTAACCAAAAGTATCCTATGTCCTTCTCCCAGTTCTTAGCTACCTCCCTACCAATTTTCAGCCAAATCGGTTCAGCCATTCTTGAGTTATAAATAGTGAAACTAACACGACTTTCTTTTGTTTTTAAAATGTATTCTGCTATTCGGGACGGAAACAAATCCAACAAATTAAAAACCATGGCAATCGGTCCAGCCGTTCTCGAGTTATAAGTGTTGTAACAAACACGACTTTCTTTTATATATATAGATGTAACACTTAAGCTGTTAGGTTTGATGACCTTGCAACTCTTGGCGTGCGCGTTCCTAAGCCTAAGCCTGTGAACTGTGTCTTCTACCCTCACTCGCTACCCCCGTCGGCTGCATGTCGTACACGATTAATGTTTGGTCACCCTTTATTCCGTATTCCTTGAAACAACATCCCTACGGATTACGATTATATATTTGGCTATACGTAGCGGTATTAGGCTCGCTTTAAATCCCGGAGGTCGTGGGTTCCATCCCCACGCCGGACAGGAAATCTTTATGTAAATTCTAAGATTTCTTTCCGGGTCTGGTTGGTTGAGGGACTACCTTCCGTGCCGCTGATCACGATTGTTATAACACCATCTATAATAATCGTATATCAAGGAATGGGCAGCAGCGTTTCCTTGTGTGGTAAAAAAATAATACTGCGGTCACCAGCCCGCCTGCCAAGCGTGGTGACTATGGCAAATACCCTCCCCCGGGAAGAGGCCCATGTTCAGCAGTGGATGTTAAACGGGCTGATGATGATAATGACTCCCTTACACAAGGTTTTTTTCTGAAATTAAATTTATAAACTTAACTTTCTTCTAGATAATCTACCATGCCCTAATGAACCAGGCGTCTACCGATGCCCTCTCCATTTCAACTCTGAGTTCAGATCCCGAAGACCACGATACCCTAATAGACGACGACGGAGCCACCTCCTGCGACGCTGTCTCTTTACAATTCGACAAAACCTCCACAGCAGCCAGCGAAGACCAGTCGATCTACTGTGGAACCTTGAAGAAAAATAAGAAGACCAAGGATCTGAGGGTACAGACATGGAAGGAGAAACAGATGAGGGATTTTGATATGTGGAAAGCCAGTAATGTTGAAGTTATGCAGGTAAATATTGTACTTTATAGGTATCCAATAGGTTAACACGGGATCATACATTTTGATCCGGTTTCACTGAAGTGATCATCTTTCATCCTTACTGTGTTGTTTGTGGTGTTATTGAAGATCTACAACATATTTTGATGGAGTGTGTCCGAAACAGGAGAAGTCGGAATGATGTCTTGGATGGTTATAATATTGGTATGTGTAACACGATATTAACATCTCCTTTGAGTAATAAAGCCAGGATATCGTATGAGCTAGTTTTAGAAGGTTTTAATGTATTGGACATAATATACATTTGGTTAGTTAATGGGGTGACATTATCGCTGTGTGATAAAACCCTTAAAAAAAGTATTTTTTCCTTGAAAAATAACGAGTGGATGCTGGAAGTTGTTCAGGAATATAACTTAATCTACCTGGGAGGATAGAAACAGAGGAGTAGGGACGCCGTGGTACTCCGAGCGTCCTTGTAACTGGCTCATAGGACCACAAGTGTGGCCCAGGAGACCCACAGCGCTAATCTGGCTTCGGGCGCTGCCGGAGGGTGTCCCAGCAAGACTTGGGTTCTCGGCAGTTCCTTACAGCAGACGTTGGAGTACCCGGGAGGTTTTAGTGGTAGAAAAAATCTTTCAGTGTTAGAAAGCCCATTTATCGAGAAAGGCTATAAGTTATATTTTATTATGAAGTTCTTACGGAAACGTAACTGATTTTGTCTTCTTTCAGCACCTCTTAAGAAGAAGTGGCACCCTAGATGACCAGATAAAATGGGAGGCCATCGCCACAGCCCGAGGTCTTTGTACCCTCAAAGACAGCTGTACCTGCGACGACTGCACCCGAGCTAAGTACCTCGCGGGGGTCACAGACGGGGACGGGGGTCTCGGAGCAGCTCCCCTATTTAGTGCCATCAGCGTGGGCTGTCAGGTGCAATGACTGATATTGGAATAAGGACTTTTTTTTGGGTGCGGCAATTATTGACTGTGCATTTTGGGGGTCAGATTTCCTGCGATGTTGACGATGATTTTGTATATGAGAAACTAATTGATGTATGTAATAAACAGTGATGTGCTAGAATCGGGGCGAAAAGGAATGCAGTTGTGATAAGGTACGAATGGAAAATATTATATTATAACTGGAATAAGCCTTCCTTACTATGATCATATAAGAAATTTCCGCGATTTTTTTCGGACGGAAGCAAAAGCCTCGTGGGTAACTACACATTAGTTATCCACGAGGCTTTTGCTTCTTTACTGAGCATAACAGTGAGCAGAGCTCCAGCCTTGTTGAATGGTTCTAAATTACAAACTAAGCAACCTGCGCAAGAGGGCGTCCGCTATAGGACTTGGAGGGGAGATTGCGCAATTATGACTTTTAGATTTTTAGAGTAGTTTTATGTTACTGTCGCTATACATATGGTAGATTTTAAAGGGAATTTTAAAATTATAATATCACCTTTTCGTTTCGTCCCTTTTTGACCCTTCATTCCTTTTCACCCCAGTTAACGGCGGTAGATGTATACAAACATAATTGTATGTACTATGTCTTATTAGTTAGATATCTGGGTTGTATTGTGATGTACTTCAGCAAGTGTTTATTATTATATATATATATTTACGTTTACTTCTTAGGTCCTAATATTTCAGTGTTTTAAAGTACTAAATCTAAACCATAGAAACATAAGGAAGGATGTATTATTATACTTCAGAAGCATTTGATAGTAAGTGCCAGTTTACGATAAAGGCACATACGACGAATGTTTCTGACGTATAATGTCACATCCGACCTCATGATACTGAGCTTTTAAATATAAATGTGTATGGATTAGAATAAATATCTGTAAAATGGAAACTTTTAGACGGATATAAGCCGTAGTTAGCCACGAGGCTTTATCTACTTCCACGGACATAAAGAAAAGTTGAACCGCAGCTTTGAAAAATTATTAAAAAAACTACAACATAAGCGACCAGTGCGAGATGGCGCCCACCGTGGGACTTAGAACTGTGCTTTTTGCGGTCGTGGATGAATTAACGTGCACTTAAAACGTTATATAAACAGAATTGAGGTAATATTAATTAAAGAATTGTAGAGGATCGTTTGGTGGTGTTTCTCCTCAGAAAATGAAGATCTTCTTTTACGGGCGAGGTGGTATGCCCGGCGGCCGACGGCCATTTGTTGATATTCAGAACTTGTATATGTTCGAATTGGCTTGCGAACTTCTATTGCGCGATACAGGTTAGTTGAGATACTAAGCGCTAGATGGCGTTGCTAGTTGTCTCATAGTTTACGCGGTTACTGTAGAAGTCGCTACAGGTTGTGCCAGATTTCTGTTTCAAAGATATGTGTTCTAAAATATATACATTTGTCCGTAATTTTTAATTTTATATTGTAATTGTGTAACTAAATAATTTCACTAACTTTAGATCAATATGAGAGAGTGTTAGGTATAGTTTTAATATAAGATTCTGAGATCATCACTTTGCAAACGTTTCATTTTTTAATTTATAGATTAGCTGCGGCCCACTTCTCTCTGCTCCAGTGGATCGGAGCGTGATTGATATTTTGTAGCCTATATGTTAATCCAGTTTATAAACTATCCGCGTGCAAACTTTCAGCCAAATCTCTTCAGTGGTTTTTGCGTGAAAGTTTTGGTTTGGCCTTAAAGCTATGCTTAGCGAATAGCAATCCAATCGTTAAATTACAGTTGCACCTAGTTCAATGCTTCTTTCGTACGGTCAGAATCATCTTACGAATACAAAAACAGCATTGGTTGGTACGCAAATGTCAAATTGCGATCGTTGATAGCTGGTCGTAAAGTATACGTTATCCTATTATATCTAAAGCTCAAAAGCATACGGTCGGATGTGCCAGTACACGTCAGAAACATTCGTCGTATGTGTCTTTATCGTGAACTGGCACTTACGACCAAATGCTTCGGAAGTATAATAGTACATAATGCTTCTGCTTATGCATCTGATCAAGATACGTAAAGTAAAAACTTTCCACGCATTTTCACGAAAATTGCGCGGACGGAGGGGTTTTAAATTTCGCCCACTTATCCTATCCTACTAATATTATAAAAGCGAAAGTTTGTAAGTATGGATGGATGTTTGTTACTCTTTCACGTCAAAACTTCTGAACGGAATTTGCTGAAATTTTGCACCTGAATAGGTTATACGCTGGATTAATATATAGGCTCAAAACATTACGCTCCGACCTACTGGAGCAGAGTAACGTGGGTAAGAGTACTAGTATTATTTTATTCCATGTAACATTTGCAAAGCGAATGAGTAAGGTTGGATATCGAAGGCTTCTTGTCTTCTAATATATGTAGTTTGTGATATATATACTCGATGTTTAGATAATTTAGTTATTATATATGTGTGTGAATAAGTAATTAACTTACTTATCGCCTATTTGGTAAGACAAGGGTACAATTTCACACGTCGCTATGAACGATATTTATTAAAGAAAAAAATTATGAGATTAATAAAATTCGACTATTCGTAGCCTAATTGGATAAGGCATTAGGGGCTTTACCTAAGATGCAGGTTTGAGTCCTGCCGGTGCGGTGGTCGAATTTTATTAACCTATTTTGAAATTCAAAAAATTAAGTAAGCGTTTTTATTCTTACTAACAAAATGCCTAAAATTACTACGGTATGTAGTTTGTTACATGGAACCGAGGTATTTTCTGATTGACGTTATCTAGTTAGCTAGGATACTTTTGCTACTTCACCGGACATCGAGCAGAGCTCCAGCCTTAATAAATGGTTAAAATACTACAAACTAAGCAACCTGCGCAAGAGGGCGCCCTATGTGGGACTTGTACCTCGGCTCAGGGCGGTCGCTGGCGGGGAGATTAAGTAAAGATGAGTTTAGATTTTTAGGTGAATTTTGTGCAACTGTCGCTCTACTACAGCTCGCGGGTCTCTCGGACTTCGAAGTGAACAGAGAATATAGCAATATAATGTTGGGTAAAACCATCACTTCGATAAAAATGTCGTCATTACAGTTGGGTTATTGTTACGTGAAAGAGAAACAAACATCCATCTATCACACTCACTAACTTTCGCGTTTATATAAGTAATATATAATAGGTAGGTATTACAATAACTACAATTGTGCCCTAGTCTTATCGATGATGCGTTATTGTACTTATTATACGGTTTATATTTGAACGATATCATACTTGGAAATAAGTCATTTGGGAATTGAGAGAAAATGAAATTAATGAAAACCGTTGAATTTAAAATGGAAGATGTATTTGTTGACATGAAATTTGGCGAAACTTATGTTTTTTAAAAAGAGATAGATACGTCATGATCGTGTTTTGTTAAGACAAAATTTGCCCCTAAACAGGACAGCATGAAAATTAGCGAGTGTAAAAACGAGACATACGTTCAAGTGTGCCAATTGGCTTAGTTTCGTGGTGCCATTTTACAAACCCGGGTGCCGTATTTACCTCTTTTTTTACTATAACATCATTGTATTTTAGATATTTAACAGATAATTTATTATAAAAAAAAAGATTACGGCGTTTTAGCAAAGGAAAGGCAAACTGCATTTATATGTTTTTCTCACGGTTTCATATCGTAAGACAACAATAATTACCTCTAACTTTTTCCAATTTGATATCGTTATTAAATGTATCAAAAATGAATACTTATTACTTTATAGCAAAGTTATATAACTTAGAAATAACATTAAAGTGCATTTAATACAATCTGTCAGTGTCAAAGTATCTATTATTATTAGGCATGTTACGTAAAGAATGTGGAAACTTAGCACATTAATCGCGAAATATCTAAAATGTAGCATTGCCGTAAATTAAGTATTTTTATAGTTCTCTGCAACATAGGGATTTCTTTCCCTAGCGAAGGGCATAAAAAATATAAAAGATATAAAAAATATAAAAAATAAACTACCTTAGGGGTTAAATTTTCCAAAATCCTTTCTTTATGGACCTATACGTAATACAAGGAAGCCACGGTCCAAATATCACGTGACTAGCTTCAGTCGTTTTGCCTCGGCGTTGATGAATCAGTCAGTCAGGACATGTAACTTTATACATATATAGATTTATGCAATATTAGTACTTAATTCGATTTTGAAGATCATTTTATCAAAACGACACACAAGGATTTGTAGATTTTGCTTGGTAAATATAACTACTAATGAACCTACCTACATTGTTATATAACTTTGCTGATAAAATAATAAAGTAATCAATATTGTGAAGCGATTTGAATGAAGGCCTATGTAAAGATTTCGTGTAAGACTGATATGTATAGCGTGCTGGTATGTGTGGACTTTTATACTTTTTCTAACATTTGTTTTTAGGTTTGCAGTAATAATATGTACTTAATGTACGTTTGAGTACTGCAAACCTTTTTAGGTTTGTAGTACTCAAAGGTTATTTACCTACCTATTTTAGTAACAGGGTCATTTTTTTAACCTTTCTAAAGTATTCAATGTCTGTCTGTCACTTGACGGTATCTTATGAACTGTTATAATTATACAGTTAAAATTCTAACAAATGATGTACCTACCTATATTTTTTTGCACTTACAGATAGTTTAAAGATGTACCTACTATTTAGTTATGTTTTTCAAGTTGGATATTTATGAATTTTTTATCGGCTTTATAAAGTTTAATTATCGTGATATTACGAACATTTTACATTTTTCTATTTGAAGATAACATTTCGTTTTCAACTCACATCAAACCTTCATTGTTATTAAATGTGTTATAAACCACTTTAAATGCTATAGGTATTCAACATATTTTACCTTATAAAAGTTAAAGTTTGAATTGTGATGGGTTTTTTTAGCCACGAGGCTTTTGATCTTGGTAGGTCATAACTTTTTTCACAAACAATTGGAAAAATCCAGTAAGATCTTGGGGGGTGTATTCTTATTTCGAAGGCAGCAAAAAAATAAACCATTCCTATAGAATAAAAATGGGTTTGTATGAAAAATCATAATCTACACAAGCAACAGCTATTTTTAATACAAATAATATTATCTTTATGACCCGTTAAAATTTTTGACACCTTAGATTTTTTAATAAATATATTTTTAAGCCACCTCTGAACAAAATAAAAGAGCAGTAACATTAACCAGTCTAGTCTGTTTAAAATACTTTTTTGTATAGAGTTCTACAAATACCCTACAAAATAACCTTTTTTTATTTTTATACCTCGTTGTAATTTTTTTGTACCGAATGGAATGAAAGCATGAGTTTAAAGTTTGTAAAGAAAAAAATAAAGTATTTTTACATGTATGTACTATTGTAAACTTTGTAGATATGTCTGTTTCTATAATAATAATAGATAAATATTTGTTTAACTGTCTACCTCTTTGGAATAGTCACCAGGAAAGGAAAATACTTTGGTATACTGCCGTATGAAAGCTAAACTGCCGTAAAGTCAGCTATTAGCAGTAACATTATATGTGTCAAATAATAATCACAGCACAAGAATATGTCACAGCCATAAAGATGAATCGGCTATCCAAGGGACGACGGCTAGCCTACTAATTGGACGCCGACATTCAATGGCTAAAGGACAACAAATCAAATCGTTGATTTTGGGTGGCTAAAAAAGAATCTCAACTAAATTTAATTCACCTGCCTGTTTTTATATCAGCCTAACTCAAAGAGCTAACCTAACCTTACTATAAGCCAACTAGTTAAACGGTAAGCGATGTTAGTTCAATCAACGATTGGCCTAGGCATTCATTTAAATGACGGTGTTTGATTGGCGTGTTGGCCGTCCCATTAACTGGCTAATTTGGCTACATGGTGGCGATAAATATAGTTGTACCTATGTGAAACGGAAATAATTTTAAGATAGATTTAGCTACATGGTGTTTATATGTAATTTGATTTTTACATGCAATAATTATGATACGGTGTTACGAGTTACTTTACCGAGTATCTCCTAATAATAATAACTTTTGTTGTGAATTGTCATTCTAAACTTTATAATAGAAAAACCAAAGTATTTTTCCAAATAATAAAACAATTTACAAAAGGCACTGCCAAATCAACGCTAAAATGCAGTAACAGACACCATCTGTTACGCTGAATGGTACTCTTTTACAATGGTATAGAGTATAAATTACAGTGACCTGTGTTACGAGCCCAACATTGTATTTTAAGCATATGCGATCAGTTATGACGATTACTTGTAATCATCCGTATTTCTAATAGGATAAGGGCTATTAAAGATAAACTAACTAAGTAATCTCAGTTATTTTTAAGATTACTAGCAGAGTTTTTGCATACCTACTACTAGTATTTTTGTAAACCCCTCGTACTTATCGAAAATGGTTGTGTTACGAGTGGGTGCACGTCGGTAGTGCAATGGTTGGGGATTGAACCGACGCGACGACCACATGATCTCAAGTCGGACGCCCTTGCCATCGGGATTACGCCCGCTTTTATACTATATTTATTAACTTTGGAAAAACTACCAACATTTTTTTTTTGTTGAATATTTACTTTATTTTTATTTGTTTCATTGATTTTATCTAATCTTTTTCTCTGATCGCGTATACTAAAATTACTACACAGCCTCATAGTTTAATTTTACTGAATTATAATTAGTACATTATATATCTTGTGTGAATTCTAAGTATATACAGGTAGCTATATGTATTAATATAGCAAAATATAATACCTTATTAGGTATAATAGTTTAATATGTGTGTATCGTGACGTGGCTAGGTAGATATATAGATTAATATATAACTTTGTAATGCACTTTGGATAAATAAAGCACGGGTTTTACAAATAATCTACTAAAAATGCAGATTTTTATAAAAAAAAGAACTGAATAAAACTGCATAAAAAGAGTGAGTGTAATAAGTTATTGTTAAAATTACATGTCCCCAAATACCTTGATCGTGAGCACTAAATTAAAAACTCCTTTCACGGCATTGAAATTTTCCATCGCACTATTTGTGCACACACTATTAATCAATCTATTAAATAAATAATAAAAAACTTATGTATAAATGTGTTCAACTATTTTTCAATCTATCGAGCCACGTCTGCTATTTTGTATTAGGTATAGTCGACAAAAGACATGGGTTTACACCTTGTGTATCAATTAATGTAAATAAATATGTTTTTGTGAGTACTACATCCGGTAATACTTTATAGGCGAAGAGTTCGCTGCTAGCTGTGTACACTAATACACATAACAATGAACAATTCTCATAAAGGTGAACATATTAATTAAAAATGCGTTTCACAAAGTGTAAACCTATCTCTTTTGCTGTAGGTACATATTAATATTATTGTGTACTTACTTATTGTCATATTGTACGGCGTGTAAATGTGTAGTTTACTCTAAAACTTTGTACGTAAAATATGTTAGAGTACACTAAATATTTGACGTGATTTCTACAAGCCTTTTAGTATGGTTCCTATACAAAATCTTACTGTCAATAAGGTAGGTCCTCTTATATTACTTTTCCATCACTCCATGCAGTCTAATTTAATAACGTACCAAATCCAAATGTTACGCTTAACCGAAAATATGTTAATTTATTTTAAACTTCAGCATTATAAAAGTATATAGGTTGACTTAATGGCAGAGGCATTCTCTACCAGTCTACCATAGTTATATGTTTTGGCACAGGTTCCGACAAAAGTTATCGTGATTATTTTTCGGAGGACCTTTTGATAATCAACGGAGACTTCGTGAGGCCCGAGTCAACCATAGCAAAATTGAGTAAAAGTTTCGTTTCCTTGCGGAGCGGTTAGAGAAAGAATGGATAGAAGGGGTTTAAGTTACCAAATCGTACGTGGCTTCTTAAGAATGCTGGATGCGGGTGGATTCCACTAAGTCTGCAGCAGTCCTGTGGCCCTTGGCGGTCACACACTATTTTGAAAATTGCGATGCAGAATTTACTTAGTTTTTTTTTTATATTTTGAGAGCGCACGCGATTCTGTTCTTATAATTTAAAAAATATTACAGCTGACTAGAATTAGTAGCTCAGTGGTTACGGTAGTTGCTTCTGAGACCTGGTGTTCTGGGTTCGATTCCCACCCGGCACTATTATTTGTGTGAACCACAAATATTTGTAGTTCACACAAATAATTGTGTCTCGGTGTACCACGGATATAGATAGTGTAATTGATGTGTTTGTAAATTCCGCCGCCACACAGAGATTTATTTTCCTAGTGCAGGAGTTTTCTTTATAAAACAAATAATAACAACATTTGATATCTTTCTGTAAATGCCGTATTTAAAAACATTATATTATAGAAAAAGATCCTTAGTTTATCAGCGCCATCTGTAAAAAAATTACAACATAACTCCCCCCTGTTTGTGAAACAACATTTGAGCGTAGATAATATAACTGCAGTTTTAAAAAGGATCTTAATTAGAAGGACCTGCCTTTTGAGTCATTTTCTATTATTAATGTTTAGCTGTGTTAGCAGTAAAATAGAACGTGGATTATACTGTGTAATATCATTTTATATTCTAGTTGTTATTTATTTATCAAATAAAAAAACATGCTTTTTTTATATGTACTTCAAACTTTTTTTTGAGGTGTCATAATATAGCTGAAAGATTCTACACACTCGAGCATTGACCAATGAAATTAAAAAAATATTGTATGACGTCATTAAAGAGTTTTTTTTTTTCGATTTCATTGTCAAATCGTGAAGTAGATTTGAATCTATTTGCCATGTTAACTTAGCTGGAAGCTAATTACGTAACGATATGACTATAACTTCGATAAAAATGTCTCCATTACTGTAGGGTTATTGTAACGCATTTCCTATGTTATTGTTACTGGATTATTGAAGCTACATTCACTTAATAAATTGACATACCTATATTTAAAATATTTTGGCATGAATAGTAAACGATGATTAGCGAAGACATTTTTATCAGAATCTTATCAGTATCGTTACGTGATTATCCTCCTTTTTTTTTTGTTTTCCGGGTGGTAATGCATTTATGCATTCCCACCGCCACTGCAGCGTATTCGCGCGCTGGCGGTGGGATATGTGGGACTCGCCCTCTCCATAGCGTGGTATGCTAACTCATACCACGAGGAGAGGACCCTACACCACTAAAACCCCCCGGACACTCCTTCGATCGCCGTAGGCGGGGGCCGGGTACGCATAAGCAATCCGGCCCACGTGATTATCCTCCTGGTATGACTACTATTTTGGTTAAACATAAATTTGCTTTAAAATGTGTAGCACAAAATAATAGTCATGGCAGCGGTGCCATTTGTACTAATATTACTTAATTTATGATTTTATTAGCAGCATTTATGTTTAGGTTAATGATTACTAGATTATTTATGTTTTTGCATAAACAATATTAAGTTGTAATAAATCTTTATTGTGCTGTCAGAAATTGTTGTTTTATATGAACTTATTTTTTTTCTAGCAAATAAATATTACGGAATACGGTATATAGGATTCCGAACTTTTTATTTCCATTTCTTTACTGCACCAGTGGTTACGGCAGTTGTTTCTGTGATCTTGGGTTCTGGGTTCGATTCCCACCCGGGACAATCATTTGTGTGAACCACGAATAGTTGTTTTGAGTCTGGGTGTGCTTTTTGTCTGTGAAATATGTGTTGTCAAATCCCCCGTCACCATCAGCCCGTACAACGCCCACTGCTGAACATGGGCCTCCTCCCGAGGGAGGGTATTTACCATAGTCATCTCGCTTGGCAGGCGGGTTGGTGACCGCAGTATTATGTTGTAACACACAAGGAAACACTGCTGCCCGTCCCTTGATATACGATTATTATAGATGATGTTATAACAATCGGGACTAACGGCTTAACGTACTTTCTGAGGCACGGAGGATAGTCCCTCAGACAACCAGACCCGGAAAGAAATCTTAGAATCTACACAAAGATTTCTTGTCCGGCGTTGGGGTCGAACCCACGACCTCCGAGAATTAAAGCGAGCCAAATACCGCTACGCTACGGAGGCTGTCGGTTTACCCTCAATGCCTCGGAAAGCACGTTTAAACGATTCCCCAAAAATATGTGCTATCAGTTTAACAATTAATAGTGTCGCGCCTAGCAAATATTTTAATGTTTATAATTTCTTGAAGTACAAAATTTTATTGTTCCATACAAAACATGTCTTATATACTAATTTACACATATTATTATATACTTACTTACATACTACAACACACCTTCCCCCTGAAAACAAAAAAAAATACATTTATACAGTTTTTTTTACGTTTTTTCAAAGTACCATCCGATGCGAGTTGCACTACTCCCTTAAAATACTAAAAGTCATAATCCCTCAATCTCATCGCCAGCGACCGCCCTGTGCCGAGGTCCAAGCTCCACAGGGGGCGCCCTTTTGCGCAGGTTACTTAATTTGTAGTTTTTAAACCATTTATTTAGGCTGGAGCTCTGCTCGCCTTTATGCCCGGTGAAGTAGCAAAAGCCTCATGGATACAAACGTAAGTCCAACCGAAAAAATAAATAAAAAAAACATGTCGTATGTACTAACTAACACATAGATATACTACTCCACTAATATACTACTCTACAGTGTATTTAAAGGTAGTTATGGTTTTTAGTTTGGTACATAAACAGTGCCCTCTATTTTTCAGAAATAATACTAGTAACATCTCGGCTTTAAACTAGTATCGCTACTCAATGCTAGATGTCTCTTCATGTAGTACGTTTCGTTTCACGTAATAGTTACACTACTAATTGCGTTAAAGAATGCCATATTATTACATAAAGTCACAAACATTCTTTAAAAGTACGGAAATATATTAAGTTTTTCATAGGCATTTACGTCTGGATTGTAGTCAGGATGATTAGACTTAACCAAATTAGTAATTAACTAAAAAAATACGTTCCAATATATGCATAGAATTTACAAATGTTCAATATCATTTTGCAACCATTTTTAACATGTCTCAATATTCTGTCTTGCTCTTACTACAACAGCATTGTATTATGTGCATCTCTCTTTAAACCAATGCTCATGTTTGAAATTGTAAACAATGCCACAGATTAAATACATCTCAGTCAGTATTCAGTAAACGATCAACAAAATTACTATCGCGCCGAAATTATTGAATTAGTTAATAAAATAGGTACTCAAAGTGAAGTTTAAAAGTTAAATTTCCAATATGAGTGCTCCCAACGGCATGTTGTATGGGGGCGACGAGATTGGTGCTCTAGTGTTTGATCCCGGGCATTATTCTTTGCGCGTTGGTTATGCTCAAGAAGATACTCCGAAGGCTGATATTCCTGCCGTAGTGGGAGTAGGACCAGCTACTCACATCCCAGACTCCGAAGAAAAGGTTCCTGATGGAAATGTTACTCAGACTGGTAAGCTATTTTTAAAATTTTATGGTTATGTTTTCAAAGAAAGAAAGAAATACAATTTGCCATTTAAAATTCTTTCTAATTTAAAGAGATGTTATATTCTTTTAAGTTATTATAACGTATTAGTAATTATATAACCAACTAACTAAGTTTATAACTAAGTAATTGTAGTAATTTGATGATTAAATCAAGATATAGTAACCAATCATGTATTTGTTGACAAAACATCCTTCACTTGTTCTCAAGTCTAAATTGATAAACATCATACATAACATAATACAATGAGCTTTGTAATTTGACTGCACCAGTGACTCATTGGTGATGAGTTGCTGCCCTGCTCACTGTCATGCCCATAAAACAGTATCTCTGAAAAAAAAGATTATCAATACCAGGGGTCTCCAAACTTTAAAGCCTTAGGGCCATAATGATATTTTGAGTATGCTTCATGGGCCAAAACAGATTAATGTTTTCTGCCCTTATCTATAGTCATATTTCTAGCAATAGTAACAACAATAAAACATAGGCTGTTTGATGACACTGGCGGGCGGGATTTCGCCCGCAAGCAGTAGTTTGGAGACCCCTGATCTATTCTAATATTATAAAGAGGAAACATTAATTGTTTGTTTGTACTGAATAGGCTCCGAAACTGATGAACCGATTAGAAAAATTCTTTCACTGTTGGTAAGCTACACTATCCCCAGATGACATAGGCTATATTTAATTATGAAGTTCCCAAGGGAACAGGAGTTATGAGGGTGAAACCACATGCAGGAAGCTTGTCATAGAATGTTTATAGTGCAGGGAAACATTATAAATATTGACTATAGAGCACATATCACAATTCACTCAGTATAACAAAGAAACTGCCATTCCAATCAATTAGTTCAATCTCTAATTCACAATGAAACTCATTCTCAACAAAATAATTTCTATTGTCACAGCTACAAAAGCAGGCAGTGAACTCCGGCATTACATAGATGTAACTGAACTGCATGTTCCCCGAGCTGGTATGGAGGTACAAACGTACATGAAGGATGGACAGGTTGACAACTGGGATCTGTTCGAGAAGATGCTGGATTATTGTTATGCTAAAGTAAGTTTTTATTATTATTATTTATTGATGGACAAGCAGCAGTTTGCTGATGTGTCCATATCACAGCACAAGAGTAGAATCTTTACCATCTTTTACCGTCTTGATAGTAATATGGTGTTTTGTGTATGTGGAATATAATCTATAGACCACAGTGTATTTGTACGAGTATTTCGGTAATTATAGTTTCCAAAATCTCATAAATTACTTGAAGAAATAACACCCTCCATAGCACTAGCATAATAATAAAATAGGTGCCACAACACCTAGGCCTCAATCACACATGAATGAAAAGAGTGAGCGAAATGGCGTAACTACCTATCTATGGTGTAACTACTCTATGTCAGTAAAAAAAATGATAAAAAATAATGCCTTAGACATTTATTTCATATATTTATCGCACTATCATTTTCAGAACGGTAAAAAAGTAACCCTGTATTTTTTTTCGGGGTCAAAGGTATGTTTCAAACTATTTATCCAAACAACATTTTAAACCTTTGACAGATTTAGCAGATACTACACTTTCAAGGAGCTTGTTCCACATATCAATAACACATTCAGAGTGTGATAGACCATGAAGGTGTGTGATGTAGGGCTCACATTTTTGTTTGATTTCACCAGTTCAATCCCCACCCATTGCACAAGAATACAAGTAGTGTAAAAAAATTCTGCTAGTACACTTTTTAAAAAAACTGCTATATTATACTTTTCTATATTATTTAGTATAATTTTTTTATCCTTTGTTTCTTTGCATTGAATAGGCTCTGGAACAACTGAAGCAATTTTAAAAATTCTTTCATCATTTTATTGCTATATGTTATTCAGGAGTTCTATATTTAATTATGAAGTTCCCACGGAAATGGGAACTATGCAGAAGAAACCGTGCATGGGAAACCTTGCATAAATAAAAATAAATTGCATTTATAGGCCTACAATGTCTGAATTCATTTGATCTGAATTTTTCTTGCCCAAACCAAGAATTAACTTTTTGCTAATTTATAAGAGTAATTGAGGCGTCCATAACCCAATGCCTTTGGCGACCCACTCATAAACACAAGCATTTTAACTTAGCACAAGGCTTTAACAAGAATACTAGAAGTGTTCAAAAAACTGCTAGTAATATATGTATAAAAAAATAAAAAAAGTTTTTCCACTACACTGATGAGGCAGTCTCTAACATACTTCCCCCAACGTCCTCCCGACCCTTAGTTTGCTAAGAACCTTCCGATGCCTTCGTAGACCCAAAGTGCGAGAGGCCCGCAAACTGTAAAGTAGAGCGACAGTTGCACAAAACTCACCTAAAAAAAACTAAAGCCATAATCCCTCAATCTTCCCGTCAGCGACGGCCCTGAGCCGAGGTCCAAGTCCCACAGAGAATGCCCTCCCTGCGCAGGTTGCTTAGTTTGTAGTGTTTAAACCATTTATCTAGGCTGGAGCTCTGCTCGCCTGTAGGCCCGGTGAAGTAGCAAAAGCCTCCCGGAGGCTGTTGCTACTAAAAATGTCTGTCTGAAAAAAAATTCTAACATTCAACCCCCTTGTCCCCAGGTAATCCGATCACCCTCAGAACACCATCCAGCATTGTTCACTGAAGCAGTATGGACCACTCGACCAGCCCGAGAGAAGTTGGCTGAACTACTGTTTGAGAAGTACCAAGCTCCTGCCTTCTTCTTGGTGAAGAGTGCGGTGTTGGCAGCCTTCGCTAATGGGAAGTCTACTGCTCTGGTGGTGGATGCTGGAGCCAGTCAGACTTCTGCGGTACCTGTTATAGATGGGTAAGGAATGTGTGCAAAAAATCATCATTATCACTAGACATGGACTAATGCGGTGGTCGGAAATTTTGGCAGGCAAGAGCCACAAGAGTTGGCAATTTTGGCAGGCAAGGCCCACAAGATGGCAAAATAAACTAAAATCAGGCGCACTTGTGATATTAACCCTAGATTCCACCAGTACCTCCGTATAATTGGTCATATCCCATAGAAAAAATGAAAATCTCATCCTCACCTGCAGAGCGGAGTGCGTTCTTAAGGCTGGATCCACGCTATACGGTGTACAGTGGATCGTGGTTCGTTCATGCATTTATTTTTATAACTTATTTACAAAACATTCTCCGGCCGCAAGTAAGACGTCGGCGGGCCGCGTGTTGCTGACCGCTCTGGTAAAGATTATCAATAAACGTCTACATTTTCAATCATAATCATCAGTCCATATAATGTCCACTTTTCATCATGGGCCTTTCTATGGAGATTTTTGCCATAGCTTGGCCCTTGAATCCTTGATTAAGGATGGATTTTACACAGGTAACAATACTGCCCGTTACCATGCTTGGCAGACAGATTGATGACCGCACTATAGTACACTATAGTATATATTATGTTGTAACACACAAGCAAATGCTGCTGCCCGTTCCTTGATATACGATTATAGATGATGTTATAACAGTCGGGACCAACGGCTTAACGTGCTTTCCGAGGCACGGAGGGTAGTCCCTCAACCAACGAGATCCGGAAAGAAATCTTAGAATTTACACAAACATTTCTTGTCCGGCGTGGGGATCGAACCCACGACCTCCGAGATTTAATGCGTGCCAAATACCGCTACGCTACGGAGGTTGTCGCTGGATAAAGATATTTTGTTTGGAACGGGAGTCGAACCCACGACGGCTTTAAGGCTGGTTTATATAAGTGATTTATACATTTATTTTTGTCTCGTAGGTACGCTCTAGTGAATGCCGCAGTGCGTTCGCCGGTAGGAGGAGACCACCTCGCGGCTCAAGCCAAGCATATGCTGAACAATATGCACATTCAGATGTTGCCTATTTATAGCATACAGGTATATATATACTCATTACTAATATTATAAACGCGATAGTTTGTAATTATGGATGGATGGATGTTTGTTACTCTTTCACGCAAAACCTACTGAATGGATTCTGCTGAAACTTTGCACTGGTATAGTTAAAAGCTCGATTAACATATAGGCTACAAAAAATCAAGCTCCGACCCAATGGAGCAGAGTAAACCGGTGATAAGTGTGAGAGAGCGAGGTCGCTACACTCTGAAGACTCTCTCAGCGAGTCTTTAGATAACCGCTACTAAAATAAAATATCTCATAAATACACAGTTAAAATTTCACCATGTACCACACTATAGTTAACTTATAAATGCTCATGTATCGAACCTTGCTAAGAAGTTAACGTCTGCTGCTTATGCTGTTAGAAAAGTGAGACAACTCACTAACGTAGAAACTGCCCGTATGGTCTATTTTAGTTATTTCCATAGCATTCTTTCTTATGGAATTCTACTTTGGGGAAAATCGGCCGATATTCAAAACATCTTTATCTTACAAAAGCGGGCAATAAGATCTATTTATCAGCTAAGTGCCAGATCCTCTCTAAAAGGTTTATTTAAAGATATAAATATATTAACGGTAGCTTCTCAATACATTTACGAAAATATAATGCATGTTAGACATAATTTAAATAAATATCAAAAGAGAAGTGTTTTGCACACAATAAATACTAGAAATAAACATAAATTGTGTGCTGAATACCACCGTTTACAGAGAGTTCATTCTTCTTTTGTGGGGCTTAGTGTGCGCATGTATAATAAGATCCCAGAATATGTGCAGGATTTACCTCTTAATAAATTTAAAATCGAGGTTAAGAATACCCTAATGAAAAAGGGTTATTACACAATCAATGACTATATTAATGATAAAACTGCATGGTGCAGGCAGTAAAGCAAAATCATTCTCACAATAAGTACCTATCATTACCTATCATTACCTATAGCTTGTACCTATAATTGTATTTTTAAAAGTATTCATAAAATGGTTACATATTTTAATTTGTAAAAACTCACTTGTATTGGAACATGCTATGCTGAGTTAAAGATAAGATATTTTTTATTATTATTGACTCCACAAATGCTACTGTCAGTGAGTTCGTCATGCTCCCTTTGTTTGTCATTGCTTGCGGTGGCGATGTGAGTCGGGTCGCCTCCTTCCCTCTAATATGGCGAGGGAGGCGATGGCTGTGTGCTCACACGTCATACTCGTGAACGGGTGCTGCTTGCGGTGGCTGGTCGTCTTGCTGATGGATGTATTTGAGGTGATAGTTTTTGTGTCCTCTATGACGAGAGATATACCTCGTGTAGTTTGTTCCTTAAAAATGTGCGTGGATGTTTCCTCCGTTTTCATGTGCAAGAGGTTATTTTCTTTTGCTTGAGGATATCTAATAAATACTTCGCCTATACTGATGAAAACGTTTCAGAGCGTACATCAGCGCACATAGTAAAATTGCAATGTATTCACTGAGATATTGTAAACAAGTTTGATAAAAAAAAAAAATGTAAGATACTAAAACACAACAAAAGATGACGGAAAAGAACAACCCCGGAGTTTCTTTCTTCCTTTCTTCTCCGGGTCGTCCACTTAGGTAGCTAGTGAAAGGTTGCAGGTTAGCTAGGGTAGGATTCTCGCCGGCGAGGACCGCGTTGCGCCCCTACCCCCGCCCTGTAATTGAGCGCCTGTAGTCGGTGCCTGTGATCATATCCTCTTTATATCTACCTTTTTTTTTTACTTCAGTGGCACCCTGGGTCGTGGTCCTAAACCCCATAAGGGTGCCCTCAGGTGTGTGCCACTTAGATATAATGTGACCACTTGCAAGTTGGATGCGGTTTTAATTTCTTCTTATAATAATAATGATTGGTTAATTGCAAAAAATGCCATAGGACAGACGGACGGACTACGCAATCTGTATATTTGCTATTGCCTACCTACTACTGTAAGTTACCTAGTCGATATTTTATAGAGTAAGAATTATCTGTTAGTTATAGGTTTGTTTTTTTTTTAAATTAATTTATCTTCTAACATTGTAATTCTGACAAGTGCAAGTGTATGTAAATACCTAAGTGCTGAATAAAATTCATTATTTCATTATTTCATCATTATTTCATTATTTCATAAACGGTCTCTCCCAGAGCAAAGAAGTGATAAGAGAGAGAGAGCGTGGTCGCTACACTCTGAAGACTCTCCCGGCGGGACTCACCCACAGCTGGCAACAGTACATGCTGAAACGACAGTACGAGGACTTCTGCCATTGCGTTGCACAGGTAATATATTTTTTAAAGACATCTCCTGCACTAGGTAAATAAATCCCAGTGTCGCAGGGATTTTTCAAACAATTCACGGGCACAAAACGCCGTTGGAAGCGGCCGTAGCCCAATGGCTAGGGCGTCGGACTTGTGATCTTGAGGTCGCCGGTTCGAACCCCACCCATTGCACTACCGACGTGGACCCACTCGTAACACAATCATTTTAGCTTAGCGCGAGGGGTTAACATGAATACTAGTAGAATATAAAACTCTCCCAGTAATCTAAAAAAAAAACTGAACCTGGTATTTTTTTTAAATATTACTAGCAGGGTAAAGATATCTCCTGCACTAGGGAAATAAATCCCTGTCGCAGGGACTTTTCAACACACAATTCACGGATACAAAGAACACCCAGACTCAGATCCAAATCATGTCCCGGGTGGGAATCGAACTCAGAACACCAGGTTTCAGAAGCCACTGAGCAACCGGTGCAGTCGCAATTAATATATTATTATTTACTAGCTGTCCCACGCGGATCCCGTTCCCGTGGAAACTTTAACTTAATCCTTAGCCAGGCCGTGGGTATGTTTAGAATTGATTGGTTTTGATCTTTATTATAAGTACATAAGGTTCAAAATATAGTGGGTTCTATATTCCCTCCCGTTTAAGGGACACTCACAAATGACGTGGCTTTCTATTGGTACAATAATTTTCAAAATCGTTTCAGTAGATCCAGAGATTACCCCCTACAAACTCACAAACTTTACCTTTTTATAATGTTCGTATAGATAGAAATTACAGTATAACGTCCGCTGCTGAACATGGGCCTTCACCGGACGTAAAGGCGAGCAGAACTCTAGTCTAAATATTTTTTTTTTTGGAACTACAAACTAAGCAACCTCCGCAAGAGGGCGTCCCTTGTGGGACTTGAATGGTCCTCGGCTCAGGGCGGTCGCTGGCGGGGAGATTGAGGGATTATGACGTTTAGTTGGTTTGGGGAGTTTTGTGCAACTGTCGCTCTACGTTCGCAGGACTCTTGGACTTCGGGTCTACGAGGGTATCGGAAAGTGCTTTGTAAACTAATGGGTTGGGAGGGCAAGCGGGGAGATTAAATAATACCCACCATTATTTTCAATGTCAAGTCAAAAATATATTTTGTTTATATAGACACATTTAATAGTAGATTGTTTATCTAGGGAGCAAACAACTATTTTAAAGGCGAGAGTGTTTTCGCTGCGCTCTGGATTAAAAGTATGTCACTCGAGCTTAAAATAGTGTTGCTCCCGAGGTGGACACTCTACTTTTTATCACCCTCTATGAGAAAATAAGTAAGTGCAACTTATGAACAAGAATTTATTTACGTACAATGAAGAACCATAAGACATAATAATACTTTCACATGAGGAAGACGCACTCATTTTTTATAATTCTAAAATCTGAATATGAATCAACTACGAACGAAAGCAGAATGGATTTAATTTCGCGCGTTGTTTATATTTCATCAACTTTTTTTAAATTTGGCGCGCTCGCAATGTTTCAGCCAGTCACATATTCAATACATTGTTCCCGCATGGTTTGTGATTCACCTCTTTGCTGATTGAAAAATTATTAACAATATCCACATTCCAAATTCAAATCAATTTTGGTCCCTAAGGGATTAATGAGCTATTTTGGTCCCTGTTTACGAGGAATAAACTAGCTCTTTTTGAATAGATGTGATAAAAAATATTTTAAATGATGTTCTTATGATGCGTCCTTATTTTTTCTCCCACCAGTTCTGGACGTGGCAACTCTGAGAAGAACTGGCAAGAAACTTAGAGGAATCCTTTTTATTTTTAATAAATAGTTTTGAAACAATCTATAATAATATTATAAAGAGGAAAGATTTTGTATGTTTTTGTTTGATATTGAAAAGGCTCCAAAACTACTTGACCGATTTGAAAAATTCTTCCACCGTTCGAAAGCTACCCTATCTCCGGATGACCTAGGCTTTATTTAATTATGAAGTTCCCACGGGAACGGGAGTTACGCGGGAGAAACCACGTGCGGGAAGCTAGTTATTAAAGCAGTATTGTTTCAGAGCAATTCACTCCCAAGCAGTTTTGTCATTAATATAATCTGAAATTTTATAATAAGCTTTTTTACATAGTTTGTCTTTCATCATGGGTCTACGCACGAAGTAGTAGTATTGCCATAGTCACCACGCTTGGCAGGCGGGTTGGTGACTGCAGTATTATGTTGTAACACACAAGGAAACGCTGCTGCCCATTCCTTGATATACGATTATTATAGATGATATTATAACAATCGGGACCAACGGCTTAACGTTCTTTCCGAGGCACGGAGGGTATTCCCTCAACCAACCAGACCCGGAGGTTGTCTGGAGTTTGTATTTACCATGCCAAATTTTGTTGATCTGTGTAAATACTTCCTCAGGTATCCGAAAGCCAGTATGACGAGAGGGTCGCGGCAGCAGTCCCCGGCGTCCATTACGAATTCCCAGGAGGCTACCATCAGGACTTCGGCCCAGAGAGGTTGAAGCTCACTGAGTGCTTGTTCGAACCTACCCTTGGAGCACCCCATTTAGGTAAGCACTTTTGTACCCCTCCTTCGCTCTCTTTTTTGAATATGAAGTAAGCTACGAGGCTTTGCTACTTCACCGGGCATAAAGGCGAGCAGTGCTCCGCCTACTAAGCAACCTGCGCAACAGTCGGCCCCTATGGAAGTTAAACCTCGGTACATGGCTGGTCGCGGGCGGGTGGAAAGAGGAGTTCTAAAAAAAATCCGAGGAGTTTAGTGCAACTGTCGCTCTACCTTATTCTTTGCTCTCTGGACCCTTAGTTTGCAAGGACCTTTTAATGTCCGTGTAGACCCGAAGCCTGCGAATTGTAAAGTAGAGCGATATTTCTTTTTTAACTTTTGAAGTAGTTTAAGAATTCATCACCATCATACACTGCTGAACATGGGCCTCCTCCCGAGCGAGGGTATTGCCATAGTCACCACGCTTGGCAGGCGGGTTGGTGACCGCAGTATTATGTTGTAACACACAAGGAACAGTGCTACCCGTTCCTTAATATACGATTATTATAGATGATGTTATAACAATCGAGACCAACGGCTTAACGTGCTTTCCGAGGCTCGAGGTAGTCCCTCAACCAACTAGAACCGGAAGGAAATCTTAGAATATATACAAAAAATTCTTATCCGGTGTGGGGATCGAACCCACGACCTCCGAGACTTAAAGCGAGCCAATTAACGCTACGTATGGCGTATGGCGTTACAACGCCTGCGACCTGCTTAGCAACTCGCGACTGGAGGTCGTAGCTCGCAGAGCTCTCCTGGTCCTCCAAAAGGGTTGTGTGAGGGCCCTATCACCGATATAGACCAGTGCCGAAGCCTTTCAAAATAGTTAAAAATTTAAAAAAATTATAGTTGTATGAAACCCATTGGAAAAGAGAATATAAGAAAAATTAAAGGAAAAATGAATTACGGGCGATCTGAGGTTGGGAAGTGGTAAAGGGTGGGTTTTTAAGGGTAAAAGAAGGTTACTCTCGATTTCCGACAAAACAACAAGTCCTATGGAAAAAAGATATATAGCAAAGTTGTAGGTACTAAAAAAGATCTACAACTTTTATATTTACACTTTTTACCTGAACCTCCAAAATCATGTGAAAAACAAAAAAAACGAGTTTTTGGTTTTTATTTTTATCTTTTACAAATTTTGTTTTTTTTTCTCGAAATTTGCTGAAAACTTACCTGAGTATGTACTAAACGTACAAAATTTTTTTCGATGCAAAAATTATGTTTTTATCACATCTATTCAAAAAGAGCTAGTTTATTCCTCGTTTTTTTTTTTACTACATATAGGCTTACGTTTGACCATAATCTCGCTTGATGGAAGGCGAAGATAAGGCCTAAGATGATACACGCTTGCCTAGAAAGTGTCTGTTCACTTTAGCCTTAAAGATGTCCAGATTATAGCGTTCCGGAAAAACTGACGCCGGCAGAGAATTCCACTCCTCCTTCAGCAAATCGCTTCGTGCGTATTGAAGGAATGTCTACAACAAAAGGGTGAAACCGCTCGCCGCGCCTAGTCGTCCGGTGATGGAAGGGTGAAGGGGGAATCAGGTTATGTAGAACCTCCGCACACTCCCCGAAATGCAACCGATAAAAAACTGATAGGCAGGCCACTCGTCTACGGTGTTCGAGGCTCTGAAGACTTGCCTCCACCAGTGAGTTATTGCCTATGACTCTCTTCGCTCGGCGCTCCAATGAGTCCAGAGCATCCAGCTGATATCCAGCAGACCCATCCCAAAGATGAGAACAGTATTCCATTGAGGAGCGAACTTGAGCTCTGTAAAGACTTAAGAGCTGCTCCGCTGTGAAGTACCGCCTCACCTTGGAGAGAATGCCAAGTTTTTTGGCTGCAGTGTTTGCAATGGACTCGATGTAGTGACCGAAGTTTAGATTAGAAGAGAGGTCAAGCCCTAGGAGCTCAAGATGGTCGCTGATCGGAACGGAGACATTCCGGAAAGTCGGAGTCAGTTGGAATGGACTCCGTTTCGCCGAAAGAAGACACGCCTGTGTTTTTGAGGGGTTAAACCCAACCAGGTTGGCATCACCCCATAAGCCTCCAAGATCGAGTTCACCCCCTCAATCATCGACTCCCTGAACGACTGGACCATTGACCCAGACTTCGCATCAGACAAGTATCTCACCGAGACTGTGCTGTCGTCTGCATACCCAAAGATACCGGGAGTAACTAGCAGGTCGTTTATGTGCAGCAAAAAAAGAGTCGCGGAGAGAACAGATCCTGAGGGACACCGGCATTAATACCAAGAAGATCGCACGAGGCGCCATCAATGACAACTCGAATCGACCTTCCCCTCAAGAAATCCTGAATCCAGGTACAAAGTACGAGAGCAATACCGTAAACCGGAAGCTTACCAATGAGACTTGCGTGCCAAACCCTGTCAAAAGCCTTAGAGATATCAAGAGACACGGCAAGAGCCTCACCGTGTCTCTCAATGGCTTCGCTCCAGAAGTGAGTAGCATATACAAGAAGATCCCCAGTAGACCGGCCTCGACGGAATCCGAATTGACGGTCACTGAGGAGGTCGTTGTCTTCCAGGTATGCCAGGAGACGGTTGTTTAAAACACGCTCCATAACCTTACAGAGTATGGAGGTGATTGCGATTGGTCGGTAGTTGGCAGGGTCGGCACGACTACCTTTCTTGGGGATCGGTTGAACATTGGCAATCTTCCAGGATGCTGGAACTAGACCAGTCTTCAGGGATAAACGATAGAGGCGAGTCAAAACAGGAGACAACTCAGGCGCACATGACCGCAAGACAATGGCAGGAATGCCGTCAGGCCCACTAGCCTTATTCACATCTAGAGTGCTGAGAATTTTAAGTACCACTTTTTGCCGAATGTGCACTTCAGGCATAGTGGAAGTGCAATGTGGTAGCCTGGGTGGACTTTTACCAGCAGCATCTAGTTGTGAATTCTTCGCAAATAGAGACGCAAACAAGTCTGCTTTCTCTTTGGCGGTGTGAGATAATGAACCGTTCGGCTTCTGCAGTGGCGGCAAAGAGGACCGACAGAAATTGGCTTCGACCGATTTGGCAAGAGACCAAAAAGCTTTACTCCCAGATGGGTAAGATGCTAGTCTGGCTCCAATGCGGCCAATATGGTCAAAGCGGGCCTTGCGTAGGGCACGTTTGCAAGACTTGGCAGCACTATTGTAAGCTTTCTTCAGTTTCCGAATATTTGGCGCTTTGCGGGCTCGAGCATCCGCCCACGCTTGGTAAGCAGAGTGCTTATGTGCTCCAGCACTATCACACTCAGCGTTGAACCATGGACGGGCTTTGTCTTGGAGTGAGATGTCAGAAAATGGAATGAAATATTCCATAGCCTGACATATCACCTCAGAAACAGCCACCGCGCAGCGAGTCGGGTCGTCTGAAGAGAAGCATAAGCGCAGCCAAGGGTAAGAAAGAAATGCCGCATCTCATCCCAATCTGCTGACTTGTATCGCCATACTCGCCTAGTCCCCTTGAGATCGGGATCGGGTGGCGAGTAGACAGACACAGATTTCACCAGACAGTGGTCGGAGCTACCCAACGGTGAGGAAACCGCGACTTGATATCGGTCTGGATCGGTTGTCAGCAGAAGGTCTAAGCAATTGGCCGTATGGCCATCAATGTCAGGCACCCGTGTCGGCCCAGTCACCAGTTGGGAGAGACCAAGCGTCAGTGCAGATGCATACGCTAATCTCCCAGCATAGTCGGTGTTCTGGTATGGGTACAGCCACTCCTGGTGGTGGGCATTGAAGTCCCCCAGAAAAACTAGCTGCGCCGATGGGTACCTGAGCTGAGCTAATTCAGCCGAGTCTGAAAGGTACTGAAACAACCTGGTTGTCTCCATGTTGTCGGTGTGCGACCGATAGACACTGGCATAGAGTATCTGCTCCAAGCCAGTGTCCACCAGAACCCACAATACGGAGAAACTGGAATCCTCAATGTTACGGAGACGTCGAAAGCAGATGTCATCGCGAGCATACACGCAGGTGCCAGCGCGTGGCTTAAAATTGTGTTCCAGGGTGTACCCTGGGTAGCGCAAGTATGCTGCGTCAGCTGGACATCTGATTTGCGTCTCCGTGAGGAACAGCAGATGTGGTTTTTCGGTCTCAAGGTGGTGATGGACCGGGATGAGATTGGAGTGCAGACCTCGGATGTTAGAGAGGTGCACTTTTAGTGCGAGGGAGTGCAACCACTGTTTTACCAGTTTCCTATTTTTTGTATTCATTTAATTTTTGATGGCGAACAGACAAGCAGGAAAGGGCCAGTTGGGCGAGGTATAGCAAGAGCGAGTACCGCGCAATACATTCGTAATGCTGCACCGACGGGAAACTGATCTGGAGCGCGCGAGGACGCCCTAACCCCCCCAGAGATGTTCAACGGGCCCTCGCATCCGGTCGCCAACCGGCACGGTGATGCATCCTGGGATTTTTCGCTAGTTGGCGGGGCAGCCTTTCATAGGTGGCTATCCTACTAATTGGGCCCCCTACTACCTGCGGTCGGCCAGCGGAAGACCGTGCTTAGGATCCCGCTACCCTCCGCGAACAGTCACCCAGCACAGACACCACGCAGGACCGGAACCGGTTCGCAATACCACACAACTGCCCAGACTCCCCTTCCACGATGGCTACTCAAGGCAACATGCCGGAACGCGGCAAAAATCACTTGGCGGCATGGCTTTGCCTTGAGGGTGGTGACAAACCGCGGTCGAAACCTACCACCAGAAGTGCTGTTCATTTGGCGCTACCCAGGGGACACGTGTGGGTGACTAGAGCTAAAGCCCACGGACGCGAACAGCATTATCCCCCAAAACAGGGACCAAAATAGCTCATTAATCCCTTAGGGACCAAAATTGATTTGAATTTGGAATGTGGATATTGTTAATAATTTTTCAATCAGCAAAGAGGTGAATCACAAACCATGCGGGAACAATGTATTGAATATGTGACTGGATGAAAAACGGAGAGCGCGCCAAATTTAAAAAAAAATGATGAAAATTATATTTTATGTCTTAAGGTTCTTCATTGTACGTAAATAAATTCTTGTTCATAAGTTGCACTTACTTATTTTCTCATAGAGGGTGATAAAAAGTAGAGTGTCCACCTCGGGAGCAACACTATTTTAAGCTCGAGTGACATACTTTTAATCCCTCGCTGCGCTCAGGATTAAAAAAAACACTCTCGCCTTTAAAATAGTAGTTTGCTCCCTAGATAAACAATCTACTATTTATCTCCTAATTTTGACTCAAAAATCGAAAAATCACCCTTATTTCCAATCGAAAATTCTCACGTCAAAATATCTGCTTTTTTTAAAAAGTTTAAAAAAGTAAATTTACAGTAATAAAAAGTAGAGATTCCTCGTTGGAATCTCTACATTTAAATGGTATAAAAAAAATGTACATTACTCCTGTAAATTTTTTCATAAAATGCAAAAAACAAAAAATACTCGAATTCGTTTTTTTTAACTTTATTTACAATTATGACCTATTTATTAAAATGTATACTTTAATTACTCGAATTACGTAAGATTCCACGATATAATGATGAATTTTTTTTTATACCAATAAAAGTAGAGATAGCACGAAGACTAAAAAAATCTATTTAGTCCGTCAGTTAGATTACCAAAAAAGATTTTAATTTTTTTTTTTCGTTCCTGACTTGTATCTTTTTTTGTAAAATGACGAAGGTACAGCGCGTTGACATTTCATGTGACGTCACTTCTAGGTACAATTTTTACCTAGTAGTGACGCCACAAGCCCCCCTCTCCTGAACTTAGTTTGTTGTTGCTCTGTATCTTTGTCAATTTTATATTGATTTCATGAATTAAAAAAATACGTGTCTATTATTGTTTAGTAATCTAACTGACGGACAATTTTTTTTTGTCTTCATTCCAATTGCGAATTATTTTCCGCTGTTTTGATCGACTTGGTGGGGGCACTGCTATGTCCCAGATAAGGAAAAATGGATAATTAACAAATGTCAAAGGCGACAGCCAAAGATATTTTATTGACATAAAACTTAAAAAGTTTAACTACATCCATGAAAAAAAGTAACATATATAATTTTATATCCCGTGCAGTGAGGTTATGGAATGCCTTTCCACCCAATACACGTGCTTACTTAGCCTTCTCTTGATGCATTTAAAAGAGACAAAACAATAAGTATTTTTGTCTCAGTGTTTAATGGACTACTGTTACATGTCCATATTACAGCAGTTAGTATACAGGGTTATTGGTAATTCGGCGTATTCCCTTTAGGAGCCGATAGGGATGACTATTTGTTAAATAATACAAATTTCCGCCTGCTTCCTTCGTGTTTTTTCTGGTTGTTTTGCATTGTTAAAGTGCTAAGAAAATGGTTATATTTTTAAAATAATCCGCAAGCTAAGTTTCATTACTTTTTTTTTATGAATTTAAGGCATTTTAGTTAAAAAATGTGGTTATTAGTGTCGCGCTTTTAAATTTGGACCGATAATTGTTGTTTCAATGTTAATAAATAACCAGTGCAGTGTTATACGCATTTAGAAATCAGAAGCAAACCTCACATTTAAATTTAAACGTTTTCTATATACATTTTCTATTTGAATCTGGGACTGCTTAGGGGTGCATGAAAGGAGCCTTCCCGAGTGACGTACTTAGCCCCCTGTACGTCCGGCACACCCTGGGCAATTTGCGAGGACAGTCTAGTCGGTAACGCAGATTGGCTGATCCTTTCGCCACGAAATGGCTATAAAAAACCAACGGCTCTTCTCAGAGCCAACCCAACAGAAAAGGCACTTCACAGCGCCAAGTATCCAACAACTCACAAAATCCGCACTCACCATCATATCAATTAACATAGAGGGTTTCTGCAATACCAAAGCTGAAAGTCTCGCTGATTTATGCTATAAAACGCAATGTCACATCCTTTGCGTCCAAGATTTATCGACTCGAAAAAAAGATCTGGGACTTATTTTGAAAAAAATACCAGTATGGCACTCTGAGAGTGCCGTCTAAAGTAAAAACGTATGAAAATGCGTCAACCACTGGGCTGTGACCGTTCCGTTGTGTACGTGCTTGAATTTATTTTCGCAATGTAGCTTTTACGTGACCTTCAGTGGTGGGATCGTAGCTATTGTAGTCGTAGTAGTGATTGACGCGCTGATAGTTCGATCATGCGGGTTAAACAATGTCAAGCGCAGTCATTGCTTGATTTGCCAACCCTTGCAACGCTTGGCAGGCGTGTTGGCGAGCACCTGTATCACCTGCTAACGGGAATACGTCGAATTATCGATAACCCTGTATGTATACTAAATTGCTTTAACTACTTTCAAGCGCTTGGAATAGGTCTAAGTAAAAGTGATTTTGACTATATTCCTCTCGTAGCGTGCGCGGCGGCGGCGGCGTGCGACGCGGACGCGCGGCCCGCGCTGTGGGGCTCCGTGGTGGTGTGCGGGGGCGTCGCCAACACCGGCGGCTGGCACGAGAGACTCACCAAGGAGCTGGCGGCCCGCGCGCCCAGCTCGCACCGCCTCAAGAGCCACGCGCCGCCCTCCACCGCCGAGAGGAGGTTCGCGGCTTGGATAGGTAAGTCACTAGTCAACACCGGCGGATGGCACGAGAGACTCACCAAGGAGCTGGCGGCTCGCGCGCCCAGCTCGCACCGCCTCAAGAGCCACGCGCCGCCCTCCACCGCCGAGAGGAGGTTCGCGGCTTGGATAGGTAAGTCACTAGTCACTAGTCAACACCGGCGGCTGGCACGAGAGACTCACCAAGGAGCTGGCGGCCCGCGCGCCCAGCTCGCACCGCCTCAAGAGCCACGCGCCGCCCTCCACCGCCGAGAGGAGGTTCGCGGCTTGGATAGGTACGTCACTAGTCACTAGTCAACACCGGCGGCTGGCACGAGAGACTCACCAAGGAGCTGGCGGCCCGCGCGCCCAGCTCGCACCGCCTCAAGAGCCACGCGCCGCCCTCCACCGCCGAGAGGAGGTTCGCGGCTTGGATAGGTAAGTCACTAGTCAACACCGGCGGCTGGCACGAGAGACTCACCAAGGAGCTGGCGGCCCGTGCGCCCAGCTCGCACCGCCTCCAGAGCCACGCGCCGCCCTCCACCGCCGAGAGGAGGTTCGCGGCTTGGATAGGTAAGTCACTAGTCAGCTGGCGGCCCGCGCGCCCAGCTCGCACCGCCTCAAGAGCCACGCGCCGCCCTCCACCGCCGAGAGGAGGTTCGCGGCTTGGATAGGTGAGTCACTAGTCACTAGTCAACACCGGCGGCTGGCACGAGAGACTCACCAAGGAGCTGGCGGCCCGCGCGCCCAGCTCGCACCGCCTCAAGAGCCACGCGCCGCCCTCCACCGCCGAGAGGAGGTTCGCGGCTTGGATAGGTGAGTCACTAGTCACTAGTCAACACCGGCGGCTGGCACGAGAGACTCACCAAGGAGCTGGCGGCCCGCGCGCCCAGCTCGCACCGCCTCAAGAGCCACGCGCCGCCCTCCACCGCCGAGAGGAGGTTCGCGGCTTGGATAGTTGAGTCACTAGTCACTAGTCAACACCGGCGGCTGGCACGAACGACGCCCGAAAATTGGAGGATAAAATGCCACTTAAAAAGTCAATAAAAAAGTGAAACTCTCGCTTCAAGTCTCGGGAGTTGTGGGTTCAAATCCGGAGCATGTTCATTGCAAACATACAAAATGTATTTTTATTAATATAAAAAACGCTTTGTCCTTGTCAGTCATTCATAACTGACTGACGGATTAACGCGCAGCCAAAATCGCTGATCGTAGAGATCTGGCACTTGGAGGGTGTATTCTCTAAATAGGCTGTAAGGGTAAACACCGTTGTCACTAAAACCATAGGTAGTTAACTTAATTATAAAAATGTTTATCTGAATTTAAAAATAAATAAACGATTTCAAAATTAATAAAAAACTGTCCGACACCGTCCGTAACTTCATGGATACTATGCGCCCGAGTTACGTAATCACTGCAAAGGGCGCTGACCTGCTGCACTGGCCATCCGTTTTAACTACCTACATAAATTTTAACTAACTACATTTCAATAATAACACAATACACATAACCTGTGATGTAACTTTCCCTCCATACTTTTCCTGGCTTAGGATAGGAAAAAATACCTACCTTGTGTTGCGTGTCGAGTCCAAATGTAAGTTAGATTTAACAACAAAGAAAATGAAAATTAACAAAAGACTGGGTAGGCTTTTAAGCGTATTCAAAAGTTAATTACATTTTTGCCGGCACGGTGAACTGATACGTAACCTTTGAGAAGCCGCCAACATCGTTTCTCGGTTTGGCACAGGTTATCCAGGCAATAACTCTGCGAACATTTTTCGAGCCTCGTTCAGGTTATCACCAGCCGCGGCGTAAACTATTTCGGTCCACTGTTCGTTTGTGTACTACATAATCACTACACACTACTAACTACCCACTTGCGCGACAAACGAGCAGTGGTGCGCGGGTGCTGCGCTGCGAGCAAGCGTCACGTGCGATCGATAGCGACAGACTGAGGTTTGTGGACGGTATGGGAGGCGTGGCGCACGCAGCTTGCGGCCTGTTTGATCAAGCGCTGTGTCACCGCGCTCCGTCCTCTTTGCCTTTGCGTATAGGATGAAATAATTTTGAGGAAAAATTGAGGTTTTACTTTTTTTTTTTAATTTGCGTTCTATAAGTGAAACCAAACCACTGGTGTCAAGGATAACGGTGTTTACACTAACACTCTGTATAACGTAGGCAAACGATACAAAGGTATTTTTTAAATTACCACCCCTAAATATTAGAAAAGAGGTAACAAAAATTTAAGTCTTTAGTGGGTTTTTTTTTATCCAATTTTGTTTTTGTTTCAGGTGGATCAATCCTGGCTTCAATTGGTTCCTTCCAACAGATGTGGATATCCTCCCAGGAGTACGACGAAGGAGGCAAGGGGCAGCTCGAAAGGAAATGCCCTTAGGTGTGATAAAGTACTTGTGTAGTTAAGTTTTATTGTAAACTATCTGATGCCCGCAACTTCGTTCGCGTAATAGAAATAAAATGTCGGTTTTGGACAAAACATATATAAAAAAAAGCCTCACCTATTCGAGTTAAAAATAATTTCACCAATCCGCCTGCCAAGCGTGGATGACAAACACTGAGAGGCTGATGATTTAGCAAATTGCATTATAATGTCAAACCGCCAAAACAAATATTATGTGGTGTAAGGTTGACCCCACCTTGGGCCTGTTCCTCGAGCGTGTGTCACATTCACCATCTACCCATAAAGTATCAAAAAGCATTGGAGGGTGACGGGTTGGAAAGCTCTGCGCACGCGTCGCTCGAGGAATGCGCATGCGCAATGTGGGTCTCCTTTAGAATTTTTACGATAATTTTTCTTTGTAATTATAATGTATAATAATAAAGTTATATTGTCGAGTCTGTATGTCTGTGTAATTGATGAAGTTTTTATGTTTTGAATGACTGATGAATAAATATAGTTTTAAGGAAGATATTTTTTTTTATTTCACTTATTGAACCCCTTATGAAAACTTCTGTGGCGGGGGGTTGCCACAATAATCGAAGTCGTGCTTCCTATCACATCTTATTTAAAAAAAAACGGGTGTCACCAGATTTTCAGTTCCAGTATAAGGGTCACCCAATCAAAAAGAATGAAAAACATAGTTAACCCTTTAACGGGTAGTAGGTATGTTTAGAATTCATTGGTTTTGATCTTTATTACAAGTACATACAGTTCAAAATATGGTGATAACTATATTTCCACTGCCCATTAAAGGGTTAAGATAAAGGATTAAATAAAAAACAATTTTGAGTTTGACATATAATTTATTTCCATATGTTACAAGCGTAGACACAAGATACAAAAAGATTAGATCGGAAAAGCAATCAATATCTTTCCTTTCCTTATTTTACAAAAGTTACACTTTTCGGACCAGCACTTCGTAGTTAAGCTCTTACATAGCAAAAGCAAGTTAAGTTTTAATATTAAACGATTGATTTCTATACACCATGACTTAATCTTTGCTAATCAATAATGTTATAGTAGAACCGGCCAAGTCCGAGTCGGACACGCGCACAAAGGGTTCCGTACCATTTTTAAGTGGCTACCTGTTGCCTTTTTTTTCTCCGTTTCTTTTATCATTGTATTTGACTTATAATAAGTACGATTGATTCGTCTAGATTATCAACAAATGTTTTAATTACATTTATGTCTACTTACGGCACTGACCGGTTCTACTACAAATATATAATTTTGAGAGTATTAACAAAGATTAAAACACACGGTTTATACACAGGCCAACGCATTAGACTTACAATATCTTAACTATTGTAAATATACAATATTTCAATTGAATATAATTTATAATTACCTAAAACTAAATGTCATTAAGTTAAGATCATAAATGGACACTATATATTAGTAGTTTTAGATAATAAACCTGCGTAGTATAGAAATACCATCTATAGTAGTTGCAGTTAACTCTCACAAAAACATGTGTGAAGTGACCGAATCAATCAAATTAGCCATATGATAAGATGTCCAAATACTTAGTCTTACGGCCACATGTTCAAATCAATCAAATTAGTCATATATTTATGTCACCAAATCAGGTATTTGACCAAATTAATGAAATTAGCCATTTGGATATTTGACAATATCAACCAAATTAGCCATATAGATATAAGAGCAGATCAACCAAATACGACATTTGAATATGTGACGAAAATAACCATATTCAAGATTTGAATATGTGACCAATATAACCACATTCCAGATTTAAATACCAAATCAACCAATTTGTCTGTTTCGATGTGTGACCAAATCAATCAAATTAGCCATATGATTAAATGCAATAAAATGATCACACAATTAATAAATTAATAAGTGACTATTTAACTATATAAGAAAACCAACACATACAACTAGAATATTTACAAACATTAATATAATAAATAACCTATTTAAATATAGGAACCATAAGAACATTTAACAAATTAAATTGAATAACCATCTAGACCTCAGAAACATAAGGCAGATGTACTATGATACTTCAGAAGCATTTGGTCGTAAGTGCCAGTTTACGATAAAGGCACATACGACGAATGTTTCTGACGTATACTGGCACATCCGACGTTATGCTTCTGAGCTCTAGATTTAAATATCGTATATAGTACTCCAATAATTATGAATTAACACTATGAAATTAATAATAATACTTATTTAAATTTAAATTAAATATATTACACTTGCAGTTTTATAATTTGATTTAACGTAAAACTAGTAGGTAAACTAATCTCGTAATTAAGTATATGAAAATCCAGTAGTTAGACTAATCTTGTAATTATATGACTATGAATGCGATAAAAATGTATTCATTACTGTAGGGTTATTGTAACGCATTTCCTATGATTTTGTTTTTTAATTAGGTAGGTACTAGCAGAATTTTTACTACTAGAAGAAGCTACATTAACTTAATAAATCGACATATTTAAAATACGCTGAGTACCGAAGACATTTTTATCTTAGTCATAGTTAATATCGTTAGGTGACTAGACTCCTGTTTAAGGCTCGAGAACACCGGATGCGTATACGTAGACGTAAGCGTCGACGTGCAAGCGCCACAGAGTTGTAAAGTTTTTTTTTTTTAAACTTTACTACCACAATTTTGCAATCTGCTAGTATTCTTGTTAACCCCTCGTGCTAAGCTAAAATGCTTGTGATACGAGTGGGTTCACGTAGTGCAATGGGTGGGGTTCGAACTGGCGACCTCAAGATCACAAGTCCGACGCCCTAGCCATTGGGCTACGGCCGCCTACATCGGAATCGTATGAGACAGGAGTCAGGACACACCGCTTGCGGTACGTAGACGTGAGCGTGCGGTGTGTCCTTTCTCATACGGTTTCATACATTACAGCTCAGCAGTACGTGCACGTCAACGCTCACGTCTACGCATACGCATCCGGTGTGCTCGAGCCTTGAAACTAACAAAAAAAAAATAGGTATCGTTTTATATATCTATCGGATATTTATCAAAGGGAGGCGGACCTTAATATCAAGCATTTTATTTACTACATATTGTATATAACTTGGCATAGATTCTAATACAATTAGGTAATAGATCAATCTAATCAAATAAATACTACATAGAAAGTATGGTTATTATTTGTAAATGAGTTTGTTGATAAAACTAAGCTACCTATTGTTAAACCACTATAGTGTAAACTACTTTGGCTACCGTGGATAGATTAAATTTGCCATTCAATTCTAATATAAGCAAGCTAAAAGCCCGCAACCCGAGGTGTTTTGACCATTATTTTTTCGGACGGACATTTCTGTAGTTAGTCACGAGGCTTTAGCTACTTCACCGGGCATAAAGGCGAGCAGGACTCTGGCTTTAGCAACCTGAGCAAGCGGGAGTGCCCTGTGGGACTAGAACCTAGATTTAGGGCGGTCGCTGACAGAGTGATTTAGATTATGACTTTGACATTAGTTATTAAAGGGAGTTTTGTGCAACTGTCGCTCTACGTTACAGTTTCCGGACCGCTAGGACTTCACAAAGGCATCAGAAGGTATATTGACCAAATAACAGAAAAGAATACAATAGAATATTTATCACAAAAAATAATTGAAAAGAAATATTCAAAAAATATTTTTATATTCAGTCGGCGCCCTATATTTTTAATAACTTGCTTCCCGCGTTACTACCGTTCCCGTAGGAACTTTATAATTAAATATTCAATTATGAAGTTCCTATAGTCTAACTCAGAGGTCTCCAAACTACGGCCTAGTGTTAGTGTGTTGTTACTATTGCTGTGATAAGTTGAAAAAGAAAACACAAAATGATAACTACTCTTTTTCAGCTTAACACAGCAATAGTAACAACAATAAGACATTGGGTGTTGCGGGCCAGATTGATGACACTAGTCTTAAACTGTCGCGGGCCGAATTTAGCCCGCGGGCCGTAGTTTGGAGAACTCTGGTATACATTACACCACCTTATTATAATTGTAAGTCTTCTGTCATCGGCGCCCCTATTTTGTAAACAACTAGTAGGTACTATACTAAAGCCATTACAAACGTGCGAACTGACTCATAAATCATTACGTTATAGGAATGTGACAATGCCGCGTCACTCGTTATCGATGGAGGGATGCCGCTCGGACGCAGGTAGCTAGGACGCCGCGGTCGTTGATTATTTAATATTTTGCATTATTTCCTTAACCTTTCCCTCATTACCTCCTATTGACTATCGACTAATCCCTTTTTTATTGTTACATACAACACTATCGTAGAGTGCGAGCGAGAGATCTGATAAAAATGATTTATGACCCGGTTCGCACGTTTGTATTGGCTTTAGTATAGTGAAAATTTGATCAGTGTGGTTGGCATAACATGAGTGGTAGAGGTATTTCTTCATTCCGTCTTGTTGTAGCCTCAACTACAGTCGCTGTTCCAGTATCTATTCCGCCTGCGCACGAGGCACGAGCCTATATAGTTTGCCTCAAGGTTAATCCGCCTCCGGTCCGGCCCAGTTTGTGAAAATTTCAACTGTATAGATATCGCGGTTCTTAAGATACAGCCTGGTGATAGACAGGCATCAAAGTCTTAGGTATAGGGTACCGTTTTTATGCACTGACGCTGCGATAGATCGACTGATAAGGTAAGACGTAGTTTTGGTACGCGTGCGTGCGTAAGCTATGTATGTACTAAAATAAAAATCATTTTTATTTACGTTAACCAATTACAGGCACTTGTAAATCGTCAAAAAATATTTGAAAATTAAATATTATTAATCTTAAATTACATTTGTTATTTATTTATAGACCTATTATAATTAAATTAATTATTATAATTAATGTATATTGTCGCTAGAGACGCAAAATGCTTGTTCTGTCTATGTTATGCCAAAAAAATTGTCATTATTTGGGTGGATCATGAGCATATTATAACGACGGACGCGCTTTAATGCTACCACCGGATCCAATGCGCCCCAACTGAGAAGTTCCGGCGAAACGAACTCAGTAGGTTACTCTACCACCGGTTTCAACACGGCCCACATGAGGCGGTCCGGCGAAACATACTCAAATGGGCAATTACGCGAGGTTTAGGTCCAGTCATTTTAATTTATATTTTAGTAGGCATACACATTTATTGCCCAAACTGTTTGTCCTGTTATTATTTTTTTTATTTTTACTCAATAAGATTGAATGATATTGAGACATAACTAGCGGTATTAATAGTTAAGGTAGGCAAAGAAGTCAATTACAGACAGTTCACAGGACAACAGACAGTTCTAGACTTGACAAGGTATGTATGTACTCGCCAAGGCAGTGTGTTAGCTTCATTGCGTTACTTCTACAAGTCGGAATAAAGAAATACCAGCCAAATTTTAGTTACCTCTACCATACAGGTAATAAAGCCAACTACAGTGATCAAATTTTTACTAGTACTAGGCTATTTATAAAATAGGGGCGCCGATGAAATGCTTGCCTACGACGCTCTCAGCGTTCAATCCGCCTCTAGGCCCTACCTTTCTTTGTTTTTAAAGATTAATACCATCGTATTTAAACACTACCTACTAGTAATCTTGTTAACCCCTCGTGCTAAGCTAAAATGCTTGTGTTACGAGTGGGCTCACGTCGGTAGTGCAATGGGTGATAATCTGGCAAACATCACTTTTCTTATTCATTCTCTGAATATCCTACCTCTCTTCTTTTCTCTTCTATCTTCTCTTACTAATTCACTGGATGCAGCAAGTTATAGGATGAGTCAGCAGATGGTTGAGGAGTATAGGAGTGCTGGCTGCTACTTCGATGTCCAGATGATCCTCAGGGTCAGGCTCTGTGACCTCGTCGGAGGAGACGGACATCTTCTTGGTTTCTATGAGGAGGTCTGTCGAGGTATTGTCTTCGGGGACCGTGTCCACGAAGACCTGATAACAGAAAAAAAAATATAAATCCATATTTTTTTTAATTAGCTGTACCGCACGATCGTACTTATAATAAGTCAAATAGGGGAGAGGGGGGGATCCCCTGTCGCAGAATGATCCGGCTCATTAAAGCGCTTCTTGGTCCTCGCCACACTTAAAAGTCCATTTAGGTGAGAAATGCAGCCGCTATCGCCTGGTTAAAATGGACTCACACAAAGGTCAGACCTGGCACCACTTCTCTTCAATATCTACATCCAAAATATGCCCGTCACAAAATCGAGTAAATTCGCAAACGCAGATGACCTAGCATTGGCATATCAATCGAGAATGTTCGAAGAGGGAGAGATGGCGCTGACTGAAGATTTGGGGAATATGGGTAAATATTATACCAAGTGGCGACTGCATCCTAATCCATCCAAAACAGAGGTCTCATTTTTTCATCTGACCAACTGCCTAGCGGACAGAAAACTCCACGTTTCTTTCTGCGGTGAGAGCGTTAAACACAATTTCACGCCAAAATACCTAGGTGTAATACTCGACCGCTCACTGACATTCAAACAACAGATAGAAAACGTCAAAAAGAAAGTCAAGACAAGAATTAAATACTATCCGCAGGTTGGTCGGCACGAGCTGCTGGGGTTCCGCAACTGTCCTTCGCACATCTGCTCTGGCGCTAGGGTACTCAACCGCAGAGTACTGCGGTCCTGTATGGTAACGCAGTGCCCACACAAACATGGTTGATACTCAACTCCACGAAGCCATGCGCCTTATTACGGGAGTAATAAAATCAACCCCACTCCCATGGCTTCCCGTCCTGGCACATATTCCACCGCCCGAGCTACGTAGGTGCAAGGCAGCTTCTAATGAATGGGAGAAATGTTTTCAGCTAAACCGGTCCGTCCCCATGCCTATAAGGAATACTCTGGATGACCTTCCTCTGTCCCGTTTAACGTCCTGATTCCCAATTTGGACAGACACAACGACAAAACACCAGTTCAACTTGAACGAGGCATGGAGATCGGAGTGGGGCTGTTTCGGACACATCAATAAACACCTTGTGACTGACCCCACTCAGAGACTGCCTGGTTTTAATGCTGACCGTAAATCTTGGCTGCGGTTAAACCGGTGCAGGTCAAACCACGGGAAAACAAACCACCATCTGCATAAATGGGGTTTAAGGGAGTCACCACAATGCGACTGCGGCGCACCTGACCAGACCCTTTCCCATGTGGTAAATGACTGTCCACTGCGCTGTTTTCCCGGCGGCATGACTGAGCTCCACAAATACACACCCGCTGCAGCGCTGCGGTGGCTGAAGCATTTGGACATACAAATATTATCCACGCAGGATGTTTGCCATACGCAATAATACTAATAAGTCAAATACAATGATAATGACAAAAAAACAAATATTATTAAATAATGTTTACCAATGTTGTTATGGCATGTGACAACGGCTCAACCTGCTTTCCGAGAATCCACACAAAGATTTCGGGATCGAACCCACGATCTCCAATAGGTATTTTAAACGAGCCTGATACCACTTCGCCACGAAGGTTTTTGAGACAATTAAATTTGTTGAGGGGGTTAGTTATTAAATCGTATATCGTCGGAGAAACTGCAATACCGCGTAAGTGACAATAACTAATAAGGTTGAAAATCATATGTAGCCAGTTGATGTTTTATTCTTTAAGGCAGAGGTCTCCAAACTACGGCCCGAGTGCCACATCCGGCCCGCCAGTGCCAACAATCCGGCCCGCAACAACTTAAAGACTAGTGACAACGATCTAGCCCGCACATCTAATGTCTTATTGTTGTTACTATTGCTGTGATAAGTTGAAAAAGACAACACAATATGATAATTACTCAGTTACTTTGCCACTAGTCTAGAAATAAGAGTATAGTTAAGGATAGAAAAATTAAAACAGTTTTGGCCCTTCGAACATATTGAAAAATCGTTATGGCCCTAAGGCGTCAAAGTTTGGAGACTCCTGCTTTAAGACATTTATTTAATAAAGAACTAGAGACCCGCCCCGGCTCCGCACGGGTACAATGCTGATGTTTTATACATATAAACCTTCCTCTTGAATCCCTCTATCTATTAAAAAAAACCGCATTAAAATCCGATGCGTAGTTTTAAAGAATTAAGCATACATAGGGATATAGGGACAGAGAAAGCGACTTTGTTTTATACTATGTAGTGATACCTATCTAGGTTAAGTAAGCGAGACGAATGTTTGTAGATGTGCAGTATGGGTGTGTGAGTTTGGGCGACTGCTGTGAGTGTGTGATTGTATTTTTAGATCTTTTTAAGCATGTCTTCAGTATCATTATAGTTAGTTTAATTTTAGTAGCCAGTCTGTTATTGCAGTATCCCTTACGATATATATATATAAACCTAAGCATTGGTAATGTAGAGCAACGGTTGGTGGTGTTCATCCACAGAAAATGATGAACTTTTCCGGGTGAGGTATGCCCTGGAGTTCGAATTGGCTTGCAAACTTGTATTGCGCGATACAGGTTAGTTGGGATGCTGGGTACTAGATGGTGCTGCTAGTTATCTTGTAGTTAATGCGGCTACTGTAGATGTCGCTACATTAACAACATCCCCTCTCCCCGGAGAAGTGGTACCAATCTTTGTTTCCCGTCGCCTCAATCCACCCACTCCGAGATATAAAACGAGCCAAATACCGCTAAGCTACGGAGGTTGTTTTCAAGTTATTTAAACCATCTATATGTTACCTCATCATCATCCTCGGGCTCCGGCTCTTCGAGGGCCTCGATGACGGGCGCCACGTAGCGAGGAGTGTACTCATAGCTGTCATCTGAACTGTAGTCCTCGCTGTCTTCATCGCATTCGAAGTAACGACTCTGTAAAAAGAAAAATACTCAAGTATTTAGAGCAGTGTTATAAACGCGAATGTTTGTAAGTATGGATGGATGGATGGATAGATGTTTGTTACTCTTTCACGCCAAAACAAGGTACTGAACGGAATTGACCGAAATTTTGCACCGGGATAGGTTTTTCATTGGATTAACATATAAGCTACAAAACATCGCTCTCCGACCCACTGGAGCAGAGTAACGCGGGTAAAACCGCGGGGCGCTGCTAGTATTTTTATAAAAGACTTACTAATCCCGCACTAGGTAAATTAACCCCTGTGCCATGGGGATGAATTAATAGACAATCAATAAATTCAGAAGCAAATACCGTAATCACTAAGCCGTAGCAGGGATGTCATACGCCACGGACCCTAAGTCTTCGTTCATCGCGCTTGTAAGGCCATTGGTTAACCTTTCTTTTTTTTTGCTACTTCACCGGACATAATGGCGAGCAGAGCTCCAGCCTTAATAGGTAAATAGTTTAAAAACTACAAACTAAGCAACCTGCGCGTAAGAAGGCACCCCCTGTGGGGCTAGGACCTAGGACTTTTAGTATTTTAGGGTAGTTTTGTGCAACTGTCGCTCTACTTAACAGTTCACGGGCCTCTCGGACTTCGAGTCTACGAGGGCATCGGCTGGTTCTTTGCAAACTAAGGGTCAGGAGGACGAGGGGGGAACTCGGTGACCGCATAATAGTAGATATGCAAGTAAAATGTTATTGGAATCAGGAATAAGGGTTAAATTACCTTTATACGGGGCACGTAGGGTAGTCCCTCAACCACCTAGAGTGGGAAAGAAATCTTAGCACCCCGACACCCCCCGAGAGCTATATATAGGTGGCCTACAAAGTGTTTAGGTATATACATACCTACTAATAATAATTTTATATAGTTAGGTATATTTCCTAAGTGGCTTAATTATAATGTAGGCACTTTATGTACCTACTTTATCAATCTAATTATGTTTATTTTATAAATACACTCACAATAACACTTGTAAAATCATAGGTCAACATTATATTATATTAATTAGCGTAATTAATAAGGTTATTAGAACGCATATAGAGGCTGATCTCATTCACGTCCGTGGCATCTAATTTAAAAAAGTATATCATGAGGTTAACATACCTCTGTATAGATTGCTAGTTACCTATTACGGAATTTATTCATTACTAAACACAGCACGCAATGGAAAAATGCTCGTCAATTTAATGTTGAAAGTCCAGATGGAGTTGGTACGCTTGCGCGGAATACGTTCCGTTCAATACTTTGTGTAACTTAAAAGTAACACATACATAAAAGATTTTCAAATGTATTAAGTTTATCATTACGAAATTGCTGTTTTAGACGATAAAACTATATTTAAAAGATAATTAACTGGTCAATCAACCGATTATTATAACTTTCAATAAAATAGACGCAACATTCCAAAGCTTCGATGTGTAACCGAACGAACGCTAAACCAAGCGTACCAACATAACAGTACGTCTAACGTCAATTACATTATGTCAGAAATTACGACACTATTTTTATTGTAAAAAAAACCACGAATCATCACCAAAACAGAAATAAATCATCGTGGAAATGATACTCCGAATACGATAACACTTGGAAAAACCTACAAACAGTACAGAATCCGAGAAGAGTAATAAATTCAATGTGACAATACAAGTTTTTGTGTCGACGACTCATACCTCTTTGTTTCGTGTTAATTACAAAGCCATGGCCTCGGCTATAGTAAACGATTCTCCTAAATATAAGAACAGCCTCATCTGCTGCAGTCCAAGCGTCGAAGCTACATCAAGAACATCGTCGTCATCAACCTCAGGTTGTATAGTTTCTGACGATAGTTGCGATTCAAATTACATCCCAAAATCAATTGCCAACAAAAAGCTGAAAATCCACAGCTCCGCAACGAAAGAAGAATTAGAAAAAGCCATAAATCAGTGTAAGGAACTCGTATTAAATAGCCCACAGTGTTCCGATGAGAGAAAATGGTTAGTTAGATATTTAGTTGAACTTCGCTTAAGGTTAGAAGACTTAAAGGACAATGATGGGCAAGCTAGGGTTCGTGTTTCCATAAAAGGACATCACTTCGAGCAGCAGGTGAATCCTAGCAACCGGAAGCAATACTGTGACCACTGCAGCGGAGTTATATGGAGTATAGTCCAAGGTTCATATATATGTAAAGACTGCGGATACCTGTGCCATTACAAATGTGTCGATCACATATGCAGAGTGTGTGCTCACGTTGTCATGACTGAACGAGGTCATTTCGAAATGAGTATATGTCCTGAAAAGGGGCTGGCAGCCCAAGATTATAAGTGTGCTGAATGTCAAACCGCATTAACATTTAAAGACTCGTGGAATGAACCACGTCTATGTGACTACACAGGGCTATACTTCTGTACGACATGCCATTGGAACGATTCTGCAGCAATTCCAGCAAGAGTTGTCCACAATTGGGACTGGGAGAAACGCGATGTGTCTCGACTAGCATTCCAAATGTTGGAACTATCTTGGACAAGACCATACATCGATGTCGAACGAATAAATTCTAGACTATTCAAATTTATCGCCGAACTAGAATGGGTACACAAAATGAGAAAGGATTTAGAATGGATGAGGCGTTATTTATGTGCTTGTAGCGACGGAACATCCTTACTATCACCACTATTTGTTCAACTCGGTGATGTCAATAAAAAATACAGTATGTCACATTTACAAGCCATTAATGATGGATCCCTAGAAACTCAATTAAGAGAGTTGACAGAGTTATGTCGATCCCATATTACAAGTTGTGCTTTATGTTCTGGTAAAGGTTATTTATGCGAAGTGTGTGGTAACAACGAGGTCCTATACCCCTTCGACAGTGGTGCTCTGATGTGTGATAAATGTAATTCAATGTACCATAGAGGTTGTTGGTTACGTAAAGGCCAAAAGTGTTTAAAATGTGTTCGTTTAGAAGTAAGGAAGAGTAATGTTGACGATATTAATGAACTGGATGTGACCGAAGCTTTAGAATATGACATTGATAAATTTGTTGATTGATTTCAATTTTTGTACCTGACTTAAGTATAATTATGTTATTTGTATATTAATTTTGGATATTTGTCATGGCAGGATGCAACAGAAAAAGAAAATGATATGATTTGTTGTCAGTACAGTGATGTGCAATTGAAGTTTATTTTATGAGATGGCTATTAAATCTGCTAATTTGTTTAATTTAATTTTACTAAAAATAAAGATAAAGACATCTACAAAACTGATGTTTGTTGTTATTATAAAAACCATATAAATAAATTTAAAATTATAATAGCAATTTATAAAAATAATAAACTAGTTTATGACCTTTCGTGCGTGAGTCCGACTCGCACTTGGCCGGTTTGTATTTTTTAATGACATTTGCCGTAGCCTACTTAATAAAACTAAGATCAACTATTTACAGTGTGTGATCGTACAATAACATAGGTTCATAACGTTGAATCATGATTAGTTTAAAGCTAATGGAACGGTTACACAATAATGAATCATGTTTCGTTTAAGCCAATGGAATGGTAAATAGATAATTTGTCAGATAATTATACAACAAACACTAACTTTATGGAACTTTTTTTTAGTAGTACTTGTCCAATTTTAATTTAATTCAAATTTTAATTCAACTGAATTGCTACAGGAAAAATATATAAATTTCATAATGCATCTTGACATGACAAATTTACTAATACAACTTTAACCTATTAATATTATAATTAAGAAGCATAAATCTAGAGCTCAGATGAATAAGGTTGGATGTGACATTATACGTCAGAAACATTTGTTGTATGTGCCTTTATCGTAAACTGGCACTTACAACCAAATGCTTCTGAAGTATAATATGTATTATTTAAATGTTTTGAACTCTTTATGGAAAAGATTACCTTATACTATATTTCATCATTAATCTCAATTTTGATATATAATTTAAGGTAATCTTTTCCATAAAGAGTTCAAAACATATAAATAATGTGAAAAACCGGTGGTGTCATGGTTTAATATTTAATACCAAATATAACTTTGGAGATATTTATCGTCATTCAGATCATTACCGGTAGATGGCACCACCGTCCCCCTGAGAGACGTGTTACAAAGAGATTAATAACTTTCGATGATCGGTAGGATTCCAAAGTAGCCTAATTGGTTAAGGCATTGGAGGCTTTATCCAAATATAGAGGTTTGATTCCTGCCGGTGGTCGAATTTTATTAATCTCAATTTTGAAATATAGTATGTATGTAATAGTATTATACTTCATAAGCATTTGGTAGTAAGTGCCAGTTTACGATAAAGGCACATACGACGAATGTTTCTGACATTTCTACATCTGTCATTATGCTACTGAGTTCTAGAAACATAATAAAGAATAATTCGCTATTCTCTCAACTTGTTATATAGAAAAAAAAATATTTTGTACGCTTTTAATTATTATTTAGTTGTTATATTGACTTTATATTCGCAATTTGGTTATGAAATGTATTGAGTGATATTAATGTGAAATATTAACTTCTCTTGTTTAATAATAAAAGGACAATAAATTAAAAATACGTAGTATTTTTTATCACTGACCCGACAGACTTTGTCCTGTCTTACTCTATATTAAATTGAACTTTTAATATTAGGCGTGATAACTCTGAACTAACCGTGAAGTGCACTAAGGGCAGCACGCATTTTGTCTATATTATGTCAAACGCCATAAGGTCACATTAAAAAAGTTCATAATTTGTCAAAAGTGGTTACATTAGAAATATTAGGTATATTGAGGTTAAGTATTCTTCTAATTTTCTTAATTTTTTCTTTCATCAAGAACCTTCTCCTGAATGAACTATCTAACACTAAAAGATATTTTTTTAATCGGACCAATATTTCCTGAGATTAAATTAGGTAACACTTTCAAGCAAACAAACTCTTCAGCTTTATACTATATTAGTATAGACAAACTTTCCGCGCTCGGTTTTACCCGCATAACCCATGTCCCCGTCGGAACTTCATAAATACCTTTAGCATTCCTCGATAAATGGGCTATCTAACACTGAAAGATTTTTTTAATATCGGACGAGTAGTTCCTGAGTTTAGCCCGTTCAAACAAACTTTTTAGCTTTCTATATTAGTATATAGCTATTTAAACATACCTACTGGGTGACTTTTTTAACGTCTCGATATTAAATATGATGTGTTGTGTAAGTGACATAGAATCTATAGACCACAGTATATTTGTACTAATATTTCGATAATTAGAGTTTCGTAAATCTCATAAATTACTTAAAAGAAATACACCCTACATAGCGCATAATAATAAAATAGATGCCTATATTACCTAGGCCGCAATCACAAATGAATGAAAATAGTGAGCGAAATAGCGTAAATACCTACTACTTAGGTTCGCATTTTTACCGTTACGATTTTCACTCTATATCGGTAAAAAAAAATGAAATGATAACATAACTATGCCTTAGACATCTATTTCATATTTATATCACGCCCTATTATTTTTCAGACGTTAAAATTTTTTACCGTGTATATTAGTAGATCTAGCTATTTAAATATGTAGGTATATATATATATATGGTTGTTCGTAGGGTCTTACCTGACAATCCAAGCACCTGCAGGACTCTCTGTATGTGCATGACGTAAGCACATTGTCAATATGATGCAAATATTGTATGTCGTCGGTCGCGAGGCGTTTCTTGCGACGAGCTAGCGACCATAAGAATGTCAGCAGGGAGGTGCGACTACAGTTGCCGCAGACCGATGTGTTGCTGAAGGAGAAAGTAATTATTGAAAATTTTAAAAATATAAATCTCATTGGCGCAATAATAGGTTTGTAAGAAGGGCACGTATTTGGCTCGCTTTAAATACCGGAGGTGGTTCGACCCCAACGCCGCGCGCCGGACAAGAAATCTTTGTGTAGATTCTAAGATTTCTTTCCGGGTCTGGTTGTCTGTGGGACTATCCTCCGTGCCTCAGAAAGTACGTTAAGCCGTTAGTCCCGATTGTTATAACATCATCTATAATAATCGTATATCAAGGGACGGGCAGCAGCGTTTCCTTGTGTGTTACAACATAATACTTCGGTCACTAAAGCGCCTGCCAAGCGTGGTAACTATGGCAAATACCCTCCCTCGGGAGGAGGCCCATGTTCAGCAGTGGACGTTATACGGGCTGATGATGATGATGATGATGATGATGACCATTAATAAGATTATTACCTATTCCCTAGTGCGTTCAACAGGGCTGGTTTCATGTCATCCTTCTCACATAGCGTTGTCTCGCTCGGCCGGCGGCGGGATCTCAGCACGTTTTCTGACTCTTTCTCATCTGATATTATTAAGAAAAAAAAATTATAAATAAAAGTTTTTAAATTTGACAATTTGTACACATATATAATTTGTAGTAGACACGGCTCTCGAGACTGTACTGTACTGTACTGAATGACTAGTGGTGGACAAACACCACTACACAGAGACCACTATATCCGACCCGCCGGAGAAGAGTGGGCCCGCGAACGCGACGCGTCCTCCACGACCACAACTGCTGGACAGAAGGTATCTGGTCTCTCTGCCGCTCATTTCTACCCCTAGACTCATGGGTTTACTTACTGATGACCTCGGTCTTCTCGCAGTACCACCACTCCGAGTCCACCTTCATCTTTCTGTCTGCCGGCCACAACACCTGGACGGGAGGTATCTGGTATATGGTCTCTGCCGCTCATCTCTACCCCTAGATTCATGGGTCTACATACTGATGACCTCGGTCTTCTCGCAGTACCACCACTCCGAGTCCAACTTCATCTTTCTGGCTGCTGGCCACAGCTCCTAAGCGAAAGGTATCTTTTATATGGTCACTCTGCCCCTCCTGTCTGCTAGATTAATGGTTCTACTTACCGGTGACCTCGGTCTGCTCGCAGTACCACCGCTCCGAGTCCACCTTCATCTTCCTGTCTGCCGGCCAACCTCCTGAACGGAAGGGTTCTGTTATTTGGTCACTCTGCCCCTCCTGTCTACCCCTAGATTCATGGTTCTACTTACTGGTGACCTCGGTCTGCTCGCAGTACCACCGCTCCGATTCCACCTTCATCTTTCTGTCTGCCGGCCACAACTCCTGGACGGAAGGGTTCTGGTATATGGTCTCGGTAGACGCGTTACCGTTCTCCACGTCGAAACGTGACTCCGGATGGTTGAGGACCTGGGGAGATAAGAACAATTACCAGTCTAAGTAGGTACCAGTCCATCATCATCAATAATATCATCGACAACCTCCGTAGGGTAGCGGTATTTGGCTCGCTTTAAATCTCAGAGGTCGTGGGTTCGATCCCCACGCCGGACAGAAAATCTTTGTGTAAATTCTAAGATTTCTTTCCGGGTCTGGTTGGTTGAGGGACTACCCTCTGTGCCTCGGAAAGCACGTTAAGCCGTTGGTCGTTAACATCATCTATAATAATCGTATATCAAGGATCGGGCAGCAGCGTTTCCTTGTGTGGTACAACATTATACTGCGGTTACCAACCCGCCTGCCAAGCGTGGTGACAATGGCAACTACCCTCTCTCGGGAGGAGGCCCATGTTCAGCAACAGCGGCTGATGATGATGCTGATGATTATCATCAGCCGGTGTAACGTCCCCTTTACTGCCGTTGACCCCGTACGCCGTGTCCCAGTCTTAAGGGGACAGCGGTACTTCAATTAAATATTTAAAAATATTTCCCGTTCTCCCCGTCCACCGGTTCAATTCCGTACAAAACTGTACGACGCCGGATGAGCTTAGCACAGCCACGTTACGGTTTTTATCATGCATATTAAAATTTTACAGTAGATTTGATGAGTAGCATAAGACTATATATGTCACCGGAAAATAATAAGAATCCTAAGTAGATAAACTTACTAGTTAGTTGATAAACTAAAGAGGTTTCGGATGGTTAAAAATAACCTAAACCAATGTACCTAGTTCAACCGGACTTATTAAAGTTGAAGTTTTGTTAGGTTAGGTCAAGTGTCATCCTTACTAATATTATACTATTATACTAATAATAATATTATAAATGTGAAAGTAACTCTGTCTGTCTGTCCGTCTGTTACGCAATCACGCCTTAACTACTGAAGCGATTTAAATGAAATTTGGTACAGATATAGTCTAGAGCCTGAGAAAGAACATAGGCTATATTTTATTATGAATTTCCCACGGGAACGGAAGTTACGCGGGTGAAACCGCGCGCGGGAAGCTAGTAACAAATAAGTAAATAATATAATAATTATGCGCGTGTTAACGTCCATTGCTGAACATAGACCTCACATGGACCCTTTTGAGGGCAGTTTGAGGACCTCAACTATTTGGTATATTTGAAAAATGCAATGAGAGTATTGCTAATTACGTTTTAGGGCCCAGCCCAGCCTTGAGAGCCCCGGGGCTCTGCCCCACCCAGCCCTTCGATAGCTACGCCAGTGGTTCAGCAGCGGATGTCCATTTATTTTTAATTTTATTTCATAGACTCAAAAACAGTTTATTACATAATTTGAACCTGTAGATAGTAGTATAGTAATAACCTTCCGTAGACCCGAAGTCAGAGAGGCCTTTTTTTTTTTTTTTTTTTTTTTTGTTGTCCGGGGGGAAATGCATTGACGCATTCCCACCACCGTTGCAGCGTAATTGCGCGCTGGCGGTGGGATATGTGGGACTCGCCCTCTCCATAGCATGGTATGCTAAAGTCATACCACGAGGAGAGGACCCTACACCACTAAAACCTCCCGGACACTCCTTCGATCCGCCGTTGGCGGGGGTCGGGTACGCATGAGCAATCCGGCCCCCCGACGGCACCCGCGGCCAATATGGTACCGCGGGATCTCCAGGGCCACACTTACAGTGGCCCATTTGCCCAATTATAGGGACGCCCGGAGTGTAGGGGCGTCCCTACTCCTCATGGGTCAGCCTCGAAGGGAGCGGGGCCCATGTTCCCCACTCCCCAAGGTCAAGCCTAGGGCGGTAGGCGGCGGGTTTCGGCCCGCCGCCGACGGCCAACACGCCGTCTGCGAAGCGGGTGGGCAGAGGGATCTACTTCCCTCTCCCGCTCCGCGGCCTCCTTCTGTGACATAACTTGTCTACAGAAGGAGGCAACCGCCTCCCACGACCTCTCGCTTTGAACCATCTTCGAAATGATGGTCGGCAGCGAGAGGTCGTCTCCCACCACGCCAACGAGCTCCTCCCGCTCGTTGGCCCACGCCGGACACTCCACCACCGTGTGCTGCGCCGTATCGTCGGCACAGTCACAGTGGTGACAGCGAGTGTCCGGCTCTCTCTGCGCCACGTTGCACAGGTAGTGGCCGAAGCAGCCATGGCCTGTTACTACCTGTGCAACGTGGTAGGTGACGTCGCCGTGACGGCGACCGGCCCACTTTTTTAGATGGGGCCGAATCGCCTCCACCGTACGCAATCCGCTCCGCGGCGCGGCCTCTAGCCGCTCCTGCCATTTCCGGAGGGTTTGGCGACGGATCTCAGTCCGCCACCGTGCAACACCCTCCGGGAAGGGGTCGCGGCCAGAACGCGCCCCCTCACACCTCCGCCGGTACGCGGCGGCCAAAACCTCCGCCTCCAGGTCCCACGGAGGGGACCCCGCAAGGAGGCAGGCCGCGTCAAACGCGACCGTGTGGTAGGCGCGGGACGCCCTGATGGCCATCACCCGCTGCGGACGTCGCAGCAGGGCTATGTTTCGCCTCTTCAGGGCGTCGACCCAAATCCCACCCACGACGCCGTAGAGCGCCATGGAGCGGATCACACCGGCGTACAGTTTGCGGCAGGTGCTCCCGGGTCTGCCGAGATTCGGCAAAAGCCGGCCAAGAGCACCCGCCGCCGCCACCAGCTTTGGGGCCAGCCGCTGGAAGTGGGCCCCGAAGCTCCATCTGCTGTCGAGGACTATGCCTAGATATCGCACACTGTCCCCGACAGCAATGGATTCGCCACCCACTATGAGGTGGGCGCCTACAGGTGGCGCTCGCCGAGGCCCATGAAAACAAAGGGCCTCGGTTTTACCGAGCGCCACCTGCAGGCCCAAACGGCGTATACGGGCGACCATCTGTGCCACGGCTGCTGTGGCCAAAATGGTCGCATGCCGATGATCAGGCGCGCGGGCACCCACTATGAGGTGGGCGCCTACAGGTGGCGCTCGCCGAGGCCCATGAAAACAAAGGGCCTCGGTTTTACCGAGCGCCACCTGCAGGCCCAAACGGCGTATACGGGCGACCATCTGTGCCACGGCTGCTGTGGCCAAAATGGTCGCATGCCGATGATCAGGCGCGCGGGCGGTCACCAGTGTGTCGTCAGCGTACGCTATCACGCTGACCCCCCGGAGACCGCGCATCCGCAGCGCCCAATCAAACCCGATGTTCCACAGGAGCGGCCCCAATACCGACCCCTGTGGAACACCGCGCGAGACCGTCCTCCGGCCAATTTCGCCACCGGACGTCGGGTACACCACCTCCCTGCTTTGGAGGTAGTGCCCCACAAGAGCACGGAGGTACCTGGGCACCCCATGGTGCCTGAGGCCCTCCTCAATGCACGCCCAGGGGAGGGTGTTGAATGCGTTGCGGATGTCCAACGACACCGCTAACAACACTTCTCCCCGGCTGGTCGCCTCCTGCGAGAGTTCCCGCACCCTCGCGATCGCGTCTATGGTCGACCGACCCTGGCGGAACCCGTATTGGTCCACGTACAGGTCGGGACCGACCCTACCAAGATGTGTGGTGAGGCGAGACGCGACCACCCTCTCCATCAGCTTGCCCAACTCGTTCAAGAGAACGATTGGGCGGTAAGCCGATGGAGACTCCGCCGGTCGCCCGTCCTTACGGAGAAGGACGAGTCGACCGGGCTTCCAGGGTGCGGGAAAGCGACCCTGCCGAAGGCACGCATTGAAGAGGGCGAGCACCCTGGGCTCCAACTCCTCCATGGCGAGTGCCCAGACGCGTCCAGGCACTCCGTCCGACCCGGGGGCGGTGTTTTTGATGGCCATTTTTGCCACCGCCGCCCCCAACTCCACCGGTGTAAAAGTCTGAGAGGCCTGCGAACTTTAAACTAGAGCGACAGTTGCACGCTGCTGTTGCTCCCCTAAAGAACCTAAAAGCCATAATCCCTCAATCTCTCCGTCAGCGACCGCCTGAGCCGAGGTCCAAGTCCCACAGGGGACGCCCTCTTGCGCAGGTTGCTTAGTTTGTAGTGTTTAAACCATTTATCTAGGCTGGAGCTCTGCTCGCCTTTATGCCCGGTGTAGTAGCAAAAGCCTAGGGGCTAACTACATACGTCTGTCCGAAAAAAAGTCGTAGTAGTATGCTAAATTGGTCCGGACATACAGAAAGAATGAATGAAGGGAGACTAACAAGTAGAATTTATAGGGCAAATGTGAACGGAAGTGTTGGAAGGGGTAGACCAAGGCGGACGTTCCATGATCAAATCGAGGACGTTCTTAAGAAATGAATAAGAAATGGGGCCGAATCTGCTATTTGTTTAAGTATTGTGCCACCGTCGTGCCATCATGATATCATTATGCCAAAAACGGTAATCTACTAATCTGACGGTGTCGGCGCTGGAATGGCAGTCGGTGTTGCTACCGCAGAAAAAGGCCGTCAACAGAAGTAGCAGGGGAGATGGTTAGGGAGATTGTAATGTTTATTCAGGCGATTTCAAAACTTATAAATGTATCATTTGGTATTATAACCTGCGCCAATAAAGAAACGAATCTAAAATGGCAGCGGCAATCATGCGCTCTCATTCTAAACTGTTGATATTAGGGTGTGATAAACCGGAAACCGGACAAAATTTACCGATTTTTGAAAACCGGGGTTGAAAGACAAAACCGGAGTTAACTCCGGTTTTCCCGGTTTTGAATTACATATTTACATTTTGGTTTAAACAACTTTTTTCAAACAATGAACATGATCAAGAAAATTGATGAACAAAACAGTGTTTTGAGCTTCAAACTAGCGATGAACTTTAGAAGTCGTATTAATCAAAGGCGTCTCCTGTTAGCTGGTGTCTTGCACTATTTACACGATTGGGAAGATTTCTCAACACAAGATGACGATGATACGTTTCCCAAACCCAATGGTGCTGAAATATCTGATACTATTACAAATTTATTGCAGAATCTAAAATATAAGCCCAAGGACTCTGATACCATCCCCCTAGTTGTTTCCGAGCGGTCCGCGCCAACGTTATCGTCATCATCTAACGCTGAAGTTGTAGCTGATGAACTAACTCTTCAAGAGCAGCTTGATAAGGAATTGGATAAATGCAGGAAAGCCCCCAAGAATCGGTCTGATTCCGATTTCGACCTTGCAAGGTTTATAAAGGTAGAGCAAGCCATGTATGAAAGCGCAGGGCATCGGGGTATGTATCTCACAGAAGCTTACAACTATTTGATGTGTGTACTACCAACAAGTGTTGAGAGTGAGAAGGCGTTTTCGAGTGCTGGGTACTTTTGTAACAAAATAAGAAGTACGCTATCCGATAAACTGTTAGATCCACTTCTTTTCTTAAGAAAACATTACCAAGAACAGCGGTCTCTTGGAAAAAAATGATTATTGTTTATTTAAATTAGTATAACTACGCAGTTGATTTGATCTCGTTTTATAGTCAATTAAGAATCCTTTAGTAATGTTGTTATTAGTTATTAATTAAAGAGAGAAAGAGACAGAGAGAGTATAGTAATTGAGGTTGTGTTTAGTGTCTTAAGACGATGAATATGTGTCGTATGTTTAAAAAAAAATTCTATACTTAACAGAATTGTTACTACTTATTGTTACTACCAACTAAAGGTACCACAAACTTACTTGTTGATTTGATCTCAGTCTATCTTTATTTTATTATTATTACGTTATTCAAAGTATTAATGTGGTCTACTTGGTATTGTTATTATATAAAAAGAGGTATATTGTAAATTAGTTTTTTTTTTGCAAAGAACGCAGTTATGAACAGTTTTAGCTTTAGTTTTACTTCTTTATTAGATATGACGAGTATATACCTCTAATATAAAGTAATCCACACTAAGTAACCCGCATTTACGATTAGTCCTTATGGCTATCGGTTATCGTTTGGAGTAGGGACTAGGGGGGCCTAAACCATCGCGTGGCCCTGGGCACGTGATTACCATCACCCACCCACTGACTCTCATTACCCACTTTTCCCCTAAGTGTAAAAAACGGAAATGTTTACCAAATTTCACACGCAAATGTTTATACCAAATTACACAAGTACATTCATACCAGGTTTAGGTAAAATCATTAAGTCCGATACTTATTTTATTCAGATGGACATACGTAGTTGGCCACGAGGCTACTTTACTGGGCATTAAGGCGAACAGAGCTCCAGCCCGTGGGACTTGGACCTCGGATCAGGGCGAGATTGAGAGATTTTGACTTTTTGTATTTTAGGGAAGTTTTGTACAATTAACGTGAAAGTTTGTGAGTGAGAGAGCGAGAGAGAGAGTTTGAGAGACCTCTGCGTAACAATGTATTTTATAGTGATGGGTCGTCGAAGTATTTGACGTCAACGAAACTAGACCGTCCAATTTCGTTCATCGACTAGTCGATCAACTAGTTGAATTCGTCGACTAGTTTACGCGTTAACTTGGTACACATTACGACGAACGGACGAAATCTACGGCGGCGACGGCGACGTAGGCGGTAGACTTAGACTAGTCTCTCGTTTGCTTAGTACTGGCTGAATACTGAATTGAATTAATTATAAAGTTTTATTCACTATTCTGGCGTATTTAGAACATCAACTGATTTTATATATCTACATTATTTTTATTAAATAGACCTTTCCTTCGGCATCCTTTCTTCACATAGCACAACAATAATATCATTCGACCCGAACAAATATCAACACCCTTCACCTAGATTTAGAGTTCAAATTTGTTTGCACGATATTTCAACGGACGAATGAATTTCTATCACCCGACTACGTTCTCGTCTCGTCTCGCCGTCGTCGTCGTCGCCGTCGCGCGTCATCGTCGGCGTCTACGGATTCGACTAGTCCATCGTATAACGGTGAACCGTCGATTCGTTCACAGTACGTCGACGGTCGAATTAACTAGTTCGTTCATTCAACGCTCATCACTAGTATTTTACTGTATATATGTAAAACCCTGTATGTATTTAGCTGAAAGTTTGCACGCGGAGAGTTTTTAAGCTAGATTAACATATACGCTACAAAAAATCACGCTCCGACCCACTGGGCAGAGCAACGCGGGTAAATTTTAAATATCGTAAACAATATGGGGTTAATTAAAGGACGGCAACGCACGTAACTGCGATCGTAATGCTTTGCTTGTTTGACAACTTTATGACATAAACCATAACTTAAAAAGAAAAAAAAACTCCCTCGCAAAATAATCTAAGACAACCGGTTATGACGAAATACGTGCATTGAACTCATGACATAACAAGGCCACTGCAGCTTAATTTTAATGCGGTCAATATATGCAACTCGTCTAATACTTTTTATTGTTATTATTTAAAAATGACAAACTTAAATTCCTATAGGTAGTAGGAAGGTAATCTTACGTTTTATGAAATAAATAAAAAATATATTAAAACAATGCTTCCGGCGCGGCGGTCCTATTTATTTACCTGATAATGTGCTCGTGTGCCCAAGAAAAATACTGCACCGGAACCACTAGTGGCCATAATTCTGAAAAAAAGTCGAGTTTAAGTGTAATGTCTTTGGAATAACAAAATAAAATGTTGATATATTTATTATTTAAATGTAAGCTGTTATATTGAATGGTAATTAAAATAAATAAATATCTACGTATAAATTAAAAATGTGAAATAAAGCCTTAACATTAAATTACTGTATTAATTAGAATACACATTACAACTTAGTACGAAAAATGCATGCCAGAAAACGGAAGTAAAAATGATATTGTAAAAGAAATTTAAAAATAAATAAAAGACGTGCAAATAGTTGGTTTAGAATATCGCATGTACTACTTGTTATTTATGCATCATAAATATTTAAAACTAAAAACCACACAAAAAAGGAATTAGGTAATACTGTTGCTTTCGTAACGTAAAAGAATGAATGAAAATTACCTGTCAATACAATTTCTTTAAGAATTTCATAAATGTATTAATGAATTAACGCTTTTATATTAACTTGTTAATTTTATTGAAATACTAAGAATCATCTATGAAACCATTCTACAATTTGTTGTCGTGTCGTAGACGTGACAAAAATCTATTTGACATAAACTTGACCTGCGCATAAGATTCTTGGGGTTGTCATAGCTTGGGAAAATGCACGCACTTGGGGAAAACATTTTATTCGATTTGTTAATATTAAAGTAACATGTTCATTTTTTAAATAACTCAAATAGTTTTACCAAATATTTGTATAAAAAATATTAATTTGAAAGACTCTAATATACGGAACCATCCCTACAAGTTTAATGTATGGTTGATTTCAGAATCAGAAATAAGTTTCTTTTAGATCAGTTAGGTGGTGCTGTTATCGACTAGAAATTGAACCAGTTCAAAACGGGGTGGTTTTGCACTGGTACAATTTGTATAATATAGATAGTTGTATAATAAAATATTTTTACATTTTGCCAATAGATGTCCATTATGTTTGAGGTTTCAAGTTGTGTTAACTGATTTTGAAAAAATGTTAAGTTTTCTGTGTTAAGCTTAAAATAATAACTTAAAAAAATATGACTTTGCAATCAATTTAAAGTTGCATAAATTTTATTATGATGTTGAATTTCTAAATGAAAATATATAATTTAAAAATTGTATCACTATGTTCTGTGTGTTATTTAAGTTTAAGATTATACAATCTTCAATTGGGTTTAGGTTCTATAAAATCTCAATAATCTTTTTCATTTCATAAGCCAAATTAGACTTAAAATGTTACTTAACTCAAAAAAATATATGTTTAACAAAAAGGTAAACAAACAATCTTTCATTTCATAAATACTGAAATATTCATTACAATTCTATTAAAAATAAACACACAAATACATTTGAATATTAATATTAATTTGAATAAATATTTGCAGAGTTCTTATGACGATGCATCATCACTAAAGGAAAATTAAATCTGTGTGTAGATTACGGAAACATAAAATAAAAACAACGAATATAACATAAAGGAAGTTTTTAACCTCTTCCTTTTATAAAAATTGCTTAAAAGTAATAAAAACATTCAAAAAAGGAGTCAAATGAACCACACAGGTGCTGTAAGCATTCATTGCAAGTTCAAGCATTCGTCATTCTACAGTGTCACGGGTATTCCAAATACAGTCTAGCAAATTCATCTAGTCGACAGAATGGCAAATCTTGAAGTTTATGCGACATGGAGTAAGGTCTAAATTATTGTGCAGTGCATTTGAGTGAAGCGGCTGCACTCCACCACTTTACCGCGTGGTACCGGACTCCCTGAGAACGTTAGCGAATTTCTGTCTCCTATACGGAGTGTGTGGAAAACTCTGATAGCGCGATTCAGGATAAAGGTTAGGGTAAGATTGCAGAGAATTTAAGTTAAAATATCTACATTATAATGAGAAATACGAATATGGTATAACTTGATTTAAAACTGAAACCAATTACGATTGGGAGATAATGACACACTCTTTTATATAATCTTGATGACACAATTAGAAGTTTCCTCATTTGCATATGAACTTAATTTCAACATTTATATTATAAAAGCATACTTTTATGATTCTATTAAAATAAAAGCAGAAATTTAGAAGAGCAATGTAAAAATGTTGCGTTATCCTCTGGTAAAACATACAACTATATGTTTAATGGTTTTAAAACTTGTATATTCCTGCAAATATATGATTATTATTATTTGCTAGATCTATAAAAGATAATAATACATATATTATATTTTATATGTAGGTTCCTAGTAAACTTTACTCCTTTCCTACTAAGTTTCAACTCTTCCACGCAAGAACTACGGATTTAGTAGAAGGCTTGCACAACTACGAGTCATGGAATGTAATATAAATAACTAAAACTTAGAAAAAAGTAACGCAACTTATTACTTAGACAAAAAGGACACATTAAGCTTTTATACCAACATTTGCCATTGGTCCGGTTAATAGATTTGTCTTAGTTCAGAAGATATCCGACAAGTGACCTGGAGGGGATTTCATTTGTACTATCAATCTGAAAAGTTCTAGCTTCTCTTAACAAGTTAATAGTTTTTAAATCTGTGCTACATTTTAATGAATAGGTACTAACATGAGTACATGATAATATAATGTTACTCTACTGTAAGTTACTCTGTGTTCCTGTAGACGATGGAGGGGGTAGAGGGGTGGAATCAGGTTTCTACATTGCGCAGTTAAGGCCAAGCTAGCTTCATAATAGCACATCTACCGTTAGACATGAAGAAGTGTGTGAATGTACGAAGATAATTGTGTGAGAGACATGTCTACTATTATGATGAGATTTACTTTATGCATTTATGTTTTTATAAAATAGAAAACACATTTTCTCTTAAGCCAACACGTGTTATTACGTGATTTTTTAGAGGCTTATTTTAAAAATACTTTCGTTTTAAATCTATATGCCAAAATATTTACCTTATTAAATATCGAAGAGAAGAAATTAAGAATTTTGTTTGAAAAAATATCGTCTTCAAATTGAAAGGAAAATAAATATGGGATTTAAAGTTTTCTTTTATGTTAATAAACATAATATTTATGTAAAAAGCGATGATACATGCCTTTAACAGTTATATTAGCTGTTCTTACATATCTAATCAGTGAATCTACACGCATATGCACCGGAGCGTTACAAAACATTTAGTTTTCTAAGAGGCTGATCATCAAATGGAACTACTGAACTCTACATTCATATTTTCTTTGAAAAGTTTTATCCATCTATCATATTATATGATGGTTGAAGATATATTTCAATCGTTTAAAACTTGAAGTGAATCTGAAGTATATGAATTAATTGTCGATTAGACCATATTCGTAGCATCATTCATTTTGAGTTTGAATGAACTTTCTTAACCAATGATATGAAAGTCCTGTATGTTAGTCCTGTTTTTGAAGCCTTGAATTGTAAGTTTATAAACCTCTACTCTGGTGCAACTTAAATAGTAATTTAATATCAGTTTAGCCAGTTGAGCCAAACTAATTTGCGCTCCATTCTAGTTTCAACGGTAATGTACCCATTTTTTCTGGTCTATTCTATTTGGTTGGGTATTTGTCGATCTAGCGGTAATATGTTTAACTGTAACTAAAAAACTCCTGGGTTCAATTCCCGGGTCGGGTAAATATGTCACTAGAAATTTTCTCTAAGTATTAGCCCGAAGTCAGGAAGTGGTAGGTATGTTTTGCGTGCCTTGGTGAGCACGTTAAGTTGTCAATCCTGCGTCTGATGTCTCACCAGACTGGGAGAACGGTCCCATTGCATATTGAGAGTAAATGAATAGAGAGTGAACCAGTGGTTGTGCACTATTGTATGTCATGCGCAAATGGCTAATTTTCTTCGAGATGTGCCACCATGGTCGTAAACCGGCCGGCAGTTACTTCGAAATATTTCAGTTTACTCTGCTAACAACCGCACCTTAAGTTTAAAGCCTGAAAATCAATAAAGTGCACACGATACAAACTTAAATAATATACAACGGCTCTACGTAGCGACTACGTCACTATTACGTAGGAAGAGCGCAGTTAGAATCAATATCCAGCAGTGAGTCATCCGCACATCACGAACTACATCTAGGAAGAAATTGATATGACATAAATGGTCGGAATATTCCTTAGTTTTGTTAAATTTGTTAATTTGTCAGAAGAATCAAATGTTTTTTATTAATATAAAACTATTCGACTCTACAAATGAAAATAGTTGTTCTGCTTTGAATTTTTAATATGTTGCACCTACTTGCTATTACTGCAGCTTATTTATTAATCTGGCGTTAAAACTACCTGTGCAGCTGTGTGGTAAATCCGTGCAGATATATCATACACAAATCTTTTTTTGTTATCAGCTGATTTATAATAGCTAAATTTTCATAAACGGTTTAATAGGGTTTTCTCAAACTCCCAATAAGAACAGAATATACCTAAAATTATTGAAATACATATGCTCGTATGTGTATAATGCCAAGTGCATCGGAAACCTTAGCTTTAACCTTAGCTTCGGAAATCGAAAATCATAGTAATAAAACTGATCATAAACAAACAATGTTAAATAAATAATAATATTGGCATGTAAAATAGCTTATAACATATTAATTAGATAAAACGCAGTTGCTTTGAGACAAACTGACTTTGAGCATTTCAAATGCATTAATCAACAATCATTCGTCGTTTCGAACTTTACCCAACATTCACCTGACTCTACATTGAATACACGTCAAATAAAATACCGTACCGTTTACGAAAAAATATAGATACCTATCCATTTTTTCTTGCATTTCAGGTCCGTTTCGTCACAGCTTTCGACCAATCAGAATGCCGGGCCTGCATTGCGATATTAGAGTTTTCACACTCAGTTAGCTTATATACAAAATATCGTGTAGAGCTAACGGGGAGTCCTATGCTACACGGGTAGCCGGTCTTGGCGGAGGGCCGGGCTAAGCCTCTGCCATCTGAATATGTCGTCTATAAGTCGTCATGTATGGGTTTAATATAAAATGTTAAAAGAATAATGTTCAATCACTCTGTTCAATGAAAACGAGAATTCTTCTCACATACACCTCTGTAGCGGCTTTGACTCCCTTTTTGAGTTTTGAAAAATCTTTTATTATATTTGCAATATTCATATTTTCATATTAGCTTTCATTTATATAAAGATCCAGACAATAGAGTATCGGTCTGAAACATATTATGTTATGTTTAGTTAAATGAGATAAAATAAAAATATTTAATCTTTGTCGAATTACCATTAATTAAAAACTATGCAAAATGTGTCTCTCTTACTTTGGTAATAATAACTGTTGTGTTTATTTACAATAAAAAGTCTAAATTTATGTGGAAAGTTAAATAACTCTTAGCTAACCGCGAAACTTTAGCAATATATTATATACTAGCTGATGCCCGCGACTTTGTTCGCGTAGTGTTTGTTATTCCTTCGGTTTTTTAACTATCCCACGGGAACTCATTAATATTCTGTGATAAAAAGTACCTATATAAAATGTTGACCGGGGACGTAAAGTATCACTAGGCAAAATTTCATTTAAATCGATGCAACAGTTTCGGGGATTAACCCATACAAACAGAAAAATATAAAAAAACTATGTGTTTAATTTTACTTCTAACATCCCCCTGATTTGGTTATTAGCGTTTATTTTCTATGTACAGACATTCGACCTGTACAGTTTTATTATAATATGTATAGATATAATTTTTTGCATGGTAGAGACATTGAGGTAATACAAAGTCAAGGTAGTAGTAATGACCTGTACCAGATTCAACGACCTGCGATGACGCGGATAAGTAGCGAGTTATTTTGGGTATCTGCTCTACCTTTATAATTTATAAGGTCACGTTCATTTTCTTTTATACATTTAACATAGGGATAGGTGGGAGACAAATAGAGTATAGTAATGGAGTTTAATAATGGTAAGACTTATTATGATATCTATCAGTAAAACATGTTTGATAAGAAAGTTAATTATTGAATAGATTCATTTAAATGAATCAAATTCAAAAGTAAATATTATCAAAAAGCTATTTTGCATAATTTCATTAAATATTTCTGGCGTGTATTTTAAAAAGAAAACTTTTTAAGAATATCATAGATTTGAAAAAAAGGAAGTCAAATTAGCTACTACCGTGTGGATGAGACCAAGTCTCTCTTTATCATTTTCTTGACATATTTGACCTTATATTTTACCTTTATATGATTGCTTAATGCGCTTCAACATATCTGATGACAGAGAGTTAGACCGGTTCCCTGTCAACACCGGCTTACGTAGTAGCTACGGACCTCCCGATAGAAATACTACATTAAACGTTTACTTCCTAAAAAGCCTCGTAAACTCTGCTTGTGAGATACAGGATTCAATTTTAAATTTTTTTTTCCCATGAACTAGTAAGACATACATTGAATTAGATTATTTTATCATAAAACTTGATGCATAGTGAATATTTTCATATTTTTGAAATTTTATAAATTTATTCGAATTACAAATTATAACAAAGTTTAACATTTTAGCTGACTCTTATGGAGTTCTTGTTAGAGTAAAGGAGACAAAATATATATCTCGCCCACAATGATTGCGCATGCTCTATACAAACCATTACGATTCTTGATTTACAAATTTAGCTCTTATCGGCTCGTTGGCATCATGAACGGCATACATAACTTTATTTTTTATAGTGGCAATCATCATCAACATGGAAATTAGATCTATAAACAGAATTTTAATCATAAGTAACTTTCTATTAATTTTGTGAATGAATCTTATAATACCCAGTACCTTGTATTAATATTTTGTCATAAATATAATTTAAAGTCATAAGCTGATACCAATAGCTATAGAGAAAGAAGGAGCGATTGAAATTACACTAGCTTAGATATATATTTACTTAAATATCTATTTCACAATACTGAAATAGATGTAAATACTTATTAATTAATTACATTTCTTAACTTGCATTTTATAATCTCTAAAAGATAATTTACCAGTCATCACTGTGTAAAAACGATTTCTTTTTAATGTAAAATATACGTTATTTAGGGCAATTTATCTAAAGCGACTAAGCGAAACCTAAATATTCACATGTAGAGCCGGAAATGAAAAATTTTATTCTTTTATTAGATGTTTGACTTTTGGCCGGATGTCGTTCATTTTCATTTCTTTATATAAATTATTAACAAATAATAAATTGATTAATTTTCAGTAAAATTATAAGTATAATTAAGTGTAATTATTTTAATTCTGCTTATTTAATCTTATAGATAAGAATTATTTATATATTATGTTATGATATTTTAGAACCTGGCTGGGAAAATAAATTTCGTCTGGCAACCCTGGCAGAATGAACGATAATCCTGAACTCGTAATATTGCTTTGGAAAAAAAGATTTTATTGAATGGCGACGCCATTTTAGGACAATTTGTTGAGTTTCTGCGCCATAAACGTTGTTTTACAATCCTGTGAACGTGAAATAAGTGTAATCAAGGGATTTCAAACTAATATAAAACTTCATTGTTGCCATTAAATGTAAGTATTGATTGTTGCAATACCTAATAAAATTAAAAATCAACGCCATAGCGTAGAAACACCGTAAGTTTTGGTGTTGCAAGAAATATTTTTGTCAGCTGGAAGACGAATGACTTTAAATGTTTGTCTTTGTTATTTACGAGAATTTTTCATGGATAAGTTAATTCGCTTCGTAAATGTACAATTAAATGTTGGAAACAAGATATATCAATCAATATAACCAATTTTAGACACGTCATTTTGAACCTTGTGTTTGTTTCCTTCGTAACTATGCACCGAATAGTTTTGGAATAACTTTAATAAAAGAAGTATTAGTATAGTAAAAATGTACTATAAAACTATTTTTAGCTGTTACTTCTAGAAAGTTATAGCACCTAACAAAAAATCCTATTAAAAATACTGGACTTGAAGTAGGTATTTGTTTAAGAATTTGGCAGTCAGAATTTAAGTCGAAGCATCAAGTACCGATACCGATCACTGAAAAAAACAACTTTTGAATAGGTACTTACTGTAATTAATTAGAACTAGGTGTTATCTTACTTGCATAGATTTCAAGGTTTCGATAAAAACTGCATAGTTTTTATTTTCAAACTTTTAGGGGTGGATTAAAAAAAATCCTTTTATTTCAGATTACTACAACAAGTTTTGGGTCGTTATGATCAGCATTTTAGGTGTAGGTTAGTCATCAGGACATAGTGTTTTAAATAATTTAGATAATTAGCAAGATATAGGTTTCACACGGGTGCAATGCTGATGAATAAAACATATAAACCCTCCTCTCCTCCTTCCGCCAGTGACCGCCCTGAGCCAACATCCAAGCCCCACATGGGGCACCCTCTTGCGCAGGTTGCTAAGTTTAGTTCAAAGCATGCATAGGGACAGACAGGCAGTGGGAATTGACTTTGTTTTATACTATGTAGTGATATATGTTTACAGATATAAACCAAAATGTCTGATGAGGAAGTGCCTGTGGAGACAAATAATAGCCAGATATTGACTGCTGAGTACAAGGATGGTAAGATTTTATTTATTTAGCAAGATGAATGGTTTACAACCTTCATGGTATCAAGGCCAGATTTAGGGGAGGGCATCTAGGGCTACTGCCCCAGGGTCTCCACAATAGAGAACCTAGAAATTTCTTTAATTATTTTTTTCCGTGTTGTACCTTTACATACAGTATTTTGTTGGATCATGATAAATGCAATAGGTCTTAAATATTGTAATAACAGTTATTCATCTATATTTATTCACTTAAATTAGACAGTCAGTAAAAAATATAAGAATTCAAATCGTCCTGAAAGGGAAGACCTGAGGGAAACTAATTTGTGTGGCCAATTTTTTTTTGTTGTCTGATGGCAAATGCATTTACGCATTCCCACCGCCGCTGCAGTGTATTCGCGCGCTAGCGGTGACATATGTGGGACTCGCCCTCTCCATAGCATGGTATACTAACTCATACCACGAGGAGAGGACCCTTCACCACTATAACCCCCCGGACACTCCTTCGATCCACCGTTGGCGGGGTACGGGGACGGATCTCGGATCTAGTGCGTTAATTACCATAGAACTAATTCTGCGGCTACTACGGACCATATATTCACGGGTTCGGATCAGACATAGTGCAAAACCACTCTTAAGGTTGAATGGCATAATGCTTAAGGTTATAGGTCCACTGCAGCATAATAGTTTGTAGTAGTAGTAGTAGTAGTAGTAGTAAAAATAAATCAATGTTATGTTATTTTTCAGGACAACTGCAGATTGTAGAAGTAACACCATTTGATAAGAGCAGTGTAAGTTTTTATATATTACTTCACCCGCATAGCTTCAGTTCCCGTGGGGACTTCATAATTAAATATAACCCGTTTTACTCCTTTGTAACATAGCTTTTTATTTGTGAATTTTTTTTTATTTTTATTGTTCCTTTATTTCATAGTAATATTTTATCTAGTACCAATTGTGGACTATATCAGGCTCAGCAACATAGTCACAAAGTAATATGGATAACTATTTAGATAAATTCTATGGTCCAAGTCCCACAAGTTGCCCTGTTGCGCAGGTCGTCTTGTTGCTCATATTGCCCTGTTGCACAGGTTGTCTTGTTGCACATATTGCCCTGTTGCACAGTTTGTCTTGTTGCACATATTGCCCCATAGCACAAGTTACTGTACTAGCTTTTATGCCCGTTTGAGTAGCAAAGACAAGCAGAGCTCGAGCCTTAATTAATGGTTTAAAAACTACAAACTAAGCAACCTGCGCAAGAGGGCGCGCCCTGTAGGGCTTGAACCTCGGTTCAGGGCGGTCGCTGGCGATGAGATTGACGGATTATGACTTTTAGTATTTTAGGGGAGTTTTGTGCAACTGTCGCTAGAAGCAGAAATAATGGCAAATCAGACAAACATTTTCCAATCGATTTTTATATAAATTGATAATATTCTTTATCAGGAGTCGGAGATACTGCCTCACATGGAGTCAGGTCAGGAAGAGGAGAAGTATATGCAAGTGCTGGACACGGGGAAGGGCTTGGTGCAGTTGGACTTGTTGAACTTAACTTTAGTCAGGTATGTGCCCATATAATGTCTACATCTGAACATGGGTCTTCTCCAGAGGAAGGGTTTCGCCATAGGCACCACACTTGGCAGGCGGGTTGGTGACCGCAGTATTATGTTGTACCACACAAAGAAATGCTGCTGCCCGTTCCTTGATATTCAATTATTATTGATGATGTTATAACGATCGGGACCAACGGCTTAACGTGCTTTCCGAGGCACGTAGGGTAGTCCCTCAACCAACCAGATCGGGAAACAAATCTTAGAATTTACACAAACATTTCCTGTCCGGCGTGGGGATCGAACCCACGATTAAAAACTCCAAGATTTAAAGCGAGCCAAATACCGCTACGCTACGGATTTTGTCCACTTTATTAGTATAAGATATAGATTGATATTTATTTCCAATAATTTCCAGATGTGAAGATGGCGAGGAGGGCTACCAGCTCGTGGCCAACGCGGGCACCTCGGACTCCGACCTGGCGAGCGACGCGACCGTCACCTGCGTGCTGCAGTCCAGCGATAATGAAGGTACCTACTCAGGCTAAAGTGAACAGACACTTTCTAGGCAAGTGTGTATCATCTTAGGCCTTATCTTCGCCTTCCATCATGCGAGATTATGGTCAAATGTAAGCATTAATAAAAAAAAAAATGTGCTTGATGTCATAACAAAACTTTATTATTTGTTAACAAAAATGCCGAATTGTGTCGAGAAACAGTTTGTTTTTACTTTTTTTTTTCGGACGTTCATATGTCCCCGGGCATAAAGTAGAGCAGAGCACCAGCCATGTGCGTGTGGTGTGAGGGCCACTTTGTTAAAACTCTTTGAAAATGTGCTTAGGATTTAGTGAACATTCCAAAAGAATTGTGAAAGCTGGAATCAGATTTTGTGAAACTCAAATAACCGAGTTATGGATTGTACAGTTGGGCCCTCAGTTCTCACATAGAGGATTGAGGGCCCACCTGAGCCTGGTAAGCTATGGACACTACAGAAAAAGTCTTTATGCCAAAATCTAAGCTAATGCCAAACAAAATTTGTGATCACAATATATTATAGCAAAACACTGTACTACTTTGTATATCTTCGTGCAAAATTGGCCCTCAATCATATTACGCAAATAAAATGAAATCATTAATTTACAGCTACTGCTTAAAATCCTATAAGCTACTAAAAAAATTGTGAAATTTTGTGATCGCAAGAACAGGTCACCACTTCTTGTTGTTTGAAAGTTATGACCTTGATAAAATTATTTGTGTGAACCACAAATAGTTGTTCTGAGTCTGGGTGATCTGTGTGTCCGTGAAATGAATGTTTGTAAAGTCCCCCGCGACACAAGTATTTATTTCCATAGTGCGGGAGTTAGGGTAGGGGTAGGGTAGGGGTAGGGTAGGGGTAGGGTAGGGGTAGAGTAGGGGTAGGGTAGGGGTAGGGTAGGGGTAGAGTAGGGGTAGGGTAGGGGTAGGGTAGGGGTAGGGTAGGGGTAGGGTAGGGGTAGGGGTAGGGTAGGGGTAGGGGTAGGGTAGGGGTAGGGTAGGGGTAGGGGTAGGGTAGGGTAGGGGTAGGGTAGGGTAGGGGTAGGGTAGGGTAGGGTAGGGGTAGGGTAGGGGTAGGGGTGGGGTAGGGGTAGGGTAGATGTAGGACACCGCGTAGAATTTGAGGCGGTACGAAGTTTGCCGGGCCAGCTAGTATTTTAATAAAATTTCCTTTAAGTTGGTCTGTATCGGTATGATAACTGTTCAAGAATAACTATTATACCGTACCTTAAATGTTTGATATCTTGACCAAAGACGAGCGATGGCGTATTAAAAGAATATTATTATTATTGTTCTTCACTATAACTGTTTCATAAAACTCGCCTTAATGCTTTATCACCTACAACTTCCGCTGCACTATCATAATCTATTGTTTAGTAACTACACTGAATATGACAACTATTGTGCATTTATGTAAACGATAAAATAGTTTTTGATTATGATTAGTTTATGATTACTTTGCAACAGCAGATTGAACTAACATCACTCAGAAACGCTACTAACCGAGTATATAAAATGAGGTTAAAAAGAAATTACTGTCACCCTACTCACATACATAACTTAAAAATAGTTGATTTCGGTATCTATTAAGAATTGTAGTTTTATCATAATTCTTATTTGTAACATATGACACTAATTTGTTGCACAATTTCTTTCACAAAAAGAGACAATTTTGTATTTGTCTTATCTTTCATACGCTACGCTTAATAAAACGAAAGCAAAATAAATGAGAGGACTGAGGGCCCGAATTTTATCAAGGTCATAACTTTCAAACAACAAGAAGTGGTGACCTATTCTTGCTTTCAGAAAATTTCACAATTTAGTTAGTATCTTATAGGATTTTAAACAGGAGCTGTAAGTTAATGATTTCATTTTATTTGCGTAATAAACTTTGTCGTGTGTGAGGATTGAGGGCCAATTTTGTACGAAGAGTTTTGCGATAATATCTTGTGATCACAAATTTTGTTTGGCATTAGCTTAGATTTTGGCATAAAGACTTTTTCTGTAGTGTCCATAGCTTACCAGGTTCAGGCGGGCCCTCAATCCTCTATGTGAGAACTGAGGGCCCAACTGTACAGTCCATAACTCGGTTATTTGAGTTTCACAAAATCTGATTCCAACTTTCACAATTTTTTTGGAATGTTCACTAAATCCTAAGCACATTTTAAAAGAGTTTTAACAAAGTGGCCCACACCACACGCACATTACCAGCCTAGATAAAGGGTTTAAACACTACAAACTAAGCAACCTGCGCAAAAGGGTGCCCCTGTGGGACTCGGACCTCGGCTCAGGGCGGTCGCTGACGGAGAGATTGAGGGATTATGGCTTTTAGTTTCTTTATTAATTATTCCAGTGTCGGACCCTGACAACCAGGAGACGTACGTGATGGTGGGCGGGGAGAACGGGGAGGCGCCGCTCGTGTTCCTCAAGTCCGCGCTTGACCACGCCTCTGCGGAGGACGCGCAGACAGTAGACACTAAGGTATCGTCGATATTACACGCTTTATATTAGCTTCACTGGTATGTATGTTTGTTTGTAAATAGCGCCCTAAGGAGTCGGTCCTTAGGGCGCTATTTTGACCCACTTTAAACGGCCAGATTTCATTCAAATTTTGCACACCTGCCAAAGTTCGATGACAATGCAATAATTCGATTAAAACTTTTTTTTAAATACATTTTTATTTACTTTGCTTATATATATTTTATTTATAACACCTAATAAACTTTACGAATTCCTCTCCTTTCTTTAATAATGACAAGCAAAAGAAGTGACCAGTTTTTGTTTCACTAAGTGCACGATGCGCGAACTTTCCCCCACTGCGCCAAAACCTTGCCAAGTTACGTGCCGGGGACTGTACAAGAGTGTTTTTTAGTTTTTTTAAACTATTATTTTGTTACTAAACTTCTCATATGTAAAGTAAAATACTCTATATTGTACACCAAGAATAATAATCCTACTAATATTATAAACGCGAAAGTTTGTAAGTATGGATGGATTGATGGATGTTTGTTTCTCTTACACGCAAAAACTAATGACTGGATTTGGCTGAAACTTTGCACGAGGATAGGTTATACGCTGGATTAACATATAGGCTACAAAACATCACGCTCCGACCCACTGGAGCAGAGTAACGCGGGGCGCAGCTAGTACAAAATAAATTCTGCATAGTAATAAAAAGCAGTACTAATGGCGGTTTTATCGCTGCAGCGATTTCTTCCAGACAACCTCAGCACGAACTTGTTAGAGAGAAATCAGAGCTGGGTAGTATGGGGGTAGACAGAGGCGGATTATCCATAAGGCATACTAGGCACGTTGGTAGGAAGCGAAGGTACAAAGGGACGCGCGGGCAGAATAGACGTTGGAACAGCAAATGAAGTTGAGGCTACTACAAGTCTGCATAATGATATGCCAGCTCCAAATTGGAGTAACCTCTACCACATAATCATAAGTCAACTTCAACTACAGTGATCAAATTTTTACTAGTACTAATTAAGTAATAAAAAATATCAAAATTGAGATTAATAAATTTAGACCACCGGCAGGACTCGAACCTGCATCTTAAGTATAGCCCCTAATGCCTAAATCAATATGCACCGTAGCCGAATTGGTTAAGATGGGCTGGGTCGGATTAAACGACGGATCGAAGGAGTGTCCGGGGGGTTTTAGTGGTGTAGGGTCCTCTCCTCGTGGTATGAGTGTCGCATACCACGTTATGGAGAGGGCGAGTCCCACATATCCCACCGCCAGCGCGCGAATACGCTGCAGCGGCGGTGGGAATGCGTTAAGGCATTTTCACCCGGACAACAAAAAAAAAAAAAAACAAAGATGCAGGGTGAAATCCAGCCAGTAGTCTAAATTTATTGACCTCAATTTTAAATATGTTTTGTAACAATTATTTTGTTATTGTTTCAGAATACAAAAGCATTATCACCCACGGAAATATTGGAAAGAGCAAAACTGTTACAGAAAGCAAAGTAAGTTGATTCTCAATAATCCTACTAATAATATAAACGCGAAAGTTTGTAGTCTTAATATTGATGGTTTTTATAGTATTACTTATGGTAACTGGTGTAGCCATAAAATATGCCATAAATAGTTAAAATTATATAAAAATCTTTTTTATTTACGTAAAACATCAACAAAACAAGTATTAATTTATCTATAATGTATCTATAATCATTTTATACATTTGTAAAATAAGCAGTGTATTTAAGTTATTGTTTTTAATAATATATTTGTCGTAACTTGATTATATAACTATATTGTGTCCAAATACGGCCAGTATTTGACGTGTTACCAATTTTCAGAAGATATGATGGATTTTAAACCGGTGATTTATTTTTGTAGTTAGCCTTTTGATTCCACCTTATAGCAGGGCTCCACCCTTTGGCCGCGGGTGCTGTCGGGGGGCCGGATTGCTCAAGCGTACCGGCCTCCACCAACGGCGGATCGAAGGAGTGTCCGGGGGGTTTTAGTGGTGTAGGGTCCTCTCCTCGTGGTATGAGTTAGCATACCACGCTATGGAGAGGGCGAGTCCCACATACCCCACCGCCAGCGCGCGGATACGCTGCAGCGGCGGTGCGAATGCGTAAAAGCATTTCCCCCCCAACAAAAAAAGGGCTCAAGCCTTATATTGGTAACACGTTATACGATTTCGTTCTAGTTACCTGTCCATTTGTTTGTTTTACTCATATTTCCAGAGCATTAAACCACGTATTAAAAACGAAGCCAACTCGTGGTCGCAAACGCAAGAGCGATCTGCCGCCCCCCCACGAGTTGCTGTCGTCGCCCAACTTCAAGTTGTACTTGTACAACTGTAAGATGTGCAGTTTCAAGTGTAACGCCGTCAAAGAAATGTCCGCACATAAGGTAATTATTAAAGAACTCATTTTGTCAATTTTGAATGAACATAATTAGGTTTAAAGATATTTTCATTACTCAAAAAAGACACAAAGTCACCTACTTTAGAACAATTTTTCCTATAATAAATTATAAATAACAAAGATTCGTCACCGCGTAAGTAAGTTGTTAAACTCATCCAATGCATTCAGTCTTTAATCTTTCAAATACCGTAATTAGGGACACTATAGAAAGATAATGAGTAACGGCGTTCGCTTGTGGTTTAATGAATTAAGTAAATATTTAATAGTAGTTTTTTACATATTGTGCTAGTTAGTTCTTAAAAGCATTGAATGAGCGTACATTTTTTATAAATATAAATATTTTGTTGTAAAACTGTACTCCTTCAAATGTTAACATTTTTTTGCCGAACTTAGTGCTCATCTTTGGTAAGACCAGAAAATTATCCCGGCGACTGCGACTATATTAAAACTTCCCTACCATGTTGACTAGTTATGTGAACATGAATGTATGAAACAGCTGATTATTTTTCGCGATTTCAGGGTTGGTGCCATAGTAAAAGTTGTTTGTTATCATGAGCACAATCATGTGTTTAGGTATCGGTCTCTAATTACCAGTCACCCTATATATGACAACCTCCGTAGCGTAGCGGTATTTGGCTCGCTTTAAATCTCGGAGGTCGTGGGTTCGATCTGGGGCTCGATTTTCTGTCTGAAAATCTTTGTGTAAATTCTAAGATTTCTTTCCGGGTCTGGTTGGTTGAGGGACAACCCTCCGTGCCTCGGAAAGCACGTTAAGCCGTTAGACCTGAATATAATAACATCATCTATAATAATCGTATATCAAGGAACGGGCAGCGTTTCCTTGTGTAGTACAGCATAATACTGCGGTCACCAACCCGCCTGCCAAGCGTGGTGACTATGACAACTACCCTCTCTCGGGAGGAGCATGTTCAGCAGTGGAAGTTATACAGGCTGATGATGATGATGATGTAGTATATTAGAAAATATATTAAAAATGGGTTGCTATAAAAATCTGGAACAGATTATTTTTATTATTTCAAGAAAAAAATTATGAAATATTAAAAAGATTAAATTAAATTAACGCAAAATACAGCGCTTCTGTTGTTATAATTTTGCACATATTATCCACTCAACTGAAAGTAACTGTCATCACACACCTTTTTGTACCTGGCAACACAGTAGTTGGTCCAGATCCAACCCAACAGCTGAACGTTCTATACGTTTTATACTTTGAATCAGAATAAAATTCACTTATTATCTAATCGTTTTTCAAATGATTTTTAATTTACCGTTGCAAACATTTAATTAAAAATCAATAAAAAAAATTGACAGGATTTCTTAAGCCATGGGTTGGCTTAAGAAATCCTGTCAATTTTTTTTAGTGTATTTTTTAAGATACTAAATTCAATATAAAACATGTTTAATTCTATTATCAGCTAGGTCGATGTAGTAGGGTCGGATACTATATGTAAAAACCTTATAATATCTCACATATCTATGAGACTACTCAACTACTCAAGAAAATAGACGAATATAATAATATGCAACTAAGAGTGTTATTAAACATTAGCTAACCGCAGTAGTCACTACTGGCGCATCCGTGTATTGTTCTTAGTTTAATTTCACGTAGTAAGTATGAGAGATAATAAATAGCTATTATACGGAAAATAAGAAAATTTAAGAACACTTAATCTCAATATAAATTTGAGAGAAAAAAAACTGATAAATGCGCGATGACGTCATCGTTACGGTCGGACTATTACGGAATGGAATTTTACGTTTGCCTATTTAAAATTAAAACCTATTAAAACATTCTTTAATTAGCAACTCAAACCACAAGCGTTTAAAATTAGCGAATGTCAGTAATTTTTATTAAATTTTCAACTCTGACCAAGAAATTTCGCTAAACAACCGTAACAATGACGTCATCTGGCACTTACATCTATTTAGAAGCCTAACTAAAATAGTTTATTTTCTATGAAAAATTTGAATTTAAAAAAAAAAGAAATAAAATGGGCTCCTTAATTTTTGGTCTTGTTTTATAAAAAAACTAGCGGCCCGCCCCGGCTTCGCACGGGTGGACTTTTATACCCTACTCCTGCCCTACCCTACCCCTGCCCTACCCTACCCCTACCCTACTCCTACCCTACCCCTACCCTACCCCTACCCCTACCCTACCCTACCCCTAGCCTACCCCTACCCCTACCATACACCTACCCTACCCTACCCCTACCCTACCCTACCCCTACCCCACCCCTACCATACCCCTACACTACCCCTACCCTACCCTACCCCTACCCTACCCTACCCTACCCTACCCTACCCCTACCCAAAAGTATCCTATGTCCTTCTCCCAGTTCATAGCTACCTCCCTACCAATTTTCAGCCAAATCGGTTCAGCCGTTCTTACACGACTTTCTTTTGTTTTTAAAATGTATTCTGCTATTCGGGACGGAAACAAATCCAACAAATCAAAAACCATGGCAATCGGTCCAGCCGTTCTCGAGTTATAAGTGTTGTAACAAACACGACTTTCTTTTATATATATAGATATAAAAAATACATGTAAAAAATTGAAATGTTGTCAATAGGTTAATTGACATTTTTTTGAAATATTTTTTTATATGGTTAAGAATGGTTTATTAGATTAAGAAAAATATGGCATTTATTTGAGATCTAGAAAGCACTCAAATAAATATTTTAAATTTGGCTTGACATTTAGAGATGAAAACGATGTCAGCCATGTTGGTCTATATACATTATCTGTGTTCGAGGTCGATGACGTCATGACTCAGAAAGTTCAATAGTAAAGGATCGCGTTCATGTTTTTTAACGAGACGTATGACGTCACAAAATGGCTGATAGCGTTTTCGGAAGTTAAAGACATAGATAAAAGAAATAATTATCATATTGAATTTATACATATATATATATATATATAGATATTCAAGTTTTTTGAACAGAAATGATTATATTTAGGTTCCATATGATAAATACTTTTAGAAATAAACATCATTGTAACATAATTTCATATGTGTCAACTAGCCTGTTGTGGAATATATGGGGCATTTCACGTTTATTTTTATATTTTTGCATGTTGGACTGAAGGAATAAAATATGAATAGTGTAGTATTTCAGCATGTTAGCGCATAAACTCGATTGATTAGAAAGTGCTCATAGCTATGTGTATCTACTCTATGTGCTCTAAGTCTTAAACTATTGGCGATCACGTTTTAATTTTTTTTGTGAATAATAAATACATTTAAAGCTTTAATTCAAGTTAAAAAAAAAACATAGCGAAGTTACTTAAAATTTGATTTGAAATGTTCACTTCCGGTTTACTATACTTAAAAAAATTCAAATTTAGAATTCGACAAAAAAATTAAAAACTTTTTTTACTATATGTAAAAATACTTTTTCGTTATTTCTACAAATTAATTGATACATATAAAAAGCATCCAAAAATTCACGATTTCATTATTGGTGATTTTCTAAAAGCTCAGCAAAAAAGAATCATACGAAAAAAAAAATGTGTGTACCCATCCACGTCTACTAGAAGTATAACTGACCACAATATAAACAAAGTTCACGACCTCATATTTTTTTGGTTGTCCGCTTCACGTGAAATGCCCCATATAATATATAGTATGTAACATCTGGCAGGCCACGGAGCACGGCGGGCGGAGAGGTGCGGGGCGGGGCGCGGCCGTCACGCTGCAGTGCGCGCGGTGTCCGTACCGCGGCGCCACGCACGCGCAGGTCAGACATACCTTCCACTGGCGTTCTATCATTATCATCAGCCCGTACAACGACTATTGTTCTAACCTGATATAGACAGAACTATTGGACACAATATAGTTACATAATAAACTAACACGTTATACAATTGTCATCGACAGCAGCGTTTCTTTGTATGTTACAACATAATACTGCGGTCACCAAACCGCCGGCCAAGCGTGATGACTATGGGAAAAACCCTCCCCATGTTCAGCAGACGTTATATGGGCTGATGATGATGATGAATATAAATGTAATAAAAACTGTCCATAATACATTGTTTATTAATAATTGTTGTTTTTTTTATTTTAGCTAATGAAACACGTTCACTACAAACACGTGGATGCAACACCTAATAGTAAGTAGAACCTACGTGATAATCAAAGTCAAAGTTAAATTTAAAAAAATATTTATTCATATAGACACATTTAAAATATTTTAAATCATGTTCTTATGATGCGTCCCTTTCTTTTACTACCACCACTTCTGGACGTGGCAACTCTGAGAAGAACTAGCAAGAAACTCGGATGATAGATAAGACAGTAGAATAACCCCACTGAGTTTGTTTCGCCGGATCTTCTCAGTTGGGGCGTATTCTATCCGGTGGTAGCACTAAAGCGCGTTCGTCGAAATACTTATGGTCCGTCTAAATAATAACATACACAATGGACAGAACTTAGATTTAATCATAGATAGAAAATAAGATCCACCCTAAACCGACGTGCTTGTATGAAGAATGTTATGAGAGTGAATGAAGCGAAAGATGTGTGTAGGGATCGTAGCAAGTCGAGGTCCATTGTCTCTGCCTACCCCGCTGGGAAACAGGCGTGAGCTTATGTATGTATGTATAAAATAATACAATAATATTGTATTTTCATACCTGACAGCTCTTAGGCTAAAGCTATATAAACTATTATTATAAGTAGCAATAACCAAATAAAATTATTTAATTTAACGCAGTAAATAAAACATAAGCCTAAATATGTTTTACCTGTAATAGGTTTACGTGAATAAAAACCTTTTTTTCAAGGTGATAAGGTGTATTTTTGCTTGTAGGTGATTTTTGTAATAGAAAGACGTGTATTCGGTACGATTTTATATTTAATACTGATTTAACAAATTACCTTCTAATGCACTGAGTAGGAATAGATATGTATGTGGTTATAGTGCTAAGCAGCTGTTTGTTATTTCGAACGCCTTTTTTATTTTTATTTATTAGATCCCTATATAGTATAAAACAAAGTCGCTTCAGTTTGTTTGTCTGTCCGTATGTATTAGGGTTGCCCAATGGTCGCGATTCGTCTCGATTGTCCCGACATCCTACTAATATTATAAACGCGAAAGTTTGTAAGTATATGATGGATGTTTGTTACTCTTTCACGCCAAAACTACTGAACGGAATTGGCTGAAATTTTGCACCGTGATAGGTTATACGCTGGATTAACATATAGACTACAAAACATCGCGCTCCGACCCACTGGAGCAGAGTAACGCGGGTAAAACCGCGGAGCGCAGCAAGTGGTCTGATAAAGTAAAAAGTTATTTCTTTACATACTTTGTTTTTATTCCCCAGTACAGACAGTACAATTGAATACAGCGGAAGTAGAAGCGGCTGACGTGCTGGTGTGTGGTGCGTGCGGGTTCGAGTCCGACTCGCGCAAAGAGTTTAGAACACACATCACTAGAGAACATGGCGCCACTGTGTTGTGAGTTACTATATCGAACTATTATCATCATCAGCCCCATATAACGTCCATTGCTGAACAAGGGTATTTGCAAACTCACCACGCTTGGCAGGTGGGTTGGTGACCGCAGTATTATGTTGTACCACACAAGGAATCGCTGCTGCCCGTTTCCGGGTCTGGATGGTTGACGGACTGTCCGCCGTGCCTCGGAAAGCGTGTTAAGCCGTTGGTCCTGATTGTTATAACACCATGTATAATCGTATATCAAGAAACGAGCAGCAGCGTTTCCTTGTGTGGTACAACATAATAGTGCGATCCCCAATGCGCCTGCCAAGCGTGGTGACTATGGCAAATACCCGGGAGGAGGCCCATGTTCAGTAGTGGGCGTTATACGGGCTGATGATAGAATAATAACGTCTGTAAGGTCCGCTAGTCTTATATACTTATATATAAAGCTGAAAAGTTTGTTTTTTTCAACGCGTTAATCTCAGGAACTACGGGTCCGATATGAATAAATCTTTCAGTGCTCGATAGTCCACTTATCGAAAAGCGCTATAAGTTATATTTAATTATGAAGTTCCTACGGGAACGGGAGTTACGCGGGAGAAACCGCGCGCGGGAAGCTAGTTATAAGATAGTTTGCTTCTTGAACTTCTTATTAAAATATAGCTACCTCGATACATGCGCTATCGAACACGGACATTTTTTCAAATCGGTAGTTTTCTGAGATAAGTGCTTTCAAGCAAACAAACAAACTCTTCAGCTTTTTATATAAGTATACTTAATCATCAACTGCCCGTTGACGTCCACAGCTGAACATGGGCCTCCTCTTAACAGACCTTGGCAAGCCAGGATCGTAGAGGGATTTTGCCATAATCACCACGCTTGGCAGACGGGTTGGTGATCGCGGTAAGATGTAAACCTTGAGCTAATAGATGCTGTTGCCCATCCATCAGCCATATGTCCCTTAGTCGCCTTTTACGACACCCATGGGAGGACACTTAATAATAATAAAATAATATTTCAGATCCATAAGCAAACACACATTAAAATTTTTATACACAAAACATGAATACATAACATAATACCTAAGAATGTATTATTTTCCTTTACAGATAATGCTGAGAAAACGATAATTATTTCCAAGAGTTGGTGTTTGGCGAAGAGAATGCTAAACCTTGCATTTTTAACATCAGCATTTTATTTCATGACTGAAATTATGGTAAACAAAGTATTGCATAATATTAGAACCAATGTGTATTTAGGCCGAGTTAGCCAAAAAACTTTTGCTACGTCACCGGGCATAAAGGCGAGCAGAGCTCCAGCCTTAATAAATGGTTTATAAACTACAAACTAAGCAACCTGCGCAAGAGGGCTCCCCCTATGGGCCTTGGACCTCGACTCAGGACGGTCGCTGGTTAAGGATTTAAGGAATTATGACTAAATAAGGCGAGTGGAATTACGTGAAAACAATCTCATATAAACATTCATAGGCGTCCGCACTCCATTTCCACAAACGAAATTAATTGGTTCATAGCGTCTCTGAATCCGTATCAGTACGGCTTTAAGATTAAAGAATCAAAATTTATCAGAGATACCCACAGTTAGTATTTAGATATAGAATCTATACTAATCTCGGAGATACTAATATAAATATAAAGCTGCTAAATATTATTTTTTTTACTAAATTAGGCTTACGTTTGGCCATAATCTCGCTTGATGGGCGAAGATAAATCCTAAGATGATACACGCGTGCCTAGAAAGTGTCTGTTCACTTTAATCTTAAAGATGTCCAGATTATAGCGTTCTGGCAAAACTGACCCCGGCAGAGAATTCCACTCCTTAGCATTATGAAAGAAGAAGCAAATCGCTTCGTGCGTATTAAAGGAATGTCTACAACAAAAGGGTGAAACCGCTCGCCGCGCCTCGTCCGGTGGTTGTTCGCTTGAACACGCGCGATCATTTCAGGAACTAATAGTCCGATTTGAAAACATCTTCAGTGTTAGATAGCCGCCTATTTATCGAGGAAGGCTATATTTAATTATAAAGTTCCTACGGGGACGGGAGTTATGCGAGTGACACCGCGCGTGGGAAGCTAGTTACTTAAATGCAATTGATTTTTATCATGAAGTTTGTAGAAATAATTGTCTGTCTAGCGTTAGTTTAAAAGTTAAATAATAATTTAGTAAATAAGTTGTTTTAACTGTATTTAGTGTTTATCTTGAACTGAATATTATGTTTTTAAGTTGTACATACTTCATTTTAAAATATAAAGCTATTATAAAAAAATGCCCTGTTTTTTATTTAAAATTGTCAATCTTATTTATTAGATGTCTTATTATTAGTAGATGGATGAAGAGATTGATCCTCTCCGGAAGGCAAAAGAAAATATGGATGGATTGTGTAAAGAGTGATATGAAAGAAAAGGTAGTTAGTGATAGCGTGACGGGTGATGTGACAGAATGGAAGAAACAAACGTGTTGCGCCGACCCCAAGTGATATGGGATAAGGGCAGGGAGAAAAAAATCTTATTTATTAACAATTCTTAGTATGAATTGAATGCCTCGGTGACTTAGTGGTGGCTTGTGTCCTGGTGTTTTAGTTTTGATTTCTGCCTGGTACAATTTAATAATAATAATAATCGTTTATTTATTTCCAATAATTTACACAGTTTTTACAAGTTATATTTTAAGTGACACCAAAAATTTGATAACATTAATATAGATAATTATTTGTGTGAACCACATATGATTGTTTCGTATGTGCTTCTTATCCGTAAATTCAGTTATTTGAAGTACCCTTCTCTATACGAATATTATAATGAGGAAACTTTCAGTCCCCTCTATCCCTGTCCCCCGGAGTGACAGCTGGGAATTGTATTCCCAGTTGTTACCGGGGTAACAATTTGTGCCGACTGTTCCCTTTGAAAGCTGACTAGAGGGGTCAAATGAGAAGTCTGTTTATCAGATGGCACCGGGGGGGGGGGGGGGGTGACAATTGCTAAAAAAAATGTAATTACCATAGATTTCAGCTTTTTTTTTTTGTTGTGTTCAAATTCCCTTCCACACCCCATTCGCGCTTGTTCTTCTCATAACGCATTTAAAAAAAGAACAAAGGAGTACTTTTTGACTCAGTAATCATATTACATAATTTGGACATATAAGTTAGTTTATGTAGTATATTATAATTAACAATATGTATATAGGATTAAATATTAGTATGTAGTTGTATATGTATCTATTAGAGTGTATGTTTATTGATATGTACCTATTTACCATTCTGGTAGAAAATATTATTAGATTCGTCCGTTGTACACTAGCTATGCACTTTTAATCAAATGCTTCTTTCATAAGGTTTGCTGGAAGAAAATTCAGTATTGAATTAAGCTCGCCTTTGTACATGTTGTTTCCGTTGTATTAATTGTATGTTATGTATTTACTGTGTGCAATAAAGAATAAATAAATAAATAAAATAAGCACGTGTAACTTTACCCTTAGTGATGACCCTTAGAGAGTGATGATCTGTGTTTAAACGATTAGTATTAAAGTTAATAATCTGTGATTGTACCTATTAAAGGAAACATAATGTTGATTTTTTTTTATTTGATCTATAACTTTTTTTACATTTTTATTTTCTTACTTAATAGTTAATATTTTTTTAATGTTGCAAGCGTGTTGACATTGTGTTAATATTTTTATTGTGATTTTATGTAGCATAACAAATAAAAAAGCTGAAATCTATGGTAATTACATATTTTTTCTGGGAAGGAATCGTAGCATTTGTCACCCCTCCCCCCGGTGACAACTGAGAAACAGAATTCCCATTTGTCCCCTCTAATCAGCTTTCATAGGGAACAGTCGGCACAAATTGTCCCCCCGGTGACAACTGGGAAGACAATTCCCAGGTGTCACTCCGGAGGACAGGGCTAGAGGAGACTACTGGGAATAATTCAATTTTCCAGGCATAGGTTCCGAAACTACTGTTGTAGCAACGTCGAGGCCATAGGCTATATTTAATGACTAGCTTCCCGCGCGGTTTCACCCGCGTAACTCCCGTTCCCGTGGGAACTTGGTGGTGAATGTAGCTTTCCAATGGTGAAAGAATTTTTGAAATCGGCACCGTAGTTTTGAGTTTATTTATTATAAACATACACACACACAAAAATACAAATCTTTCCTCTTTATTATATTAGTTTAGATGAAGGTCTCTGAGGAACGCGTGCTGTTTTGAGTTTTTCTTACTCGTTAGCTGTGGAGTATAGACGACGTTGATGCACAGGGCACGCGTGTACTTGTCGAGTATGGCCGAGATTTGTGTTCAAACTGTTAACTCAATATGACGATGTTAAATTAAAAAACAAGGCTAGCCGAGCATACCCCACCAATATGTCATTTAGGGTGGATGAACACATGCTTATAGTAAAATACAAACTGAAACAACATTTTTAGTTTATTCTGAGATCTTTAGAAATAGCACATTAATTTATATTTTTATTATTTAAAAATGTGTCTCAATTTCTATTTCAATACTTTTTTATGGCAAAAATTAAGCTTCATTGATTCAAGCTCTATAAACAAGGACTTTGGAAATGATAATCACAAAATATTGTTTCAACACAACTTTAATTACAATGAACACAAGTTCTGAAACAAAATAAGACATACAAAAAACGGCTTAACATACTTAAATTATAACATTTTCTAATTGAAAATGAAAACTCAATCAAACCCTTACAATAGGCAGGGTTTATGTCCAATAATGGGAAATTATCCTATTATTGCTAATAAGTACTCAATTTATCAACTATTTATCATATAGCTTTGAACAACGATGGTTAAGTTAACCGATATCGGTTGATCAACCTCAAGCCACAAAACAAAATACATCCCATAATTATAATTAAATAAATCTACAACATTTCTTTACGAATCCTTAGAAAAATCTATCATCAATTTTGCTATTTTACAATGCCTTAGGTACGAGTTTCGTGCAAAATTATACACTCTGATGTGTTTATATTAATTATGGATTTAAAATTAAATTTTATACGATAAATACCATTTTATATTAACCTCTCGCTTTATCATAAGCCGAATGAGTAGGATAGCAATATTAAATTAGCAATGCGAAGCGATGTTGGCTCATGACACAGTTTTATAAGGAGCTATCTCTCATATTTATAAACATTACTTGGTGTAAGTAATTACTTAAATTGTGTGCCATTTCTATCATTTTAAGAGCCATTAAACTTATTAAACTCAACATAACATTTTTATAAGTAGTTATATAAGCAATCAATTGTTTGTATTTCTAGACACAGAAGGCTCAATCACGTTAATCAAAATTTAAATTCTTCATATCGCTGCTTGATTTACTCTTGAAACTGTTATAAATCTCAGATCATTGTAATTTTTTCATAAATCTAGTCTATCAAAACTATGAAAAAAAAAACTTTCCAATGAAAAATAATCTTTCAAATGATTTTTAACTACTTATATATTTATTGTGCAATACAATGAATTTATTAACTATACAGGTACATTATCCCGATATTTCATACATTTTATTATAGTATATAAATGACCCACTTAGTAACAAAAATTGTAAGTAACATATTAAATGAGCAGGCTTAAGTTTCTGCAATAATTTACTATAAATAGCGCCGAAGGTTTAGTAATGTTGACCCCACATTGCGCGTGCGCATTCGAGCGTGTTTCACATCTGTTGCACCGTTCACACACTCGAGGAACGCGAGCGCATGTTAAGTCAGCCTAAAAAATCAAAAATAAATCTAATCCATACTTACATAAATTTACACACTTTCACATATTTATATCTAATTCAATTATAAGGTATGCACTCTTTATCGATAATATGAAAAATAAAGAATCTATGTATTTTCATCATTATTATTATTATGCTTCTTTACCTAATTTTAATCACTCTACTTAAATACTTATATTAAATGGAAATATCAAATCATCAATGCAATGACTTCTATATTTACACTGGTTCTTCGAAACATAAACTCCACTCCTTGAAATTTTGCTATAAAACGCAAAGCGTTCGGTAGATGGCGCTACCAGGACAGCATATTTTTTGAAATTTTAATATCACGAGAAATTGCATGGTTCGCTTTATTCGAACATCCAAAAATGAGTTCACACAACATTACCCGTTATTGTATTTTACATCCGTAATATGTCCCTTAAATACCTAAAATGCGAACGTGGCAACATTAGTGCTATCCGTTTTATTATAATCAAAGATGGTACTGTGAGTTTTATTTTTTCGTACGGACATAGTTAGCCACGAGGCTTTTGCTACTTCACCGGGCATAAAGGCGAGCAGAGCTCCAGCCTTAATAAATGGTTTAAAAACTACAAACTAAACAACCTGCGCAGAGGTCGTCCCCTGCGGGGCTTGGACCTCGGCTCGGGGCGGTCGCTGGCATTGAGATTGAGGAATTATGACTTTTAGTATTTTAGGGGGTTTTGTTCAGCTGTCGGTACTGTAAGAAATGTTAATGTTCTGAAGGGCCAATTAATAACTGCCATGTCAATCTATTTATTTAGAATTAGAACATAATGCAGTGAAAAGACTAGATTGATTAGGCACTGTTAAGTTAAAAAAATGATTATACATTGTTAAGTTAAAATACTAACAGTGATACGCAAAAACAATACTTTGCTTTAATGCCTTGAGCACACCGGATGCGTATGCGTAGACGTAAGCGTAGACGTGCACGTACCACTGAGTTGTAATGTATGGAACCGTATGAGACAGGTCACACCGCTTGCGTAACGTAGACGTGCGCGTAGACGTAATGCGTAGCCCTACGCAATGCAGCTCCCAAGGCACAAACTGACTGCGTGACTTGACGCAGAGCAGAACGGCAACGTTGCATGATGACGTTGTATTCAATGGCGCGCCTTATTAGACGTCACACCGAACAATTTTGTACACGCACGTACCTTTGCTGTGCGTAGCCCTACGCACGTAACTTTCAGTCAGTTGTATATTTTTACAGATATACTGGCACGTAGTGATGTTTTGTATTGTTTTTGTAATGAATAGAGATAAGAAAGAAAAACTTATTGAAATTGTGCGTATTTATGAATGTATCTACAATCCAAAAAGTAAATTCTACAAAAATGCATCGTATAAATGTATATATTCCGCAGGATTATTCTGGCACAATAGTATTAATATTGCTTCTTCCTCGTCATTTCAGACATCGTGCACAACACAACCTTCGAAAACAGAATAAAATATGGCTGCCGCAGCCGGGTACGCAATAGGCCATGTGCGTTGCGTACTCGGCTCGGATGCGTAAGCGTATGCGTAGCCCGGTGTGACATCGGGTTACGCCGTAACTACGCGCGTGTCTACGGCGTGATTACGTCGTAGTCACGCATACGCATTTGGTGTGCTCGAGCCTTAAGTATTGATTTGAGTGCGTAGTGTCTGACTGTCGTAGTCTCTATTGCTATGGTAATAGAAATCATCAAATCAAAGTGACTCCTGGCATTCACAAGTCAACTCATAGGGTGCCATTACACGCTCAATTTAGATAGCGGATCGAGATCAATGATTTTATTCCAGCTTGATTGTGTAATATGTTAAACTGGCGGATCGCGACATCCCTCAACCAACTAAAGAATTCTTAGAATTTAATTTTCACTAAGATTTCCTGATTTCCTCCGATATTTAAAGCGAGTAAAAAACTTGAATAAAAATAGAACACAGAAACAGAAAATAAAAATAAAAACGAGGTTTTTGCGATTGTTAACACACAATCTACTTATTTTTTATATATTGGCAATCGGAATCCCCAGAGCTGAAAACACGTATTCATGTGATCATTGCGAACAGTGGACTGACGTGATCTGGATTGACTGTGTAATGTGATAACTAGCCAAATCTAATTATATCAATCTATCACGATCCGCGATCACGATCTTGATTGAGCGTGCAATGGCACTTATAGTATCAAGTATTGTTTTTACATACGGGAGTAAGTCAAGTCAGTCTTTTGGATTAGCACGGCAGATGTATAGAAGTCATTGGAAATAGTATGCGAATGCCATAAAATATCTTAGTATAAAACTTAAGTATACCAATAAAATATAGCTAAATTACTAAACAAAACAGCTAGCGACCATTTTTAATATCTATATTTACAATTTGAATTTAGAAAAAATAACAATTTTTCAAAATTGAGATTAATAAAATTTGACCACCGGCAGGATTCCAACCTGCATCTTATGTAAAGCCCCTAATGCCTTAACCAATTAGCCTACGGTGGAACTAGAGCCGGTCATCGAAATATATTAATCTCTTTGTAACACATCTCTAACAACATTACAATTTGCTAAATAATAATTCTGATATCAGTATTTTTGATATTCAACCTAAAAAAATTACCAATCAGACTAATGACAATATACTATGACTTCGCTACTCATCGTTTACTATGCATGCAAAATATGTCAATTTATTACGTAATGTAGCTTCAATAAAACAGTAACAATAACATAGGAAATGCGTAACAATAACCATACAGAAATAAATACATTTTTATCGAGGTTATAGTCAAATCGTTACGTGATCAGCCTGCAGGTAAACCATTTCGCAAAATATATATATGAATGAGACCAAAATATATCCAAAATAGTGTACGGCGAGCGCTACTTCCCTAGAGATTCATCTAACAATTTTATTATACTTTGTATTCTTTGATTTGTCCATCAAACGGTTTTTCTCGGAAACGGTGGCAATTTCGGGATTTTGTACTTCGGGATTTTAAGCTTTCGGGCAAATGAACTTTTGGGATTTAAAACTTTCGACCAAACAACCATTCGGCGTTTCAATTATCGGGATGTCGTCCATCGGTATTTTAAAATTCGGTCTTTTAAAATTCGGGATTTTGATACGTACCCATTTTGTTAGGTATCTTAGTATTTTATAAATAGTTTTTCTGATAAAATACTTTTAGTAATATATTAGTAGAAATTTATGAAATAAATGCATAAAACTGAACATGTCCTTATTAGTCGAACATCACATTGATAGATGGCGACTCTTTCTTTCTCACGGAGGGTAGTCCCTTAGCCAGAACCAGAAAGAAATCTTAGAATTTACACAAGGATTTTCTGTCCGGCGTGGGGTTCGAACCCACGACCTACGTGATTTAAAGCGAGCCAAATACCGCGGAGGTTGTCAAAAATAAACTTAATATCATTAAAATAAAATCTTGTTTTCTTACAAAAGTATTTTCATCTTAAGAAGTATTTAGAAGATACGTATTTTGTATCTAGTATTTCAGATACTATTCTCGAAAGTATTTTGTATCTGGTATTTGAAATACTTAATTTAAAATTATCTTGTATTTTGTATTTCAGATACTTTGTTCATGGCAAATAATCATAAGCAAATAATAGAAATAATCAGAGATGTACAAAACATCTCTGATTATTTCTATTATTTGCTTATGTTATTAGGTGTCATGGCGGATTTGAGCAAATGGGCATATATTGGGCTAGTTATACACCAGGATTATTTAATCGTATTAGCAACGATTTGCCATCACTATAACTATCGAAACATTACATTAACGTTTTAAAAGAGTCGTTTGTTTGTTACAAAAAAAAACGCCTTCAAGGAGACGACCATGATAAATGTACATTGCAAAAATGTGCTTTAGCACCCTTCAATAAAAGTTATTCTAGGTTGTACGAATGGGCGTTTAATACATAGAACGGTGGTACCTACTACAAAAATCGTCGACTAAGAAAGACTAAAAAAAATCGGTGTAAATGATGCAAAAATTAATATATTTTTATCTATTGTCAATATTATGGTGTTTTGCTAGAAATATCCTGGGGTATTAACACTACAGCTTTACTAAATACCCTTACGGTAGTAGTTATGTTTAGATTAAATAGATTTTGAACCTTATTACATGTCAATACAGTTTAAAATATAGTGCGAACTTTATTAAAAGTCAGTTTTTTGTTTTTTTACTATTAACATAGTAATAAAAATAAAAACCACCGTGAATCACGAATTTCTTATATTACATCACGCAAGCGATGCCACAGTTCGTATATCTAACAAAATAGGCAACGTAAATAAAATAAATAAAACACAAAAAAATGTTTCTACCCAAGTCCATTATCGAGTATGAAAACATCCAACGGATGTGTTTCAAACGGCGGGTTAATTACGTATACCTAGCGACCAGCAATACCCAAGGTGACAATTACACGATGTTCAGAGCTGACGGTTGTCCACTTGTGTTGAAAATACAACCAATTATTATTGAATTCAATTTATAACACCCGTTTATGTCCACTGCTGAACATGGGCCTCCTTTCAACATAGCTTGGTAAGCCAAAGTTATGGAGGGTAATGCCATGATCACCATTAAGGCGGATTGGTAATCGCAGTAAGATGGTGTAGGAATATCTAGAGGGAAAAATAATGAATCTTTAATACAATAAATTTACCTAATATATCAATTAAAAATGAGTACATAAGAGGAAGTCTAAAAGTGGCACGTTATACGTAGGGATGACATGTATGTGACAGAAATAATGCTGAATATGAAGATGGAGGAATATGTTGGAAGAGGAAGTCCAAAAGAAATAAGGATGAACTGTGCAATGACATGGGCAAGTATAGAAGAGATGTCTAACAAGGAAAATGGAAGAAGATTACATATTGCGCCGCCCCAAAATAGTGGGAGCAGGGCAGGAAGACTTTTGCAGTCTACTAGTATTCTTGTTAACCCTTCGTGCTAATCTAAAAATGCTGGACTTTTTAATAAGACTAGAATGTTATAGACATTCCGAAGATTTGTTCATGTAACTTATACTTCTTAAAGCAAAGATGGTTTCGCCAGGAGCATAACGTACAAAACTCGTTGAACGGTGCAAAAGTCAAATTGCGATCGTATTGCTGGTAGCTACGCATATTTTATGTAATCCCAAAAACGATATTATTATAAAGGCAATATTGCGAGAATGATTTTTATCTAAATTAAAAACCAAATATCTAGTGTTAATTCCGCTATTAAATGTGTCAAAATGCTGGGAGGCCTTTTTTGCACCTCCCTCTCGCCCGCAAAAATTATGCACAACATGCAGGAAGGAAAAATTAGATAAAAACAATATAATTAAGAAGTATTCCTTTAGTGTGCACACGTCGGTTATTTGCTACTAGAATATATTTCTTAACAGTTGCAAATAAGGTAGAATTTCGTATGCCACGAAATATTGTGTTTGTTAGTGTTGTAAATTTCAAAATATCAATTTCATCTTAGATTAAACCAAAATAGCGGAAGATATGGCACGTCCTTATATTTGTCAACTAAAAACGGGTATTATGCACAACTACATGCACGCACACTCACACCGCCACGCCGCTGTAATTCTTAATAACATTGTACGGTATTGGCAGACAGAGACAAACCAATTTGTTTTGAAAATAGCGTAAGCGAGACAAGCACGGTACTGATGTAGGTACGTCAAATTGACATCACGCTGAAAGAGCGTCAGCAGCGCAAAAGGGCGCTCAAAACATTAAATAAATATCGGAAATTTTGTTTTCATGTAATTATAAGTGAAATATGATTCTATGTGATTTGTTTCTTCTTTTTGAATTATTTGCACTACGCATAAAAGCACATGAAGGCATTTTGGTAACCTTTATCCCACTTGAAACAATAAACTAATCTTTTTGCGTAACATGTCCACTTGTGTCACTCAGCCGATTGCGACTGAGTGCAATTAGGCGACGGGGACCTGACCTACCCTCCCGATTACTAGATTGCTAATAACCTTCCGATGCCCTCGTAGACCCGAAGTCCGAGAGGCCCGCGAAATGTAAAGTACAGCGACGGTTGCTCAAAACTCCCCTAAAATACCAAAAGTCATAATCCCTCAATCTCATCGCCAGCAACCGCCCTGAGCCGAGGTCCAAGCCCCACAGGGGGCGCCCTCTTGCGCAGGTTGCTTAGTTTGTAGTTTTTAAACCATTAATTAAAGCTGGAGTTCTGCTCGCCTTTATGCCCGGTGAAGTAGCAAAAGCTACCTAAGTAAGTCCATCAGGAAAAAAAAGGACCTGATTTATAAGGTCCACGCGTTAGACGCGAGTCACCTATCTTCCACTGTTTTAGTTTAATCTAAGAATTTGAAGCATTCAATTTTCAACCTTATAAACTATGGTTACTTACTTACGATATTGTAATCTCACCGACATTGAGTATTCTTAACAGAACACCTACTTTCAAATAAAAAAAATCATAATTTATCTACGCTTTATTATTTAATGAAAATGAACCTTTTATTATTTATTAATAACCTTACTATACATATAGGTACTTAATTTTATAATAATAATAATAATAAACTATATTATTAATAAGTTTCTTTGTATTTTATATTATACATTAGTTGAGCCAGTTGTAAATCGAATTGCAAAATCACCTTGTTTTGGTAATATTTTACCAAACAAAGTTATTTTGAAGATATCAATATTTTTAACTTAATTTTATTGTGTTACGCCCATTTTTGTTCATTTTTTTTTCGAATATATACCTCAGAAGCATAATGACAGATGTACTATTATACTTCAGTAGCATTTGGTCGTAAGTGCCAGTTTACGATAAAGGCACATACCACGAATGTTTCTGACGTATAATGGCACATCCGATATTATGGTACTGACCTCTAGATATGTTTAATTGTATATAAACAGTTCTTAGGCCGCGGCCGCACAGGTACTATCGACCAGACATCCGCATGCTCACCTTTAAGGCGATAATCGCATAGCACGGCTCTCGACTCGATCACCGCATGCATGCGTTTTGATTAATAGGAAGCGAATTTTAGTTGTGTTCGTCGTAATACACGCACGCACTTACTGCACTCACACAAATATGTATTGTCTCTAATTGGGTGGAGCAAGGAAGGGGCGTGGTCTATCACTATCTGCGCTTTCGCAGAATTATTTTCTTAACTGAGCATGCTTAAGTTTAGCCGATAGTACATCGACAACAATGCGACAGTGGCGCTACAAACAAATAAATATCGCTTGTCGTTCCACCGCGGTCGCCGTCATACATTTATATGAGTTTGTTTTCACGAAACCGCGTCGCCGTCGCTGTACCATTGGGGCCCCGACTGTAGTCGTTTTAAGTTTTAACACCACGCATGTACTTTTTGGTCATTTTAACATTTCGATGCAATTTACTACAAAATCGGAAGACACGTTTGCAAGCAATTAGAAACACAATGTTCAATAGAAACTCGTAAAATAAAATTAAAAATGAAATATATTGAAATGAAGTCTATGTAAAAAGGCATAAATACTAAAAAAATCTATTTAGTCCGTCAATAGGTTTACCAAGAAAATTGGACACGTATTTTTGTGTTCGTTCCTCAAACAAAAAATGAAGAAGATACAGCGCTTTGAAATTTCGTGTGACGTCACTGCTAGGTACAAATTTTACTTTGTAGTGACGTCACAAACCCCTCTCCTGAACTTTATTGTTGCTCTATACCTATCTTCGTACATTTTTATGGATTTGATTTAAAAAAAATACGTGTCTAATATTTTTTTTGTAGTCTAACTGACGGAATAGACATTATAATTTAGTTTTCATGCATATCATATTATAGTTTATTCACTCTTCTTAAAAGTTGCTATTTCTGACATACGCGGTGTTAGAACTAAAGCGTCGATATATACATAATCCATAGTACATTTTACCCATTGCTCAAATAAACTGGGGCATAATTACTTAACGATATGACTTTGACTTCAATAAAAATGTTTTTGCTACCAAGTTTATTATGCACGCAAAAAATATCTATACTAATATTATAAAGAGGAAAGATTTGTATTATGCTTGTAATGAATAAACTCAAAAACTACAGTGCCGATTTCACAAATTCTTTCACCATTGGAAAGCTACATTCACCCTGAGTGACATAGGCTATATTTTATTATGAAGTTCCCACGGGAACGGTATCAGGTGCTTGTCCCTTAGTCGTCTCTCACGACACCCATAGTCACAGTCATATCACTACGTAAATTACCCTCCCATTTTTCATCTCCAGATATAAATGAATACATCCGAAATAACACATAATTTCGGGTTTCTCAAACAAAATTATACAAAAACAATAGAAAAGTCTTAAATTAAATCTATGTACTTCAATAATTTTCTACAACTGACGTCACTATACTAGTATTCACTAAGTGTCAATTTCACTTTGAATTTCACTAAAAGTCCGAAACTCCACACTTATTACGAACACGTGACGACTTTAGTTCACTCTTTGAACCGTTAGATGGCGCTTAATTAAATTATGCGAGATATAATGCAAGGCGATATTAAGGCAGTCAATTAATTGAATATTGCAGTTAAAAGTGTGTTTTTTATTTGAAAACACATGCGTTTTTTGTAATAGAAAATAAGAAAACTTGAATTGAAAAAAAAATGGTTCAGATAGGCTATGGCAAAATGTCAGGCTAATCTCACACTGGGCGTTCGCGACGTTCGTACAAACACACTCGCCCAATGTGGGTTCAAGTTTAATATAAACCGAAAATTGCGTTAAGCATATTTTCAACCAAAACAGTCTCAAAAAATGCATCCCTTCCTACATTTTTTTATTTTATCTTTACAAATGATCACGATTCTTAAATCCTGTAAACTTCATCCCAAAAACTATTTCAATATAATTTACACACAAAATTTCACAAAACACAAACAGTTTACTACCAATGTCACGCCACTTGCTATAATAATATCTATGGTACAATTTATCCCGACCAGCTCGCATCGGCCCGGGCCTGAAATAGTCCATCGGAAGCCATCCGGAGTCATACGAATGTATGTATGAACTGTAATTTCTTGTTTACAGAATTCAATTTCCTTTAACGTGTTGTAAAATGCTATTTGACACGGGCCGATAAACGCGAGTATATCTGATCTTACTTATCACGCCACTGACTATGATAGTACTCTATCACGCTGTAAGCTAATGATAATCCGTATCACTTCTGTGCAAGGTAGCACAACCTTTGTACATTTGTCTCACCTTTTGTACTTTGATATATATTTTTATTACAATTTGTTACTATGAAATTTTAACATTCATTGATACAGTTCTTAATAACTTCAATTGTTATAATATTTATCAATATTATAACAATTGAATTGAATCAATATTATAAGTAAGTACAACTTAGATCGACCGACACGCATAGCTTAGGACTTGACAACATTTTACAATATAGTAAAGGAAATTAAAACCTTTGAATGCCACATAATAATATTTGTTTTTTTCTAATTCATATATCGGTGAAAATGTGATATCGCAAAGTGACAGCGGTAAATAAGGTATAATTACGTCCACCAAGAAATATATTCTTTTTGTGTGTTATAAAAGGCATAATATTGAATTGTTTCATTCAATAGTCCACCTTTACCACCAACGATATGTCACATTCAAATCCCGCGACAGCAGTGTGGCTCCGGACGGATTCCGCCTTCTTAAATATCTCTTTTGTACGTGTGACATCGGACCTATAGATTCGAGCCGGCAGGTGGCGTAACATAGCCGTCGTGACAGTTGTCACGACAATTTGTTAATCCCCGTCACGTCAATTGCTATGTACATCCGTGTCACGTCACTTGCTAAGTTAGTCCGTGTCACGTCACTTGCTATGTGAGTTCGTGTCACGTCCCTTGCTAAGTCAATCCTCGTCACGGCACTAGCTGTGGTAGTCCCGGTCGCAGCGGTCGTCGTGGTCCCAGTACTTGTGACTGCGGGGTACTTCTGTAGGGGGTGCTCGTCGGACGGGGGTCTTTCCGGGGAGCTCCTCGGCGGAGAGGCGTCGGGGGGGCCGTCCGTCCCGGGAGGAGCGGGACGCGGACCTGTCCATGAATTTGTCCTTTTCGTCTTCATCGTTTATGTTGTCATTGGATTTCTGAAAATTTGAGACATTTTTAGTGAGTATGGAGGTTAAAAATGGTGGCAATGACAACAATCTGTCAAATTTTTAAAGATGGCGGCGTTTCGATGCCTTTAAAATCTATAAAAAAAAAGTAATAATGTTTTTTCTGGTTTTAATTTCTATGTTATTTAAATAGCCTATATTTTATACTATACCTATAAAATCTAAAATCATTGAAATTGAATCAGCCGTTCTCGAATTGAAAATTCGAAAAAAAAACATATTTGTACAACTACTTTGCCACTCACGTAGCTTTTCCGTGGGAATTTTATAATTAATTAGCCCATTTTACTTCTGGATAGTAGTTTTCTAAACGTGAAATACATTTTGAAATCGCTTCAATAGTTCCGAAGCTTATTTAACGCAAACAAATAATAAAATATTTACTCTTTATAAATATAAATAATAGGCTAGTTGACACTTTTTTGAAATCATTTTTATATGGTTAAGAATGGTTTTACTAGATCAAGAAAAAAATATGGCATTTATTTGAGATCTAGAAAGCACTAAAATAAATATTTTAAAATTGGCTTGGCTTGGAGATGAAAACGATGTCAGCCATGTTGATCTTTATACATTATCTGTGTTCAAGAGCAATGACGTCATGACTCAAAAAGTGTAATAGTAAGGGATCGCGTTCCTGATTTTTAACAAGATGTATGACGTCACAAAATGGCTAATAGCGTTTTCGGAAGTTAAAGACATAGACAAAAGAAATAATTTTCATATTGAGTTTATAAAAATATATTCAAGTTTTATGAACAGAAATTATTATATTTAGGTTCCAATGACAAATACTTTTAGAAATAAACATCATTGTAACATAATTTCATATGTGTCAACCATTCCTTCTATAAGAGTAAGTAATTTGTAATCAATCATACTGATCAATAAAACGGTTTTAACAAATATTTTGTTTAATTTAACTTAACCTATTGTGAAAACCCTACTAAAATTGGCAACAATTCTGCACATTCGTAAGAAGCTGTTACTCTGTCCCTGATGTGCCGCTGGTATAGATTATATGATTAGTTAGGTGTTATTCTGCTTCTTCTTTCATAATGCGGCTAAGGAGTGGGATTCTCTGCCAGGTTCAGTTTTTCCGGAACGCTATAATCTGGACATCTTTAAGGCTAAAGTGAACATACACTTTCTAGGCAAGCGTGTATCATCTTAGGCCTTATCTTCGCCTTTCATCAAGCGAGATTATGGACCAACGTAAGCCTATATTTAATAAAAAAAAATTAAAAAAATCTCGTTAGCCTAGAGCCTTACAAATTGGCCTTTATCAAGCAGACAAATATCTCCTGAAGTTTATAAAAAAAAACACCCACCTGTCTCGTCCAATTCCTCTGTCTGTTTCTGTTGGGGTCTTCCTTGAGGTCGCTCTTCTCCTGGCGCCAGTTCTCGACGGGTCCGCGACTGTTGCGGCAGGTCTTCTGCACCTCGCTGTTGACTCGCTCTGGCATCTGTGGGGCGAGGGGTCGCTCGGTCACCCGGCTCTGCTCCGCCGGTAGCACTCTGGGAAATTAGAAATACATGTTTTGAAGATTGCTTCAGACCAGAAAAGTTAACAATCAAAGCGAGCGTAATAATAAGCGTTGAAAATTGGTCAGAGAGGCGTGCGCTTCGCGTCTCAGTATTCGCCGTGCGCACGCGCAAGTCGGGGCCCCGCGCTCCCCTCACTCCCCTCACCGGCAGCCGGCACAGCGACGCGGACATCACTACTAATAATTATATCGCGCGACGGTTTGTATAACGAATTCAATTATGAACTTTATACAAAAATAAATATGAAACATGAATTAACAAATTCTTACATATAAAACACGTAAAACAATTATAAATCATATAAATACAGTTTGCGTACGCAGTACGCCATCCCATATTAAAAGTTGTTTATAATAATGAGTACAATGACCTCTTAATAGGTTGTTGGTTTTTAACAAATAACCGTGTATATACCCGGGATATATACGCGGATGAAACCGCGCGTGTAATAAATAGTCTCGTTTACCTGTCATTAGTGGGTGGTGGCGCTTGTCTGTCGGTAGGCACGAAGGGGGGCGGGGGCTGCTGGAAATTGTCCCCCTGCGCGGGGAAGGGGGGCGGGGGCACGTTGGTGGGGAACTGGCTCTGGATGTACGCGCCGTCACCTGCGAATTCAGTATATGTTAGATAGCTGTTGCAATTTGAACAACTTTCACTAAATCAATTTAAAATTAAAATAAAATTATCGTTAGTAGAATCAGGCGTTACCTTTGAATCATAAATCCAGATTAATCTTATTTCAAAAGACAAAATATCTAGTATTAATTCCGCTAAAAATGTGTCTATATTGCTGTAATGCTATTTTTGCACCGCCCTCCCGCAAAAATTATGCACGATTTTCAGGACAGTAGCAACATGCAAAAATACAATCACCAGTCGAGAACTTTTTCTTTTTTTTTTCGGACGGACTTTACTTTTCCCGTAGGGTTTTGCTACTTCACCGGGCATAAAGGCGAGCAGAGCTCCAGCCTAGAGTCGAGAACCCGCAAGATATTTTGTCTTCTTAAATTAAAATTATCATTGTTTAAAATAAAAACTATGTAGAGGAATAAGTTCTTTCAGTGTTAGTTAGCCCATTTATCGAGAAAGACTGTAAGTTATATTTAACTATGAAGTACCTACGACTGTTACGCGGGTGAAATCTCGCGTGAAACGCTATATAACAGGTAATTTATAATCAAAACTCAATTAAAAATCGGTTCCGACCAATCTCAGTAACGGATGCACCGATTTTTACCGGACTTTCAGTCTCAGATAGATTATAGAATCCCCATTTTACGCGAACAATGTCGCTGGCAATAGATAGTATATAAATCGTCAATAAACAGATCTTCTTGTGTGCCACTGTTTACCCTGATCTGCAATGGTGGAAGTGTGGGTAAGATTAGTCCTTTTAATCCATTTACTTGGCGTTTATCGCCACGAAAATGGATATCGTAATACCGTGTCCTGCCCCACCTTGCTCTTGGACCACGCGTCAAACGTGTCCTGCCCCACCGACAGCGCCTGCTCCTGATAGTAACCACGCGTTGAACGTGTCCTGCTCCACCGACAGCGCCTGCTCCTGTTAGTAACTACGCGTCGAACGTGTCCTGCCCCACCGACACCGCCTGCTCCTGTTAGTAAACTGACCTTGTTGCAAGTAGTGCACATAGTTGTCCTGCGGGTACGGGAACCGCGGCGTGTAGTCGTCGGGCTCCTCCTGGCGCCAGGAGTTGAGGTCGTAGCGCTTGCCCAGCTTGCTCTTAGACCACGCGTCGAATGTGTCCTGCCCCACCGACAGCGCCTGCTCCTGGCGGAGCATGGCCGCGCCCGCACCTGGCACACGAAGTACATCGCTTAGATCGACGGTCGGCAACCGAGGACCACAAGGTGCGAAAATAAACTAAGGGCCGCACATGTGATATCACCCCTAGATCAGTGGTACCCAACCGGTAGTCCGCGGACCAATGGTGTCCCTAGAAGCACAGCAAATGGACCTGAAGCTGCCCAATTGATATGGCGACGCAGCCAAATATCTATTCACTGAACATAGTATTTTGTAACGTACATAAGTTATTGTTATAGTGTTAATTTTAGGGCGATTGCTCAAGACAGGTGGTCCGTAACGAGATAAACATTTTGTTAGATAAACTTTTCTAAAATGGTCTTTCATCGCTTAAAGGTTGGGAGCCACTGCTTTATAGCAGTGGCTCCCAACCTTTAAGCGATGACACCAGCGGAGAACACTTTTTTACTTGTAAAAACGAATTGGTGCAGCTTAGGACAGGGCTAATACGTTCAAATCAGAAAATGTTGGTAATTTTTATGATGAGAAGTCAAACAAGCTTATGACAATGAAAATTTAACAATTATTTTATTCGAGAAGGATTCCAATATATGACGGCTCGCCGTATTAAGCCATCTAGCGACACGAGCCGACAGTAAGATGCACCTTGAACGTCACATTTATTGAAAAACGTGCATCTAATGGAAACAATTCACAATATTGATAAAAGATGGCGGTGTTAATAAATTAATAAAATACATACTGTCGCCTACAACTGCCCTAGATACTACGTGATAGGTACCTACAAGACAATCAACAAAAGAGACAGATTGACACCGTCGGTATCACATCTTCTATATATATAAAAATGAATTGCTGTTCTTTAGTCTCACTAAAACTCGAGAATGGCTGTACCGATTTTGATGAAATTTGGCAGTAATCGTCGCTTTAACACAGGGAAGGTTTAAACGCAAAGAAAAAAAGGGTAATTAGGGGTTAAGTAGGTGTAGGGTAGGTGTAGGATAAGTGATGGGTAGGTGTAGGGTAGATATAGGACACCGCGTAAACGAAGTCTCGCCGTGCCAGTTTATTTTATACAAAAGTTTAGGTCTTTTATTTATCGATTGAGGCAGTACGAAGTCTGCCGGGTCAGCTAGTAAATAAATATGTTTTTTTATAGCACAGTGTGACCTAAACCCGCATTTTACGCACGCTTTTCCGTGACCTAAGTTGCCTATTTCTACACGGTGAGTAAATTAATCGACTAACTTCACAAATGCATGAAAAATGAAAGCAATCACTTTTAAAGGTCATTTGAAAATTCACAGCGAACAAATGACAGAGAAAAAGTACGAAGAAATGAATAACAAAATTATGAAATTAAAAATTGCAATGATTTGAATGTGACTTTTAAATTAATAAATTCAAACCACCCCGACCACCCCCGTTTAGCACCCTCGCAACGCTCGGGCGCTAACTTCACGCCGTGCAATAATATGCTGCTTAGGTCACACGTATCGTAATCCACCACCCCCCGCGAGTCCGGGGCGGGTTTATATCACAACTGCTATAAAATAGTATACGATAATCGTGACCTAAGTAGCCTATTAATGCACGGTTGCTACTTAGGTCACACGTATCGTAATGTACTATTTTGTTAACGGATAACTTTACCGCTTACTCAATGTGCCGAAATGTTTGTCAAATATTCTTTCACCATTGGAAAGCTACATTCACCCTGAGTGACATAGGCTATATTAAATTATGAAGGTCCCACGGGAACGGGAGTAACGTTATTGTTCTTAATTAAATAAATCAAAAAAATGTACTTAAATGTGTTATGTATTGCAAATGACGTATAACAAGCGCGAATTATTCGTCTACGTTACTAATAAACTATTTCATCTATACTAATATTATAAAGCTGCAGAGTTTGTTTGTTTGTTTGAACGCGCTAATCTCATGAACTACTGGTTCGATTTCAAAAAATCTTTCAGTGTCTGATAGTCCATTTATCGAGGAAGGTTATAGGCTATATTTTATTACAAAGTTCCCACGGGCACGGGAGCTACGCGGGTCAAACCGCGCGCGGGATGCTAGTTTTAATATAAGCTGAAGAGTTTGTTTGTTTGCTTGAACGCTAATCTCAGAAACTATTGGTCCGATTTCAAAAAATCTTTTAGTGTTGGACAGTCCATTTATCGAAGAAGGCTATAGGCTATATTGAATTATGAAGTTCCCACGGGAACGGGAGTTATGCGGGTAAAACCGCGCGCGGGAAGCTAGTTATAAAATATTCTTACCTAATATAGGTCTTAATTTAGGTTTGGCGTCATCGTTATTGTTTAAACTGATCTGCGATATATTCTGGCTCACTTTCTCAGCGATATCCGAAGTGTCGGACCGATAGTCTTCCTTCTCCGGTGATTTCTTCCATGAACCGTACGATACCTGCGAAATAATTAAACGTGATTACTTTTCTAACTCTTTTGCTGTAGAGTAAGGCCGGCCAAATCCACCTCGCCTATATCTGATCTATTCGCAGCCATCTAGTCTGGCATTTGTAGAATCTGGCATTCATAGAATCTGGCGTATTAAACTCGTCTGACATTTCTAGAATCTGGCATTTATCGACGATTCCAACTAATCAACGATTTGCCTAGTTGTCCTTTAGCCATGAAATGGCTACGATTTAGTTTTGATTTTGAATGTCGACCATTAAATAGCGGGCTAGCCGTCCTATTAAATGGCCGATCCAACTAGATGGATGCGACATACATAATATAAAACGAGAAGTTCCCGCTGAAGACTTAAAAAAAACCTAAAGAGTGAAAAAGGGGTTGCAAGCTTGTAAGAAAACCTCTTAAAAATTAGATTTTGATGAAACAAAAATACTTTCACCATTAAAAAGCTACGTTTTCCAGGAGTAAATATTTAATTATGAAGTACCTACGGGAACGGTAGATACGGGAGATACGCGGATACGAGAGATAAGCGGAACTAGCTTCCCGTGTAGCTTCACATATAAATAAAATAAAATAAATAAATTTATTTTTATTTTAGACTTGTGTACTGTCCATATTGTTTTGTTAGTTTTAAGTCTCATATCCATGGTAAACATTTATTGAGCAACAGTTGATAAGCAGTGTTGATGAAAAGGGGAGAATGCTGATTAAACTTTGTTTAAATCACTAAAGGTTGTCCACATGCCAGTCTGCGTCAAAATGTTGCCCGAGGAAGTTGCATCGAATTTTATCATTGCTCCAAACTACTGCCATGTTTAAACACGTCCAAAATGTCAACATGCCGTTGTCGACTGTGCAACACGCATGTTGGCAGTAACTCTGCAACGCGTTGATTCAACTCTGTTGCTAAACAAATGTTTACCATGAATACGAGGCTTTAGCATTAGAAACAATAGTTACTAATGCTAAAGCCTTTTATACTAATAACTACGTTAGTATTGTTTGTTTTATACTAGATGCATTTTAATATTATTTATTCAGACCTATGACTGTTCCCACCCAGTGTCTCTAGAAGGGGCAGTCTGGTCTGGCAGCAATCATTTTTAGAATATAAACCTGTCTCTTGAAACTCTCTATCTATTAATAAAACCGAATTTAAGTTTTTAAAGATTTAAGCATACATAGGGACAGACAAACGGCGGAAAGATTTTTCTTTTCGGACGCACATACGTTTTACCGGGTATCGGGGTATTTTCCCCGGGTATAAAGACGAACAGAACTCCAGCCTTAATAAATGGTTTACAAACTAAGCAACTTGCGCAAAAGTTGCGCCCCCTGTGGGGCTTGGGAGGTCCAAGGCTCAGGGCGGTCGCTGGCGGAGAGATTGATGGATTGTGATTTTTAGTTTTCTGAAGGAGTTTTGTGCAACTGCCGCTCTACTTTAACAGTTCGCGGGACTTTTGGACTTCGGGTCTACGACGGCATCGGCCCTCCGAAGTTCTTTGCAAACTATGGGTCGGGAGGAAGACATCGGGAAGCGACTTTGTTTTATATAGTGTATTGAGACATACCTCACTAAAGTTACTCTCCTCCGTGGTAAGTTCTAGATGCGCCGCGTAGAACTGTTGCAAGGTGTTGGGTAGAGGAAGGAACTTGTTGAGGCACAGGTCGGCCGACAGCAGCAGCCAGATGGTGCTGACGGGCGGCGGCGCCAGCAGGCGCAGGCGCAGGGAGATGGACAGCTCGTCCAGCTCCGCCGACAGCACCGACAGCAGCTCGCGACCGTTCTGCATCAGCTGCCGTGAGCACAGAGGCCATTATGTCTAGACCTCAGAAGCATAAGAATGAATGGACTATTATCTTTAGAATCATTTGGTCGTAAGTGCCAGTTTACAATAAAGGCTCCTCTTGAAGTCGATTCATAAATAAATATAGTTCTTTCGCGTTAAGAATGCAGTGAATCATCAATGTCACCCAGCGTAGCCCCGCCCCCTAACCAAATCAAATCTTTTCAAATTACAAAGCCAAGTTCACAGTGACGACAGTCCTGTCAATTGTGTTAACTGATTTAAATTTGAAAAAATGAATACCTCTCCAATTCGTTAAAATAAAAGTGGTTCGGTAATTCATAGTGCGAAAAAAAAGTAATTTACAATGTTACAATTTACCTCGTGTGTTCATAAGTTTTGAGACAAACTTCGTACTTAAAAAATTAAATCAAATATTACAGGCAACAATTTTTTTCTTTTTTCCTATTTTGAATTTGGAATGTTAACTTTAAATTTCTTTGATTTTCACATTTATTTGTTTCAATTTTCTCGTGATGGAGGGAACCAAAGAATTACGTGCGACCGTGATTTCGCTATTTAAGGTGGGAAAAAAACCAATGGAGATTTTCCGTGAGGTGAAAACTTTTGGTGTGAGCCATAACTTCGTGTATTACACTATCAAACGATATAAGGAGACAAGTTCATTGCAAGATCGCCAAAGAAGTGGTCGGCCACGCTCTGTGAGGACGCCTGCAAACATCAAAATCATCCGAGAGCGACTTCGCCGAAATCCATGTCGTACTCAGAAGAAACTCGCTCTGCAGACTAATATTTCGCGCGTTTCAGTCAACAGAATACTGAAATATGATCTTAAGGTGAAGGCGTATAGCCGTAGGAAAGTTCACTTTTTAAACGATCGCCTTCGAAAATTGCGACGTGAACGTTGTCCAATACTGCTTAGGAGACACGATGCGAGGAAGATACTCTTCACCGATGAGAAAATCTTTACTGTCGAAGAAAAGTTCAACCGACAAAACAATAAAGTGTATGCCAAAAGTAGTAAGGATGTCCCAGCTTCTGCACGAAATGTCTCGCGAACTCATCATCCGGCTAGTGTGATGGTATGGTGGGGAGTTTTGTATGAAGTTGTCACTCCGCTCCATTTCTGCCAACAAGGCGTCAAGGTGAAAGCCAAGAATTATCAAAGTGATATTTTAGAGCCTGTTGTGAAACCTGTCTTATACTTTATTTCACAACAAGGATTGGGTTTTCCAGCAAGACTCGGAGCCATCCCATAAGGCAAAAACCACCCAAGCTTGGTTAAAGGAAAATGTGCCGGCCTTCATCGCGGCGAACGAATGGCCTTCTTCCAGCCCCGACCTCAACCCGCTTGATTATTCTTTATGGACTGAATTAGAGCTCAGAGCCTGTCGAAAGTCCCACCCAAACTTGGAGTCACTGAAGCGAGCCCTTGTCCGAGAAGCAAAGCGAATTCCGCTGGAAAAGATTCGTGCCGTCATTGATGACTGGCCAAATCGTCTAAGGGCCTGTGTCAAGAACAGGGGTGGTCATTTTGAATAATAATTATATTTTACTATTGATTATTATTTACTTAAAGTTTACTGAAAATTTTAAAAATATAATTGAATTATTAAAAAAGTTAGGCAACTTTTATTTCGTCTCAAAACTTATGCACACACGAGGTACAAAAAAAATATTTCATGACGCAATCCGCTTAGTGGACGCTGATCGATGGAACAAATGCTGCGACCACGTCTTTCAAGAAGAAAATACCATGTGGGATTTAGATACCGTCATGGAACTCGCTCCAGAAAATACTTTTGTTATAATTAGTAACGAGGATACTAGTGATAGTGATTAAAGTATGATATTAATGGTTTAATTTTAATTTTAAACTTTTATGTGTATTTTTTATAAATTTATCTTTAAAAAAATATAATTTGTTATAGGACGCACCAGTTCGTAAATTCACTAAGTCCAGTTTTTGCGCTTTAAGATACAGTCGCATTAAGGTTAAAAATAAATCCTGAAATTTTCCCTTTGTGTTTTAGAAATAAAAAACCACTGTCATAAATTGAAAAAAATACAAGCATTTATTAGACCGAATCAACAGAACTGTAAACTTTGCTCAGAAATAATAAAAAATCAACAAAGTTTTTGGACTTAACTCAAATTCTTGGAGTAAGAGATTTTTTGTCAGTTTTATGAGGACTTAGTTAGTTTTTAGGAATAGTTTGTACTGTGACTATGACAAAACTAACATTGTTATTGAATCATAAAATATGTTTCTAAAGTACTTATTTTGTTTGTAAATGATCATTTTTGTTGAGGTTTGAAATGTACCTACGCTGAGTACTTAAAATAAAATAAATAATAACTTTAATGAGCTACTAAATAATATAAAAAGAATCTTATAATCAACTTTTCTATAAGTCATATCTCTCAAAAATCAACTTATTGTTATGCTTATAAACTAACCTAGGTGAGATCATACAACCACAATGAGAAAAACATATTTTTGACAACATAAATGAAATATTTCGACGTATACAGAAATTTTTTGAAGAAAGTATTATAAAACGTAATTTAATGTGACTGCTCTGCTTCTTGCATGTTTGTTTATTCAATATCATCGCAGGAATCATCCAGTTTATTAATATTATCCAGTAGAGCCATTCCTTGGAAAATTTCTTCGTAAAAAGCCCTTTCGCTCTCTGGAATGTACTGCATCAACTTTTTGATGTCTCTTTTACACTCACCATTGATGAATAACAATCATCAGGTGTTTCTCTAATATATCTCTGTATTCCCTTGCGATACAAGCGAATAGGCTTAAAATTATCTCCACTCATACTAGCAGACATTTGAGGAGTTGAAAATCGTGAGAATGTTAGTCGCGGATTTGTAGAAATGCCTGGTATAGATGGTTTGATGTATTCCTGGGATATTTTCTTGTAATCTTTCACCTTAATAACTCTTTCACCATCAGATGACTTTCCTAAATGTTTTCCTACGAAAACTACTTCAAACTTATTTGAAAGTTTGCTATCTTTTGCAAACTTTACGTATGTTTCTGGTGAATAGATCTTCTCGTGTTTTAATTTTTGTCTTTCAATCAGAGCAAAATCTCTATCGATTGGCAGCATAGAATGGCATTGCTTACACTCGAAAGGAAGGTAATTGAAACTTAAAATCAAAACTTTAACATAAACAAAACAAAACGAGCAAAAGATACAAAAATGTAACCGTTAAATTTTGACGTAAACAAAACAAACATGGCCGGACTTAGTTATTTATTCAATATTTTTCGTGGACTTAGGTATTTTAAGGACTTAGCGATTTTACGAACTGAAATTGAAACATTTTTTTATTTTTTATTAAAATAAAAACAGGTTTAGAGATTTTCAAAACAAAACTTCCAAGGACAAAATAATAGACAAAAATGAGCTCTTTTCGATAGTATTGATAATTGAAAAAATCCCTAAGTGTGACTTAGGGATTTTACGAACTGGTGCGTCCAATTTTTAACGCCACTGTGAATACACCTTTACCCTTCAGTTGCACTAATGACTCACTGCATTCTTAACGCGAACGAACTATAAACGCCACTCCCCTACCCCAGACCTCTAAATGAATTCCTAACAGAGGGAAATCTTTCTCCGTTACTCCCATTTATAAAATTTATTTTATAAGATTACTTGCAGTGTTTTTGCTCACCACTAGTATGCTTGTTAACCCCTCGTACTAAGCTAAAATGCTTGTGTTACGAGTGGGTTCACGTCGGTATCACAAGTCCAACGTTTTTTTTTTGTTTTTCGGACAGACTGACGTAGTTAGCCAAGCTTTGGCTACTTCACCAGGCATAAAGGCGAGCAGAACTCCAGCCTTGATAAATGGTTTAAACACTACAAACTAAGCAACCTGGGGCGTCCCCTATGGGACTTGGTTCTCGGCTCAGGGCGGTCGCTGGCGGGGGATTAAGGGATTATGATTTTTAATTAGATAATAATATTTTATTTATGACTTAGTTATTTGGGAGATTTTGTGCAACTGTCGCTCTAAGACACAGTTCGCGGGCATCTCGGACTTCGGGTCTACGAGGGCATCGGAGGGGTAAGTCCGACGGCGCAGCCCTATGGCTGCGGCCACTTCATGTTATTAACATACCTGTGTGGCGAGACTTCTGTGTGCCCTGATATCGTCGCTGGCCAGCAAGGCTCGCATGTACTGCAGCAATGGACTCGCCAGTATGTGCACTTTGTTACCATTGCACAAGCGGGCCTCTGGGGATGTGTACACAAAGTTGTTTTAATATACAATGCTTTTAATAGTGAAGTTTTAATGAAAACGTAAATAAAATTCGTATAAAGACAACCGATTGGTAAATTGTGAATGCAATCTAAATAATAAAAGTAACTGGACCAAAACTCCTTAGACATGCCCATCTGAGTTTGTTTCGCCATATCTTCTCAGTTGGGGCGTATTGGATCCGGTGGTAGCACTAAAACGCGTTCGTCGAGATACTTATGGTCCGTCTAAAAATAACATACTCAAAGAACAGAATTTAGATTTATGATACGTATGAAATAATATTGAATTTTCATACTTGACAGCTTTTAGGTATATTATATAAACTACTAGCTGACCCGGCAGACTTCGTACTGCTTCAATCGATAAATAAAAGACCTAAACTTTTGTATAAAATTAACTGGCCCGGCGAGACTTCTTTTACGCGGTGTCCTACATCTACCCTTCCCCTACCCTACTCCTACCCTACCCCTACGCTACCCCTACCCAACACCTACCCTACCCTACCCTACGTCTATTTTATCCCTCGACACTCGCCGTCTCGCACCGACATTGATAATAGGCCAGTGATAATTGATCAGTTATCGAGCGGGATGAAAAATGATTAAATTACTAAAACGACTATTAAAAAATAGGGGTTGGTGATAGAAGTGTGAAAATTTAGGGTTGTATGTATTTTTTAATGGCATATTATAAAAAAAAAAAATTGTCCAAAAACAATAATTAAATGTTAGGGGTGGACAACCCTTATCACTCAGGGGTATGAAAAATAGATAGTAGCCGATTCTAAGACCTACTGAATATGCCATTGCGGGGCAGTGGTCCAACTGCTCTGTCCAACTAGTTGGACCATGTGTCTATACTAGGGGCAGTTGTCCAACTTTAAAAAAAGTTGGACCACGGCATCTTTTGACAGTTCCGTGGTCCAATCATTAAAAAAATATATGTGTGTATGGTATATATGTGTGTATGGTACCTACTGGTTTACGGTTATATTGAACCGCTTTACAATAAAATAACAAAATTAAAGTCGGGTGACAAATTTTTAAACTTTATTTTTTTACAATGTTTTACAATATTCAACGAAATTTATCTAAAGCATGACCTACAGTAATATCACCTGAAATCAGTTGTAGCTGAAACATTTAATAGACGTAACATTGTAACATTTTTTCCATTAATGCACCGGCTTAGTTTTGCATGTGAGCTTTCTAAAATATAGTCCTATGCCTCTGGCTAAATAAGCTAATAAGCTGAGAAAATTCGTCAAAATTTCCGTCGACAAAAGCGGAAGTGTTAAGGGAAGTCGAAAAGTTCTACGGGCAGATCTACGCTTCTATCACCAGGCCTGATTTTAGTGCGGCTACAGACCCAAGAGCCAAACTGACCCGACACTATAACGAGGATATCCCGGACATCAGCCTGTACGAGATAAGCATGGCCCTGAAACAGCTAAAGAACAACAAGGCGCCGGGTGAGGACGGAATCACATCAGAGCTCCTGAAAGCGGGTGTATTACCGGTACTTAAAGTCCTTCAGAAGCTCTTCAATTCCGCCTTGCTCGGAGGCACCACGCCTAAAGCATGGAACAAAAGCGAGGTGGTTTTGTTCTTTAAGAAAGGTGATAGCACCTTATTGAGGAACTACAGGCCCATCTCGCTTTTATATATATATTCTTTATTGTACACACAGAAAAACAAGTAACAATACATTTTTGACAAAGAAACAACATGTACAAAGGCGAGCTTAATTCAATTATGAATTATCTTCCAGCAAACCTTCCAAGGACAGAGATATATAATAAAAAGTCACCCGACCTTTGAGTTATGTCTATAAGCAGTTCTCCAGGGTTATTGCGAATCGTCTCGAACGAAGGCTTGATGACTTTTAGCCTCCCGAACAAGCCGGATTCCGAAAAGGTTATAGTACCGTAGACCACACATACGCTGCGGCAAGTAATACAGAAGACCAAAGAGTATAACTTGCCGCTCTGTTTAGCGTTTGTGGACTACGAGAAATCCTTTGATTCGGTCGAAACATGGGCCGTACTTGAGTCTCTCCAGCGATGCCGTATTGACTATCGGTATATCGAAGTGTTGAAATGTTTGTATAGAAACGCCACAATATCAGTCCGAGTACAAGTACAGAGTATGAAGGCGATTACACTAAAAAGAGGCGTAAGATAGGGAGACGTTATTTCTCCGAAACTGTTTACGACCAGTTTGGAAGACACATTCAAACTTCTGAATTGGAAAGGACTAGGCATCAACATCAACGGCGAATACATCACTCACCTTCGATTCGCTGATGATATCGTGGTCATGGCAAAGTCGATGGAAGAACTTAGTACAATGCTCGAAGACCTCAACCGAGTCTCCCAACGGGTAGGTCTTAAAATGAACATGGACAAGACGAACGACGAGGCCTTATGAACAGGCTCAGAGTCGCTCAACGAGCTATGGAGAGGGCTATGCTCGGGGTTTATTTACGAGATCGAATCAAAAATGAGGAGATACGTAGAAGAACGCGGGTTACCGACATAGCCCAACGGATTAGTTCGTTGAAGTGGCAATGGGCAGGCCATATAGCACGGAGAACGGATGGCCGTTGGGGGCGAAAAGTTCTCGCATGGAGACCGCGGATCGGCAAGCGTAGCGTAGGACGTCCACCTACTAGATGGACGGATGATCTGATTAAGGCCGCGGAATCGCGGTGGATGCAGGCCGCTTCAAACCGTAACAACTGGAGATCTATGAGGGAGGCCTATGTCCAGCAGTGGACGTCCTACGGCTGAAATGATGATGATTATTATGATTGTTAAAAATAAAGTTTAAAAATTTGTCACCCGACTTTAATTTTGTTATTTTACTGTAAAGCGGTTCAATATAACCGTAAACCAGTAGGTACCATACACACATATATTTTTTTAATGATTGGACCACGGAACTGTCAAAAGGTGCTGTGGTCCAACTTTTTTTAAAGTTGGACAACTGCCCCTAGTATAGACCCATGGTCCAACTAGTTGGACAGAGCAGTTGGACCACTGCCCCGCAATGGAATATGCATATAAAATTTGATAAAAATCGGTCAAGCATTTCGGAGGAGTATGGTAACTAACATTGTGACTAGAGACGGGCCGACTACAGTATTTGCCGACTAACCGACTGATCGGTTTTCAAAATGCCGATTAGTCGGCCGACTAATCGGCATTACCGATCATTCTCATACCTACTTGTCGGAGGTGTTCGGGCGTTCTATGTTACCATATTGGTTTTTGCATATGTTTCAAGACTGTAACTTGAGATTTAAAATATACATAATATAATTATATACATGTTACGGCTAAAGGTAGCTGTGAACATAAACTTAAGAATAGGCGGCAAAACTTAGGTTTATCTTCGAGAAGCAACTAAAGTTCGATAACATATTAGTTTGCGTCGTGATATTCTAGGTTTTAATTAAATTAAACAATACCTATGCACGGCACAAAAAGGTGTGGGAGAGGATAAAAAAAAATAGCCTAAACCTAAACCAATGGAGTTGAACAGGGACTTATAGAGGTTGATCTAAGTTTAACCGCATGTGGTCGGCTACACCTAGGTTTAGCCGGCTAATCTTATGTTTATGTTCACACCTACCTTTCGCCGTAACATATATATATTAAAGGACTTTTTTATCACTAAACAACTGACTTAATGAATATTTACTTATTTTTACCATTGCCTTGTTATTAAGTAATGTATGTGCCATATTTCGTTAGCTTAATTACTGACTGATTAATACGTTCCTATGTTGTAATGACTGTAACTTTAGATAACTGATCTAAATAATGTTTAGAAATTATAAAACGAGTACAAATTATTTGTTTTATTTCATTTGTTATGCGCCGATCATAATCGGCTTATTTTGCTGTATAGTCTCCGACTACAAACGATGCCGAATAGTCGGCTTTCCCGACTAGTCGGCGGCTAGTCGGCCCATCTCTAATTGTGATTTAACACAGTAAATCAAAAATAAGTCAAAATATGTTTTGACTATTTACAAATACCTGTAATAGGTTTACGTGAATAAGAACTTTTTTTATTTTATATTTTATTTAGAAGAAGAGAATTGCGCAGCAAGTCTCTCTACCTCTTGTATCTTGTAAGACAATAGAAAAGTGCAAACCATTGCCGAATGACAACTTCTAATTGAATCGTGTACACAATGAAAGGAACTTGTAACCTCGGAAGCATTCATTCCAACTATTTGTGATGAGAGTGACTGACGTGACAAAGACACCATTATTTTTGAGTCACTGGAACGATGGTCACAGTGACGGAAAAGTAACAACTTTGCACACCTCTAGGAATATGTAACCTCGGAAGCATGTATTTATGATGAGAGTGACCGACGTGACAAAATTACGATTATTTTTGACGGTTACTTTAGAGTCACTAGATCGACGGTCACAGTGACGGAAAAGTAACAAGTTTGCACACCTCTTATTTCAATAAATACTTTTTTCGTTCATATAGAATAATAAAGATATAAAATTTTACCTGCAAAATAATCTCCCATAAGATTAGCCGCATTTATTAAAAACAAGGGGTTCGAGCGTTCCAACACGTCCAATTCTGAAAATAAAAAAGAAAATCATTTTAACATACAGAGGTTGGTAGGAGATATTTTTAGAATCTATTAATTTGAACTTTAACACAAACACGTAGAGTTCAATATATGATGTTCCCTATGTAATCACTGCTAGCGCACCGTCACCGAGTTTACTTACGCAGTAACAACTACTCACTTGAGAACATATCTTGCATGACGACGTTGAGCAAGGCGCCCCGCAACAACTGTTGTCGTTGTTGGCGAGTGAACGAGGCGCCCACGGCGGCCAGCTTTTGCGCCGTCACCGAGTTCACTTACGCAGTAACAACTACTCACTTGAGAACATATCTTGCATGACGACGTTGAGCAAGGCGCCCCGCAACAACTGTTGTCGTTGTTGGCGAGTGAACGAGGCGCCCACGGCGGCCAGCTTTTGCGCCGTCACCGAGTTCACTTACGCAGTAACAACTACTCACTTGAGAACATATCTTGCATGACGACGTTGAGCAAGGCGCCCCGCAACAACTGTTGTCGTTGTTGGCGAGTGAACGAGGCGCCCACGGCGGCCAGCTTTTGCGCCGTCACCGAGTTCACTTACGCAGTAACAACTACTCACTTGAGAACATATCTTGCATGACGACGTTGAGCAAGGCGCCCCGCAACAACTGTTGTCGTTGTTGGCGAGTGAACGAGGCGCCCACGGCGGCCAGCTTTTGCGCCGTCACCGAGTTCACTTACGCAGTAACAACTACTCACTTGAGAACATATCTTGCATGACGACGTTGAGCAAGGCGCCCCGCAACAACTGTTGTCGTTGTTGGCGAGTGAACGAGGCGCCCACGGCGGATAGCTTGCGCGCCGTCACCGAGTTCACTTACGCAGTAACAACTACTCACTTGAGAACATATCTTGCATGACGACGTTGAGCAAGGCGCCCCGCAACAACTGTTGTCGTTGTTGGCGAGTGAACGAGGCGCCCACGGCGGCCAGCTTGCGCGCCGTCACCGAGTTCACTTACGCAGTAACAACTACTCACTTGAGAACATATCTTGCATGACGACGTTGAGCAAGGCGCCCCGCAACAACTGTTGTCGTTGTTGGCGAGTGAACGAGGCGCCCACGGCGGATAGCTTGCGCGCCGTCACCGAGTTCACTTACGCAGTAACAACTACTCACTTGAGAACATATCTTGCATGACGACGTTGAGCAAGGCGCCCCGCAACAACTGTTGTCGTTGTTGGCGAGTGAACGAGGCGCCCACGGCGGCCAGCTTGCGCGCCGTCACCGAATTCAGCAGGGCCGCGGCTCGAAACGTGGCGAATGCTTGGCTGGAGATACATACAATACAAAATAATATTATTTCTTTAATAATTACAAATACTAGTATTTCTAATTATACACACTTACGATGGGCAACGTCTGACAGTTTATTGAAAAAAGAAATGACATTATTATTATATTTAAATGTTTTTGAACGCTTTATGGAAAAGTTTACCTTATAGTATATTTCAAACTTGAGATTAATAAAATTCGACCACCGGCAGGATTCGAACCTGCACCTTAGGTTAAGCTCCTAATGCCTTAACCAATTAGGCTACGCTGGAACCACAGCCGGTCATCGAAATTTATTTATTCTTTGTAACACGTCTCTAAGGGGGACGTCAGTGCCATCTAGCGGTAATGATCCGCATTACTTCGACTAATATCTCCAACGTTACATTTGGTATTAAATATTAAACGATGACACCGCCCGTTTTTCACTTTTTTAAATGTGGTCGAATTTTATTAATCTCAATTTTGAAATCATTATTTTTTTATTTGAGATAAATAAAAATAGACAACCGGCAGGACTCGAACCTGTATTCCTTAGGTTTAGCCCGTAATGCCTTAACTATTCGGCCAAGGTAGAACCCCAACCGGTCAGCGAAATTTATTAATTTTGTTAATCTCAAATTTTAAATGTAATAGGTAAACTTTTTCAAAAAGTATTCAAAAAATTTTAAAATTATTTGTTATATAATATTCTAAAAGTACTTATTCGAAAATCGACCCCACAGGTTCGACTCCAGTTATAGATTTATTTTCACATCATAAGGTCGGTAATCAAGCATACGCTTGTTGTTAAGCGCTTAACTTACCCATTGCCGATGACATGTGCAACTCGGAGGTCGTGGGTCCGATCCCCACGCCGGACAAGAAATCTTTGTGTAAATTCTAAGATTTATTTCCGGGTCTGGATGGCTGAGGGACTACCCTCCGAGCCCGGAAAGCACGTTAAGCCGTTGGTCCCGATTTTTATAACATCATCTATATAAATCGTATACTCGTTATCGTAATCGGGCAGCAGCGTTTCCTTGTATGTTACAACATAATACTGCGGTCACGAACCCGCTCTACTACGACTATATAGCAAAAACACTCCCTCGCGAGGAGGCCCATGTTCAGCAGTGGACATTGTACGGGATGATGTTCATGAAAAATCATCATCAGCTTAGCAAGCGGTCACCACGCTTTGCAGGCGGATTGGTGACCGCAGTATTATGTTGTAATACACAGGGAAACGCTGCTGCCGTTCCCTGGTATACGCTTGTTATAGATGATATAACAATCGGGACCAACGGCTTATCGAGCTTTCCGAGGCACGCAGGGTAGTCCCTCAACCAACCAGACCCAGAGAGAAATCTTAGAATTTATACAAAGATTTCTTGCCCGGCGTGGGGATCGAACCCACGACCCACGACTACGGAGGTAGTCATTCGTCTTTACTAATATTATAAAGAGGAAAGATTTGTATATAAGTGTGTTTGTAACGAATTGGCTCAAAAAGTACTGGACCGATTTTAAAATTTCTTTCTCCATTTGAATTATACATTATCACTGATTAATATAGGCTATATTTAATTATGAAGTTCCCACGGGAACGCGGAGTTACGCGGGTGAAACCGCGCGCGGGAAGCTAGTGAATAATAAACAAAACTTACTGTAATCTAGTTTCGTCTGGACACATAGTTGTGACTGTGGTCTCAAAATTTCTTAGTTTTCTATTAAACTGTATTCCATCTTCGCCCGGCGAAAACTGTTCCAGCTGAAAACATTAATAATTATATTTTTAATATGTTTTGAATACTTTAATGGAAATTTTACCTTATACTATATTTTAAAATTGAGATTAATAAAATTTAACCACCGGCTGTGGTTCCACCGTAGCCTAATTGGTTAAGGCATCAGGGGCTTAACCTATGATGCAGGTTCGAATCCCGCCGGTGGTCGAATTTTATTAATCTCAATTTTGAAATATTAATAATTATAGGCCGGCTTAGAATAGATCACCCCATGTCTTTCCATGGGTGTCGTAAAAGGTGACTAAGGGACATATGGCTGATGGATGGGCAGCAGCATCTATTAGCTCAAGGTTTACATCCTACTGCGATCACCAATCCGTCTGCCAAGCGTGGTGATCATGGCAATATCCCTCAACGATCCTGGCTTGCCAAGGTATTTTAAGAGGAGGCCCATGTTCAGCAGTGGACGTAAACGGGCTGTTGAAGAAGAATAATTATAGTCTGTAGTCTGTCATATAGGCCAGAATTACTTCTAGCCTATATGACATTCACACGAACAGACGGATTATAAATAATGTGAATATTGTTTTTAGCTACTTAAGTGATAATTTTGTTGGTTTTAGTCTTGCACATAGTAATTCTGACAAGTACAAGTGTATGCAAATACCTAAGTGCTGAATAAATTTATATTATTTCTTTACTAATTTTATTTGAAAATTGAATAGACATACCAGTGTTAATAAAGGTACATATTGTTCATCAACCCTGAGCATCTCTTTGAGCGTAGCGTCCTCCTCTGGTGGCTTCTCTGTCTTTTCTGGTGCCGTCTCTTTCTCCGAGTCCATTTTGTCTTTTAATTCTATGCGTGTAGATTCTGGAATTTCAAACATTATTCAAATTAGTAACAATATTGTAATAGATATTCATGGTTCTTCCAAATTATACTAACTAATATTATAAACGCGAAAGTATGTAAGTATGGATGGATGTTTGTTTCTCTTTCACAAAAGAACTACCGAAGAGATTTGGTTGAAAGCTTGCACCTGGATAGTTTATGATAATGATGATGTGCGTGTGTGGACGACGGCGGGGGTACCGGGTGTGAGGGGAGCCGGGGACATGAGTTACCTACTCCACCCTTACCAACGTGACCTATATTCAATAGCAGTTTCTTTTCTCGTTTTTTGTATGTTTAGTTTGAATAAACTCAAAAACTACTGAACGGACTTCGATAATTCTTTCGCCATTAGAATGCTACATTATCCCTGAGTGACATAGGCTATAAAAGTCTACCCGTGCGAAGCTGGGGCGCGCCGCTAGTAGTGGTTTATAAACTACAAACTAAGCAACCTGCGCTGCGGGGCACCATCGCTGAACACATAATTCAGAGACACAAAATTCACACTACCTTCCCACCTGCGTAACTCCTGATCCCGTAGGAGCTTTACAAAATCCTTTTTAGTGGATCTATACGTCACATAAGAAAGCCACGGTCCAAATATCACGTGTCTAGCTTCAGTCGTTTTGCCTCGGCGTTGATGAGTCAGTCAGTTAGGACATATTACTTTATACTGGCATAGATGACTGTAAAAATGCGTACCTAAGTAGGTAATTACGCTATTTAGCTCACTCTTTTCATTCATATATGATTGCGGCCTAAGTCACCCAGTATATATAGATTCCGTAGGGCGTATTTACAAAGATACAAACCTGATAGTTTCGCGTCGAACCATGTCGATCACAACTATATCGATCGAATATCCATATTGTTCGGCCATAACATGCAAGCAGTTCGCGGGCCTCTCGGACTTTAGGGTCTTATAAAGCATCGGACTATTTATAAGGGCATTCGATATTATTTTTCTGTACCCTTCAGTTAATAATATTAAATAAAAACATACCTTCAGCTTCCTCCTCTATTAACTCGTTCCAGTCTATTTTGGGCATACTGTCGAAGTCCATTTCTTTTTCACAGTTCCCATTGTTATGGTCAGTAGCCGATCTTAGGAGAGATGTCGACAGTCTAGCGGGGTTGGGCATTCATTTATCCAAAATTAGAAATAGATATTAAAAAAAAAAAAAATGTTTCTATGATAACGATAGATCCCACTTTTTTTACGGACATTATGTAGTTAGCAAAAAGGCTTTTGCTACTTCACCGGACATAAAGGCAAGTATAACTCGAGTCTGAATAAATGGGTTATAAACTACAAACTAAGTAACCTGCGCAACAGGGCCCTGTGGGGCTTGGACCAATAAATAATGTTAACATTGTTTTTAGCTATTTAAGTGATTATTTTGTTAGATTTACACACAGTGTAATTTTGACAAGTACAAGTGTATGTTAATACCTAAGTGCTGAATAAATTTTATTATTTCTTTATCATTAATTTGTTAAATGTAGCTGATTAATATTGCTCTCTTTACAATACTTTATTATTTTTTACTATATTACCCCTTTGACGTCCGCTGCTGAACATGGGCCTCCTCGTTAACAGGCCTAGGCTAGCCAGGGTTGTGTTGCTCGTAATCACCACGTTTGGCATCTGGTCAGAAGTCTTAAGATTTTACACAAGATTTCTTATACAGCGTGGGCATCGAACCCACGACAAAAAAAAAATTCAATAAGTAATTAATATCAATCATTTACTTACATATTATTATTTTCAACGGACACACTCATTTTTCAAACTCAAAAACACTTTTTAATTTCCTAAAACACCCTAGCACTTGTGTGCACTTCAACAAACTATTATGAAATGAAAAGTCCAAAATAAAGACATAGAAAGGGTATAAGGTTTTATTACTTAAATGTTTTGTCTCATTCACACTTAGAGGAAAATATGAGATAGACGTATAACGAAGGGTCTTAAATACCATTACCTCTTTCATACTTAAATATAAAGAGTGAGATGAAAGTATAAAACTATGGTTTATTGCTTTATCTCTGTCAGGCTTACAGAATAAGAATGAGACAAAAGGATTAACAAGGGATTACCGCTTTACCTTTGTCACGTTTATGGATAAAGAGCGAAAAGAAGTAATAGTAAATCTTTTGTCTCTTTTAGATGTATAGATTAAGTAAGGGATAGATTACAACGTTATTGTGTTAAAGTGTAATTTTATTAGACGATTTTAAAACAATGGATTTGTAAAACTTGAACTTTTTGTAGAAATGTCTTCCCCCCTCGTCCCGACCCTTAGTTTGCTAAGAACCTTCCGATGCCCTCGTAGACCCGGAGCCCGAGAGGCCCGCGAACTGTAGAGCCACAGTTGCACAAAACTTCCCTAAAATACCAAAAGTCATAATGCCTCAATCTCATTGCCAGAGACCGCCCTGAGCCGAGGTCCAAGTCCCACAGGAAAATCCCTCAATCTCATCGCCCGCGACCGCCCTGAACCGAGGTCCAAGTCCCACAGGGGACGCCCTCTTGCGCAGGTTGCTTAGTTTGTATTGTTTAAACCATTTATCTAGGCTGGAGCTCTGCTCTCCTTTATGCCCGGTGAAGTAGAAAAAGCATAGTGGTTAATAACAAATGTACGTTCGAAAAAAAAAATAGTAGAAATGTCTACCTTGTTTGTTTGATTGATTGAACACGCCAATCTCAGGACCTCAGGACAAATTTATTTGTGTCAGATAGCCCATTTATCTTATTAAATTTATCTATATATATTTTTTTTTATTTAATGCACAAAACACATACCATTCAATATTAATATATTAAATTATGAATCTCCTACGTGGACGGGAGTTATGCGGGTGAAAACGAGCGCGAGAAGCTAATTGTGAAACGTTCGCACTTTAACGGACAATTTAACCGAAAGTTGCTTTTTTTTATTTGTTAAATTTAATATATTATTGACTGCTGACCATGGGCCTCCTCTTACCAGAATATGAGAAACAAGGGTCGTTGAGGGATATTGTATATAATAGGCTAGTTGACACATATGAAATTATGTTACAATGATGTTTATTTCTAAAAGCATTTGTCATATGAAACCTAAATATAATAATTTCTGTTCAAAAAACTTGAATACGTTTGTATAAAGCCAATATGAAAATTATTTATTTTCTCTATGGCTTACGAAAACGCTATCAGCCATTTTGTGACGTCATAGGTCTCGTTAAAAAACATGAACGCGATCCTTTACTATTACACTTTCTGAGTCATAACGTCATCGATCTTGAACACAGAAAATGTATATAGACCAACATGGCTGACATCGTTATCATCTCTAAATGTCAAGCCAATTATAAAATATTTATTTGAGTGCTTTCTAGATCTCAAATAAATGCCATATTTTTTTCTTGATCTAGTAAAACCATTCTTAACCATATAAAAATAATTTCAAAAAAGTGTCAACAAGTCTATTGTCACGCATAGCAGGCGGCTTGGTGATCGTAGTAAAATGGTGAGTATCCTTGAGCTACTTAAAAACTAAAGAGTCACAAATCAAAAACAAATGAGTCGTAACAATAAATAGGCATGAAGACTAAAATATTCTATTTAGTCCGTCAGTTAGATTATCAAAAACTATTGGAAACGTTTTTTTTTTGCTTTTCGCCTATTGTTCAATAGATTTTTCCGATAAATACCTAAGTGCGACCGTTTCCCATTAAGTTAACAATCATTGGATTTATTTGGATTTGTCTGTGTTGGATAATGACGACCATCCACGGACTATATACCCCAAGTATATCCGCGCGCTGGCGGCGAAATATGTGGGACTCGCTCTCTCCATAGCGGTGGTATGTTTATTCATACCACGAGGAGAGGACCCTACACCACTAAAACCCCCCGGACATTCCTTCGATCCGTCGTTGGCGGGGGCCGGGTACGCACGAAGCAATCCGGCCCCCCCATCAGCACCCGCGGCCAATATGGTGCCGCGGATCTCCTGGGCCACGCTGACTGTGGCCCAGGAGATCCCGGGCGTCCCAGTTATAGGGACGCCCGGAGTGAAATCTTCACACTGACCTGCAGTTCAAGAGCTCAGTTCAGCTAGTATCCACGTTACGTCGTTTTCAAAGTCTATATTGTTTCAGATTCAAAACTCCAGTGAAGCGTTGGCTGCGACCTGCTTTCACGTCACACGTTCGTGACTACGGCATTTAAATGTGAACTTAAGATTTACCTGTAGATAATCTGCAGTTCTTCTATGATCCTCAGACAACTTTCAAAGCTCGAACTTATTTTTAAACCTGCTTCTTGTTTAAAGTCTTGAATTAACATTAAACCTTAGCTTTCTTCTAAACCTTGCCTTATTTTTAAACCTTACCTTATTTTTATACCTTACCTTACTTTTAAACCTCGCCTTCCTTTTAAACCTTACCGTACTTTAAGCCTTTCTTCCAATTAAACCTATATACTGACCTGTAGTCCTAGGGCTAAGGTCCGCCAATATCCGCGGCGCGTCGTTCTCAGCGTCGATATCGTCGCCGGGTCGAAGCTCGCGGAGGTGGTGCCGACCGGTGTAGCCTCGGCCGCGGCCAACGTGTGACATTATAACAAGCTGGAATGAAATAGAGGTTCATCTTAGTGTGTAGAGGTGTAGGGTCCTCTCCTCGTGGTATGAGTTAGCTTACCACGCTATGGAGATGGCGAGTCCCACATATCCCACCGCCAGCGCGCGAATACGCTTCAGCGGCGGTGGGAATGCATAAATGCAATTCCCTTAGTTCATCTTAGTTTTTGTGTATATAAAATAGTATCTTCCCGCGCACGGTTACACCCATAAAATATAATCCCCGTTAGGGAGCGTTCAAGTATTACGTAACGCAATTTTTGAAGATTTTTGACCCCCCCCCCCCCTTGTAACGCACCGTAACGTTTTTCTGGACCCCCCTCCCCCTCTGTAAACGTTATGTAACACTCAAGTGATCATTTTTACCCTAAAGTCGTAAAAAGTTATGTAGTAGTTTTGCACTTGGTATAGTTTTAATCTAGTAAATAAAACAAGAGAATTTTAATTCGCAACACCTGCATATTTTGTTAATTTTTTATAAATTTTTGGCTTTTAATTTTTTTTGGTTCTGGTTTTTTGAGTTTTATTTCCCTATTTTTTTAGAAACAATGTTACGTAACGTGTTGTAAGAAAGCCCCCTCCCGCCCCTGTAACGCATCGTAACGTTTTACGAGACCCCATCCCCCTAGATTACCCCCTTTTTTATTTGAACGCTCCCTTACCGTAGGAACTTCATAATTTAATATATCCTACAGCCTTTCTCGATAAATGGTCTATCTGACACTGAAAGAATTTTTCAAATCGGACCAGTAGTTTATGAGGTTAGCGCGTTCAAGCAAACAAACAAATCTTAAGCTTTATATATTAGTATATATAAATAAAGTATACTGCGTAACTTTTTTACCGTCATGAAAATAGTAGGGCGTGATATGTATTTGAAATAGATGTCTATGGCATAGTTATTTTATCTTTTTTTTTTACTGACAGAGTGAAATTAATCTACCAACATACACTCCTAATTTTAAATAGCCTTAAAGTCTCTAGACTTGAGCTGTCTAGGCACTTAAAAACGTATCACTTCGCTGTCTGTCTGTCTATCATCAGGCTGTATCTCAAGAACCGCGATAGCGATAGTCCGTTGACATTTTCACAAATAATGTATTTCTTTTGCCGCTATAACAACAAATACCTAAACACAAAATAAAATAAGAAGTTAAGGTGGGCTCCCACACAGCAAATGTGATGTTTTTTGCTCGATATCAACAACGGCAACAGGTAGGCACTTGAAAATGGTACGGAACCCTTCGTGCGCTAGTCCGACTAGCACCTAGTTTTTCAAAAAACCGGCTAGGTTTTTTGAAAAACAAACCATAAATCAGACATTGTATTCCAATGTATTTTAAAACCAATAAATATACCTTTATACCGACGATTTTGTTAGGCGAACTGAAATGTCGAATACTATAATACCGCCTAAGTGACAGTTGCTAATAAGGTGTAAATTCATTTGAAAAGAAATATTTTCTTATTATGTTTCAAAGGACAAAAATCAATTTGCTACATTTGATTTTCATCCTTCTTGCAGTATCACCGTCAAATTAGAATTGGTGCAAAATAGGGTAAATCCTTTTCTGAATTTACTTGGGTACTTATATAGTAAAGTTAGTAACAATGGAACGTAATAAAAAATGTTAATCTATTGTTGACCAATTTGTAAAGGGTTTGCAATGTGCGTCGGCACTTTCCTAAGTCTTATGTGAAACAAAGAATATTGTGCTAAAATAGTAACTATGTATAACTAAACTCGTTTTATTTTAAGATTTTTTGTCGGGAGCGGGAATAAAACATTTTTTTTATTTTATGTTTTTGTTGTCAGGGGGGAAATGCATTTACGCATTCCCACCGCCGCTGCAGCGTATTCGCGCGCTGGCGGTGGGATATGTGGGACTCGCCCTCTCCATAGCGTGGTATGCTAAACTCATACCACGAGGAGAGGAACCTACTACCACTTAAACCTCCCGGACACTCCTTTGATCTTCATGTTGATGGCGGGGGCCGGGTACGCACGAGCTATCCGGCCAGCGGGAATAAAACCTACTCCGATAATGAAGGCAAGAGTTATGAAGAGCCGCTACGTAAGTTGTTTTGTTGACTATTTTTTGGGTGAAATTTGTAACTGCGTTAGTTACCTAGAAAAATAAAGGCATAGCGTTATTATAGCTATACTAATATTATAAAGAGAAAAGATTTGATTGTTTGTTGTTATATAGGCGTTGAAACTAAAGAACCGATTTGAAAAAAAAAATCACCGTTGGAAAGCTACACAATCCCCGGATGAAATAGGCTTTATTTAATTATGAAGTTCCCACGGGAACTAGAGCTATGTGAGTGAAACCACGCGCGTGAAGCTAGTGCTTAATAAACTCGACTAGGCCTAGACTGCGGAGTGGATTCCTCGGCCACTTATCATACTTTCAGCCGTAGAACGACCACTGCACTGCATTGGAGTAGGACAACCGGCCTGAATCCATCGTAATCCCGCGGCCGTTACCAGGTCATAAGTCCATCTGGTTGGTGGACTTCCTACGCCACGCTTGCCGATTCGCAGTGTCCATTAGATAACTTTTCGGGCCCAACGGCCATCTGTTCTCCGTGCTATATGGCCTGCGCACTGCCACTTCAACGAATAATCCATAGGGGCTGTGTCGGCAACCCACATTCTTCTTAGTATCTCATTTCTGATTCGATCTCGTAAAGAAACCCCAAGCGACATTCTCGACACTTGACTATACCACTGAACATCAGGTGAATACGGGTGACTTGTCTGATCGGATATAAAAACAAAAAAACATCACGCTACTACCCATAGGAGCAAAGTAGCAAAAGTAGTATAACAATATGGAAAAATATTGCAAAAAAAACCCGAATGCGCATACGCACATACATGACGACATCATGGGTAGCAAGGTCAATGACCATAACGGCAATTTGTTAACCAATTTGTGTATCACCTTTTAACATATATGTGATTTTATACAAAGATTGCTTGTTCAGCACGGGATTTTACAGACATGTAGCCACGAAGCTTTTGCTACTTCACCGGGCAAAAAGATGAGCAGGGCTCCAACTTTCGTAAACGGTTTAAAAATAGTTTGTTTTTCGGACGAAAATTACGTAGTTAGCCACGAGGCTTTTGCTACTTCAACGGGCCTAAAGAATAGCAGAACTCCGACCTAAATAAATGGTTTAAAAACTACAAACTAAGTAACCTGCGCAAGAGAGAAGGTTACTCTTTGCGGGACTTGGACTTCGGCTCAGGGCAGTTGTTGGCGGGGGATTGAGGAATGATAACTTCAGAATTTTAGGGGAATTTCGCAGTTTTAAAAATACAATAAAAAGACTTTGAACTTATGTTGCCCGTTCGTATAACCTAAATAAGCCTAGATTCAGAGTAGGGCTGGCATGGCGGCTGTATCCGCGGAAAATCTTAAGAGGCGCAGATATAGTACCCTTGATAGTGGTTATGTATTTGTGCCTTTTGGTGTCGAATATTGGGGCCGTGGGGACCGGGAGCAAAATTTATTTATAAATACCTCGCAGGCTCTTGTTAATCCACCGGGCATAAAAGCGAGCAGAGCTCCAGCCTTGACAAATGGTTTAAACACTACAAACTAAGCAACCTGCGCAAGAGGGCGCCCCTGTTGGACTTGGACCTCGGCTCAGGGCAGTCGCTGTCGGGGAGATTGAGGGAGAGGATACCCATGTTCAGCAGTAAGTATTATAAGGTCTAATGATGTTTCCACGGGGAATAGTGTTAAGCACAATACAATCACAACAATCAACAGCGCGGCAAATCCCAGTTGTAATAATTTTGTAATACGATCATAGTAGCGAAATCAAAAGAGCATGAACTAATAATTATCATATATTACTGTAAGAATATTATGTATTTATTGCAACAACCTTGATAAGCCAATGTTTATTTATGAGATAAAATATTTGTAGCCTTTACTGATGTGTCTTTATTGTTTTATTTGCCGGATTTTATTTTAAAGATGAGCTCAGCTAGTAGAGTTTTGTAGATTACTAGTATTCTTGTTAACCCCTCGTGATAAGCTAAAATGCTTGTGTTGCAAGTGGGTTCACATCGGTAGTGCAATGGGTGAAGATCGTGCTGACCCTTTAAACTACAGGCCTATCTCCATCACCTCCATACTCTGCAAGAGCATGGAGCGTGTTATCAACACCAGGCTTTTAGCGTACCTAGAAACTAACAACCTTCTCAGCGATCGACAATACGGTTTCCGCCGAAACCGGTCCACTGGGGATCTTCTAGCGTACGCTACCTACATCTGGAGTGAGGCCATCGAGAGACACGGGGAAGCGCTTGCCGTTTCTCTGGACATCTCGAAAGCCTTTGATAGGGTTTGGCACGATAGCCTTATTGGCAAGCTTCCTTCATACGGTCTACCTGCTGCATTTTGCGCTTGGATTTCGGATTTCCTGAGGGATCGGTCATTACGAGTGGTCGTTGACGGCTGCTCGTCTGAACAAATGGCTGTCAATGCCGGTGTTGCCCAGGGGTCTGTACTCTCTGCGACGCTTTTCCTGCTGCATATCAACGATCTGCTGAAGCCGGTACCTTTGGGTATGCAGACGACAGCACGGTCGTGGAGAGCTACATTTCCAATGCGCGGGCCAGTGGGCCGGATATAGAGTTACTCAGAGAGGCCATGGTTGAACGCTTAAACTTGTCCCTTAAGGCAGTCTCCGATTGGGGCGATGCCAACCTGGTTCAGTTTAACGCTAGTAAAACCCAGGCGTGTTTGTTCTCCGCAAAGAAGAGGCCGTTTCGACTGTCTCCTTCTTTCCGAGATGTATCCGTGCAGTTAACTGACAAGCTTGAGCTGTTAGGCGTTGCTCTTTCATCGACTCTAAATTTTGGCTCATATATTGAGTCGAAGGCCCAAATAGCCTCTAAAAAGCTTGGCATCCTCTCGAAGGTGAGAAAGTACTTCACACCAAATCAGCTGCTCACATTATACAAAGCCCAAGTTAGAGCATGTAGTATGTTATCGACACGACGAAGAAGAAGACACATTAGAATCAGCTTATGCTAATTGTAACCTTTTAATTGTGTCTAAGATAAAAATAAAAGTTTTTTTTACTAATGTTAGTCCCACTAAGTACTTACATTAGTAAAAAAGTATGGATGGATGGATGATTGTTATTCTTTCACGCAATAACTACTGAATGGATTTGGCTGAAAGTTTGCACGCGGATGTTTTATAAGCAGGATTAACATATAGGCTACAAAATATTACGCTCCGACTCACTGGAGCAGAGTGACGCGGGTAAAAACACGGGGCGCAGCTAGGAATCAATAATGTATTTATACTGTTGTATTTCGGGCCAATTTTAGTAGAAGGGTCGTAAATATTGGAGGGCCGAATTGCTCATGCGTGTCCGGCCCCCGCCAACGGCGGATCGAAGGAGTGTCCGGGAGGTTTTAGTGGTGTAGGGTCCTCTCCTCGTGGTATGACTTTATCCCACCGCCAGCGCGCAAATACGCTGCAACGGTGGTGGGAATGCGTCAATGCATTTCCCCCCGGACAACATAAAAACAAAAATACGTGCGTATATATTAATTCTGCCAGATTTTGTGTGAACTCGCTTGTCATAGTTTATTAACTATTACTTCATCAGCTTGTTCACGTCCACAGCTGGACTTGGGACGCCTCATTAACAGACCTTTACAAGCCAGGGTTGTTGAGGGATATTGCCATAAATACCACACTTGCCAAGCAGTTTGGTGAGTATCTTTGAGCTGACAGATGCACCTGCACATCCATCATATGTCCCTTTGTCCCCTCTTACAACACCCATAGGAATATATCACACGGCACATACATTATAATTGAATTAAATCTACCAGCATAATTTTTGAGTCATTTGAAAAACTTGCCTTTAATTGTTTAAGTATCAATAGCGGGTGCATTTTTAAATTTCGAACTATTTATTCGCCTATTATATATCTCTCAGGATAATTTAACGATCAGCATTCTCACTAACAATAGGCCCAGAAAATATTTATACTTTCTGGAATCATATTAACAATTAATGTGAAAGGCGAATTAAATGTAACTTCACCTTAGGCATTATTGAATTGTACATTTTATATAAATAATCATAAATGAGCTTAAGGCCCGACCACCCGCGGCCATCCAATATAATTATATCAGAGGGCTGACTTGCAGGGAATGTGGACGCACTTTCACTGCAAAAATTGGGTATATCAGTTACCAGAGGGCACACCAGCCATGGTCTCAATAGGAAGATCCAAGTCGCTGTGGCCAAAATCGGTCAAGATCATATAATATAATATATAGTATCTTTTCATAAAGTATATACTTCAATATTGTTCATGGTGTTGCATAGCTCAATTTACCTTTTATCCATAGATATTAGAACCTGCTATAGACTTAAAAGTAAAATTATTCAATTTATTCACTATTTACTTATGACAAATTGTACTTGCTAGTATTAAAAAATAAATACAATATACCTAACTTACGTTAAATTTAATTATCCTATTAATAAATAATAACTTTATTATTCTACAATTGTTTTAGGTAATAATATAGTGTGTTGGTCGGTCTGTTATGTGTTATTCCTTTATTCTTGTATAGAATAATATTTATTCTTAGTATTTTAAACTGGAGTATTAATTTAAATGTGTAAGTCTTTACATCTTGTAAGAATTTAAGTGCCAATTTTATGTATGTATAAGTGATGCATGCCAGAAAAATAAAGTTTAAATCTACAATAACTATTTGTATGTTTTACATATAAATATTTACTGCCCATTCCCTTGGGAACTTCAAACTTAAATATAGCCTATGTTCACCGGAGATAGTGAAGCTTTCCAATAATGAAAGATTTTTTTTAATCTGTCAAGTAGTTTTGATGCTTATTCAATTCAAAAAAACAATCAAAACTTTTCACTTTATAATATTAATATAAATTGGTGCATTGATAACAGTGATAACAACTATAGCAATTCTAATAAACAATTTGTATAAGAAATACTTTAAGAAAGTAGTTTTATTCTTGTTTATAACAATGACTAAGCAGAACAATACTCAAACTATTATTTCATGTTAAATCTGAATTATTATTCTACATTTACTTATTATGACTATTCAAATATGATTATTCAAAGTTTTTTGAAACTAATGAGGTGATAATTATACTTCTTTCTAAGGCAGTGTAATTATGGAATATTAATTTTCTTATCATCTTATTAAATTCTTATTTTTCTGGCATAGCAATAAGTGTTCCAGTATGCAAGTGGAATGGACATGAAAAAAGTTTATACCTTTTTTAAATCCATCGCAATCTGGGAACGAAAGGAAAACAGATTGTATTAAATGCAATGCATAGAAGATGCAAGTACAATCATTTCTTTCATAATTCTCATACATTCATACAATAATTTTACAAAAATAACAGATTTTTCCTACACATTGACGTAGCTACACATCCAAAAAGGTTAAGTTAAATGTCAAAATGTCTTTAAAAAAAAAAAACAAGCCCTACACACATGTCATACGTCGTGTTATTTTGTTAGCGCAATTTACGATTTTCACAACAAAAATATATTTACGCAACAACACATTATCACGCTCGTAAAGATAAATAATATATCTGATAAATCATTCTTCTGTACCTTTTAAAATATACAAAACTCAGTTTAACACCGTTTCTGACATGTAAACAAAATGACAAATAATATAAAATGTCACTGAAGATTTTTTCAAAAACACACACGGAAACGATCAATGAAAAGTTGGAAAGTACACTCAAAACGCGCTGTTTACAATGCTCTCATGTTTAATTTAAATATTTATAGGCTATGTATCTCTCGAAAATATCTTTGTGCGCCGGCAAAGCGTTTGGTCGTTGATAACCATGATATTTTTAATTGTTAACATCGCGCCAAAATGGACATTCCAATAAGAAATTAAATTATAAGCGAATTAACATATAATTTAATAAATATTTACTTACCGAATTGGTGAATAGAAAGTATTCCTAAGTTATTTATTTCTCAGTTGTTTGGTCGCGCAGTAGTTGACATACGTTTCACTTCCATATTGGCGAGAATAGTGCTGTCAGAGTTGCGCGGAAGTTACGATTGATATCAACGCGATTATCGGTTAATCGTTTTTTATTTGAAAAAAATAATTAAAAATGAACTTATATTTTATTTCAAAATTATATATTAGTTTTTATAACGTTTGAATGAGATGTAATTTGTCCAGATTGTTTCCACGAAAAGTAAAACCAACAAAAGTTTCAAATGATCCTACTTTATTGTTGACTTCGTTTGTATTATATTAAAGTAAATAGTTCTTTGAATGACTTCAACGGCAATGTTATATGTCGTGGTTTTATTTTCAAATGAAGAATATCATTTATATTGATAAATAAAATGTAAAAAAATAACATAACGCAAAATATATTTTCTTAATTAAATTTTTAAACGAATTAAATTAAATAATATTTATAGATATGTATGAAATTGTTCCAAAATGTAGTGTTTTAGTATTATTAATACAAAACAATAAAATAAACCGATAAACTTATTTACCGGAGTTCCAATTAGAACTTAGATATTGCAATCTCTATGCCACTGAAAGCCGATCGAAAAAATGACATTTCAGTTTCGGGGGTGAAGCATGGGAGAGGGGTACACGCTCTTGTTCGGGCAGATTATTAAAGAAATTGCATTTTTCTCTTATTCTATTTTCGTTTTTGTTTTTCCATGGATTCTTCGTCGTAGCACCAATATTTAACTATCACATAAAATTATTTTCATCCAGTGAAGTGTTTCCTTTTTCTTCAAATTTATTTTAATTCCACTGCGGTTGTTTGCACCCACTGCTGTTTATATTATTGATATTTTTATCCTTACCCAATCGATACAATAAACTAAAATATCTAAGAAAAACCGTATATAATCAAGTAAAAAGGTTTTCGAAGAAAAAGCCGTAATAATTTAGTTGAATTTAAAAAAATAATTTAAAATGTCTGACGCGCACGGAGAGCCAAATCATTCGGGAAGTCAGAATCTATTGTCTGCTCGCAAGGAAAGTGTGGTTGTCGCTAATGTGCCAAGTGATAGCCCTGTCACGGACCCTGGGCAGGTGCGTGCCGGTGGTACCACGGATGCAGCTGCGGGGAAATTCGAAGGTCAGCGCGGGAAATCCAGTGCTTTAAAAAAATCTGCGAGGTACAGGAGTCGGTCGCTGTCGGCTTCGTCTGCTGATTCATACAGTTCCACTTCTTATACAGGTCAGTAATTTTTTTTTGTATTTTTATTAAAGGCTTTTCTACAATTTGGAGTAATGGGCTTAAATAGGTGCGTCTTTATTTAAATAACTTTAATTCATTTTTTGAAATCATCATAGTATTTTTTTTTTGGTTGATTTTGCTTATATTATTTACGGGATAATGGACAGTAATTATTAGTTTAAGTCCTTTTAATTTACAGGCTTACAAACATTTAATGCTTTCAGTATAATATTATAAAAAAAAAAAAACTACCAACGAAAAATAAATACAGTAAAGCAAAAAATATTGATATCAATAAATCAGATTCTTTCTGAGTATCCTGTCCGTCCAATAAAATGCTTTAAACCTGCAGGTTTCTCTAGAAACCTAGCATAGCTTAGCAAGTTAATGATCCTGAATGGAATAACTGAGAACGGCCTCTGTGTGTCTTCTTGCAGCAGCATCTTGATCTTTATCCTTATGGTTGGCCTCAGACGTGTGTCGTTTCAATTTAAATGAAAGTTGACTTTGGACTTCTGCTCATGCCGTTTGACTTATAATTAACAGCACTTTTATTAAGAATCTATTGTTTAATACAAGACTATCATTTAAATCCCTAGTAAATCAATTTAATGTAATATATATTTATAATATCACATTTTTGAATCCCTAAGTACTGAATATTATTTTTATATTAATATCATTTACTAGCTGTGCTTCTGTGTAATATAAATAATCAAGGATGTCTGGAAGAAATCACTTTATGCAATAAGACCTCCCACTGTTCCTTTGTTTTTGTTTGTTCCAAATTGGTATTTTCTATTTATCTGGGGACCCGGTCATTTGAAACACATTCATAGGGCTGAAGCCAACATTGAAGAGGCTTTTGGTATGATTTAATATAAAAGTGAGATGGCTGTATCTATGAAAGTCTATCCACTGATATACCAATGGACAGTCCTCCACAGATACGGAACTATATTATTATTAATCAAAGCCTCATATAAAGTGATCCTATCATTTTAGAGATTTGCCAAAACAGGAAAAGAATTCCAAATTTCTTTTGCCAATAAAAAGTTACATTATTTGTGAGTGTCCTATGCAATTTTATTAACATGCCATTCCAATGGTAACAGAATCTATGCAGGTAAATTGTGTGTGAGAGGTGGTTATAAAGAATGAAGATATGCAGTCTAAAAATAATAAATTTCATGAATAAATATTAAAGATAAACCAGTGGATTAATGAAAAAAAAAACCAACACAAAGTTAAATTATTGAGGAGAAAATTTGTAGACCATAATTTATGATGAAGTTCTCATGGCAAGATTATAATATAGCTGCATAAAGACTAAAGAGCCACAAATAAAAAAAAAATTAAATGTAAACATCATACTAATGCTGCCAGCATCGGTACAATTTTTGCATTAAACTTCCTTTTCATTTGTCGCTTTTTTGTTAATAAGCAGCAATATGTTAAGCTCTGTTCGCCTTCATCAGTGAAGTAGCAAAAATGGACATATGTAGTAAGCCATAACATATGACTGTAGAAAAAAAAACTTACACCAGCCTGGTTGGTTGAGGGACTACCCAATGTTTCCTAGTGTGTTACAACATAATACTGCAATCACTAACCCACTTGCCAAGAGTGATGACTATGAAAAATACCCTCCCTCATGTTCAAAGCTCACTCAGGAGGCTTAGTGCGGAATTCCTTTTGGCTAACTAACTAACCATCCCTCGGGAGGAGGTTCATGTGTAGCTGTGGATGGGGGACGGGGGTGAGGATGATGTTGAAGATAGAGAGAGTCGGACTCACGCACGAAGGGTTCCATACTAGTTTCAAGTGCTTACCTATTTCATATCAAGAATAAAACAAGCGTATGTTAATGAAATTAAATGTCTTTTTTAAAATGATTTAATATAGGGGTTGATTAAATGAAAGGAAACCCAAAATTTATTGCTTTTTTATTTATTTTTGTTTGAAAATCTTAATGCGGTTCACAGAATACATCTACTTACCAAGATTCAACAGTATAGTTCTTATAGTTTCGGAAAAAAGCGCCTGTTACATACGGACGGGCAGACAGACGGACATGACGAATCCATAAGGATTCCGTTTTTTAACTTATTGGCTACGGAACCCTAAAAATGACACATGTATCTGCTTTTCTAGCCTGCATACTAATTAAGTTAGGCAGACCTGTGTAATTGTCATACGATATGTGCAATGTATACTGTCATGGCGTAATGAGTAAGTTAAAGGCGGAAACATATTGTTAAAACGCGACGCGACCTGATGAAACGCGACGCATGTTTTCTATAGACCAGAATCACACTATGTACACCCGACGCGACGTGACGTCGGGTCGCGTTCCCCAAGGTGTTCGCGTACCCCCTTGGAGAGACGATCTTTTATAACTGTAGCCGATCCACTTAAATCAGTTTATTAAGAATACCTACCTACACATTTACTTACTCAATATTCAGATTGTCCTGCGATGCATCTGTAATGTTGTTGACGTTAAAACTGAATAAATATATTTTTATGGTACCTAATCAAAACGAAAAACGTTCACCTAAAGCTAAATCTGCACATTCGTTATAACGTTTAAAAAGTACTAAGGCTAAGTACCTATGCGCATTTGTTGAAAAATAAATATACAATAGTGAAAGTTTGTTTGTTTGAAGGCTCTAATCTCAGGAAGGAGTATGCCGAAACGAAAGTGATTGGCTGATGACCTGTCATGCCTAACCGACACACGAAAACTTCTATGTAATGTGTTACGTATTAAATTCGCTACCGAACCACGATAATGCGTCTAGTCGAGTTTACTACACAATTTCCTAATAAAATAATATGTTAACAGACTACCTACTGCGGACTAGGGTTACACCCGTACTATAATATTATCTATAATAAAAAAAATTATATACTACAAAAGTCCTATATTTTTTTACTAAACCAAAATTCGCCCCATTTAAAAATTATGAACGCACCGTCAGCGTGGCATAATTATGATAACAATGAATTCGCATACCTCGGACCATAAAGGCGTATATACACATACTCAATTTTTTATTTATTTCGCCAATCGATGTAAAATACTTCGACTCATGTTCTATATTTTTTTCGTAATTTTCCTTACAAAAACCATAAAAATGGTTTAAAAAAATACAATAGCTACTTCCTGAAATATTATAATTAACTGGCAAAAAAAACGTAAATATAGTTGCTCGATGCATAATTGATTTAAACCATTAACATTATCCACGTAATCGCAATCCAGTATTTATTGCTCCAGTCAAATTAAAAGATGTGCACTCGTAAGTTACTTACTCCTTTATTGCACGGTATATTATCGAATAAATTTTTCGTAACTTCACTTAAGCGTCACTGTTAAACATATTCCGAAACGTATGTGTACTCAAACCTTAATTTTTTTATAGATTATTTCACAAGTCAATAATTATTGGAAGTTAGGAGATCATGTACGTCAGTGGGATTTCATACTACGTTATGTTAAATCAAAACCAAAACGTGTTGAAGTTGTTAATGCAAAGAAGCCAAAAACGCACACTCTTGAAGAATAAATCTTCAAAGAATAAATCTTTGCCTACACATCACGGTAAAGGTGAACATATTGTTTGCAAAACAATGTTTTTACGCACTTTAGATATCAATGAAAAAACTGTGTACAATGCAATTGATAAACAGGAGTCAGGATCAATTTTTGATTTAAGAGGTGAACATTCAACAAGACCCAATAAATATTCTTCTGAAACTATTAACAGTATAATAAGCCATATCAATTTATGTCCAAGAAAAGAAAGCCATTACTTACGAGCTCAAACATAGAGGCAATTTTTATGTGAAACACTTAATCGGGCTAAAATGTACCGGCTTTATAAAGAATGGCTGTTGAATAATCCAGATTATCAAAGCGTAACACCAGCTACGATTGAACGATTATATATACATATTTTCAACACCAAGTTTAATTTAGGCTTTTTCTGTCCCAAAAAAGATATGTGCGAAATTTGCAGCGTGTATGAAAATGCAGACGAAGAAAGAAAAGAACAGTTGAAAAGTGATTATGATACGCATCTTAAGAACAAGGAAACTGTAAGAGAACTTAAAGAAATGGAAAAGTTGAATTCCGACCCTAAAATAAAAACCATGGCGTGTTTTGATCTAGAAAAGGTACTTTCTATACCGCAATCACCGGTGGGGATATTTCACTATAAAAGAAAGTACCCAGTGCTGAATTTTACAATATACGACATTCTTCAGAAACAAGGCTACTGTTACATGTGGCATGCGCAGATAGCAAATCGTGCAGCCAATGAAATAGCCAGTTGTTTGTAGATATTTTTACAGAATGAAAGTGCAAGAGGTATTCAAGAGATATCCTTATATTCTCATAATTGCACAGGGCAAAACCGCAATAGGTTCGTTTTTGCCATGTATTTACATGCCTGTAAGAAATTAAAAATCAAAATTACCCATCGTTTTTTACAAAAAGGGCATACTCAGTGCGAGGGGGATTCAATGCACTCCGTTATCGAAAAAAATAAAAAACACCAAGTACTTTTTGTCCCTGACCAGATGTATGGATGATGTATCCCTTCTCCCTCGGACCGCGATAGCGAATACTCGTGTGCATCCCTTACGTCTTTAAATAAAATAAATCATAAAAATAATTTCATTATAATACACTTAAAAATAAAAATTTAATTTTCAAATAAGTAGTGAAGTACCAGGAACACATAACGCAACAAGAATCGTGACACCGGAGAAAGATAAGGATAGCAACAACAAAGAGGAATAGAACTGCAAAGCTACGCCCGCAGCGCACGAGTCACGTCACAGCTAAGTAACTCGTCCTACGCTTGCCTAACTCATAGGCGGAAGCGACTTATAATTTATAATGCCGCGGGTCCAGCGTTCTCCAACTAAAGTGCTTACTGTATCTGATCCCGACTTACCAAATAAGGTCTCAATGAGCAGTGAAGATTTCTCTAGCGTAATGAAGAGGGACAAACGTCGACGCTTGTCAAATGACAATCATGATGATTTAACTGCTTTCAGACTAGAAATAAAACAACTTTTTGATAAATTTACAAATGATCACAAAGCAGAAATCAACTCACTCAAAGACCTAATTATGGAACTTAAAACTTCCACTACCTCCATTTCGAATAAAAATACGGAAATAGACACAAACATCCAATTTGTTTCGGACCAAATAAAAAATATTGAAAATAAAATTTCTATAATGAATGAAGAGAGAAAATCCATGGTACTAGACTTAACCTCAATAAAAGATAAATGTGAAGAAATAGAGCGCAATACGTTAAAAACAACGTTAGAAATTAGAAATGTCCCTAAATCAAAGAATGAATCAAAGCAAAATTGGTTCGAAATGGTGAAGAAACTGGCAAAGACTCTAAACATAAATATAGGCTCGGGTGATATTCGAGATGTCTACCGTATCACGAGTCTAAAGGACAAAAATATTGGAACCTTATATATTGAACTGGCAAACACTTTCATTAAGCAAGACTTTCTAGCATCGACAAGGAAGTATAATAAGAACAATCCATCTCAGAAACTTAACTCAGTGCACCTTGGACTAGAAGGTAACCCGAACCCTATATTTTTATCTGAATGCCTTACTACAAAAGGGAGACGTCTATTTTTTCTGGCAAGAGATTTTGCACAGTCTTGGAAATATAATTTCTGCTGGACTTCAAATGGGCGAGTCTTCTTAAGACAAAAGGAAGGATCACCACATATCTTGGTTCAAAACGAAGCGCAGCTTAATTCTCTCAAGAAATCAGATTGACTAACAGCTATTACTATGGTGAAAGGTATTTCTACTGTATTTTACAAATTGAATACACTTACACACACCCAACAATCACAAATTACACGCATGCAATACACTCATACATTAAAACACAACAAGTACTATCCTCATTTTATTATGTACTATACTGATACACGTTTTTGTCAAACTATGCTCTTGTACAATTACTTCGTGTGCCACGGCCTACTTCAGCGATTATTTTTTTTATGTCAAATACAATAAGCATTCAAAACAATGACTGATATTGAGAATGTAATTTATGATATCGATGCTAGCTCCGTCTCAAGGTCTCTTGTTTTGGCCCCGGAGGACGTCCACCAATACCTGCCTGTCAATACTTCTAACATCCTGCATACTAATATACGTAGTGTGAACTGCAATCACGACTCACTACTTACTCTCCTAACGCGTATTAATACAAAATGTGATGTTGTAGTCCTAACTGAATCCTGGCTTAGCAAAGTCACCGATATTCCTTCTCTAGAAGGGTACGCAGCTTATAAATCCAGATACCACAATCAAAATGATGGGGTCATATTATATATAAATTCTCACATTATACATGAAGTTATAGAACCTGACCTTCAAGATGCTAATTGCATCATAATGAAATCTAATACTGATCTTGCGATAATAGCCGTATATCGGTCACCATCTAACAAGAACATTGATAATTTTTTAAATGACCTTGATGGTATTCTGGAATCTCTCTCCTTATTTACAACAGTTGTGCTTATTGGTGATGTAAATATCAATTTAATAAACAAAAGCTATAACACCGACAGTTATTTGAATATGCTGGCATCTCATGGCCTACTGGCTGCTCATACCCTACCTACACGCGACAGTGCCTGTTTGGACCATGTGATGCTAAAATCAAACAGAAGGTCTACCACTATAGTCTTGGACTCCCTTATAACTGATCACGCGCCAATACTATTCTGTTCAGAAGAGAAAATACAACATCGTAAAGCCAATCATTACGTTCCACGATTGAACATACCTGCAGCCTTAAATGATCTAGCCAACTTGAACTTCACACAGATAATGTCACAAACGGATGCTAACTCTGCGGCTACTGATTTGGTTTCTCATGTTAGTAGTGTAATAAAAAACAATACTAAATTTATAAAAATTTCAAATAGAAAAAGATGTCTTAAACCATGGATGACACCAGGGTTACTTAGGTGCATAAAAAACAGAGACAATTTACATAGAAAAGCGGTGTTACAGCCACTCAACACTACTTTACAGGTGACTTACACTAGATACCGAAATTATTGTAATAACCTTTTAAAAAACCTAAGGGTAGAACATGACAGGCATGAACTAGAAAAGAATAAGAATAACACGAAGGGTTTGTGGAAGGCTATTAAAAATATAACAAATTTAAACAAACCTTCCACCCCCCCTTTTGAGCTGCTTACTTCATCACAAAATAGGATGACAGCAGCAGATTCGGTAAATGACTTTTTTGCCAATATTGGTGCTAATTTGGCTACCAAAATATTAGAACGTGGGATTGCAAACTCCCCTGAAGCAAAAATTAATACACAAACTTCTTCAATGGTCCTACTGAACACCGACGAAAAAGAAGTGGACAATATTATAACCAACCTTAAAACCAAGTGTGCTGCTGGCGTCAGCTGTATTTCAACTGAGTTCCTAAAATCGGCCCGTCATTATCTAGTAGCCCCCATTACTAATATGTGTAACCTATGCATGTCTACTGGTGTGTTTCCAGACATATTTAAGATAGCGGTGATTAAACCTATACATAAAGGTGGTGACAGACACAGTGCTAATAACTATCGGCCTATATCTATTCTCACGCCTATGTCAAAGATTCTAGAAAAGATCCTGAATAGAAGACTGACTGACTTTCTTTGCAAAAACGACACTTTAGCAAAGAACCAATATGGATTCCGAAATAACCTATCTACTGAAGACGCAGTCCTGGATCTCACTGGAAAAATTGCTAAACTAATCGACAAGAAATATAAAGTAGTGGGGGTATTCCTGGATCTGACAAAGGCATTTGACACTGTGTCTACACAACTGCTATTGTCTAAAATGGAAAGCATCGGAATAAGGGGATTAGTGCTGGACATGTTTCGCAGTTACTTGAGTAACCGAAAACAAGTGGTCAATATAGGTGACACAATCAGCAATGAAACTAGCCCAAATTACGGCGTTCCACAGGGCAGTGTACTGGGACCCTCCCTATTTCTCATTTACATTAATAGTCTCTGTTTACTTGAAATTCCAAACTGTAGCCTCATTTCGTATGCAGATGACACTGTATTAATCACTCATGATTTTACTTGGGACTTTGTGAGACGTAAAACCGAAGACGCTCTGGCAATGGTTACTACATGGCTAAATAACAATCTACTGACGCTTAACGTAGATAAAACCAAATTCATCACTTTTTCTCCTACAATCCACAATCAACCAACAAATTTTAAAATTATTACGCACATCTGCAAAACACCATTTGATAATTGTAATTGTCTACCACTCGCAAGGTGCACTGAAATCAAATACCTGGGGGTTGTTATTGATGGCACGCTTTCCTGGAGTAGTCATATCAATAACTTGGTTGGACGGTTGAGAAAACTTTTACCACTTTTTAAAAAATTAAGGAGTCGTGCCGATGCCAAAACTCTGAATATAGTGTACACGTCTTTAGCACAGTCCCTGTTGCAGTACTGCATAACCTCATGGGGAGGTACCTATGCGACAGCCATGCTGCGTCTAGAGCGTGCTCAACGAGCAATTTTAAAAGTTATGACTGGAAAACCTCGAAGATTCCCTACGGTTGAATTGTATAAGGAATGCGGGGTTTTGACCGTCAGGCAATCATACATATTACGTGTAATTCTTAAAAAACACTCCTCTCTGACCTTTGATAGAAATAAAACTGGCCGACGTCATGTGATCTGCACGGTTGAACCACACAGAACCGAGCTAGCACGGCGCCAATATTATATAACCTCATCCCGTCTTTATAAGAAAATTAACAAAATTAGCCCGATATATGCACTGAACTCTGTTAAATGCAAACATTTGTTAAAAAAATTGCTATATACTTGCACTTATCAAAAAACTGAGGATCTACTTAAATAACATGTACTCACACTCACTCAACACACACTCTCTCACTTCATCCACATTACACTTTCAAAAGATCTTACAACTAACTCCGCTCACTTCTCTTCACTTACACCACACACTCACTGACACACGCTCCGCCCTCTTATCCGATACAAACACACTATTCTACCAGTACTACCGATCACCATATGAACTGTTAAATGCTATGTAGGTAGTAGCTAAGTGTTGTTTGTTTTTTTGTTATCTTACTTTTTATTTTATTTTTACCCTCTTTATTTTATTTTTTTGCTGTAAGATTGTTTTAAGTAATTTTAATTATAGTATTTATATTTTTAAAACGCTAGCTTGTTGACATATTATGTGACGATATATTGGAGAAGTCACTGGTTCCTGTAATACAGTTTTAAACTAGCATAGGAATCAGAGTACGCACAATTATGTAAGGATTTTATTATGTCAATAAAGATTATTATTATTATTATTATTATTATGGATTAGTGAGAAATGCTAAGATTAATGGCAATAAATACATAGTTAAAGAGATGACACGGGAGGACTTTTTTAATTTCAAACTTTTAGTAGACAACTCTAAAAATTGGTCCCATGATGAAGCAAATCAAAAAGTTTATTGGAGCAAGATTAAATAATTATTTGTATCACCTGAGGATCCCGAAAAACTTTTTTTTAAATATGAATATGAGTCGAATCCTGTTGTCGTTGATACCAATATTAAGACCCGGAATAGGACTAGAAACAAAAAGTCATCTACTAACTCAGCCAGCTTACGCGAATTACCTACAGCGACCCTGAAGCTGGCTTATAACGAGCCTTTGAAAATATCCAAAAATCTCTATAAAGATTTAATAAGCCTGTGTGATTCGAATGCTATTCCGTTAAACTATCAAAGCTTTTTCCGAAATTTGGTGCCCAATGATGGTATCCGTGCTGATGAAAGTGATTATGAGTAGATAACTTCATTATGTTTTTTTATATTCTATGGTTCCGATGTTGTTAAAGTAGCAGTTGTGTGCGAGGGCACATTTAGATTACAAGAAGTTAGAAATATTTTTTATAGTCGTTACCATTTTGATCTCTTATAATCATTGTGATAATTTATAGTTTTGATGGTGTCTTCAAAATAATTAATATTATGTAGACTTTTATATTAGTATTATTGTAGGTACCTGATAGATTGACGTGCTATGAGTAGATAATTATGTAAAAGTTACTTACCAAAGTTTTAAAGACGTTGCGTGCCATTATTGTTTAAATATAGCTATGGTTGTGAAAATATAATAATAAGAATTCATATTTTTCATTTTGTAACTTACATAGATGTAAGAAATTGCTATAGTTAGCAAAATAAGTACAAAATAAAGAATTATTAAAAATATATATATAATTTCGTTTTATTCCTGCAATTAATCACCAAACTCTTTTTGATATATTGTACAGTAGTTGTAAAATAATAACAAATTAGATACCCACAATTCTGAAATTAAAATGTAAAGTTATTTTTTGTTATTATGAAAATATAAGAAAATATGGATTACTCTGTAAAATATTTCTTCGTGCAATAAATAAGTGTGTCACATACAATATAAAATCTTAATAAATTATCACTGCAATATACACTTACATAAACTTACTTATTATTTATTTTCAAAAATAAACGTGTTATAAGTACTTAAAACTAAAAGCTCCGAGGTTATATCACGAGGAAAAACAAGCAACAAAAGCGTTTGTATACATAAGATCCATGTTTTGTTTAGGCCTAAACAGCAAAAAAGGTGTAAGTTTATTTACCAACAGTTACTAAAGGAAAACCCTAATACAATAAATAGGTAATTAGTAATTTTCCCTGTACTATGAAAACAGTAAATCTATCTATAATTTCAGTAAATACATATTAAAGGGCTCATTTAGAGGCTTCTCACGATATATGATACAAAGTACTATCATCATTAGTTCAGGCAATATTCCAGAAACAAACTGTCTATTGGCTGTCCTGTAAAGTTGGTGTTTTCCAGATACGCCTTTATTGTCCGAGGTATGCGAATTGTTGAATTCCTTTAATATAGATCTAACATGTTCAGACTCTTATAATTATTTTAAAGATGTTTAACCTTGATGGCCGAAGCAAAGAGTAATAACAAATACATGTGGAAAAATTATTTAAAATAAATGTGTACTATTTTTTTTCTGACTTTCCCAAAAGTACTTTTTACAAAAAGTTGCTAAATATATAAGCAACTTTTTGTAAAAAGTTCTATATAAATGCGGGCCCCTGATACACTTGCTACGGAGGACGGAGAAACCCTGCTCTAACAGAATATTGGTATAAATATAATTTCTTTACTCCCTAACGTTATACGGACGATCTCAATTTACCTTGTACCTACTTTCTTTAAGCGCCTTAAGTAATTTACTTAGTTATCCGATCGCCATAACTGGTCATCGGGTGGATCTCCATTCAAAATCTAATTTAGAATAGACAATGCTCCAAATAGGTACGATTCGTTACAGTGATATTGCTATAATCACCACGCTTGGCCGGCTGATTGGTGATCGCAGTAAGATGGTAAGTATCAATCAGCTAAACTTAAGCGGCCGTTGACAAAAGGCTAGGGGCGTCGGACTAGTGATCTTGTGGTCGCCGGTTCGATCCCCACCTATTGCACTACCGACGTGAACCCACTCGTAACGCATTTTAGCTTAGCACGAGGTTGAGAAACTCAGCTAGTAATCTTTAAAATTTTTTTTAAAAAAAATGCTCCTCTAGACGCCTGTTGCGACACACATGGGAATACATGGGGTGGTATTTTCTCAGCCGAAAATCACACGGCCCTGGAAATGTTCGTTCATCGATAAACTTGAATGTCTTATTCGCTTTAAGCGCCTTAAGTCGTTTACTTAGCAAAACGAGCGCCAGTACAGCGCTACAAATGTTCTTTTTTTTGGAAGAAAAAAAAGAACATTTTATCGGGAGAATAGGAGAATGTTTTTTTAATTTATAGGGTTCACCCTGCTCCAAAAAAAAATCTGCGGTCCCCAGGCATGAACCCATTGTTGATAGACTCATTCATTTGAAGTTACTATATGTCCAAAGACGCAACAAAATCGAACCTGAAGCTTACGAGTTACATTTTTTTATTTATTGTTTTCTAAGGACATTCATTTTTTTTATTTACTTATATCTAGAATTCTGCAGGACAGATTTTTTTGATTCGGTACAAAAATATGGTATTTGAGATGATCTTTCAAACTAAACATGTTGCAAACTTGGAGTCATACTTGAGTTTTTTTAAATTAATTATTGGACCAAAAAAAAAAATTGTTATTTTCTCCCGATAATATGCTTATTCGATTTGGCTTCCCTATGTTTAACAGTGGATGTAAACGGGCTGATTAATGTATATGTATAAATATATATATTTAGTTATATATTAACAGTCTCCATTGCTAACATATAGATTTGACCTATTTACATCATCAGAGCTCTGATTCACCAGCATTTGAAACGTGACCTATAATAATTGTCAGTCAATTCTGCTTCAATATGTATCGTACAAGACAACTAAAGTGACGATACATAAGACCATACATAATTCTGAGTTTCTTGCCAGTTCTTCTCAGATTTGCCACGTCCAGAACTGGTGGTAGTAAAAGACGTATGTATGAACATGATTTAAAATATTTTAAATGTGTCTATATGAATAAAGATTTTTGACTTTGATAAATAAACTTTGTTTTTTGGGAATAATCCCACCCACTCTCCCTCCACCGCAACTCCTGTGAGCCAGGATCAACAGTTGCACACACTGTAAATGGCAATGAGCATCGAGGCTCATTAAGTCCCCGAAAAAAGTTAAACTGCCTTGGGACACTAATCATAATAATAGGAGGAGTAAGTAAAAACTTAAATAAACTTATTTAGGCTGGAGCTCTGCTCGCCTTTATGCCCTTTTTTCGGACAGACATTATATAGTTAGCCAGGAGGCTTTTGCTACTTCACCGGACATACCTCTCAGACGCCTGTTACGAAACTCATGGGAAGACATGATATTGTTTATTCTAAGCCGGAAGCCACACGGCCCTTCAAACGTTTGAATGTCTTACTCGATTTAACCTTTTGAGCGCCAGGGTCACAAATACGTGACAAGCGAAAACTGTCCCTGAGCGCCAACGACACAAATATGTGACAAAAACAGCGGTACATTAAAACACGAAATAAACTATTTAAACATTACTTTAATGCCTATTTATTTATATACCTGTAAAATAGAAGGTCCAAAATTTATTTATTTCCATAAAACTAATTAAATTGCATTATAAATATTGAGAAATTTTACGTTAAAAAGAAAGAAATAAACTCTGAAAAAAGAATGTCCTCACACGCCAGAGTCATAACTGCGTGACCGCTAGTGATGTAGCGCATGTTGGATAATATCATTATTTCAAATCAAAGATCGATTCGAAACTTTCCTCTGGAATATATTATTTTAGGTATAATTTGGTACTAGGATAAAGCAGCATTAATTTTATAAAACCAGTCTTAAAAATCATTCAATAAGCTACATAGTCAAAAATAAAATTTGGTTGGGTCGAATTTCGATATTCACTAATCCCAACTCAAGCGCATCCCTAACGCAACCCGAATTATCAGTACCCTGTACGCCATGGTCACGACTAGACGACAATATCGTGACGTCACAAGCGCGGCGACCAGAAATTAGTGAAGTGAATGAATAATATTTATGATTAATTTACTTGTGATATCGAGTTCAAGATTTATATTAAGTGACTATTATAATGAGTGGGAATTTAATGACTACGGAAGAACTTCTTCGCATATTAGAAGGAGTCTCAGATGACGAAGAATTTTTGGAAACAGAATCTTTGGACGAATTTGATTTAGAGGTCAGTTTGTTTCAATTTCTGTAGTACACTAGAAAAAGAGATCAGACCTCAGTTTGCCTCAGAGAATAGGAGCGAGAGTATTTGACTCGAAACTTTTATTCTAAGTGTGGGCTCCATATTTACCTATAACTTCGTGGAATAAAGTCTGCCAAAAGTTCCTTTTTTAGCCACGGTGCGCGCTGAGATCGATTTCACTGTCCCCACCACCCACTTTGCACCCAGCGAATTAGATGATCAGAATGCAGGTTGCATTGTAGATTTTGTATAATTTTGTTCTATTATTCAAAAGATTTATTAGTATAAGACTGATTGGTAATTGTGATAATTATATATAATCGTTAATTGTTTTAATTTGTTACTTTTTATGCCAGGTTTATAGAACTTAATATTTAAAAACATGTATACATAGTACATACTGTATAACATTTTATTAAAATTTTCTATTTTTTCATAGTTTTTATTTACCTTCTTAACCTATTTCAATCATATATTTTTAAGTACCTGTTACATTCGGAATTATAAATCTGATTTAAAAAACGTGTTTCATTTATTATAAAATAATATTGTACTAGAACATCGATAAACGAGATATTACGTTGCCACATCCTTATTTCGGAAGCGAAGTAGTTATTAAAATGGCGGGCCGTCCACGCCATGGTCACAATATGAAGACAGCAGATCAAGAATAGTGTTGTACCTACAGTTATTATATTTAAATATATTGTAGTCTCATATCTGTTATTACGGTATTATACAAGTCTGTAAATAGTGTATAACTATTACTTTAATAGGAAGAAATGTAATGTTGAATTAAATTTCAATGTTATAAGGACATTATATTTCGAAATTAAAGACGAAAATGAAAATAAAATTGATTATCGATGAAGTTTTGGAATCCCTATTTTTTTCGTAGGTATTTGCGGTGAATTTGTGGCCTGGCGTTGAGGGCAAGTTCATGCGTTTTTGCTCTGGCGTTCAAAAGGTTAACAACCTCTGTGGCGTTGCGGTTTAAGTCTCACTTTGAGTATCGAAGGTCGTGGGTTCGATCCCTACACCGGACAACAAATCCTTGTGTAAATTCTAAGATTTATTTCGGGGTCTGGTTGTTTGAGGGACTACACTCCGTGACTCAGAAAGCACGAAAAGCCGTTGGTCCCGATTGTTGTAAAATTATCTATATTATAACGAGCGTATACCAAGGGCAGCAGCGTTTTCCTGTATATTAAAACTTAATACTTCGGTCACCAACACGCCTGCCAAGCGTGTTGACTATGGTAAAATCCCTACCTCAGGTGGGGGCCCATGTTTAGCAGTGGACGTTATACGGGCTGATGAGCATGATGATGATGATGATGATGATGATGACTCGCATTAAGCCCAGCGACCGCCCTGAGCCCAGGTCCAAGTCTCAGGGAACTGTACTGGAGTGGAACTGTGTGTGTGTGATTGTAGTTTTAAACTATTTATATACTCGGTTGCCTGGAAGAGATCACATTTTGTGATAAGGCCGCCAATTGTACATACTATGTATACCGATTAGTTTGTAAGTATTCTGTGTTCTTGTTTTATTAGTGAACAATAAAGAGTTTATCTATCTATCTATATAGGCCGGAGCTCTGCTTGCCTTTTTGCCCGGTGAAGTAGCAAAAGCCTCGTGGCTAACTACAAAAAAATACATTTATGTATATATATATACTCTTTAAGCGCCTTATGTATTTTATTTACTAAGCGATCGTTGTCCACTACCATACATAATGTAGCAGTATCGGCTATCAATTATAGCTCATCAAAGTTGTGATGATTTAAATAGGTCAAATGGGTATGTTAGCAATTTAGATTGTAATATATACTAATATTATGAAACTGAAAAATTTCTTTGTTTGATTGAATGCGCTTTTATAAGGAACTACTGGTCCAATGTGATAATTTCTTTCATTCCAACTAAACTGTTACGGATATATTCACATTTTCTCTTGATTGTACTTTGGCTATATTGAGAATCTGCTATTTTGATAATCTAATAATTTAAGAATCTGATATTTCGAGAATCTGATATTATGCGGATAAGGGCTATTTAGGAGCAATGATCGCACGAAATAATTATGCTGTCGCGTTGCTATTGTAAAGCAATCAGCCCGCCGGTATAGTATATACTTGAGATGGTACTGACAAACAAAGCATGTGCGAAAGAAATTCAAATGTTAGTAAATAATCGTGTTTAAACCTGTCCCAACCTAATAAATTGTCTCACTTATAAAGAATTAGAATCAGAAGAAGGAATTGAGCTCCAGAGTCCCAATTATAGGCTAAACATCGAAAAAATCCTAGAAATCAAATCTCATTTAACCAGGTTCGAAAAGTCCAATTAAAAGAGGTTATTCGATGAAAAAGTGCCGGGACCTCATTCTTGTTTTCAATAATAGAAGTTGTTCACTTATCCAGGTCCCACTTAACCAGGTTTCACTGTACCAAGTCAAGTAAGTAAAGATTTAGATACTTTTCACCTTTCTCTACCAAAATACAAATCTGTAATACAAAGATCCTCGCATCAAACTTCCAATAAGCTAATTTTAATTTTAATTACCACCTATTTTTTTTCTTATATTTAGTATTCGTCTTCTTTTTTTTCTTTGATATATAAACTTTCTACTTGCAATAATGAACAACAAAAAAGGATTAGTGAGATTGGTCTATCCTTTCACGCTTGAACAGGGATTCATTTTTATATGTCACTGGAAAAAAAGAGTCGTAAGGTGATTAACTTTCGTTTAAATTTAGTAGCCAGTTTTAGTGAACGCGTACACTTGACCTAGAACAAAACACTTCAGCTTCAATAAGTCCTGTTGAACTCCGTTGGTTTAGGTTAAGGTTTATTTTAACCACCCGAAACTTCGTTAGTTTATCAACTTACTAGAAAGTTGATCAACTTACGATTTTTAATTATTTTCCGGTGACATAATATAGATTCATGTTTGTTTAATACATCTGTTTGTTTCCCAAATAATAAATAAATACCACCCTGTCAAAGCAGTCAGGATATAACGATCCTGTAATCCCATAAACATTAATATATTGTATTGTACGGATTAATGGGTAACCAAACTGGCCGGGGTTTTTGTAGTATTGTCCGTTAAACTCAGGATACATTTCAGCTCTATTTATTTTCATCAATCATCATCATCAGCCCGGATAGTCCACTGCAGAACATGGGCCACTTGGCAGGAAGGTTGGTAACCGAATTATAATATTGACTTGGGATCTTGTGATCGCCCGTTCGATCCCCACCCATTGCACCACCGACGTGAACCCACTCGTAACACAAACATAAGCTTAGCACGAGGGTTTAACAAGAATGAGATGCAAAACTCTGTTAGTAATCTTTAAAAAAAAACCTCATTTTACGCGTTTCTATTGGACTTTTGTTTCTAAATGGCTGAAACGACGTGTCTTCTAATTCTGTTTCAAATAGTATTGTAACGCCTGCTTCCTTTGTGGTGTACACTTGTGACTTCATGCTCACTTGGGGCTCATAGATCAGCAGGGCCGACTCCTGGCCCTTCGAGAAGGCGTGTGAGGGCACTATTACTATTTAACCATTTTAAATGAAAGATAGCACTGTTTATAACTTTGTATTAATGAATACACAAACAAATTAAACATACAAAATTATCAAAGCCGACTCAGACCAACAAGATTATTATTGACGATTTTTTCATTTATTTTACAAATATACAAATTATCTTTCTTATTCGTAAATTGAATACAGCCAGTACGTTATAATGGCTAATGTAGGGAGGGATTCAAACGTCAACCCCACTACAGCATCAAACTGTAAAAAAAAACCTTATGCGGTGTTAGATCTTTACAACAAGTAGAATTTATTGGGCGAATGTGAACGGAAGTGATGAAAGGAGTAGACCATGGCCGACGTTCCACGTTCAAATCGAGGACGTTCTTAAGAAAGGCCAGCTTAAAAGTACCCTTAACCGATGGCATGCCCTTCTTTCCTTTTCTATGAGGAGATTAATGAATGGCTGACGGCCGATAGAGCAAAAAGGTTCTCGAGTGGAGACCACGAACTGGCAAGCGCAGCGTGGGACGACCGCCCGATTCGCCGTGCACGATTGACCGACGACCTCATAAAGGTCGCGGGGAGTCGATGGACGCCGGCCGCTAGCGATCGTTTCCGCTGGATCGATGGGGGGGCCTATGTTCAGCAGTGGACTACAACAGGCTGATGATGATGATGATTAATGAATGTGGAAGAGGCGAAAGTAGTATGTCAAGATCGTAGCAAGTGGAAGGAAGTGGTCTCTGCTTACCGCTATGGGAAAGAGGCGTTAATGTATGTAGAACTTCTCTGACGATATGTGCGTCCGAATAACGGGACATGTCCCTTGAAAGTTGGGTCGTGTGGACACCCTACATATAATAACCAGGATGACGTAGATCGCAATTACGTTTGGTGTCACGTCATGCTCTAGAAATGGCCTGAGTAGATATAATTATTAATACTTCTTCACTTCGTTAGCTAAGATAACAGTGTTATGCAAGAACAATATTTGGTTTTAAGTATTCCCTTGAGTAAGTAGTGTCTCACTGTCTTGGTCTCTATTGCTATGGTAATAGAAATCATCAAAGTGGTACCTGACATTCCCAATTCAACTCATCGTCTCAAGTTTTGTTCTTGCATAAGGGCGAAGTGTCGGATAAAATATAAAAGTAAGATAATCTTTTTAAATACCTACAAGACTCTTTTTAACCCCCGACGCAAAAATTACGGGGTGTTAAAAGTTTGACGTGTCTGTGTGTGTATGTCTGTCTGTGGCATCGTAGCTCCCGATGAACCGATTTTGATTTGGTTTTTTTTTGAAAGTTGAATTAGTCGTAAGTGTTCTTAGCTATGTTTGATGAAAATTGGTCCAAGATGGCCAACGCCACAAATTGACGGAATATATTTTTTTTAACAACTCCCTCAATATAATAGAATAATGTACACTATACTGAAAGGGCGTATTAACTAACGAGATGAAATCTAAAAACTCGAAAAATATTCGATCATTTCGTTGGGGGTTTTTATACGTGAAGCAGAAACTTTGTACCCTTTTACGAGAAAATTGCGCAGACGGAGGAGTTGCAATTACGCACACTTATAGTTTCTATAGAGAAGGAGTGCAGAATGCCAAAATTTTCTTAATTATTGTTAAATTATGACCAGAACAATCACTTGCACAAAAATTCAGCAGAATTATCAAAAAGTACAAAGGGCGGTATTACGCTACTGCAAACACTTTCAGACAACCTCAGAATGGATTTATTAGTAGGAATCAGTGCTGCGTAGTACGGTTGTAGCAACGAACTCACAAAATAGTTACACACATGAACGTCTATAAATATCTGGAAACACCCAACTATGCAGCTCAGACATTCCTGCATTTTATGGTATATATATACATAAATACATAAACATTCAGCCATGCAGTTGAATATCTCCATATCATCGATGATACAGCAACAATGCGTAAGTGAAAGTTGCCAATAAGGTGTAATTTTATATGTCAGGAAATATTTTATACGCCGCGCTGAAACCGGCAGTAGAATCACTCCACTGAGTTTGTTTCGCCGGGTCTTCTCTGTTGGGGCGTATTGGATCCGGTGTTGGCACTAAAGCGCGTTTGTCGTGATACTTATGGTCCGTCTAAATAATAACTTACGCAAAGGACAGAACTTATATTTAATCATAGATATAAAATAATATTGTATTTTCATACCTGACAGCTTTTAGGCTAAAGCTATATAAACTATTATTATAAGTAGCAATAACCAAATAAACTTAATTAATTTAACACAGTAAATTGATAAGCCAAAATATGTTTTGACTACTTACAAATACCTGTAATAGGTTTAAGTGAATAAAAACTTTTTTTATTTAAAGAACTAAAAATCAATTTGCTACATTTGACTTTCAACCTTATTAACTAGTCACTTACTCCCCGCGCTGGACAGGAAATCTTTGTGTAAATTCTAAGATTTCTTTTCGGGTCTGGTTGGTTGAGGGACTACCATCCTTGCCTCGGAAAGCACATTAACCCTTTAACGGGTAGTAGGTATGTTTAAAATTAATTGGTTTTGATCTTTATTACAAGTACATAAAGTTCAAAATATGGTGGCAACTATATTGCCACTGCCCATTAAAGGGTTAAGCCGTTGGTTCCGATTGTTATAACATCATCTGTAATAATCGTATATCAAGGAACAGGCAGCAGCGTTTCCTTGTGTGGTGCAACATAATACTAACACCAACCCGCCTACCAACCGTGGCAACTACCCTCCTTGGGAGGAGGCCCGTGTTTAGCAGTGGACGTTATTCAGGCTGATGATAATGATGATGATGATGCCTTTCAACTTTATTAGCTGTTGTCACTTACTCGGCATTGCAGTATCACCGTTTTTTTTTTTTGTTATCCGGGTGGAAATGCATTTACGCATTCCCACCGCCGCTGCAGCGTATCCGCGCGCTGGCGGCGGGATATGTGGGTCTCGCCCTCTCCATAGCGTGGTATGCTAACTCATACCACAAGGAGAGGACCCTACATTACTAAAACCTCCCGTACACTCCATCGAACCGCCGTTGGTGGGGGTCGGGTATGCATCAGCAATCCGGCATTGCAGTATCACCTACGATAGATCTATCTGTGTCTCCATATATCTATATTTATCTGTGTAATATCTATCTGACAACCTCCGTAGCGTAGCGGTATATGGCTCGCTTTTAATCTCGGAGGTCGTGGGTTCGATCCCCACGACGGACAAGAAATCTTTGTGTAAATTCTAAGATTTCTTTCCGGGTCTGGTTGGTTGAGGGACTACTCTCCGTGCCTCGAAAAACCGATGTGGTTGAGAGTTTTTTTGTTCTGTTACAACAGTAGAATAGTCTCGTTTAGTAAGGTTTGGTCTAGTATCATAACTAGAGACCGGATAATATGCAACGTAAAAAGCTTGTTATATGCTTGAAATATGCACAAAAAGTTAAATTTAAATTTCAAAATCAGCATACTTTTAGTAAATTAATCTTGAATAGGGGACCATAGGTAACATTAAACATAAGAGTAAAATTACATGACATTACACACAAATAAAATAAAAAAAAATAGCTTTTCCATACATTTATGTTTACTTACCTCGACAAAATATATGGAAGAGCTATTTTTTTTCGCGATTTCAGCGTTGGTCCCATAGTAAAAGTTGCTTATAATCATCATTACTTTCACCCCCTGAAAGGTTGTTATGTTAATGTTTAAAAATAACCTTGAATATATTTATTTTGTAACTATAAAATTTGGTCAAATTCGCGATATTAATTATCACTTTTATAGCATGTCGGAACGCAAGATGAATGCACTGCACTCGGAAAAATATTATAAATATACTGATAATATGCATCATAACTAGATCTTAGGTAAAGTATGCTAGTACCGTTGAGAATGGATTAAATATGCCAAGTCCCTAGTCAATTAAGTAAATAATTTAATGCGCGTTCACTGAAACTGGTAATTAAATTTAACAATATGAGTGGCACGGAAGTTGATCAACTTACGATTCGTATTATATTCCGGTGACATATGCTTAGACCGATTGTATTCATTATTATCAGCCCGTATAACGTCCACTACTGAACATGGGCAGCCTCCCGGGGAGGGTATTTGCCATAGTCACCACGCTTGGCAGGCGGCTTGGTGGCTGCAGTATTATGTTGTAACACACAAATAATACTGCAGCCACCTGCCCGTTCCTTGGTATACGATAATCGGGGCCAACGGCTTAACGTGCTTTACGAGGCACGGAGGGTAGTCCCTCAACCAACCAGTCCCGGGAAGAAATCTTAGAATTTACACAAATTTACGCTCGGTATTAGCAACAACATAAAATCACGATGAATAAACAATTATAATTGGTAGCATTCATTTCTATTTGTAGAAATTTTATAATGCCGAAATAATAAACAAACCTATGAAGTCTTAAATTAGTTATTTTGAAGTAGTTATCGCATATTGTGAGCCAACGAACGGGCTTGACCAATCAATTGAATGCAGTTGAATGCACTGCGGTCTTATTATATAAGTGTGGAATAGACTTCTGTTTGAAATATTCACTTTTCTATAGATGAAAAGAGTATCTTCTATCTAAACTGCCTTGCCAACATGACCCATGCATGGGCGGATCTACAAAAAGGCTTTTTGGGCTGTAGCCCAAGGCCCCGACGATATAATGGACCCGGTTTATCTAAAATGGGCGGAAAACCGCCCTCCGCCGCAGCCGTTGGATATTGAGGATTCCCCACTCCATCGCAATGGTATGCTACCACAAGCCTATGTTGGGAACATCGGGAACAGAACCAGCAGAACTAAAAATTATGTAAAATTTAAGACCTGATGAATTCGGTAGGCCTCTTAGTCGTGTTAGCCCAGGGCCCGAAATTTCATGGTCCGCCCCCTGCACCCATGGGTAGATAAGGGGTGGTCTATTCTAAGCCGGAAACTGTGTGGTTTTCCCATCCCATGTCGAAAATACCGTCAAATACCGCTAGGCTACGGAGCTTGTTGTATATTATTACTAGTTATTTAATTAATATATCACACTGCAATGTCCTTACAATGCGACACGTCATAAAAATACATGGATACCAACTCTTTCATCCATACCTAAGCAATCTTGAGTTTTCGAACACAAAGAAAATAGTTTTACTACCCACCCGGGACGTTCGCAATTGCCACGGTAGGTGAGGTTCAATTGAAAGGCACAAAGTTAAACAAACTGGAATAACTTGGGGTGTTTCTTAAACTTTTCATTCCTATGTATGAGATTAGCTTTTTGTTTTATTTACTAGTTTGGGGGGTTGGTTTCTTTGTGAGGTCTAGGTACGCTTGGGTAAAACAAACTAAGCAACCTGAGCAAGAGGGCGCCCCCTGTGGGGCTTGAACCTCGGCTCAGGGCGGTCGCTTGTGATGAGATTGAGGGATTATGACTTTAAGTATTTTAGGGGGTTTTGTGCAACTGTCGCTCTGCATTACATGGATCCTATTACTAAAAGGACTGTAGACTGTAACTCATGAACCGTGATAGACACACAGATGATGATGGGATTTTCACAGATAATGTATTTCTATCTTTATTAAGGCTGGAGCACTGCTCGCCTTTATGCCCGGTGAAGTAGCAAAAACCTTGTAGCTATACAAGTTTGTATGAATTATTTATCTAAGGTCGCTTTTCAAAATCTTACAAACCTATAGACTTAAATTAGTTATTTTGAAGTAGTTATCGCATATTGTGAGCCAACGAACGGGCTTGACCAATCAATTGAATGCAGTTGAATGCACAGCGGACTTATTATATAAGTATGGAATAGACTTTTGTTTGAAATATTCACTTTTTTTGGATGAATTATCTTCTCTCTAAAAACTGCCTTGCCAACATCACCCATGCACGGATCTACATATAGGCTTTTTTGGCTGTAGCCTAAGGCTCCGACGATATAATAATCCCTCAACTACTCTGGCTTGCCAAGATATGTTACGAAGAGGCCCATGTTCAGCAGTGGACGTCTAGGTACCGTTGAAGAAATCCTCATAAAGAATCATATATTATAATATAAAATCTAAATAACATATTTGGTCTCGAAAATGTTATTTAGAGATAACTAATTCTATGATACTATCGTAGTAATCTAGTACCTATTTGTTTTTATTTGTTGATCTTAAGATTTCGGTCAGTGAACTCCTTCAGTGCCGGATTAAGGCCACTTGATTCCTTAAGGGTTAGTAGCATTATTCCTAAATTGCTATTTCATCGGAAAAATAAATATCTACATGTGTGCTTGTACTTATCTTTTTTAAGGGGAAATAGCAACTGGGAGACAAAGCTACTTCTAACCAATTTTTTTTGTTAAGAAATCTTTTATTTAAAGATTATATGCCACAGGCATCCCACTAGTATAGTAGTGGGTAATCGGGACCAACGGCTTATCATTCTTATCGATTGATTGATTGATTGATTGATTTTACGCTAACCTTTTTGACCAGAGTGGGAATCAAATCCATGATCTTCGCACCGGTAGGCCAAGAAGCTTGACTAACAAACACAATGAGCAAGTTAAGCCTTATGTCATGTCAACTGTCATTTAGGATGTCAGTAAATATTAGACACTGATAATAATGTTTGGACGATAGTGTCAGCAACGAAGTTTCTGATGTCAGAATATGTTAGTTTCCGCGGATTCATTTTATTTAAGGCGTCTGTCACCGTGCTTGCACCTGTAAAATAAATTGCTCTATGCCCTACCAACACTACACTACCTATTTTTATTTTTTTTCCGGAGTAAAATGCATTACGCATCCCCTCGCTGGCGCAAGGATCACTATTGCGTGATCCCTGCGCCAGCGAAGGGTATGTAGGACTCTCCCTCTATAGAATGCGGTGCGCTGTAGCAACGCAGAGAGGACATACCCACTAAAAGCCCCGGGTGTTCCTCCTTCTGCCGTTTGGTGTGGGGGGCCCATGAACCGGTGTCGTCCTTTGGTAATCCCCCGGCAGAGATCTACTATAAACTCCCGCTCCGGTAAAAGGGCGAGAGTTTCCTCCCCTCCCTTGCGTCTGGCCCACTCAAGCAGGTGGGACCGGATCGCATCCACCGTGCGCGATCCGCTCAATGGCGGGTCGGCTTCCAGCCGGTCTTTCCAGGGCGTCTACCCATACGGGGGCGCCGTACGCCAGCGTAAAGCCGCCGGCTACTGCCCCCTGGCCTACCCAGGTTCGGCAGGAGGCCACCCAGAGCTCCCGCCGCCGCAACTAACTTCGGGGCCAACCGATTAAAGTGGGCCCCGAAGTAATCCTACTCTACCTAACCTTACCCTATCGTTTGCAATGAAACTTCCGATGCCCTTGAAGAACCGAAATCCGAGAGGTCCTGCAAACTGTAAAATAAAGTGACAATAGCACAAACCCTCCCTAAAATTTCAAATATTCTTAATTTATATAGACATATTACACATTTTATAAATCATGTTATGATGCGTCCATTTTTTTACTACTATCAGTACTGGATGTGGTCACTATGAGAAGAACTGGCAAAAAAACTCAAGAGGATTTTTTTTTAAATAGATGGTTTTATTACAATTTTCAATAGGTACCTACTGCTTTAGTATTGCTCAGGTTGCTTAGCTAATATTTATCAAACAATTTAACGAGTTCGGAGTCTTGTCTTCTAGCTCGGTGTAATAAAAGCTTCGTGGCTAAATCAGACATGCTTCGACTATTAACCTTTATGCAAATCAAATGGTTGACGAACAGTAAGTGAATTGCTGAAAATCTACGACTATTCTGAAATGTATGCAAATTGCCCTGAATTAACAACATGGCACTGTCCCAAAATCATTATCAGCGCAAGAATAAGAACTATGGCTATAATAGTTTATGATCTCGTTTGTCTGTGGCAATCTTAATAAAAATACCATTAGACAGAGTCGGATTAGTGTTTCACATTAGCCTCGAAGTACACGTTAAGCTGTCGATCCTAAAATTGTACTCTCGTGTCGATAAAACCGTCCCACTTGATTTTGAGAGTAATATTAAGATTTTGCACTCAAAGTCAAAGTCAAAGTCAAAAATTCTTTATTCATATAGACACATTTAAAATATTTTAAATCATGTTCTTATGATGCGTCCCTTTCTTTTAGTACCACCAGTTCTGGACGTGGCAACCCTGAGAAAAACTGGCAAGAAACTTGGAGGAATCCTTTTTTTTTAATAAATTTTATTTTACAATTATTAATAAAGCAGTATTGTTTCAGAGCAACTCACTCCCAAGCAGTTTTGTCATTGACATAATCAGAACTGACTGTGTCAGACCGTGTTTGCTCCTTAAAGTTTGGGCACTGTGGCAGAAATCACCTTCCTATGTTTTCGTAGACCCGAAGTCCGAGGGACCCGCGAACTGTAAAGTAGAAAAAAAAGTCATAATCTCTCAATCGCCTCGTCAGCGAGCCCTGAGCCGAGGTCCAAGTGCCACAGGGGACGCCCTCTTGAGCAGGTTGCTTAGTCTGTAGTTTTTAAACCGTTTATCTAGGCTGAAGGTCCGTTCACTTTTTTGCCCGGTGAAGTAGCAAAAGCATCGGGGCTAACTACAAATGACCGACTGAAAAAAAAGTGGCTGAAATCAATTGGGATGAATATTAAAATACTTAATTCACCTGATGTTTAGTGGCAGAGAACTCCAAATGCAGGAGCATCTAATGCTTGTGTAGCGGGTGTACAGCTACGCGAGTGAAACCACACAAAAATGCTAGTAATGGTTGTAATATCGATTAAGAATAAACATAAACCATAGCTATTACAAGAATTAGAATCGGAATGCACGTTTGTACACGCAATCACCGTAGTACCTTCAGTTTATATTCGACATGGCTCAGTATTGCCGAGCCGCGACCGCAAATCAGCGCGGTTTGCCGGCCGGTCAATATGCAAGTGTTTTAGTGATCTTAGTGAATGTTGTGGTATTTTTGTGAGACGTTCATGTTTGTCAAGTACAAAAACCTTGTGGCATTAACGTCCAAAAATGACAAAAATATAGTTGTTGGTTTTTTGGTAATATACTACGTCTCAGGTTAGATGTGGTTTCGTCGTGTTATGGATGTTTTTGGGTTGAAGTCTTTCTCTTGGACATTGGATCTCTATTTGACTCCTCGCCCTTTTGACCCTTAGTTTGCAATTAACTTTCCGTTATCCCCGTGATCTTCAGTTCATCTCGAACTGAAGAGGCACCCTCGTAATTTTACCACACCCATTAAAATTCCCTGGATAGTCTGACGCTTATTTGTGATGGTCCCAGGAACATTACATCGGATAACCGTAATCGTTTGTGTTAGAAAAAATGTATGTTCCGATCCGAAACTCGGGACTGTAGCTGCCGCGAGCTGTTATGTTCCATCCTACCTCAATTTATGTGGAAACTCGGAACACCAGAACGTTCCCTCTCTTTACGAGTCGGCCTAAAGGGTAGCGAGGTGTATTCCCCACTCCCCAAGGCCCTTGAACTCAAAGGCGTCAAAGTCAAACAAAGTCTATTTTGATTATTTGTTATACCTTGCATGTCTACTGTCATTTAAACAAAAACAACATACTATCTACTCTTCCAACTAATGTTATTTTCTATATCCGTCTCATTCATTGTGATGTAACCTGTCAGAGGCAGTTCATATTGATTGACAAACCATTTTAAAAAGTTATGATAAAAGATAATGGTTTTTCATAAAAACTGGACTCAGTTGTTATCAGAATGAATGTTTGTTTAGTGCCAGTGATTGTGTTACAAATATTAGACAAGTGACGGACATAATATAGTAAGTCATAAGGCTATTTTAACACATATAATAGGGGAGCAAGACTTCTTAAGGTGTCTTAATAGTATTATAGCGCAGCCTTATTAAGGCGTACTTAAAAGGATTATTTTTTGTAGGTTTCTAGTACTCGATTTGGTTGATCAAATCAAGGAAGTATATGCCTGAAAACCCATAAAATCTGGGCCATTTTTTGTTCAAGTTCCGGTCAGTACACTGATTGAAAATATTATTAATATCGAGCAAAACAATCTCGTTTGTTGCTAAAAGCCCCCCTTCAATTTAGTATTTGTTGCTATAGTGGCAACAGAAATGCATCATCTGTGAAAATGTTAAATGTCTTGTTATTATGGTTCATCAGATACAATCTAGTGACAGACAGACAGTGGAGCCTTACTAATAGGGTTCGTTCCTAATAAAAGGTGATGATTTAAGTTGAAATTGTACATTGACTGAGTGACCCATGTCTGCTATTAAATATGTCTAGAAATGAAAAACTTGATATATATTTTAATGTTCCGTTGATTTCATTTAGCCTGTTCGTCTATTTTATGACATTTCTAATAGTTTAATTTTACTACTGACTTAGGCTCCGAAAGTTTTAAGAAGAGTAATTTAATACATATATGTGAGTATTTATCAAGGGCTAGTTAAGAGTTTTAACAATGGATAGCCAGAATAACATTAGTTTGAAAGTGATGAACATTAATGAAAATGATCTAACGATTGATAGTGTAACAGTGAATATTGTGGACAATAACAAGATCATGAAGTTTGACTACATCGATGGGGATGGTGAGTAATTTTTGTAGTTATTAGTATTTCAGTTGATTGCAACGGTGGTTCAGTGGTTACGGTAGTTGATTCTGAGACCTGGTGTTCTGAGTTCGATTCCCACCCGGGACAATTATTTGTGTGAACCACAAATAATTGTTCTGAGGAAAAGTTTTGGAAGTGAAAATATATGAGGCATTCACAATTTCGGGGCGGCAGGGTCAGACGACTGGCTCTCTTCTCGTGGTATGATTATCATTGCTAAAGGAGAAAGCAAGTCCTACATAGTCTCCGGCTCAGAGATGCTTTGTGTCGCCCCTCGGGTGGCTACGCTGGGAATGCCTAATGTTAATTAATCTTTTTACAAAGTACGGTATTGTCAGGACATAACTATTTGAAAAAACATGTTAGATGTGCCCTTTTGATGACTACAAAATAAAATAAAAAACCGGCCAAGTGCGAGTCGGACTCGCGCACGAAGGGTTCCGTATCAGTTACAAGTGCGTACCTATTTTTGATATCAAGAATAAAAAGTGTATGTTTATGTAATGAAATGTTATTTTATATTTTTTTTATATTCGAGTTGATTGAATGAAATGTAAAAAGCGGTTTACGATTTATGACGTATTAAAAAAAAACTACTTACAAGATCTCGTTCAAACCAATTTTCGGTGGAAGTTTGCATGGTAATGTACATCATATATTTTTTTTAGATTTATCATTCTCTTATTTTAGAAGTTACAGGGCCCCCCCTGTAACTTCTAAATACAAATAAAACTTCTAATTAGGACACACATTTTACCACTTTGGAAGTGTCTCTCGCGCAAACTATTCAGTTCTATGTATGGGGAACCCCAAAATTTATTGTTTTTTTTTCTATTTTTGTGTGAAAATCTTAATGCGGTTCACAACATACATCTACTTGCCAAGTTTCAACATTATAGTTCTTATAGTTTCGGAAAAAAGTGGCTGTGACATACGGACGGACAGACAGACAGACAGACAGACATTTCGAATCTATAAGGGTTCCGTTTTTTGCCATTTGGCTACGGAACCCTAAAAACAGTCGAGGCAAAGGTAGTAGTGCAAAAATGAAACAAGTGTTTACACGTTGGATTTTTAAGTTTAAGTTTTTTTGGAAGTCTATTGGGAGCCTTGCGAGAACACACAAGAAAGGGCTTCCACCCGGGGCCTCTACAAACAGACTCGGTTGGGTGCCCTTCCTTAAATCCGGCCGTGGGTATATTAGTCAATGGTTTGGCAATGGCATGCTAATAATACCACGAAACCCTCACCGTATAGAAGGATACCGGAAATTGCGTCAGCATGATATCCGGTATAAAGTTAAATTAACCTAACCTAACTCTATAAGAAGAACTTAGGTCATTTGTTATTTTAAAAGTGAAAGACTATTATCTTTTCTGAAGTTCTTTTACTTTAAGACTTGGATGTTTTCTGTCAAAACTTTTCGGGTAAAAGATCGTGGAATTCGGGTGGTTTGCGGCTTAGAATAGACCACTCCATATCTTCCTGTGGGTAAGAGGCGACTGAGGGTCGTACACAGTATGTAGGAGAATTTAATATTAGATTTTATTTTATGCAGTCCTGAGTGTAATATCATCATCATCTTGTAATATGTCATCCTCTTCCATTTTACCCTATTAGACGTCTCTTCCATACACACACCTTTCTTACACATGTCATCCTTCACAAATCTCATCACAAATCCATCAAATTGTAACCGATCCTTTTGCCTTCGACATCGTTTTTACGACAAACGGTTGGTCGGAGACAAAAATCACCCAAATGCCTTTCGCCTAATTTTTAGGTGTTCTATACGATAGAATCGTAAAAAATAAACAATTAAAGAAAAAATTTTTTTTGCTTAAATTTTCCGTCTTTTTTCCTGAGTTACGTAATAATATATTCCAACCCACATCTCTTTTTTGGCCTACCTCTAATATATTTTAAAAATATTTTAAAAAAAGGAAACTTTTATCTATCTGTCTTTCATTGAAATTCACCTTGGCTGCAAAATCTACAAAAGTAAATAAAAATACATCACGATTGTCAACACTGTTAAAGATAAAAACACTAAAATGTAATCTTCCGAGTACGAGTAAAAATTTTACTACTTTGCTATTTACAGAGCCGACTCCATACTACCGTGCTTGATTTATCTGGAACGGCCGTCATACATTTCGCGCGCGTTTAGCCAGTCGAACGTATATTTTCAAATATAGATTATCGAACATTAACATTTTAGTAAGATACCGTGAATTTAAAAAAAACTGCAGTTCTATTTTCGAATTTCTACTTAAGTTTGAATTATTTAGAACTGTCGTCGACGTTTCGATTTTTAAATTATCTAGGTACCACCTTGTGAGTTTAGAACTGTCGAGCTAGACTAGCCATTCGAACGTATTTTGAAATTTCAAAAATCTAATGTTTTTTTAATTTTGAACCTACACAACGCATAAATACGTACCTACATGTTCGATTTTTTAAATTAAGTTTTAATAGTGCCTTGTGCTGTGAATCATCGATTATTTCCGTGAAACGCATTGTGATTGTTATTTTTTTAATTTATTGCGGCTGGAGTGGGTATAAAATATATATACGTATTATTTATTAATGTTAAGAATATTCAAGTACTAGGTAATCATCTTAAAAGTAGCATTGAACTCGTTTGCTTTTGGAAATATAATTCTCGCCCTTGGAAAGTTAATGCCTGTGTCGCAGTAAGTACACTAAAATATTTATGCACACAAGATATTACTGACTATAAAAGGTGGCTATCACACACTGTAGCCATACGTATTACTGTTCAATGTATATAGAACACTCTCGTAAACCAATGTAACCATTTTGTATTATAACGCCTGCGCTGCCTGTCTGCTCGCGATTGGGGGTACGTATCTCCGCAAGGTTTACTGCTTGTCCTCCAAGAGGGTGTGTGAGGGTACGATCACTATCACTACATTCGTATAAATGAATGAGGGCACACTTTATAACTATATATTATCGAATACGAACGCAAAATTAACACTTCTTATTATATAATCACAACGGGCTCGCGCTCCAACTCTTACATCTTCGACAGCACTAATCCTACATAATTATATCACATATTCGCATATAATGTTTTTGACATTTGAAATTTGTGAATTTAAAATTAATTTTAGGTTACATCTTAAAAAGAATATTAGATATTTTATTTGCCAGAACGACATACCGGTCAATCAATGTAGTGAGAGTGAGTGTAGGACTAGAACCTTAACACTTTTAATCGCCCCGGTGAAGATCCGCCGGGCCGGTTTAACACTTAAGTGCATACAGTGAAGCAGATTCCATATTGGGCGAGTGTGTTCCTACGAACTTGTGAACGAGTGACGAGTCACAAGAAACAAAGAGTTTTATTTTGTCACAAAATTAATGTTGTGCTTTATCTGAGAACCTACTTGTCATATATTGGTATATTTTTCCTTGAATACTAGTATCTCTTAGAATTAACATCTCCTTAATTTTATATTAGCGTTATCAGAGTGTCAGTTCATCTCTTCTAATATTATAAATACGAATGTAACTCTGTATGTCTGCTAATCTAAGATAGCTTATATGCTTTCCTTAGGAGGTATACCAAATTAAATAAAAATCGGTTCAATGTTTTTCGCGTGAAAACTTAGCAGACAGACAGCGTTTCATTCGCATTTACCGTAAAAATGGCTTGAAGAGGTTGGAAGATACCATTATCTTTGTATTTAGGCAATTGATAAGAAGTAAATTAAGGAGTACCTATTTTAGTGTTTCTTCTTTGCCTTGTTTGGGGATGAAATAGAGTTAAGAATTCGTATGGAAGTCCAAACAAAATCATTCTTTTCTAACAATGGAACCGATTTTTATTAAATCTTTCTTAAAAGTGTGGTTCAAAGGAGTGTTTGGCGCGATCGAGGTTAATAAAAAATAAATGAAAGCCTTATTATATTAAATTACTGTTTTATTATTTTTTATTACATAACAATGGGTAACATTCTGTAACAGCCTTGAAATAAATTATTAAATAACATTATCTTGTAAAATAATCAAAAACGAAAAGTGGACAGCTAAAATGAAACGTAGGATGGGGTAGATTGAAACAGGTGGAAGGGAGGAGAGGGGTAATGATGAATACGAACCAATTGCACAATAAGAACAAATAGGATTAATTAGATTCTCCTAAAAAAAGTTATTAAATGAGGCATACTAAAATTTAGTTGAAGATCTTTTTGTCAAAATAAGTGGGAGATAGAAAAAATTGGTATCTTAGAACTTATTCCCCTAAGAAAATGTGAGTTTTGGTGCCGTGGTGGTAACACTTAAAGATCTCGAAGGCGGTATCAGCAGCGTCTTTTCCCTTCTTGTCCTTGCAACCTTCCAGAACTTTCTCAGCATCAGCTTTGTTAACACCAGGAGGCAATTTGGATAACGCTACATCCATGTTCAACTTGCCATCGTGAGAAACGATACCTGCCTTTTGGAAGAAGCAGAGAGTGAACTTCTTTAGGTGCTCGTCATCGGCAATGTGGCCTTTCTTGACTTCAGCGATCACCTCGGGCTTGACTCCTGATTCTTTGATGCATTCTTGGGCATAGTGGTTTGCCTTTTCTTTCTGGTTTTCGGCGAGGTGCACGGTCTGGAAGAATGAGACAGTTGTTAAGTTTAGCTGCACAATCTGGGGTAGACCAAAACGAATCATGTAAGAACTCGCTTTGTAGAATTTAATAACATGCAATCGTCATTAGCCCATATAATGTCCACTGCTGTACATGGGTCACAACGACAGTTCCATAAAACTCCCCTAAACAACAAAAACTAAGTCATCATTTCTTAACCACTCCGTCAACGACCGCCCTGAGCCGAGGTTCAAGTCACAAAGGAGGCGCCCTCTTGCGCAGGTTGCTTAGTTTGTACTTAATAAACCACCAGATCCTGCTCGCGGTTTCAGCCGCGTACCTTCCGTAAGTTCATAATTAAATATAGCCTATACGAATTCCCTGATAAATAGGCTATATAAATCTATATATTAATACATTTATATATTATTAATTAATTTGGTACAAAAACTTTGTACGTCTTCTTACAAAAATTGCGAGGCCGGAGGCGTATGTAATTTCGCTCTTCACACTTATCCCTACTAACATTATAAATGTAAATGTACCTTTGTTTGATACGATTTCACGCGGAAACTAATTAAAGGTACAAGTTGTTAGCGGGCGACATGAAGCTGCAGCAAACGACGTGTCGTAGGGACACTACTGCTTTCTATGTATTTCTATGAAATTCCCTTCGCAGTTAGCGACATGAAGCTAGCGACGCGTTTCATAGAAATACATAGAAACCAGTAATAGTGTCGCTGTGACACGTCGTTTGCCGCTGCTTCATGTCGTCCGCTTCCAACTTGTACCTTAACCGACCAACATGAAACTTTGAACACATATTCTTGGAGGTGTTAGATAAACCTAAAAAAAGCTAGCGTGGGTAAAAGCTTGTCGTTTATATAGAGAAGGAGTGCAGAATTATATTTTTTTCTTAAATTATGGGTGAATCACGACCTCTGGGCCACCACTAGTATTTTAATTGGTCATGGGGGATATCACATTCTTTCCCTCAAAAATTATGGTCAATCTGCCACGTAGATGATAAAAGTTCAAGGGGATAACAATAATAAAATAGAATATCTTGTTAAGATAGTGTGTTGTTTGAAAGATTAGGTAAACTGTACAAATCTCTGAAACAAAGTGAAATGGACTTTGTTGGCAAAATATTATTTGTCTACTCTGGAGGGATTATGGATTAGTAAGTTAGTGAGTTGTGTTTTGGTTTATGTTCTTGAGTATAAAGACTAGGATCAATATTAACATTCCAATTTTTATAGAGGGTTCGTGGTTTTTAGAAGAAAAAATGCGATAGCGATTATTTAGTACTTGAATCGTAAAACGTCGAAAATGTTTCACTGTTATTGCAATGCGTCATTTACGTTGCCATAGCTAAAAAATGATGCTGAAATTAGACCATTGGATAGACTTTGAAAGTAAATAATATTTATAATAAACCTAATAAAAATGCAAAACATTTTACATTCGACTGACTTCGTTATCCATAAACCGTAACATTAAGTTTACAGCCTAAAAACTCTTTAAGCTTTAAACGTGCCCGCCCACGTTATAGTTTTTGTAGGGCCGATAATCGGGCAGATTTTTCCTCCGATTCTTATGACCGATTTTGTGACAAGTGCAAGCGGCCGACTGTCGGTGAGCAGTGTGGCAGTGTGCGTTAACGCATACATTTCGGACGTTCCATTTTTCACCGACAATCGGATCGGTCGGAAGGCACCCTAACCTTAGCTATAGTTGACCAATTGCTATGACAACACGGCATTTTGACGTTTTGTTATTCATCTGCTTAGTTATTGCTGTTGCATTTTTTACGTAATAGGACTGCAGATCTTATGCAACTGCAGTTGCGGGGGTGTCCTAAATATTGTGGTTCTGGATAGTATCCGGGGATATAGCGGGTAAATAAATAAAGAGGAGGGATCGGTAGAATAAACCCAGGAGAAAATATCTGGAGATATAGTCTAGAATTAAAAGGATTGGGGGTCACGGACAAATGAGATTGAACTAAGTGAGCTTGTATCGAAACCGACGGAGTGGGTTCAAGTGTTATAGCGCTAATTATTTATGTATTTAGCCACGAGGCTTTTGCTACTTCACCAGATATAAAGGCAAGCAAAGAGCAGATTGGTTTTTGCATCAAAATAGGTTCCGAAATTACTAAACCGATTTCAAAAGTTCTTTTAAGAAACGTATTTTTATTTGGAGCCTCCAGAATTAGCCTCAGCATTCTCAATCAGCATTGATAAAAATATAGACACTTTAAAAATATTTTGGCTTGAAAATATGTTCTTAAATGCCCAAAGGGATGGTTTTACTAAAGTATCTGGCAGTTAACAATTTAGGTAACTTATTTTTTAACTCCCGTGCGTGGTAACATTCGCGTCACTTTCGTTCCACAATCCTACTAATATTATAAAAGCGAAAGTTTAAGTATGGATGGATGGATGGATGTTTGTCACATTACTGAACGGAATTTTGCACCGGTATGGTTATACGCTGGGTTAACATATAGGATACAAAACATCACGCTCCGACCCACTGGAGCAGAGTAACGCGGGTAAAACCGCGAGGCGCAGCTCATTAAGTATATATTGAATTTGCATGCATTGAATAGGCTATTCAATGCATGCAAACAAATAAATAATCAAATCATTACACTTAGATATTAATATTGGTAAAGATAAATTACGAAATATTTGGTTGAAAACTCCTAATTGGAGATTTATGGGCGTGAAAAATGGATTCAGCTTGTGGTCCTATTTTTCTGACGAAACAAAGGGTTTCTTATTTAAAAAGTTATAATATTGAGTATGTTTATCATTTTGTAGTTAATCATTTAAAAACAACATCTTTGAAAAATCTGTTTTTTTTTCGGACGGACATAATGTAGTTAGTCACGAGGATTTTGCTACTTCACCGGGCATAAGGAAAAAACTGCTCTAATAAGTACCAATAGAGTTACTTACATGCGCCTGCACAGCTACCACGACAACACACAGTAGAACAACAGACTTCATGGTGTCACTTTAGATGTGTCCGTACTGCTGTGTCGCTGTCGACGCACAGTATTTATATGAGGTTCGAAGGAAAACGACTATACACACTTAGGTTATGTATAGCATTTGTTGTTGGGATCGGATTTTGAGGAGCAGGACATTAATTATGTGGTGATTAGGGCGATTTTTGTAGCAGGAGTGGCAATTTTTTTTATACGATTGTTGCCTGTCCCTTGCTTGCGCCGCGTGCTACTCTTATTGTTTTCTGAAATTAAAGTGTTTTGTTATTTTTATCTTTAGCTATGTACATACATACATACATACATACAGTCACATCTCATTGCCATCATCATCAGCCCGTCTAACGTCCACTGCTGAACATGGGCCTCCTCCCGAGGGAGGGTATTGCCATAATCACCACGCTTGGCAGGCGGGTTGGTGACCGCAGTATTATGTTGTAACACACAAGGGAACGCTGCTGCCCGTTCCTTGATATACGATTATTATAGATGATGTTATAACAATCGGGAACAACGGCTTAACGTTCTTTCCGAGGCACGGAAGGTAGTCCCTCAACCAACCAGACCCAGAAAGAAATCTTAGAATTTACACAAAGATTTCTTGTCCGGTGTGGGGATCGAACCCACGACCTCCGAGATTTAAAGCGAGCCAATTAGCGCTACGCTACGGAGGTTTTCTCTGCTGCTCTCATTGCCATAGGGGTAGGCAAATGGGGCCAGATTGCTCATGCGTACCCGGCCCCCGCCAACGGCGGATCGAAGGAGTGTCCGGGGGGTTTTAGTGGTGTAGGGTCCTCTCATCGTGATTTGAGTTTAGCATACCACGCTATGGTGAGGTCGACTCCCACATATCCCATCGCCAGCGCGCGAATACGCTGCAGCGGCGGTGGGAATGCGGAAAAGCATTTGGCCATGGACAAAAAAAAAGGCTTAAATTGTTAGAAAGCCTTTTTAAATTGCTTAAAAAATATAAACCAAGCAACCTACGCAAGAGAGCGCCTCCTGTGGGACTTGGCCCTCGGCTTAGGGTGGTCGGTTCGTAGTTCGCGGGCTACTCGGTCTTCGGGTTTACGAGAGCTTCGGAGGTATTTGCAAACTTCCGAAGGTCGGGAGGGGCAATAATTTGTGATACATAAATTATTGCCCTTGTCGTGAAATAATGGATGTATGCCTTTTTTTATTCATGAGTAATTATCCAATTATAGATGTAATTTAGTAGGTACATGGTTGGATTCTACTCTGAATTAAAACTAGCAGAGCCCCAATCAGGTCTCATTTTTACTTATTCTAAAGCACGTAGTTGATGGCCGATCCCTAATCACTGATGCCAATAATAAAACGTATTATACAATTAAATATTTTATACATATTGATTGTCTCAAGATTCGGTGAGATGACATGCAGAAAAAAGTGGCTTAGGAATAATTCCTAAGCTTGTATGGCAGGATTGCTTTTTTATTTAATGGTTTATTTTTGATTATGAATTTGATGGGATCTTTTATGTTGGTTTTTGGATAAGGTAACCATGCGGTCTGAATTTTTGGTATGTTCTGTATTCAGACTGCAAAAAGGAGGGAGACATTTTTTTGTTTTAAAATTGTTTTACTGTTTTTTATGTGTTTGTTATTTTTCTATTCATTAGTATTTGCGTCGGCTATAAACTGTTTTTTTGTTAACTGATGTAGTGTGATAATAATTGGAACAAACGGCTTAACGTGTTTTCCGAGGCACGGAGGGTAGTCCCTCACCCAGAAAGACCAGGCAAGAAGTCTTAGATTTTACATATGGATCGAACTCACGACCTCCCGTGACTTACGTCGCTGCGCCATAAAAAATGAAGTCTGCTTTCGCAATGAAAAAAATGTCGAATTCATGGCTAAAATAGTACGCAAACCTACTGAAATTTGGTCACCCCTATTGTACGTATCATTATTAATATCAGGCAAGTATTTGTTTTGTATACAACGTGTCATATAAATAGCTTATAAATGATTTTTAATGTGCCTAAAAAGGATAAAAGTATTGAGGCGGGTTTCAAATACATAACAAAATATCAACCAAACCCAACAGAAAAGACTGTGTGAGAAGTGTTAGGATATAGCCTATTATATGTTAGATTTAACGTGGAAGGCCATAGGCTATATTTAATTATGAATCTCCCATGGGAACAACAGTTACGCGGATGAAACCCCGCGCGGGAAGCTAGTTATATTTTAATTTCGTAGAACATGTAAAATATCTTCATTATCAGACCGTATAACGTCCACTGTTGAACTTAGGCCTTCCCCGACGGTTGCCTTGTCTGTATACACCGCGCTTGGCAGGAGTGTTGGACTACAGTACCTATTATGTAGCAACACATTGAAATCCTCCACCTGTGTAAGTAAATTATTTTATACTATTTAAATTACACGTTGCATTTTTATGCAAATGATTTTCGGAAGAGTCGTAAAGATTAGTTAACTATTGCAATAAAAATATATTAACAAAAGGGTTTTAGGAAGAATTCACAGTTCAAATTTATCTACCCAATATACATTTGATGCGGGAATTAGGCACGTATTTAGGCGGGGTTACTAATGTAATCACTACAGTCATAGTATAAAACAAAGTCGCTTTCTCTGTCCCTATATCCCTATGTATGCTTAAATCTTTAAAACTAAGCAACGGATTTGGTGCGGTTTTTTTTAATAGATAGAGTGATTCAAGAGGAAGGTTTATATGTATAATACATCAGCATTGTACCCGTGCGGAGGATTAAGGGTTTACGTATTTTCCCATGTTAACTTATAATGCTCACACCAATATAATATACTAATTACCCGCGCGCGGTTTTTTCCGCGTAACTCCCGTTCCCGTAAGAAATGGTGCCGCGAACTTTTTTTATTTTTATTGATATGTTTTTTAAATATTTTACAATATTATTTGTTCTATTATTCATAGTTTCCCCAGCCCATGCGACTAAAGACACTTAATGGCAATTTTTAGTATCTAGGTTAAATTTATAGAAGTTTTAATAAAGATCTCTATACATTTTTCTCGTAAAAAATGTAGCCTATTTTAAAAGTGTCCGCTTCTTCGTTGCCCCAGGATTTACAAACCTCTAAATCCAACTCTGTCGGGTATAGACCTTCTCTTATGGAGAAACAACAAATCTTTAGTACGTTAACATAAGATAAGATCTTTCGAGAGACCACGAACTGGCAGGCGGGGCGTAGGATGACTGCCTGCACGATGGACCGACGACCTCATAAAGGTCGCAGGGATTTAGTGGATGCAGGCCGCTAGCAATCGTTCCCGTTGGAAATCCATGAACGAGGCCTATGTTGCAGTGGGCGATAACAGGCTCATATTATGATGATGATGATGATGATGATGAACGAGGGGGTTCTGTCTAAAATATGCTTAATGTGTCGTAAATAAATGAATTTTCTTTCTTTCTTTCTTTCTAGTGGTTTTCAAAAGTTACAGAGTTTTGTATTACATATTGGCAAGGCAGCATGGGAACCGAAGGGGAGTCAATGACATCAGATCAATATCAATACGCATGTATGCTCACGTTTCATTTTAATATAAGTTGAATGACACGTAATAAGGACAAAAAACGTCTAGAACTAGTATTTTTATTTCTAATACGACAATAGTACCTCCGTAGCGTAGCGGTATTTGGTATATAATTCTTCTGTGAGTGTGTATGTCACTGAACTTCTCTCAAACGACTGGACCGATTTTGATGAAATTTTTTGTGTGTGTTCAAGGGGATCTGGGAATGGTTTAGATTCACAATTTTGTCCGCTGGACAATGTTTTTTTAATTAATTTTTAATTTATTAGTAGTTGCCTGAAAACCCCTTAAAACAGCCTTTTTCTTTTTCCCATACAAACGTTTTCTAACTAAAATGTAGAGTCAATTTGAGCTTTATTCTTTTGCTAAGATTTTTTAGGGTAGGTGTAGGGTAGGGTAGGGGTAGATTAGGGGTAGGTGTAGGGTAGGGGTAGGGTAGAGGTAGGGTAGGGGTAGTGTAGGGTAGGGGTAGTGTAGGGTAGGGGTAGTGTAGGCTAGGGGTAGTGTAGGGTAGGGGTGTAGGGTAGGGGTAGTGTAGGGTGGGGGTAGTGTAGGGTGGGGGTAGTGTAGGGTGGGGGTAGTGTAGGGTGGGGGTAGTGTAGGGTAGGGGTAGTGTGGGGTAGGGGTAGTGTAGGGGTAGGAGTACCGCATAAACGAAGTCTCTACGGCCCAGTTTATTTTATACAAATGTTTAGGTCTTTAAGTCTGCCGGGTCATCTAGTATAGATATAATTATATTCTAAGATTTCTTTCCGGGTCTGGATGTTTGAGGGACTACCCTCCTTGCGTCGGAAAGGTGTGCGTTACCCCAGCAATATAATGTCGAAAATTGTTATTTAAATTTTGTAGATAATTAGATATCGAGCTTCTGTAATTGTTACAAATATTATTGTTATTCAAAAAAAGTTGGAGTTAGCCCCGCTTCACTTTTCACCAGCCAGGTCTGCAGTTCCGTGTTGGGGTATAGTAGGCGAGGTGGGCGACAAGTTTCAGCTTGCCTCAAATACCTACCCAAAAATTGATGCCAGCTTTCGGACTATAAAGGCGAGCAGGGCTCAAGTCTTTGTTCTATACTAATGGAAATAAAATCTTGCGTAAAAAGGTCACAGGAAAACTCCTAACCAGACTGGTTTCTAGTCTTAGATAGTATGACCAAATAGGGCATACTATATCAATATAATCAATACTAAAAACTGTGTCAAACAACTTCCTTTAATATTAGGGTCATTGAATATAACATTATATGGTAATGCCGAGGAAAACTAGGTATTATGACTAGTAGTAGACACGGACAACCCTTTGTGGGCTTACATTGTTTTGATTGACCCCACATTAACTGCGTTTACTTGCCTTTGTCTTGTCTGCCTGCCAAGCATGGTGACTCACACAAAATCCCCTTGTTTTTAGTTTTTTGACCCAATTAAAAAAATATCGAATGGATTTAAGTTTGTTAAACAACAATTTAATGTATAATAATGGACGGTGTGTAAATGTGTTAGGGGCCATCCATAAAGTACGTCACACTTAAAGGGTTAGGGGGTCAAAGTATGACAGTAGCACAAAATTCCCTTAAAATCTAGTCATTATTCTTTAATCCTCTCGCCCTGAGCTGAAGTCTAAGTCCCACAGGAGACGCCCATTTATTTATTAAAGCTGCTCGCCTTTATGCCCGGTGAAGTGGCAAAAGCCTCGTTGCTAACATGTCCGTCCGTCAAAAAAAATTAGAAGTTCACATTTCTTTATTATATTCAGTTAAACGGCTTAAAAATTCCACGCAAACATGATGAAGAAATTCAATTATATTAAAAACTAGCTGACCCGGCAGACTTCGTACTGCCTCAATCGATACATAAAAGACCTAAACATTTGTATAAAATAAACTGGGCCGTAGAGACTTCGTTTACACTACCCCTACCCTACTCTACCCCTACCCTAAACTACCCCTACCCTACACTACCCCTACCCTACACTACCCCTACCCTACACTACCCCTACCCTACACTACCCCTACCCTACACTACCCCTACCCTACACTACCCCTACCCTACACTACCCCTACCCTACACTACCCCTACCCTACACTACCCCTACCCTACACTACCCCTACCCTACACTACCCCTACCCTAAAAAATCTTGGCAAAAAAATTCAAGTTTTTAATTAACAAAATAAAGTTCAAATTGACTCTACATTTTAGTTAGAAAACGTTTGTATGGGAAAAAGAAAAAGGCTGTTTTAAGGGGTTTTCAGGCAATTATTCGAATTTTTCTCGCCGTAAAAACCATCCTTGAACTTCCACGAACATTAAAAAAAAAGAATTAGCGAAATCGGTTCAGCTGTTGTCGAGATTTGCGCTTAGCAACACATTCAGCGATTCATTTTTATATTATAGATAGATGTGTTAATAACGAAGTGCATTTGTACACGTTGACGTCTATTCAGATAGCTCGGCGTTTTTAGGTCAAATGGCTATACAAACTAGGATTTCTAGGTTATTTCAGTAACTACTGCGGTATAAGTATTTTTTCGGACGGACATACGTAGTTAGCCACAAGGCTTTTGCTACTTCACCGGGCATAAAGGCGAGCAGGGCTCCAGCCAAAATAAATGGTTTAAAAACTACAAACTAAGCAACCTGCGCAAGAGGCGCCCCCTGTGGGGCTCGGACCTCGGCTCAGGGCGGTCGCTGGCGATGAGATTAAGGGATTATGACTTTTAGTATTTTACGGGGGTTTGTGCAACTGTCGCTCTACTTTACAGTTTGCGGGCCTCTCGGACTTCAGCTCTACGAGGGCATTGGATGGTTCTTTGCAAACTAAGGGTCGGGAGGACGAGGGTGGAGATATATGGCCGGTGAAGTAGCAAAAGCCTTGTGACTAACTACATATGTACGACAGAAAAAATAGCTGCTTTTAAACATGGGACATTTCTATTTGAGTTGTTTTAAGGAGTTTGGACGGGAAAGGTACAGGAACGACGTAATGCGAAAAGGTGACACAGCCGCAGGATGTGGCTGAAAGTTTGCACGAGGATAGTTTATAAGCTGGATTAACATATAGGCTACAAAATGTCACGCTCCGAACCACTGGAGCAGAGTGACACGGACAAAACTACGGGGCGCAGCTAGTCGATACTAATATTATAAAGAGGAAATATTTGATTGTTTGTTTATTTGTATTGAATTGACTCTGAAACTACTGGACCGATTTGAAAAATTCTTTCACCGTTGGAAAGCTACACTATCCCCGGATGTCATACGCTATATTTAATTATGAAGTTCCCACGGGAACGCGAGTTACGCGGGTGAAACCGCGCGCGGGAAGCTGGTGAATAATATTTTGAGCTCGTATTTCTGTCAACATTTCTACTGGGAACACTATTCAGATCGGCTTGCACAAATGTCAGTACAATTCCGCGACACAATGCGATGTGCTCAATGCTATTCGTGTCATATCTTAACGTGAAACGTTCGCACTGTAGGTATTTAAGGAAAAAAATTACCGAACATGTTTTTCTTTTGAAATTATAACATTTCTACCATCTGATGCCCTCGTAGACTCGAAGTCCGAGAGACCCGCGAACTGTAAAGTAGAGCTACAGTGGCACAGAACACCCTAATATACTAAAAGTCGTAATCCCTCAATCTCATCGCCAGCAACCGCCCTGAGCCGAGGTCCAAGCCCCACAGGCGGCGCACTCTTGCGCAGGCTGGAGCCCTGCTCGCCTTTATGCCCGGTGAAGTAGCAAAAGCCTCGTGGCTAACTTCTAGTAACTACGTATGTCATTCCGAAAAAAAGATAACATTTCTAGGCGCTTTGAGCATTATTAAGATGGGAAAAAACCATTGAATGCTCGACACCGACCATCTCGAAAAAACATATATATAATTTCAATCAACACCAAATGTCACTTACAACCTTCTATAACTCAACAATTCATGTATGGAATAGCATTCTGTCTCTTTCCAATGATCGTATTGTTTTATTGCATTCCTCTTTCGTAGTAGTTCAATACAATTAGCTGGAAATTTAGCAGAATTAATTGAGAACTTTTATCTATCAAGATACGTAGGTTTTATACCAATGTAAATTTTTATCTACTCTCCCCTTTCGAGCGTGTTTCCCCGCGCCTTCGAACGTGTCCCGGAGTGCGGTTTTTTCCCTTTTAATGAAACTATGGATAAAATAATTATAGCGTCGATTTGCTCAGTTTTATTAGAACCCGCTTGAAACTTGGTTTTTGTAGCCGAATGTATACTTTAAACATTGGTCCTTCTAGCCGGATCTCAACTAGTGACGTATGTATTTATTATCATACATGTTTCGCATTCAATACCTACTTATAATAACGGCTACATCTTTTTTTTATAATAGACTTGTGTGACCTCTCTGCCAACCGCATTGAAGCAACAAGGAGTGAAGTTCTGTTATTATTTATTTCATTTGCCGTTGGCCGAGTACTTTAGACCTTGTCCTTATTATAAGGCTACGGTCAAAGTCATTCAAGTTTTACTTAAAAAGAAATCAACAAGTTTCCCATTTGATGCCAAATATAATGCCGGGTGGCGATGCGAATCGTCGTCTGTTTATAATTTTTTGGGTTCCGTTCCCGAAGGGTAAAACGGGACCCTATTACTAAGACTTCCGTGTCTGTCTGTCTTTCACCAGGCTGTATCTCAAAAACCCTTAATATTCAGACATTTGAAATGTTCACAAATGTGAAAAATAATATAAAATAAATAGGCTCCCATACAACAAACGTGATTTTTTTGCTCGATATCAATAACGTCAACAGGTAGACGCTCGAAAATGGTACGGAACCCTTCGTACGCGAGTCCGACTCGCACTTAACTAGTTTTTATTTTATTGTGTATATTAGGTGCGGTCCACAACTAATTGGTTGGTGTTTAAACTTTTTTTTTTGCACTTTGTAGGACCGACAGCTTAACGTGCTCTACAAGGCACGGGTCTTCCTGATTTGAGCTTAGAATATTATAGAAAAAAAAATCTACTAACACGGATTTTTGTCCAACCAGGGAATCGAATATGGCGCGTGGTTTCCGTCTTAAAATAGACCCTATATCCTCCAATGGGTGTCCTAAGAGGCGATAAAGGAACATACCTACAGCTGATAGGCAACAGCATCTATTACCTCAAGGATACACATCTTCTTAGTGCGACCACCAATCTGAGTGCCACGCGTGGTGATTACAGCAATATCCCTCAACTGCCTTTTTTTTTTGTTGTCCAGGCTGACATACCTTTACGCATTCCCACCGCCGCTGCAGCGTATTCGCGTGCTGGCGGTGGGTTATGTGGGACTCGTATACCACGCTATGGAGAGGGCTCCATAGCGTGGTATCCTAACTCATGCCACGAGGAGAGGACCCTACATCACTAAAACCCCCCGGACACTTCTTCGATCCTCCGTTGGCCGTGCACGCATAAGCAATCCGGCCCATCCCTCAACTACCCTGACTTTCTAGATGTTAGATGGTACATGTTCAGCAGTGGACGTAAGCGGGTTGATGAAGTGGGAATCAATCCCGGGACTTCAGTAGTTACGATCGAACATATTATCGCTTCACCAAATCTTTATAATATGAAGTACCTACAGAAGTAAATCCAGTAAGTCAGTTATTTAGGTCATACAGTTTATATTTCGACGAACACACAACAGTTATTTTTGTTTCATTCATTTTTCCCTTTGTTTACTAACAAAATGGAGGTCGCATCCAGAAATATCTCGATTAAGCGAACGGCAGGGCAATCACGTAAAATACGCAACAGCGATTTTGCAGATTAATTCGTGGAACTTCGAAAAATGACGCATTGTAAAAGCAACGTGTTTTTTTATGTTGTCATATCCATCAACCTTCATTCCCGTTGTCCCCGTACACTGTCAAGTAGATCAACTTACTAGTTAGTGAATAAACTAAAGAGGTTTCGGGTGGTTAAAAAAAACCTAAACCTAAACCAATGTAGTTCAACCGGACTTATTGAAGTTTGAGTTTTGTTTGGTTAGCCGAATGTACGTTATGGGGACAACGGGAAATAAATGAAATCACGTCCCGCTGTCGATTTTTGAACTATGGAGGGAAGATTTAAAAATCGAGCAATTTTTATTATAATTTCGATTTATTAGTAGTATTTTAATAATGATTGTGGTAAAATATATCATTCGGTGGATTGTCGGGAGATTTTGTTGTTAGTAGAGAGTCTGGAAATCGCACGAAAATAAGGGAGAATCCAGACGATTTCCGACCATCTGGCATCTCTATCATCAGCCCGTATAACATTCTCCTGGGCCTCCCGAGGGAGGGTTTTTGCCATAGTCATTACGCTTAGCAGGCGGGTTGGTGACCGCAGTATTATGTTGTAACACACAAGGAAACGCTGCTACTCATTCCCTGGTATAAGTTTGTTATAACAATCGGGACCAACGGCTTAGCGTGCTTTGCGAGATATGTTCTGTCCCTCAACCAACCAGACCCGAAAAACAATTACAATTGACACAAAGACTTCTTGTGCGACATGGGGATAAACCCACGATCTTTGAGATTTATACCCAAGGTACCCAGCTGAGGTTGTCAACTGAGAACTAGTCATAGGTATACTAATATATAAAGCTGCAGAGTTTGTTTGTTTGCATAAACGCGTTAATCTCAGAAACTACTGGTCCGATATGAAAAATTATTTTGACAGCCGATTTATCAAGGAATTACTATCCTACTAATATTATAAACGCGAATGTTTTAAGTATGGATGGATGGATGTGTGTTACTCTTTCACGCCAAAACTACTGAACGGAATTGGCTGAAATTTCGCACCAGGATAGGTTATACGCTGGATTAACGTATAGGCTACAAAAAATCACGCTCAGACCCACTGGAGCGGAGTAACGCGGGTAAAACCGCGGGGCGCAGCTAGTAACCTATATTTTAAATATAGCATAACTCATCAGCTTTATGACATTCCCACGGGAGCGGGAACTACGAAGTTAAAGCCGCGCGTGGGAAGCTAGTTATGAAAATATATCAGCTGTCTCGTGGCTATAGCTAGTTACATAAATGGCCTAGTGAGTAATCAATATTATGTCACTATTTTTGTAAAGCATTGCGGAACAAAAGGGCTGTATGGAAAACTCGCCAGGCTTCCGCAAAATTACTCAGTTCTGACTTTTTATTTGCCATAGCGGACAAACTCAAAAGAGATTGCCACGAGGCTTTTGCTACTTCACCGGGCATAAAGGCGAGCAGAGCTCCAGCCTTAATAAATTAGTTGAAACTTGGACTGGATTGAGGGATTATGACTTAGTATTTTAGGAGAGTTTTGTGCAACTGTCGCTCTACTTTACAGTTCGTGGGCCTCTCGGACTTCGGGTCTACGAAGGCATCGGTTGGTTCTTTGTAAACTAAGGGTCGGGAGAAAGATTGGCAGACTGCGTAAAACAAATTATAGTCTACAAGTGTGTAAGCAAACTAGCTTAAAATCCAGTTAGACTTCGATTTTGCCAACACTACTGGTGAGAGAGCTCAGGCGCACGATTAACAGCTTAACGTGTTCTCTGAGGCACAAATGAAGCACTTCCTTTTGGGAAGACTTTGGGCTTTTTCCAGTAACTTTTATTTTTCATAACCTGAGACTCGAACTAATAGCATCTTAGTTATGTTCAAACAAAATGTCGGGAGACCAATTAGCAGTTAAATCTGTACTGGCGACCCGCCCCTGCTTCTTACGGGTGTAATGCTGATGTATACATATAAAAAAACCGCATCAAAATCCGTTGCGTAGTTTTAAAGGTAGGGTAGGGGCTCGCCGGGCCAGCTAGAGTTTTAGTTGAGACAGGACAGCGTCTGTCGGGTTAGCTAGTATTTCTATTTAAAAAAAAACAATTTTACACTTGATTTTCTACCATTGCATACTAAAAAATGCAAATAATAGTATTTAACTAGTAAATTGAGGTAGGTACTAGTTTGTATCTAGAAACGGTTATGTCAATCATAACGTCAGATCTTTACCTAACTTGCTATTTTCCTTATTTACTTTATCCAGTAGGCAACGTAAGAAACCATTTATTAAGGCTGGAGCTCTGCTCGCCTTTATGCCCGGCGAAGTAGCAAAAGCCTTGTGGCTACATACGTACGTCCATCCGAAAAAAAGGCAGCGTCAGCTTTAGAGGTTAGGACTCCTGGGGCAACAATGGAGTGAATAGTGAATACCTTTGGCAAAAAAAAAAACCAACTGAAATGAATATTTTACTTTATTAAACAACTTGTTGCGAAACCAAGTAGAATTTAATATGTGATTTTATTATCTTATATATAAAATTCTCGTGTCACAATGTTCGTTCCCGTACTCCTCCGAAACGGCTTGACCGATTCTCATGAAATTTTGTGAGCATATTGAGTTGGTCTGAGAATCGGCCAACATCTATTTGCCGGGTTAGCTAGTATTACATAAGATTTTGGTTATATTTAAATCTATATAAAGAAAGTGATTGTTACAACACTTATAACTCGAGAACGGCTGGACCGATTGCCATGGTTATTGATTTGTTGGATTTGTTTCCGTCCCGAATAGCAGAATACATTTTAAAAACAAAAGAAAGTCGTGTTAGTTACACTATTTATAACTCAAGAACGGCTGAACCGATTTGGCTGAAAATTGGTAGGGAGGTAGCTAAGAACTGGGAGAAGGACATAGGATACTTTTGGGTAGGGGTAGGGTAGGGTAGGGTAGGGTAGGGTAGGGTAGGGTAGGGTAGGGTAGGGTAGGGTAGGGTAGGGTAGGGGTAGGGTAGGGGTAGGGTAGGGTAGAGTAGGGTAGGGTAGGGTAGGGTAGGGGTAGGGTAGTGGTAGGGTAGGGGTATGGTAGGGGTAGGGTAGGGGTAGGGTAGGGTAGGGTAGGGGTAGGGTAGGGTAGGGGTAGGGTAGGAGTAGGGTAGGGTTAGGGTAGGGCAGGGGTAGGGTATAAAAGTTCACCCGTGCGAAACCGGGGCGGGCCGCTAGTATGATAAATATAATCAAAAACAAAAACTATGTTTTACATTATTAATTTTTAATACTTCATATGTAAGTGAATGTATTATATGTTCTTACTAGTTTCCCGCGCGCGGTTTTACGCGCGTAGCTCCCGTTCCCGTAGAAACTTCATAATTAAAGTTTTTGAAACATTGTGTATTGGTGTTTGTATTACTGTTCATTCATCCGAATCTGAAAAAGATTTATATCCGATGTCTTAATTGTGGAGACCTCTCTTTTGTGGAGGCCTCTAAATCCGGCCCTGCTATTAAGTTGAGCTGCCTTCTCATACCATGTAAAGCGGTTTTTAATACTTCTATACATATAATAAAACTGTAGAGGTCGAATGTCTGTACATAAAAACTGAGTCAGGAGGATGTTAGAAGTAAATAGAACACATCCAGATTCTTTTTGTTTCTCTGTTTGTGCGGACTAAACTCCGAAACTGTTGCACTGATTTAAATTAAATTTGCATGGCTGGTACCTTAAATCCCCAGTCAATATTTTTAATTCTTTTTAATGCCAGAAAATTAATGAGTTCCCGTGAGATAGTTAAAAAACCGAAGGAACCACAAACACCACGCGGACAAAGTCGTGGGCATCAAGCTAGTTATTTTAATACCCGTCTTACCTTTACTCAAAACACATATCGCCTCTTTGCTTCAATAATGTGATATCTTGAGAAGAGAACTTAAAAAACTTATCACATTATTGAAGCAAAGAGGCGATATAATAAGGGAAAATAATAAATAATAAATAACCACCACGTGGAGCCCTGACACAGTAAGAAGGCGTCGCGGCAGACCCCGTAGAAGATGGCGGGACGAGCTGGACAAAACAAACGACCAGTGGCCTAGTTTAGCCCTGGATCGAGAGAGCTGGAAGTCATGGGGAGAGGCCTTTGCCCAGCAATGGGATGATGCAGGCTAGCAGTAACAGTAATAAATCGATGCATTGTTGTAATACGTACAGTCAATAAAAGAGATAGGTTTTCACCGTCAGTATCAAAGTATGTAAATAACCATGTTTATGTCACTACGACAGTCAGTATTTTTTTAAGGATAAAGATTTTTTTAAGGTAGTAAAATATATTATTACTTAGTATGATATTTTTATGATATTAAGCTTACCGATAATTTACAAAGTGCACCTACCATGTTTTCTCTGCATCACCCTAAGGTCGAATGGCATTAAGTCCGCTTCTGTACAGTGTTGTGCAAAAGATTTAAAATAAAAATAAATTTCGCTGCTAGCTGTATGGCAGAGATGTCACCGTTGCTCATGTCCTTGATCACAGTTGGGTTAGTGTGGGTCATATAGTCCCAGATGTTTTCTCCTTTTCCTAAAGGATAACAATGAATTCAATTAAACCATTTATTCTGTCCCGTGTGGTCTCCGGCTTAGAATAGACCACCCCATGTCTTCCCATGGGTGTCGTAAAAGGCAACTAAGGGACATATGGCTGATGGATGGCCAGCAGCATCTATTAGCTCAAGGTTTACATCTTACTGCGATCACCAATCCGTCTGCCAAGCGTGGTGATTATTGCAATATCCCTCTACGATCCTGGCTTGCCAAGGTCTGTAAAGACGAGGCCCATGTTCAGCAGTGGACGTAAATGGGCTGTTGATGATGATTTATTCTGTAATTATGAAAAGCTGGAAGTGTTATAGTACTCTGATCGATTTTGGTTACGGCGAACAGCTCTAAGAAAATTAAACATTAAAACACATATTGACATCATATCATATCATGATTATCAGCCGTATAACACATATAGTAAAAATGTCTCATAAACGTGTTTTATCTAGGCTGGAGCTCTGCTAGCCTTTATGCCCGGGGAAGTAGCAAAAGAAAAAAAAAATCATAAACGTGTACCTACATATTAATTTAAAATGCGTTTCACTAAGTGTAAATCTATCTCTTTTGTTGACTGTACATGGCTCCAACGATTTCACGAAGTTAGTGAGGGATCTTAATCATTTATTTTGTTATCATTGCATTGCACAACATTTATTAATTTTAGAACTCTATGGCGAAATTTACCATATAAGTATGAAATAAAAATAAATAAATATAATAATACAATTTAGAATATCGGCAGGATTCGAACCTGCACCTTATGTATAACCAGCTTAATGCCTAGAATTCGGCACCACAAACATCTGTTTATGGTACCTACATGGGGCAGCCTCGTGATAGACAAACGGATAGCGGAGTCGAAGTAAGCCCTCTAGCCCCGCAACTCACCCGCCAGGTCTGCAGTTCGGTGTTAGGGTATATCTAGTAGGAGACGTATGTGAAAAAGTTCAGCTTGCCTCAAATTCCTACCCAAAAATTGGTACCAGCTCTCTTACTATTGGGTACGCACGAATCCTGAAAACTTTAAAAACTGCAACATATATCTAAGATTTATTATTAGCCATGATCGGGTTCGTACCCGAGAGGTAAAAACGGGAACCTGTTACTAAGACTTCGCTGTCTGTCTGTATCTCAACAACTGCGATAGCTAGACAGGCACAAATGATATATTTCTGTTGCCGCAATAACAACAAATACTACACACAACAAACATGGTTTTTTGCTTTATTTTGCTCTATATCAATAACGGCAACAAGTAGGCACTTGGAAATGGTACGTACGGACCCCTTCGTGCGCCATCCGACTCGTACTTGGCCGGTTTTTAAGAATAACATTTATTTTAAGAAATTATACCTCCAGCCACAATAAATTAAAAATGATAGCAATATTTATTCTTGTTAACGTCTTTAAGGACTTATAAGGTAGTAAGTAGTGTTGCTAGGTGTCCTGATTTTTACCTGATCGGGAAGCTAAATGTCCCGATTAATCAAAAAATTAAAAAATATTAAAAACATATTTAATTTAGGTAATTAATATAATATTATAATTAATAACTATACTTGCTCTAGTAGTTTCAAACCCAATAACTTAAACCCAGAACAAAACCCCCCTTATTTTTTGTTTACTGTTCTGATCTGCAACCCAAAACCTGATTTTTTTGACCTCATGTACCGATTTATAACAAATCGGAACTGGCAACAGTAGTAGTAAGTGCTCTATAACAATATTTCCACATACATTAGTTACTCACAATGTTACCGACAATGATCGAGGAACCAACAACTTCTGAAGCTCAAGAAGAAGCCCAACCTACTAAAAAGATTTCCAAAATGAAGAAGAGATGCTCCCTCGACTCCCAAAGGAGTTATTGCTGTAAGTTGTACATACATACAAACATAAGCTCACGCCTGTTGCCCAGCGGGGTAGGTAGAGACAATGGACCTCCACTTGCTACGATCCCTACATACATCTTTCGCTTCATTCACTCTTATAACATTCTTCATACAAGCACGTCGGTTTAGGGTTGATCTTATTTGACCTTTTGCGAGGATGTCTCCGATTTAGTCAGATAAGTTGTATTGATAGTTTTAATAAAAAGCGTGACACTCATAATTAAAAAATTAGATATAAGCATAATCTTAAATCTCTCTTATCTAAGAGTTCTTTCATAGAACAAAAATATAGAAAACCATTTTGATTTGTAAGTGCGATATAAATCTATACTAATATTATAAAGTGGAGTGATTTGTATTTTGTTATGTTTGTAATGAATAAACTCAAAAAGTACTGTGCCGATCTCAAAAATTATTTCACCATTGGAAAGCTACATTTACCTTGAGTGACATAGGCTATATTTAGTTATGATTTTCCCACGGGAACGGGAGTTACGCTGGTGAAACCGCGCGCGGGAAGCTAGTCACCTATATGGCAAATGAAAGATCCTCATCCTTGTCCGACGCGCCCGCCTTAGAACCTCGCCGTAGTCACATTCAGTCACGGATGACGCATACTAATGCTTGTCCCCTAGTAATGATTCATACTGAGACTTCTAGCCCGCAGTCGTTCATGTTCTTTCTGCTGAAAACCTTTTTCATTGTTACAGGCTCTTCATCAGACGAAGATGAGGGTGTCCAGCCTCACGAGAAAGCTATCGCGGCCGGTCAGCCCAACCCGGCGTACTGTGTCCGCAATATTGAACAGCACGCGTTTGGACGGAGAGAGATTGAAATTGCGGAGCAGGAGATGCCAGGGATCATGGCTTTGCGGGCTAGGGCTAAGGAGGACAAGCCGCTTAAAGATGCCAAGGTATGAATATCATCATCATCAGATCATGTAACGTCCGTGTTTATCGACGCTTTTGCCATACCTACTACTGGAATCAAACATAATAGCCAGCTTTATAACTGGCTTCTCTAGTTGTAAATTACCTACTTATGTCTCTCCCTCCATAGCAAAGCGGAGAATGGAGGGAAAACAAGTCTTTCTTACTCCTCCTAATCTCTTTCTGATTAAATTCGTTGCTGGTCTTAAGGCAGTTCAACGCTTCCCCGGAATTTGGTGAGCCTCGGTGCTCATTGCCATTACCAGTGTGTGCCACTGTTGATCCTGGTTTACAGGAGTTGCAGTGGTGGAAGTGTGGGTGGGATTAGTTCCATAAAAAAAGAAGCCCGTATAACGATCGCTAGTGAACATGGGCCTCTGTCGAAGGGGGTTTGTCACCACCATGCTTGGCAGTTGAGCTGGTGAAAGCAGTATTATGTATACTTGTATAGTGTATACACTGACTAATGTTATGACAATCGGGGTCAACGACTTAATGTGCTTTCCAAAGCACGGAGGATCTTCTAAGCCTTGAGGTGAGGTTGACACAGATACCCACTGTTTGGAGTTGTCTTTGCTTGTTCATCATCAGCCAGTATTACATCCACGGCTACATATAGGCCTTCTCCGGAGGGAGGGTTATGCCATAGAACACGCCTGGCCTACAGGTTGGTGACCGCAGTATTATGTCGTAGGACACAAGAAAACGCTGCTGCCCGTTCCCCGGAATACGATTGTTATACATTCATTAAAACTAATAAAATTTAACTTTTCTAGCTTTTCTATCGTCGAACTCTTCATTAGTTTATCAAAATTGATATTTCCATTAATTTCATTTTCGATTGACAAAATCGCTAAGTTTGTCAACCTAGATTGGGATATTGTTGATCGAAGATAGCTGGCGACCTTTATGTCTGGCACCCTGGGAAGTCGCCCAACCACGCCCTACCCTAACGCCGCCACTGGTCGTAACACGCATGAAAACGCTGCTGCCAATGGGCAGTAGCGTTTTCATGTGTGTTTCATACGATTGTTATAGATGATGTTATGCTTTTCAGATCGTAGGATGCACACACATAAACGCTCAGACGGCGGTTCTGATCGAAACGCTGGCGGCTCTAGGCGCCACTGTGCGTTGGGCCGCCTGTAATATATACAGCACACAGAACGAAGTAGCCGCCGCTTTGGCACATGCTGGTGAGTAGAGTATTTAACATGTTGAACGTCAGACTAAAAACCTTGTTTAGCTCAGTGGGCCACGGCGGACACCGTGCGTTGGTGTCCACCGCGTGAATTAAGGGTTAGGGAATTAGTTAAAAAAACTATTTATTTTACTTCAGCAGAGTCACGATGTCATAATAAGTCCATTGTAATAATCTTTACAATGATATTTATACCTCTAACTAAATTATGCTAACTTCACATAAATGAATTCTATGGCAATTGGTGGTCTTGATGGCAGACGGACAGAATTTCGTCTATTTTTACTCGTTTAGCGACCAGCGCGGCCCCACAGACCTTCTTAACTTTCTCCTGACAGTAACAAACACAACAAAAAGATTATTAGCGAAATCGATCGAGCTGCTAACGTGTGATGCCGTGACCAAAGGAAATAGGAATTATACAATCTATATATAATTTAATATACTCTTAGTCAATAAATAATAATAATAATTATTATTATTATTTAAATGCCTAGGCCAATCGTTGATAGAACTAACATCGCTTAAAGTTTAACTAGTTGGCTTATAGTGATCTACCCCTTTGAGTTCAGTTCAGTTCGTCAAATCAGGCAGGTGATTTAAATTTAGTTATTTTTAACATCACCGACCTTAATCGAGACTATGATACTTCCTGTTGAACTCCATTGGTTTAGGATATTTGTTTTTAACCACCCAAAACCTGTTTTGCTCCCAAATCGTTATAAGTTATACAGGGTTATTTGTAAAACACCGGTAACCTCTCAGGACTACGTTACTAACATCATAAACAACAACTTTTGTTCTATGACTTTTAAAAATTTATCATATTTTAATTCATCAGATTTACACACAAAAATAAAAATATTTAAATTCAACGCTCTAAATGTTACGAAGTCTATGCGAAGCAAAAGAAAGCGATAGTACCGACAATAGCGAGGGGAGCGGGGAATACAGAGTTGAAATATGTTAGATAGGACAACGAAATATTGAAGATTTGTTTTTGGTAAATGTATTATGTTTTGTAAAAAGTCGTAGAACAAAAGTTGTTGTTTATGATGTTAGTAACGTAGTCCTGAGAGGTTACCGGTGTTTTACAAATAACCCTGTATATAACGATTTGTCTAGTTGTTCTTTAACCATTGGATGCCGTCGTTTAATTAACGGACTAGCCTTCCCATTGAATGGCTGAACTAACAAGACGCGACATATATTTATATTAACTATTGATATACTTCTCATCCCTCCAGGGTACGCCGTCTTCGCATGGCGGGGTGAGAGCGAGGAAGCGTTCTGGTGGTGCATCGACCAGTGTTGTACCCCCACTGCCTGTTGGGCCCCCAACATGATCTTGGATGATGGGGGCGATGCCACACATCTGATGCTCAAGAAACATCCTAACGCTTTCAAGCATATTAAAGGTTTGTGATTTTTGGCCACATTGAAAGACAACATCCGTGGCCGTGTGTTGGATCCTCACACCGGTCAAGAAATCTTTATGTAAATTCTAAGATTGCTTTCCGGGTCTGGTTGGTTGAGGGACTACCCTTCGTGCCTCGGAAACCACGTTAATCCGTTGGTCCTGATTGTTATAACATAATGAATAACAAGCGTATAACAGGGAACGGGCAGGAGCGTTTCCATGTGTATAACAACATAATACTGCGGCCACCAATCCGCCTGCCAAAGGTGGTGACTATGGCTAAACCCTCCCTCAGGATGAGGCCCATGTTAAGCAGGGGATGTTGTACGGGATGATGATGACTGCAGTACAGTTCAAGTGATCATAGTGTGTGTTCGGATCGCGAAATCTATTAGGTATTTACATCACCCGGCCCCCGCCAACGACGGTCGAAGGAGTGTCCGGGGGGTTTTAGTGGTGTAGGGTCCTCTACATAGCGGTGGTATGAGTTAGCATACCACCGCTATGGAGACGATGAGTCCCACATATCCCGCCGCCAGCGCGCGGATACGCTGCAGCGGCGGTGGGAATGCGTAAATGCATTTCCACCCGGACAACAAATATGATATGACCAACGATGTTTCAAATGAGAATGAACCAATGAATGCCCGTCATTTTTTCCCGCGCTCGCTTAAACACGTGACAAATATGAAGTATCCATATACTCATTTGCGTTAGCGATCAGCGATTGTAGTGGCATTTTGGGTAACCCCTCAGTTTTTCCCGAGATTTCGACTCTATATATTAGTATAGATATCAATAAGTTAACTTATCTCTGATGATTGCAGGTATTGTAGAAGAGAGTGTGACCGGAGTGCACCGGTTGTACCAGCTCAGCAAGGCGGGCAAGCTGTGCGTACCCGCCATGAACGTCAACGATTCTGTCACCAAGACCAAGTTTGATAATCTGTATTCTTGTCGGTGAGTCACTTTTAGTATCATTGTCATTATTAAAATAAAGAAACAAAAATCATTTGTAGTAACATCTATAGTAGACGTAGAAACTACAAGAAGACGAGTAGCACCATCTAGCACTTAACATCCCAACTAACCTGTATCGCACAATACAAGTTCACAAGACAATTCGAACATATACAAGTTCAGAATATCAACAAATGATCGTCAGGCGCCGGGCATACCACCTCCCGGGACGAGTCGTGCGAGCCGCCGATGCCACAGGGGGTGGTTCCGTAGGTCGATCTTTTCGAGTGTCCGGAGCCACCTGCCGCAAACATCGGAGGAAGCCTACCGTGGTGGTTTTAGTCGGTAACCGAATCAAGTTGCGAGCAAGTGAAGGAGTCCCAGATGCCCTCACCGTCTTTCCCCAAGACCCCCAAGAAAAAGGGCATACCACCTCATCCGGCAAAGATCTTAATTTTTTTGCGGAGGAACACCACCAACCGTACCTCTATACCTACATTTATTTACGGCACATATAAAAGTTTTTTATAAAGATTACTAGCAGAGACTTATTTGATTTGATAGAGTTTTGCAGTCTACTAGTATTCTTGTTAACCCCTCGTGCTAACCTAAAATGCTAGTGTTGCCAATAGGTTCACGTCGGTAGTGCAATGGGTGGGGATCGAACTGTCGACCACATAATCGCAAGTCCGACGCCCTAGTCATTGGGCTACGGTTATATTATGCATATAGCTATTGAAGTCTATTCCTCAGAAGCATAAGGATGTATGCTTCAGAAGCATTATTATATTATTTTTTATTGATTTGATAAGTGAAAAAATACGTGTTCAATATTTTTTAGTAATCTAACTGACGGATTAAATATATTTTTTATTAGTTAGTATTCATGCCTATTATATTCTATATATTTTTTCCAGGGAGAGTATTATAGATGCACTGAAACGCAGCACAGACCTCATGTTTGGGGGGAAGCAGTCAGTGGTGTGCGGGTACGGGGAGGTGGGGAAGGGATGCTGTCAAGCCCTCAAGGCCTTGGGATGTGTTGTGAGTATAATGTATATTCATCATCATTTTCGTCACACTGAAGTACTAAAGATTTTGTTACATTGTTATTTTTCGTGTTCAGTATAATAATCATCATCATCAGCCCGTATAACGTCCACTGCTGAACATCGGCCACCTCCCGTGGGAGGGTATTTGCCATAGTCACCACGCTTGGCAGCCGGGTTGGTGACCGCAGTATTATGTTGTACCACACAAGGAAACGCTGCTGCCCGTTCCCTGGTATACGCTTGTTATAGATGATGTTATAACAATCGGGACCAACGGCTTAACGTGCTTTCCAAGACGCGGAGGATAGTCCCTCAACCAAACAGACCCGGAAAGAAATCTTAGAATTTACACAAAGAACCCACGACCTCCAAGATTTAAAGATAGCCAAATACCGCTACGAGGAGGCAAATGGAGCAATAAAGAGGTTGATCGGAACATTTGGTATTATTTGGACACCGCGGGGTGACTATGGCAATAACCATAGATGATGATGAGATATATAGATAAAAAAACTATTTATTGTACACTTTCACAAATTAGAAAATTTAGTAACAGAATTAACGCTAAATATAAAATTAGGAGGTAGGTACAATTGGCGGCCTAATTACAAATTGTGATCTCTTCCAGGCAACCGAGGAAGGAACTATACAAAGGAGTTTAAATGATTGTACACAATAATTAATTTGCATTGTTTTTAATGTCCGTCAAAATATAAGATAAAGATTTTATAAGCTATCTAACAATTACAGCGGTTTCGCACTACGTCCGATCCGAATCCCATCTGAACTATTTCTATAGTAATTTCCGCACTAGATCCGATCTCCGTCATCTGATTTCTTTCCAAATTTCTAGACTAATATTTTCACGGGTTCGGATCGGGTTTGGATCGGACATAGTGCGAAACCGCTCTTACAGTTCCGTTTGAATAAGTACGCAGTAGATTAGGAAGCGTAATACACGGACAAACAAATTGACAAGACAAAATAAAAAGCCTATATTATACGTTCTAAAATTGGCTATCCTGGTGATAGTCGCAGTAAAAACGGTCCAGCCGTTACCGAGATTAGCCGAAACAAAAAGACAAAAATGTTTTTTTACTGTGTTTTTGTTATAATTTACCCTCTACATGTTCACTAACTTCCCGCGCGAGGTTCATCCGCGTAACTCCCGTTCCCGAAATTCATAATTAAATGTGGCCTATAGCCTTCCTAAATAAATGGCCTTCCTAGATACTTTTAGATGTATTCATGTAATGTTTAAAACTCTGTCCTCCTTAATGCAAACGTAGTACTTGCAAAATCGCAATTTCGAGATAAACGCGGTAAACGCATTTTTTGATATCTAAACAAAAAGAATATATTACATGACTTTTAATGTGAACCTAAAACATAAGAAAAAAATTGGTTGTCTGTAAAGTCGGTTTACGGACGATAAGTTTACGTGATAACGTCATAAGAAAACATTGATGAAAACAACATCAACTTTACAATTCACCTTGAAAACAGTTAACAAAACAGTTTACGCGTAGACAGGTTGTTGGTTGGGTGCTGCCGTTGTCTCTCTTCTACTCGGACGCATCGACCGATGGAGTGGAAGAGAGATAGATGCATCACAAGCCGAACGCTTACGCCGATCGTGCCTCTCTATCGCTTGTTCCGCGCTCTCGCTTGCACGCTCGGCTCAGGCGGAACGTGACAATGAGTCATGCTTTCTCGTGAGTGCAGCCGACGTTCATCGATTTATAAGACGTTATCATGTCAAAAATCAATATTGATGTATAGATTAGGGTCCTGAAATGTCATTTTCGCAAAAAAGGGAAACACCAAAAATGACAATTTTTTTTTTTTTTTTTATTTATTTACTTTATGTACACACATAACATTAAAAAGAAAAATATTAAAATACAAGAAACATAGTACAAAGGTACTGCTTATTTCTAATGAAATTTCTTCCAGCAGACCCGCGAAAGGAAAAAACAAATAGAGAACAAGAATAGTGTGTAGGGTTAGGAAACCAAAATACAGATAATCATGAAATAATATAGACTATGAAGAATAAATTAGTTATAAAAAATAAACTTACATATTAATACATAAACAAATACATAAATAAATACATATAAGGCATCATAGACATACATTCAAATATATAATCCCCTCCCTACATGCAGGAGCGTTTTTCCTACACCTACACTAGTGACAAGCCCTGCAGGTCGCATCTTAGATCAATCCTTAAATTTCCACCCCATAAAACCGGATTCTACTCAAATTCCTTTACTCGTTTCTTGAAGAGGAAAATATTTTTACTATCTCTTATGTTAGTCGGGAGAGAATTCCATAACCTCACTGCATGAACAGTAAAGGAATTTGAGTAGAATCCGGTTTTATGGGGTGGAAATTTAAGGATTGATCTAAGATGCGACCTGCAGGGCTTGTCACTAGTGTAGGTGTAGGAAAAACGCTCCTGCATGTAGGGAGGGGATGAAGAGTTGTGAAGGATATTAAAAAGGACACACAATATTCGAGTATTCCTCCGAAAACGGATAGGGAGCCACTTGAGTTTGTTGCGAAATTGACCAAATTTCTTGAGTCCAAATATAAAACGGATACATAAATTTTGCAAACGCTCAAGTTTATCTAACAGCTCCTCATTAGCATCCAAATAGCAAGCATCAGCGTAATCTATAATGGGCAGAATAAGAGTTTGGGCAAGAGTTATTTTCGTTTCCAAGGGCAAGAAATACTGGAGGCATTTCAAAGTGTGGAATGAAAAATTGACTTTTTGGCTGACTGCATTAACCTGAGCTTTCCAAGATAAATTACCGTCCAACATGATTCCCAGATTTTTCACCGTATCACTATATGGGATGCAAATACCATCGAGTTGAACTGGAGGAAGTCCAGAAATGTCTAACGCACTTCTCTGATGTCGTCCTCCAATAACAATAACTTGCGTTTTGTTAGGATTTAAGTGAAGACCGTAAGACTTAGCCCAGTTTGTGATGTTGCCGAGGTCCGAGTTCATAGCGGTAATCGCATCATGAGCTTTATCTTTCACAAAGCTACGGTAAAGCTGCAGATCGTCCGCGTAAAGATGGAAATTGGAAGTTATCACTTGAGTTACAGAGTTTATAAAAACAGAAAAAAGCAATGGAGAAAGTACGCCACCCTGAGGTACACCCGCAGAAAGATTGCACCACTCTGAAGAGGAATCTTCTAAGCGGATACATTGCGAGCGACCCCGAAGATAGGAAGCAAACCATGATAGGGCTGACTATTACTGCAAGTACAATTAGCAGGACAGAACTGTAGACAGTTCTTTCAGTCAAAGTCAAAAAATCGGACCAGTGGTTCCTGAGATTAACGCATTCAAGCAAACCAAACAAACAAACCTTTATATATAAGTATAGTTATGATGATTTTTAATGTTATTTTGATTTGTTTGTCAGGTTTACGTGACCGAGATAGACCCTATATGCGCCCTGCAAGCAGCTATGGATGGCTTCAGAGTTGTCAAATTAAATGAAGTAAGTTAAGTTTTTGTGCATTTAATTATCAGGATAAGCGGCTTTATGTCAATGGCTAGGGGCGTCGGACTTCTTATGGTCTTAGGGATCTTATGGTCGCCAGTTCGAACCCCACCCATTGCACTACCGACGTGAACCCACTCGAAACACTAGCATTTTAGCTTAGCACGAGGGGTTAACAAGAATATTAGTAGACTGCAAAATTCTGACAGTAATAATAAAAAAAAAAACAGTACAATGGGCGGTCTTATCACATAAAGCAATAGTCTAGTTGACACATATGAAATTATGTTACAATGATGTTTATTTCTAAAAGTATTTGTCATATGGAACCTAAATATAATAATTTCTGTTCATAAATCTTGAATATGTTTGTATAAACTCAATATGAAAATTATTTATTTTGTCTATGTCTTTAACTTCCGAAAATGCTATCAGCCATTTTGTGACGTCATACATCTTGTTAATAAACATGAACGCGATCCTTTTCTATTACACTTTCTGAGTCACGACGTCATTCCTCTTGAACACAGATAATCTATATAGATCAACATGTCTGACATGTTTTCGTCTCCAAATGTCAAGCCAATTTTAAATTATTTGTTTTAGTGCTTTCTAGATCTTAAATAAATGCCATATCTTTTTCTTGATCTAGTTAAACCATTCGTGACTATATAAAAATAATTTCAAAAATGTGTCAACTAGCCTATTTCTTCCAGACAACCTTTGAAACGATAATGGAATTCATGAATAAACTTTATTCTTTAATTATCCTAGGTAGTCCGACAAGTGGACATAGTTATAACGGCGACAGGCAACAAAGGTGTGGTCACCCGAGAACACATGGAGAGAATGAAGAACGGATGTGTGGTGTGCAACATGGGACACTCCAACACGGAGATAGACGTGCACGCGCTGAGGACACCCGACCTCTTGTGGGAGAGGGTCAGGAGTCAGGTACTGTGGATTTATTAACTGTATGCTTATGACAAACTCCGAAGCGTAGCGGTATTTGGCTCGCTTTAAATGTCGGAGGTTGTGTGTTATGTGTATGTTTTCATCTATAATAATCGTATACGAGGGATTGGGCAGCAGCGTTTCCTTGTATGTTACAACATAATACTGCGGTCACCAACGCGCCTGCCAAGCGTGGTGACTATGGCAAATAGCCTCTCTCGGGAGGAGGCCCATGTTCAGCAGTTCCATTTATTAAAGCTGGAGCTCTGCTCGCCTTTATGCCCGGTGAAGTTGCAAAAGCATCGTGGCATGTAAGGAGGTGCATTAAAAAAAAAAACTTAATAATGCGTATAATTTTCACAAACAATATTTCTTATACCAATTTCGCTTAAAGTGCCAATAATTCCGCCGCATTACATACCGTTTTAAAAGTCGCGAGTAAATAGCCGCGTTGAACATCATTTTTGGTTTAGGTTTAAAACATAACATAGGCTAGCCGTTATAAAAAACGGTTAGCCGTATGTAATGCGGCGGATTGTACGATCTGGCTGCGGCAGATATAGAATGTTGCGCCTGTCATGTCTGATGTTACGCTACACGACATGTAGCCAGAGTAAGAGATGAACCTGATTGTGCCCGAATACGAGCATGAGCACGGACACGAGCTCAAGCCGTAGCCCAAGTTTGATACTGACCTTGAGTTGTATATACAGGGTGTTAGGGTTAACACCGTTATCCTTGAAACCAGTGGTTTGGTTTCACATACAAAACGCAAAATTAAAGAAAAAAAAAGGTTTTTTTTCAAAATTTAAAAAGTATTCTGTCCGATACCGTCCGTTAATTAATGGATACTATGCGCCCGAGTTACGTAAACACTGCAAAGGGCGCTGACCTGCTGCACTGGCAGTCCGTTTTAACTACCTACATAAGTTTTAACTACCTGAATTTCAATAAAAACACGATATTACACGTAACCTGTGATGTAACTTTCCCTTCATACTTTTCCTGGCTTAGGATAGGCAAAAATATTTACCTTGTGTTGCGTGACGAGTCCAAATGTAAGTTAGATTCAACAACAAAAAAAAACAGAAAAAAAAATCAAACAATTATCACATTTTTGCCGGCACGGTGAACTGACCTGAACTGGTGTAGGTACGTAACTTCGGAGTAGCCGCCACCATCGTTTCTTGGTTTGGCACAGGTTGTCCAGGGAATAGCTGCCTAATTCGATCCTCATTCAGGTTATCACCAGCAGCGGCGTAAACCCGAACCATATCGGTCCACTGTACGTTTGTGTACGACATAATCACTACACACTACTGTATATCCAGCCGATCCGAAAGTACCCTATACCCACACACGCGCCTACGCCTACATCGACGGCTACGCGCACGCACGCCCATAAAATTTTTACCTCTTAATCTACACGACTGCTTACGTCCACACCCATGCCGACACCCACACACGTGCCTATATCGACACCCATGCGTGTACGCCCAAATTAATGCCAACGCTCACACCGATGCCTACACCCACACCGACAAGCATGCCTTTTTTTTTTCTTTGAGGTGAAAACTTTTGGTGTGAGCCGTAACTTCGTGTATTACACTATCAAACGATATAAGGAGACAAGTTCATCGCAAGATTGCCAAAGGAGTGGTCGGCCATCCTTTGTGAGGACGCTTGCAAACATCAAAATCATCCGAAAGCGACTTCGCCGAAATCCATGTCGCACTCAGAAGAAACTCGCTCTGCAGACTAATATTTCGCGCGTTTCAGTCAACAGAATGCTGAAATATGATCTTAAGGTGAAGGCGTATAGCTGTATGGATGGAGAGCTGACAACCGAAACGGCAAGGTAATTTGATCATTCATAAAAATGATTTATCAGCTTACCTGGAGCATTCTAAGCATAAAGACGTCGGACGTCGACCTCGCAGGATTCGCGTGGTGGATGTGGGAGTAATGGGGTGGAAAAAAATAAAAAAAAGGTAATGTGATCAGGATTACTTTTTATGCCAAATGGTTTGCCTACCTCCCCAAAGCACACAAAAAAAAATCTGGAGTCATTTGGTTGGTGGAAAGGTATCGCCAGGCTTAATTAAAGAGAGGAAAAAAAAAAATTTTTAGGTAATAAGAACAAGGCTGGTTTTTTTTGTGCTTAAATTTTATTATTCCCAGAGGCTAGGAAAAAAAAGCAAGCCAATAATAGTGGAGGAAATAAGACGAAAAAAAAAATTGAAAATTTATATTTTAAATTGTATTTTGTTCGAAAAAGAGCTAAGGAGCATGAACAAGAGCGCGTGGAGGGGATACACGCGACGACGGCGTCCGTGCTCTCTCGGTAATGTGCCTGTAATTGGTTTACGTAAATAAATATGATTTTTATTTTATTTAAACAGAATATAAAAACACGTCCACGCGCTGTAAAATAGACGCTAAACTGAAACAGCTGGCGCTCCGGAAACGTTCGGCTCTAAAAGCTAAAAATAGCTAAAAATATTTTTTTTTTCCTCACTTTAATTAAGCCTGGCGATACCTTTCCACCAACCAAATGACAACAGATTTTTTTTGTGTGCTTTGGGGAGGTAGGCAAACCATTTGGCATAAAAAGTAATCCTGATCACATTACCTTTTTTTTTATTTTTTTCCCACCCCATAACTCCCACATCCACCACGCGAATCCTGCCAGGTCGACGTCTTTATGCTTAGAATGCTCCAGGTAAGCTGATAAATCATTTTTATGAATGATCAAATTACCTTGCCTTTTCGGCTGTCAGCTCTTAGTCAAAGTTTACTTTTTAAACGATCGCCTTCGTAAATTGCGACGTGAACGTTGTCCAATACTGCTTAGAAGATACAATACGAGAAAGATACTCTTTTCCGATGAGAAAATCTTTACTGTCGAAGAAAAGTTCAACCGACAAAACAATAAAGTGTATGCCATAAGTAGCAAGGATGTCCCAGCACGGAATGTCTCGCGTACTCATCGTCCGGCTAGTGTGATGGTATGGTGGGGAGTTTCGTATGAAGGTGAAAGCCAAGAATTATCAGTGATATTTTAGAGCCTGTTGTGAAACCCCTGTCTCATACTTTATTTCACATCAAGGATTGGGTTTTCCAGCAAGACTCGGCGCCATCCCATAAGGCAAAACCCACCCAAGCTTGGTTGAAAGTTGAAGGAAAGTGTGCCGGCCTTCATCGCGGCGAACCTGGCCTTTTTCCAGCCCCGATCTCAACCCGCTGGATTATTTTTTATGGACTGGCTCAGAGCCCGCCGAAAGTCCCACCCAAACTTGGAGTCACTGAAGCGAGCCCGAGAAGCAAAGCGAATTCCGCTGGAAAAGATTCGTGCCGTCATTGATGACTGGCCAAATCGTCAAAAACAGGAGTGGTAATTTTGAATAATAATTATATTTTATTATTGATTATTATCTACTTAATGTTTACTGAAAATTTTAGAAATATAAGGCAACTTTTATTTCTTCTCAAAACTTATGCACATACGAGGTAGAAATAAGCGTGATTTAGTTGTACTTGCAACTCGTCTCAATTGAATAAGCAACTCTTTTATGGGGCAATGTATTCGCTTTTATAACAAACTCCCAAATAATATTAGAGAACTATCTGTCAATAAATTAAAAGCCATTGTCTAAGCTAAATTATGTAAAAAGGCATATTATAAAATATCAGACTATGTAAATGACAGAATGGCTTGGGAGTAACTTGTTCTGGAATGACACTGCTGCTAAACAATATTGTAAAAGTAACGATCAATTGCTTATTTTAAAAAAGGATTGCTCTGAGTTTCTTGCCAGTTCTTCTCAGAGTTGCCACGTCTTGAACTGGTGGTAGGAAAAGAAATGGACTTGGATTAAATATTTTGAATTGTGTCTATATGAATAAAGAAATTTTTGACTTTGACTTTGACTTAGTATAATAAAAAGAAATGTCGAATACTTTTTTCCGTCAACGGGAAAACTTATCCCTATGTCGAGAGTATACAGGAATAAGGAAACACTCTATTCATTGATACAAATTATTCCCAGACTCAAAACAACTAGGTATTTTGGTTCACAAACATTGTCCTAGATGGGAATAAAAACTAGAACACCAAAATTTCAAAATTCAAAATTCATTTATTCCCGAAAAATAGTAACATTTGTAAGGAATCGTCATATTTTTCCCTTACCCCGCAGTGTGACGTTACGACTTCTGAGAAACACTGTCAAAAACTCAGAAGAGCCGTTTAATATTTCACAATATTTAATTAACTTAATTACAACATACTTTATTTTACTAAATTACTTACTTGCTAAATTGGAGCGTTTTAATCCCAAGCATTTTTGTCACAAAGATAATCAGAAACTTTATAATAAACCCTGCTGCACAATTTGGCTTTAACAGTTGCTTTAAACTTATTTATTGACAATTCTCTTATATTATAGGGGAGTTTGTTATCACTGGGTGTCGGAAGAAACTAGGTACTGTAAACAGTGAGCCGTTGGTCCACCGGTCTACTAAAACCACATCCTGTGCATCCGCAGGTAGACCACATAATATGGGCGAGCGGCAAGCGCATAGTGCTGCTGGCTGAGGGTCGGCTCGCCAACCTGTGCTGCTCCTCCCTCGCGTCCTTCGTGGTGTCCGTGACCGCGGCCACGCAGGCCCTGGCGCTCATCGAGCTCTACAACGCACCACATCCCCGGTACAAGGTCAGTTACACTACTGTCCGGGGGCAGGGGGCAGGGGGCATGGTCCGGGGGAAGGGGGCCGGGGGCATGGTCCGGGGGCAGGGGGCCGGGGGCAGGGGGCCGAGGGCTGGAGGCAGTGGGCCGAGGGCTGGTGGCAGTGGGCCGGGGGCTGGGAGCCAAGCAGGTCAAGGCGGCACCACTGCCGGTACCATCATGAGAATAAAAACAGAGAAGATGAGAAAGAGAAAGGGAGTAATGAAAGCGCCAAAGCTTTGAGCATGAGATTTATATAGCAGAATAAGAGAAAATAATTAAAAAAATCTGTTCCTTTATTTAATTAAGTTCGCTTACTAACTATGCCTCCCTAGCGAAGCGGTATTTGGCTCACTTTAAATCTCTGAGGTCGTGGGTTCGATTCCCACACCGGACAAGAAATGTTTGTATACATTCTAAGATTTATTTCCGGGTTTGGATGGTTGAGGGACTATCCTCCGTGCCTCGGAAAACATTTTAAGCCGTTGGTTTCGATTATTATGACATCATCTATAACAATCGCTTTTCCTTGTGTGTTACTACTTAATACGCCTGCCAAGCGTGATGACTATAGCAAAATCCCTCCCTCAGGAGGAGGCCCGTGTTCAGCAGTGGACGTTGTACGGGCTGATGATGATGATTATCTTTTTACTAATCGATAGTTCTAATAATAGTTCTATACCATGCTATGTGTCTGAAATACAACATTTTGTTCTTAAAAATTATAGTAAAATACCTCTATTGCAGGCGGACGTATACCTCCTACCTAAGAAAATGGATGAATACGTAGCAAGCTTGCACCTGCCTACATTCGACGCCCATCTCACGGAGCTAACAGATGAGCAGGCGAAGTACCTAGGTCTCAACAAGGTGGGGCCCTTCAAACCTAACTATTACAGGTACTAGCATTGGATAGGATGATGATACACTTTGAATAGGCTATAGGTTACGATTTTAGGACGTTTTTGGGTTTGCGTCATGATTGCGTCACGACTACTTCATGATTGTGTCATGATTGCGTCATTAATTACAGTTCAAAATCATTACAAAGTGCTAAATAGTAGTTTGTGACACTCTTTACTGTCTCACAAAGGTCTCATTGACAATAGTTAAAAAAACGAATAATGTGATCCAGTGACGTGTGTAAAAGTAAGTTTATTGTGTCATACTTGCGTCATAGTAAAATAACGGATGCGCTATTGATGAGAGTTATAAACAAGTGTAATAAATGAATATCTAATTACTTTCGTAGTTAACAGATGAACAGGCGAAGTATCTAGGTGTCAATAATGTGAATAGGCGTTTTTAGGTTAGCGTCATATTCGCGTCACGACATCATTGCTGATTTCACCTTCTTATATTACTTTCATGAACATTCGATAGTATTAATGATATAAATGGTCACCTCGACAATTATCAAGTAGCACACTCATCATGCTGTGATATTGAGGACTGTCCGAAATTAATAGAAAGTCCCGAAAAGTCTCTCAAAGTTATTCACCAAAATATTCGCAGTGTAAACCGCAATTTTTCAGGATTACAAACCCTCCTAGAACGTTCAAACACTGACTGGGACATAATTGTTATCACGGAGTGTTGGTTACGCTGTAATCTTTATATACCACCAATTCCTGGTTATAATTACATTCAAAGTGAAAATAACATAACACAGAATGAGGGCGTGATTGTTTACTTCAAGAATACTATGAGACTAACCGTGGTACAATCCACGCTGCAAGAGGCGAACTGCATAATAATAGAAGTCGACAACACTACGATATTCTCAATATATCGTCCGCCAGGATATAGGGATATAATGCCATTTCTAGAATCCCTCAATGCATCACTTTCTAGTTTAAAGTCCTCTGACATTATTATAATAGGAGATATAAATGTGGACATAATACCTAATAATAAAGATCCCAACTCTTCTTTGTACCTGAACCTACTTGCTTCACATAGTATATTACCTGCACATTTACTGCCCACTCACGGCAAAACATGTTTGGACCACGTCATGCTAAAAACTCGTCTAACGGCACTTTGCTATGTTGCAGAAACTTCTGTAACGGATCATGATTGTGTATTCATAATCCTAAAAAGATCGGTTCCACATACTAAAATTTATTCCATGAAGAAGATTGACTTTAATAAATTGGATAATGATATGTGTAATATGTGTCTAGCTCCAATATACGCCTTAAATGATGCTTCATTAGCCACTTCACTATTATTTTCCAATCTAAATACTTTGATAGAATCCAACACCAAAGTTATCACTGTCTCAAATCGCAAGCGTATCAAAAAACCTTGGATAACCACAGGCCTACTAAAATGCATGAGAAACCGTGATAGACTACATAAAAAACTCAAGAAATATCCAAATAATCTTGTTATAATACTATAAAAAAAGTGACTCATTATAACAAAAGGACAACTTCGGCTACTGATTTATTGTCGCCTGCAAACCCAGATTCCTCAGTGAATAGTATAAACGACTTCTTTACTTCTATAGGCAAAAGTTTAGCTGAAAAAGCCCTGCACAATAACATACCGTATGTATCAAACATAGATCCTTACCCATCTTCATTTGTTTTGTCTCCAACTTCTGAAGCTGAGGTACGCAGCCGTATACTTGAACTAAAAAAAGTCAATACGAAAGGACGAGATAATATTTCGGGTGCCTTTTTAAAACGTTATCACCATATACTGGCTGCTCCAATAGCGTATATATTTAATCTTATGTTTAGTTCGGGCACGTTTCCTAAAGAACTTAAACTGGCTGAAGTTATTCCTATTCATAAGAGTGGAGACAGAGCATGTGTCAATAACTATAGGCCTATTTCTATTCTTCCCACCATATCTAAACTAGCAGAAAGACTTCTTAACAAACGACTGACTGACTACCTAGAAACTAAAAACATACTATCTAAATCTCAATTTGGATTCAGAAAAGGCATTTCAACTAATGACGCTGTTCATAGCCTAATTGATCATATCGTTGGCCAACTTGATGCAAAGAAAAAAGTTATTACAATATTTTTGGATTTGGCCAAGGCATTTGATACAGTCTCTGTCCCACTCTTACTGGACAAGCTAGATAGGTTGGGTATCCGGGATAAGCAACACAAACTATTTACTGACTATCTGACTGATAGGTATCAAAGAGTACGAGTTGGTGAGGTAGTTAGCAACGATCTTCCTATTACGGCGTTCCACAGGGCAGTGTTCTGGGACCTACGCTTTTTCTTGCGTACATAAACGATCTGTGTAAACTTCAACTAAATAGCGGTAAAATAGTAACTTTCGCCGATGACACCGCGTTGATATTCCATGGAGATACTTGGGATGAGACCTATGCTCTTGCACAGACAGGATTTGACACAGTATGTTTATGGCTCAGAAATAATGGTTTGACACTAAATGTATCAAAAACAAAATATATGCCTTTTGCAATAACAAACATTTCGCCAAACATAATTAATAACTACTCAATTACTGCACACACTTGTCCATCATTTAATAACTGCTGTTGTGATCATTTAGAAAGCACGTCCCAGATCAAGTATCTCGGTGTAATGGTAGACAGCACTCTGACGTTTAGTTACCATCTAGAACTACTTACATCCAGAACAAGAAAACTTATAGCAATTTTCAAGAATTTACGACACGTTGCGGATAGAAATGTTATTAAAATGGTCTACATGTCCTTATGCCAACCCATACTGTCATACTGTATCTCAGTATGGGGTGGTGCTTGCAAAAGTAACATGATAAAGTTGGAAAGAGCACAGAGGGCAGTCCTTAAGGTAAGCCATTCCTTGCCTTTTCTGTACCCTACTAAGGATCTGTACCAGCTATCAGATGTCCTAACGGTACGCCAACTGTACATCCTAAATGTTATTGTAAGACAGCACTCACTTCTTCGTTACGATCCCCTGCGCCCTAAAAAACGGCGGCAACATAAAGTTTGCCCAATTACCCATAAACAATGGTCTACTGCTTTCTCAGGAAAATTCTTTGGGTTTATTGGCAGATTCTTATATAATAAAGTGAACGAGAAATTACATATTTATTCAGTAACGAAGCATAATTGTAAAAATAATGTATCTGCTTGGCTTAAATCACGTAGCTATGAAGAAACCGAAAGCCTCATAATAGTCCCCTCCTAAGCACATCAATTGCACATTGCTAATAGAGTCAATAGCTATCTCTGATCCCAAGATGAACCTACTGGTTTGTCGTAGGGTTAGCGCATCCACACGCAAACACACACACACAAACACACACACACACACACAAACACACTAACACAGACACAAACACACGAATATACTAACTTAATATTACGTCTTAAATCTCTCATGTATTAATATTCAAGATTGCTATAAAACATGTTCAACTTAGTCTACCCAATTGTCTACGGTCAGGAGAGGCTGGTAATCTGTCATACAGGTCCGCCTAGTACAGATACCAGTCTCTCACACAGATTCACCTACTGAATACTAATTAACATGCTAAATAATACCCATTTTTTGTAATATTTCTGTGTGAGAGAGAATAATAAACGATTTTTATTTATTATTTATTTATTATTGCGTTATGATTGCATCAATAATTACTGTTTAAAATCATAAAAAAAATCATGGATTTTAGTTTGTTCATTTATAATCGCGATGACTTTATAGTCAAACAGTCTTAACTAATAATGACGCAATAGTGATACAGTTATAAGTAATCATGACACAGTTATAAGTTATCATGACACAGTTATAAGTAATCTTGACACAGTTGTAAGTAATCGTGACACATTTATAAGTAATCATGACAAAGTAATAAGTAATCGTGACTCAGTTGTAAGTAATCGTGACGCAGTCTTAAGTGATCATGACGCAGCGATTGCGACTAGTGTAAATCGGTGATTTTAGAATTAGTAACGTTTTGCTTTGTGTAAGTATGTCTGATTAGTATTGTATGTATGAGATTAAGTGAATTATGTTCATATAGATTTGTGACGCAGTGGAAATGTAATGATTAATAGTCAATCCCTACTAATATTATGAATGTGAAAGTTACTCTGTCTGTTACAATTTTATGCCTAAATCATGGAAGCGATTTTGATGAAATTTGGTACCGAGGTACCTTGGTAAAAGGACTAGGAAGCTTTTGTGCAGAAAACTGAACAAAGTATATGCGGGCATTTGAGCCACGTGGCTTTTACAATTTCACCGTCGCATAAATGCGAACAAGGCTTCAGCCTTATTAAATGGTTTAAAACTATAACCTAAGACCGGTGGCGGGGAGGATTGAGGAATAATGATTATTAAGGGTGCTTTGTACAAGGGGAGCAACCTTGATACCATAATGATGCGTGACACAATATAACAATTAATTTAAATTGGTTATTTAATTAAAAGGCTAATCCAACGAGCTGGTAAATGAAATGGCTAGACAGTTTAAGAAGTTAACTAAATGATTTGGCTAAACAGCAGCAATTTAAATTATGTAATGGCGGATAAATTGGCTTTTTGATTTAATGCTAATCCACCGAGCTAGTGAATGGCTAGACAATTTAAGAACCTAATAAATTGATTGGCTAAACAGTATTTTTTATTGTATCGTAAATCATTGCGTTTTCACTGTGTAGTTATTATATAAAATGCAATAGTGATTTTAACCTTAAATATAATGAAAAAGCTTACGATGCTTTATCAAATAATAATTGTAAAGGTGTAATTATTAAGATAGATAAATGAAGTTCTCTATAAGACAGGCGAGGTGTCATCATATTTTGAACTCAATATGTTTTAAAATAATGATCGGAATCAATTTTAAACTCACCCACTGCCTTATAAAGGAACCGTTTAATATAAAGTGCTTGCAAAGTATACGCCATCCCTTTAATAGTAGAAAGAATCATATTTAGAGATTACGTTTGTTAAGAAATTTTATAAAAATTGATATATGTGAAGAAAAAATCAATTTACAAAACTAACTTTACTAACGTAGCCACTGTACATAATACTTTGTATTGTTAAAAGAATGGCAAGTATTTTGGAAGACCCATAGAGACGTAATTGTTTTCGCTGTATACAATCGAATATCAGTCAAGTTTAGGTCAATATAAATAAGATATGGTTTTAAATAAATGAAATGTACCGGTTTGATAGATTTTAATAGCAAGTTTTAGATTACATTTTAACGAATGTCCATCAAAAATGAGTTAAAAAATTAATCGTATTCAAAGGTTTGGTTTGTGTGTATTTTGAAGTGAATCGTTAGTCTTTGTAGGTATTTAATAAATTGCTAGACTGAACACTTAGTAACGCATTCAGTTCAGTCTTCTTGTAATCAAAAATGAACGGTAACATTCCGAGATATAAAAGAAATAAGTTAGCCACTGTGTTAAATATCTGAATCACGCTAAATTGGGATGAAGGTAAAAAAAATGAGAAAACCATTTTTATTTTGTAACCTTAATCTATAATCACCCCATTTTATGTTTCACACTTAATATATTCTCGAATTGATGAAAAGAAATATTCATCAAATCATATTTATAATTTATAGACAAAAATAGTAGTAATATTTCGGTTAATTGCAAAACATAAACATAAAACAGTTTGGTACTAATTTGGTACAAAATAATATGTTTAAGAAGTTTTAACATTTACACAAATGAAAAAAAAAACAGTTTTTTATTCCTTCTTGCTTTAGAACAGTCTATGATGTAATGGAGCCAACTGGTTAAAAATGACTATATGATTAAGCCCTTTCATTTAACACAGAAAGTTAATTAAGCCCTTAAGTACGATATTCAAAACGACTAGCTCGCCTAACATAATGTGTGTTAGACAGAAATGTTATGTGTAATTCCTATTTTTAATGAGGGAATTCCTTTTGCCGCATAGTAAAGTATCGACCAGAGGCCAAAGCGTGCCGCAGGCTTGGCCGTTACCTAAAGAAAATTGCAAAACATAAACGTGGCGTTGCCATCGCAATTTGTGGTTAATTGTGAATTATGTTGTAAGCGGGGTTAGCACTAGTGTTGCCAGTTGCCAGGAAAAAAGATTAAATACATATTTAATTTAGCTAATAAATATATTACTATACTTGCACTAGTAGTTTAAAACGCAATAAATTAAACCCAGACTTAAAAATCCCTTGTTTTTTGTTTACTGTCCCGATCTGCAACCCTAAATCCCGATTTTTTTGACCTTATGTACCGATTTATAACAAATCGGACCTGGCCACACTAGTAACCACCCAACTTCATAATTCTAGATTAGTCCAGACAAAGATATCATTTTGCTAAGAGAGAATGCCGTCTTGTAGCTTAGTTTTATTATCACAAATGCAAAGCAATGAAGAAAGAAAGACGATCAATCTGCGGTCCAGACGAGGACGAATGACCAAGTCTGGAGACGAGTCCGACTGAATTCCGGCAGGTGAGGGGCAGGATTCATAACAAACGGTCCTAGGTCAAGCTTCTTTAAAAATCGCGCGTTGGTCCCGAAATTTATTTATGTTTTGTGGTTAATGATCGCTGTCGCAATTTTACTGTAATTGGCCTGCCGGTCGGTTTGAATCGTACCTGAAACGGGTTTCGTCAATATTGTTTCCACTACATTTTTAACTCTATTAACTTGTTAACAAAGTTTAAAACCAATGAATTGTAAACGTACCTACTGCCCGTTTAATATTTATCATTTAGCAGTATTATAATTTTGTGTATTAGTTTGCAAACAAAGTTAGGCCTAAAATAATTTAAAAATGTATGGATCATAAGAAAAACGTGTATCAGTGTGATGGATTTTGTAAAATTAATATGTACTTATTATAAGTTTTAACCGGTACTTTTAAGTTTGTTTTGTGTATAACATAAATAATAGTCATAATCATAATGTACGTCGTGAGTTTTTAACCGTTGCTATAATACAAGGTGACATTATTTATTTTTGGTAGTACAATCGATCTTTGTATATGTTACAGTCAAAACCTATAATCAGCCAAAACCACTTTTGACGGGTCTATATTGGCTTACATAAAATTCCCAAGACGAGATACTCTTATTTTTGGTCAAAGGTTAAAAAAAAACACCAGGATTACAACTTTTGTAGGTTAGGTTAGAACTGTGGCCACAACGCACGAGCCAAGCGAGCGAAGCATCGTGCCGCGGCAGCGGCCGGCGAAGTGCCAGATCCAAATTCCAGACAAATTATTTATTAAAACAGCCAAAAGAGGTTTTAACCTATTATAAGTTTTGACTGTAACAAATATACTTTTTTTAATAGCATCAAAATTAACATAAAATGACTTCGAATCTGTGTTGTAGGCGCCAGTATGTATAAAATAGATTATCTTGTATTACAAGGCACTATAGTTAATTTCGCCATACATATTTATCATTGTCATTACAAAGTTTTTCTTGAAAAAACCAATGGCAATGACGGTAAAAAAAAATGCATTTACTCGTTCCCACCGCCGCGCCGCTGCAGCATCGGTATATCTGCTGGCCGCGGGATATGTGGGACTCGCCCTCTCCATATCGGTGATATGCTTTACTCATACTACAACGAGAGGACCCTAAATCACCATAACCCCACGGACACTCCTTCGATCCGTCGTTGGCGGGGGCCGAGTACGCACGAAGCAATCCGGCCCCCCGACGTCACCCGCGGCCAATAAGGCGCCGCGGGTTCAACTGGCAAATCGTCCTGACAATTATTTGCAATGATTAAAAAATAACGGAGTAGTGGTGAAGGAAATCGATCTATCCATAGCGTTATACAAGTTAGTAGAATGTTTTACTGATAATAATAACCTAGACCCGGCGGCGGAAGGTGACACGTTTCCACTTAGGCATTATTTCCTGAACAGGCAAATGATCAACCACCTGATGCTAAATGACATCGGAGTTCAAATACAAGGATAGGTTGTACAAGTAGGTAGTTATTTAGGCAATACCATTCGGTCGCTAGAAATAGTATTGACTGCACCTAATGTCGTTTAGTCTAGGCCCCCAGAATTGCTACGTTCGGTCAAATTAAATCTAAAGCGCGAAAGATTCAAATTAAAGAAATCTATTAAAATAATCCTCGAACATTGACTTTAGCGGGTTTAGAAAAATTGTTCATTGTTTTGCGCTTGCGCCGTTTTTCCAATTTCAAGTCCTAGTTTTTAGGGTTAAGACTTCGCTGTCACCAGGCTGTAATCTCAAGAACCGCGATAGCTGGACAGTTGAAATTTTCACAGAGGATTTCTATTGCCGCTATAACAACAAATACTAAAAACAAATAAAATAAATATTTAATGGGGGCTACCATGCATGATTTTTTACCTTTTTTGCTTTGATAATGGTATACCAAATGGAACCCTTTGTGCGCTAGTCCGACTCGCACTTGTCTGGAATTATAAATAGTGGTTGGAAACCCTATTTTAACCTAACAATGTAAATGGATGGGAGTTACCCTGTGTGAATAGAGTTACCGAAACCATTATAATTTAAAATATTATGTAAGTATAATTATTTGCCATGTACTTTAAGTTAATGTTAGTTTTAAGTATATTACTAATTTCGTTTATTTGTGCCAAAATTAGATCTCAGTGCAATTTGTGAAATTTTATGAAATATTATTTTCAGTATTACTTTTTTATTGTTAAAATTTATTAAGTTTATTTTTTCTTGTTGAAAACTTTATTTTTGTTACTACTTATATTATTTTTAATTGCAACCAATTCAAAATGCTAAATAATTAAATAAACAGAAACCAAAGAAAAATAACTCCTGGGGCCTGAGTCTACTATCGTAATAGTGTGTCGTGGAACTGTCACTGAAGTCTCGATGGTTGGTTTTTTGCACATTTGGTAATCTTCTAACCCAAAAGACAAAGAAAACCGACCATTGATACGTCAGTGACAGACTCACGGCTCACCATTACGATAGTAGATTCAGGCCCCTGCTCCACCTCATCTCTTGACAGAGTCCATACTTTGTACTGGTTTTGTCTTAGTAACAACTTATTATACATATGGTGTGCAATAAATGAATATGAATATGAAAGTGCAGAACTGCGTTCTTACACCATTGTTACATTCTATATCAGCTGGTTTAAGTCCACTGCTGAATATAGGCCTCCTCTTTAACAACCTTGGAAAGTCAGGGTCGTTGAGGGATATTGCCGTTATCACCATATTTGGCAGGTGAATTGGTGATCGCAGTAAGATGGGAGTATCTTTGAGTTGATAGTTGACCCATCCATCAGATCAGCTGTATGTCCCTTACACCAGAGATGTGCTATGCGACGTTGCTATGGATGCGTTTGATATCCACCAATCATATTCATTGGTGCACATGGCTAAGCACTAGTGGAAACGGATTCAATTAAGATATGTTTTTATATGGAAGGATGCGTGCTATGGATGTGTGCTATGGATGCGTGCTATGGATGCGTGCTATGGATGCCTGCTATGGGTCGTCGCGAGTGGTCTATGTGCAGACCAGAGTACCTACAGTATGCCCGATTGCGATTGCGGCGCGCATCTTCATAGCACATCATACGCGCACCGCTACATAGTTTAGTATCAGTGACAATGGTCTCATAGTTTCACAGCTTAGCTATCACATCCTCGCAGTATAGCTGCATAGCACATCTCTGATGGAAAAGCAGCCTAACGACACCCATGCGAAGCCGAAAGCTATTGTTACATGCCGTATTATTTTTGATGTCATTAATATTTTTATTGATACGATTAATTTAATATTATATAAATTATACCACCGAGCATTATAAATCATTTTACACCTTTATGCTTGACTGTAATCGGATGAATGTATAACGAAACTGTTTTTATTATTTAGTACAAATGCAAAAATAAATTAGTACTTAAAATGTATGTGTTTGTATAGAAATGTAATTTGTTTTGTAATCATATGACATTGACGTGTTTTAAAGCCTAACTTACATTGGTTGAGTATATTTGTCAGTGACAAGTACAGTGGCGAGTGGTTTGCCTTAGTGTGTACTTTGCGGGTAGGCTTTTTCTTACATAACTTTTTAACTCCTATCATCGGAAGTCCGAAAATGTTTCTCATACCATTTCAAGCTATCATATATCGTTATTCATAAAAAATATTACAACTAAAGATTACAAAACATAATCATTTAAATTTATAATATCATAAATCATACACTTTGTTTTTTCTACTATTTGTTTTCATATTTTTGTTTATACTAATAATCGAAATTCATAATCATTCGAATACATAACAATGATAATCGTAAACGTGCGACTCCAGTGAAAATCAAATTGATAGAAACGAGATGCTACCAGACAAGTAGGTTAGGTTAGGTTAGAACTGTGACCACAACAACGCGCGAGCCGAGCGAGCGTAGCGAGCGTGCCGCGGCAGCGGCCGGCGAAGCGCCAGAAACTAATCTTTGTTAGAAAGCAATATGATAATAGAATGTTATAAAGAAAAAAGTTATAAATAAAAAATATATGATTTAACACTTTTCTTGGTAGTAACAGCATTAATAAAAAAATGCGATCACTAACGGTTATGAGTTCCGATGATATTAATAAAAATGTATGAAAAAAAAGTATGAAAAATAAAATTATGAAGAGTGATGTTTATGAACACAAAGCGGTAGTAAGAAAAAAAATATGATTACAAATTTTATGTGAGCCAATATGGACCCGTACTTTGCAGCGAATTAAAGTATTTTATGGAATAAACCAGCTTTTGCCTGCTATTTCGTCCGCATAGCTTTTGATTTCTCGGATGCTGTGGGTTCGATTCCCGCTTTGAATTAAAAAAAATCTTTTGTGGTTGGAGGGACCACCGTCCATTCCTCGTAAAGCCGTTGGCACCAATTGTCATAATATCATGTATAGCCAGGACCATAGGAACGGATAGCAGCGTTTCCCTGTGTGTGTTATAGCATTATACGGCGGTCACCATCCCGCCTGTCAAGCTTGGTTACTAGCAGAACTTCCTCGGAAGGAGGCTCATGTTCAGGTGTAGACGTTTTAAGGGCTAATGATGATGTTGATAATATAAACTTTAATATGAACGTGTTCGTCCAACCTTAGAGCGTTTTCGGGTTATCCGATCCGATATCGGTATCGGACGCTGTTACGATATCGGGAGTTAAATGTATGAAATATGTATCTGTCCTTCATATTTTCCGACTCGATATCGGAGCCGATACCCATGTGGTGGCGGCACCACCAGATGCCCGTGAGCTGTCGGACGATAATGTTTGCATGTGTGCTATATGTGTATCTACATTGTCTTTGTGTGCGCAGATCTCGATGCAAAATAATAAACTTACCTTAATGCCACAGCCAGCATTTCTTTAGGTCAACAGCCATTCGAAAATATGCGTCTTGTTTCATGATACTGTATTAGCAAATAATTCACTCATACGAAAGTAATTAAAAAACTTTCCAGATGCTTTTTGTAGCTTTCTAAAAAGGGTATAAAATGCTCCCTCTAAATATCTAGCTTCCACAATGGGATGTATCCAATACTTTCTTTGGACAGATCTTTTTTTGCGTCTCAAATATTATAGATACAGCAAATATAGTTTTCTATTATAAGTCTGCCATGATGACCTGCCCGCACGAAGCTATCGAGCAAATGGCCGAATCGGAACGATTTTGTCGGAATTATATGAAAACAACTTTTGGTGTCGGCTATCGTCATCCGACACCGATATCGGATCGGATAATCTTAAAACGCTCTTACATTCTAAGGTTCATAATTTTAACGGTTTAGACTGTGTAATGTGCGTTGTCTATGGATTAGCCATCCGTATGGTAAGAAATCAATGCTATAAGAGTCTTGTTGCCAGTAGTCAGCAAAGTTTACTAGCTACTGGCCACTGCACTTGTCTACTTTGCTAAACACTTGACCAATGTAATAAGGCTTAACGCAGCTTCCGATCACCGGCATGTAGGTACAATAAGTATTGTTGCTATGTTTCTAATAAATATACGTTAGAAAAATTAATATTGTTTTTTATTTACTAACCTATTTCAAAAATCCGCTTTTTCGGACGGATAAAGATATGTAGTTAGGAAAAAAAAGTTTCTTTCGTTCGCAGTGTCCATGAATGCTGGTTTTTATTTTTTAAATATGAAAATAAAAATAAAACATGTCATGGATTTTTAAAATGTTTTAATGGATTATGTTAGATCTTTTAAAACACAATTAGGTAACTAGAAAATAAAAAAATGGCCTTATCATGTAATAATGTACTGTATGTACGATGCATAAATCAGGATTAGCTACCCAAAATGAACGATACTTATTATTGCAGTGCTCTGATTGGCTAATTCAAGGTCATGGTGGATTACGTACTAGAATAGGCCGGTCGGGGGTAGTGTGCGAATCTATTGTTTATTTTATCTACTGTTACCGGCTACCGGCGCGGCATCGCTATACCTGCCTGCTGCAAAGGGAAGTTTGCAATCTACTAACTTAAATTCTACAAATGGAACAACATCCAACATTTTTTATGAATTAAACTAGACTTTCGTCGTAATCGTGTTTTATTTTTATTTCCATATTTTAAAAATAAAAACCAGCATTCATGGACACTGCGAACGATCGTCAACAGTGTTGACGACAGGAACGAAAGGTGTTAACGAACGGGAATTACCCGAAATAATAAGTAGCGTTCGTCAACACTGTGAACGAACGAAACTTTTTTTTCCCGATCGTCAACAGTGTTGACGAAAGGGTGTTACCGAGCGGGAATAACCCCGTGGGAGCACTCTTCTTGTTGGCAATCTTCTCCGGCGCACTTATCGACCACGTATCTCTGTGACAACTTGCTTGCTTTAAATCTCGGAGGTCGTGGGTTCGATTCCTGTGCCGGACAGGAAATCTTTGTGTACATTCTAAGATTCCTTTCCGGGTCTGGTTGGATGAGGGACTAGCCTCCGTGCTTCGGAAAACACGTTAAGCCGTTAACATAATCTATCATAATCGTAAATCAAGGAACGGGCAGCAGCGTTTTCTTGTGTGGTACAAGATTATACAGCGTTTTCTTGTGTGGTACAACATTATACTGCGGTCACCAACCCGCCTGCCAAGCGTGATGACTATGGTAAATACCCTCCCTCGGGGGCAGGCAGGCCCTTGTTCAGCAGTGGACGTTATACGGGCTGAAGATGATGATCTCTGTGGAACCCTTAGGCCGGTGCGGCATAGGTATGGTGACTCATACAAACATGACGAGACGACGCCCTACAGGAACGAAATGTATATTTGTTCGTACCGTCGCCGCCGCAACACTTTCGCCGTACCAATGCGGCACAGGCCTTATATTCATCTATATTAATATTATAAAGATTTGTATTTTTGTGTGTATGTTTGTAATCAATAAACTCAGAAACTAGTGAGCCGATTTTAAAAATTCTTTCACCATTGGAAAGCTACATTCACACAGGCTATAGGCTATAAGTATTTATTTTGAAGTTTCCACGGGAACGGGAGTTACGCGGGTGAAACCGCGCGCGGGAAGCTAGTTGACAATAAAGATAATATTCAACACTCAACAACCAATGGACAACCTCTAGGGTGTTAGACTAGCCTTAAATCGTTGGACAACCTTTAAGGCTAGCATTAAATCTTAAAGGTCGCGGGTTCGATTCCCGCTCCAAACTAAAAAAAATATTTGTTTAAAATTAAAGCAAAAAGGTAGTCCCTAACCAACCAACCCCAAAAAGTGGGGTTGGTTGGTTAGGGACTACCTTCGGTGCCTAGGAAGCACGTTAAGCTGTTTTTCCTTATTATTTTACCATCATGTACATTACTGCTACTTCACCGGACAAGATGCCCTTCAGCAAGAAGGGCTTCAGCCTCATTAAATTTTGTATAAACTACAAACTAAGATGTGCGTTAGGATCGCGGGTGTACATCACAGATGTGATCTGCTCCTCTACACAAAGATTGTACCTGCAGTGTACCTCAGTGTACCCTTAATGAAATCCGGTGTACTTCTTTTGATAAAAAGATATAGGTATAGTATAATATGTACACCCGCCATCCTAAAGTTAGGACTGCGGGTGTGCATTTTAACCCATCAGGAGATGCGTATTTTACATATGTTTTTTTTTGTAAATATGTGTACCTGCAGTATACCTTAGTACACCTTTAATGAAATTCAATTTACCTTCTCGGATAAATTGTTATATAATTAAGTATGTACCCGCACCCGCCATTCTAGGGTTAGAACGGCGGGTGTTTTTTTTTTCTCGGCAACCAGATGCATAACTATTAAACTTTCTTTATTATGCGTACGTACGTACCTACTGTGTACCTACCTACATATAAAAATATTAAATATAATTAATGTTGACAAATACGAGTAAAAAACGTCAAGACAACGGGGTACCTCAAGCAAGGGTAAAAATATACATACACTCTTATATTTAATATTTTTATATGCAGGTACACAGTAGGTACGTACTTTAGGATGGCGGGTGTACATATTATACTATATATCTTTTTATCAAAAGAAGTACACCGGATTTAATTAAGGGTACACTGAGGTACAATCTTTGTGTAGAGGGGCAGTTCACATCTGTGATGTACACCCGTGATCCTAACGCACATAAACTAAGCAACCTGCGCATAAGTTGCCCCCTGTGGGACCTGGACCTCAGCTCAGGGCGGTCACTGGCGGGGAGATTGAGGGATTATGAAACTTAAGTTGTTTAGCAGAGTTTTGTGCATATGTCATTCTATGTTACAGTTAATACCTGTTACAGTGCGGACCTCTCGGGCTTCGGGTCTATAAGGGCATCGGAAGGTTTTTTGCAAACTTCGGGAGGGCGAGAGGGGGCCTAAGGTTGACTGGCAGATAATGCCTAAGACATTAAGCTAATCTCAATACAATAGTTTGTGCTAAACCTATACATTATCGGTGATACGTCAAATGGAATACTGTTCTTATCTTTGGGATGGGTCTGCTAGATATCAGCTGGATGCTCTGGAGACATTGGAGCGCCGAGTGAAGAGAGTCGTTGGCAATAACTCACTTGTGGAGGCAAGTCTTAAGAGCCTCGAACACCGTAGACGAGTAGCCTGCCTATCGGTTTTTTATGTCTTACAATTCGGAGAGTGTGCGGAGGTTCTGCATAACCTGATACCCTCTTAACCTTTCCATCACCGGACGACTAGGCGCGGCGAGCGGTTTCACTCTTTTGTTGTCGACATTCCTTCAAAGTCAAAAGTCAAAGTCAAAAATTCTTTATTCATATAGACACATTTAAAATATTTTAAATCATGTTCTTAGGATGCGTCCCTTTCTTTTTCTACCACCAGTTCTGGACGTGGCAACTCTGAGAAGAACTAGCAAGAAACTCAGAGGAATCCTTTTTTTAAAATAAATTTTATTTAACAATTATTAATAAAGCGGTGTTGTTTCAGAGCAACTCACTCCCAACCTTGACATATCGTTTAAACTCAATACGCACGAAGCGATTTGCTTCCTCTTTCATAATGCGGACGGCTAAGGAGTAAAATTCTCTGCCGGGGTCAGTTTTTCCGGAACGCTATAATCTGGACATCTTTAAGACTAAAGTGAACAGTCAGTTTCTAGGCAAGGGTGTATCATCTTAGGTCTTATCTTCGCCTTCCATCAAGCAAGATTATGGTCAAACGTAATCCTATATTTTGTAAAAAAAAAGATACTTTAATACCGCGTAAATAACATCCTAGGTACTAATATTATAAATGACAGTTGCACAAAACCCCCTAAAATTCATAATCCCTAAATCTCATCGCCAGCGACCGTAAGCCGAGGTCCAAGTCCCTCTCGGGCGCTCTCTTGTACAGGTTGCTTAGTTTGTAGTTTCTAAACAATTTATTAAGGCTGGACTTTTGTATGTGTAAATGTATGTATGTATTTTACTCTTTCACGCCAAAACTACTGAATGGATTTGGCTGAAACTTTGCACGGGAATAGTTAATAAGCGGGATTAACATATAGGTTACGAAAAGTCACGCTCCAACCCACTGGAGCAGAGTAACGCGGGTAAAACCGTCGAGCGCAGCTAGTAGCTAATAAGGATGAAAATTAAATATAGCAAATTGTTTTTTTTTTAATGTAAACGACAAAACGGCTTGGCTTACTTTGATGAAATACTGCTAAACTTATTGTAATATCAAAACATATTATAAAAAAAGGATTCCTCTGAGTTTCTTGCCAGTTCTTCTCAAAGTTGCTAGAACTGGTAGGAAAAAAAAACAAAGGCTGCATCAAATATTTTGGAATGTGTCTATGTGAATAAAGATATATTGACTTTAAATTTGACAACAAAGAAACTGTACAATTGTAAAATTCTTCAATTTTCAACAGTCAACGTCGGGTACTTACGGCTTGTAATAAATATTATTTAACAACTAATTCATTCCTACTTATTACACAGTATCTGAATGTTCAATCATTGAATAGGCACGCTTTAACAATTACATGATACCAATCACAGAATAACAACGTAGGGGAGCCCATGCGTGGATTTCGGGATTTACTAAAGCGCGGCAGATTAATATACAGGGGGATACCTTGTACCCGGTTAAGTACCTCCACAAAACAATGAGGCCCATATATAAGGCCGCCAGTGAAGGATACAGGATCAGATTAGTAAAAAAAAATTGATCATCAGAAATTCTCGAGCGCGTCAGATTAAGGTAGGGTGATTTAATTACATCCTAAAAAGTGTATATTCCACTAATCTGACAATTTGAGAGTGACGTAAAAAAAGGGGAGGGCAACAAAGTTGTAAAAAAAAACGTCATCTCGACATTCTCGAGCGCAGCTAAATTTTTTTTTATTTTGAAGGAAATAATTCAACTATAATGAAAAATATATAATCTGACGATTTCCGCAAACCGAAATAACAAAAATTCGTCGATAAAGTTAAATGCGTGCAGATGCGTTATGCCTACATTTCCTTCTCGGCGTTTCTATTCCTCTCTCACTCTTTCTCTATCTATTACTCTCTCACTCCGTCCCCACTCTGGTTTCTGTTGCCATGACTCCATCACAGCTGATCATAAAGACTCGTTCGTGGCATACTGTTTACAACGTGTTTCCAACGTTTTGGCTTTTAAAATAATGTAAAATAATGAATTTATTCAGCACTTAGGTATTTACATACACTTGTACTTGTCAGAATCACAATGTTACACAATTATTCTTATTATATTAATTAAACTAGATACTTAATTAAACGGTAGCAAATTGTAGGATATTACAGACAAAGTAGTCCGTCCGTCAGCTGGTCATTAATTTCTCTACTCATAATAAGTTTAAGTTCATATTAATTATTTTAGACTTTAATGGATCAATATAGAAAAAATTGGAAAAAAAACATACAATTAAGTGGCACACACCTGGGGGCACCCTTAAGGGGTTAGGACCACGACCCAGTGGTACCACTGATACTGATGATTTTTTTGCTATTTTAATATTATTTGTGTGAATTAAAGTTTATAAATATTTAATATGAGTGACATTAATTTGAAATGTGTATTTTGTGGTGAAAGTACCTTACAAAAAACAATTAAATTTACGGTAGAAACATTAAAAAAATGTGTAAATATTTTGGAATATCGTCGGAGCAAGCCGGTTATCCGAAAGTCTCGAGGATCATATGATAACCTGGAATTGTCGATGGAATCATCATTAAATGACTTATATCACGCACAGTGCTATAAATTATAATGATGCTATATTTAATATTACTCGCTTATAACTTTTGAACGACTGAACCGATCGGAATCTACTAAACGGCGTTCTAAATATTTCCCTCAAAATTAGATTTCCTTTGAATTTGAACCGATTCGGACCGATAGATTTTGAGAAATGGTGAAAAATCTCAAAAAAAATAAGAAAAACATTTTTTTTTAAAGTGTTTTTTTTGGAATAACTTTTAACCGGCTTTATCGATCAATTTCAAAAACTAATCCGCCTTTGAGCTTGAAAAACCACGTCGATCGCCACTAAGCTGGTCAAAAGCGGTTGATTCGTTCGAAAGATATCGTGAACGAAAGAAACCCGAAAAAGTGTTTTTTCGGGATTACTCCGAAATTTGTGGTTCGATCAATTAAAATTGCAAAATTACTTATGAGGATGATAAAACTGCGTCGAATGCCGCCAACCGCGTGAAAATTGCTTGATCCATTCAAAAGTTATTGCGGTTTGAAAATTCCAAAAATAGTGTTCTATGAAACTTCTATCAGACTTTCGAGCTGGGAGAGCTCAAATGCATAGAAATATTATTTCTTTGAACTCAGCGAGCTCAAAATATCACATAAATTATATTTTGAGCTCAAAAATGTCATAAGTACAATTTTAAGCGCCCAGGAATGGAATTAGCGGGAAGTTGCAGGGATGGCCTTTAAGGAGAACCGTTTTTCTAATTTTTTTTTGTCAGATCAGGCGAATCCCTCTAGATAATCGTCAGATTATGAGACAGTACGTTTAGAACATAAAGATGAACCATATATATCTTAATCTGACACGCTTGAGTATTTCAAAATGGCGAATTTTTTTGCACATTATGAAAATGGCCGCGAGTTTGCGTCCCATCGAAATCGTCAGATTAGTGAATGAGAGCTTTTTTTTGGTGTACTTAACACTCCCTTAGAAAATCTGACGCGCTCGATTAAATTTTTTTTTTTTTTCATTTTCAATCCTTAAATACAACCACCCGCATCATGCAAACGATCAGATTAACATACGTACATTATTAAAAATACGTAGGTCATTGATGCTATCAATATCTGACGCGCTCGAGGATGTCCATGCAACAGTTTTTTTTTACATATTTAAAAATCTATAGCCGCTTCCCCCACCGATGTAAAGGTATATATCATATAACATTTTTTTCTTCTTATCATCTAAGCTTTGCATCCCAATAGGTCTCTACGACGCTCGAGTAAATCCCCATTTAGTCTCGTCGGCTCCCTTACTATAATATGATTTATTCGTGACCATACAACGGCAGAGTTAAATTGAAAATCTTATGATTGAAAGACAGCGTTTACATAATTAGTTATAACCAGCGACTCGACCCGGCTTGGCACGTATGCAATCAAAGTCAAAGTCAAAAGTCAAAAATTCTTTATTCATGTAGACACATTTAAAATATTTTAAATTATGGTCATATGATGCGTCCTATTCTATTTCACCCACCAGTTCTGGACGTGGCAAGTAGAACTGGCAAGAAGCTCAGAGGAATCCTTTTTTTTAAATAAATTTTATTTTACAATTATTATTAAAGCAGTATTGTTACAGAGCAACTCACTCCCAAGCAGTTTTGTCATTGACTTAATCAGAAATTTTATAATATGCCTTTTTACATAATTTATCTTTGACATATCGTTTATAAAACTTGTTTGTAAAAAGATCTTTCACATTATTAGGAAGTTTGTTGTAGAAGCGTATACATTGCCCCATAAAAGAATTGCTAATTTTGTGCAGACGTGTATCATGTAAAACGAGATTATGCTTAGATCTTGTATTAACATTATGAGTGTTGACCGGGGATGTAAGGTAGGTACCACCAGGCAAAATTTCATTTAAATCGGTGCAACAACTTCGTAGATAAACCCGCACAAACAGAAAAACAGAAGGAGAAACAAACAAATTAAAAATGATGTGTTCTATTTTACTCCTAACATCCCCCCGACTCGGTTTTTAGCGTTCTTTTTTCTATGTACAAACATTCGACCTCTACAGTTTTATTATATGTACCTATAGATATAGACTAGCTTCCCGTGCGAGGTTTTTCCTGCGTAGGTCACGTTTCCGTGGGAAATAATTAAATATAACCTCCCTCGATAAATAGGCTATCTAGGTTTGCCACCCGCACGATATTTTATAGTATCGTATTTGCTAAACTAAAATTCACACCGTTTCAAAATTTTGAAACCGCACCCTCAGGTGATATCCTATGGATCCAAAACGTGGTGCTTCTCTATAGGCCTTATGAACAGGCTCAGAGTCCAGAGGCTTTACGGGAGATAGAGAGGTTCGATAATCAGCTGTATACCTCAACAGTCAAGCCCGCTGACAGCCAAGCCGAAGACCCCAGAGCATGGCTGACCCGACACAATACCGAAGATCTCCCGGACATCAGCATGTACGAGATTAGGATGGCCCTTAAACAGAAAAACAACAAAGCGCCGGGTGATGACGGAACCACATCTGAGCTTCTGAATGCGGGTGAAACACCAGTACTTAAAGTCCTTCAGAAGTTTTTTCACTCCGTCTTACTCGAGGGACAAACGCCAAAATCATGGAGCAGAGGTGTGGTGGTTCTGTTCTTCAAAAAAGGTGACAAAACCATGTTGAAGAATTATAGACCCATCACATTGCTGAGCCATGTTTAGAAGCTGTTCTCGAGGGTCGTCACAAATCGTCTCGAACACAGGCTCGATGACTTCCAGCCTCCCGAACAAGCCGGCTTCCGAAAAGGCTTTAGTACCATAGACCACATAAATACGCTGCGGCAGATTATACAGAAGACCGAGGAGTATAATCAGCCCCTATGCTTGGCGTTTGTGGACTATGAGAAAGCCTTTGATTCGGTCGAAATTTGGGCAGTTCTAAGGTCTCTTCAGCGGTGTCGTATCGACTATCGTTACATTGAAGTGCTGAAGTGCTTGTACAAAAACGCTCGGTACTCGGTCCGAGTACAGGGCCAATGTACAAAGGCAATCCCGCTACGGAGAGGCGTGGAGAGGAGATGTTATATCTCCCAAACTTTTTACGGCTGCTCTGGAGGACGACTTCAAGCTCCTGAAATGGCAAGGACACGGCATCAACATATTTGGCGAGAACATCACTCACCTTCGATTTGCCGACGATATAGTGATCATGGCAGAATCGCTGGAGGACCTTAGACATATGCTCAATGACCTCGATGGAGTTTCTCAACAAGTTGGGCTTAGAATGAACATGGTCAAGACGAAAGTCATGCATAACGCCCATTTAGTGCCCAACTCTATAGCCGTTGGGAACTCCATTCTCGACCTGGCAAGCGTAGGACGACAGTTTGCACGATGGACCGACCACCTCATAAAGGTCGCGGGGAGTCGGTGGATGCAGGCCGCTAGCGATCGTTCCCGCTGGAAATCGATGGGGGAGGAATATGTTCAGCTGTGGACTACAACGGGCTGATGATGATGATGATGAAAAAAAAAATATATCTATGCCTTACACATATATTTCATATACATATCAAGCCCTATTATTTTCAAGACGGTAAAAGAAGTCACCCAGTATATATTTTTAATACTGAGTAATAATCTTTGACGCGTAATTTTATCAAAAAAAATACGTTGTTTTATAAAGCAACATGCCGTGCGTTTGATAATGAGAAATCAGTATAGATTAATTATTATAACATATGTTTAATATATTATCAGATCACTATGATTATTGCCAATGTGAATACGCGATAAATAGAAATAAAAATACATGCGATATTACGTGATTTTTCTTATAATTTTGTGCAAATAAGTTCGTTTAAATTTGTGAGTGCGTTCGAAGTTCGTTAATTAGTGATTATATGTGGTTGGGTAAGTTCTTTTTGTTGTTTTTTTATCTGTTGTTATCGTTTTATCTTAGTATTTTAGAATGTCAATGTTTTTGTGAAAAGAAGTAGGAAATTAAAAATGTGTCTAATTAGATTAGGTTGTAAAGCCGGATGTATAGACGAAACGTTGGTTAATTAAGAAACAAATATATCCTAACTTTTATAATAATTTCTTTCAAATTAGTTTGTTTAACGTAAGTCTATAAACAAAATATGGACGCTAAAAAACCTGCAAAGCTACAATTTTCTTCAGTCTACCGCTGGTGATTACATTTAACCCTGTTTTTCAGGGCCGTCTTTCATCTATAAGAGGCCCAGGGCACATTAGGATATTGGAGATTATATGACCATAGTAAATTAGTTTTTTTTTAAGAACGCAGATATGAACACATTTCGTTTTATTTTTACTTCTTTATTAGATATGACGAGTATATAATATAATGTAATCCACACTAAGTAACCCGCATTTACGATTAGTCCTTATAGTGGCTATCGGTTATCGTTTGGAGATGGGACTAGGGGACCCTAAACCATCACGGGGCCCTGAGCACGTGCTTAGTGTGCCCAGTGGGAAAGAGGGGCCTGCTGTTTTTAGTGTCTGTATATTTTCCTAGTCCTACAGGGGACGCCTTCTTGCGCAGGTTACTTTATTTTTACTTAGTTTTTAAAACATTTGAAAGGCTGGTGCCCTGGAGGATAATCGCGTGTACCTATGATATTAATGATTTTGTTAAAAATGTGTTTGTAAAGTCAGTGTAGTAAACGCATACTAAAAACATTTTAAATATGTCAATTTATTAAGTGAATGTAATGTACAGTAACAATAACATACGAAATGCGGGACAATAACCCTACAGTAATGGAGACATTTTTATCGAAGTCATAGTCGTATCGTTACGAAATTAGCTTCCTGCACCTCTATATGCCCTTTTTTTTTGTTGTCCGGGGGGAAATGCATTTACGCATTCCCACCGCCGCTGCAGCGTATTCGCGCGCTGGCGGTGGGATATGTGGGACTCGCCCTCTCCATAGCGTGGTATGCTAAACTCATACCATGAGGAGAGGACCCTACACCAATAAAACCCTCCAGACACTCTTTCGATCCGCCTTTGGCAGGGGCCGGCTACGCATAAGCAATCTGACCGCTCCTCTATATGCCCTGAACTTGACGAATTCCACAAAATCTAAAATTACAACTATCAACACTGCTGCTGCCAACGGGCAGCAGCAGTGTTGATAGTTGTAACGACCTGGTATGCGATTGTCATAGATGATGTTACAACAATGGATTTACGTGTTTGCCTAGGCTCAGAAGATCGTCCTTTAACGAGACATAGAAAGTATACTTTGATTTTAGACGTTTACCCATGTGAGATTTATCTGTCAAGAGTCAGTTGCTGAAATGTGCAATGAAATACGGCTGGGCTTTTTTTTCCCGAGGGAAAAAAAGAGGTTAAAATCTGCCCACCTCGGCCGTGCATCATTCCCACCCAGTTCCGAACGTAGCAGAGCCAAGGCATCCGTTTACCCACTAAATCCCCCCGGGTGCTCCTCATTCATCGATTGCGAGGGCCCCAGAACATCTCGGCGTCTTGAAAAAGGCTGGCCCTGTTTGCCTTTTTATAATCCTACTAATATTATAAACGTGAAAGTTTGTAAGTATGGATAAATGGATGGATGTTTGTTACTGTTTCGCGCCAAAACTTCTGAACGGAATGGCCGGAAATTGCGCTGGGATAGGTTATACGCTGGATTAACATATAGGCTACAAAACATCACGCACCGACCCACTGGAGCAGAGTAATGCGGGAAAACCCGCAGGGCGCATCTAGTTGATTATAATTTATTTATTTTTCATAAAATGTTTACTTAGCTTATCTCTAATATCGAATATTCGTCACGTATAATGTTTTACAAATAGTCATTTAAACTACTTTTTTCCATATTATAATTGGCATTATTGTTGATAAGATTAGTTTTGGTAGTTGTGCTTGTCAAAACTGTTTATAAACTATTTATGAATTAAAATTTATCTTAATCCTTTAAGTATAGGTCTCAATTGCAAGAGTAACTAACGCAACGCTAATTGAGCTGTTTGACTGGGGATATATATAAAGGGCCCCCCAAGTCAGAGGGGCTCTATAAACTTTTTAGAAATCCTCTCATTACCTACCCTTTTAAAATATGTATTTAAATATTGATAAAACCTAAACAGTTTGGGGGCACCAGTTCTTATTCCACAGTGCCCTCGATCACCTAGCTGCAACACTGCCAGCCGTGCACTTGTTTTCCATCGCGAAAAGTAGTACTTTTGCGGCAAAACAAAGTGTGCGTCTAGCTTTATCATTTTATCGTATCTATTAAACAAATCTATCAAAATATGTTATCTAAAATTATGCCTATTGATACATATTAACTAACAATAATTAATTCATGGTCACTTTAGTTTTACGTGTAGTCTCATAAGACAAAGAAGAAGAATCCTACTAATATTATAAATGCGAAAGTTTGTATGTGTACCTACTACTGAATGGATTTGGCTGAAAGCTTGCACGTTACGGATAGTTTGAAAATGAAAATGAAAACGTTTATTGATAATGTAGACGAATCGATCGTACTTATTATAAGTCAAATACAATGATAATGCAAACAAAAAAGAAAAAACAATCTTGACTAATAAATTAGTTTACATTTCAACAATAATGTTATTAAATAAAATTTACCAATGTTGTTATGGCATGTGATAATCGCTTATTATAAAATATAATTAAGATCAACCAGCGCAGCGCGGGCTGGGATCGGGTCTGAAGCATAGAACGCGTCGCGAGCTTCGCCTTGCGAGGACGACCGGACCTATCCTAGCTTTCTATGAGTCTTTCCCTATCTACCTATGGTGCGACACTCGGAGAAGAAACACTATAAAAAAACTCAGTTTATAAGCTGTATTAACATATAGGCTACAAAAATCACGCTCCGACGCACTGGAGCAGAGTAGTGTTGCAACAGAACTCTGCTTCCGCTTCCGCAACTGCAGAAGTTGCGCATTTTTTTTCACTTCCGTTTCTGCTTCTGGTTCCGCAAACTTTATAACAGAACTCTGAACGGAAGCGGGGAGAAAGCGATGAGGCGTGCAGCAGACGCGACGGCGGCACGGCGCGGGCGGTTGCGGGAGCCGCGCGTGGACGAATGACACGAGCGTCGAGCGTCCAGGCGAGCGTGCTGCCGATAATTGCCGAATCCCTTCCGCGTATTTTGGGAGGGAGGGGCGCGCGGTAAACAAACGACAAACGTGTCACAACGAGTTCGTTCGTTTATTTAATTATTGTTTTTAGTTCACTATGCGCATCTCCGCGCCCCGTGACTTTGAGTAGTGACATTTTCAGTTGTTTTTTCTTGTGTTATTGTTTGCTTGATACCTAGTTGTATTTAGTGCAATAAGAGTGCAATTATGAAACCAAAAACAAGTCCCATTTGGAACTATTTTGATGAAATCGGCGACTCGAGTGCCAAATGCAAACTTTGTGGAAAAGTGTATTCACGAAAAGGCCGCACAACTACAGCTTTAAAGAGTCACCTAAAATCAATTCATGCCGAACGGTTTGCAGAGTTTGAGAAGTTAAATGATGCTGTCAAACTTTCATCGGAAACGAAAAAACAAATGGTCAGTTAATATTTATTTATTACTTACTTTACCAACTTTGAGTAAGAGGTCGTGCGTGGCCTAGTGGTCGAATATTAGTATCGATACGTGTTTTATTTCGTGAAGTAATCGTAACCAATTAATGTTATTGTAATTGTAGGTTACGTTAACTCCAGCCGAAAACGCTAAAAGACAATTAACATTACAACAAAGTCTACAAGTAAAGGATCATTGGGATTCATCACATCACAAATCTCAAGAAATGGATCGTACGATTGCTGAAATGATTGCCCTCCAGAACTTACCCTTTCATTTTGTCGAAGGTACAGGATTTCGTAGAGTAATGCAAGCTGCTCTTCCAAAGTACAAGATAAGAGGCCGTGATTTTTTTCTTCCTATGTGTGCGACAATTTGTACAATAAGTTAGCAAAGAAAACCAAAGATTTACTTGAAGAATTTGACAAGTTATCTTTTACAAGCGACATATGGTCGGAACTTCATTCTGCTGTTTCATTGCTTAGTTTAACTGCTCATGGGATCTCAAAAGATTTTCGCAAAAGGACTATAATTTTGAAATGTGAAGTAATGGATGAACGTCATACGGGCACCATAATATCAACAAAGTTTCAAACGATTCTTGAAGAATGGGGCATTGATCGCTAAAAAGTTCACTGCATGGTTCGTGATCGTGGATCCAACATGGTTGGAGCAATGCAGTTGTCAGACTTTGAGGATATCAGTTGCGCAATACACCAAATTCAGCTGTGCATACGAGCAGGTGTTGAATCTCAAGAGTGGCTCCTACAACTTATTGCTAAATTGAAAAAAATTGTCACCCATTTCAATCATTCCTTGGTCACACAGGCAGAGCTTACAACAATTCAAAAGGAACGCCTTAATCAGTCTCCTCTTTCTGTCATTCAGGATTGTCCTACAAGGTAAATATAAATACCTATTAAATTACTAATAAGCAAATGTTTTTATGAGTTATAGGAGTTTTTTGATTGTACTAAGTACTTATAAATAAATATATTTTTAAGATTAGGTAATTGAATTTAAATTAATATTTTGACATTTAATTTTGTATAAATTTTTGCAAGCCATCATTAGGTGAAATATCTAACATTTTATTTTCTGTGACCATCTATTTATTGATCATATTTCTAGCAAGTAAAATTGATTTGATTTGATTTAATTTCAGATGGAACAGCACATTCTACATGATGGAAAGGTTTTCAAAACTCAAAGATTCGCTTGTCTTGTACCTAAGCGCAAATCCAATCGCGATGATATACCCCGAAGACTGGATGAATATTCAAAAATTTGTGCAATTGATGCAGCCATTTGAAGAAATAACAAGAAATCTAAGTAGTTCTCAAATTAGTATTTCATCAGTCATACCATTAATTCAAGTTCTTAAGACCACATTACAACAAGAAGAGACGAAACCTAATACTTCAGAACAATTCATAAATTTTATAACAAAATTACGCGATGAATTGAATTCAAGTGTAAGATTTGGAAACCTGGTCGAAGACGACAAATACACTATTGCGACGTATTTGGATCCGCAATACAAATCGCATTTTTTCACCAGCGTCATTGCAGAGCAGGTTGAATCTAAATTACTTAATATGACGATTAACACTATTAGAACCAGACAATCCAATTTCATCCAAGATGATGACTGCGAACCTTCCCCCAAAAGAAGTCGAACTCATATTGCAATTGAAGACATTGAAGTGCAGCCTTCTACTTCCAAATCATCAGCATCATTGCAAATATTGGAATCGATGTTAAGTGTAAATGAAGACCAGGAGGAGGACTCTTCTACAGCTGATGATGGTGACAATTTACTTTTAAAGATACAGTCACACCTTCGGGAGTACAAGAAAGAAAAAAGACTACCTCTTCATGAGGATCCCCTTATGTGGTGGAATGGAAATGCGCACAAATGCCCCCATATTTTGCCAATAGTTCGCCAATACTTATCAGCTCCCCCCACCAGTGTAGCCAGCGAGCAATTATTTAGCGGAGCTGGTTTAATATATGAAGAACATCGAAATAGGCTGAAAGGTGAAAAAGCGGCCAAGTTACTCTTTATTAAATATAACTTGCCACTGTTTAATTTTGACTACTAAAATACAAATTTAATAAAAAAAGTTTTAAATGTACAATTGTGCTTTTTTTTCATAGTGTTAACGCTTCCGTTTCCGCTTCCGTTAAGATTTACTTTTGACATCTGTTTCCGTTTCTGCTTCCGTTGCATCACTAGAGCAGAGTGACGCGGGTAAAACTGCGGGGCGCAGCTAGTTGTTAAATTGGCCCCCGCCAACGGCGGATCGAAGGAGTGTCCGGGGGGCTTTAGCGGTGCAGGGTCCTCTCCTCGTGGTATGAGTTTAGCATACCACGCTATGGAGAGGGAGAGTCCCACATATCCGAACGCCAGCGCGCGAATACGCTGCAGCGGCGGAGTGGGAAAGCGTAAATGCATTTTCCCCCGAACAACAAAAAAAGGGCCTTCGATCACCTAGCTTGCAATAGGAAATATAAATCAAAATGTTTGTATGGATAAATCAATATCTACATCGATTCTATCATCAAAGTTCAATAGAACACAATTAAAAAAAAACATTTACCTAAATGGAATCTAATCATTTAAATTAATCGTTTTTTCTCAGAAACCACAATCAGAGAGTCACCGACAAGTGGTTTGCACAGATTGTTTGGTTGCGGGACCGATTACGGTGTATTATTACTTATTATTTCAATTAAGCCGATTTATTAGTAATAATGTCGAAAAATCTTCTGTGGGGGAAAAGGCTTAGTAAAACCAATTTGTCGTTTAATTTTATCGAGCGATGCCCTGAGCTGTAGTCTTAGCCCATTAAGGGTGTATCCTGTATCTACTGCCGCTTTAATTATTTAGTGACGACACGTTTTTGCCTGACATTTCGGGCGTAATCACTGTCCGCTTGACATGTCGCCGAGACATGGTCGTCCGACAGTTCGTGGTCTTCACTCGAGAACCTTTCTGCTCCATCGGCCGTCAGTTCTTCGAGCTATGTATCCTGCCCATTGCCACTTCAGCGTGCTAATCCGTTGAGCTATGGTCTCAATTAGTCAACATGGTACATTTAATAAATTTATTTTACTTTATGGTGATAGTTTATCTGTAAGTAGACATCATATTGTTGACATAGTTCATAAAATGAAAAAACTTAATGTGAAATATAATTTAACATTTTTATTATGTGCTCTGCCATACTCTTCAAACTTTACTGAAGAGCAAAATAGATATATTTTTGATTTGAACATGACAATGTATAACATATGTCACCATAACCCTTTTGTGTCTTATTTTGACACAAATATTTTTATAAATAATTTTAAATTTAATTTGACAAATGGTACTATGTACCTACCATTTTATTTAAAAAAACAACTTGCTAAATTGTTAGCATTTAATATTTATAATGACTCTGATAATCATGTATTATCACAGAGTAGTTTAATTACTACTCAAACTAATGTTAATATTAACACCGACATAGGTATTTCCCACCTACATACAAGTAGATTGTTATTTAATGCTAGTAGTTTTACTAGCAACAATAATTTAAACTAGGTATAAGGACAACGGATAGGCTGCATGGTTTGAATGTTGTTCATCAAAACATGCAAGGTCTGTCCGGCAAAGAATTAGAATTAAGTTTATTTATTGAAAAATTCAATGTTCATGTTTTATGTATGACTGAACATTGGCTTAAAGAATATCAGTTGTCATATATTAATAATGATAATTATAAGATTCAGAGTGCGTTTGTGAGGAGGAATGCAATTCATGGGGGTTCATTAATTATTGTTTCTAACAATATTAAAAGTAAACCAAGACTAGACATTGTAAACCTCTCTATTGAGCGCACTGTTGAGTTGTCATGTGTTGAGCTTGAGCGACAAGTAATTATGTCAGTTTACCGCCCCCCCCTTAGCAACTTTGACTTATTTGAATCTGTCATAGAAGATGCCCTCACAAAATTAAGTTTTACCAAGAAAAGTATTATAGTATGTGGAGATTTCAATGTTAATATCCTAGAAACCTCATCACCGTGTAGTAGGCTTTTAAATCTTTTTAAATCGTTCAATTTGATTAATTTGTTTTACGAACCAACGCGTATAACTCCACACTCGTCAACATGCTTAGATAATATATTTGCTAACTGTGTATCAGTGTGTAGCAAAATTCTTAATAGTTTGACCTCTGACCACTGTGGCCAATTAGCAATATTTAATACCGTTGACAAATGTAAATCAACTGAAGTTACTTGCCGGCCAGTTACTGACTACTTAATGAATCAATTTAAAAATAATATTCTTGTTAAAATGAATCCCACATTGTTGAAGTTGAATAATCCTAATTTAAGTTACACGTCGGTTTTTCATGAAATCAATACTCAGTTCCAAACCACGTTTAAAATCAAAACTTTCACAAAACATATTAAATTAAATTTTAATGATTGGGCTACTCCAGGTATTTATAAAAGTCGTACCAAATTGTACGAGCTATATGGTATTAGAACCTATAAATTTGATGACGAGTTCCTAGCGTATGTGAGTAACTACTCTAAAATATTTAAAAAAGTATGTTCCCAAGCTAAAGCCAATTATTTTAGTAATAAAATCAAACATTCTAGTAACAAGATAAAAGCCACCTGGAATACTATAAATCGTGAATGTGGTAAAAATGTTAGCCGTGAAAATTTTCTAGAATTAATAATAAACGGTGAAATAATTACTGAGAAGAATGTCATAGCTCACGAGTTTAATAACTTCTTTGCAGACATACCCACTAAGACGACTAGCTCCTTAAACTCCTCAGATGTTGGCGCTGAACACCTTTTACGTAGAAGTGTATCGGAATGTAAAAAACAATTTGCCTTTGAACATGTTACAGTACATGATGTAATAAATATTGTTAAAACCCTTGAGCCCAAAAATACGGGTGATTTATGGGGAATTTCAGTTAGAATCATAAAAAATGTAATTGATGTAGTAGCGCCTTACTTAACAACTATTTTTAATGAATGTATTGATATGGGTATATTCCCTGACCTATTGAAGTGTAGTAAAATCATCCCATTATTTAAATCAGGTGCCAAGGATGATCCCGCAAATTTTAGGCCAATATCAATATTGCCAGCCTTCAGCAAAATTTTTGAAAAATTAATGCTCAAACAATTACTCAGGCACTTCAATCTTAACAATCTCCTACATGATAATCAGTTTGGCTTCACAAAGGGACGTTCGACTACAGACGCGGGAGTAGCCTTAATAAAACATGTATATGATGCATGGGAGAGATCTAAGGATGCCATTGGAGTGTTCTGTGATCTTTCAAAGGCTTTCGATTGCGTTCATCATGATACACTTCTGCTAAAGCTAAATTATTATGGTGTAAGGGGCGTCGCGCTTGACATGCTTTCATCGTATCTTCACCAAAGGGTTCAGTGCGTAGACATTGGGGGAGTAAAGTCACAAAACTTACCAGTTAGATTAGGCGTGCCACAGGGGTCGATACTGGGCCCATTTTTGTTCTTGGTATATATAAATGATTTGCCATTTTATTTGAAAGACATGTGTGATATGGTACTTTTTGCGGATGACACCTCCCTTATTTTTAAGGTAGATAGAAAGAGGAATAATTTTAATGACATTAATAATGCTCTCGCACATGTCACCGATTGGTTTACGGTTAATAATTTGGTTCTCAATGCCAAGAAAACCAAATGTATCAAATTCGTAATGCCTAATGTAAGTTTTGTAGAGCCAAAATTAATAATGGGTAATGTTAATCTAGAAACTGTGGACTCGACCCTCTTTCTAGGCTTGACACTAGACAAGAAACTTCAATGGAGTCCCCATATTTCTTGTCTCGCTGGAAAATTGAGCTCAGCTGCTTACGCGGTTAGAAAAGTACGGGAACTCACTAATGTAGAAACTGCACGTTTAGTCTACTTTAGTTATTTTCACAGTATTATGTCCTATGGCATTCTGCTTTGGGGTAAAGCTGCTGATATTCAAAGCATTTTTATACTACAAAAACGTGCAGTTCGTTCTATTTATCAACTAAGTACGAGATTCTCCTTAAGAGACTATTTTAAGGACATAGATATACTTACAGTCGCTTCGCAATACATTTATGCCAATATAATCTATGTCCGGCAAAATATTAACCTTTTTAAGAAAAGAAGTGACATACACACAATAAACACTAGATATAAGCATAAACTTTGCACCGAATACCATCGCCTACAAAAAGTACACTCATCTTTTGTGGGATTAGGAGTCCGTATGTATAACAGAATACCTGTACACCTACAAGAGTTACCTCATGATAGATTCAAGTCAACTGTTAAGAGGATTCTAATAAAAAGGGCTTATTATTCAGTAAACGACTATTTAAACGACAATAACGCTTGGTTGATCAGTGAAACACAGACAACATTATAAACTCAGTTATTGAAACAGTTTAAACATTGTTCAACTAAAGGTTTAATATTAATAGACTTGTAGATATCCCCACTTTAGTTCGTCATGCTCCCGTTGTCTGTCATTGCTTGCGGTGGCGGTGTGGGGCGGGTCGCCACCTTCCCTCTACGTGGTCACACGTCATACTCGTGAACGGGTGCTGCTTGTGGTGACTGGTCGGCTGTTGTCGGGGTTATGTTATGTTATTTTTATTTTATATGTTGTTAATTCATTCTTGCTATTGTTTATAATAATTATTATTATAGGTATATCCTTTGGTTGAACTTGTGTAAATTGTCATATTGTAAATGTATGTGAATGCATCCGCCATTAGGTTTCTTTGTAGGAGATTGTTTGTGCCTGAGTAAACTTTAATATCTCCATTATAGTATTTACTGTATATTTTTTTTTCTTGTCTTATTGAGCTCCTGGTCGGTATAAATTGACCAGGCAATAAATGGTACTGTGCTTGCATTCGCTTACATCATATATACATTGTACAATATTACATGATTGTGATAAAAGACTTGACATAAAAAAAAAGAAACAGAGCAAAAGAGACAAAAAAAATAATCTCGGAGTTTCTTTCTTCCTTTCTTCTCCGGGTCGTCCACTTAGGTAGCTAGTGAAAGGTTGCAGGTTAGCTAGGGTAGGATCCTCGACGGCATGGCCGAGGACCGCGTTGTTGCTTATTCCCCGAACTGTGATCTCGTGCCAGCGATCATCACCACTGTTCGTAAATCTACTCTTTACTCCAGTGGCACCCTGAGCGTTGGTCCTAACCCCTTAAGGGTGCCCTCAGGTGGATGTCGCTTAAACTTTGGCCGGATTCTTTGAAGTTAATTTTAATTTTAGACCTGTTACCTTTAAGGCATCTTACTATACCTAATGTGTACATTTTTCATTTATCGCTCGACAGACGGACAGTCTGATTAAAAATTCTGTAAGATCAAATAATTATAACAATGTTTTTAGCTACTTAAGTGATACTTTAGTGATTTAGTCTTATACAGTGTAATTTTGACAAGTACAAGTGTATGTAAATACCTAAGTGCTGAATAAATTTCATTATTTCATTATTTCATTATGTCAGCGACCTTCGTTTTCCTGTGGATCTCTTCATACGTCATTCGACTTATTTTGTATTTGGTATTTTTCGCTGTCCCAATAATGTTATGAAGTAAATTTCTCCGAATACTCGATACCGGATTAATATCGTTTTAAATAATTATTTCATATGAGTAACTGCTACCTATTATAAAATTTCTTTGAACAAAAGATTTGATAAGAACACTGATAATATTTATTTATTACTGACTCTAAATAGCAGCCGCATGTGTTTGTCAATAAAAATACGAATCGTTGAAAGTAAATATAATTCTATATCTATCTATATATATAAAAATGAATTGCTGTTCGTTAGTCTCGCTAAAACTCGAGAATGGCGGTGCTAATTTTGATGAAATTTGGCAGTTAGGGTAGATGTAGGACACCGCGTAAACGAAGTCTCGCCGGGCCAGTTTATTTTATACAAAAGTTTAGGTATTTTATGTATCGATTGAGGCAGTACGAAGTCTGCCGGGTCAGCTAGTACAAATAAATAAATCTCAAGAGTTAGTTTATTTACTTGAATGCGCTAATCTCAAGAACTACTGGTCCGATATGAAAAAATTATATTTAGCTTAACGGTATTTGGCTCGCTTTAAATCTCGGAGGCAGTGGATTCGATCCCCACGCCGGACAAGAAATCTTTGTGTATTTTCTAAGATTTATTTCCGGGTCTGGTTGGTTGACACCTTCCGTGCCTCGGAAAGCACGTTAAGCCGTTGATCCCGATTGTTATAACATCATCTATAATAATCGTATATCAAGGAACGGGCAGCAGCGTTTCCTTGTGTGGTACAACATATTACTGCGGTCACCAACCCGTCTGCCAAGCGTGGTGACTATGGCAAATACCCTCCCTCGGGAGGAGGCCCATGTTCAGCAGTGGACGTTATACGGGCTGATGATGATGGGGATGAAACTAAAATTCACCCCACAGCGCGGCATGTGAAAAATGAAATATGGTGTAGAGGCCTAAAAAAAATCTACTAACGGCTTAACGTGCTTTCCGAGGCACGGAGGGTAGTCCCTCAACCAACCAGACCCGGAAAGAAATCTTAGAATTTATGTGTGGGGATCGAACCCACGACCTCCGAGATTCAAGGCGAGCCTATTACCGCTACGCTTCGGAGGGAATTTTAGTTGAGCAAAAAAATATAGTACTTTTTGTACTATATTATTTTTTTATAATTTATAGTACATTTGACTGAAATATAGTACGATACTATATAATACAGTATGGGTGGCAACCCTAGGACAGACAGACAGCGGGTAGTGACTTTGTTTTATACTATGTATGAAGTATAGATATTGCAATAAATTAATCACTACATAGTATAAAACAAAGTCGCTTTCTCTGTCCCTATATCTCTATGTCCCTATGTATGCTTAAATCTTTAAAACTACGCAACGGATTTTGATGCGGTTTTTTTTAATACATAGAGGGATTCAAGAGGAAGGTTTATATGTATAATACATCAGCATTGTACCCGTGCGGAGCCGGGGCGGGTCGCTAGTATAATTATAAAATAACCAAGTAGGTTACTGACAGTATAAAGTTATTTTACAATATTACAACATAAATCTTATCTATTTTTATTAGTAAATATTGATTCCATAATCTATTTGTTATTCCCCTTCGAATAATTTTATTACCGTCATATAATATTAGATTATGCATAGGTACTAAAACTCCATCCGATGCCCTCGTAGACTCGAAGTCCGAGAGGCCCGCGAACTGTAAAGTAGAGCGACAGTTGCACAAAACTCCCCTAAATAAACTAAAAGCCATAATTCCTCAATCTCCCCGTCAGCGACCGCCCTGAGCCGAGGTCCAAGTCCCACAGGGGGCGCCCTCTTGCGCAGGTTGCTTAGTTTGTAGTTTTTAAATCATTTGTTAAGGCTGGAACTCTGCTCGCCTTTATGCCCGGTGAAGTAGCAAAATCCTCGTGGCTACCTACGTATGTCCATCTGAAAAAAAACATACTAAAACTTGTTTTGTTAAGACAAAATTTGTCCCTAGAGAGTAAACAGCGTGAAAATTAGCGTGTGCAAAAATAAGACAGACATATGTTCAAGTGTGCCAGTTAGCTTAGTTTGGTGGTATCGTTTTTCAAGCCCGGGTTCTATTTTTACTGTAACGTCATTGCTGGTTCAGCAAAACTATTCTTTGTCAAGCCTTTCAAGGTATAAAAATAACACATTTTGTTTTGTTGTCCGGGGGGAAATGCTTTTACGCATCCCCTCTGCTGCTGGAGCGTTCCCGCGCCGACGAAGCCACTGCAACTCCTGTAAGCCAGGATCAACAGTGGCACACACTGTAAATGGCAATAAGCACCGAGGCTCACCAAATCCCGGGAAGAAGTTAAACTGCCTTGGGACCCACCACGAATTTAATCAAAAAGAAAATAATAGGAGTAAGAAAGACTTATTAACACGCTTTTATTAGCTTGGGTTGTATGTAACGGAATCTTTGAACTTTATTTTTACCAGTTTCCAGAAGTCTGATTAATTTGAAACGTTGCATACGTATCAAGGACCGATGACAACGCAATAATTTGATAACAGTTTCCCATTATCCTTAAAAAATAAAAAATAAATAATAGTTTAAAAAAACTAAAAAAACACGCTTTTATAGCTAACCGAACTAAAAAATAGAAAATAATTTTAAATAAAAAATAATAGAATTGAATTATTCTGTTAATAACTTAAACTTTATTATAATTTTATTTTAAGGTGAAAATTATTTTCTATTTTTTAGTTCGGTTAATAGCTATAAAAGCGTGTTTTTTTAGTTTTTTTAAACTATTATTTATTTATTTTTTTCACTTGCCTCCATTACAAAGCCGAGACAGTACTAAAAAAATAATACGAATCGTAAGCGAAGCCATTCTCTGGTTGTAAATTACCCCTGAAGACTACTTATACCTTATTTTATATTTCCTATTTTATATTCTTATTATTTCTTATTTTATATTGTAAAGCACTACGGACGGGAAGAAATTACGGGTCCGAGCCCATTCGTCCCCTAAGATTCGCACCCTGTGCCCACTCGTCCCCTGGAACTTTTGAGGGGCCCATTCGTCCCCTGAAGAATATTTATTTTTATTCATTCTTCTAATATAAGTACATGTATATGTGTATACTGCAGCTTGGTAGTCCTGGTACAGTCGCGCAGAAAAGGCTAAAATAAAAAAGTAATATTTTATCATACAAAATAGAAAATTATGTGAGTGCATACACAGTTGCATACTAAAAATCTATGTTTTACCTTAAAATAAAATAAAGTATTTAATATATAACTAACTATTAAAAAGTAGCAGCAGTTGAATTTTTTTTTGTGTCATCGTTCCAATTTTATACATGTAAGTCTTTTGAAATAGGGATGTATAGGTAAATAGTAGAACTTACGTATTTTTCCTTTACATGCACTGATCACTTCACTCACTAATTAAATTTAATAAGTAATCCTACAGGATACGCTAATGAGTAAACTTTCACTCGAGACAGTATAAAAATCAGTGGACTTAGATTTGCAGCTATAAGTAAACTAAATGTAGTAACACATTCCTGGAATAAATACGCCGAAGTTGTCTAGTACTGGTGTTAACCAATCAGGTGCAAGTCCTTTCATCGAGCGTCTATTGTTTTGGGCTACGCCTTTGTTATTTGCTCGCGCGCAGATACTCTGGCTAAGATTACCCCTCCCGCTTCGGCATTCCACACCCCGCGCACTTCTGGAGAGTACTTACCAATTTTAAACACCTTATCTATTATTTGTAACCCGTTTTTTTAACAAGCCATTCGTAGTGAGACAATTTTACATCGTAAGCCTATCGACAGGTTATATTATTATCATGACGGATTGTCATTCATCATAGCTCTTTTTTCAATGATCTGTTATGATTTATTAAATTAATTCCGTTAATAAACTGTTCACAAGTGTACTATGTTAACCGTTTCTTATGTAAAATATAGCTAATTTTATCTCAGGGGACCAATAGGCACCTGAATAGGTGCCGAATCTTTAACTTATATTGTATATATATTAGAGGGGATGAATGGGTACCTTAAAAATAATATTTTTTATTCAAATATTAATTGGTCCTCTACCAGGAGACCAATGGGCACCTATATAGGGGCCGAATCTACAACTTTTATGCTGGGGGACGAATTTTAGGGGACGAATGGGCTCTGACCCGAAATTACCTATTACAGGACCTATTACACGTGAGCCGTTATTTTTTATTCCAGTAGTATGGCAAAAGCGTCTAAAAGCACGGAAATTCTTTTTGGATGCCACAAGATCCATGAAGTAAACAACCCCCGAGGAAACTCTCAAGCTATCCAGCAGAATTTTACGCTCCAGATGCCAAAGAAGCGAAGGCGAGGTGAAGGTGGTCTTGGGGCGAAGGGGCATGTGGAACTCGCCCTCTCCATAGCGTGGTATGCTAGTCATACCACGAGGAGAGGAGTAGCCTACACCACTGAAGCCCGCCGGACTATCCTCCGTCCGCCGTTGGTGAGGGCCGGGTACGCTTGGCAATCCGACCCTCCGGCGGCACCCAAAGTAAAAAAAACATAGATTTTAGATTAAAATAATTATTGATACAGGTTTAAAAACTCCTTCATTAAATGATCTTACCGTACCACAACTTTTCAGTAAACTAAACCATAATGAACTATCTCTGAGACATTTATAGTTCCCAAGATAAAGATCTGAATTTATCAGATACGTATCAAATTTAAAACAGCACTCAAAAATCACTGTACCTATTTTATGTTAATTTACGATAAAAATCAATTGTTTAAGTAATGGTTGGTGATACACAATTAGAACCATCTAGATTTTTTTTACTTTATAACATGTACCTATCAGTGCCGTAAATAACCCCATTTACTGCGTCTTTGCGAGTTTCTATAACTGAGACCTTGCTTTTTTTAAATAGGTAGGTATAGTGGACGGCGGGCACACTGTATCTCACTCACTAAAACTTCATTTTTTTATGAATAATTAGGAGCAAACCGAAAAAACAATAGTCCTGCCTGGTCTAGCCATTCTTGCGCCTCCCAGAGTCTACGCCCTGTGCCTGGGCACCGGTGGTACCACCCTATTTACGGCACTGGCACCTATCTTTACTTTAATGTTGGGACCCCTTGTGCATTTTACTCCCCTCGCCCTCCCGACCCTTAGTTTGCTAAGAACCTTCCGATGCCCTCGTAGACCTGAAGTCCGAGAGGCCCGCGAACTGTAAAGTAGAGCGACAGTTGCACAAAACTCCCCTAAAGAAACCAAAAGCCATAATCCCTCAATCTCCCCGTCAGCGAACGCCCTGAACCGAGGTCCAAGTCCCACAGGGGACGCCCTCTTGCGCTGGTTGCTTAGTTTGTAGTGTTAAATCATTTATCTAGGCTGGAGCTCTGCTCGCCTTTATGCCCGGTGAAGTAGCAAAAGCCTCAGAACATAAGTCCGTCCGAAAAAAAAATGCATTTTACTCGCGTAGCACTCGTTCTCGTGAGAACATCATAATATAATATAGCCTAGCCTCTCACAATTAATGGGCTATCGGACCAGTAGTTCCGCATTCAAACAAACAGACTCTTAAGCTTTATATATTAGTATATTTTTGGATATACACTATACTAACCGGAGTTTCTTTCTGAGTTTCTTTTCCGGGCCGGGCTTCTCCACTTAGGTAGCTAGAGAAACCTGCAGGTTAGCTAGGCTAGGGTCCTCGCCGGACAGACTGAGCACCGCATTGGCCCTCTGTCCCAATCCGATGATCCAGTGCCTGTGGTCCGTGCCAGTGATCACTCCCTCTTTTTTATATAATTATTGTTACAGTAATAGCATTAGCGATGCCCTGAGCCGTGGTCCTTGCCCATTAAAGGTGCCCTCAGGCGTGTATTGCTTATATCTACGTAAAAATATTATCTAAAGACGTGCCTCTTTCTATAGAGCTAAATTATATTAAGATTTTAATTATGTAAATAAGTATTGTTATTACTATATACATATATGACGTGACACTAGACTGACAGACAGATCATTAGCTAATCCGCAATAGATTTCAGTTGCGATATTTTGTATTTAATTAAATTAATCATATTTCATTGTGTATAACTGACAAGTACAAGTGTATGTAAATACCTAAGTGCTGAATAAATATTGTTTAATTCGTTTTAATATACTTACAGGCTAAATTAGGTTACGAAGTTTTTAAAGGAACGGGGGATACGCGGGTGAAATCGCGCTTGGAAGCTAGTGTATTATAAATGACACCTAACCAATATTATTATAGTGTCATGGGATACTTATAATGTAGGCGTTATATAAAAATAATAAAATCCGCCAGCGCGGGGTGCGATCCAGTCTGTGTTACAACATAGGTACTCTCACCTCTCACCTCCTGAACGACCGGACTCTACCCTGGCTTCCTATGAGTCTTTCTCTATCTTCCTACGTTGTGACACATAGAACGCGTCGCTCACCTCGCCTCGCGAGGACGACCGGACTCTATCCTAGCTAGGATAGAAAATGGCTCATAGGAAGCTTCTTGCGAGTCTTTCTCTATCTACCTTCGTTGTGACACATAGAACGCCTCGCTCACCTCGCCTTGCAAGGACGACCTGACCCTATCCTAGCTTCATACGAGTCTTTCTCTATCTACCTACTTTGTGACATATAGAACGCGTCTCTCACCTAGCCTCGCGAGGACGTCCGGACCCTATCCTAGCTTACTACGAGTCTTTCTCTATCTTCATTGTGACACCTGATAACCCTCAACACATGACGTGTCCTACCAATCACTCGATATCAACAGAACCTCTTCTTAGAATATTTAATTAATAGATAACAATCTGAGATAAGTAAATTTTTGATTTTTCTTGCTATCTGTACAATCATCGTCTATTATTAATAATTGGATTAAAAGATTCGTATCTTGAGAATACGACAATGTTTTTCAATTACATCATTTATAGCGAGTCATATATTGTTATGATTATTTGCTACAAGTGAGGAGCCATTGATGGTTACTAAAACTAATATATTATGAAATACTAGAAGTAGTCCGCAATTTTGGCCGGATTGCCTCGCGTACCCGGCCCTCACCAACGGCGGACGGAGGAGTGTCCGTGGGGTTTTAGTGGTGTAGGGTCCTCTCCTCGTGGTATGACTATAGCATACCACGCTATGGAGAGGGCGAGTCCCACATACCCCTTCGCTGGCGTGGGAACGCTGCAGCGACGGAGGGGATGCGTAAATTCCCTAGCCGGTACAGGTGCCGCAACCGCTATGTCCCTGCATTTTAAATCTGTAATATTTTCGAAAATATTAATTAAAATTACATGCTGAAAAGGCCATTTTGATCTTTATTAAATTTAAAATGTATTGAAGGTACTTATTTAGATAAGCTGTATTGCTTAAAATCGCTTCGTAAATAAGCCAAAAGTTATCCCTAAGAGATAGACATATACCATACCGAACTTTTGTGTAGACCTTTTTAAGATGTACAATACTGTAGTACTGACAACCCTCGTAGCGTAGCGGTATTTGGCTTGCCTTGAATCTCGGAGGTCGTGGGTTCGATCTCCACACCGGACAGGAAATCTTTGTGTAATTTCTAAGATTTCTTTCCGGGTCTGGTTGGTTGAGGGAAGACCCTCCGTGCCTCGGAAAGCACGTTAAGCCGTTGATACCGATTGTTATAACATCATCTATAATAATTGTATATCAAGGAACGGGCAGCAGCGTATCCTTGTGTGGTACAACATAATACTGCGATCACCAACCCACCCGCCAAGCGTGGTGACTATGGCAAATCCCTCCCTCTCGGGAGGAGGCCCATGAATACTGTAGTACATTATTTAGATCTATGTCGTAGGGTTCAGCCAGCGTTTGTAATGTAAGCGCAAAAAAGTGTTTTTTACGACATCACATAAGAAACCTCAAATGACCAGTGTTCCTCTACTATAATATTATGCATGTATTATACATATAGTCATACACAAATATCAAAACATATAGTCTCATAATATAGGCATATTATAACTACAACACACAAAGAGCTGCTAATTAGTTTATAAGTAGTTTATTTTACTAACCTTTTGTAAGTAGGTCTCAATATATATAATAAACGAAAGAGCGAGATAGCCCCAACACAAGTATTATTAATTACTTACTGGGGAAGTCTTATGTAAGTGATCTGAGACAAATAAACATTTTCATTTTTAAACATTTTTATTTTCATTTTCATAGTCCTATTTTAACCCATCTCTTCAAACAATGCTCAATACATAAAAGTGGAAGTAGATACCGTGTTGAAAACCATCGCCCAATCTCTGTGCTCTCCGCTCTGTCTAAGCTTTTTGAAAAGCTTATTAATAAACGTCTCATTAAATATTAAGTACAAAAAAACATGATCTCAAAATCGCAATCTGGCTTCCAACCCAATAGTAGGAGAGCTGGTACCAATTTTTGGGTAGGTGTTTGAGGCAAGCTGAAAACTGGTCACATACCTCTCCTTTTATACCCCAACACGGAACTGCAGACCTGGCTGATGAGTGTTGGGGATATAACACTTATTTTTTTTAAGTAAGGTAAGTATATAGCCTTTTTGCCGTGCAAATTGTGTATTACAATTACAACCCTGCGGTCACCAACCCACCTGCCTAGCGTGGTGACTATGGCATAAACCCTGACTCAGGAAGAGGCCCCTGTTCAACAGCGGACTTAATACGGGCTGATGATGCTAAAACAATCACTACATAGTATAAAACAAAGTCGCTTTCTCTGTCCCTACATCCCTATGTCCCTATGTATGCTTAAATCTTTAAAACTACGCAACGGATTTTGATGTGTTTTTTTTTTAATAGATATATTGATTCAAGAGGAAGGTTTATATGTATGAAACATCAGCATTGCACCCGTGCGAAGCCGGGGCGGGTCGCTAGTATAATTATAAAGCGATTTTCGGGCTTGGTGACTCGGAAGGGTGTGTTAATATAGTACTTTTACAAAAAGTTGCTAAATATATGTATAGTAATTTTGGGAAATTCAGGAAAATAAATAATACACGTGTTCGTGACGTGATCCATACAGTGCCGGATTAAGATTCTGTCCGGAAGCCCCTCTTAATGACTCAGAAGTCGCTAAACGAGTTTTTTTTTATTTTTATATGGGGAATTTTAGTTTAGCAAAAAATATAGTATTTTTTGTATAACATATATTCTTGTCGTGTCTACGCCTATTTAGTGCTTATTTGTTTTTAAAAGACTACACATAATTCATGGAATGTGCACCCAGACTTCAAACTGATATCTGTGGTTCACACAAATAATAGACACGAACACTAAAAAAATATATTTAGTCCGTCAGTTAGATTACCAAAAAAATTGGACACGTATTTTTTTATAAAGCGATTTTCGGGCTTGGTGACTCGGAAGGGTGTGTTAATATAGTACTTTTACAAAAAGTTGCTAAATATATGTATAGTAATTTTGGGAAATTCAGGAAAATAAATAATACACGTGTTCGTGACGTGATCCATACAGTGCCGGATTAAGATTCTGTCCGGAAGCCCCTCTTAATGACTCAGAAGTCGCTAAACGAGTTTTTTTTTATTTTTATATGGGGAATTTTAGTTTAGCATAAAAATATAGTATTTTTTGTATAACATATATTCTTGTCGTGTCTACGCCTATTTAGTGCTTATTTGTTTTTAAAAGACTACACATAATTCATGGAATGTGCACCCAGACTTCAAACTGATATCTGTGGTTCACACAAATAATAGACACGAACACTAAAAAAATATATTTAGTCCGTCAGTTAGATTACCAAAAAAATTGGACACGTATTTTTTTATAAAGCGATTTTCGGGCTTGGTGACTCGGAAGGGTGTGTTAATATAGTACTTTTACAAAAAGTTGCTAAATATATGTATAGTAATTTTGGGAAATTCAGGAAAATAAATAATACACGTGTTCGTGACGTGATCCATACAGTGCCGGATTAAGATTCTGTCCGGAAGCCCCTCTTAATGACTCAGAAGTCGCTAAACCAGTTTTTTTTTTATTTTTATATGGGGAATTTTAGTTTAGCAAAAAAATATAGTATTTTTTGTATAACATATATTCTTGTCGTGTCTACGCCTATTTAGTGCTTATTTGTTTTTAAAAGACTACACATAATTCATGGAATGTGCACCCAGACTTCAAACTGATATCTGTGGTTCACACAAATAATAGACACGAACAATAAAAAAATATATTTAGTCCGTCAGTTAGATTACCAAAAAAATTGGACACGTATTTTTTTTTTCGTTTCTCAAAAAAAAATGACGATGATACAGCGTGTTGAAATTTTGTGTGACGTCACTTCTAGGTACAATTTTATCTAATAGTGACGTCACAAGCCCCCCTCTCCTGAACTTTATAGTTTGTTTTTGCTGTTACAGTAAATATATAACAAAGTATATTTATTATAATTAACAAACATGAATAAAATACAAACTAAAACTAACTAATTAAAAATAAAACTAACTTATATACAACTATTCTAAATCTATACTACTTGGCAAGGTTCCCAGAATGCTGGCAGCATTACCACGTTGAATGGCAATGCTTACCTGCTGTGCAAAGTAGAAACCAGCACTCGGAGAACGTGCCGCACTTAAGAGGGCCGCTGCGAGGTATTTATAAATTAATTTGGCTCCCGGTCCCCACGGCCCCAATGTTTCGACACCAAAAGGCACAAATACATAACCACTATCAAGGGTACTATATTTGCGCCTCTTGAGATTCTCCGCGGATTCAGCCGCCATGCCAGCCCTACCCTGAGTCCCGGAAAGATGAGACGGCGCGAGGGTGTCGACGCACGTAGCCTCCCACACCAAAGGCCGTCCCATCCTCCAAGGCACCAGAGTCATTCCGTCGGGCCTTTTTCCATCGTCGCGCATAAGGACATTAGGCTCTAAAACGGCTAAATATAACGGAAACAACAAACGTACGAAAGGGTAGCTTATGCTTATGCTTAGCTGCGCTATTTGAACCAAGGAATAATGTAAATAAGAGAAAAGCTACACATTTGGACTATGAAATACCTGCGCCTAAGTTAGAGCTATTTAGGGGTAGTTGTGTGTACATGGCTCCGTTGATTTATAATGCGTTACCAAAATCATTAACCCAACTACCCTATAAGAGGTTTTGTATGGAGTTAAGTTTTTATTGCAGGAATATTTTATTCAATTAATGAGTTTTTCCATAAATATCCTTGTAAGATTTTTACAATTGATCGCACTTTTAAATTATGACATTATTATAATTGTTTATATTGATCGGGTGGTGATGTATGTATAATTTTGGTAAAATAATGTAATGTATGACTCATAAATTCTAATTTAATTAGTTGTATCTTCTAAGTTTTGTAAAACTGTTTGCATGCTGCGTAAGCGGCGAAACATGTTGTTCTCAAACTATGTAACATCGTTGTACCTACCGTGTTTCTGGCAAATAAACATATATTCTATTCTATTCTATACTTAATTCAATAATGCATTTTTTTCCAGCAAACATTTAAAAAAGATAAGAAAGTGACAAAAAAATCATAGGAAGACATGGGGACAACCTCCGTAGCGTAACGGTATTCGGTTAACATCTTAGCCGCAAGTGCCGGATACTGCTGTAGCCTTCTCAATCGCCAGATTATTAATCATGTAGTGCTTAACATAACCGCGGTATCTGTTAACGCTGCTCTAATACAAATTCATTTAAGAAACAGTATTCTTGCGAATTACGCCATGAAAGCCATCAGTTCGATACATCACGAACATCCCCGATGCACTACAGAAGCGAGGCAGCCCCAACATCATCCTGAAGATGTTGTTATACTGGACGCGCAGGACATCCAGCGATGTTTTGGTGTGCATGACCCACAGATTTCCCGTATAAAAGCTATGAACAACGTTATTTTTACTTGTTCAGAGCAGCGGGAAAAATGTGCGGGCCAGTTCCCTCTCAATGTCCATATCATCATCAAGACCCTCGGTAATTAAGTTCCCTAGGTATTTAAATTTCGTGACACGGTTTATGCACAAGCCATTTAGGGTAATATTATGAGAATACTCAGGGCACCATGTGCAGCAGCATAGGACTCACATACCCTTAACAGCTCACCAAGACCTCTCGCCGTCCGGCTCAGCAGCACCATGTCGTTCGCGTAGCTAATATTGTTGAGGCAGACGCCATCTATCGGGCAACCGACACGCTTGCTGCTGAGCTCAACGATTGGGTCATTTATGTATAGGTTGAAAAGCTTGGGTGACGTCAAAACTCCCTGTCTCACCCCGCTTTCCAACGTAGATGCTTCAGAGAGCGTATTATTCCACCTCACATAATTTGTTTGGTGGGAATACCAATACCTAAGCAAATTGAGCACCTTAACCGGTATACTCGCATTCCCCAACTTTTTCCAGAGCACATCGTATGAGACAAGATCAAAAGCTTTGGAGAGGTCAAGGAAACACGCATATACCGGTGTCCCTCGGTCCATATAGTATTGGACAGTATGCTTGAGACCTTTGATGGCAGCCTCTGTGGATTGCACGGGTCTAAGCCCAAACTGCGCGTCGTGTAATTTTATGTATTTATCTATGTAGGAATAGGACTTGAGCACACCGTCCAGCACTTTAGCAATGATCGCTGCTAGAGATAAGGGCCGATAGTTCCCCCTGTCCGATATTTCCCTAGTGCTGTTCTTCACAATAGGCAGTACGATGGTTTTCATTAAGTCATGCGGTAAGTATGAGTGACTCCAGCACATGATTAAGAACACGGCCAGGACCCTTGGCATGTGAACCCCAGCTGCCGCAGATGCTCCACACTAAGCTCATCGTGACCAGGAGATTTACCGCCCGTCATTCTCTTTAATTATTATTATATATATTATTTAACTAATAAAATGGATGTGAGGGTGGAACGAGGCCTTTTCAAATTAAAATACAAATTTAATTATGCTGAAGACTACAAATCGGAACTTTTAGATTTTCTCTTACTCATAATACATATACAATAATTATTGTTTTATTTATGCGTACATTATATACAAATATAATTATTATATACAATTAGTTTGTACATATTAACAGATGCAAGTTAAACTTAAACTCGGTGCCGTAAACGCGCAAATATTTTATACTACGAGTTTCTTACCATAAGAGCCCTAAGCGACAAAGTTACGATGGTTATGCTTATTATTACTTAAACTATACTTATCTTTGATTCGCTGTCAAAAGCGCAGTAAAAGTAGTTCCATAGAATAAGCGCGCAAACTGTGTTACTTACGGCGCTTATTTTAAGTGTTTGTTTTAAATGATACGTCGGATTTCCTCACCATATCAATTTTTTACATCTTTTAAAAAAAAATCTATTACTTGAAGTTCTTTTATAACGATTGAGAGAAAGAAACCTTTTTACCACCATACAAATTCATCAAATTTTAAAAAACATTATTTATATGAGTGCAATCACAACAATATTTTTTTAAACTTTAAGCGCCTATTTCTCGAAACTTGCTGTCGTGCACTTACGGCTCTTATCTTTAGCACGGCAGTATAACAAACGAACCAGAGAACGGGCAGCATCGTTTCCCCTGTGTATTACAACCAATCCGAATGCCAAGCGTGGTGACTATGGCAAAAACCCTCCCATGAGGAGGCCCATGTTCAGCAGACGTTATACGGGCAGATAATGATGATGATGATAACATGAGGTGGTTTATTCTAACCCGGAACCACGCGGCATATTTAAGTTTAGATCTTATCATTGTTTTTAAATAATAACCAAATGAAATAAGATAGTAAAACTTAATGTATTCAATTTACAGATGTACTTTTATATATTTTTAATAAGTTAACAATCTAAGATTATATTTATGAGATTTATTTCGCAGATATACTAATGTATTGATTTTAATTCAATTAAAGTTTACTTGGTAAAGATAGTCATTGATTTTTATCTGATCTGTGATTATTTTCTTTGCAATTTTTTCGTAGAACAATGGTATTTTTTTTACCATCCGATACGGGCCTCTCGTACGCGAAGCCCGCGAAATGTAAAGTAGAGCGACAGTCGCACAAAACTCCCCTAAAATACTAAAAGTCATAATCCTTCAATCTCATCGTCAGAGACCGCCCTGAGCCGAGGAACAAGCCCCACAGGTGGCGCTCTCTTGCGCAGGTTGCTTAGTTTGTAGTTTTTTAAACCATTTATTAAGGCTGGAGCTCCGCTCGCCTTTATGCCCGGTGAAGTATCAAAAGCTTCGTGGCTTGGGACCCGCAACGAATTTAATCAGAAAGACAGTCATGACGAATCCATAAGGGTTTCGTTTTTTGCCATTTGGCTACGGAACCCTAAAAAAGGAAATATAAATTATTTATTACATAAGTAGTCTTCAGGGGTTTTTTACAAGTAGAGAAGCCAGTTGTAAGGCACCACAGACGGGAAGGCCTACACGTGACCTTTAAACTTGTTAAGAAATTTCCGATGCCCTCATGGAACCGATTTCGGAGACGCCTGCGAACTGAAAACTAAAACTCGCCATTCCTCATTCCCAACGCCAGCTACCGCCCTGAACCAAGGTCCAAGTCCCACATATGCCGCTATTAGAAGTTTTTCATTTTAGTTTTCGTAGTTTTTAAATCACTTAATAAGGCAGAATCGTGGGTTCCATCCCCACACCACCGGAGAAATCTTTGTGTAAATTCTAAGAAGGTCTGGTTGGTTGAGGGACTCGGAAAGCACGTTAAGCCGTTGGTCCCGATTGTTATAATATCATCTATAACTAGCGTATACCAGGGTACGGGCAGCAGCGTTTCCCTGTGTATTACAACATAATACTGCGGTCACCAATCCGCCTGCTAAGCATGGTGCCTATGGAAAACCCTATGGAGGCCCATGTTCAGCAGTGGATGTTGTACGGGCTGATGATGAATAAGGCAGGAGCCCTGCTCGACTTTATGCCCGGTGAAGTAGCAAAATCCTCACTCAATTCCCACGACTGCGCAGCAGACGAAAGAAAGCATGTTGTCAGCTAGCTTGTATTTTTATCAAGTTCATGGGCACTATTGTTAACAAACCCGTCACCGCACGGACATCAAGGCGACAGTCAATTCGCAAACGTCAAAACAATCTTATCTAATTCATGAATAATTTCCATTTTAAATTGTTATCATTTTTTACAGATATAGTTTTGATAACATTGAGTTTATCTCGTAGATATTAGTTAGCTATTATTTAATTAAAATATACAATAATAATGTAATATAATTAATAGAACCAGGCGTCACTTGGCGGAAATCCATTTTTTTTCCGACGGACATACGGTAGTTACGGTAGGCATAAACGCGAGCAGAGCTCCAGCCTTAATAAATGGTTTCAAAACTACAAACTAAGCAACCTGCGCAAGAGGGTGACCCCTGTGGGGCTTGGACCTCGGCTCAGGGCGGTCGCTGACGATGAGATTGAGGGATTATGACTTTAAGTATTTTAGGGGAGTTTTGTGCGACTGTCGCTCTACTTTACAGTTTGCGGGCCTCGCGTACGAGAGGCCCGTATCGGAAGGTAAAAAAAATACCATCGTTCTACGAAAAAATTGCAAAGAAAATGTTTTTAGACACATGCTGGGATGCAATTTTACACCGTCCTCCAAACATACAAAAATACAATCACCAGCAGAAGACCCGACACCTATGTCACGCCTCTGTGAAATCGAACCAGCCGTTTTCGAGTTATAAGTAATTAACCTGACTTTGTGTCAATTTTTTTGGGCACATCACTCGCAACGAGGATTCCATGGAACGTTTGGTGGTGCAAGGGAATGTTGAAGGCAAAAGATGACACTTTTTAGCCTATATGTTAATCCAGGGTATAACCTATCCTGGTGCAAAATTTCAGCCAATTCCGATATGAAGTTTTTACGTAAGAGTAACAAACATCCATCCATCCATACTTACAAACTTTCTCGTTTAAAATATTAGTAACATTTACTTTATTATTATGACACTTGGCCTAACTAACCAAACGAGACTATGCTACCGTTCTAACAAAACTAAAAAACTTCAATAAGTCCTGTTGAACTCTGTTGGCTTAGGTTTAGATTATTTTTGTAACCACCCGAAACCTCTTTAGTTTATTAACTAACTAGACAGTTTAAGAAAGGATTCTTATTATTTTCCGGTGACATAATATACGGCGCATGTAGTAAAACGCGATTAAATTTCAATTTAACAAAAAGACACTCCAATTTTATTTACTTGTACCTATAGATAAGATGAATTGGCTTCTTGATATGATTAATATATTATTTTGTATTGCAGGAAGAATACATCTCATAGCCTCGAAGTCCAACTCATCTGGGAGCTGATGATATAAAAGTAAGTAAATACAACCAAATTTAACAGCGGTAGAGCGATGAGCTGCTTAACTGGGGAATTTAAAATGACTACTGTTGCTGTTTGTTATTTGCTTATCTTATCTACACTAATATTATAAAGAGGAAAGATTTGTACCTATTTTTGTATGTTTGTAATGAATAGGCTCAAAAAGTACTGGGCCGATTTGCCATAGGCTACATTTCATTTTGAAAAAAATTAGGGATCCTTGGTAAAATTTGAACAATGTAACCGAAGGTGTAGAAAAATGAGTCTTAAAATGTCTTTCGTCGATAGAACAAAATAATGTTCAACAATATTGAAGAACATCATAATGTCTACAAAAAACTCCGCGGTAGTATATGTCCAACTATTGTAGTTATGTCACTACAACAACTTTTTTCATTTTAAACATTAATGAAAATGCTAACCAAATTCAAACCATGCTATTTATGTGTTTATATTAATCCTTATCCAAATAAATTATTTTATGGTCAAGACCATTTAACTACCTTTAAAATAGTTTTTAAATTATTTAAATTGGACTTTCCATTCAAAAGATATTACGAATTAAATATATATATACCTATATATTTTGTTACAACACTTATAACTCGAGATCGGCTGGATCAATTTTCATGGTTTTTGTTTCGTTGGATTTGTCTCCGCCCTGAATAGCAGAATACATTTTAAAAACAAAAGAAAGTCGTGTTGAGGGTAGGGGTAGGGTAGGGGTAGGGGTAGGGTAGGGGTAGGGTAGGGGTAGGGTAGGGGTAGGGTAGGGGTAGGGTAGGGGTAGGGTAGGGGTAGGGTAGGGGTAGGGTAGGGGTAGGGTAGGGGTAGGGTAGGGGTAGGGTAGGGGTAGGGTAGGGGTAGGGGTAGGGTAGGGGTAGGGTAGGGGTAGGGTAGGGGTAGGGTAGGGGTAGGGTAGGGGTAGGGTAGGGGTAGGGTAGGGGTAGGGTAGGGGTAGGGTAGGGGTAGGGTAGGGGTAGGGTAGGGGTAGGGTAGGGGTAGGGTAGGGGTAGGGTAGGGGTAGGGTAGGGGTAGGGTAGGGGTAGGGTAGGGGTAGGGTAGGGGTAGGGTAGGGGTAGGGTAGGGGTAGGATAGGGGTAGGGTAGGGGTAGGGTAGGGGTAGGGTAGGGCAGGGGTAGGGTATAAAAGTCCACCCGTGCGAAGCCGGGGCGGGCCGCTAGTACTAATATATAAAGCTGAATAGTTTGTTTGTTTGCTTGAATGCGTTGATCACAGGAATTACTGGTCCGATTTGAAAATATATTTCAGTGTTAGTTAACCCATTTATCTTGAAATTTAATTATGAAGTTCCCGCGGGAAAGGGAGTCACAAGGGTGAAACCGCGCGGAAGCTAGTACTAATATATGGCTAGTTCTTATTATGAAGGCTTTTATTTCAGCAGTTTACTTAGTATGCAAAGTGGCCAGTTGCCTAGGTTTTTACTTAAATAAGCTAAAGTTTTGTGGGTCAGACAAAATATTGGTAAATAATAAAATTATAGGACATTTAAAAAAAATCGAGGACAGGTAATTGATAATTGCACAGGAAAATGAAAATTAACGTTAAATATGTATGAAGCCAATTAGTTCCTTATTACAGATTTATAATAAATCAAATATATTTGAAAACTAAGGATCTATGAATTGAGCGCACTAAAATTCCTACACTGTAAGAGCTAATCATATAAAGTTTAAGAGTTTGTTTGTTTGCTTGAACGCGCTTATCTCGGGAACTACAGGTCCGATTTGAAAAATACTTTCAATGTTAGATAGCTCATTTATCGAGGAAGATTTTATGCTATTATTAAGTTGCCACGGGATCGGGACTAATACGGGTAAAACCGTGCGAAACCGAAATCTTTCCAAGTATGTCGTAATTGTCGTACAAGACGACTAAAGGACAAAAGATAAATTTTGCTAACAACCTTCCGATGCCCTCGTAGACCCGAAGTCCAAGAGGAACGCGAACTGTAAAGTAGAGCGATAGTTGCACAAAACTCCCCTAAAGAAACTCAAAGCCATTCTCCCTCAATCTCCCCGTCAGCGACCGCCCTGAGCCGAGGTCCAAGTCCCACAGCGTACGCCCTCTTGCGCAGGTTGCTTAATTTGTAGTGTTTAAACCATTTATCTAGGCTGGAGCTCTGCTCGCTCGGGGCTAACTACATAATGTCCGTCCGAAAAAAAACAAAAGATAAAGATAGAGATATTTTATTATTAAAAATAATATTTTATTTAAAAAAATCAAAATCAAATTTGGTTAAAATTATTGACATTAAAGTATATTAAAAACTAAGGCAACTATAGTTTATAATAGACATACTATTTACCTACTTACTTAACTTAAATAGCCCGTTTATGTCAAAATCTCGAAGGTCGTGGGTTCGATTCCCACGCCGGACAAGAACTCGTTGCTCTTTGCGGGTTGTTGACCGCAGTATTATATTTGTACCACACAAGGAAACGCTGCTGCCCGTTCCTTGATATACGATTATTACAGATGATGTTATAACAATCAGGACCAACGGCTTAACGTGCTCTCCGGGGCACGGAACCTCAACCAGCCAGACCCGGAAAGAAATCTTAGAATTTTTACGAGGATTTCCAGTCGGCGTGGGGATCGTACCCACGACCTCTGAGATCTAAAGCGAGCCAAATACCGCTATTCTACGGAGGTTTTTTTTTTTTTAAATTTTACTAGCATACTTTTGCAGTCTACTAGTATTCTTGTTAACCCCTCGTACTAAGCTAAATGCTTGTGTTACGAGTGGGTTCACGTTGGTAGTGCAATGGCTGGGGATCGAACCGGCGATCTCAAGATCACAAGTCCGACGCCCTAGCCATTGGGCTACGGGCGATTTTATACCTATGAGTTAATGTAATGACGTGTAGATTTTATTGATAAGTTACCGCTATCTTCATTAATACATATAACAATCGCAAACTCTTGCCCATCATTATTTCACATGCGAATGTCTCAAGATTTACATTATATTATAACAAATATAATAGCACTTTGAAAAGTATCTTTTGTCTTGTGTTCGAACATTTGGACTTTTGAATGCGAAGTGAAGTGGAGTGATGCTAAATTTGATTGTTAAAAACAATTTTAATTTTAGTATAATCAGGGTGTTTTTTATTTTGTAATTCATTGTATGGTTTCTTGGATAGGAAATTGAAGGTGAGTTATTTTATGATGATGGTACTGATTTGATAATTATATACTTACAGCGTTTATAATTTAATTTTTAATTGTTGTTTTTCCGCGACAGTTATAAATAATGTGCCACTTTATTCACCACCCGCGTATCTCCTGTTTCCGTGGGAATTTCTTAATTAAATATATAGCCTATGTTACTCCTGATTAATGTAGCTTTCTAATTGTGTAAGAATTTTTGAAATCCGTCGAGTAGTTCCGGAGCCTATTCAATGCAAACAAACTAACAATCAAATTTTTCCATTTTATAATACCTTAGTATAGCAAAACAGATTGTATTATCATTGTGTCATATATATGTATATTTTAATAATAAAAAATACCTAAGTACATAATTTAATACTACTTACTTATATCATGAACGCAAAAGTTCGTATGAATGAAATTTATTACTCTTTCACGTAAAAACTACTGGGCATTCAATTCACACACTTTCATACACTACTCACCGAGATGTTAACACTCCACATATCTTTTGTTTTTTATTTTAATATTTAAACTTAAACTTTTTTCTGGGCAATGATATACCAATACCTATGTCTTATTAGGTGAGTATTGTAATGGTCATCTTAAGGAAGAGCGCTGATGTTTGAGATACAGATATTTGTATCTAGTTCAGACACAGATGCCTTCACTATAAAACTCAGAATATTTTGTCCTGTAATCTGTCACAATGTAACAAATTTTGTGAGAAAATAAATAAATAATAATTATTATTATCAAAAAAATTGCAAAATGATTTTTTTTATTTTTTTACGACAGCTCCCGCTGTTTTTTAGCGGGTGTTGAACAACTATTCTTGGTGGGTTCCCGGGTGGGTAGAACCCCCTTTCAAAAAATTATTGTATTTTGTAATTTACACTGAAATTGGAGCGACTCAATCCCAATCTCTTTCTTCAGTAAGACAAAACTTAAGATCAGAAACTTAATAATATGCCGTGCTATTTGGCTTTATCGACAATTCTCTATAATTGAGAACTTGATAACTTCCGTGATGTAGCGGTATTAGGCTCGCCTTAAATCTCGGAGGTCGTGGGTTCAATCCCCACAACGGACAAGAAATCTTTGGAATATTCCCACGATATGTGGGACTCGCCCTCTCCATAGCGTGGTTTGCTAAACCACACTAAAACCCCCCGGACACTCCTTCGATCCGCCGTTGGCGGGGGCCGGATTCGGCCCCCCGTGGCCCATTTGCGGTCACCAACCCTACCAAGCGTGGTGACTAAGGAAAACCACTCCCTCAGAAGGCCAGACCCAAGTTCAGCAGTGGATGTTATACTGATGATTATTAGGAACTTTGCCTTTATTAAATCTAATCAAGTTACTACTTGTTTCCTATTTGACAAAGGCTTATGTTTAACTTACCATCAGATATAGTGAAAATGATCACCAAAATTAAACCCGCATTTTAATGTAAAATTGTAACCAAAGTTTTAACATTTCGCTATCGTATTTAAGCAAAATGACTCCAAATAAATCATTTTTAACCCAAAAGTAGTAAATGATCACCAAAAGTACCTAAATTTTACTAATTTACTATTCGGTTCTGGCGTTGTATGGCCGCAGCTCTAACCTAACCTAACCGATTGTCATTTTTCATTGATTTTATTAAGGTAGAAATAGCGCAATAATTTGCTCGCTAAGATTTGGTGATCATTAACTAAATTTGGTGTTCGAATACAATTTGAAGTGCAGTCGTGACTAAAATAGCTAGTACTATTTTAATTTTAGACTTTATTTTTCTGGTGTCAAGTATATATTTTTGGTGGTCATTATATTTTATCCCTTTGACAAATAGCATATATACACTGCAAAAGCTACTATTCTTTTATTAAAAATAAATCGGGAAAGTAGCGTGAATATATTATACTTTGCTGATGCGGGAAATATGAAAGAGATGATAGATATCTTATCAATTTTCGTATACCACGTTATTTTATTTATCAACATTTGTTATTAATTAATTTAATTAGTATATTTTGTAATCAGACTTCCGACATCGGGTTGGTATCTGAACATATGCAAAATGTGTAATGCAATTAAAAATAATAGATTTTTTTGGATTAATATAGTTATATGGGCCAATTTTATACCGTCTTGAAAATAAAAGGGCGTAATATATAGAAATAGATGTCTGGCATAGGCATAGTTATTTTATCTTTTTTTTACTGACGTAGAGTGAAAAACGTAACCGATAAAAATACGTACCTAATTAGGTAATTACGTTACGTTAGTTAAAATAGATATCTATAATACCTCGGCCGCAATCACATATGAATGAAAAGAGTGAGCAAATTAGCGTAACTACCTACTTAGGTAGGTACGTATTTTTATCGTTACGATTTTCACTCTATGGTAGTAAAAAAAGGGATAAAATAACTATGCCTTGGACATCTTTTTTATATAGGTACATATCACGCCCTATTATTTTCAAGACGGTAAAAAAGGTCAACCAGTATAAAAAATATATTGATTAGTAGATACTTTGTACCTCTTGTTACGAAAATTCCGCGGACTGAGGATTATGAAAATTTTGCACACTTATCTCTACTTCTATACTAATATTATAAAGTGGTACAGTTTGTGAATTGTTTGTGTGGTTGTAGGGGGGTAATCTCTGGATCTACTGAACCGATTTTGCAATTTCTTTCACCAATAGAAAGCCACATTATTTGTGAGTGCCATAGGCTAAATTTAAAGATTTCCACGGGAACGAGATCTACGCGGATAAAACCGAACGAGACACTTGCTGTCTAGTGCGGTTTTATCCGCGTAGATCTTATATAGATCTAGTTTAAATAGAGAAAAAGTGCAGAATGTAAACATTTTTTTGTTTTTAAATTACGTACGTACATAATCTCACGCCTGTTTCCCAGCGGGGTAGGCAGAGACAATGGACCTCCACTTGCTACGATCCCTACACACATCTTTCGCTTTATTCACTCTCATAACATTCTTCATACAAGCACGTCGGTTTAGGGTGGATATTATTTGACCTTTTGCGAGGATATCTCCGATTTGGTCAGAAAACGTTCGTCGAGGTCTTACCCTTCCGACTGTGCCACTCACACTTGCCATGTACCTATACCTGTTTGTCAGTCTTTCTTCATCCATTCTTTCCACGTGACTAAACCATCTCAACATTCCCTTCTCTATCTTGTTTTTAAATTATGGTCGATATTTGTCTGATCGCTGCCCACTCTTAACATATCTTGGCAAGGCAGGATCGATGAGGGATATCACCATAATCATCACGCTTAGCAGACGGATTGGGGATCGCAGTAAGACGGTAATAAACCTCAAGCTGGTAGCTGCTGCTGCCCATCCATCAGCTAAATATCCCTTCATCATTTGCCCGTACAACGTCCACTGCTGAACACGGGCCTCTTCCCGAGGGAGGGTATTTGCCATAGTGACCGCAGAATTATTTTGTAACACACAAGGAAACGCTGCTGCCCGTTTTTTGATATACGATTATTATAGATGATGTTATAAAAATCGAGACCTACAGCTTAATCTGCTTTCCGAGGCGTGGAGGGTAGTCCCTTAACCAATCAGACCCGGAAAGAAATCTTAGAATTTACACAAAGATGTTCTGTCCGGCGTGGGGATTGAACCCAGTACCTCCAAGATATAAAGCGAGTCAAATACCGCTAAGCTACGCTACGGAGGTTGTCCTTACGACACCTATGGGAAGTACGTTCTATTCTAAGCCATAGCCTAGTCCGTCCTTAAGTTTTTAACTTATAACATTCCAGATATGAACAAAGCAGTCATTTTACTGACGCTAGCCGCAGTATCGTCAGTGCATTCCACCGACTGCTCTACCAACAATCTACTGCCCCACGAGACTGACTGCGCAAAGTTCTACCAGTGCAGCAATGGCAACAAGATTGAGATGAACTGCGCTCCTGGCACGCATTTTGATGCCAACCTTCAGGTGAGCAGTATTTATTATAAGTAATGCTGTATTGGCAGCGCATTCCACCGACTACTCCATCAATACTTTACTGCTTCATTAACTAACATGTCTAGTGTAGTCTTTTAACCAAGATGCAGCCGGAGTTAACGGCTCTGTGGGCCCCGGAAAGTACGTTAAGCCTTTGGTCCCAATTGTTATAACATCGTCCATAAAAATCGTATATCAGTTAACAAGCAACAGCGTTTTCCTAAGTACCTGCCAAGCGTGGTGACTATGGCAAAAAATTGTTCAAAAGTCGACATAACATGGGCTGAACTGATGATGTATTTCAATTTTTTCGTCGACAGATTTTCGTTAGGACATTTTGAAGCAATTGGTATTATTAGCCCGGTCAATCTAGACATTCGAAGGTACGTAAATTCCTAACAAGATGAAAGTGAGTAAAATTGTTTAAAACATTATTTAAAACAATATTTCTAAATCCTCCATCGGTTCGGTACATGGAAAAATTACTCGAGGTCAAAGGACAAAAAAATGAGCTAGTCGCGATTTTCTTCAAAACGGTAAGTTTTATCGCAAAATTACTTCACATAAAAATCGTCGATCATAAAATTATCTGTAAAATCTTTTTTCCTCAAACCTTTTTTCTGAGATATAACGATTCATTATAGAATTTTGAAATGTTGTTTTTAATTATGTTATGAATAATTTTACTCACTTTCAGCATCTTGGGAATTTCCCACCTTTTTATTTATTTTTTGATGTCCGGGGGGAAATGCATTGACGCATTCCCACCGCCGGTGCAGCGTATTCGCGCGCTGGCGGTGGGATATGTGGGACTCGCCCTCTCCATAGCGTGGTATGCTAAACTCATACCACGAGGAGAGGACCCTACACCACTAAAACCCCCCGGACACTCCTTCAATCCCCTGTTGGCGGGGGCCGGGCACGCATAAGCAATCCGGCCCCCCGTAAGCACCCGCGACCAGTATGGCACCGCGGGATCTCCGGGGCTACACTTAAAGTGGCCCATTTGCCTAATTATAGGGACGCCTGGAGTGTAGAGGTGTCCCTACTCCTCATGGGTCAGCCTCGAAGGAAGCGGGGCCCATGTGCCCCACTCCCCGAAGCTGAGCCTAGGGCGGTAGGTGGCGGGTTTCGGCCCGCCGCCGACGCCGTCTGCGGAGCGGGTGGGCGAAAGGAACTTCTTCCCTCTCCCGCTCCGCGGTGGGAATTTCCCACCTAACTCTTAACCTTCACTCTTATTTTTTGGTCAAATTTGACCGGACTATAATCACAAAAAGTGGCTTATGTCAAACGTTACTACTGTAATCGCGTATCCCAGGCGGGTTGTATGTTTCTTCATCGTTTTATAGCCTACTTCATACCGTGTTTAGGCTAAAAAAATATGACTGTATTTTTCAGATATGCAACTGGCCACAATTGGTGCAATGCACCACCCAGCAATTGAGTTCATCTACTTCAGAGCCTTCAACTACGAGTTCAACTACATTGGCTCCTTCAACTACAAGTTCAACTCAGGTGAGAATGTTTTCGAGTTCATAGTATTTATTACAAAAGAAAAAATCAAGGGGATAGAAAGATATTGACTGATAAAAGTACTTCTAGTAGTTTTCAAGCCCTAGAAGGTTCACTGCTGAACATAAGTCTACTACGAAGGGAGGGTTATTGCCATAGCGCTTAACCTTTCACTTTATGCCTTTAACTTTTGCAAAATAATAATGTTGTTTGATCAAATTGCCAGTACATACCTTTAATTTTTTAATATTACTAGCAGAATTTAACAATCTACTAGTATCCTTGTTATAGCCCCTCGTGCTAAGCTAAAATACTTGTGTAACGAGTGGGTTCACGTCGGTAGTGCAATGGATGGGGTTCGAACCGGTGACCTCAAGATCACAAGTCCGACGCCAACGATAACAACTGTCCTTATTTAATTAGAATTTTGTTACGTGCATTAAGTTAATAATTTTTTTTCCGCATTAGCCTACAAGTACCGAAGCATCATCAACACCCATAGCCTTGCTGCCCAACGGCTGTCCAGCTGACTTCAGCATCCACCACCTTCTGCCCCATGAAACAGAATGTGATAAATACTACCAGTGCAATTTTGGGCTCAAGGTTGAAAGACCCTGCGCTCCCGGCACACACTTCAGTTATGAGTTACAAGTGAGTTATGCTTTGGAAGTGGCAAAAGTCTCGTGGTTAACTGCATAAAAGTCCGTCCGAAAAAAACCACGCGACTTTTGATTGTTCACAAAGGATAAGGCTGCTTTTCCACCAGTGATGTGCTATGCAGCTAGCTGGGAGAATGAAATAGCTAAGTTCTGAAACTATGTGACCATTTTCACTGTGCGAATAAGATGTGCTATTAAAATGCGCCGTCGCCATCGCAATCGGGCATACTGTAGGTACTCTGGTCTGCACATAGCTGTACTACTCGCGACGACCCATAGCAGGTAACCATAGCACGCATCCATAGCACACATCTATAGCAGGCATCCTTCCATATAAAAAACATAATATCTTAGTTGAATCCATTTCCACCAGTGCTCAGCTATTTGCACCAACGAATATGATTGGTGGAATCTTTGGTGGAAAAGCACCCTATAGGCGACTAGCTATAAGCGCCGGTGCTTTGACGTACCTGACATTTTGACTCTATCTTTATATCTGGGTAGCATCCTTGGCCCCCTTCTTTTCTTATTATATTTAAATGACCTTCCCGATGTGACTAATTATCCTTGCTTTCTATTTGTTGATGACATAGCAATATTAATGACATCCAAAAAAACTGATATTGATAATCATACTATTAATATAAATAATACAATTAATTCAATAATTCAATGGCTTGACAATAACAATTTCATTTATTTATTTATTCATTTATTCATTTCATTTGTGAACATAGGTACAATATATAGGATGGTACAGAAAATTAAAACAATTGGTTCCACTATATCCTACCATTTTGCATGGTGTACAAATACTGTCAAATATCATTTTTTTTTAAATTTTATATACAGGGTGTCCCAAAAGATTACGTAGCTGGGAAGGGGGGTGATAGGGATGGTCACAAGGGTCACCAGAAAAATATAAAAATTCCCTCTGGATGTTTAAAAAAATAAATAGCATTTTTTAAAAGACTAAAAATTTTACACCTTGTGCTAACTGTACCTACAAATATGGCTGTATTTTAAAAAAATGCTGTTATGTAATCTTCAATAACAACAAGGTCATCAACATCAACATCAAAAACAACAAGGTGTAAAATTTTAAGTTTTTAAAAAAATGCCATTTTTATTTTATTTTTCTAGTGACCATTGTGTCCACCCCTGTCACCCCCTTTCCCAGCTACTTAACCTTTTGGGACACCCTGTATAAGTAACTAATTCTACAAACTATTTATTATACAATTATTATTAATCACATTATTATTTTATTTTTATATCCGTTAGGAAATCAATCACTGAATAATAATTACGTTCAATTAAAAAGGCAAATAGCATTTTCTTGAACAAACCAATATCTTCTTCGAGTCTTATATGTTTAGGCAATTTATTATATATCTTTGGACCCATTGCAAATGTGCTTTTATGAAACAATGTTGTTTTTCCTGTCACTAGACACAGTTTGTCGGCTCTACGCGCACTCTTTATTTTTGTAAATTTTGGTAGGTTTTGTCTGACAAACAAAGCAGTTTCAAATATGTACATTGATGGAACTGTTAGTATCTTCAATTTCCGAAAGTGTTGTTCACAACTATCCGTTCGGTGGAGATTACACATTGCTCTCACACATCGTTTTTGGGCCTTGAATACCGTATCTTTTCCTGTGGCATTTCCCCAAAACATAATGCCATATCTTAGTGTCGATGCAACTAAACCGTGGTATGCTGTTAATACTGCCCCTTTATTTACAGTTTTATTAAGTAAGTAGAGAGCATAGGCGTATTGATTCAATTTTTTGCATAAAGTTTCTATATGTGTATTCCATGTCAATGTATTTTCTATATGAACTCCAAGAAATTTCGTGACATTAGCTTCTGGGAATTGTCTATCATTAAAATTTATATTAAATGTCATGTTTGTATTAATTCTTTGTCCAAATGTCATAATAATCGTTTTGTCATAGTTTAATTTTAAATTACTCATTTCCAACCAATCTACCATTGATTTTACATTATTATTAATATTTGATTCAAATGAATCTGTTTTTTGCGTATCGAAAATAACAGTGCTGTCGTCAGCGAACATTATCATTGGATATGTCGTCGCTGAAGGGAAATCGTTTATATATAGTAAAAACAAAAGTGGCCCAAGCACACTTCCCTGGGGCACACCATATGTTATAGTTCTAAATTCCGATAAGTATGATCTTTGAGTTTTAGATTTTAAACAGATTTTATTCACTCTAGTCGCTTGTTGCCTGTTACTGAGATAGGATTCGATAAGATTCGCTATGTTACCCCTAATACCATATACGTTTAACTTTCTTAGGAGTATTTTGTGATCAACGTGGTCAAAGGCCTTCGTCATATCCATATAAAATGCGTAAACCGGTAATTTGTTATCTACTTTTTTATAAACCATTTCTAAGAATTCATAAATAGCCATATTAATGCATTTATTTTTTCGAAATCCTTTTTGCTGATCAGAAAATATATTGTTTTTTTCGCAAAAGGAATTTATATTGTTATAAATTACTCTTTCAAAGACCTTCGAAAATATTGGAATTAATGAAATAGGTCGATAGCAAGACATATCTTCTTTATTATCCTTTTTAAAGAGAGGCTTAATTATTGAAATTTTAAGTCGATCTGGAAAGACGCCTTGGGTGATACAAATATTAATTATGTGACTTAGTATTGGCGCAATAATGATTGACACTTGTTTTATTACCTTTGTACTTATACTGTCATATCCAGTGCTAGATGTATTTTTTATTTTTTGTATGATTTGATGTATGTCTATTGGGATTGTGGGGATCATAAATATAGAAGAAGGAATATTATTTATTTGTTTGTCAGAGAACTTAAGGTTTTTTGATGATTTGAATTTACACGTTAATTTGACAAAAACTAATTATATTCAATTTGGTACGTACGGGCGAAAAACAATATCATTAGATATTAACTACAGAGGAATAAAATTAAAAGAAGTAGACGAAACCACGTTTTTAGGAATCATGCTCGACAATCACTGCAACTGGAAAGCTTAGATTTGTGTATGTATTATATACACTAAGTAAAACATCAGCAATGAACACAGTCTTAGCAGCATATTATGGGTATGTTTCATCGGTTTTAAGATACGGTCTTATTATTTGGGGCAACTCTACAGATGTCCAGAGAGCCTTCATTGCACAAAAGAAATGTATACGCGCTATTGCTGGCTTACGTCGCGTCCGTGGGAATCCTGTAAACCTATCTTTAAAAAACTCAAGATTATGCCTCTACCGTGTATGTACATTTTTGAATGTGGTAAATTTGTTAAGGAACATCCCGTACTATTTAAAAATGCTCATGAAATATTCCCTAGGAACACTAGGAAATCCTAATAGAATTTTTTTACCAGTAATTCCAAAAACTACACTATATAAAAAGAATGCCTATGTTATGTGTGGACGTATATTTAACGCCATACCAGATAGCATCAAAGAACTACCATTAAATTTTTTTTAACAATATTAAAGTCTTGGTTAATGGAACAGAACTTTTATCTGGTAAGCGATATATTTGATATGACGAAACGTAGTAGACAAAATTAATCTTTCATCGGACTTAGTTATATATAAGAATAAGATTATACTCATATTAGTGGATGTACTTTTATTGTTAGATTTTTAAAATTATTAATTAATATTTGCATGTCACTATTATTATGACTAAGTGTTAAGGATTGTTTACACCTATTATAAGACCTACAATGTACCAACACTTATAGCAAATAAATATTTTGATTTTAATCTGTATGATGGATGAATTTTGAGGAAAGTTATAAGTGTCTAACAAGGGGGGGGGGGGGTCTAACAAGGTATGAACTGGTGCCACGGGTACAACCAATACTGTAGTGTCTTGACATAAAAAAAAACTTGTCGAATAAATAAATTTTTGTCTTGTACGATAAAATAAGTTTTTATAAGACAATCTTTATATAATTCATCTACAGTAAATTTATGAATAATAATAATATAATCTCGAATTCTAAGCATCTCTCTACCCGTATGTACATATGAAGTGTATTTTTAGTGACGCACTTTATATATTTCCAGGTGTGTGACTGGCCGAATGTAGTCAACTGTCAGTTGAGCTCATCCACATCGGCTCCAACTACAACAACATCTACATCGGCACCAACTACAACAACAACAACAACATCAGCACCAACAACAACAACAGCACCAACAACAACAACAGCATCATCAACAACAACAACATCAGCACCAACAACAACATCAGCACCAACAATAACAACGCCTACCACAACAACAACTACATCGGCTCCGTCATCAACTCAGGTTAATAGCAATTCAATTATTAATTACCCGTGGTAACTTCATCATTAAATAAGCCTATGTTACTTCTGTATACCCATTAATACAAACTTTGGGCGGAATCAACACTAGAATATATGTTGTATTTTTAATGAATTAAAAGTTCAGTATGTTACATAATATATTTATGTTTATTCCTCAGGACCCCACATCACCAACGGATATACCGACTTCAACCGAACCGCCAACAACGCCTACAGAATATCTGCCCAACGGTTGCCCGGCAGATTTCCATATTCACCATCTTCTGCCCCACGAGTCAGATTGTGCCAAGTTCTACCAGTGCACTTTAGGCATCAAAGTCGAGAGGAGTTGTGGGGAACGCACGTATTTCGACGTTAATTTACAAGTGAGTGTTGGATTTTGCGTTTTTGTGTTTCCCTTGGGACTAATCCCATTCACATTCCCACTAATACAAATCCTGTAAGCCAGGATCAACAGTGGCACACATTGAAAATGGCAATGAGCATCGAAGCCTACCAAGTCCCGGGAAAAAAAAGTAAATTTGCTTGGCCAGTGTAACGGTGCGGATATCTATCCCGGATTCATCCCACCGTACAAAACAAATACCATTGGTTCTCTGAAGATTAACGAAAAGAAATAAAATAAAAATAGTTGTTAGTGATTTTGGACATAACCTCATTTATTATTTTCTACAATGAAGCATGAAACAGCTTATACATAAAGCTAAGACTTAATGAAATACATAGAACTTTGCCAACTTCTAGCTCAGTACCTCAAGAGTCGCTTTCTGGGTTCAAAGTTCTACGGTATTTATTATACTACTGTACTAATATGACAATAAGTGGTTAGTCCCTAATGTATGTCACCATCATAGTCCTTATATCAAATTTTTAACAAAGTGCTACGGTGTAGAACATTCTACTTTGAGTTTAAAGTTAACAAAATTTAGACACCAACCTTGCTCCTTCTGAACTCTTCCACATTCTCATTCTCAAATGATTTCTAAAATTGAATTCTAAAATCTTAAATGAATTCTCAAGTAGATACTTAAATGAAATTCTTAAATCCTTAAATAAGTTGTTAAATAAGTTCTTAAATCCTTAAATGAAATTCTTAACTTCTTAAGTAAATTCTTAAATCCCGACCAGTGGAAAAACGTTGTTCCCAAACTTGACGTATTTCCACCAGCCTTCCCGCCTCCCAAAACTCTCGTGCCGGTCTGAGACACGTAAAACAATAAAAACCTCCAAACTTTATATGAGAATTAACTCCGCCGTTTTAGACCACAGTCATAATTTCGGCCGCCTTCAAACTATCGCCCTCTGACGATACAAAAAAAATATAGCTCAAGCACTCATGCTTCGCTTTCCAAAATAAAAAAATGGCTGTCTAGCAAAAAATTCGCCGACTATCCAATGTGGTCAACGCACAAAACTCAAGGTTCAGTGTTGCCACAATAAGAACACCGAAACCGTACCAATTATTACAGATTATCGGTAAACTAAAAAAACCAAAAGATTTAAACTACAAATAAAAAAACGCTACGTTACACCAGGCCAGGAGAATGAAATCAGAAAGAGATAGTAGGTGAAAGAAAATCTTATGTTTTCCCTTCTCCCCATAAAATAACGGGCGAAAGAACATGGTTTTGGGTTTGTCATTCTCTGGGCCCTTGTCGAGGTTTTATTTTTCTATGTGGATAACAAGCGCCTTCGTGGGGAGAAGTGAAAACACTGTGTGTTGTTTGTGGGCCTAAATAATACCACACGCACAACCGCTCTCCAGGAGACGCTACTCTGCCCGCGACGGTGCTTATTATCGTCATGGCCACCACTCTATATAGTCGTTTGTCTACATGAGCAATAACATAATATAAATAACTCGATAATAGGGCTATACCCTAAAACCCCCCAAAATACGCCATTTGAGAGGGTACTCCGTCCGGGTGATTCTTAAGCATGATACCTCACCTACTCGGCGCACCCAAACAATATCTTTAATAAAAACATATCAAGTACCATTAAATTCTCTCAAATATTCTTAGGTCAATATTAAAAATCCTAATGTATAACTCTAACATTTCTAGGTTTGCAACTGGAAACATTTAGTTGATTGTGTTTCAAGTACCACTGAACAAACAACTACTACAGACGCTATTACAGAAGGAGTGACTACTGACGAATCCACTACAGATAATGTCTATATCACCGAAACAACCACAGAAGTGCTTACTGATGCACCCTCTACAGAAGTGACAACAAATGCTCCAACTACAGAAGTCACAACTGATGTACCAACTACAGAAGTAACTACTGATGAACCTACTACAGAAGTGATCACTGATGCACCAACAACAGAATTATCAACTACAGAACTCACAACTGACGTATCCACTACAGAAGTGACTACTGATGCACCCACTACCGATGTGACTACTGATCCACCCACTACAGAAGTGACTACTGATGCACCGACTACAGTAGTGACTACAGACGCACCAACAACAGAAGTCACAACTGATGCACCACTTACAGAAGTCACAACTGATGCACCAACTACGGAAGTAACTACTGATGAACCTACTACAGAAGTGATCACTGATGCACCAACTACAGAAGTCATAACTGACGCACCTACTACAGAAATGCCTGCAGACGCACCAACTACAGAAGTAACTACTGATGAACCTACTACAGAAGTGATCACTAATGCACCCACTACAGAAGTCACAACTGATGCAGCAACTACAGAAGTCACGACTGATTCACCGACTACAGAGGTAACTTCTGATGTACCTACTACAGAAGTGATCACTGATGCACCAACAACAGAATTATCAACTACAGAACTTACAACTGACGCATCCACTACAGAAGTGACTACTGATGCACCCACTACCGAAGTGACTACTGATCCACCCACTACAGAAGTGACTACTGATGCACCGACTACAGTAGTGACTACAGACGCACCAACAACAGAAGTCGCAACTGATGCACCAACTACAGAAGTCACAACTGATGCACCAACTACGGAAGTAACTACTGATGAACCTACTACAGAAGTGATCACTGATGCACCAACTACAGAAGTCATAACTGACGCACCTACTACAGAAATGCCTACAGACGCACCAACTACAGAAGTAACTACTGATGAACCTACAACAGAAGTGATCACTGATGCACCCACTACAGAAGTCACAACTGATGCAGCAACTACAGAAGTCACGACTGATTCACCGACTACAGAGGTAACTTCTAATGTACCTACTACAGAAGTAATCACTGATGCACCAACAACAGTAGTAACAACTACAGAAGTCACAACTGACGCACCTACTACAGAAGTGACAACTGATGCACCCACTACAGAAGTGACTACTGATGCACCCACTACAGAAGTGACTACTGATGCACCCACTACCGAAGTGACTACTGATCCACCCACTACAGAAGTGACTACTGATGCACCGACTACAGTAGTGACTACAGACGCACCAACAACAGAAGTTGCAACTGATGCACCAACTACAGAAGTCACAACTGATGCAACAACTACAGAAGTAACTACTAATGAACCTACTACAGAAGTGATCACTGATGCACCAACTACAGAAGTCATAACTGACACACCTACTACAGAAATGCCTACAGACGCACCAACTACAGAAGTAACTACTGATGAACCTACTACAGAAGTGATCACTGATGCACCCACTACAGAAGTCACAACTGATGCAGCAACTACAGAAGTCACGACTGATTCACCGACTACAGAGGTAACTTCTGATGTACCTACTACAGAAGTAATCACTGATACACCAACAACAGTAGTAACAACTACAGAAGTCACAACTGAAGCACCTACTACAGAAGTGACAACTGATGCACCCACTACAGAAGTGACTACTGATGCACCCACTACAGAAGTGACTACTGATGCACCCACTACCGAAGTGACTACTGATCCACCCACTACAGAAGTGACTACTGATGCACCGACTACAGTAGTGACTACAGACCCAACAACAACAGAAGTCACAACTGATGCACCAACTACAGAAGTCACAACTGATGCACCAACTACAGAAGCAACTACTACAGAAGTGATCACTGATGCACCAACGACAGAAGTCACAACTGACACGCCCATTACAGAAGTGATCACTGATGCACCCCCTACAGAAGTGACAACTGATATACCTACTACAGAAACGACTACAGACGTACCAACTACAGAAGTCACAACTGATGCACCAACTACAGAAGTCACAACTGATGCACCAACTACAGAAGAGACAACTGATGCACCAACTACTGAAATAACTACAACAGAAGTCACAACTGAAGAGCCCACTGACGCGCCCACTACAGAAGTGATCACTGATGCACCCACTACAGAAGTGACAACTGATTCACCCACTACAGAAGTGACTACTGATGCACCAACTACAGAAGTGACTACAGACGCACCAACTACAGAAGTCACAACTGATGCGCCAACTACAGAAGTGTCAACTGATGCACCAACTACTGAAATAACTACTACAGAAGTCACAACTGACGCGCCCACTACAGAAGTGATCACTGATGCACCCACTACAGAAGTGACTACTGATGCACCCACTACAGAAGTCATAACTGACGCACCCACTACAGAAGTCATAACTGACGCACCCATTACAGAAGTGACTACTGATGCACCCATTACCGAAGTGACTACTGATCCACCCACTACAGAAGTGACTACAGACGCACCAACAACAGCAGTCACAACTGATGCATCAACTATAGAAGTCACAACTAATGCACCAACTACAGAAGTAACTACTGATGAACCTACTACAGAAGTGATTACTGATGCACCAACAACAGAAGTCACAACTGATGCACCAACTACACAAGTCACAACTAATGCACCAACTACAGAAGTAACTACTGATGAACCTACTACAGAAGTGATCACTGATGCACCAACAACAGAAGTCACAGCTGATGCACCCACTACAGAAGTGACTACTGATGCACCCACTACAGAAGTCATAACTGACGCACCCACTACAGAAGTCATAACTGACGCACCCACTACAGAAGTGAATACTGATGCACCCATTACCGAAGTGACTACTGATCCACCCACTACAGAAGTGACTACAGACGCACCAACAACAGCAGTCACAACTGATGCATCAACTATAGAAGTCACAACTAATGCACCAACTACAGAAGTAACTACTGATAAACCTACTACAGAAGTGATTACTGATGCACCAACAACAGAAGTCACAACTGATGCACCAACTACACAAGTCACAACTAATGCACCAACTACAGAAGTAACTACTGATGAACCTACTACAGAAGTGATCACTGATGCACCAACAACAGAAGTCACAACTGATGCACCAGCTACTGAAATAACTACTACGGAGGTCACAACTGACGAGCCCACTACAGAAGTGACAACTGATGCACTAACTACTGAAATAACTACTACAGGAGTCACAACTGACGCGCCCACTACAGAAGTGATCACTGATGCACCCACTACAGAAGTGACTACTGATGCACCCACTACAGAAGTCATCACTGACGCACCCACTACAGAAGTCATAACTGACGCACCCACTACAGAAGTGACTACAGACGTACCAACTACAGAAGTCGCAACTAATGCACCAACTACAGAAGTGACAACTGATGCGTCAACTACACAAAAAGCTACTGATGAACCTACTACAGAAGTGATCACTGATGCACCAACAACAGAAGTCACAACTGACACACCCACTACAGAAGTGACTACTGATGCACCTACTACAGAAGTGACTACTGATGCACCTTCTACAGAAGTGACTACAGACGGACCAACTACAGCAGTCACAACTACAGAAGTCACTACTGATGCAACAACTACAGAAGACACAACTGATTCACCAACTACTGAAGTAACTACGAATGTACCTACTACAGAAGTAATCACTGATGCGCCAACAACAGAAGTAACAACTACAGACGTCACAACTGATGCAACAACTACTGAAGTAACTACGAATTTACCTACTACAGAAGTGACTACTGATGCGCCCACTACAGAAGTTACTACTGATGCACCAACCACAGAAGCGACTACTGATGCACCAACCACAGAAGTAACAACTGACGCACCCACTACGGAAGTGATCACTGATGCACCCTCTACAGAAGTAACTACTGACGGACCTAGTACAGAATTGACTACTGATGCATCCACTACTGAAGTGACTACAGACGCTCCAAAAACAGAAGTCACAACTGACGCACCCACTACTGAGGTGACTACCGATGCAACCACTACAGAAGTGACAACTGATGCACCCACTACCGAAGTGGTTACTGACGCACCCACTACAGAAGTGACTACTGATGCGCCTACTACAGAAGTCACAAATGATGCACAAACTACAGAAAACCCAACTGATTCACCAACTACAGAAGTGACTACTGATGCAACAACTACCGAAGTGACTACTGATGCAACCACTACAGAAGTGACAACTGACGAACCTTCAACAGAAGTAACAACTGATGCACCATCTACAGAAGTGACTACTGATGCAGCAACTACAGAAGTGAATACTAATGCACCTAATACAGAAGTGACTTCTGATGCACCCACTACAGAAGTGATAACTGATATACCCACTACAGAAACGACTACAGACGCACCAACTACAAAAGTCACAACTGATGCACCAACTACAGAAGTCACAACTGATTCACCGACTACAGAAGTAACTTCTGATGTACCTACTACAGAAGTAATCACTGATGCACCAACAACAGTAGTAACAACTACAGAAGTCACAACTGACGCACCCACTACAGAAATGACTACTGATGCACCCACTACAGAAGTGACTACTGATGCACCCACTACAGAAGTCACAACTGATGCAGCAACTACAGAAGTCACGACTGATTTACCGACTACAGAGGTAACTTCTGATGTACCTACTACAGAAGTAATCACTGATGCACCAACAACAGTAGTAACAACTACAGAAGTCACAACTGACGCACCTACTACAGAAGTGACAACTGATGCACTTACTACAGAAGTGACTACTGATGCACCCACTACAGAAGTGACTACTGATGCACCCACTACAGAAGTGACAACTGATATACCCACTACAGAAACGACTACAGACGTACCAACTACAGAAGTCACAACTGCTGCACCAACTACAGAAGTCACAACTGATGTACCAACTTCAGAAGTCACAACTGATGCACCAACTACAGATGTACCTACTACAGAAATAATGACTGACGCACCAACTACAGTAGTCACAACTGATGCATCCACTACAGAAGTGATCACTGATGCACCAGCGACAGAAGTCACAACTGACGCACCCACTACAGAAGTGATCACTGATGCACCCCCTACAGAAGTAACTACTGATGGACCTAGTACAGAAGTGACTACTGACGGACCGAGTACAGAAGTGACTACCGATACACCTACTACAGAAGTGACTACTGATGCACCTTCTACAGAGGTGACTTCTGATGCACCCACTACAGTAGTGACTTCTGATGCGCCTACTACAGTAGTGACTACAGACACACTGACTACAGAAGTAACTACTGATGCATCAACTACTGATGAGTCGACCACAGAAGGAGTCACAACTGATACGTCAATTACAGAAGAAGTCACAACTGATGCTTCAACTACAGAAGAAGTCACAACTGATGCTTCAACTACAGAAGAAGTCACAACTGATGCTTTAACTACAGAAGGAATCACAACTGATGCTTCAACTACAGAAGGAATCGCCACTGATGAGCCCGAATACGATCCTTGTCCTCTTGGAACATACGGCAATGTACCACATCCTCAACTGTGTGACTCGTTTTACTTGTGCATGAGTGGAGTGGCTGTGCAACTGTTTTGTGCATCTGGATATGAATTTAACCCGGAACTACAAGTAAGAACTTCAAATTTTAATTTAATGTTACATACTTCGTATGTAACATTAAATTAAATGATTATGGTTTTAGTGTAAGATAAATAAATGATTTTGTTTAATTTCAGTAAAAAGGCTTTGGCTTGTATTCATTTCTATAAAGGAATTATTTCTTAAACATCAACAATTTAATTCGTGCTAAATTTATTGAGCCAAGAATAAAATTAACTATTTTATTAACAGACTTGTGTGGAAATTCGTGAAGGCGGATGCACAATGGGACCTACCACTACGAGTACACCAGATCTTTCGGCTACTGTCACTGACAGTGATTCTACAACACAAGGATATGACACTACTACTGAAAATGGTCAAACAGAAGACGATGAAGAAGAAATGTGCCCGGTTGGAGTTTGGGGAAATGTACCGCATCCAGATCTGTGCAACTCATTTTATATGTGCGCGGGCGGTAGTGCCATTCAACTGTTTTGTAGCGAAGGTTTCGAGTTTGACCCCGAATCAAAGGTATATCATATTTATTTATTTTATTCATATAAAGAACAAAGCTTTTTAAAGAAAAAATATTCTTCGTTCTCATAACATTACCTATTATTTTTATTGTACTTGGGATTGTATAATACGTTTTTATTAAATTAAATTTCAGAACTGCGTACCAATAGCTGAAGGTGGCTGCACATTAGGATATCCCACTACTACTAGTAGTCCCACTTTGGAAATATGTCCTATAGGTACGTGGGGTTCCGTCCCACATCCAGAACTGTGCAACTCATTTTACTTGTGCGCTGGAGGCACAGCTATACAGTTGTATTGTAGTGACGGATTTGAATATGACCCAGACAGTACGGTAAGATACTGTTTTATCCAGTTTTTAGTTTCATTACTCAGTAGATTGAATTTGTTATAAAGGTATATGATTTTTTGGTATTGCCTAATACCTTAATAATTCGATTAAGATCCTAACTACTCTTCATTCTACTAATAGGTAATTATAATTTATCTACTAATATATGTAGCTAAAGAGTTTGTTTGTTTGCCTGAACCCGCAAATCTTAGGAACTTCTGATGAAACTTCCTAATGAATTCCATTATCTATCCAAATGTTGTCTGGAAGTAATTGCTTTATGCGATAAGACCGCCCATTGTACTGTGTCTATTATATTTTCGTTGTCCTGTTTACTTATGTGTGTACAATAATGAGTATTCTATTCTAATCTATCCGATTTGAATAATTAGTTCAGTGTTAGATAGACCATTTATCGAGGGAGGCTATATTTGATTATGAGTTTCTACGGGAACGGGAGTTACGTGGGTGGAACCGCGCGTAGAAGCTAGTGTAAAATGCAGAAGCCGAATACATTGATTCACTGGAATGAAACAATAATCATTAATATGTAGATTGTTGCCGATATGTTTATATCTTTATTTGTTTTTTTTTTCATATTTCAGGAGTGTATACCTATTGCTGAAGGTGGTTGTACCTACAGTAAATCTACAACTGAGCAATACAGCACCACAACAGAAACTATAACAACAACAGAATCTGTAACAACAACGGACCAGTCAAATACTTCTCCTTCTGAAGACTCAACAACAGAAGTTACTACAGTTGCTGTAACAACTGAAGCGCAAGAAGAAATATGTCCAATCGGTGTATGGGGTAATGTTCCACACCCTGAGTTGTGCAACTCATTCTATATGTGTGCCAATGGTAACGCCATACAACTGTTCTGCAGTGAAAACTTTGAGTTTGACCCTGTTGCATCGGTAAGGATTGTATAATTTAATATACAAATAAGCAACTACGTAACACCTTTTCAATTTCATCGTATAATTATTACATTATGCCGTTTTTAATAAAATTAATAAATTTTTCCATTAAAAAAAAAATATTTACCTACAATAAATTTCAGGTATGTGTACCAATAATGGAAGGTGGATGCACACTTGGTGCTTCTACCGATAATCCTATTTCAACTACTACTGAGGAAGCTACCGAAAGTACTGCAAGTGATGCTACAACAGAAAATACCAAAGTACCTGAATCTACCACTACGAGTAGCCCGAATAGTGAGACTACTGTCACATCAGGTATTACTGAAGCTACAACAGCTAATGATGATGAAATAACTACCACAGAGGGTACCTCAGTAACTACTCCAGTTGCTGAAGAAGTAACAATATGTGAAACGGGACAATATGGCAGTGTAGCACATCCGGAACAATGTGACTCGTTCTTTATGTGCGTTGGGGGAAATGCTATACAACTGTTTTGCAGTGAAAACTTTGAGTTTGATCCTGTATCTTCAGTAAGTTAATTATTTTACAAAAATCTTAAAATTTATTAACTAGCTTGTTAAACTGCTTAGTATATTGTAAATATAATTTTGTTTTCTTGATTTATAATCAGGGGTCGAAATAAGTTGAGTTTTTAAGTATCGTATGACCTTAATCATAATGTGATTTTATGGGGGAATACGATACCGGTATTTTAATATTCATAAGTTGGGTTCAAACGTGTTTGACTTTTTGATGCCTTTTATATACTAATTAGCGTAATCTTAAGACGATCATGCCACATTCGACGACCCTTGTTCATAATTATCTAAAACAAAACTAAATTAAATATTTTACAACATATAAATCAAATGATTGTAAATTTGCTAGATTCGATGCAAATTCTAATGCAGAGTTGACCATATTCCAAATTATATATTTTTATTACAGGTGTGTGTGCCTATCATGGAAGGAGGTTGTACATTAGGATCTTCTACTAAATTACCTACAGAATCTACCACGGAAAATGATGTGCCAACTGAGACAACGACAGAAAGTGGTACAACAATCGAAGAAGATAATACTACGACTAGAGAACCAGAAGTGACTACTGAAATTATTACTACAACTGAGGAAACTACAGACGGTGAGAGTACAACTGAAGAAAATATATTTACTACTGGAACATCTGAAGTAACAACTGAACTTATTACCACAACAACTGAAAACACTGGAACTTCTGATCCAACAGAAACTACATTTACTACGGAAAGTGATGTAACAACTAACACACCAATAGATACCACTGAACTACCTGAGACAAGCACTACAACTAGCGAATCGCCAGATTCAACAACAGTTAATAGTGAAACTACTGAGATATCCACAGAGACTACTTCCGAAATGACAACAGTGACGGAAGCACCGATCTGTGGACCGGGACAATCTGGCAATGTGCCACATCCAGAGCTGTGCAACTCATTTTATATGTGCGCCGGTGGGAATGCTATACAACTTTTCTGTAGTGAAGAATTCGAGTTCAACCCAGTTACAGGCGTAGGTTTACAAGTCTAATTATAATTAATTCATTAAATTTTAAATGAACTAATAAAATTAACAATAATATTATTAAGAATATTCGATTCTTTACTAAATGTATCAAAACTGTTAAATATGCTTTAACAATATGAATTTGGGTGTATGTATGCGGCTATTGGTTTTGATCTGCTCTAGCTACGAGTCAATTGAATTAACAAAAAATCACTTATTTAAATACTAGCTGTGCTCGCGCCTTCGTCCGCGTGGCATTTATAATTTCAGAATATTTCTGAAATAAAGCTTATAAAATAAATGTTTCTTAAATCTAGCCTTAGTTACTACTTATGACATCAGCATCAGCCAGTGAAAATCCTGTCAAAATCGGTCCAGCGAATGAACTGGCATAAGTTGATTATGATATAAAGTGATTCTTTTTAAGATAAGCCTTTGTTTACTTGCAGAGTTGTGACCGAATAGTTCCAGGTGGTTGTACTCTTGGACCTGAAACAACAACTACATTGACTACCATTGATAGTGAGGGAACAGGATATACAACACCTATTGATAACGATGACATCCAAACCACCACGGAAAGCTCAACAACAGGAAGTACAGAAACAACAATCTGTGAATTAGGACAATGGGGCAATGTACCCCATCCAACTCTGTGCAACTCATTTTTCATGTGCGCTGGTGGTAATGCCATACAGTTGTTCTGTAGTGACGGATTCGAGTTTGACGTTGAAACAAAGGTAATGGTTTATTTTTGTGTATTACATAAAATTACAAAATCATCGTACGGTTCAAGGTTACCTGGATAATATTTTGTTCTATAACTTTTCACTGATTTTGTACTATTTTTGAAAAATTAGAATAAAGTATTATTATACTCTTAACTTACTTGTGTTTGATTACCTATCTAACTGTTATTTAACTTACAGGATTGTATTTTAATAGCAGAAGGAGGTTGTACATTGGGATCTGGTACAACAACAGGAGTCAATGAACCATCAACAACGACGGTTTCATCAACAACGGTTGATGTTGAGGATGGAATAACTGAAATATGTCCAACAGGGGCCTTTGGACATGTTCCAGACCCGGAAAGCTGCAACAACTTCTATATGTGTGTTGGCGGTACTGCCATTCCCCTATCTTGTCCCGAAGGATTCGAATTCAGTGTTGAAGATAATGTAAGTTTAAAATTGAGATCACATTTTTATTTTTGTGTACCTATGTGAGAAAAAACAAATGATCTTAGTATGACGTAGAGTCTTGGTTTTACCATAATAATATGATTTAAAAGTTATTATTATGATTTTCCAGGGTTGTGTAGAAATAGCTCCAGGAGGCTGTACACTTGGAAGTAGTACTGAAACTACACCTGGAGATGATGGAGTAAATACTGAACAAACAACGACTGAAGGTCTAGAAGTAACAACTGACTCTTCAGAAGATGCTTCAACAATAACCACAACCATAAATCCAACAGATGATGATAGTGGTGAAAGTGCGGCATCTACAGGAAGTACTGCTTCATCACAAGTTATGACTGAAATCTCAACAACTACGGACAATATGTCTCAATCAACGACAGATAGCTACGATTCAACAACTGAAGGTAATGAATCTTCTACATCACCAGATGATATTATTGAAGGCACTACAGGCAATACAGGCACTGTAACTTCTTCAACAGAAAGTTCTGTTTCCACTGATACAACTACTGGAATAGTAGAAGTATCAACAACAGAAAGTTATGAGAAATCGACTACAGAAATAACAACTGAAGAATATATATCAACTACTACAGTCACTGAAGAAATATCATCAACTACAGTGGCGGAAGAAACAACAACTCCGCCTATATGTCCATTAGGAACTTACGGTTATGTGCCGGATCCGGCAAATTGTAATGGGTTCTACATGTGTACCGCTGGTATTGCTATACCATTAACTTGTAGCGAAGGTTTTGAGTTTGATCCTGAAACAACGGTTAGTAGTATTATTTTATTTATAATAGTTAATATAAATACATTCGCAATCGTTTATGTTATTGATAAAATCCCTACGTTATATTATAAATGCAACAGTTACTCTGTCGGTATGTCTATCGCCTTGCCACACGTTTTGTAATGTAATGGAATTCATGAACATTGGTGGTGTCCCCAATTTTGATTTTTTGGAAGACACTAGAGTTTGGCAAATTACATAAGTTCAATTCAAAGTGTGCAAAGATGATTTTGCAGAAAAAAAATATGTTCTGTATAATTGCCATATTTTTAATGAAAATTGTATTCAGTAAATAATTTATGTGTATATTTTAGGACTGTGTGCTTATAGCAGAAGGTGGTTGTACACTAGGAAGCAGTACATCTACTGAATCTAGTGATTCAACTTCAGAAACTACAACAGCCACGTATCCTTCAGATGTTACTACTGAAATCATTACAGAAGCTAATGATGATTCACTCTCTACAACAGAAAGTAATATATCAACAATAACAAATGATGATTCTGAAGAGATTGTTTCAACTACAACTCCTGAAGAAGTTTCATCAACAACGATTGTTCCTTCAACTGATTCGGTATCAACAACAACAGTTTCTCCAACAACAACAGAAACAGACGAAACAACAACACCTGGTATTTGTCCTACCGGAACATTCGGTTACGTGCCAGATCCAGAAAGGTGTGATGGATTTTACATGTGCGCCGCCGGCAACGCTATACCATTGAGTTGCAGCGAAGGATTTGAGTTTGACCCCGAAACGAAGGTACGTTGTTTAGTACATTTTTTTTATTATTTTAGAATTAAAAAAACACCGCATTACGTAGGTACCTATATTTATTTTAATATTGTACAGTGAACAAAAACGTAAATGTTAAATTATATTTGCAGGAGTGTGTGGCTATTGCTGAAGGTGGATGTACACTTGGAAGTACAAGCTCAACCACTGAACGGTTACCTGATTATTCAACTCCAACGACAACTGAAAGTATTCCAACAGAAACTTCTGATCCATCAGAAGCGTCAACAACAACAGCTACTGATTATGAACCATCCACTACAGAAAGCAACGAATTAACGACCTCAAGTGCAACAACTGAAGAAAATGTTTCAACAACCACAGAAATTGATGAACTAACGACTCCACATATTAATCCTGATGAATCTGTTTCAACAACTACTGAGGAAGTTCCATCAACAACGATTGTTCCTTCCACTGATTCGATATCAACAACAAATTCTCCAACAACAACAGAAATATATGAAACAACAACACCTGGTATTTGTCCAACAGGGACATTTGGTTACTTTTCAGATCCAGAAAGGTGTGATGGGTTCTATATGTGTGCTGCCGGTAATGCTATATCGTTGACTTGTAGCGATGGACTTGAATTTGACCCGGAGACACAGGTTTGTTTAACTAAAGCATAAAACTAATCATAATGTTATTATTTATGAGTGCAGTAATATTATCTTTCTTCTTTATTTTTTCAGGAATGCGTACCTATTGCTGAAGGTGGATGCACTCTTGGACCATCAAGTTCAACCACTGAACGTTTACCTGATGATTCAACTTCGACTACCACGGAAAGTGAATCAGAAGAAACTTCTTCTGAATCTACTGAATCACTTACTACAGAGGGTGACAATGACTCATCTACAACAGAAAGTAATGAATCAACCACTCCAAATGTAACCCCTGAAGAATTAGTTTCAACAACTACTGGAGAAGATGCGGCAACGACGATTGCTCCATCTACTGAATCGGTATCAACAACATTTTCTCCAGCAACAACAACAGAAAAGCCAGATCTTTGCCCAATAGGAACATTCGGTAACGTGCCGGATCCAGAAAATTGTAATGGGTTCTATTTCTGTACCGCTGGCACCGCTATACCGTTGTCTTGTAGTGAAGGATTTGAATTCGATCCCAATACACAGGTTTGTGACAATTTTTCCACAAATTAATAAAATAAAATTCTTCAATCTAAAATAAATTCATCAAGCGCAAAACTTGAGACCTCAAATATATTATTCAAGTTATGTGTCAGTGTTATGAGATTATGTTACTATTCTTCTTATTTTTTGTTCATTAAAGTTCATGTAAGTGGCGATCATGAACACAGGTTTAGGTGAAATTTATTAAGTTTTGAATTACCAACAATTCCAGAATTAATTCTGTACTAAAATGAATCTTCTTAAAAAAATACTCAGTATGTACCTACACTCTAACTTTACTAGTTGTTCTAAATCTACAACTGATAACGTTTTTAGTTTTTAAGAAAACACATAGTTTATATGTATTAGTTGTAATTAAATAATATATATTTAATTATTTCCAGGGCTGCATTGCTATAGCTCCCGGAGGTTGCACACTAGGTAATGGAACTCCTGAAGCTGATGAAGTAACTACAGAACATTCATCTACTGATGATTCCGAAGAAACTACCACAGACAACACAGAAGGTGTTTCAACAACTACTATTTGGTCTATAGAAGAAGACAGTGATGAAACAAATAACCCTGAATATATGGAATCAGCAGAAAATGATTCGTTGGAAGTTATCACTACGACGACTGAAGCTTCAACGACTGTTTCTACATCCGAAACGAGTCCCGAGGCTCCTGTGATATGTCCAGTAGGAGTTAGTGGCTATGTATCGGACCCAACAGATTGTAGTAGATTTTACATGTGCATGAGTGGGCTAGCAATACCGTTGTCTTGCTCTGAAAATTTTGAATTTGATCCTGAGACACAGGTAAGATCCAGTTTACAGAAAATCAGTAAATATTATTACCATTTCAGTTTTTGCTTAGTTTTCTATCAAAGGGCTGTTTAAAATAAATAAAAAAAAAACGTATGTAAGGTGGACCCCACATTGTGTGTGTGTCACATGCGGACGATGGTGGGGATAGCGAGTGATGGAGTGGTCTAGCCTAAAAACTTATTTAGGTTTGGCAGGTCTCATATCAAATTATTTTTTTATCAACTACTAGCTGCGCCCTGCGGTTTTCCCCGCGTTACTCTGCTCCAGTGGTCGGATTTATATGTTAATCCAGCTTATAAGCTATCCACGTCCAAATCCGTTCAGTAGTCCGTGTGTGAAATAGTAACAAACGTATGTTTCATATCCATAAATTATTATAAACTTTCGCGTATATTATATTAGTCGAATTTTAAGGGAATCCATACCTCAGTATGTAGGATACCACCAGATTGAAATATCCCATCCTAACTAAATATACATTCTGTATATCTTTCAGGGATGCGTTGCCATTGCAGAAGGTGGCTGTTCTCTGGGTCCAGCAACCAGTCCACCAGAAACTACAACTATCTCGCTCAATTCAGATGAAAATAATGAACAAACGACAACTGAAAGGGATTGGTTAGCAAATGACAATGACGGATCTAACAATGGAAATGATAAAACTAGTGAAGCACCTTCAATAGTACCAGATGTATGCGGAGATGTACTTTACGGCAATATATCACATCCCACTGAATGTAATAAATTCTACATGTGCGCTGGAGGAGAAGCGTTGGAGTTAACATGTAACGAAGGATTCGAATTTGATCATGTTGCACAGGTAAGTTTCTTTTTATTCCTGACCTTCGTCTCTTGGACTTCAGGTCTATGAGGGCATTGGAAAGTTCTTTGCAAAATAAGGGTCAGGCGAGTCGGAGAGAGTGAATACCAGCGTCAAATTAAATGATTAATAAATGGGGAAAAATCTTAGTCATAATTCCTGCTACCTTCCAGCGACCACCCTGAGTCAAGGTCCTTAGTTTTAGTTGCTTAGTTTGTAGTTTTTAAACCATTTATTAAAGCTGGAGCACTGGTCGCCTTTATGCCCGGTGAAGTAATAAAAGACTTGTGGATAAATATATAGGTATCCGTCTAAATAATAAAAACCGGACAAGTGCGAGTCGGACTCGCGCACGAAGGGTTCCGTTTCAGTTACAAGTGCGTACCTATTTTTGATATCAAGAATAAATAAAAAAGCGTATGTTTATGAAATGAAATATTATTTGATATTTTTATATTCGAGTTGATTGAATGAAAGCTAAATTGCGGTTTACGATTTTTGACGTATTAAAAAAAAACTACTTACAAGATCTCGTTCAAACCAATTTTCGGTGGAAGTTTACATGGTAATGTACATCATATATTTTTTTTAGATTTATCATTCTCTTATTTTAGAAGTTACAGGGGGGGGGACACACATTTTACCACTTTGGAAGTGTCTCTCGCGCAAACTATTCAGTTTAGAAAAAAATTACATTAGAAACCTCAACATCATTTTTGAAGACCTATTCATAGATACCCCACAGGTATGGGTTCGATGAAAAAAATTTTTTTGAGTTTCAGTTCTATGTATCGGGAACCCCAAAATTTATTGTTTTTTTTCTATTTTTGTGTGAAAATCTTAATGCGGTTCACAAAATACATCTACTTGCCAAGTTTCAACATTATAGTTCTTATAGTTTCGGAAAAAAGTGGCTGTGACATACGGACGGACAGACAGACAGACAGACAGACAGACAGACAGACAGACAGACATGACGAATCTATAAGGGTTCCGTTTTTTGCCATTTGGCTACGGAACCCTAAAAATGGTGTGTTTTAGTCGACATCGCTACTATATCCACCTACCAATAAGAGGGTTGTACAGTTGTTTGCCGATTTTATGATTGCTGAACTATGTTAACGATACATCTCTTTTTTTACAGAACTGCGCCCCCATCGCTCCTGGAGGCTGTACATCATTGAGTTCAACTACAACAGAGATCTCGTCTCCGGAACTGTCATCTACAACTGCGTCAATCTGCAGTATGGATGACTTCGGCAATGTTCCTGATCCAAGCCGGTGTGACGCTTTCTATTTCTGCTCGTCTGGAACAGCTATACAACTGTTCTGTACGCAAGGATTCGAGTTTGATCCAGAAACGAGGGTAGGTGGAAGCTGGATACAGTAGACAATAGACACAGTGTGCCAACATCATTTTAGCCGTTGGACGTCCACTGATGGACATAAGCCTCCCTCATAGATCTCCATAGGAGGGTGGTTTTCCAATACTCGCCACGCTTAGCAAGCGGGTTGCTGAGCGCAGTTTTAGGTAATCTAAGACGACGCTGCTGCTCATCTTCTGGTGTACCTATTTCCCTTTGCCGGGGCCTACGGCGCCCACGGGAGGAGCCGTTAAGTCTTCCTATGGGTATATATAACAGACCTTCCCATATCTTCCTATGGTGTAGTAAGAGGCGACTAAAGAACATACGTCGGATGGATGGACAGTAGCATCATCAGCTCAAGATAAGCCCATCATACTGCGCCTGCCAAGCATAGTGATAACAACAATATTCCCGGGATTGCCAATATCTGTTAAAGAGGAGGTCCATGTTTAGCCATGAGGCTTTTGATAATTTACCGGGTAAATAGCAGGGTTCCAGCCTTATGGAAGCTGAAGGGAAAATATTATTTTTTATTGAGCTCGTCAGCAGGGCTCTTTCACCTATTAGAGGCCCTGGGCACATAAGGATAATGGGGCCCCTATGACTATTAGTGTACCGGGCCCCATAACATCGCGGGGCCCCCATATCAACGCGGCGACAGCATTTGCTACTCTTGCTGTATGGCTAATCCGGCACTGCTTTACGGTGACATTAGTTATGATGTGTAGGAAGCATAACGTAATCTACACTAAGCATCGCGGGGTCCTGGTCACGTGTGCCCAGTGTACCCAGTGGGGAAGAAGGGCCCGCTCGTCAGACAGTAACATAGTAGTGATAGAGTTTAAGTACTTGTTGATAAGAGTATAAGAAGAGAGTAAGTGAAAAATATAACGAAAAACTTCCCGCGTGCGATTTCACCCGCATATGCCTCGCTTCAGTGGGAACTTCATCATTCAATATTATTATATCCAATATTATTTCTGGGTAACGTAGCTTTCTAACGGTGAAAGATTTTTTTATATCTGTCCAGATGTTCCGGAGCCTTTTAGCAATAGGCTCCGGAATAAATAATAATACACAAGTCTTTTGTTTTGAGTTTTTGCTATTTTAAAATTGCCAATTGTGTAATTTTAATAAATGTAGTCTACATTTTCCCGTAAACTATTAATACTATGATCTCCGATACTTCGTGAGACTCAAAACGATAGGTACTTATACCGCTGTGCCTAGACATTATTAGTCGCATTTTTATAAAACTTTAATTTTGTATTTAATTTTGTTACAGCAATGCGTCGCCATATCAGACCACGGATGCACGTCAAGACTTTGAAAAACAATGAACACCACAAAATATAACTTTAGCGTATCTCTTGGACCTGAAAAACAATTATAAACTCTGGCATTTGTATATAAAAACCAACCTTTATGCTCTACGAAAAACCATCTATGATTTTGACATATTCTTTTTTTTTAATATTGACCGAACGCTGCCTAATTGCTCTTAAGTGGTTTGTCGTCAATTTAAAAGCAGAATTTAAAAACGAAAAAAAAAGTTTATTAAAAAAATATAATCTTTTATTCCATCTTGTATTAATAAAAAAAAAATGTATTCCGAGTGAGTGAATTATACTAATAAACTTGAATTTTGCATACACAAAATCACACAGGAGAAGGGAATAGACAAGAAAGTTACTTTTTTTTATAAAATATGAAACTGCGCGGTAAACTGCACCAATGTTTTTTTTTCTAGAAAAGTTTTGTTTAGGTATAATAAAATCATTATAATAAATGCCAGATGTTAAAACCAAAGTGCCAATTATCCAGTATTATAGAATCTTAATTGTGATATAACATTCAACGTAAAATAATTTAAATGACAATTTTGTAAATAGTAATGTACTTATATATGTATATTGATATACTATTTTTATATGCCATAATATCAATAACAAAATTGGTGCTATTAGTCAAAGAAAAAAAAAATTATTTATTTTTATTTTTCCATGTGAATTTATTAGCGTAAGGAAAAATAAAGAGTTGCATTTTATTTATTTGTTTTATTTATTTTATTACTACACATGATAGGTACTACATACACAAATGCGAAAGTTTTATGCATGCATATTTAATGCATACCTACTAGAGGTAGAAAAACCACTTTAATTAAAAAAAACGCCTTCTATTAGCACTCCTTCTCTATATAAACGACTAGCTTCCCGCGCGCCGTTTCACCCGCGTAGCTCCCGTGCCCGTGGGAACTTCATAATAAAATGTAGCCTATAGCCTTCCTCGATAAATGAACTATCTAACACTGAAAAAATTATCCAAATCGGACCAGTAGATCCTGAGATTAGCGCGTTCAAGCAAGTACATACTCTTTAGCTTTAATATAAGTATGGATAAGTGTGAAAAATTTCATATACTACTCCTTTGTCCGCGCAATTTTCCTATGTCTGCCTCGAAGAGGATTTGCCTGTAGGTTGCGTGAAGGGGGTAATACCTACACAGATGCTTTCGTAAGCCCAAGGTCTAGTTACTTGGCAAGTGAAAATCTGGCAAAAAAATTTCGACGAATGTTTATTGAATATTTTTTTTTGTCTTTTTATGATTTGTTTACTGTGAAGTACAGGTGATGTTGGCACACAGGGCACGCTGGCGCTTGTCGAGTGTAGCCAACGTTGGCGTTAAGAAAACGTTAAATGATATTTCAAAACTCTAATCTGCTTATAGTTACAATCCTCTTTATAATTGGATGCTTTTATCATAGCGCTAGGCGCTTTTGTTTCATAAATAAGTACCTAATAGGTAAATTAAAATTAAATGAAGCAGTTTTTATTAGTCTCTTTTAAAATTGAGAAACAAAACAACTTAAAGGTATAGACTAAAAATTAAAAAGTATACCTCAACATGGGCTTCCTCCCGAGAGAAGGTTTTTGACAAAGTCACCACCCAGCCTTGGCACCTGTCAAGAGTGGTGACTATGACAGCGTATCCCTGTGTGTGTTATCACTACATAGTATACCTAAAACAAAGTCGCTTCCCTGTCTGTCCGTCCCCATGTATGCATAGATCTTTAAAACTACACGACGGATTCTGATGCGGTTTTTTTTAATACCTACATTGAGTGATTCAAGAGGAAGGTTCACATGTATAATACATTAGCATTGCACCCGTGCGAAGCCGGGGCGGGTCGCTAGTTAGGTTCTAAGATATCGTTTTTAACCCCCGACGCAAAAACGGGGTGGGACGTGTCTGTGTTGGTGTGTCTGTCTGTGGCATAGTAGCTACCGAACCGATTTTGATTTTGTTTTTTTGTTTGAAAGGTGAATTATGTTTAACTAATTAAAATCGGTCCAAGATGGCCGCCGCCACAAAATGGTGGAATATACAACATACTGAAACGGAATGAGATGTATTAACTAACGAAATAAAATCTAGAAACTCGAAAACCATTTTTTGTACCTAAGTATATTATTTAATTGATTATAAATGGCCAAAAAATCAAATCCCTTTGCTCTTCTTTTAACAATAATTTTTAGGCCCATAACGGGTGGCAGTATGTTGGCCCTCCTTAACCTAAGCTTGTAATTTAAGGACCGATTACTTAAACTCTAAAAACGAAAGCATATCTATTCGCCCGAGAATTCCCTTTCTGATGCCCTTTTATTAAGTGAAGGTCACGATTTTTTTTACTATGGACGGACATCTCTTGACAAAGAGACAAATTTTTGCTATTTCTGCTCTTCGCAGCCGAAATAGCAAAAACCTTGTCTCTTTTATGTTAGTTGTAGGAATCAGCTAGCAGCGTTTCTCTGTTTGTATTAAGACATACAATCGGGAACAGCCGATTAACTTGCTATCCGATTGACCTTCAACCAACCCCATCTAATGCCATCGTAGACCCGAGAGACGCGCGAACTGTAAAAAAGAGCGACAGTTCCACAAATCTCCTCTAAAAATCATAACTCAATCTTACCGCCAGCGACCGCCCTGAGCCGAGGTCTAAGCCCCACAGGGGGCGACTTTTTGTGCAGGTTGCTTAGTTTGTAGTTTTAAGACCATTTATTAAAGCTGGAACTCTGCTCGCCTTTATGCCCGGTGTAGTAGCAAAGCCTCTTGGACAACTACGTATTTCCATCGAAAAAAAAAAATACAAACAACCAGATAGGGAATTAAAAAAAAATTGTCTGGTGTAGGGATCATACAAGAATACTGTGTGTCAGCAGCATTCCCTGCGTTAATACACACAGGGAAACGCTGCTACCCGATCCCTACAAATAACATTAAAAAACCGACCAAGTGCGAGTCGGACTCGCGCACGAAAGGTTCCGTACCATTTTCAAGCGCCTACCTGTTGTTGTTAATGATGTCAAGAAAAAATGGGCAAAATTAAAAGTTTGTTGTATGGAAGCCCCCCCAAAATATTAAAATTTATTTAATTTTTAGTATTTGTTGTTATAGCGGCAACAGAAATACATAATTTGTGAAAATTTCAAGTCTCTTTTAAGTCTGTCTAGCTATTCGCGGTTCTTGACATACAGCCTGGTGACAGACAGACAGCGAAGTCTTAGTAATAGGGTCCCGTTTTTATCTTCGGGTACGAAACCCTAAAGACTTCGTAGCAGAAATAGCAAAAACCTCGTAGCTACAGATGTCCGGCCAGAATATTTATTTATTGCTTTCATAGGTTTTACAAAGATGTTACAACCCCGTTTGGGACCTGCATTATATACAATATCAAATAAATACTGGATGACTTTTTTATCGTCTTGAAAATAATAGGGCGTAATATGTATACGAAATAGATGTCTAAGGCATAGTTTTTGATCTTCTTTTTTTTACTGGCATAGAGTGAATATCGTAACCGTAAAAATGCGTACCTATTTCGCTCGCTCTATTCATCCATATTTGATTGCGGCCTAGTATTATAGGTACCAATTTAACTAACGTAAGGCAACTACCAAATTAGGTACTTAGGTATTTTTATCGTTATAATTTTCACCCTATGTCATTAAAAAAAAACGATAAAATAACTTTATATGCCTTCATCACTACGGACGCTGCATCATATATGCCTTAGACATCTATTTAATATACATTTACATTATTTTCAAGACGGTAAAAAGTCACCCATGTTAAAAAAAATAAAACATTACTCTATAGTTTACAATTTAGCATAACGCTTACAACTAAAACACTATATAAAACATTTAATTTTAAGGTAACATACATTTTTATTTTTGTGTTTGATGTAGGTATTGTGTGTATGGATGAGTGACTATAGTCTTAGCTGATAATAGCTTTGAGGTAAGGAAATAAAAAATAGCAAACATAATAGATATTTTTTAAGCATATCAAGATATTTATTATTTTATTTCATATATTTATTTCATCTATACTGTACTTAAATTTATAGTTACATATTATAAAGAGGAAAGATTTGTATTTTGTGTGTGTGTGTGTGTGTGTGTATGTTTGTAATGAATAAACTCAAAAACTACTGGACCGATTTGAAAAGTTCTTTCACCGTTGGAAAGCTACACTATTCCCGAATGACATAGGCTATATTTAATTATGGAGTTCCCACGGGAACGGGAGATACGCGGGTAAAACCGCGCGCGGGAAACTAGTTATAAATAATAAGGCAGCAAATAGGAGAATCCTCGGGCGATAAGCGAAATTTGTAGGCTTAAGATATTCAAGCGATATCTTATAATCTTCGATACTAACTTATCATTTGGTACCCACGTTGGACTGAAATGTGTAAAAAAATCCAATCTTAAAAATAAGTACATTGTTTGTTTCTTTTTATTCATATAAATTATTATTCATCATCATCATCAGCCCGTATAACGTCCACTTTTAAACATGGGCCTCCTCCCGAGGGACGGTATTTGCCATAGGCACGCTTGGCAGGCGGGTTGGTGACCGCTGTTTTATGTTTTACCACACAAGGAAACGATCCCGTTTCGATATACGATTATTATAGAAGAAGTTATAACAATCGGGACCAACGCAACGGGTTAATGTGCTTTCTGAGGTATGGAGGGTAGTCCCTCAACCAACCAGACCCCGAAAGAAATCTTAGAATCTACACAAAGATTTCTTCGGCATGGGGATCGAACCCACAACCGATTATAAAGCGAGCTAAATACTGCTAAAAATCATGATTTTACAAAGTACTGTATGTAAAAGTACAAAACCGAAAAAAATAAATAAAAGAAATTTGTAGAGTTTACCTACTCGTCAGAATTTGAAAGATTTGAAATCTCTATTGTGGAGGCCGGCCCGGGGCACTTGCCCTGGATGCCCTACCTTAACCGGCCTTGCCCCGAGCTGACTTGAGGTGTTAGTATTCTCACACACTACACATTATTATACAACAAAATGTAAGCCCATAACACAGGTCAACAAAATCTTACATTTTTCAAGTTACAGAACTTTTATTTTAATGTTTGTTTCAAACAGTGTTAAGTAAAATCTGAACAATAATTATAGCACGTCACATTTTTTACATAATATTTACTTGTAAATATTAAAAAAACGTGCTGAATTAGCTATATTTGCAACTTTATTTAAAATAGTATAAAATATTGTTGTTCCTCAACTTAAATTTTAAATTTATTAGATTGATAGTCAAACAACTGACATTTTTAATACAATTTACAAAAAGTTTCTATGATTTTCTAATGCAAAGATATTAAGGTCTTTATTTTTCTCATACATTTCAATCGAGTCATTTTGTATGGAGTATGATGGACCAAAGGGTTTTTACTGATGGCACTCGAATGTTAATATTTTCATAAAAAAACATTACAGCAACCAAATCATAAATGTTAATTGGAATTCAGTATAGCTACTTACAGAAACAGCCATTTTACAATTTTACTAATAGAATAATTAGAATATTTACCTATGTTGTATATAAAAGGCTTAAATGCCAATTTTCTACTTTTTATTGTCAAATATCTCTAAAATTAGACGTGGCAGAATATTTCTAATCATGAGACAATATCCATCATTCTGACAATTAAATGTGGGTTTTTCTGTGCACCAAAAACCTTGTCGAACTTTTTGAAATTTCGATTGATAGATGCGATTTGAAATGCATTTACGCATTCCCCCCGCCATGCCACTGCAGCGTATTCGCGCGCAGGCGGTGGGATATGTGGAATCGCCCTCTCCATAGCGTGGTATGCTAAACTCATACCACTAGGAGAGGACCCTAGACCACTAAAACACCCCGGACACTCCTTCGATCCGCCGTTGGCGGGTACGCATAAGCAATCCGGCCAAACCTTGTCGACCTGTGTAATCAACGTAAAAATTCCGCAAGTTGTTGAACAAATCAGCGGAATAATCAGTGAGATCGGTAGCCATTTATGTTATTGATTATATATTTAGGTATTTGTACCTACGTTAATTATCAAAATATCTATTTCCGTATCTGATGTTATCGTTTCGATAATTATTATAATAATAAATAATTACGTCAACTAATCACTGCTTTTCACAATAACTATTACTTTGTACTTTAATATAAATTATAAAAGTACAAAGTGTATTGGTTGTTTTTGGAAATTGGCGAATTGAGTTGCGAATCGAATTCTTAGATCTAAGATTAACAATCAAATCAAAATATTCCTTCTTCATATGGACACGTTTAAAATATATTAAATCATGATCTTATGATGCGTCCCTTTTTCTACCACCAGTTCTGGACGTGGCAACTCTGAGAAGAACTGGCTAGAAACTTAGAGGAATGCTTGTCTATAATATAAAACCGGCCAAGTGCGAGTCGGACTCGCGCACGAAGGGTTCCGTTTCAGTTACAAGTGCGTACCTATTTTTGATATCAAGAATAAATAAAAAAGCGTATGTTTATGAAATGAAATGTTATTTTATATTTTTATATTCGAGTTGATTGAATGAAAGCTAAATTGCGGTTTACGATTTTTGACGTATTAAAAAAAAACTACTTACAAGATCTCGTTCAAACCAATTTTCGGTGGAAGTTCACATGGTAATGTACATCATATATTTTTTTTAGATTTATCATTCTCTTATTTTAGAAGTTACAGGGGGGGGACACACATTTTACCACTTTGGAAGTGTCTCTCGCGCAAACTATTCAGTTTAGAAAAAAATTACATTAGAAACCTCAACATCATTTTTGAAGACCTATTGTTTTTTTGAGTTTCAGTTCTATGTATATACTAGTATATATCTATATATCAGTTCTATGTATATACTAGCATATATCTATATATATACTATATACTACTATATATCTATATATATACCCCAAAATTTATTGTTTTTTTTCTATTTTTGTGTGAAAATCTTAATGCGGTTCACAAAATACATCTACTTGCCAAGTTTCAACATTATAGTTCTTATAGTTTCGAAAAAAGTGGCTGTGACATACGGACGGACAGACAGACAGACAGACAGACAGACAGACAGACATGACGAATCTATAAGGGTTCCGTTTTTTGCCATTTGGCTACGGAACCCTAAAAATGAATCGCTGAATGTGTTGCTAAGCGTAAATCTCGAGAATATCTGAACCGATTTCGCTAATTCTTTGTTGTGATTGTTATGGTCAGGGGAAGGTTCCTATGAAACAAAAAAAATAAGAAAATATCTCGAAACATTAGAAAATTTAAGAAAACTCACATTTATTTAAGACAACCTCCGGTAGCGTAGCGGTATTTGGCTCGCTTTAAATCTCGGAGGTAGTGGGTTCTCTTATGGGAAATCTTTGTGTAAATTCTAAGATTTATTTCCGGGTCTGGTTGGTTGAGGGACTACCCTCCGTGCCTCGGAAAGCACGTTAAGCCGTTGGTCCCGATTGTTATAATATCATCTATAATAATCGTATATCGAGGAACGGGCAGCAGCGTTTCCTTGTGAGGTGCAACATAATTCTGCGGTCACCAATCCACCTGTCAAGCGTGGTGACTATGGCAAATACCCTCACCCGGGAAGAGGCCTGTGTTCAGCCGTGGACGTTCTACGGGCTGATGATCAAGAAAACTCAACAACAATATTATTTTTGTAATGAATTGACATTACTGTCAGTTAACGATCGATAGATAGCCATATTATTTGTGAGTGTCATAGACTGCATTTTAAGACGAGATTTCCATTGGAACGGGATTTACGGGGGTGGAACCGCGCGGTTAAAACAGTTAAAATAAATGTCATGTTACAATTTACATAAAACAGTATTGTTTCAGAGCAACTCTCTCCCGAGCAGTTTCGTCATTTATATAAGCAGACATTTTATTTTAAGCTTTTTTAAATAATTTGCCTCAATTGCAAGAACGAATTTCAGTCTCAGAGGGTTGTACTGTAGCGACATCTATAGTAGTCGTACTAACTACATAAAGATAAGCAACGCCATCTAGCACCTAACACCCCAAGTAACCTGTATCGCGAAATACAAATTCGCAAGCCAATTTGAACATATACAAGTTTTCAACAGTCACAAATGGCCGTCGTTCGCCGGGCACACCACATCGCCCGACAAAGAAGATAATATTCATTTTCTGTGGAGGAATTCCACCAACCGTTCCTTTGCAATTGATGACCCCGAAGACGACACGCAACCGGGTTCTCCAGCAAGATACTCTTCCCCCAGCTTTGTGTTAAAAGGTCAAAGTGATATTTTGGTTTCATGGAAATTCAGTTATTTATTATCTCCCCAATCATTGTTTACTAACTGTATTGTTAAAGCTAGGATTTCTTTTCGTGTTCGGCTGCTTGAAGGACCAACGTCCATGCCTCGCAAGCAAAGCACGTAAAACTATCGGTCTCGTCTGACGTTACTTCAGGGAACGGACAACAGTGTTTGCTTGTGCCTCTGCTGATATTGCCTGTCAAGCGTGGTTCCCCAGGGCTGACAAAAGCCCTGGGGGAGGACCATGCTTAGCAATGGACTTGGGACTGATGATGATATCAATCAAATATCTTGATAAATACAAACAGGCAGGAGCATGTTATATCTTTATAATCGAGGTAGCTGATTTGTTAACTGATGTAGATATGATGCACGTTTCGCGCATCATATCTTTAAACTTTATTACAAACACATTAAGTACATAAAAAAACTGTAATTAAAAACACTAAAAAACGAGTCTTTGTGCAATACTTTAAAATAAAAAAATACTAACATTTTAAATTGGCGCCAAAATCCGCCATCTTTTTTTTTATTTTGATATACCCATTGTCACTCTCACAGTAAACAATTTAAGAATCTAACGCCACCTCTCAGGCTAAAATCCATCAAGCAGTTCAGGCTGCAGAGCGTGCCAAACAATTATACAACATACTCTCGAAAAACATAACTCGCCTTTTGGCGCAGTCGGGTAAAAAATTAAAAAAATTAAAAGTACCTTTTCTGACTTTATATTGTTCATAAACATATTCATATTAATTTATTGCACACCATAATTATCTATAATAAGTTGTTACAAAGACAAAACGGGTACAAAGTATGGACCCTGTCGGGCACGGCAAGTTAGAGAGAAGAAAGCGATAATCTTGTTTTTATCGGGGGAAATGTAGGTATTGCAATAATTATTGTATCTTCTTGAGTATTTCCTGTCTCCTCAATCATTAAATATTAAAATATCTAGTTCTTTTTTGGTGAAAAGATCTTATTCAGCACTTAAGTATAAACGGTCTAAATTAAACATCATCATCATCAGCCCGTATTACGTCCACTGGCAGGCGGGTTGGTGATCGCAGTATTATGCTGTACCACACAAGGAAACGCAAACAAAATAAAACATAAATTCATCATCATCACCAGCCCATATTACGTCCACTGCTAAACATGGGCCTCATCCCGAAGGAGGGTATTTGGCATAGTCACCACTTGGCAGACGGGTTGGTGACCGCAGTATTATGTTGTTCCACACAAGGAAACGCTGCTGCCCGTTCCCTGATATACGAGTATTATATGTAGATGATCTTATAATAATCGGGACCAACGGCTTAAAGTGTTTTCCGAGTCACGGAGGGTAGTCCCTCAACCAACCAGACCCGGAAAGAAATCTTAGAATTTACACATAGGTTTTCTTTTCCGGTGTGGGGATCCAACCCACGACCTCTAACCTAATGTAGAAGAAAAATAACAACAGAGGATCGTATTTCCCGCCATAAATTCCATAGACGTGCCGATGGCGCGGTGACAATCTGTTCAAGGAGGTTCTATATATTTTTTTTTTTCGAACGGACTTATGTTTTTGGCCCTGAGGCTTTTGCTACTTCACCGGTGGTTTCACCTTCATTAAGGTGAGCAGAGCTCCAGCCTAGATAAATGGTTTAAACACTACAAACTAAGCAACCTGCGCAAGAGGGCGTCCCCTGTGGGACTTGGACCTCAGCTCAGGGCGGTCGCTGGCGGGGAGATTGAGGGATTATGGCTTTTAGTTTCTTTAGGGGAGTTTTGTGCATCTGTCGCTCTACTTTACAGTTCGCGGGCCTTTCGGACTTCGGGTCTACGAGGGCATTAGAAGGTTCCTAGTAAACTAAGGGTCGGGAGGGAGGGGGATCTATAATAAGTATTGTATGATTTGAACAGGACGTAAATAGACTGTTGATTGAATGTTTCACAAATTATTGCAACATAATACGTTGAAAAATGTAATCACGATTCATTCAAAGAAAACGTCACCAACTGCTAGTGTAACAGGAAAATCGAGTGTGTCATTTAATATAAAAATATCATAATTATCAATTAAAGCTTTATTTAATCACTTTGACTGTAATTAAACGCCATTTCCCTCGATAACAAAATTACGTATAATTTTATTTTGGTACAAATACGTGTATCTTTCAGAAGAATAAGGACGGTACATACGTCCTTATTCTTCTGAAAGATACACGTATTTGTAATACACATGTATTACACTTTAGAATTATTTGATCGTAAGTGCCAGTTCACGATAAAGGCACATACGACGAATGTTTCTGACGTATAAAAGCACATGCGACCTTATGTGTCTGGGCTCTAGACACGTAAACAATTTTCTATAATTGTGAAATTTCTGAATACTTAATCATAATACAAACGAAATTTGAAGAAACTAGATATCTGATTGGGGAAATACTTTAAAATTTTCATATCTGAATGCAACTTTGGATATTCGAGTGCTTGTTGAGTTGAGTATAATAATAGCTGTATGGTTTTCAGCTTAGAATATATCATCCCACAACTTCCCATGGGTGTCGCAAAAAGGACAAACACCTGACAGATGAGCAGCAGTATCTCTCAGCTAAAGTTTTCTTACCATCTTACTGCGATCACCAATCCGCCGGCCAAGAGCAAGCGTGGTGATTAGGAAATATGCCAACTTTGAGTCCGGCTTTGAATATACCAACGTATTGTACCGAAAAAGGCTAAGGGGACATAAAGTTAATGGTTAGGCAGCAGCTACTAAGTACTAAGTTCACCACGTTAATAACGGAAATAACCCACAACGACCCTAGTTTCTAAGGTCTGTTAAGAGGAGGCCTATGTTCAGCAGTTGACGTGAAAGGGCTGGTGAAGTATCATCATCATCAGCCCGTGTAACTTATCAGCACTGCTGAATTTATTTTAATAATAATTCTTAAAGAGCATTATCTGTTCTAGATAGGTAGGTATATTAACCTATATTATTTATTATGATAAAAGCCAAAGGTCATCGCAAAATATCAGAAACTACAAGTCAGCCAGGACCCTGTTCCTTTTAGGACACATATGCTCACTAAAATGAAACAGATTTTGCGAAATTTAACCCCTAACAGGATAAAAGACGTGGCAAAGTTGCAAACTTCTAAAGTTTTAATAGAAGGATTTCCAAATTAATTTAATATACAAATAATTTTTAAGAAACGGGGGAAGGCATGCGTATCCTGACCGGCAGGTCGTTGTGGGTAGAACAGATATGGGCGAAGGAACAGAGGGGGGTAGGCATAGGCGTAGGCACGGGAAGGGCAAGTATGGGGACAGGCGAGCATAGGCGCAAGAATGGGCTTATGCATGCAAGTTTATTTTAACACCCTTACGCGGGTGAGGACAACCTCCGTAGCGTAGACTACCCTCCGTGCCTCGGAAAGCACGTTAAGCCGTTGGTCCCGATTGTTATAACATCATCTATAATAATCGAATATCAAGGAACGGGCGTTTCCTTGATATCCGATTATTCATTCATGAACATGGGCGTTCCCCTGGGGAGGGTATTGGCTATAGTCACCACGCTTGGCAGGCGGGTTGGTGACCGCAGTATTATGTTGCACTACACAAGGAAACGCTGCTACCCGTTCCTTGATATACGATTATTATATATGTTGTTTTCTTTCCGAGGCACGGAAGGTAGTCCCTCAACCAACCAGACCCGAAAAGAAATCTTAGAAGTTACACAAAGATTTCCTGTCCGGCGTGGGGATCGCACCCACGACCTCCGAGATTTAAAGCGAGCCAAATAACTACCGCTACGCTAGGAAGATTGTGTGAGAAGTAGATAACTCCCTACATTTCTTAATTACTTTCACATGGCCCTTAGGCCACTCTTACCTACCTCTCACGACACCCATGTGAAGATAATATGGGGTGGGTTATTTTTGGCCGGACACCACACGGCTATACATAAACCCTATAATCCATAGGTATCTCAACATTTCCTACATCCAAATTATACCGACGACCCGATTATCTGACGGAAAACGTCGGACTTCTAACATTTTTTGAATAACGTCATCTATTGACACTAAACTAAAACAATATGTACCTACTAATGTTCGTGAACAATAACGATGATTAAATTATTGTATTTGCCACATATTTTGTCTATTAAATTACGCGAAATACGTCGATATCTTGATCGTGAAAGATATAATCATTATACATATAAAGATCCGCAGATTGTAAAGATTTCAGATCATGATATTGACAAGGATTCGCAGAATTTGCAGTGGAAACGTATTTTGTTTAATTGTAAATTTTTACTACAAAGAAAGAAGAAAGATAGAGCAAATCATCAGACATCTTGTGGTCGCCGGTTCGATCCTCACCCAATGCACTACCGACGTGAATTCAAGCAAATCCACTCGATACACAAGCATTTTAGCTTAGCTGTTTCCTGGGTTAACAAGAATACTAGTAGAATGCAAAAATCTGCTAGAAATCTTTATAAAAAAAAATTGTATCCTCCTCAGTATATACCTACCTTTGGCTACGCAACACTGGTTTTTAGTTGGCAACCTAAGTACCCGCGGAAGTGGTTGGCTGATGCTATAATGGTCGGTCCTCCGCCCTCCACATCCAGTCAATTCCAGCTTGCTCTCAAATTATTGGTCCATCTTACAAGAGGGCGTCCTACCTTCAATTTGCAGCGGCTGTCAGTCCTTTTGCAAAGATTTGCCACTACAACTCGCTTATTCTGCGGGCTATGTCGGTAACTTTGGTTCTTTGGTTATTGCGAAGTTTATCTTTCAGAGAAACTCCAAGCATAACTTGCGCCATGGCTTGTTGAGTGGTTTTGAATTTATGGACTGGTACTGCTGTTAGTGTCCATTTCTTGATACTATAGATCATGACAGGCAGAACGCACTGATCGTAAACTGTTTCCTATATATTTTAACGTACAAATGATCCCTATCGACCTGAGTTTAGGTGACAGATTAATGGAAATAAAAAAACAGCCATTGGAAGTGCTGATCTTATACAACAAAATTGTAGTTATTAAATAAAGCACGATTAATATAATTTACTATACACTTTCATGTTTTATGATTATTATGATGAAATCTACAGTACTACGGCGCAAAAGTGATTGTCGGAAATTAAATAAATGAAATATAAATATTTATTTTGACTATTAAATAAGCTTATATGTGATGCTGCTAACAATCAACCCAACGGACCGGAGCAATATTCGCGTTTTTTTTATGTTTATACTCTTTTTTGCGCATTGAAATCTTTGAAATACATTTACGCATTCCCATCGCCGCCGCCGCTGCAGCGTATTCGCGCGCTGGCGGTAGGATATGTGGGACTCGCCCTCTCCATAGCGTGGTATGGTAACTCATACCACGAGGAGAGGACCCTACACCACTAAAACCACCGTTGGCGGGGGCCGGGTACGCATGAGCAATCCGGTTCCCCGAACTTATGTTTATACTCTAAGGTATCTTAGACTATCTTGTAGTAAAAGTATAAAGGTAAAGTAAATAGAAAAAATATCTAGTGTTAATTCCGCTAAAAATGTGTGAATATGCTGTAATGCAATTTTGCATCTTTTCGGTTGGTAATTGTATTTTTGCATGTTGCTACTATCTCTCCTGCATATTGTGCATAATTTTTGCGGGCGGAAGGGCGGTGCAAAACAGCAAATACACACATTTTTTTGCGGAATTAACACTAGATATTTTGTCTTTTTAATTAAGATTTAAGGATTTCCGCAAAGTAACGCCTGATTCTATTAATTAGTATAAAGGCATTTTTAGCCTTCTAATCGTATATATTTAGTTTTATTATTGAGGTATTTATTTATTAGATAATCGCGAGTTGAATTCTTATGGAGAAGGTTCAGTATGGCTATATTAGGTATCTCAGGAAACTTAGCTATTTTATTTGAAAATCATTTTCTGTAAATTGACCTGTATATTTTGGGTTTTAGAACAACTTTATTTCTCATAAAGAATTTCATACATCATTTACTTACTGAGAAACAATATTAAAAATTAAATTAATATGTGGAGCGCACAACGGTACGTAAAATTTTATTGATATAATGATATTTTATACTTCTCGAGGGTTCATTATTAAACCATATTGACATTTATATATCTACACTAGCTTATGGGCCGCGGTTTCATCCGCACCGCTCTCTTTCTCATGGGAACTTCATAATTACATAAATATCCTTTATTACTCCAGTGAACTTTTGAATAATCGGTCCAGTAGGTCCGGAAGAAACATGCAAACAACCAAACAGTCAAATCTATCTTCTTTGCATTATTAGTACGTATAGAACGATAAAAAAATAGACGTTGCACGTTCTTAATTTTTTTTAATGATTTTTTAATATATTCGTAGTAACGGATGAAAATTCGTTTCGTCCGTAATCATTATCAGCCCGTATTAGTACTGCTGAACATTGACCTGCTCCCTAGGGAGGGTTTTATCAGAATTATACACACGGAAACTATGCTGCCTGTTTCCTGGGACTATATACCTACGATTGTTATAGATGATGTAATAACAATCGGGATCAACGGCTTATAATGTCCCTTAATCAACCAGACGCGGCAAGAAATCTTAGATTTTACACAAAGGATCGAACCCACAATATCTGATACATAAAATGAGGCTAATACCGCTACACACAGTTTGTCTGATGTTTTTCAATTATATTAAAAGTTACGTAAGAAATGAAATATACCTAGAGACAAATAAATAAATAATAAATAAAAAAAAGTTTTTATTACGTAAACCTACAGGCATTTGCAAATAGTCAAAACATATTTGGCTCATTAATATAATATATTTAATTAAATAATGTAGTTTAGTTATTATAGTTATAATAATAATAAATAGTTTGTATTTTATATTTATTTATAAGTAGCTTTAGCGTAAAAGCTGTCAGGTATGAAAATATATTTTTATTTTTTATCTATAATTTAATAGTCCCGGTTCTGTCCTTTTAGTATGTTATTATTTAGATGGACCATAAGTATATCGTCGGACGCGATTTTATGCTACCACCCGATCCAATACGCCCCAACTGAAAAGACCCGGCGAAACAAACTCAGAGGGGTATTCTACTGCCGGTTTCATCGCGGCCTCATTGAGACGATCCGGCAAAACATACTCAAATGGGCATGTCAACATTATTTTGGTCCAGTTACTGTCATTATTAAGTTAATTGGCTTATACTTTTATTTTACAGAAATTTGAAAAATTCTTTGCCTTACTCAAAGTATAGAAAAGTACCTTTAAAATTAATTGGTACCCTACCATCTTACGCGTCAAATCATTTTTTATATCACAGAAAGTGCTTTAAATAATAAAATAAAACCTTCAACGAAAAAAGCGAGCATTGAAAAAGACAAAACCATTATGTGTCCATGATTCCTACCGCAACTAAAAAAAGAGCTAATAACTTTGAAACGGCTGAACCCGTTTCAGAACTACTGCGCCATGGATACTCAAACAGAGAGTGGTCCAATTATAACAATGGTGGGGTCCAAAAAATGGGCTTCAGCAGCCGTTTTAAAGGAACCCTAAAACAGTATCTCAAAAAATCACAACGAGTCATTCAACGAATTCTGTAATTTCATTATCAAAAACCTATCGCTGATTATCTTTAAGACAGAGTATAAAAAAGAAACGTAGGTTGCCAATTAAAGTACTATTGTTTAGTCGTTAAACCGTGTAGTAAAATATAGAAGTGTTATTAATATAATATGATAAGTAAGTACATCTATATAAACGAGTAGTCGCCAGTGGTCAATATTCAATCATATTTTAAAAAAAAAATTAATTCATTCTCCACCCCTGTTCTTGTCGGATAGAATCGGTCGGATAGATCATATAATCTGCAAGCTGCGCCCCACGGTTTTATCCACGTTACTCTGCTCCAGTGAATCGGAGCGTGAAATTTTGTAGCCTATATGTTAATTCAGCTTATAAACTATCCGCGTGCAAAGTTTCAGCCAAATCCATTCAGTAGTTTTTACGTGAAAGAGTAACAAACATCCATCCATCCATCCATACTCACAAACTTTCACGTTTATAATATTAGTAGGATAAGTGTGCGAAATTTCATACTCCTCCGTCCGCGGAATTTTCGTAAAAAGGGGTACCTACCTAGAAAGTTTTGGCTTTTTCTTCTTCTTCACGTGTCGACCTGGCGTTCAATTTTGAGAAGACCAGTAGTTACTCACTGACACGGCATTATCAGTGGCGTTACAGTTTATGCTTCACGCATTAATATAATTAATAGAATCCGCGTTACTTTGCGGAAATTCATATTAATCTAAATTAAAAAGACAAAAAATATTTTGTGTTAATGCCGCTTAAAGATGTATCTATATGCTGTAATACTAGTTTTGCACAAATCTCCTCTAAAAATTTAAAGTCTCAAACAAAACTCAATCCCGCCAGCCCGCCCTGAGCCGAGGTCTAAGTCCCTCAGGGGGCGCCCTCTTGCGCAGGTTGCTTAGTTTGTAGTTTTAAAATACTTTTAAACGCCTTTAAGCCCATATACACGGTGAAGTAACAAAAGACTCGTGGCTAACTACATATCTAATAAAATTTGGAAAAATATGTCTGTAATGTAAACATAACAGGTTTTTATTGAATGCATAGAATGTATATAGGATAGAATAGAGCATAAAGCATAGAATGTATATAATAAAAACACAATTAAAAATTTGCTTAGCTGTGGGTCTGTTGGTTTCGGCTAATCTCAGTTACTGCTGGGCCTCTTTTGACAGGAATTTCAATGGTAGTCAGTTAATTTCATACTAAACGTGACTTCTATTTTGTCCGTCTGATTGTTTGTCGCGTGTAACAATCATCCAAATCGGTTGAACCGGTTCATTCAAAAAGTATGGGCCGGATATCGAAAATTCTTCGATTAATTACTTTGGTACTGAGTTATCTTTTTAAAAATTAAATGTTTTTATGTTTTTCTCTCATATTAACATTTAACCAAATTACTTCAACACGTTGTCGTATGCGACGTCATGAATGGGGCCAACTAGAATACCAGCGCTACATTAATACATCATAATCCCTCAATCTCATAGCCAGCTACCGCCCTGAGCCGAGGTCCAAGCCCCACAGGGGGCGCCCTCTTGCGCAGGTTGCTTAGTTTGTAGTTTTTAAACCATTTATCAAGGCCGGAGCTTTGCTCGCCTTTATGCCCGGTGAAGTACCAAACCCTCGTAGCTAACTTCGCATGACAGTCCGAAAAAATGTCCACTCAATGTGGATTCCGTATATGAATTAATTATAAATTGTATTTTTCGAAAATCAGTTTATTATAAATAAATATTTTTTTCGTTCTCTCTTTCTTTAGAAATCACCATTAAAAACATGTGTTTTTTCCGCAGAAGCCGTTCTATTTCTGGCAGCGCTCGCGCTGGTCCAGGCTCATCCCAGCGTCTCAGGCCGAGACGCACTCTGGGAATGGCATCCCGACTGTCCCGAATACCACCATTGGCTTCTACAGCACGAATGGGATTGCACCAAGTTTTACTACTGTGAAAATGGCATGAAGAGGATTTTACCAACTAATTGCGCTCCCGGCACCGAGTTCTCGTTTGCTCTTCAGGTTGGTATTTTAGAAGCCTCTTCTTTAACAGAACTTGGCAAGCCAAGTTTATTGCCGTATTTATCATCAGCCCGTATAACGTCCACTGCTGAACATGGGCCTCCTCCCGAGGGAGGGTATATGCCAAAGCTTGGCAGACGGGTTAGTGACCGCAGAATTATGTTGTACCGCACAACTGAAAACGCTGCTGCCCGTTCCTTGATATACGATTATTATAGATGATGTTATAACAATCGGGACCAACGCAACGGCTTTCCGAGGCATGGAGGGTAGTCCCACAACCAACCACACCCGGAAAGAAATCTAAGTATTTACACAAAGATTTCCTGTCAGGCGTGGGGATCGAACCTCCGTAGCGTAGCGGTATTTGGCTCGCTTTAAATCTCGGAGGTCGTGGGTTCGATCCCCACGCCGGACAAGAAATCTTTGTGTAAATTCTAAGATTTGTTTCCGGGTCTGGTTGGTTGAGGGACTCCAACCTAGGAAAGGACGTTAAGTCATTGGTCCCGATTGTTATAACATCATCTATAATAATCGTATATCAAGGAACGGGCAGCAGCGTCTCCTTGTGTGGTACAACATATTGCTGCAGTCACCAACCCGCCTGCCAAGCGTGTTGACTATGGCAAATAACCTCCCTCGGGAGGGGGCCCATATTGAGGAGCAGTGGACGTTATATGGGCTGATGATGATGATGATGACGATTCTATGCCGGAACCCACACGAAAAATGAAAGTTACTTGATAATCAAGTCATAGCGTTTTAGCTTAGCACGAGGGGTTAACAAGAATACTAGTAGACCGTAAAATTCTGTCAGTACGGTTAAAAAAAAGAAAAAGTCGTTAGTGATGTATGTAGCCGAGGCCGTAATGACAGCGACGCGGCGGCGACCCTTCAAAAAAGTCAATCCCGCTAGTCTTTCCTTAGGTGTTACCGTCACATTTTGGGGATACTACTTCTGTGGTATACTTTTGTGGTTATTGTAATACTGATTTATAAAACAATAATTCAAGCGCAAATAACATTTATCATGGTAACAAAATGGAGTCAGAATAAGTTACTAACTAAAGCATTGTTTAAAATCGAGAAACCAATAGAATTCTTTCTTTTTTTTCCAATCAGGTGTGTATCCACCCTGAATTAGCCGACTGCCAGTTGTCAAACGTACCTCCTACCGACGAAGACAGCACCACTGCTGCATCAAGCTCTACCACCGAAGCAGCATCCACTACAACAGTAGCTGCAAGTACCAGCACTGCTGCTAGTTCATCAGAAGCTTCTACTACAACTGTTGGTTCCACCAGTTCCACTGCCGCCGCATCTACTGAAGCGTCATCTACAGTCGCTTCATCTACGGTAGCTTCATCCACTGCCGCTTCATCTACAGAAGCGTCATCCACTGCCGCTTCATCTACTGTAGCTTCATCCACTGCCGCTTCATCTACTGAAGCGTCATCCACTGCCGCTTCATCTACTGCCGCGTCATCTACCACTGCTGCATCATCTACTGACGCTTCATCCACAACTGCAGCCGCATCCCAATCTCCTTTGCCAGATGAAGAAGATTGCGAACTCCTAGACAATGGTTGCCCAGCTGACTTCAATATTCAAATGCTTTTGCCTCATGAAGATTCTTGTGGCAAATACTACGAGTGTGTGGTTGGATGGCCCATTGAAAGGTCTTGCCCTGCTGGTACTGTCTTCAATCCTACTATTGAGGTGGGTCAATTTTTAATAGTTGATTTCTGCAAAGATTTGCTTGATTTTAAGGAGTAGTAGATTAAAATCTTAAGTTTTCATAGGCAATGGACGTGTTTGGGGCTAATCGAATCAGTAAAATTGTTTTATCATACAAATAAGTTGAGTAATAAGCCAGATTTACTTATAAAAGCCTCTCCAAATTGACCAGAATATGATAAAAATAAAAGTTATTTTATGAAGGAATAGCTGGTATTATCAGTTATACCTTAGTTTTACCGGTTAGGTTTCATCTTTTTAAGGCAGCTTTTACCAAAAGTAACACTGGTGTTTCATCATTAGCTCTTATAACGTCCACAGCTCCAGGGATGGTTTTGCCATATAGACCGGGAGATACTGACACAAAATATTGGGCCATTTTTACCAGCATGGCGGTTCTTCAGGGGTCTTACTACGTAATGACAAAAAGAAAAATGATAGTCATAGCGCTGGTACCGGCGGCCCAATCAGGACAAATAGTTTAACATGCTTTCCTTAATTTCGATGGTCCAACCAGACCCGGAAAGAAATCTTAAGACTTTACACAAATATTTCTGATTCGGCGAGGGGATCGAACCCACGACCTACGCGATATAAACCGCTACGCCATTCTGTTGTTTCTCTAATTTAAAGACCTATTTATCGTATTTTTCTTCGTATCGTATCTATATTTACATTATTTTTGAAACTATCAGGAAGTCCCTAATCACTGATATCGTTGAATCAATTTTGCCACATGATAATAGCAAATGACTAATAAATTGTACCAATAAAAACAAATTTAGCTACCGATGTGTGATAAACATTATATCTTATCATGATTGCAAAAGCGCGATATGTTAATCGAAAAATGATTTAAGGAATTCGATTTACGGGTAGATTAGAATAAGATATAGTGGGCCGACGTTATTTAAAATTAGAAATTGCTAAATGTGTATTTAACGCAACAAGTATTTTCTTTGATCCTATGTGGGACTTGCTTTTGAGAATAGGACGGAAGTTGAGCCGTTGGTCTTCGATGTTATAAAGTAATTTTAGGCTATCATATATAGGTGTCAATATTTACGTACGTGTATGATCAAACTGTTTAGCAGACATCACTTCTGCGGAACTAGCATAAAACCCCGATATTGGAAGAAAAACGATAATCCTACTAACTTAATAATCGCTAAAGTATATCGTCAGTGATTCTGCAATAAGGTTGAAAATCAAAGGTAGCAAATTGATTTTTTGCCCTTTAAAACATATGTAAATAAAATATTTCTTGACAGATGAAATTACACCTTATTAGTAGTTGCTAATAACGCGTATTAGACAGTTGTCTAATACGCGGTATTGAATGTATGGACAAACGCATAAAACTGCTGACTTGACCCAATGAAAGAATTATTGACAACTGTAGCCGTAGTCGTGGGGGAAATGTATCAGATACTAATTTCCGTGTACGGTAACTCCCCGATAAATGGGCTATCTAACACTAAAATAATTTTTCAAATCTGTCCAGTAATTGCTGAGATTAACGCGTTCAGCATAGATGCATTTCTCATTCATAATTAGTTACTAAATCTTACTTACTCTTAAAAGAGTTAAAACAACAAAAATTTGATGCATTGTCATCTAAGTTTATAGCTTTATTTTGATGTATAAAACAAAGGTCTCTATTAAAACCCCTTAGCCACGAGGTATTTGCTAAGCCACGGTCTCATTTTGTTCTTAATATAACATACCAACTAGCGTCCTGTAGTTACGGTTTCTGTATGAATTTAATAATAAAATATAACCTATGTTACCCAGGGATAATGTAGCATTCTAATGGTGAAGGAAAAATCGAAATCCGTCCAGTAGTTTTTGAGTATTTCCGTCGCTAAAAGAATTCTAACGATCCTTTTTTCCAGGCTTGTGACTGGCCTTACAACGTCGCTGGCTGCGAAGACTACGTCAACGAAGGTAACCAGGGTGGGAATAATGATGATGAGAGCAATGACGGCGGACACGACTTCGACTTCGAAACTTTGCCGAACGGGTGTCCTGCCAACTTCTCGATCCATCACCTGGTCTCCCATGAGACTGAGTGCGACAGGTTCTACTACTGCCTCGCTGGCGAGAGGATTGAGAGGTGCTGCGCTGCTGGACTTCATTTCGACTACAATAGTCAGGTAATTATTTTTTTCAGACTTCTAGCTGAGTTTTGCACTCTACTAGTATTCTTGTTAAACCCTCGTGCTAAGCTAAAATGCTTGTGTTACGAGTGTGTCACGGTGGTATTGCAATGGGTGGGCATCGAACCGGCGACCTCAAGATCACAAGTTCGACGCCCCTAGCCTATTGGGATTCGGTTGAGACAATTCGATGAAAATAAAACGCGAAGGGTCTTCCTACCTTTTTTGTTCAGCTCGTCCACTTAGGTAGGTAGCTAGTGAAAGGTTGCAGGTTTGCTAGGGTAGGACCCTCGACGGAATGACCAAGGCAATATGTTACGCCAAAAAATTACCCTTTAAAAATTTGGCCTCTAAGTCTATCAACATTTTTAGCCCACAGTGTGTTAAGCCATTGTTAAGAGCCCGTTTAATGCAGATTTAAGGATGCACAGAGCACCAGTGCGGCACTCTGCACCACCTTTAGCTTGATGGCTTATCTTAGATTTCCGCGCGCGGTTTCACCCGCGTAACTCAGGTTCCCGTGGGAACTTTATAATATATTATATATTGTATAGCCTTTCTCAGTAAAAAAGCTACCTAAAACTGAAAGATTTTTCAACCATTGGACCAGTAGGTCCTGAGATAAGCGCGATCAAGCAAACAAACAAACTCTTCAGCTTTATATAATAGTATACAAAAATATATTTATAACCAATCAATGCTGATAAAAAAAATTTAGGCAGATATCTACGACCGCGTGAAATGAGATATAAATCATAATTTATTGTTGATTGCTATTTTAATAATACCACTGTCGGTGTAATTGATAAAGAAAATAATTGATATTATTAGTTTAATTGGAAGATAATTTCGTTAATGAGTTTACGTGAAACGAATTCTACCTACTACATTAGTAGGTGTAGTTTTTAGTTATTTTCAAATGAAACTAAGCTTGTATATGAAATCTGGAAATTTGTTTAAAATCACTCAGAACTTTTTACTACTGTCCAAGACAAAAATTTAAAATATTCTTTACGGATGAAGATACATTAAATATACATCTCGATTGAATTAACATGCAATTAGTCCGTTAGCCATGTCCATAAAAATATTTAATAATCCAAAATTAATATATTTACAAAAAACTTAAAAATCTGCTAAAAAGCAAATCCTATTATAGCGTAGATGAATATTTGAAAGACAACTTAAAATAGTAATTTTTCAAAAAAACAAAAAAAAACCTCTGTCCTATTTTGCTGAGTCCATGTGAACCTTATATATTAACATTTTAAGACCAAAATGTACATACACTACTATGAAAGCAATAAAGATTTGAATTTGAAATAAAATAAAAATACCCACCCACCCTTCGGAACCCTAAAAAACGTATAGGAAGTGGTTTGTCCTAATGATGTGTATATGACAGGTATACAACAATACCTGAAACAGACAATAAAAAAATTGACAGTAGGTATAGATGACACAGAAATAACTATGTTACAGAATAATATTTATTAAAAATTCAATAATTTCAGAAATGCGACTGGCCATCCAACGTCAACTGCACACTCCCCGGAGACGCCAATGTCGGTCCCTGCGGCGGTTTCACCGATGACACCTCAGAGTCTACCGAAGTCGAAGACCAGGAGGAGATCGACTACCTTCCCAACGGATGCCCCTCAGACCCTACCATCCACTACCTGCTGCCCCATGAGGAGGATTGCGCGAAGTACTACATTTGTGTGGCCGGTAACAAGGTAGAGGCTGAATGCCAGAGCCCACTGCACTTCAACCCTGTTGCGAAGGTGAGGAATTAATACTTTGTAATGTTTCATCATTATTATTAGCAGCCCGTATAACGTCCACTGCTGGAGGCCTCCTCCCGAGGAAGGGATTTTGCCATAGTCACGACAGTCACGACGCTTGCCAGGCGGGTTGGTGACCGCAGTATTATGTACACAGAGAAACGCTGCTGCCAACTCCCTGGTATACGCGTGTTATAGATGATGTTATAACAATCGGGTCCAACGGCTTAAAGTGCTTTCCGAGGCACGGAAGGTAGTCCCTCAACCATCCAGACGTATACAGCTATCCATATGACAATAAAACTTGCCAAAACTAAAGATTCCTTGCCGGTTCTTAGTTCTGGTTCTGGGACAACCCTTGTGCTTTGGACATCACGTTGAGGCGTTGGTTATTATATCATCTATTACAATCATATGCCTACCAGAGAATGGGCAGAAGCCTGTGGACTGTAAATTGCAATATGATACGTTGGTGATCTATGAGCACCAACTCGACAAAAGCAATGAATACGGCAAAAATCTATCATAAAAACTGTTTCGACCATCTGGACTTAATTTTATCTTTGTGATTAGGTCTGCGATTGGCAATGGTCCGCTGGTTGCATCAAATGGGGCTGTGGCGAAAATGACTCTTGTAATGAAGACAATGACGGCGGCAATGACAGTGACAACGGAAGCGGCAACGGAAACGACAACCAAGGCGGCAATGACGATAATCAAGCTGACAATGACAGCGAGAGTGCAGAGCCTGACCTAGGCAATGATGACAACAACGATGCTGGTAACGACAATGAGAGCGCAGAACCAGACTTCGGCAACGACGATAATAATGACAACGGAAACAACGATGCTGGTAACGACAGCGAGAGCGCAGAACCCGACTTCGGAAATGACGATAACAATGACAACGGAAACAACGATGCTGGAAACGACAGCGAGAGCGCAGAACCCGACTTTGGAAACGACGACAACAACGACAACGGAAATGACAATAATGACAACGGAAACGACAATGACAGCGAAGAGCCCGGATTAGGAGGAGACGATAGCACCAGCAATAACCCTTGCGAGAAGGAATGCAACGTTCTCCCATGGGCCCATGATGACTGTGACAAATTCTGGGTCTGCAATGGAGTTTACCCACAAATCGTCACTTGTTCCGAAGGTCTACAATTCAACCCTGCTACTCTAACTTGTGACTTTGCTTGCAACGCTGGCTGTGTGCGAAAGAGCGCGCAATATACTGCTGGCCGTGAAGGAGTCAAAGTATTCATTCCTTGGAATAAAGTTGATGAACATGTAAATGAATTCTTGAATGAGAATTTCAAACATTAGATGACTTTTACTGTTGAAAAAAGACTTGGTTATTTATTGTTCAATATATCAAACAGTATGAAATAAGACGGAAGGCTTTTTGTATTATATTTATAGTTTAATATTTAAGTATCTAGTTTTCATAATACATCAGAATTTTTAAAATGAATAAGATCAAAATACTAAAATGTGTGAATATAATCCAAATTTATAATAAATGTGCATTTTATTTAAAATCGATGTTTTTTTTTTGTTATAACTTCAATGGACTGATTGTATAAATACCTATAATTAAAGTAACGTAATTAATAATTATATTTTGGGGGTTTCCTTTAGTAAATTAGCATCGCACGCTCGGTTTCAATCGCCTATCTCCCGTTTCCGTAGCAACTTTATAATTAATTATAGACTACTAGCTTTTACCCGTGGCTTCGCTCGCTTTGAAGCCAATATCTCTTTCTTCCAATACCTCGAAGAATAATCCTCCTATCAATAATCCTCTCTTCTAACTTGCCGTGCCGACAGGGTCCATACTTTGAACTGGTTTTCTCTTTGTAACAACTTATTCATACATAAATGGTGTGCAATAAATGAATATGAATAAGTGTGGATACGCTGCAGCAGCGGTGGGAATGCGTAAATGCATAATTAAACCCCCGGAAAACAAAAAAAATAATAAAAAAAAGGCTGATTAAGTAAACAAATGGCTTAGCAATAGCTTTTTATATTTAAACAATAGTTAAGTAACGATAGTAACTCAATAATGATCACTACTAAAAACATGACACAAAAATTTCAACTTAAAGCAGAATAACTTTGACTTAAATTTTATTTGTCTAAGAGTTGATTCAATTCCAATTTAAAATTTGGAAAAATTCCTACTAACATTATAAATGCGAAAGTCTGTATGTGTGGATGTATGTATGTTTGTAACTCTTTCACGCAAAAACTACTGAATGGATTGAAAAGCTGGATTAACATAATAGGCTACAAAATATCACGCTCCGACCCACTGGAGCAGAGTGACGCGGGTAAAGCGGTGGGGCGCAGCTACTAATTTATATATTTTTTTTATTTAACCGTGAATGTTTGTAATCATGTGTGGATGGATGGATGTTGGTTCCTCTTTCACGCAAAAACTAATGGATGGATTTTAATGAAACTTAACATAAATGTATGTAGTTTATACATCAGGATAAGACATAGGCTATATTCTATTATCAAGTTCCCACGGGCACGGTACATACGCGGTTAAAAACGCGCGCGAATATAGCCACGAGGCTCTTGCTTACTTTTGTGTGTGTTTTCCAAAAACACTTTCAAATAAGCGGCCGTAGCCCAATGGCTAGGGCGTAGGACTTGTGATCTTAAGGTCGCCGGTTCGAACCACACCCATTGCACTTCTGACGTGAACCCACTCGTCGCACAAGCATTTTAGCTTAGCACGAGGGGTTAACAAGAATACTAGTAGACTGCAAAAACTCTGCTAGTAACCTTTTAAAAAAAATATATATGTATACCTACATCACATAGGGTCATATTGACCCATAAAAAAAAACGCAAGATATTTTATTACACTTTATTAATCAATCATCATCATTTTCATCACCACCGTCATCAGCGTCGTCATCATCATCATCATCATCATCGCTTTGTCTCTGCTTCAGTTTAGCTTGTAATTCTTTAGCAGGGTTGAACATGCCACTAGTTTGGGCGTTACATATGAAACATCGGGTCGATTTCTTGTAATTTTCAAGTGCACATTTCTCACAAAAATAGTGCTTGCACCTGAAAAGAAAAGAAATATAATCATCAGCCCGTATAACGTCCACTGCTGAACATGGGCCTCCTCCCGAGGGAGGGTATTTGCCATAGTCACCACGCTTGGCAGACGGGTTGGTGACCGCAGTAATATGTTGTACCACACAAGGAAACGCTGCTGCCCATTCCTTGATTTATGATTATTAAAGATGATGTTATAACAATCGGGACCTACGGCCTTACGTGCTTTCCGGGGCACGGAGGGTAGTCCCTTTACCAACCAGTCCCGGAAAGAAATCTTAAAATTTACACAAAGCTTATTTGTCCGGCGTGGGGATCGAACCCACGACCACCGAGATTTAAAGCGAGCAAAATACCGATCCGCTACTGAGGTTCTCGTAAGTCTTCATTTAGGCAAAAAGTTCTATGGGTCAATATGACCCAGTATTTGTTTTTTTCGGAATGACATAGTTAGCCACGAGGCTTTTGCTACTTCACCGGGCATAAAGGCGAGCAGGTCTCCAGTCAATATGACCCAGAGTACTCACTTAGTAACTACGGGGTCAGTAAAACTGCTCCTGCATATAAAACATCTGAATGGTAACTCTTCATCGCTGGACACCTCGTAGTCTGAATCTCCACCAGCAGCGCCAGGACCTGAAGTAAAAAAAAGTTATACGTCACCGTAATATTGTAAAAAAACCGTTAGATTACAATCTATCTAGCGAGATTGTAAACTGTCGAGTGATTCTGAACCGTAACATACTGCCTAAATACATATCTAACGGTATTTGTAATTTAACGGTGACTGCACCAGTGGCTCAGTGATGACGGCAGCGGCTTCTGAGACCTGGTCTGTGTTTGATTCCCACCCGGGACAATTTATTTGTGTGTAGCAAAATAGTTATACGAATTTCAAGTGCCTACCTGATGCAGTTTTTGATATCGAGCAAAAAAAAAAGAAAAAGTAAATAAAAAATAAATAAAAAAAAATAAAAATCATTTTTATTTACGTAAACCTATTACAGGCACTTGCAAATAGTCAAAACAATAATTTAGTATTAAGTATTATTTAGATAATATCATATTTTATAATATTATTATTATTAATTATCATATTTTATAAATTTTCAAATTAAACAAGTATTTAAGTTATTATTTTAATCTTAACGTCTTAGTTTATTATATAACTATATTGTGTCAAATAGCTTGTTCTGTCTATAGTAGGTTAGAACAATTGTCATTATTTAGGTGGACCATGAGTATATAACGACGGACGCGCTTTAAGGCTACCACCGGATCCAATACGCCCCAACTGAGAAGATCCGGCGAAACAAACTCAGTGGGTTATTCTACTGCCGGTTTTAACACGACCCACATGAGACGGTCCGGCGAAACATACTCAAATGGGCAGAACGTAGGTTTTGGTCCAGTTACTTTAACTATTTATTGGCATACACATTTTTTGCCCAAACGGTTGTCTTTGAAATATTTGTTTATTGTGTTTTTATACTAATAGAAAAATAAAAGAATTTGAGACAGAACTAGCGGTCTATGAATATAATATATTATTATGTAAGTAGGTCAATTACAGATAGTTCACAGAACATCACACTATTATGCGTACTACTATTTTATTTGGGTACAGGGTCTCTAGGAAGTGTTACGCAAGTAGGTTTATGAAGCCAAACGTCTTTATCCTCAATATAGTCCTTAATGCTATAATAGCCTTTAGATATGAGGACCCGTTTAATATATACTTTAAAAGTTGGATCAGGCAAATCAGTTACATGAATAGGGAGTTTGTTATAAAACCTAATGCAATTTCCCATAAATGATTTATTGGTTCTACTAACTCTAAAACCGGGTATGGCAATTTTATGTTTATTTCTCGTGTTAACATTATGAATATCACTTTTTTTGCTATATTGATCTATATTTTTTTTAACAAAAATGATATTTTGGTATATGTATTCAGAGGGAACGGTAAGAATATTAATCTCTTTAAACCTGGTACGCAAGGAGTCGCGACTACCTAAACCGTAAATAGCCCTAACTGTAAGTAAAAATGTTTGTTGTATGGGACCCCCCCCCCCACATTTATTTTTAGTATTTGTTATTATAGCGGCAACAGAAATACATCATTTGTGAAAATTTCACCTGTTTAGCGGTTCTTGAGATACAGCCTATTGACAGACAGACAGCGAAGTCTCCAGTAAAATGGTCCCGTTTTTACCCTTCGGATACGGAACCCGAAACACCATGACGTCACCCGTATTTGCCCGATACAGACACACACTGGGGGAGTTATATTAAAGAAAAATTGGTAGAATCAGCTTACCTGACCCTTCCACCTCTTCCCGTTCCAACTGCCAGCCGTGCTTGTAATCTGAACGGTCATGGAGAAACTTGCACGAATCTGAAAAATAAATTATTTATTTTCGCGTCAAAATTTATTTATTTATTTTTATTTATTCTTTATTGCACACAGTAAATACATAACATACAATTTTTACAATTGAAACAACATGTACAAAGGCGAGCTTAATTCAATACTGAATTTAAACTAAATTGATGCAGGACTTTTTGAGTTTATGAAGAGTACGCAAACCAACCTCCGTAGCGTAGCGGTATTTGGCTCGCTTAAATTCTCAGAGGTCGTGGATTCGATCACCACGCCGGACAGGAAATCTTTGTGTATATTCTAAGATTTCTTTCCGAGTCTCGTTGGTTGAGGGATTAACCTCAGTGCCTCGGAAAGCACGTTAAGCCGTTGGTCCCGATTGTTATAACATCATCAATAATAATCGTATATCATGGAACGGGCAGCAGCGTTTCCTTGTTTGGTTGTGTGCCGAGCGTGGTGACTACGGCAAGTACCCTCCCTCGGGAGGAGGCCCATATTCAGCAGTGGACGTGATACGGGCAGATGATGATGATGAGTTGAATTAACGATTGGCCTAGGCATTCAATTAAATGTGGGCGTTTGATTGGCGGGCTGACCTTGCTATTGAATGGTTGATAAGACACGTTGTTATTAATTGTCAGGATGGCTGACATCGTTTTCATTAATAAATGTCATGACAATTTTAAAATTTTTATTTAATGCTTTCTAGATCGCAAATAAATGCCATATTTTTTTCTTGATGTAGTAAGACCATTCTTAACCATATAAAAATAATTTCGAAACAGTATAACTTCGTTATATATCAGACTAGCGACCCGCCCCGGCTCCGCACGGGTGCAATGCTGATGTATTATACATATAAACCTTCCTCTTGAATCACTCTATCTATTAAAAAAACCGCATCAAAATCTGTTGGGTAGTTTTAAAGATCTAAGCATACATAGGGACGGACAGACAGCGGCAAGCGACTTTGTTTTATACTATGTAGTGAAGCCTTTTTTTTTGTTTGTTGTTGTCCGTGGGGACCTGCAATTACGCATTCCCACCGCCGCTGCAGCGTATTCGCGCGCTGGCGGTGGGATATGTGGGACTCGCCCTCTCCATAGCGTGATATGCTAAACTCTTGCGACGAGGAGAGGACTCTACACCACTAAAACCTCCCGGACACTCCTTCGATCCGTCGTTGGCGGGGGTCGGGTACACGGCGGCCAATATGGTACCGCGGGATCTCCTGGGCCACACTTACAGTGGCCCATTTGCCCAATTATAGGGACGCCCGGAGTGTAGAGGCGTCCCTACTCCTCATGGGTCAGCCTCGGAAGGGAGCGGGGCCCATGTCCCCCACTCCCCGAGACCGAGCCTAGGGCGGTAGGCGGCGGGTATGTAGTGAAGCCTAAACTCGGATGTGCCATTATACGTCAGAAATATCTTCGTATACTTATGCCTTTATTGTAAACTGGCACTTACGACCAAATGATTCTGAAGTATATAGCACATCCGTCTTTACGCTTCTGAGGTCGAGAATAATACTTCAATGTATGTACTAACCTCCAAAACCGCAGAACCCAGTTTCTTTATAATCTTTACAAATATCAGGTTGGTAGTCCCATCTGTAAATTAAGAAATAATAATAAAGTTAATAATAAACTAGATATAATAGTCACAAATCTATGTATATGAAGCAGGCATCAAGTTGGATCGGCCATTCAATGTGACGGCTAGCCAGATAATTGAATGGCGACATTCAATAAAATGGCTAAAGGACAACTAGCCAAATCGTTGATTTTGGGTAGTTAAAAAAAAAAATAACCTAAACTAGATTTAATGACCTGTCTGATTTTACGTCAGCCAAACTAAAAGGGCTTACTATAAGCCAACTAGTTAAACGTTTAGCGATGTTAGTTCTATCGACGATTGGCCTAGACATTCAATTAAATGTTGGTTTTGGTTGGCAGGCTGGCCGTGCAATTGAATGGCAGATTTGAATAGATAACTGGGTTTATAATAAGGTGATTTAGTAGTTCCTAATAATGAGCATTACGATTTTCCAGGTTCTAGGTTATTTTTTATAACCACCCAAAATCAATGTTTTGGCATGGTTTTTGCCATAGTCATCACGCTTGGCAGGCGGGTTGGTGACCGCAGTAATATGTTGTAACACACAAGGTAACGCTGCAGCCCGTTCCTTGGTATACGATTGTTATAGACGATGATAACATGGTCCTGATTGTTATAAAACCATCAGGACCAACGGCTTAACGTGCTTTCCGAGGTACTGAGGGTAGTCCCTCAACCATCCAGAGATGAAATCCTAGAATTTATACAAATATTTCATGTTCGGCGTGGGGATCGAATGCACGATCTCAGAGATTTTAAGCGAGCCAAATACCGCTACGCTCGGAGGTTGTCACAATGGGTTGTATATGCAGGTGAAACAAAATAAGGGAGTTCTCCCAATGTTACCTGACGGTAGCCCTTAAGTTGGCGGGTGCTCTGATAGGGCCCTTCCTCACAAGTCCTGAGCTAGCGTTCCCGGCAGCCGTGTCCCGCTTCTTATAGTATTGTGCATAGTTATTCATACCGCGGTATAACTGCAAATAAAATCAATATTTGGTAATATATTTATTTATTTAACAAGTTTTTTTTTTTGGGGCTGACTTATATTTATCCACGAGGCTTTTGCTACTTCACCAGACATAAAAGCGATCAGTGTTTTTTCAGATAATAAGTTTATAAACTTGCGCAAGAGGGCGCCTCCTATCCTACTAATATTATGGACGCGAAATTTGTAAATATGGATGGATGGATGTTTGTTACTCTTTCACGCCAAAACTACAGAACGGAATTGGCAGAATTTTGCACCGGGATAGGTTATACGCTACAAAACATCACGCTCGGACCCACTGGAGCAGAGTAACGCGGGTAAAGCCAAAGCGCTCGGCTAGTGTGTTATATAATACCAACCCTAAGACCTAAATTGAAGGGTACAGGTTAAAACAGGGTATATTCAAATATTTTCTATTAGCCTTTTTCTTAGGAAGATTTAAAAAAAATCCGCTAGGGCAGCACCGGTGATGTACCCCCCACCGTTGCTGCCCCTAGCGGATCTTTTTTAGCCGTCCACTGCTGAACATGGGCCTCCTGCCGAGGGGGGGTTATTGCCATAGCTACCACGCTTGACAGGTGGGTTGGTGACCGCAGTATTATGTTGTACCACACAAGGAAACGCTGCTGCCCGTTCCTTTATATGATTATAATAGATGATGTTATAATAATAAGAACCAACGGCTTAACATGCTTTCCGAGGCATGGAGGGTCGTCCCTCAACCAACCAGACCCGGAAAGACATCTTAGAATTTACACAAATATTTCCTGTCCGGCGTGGGGATCGAACCCACGACCTCCCGAGATATAAATTGAGCCTAATACCGCTACGCTACGGAGGATTTCTCCACCTTAAATATTTATATAATTTTATTTATAGTATTTGTTGTTATAGCGGCAACAGATAGACTATCTTGAGATAGGGCATGCGAAAACCGGGTCGTTTAAAAAAACCGTTTTTTTCGGAGTTTTTGTTTACAAAACCGGTGAAACCGGTTAAATCGGTTTTTTCGGGTTTGTTTTTAAATTTTTATTAAATAAAAATGAAAATGCTGAAGTCTAATCTAAATATGTATTTTTTACGGATTGAAATAAGCTACAGCCTACAACTACTAACATACAATACAAAAAGTTTCTTTTCTTTATACATAAAATAGAATAATAATCATAAAGCTTTAGAATTAGGAAAATAACATATTCTTTAAAACTTAAGGTACCTAACATACAAAATTAGGAACATTTGTTAGACCAGGTACTTATACTAAGGTCTAAAATCACAATATTAAATAATAATTAACTGTCATAAAATACGAACAGGCAAAATCAACAGCACGTAAAATGAGATCAAAATAATGTTTGAATATCGCATAAAATAGAAGTCTTATTCCTAATAAACCTAAACAAAATAAATCAGTCATTCTTACAGGTAGTCAAAATAAAAATTAAATAATAATTAAATTATTAATTAAATTCAAAATTAAAATTACAAAGCTAAATCGAATTCCTATTTTTTACATTGATAGAATGATCGTAAGGATACAATAAGTGCATCAACAAGTGCATCATCATCAATAGGAGTACTACGGATTTTACTCACTCACTCGCATGTATCTAAAAACACATAGACTAAAAAAGCACAGACTAAAAACGCACAGACTAAAAACGCACAGACTAAAAACGCACAGACTAAAAACACACAGATTAAAAATGACGGCAGCGTGGCATAGTAGTGAAACAAGGAGCTAAATTAATGTTGCCGAAATAGGAACTAACGCCGTCTCAACGTCCTGTACACGTTTGGCAGTGATAAATTTAATATTTTGTTTGGGAAAATCAAAGTTTTATTAAATTAGACATAGGAGAAACGTAACCGAAAAAACCGAAAAATCCGGTTTTGTTATCCTAAAAAACCCGGGTTTCAAATCAGTCGGTTATCCGGTTTTTACGGTTATCCGGGTATCCGGTTTGCATGCCCTATCTTGAGATACAGCCTGGTGACAGACAGGGAAGTCTTAGTACATAATAGGGTCCCGTTTCCGTTTTAAACTTTCAACTGAGTTTTTCTCTTAATCTATTTACATATAAATACCTCTTCTCTGTTCATTCAATCTCCTTTGATGTTCTATCCTTAAGCCCATTGGCAAATCTGTGGAAGCCCTAACACAAAGACCACATTAGAAGAACTATATTGAACTGATCTCACCTTATCATCAGCCTGTCCCTGCAACTCCTCGTTAATCTTCTGTGCTTTCTCGAATATGGCTTGTGCATCTCGGTCTCTTTCCGTGTCCATCTCATATGTAGCTGTGGCATTCTCTCTCTGCTGTTGCACTGACAGAGTGGTCCGCTGTTTTGCCTGAAATAAAAATAAAAAAATGATATGACAGACATATTACAGTATTCTTTTCGGGTGCGCCAAAGTTTACCTAAATTTTCCGATAATCTGAAATCCGAAAATGTTCTTCCTAACATTTTTCATCTTAACAATCACAATTCCTAACTACTCTGTCTCTAATGCTTAGTTCCGAAGCATTCAACTTCATAATGTCAGTAGCAATAAACATCGATTATACTTTTATTTGTTTTCCTATATTTTCTCAACATAACCATCTTTTGCACTATTATTCAAAGTCATATCTTTTTTGTTTAGATTTCTTTTTATTCATAATAATCAGTATTATATACATTAATTTTGAGTAACTTTTACAGTTTTAGTTATTAAGTTATTTTCCTAAAATATACCACGGTACTATAAGTCATTGATTTAAGTTAAGTTACAACTGCGACCATAATGCACGAGCCGAGCGAGCGAAGCCAGAGTCCCGCTCCAGTCATTCAGTCAAGTTCCAGAAACGAATCGGTCTTATTCATAATTATTGGTTTAGGTTAGGCCGCGGCAGCGGCCGGCGTAGTACCAGAACCGAATCGGTCTTATAGTTATTGGTTTAGGTACGGTTAAAACTGCGGTATAAACTCCCAGGCCATAAACATAAACGTAAATGAGTCGTGTTTTATGAATTTAATTAAGACAAAAATCTGTGAAACGACCTTTAATCATTCTAAACATATATTTTTTATTACACTTCTTAAATGTTTCTTTCTGAGTGTGAGAGAAAATATTATGGTAATTATGTTTAGGGATAAAAGCGTTATGATAAAAAACAGTAAAACGAGTTTAAATATATTTAAATTAATGATATTATTAATTAAAATTTTCGGAAACGTAAGTGTTATGAACATAGACTGTAGCACTACAAATAGTGTGAATGAAAACTTTAGGATGAAAATTTTTAGAAAGAGTGATCATTCGGATTACAAATCGTTAGGAAGAACAATTTCGGGTAAAGAACTTTAGGTGAGTCAATATGGACCCATTCTTTTCATTTACATTACTTAAGAATAGAAGAGTATAATACTGGATGTTTTTTTACCGTCTTGAAAATAATGGGGCTTGATATGTATGTGAAATAGATGTCTAAGGCATAGTTATTTTATCTTTTTTTTTTTTTTTACTGGCATTGAGTGAAAATCTTAACCGTAAAAATGCGTAGCAGGTAGTAACTCTATTTCGCTCACTCTTTTCATTCATATTTGATTGCGGCCTAGTATTATAGGCACCTATTTTAACTAACTAAAAGAAAAGATAAAATAACTTTGCCTTAGACATTTATTTCATATCTGCCCATACAACGTCCACTGCTGAACATAGGCCTACTCCCGAGGAAGGGTATTTGCCAAAGTCACCACGCTTGGCAAGCGGGTTGGGGACCGCAATATTATGTTGTAACACACAAGGAAATGCTGCTTCCCGTTCCCTGATATACGATTATTATAGATGATGTTATAATAATTTGCACCAACAAGTGCATTCTGAGACACAAAGGGTAGTCCCTCACCCAACCAGACATGGAAAGAAATCTTAGAATTCACACAAGGATATCTTGTAAAGCATGGGGATTGAGCCCACAACCTCTGAGATTTAAATCAAGCTAAATACCACTACGCCATGGAGGTTATTATATAAAAAAAGTATTCTCTCTCACTTTTTCTTCATCACTGCTATCTGAAGCTGCGGCTAGTTCAGGCTTTGCTTTCTTAGGTCCAGAGGTACTTTGTACATTGGGGTTAAGTTTCTGAGGTCTTTTAGTGGGCAAAACCACCGTTTGTTCATCGGAATCGGAGCTGTTTTTTTCTGAAAAAAAAAAACGCAATCTAAGAAACTTATTGTTGCATTGAGCATCGGGATAATCAAATGTACTATGAAGAAAAGAGGGCTTTGTGCAAAATGTAGTAGCTAGCCAGTAGGTACAGGGTATGTGTTTTTTAAAAACAACAAATAGAAATCTATGTATCTCTTGATGTTAATAAAATACTAGCTTAACATGCGTGGTTTCATCCGCGTTACTCCCGTTCCCATGGAAACGTCATAATTAAGTATAGCCTATTTCACTCAGGGTGAATGTAGCTTTCGAATGGTAAAAGATTTTTTTGAAATCGGCACAGTAGCTTTTGTGTTGATTCATTACAAACATACACACATAAAAAATACAAATCTTTTCTCTTTATAACATTAGTATAGAGTATAGATTAAGAGACACATTTTCCAACATGATGTAAAGGATTTATAGTGGAATCCGTTTATAATGACATCAAAAGGAATTGACAAACACGTCATAATAAGTGGACATCATACAAAGCATTTGGTAAAAAGAAAACATTTTTTATGTAAATATGTACTTAAATATTTTAATAGAGAAACATAGCATGTATACATCCATATGAAATCAAAATAAAAATTGCAGTATGACTCACGCCAAATTCCTAACACGCCAGATCTCAAAGGTATCTACTTATAATTGTATACCAGGTAATGGGCAGCAATGTTTTTCTACTAATTATGCAGTTACCATCAAATTGTAGAAGCATAGCGACTATGGTAAAAGCACTCCCTTGGGAGGAGGCCTGTGTTCAGCACGGGACAGTATACTGTCTGATGATGATGATGAGCATGTAGCAACTCAAAAACGTGCTTTACACTATGTTACTATTATTCTATACTGTTAAAACCTTAACGAAACTCCTAAAATAATAATTTCAAAGTTTAAAACATAACCTCAAACTTAAACGTCAAATTATTTCATTATGACATAAAAAATATGCAAATCAATTAATGAACAGTAATTATTACCTTCAGAACTGGAAGATTTTCGCTTCCTTCCACCTTTATTTCTTATATTACGTTTTTTGAATGTACTAGAAACTTGTACCTCTTCATCCGACATTTTCGTAGATTTTCAGCACTATATAATACACAGGACTGTTGTATTATACAGTAGAAATTATAAAGAAAAATATAAAGTCACGATTTTTTATAATAATTAAGCTGGAATTGTAATTTTTTTATGAAAATAACTTTAAAATTGTTTGTATTTGTAGCCCATACAAACAAACAGAAATAAAACGTCAAAATTAGGCTTGGGTAAAAAATATCGATATATCAAAATATCGATATTTTTTCAAAAAATATTCGATATATATCGGCGATTTTTTTTTCATCGATATATCGATTTTCGATATTTTTTTTCGGATATCAAAAATGATATTATTTCGCTTCAAATTTTCGTTGAATATGTTCGGTCGCCTCGGACACAATAAATAAAACCCGTTAGTAGTCTGTGCAATTAAGCCAACTAAAGCTCTGGATATGTCCCCAAAGAGCATAAGCAGTATTTGGACCAACCACTTCTTGAGAGGAAGTCAGATTCAATTAAGTATTAGGTGAAATGCCGACATTTCAGGCCGGTTCTTTTGGAAATCGCTCTGAAATATTTAAAATGTCAAGCTTCCTCGGTATCAACCGAAAGGAGTGACGGATAAAAGAAGCAGATTGATAGGTGAGCACATTATAGAAAGAGTGCTGCTGAAGTCTATATCAGACGAATACTGGTTTCAGTTATGGTTAATTTTAATCAATATAATATGTACTATTACATTGATTAAAATCATATGTATTATTTTCTTTTTTTATTATTTAATTTTTGATAGTGATATAATAGGTAACCTTCCCTTGAGCAAAAAATATCGATATATCGAAATATCGATATTTTTAGAAATTATATATCGATATATTTGAAAAATATCGATACGATATATATCGATATATTTTATCAATTTGCCCATCCCTAGTCAAAATTGTCAAATACCTATACTGAATACTCCGTAAAAGATAGCTTGATCTCTGCGACATATGTCATAGTGACATTCTTAGGGTTGTTAAGATTTAAACAAATGTCGATAGTACTTATCGACTTTTCTTACTATTATTGATGATAATGTAACATATAATTGGGTTTAATTTAATTACAAAAGTTACTCAATTAAACAAATATTTTAAAATAAAATACATTTATTATCTTAAAGGAGTACACCTCAAATCCATATCAGAATCAGTTCTTGAATCGCTAGAGCAATCTTGTAAATTTATTATGAATTTTTACATGTAAATAATGTTATAATACTAAAATATATAATAAAATTAAATGATAAATTAATTTTTAATGAAGAAAAATATCAATAGTTTATAATCGATAGGCACGATGATTCATCGCCAATCACTAATTAGGTCGGCATGCCCATAAAATATGACATTGGCAGGTACTGTCTGTCTGTATTACTAAATTCAAAACTTCGGCGTGATTTTACTGACAGCTGTCGCAGAGATCAAGCTATCTTTTACGGAGTATAGGTAGTTAACGATTGCGCAATGTTTTGAAAGTATCGATACACATATTATTCTGTTATATCGATTAATTTACTTTTCTGTGTGGTTTCATATTTATAGGTTGCGCATTGCTCGTTTTGCTATGCATTTTGTTTCATATTATTCCAAACATTCATTTTTATAACTGTACCTACAGGTTTATGTGTCTATTTATTTTTTATTTTCACTGTTCAATAATGATAAATCATTTAATATTTCTAATATTTTATCGATACTGTTAGGTACAGTACAACCCTATCTATGACTCCCCATTTTGACGTTTTTCACTTTTGCGCTCTCACTATAAAAGCCTTTTGAGCCTTTTTGAAATTATGGTTGGGCTTCTTTGTTTCTTTGATTGCTAATAGCTAATGTTTATACCTACATACATAAAATATATTCAAAATTACGTTGTAAGGAATGGAATTGAGTTCGATGGTATAAAAGAACTGTATTGCTCAATCCTTATCCTTACTTCCTATTAATATTATAAATACGAAAGAAACTTTGTCTGTCACCCTTTCACGCCAAAAGTAGTGAAGCGATATAAATGACATTACGAGGGTCCCTGTGGGGCTTTGACCTCAGCTCAGGGCTGTCGCTGGCACGAGATTGAGGGATTATGACTTTTAGAATTTTTAGGGGAGTTTTTCAACTGTCGCTCTACTTTATTGTGCGCGGGCTCCTCAGACATAGGATCTACGAGGCCAACAGAGGAGGTATCTATATAGGTTGGTCCAGACTAATCTATCTATCTACCAAATGTCATCTAGATCGGGGTCACCCGTTCTTATGTGATTGAGTAACAAATATACTCATCATCCAAACCAACGCATTATATTGCGGTAACCGTGGCGATAGTGGCAACACACACATCACTCATACGTCTAGTGCGATCTTATTACCATTAGTTAGAGAAAATTAATCAGCAATCTTAACAATATTGAAATTCAGATTATTTATGAAGTACTTAGGTATAGTCAGCCGCCGTGGCGTAGCGGTTTAAGTCTCGCTTCAAGTAGTTTATGTCTCGTTGGTTCGATTTACATGCCGGACAACAATCATTGTTTAAAATCTAAGATTTCTTTCCGGGTCGGGTTGATTGAAGGGCTACCCTCCGTGGCTCGGAAAGCATGTTAACTATCGGTCCCGATTGTTATCCCTGGGAATGAACAGCAGCGTTTCCTGGTGTGTTACAACATAATACTGGGGTCACAAATCCGCCTGTCAAGCGTGGTGATTATGGCAAAGCCCTCGGGAGGAAGCCCATGTTCAGCAGTGGACGTTATACTAGCTGTCGATAATCATTTATCTATTTATAAAAATACTAATATATAAAGCTTAAGAGTTTGTTTGCTAGAATGCGCTAATCTCAGGAACTACGGGTCCAATTTGACAAATGCTTTCAGTGTTAGATAGCCCATTTATCGAGGAAGGCTGTAGGCTATATTTAAATAAGAAGTTCCGACCGGAACGGGAGTTACGCGGGTAAAACCGGGAAGCTAGTTATATGATAAAATCTGTTGCTTATGACTACATAATGTATGTGATCAAAAGCAACCGATATTCCCAGGGTATGTGGGACTCATCCTCTCCATAGCGGTGGTATGCTAGTCATACAACGAGGAGAGCACCCTACCCACTAAAACCCCCGGGTACTCCTTCGTTGCCGTTGGTCCCCTCACCAACGGCGATGAAGGAATACCCGGGGGTTTTAGTGGGTAGGGTCCCAGGAACCCATGGCTTTCTGGGACTTAGATTGGTCTCTCCTTGGCCACACCAGTAGTCCATTAAGCCACTTACAGGTACAGTCCTACAAACCCTTCGGAGCGGCGGAGATCTCAAACTTCCAGATCCTTTTTTTTTAACTTAGATCTTTCTTGAGAGTTCTAGAGAGAATTTCTAGAAACACCATTTTATTGCTCAACACGGGAATCGAACGACCTTGCTACTTAGGGTCGAACATATTAGGTACTAGCTGATGCCCGCGACTTTGTCCGCGTGTTGTTTGTTATTCCTTCGGTTTTAAAACTATCCCACGGGGACTCATTAATTTTCTCTGATTAAAAGTATTTAAAATGTTGACCAGGGATGTAAGGTACCACCATGCAAAATTTAAATAATTTAAATCTGTCCAACAGTTTCGGAGATAAGCTCGTAGGTACAAACAGAAAAAACAGACAGAGAAACAAAAAAATTTAATTGTGTGTTATTTTACTTTTAACATCACCCTAATTCGGTTTTTTGCGTTTTTTTACAGACATTCGAACTCTACAGTAGGTACTACTAATATTATAAATAAACGCGAAAGTTTGTAAGTATGGATGGAAGGATGTTTGTTACTCTTTCACGACAAAACTACTGAACGGAATACGCTGGATTATCATATAGGCTACAAAACATCACGCTCCGACAGACTGGAGCAGAGTAACGCGGGTAAACCCGCGGGGCGCTGGTAGTTTTATTTTATGTGTTTAGGTAGATATAGATTTACATACAGCTAGAGAAATCTATGTGTAGATATCGAGACCATAAACAAGCTCAGAATTACCATAGATTTAATAGAAATTCTCAATTGAGTTATAAAAATTGTTCCCTCGTAAGGGAAAGCTTCATACACCTTCTATACTTTCCAAAAACATCACTATTATCTTAAAGAAAAACATCGTTTTTTTCACTTCTTCTCAACTAACATACGCCTTTTTAGAACTAGGTAATGAATCCGCGAAAAGTGGTATACCATTTTTAAACCGGAACGGATTTTTTTTCTAGATCCAAAACGGCGTATCCTTTTCCTAAATTTGTTTATACTTACTACCTTTTAGAGTTAAGATAAAATTGCTTAAAAGTAGTATACTATATTTTGGGGACAGTATCAAAAACGTCGTATGTACAAAGGACTTTGTATCGACTTAAGTCATTTTAGATTTAGAGGTTGAATGTTTTTTGAGTTAAAATTCAAGTGATGTATTGGTAATATAGGTGAACAAGTGAATTCCAACGTTTAATGAATATATTTGCGTTTTTTTCTTGTTGTAAATAAATATTAGGCATTTTATTAAAATTCTGATCACGATTTTTAATCAGAGAATTGCTTACTAAACAGTTTTTGTTATGTTAAACGGGCTAATAATGATGAATGAAGATTAGCCCGTTTAAGGTCCACTGCTGAACATGGGCCTCCTCCCGAGGGAGTAGTCACCACGCTTGGCTGGTGGATTGACGACCGCAGTATTATGTTGTATCACACAAGGTAACGCTGCTGCCCGTTCCCTGGTATACGATTGTTATCGATGATGTTATAACAATCTGGACCAACGGCTTAAAGTGCTTACCGAGGTACGGAGGAAGCAGAGCCGGAAATAAATCTTAGAATTTACACAAAGATTTCTTGTCCAGTGTGGGGATCGAACCCACGACCTACTAGACTTAAAGCGCGCCAAATACCGCAACGCTACGGAAGTTGTCTTTTAATAATATTTATAAACACAATACATTCTGATTAAAAAAATATATTTTGCTGCAAAACAAACATTTTCTGGTAGCTTCATGTCCATTTCCTTTATTCCAAGGGCCACCAGTGGTTTGCGGACCACCGGTTGGGAACCACTCTTATAGATAATAATAATCGGGACCAACGGCTTAACGTGCTTTCCGAGGCACGGGGGGTAGTCCGTATACCAGTTAGACCCGATTTTTAGGCTTCCGTAGTTCACAAGGAACCCTTATAGTTTCGTCATGTCCGTTCGTCTGTCCGTCCGTGTGCGTCCGGGCTCGTACTCCGCCGTTACTGCACCGATTGTCACGAAACTTCGTAGAGAAGTGTATATGGAAGTCCCAAAACTTGATTTTTAAATTACGGAAAAATGTTTTTTTTGGCCTCTTTCCCATACAACGAAAAGTGAATGTAAAAAATTTAATTCGACTTACCCCATCTTGGAAAGGTCTCTTGAATAAATGCAACAAAAACAGCGTTGGAACTATGTAGATAAAACCCTCCAGTCTCGAGATAACCTAATACAAAGTTAAAATTAGAGTGACCCCTTCTAAAATATTAATAAAATAGTTCTGAAAAAATGTGATATATATACCTGAGTAAGTACTTTCAACTAAAACTTTAGCGGATTCGGTATCGTAGATAGTTATTTATAACTCGACTTTACTCGACCAACTTATGTAGTTACAGTCGACCGCAAAATGAAATTTAAGTTTATTTATTTTAAAAAAATAGGCATTTTAGATATGCATGGCTACGGAACTCTTTCATGTGCGTGCCCGACTCGCTCGTGGCCGGTTTTTATAGAATCAACAGAAAGGTTTCTTGTCCAGCATAGTGATCGAACCCACGACCTCCGAGATTTCAAGTGAGCCTAATGCCGCTACGTCACATTGGTTGTTGGTATGTTATCTATAATAAATTAATAAATATAATATTTATTTATATACTGATTCCTTATTTACAAGTTATGTTGTTGGAACAAGACCTTGGCCTCCGCAGTTCATTATATACTATATAATATATTATATCTAGGTATATACTTATATATTATCATCTTCCCAGATTAGCAATCTTATTTTTATTCGGACGGACATAGGTACTTAGTAGGCCACGAGGCTTTTGCTACTTCACCGGGTATAAAGGCGAGCAGAGCTCCAGCCTTAATAAATGGTGTAAAAATTACAAACTAATCAACCTGCGCAAGAGGGCGCCCCTGTAGGACTTGAACCTCGGCTCAGAGCGGTCGCTGACGGTATTGTGGCATTATTACTTTTAGTTTTTAAGGGTTTTGTGCAACTGTCGCTCTACTTAACAGAACTTACTGTTGAAGTGAAGTCATTCTGCTCCAGTGGGTCGGACCGTGATATTTTGTAGTCTTTATGTTAATACAGTATAAACTATCCCCGTGCAAACTTTCAGCCGAATCCATTCAGTAGTTTTTACGTGAAAGAGTAACAAACATCCATCCATACTTACAAATTTTCGCGTTTATAATATTAGCAGGACAAGCTGTCCGCGCAGTTTAGCCCGCGTAGATCCCGTTACGATGGAAGCCTTGTGTAATGAAATGAAATGAAAACGTTTATTGATAATGTAGACGAATCGATCGTTCTTATTATAAGTCAAATACAATGATAAAAATATACAAAGAGAAAAAAAAACTTGACATGAAATGTTTTTTTTTTTTGAATTTCTTATATCAATAAAGAAATTATTGACTTTGACTTGACTAAATCAGGCTGAATTTGACCAATGGCATGGGTTATGTTGGCTTATGTTATGTTACAACCTCCGTAGCGTAGCGGTATTTGGACCGATTTATATCCCGGAGGTCGTGGGTTCGATTCCCACGCCGGACAGAGAATCTTTGTATAAATTCTTAGATTTCTGTCCGGGTCTGGTTGGTTAAGGGACTAACTTCCGTTCCTCGGAAAGCACGTTAAGCCGTTGGTCCCAATTATTATAACATCATCTATAATAATCGTATATCAAGGAACGGTCAGCAGCGTTTACTTGTATGGTAAAACATAATACTGCGGTCACCAACCCGCCTGCCAAGCGTGGTGACTATGGAAAATACCCTCCCACGGGCGGAGGCCCATGTTCAGCAGTGAATGTTGTACGGGCTGATGATGAATTGTACATGCAGTAATCGTCATTTTTGGGATTTCCCTTTATTGCGAAAATAACATTTCAGGACCCTAATCTATATACATAAATATTGTTTTTTCTTATTTATTATGTTCACTTTAAACGTCATGTAATATAGACTTCTTGTTTAGATATCAAAAAATGTGTCTACCGCGTTTATCTCGAAATCGCGATTTTGCAAGTACTGCGTTTGCATTAAGGAGGGCAGAATAGGTCAGTATAATAAATGTGTCACGAGGGACTTACAATACAAACATATAATTCACGAATACAAAGTTCACCCTCTTCCCTTTAAAATAAAAGAGGGGTCCGGTCGGATAAAGTGATTTGGAATCTAGTAATAAATTGAGATGCGTATTTCGTTTCACCCCAGTGACAACCTCCGTAGCGTAGCGGTATTTGGCTCGCTTTATGCCTCGTATGTCGTGGATTCGATCCCCACCCCGGACAAGATATTTATGTTTAAATTCTAAGATTTTTTCCCGGCTCTGGTTGGTTGAAGGACTACTCTCCGTGCCTCGAAAAGCACGTTAAGCCGGTCCCGATTGTTATAACATCATCTATAACAATCGTATGCCTTGGAACGGGCAGCAGCGTTTCCTTGTGTAGTACAACATAATGCTGCGGTCACCAATCCACCAAGCGTGGTGACGATGGCAAATACCCTTCCTCGGGAGGAGGCCCTTGTTAAGCAGTGGACGTTATACGGGCTGATGATAATGATGACATATCAATGTCAGGACAAATTATATAATAAATCAAAAGCAGTTATTCTCTACATATTGTCTTATCGTTTATTAAGATGTCTTATCGTCGAAGTATTCCTTGGTGGTCTGAGGCAGATTATCCATAAGGCAAACTAGGCATGTGCCTAGTGGTATGGTACGAAGTTACAAAGGGGCGCACGGACGGAATAGTATATAATATAATGAATGAATGAATGAAGTACACTTTATTGCAAAATAAAATAGTAACACATACATTAATAGAAGACGTGAGTGGATGAAGGTGATAAGTCACATAATTTAAATTTGGAGTAAATCGAAGTTAAAGTTTCACTTTTATTTTTTTATATAAGTCGCTACAAAACTAATGTTTCTATTAAACTATGATTCCAAGTTGTGTAAATAACCTGAAATATTAATGGTATGAAAGCAACCAAACAAATTTATACTTTTTATTATGTAATTTGAAAAAAATCTTGATGTAACTCCTTTTTTCATAAACAAGAGTTAACTTTTCTGCAAGTTTAGATATTGAAAATGAGATGCTAAGATGCATGTAGTTGTCTCGTAAAGCCTTAAATGGACGGTTTATATATCACTTTCATCCATGCAAAAAAACACAAAACCTCGAAAATGCGACATATCACCTTCATCCACTCACGTCTTTTTTATTATAACAGTTATAATACATAAATTTGCCATTTTGCAATTGGCGGCCTTAACGCTCTAAGCAATCTCTTTCAGGCAACCGTATGCCGTGGATGGAACAAAGAGTGGAAGAAGTAGGGTAGCAATAGGAATATAATAATAGACACTTGAACAGCAACTGTAGTAGAGGCTCCTACAAGTCTGAATAAAGATATGGCAGTTCCAAATAGGATTATACACAACCTCCGTAGCGTAGCGGTATTTGGCTCGCTTTAAATCTCGGAGGTCGTGGATTCGATCCCCACGACGAATAGGAAATCTATGTGTAAATTCTAAGATTTCTTCCCGGGTCGGGTTGGTTGAGGGATTACCAGCCGTGCCTCGGAAAGTACGTTAAGCCGTTGGTCTCGATTGTTATAACATCATCTATAATAATCGTATATCAAGGAACGGGCAGCAGCGTTTTCTTGTGTGGTACAACATAATACTGCGGTCACCAATCCGCCTGCCAAGCGTGTTGACTGTAGCAAATACCCTCCCCCGGGGGGCGGCCCATGTTCAGTCGTGGACGTTATAAGGGTTGATGATGATGATGATGAAATAGGATTAACCTCTATCACACATATAGTATATTACTACCTCTGTTGGTGGTAAAATAGTTTTAATTATTCAAAAATCATAAAGTTTGATTTTAAATTGCTGGATGCCTATCATGTAACGATAAGACTGACTTCGATAAAAATGTCTTCATTCTGTAACGCATTTACTATGTTTTCATACATACATAAGCTCACGCCTGTTTCCCAGCGGGGTAGGCAGAGACAATTGATCTCCACTTGCTACGATCTCTACACACATCTTTCGCTTCATTCACTCTCATAACATTCTTCATACAAGCAGTCGGTCGGTTTAAGGTGGATCTTATTTGACCTTTTGCGAGGATGTCTCCGATTTGGTCAGAGAATGTTCGTCGAGGTCTTCCCCTTCCGACTGTTCCATTCACACTCGCCATGTATACCCGTTTTGTCAATCTTTCTTCATCCATTCTTTCCACGTGACCAAACCATCTCAACATTTCCATCTCTATCTTTGTAATTATAAAAGCTACATTAACTTAACAAATTTTTATTTTTTAAATATTATTTGCATGTATAGTAAAAGCTAGGACATTTTTATCAGCCATAGTCAAATCGTTACGTCCTGGTCTGTTCTTTTTTTTTTAAGATGTGTAAGATGATTGACACAATCCAATTGCGATACTATTTTATTAGGTAACAATAAATAATATTTATCATATCCAAGCTTCTAGCATGAACAGGGGTATTGACCATAAAATTACAGGCAACATGCGTCTATAAATAAACATAATAATTTCTTTTTATCGTACCTATATCGCTTTAACTTACTTTCGCGCCGTTATTAAAAGATGGCCGCTTGTCTCTCCGCACTCGCAGTTGCGAACTCGGTGTAAACGCACGCATTTTACACTTGACATACCATAATTGTTTTTAAATAAATATTTGTTAATTTTATAGTTTTTTTACACAGTTTTCTATCGACTTTCTAGTGGAGTAGTTGAAATAACATAGGTATTATTGAGTTTAATACGTGTTTAAGTGCTGTTTAGTTAATGCTCAAATAACTTTGGTTGAGATAACTTTTGTTTTTTTTTGTTGTGAATAGACATTTTTTTTTGTTTGGATATAATTATTGTTAAGTTGAAAAGGGATTTTGAGGTGATAAATCATCGAAGAAGATCGTAAGGTAAGTTTTGTTTTTTTTTGTTCTTTTTACAGACTTTTGTAATAAGCCACAAATGTAGTTGAATTTGGGTATAAAGGCGTGTATTGCAGGATTATATATACTAATATATAAAGCTGAAGAGTTTGTTTGTTTGCTTGAACGCGCTTATCTCAGGAACTGCTTGAAAAAATGGTCGGATTTGAACAAATCTTTCAGTGTCAAATAGCCCATTTGTCGAAGAAGGCTATAGGATATATTTAATTGTGAAGTTCCGACGAGGACTGGATTACACGGGTGAAACAGTGCGCGGGAAGCTAGTCTGGGCATACAGGAGTGTATTGCTAGAGCCTTATAATTAGTTTCTATGATTTTTAATCTATATCTATTTATTTTACTAGCTGACCCTACAGACGCTATCCTGTCTTAACTAAAATTCTATATTAGTTAAATTGAATTTTTAATATTAGGTGATAGCTCTGAACTAACCGTGATGTGCACTAAGAGCAGCGCGCATTCTGTCAATGTTATGTCATACGCCATAAGATTACCTACATTAAAAAGTTTATACTGTCCAAAGCGCTAAGATTATATAGAAAATGTAATATTGTGGTTAATTTATTCTAAAATTTTCTAATTTTCTGCGCACGTTTCTTAATTTTTTCTTTAATTAGAACCTTCTCCTAACAATAACAAAAACAACAAAAAAAAGAATTAGAATAATCGGTCCAACCGTTCACCCGAGATGCCGTGACCAAGGGAAATAGGGATTCATTTATATATATATACTAGCTGACCCGGCAGACTTCGTACTGCCTCAATCGATACATAAAAGACCTAAACATTTGTATAAAATAAACTGGGCCGTAGAGACTTCGTTTATGCGGTACCTACTCCTACCCCTACACTACCCCTACCCTACACTACCCCCACCCTACACTACCCCCACCCTACACTACCCCTACCCTACACTACCCCTACCCTACACTACCCCTACCCTACACTACCCCTACCCTACACTACCCCTACCCTACACTACCCCTACCCTACACTACCCCTACCCTACACTACCCCTACCCTACCTCTACCCTACCCCTACCCTACACCTACCCTACACCTACCCCTAATCTACCCCTACCCTACCCTACACCTACCCTAAAAAATCTTAGCAAAAAAATAAAGCTCAAATTGACTCTACATTTTAGTTAGAAAACGTTTGTATGGGAAAAAGAAAAAGGCTGTTTTAAGGGGTTTTCAGGCAACTACTAATAAATTAAATTTAATTAAAAAAACATTGTCCAGCGGACAAAATTGTGAATCTAAACCATTCCCAGATCCCCTTGAACACACACAAAAAATTTAATCAAAATCGGTCCAGTCGTTTGAGAGAAGTTCAGTGACATACACACTCACAGAAGAATTATATATATAAAGATAGATTATGGCGGAGTTTGTTTATCCGAACGCGCTCATCTAAGAAACTACCAGTGGGATATAAAAAAATCTTTTGATATCTTTGAAAGACCATTACATCATGACTGCACCAATGGCTCAGTCACGACGACAGTTGTTTTTGAGACCTGGTTCGATTCCCAACCGGGACAATTATTTGTATGAACTACGAATTATTGTTGTTTGTAAACTTCCTAAGACACGGGGATATTTTCCCCAGAGCGGTAGTTGTCTTTAAAAATCATCATCATCATCAGCCCGTATAACATCCACTGCTGAACATGGGCCTCCTCCCGAGGGAGGGTATTTGCCACGCCTGGCAGGCGGATTGGTGACCGCAGAATTATGTTGTAAAAACACACAAGGAACCCTGCTACCCGTTCCTTGATATACGATTATTAAAGACTAGCTTCCCGCGCGCGGTTTCACCCGCGTAACTCCCGTTCCCGTGGGAATATATTCATATTCATAATAAAATATAGCCTATGTTCTTGCTCAGGCTCTAGACTATATCTGTACCAAATTTCATTTAAATCCCTTCAGTAGTTAAGGCGTGATTGCGTAACAGACAGACAGACAGACAGAGTGAGTTACTTTCACATTTATAATATTATATATATATATATATATAGTAATATAGTAATTATATAGTAAGGATGATGTTATAACAATCGGAACCAACGGCTTAACGTGCTTTCCGAGGCACGGAGGGCAGTCCCTCAAGCAACCAGACCCGGAAAGAAATCTTAGAATTTCCCAAAACATATACCAACCTAAGTATAAACCATAGTACCAGCATAATTTGGGAAGATGCGCAGACGCAGCCAGTTTCATACTATATAGAAAGTGTAAACATTTACACTTCATTATTTTAGTTGTAAGTGAAAATGTTTATTATCTATTTACTTATTAAATATTATTATAAAGTAAATTTATTAATTTATAAAACCTCAGTAGCGTAGCGGTTTTTGGCTCGCTTTAATTCTCGGTGGTCGTGGGTTCGATCCCCACGACTATATATCTTTGTGTAAATTCTAAGATTTATTTTCGGGTCTGGTTGGTTGAGGGACTACCATCTGTGCCTTGGAAAGCACGTTAAGGCGTTGGTCCCGATTGTTATAACTTCATGTAGGTATAACAAGGGTATATCTGTGGTAGGGTGTCCCCGCTTGAGGTCGGAATAATACACGCCGTACTGACCGTGTCTACCTCCAGATCCCTGGCGTGTCTGTGGGTTTTGTTTTTTAAACTTTTGACGTTTAATTGCCCATATCGTTAGTAAAAGTACATAAACATGTATAAGTATTAATACGTAAAACAAAATGGTTCAATAGGACATCTACAGTAGCCGCACAACATCACAACATGACTAGTAGCACCATCTACACCTAGCATTCCAACTAACCTGTATCACGCAATACAAGGTCGCAAGCCAATTCGAACATTTTTTTTTCTTGTTAAAATGATTATCGACCAATTGCTGACATGACTCAAATAAGAAAATGACGAAATGTGTAAAAAAATGAAACTATTTAAAATGAATGTAATTTTATAACCCATATTGTAAATTTATAACCTTCTGTTGTGCCCTAACAGGGTTCATGTTGGTAACATTATATTCTACCTATAACACCTATTGTAAACCCATGACGAAAGCAATAAATGAATTGAATTGAATTGAACATATACACGTTCCGAACAGTAACAAATGGCCGTCGGCCGCCGGGCATACCACCTCGCCCGGCAAGGAAGACCTTCATTTTCTGTGGAGGAACACCACCAATCGTTCCTCTATAGAGCAGAGTTGTTGCAGTCTACTAGTATTCTTGTTAACCACAAGACCACAAGTCCGACGACTTAGCCATCGGGCTACGGCCGCTTAGTTTATATAGAGAAGGAGTCCAGAATGCTAATATTTTTTTAATTCTGGACGAATTTAGACCACTAATTTTATTAAAACGAATAACCTAATTTGGCGCCCAACGAGGCCTTACATACATCATCATCAACAGCCCGTTTACGTCCACTGCTGAACAGGGGCCTCCTCTTAACCGACCTTGGCAAGCCAAGATCGTAGGGATATTGCCATAATCACCACGCTTGGCAGACGGATTGGTGATCGCAGTAATATCTAAACAATGAGCTAATAGATGCTGCTGCCAATCCATCAGCCATATGTCTCTTAGGCGCCTTTTACGACACCTATGGGAGGATATGGGGTGGTCTATTCTAAGCCGGAAACCACACGGCAACGGAAACCACACGGCAATTACATACATACATACCGATATCAATTAACATTTATATAATACTAGCGGCCCGCCCTGGCTTCGCACGGGTGGACTTTTATACCCTACCCCTGCCCTACCCTACCCATACCCTAACCCTACCCTACCCCTACCCTAGACCTACCCCTACCCTACCCTACCCCTACCCTACCCCTACCCCTACCCCTACCCCTACCCTACCCCTACCCTATCCCTACCCTACCCTACCCTACCCCTACCCTACCCCTACCATACCCCTACCCTACCCCTACCCTACCCCTACCCTACCCTACCCTACCCTACCCTACCCTACCCCTACCCAAAAGTATCCTATGTCCTTCTCCCAGTTCTTAGCTACCTCCCTACCAATTTTCAGCCAAATCGGTTCAGCCGTTCTTGAGTTATAAATAGTGTAACTAACACGACTTTCTTTTGTTTTTAAAATGTATTCTGCTATTCAGGGCATAGACAAATCCAACGAAACAAAAACCATGAAAATTGATCCAGCCGATCTCTAGTTATAAGTGTTGTAACAAACCCGTCTATGTTTTATATATATAGATACTCCGACAGACAACACTAGACAACATCCGTAGCTAAGCGGTAATTGACTTGCTTTAAATCTCGGAGGTCGTGGGTTCGATCACCACACCGGACAAGACATTTTTGTGTAAATTCTAAGATTATCCGTGCCTCGGAAAGCACGTTAAGCCGTTGGTCCCGATTGTTATAACATCATCTATAATAATCGTATATCAAGGAACGGGCAGCAGCGTGTCCTTGTGTGTTACAACATAATACTGCGGTCACCAACCCGCCTGCCAAGCGTGGTGATTATGGCAAATACATATTGCCATAGTCACCACGCTATTGCCATTCAGCAGTGGACGTTATACGGGCTGGTGATGATGATGATGATAATATACTACTCCATGGGCCTATCTCCAGTGCACATATACACTAATAGTTAAGCTCAATAATTAATTTGTTTGCTAGAAAGCGCTAATCTTAGGAACTACTGGTACGATTTGAAAAAGTTTAGGTTACATTTAAATTTGAAGTTCCACACAGAAGACAGAGACAGCTAGTCCATAGCACTCGGTCCTCCGCCTTTCGTATTCAGTATACTCCAGCTTCCATTTATCTTTGGTCCATCTTAAAGACCTTTAGATTTGACATTATTGTAATTTAATAACTTATTTCTAATTAATTTGACATTTTTGTAGTGATCATTATAACTAACTAATGTAGTGTAAAGTTTGTTTCGTAATTCTAACGAATGTTTGTACACCAGGTATCCCGGTAAAATATGATAATTCTTAAATTAATGTGTAACAACCTATGTACTCATGTTCTGACAAATAAATGATTGTTATTATTATATTAGCGTGGTGACTATAGCAACACGGCCTACGAGGCTCATGTCCAAACGGATGAATGAATTAGTGAAGATGCTAGTTATTTTGTTGTGCTATTCTGTAACTGCCGTGTGGTTTCTGGTTTAAAATAGAACGTCCCATATCTTCCTAAGGGTTGGCAATAGGCGAAGGGACATACACCTGATTGACGGGCAGCAGCATCTGTCAGTTCAAAGATACTTCCATCTTACTGCGATCACCAACTCGCATGCCAAGCGTGGTGATTACGACGTAATCGAATTCGTGGGAATGCTAGATCCCAACGTTGGCTGATTGCACTGGGTAAGCCAGAGGGCGATGGGGTCGTTAGTGTCACATACCGACATTCCATTATTATTATTACTATTATTTGGCTGCGGAATTCCGTAACTTAGTACTTCATAGTCGAGTAGCTTAATGAGCGTTGTCTCGAATATATTGGCGCCCGACGTGGTGTAGAACGTGCCCAGTTTACAAAGGTCATAACCGCTCTTATCAGAGGTTAAGTGGATCCTTCAAAACATACTGTAATAATGACGTCATATAATTGACTAATAGACTAAACATATACATCTTATTTTTGCATTTTAGAACTTTTTTTTTCGGTTTATGTAGCCAAGAGGCTTTTGATACTTTACCGGGTATAAATGTGAGCAGAGCGCCAGCCTCAATAAATGGTTTAAAAACTACAAACTAATGACTTTGCATTTTAGAATAATTTACGGAAAAGTTAATAACTATATATTCAGTCTTCTCATACATATGATGTACCTACAGTCGACCAAGGATAGGTTTACACATTATAAAACTCATTTTTTTTTAAATGTTTTCTATTATTATTTTTATTTAATTAATGTATAAAATACAACTTAAAGAAGTAAATTTAAAATGAAACTAACTTATAAAATAACTACTATTCTAAATTTATTCTACTTGGCAAGGTTCCCAGAATACCCCCCGAATGGCAATGCGTGCCGCACTGAAGACAGCCGCTGCGGTCGCCACGGTCCCAATGTTTCGACACCAAAAGGCGCAAATACATAACCACTATCACGGGTACTGTATTTGCGCCCCTTGACATTCTCCGCGAATTGAGCCGCCATGCCAGCCCTTTTCTGAGTCCCGGAAAGATGAGACGGCGCGAGGGTGTCGACGCACGTAGCGTCCCATTTTAAATTTATACTGGGTGACTGTTTTTTACCGTCTTGATAATAATAAGACGTGATTTGTATAGTTCTTTTTTTTGCTGACATAGAGTGAAAAGCGTTACGTTAAAAATACGTACCGAATTAGGTAGTTACGATACGTTGGTTAAAAAAGGTGCCTATAATACCAAGGCCGTCAATCACATATGAATGAAAAGATTGAGCTAAATAGCGCAACTAGTACTATTAACTAGTTCATCAGCAGTATAGCCGACGATATGTCGGTGGCCACAATCGATTCGCGTCGCAATTGCAATGTTAGAAGTTCATTGCAAACTAATTAATGTTTGCAAACTAAATAACAAAACTGTGAGCCTTATAAAAAGCTCAAAGTCGCTGAGCGAGCTATGGAAAGAGCTATGCTCGGCATTTACCTGCGTGATCTAAGAGATTCATAGGAGAATGAAGGTCGTTGACATAACTCAACGGATTAGCTAGCTGAAGTGGCAATGGGCAGGTCACATTACTCGAAGAACTGACGGCCGAGTGGAGACCACTAACTGGCAAGCGCAGCGTGGGACGACCACCTGCATTATGGACCGACTCATGCAGGGACTCAGTGGATGCAGGCCTCTAGCAGTCGTTCCCGCTGGAAATCGATGGGATAGGCCTATGTTCAGCAGTGGACGATAACAGGCTGATGATGAAGTTGATGAAATAACTAAATGTCGCAGTCGTGTCGCAGTCAAGTCGCGTCACAGTCCCGTCGCAGTCGCAGTGCCAGTGCGGCTAGCAAGTTTCAAAGGCAGTCCTTAATAGGAACCGGTCCTGGCTATGATAAAGAAATATTAGTAATAACTAGTATTTCTTTCACAATCAAATTATTTCTGGGTATTGTTATGTAAAAGATTAATGAACCGCGCTAATTACTGTTACAGTTTTTAATTACAAACATAAATGTTAATTGTAAAATATATTGCAGTGAATAGGTTTAGCAGACTAGCTGCCCGTACGCGGTTGCACCCGCATAGCTTCCGTTCCCGTGGGAACTTCATAATTAAATATAGCCTATAGCCTTACTCGATAAATGAGCTATCTAATACTAAAATAATTTTTCAAACGGTTTTTTTTTTGACGGTCACCGTAGCCTAGTTGGTAGTGCTCCTGCCTACGAAGCTGGTGGTCCTGGGTTCGAATCCCGGTAAGTGCAACTATTTGTGTGATGAGCACGAATATTTGTTTCTGAGTCATGGATGTTTTCTATGTATTTAAGTATTTATCTATCTATATAAGTATGTATATCGTCGCCTGGTACCTATAGTACAAGCTTTGCTTAGTTTGGGGCTAGGTTGATCTGTGTGACATTGTCCCTAGATATTATTATTATTATTAAATAATTAAATCGGACCAGTAGTTTCTGAGATTAAGGCGATCAAGCAAACTAACCAACAAAAACTCAGCTTTATATATTATTATAGATATACAAATTTCGACCGATTTCTACCAAGGCGGCCAATGTCTATGAAGATGAGGACATCAATCTGTGTAGGACACATTAATATTACCTACTAGCTGCGCCCCGCGGTTGTACCCGGTTACTCTGCTCCAATGGGTCGGAGCGTGTTGTTTTGTAGCCTATATGTTAATCCAGCGTATAACCTATCCCGGTGCAGTTTCAGCCAATTCCGTTCAATAGTTTTGGCGTGAAAGAGTAATAAACATCCATCCATCCATACTTACAAACTTTTGCGTTTATAATATTAGTAGGATTTGTGGTTCAGAAACGTGAATGTGATCCATAAAAAAAACAGTTTAAGTAAAGCATGGGCCTCTGTTGGTAGACGAGTTGGTGATCGCAGTAAGATGGTAAAAACCCTTGAGCTGATAGATGCTCCTGTCCATCCAACCTTCCGATGCCCTCGTAGATCCGAAGTCTGAGAGGCCCGCGAATTGTAAAGTAGAGCGACGGTTGCACAAAACTTACCTAAAATACTAAAAGTCAAAATCCCTCAATCTCATCGCCAGCGACCGCCCTGAGCTGAGGTCCAAGTCCCACAGAGGTCGCCCTCTCACGCAGGTTTCTAGTTTGTAGTGTTTTAACCATTTATCTAGGCTGGAGCTCTGCTCGCCTTTATGCCCGGTGAAGTAGCAAAAGCCTCGTGGCTAACTACACAAGTCCGTTCGAAAAAAAAGGAGGCCCGTTTGAGTCCACAGCTGGACATTGGCCTGCAATTTAACAGACTTTGGCAAGCTAGGGTCGTTGAGGGTTATTGATGTTATCACCACGCTTGGCAAAATTAGTGATCGTGGTAAGATGGGAGTATCATTGAGGAGACAACCTCCGTAGCGTAGCGGTATTTTACTCGCTTTATACCTCGGAGGTCGTGGGTAGGTACGATCCCCACGCCGGTCAGGAAATCTTTGTGAAAATTCTAAGATTTCTTTCCGGATCTGGTTGATCTACCCTCCGTGCCTCGGAAAGCACGTAAAGCCGTCGGTCCCGATTGTTATAACATCATCTATAATAATCGTATATCAAGGGACGGGCAGCAGCGTTTCCTTGTGTGGTACAACATAATACTGCGGTCACCAATCGCGGTGACTATGGCAAATACCCGGGAGGAGGCCCATGTTCAGCATTGGACGTTATACGGGCAGATGATGATAATGATCTTTGAGATCGATGCTGCTGCCCACCCGTCAGCTGTATGTCTCCAAGTCGCCTCTTACGATATCATGGGAATAATTGTGATGGTATATTTAAGCCGGAAACCTCGCGGCATATAACTTGACGGCTTGTATAACTATCAAGTTTGAAACTAGTAGGAAATACCTATGACACAAGGTTACTGCCTTTTTAAGTCTTTACTTATATGTCCTGCATTCCTACCGGATTGCTAACTCGTTCGTCATGATTATTAGGTACTAATGTTACTAGTTACTAATGTCAAAATAAAAATAAAATACTTGAAGAAAATATTTGTTTATCTACAGTTATATTATAAAGAGGTAAAGTATGTGAATTCTTTTTGAGATTGTAGGGAGTAATCTCAGGAACTTCTAGACCAATTTGGAAAATTATTTCAGTGTTAGATCATCATCATCATCAACAGCCCGTTTACGTCCACTGCTGAACATGGGCCTCCTCTTAACAGACCTTGGCAAGCCAGGATCGTAGAGGGATATTGCCATAATCACCACGCTTAGCAGACGGATTGGTGATCGCAGTAAGATGTAAACCTTGAGCTTATAGATGCTGCTGCCCATCCATCAGCCATATGTCCCTTAGTCGCCTTTTTCGACACCCATGGGAGGACATGGGGTGGTCTATTCTAAGCCGGAAACCACACGGCAAGAGATCATCATCATGATTATCTAACACTGAATTAATTTGATTACTTTCTACCCTTACGGTACGGAACCCTTCGTGCGCGACTCCGACTCGCACTTGGCCGGTTTTTTTTCTTATATAAGTGAAGCAATAAATAATATATTACTTTTTCTTTATTTTCTTGATTTCGTAATGGATGTATGTATTTATATATGATGGAAAATATTCTTATCGGTCATGAGGCTCTAAGAAGATAAAATAAATAGAATTAAATATCATTTTGTGCGATTTCTTAATAAAAAAAAATTTAATAGTAAAGCATTGAACCTTATTCTTTTACCTCGTTGGTATAGCGGTAATATATGCGGCGAGTAACGAAATCCCGGGTTCTATTCCCGTGTCGTGCAAAACTTTGTGTTACAAATAATTTTCTATCTTTTTTAAAGATTACCAGCAGTCTTGCAGTCTACTAGTACTCTTGTTAAACCCTCGTTCTAAGCTAAGATGCTTCTGTTACGAGTGGGTTCACGTCGGTAGTACAATAGGTGGGGATTGAATCGGCGACCACAAGATCACTAGGCCGACGCCTTAGCCATTGGGCTACGGCCGCTTGCAAAAGATATTTCTAAGTTATAAACAAAGCATTCACGGGTCGCAAGTAAAGGCGAAAACACATTATTAAAACGCCACGCCACGCCACGTGTCAACACCTGTGCATCAGTACGCGCGTGGCGTCGTGTCGGGTGTTCATAATGTGATTCTGGTCTATAGAAAACAATACATTTGATTCGACTCAACACGCGTGGCGTGTCGTCGGGTGGCGTGGCGTTTTAATAATATGTTTCCGCCTTAATACTTCCGCAAGCCGTGTGTTGCCGACCGCTGTTCTAAACAAATAATATGTTCTATGTTTTGATAAAGCGGCCGTGGCCCAATGGCTAGGGCCTCAGACTTGTGATCTCGTGGTCGCCGGTTCGATCTCCCTTTGCACTAACGACGTGAACCCACTCGTAACACGAGCAGCTTAGATTAGCACGAGGGGTTAACATGAATATTAGTAGACTGTAAAACTGCGAGTAATCTTCAAAAAAAAAATGAAAGTTAGAATAGAATAGAATACATTTATGTATTTGCCAAAAAACACGGTACAAGGTTGTTAAAATTACAAAGATCAACATGTTTCGCCGACACCGCGGCATGCAAAGGGTTACATAACAACATTAGATATTAATAATAATACTCCGCTAGTTCTGTCTCAAATTAGCTTCTTTTAACAGTAGGTATATAAACATTAATAGATAATCAAATATTACAAAGACAACCGTGCGGGAAAATAATGTGAACGCCAAATAAATAATAAAAGTAACTGGACCAAAACCTAGGCTCTGCCCATTTGAGTATATTTCGCCGGACCGTCTCATGAGGGTCGTGTTAAAACCGACAGTAGAATAACCCACTGAGTTTGTTTCGTCGGATCTTCTCGGTTGGGGCGTATTGGATCCGGTGGTAGTATTAAAGCACGTCCGTCGTTATACACAATTGGTCCGCCCAAATAATGACAATTGTTCTAAAATAATTTAATATAGACAGAACAAGCTATTGGACACAATATAGTTAAATACTAAAGTTAAGACTAAAATTATTAAAAACAATAACTAAAATACCGGCTTAATAAGCTCATTTATAAATGTTAAAATTATACATAGATTAATAATAAATTATTGTTTTGACTATTTGCAAGTGCCTGTAAAAGGTTTACGTAAATAAAAATGATTTTTATTATTATTTTAATAAATTAGTGAAATTGGATTTTATTTTATCAATAAAATAAAATAAAAGAGCTGAGTCAACTGTTATTAATTAATAGTAACATTACATACAATTATTATCTATTAAAAAACACTGTTTACATCTCAACTTCGATACTTCAGTTTTGATACAATACCAAGACTAAGAAACTTACTAAGAATACTTAACTTCGTTACGGCCGCACATATTACTGCTATACCAACGGAGTAAAAAATAAGGTTTAATGCTTTACTATTAAAAAAATGTAGGTACATTAAGGAATCGAAGAAAAGGATATTTAATTCTATTTCTTTTATCTTCTAAGAGCCACATCATCATCATCATTAGCCCGTACAACGTCCACTGCTGAACATGGGCCTCCTCCCGAGGGAGGGTTTTTGCCATAGTCACCACGCTAGTCAGGCGGATTGGTGACCGCAGTATTATTTTATAATACACAGGGAAACGCTGCTGCCCGTTCCCTGGTAAACGCTAGTTATAGATGATGTTATAACAATCGGGGCCAACGGCTTAACGTGCTTTCCGAGGCACGGAGGGTAGTCCCTCAACCAACTAGACCCGGAAAAAAATCTTAGAATTTAAACAAAGATTTATTGTCTGGTGTGGGGATCGAACCCACGACCTCCGAGACTTAAAGCGAGCCAAATACCGCCACGCTACGGAGGTTGTCAGGAGAGCCACATGACCGATAAAAATATAATATTCCATTCAATATTTTACACCATACATACATACATTACGAAATCAAAGAAATAAAGAAAAAATAATAATTACTATTTATTCCTTCACTTATGTAAGAAAAAAACCGACCAAGTGCGAGTCGGAATCGCGCACAAAGGGTTCAGTGCCATTTTCAAGTGCCTGCCTGCAGTCGATATTGATAAAGACAAAAAAAAAAAAGATTTTGTTGTATGGGAGCTCCTCTTAAATATTAATTTTATTTTATTCTTAGTATTTGTGGTTATAACGGCAACGGATACACATCATTTGTAAAATCTACTGTGTAGCTATCGCGGTTTTCGAGATACAGTCAGGTAACAGACAGACAGTTTTGGTTTAAGGAAGCTTTTTTGTTGTCCGGGGGAAAATGCATTTACGCATTCCCACCGCCGCTGCAGCGTATTCGCGCGCTGGCGGCGGGATATGTGGGACTCGCCCTCTCCATAGCGTGGTATGCTAAACTCATACCACGAGGAGAGGACCCTACACCACTAAAACCTCTCGGACACTCCTTCTGTCCGCCGTTGGCGGGGGCCGGGTACGCATGAGCAATCCTGCTGCCTGGCTAAAGATCCCTAAAAAATACCTATTAAGACCAAGTATTGTTCTTGCATATTACTACTTATAGTCAGTTTTGCTACTTCACCGGGCATAAGACCTGGGCCCCGAGTCTACTATCGTAATGGCGTATCCACGAACTGTCAATGACAGTTCAATGGTCGGTTTTTTTCCCATTTGGTAATCTACTTATCCAAATGACGTTCAAATGGTGTCACAATGACGCCACGATGACATTAGCGTAGTTGAATATAATAACAAATGATACATTTATAAGTTTTGAAATTGCCTAAATAAACATTACAATCTCCCTAACCATCTCCCCTGCTACTTCTGTTAGCGGCCTTTTTCTGCGGTAGCAACACCGACTGCCATTCCAGCGCCGACACCATAGTGAGATTAGTAGATTACCGTTTTTGGCATAATGATATCATGATGGCACTACGGTGTCACAATACTTAAAAAAAATAGCAGACTCGGTCCCCTGAAGTCCGAAAGACTCGCGAACTATAACGTTGAGATGAGTTTATTCAGCACTTAGGTATAAATTTACATACATAAATATTTTGGCAAGTACAAGTAGGTACTTGCCAAAATCACAATGAAAAAGAACTGTAATTAATAAGTTATTATTGTTATTCTATGATTTATATTCATATTTACCCAAGTAGTTTTATAACTACTTGGGTTAGTATAACTATTGTTCTTTAGCCATTTCATTGAATGTCGGCGTCCAGTTAACGGACTTGCCATTCTATCGAATGGCTGATTTAACTAGATGGCTGGCCCACACCTTTAGTCCTATCTTTATTTTTATTTTAAAGAGCAAAGATTTGTATTTTTGATTTTTGTGTGTGTGAATGTTTGTAATGAATAAAATCAAAAACTACTGTGCCGATTTCAAAAATTCTTTCACCATTGGAAAGCTACATTCACCCTGAGTGAAATAGGCTATATTTAATTACGAAGTTCCCACGGGGGCGGGAGTTACCTGGGTGAAACCTCGCGCGGGAAGCTAGTACTATTTACTCTGAAGTGTAAACTCAATCAAAGTTGCATCACTACATCATGTTTGCATGGAATAATACCAAGCTTTAAATAATACGAGATGCCCGCCATATTTATGTACTGATTGATAATATAGTTGTTTGTTATCTTAGTACGCTGTATGTGGTGGAAAATATATCGTGTGATGTAAAATAGACAACCTCCGTAGCGTAGCGGTATTTGGCTCGCTTTAAATCTCGGAGGTCGTGGGTTCGATCCCCACGCCGGACAGGAAATCTTTGTGAAAATTCTAAGATTTCTTTCCGGGTCTGGTTGGCTGAGGGACTACCCTCCGTGCCTCGGAAAGCACGTTTAGCCGTTCGTCCCGATTGTTATAACATCATCTATAATAGTCGTATATCAAGGAACGGGCAGCAGCCTTTCCTTGTGTGGTACAACATAATACTGCGGTCACCAACCCGCCTGCCAAGCGTGGTGACTATGGCAAATACCCTCCCTCGGGAGGAGGCCATGTTCAGCAGTGGACGTTATACGGGCTGATGATGATGATGAAAATAGACAGCATGACGCTATCTACACGAGTAAGGATATCGCAATACTGAGTGACTTTTTTTAACGTCTTGAAAATAATAGGGCGTGATATGTACCTATGTGAAATAGATGTCTAAGGCAAAGTAATTTTATAATTTTTCTTTTTTCTGTCATAGAGTGAAATCGTAAGGGAAAAATGCGTAAGTAGGTAGTTACGCTATTCGCGCACTTCTTTCACTCATGTGTGATTGCGGCCTATGTTTTATAGGCACCTATTTTATTATTAAGCACGCGCTATGTAAGGTGTATTTCTTTTAAGTTATATATGAGATTTTCGAAACTCTAACTACCAAAATACTACTTAAAATGTACTGTGGTCTATAGATTCTATGTCACTTACACAACACACCATATTATTATCAAGGCGGTAAAAAAAGTCACCCAGTATATAATGCTGAAGAGTTTGTTGGTTTGCTTTAACGTGCTAATCTAAGGAACTGCTGGTCCTGTTTCAAACATTCTTACAGTGTTAGATGACTCAATTATCGAGGAAGGCTATAGGCTATGTTTAATCATAAAATTCTTACGGGAACGGGAGTTTTGCGGATGAAACCGCGGGTGGGAATCTAGTCTATACTAATATATAAAGATGAAGAGTATGTCCGATTAAAAAAAAGAAAACAGTGTTAGATGAAAGGTAGTCCCTTATCCCAGAAAATAATCCTATAATTTACACAAAGGTGTGTCCGACCCTTTTTTTTAATTAAAATATTCAAAATGATTTCACATAATACAATTTTTAATACTCGCCAAACTGTACTGGTTATAGGCGAGAGGCCAAACTGTAGTGTTTTAGGCGAGAGGATCTTAAATCTTAACTTAAATCGAGCCTGACACAGCTACGGCAAGGAAGTTTCGGCTCATCATCATAATAATCACATCAGCCTATAGACCTCCAGTCCTCCACTACAGAACATAGGCCTCCTTCATTGATTTCCAGCGGGGACGATTGCTAGCGGCCTCACCCACTGACTCCCTGCAACCTTTATTAAGCCTTCGTTCCATCGTGCAGGCGATCATACTACATTGCACTTGCCTTTCGTGGTTTTCGAAAACCTCTGTTTTAACCAAATTTTATTTATTGTTTCAGACACAACGATGGACGTTGAAAATGCCAACTGCAAGGTCAAGGTGTCCCAGTGCGCTGATATGGAGATATTGCCCATTGAGAGACCCTTGAAAGTTGATGTGTGGGTTTTATATTCACCAGTTACATTTTTATACATATTTGTAGTCGCCTCAGTGGCGTAGCGGTATTGCAGTAGCGTAGCAGCCTTGGAGGTCGTAGGTTCGATCCCCACACTGGTCAACAAATCTTTGTAAACTCTATAGATTTCTTTCCGGGTGTGGTTATTTGAGACACTAGCCTCCGTGCCTAAAATAATATCGTATATAACAATTTGTATACCAAGGAACGGGCAGCAGCGTTTCCCAGTGTATTACGCCATAATACCACGTTCAGTAATCTGCCTGCCAAGCGTGGTGACTATGGCAAAACCCTTCCTCGGGTGGAGGTCTATGTTCAACAGTGGACGTTATAAGGGCTAAAGATGACCAAGCGGTCGAAATTAGAAATTAATTTAAAAAAATTATAAGTGTTCTGTATTCTTTCTCTATTTCGCAAAATTCGTAAAAAGGAGTACACATAATTAATACATAGATATTGTTACTTCCAGAGAAATCACAGGCCTCGATAAACTGATAATAGAGCTTCACAGGGTGTTCTCACATGACCATGTCAATGTACAGGATGTTCAAAAGTTGATGCTCGGCTACAAATCTGATCCAAAAGACTGGGCTAAATACGCCAAGTTTGATCGGTTTCGGTAAGTGTTTTAATGTCTAACTAACTTTTTTAAAATATCATTATCATCAGAGGCATTTTTACCTATAGTGCAGGGTGTGCTGGAGGGGGCGTTGCGGCTTATGTTTCCACACGGGCGCTTCATGGCCTAGAGACGTCTCAGCCACCGCACCGGTGGCTGAAACGTAGATGAGCCTTTAGAAAATGCTTCGGTCACCAACCCGCCTGCTAAGCGTAGTGACTTTGAAAACTCTTACTCGGAGGCCCATATTTAGCAGTGGATGTTGTACGTGCTGATGATGATGATGATGATCTTTATGTCCTGATTTATGCAATAACTTTTTTTAGTAAAAATATTTTGAAATATAAGTGTTACACTTAGTTAGTAATACTGATGGCAAATCGTCCCGAAAATTAGGTATTAGTAACGATTTAAAAAAAAGTGTATTATGCCACTATCGGGTAGTGACACAAGATAGTCTTTGTTATTTAGAGTTACGTACCTCGAAAGAAAAATACGATCACTTATACTTATAAGATCACTTTGTTGTCCGTCTGTCTGTCTGTCTAGACCCTTTTTCTCAGGAACGCTTATAGGGAATCAGGTTGAAATTTATTTACTGTTTCTTAGCGCTGTGAAAAATCAAACTTTTAAGCCAACGCAATCAGAAGATACAGCCGTTTTTGCCGCAAATTTTCGACACTCGCAAGGGAATCAAAACCTATAGGGTACTTCCCGTGAACAGAATCGGAATCTTGAAATTTGGAACGAAGTAACGTCTTATAGCATAGATAAAGAAAAATGTTAGAAAACAGTGCGCGAGTCTGACTCGCAATTGGTCGGTTTTTTTAATATTGTTAATTAAAAATGTATTTTATAATAACTGATAGTGGAGATGTTAGTTTGCCGAAAATAATTATCTTATCTAATTTTAATTGAGCGTAAATTATGTGATGGATTTAGACGAGGTCACGTGGCTTATATCATAATTATACTCGAATATTTTAACGGCTGTTGGCGCTAAATGTTCTCGAATGGAGACCGCGGATGGGCAAGCGTAGCGTAGGACGTCCAGCAACAAGATAGAAGGATCTAGATCTGGTTAATATGATATAAATGGCATCAGCATCTTCGCGGGATCATGGTGGATATATAAGCATTAGTTTTTCCCACCTATTTCGGCCACAGTGGCCAAACTCTGAACAGATTGGTCATCTGCGCGGAACATACGTATTATTTTTAATACCTTTATTACCAAAGAACTCTCGAAAGACGTTTTTCATCGCTATGGTAACCTAACTCCTTTCGATACTGCTTTTCACTAGGTGCTCTCCGCTAAATTAATATTATTTTTCGCAAGTGACATATTTTAAAAACAATTTCTTTGTCAACTTTATCAATTGTTGCGAAGCTGAACAATAAACATTTGCTATAAAGCAAACTGGTGCAAAAAGTCGTCCAATAACACGATAAGTTTTTTATAAACATTGGAAGAAAACCGAAACAGTGTAAACATAGATATAAAGGTGACATGATTACGTTTATCTAAGTTAAACAAGAGTAGCACAAAAACAGATTTTTCTTTAAATACCTTACGAATTTGGCGCCCAACGTGGGATCTTCGTCATATAGGGTACCACGTTGGGCGCCAAATAAGAAAGGTATTTTATTTCCATAGTGTTTTTCATGAATGACAATGTTGCGTACTGAAATATTATTGTTATATACTAGAAATTAAAGGCGCTGGTCTGAGTTGCACTATATCTTAATATATTTTGACAATGAAATCAAAACAAAAAAGTATAAAATATGACAAGATTCAAAATTAAAATGATTCATTGTTCTAGGTTCAAATCACAGCCGAGAGATTTTTTTCTGTGTAACAAAAATATTTATTATAAGTTTGGATTTGCTTCGTGTCTGTATATAATGTATTTCTTCCCTGTGACACAGGGATTTATGTCTCTGTGTCTTTTAAGTCTAATGCCGCATGTATAAAAATAGTTTCTGCACACGCTTCTATTTTATGTGTGTTCTTTAGCATCGACGCCATGGCCAAAATCAATCCGGTCGAATTTAGTTTTTAAAGATAATTGCAGATATAATATGTAATGACTTTACAAATAAAATATAATTGCGAACACAAAGCACATCCAAATTCATGACTACTTTCCAACTTTGTAAGCAACACCATCTTTTGTAGACTATGTATCGCAATAAATAAATAATAATAATAATAATCGGAGAATCTCAAGAGGCGCAAATATAGTACCCTTCATAGTGGTTATGTATTTGTGCCTTTTTGGGTCCAATTATTGGGGCCGTGGGGACCGGGAGCCAAATTAATTTATAAATACCTCGCAACGGCCCTCTTAGTGCGGCACGTTCTCCGAGTGCTGGTTTTTACTTTGCACAGCAGGTAAGCATTGCCATTCAAAGGGGTAATGCTGCCAGTATTCTGAGAACCTTGCCAAGTAGAATAGATTTAGAATAGTAGTATTTTATAAGTTAGTTTTATTCTAAGTTACCTAATTTTAGTTGTATATAATGTATTATATCAATCATTTTCTATTTCACGCATAAACAGTTGCCTCGGATGGTAATCGAATCTAGAACACCACGTCTCAGAACTACTTTTAACCATTACAGGCAGGTAAAGCAGTATTTAAAATAATGGATATCACAAGAATCATTCTTTGTTTCTAGGTATACCCGTAACTTGGTAGATGCTGGCAATGGTCTGTTCAACGTGATGCTTCTCTGCTGGGGTCCTGAACACGCATCTGCTATCCACGACCACGCCGACTCCCACTGCTTCATGAAGATGCTTAGCGGAAACCTTGATGAAATCAGGTAGGAATCGAATAATCACTAAACGACGTATTTAAATTCTAATTTTAAGTTTATCCGTCAGTTCGTGTTAGTCCATGAGATAATGTCTCACTAAACAACATTAAATGCTAAAATAAAAAGAACCCAGAAGATAAAGGTGCTGATGCAACTAATATAATAAAATATATATTATGTGATATAAGACATATTTAAGTGGCAATGAGATGCAGGCATTTACGTAACCAGACACCAGCCTTTCACAAAGGCACACTTCGATTTCCAACTGCTTTCCTTCAAGCAGTAGACGAGGACAGCTCAATCCACCGGAGAAGAATGCGTCCGCGAACGCGACACGTTCCCTCTCACCTTTTCGATCTTTATTTTGCTAAGAATCTTCCGATGCCTTCATGATTCCAAAGTCCGAGAGGAGATGAACCGTTACGTAGAGCGACAGTTGCACAAAACACCCCTAAAAACTAAAGTTACTACTCTTAACTCTACAGTCATTGGCCAGTGATCGCCCCAAGCCGAAGTCCAATTCCCAAAGAGTACGCCCTCTTCCACACGATGCATAATTTGAAGTTTTAAAACCATATAATAAGGGTGGATTCCTGCTCGCTTTTATGCCCGGTGAAGTAGACAAAAGCCACGTGGCGAAGTACATAGATCCGTCCGAAAAACCCTCAAAAAGGCATTCCCTATTTCTAAAGTTATATCTGGCAGTAGCTGCGCCTCGCGGTTTTACTATGCTCGACTCAGTCTGAGCGTGATGTGTAGTCTATATCTCAATTCATCTTATAAACTATCCGTATGCAATCTTTCAGCCAACTCCGCCCAGTAGTTTTTGTGGGAAATAGTAACAAACTTCCATCCATCCATACTCCCAAACTTCCGCGCTTATAATATGATTATATATTTGACGTCAAATGTATACCAAAACAAAATGTATTCTTTGTAAGATGGAAATAAATGTCATTAGAATCGAGGCGTGTCTCAATGAAAATGAGCATGAAGACTAAAAAAATCTATTTAGTCCGTCAGTTAGATTACCAAAAAATATTGGACACGTATTTTTTTTCGTTCATCAAACAAAAACCGGCCAAGTGCTAGTCGGACTCGCGCACGAAGGGTTCCGTTTCAGTTACAAGTGCGTACCTATTTTTGATATCAAGAATAAATAAAAAAGCGTATGTTTATGAAATGAAATGTTATTTTATATTTTTATATTCGAGTTGATTGAATGAAAGCTAAATTGCGGTTTACGATTTACGACGTATTAAAAAAAACTACTTACAAGATCTCGTTCAAACCAATTTTCGGTGGAAGTTTGCATGGTAATGTACATCATATATTTTTTTTAGATTTATCATTCTCTTATTTTAGAAGTTACCTGGGGGGGGACACACATTTTATCACTTGGGAAGTGTCTCTCGCGCAAACTATTCAGTTTAGAAAAAAATTACATTAGAAACCTCAACATCATTTTTGAAGACCTATTCATAGTATGGGTTCGATGAAAAATTTTTTTTTGAGTTTCAGTTCTATGTATGGGTAACCCCAAAATTTATTGTTTTTTTTCTATTTTTGTGTGAAAATCTTAATGCGGTTCACAACATACATCTACTTGCCAAGTTTCAACATTATAGTTCTTATAGTTTCTATAAGGGTTCCGTTTTTTGCCATTTGGCTACGGAACCCTAAAAATGGCGAAGACACAGCGGGTTAAAATTTCATGTGATGTCACCCTACGCATAATTTTACCTAGTAGTGACGTCACAAGACCCCCTCTTCTGAACTTTATAGATTGTTGTTGCTCTATATCTTTGTCAATATTTATTGATTTGATAAATATAAAAATACGTGTTCAATATTTTTTTGTAATCTAACTAACGGACTTAATATATTTATAACTAGCGACCCGCCCCGGCTCCGCACGCAATGCTGATACATGTATTATACATATAAACCTTCCTCTTGAATCACTCTATCTATTAAAAAAAACGCATCAAAATCCGTTGCGTAGTTTTAAAGATTTAAGCATACAAAGGGACAAAGGGATATAGGGATATAGGGACAGAGAAAGCGACTTTGTTTTATACTATGTAGTGAAGACGGATGTACTATATCTTCAGAAGCATTTGGTCGTAAGTGTCGGTTGACGGTAAAGGCACATACGACGAATGTGTCTGAAGTATAATCGCACATCCGACCTTAAGCTTCTGAGCACACGAACTACTTTCTTGACGTACACGTTTATCTAAACATTGAAGTTATCATAGTTTATGACGTATCCGTTATCTGCTACGTTTAATAATATTTACATACATTAAACAGTTTATCAATTTAATTGAAACAAAATATTATTTCAATTACACATCTTATTTTTCTAGATGTATGACGTCACTTTGATAAGAACAGATTGTTTTTTGTTTCACGTGATTTAAATTTGGGACAATTGAAGTTATTTTAGTGGGGCCACTTTAAGACGTCATCTATTCTAATATATATTATGAAGCTGAGTTTGTTTGTTTGATTGAACGCGCAAGCCACAGGAAATACAAATCCGATTTTTAAAAATATTTCCTTGTTAGATAGCCCATTTAAAGCTCCGTAGCGTAGCGTAAATCTCGGAGGTCGTGGGCACGATCCTCACGCCGGACAAAAAATCTTTGTGTAAATAGGTACCTACTACGATTTATTTCCGGGTCTGGTTGGTTGTGGGATTACCATCCGTTCCTCGGAAAGCACGTTAAGCCGTTGGTTCCGATTGTTATAACATCATCTATAATAATAGTATACCAAGGAACGGGCAGCAGCGTTTCCTTGTGTGGTAGAGCATAATACTGCGGTCGCCAAGCGCGCTGACTACGGCAAATATCCTCCCCCGGGAGGTTATACGGGCTGATGATGATGATGATGCACTTATCGGTAAAATGAGAAAAGTAGATTTGTTGTAATTTTATTTCAATTTTATCTTTACAAAGGTTATGAGATGAACTTTGAACAGATAAAATTATTAAAATATCGTTAGTTAAACATACACTATAACTAGTTATAATTGGTTTGATTAATTGTATTTAGTTTGAAGCAGTTTTAAATAGTATTTTAATTGCTAGCTGTTCTTTACGGTTTCATTCGGTTCTAGCGTCGTAAACACCGTCGGCCTCGGGGCGTCCTAGACGACCCGGATGACGAGATAACAGCTTACTAACAACTTATCAATTAGCAGTAGGTACAGAAACAGCACCACTACACAGATACCACTCTATCAGACCCGCCGGAGAAGAGTGCGCCCGCGAAAGCGACGCGTCTTGCGAAGAGCCTTCCGATAACTTCGTAGAACCCAAAGTGAGCCTTACTAAAGTTATAAACGCGAAAGTTTGCGAGTATGGATGGACCATCCGATGCCTTCGTAGACACGAAGCCCGAGAGGTCCGCGAACTGTAAAGTAGAGCGACAGTTGCACCAAACTCCCCTAAAATACTAAAAGTCATAATCCCTCAATCACATCGCCAGCGACCGCCCTGGGCCGAGATCCAAGTCCCACAGGGGACGCTTTCTTGCGCAGGCTGCTTGGTTTGTAGTGTTGCAAAAATTTATACGAAACAACCTCCGTAGCGGTATTTGGCTCGCTTTAAATCTCGGAGGTCGTGGGCTCGATCCCCACGCCGGACAAGAAATGTTTGTGTAAATTCTAAGATTTCTTTCCCGGTCTGGTTGTTGACTACCCTCCGTGCCTCGGAAAGCACGTAAAGCCGTTGGTCCCGATTGTTATAACATCATCTTTAATAATCGTATATCAGGGAACGGGTAGTAGCGTTCCTTGTGTGTTGTTACAACTTAATTCAGCGGTCACCGATCCGCCTGCCAAGCGTGGTGACTATGGCAAAAACCCTCCCTCGGGAGGAGGCCAATGTTCAGCAGTGGACGTTGTACGGGCTGATGATGATGAAACAATTTTTTAAGGCTGACGCTCTGCTCGCCTTTATGTCCAGAGAAGTAGCAAAAGCCTCGTGACTAACTACATAATATGTCCGTCCGAAAAAAAAACGTTTCATTCGTGTGTCTCTTTATTTTAACACTAGCTTCTCGCACGTGGTTTCACCCGCGTTGCTCCGGATCCCGTAGACATTATTTTAAATATAGCCTATAGTCTACCGAGAAATAGGGTTATCTAACACTGAAATAATTTTTCAAATCGGTACAGTAGTTCTTGAGATTCGCGCGTTCAAGCAAACAAACAAACTCTTTAGCAGTATATCCTTACTATCCTTACTAATATTATAAACGCGAAATATAGTTGGATGGATGTTTGTTACTGATTCACGCAAAAACTACTGAATGGATTTAGCTGAAACTTTTCACGAGGATAGTTAATAAGCTCGATTAAAATATAGGCTACAAAAATCACGCTCCGACCCACTGGAGCATAGTAACGCAGGTAAAACCGCGGGGCGCAGCTAGTATTAGTATAGCCTCGATTTCCCGATGCCTTGAAGAATAGGAGGTTTCATTCCCCCGAGATTGCTGCCTCGGGCCACAAGCCCGGGCGCCCAGTTCAAACGGCCACCAAGGTCAATCCCTAGGCGTCCCCAACCACCTGCAGCGCATGAAACCTCGGCTAGGGGACAACACGCCACGATACCGATTCCTCGGCGCCCTGAAGAGCGCCCGAGAAGTCTCCGAGCTGTTCCCGCGCGCAATTTCACCGGCGGGTCTCCCTTTCATGAACTTTATTAAATAAAGATTAATAGTCTGTGTTATTCCTGAATAACTTAGCATTCTAATGGTGAAAGAATGTTTAAAATCGGTTTCGTAGTTCCAGAGCTAATTGAAATAAACAATCATATCTAGATCAAAATATTTTGTAGCGTTTATAATATACCTATTTCTATTATGTTTTGCACATCAAATCAAATATAAAACAGTCAATAAAATCAGTAAAACCATACTATAATTATATCTACACGCAAATCATTTAATTAACGATTACAGCAATTATTTCAGATACGAGTGGCCTGAAAACGTACAACCGGAGGTGGCCAAGGTTTTAAGCAACAAACGCCGCAGAAAACCCACTAACCACAACGAAACATCCGACGTTTCCGAACTGGATGTCAGCTGTCAGAATGACAGCGGCCACAGTGACAGCTGTCAAAGTGACAGCGACCAAAGTGACAGGTGTTATAGTGATGGGAAGGGTGAAGATGGTGACAGTGATGATGAAGGGTTTGATGTGAAGGATATGAAAGTGAGGAGTTCATGTAGATTGGAGTTGAATAATGTTTGTTATATTAATGGTGAGTGAAAATATGTATTTTCTGTTATAGCTGCGTTGTATATAATATATAATACATAGTATTATTATGTCACCGGCATATAATACGAATCGTAAGTTGATCATTTTCCTAGTTAGTTAACAAAGTAACCAGGTTTTGGGTGATTAAAAAGAATAACCTATGCTTAATCCAATGAAGTTTAATAGGACTTATTGAAGTTGAAGTTTGTTCGTTTTGTTACAACAGTAGCATAGTCTCGTTTGGTTACATAAGGTCAAGTGTCATAACAATTAAATAAATAATATAATAACTACTATGCGCGTTCATTATTTTTTTTCGGACGGATATATTATTACCTATGTAGTTAGTCCCGAGGATTTTGCTACTTCATTGGGCTTAGGCGTTCACTGAAACTCGCTACTAATTTAACAATATGAGTGGCACGGAAGTTAATTAATTTACGATTCGTTTTGTTATCCAGTGACGTTTACATATATTGGATGTACTTAGTTTTTGAGTTTATTCATTACAAACATATATTTACACATAATATTACTTAGTATAGACAAATAAACTAGAAAATGACGAATTACAAAAAAACTAACAATTAGGACAAGGGTAAAGTACCTAACTATATGATATTTTGCGTGATATTTTAAAAAAACCTTTACCTGTTCTGAGAGTTTTTGTATTTTGACGCAGAACCCGGATAGAAATTCGATTATTAAAGAAAAAATTTCCAATGACAAGAGAAAAAAAAAATTGCATATGTTGTAAAGACGTTGGGTCACCTTAAAATTTATTCTTGTCTTAACTTTTATCTGAAGAAAGAAACATTATTCCTAACCTAGTTATTTTTATAAAATACACTTAGTATCAACTTTTAGTAGGTACTACTAATATTATAAACGCGAAAGTTTGTAAGTATGCATGGATGGATGGATGAATGTTTATTACTCTTTCACGCAAAAACTACTGAATGGATTTGGCTGAAAGTTTGCACGCGGATAGTTTATAAGCTGGATTAACATATAGGTTACATAACATCACACTCCGACTCACTGAAGCAGAGTAAACCGCGGGGCACATTTAGTATTTAATGAGTTATTTTTATATAAACTAGCTGATCCGACAGACGCTGTCCTGTCTTAACTTAAACTATATTTAATTGATCTTTTAATATTGGGTGATAACTCTGAACTAACTGTAATGTGCATTAAGAGCAGTACGCATTCTATTAATTTTATGTCAAACGCCATAAGATTACATTAAAAAGTTTCTATTGAAAAAAGCGCCAAGGTTATATATAAAATGTAATATTGTGCTTAAGTATTCTTAAATTTCCTAATTTTCCGCACAATTTTCTTAATTTTTTTTCTTTCGTAAGAACCTTCTCCCGATAATAACAAACAACAACAAAATAATTTGTTAAATCGGTCCAACCGTTCACCCGTGATGCTGTGACCAAGAAAAATAGGGATTCATTTTTATATATACATACATACATACATATAATCACGTCTTTCTCCCATGGGGGTAGGCAGAAACTACAGAACGCCACCTGCTACGATCCTTACACACTCCCTTTGCCTCGTCCACGTTCATACATCTGGTCGTATATATATAGCGGTATATATATCTGGTGGTATATATATAGATTAGCTATGTACTTTTAGTTGTATATATTAGTTTTAATAAAGTAACCTTGTCTTATCAACTTAAATAAAAGTCTATAATGACAAGCTAAGAAGGTATCACGACACCGCGGCTTCGCTCGTAATAATGCCACTATGTTACTTCTAATTTCTAATACCGCTAAGAATATGACGTGTACAAAGTTTCTTGATGATCAGTTAAGTAGTTTTCGCGTGACAGCGTTACAAACAAACTTACATTCACGTATATAATATGATAATCTCTTCTCGTTTCAGATGCCCTCGGTCTTCATCGAGTGGAGAACCCTTCTCACGTGGATGGAGCAGTCTCTCTCCATCTGTACTGTCCACCCTTTGATAGCTGTCGCGTGTTCGACTCCCGGACAGGCAAGCCTACCGAAGTTAAAGTCACCTTTTGGTCTATGTATGGGAAGAAGATTAAGAGGGTAAGTTACATTTACGGTTAAATCCTAATCTAAGGCTGACCCCACAATGGGCATCGTTCTCACATGCGGTTGCTGCGGGGGTTGTGGGAGACGGGAGCTCGGCGCTCGCGTTGATCGCATCGTTGACACGCTCGACAAACGGATGCCCAATGTGGGTTCAGCCTAAAGTATAGCGATAATTAGTTTGAATATAACTTCTTGACGTAGAGGTATAAGTCTCAGTTTAAATTAAGCGGCCGAAGCCCAATGGCTACGACGTTGGACTTGTGATCTTGAGGTCGCCAGTTCAAAACCCACCCATTGCACTACCGACGTGAATCTACTCGTAACACAAGCATTTTAGCTTAGCACGAAGAGTTAATAAGAATACTAGTAGAATGCAAAACTCTGGTAGAAATCTTTCTAAAAGAAAAAAAAAACCCCCGAAGACCGTGGGGTCGATCCCTTCATTAGACAAGAAATCTTTGTATAAATTCTAAGATTTCTTTCCGGGTCTGGTTGGTTGAGGGACTTCCCTCCGTGCCTCGGAAAGCGCGTTACGCCGTTGGTCCTTATTATTATACCGTCATCTATGATAATCTTATACCAAGGAACAGTCAGCTGCGTTCTCTTGGTGTTACAACATAATACTGCGGTCACCAACCTGCCTTTTCTTATTTTTTTTTTCCGCGTTGAAATGCCTTTACGCATTCCCACCGCCACGCCGCTGCAGTGTATTCGCGCGTTGGCGGTGGGATATGTGGGACTCGCCCTCTCCATAACGTGGTATGCTAACTCATACCACCAGGAGAGGACCCTACACCACTAAAACCCCCCGGACACTCCTTCGATCCGCCTTTGGCGGGGGCCGGGCACGCATAAGCAATACGGCGTCACCAACCCGCCTGCTGAATGGTGACCGCAGTATTATGATCTTACAGTTTGTATTCACGGTAGCTTCGCGGGTGAAACGGGAAGCTAGTACTAAAATATAAAGCTGAAGAGTTTGTTTGTTTGAACGCGCTAACCTCAGGAAATACTGGTCCGATTTGATTTTTTTCCGTGTAATATAGCCCATTTATGAAGGAAGGCTATATATCTAGACCTCAGAATCATAAGTACGGATGTACTATGATACTTCAGAAGCATTTGGTCGTAAGTGCCAGTTTACTATAAAGGCACATACGACGAATGTTTCTGACGTATAATGGCACATCCGACCTTATAAAAAGGATTCCTCCGAGTTTCTTGCCAGTTCTTTTCAGAGATGCCACGTCCAGAACTGGTGGTAGTAAAAGAAAGGGACGCATCATAAGAACATGATTTAAAATATTTTAAATGTGTCTATATGAATAAAGAATTTTTGACTTCGACTTTGACTTATGCTTATGAGATCTAGATTTAATCATGAAGTTCCTACAAGAACGGAAGTTATTATATAAATATTTACTTGAACCATTTTTTATTTATTTGGCTCGCTATAAATCTCGGAGGTTGTGGGTTCGATCCCCATGCCGGACAGGAAATCTTTGTGTAAATTCTTGGATTTCTTTCCGGGTCTGGTTGGTTGAGGAAAATCGTGCCTCGGAAAGCACTTTAAGCCGTTGTCTCGATTGTTATTACATCATCTATAATATAATAATCATACCTATATCAGGGAACGGGCAGCAGTGTTACTTTGTGTGGTACAACATAATACTGCGGTCACCAACTCGCCTGCCAAGCATGGCGACTATGGCAAATACCCTCCCTCGCGAGGAGGCCCATGTTCAGCAGTGGACGTTATACGGACTGATGATGTTAATGAAACTTTATTAAATTACTTTTTCCTTCTTTTCAGGTGATCGGACCAAACGATATCGCTGACAGCCAATAAAAATTGAATATTCCAGAATATTCCGCAATATTCCAGTTCAAACATTACATTCCGGGACACACATTCCCATAATACTCAACATAAATTGTTTTGTAATAATTTTTAGTGTAAATTGTCTATTCCAAATTGGTTATTAAGTCTGATATATTTTATTGTTATTAATTCGTATATCCTATATTAACTTAATTAGCTATTTTACAAAACCACTAGTCGTTTTACAATATAGCACAATTGCGGCCCATTTTTTTTTTTCGGACGGACATATTTAGCTAATTATGAGGCTTTTGCTACTTCACCGGGCATAGGCTAGTAGTCTTTAAAGCATTTAATACGCCTGAAGAATAATTAAAAGGTTAAAAGACCACCAACTAAGCATCCTGCGCAAGAAGGCGTACCCTGTTGTGCTGAAACCCCGGGTAAGATAGGACGACGTATACCTGTCTGTGTCTGGATGTGTTTTTTGTCCATTAACTGTGTTTTTGTAAAATCCCCGCGATATAGGAATTTATAACCGTAGCTCGGGAGTTGTCTTAGAAAAGATACTCAGTGGTTTTGTAAAACGACTAGTCTTTATGTAAAACAGTTAATTAAGTTAATCTTTTTGCGACATTTTATTCAATTTTGAATTCGTTATATTTTTTATATTGTAAGTTTTTAGGACTTTTCTTTTTTAGGATTTATTGAAGTTTTTTTAAGAATATAATTATAGCTATAAAAAATTTAAAATTATACAATGTAAGAGTGCCTTATTAAATGAAGAATATCATAAATTTTATAAACAATATTTTATAAAATCGTTATTTTTTAGTACTTTTATTGATATTTGTTAATTATGTATGTATATAATATTTATTTAAATTTTTAAAGAATAAACGTAATTATTTAAAATATTTTGTTTTATTTACAATTTTACTCAGCAAATAATTATGGTGTACCGCAAGGGGTCGTCCTAGGTCCGGTCTTGTTTCTGTTGTTTATGTCACCGGAAAATAATACGAATCGTAAGTTGATCAATTCTATTTATTCTTTTTATTCTAGTTAGTTGATAAACAAACGGGGTTTCGGGTGGTTAAAAAAATCCCTTAAACTAAATCAATGGAGTTCAACATGACCTATTGAAGTTGAAGTTTTCTGGTTTTGTTAGAATAATTAAGTAAACAATATAATAATTATACGCGTTCACTAAAACTGGCAATTAAATTGAACAATATGAGTGGCACGGAAGATGATCTTACGAACTTACGATTCGTATTATTTTCCGGTGACCTACCTAATATTATATCTATAATAAAAAGTATGGTACCGATTTGAAGGGACTTTTACTGTTAATTAGATAACTTATAAAATCTTTAAAAGACGCAGACTAGCTGGTCCTTAATAAAATCAATGTCGGTTTCAGGAAATAAAAACAAATGCTACGGTTTCATGATTTGCATCACGTTTATTTAAAATATAATTTACTTCCAAATTAAATTGAATAATAAGACATTCTGTTTTTTTTATACAATATGAAAAAAAGCCTTATATATAAAAATGTTTTGTCTTCGAAATATTTTGTTCATGAATGAAAGAAATAGTCCTTCATGTTTTATTTGTAAGTGTTAACCATCAATTCCCTCTATAGCTTATTTATTAAATTTTCTTATATAAATTTAATTTCCGGATTTTTGAACATCTAGATTTTGACGCTGTTAATTTAGTTCATCTTTTATAAATATTTACATTAAACCTACTGCATTTTAATTCATCTTCTCTTCATCTCTAAAAAATCAGACTTCCATAACATGTTTGAGTATCATTGCACTCAAACTGTTATCAATTTTATCCCAAGGAATAAAAACTTTGAGTCCATCGGGACCATTTGTTATTTGGGTGGATTTTCTGTCACAACCAGCATTGCAGGCAAAGTCACAGGTTAAACTGCTAGGGTTAAAATGTAGGCCTTCTGAGCAAGTTACAATTTGTGGACTCTGTCCATTACAGATCCAATATTTGTCACAATCGTTATGGGCCCAAGGGAGAACGTTGCAGCCGCTTTCGCAAGTATTGCTGTTGCCATCTCCGTTGCCACAGTCACCGTCTCCATTTCCGTTGTCGTTGTCTCCGCTTCCGTTGTCGTTGTCTCCGCTTCCGTTGTCGTTGTCTCCGCTTCCGTTGTCATTGTCATTATTGTTGTCTCCATTTCCGTTGTCATTGTCATTATCGTTGTCTTCGCTTCCGTTGTCATTATCATCTCCGTTTCCGTTGTCGCCGCAAACGTTTTCGTTGTTGTTGTTATTACAATCGTTATCATTACCATCATTATCGTTGTCGTTATTGCTATCCCCACTATCGTTGTCGTTGTTGCCACTACCATTATCGTTGTCATTATTGTCGTCGCCGTTGTCGTTATCGTTGCTGCCATCCCCATTACCGCTGTCGTTATTGTCGTCGCCGTTGCCATTACAACAACTTCCGCTATCGTCATCATTATTTCCACCGCCACAAGAGCCGCCTAAAATTTCACAACCGGCTGCCCAAGGCCAGTCACAGACCTGCAAATGGAAAATTAACTTATTTTAAGACGAGTATTTTTTAAGACGAGTACTAGGGAAATAATTCCCTGTATCGCGGGAACCTTGATATATAAACAAATAATTATTTGTGTGAACTATAGATAATTGTTTTGGGTCCGGGTGTGCTTTGTGTCCATAAATTGAGTGTTTGTAAACACAAGGATTTAGTAATTACCGTAGTGCTGGAGTTAACTTAATAAAAAAAACAAGTACATAAAGCACACATAGGCTTATAAAAAACTAGCTGCGCCCCGCAGTTTTACCCGCGTTATGCTCCAGTGGGTCGGAGCGTGATGTTTTGTAGCCTATATGTTAATCCACCGTATAACCTATCCCGGTGCAAAATTTCAGCCAATTCCGTTCAGTAGTTTTGGCGTGAAAGAGTAACAAACATCCATCCATCCATCCATACTTACAAACTTTCGCGTTCATAATATTAGTAGGATATTAATTGTGGTTAACAAATAACATCGAAATAATTTATTTTTGGAAGTACAATCAATAAGTGTTTACTTATTAATTTTAATTAAAATGATATCGAAATGTGTTAGCCATCTTTTTGTACAACGTAAATTATCTTGAATTGCAAGTTACTAGAGTTCGTTTTGCCGTATATATCTTTTAAAATTGTAACGTCCCGAAATATACCAAAACATTTACTTTATAGTAAAACTATTGCAAAAGCAATACAGACGTTCCGTCATTACTTTTTATTTGGTCTGAGAGCTGTTTTTTTTCTGACGGACATACGTAGTTAGCCACGAGGCTTTTGCTACTTCACTGGGCATAAAGGCGAGCAGAGCTTCAGCCTTAATCAGGTTTAAAAACTACAAACTAAGCAACCTGCGCAAGAGTCGACCCCTGTGGGGCTTGAACATCGGCTTATGACGGTCGCTGGCGATGATTGAATTATGACTTTTAGTATTTTAGGGGAGTTTTATGCATCTGTCGCTCTACTTTACAGTTCGCGGGCCTCTCAAACTTAAGGTCTACGAGGGCATCAGATGGGGTCTGAGAACATTAAATGATTAATTTATGTGCCTCAAAGTTTTTTCCGCCAGTTGTACAATTGAAAGAACTTTGAGAAAGGTTGTTCAAATCATTATCTACGTAGATACAAACGAGCGGTACTGTGTAATTTCACATTAAGATGCATATCTGTCCAATTTTTACTTATTTATAGATTTCATCAATAAATTTAGGTGGCAAAATTATATGTTATCAGATTTTAAAGTGATTTATTCAGTAAGTGATTGATAAATGAGTGTTTTATCTGATTTTGATTGTGGTAAAGCAAGATTCGGCTTTATTGCAAACACGACTGTTACAGGTAATGCACATATTTTGCTATAATTTTATTAAATATTATTTTTATTTGCTGTTACTGTATCATATAAATATTATGTGTTTTATCTGAATAATAATTCTATTTTCAAAAAATAAAAAGTTCGTTCCGGTTATGTTGAAAATATAGAAATGTGTTAAATAAATATTTTTCGGCTAGCTTAGAAACTAAATATTGCTTTAATATTAAAAAATATGATTTAAATCGGAAGTATATAATTTTTGTATAAAGATTGCACTTTTACATACCCTTAGCCAGGCCGTGAGTATGTGTGTAGAATTGATTGGTTTTGATCTTTATTACAAGTACGTAAAGTTCAAAACATGGTGAGTGCTATCGCCTCTTTAAGGGGCAGAGGGAATATAGCACCACACCAATATTTTATAGTATTTTTTCACAATGAAATTTTAGTGAATGTATTTTATAGTTATCTACTATTTTTTAAATACTATTTTATAAATACTATTATTTTTAAGATTATTTTTCTAGATAGAGAAGAGATATGAAAGATCTATGTCATATCCCCACCCTTGAAAAGAAAATTGGGGACCGGAGAAACGGTGTTCGCGATAGAACCTAAAAAAATATAATACATACTGTGTATATAAAACGTTTTGGTTCCAGAAATGTAAAACATATAAATATCAGGAATTATGCCACTTTTTCTTTATAATTAAAGGGTCTGTAACCTTCTCGCGCCACAACCAGAACTGGGGCTAGTAAAAACAATTACGAATAATAAGAACATAAATTAAAAAAATTACATGTGTCTAGCTATGAATAAAGATTTTTTTGAATTTTGAATAGCTATTCCTTGATGGTAGTTATCAGGGTTAACATCCAAAGATTTTTTAAATCATTTTGGCTAGCCGAATAACTATTTTACCGCTTCACAGAATTATTGAGTGATACTACCCCCTAATTACGTAACTTTAAGTCTAGCCTTTCATTAGGCATGCGCGTTTATCGAGTGTGTAAATGACGCGCGCGCAGAGTTCCCTGTCCCTGGGTCCGGCTCCTTTCGAGGTCGACCCATGAGAAGTAGGGACACCCTGGTACTCCGGGAGTCCCTTTAACTGAGCAAATGGGCCAGGAGATTACGCGGCGCCAATATGGCCGCGGGTGCCACCGGAGGATGTCCCGGATTGCCACAGTGTACCCGGACCCCTCACCAACGGCGGACGGAGGAGTACCCGGGGGGTTTCAGTGGTGTAGGGTCCTCTCCTCATAAGAAGTCAATTGGTTACGTGATTGCCCTCAGGTTATTTTTAATAATATTTTATCAATTTGTAATATATTTTAAATAATAAAGTATGGGTACTTCTGGTGTTTTATTTTCCACGTTAATTAAAGAAATATACAGTCAAATAATTATATTAATTATCATCATCACCAACCCACCTGCTAAGTGTGGTGACTATGGCAAAAATCTTCTCTCGGGAGGAAGCCTACGTTCAGATGTGTACGTTATACGGGCTAACGTGTTATGGATGACTCGTAAAAAAACGTAACGCTGTAAAATCGCTCCTCTGTAAACGCATTCATACAACTCCATGTATTTGAATTCAGGGCGAGACACTCTGCGTCTATGTTAATGAGGCGTAGAGCGCTGTCTTATTGTCGGTGAAGCAATGCGATTTTACCGTGCGATAAAACCGCATTTAGTCGCCTAATCGCGCAACCATAAATCCTTACTTCCTTACTTATATTATAATGCGAAAGTTACTCAGCTTGTCTGTCGGGCAAAGCCTGCTAATAGGACATGCAGTTGACATCAGTATGTTTAAACCTTAAATCGTAGGATTATCGCATCAACGTACGCGCATTTACAATAGGAAGTGGTGGAACTCCTAGATTATAATCATCTTAATCAGTGTTGCCCAAAGTGATCCAAGTGTATCCCCAGGGGTCCACAGGGAACTTGACGGAGTTCTGCGTTGGCTTCGATCGAGGTCACAAGTTGTCAGTGTGTAATATAATAGAAAATTAAGAAAAGAAAAGGAAATAAAATTTACAATTCACAAAACAGAATCCTTTTCATACTCCTTTACTGTTTACGCTATAAGACTGACAGTTGCACAAAAGTTCCTAAAATACTAAAAGTCATAATCCCTCAAAATCATCGTCAGCGACCGCCCTGAGCCGAGGTCCAAACCCCACAGGGTGCGCCCTCGATTTATTAAGGCTGGAGCTCTGCTCACCTTTATGCCCCGTGATGTAGCAAAAGACTCGTGGCTTACTACGTATGTCCGTCCGAAAAAAAAACCTATAGGACAATGGAATTCACTTCCACCTAACATACGTATGTAGTTCAAAAACTATTTTCATGTTCAAATATGCGTAGCAGAACACTATCTTTCCTTACCTTAAGTATATATTTATGTATTTGTATGTGTATCTATATATTCAAAGTATATTTGTGTATGTATATTTATGTCACCGAACAATAATAAAAATCGTAAGTTGATCAACTTTCGTGCCACTCATATTGTTAAATTTAGTTGCCAGTTTCAGTGAACGCGCATAATTATTATATTATTAACTTAATTATTATTGCACTTGACCTAACCCGACCGAACGAGACTATGCTACTGTTGTAACAAAACAAAAAAACTTCAATAAGTCCTGTTGAACTCTATTGTTTTTGGTTTAGGTAATATTTTTTTAGTAGTCGTTAGTTTATCAACTAACTAGAAAGTGGATCAACTTACGATTATTATTATTTTCCGGTGACTTATATATATAAAATACACATGATATATTCTTATTCAATTGACTGTAACCTATCGCGCGTCAGCTATAAGAAATTTCGTTGAAATAAGCTGTACCATTGTGCTATTGTATCCTCATTTATCTTGTTCCATAGGGTATGTATTTACATTAATTATTAAATAAATAAATAGAAATGAAGCAACTGGGGGTCCATCGAAAATAGGAGAGTTTTTAAAAATTGGTCTGCGAGATAATAAGTTTGGGATCCTCTAGATATGCAAAGTGGAAGTTTTCGTCTCTTCAAATCACCCAGCTAATATCACCTAAAGAGGTAAACTAAATAAGAGTGAATATATGAGGAAGACAGCAGTCTTTACCTATGTTTTTGAATTAATTAACCGTATGGTTTCCGGCTAAGAATCGACCATCCCATGGGTGTTGTAGGAGGCGACTAAGGGACATACACCCGATGGATAAGCAGCAGCACCTATCAGTTGAAAGATACACCTATTTCTCTGCGATAACCAGCCTCGCTAAGCGTGGTGATTACGGCAATATCCCTCAACCACCATGGTTTGCCAAGGTGTGTTGAGAGGTCTGTTCAGTAGTGGACGTTGTACGGGCTGATGATGATGATGATATATACACCCAATAATAGCAAATTTAAACTAACACAATAGCCCAAGGGTCGTCGGACTTGTCATCTTGTGGTCGCCGCTCTGTTTCCCACCCATTGCACTACCGACGTGAACCCACTCGTAACACAAGCACTTTAGCTTAGCACGAGGGGTTAACGAGAATAATAGTAGACTGCAAAACTCTGCTAGTAGGTATTCTTGTTATTTTCTTTTTAAGAAAATAAGCAAAAATCAAACCACATTATGTTAAATAAAGGTTCTCAACATATCAATGTGTTTTATTAAATTAAAAAATACAAATTTATTAAAGAGCCTGTTTATTTACTTCCCTAAGTCCAGATTTTCAATCTATACTAATATATATAGCTGAAGAGTTTGTTTGTTTATTTACTTGAACGGAATGGGACTAGTAGTTCGTAATCTCAGGAACTACTGGTCCAATTAGAAAATTTCTTACAGTGTTAGATAGTCCATTTAACGCAGAAGGCTTTATAGGCTTTATTTAATTATTAAGTTCCTTCGTGAACGGCAGTTATGCAGGTGAAACCGCGCGCGGAAGCTAGTTGTCTGATAAACCATCAGATACTTTAACCGTAACTACACATTATACTTAACTGGGTATATAACAGAATAAAAATAAGCATTCCCATTACTAAGTTCCACACAATCTTCTTAATTTGACGTTCTAGCCTAAAATTGTGACTATCCGAAAATTGGGCCACAATACTATGTTTCAAAATTGAGATCAATAAAATTCGACCACCGGCAGGACTCGAACAAACATCAAAGGCATCAAAGGCATCAAAATTTAAGCCCCTAATGCCTCTAACCAATTAGGCTACGGTGGAACAATACCGGTAATCGAAATGTATCAAATCTCTTTTATAACACGTCTCTAAGGGGGACGTTAGTGCCATCTATCGGTAATGATCCGCATTACTTCGATTAATATACGTATATGGTAAACCTTTCCGTAAAGTATTCAAAAAACATTTAAAAAAATTGCTAAAATAGGCATGTAGACTAAAAAAATATATTTTGTCCGTCAGATAGATTACTAAAAATATTGGACACGTATTTTTTTATTTATCAAATCAATAAAAAAATACAAAGATACAGTGCAACAACAAACTATAGTAGAGGGCGACTTGTGACGTCATTTCTTTGACGGACTAAAAAAACAAAATGAGTCCAATATTATTTGGTAATCTAACTGATGGACTATATTATTATAGATTTTTTTAGTCTTCACTCATGCCTATTGTGGAAGCCTCTTTTCAAAGACCATACCAGTAAAACTGAAGTCAGTTATCCATCAGATGTTCTGTGGCTATGTTCATGCTAAACATGAGGAAGAGAGACCCATTTATATAATACGTCAGTGTTAGAGCGAGTGCGAGTACTTTAATCTACATGCTTATTTTAGCATTTGACAAAATGATATTTTGAATGATAATATTTTAAACGTCAATTTTGTCTGTGTTATTCTGCAGTTAAATTTAACTGATACATGAAAGACAAGTTTAATTTATGCCAGATTTTCAATATGTGTTTTGAAAATTACAGATTTACGCTTTTCATTGACTAAATTATATCTTACTATTTATCAGAGGATAAAAAGTTGGCCCTAAATCTATTTTTCATCCCACCATCTCGGAAAGAGTATTTTTAATCTTCAATATCTGAGTGGAAAAGCCGTTTTTATTCTCTAGAGGATAAAGTAAATTGAATTTAGAACATCGTGTGCACTAAGTTTGTGAATTAAAAAAAACATTAAACCTATTTACTGCTACCTCTATGGTGCCGAATATATCATACAACTTTTTTTTAATTTGTTAAAAACTCAGACTCGGAACCTTCTTGGTGTTCTTTTTTCAATTTGCTTTGTACGCGGTTCTTTACGCGGCATTTTTTCACGTCATTGTTAAACCTTATATTAAAAACAAGAAACTTGAAAACAAGTGAAAAATCTAAAATGAGTGATTCTAGCGACGAGGAAGTTTGTTTGATGCCAACAGAATTGACTGAAACTGTTAATAATGCGCAAATGAGCTTTCTCCCTCAACAATCACGCGAGAAGTATTTAAAACAGTACGTATGTTCAACACGTGGCGACTAGCAAAAGGAGCCAAAACTTTCTCAGAAAACGTTTTGCTGGCATATTTTATAGAATTATCCGAGAACAAGAAAGCAAGCACTCTATGGAGTACTTATTCGATGCTAAAAGCATCAATAAAGATGAAACAATACATACATATCGATACCTATCCTAAATTAGTGGCATTTTTAAAAAGAGCCTCATCTGGTCATCAACCAAAAAAATCTAAGGTTTTCACAGTATCTGACATTGAAAAGTTTCTTAACGAAGCACCCGATTCCGTATATTTGGCGGCAAAAGTAAGTCAGTTGCACATTCAGTATCTACTTAAGTATATTAATCTCAATTAAATAGTATACTTAGTAGATGTTGATAGGCATAATTATGCGTTCATATCAATTTTATTCATTTATCTACTACAATACTCTTTACGTTACAGGTTGTTCTTATTATTGGAATAAACGGAGCATGTCGAACTAACACAACTTAATGTCAAAAACATTGGGAAACATTCAGATGACTTACTATTAATTAATTTACCTAATACAAAGACAAAAAGAGACCGCAACTTCGTCATTCGCAAGGAATACGTAACGATTGTTGAGAAATATCAAGCCTTACGCCCGCCTAACAATCCAATCAATCGATTTTTTCTACAGTATCGCAATGGAAAGTGTGTTAGACAGCCTATGGGTACTACGAGAAATAGCAACATTTCTTGAACTTCCAGAACCCCTGTTGTACACGGGTCATTGTTTCCCTCGAACTTCAGCCACACTTTTGGCTGATTCCGGAGCTGATCTGTCCCTTAAGCGCCACGGAGGCTGGAAGTCCAATGCAGTTGTAGAGGGATACATAGAGGATTCCATCCAAAATAAGTCTAAAATATGTGAAGGCATCGTAGGAGCCATTACACTGAAAGAGCCTCAATCGGATCCTTGTACTGGCCCTTCTACATCAAAAATAAGCCGTTATGAAACACCTAACCCTCTCTCTCCAAAATTCACGCCAAGGGAATCCGATGAATCGGTACAACTAATAAGTATGACAGATAGTTTACCGAAAAACAGTACACAAGTGACTAACACCAATATTACAGTACCAAACAAAAATATTACACTCAATTTAAATAACTGTAGCAACGTTACTTTAAAATTTTCTTAATTATAACTTAATATTATTTTGTTATAATTTAAAGATTATTCTGTAATACTTACCTGTCATAATGTAGTAATTAATACCTAAACTGAAATAAAAGTGTACCTATCTTGTGATTGTAAACGTTTTTTTTTGCATTTAGTCATTTCCTCACTGAGGTGGAATGAAAAGTTACGTGTTGCACTCGAGTGCAAAGATTTTTCACCTCGTGCTCTTTTGATTCCCTCGCTAACGCTCAGGGTTCTAATTTTAGAATCCTTCGCTTGCTCGGTCATCAAAATTGAACACGCGGTTAAAAAGCAACTTTGCACTCTTGTATAACAAATAACTATTATTGTTTAGAAATATTTTAGCTGTTTATTAATAAAATAAAAATGTATGCTTATGTATGTATGTAAACAAGCAATGATTCAATGAAATCTTGGGTTTTATTGTAAAATGGACTTGAAGTTTTGGGTTCTATAATTGTAAGATTTTAATATTGGCCCTGATTCACATTTGGATCATTAGTTTTATTAAAAAAAGTAAACCAATTTTATATTATTATATTATAACACAACTTCGCGTGTTCCAAAATAAATAAATATTCATACTACAGCAATAGCGATGCGACAGCGCTACGAATCAATACATTTTGCTTGTCGTGCCAGCACTGTGGTCGCCTACATAATGTTACATGAGTTTGTTTTCACGAAATCGCCGTCACGTTGCAGTCGCCGTACCGCGGTCGTATTTTCAAAGCATTCATTCAATAAACAACTGCCTCTCTAGATCATCATTACAATACACACATAAATAAACTGTGAGAAAATGTTTTGGCAGCCTCTTTGTCAAAACATATTTATACGAAAAACTAACCTGAAGTTCATAGTTGAAATGTGTTCCTTCAGGACATGATTTTTCCACTTTCTCCCCATAAATGCAATAGTAGAACTTTTCGCACTCAGTTTCGTGGGGCAACAGTTTGTGGACGAGAATGTCGGCGGGACAGCCGTTCTCGAGAATTTCGGTATCATTTTCGTTGTCGGTGTCGCTGTCGGTATCGTTCTCGCTGTCGTTGCTGTCGTTGTCGTTGTCGCCGCTGCCGGGAAGCTCGCAATTGACGTTCGCTGGCCAGTCGCAAACCTGTAAAGGTTATTTTGAAGTTTGTAGAATGAGTTTTTATGTCTAATTCCCCCGAGATTTTTATATCATAAATATATTATTATCGGAAAATTAGAAATGGCGAAAAAAAGGCAGCTTTTATGATAGGTATTTCCACTAAATATTTATCAGATTATAAAATGAATAGATGATTGAGATTGTGACGTATTTCAAAGCATGAATAGAAGATAACATATTTTATAATATTACTTAATTATCTTTAAAATCTTGATAATTATTTTTCGTAATTCGTGTATATAATACGGTAGATGCTTCCGTTAATTTCAACGAAAATATGCATTATTTATATATTATATACCTGTATAGTATTAAAAAATATTAGATGAGTCTCTTTCTAGAACCATTGTCCAGAAATCCTTAAAATCATGGATATTTTTTCAAAGGTTGATGAACAGTTATTTCATGGAGTTTAAAACTTTTAAGGTTAACTGCTCAATTATCCAACACATAAGTAGGTACTTATTAATAATACTTAGTGAGTTGTGAACAGCAGTTAACAACCCACTCATTATTAATTGTTTTGTTTTTGTGATAATATGAGTGTGAGCGGGCAATCTCCGTAGCACAGCGGTATAAGTCCCACTTTATGTTTAGTAGGCCGTAGATTTGATTCCCACGCTAAAAATCACAAATCACAAATACAAAAAATCTTTAAAATCAAAGAATTCTTTCAGAGCCCGGTTCTGGATCTGAACGGAGGGATAAACCTCCGTGCCTTGGAAAGCACGTTAAGCGTCGTGGATGTAACATGCGAGCGAGCTCGGCGGTAGAATCGTTCATCGTTCATACACTTGAAGTTCGCGCACGCCAAATGTAGGGTCAGCCTAAGTGATTATGTAGCTTTTCTTTAAAGTGTCTCAAAATAAATTGCTACAATATTGACCACCTATATGCGTTATTCTGAATTATCTTATCTCATATTTATATCGTTAAAATAAAATTATCTCGACAAAATACCGGAAAATATTATAAAGATAAGTACTTAAATTATTTTCAAAGTGTAGGTATTTGATTAGATTTATTCATTTTCAGTTTTGGTCATAGATTCTCAAGGTGGGTGGTATCCGCCCCCTATTTTTTTTTGGATGAATATTTATGTTGTTAGCCGCAAGGCTTTTGTTTTTGCTTTTTGTACGAGGCATAAAAGCGAGCAGAGCTCCAGCCTTGTTAAGTGGTTTGAGTTTGCAAACTACAAACATTAAAGTGGCCGAAGCATTGGGCTTCAAAGTTTGTAGTTTATGGCTAGGAGCGTAGGACTCGTGATCTTGTGGTCGTCGGTTCGATTCCACCCGCACTGACGTGAACCCACTCGTAACACAAACATTATAGCTTAGCACGAGGGGTTAACAATGAGTACTAGTAGACTGGAAAAATCTGCTAGTTATCTTTACAAAAAAATAAGTAAACTAAGCAACCTGCGCTAGAGGCCGCCCTCTTTGAGACTTGGACCTCAGCTCAGGGCGGTCGCTGACGGAGAGTTGGAGGGATTATGACAATTAGTTGCTTAGGAGACTTTTGTGCAACTGTCGCTCTACGTAACAGTTCGAGGGCTTCTCGAATAACTTACAATGAAATTATGATTTTATTAAGCACTGTATCTAAATACAATTGTACTCGTTAGAATTAAACTAGGTAACTAACAGGTGCTACCTGCGTGTGCTGCAAATTGTAGGATATTACAGACAATGTACTCCGTCCGTCCGCCCGTTTGTCATGATAAGTTAAAATGTATAGATGGGGGGACGTTGGTTTTTTTCTTCGTAAAGGGGTCGGAACTCCTTAAAAGTTTGGGAACCTCAGGTTACGGGGAAGTATACAATAATCATAATTATCAATTATTAAGTCTGCTCTATTGTTATCGAGTTGGTTTATTATTCAATATCTGGTTGTTATTGTTTTTTAATTTTATTTATTCTGCATTCTATAAATTTAATATGATTGTGTGTAATGCATGCAAATTCGTCATTTACTTTGCATCAATCAATCAGCCTATCTCAGTCCACCGCTGGACATATGTATTCCCTAATTAGCGCCATAACACACGGTTCTCCGCCCTCTGCATCCAGAATACTCCGGTTACCCTTTTTAGGGTCATCTACTCATCTTTCCCGTGAGGCATCCCATTTATTTTAACAGGGGTAAAATGCTCTCCGCGTATAAAGGGGAAAGATTTATATTTGTGTATGTATGGTTATTACGAATTAACTTAAAAACTACTTGACCGATCTCAATTAATCTTTCACTATTAGAATGATACGTTATCCAGAAATAACATAAGCTATATTAAAGAAGTTCCTACGGAAACTGGAGCTACGGAAAACTAGTCCTTACTAATATTTAAAAAGAAGCCACGGGTAAAAGCAAGTTATAAATTAATGAACTAACCTGGATTTCATAGTGGAAATGGGTTCCGTTAGGACAAGAGCGTTCCACCTTCTCCCCGAAGTTGCAGTAGTAGAATTTATCGCAATCAGTCTCATGAGACAAAAGATGATGGATATGAATATCTACAGGACATCCGTTCTCCAATTTTTCGAAATCGAAGTTGTTTCCGTTGTCGCTGTTGTTGTCGCCATTGCTGTTGTCGTTGTCGCTGCCGGCGTCGTCATTGATGAGGTCATCGTCTTCGTCTTCTTCACTGATTACGTGGACGTAGTTTTCACAGCCTGCCACTTTGTTAGGCCAGTCGCAGTTCTGTAGGTGGAATTCAAAAAGTGTATTTTTTTATACAGCACTACTGGTAGCAGGCAACGATGTTCTATAAAAAGAGGTAGATACGTCATGCGTCGTGTTTTGATAAGGCAAAATTTCCCTAAAGAGTAAAAAGGACAGCATTAAAGTCCACTGCTGAACATGGGCCTCCTCTTAACAGACCTTGGCAAGCCAGGATCGTTGAGGGATATTGTCATAATCACCACGCTTGGCAGACGAATTGGTGATCGCAGTAAGATGTAAACCTTGAGCTAATAGATGCTGCTGCCCATCCATCAGCCAAATGTCCCTTAGTTGCCTATTACGACACCACAGGGAGGACTTGGGGTGGTCTATTCTAAGTTTTTTTTTGCGGTAATGACATTTGGTGCCATATGCAAGAGAATTGGAAGACCACTCGTATAAACCAGTTAAAAACACATATCTTCTAATACTTTACATTATCAGCCAGTTTATGTCCACTGCTTAACATGGCCCCCCTCTTTAACAGATCTTAGCAAGCCAGGGTTGGTGAGTGATATTGCCGTGTTTTTTTTATGGATGGATTTATGTAGTTACCCAGGAAGTTTTATCTATTTTACCGGACATAAAGGTGAGCAGACCTCCAGCCTAAATACATGGTCCAAAAACTATAAACGAAGTAGCGCAAGAGGGCGTCCCCTATGGGAATTGGACCTCGGCTCAGGGCGGTCGCTGGCGAGGGGATTGAGGAACGAGGACTTTAGATTTTTGGGGAGTTTAGTGCAACTGTCGTTTTAAGTAACAGTTTGTGAGCCTCTCGGACTTTAGTGTCTACTTGGGCATCGGAAGGTTCTTTGCAAACTAAGGGTCGGGAGGGCGAAAGGGGGATGCGTCGCTTTCGAGGGCGTATTCTTCTCCGGCGGATCGGACAGAGTTAAGGAAATAAATATACACGAAAGTATCAAAATGAAATTAATCACGTTTTCAAATAATCTAGTTAATTATCATTGTGGGTGCGTTAGCTATTTTATCTACGCATTAATGTTAATCCAACTTGTGCATTAGATTGCATTGTTAACAAACATTATCCTTAATCTATTCTATACCTACTAATATTCAACGTCATCATCATCATCAGCCCATATAACGTCTACCGCTGAACTACTACGCAGTCAGTATGAAAACAAATTAGTGTATGTTGTGTCTACTATGTTTTGCACACCGGTATCTCCGGTTAAATACAATGATTCTTAAATTACTATATAACAACCATTGTACTCATGTTCTAATAAATAAATGATTATTATTACTCACCTCAACTTCAGCATTGAATACAGTGCCAATAGCGCACTGCCTTTCCACCAACTGTCCAACCACGCACTGGTAGTACTTCCCACAATCTTCATGAGGCAGGAGTTTCTCACGGAAGTCAGCTGGACAGCCGTTGTCCAGGTATTCACAGCTGTCATCGCTCTCATTGGTTGATTCAGATGTAGTGGAGGGGTTAGCAGAAAGCACTGATTCATCATCTTCTTCGGAAGGTGCAACATTGGAGAGTTCACAATTCGCCAAAATTGCATGTGTACACACCTGGAATTATGAAAAAATTGTTAATTTCCATCATCAGGAATCTATACTTGTTCAATTTTAACCTAAGCTTCGCGTGCCGTTTCATCCGCATAGCTCCCGTTCCCGTAGTAACTTCATAATTATATATAACCTATAGCCTTCCTCAATAAATAGGGCTATCAAACGATTAAATATTATTCAAATCGGATCAGTAGTTCCTGAGATTAGCACGTTCAAGCAAACAAACTCTTTGGCTTTATAATATACTAGATTCCGCGTGCGGTTTCACAAGCGTAAAGGCGGAAACACATTATTAAAACGCCACGCCACGCCATGTGTCAACACCCGTGCATCAGTACGCGCGTGGCGTCGTATCGGGTGTTCATAGTGTGTTTCTGGTCTATAGAAAACAATACATTGAAAGGCGGAAACATATTGTTAAAACACCACGCCACCTGACGACACGCGACACGTGTTGAGTCGAATCAAATATATTGACCATGTATTACCAGAATCACACTATGAACACCCGACGCGACGTCGGGTGTTCATAGTGTGATTCTGGTCTATAGAATGGCGTTTTAATAATATGTTTCCGCCTTTACTCCGGGAACAGGGGGAACTTCATGATAAAATATAGCCAATTGCTTTTATAGATAAAGGCTATCTAACACTGAAATAAGTTTTCAAATCAGCTCAGTGGCTCCTGATTATTAAACGAACAATCCTGAAGAGTAGGAGGACAACCTCCGTATCGTAGCGGTATTTGGCTCGCTTAATTCTTCGCGACAGAAAATCTTTGTGTAAATTCTATGATTTCTCTCCGGGTCTGGTCGGTTGAGGGACTACCCTCCGTGCCTCTTAAAGCACGTTAAGTGGTTGGTCCCGACTGTTATAACATCATCTATAATAATCGTATATCAAGGAACGGGCAGCAGCGTTTCCTTGTGTGGTACAACACACGCATTTGCATTGTTAACAAACATTATCCTTAATCTATTCTATACCTACTAATATTATTAGTACGCAACAGATCACCAACCCGCCTGCCAAGCGTGGTGGCTATGGCAATTACTTTCTCTCGGGAGGAGGCCCATGTTCAGAAGTGGACGTTGTACAGGCTGATGATGATGATGTTGAAACCTGAAGAGTTCGTCAGGAACCACTGCTCCGATTAAAATATCTTTCAATGTTTGATAGACCATCGAAGAAGGCTTTAGGTTACATTTTTAACTTATATATAGTAAAGATATAGAATTTCCAAAAAACATCATCTCACCTGCAGACTTTCAGAGAATTCTGTGCCGGGAGCGCAACTGAAAGCGTCCACCCTCTTCAGCCCATGCTCGCAGTAGTAGAACTTGGTGCAATCCCAATCGTGCGGCAGTAACTTATGGGTGTCAGCGTCTATGCAGTCCTCATGGCTTTCCCAAAGGTTTCCATCAGAAACCTCTGACTGGACCTGAACCAGCACTAAGGCTGTCAGGAGTAATGCGGCTTCTGTGAAACAAGTGATTGGAAATAACATACATTACTTTTTAAGACGACCTCCGTGGCCTAGTGGTATGTCTCGCTTTAAGTCTCGGAGGTCGTGGGTTTGATTCCCACATTGGACAAGAAATTAAAATCATCTTCTTGGCCTTTTTTTTCCGTGTGGAAAAACATTTACGCTTTCCCGACGCCGCAGCAGCGTATCCGCGCGCTGGCGGCGGGATATGTGGGACTCGCCCTCACCATAACGGTGGTATGCTTACTCATACCACGAGGAGAGGACCCTACACCACTAAAACCCCCCGGACATTCCTTCGATCCGTCGTTGGCGGGGGCCAACCTCTCCTGACCTGCTCCCATTTGGGAATATTATACTAGACGTCTCTTCCATACTCAAACCAAGAGTGTGTAAAAAATACACATATCATCTTTCACACGGTCCATCCATCCATCTTTTTCTACCTCTCCTTCAAGAATTTTTTGTGGCAATTCTAAGATTTATTTCCGGGTCTAGTTGGTTCTTATAACATCATCTATAACAAGCGTATACCAGGGAAGGGGCAGCAGCGCTTCCCTGTGTATAACATAATACTGCGGTCACCAATGCGCCTTCCAAGCGTGGTGACTATGGCAAACCCTCGGGAGGAGGCCCATGTTCAGCAGTGGACGTTGTACGGGCTGATGATGATGATGATGATGACATTTGAGGTGATAGATGCTGCTGCCCATTCATCTGACGTACTTCCCTTAGTTGCCTTTTACGACACCCACATGAAGATGGGGTGTGGTCAATTCTAAGTTGGAAACCTCAAGATAACAAAATAATTTATTTCCGTAACAAAACACATTATAAAATGGTTCTGTACTTAATAAATACAAAACAAAAGAATTCCCCGATTAGATAAAATTCTCAGGAAATCAATATTTTTTTTCTATAATCCTCATATTGAATCATTTTCGAGGTACGATTTATGGCTTATCCATTTTAAGATTACTAATTATCTTTATAATAATGATTAAAAATATCAATTTTGTTGCAATTAAGGATAATAACATTAATAAGCAGAAAAATGTCATATAATAACTTATGGTCCGTTTAAATAATAATATACTCAACTAGCGACCCGCCCCGGATTCGCACGAGTGCAATGCTGATGTATCATACATAGAAACCTTCCTATTGAATAACTCTATATATTAGAAACAAACCGCATCAAAATCTGTTGCGTAGTTTTAAAGATCTAAGCATACATAGGGACGGACAGACAGCGGCAAGCGACTTTGTTTTATACTATGTAGTGAAGGACGCAACTTAGACTTTTCAATCAAAAATAAATAAAAAATATTATAAAAAAACACCGCCCCGCGGTTTTACCCGCGTCACTCTGCTCCAGTGGGTCGCAGTGTGATATTTTGTCCAGCTTATAAACTATCCGCTTGCAAACTTCCAGCCAAATCCATTCAGTAGTTTTTGCGTGAAAGAGTAACAAACATACATACATCCACACATACAAACAACTTGGGAGCATCTCACTCCCAAGCAATTTTGTTGTATAACGTCCAATGCTGAACATGGGCCTCCACGACCGGCGGACCACGTATGAAAATTGAGACTTTAGATAAAGCAGAAGAGTTTGTTAGTTTACTTAAACGCTCTAATCTCAGAAACTTCTAGTCCGATGTGAAAAAATCTTTCAGTGTTAGATAGCCCATTTATCGAGGGATTCTACAGGCTATATTGAATGATTAATCATACTTCCTATTAATATTATAAATGCGAAAATTTGTATGTGTGAATGTATGTACGTTTGTTCCAATTTTACGCTAAAACTACTCAATGGATTTGGCTGAATGTTTGGACGCTGATAGTGTATAAGTTGGATTAACATATAGGCTAAAAAAATCACGCTCCGACCCACTGAAGCAGAGTGACGCGGGGCGAAGCAGTTATTAAATATTGCTAAAGATGATGTTATAACAATGGAGAGCAACGGCTTAAAGTGCTTTTTGAGACGGAGAGAAACAAAATCTTAAATCTTTTAATTTTAAACAAAGTCATGTAAATATATTAATTGTCCGCGGTGAGTATCGAAACCGTGATCTTGAAGGCAAATATACCTTCAATTACTGCCACAAATAAATTCAAAGTAGCCCTTCATTATTGTCATTCAGCGGGTCATAGTTAGTATTTTATAATTTAGTTTTAGTTTAAATTCGCTCGTTTTAGTTGCATATATCTATGCATTTTTATCAACAGTACGTACTAGCTTCCCGCGCGCAGTTTCACCCGCATTACTCCCGTTCCCGTGGAAACTTCATAATTAAATATAGCCTATGTCATCCGGGGATAGTGTAGCTTTCCAACGGTGAAAGAATTTTTCAAATCGGTCCAGTAGTTTCGGAGCCTATTCAATACAAACAATCAAATCTTTCCTCTTTATAATGTTATAATAGTAGTCCCTAAGTACCTATGCTTAAGTACCTACTAACTACGGAATGGATTTTGATGCGTTTTTTTAGAGATAGGGTTATTTAAGTGGAAGGTTTATGCTGCTAGTAATCTTAAAAAAAAAACAAAGAAAAGGTACACGAAAAAAAAAAGTCCATCTTTGTACCCATGCGGAGACTAGGCGGGTCGATTTCTATGGAATATGACGTTGACATCGTTTTTTTTTAGAACCGATTACATTTTTGTTTGTCGCCATTAGAAAACTATGATATGCAAGAGGTTCCCAAGGGTACCTACATAAACAGACAAAAAAGAACACAATATGTACTCACTTATCATTACACAACAATTTCAATAGTTAATCAAATAATCACTTCACAATCGTCTAAACGAAATTACTTCTGTGCAAAAAATATAATTTGATTATATACCTGATGATTATGATAACGAATGATAACGTTATATTAACTAGACTTTAGAAGCAAAAGGACGTATTATCGTTTAGTGACTAACGGTTTTGAGCATGCACTAGCCCACATCCTTTAAATTAAATGTAATAAATAGAAAAAAAAGAGATAAAACAAGCAAAAGAAGACGGAAAAAAGAAAACCGGAGTTTCTTTCTGAGTTTCTTCTCCTGGCCGTCCACTTAGGTAGCTAGAGAAACCTGCAGGTTAGCTAGGCTAGGATCCGGACAGACCGAGGACGCGTTGGCCCCCTGTCCCAATCCGATGATCCAGTGCCTGTAGTCCGTGCCAGTGATCACTCCCTCTTTTTTTTTTATAATTATTGTCACAGTAATATTTCTCATAGCATTAGCGATGCCCTGAGCCGTGGTCTTAGCTTATTAAGGGTGCCTTCAGGTGTGTGTCGTTTATAAGTAAAAATACTGTTTAAAGACGTGCCTCTTTCTATAGTGCTAAATTATATTAAGATTTTAATTATAGAATTAATTATTGTTATTACTATACATATGACGTGATACTAGACTGGCAGACAGACTATTAGCTAATCCGCAATAGATTTTAGTTGCGATATTTTGTATTTTGTATTTAATTATATTTCATTGTGTATAATTGACAAGTACATTTGTATGTAAATACCTAAGTGCTGAATAAATATCGTTTAATTCCTTTATCTTCAGAAGCATTTCGGCCCGCAAAGGCCGATTCATTATCATCAGCCCGTATAACGTCCACTGCTGAACATGGGCCTCCTCCCGTGGGAGGGTATTTGCATATGTATAATGTTGTGCCACACAAGGAAACGCTGCTGCCCGTTCCTTGATATACGATTATTATAGATGATGTCATAACAATCGGGACCAACAACTTAACGTGCTTTCTGAGGCACGGAGGGTAGTCCCTCAACCAGATATACCCGGAAAGAAATCTTAGAATTTGTACAAAGGTTTCCTGTCCAGCGTGGGAATCGAATCCACCACCTCCAAGATTTAAAGCGAGCCAAATACCGCTACGCTACGGAGGCTGTCGTGGAAGGGCGGATTATTATTATTATTCATGTGTATTCACTAACTCGACACTTCAGTTCAGTCGAATCAGGATCACTTATTATTTCGTCACCTGGACACGCCAAGATGTTTATGCGTGTCCACTAAGGCTCAATTTACACCGCCGCGGAATGGAACGGAACGGAAGCGCCAATTTCGCCTCATGACGGGACAGGACGGGAATCGGCACCGGAGAATCCTCGAGAATGCGCGAGGATTCCGCGGAAGACGCGCGTCCAATGTTTTGGCTTGTATTTAATTTGTATGTTATACAGTTGATATAAAATTCATTATGCCATGTACAGTTTCTTTACAAAAGGTCGCTTCCATTCCATTCCGCGGCGGAGTAAATTGAGCCTTAGTGAAACTTAAATTAAAATAAGGCAAACTAGACACGTAGGGGCGCGAAGGTACAAAGGGGCGCGCCGACGGAATAGACGCTGGAACAACAACTGTAGTTGAGGTTACCACAAGTCGGTATAAAGATATGGCAGCTCCAAATTGTAGTAACCTCTACCACACTAAAGCAACTGTAGTAAAGCCAACTACAATGATCACATTTTTACTAGTAGGTACTAATTTTTTGGGTACCGTTCCTCGAAAGCAAAAAACGAAACCCTTATAGCATCACATTGTTGTCCGGTCGTCAGTATGTGTGTCTTTCAAGACCCCTTTTCTCAGCAACGAGTGGAGCTATCAAGCTTAAAATTATATCTAAGCTGTGAAAAAATGGACAACCTCTGTAGCGTAGCAGTATTTGGCTCGCTTTAAATCTCGGAGGTCGTCGGTTCGATTCCCATGCCGGACAGGAAATCTTTGTGCAAATTCTATGATTCCTCTCCGGGTCTAGTTGGTTGAGGGACCACCCTCCGTGCCTTGGAAAGCACGTTAAGCCGTTGGTCCTGATTGCTATAACATCATATATAATAATCATATATCAAGGAACGGGCAGTAGCGTTTCCCTGTGTAGAACAACATAATACTGCGATCACCTATCCGCCTTCCAAGCGTGGTGACTATGGCAAAAACCCTCCCTCGGGAGGAGTTCCATGCTCAGCAGTGGACGTTATACGGGCTGATGATGATAAATCGAAAGATACAGCGAAAACCGTAAATTTTTAGTAACATCCAACAACAGAAACTGGTATCGACCAAGTCCGACTCGCACTTGGCCGATTTTTTATAAAATGCCGATGCGATTCTAGCCTTCGGTGATCTCACCATTTAATACGCCTCAGTTCGGTCGTAAGTGCCAGTTTACGATAAAGGCACATACGACGAATGTTTCTGACGTATAATGTCACATTCGACCTTATGATTCTGAGCTCTAGAAATCTACATAATATAATGAAACGTGTGAATGTATCATTGGAAATAACTATGACGATTGTGATTTAGTTTGATACTTTTATATACTTACCTACCTACGTTCTGTGATTTTTTGCCGTTGAATAAGTCATCATCATCAGCCCGTACAACGTCTACTGGTGAACGTGGGCCTCCTCCCGAGGGAGGGTTTCGCCATAGTCACCACGCTTGGCAGGCGGATTGGTGACCGCAGTATTATGTTGTACTACACAAGTAATCGCTGCTGTCCGTTATTTGATATACAATTATTTTTCATGATGTTATAATAATCGGGACCAACGGCTTAACGTGCTTACCGAGGCACGGAGGGTATTCCCTCAACCATGCACACCTGGAAAGAAATCTTAGAATTTACAAAAAGATTTCTTGTCCGGCGTGGGGATCGAACCATGTAAAATTTCATTTCAATTGATCAACAGTTTCGGAGATTAGCCCCTAAAAACAGACAGAGACACAAAAAAAAGGGTACATGTATCTGGATGTGCTCTATTTTACTTTTAACGTCTCCCTGACTCGACCTCTACAGTTTTATTATATGTATAGATATAGATTTTAAGATATTACCTAAATATTTTTAATTTCATCTCACTGTATAATTTTATTCGTACTTACTTTTGTTCATTTAAAAATGATTATTCAAGTTATTATTAAGGTCTACTAGCCTTTTTTTCCGGGGGGCAATATTTACGCAATCCCGTCCGCCTCTTCAGGGTAACCGCCGCCGGCGAAGGGGTATGTGGGACTCGCCCTCTCCATAGCGTGGTATGCTATGGTCATACCACGAGGAGAGGATCCTACACCACTAAAACACCCCGGACACTCCTCCGTCCGCTGTTGGTGAGGGCCGGGTACGCGAGGCAATCCGGCCCAAGGTTACGTAGTAACTATTCAGTAATCTGTGCCAAGGTCTACTAGCCTGAAACACAGGAATACTTAGTTCAGGCAAAATCAATAATTTTTTTTAAACTATTTCTTTGTTATAAAAATTGTATTTTTGTGTAAAAAAGAATTTAATCTATACTAATATTTTTGTAAAGAGAAAAGATTTGTACTTATGTTAGTATGTTTGTTACGAATTGGCTCAAAAAGTACTGGACCGATTTTAAAAATTCTTTCACCATTTGAATGCTACATACTGTGATTAATATAGGCTATATTAAATTATGAAGTTCCCACGGGAACGGGAGTTACGCGGGTGAAACCACGCGCGGGAAGCTAGTTTAATAATAAATTAAAAATATATTCCAAATGTCTTCGCTGAGTAGCGAAGACTTTTTTATCAAAGTCATAGTAATATCGTTACTTGATTAGCCTCCAGACCCGCAACGAAATATTGTAATTTACACAAATATAATTATACTAGCTGAGCCCAGCGGTTTTACCCGCGTTACTCTGCTCCAATGAGTCGGAGCGTGATGTTTTGTAGCCTATATGTTAATCTAGGGTATAACCTAACCCGGTGAAAAATTTCAGCCAATTCCGTTCAGTAGTTTTTACGTGAAAGGGTAGCAAACATCCATCCATCCATCCATCCATACTTACAAACTTTCTCGTTAGTAATATTAAGTAGGATTAAAACATCATACAATCAAAATTACACTTATCTATATTCTTATCTTGACACAGACGGATGGACGGACAAAACGATTTCCATTGGGTTTATTCTTACACATCGTGTCTTTATATCGAATTTAAGCATGGCTATTTTTCTTCATAATACTGCCATCTAGTAGTTATATCAAACAAAAGTAGGTTTAGCCGTATAGTACCTAATCTCTAATATTTTACTTTGTACTACTGCTATCTAGCGGTAAGCCTAAATAAAGTGAGGGTTCTATACAGTCTACAAGAAACTTCTAAGAACTAAATAATTTGTTTCTGTATCAAGAGATGTCGCTAGTAGTACCAAACATCGTAACTCTGCTCAGTTGAAGGTGTAAAACTTATTCCTGTCTGCTTATATCGTCTTTATTCAATTCATTTATTCCATTATAATGTATAATGCTATAAAAAATAATGTAACAAAAATAAATATTTCAAATATTTATGAAAAATTGTGAATATAGCTTTTACTACTCAACAAAAGATGGCGCTATATGTAACGAGCGACTTAACAGACACGTACGTGGTTTATATATCATTGAACGAATTATTTTGTAATATTTATTATGAATGTTTATAATAATAATTAATTATATAATTCGTTCTTTCATTATAGAATATCGTATTGGCATCATTTGTTCTTTCATCACATTTTGGTTGGTGGACCAAAGGTATTTATGATAGGTATAATATATCAATACTAATTTATATCTATACATATAATATAACTGAAGAGAACGAATGTCTGTACATATCTCTAGAAAAAAGCGGTAGAAACCGAGTCAGGGGTATGTAAGAAGTAAAATAGAACACATTCAGATTTGTTTTTTTTGTTTCTTTGTCTGTTTGTACGGGCTTATCTCCGAAACTGTTGGACCGCTTTAAATGAAATTTTGCATGGTGGTACCTCACATGCCCGGTCAACATTTAAATGACAGAAGTTTAAGTTTTAAGTTTGTATCTACCGTTAAATGTTTATCGAAGGAATAACAAACGCGACGCGGAAAAAGTCGCGGGCATTAGCTAGTACCTATTCTTCTTTTTCACCTACTCCAATTTGAAAAATAATTTTCAGTGTTAGATAGCCCATTTATCGAGGTAGGCTATCATCATCATCATCAACCTGTTGTAGTCCACTGCTTAACAAAGGCCTCCCCCATCGATTTCCAGCGGGAACGATCGCTAGCGGCCTGCATCCACCGACTCCCCACGACCTTTATGAGGTTGTCGGTCAATCGTGCAGGCGGTCACCCTACGCTGCGCTTTCCAGTTCGTGGTCTCCACTCGAGAACCTGTCTGCTCCATCGGCCGTCAGTTCTTCGAGCTATGTGTCCTGCCCATTGCCACTTCAGCTTGCTAATCCGTTGAGCTATGTCAGTGACCTTCATTCTCCTGCGGATCGCTTCATTTCTGATTCGATCACGCAGGGTATAGGCTACATTTAATTATGAAGTTACCACGGTAGCTATGCCTTGCAACCGCTTTTAAATATTTGAAAATCCTTGTTATCTTACGATCGGCAGATTGACATAAAAGAAAAAGAAAAACAGATATATTCTATATAAAAAAATATATATACTGTCTGTGTGTAATGGATAAGAGTAGGTAAATGCATTATAAATGTGGGAATGCAAATATAGAATCTTAATAACAAAAACACAATTAAACAAAAAAAAAACTGTAAATTTCAATTACAATAATAATTTGTCTGTCAACGAGCAATCATCATCATCATCATCCAGCCCTATAACCACTGCTGAACAAGGGCCTATCCCCGAAGGAGTGGCTTGCATAGTCATCAGGTCATCATGCTTAGCTGGAAGGTTGGTTACCGCAGTATTATGCTGTGACATACAAGGAAACGCTGCTGACCGTTCCCTGGTATACGCGTATCACAAACATTTTAGCTTAGCACTAGGGGTTAACAAGCTCGTGCTAAGCTAAAATGCTTGTGTTACAATTGGGTTATCGTCGGTAGTGCAATGGTTGGGGAACAAACCGGCAAACGCCTTAGCCATTTGGCTACGGCCCCTTTTAGAGCCAACGCAAACAAACAGTCAAATCTTTCCTCTTAATAATATTAGTAGAAATATGGAATGATACGTAAATCTCATCACAGCTATTCTGCTCACCCCCCTCAGCTAAGCAGCCGTGAGGATATAGAATATGGAACAAAGGCTCGATTTATAATTCTGAGCGCGGTGGACGCCAAGTGGAATAATATTTTAATCCTTCTTAACCAGATGTTCAGGAATCTCATTATGGTAAGGTAAATTGCGTTATAATATACCATTCACAAATTTGATTTATTTTTTACAATATATTTTTTAAGTGTTTAAAAAATGTTAGGTTTAGGAGAGTTTGTTTGTTTGCTTGAATGTGCTAATCTCAAGAACTGCTGGACCGATTTGAAAAATTATTTCAGTGTTAGATAGCCCATTTATTGGGCAAAGCTATTGGCTATATTAAATTATGAAGTTGCCACGGGGACGCGAGTTACGCGGGTGGAACTTAAGCTAGTACTAATATATAGAGCTGGAGAGTTTGTTTATTTGATTGAATGTGCTAATCTCAAGAACTACTGGACTTTAAAAAGTCTTTCATTGTTAGGTGGCCTATTTATAAAAGAAGGCTATTGGATATATTTTATGATTAAGTTCCCATGGGAACGGGGGTAACGCGGTTGAAACCGCGCGTGAAACTAGTATTGAATATCGTGGTTTTGGGGGATGGTAAACAATTTTATATTTATAATATATAGCACACAGGGCAGACAGTCTGCCCGCGACCACGATCAATGTAACTTGATCGAAACGTCGGGTAATATAAAAAGGTAATTTTATCACGTTAATACCTGTGTGCTATAGATTATAATTATGATACGCGAAAATTAAAAAGTTTATAATTTTATATTTGTTTGTTAACATTTTTCAACTAGTGTTCGCATGAACTTAACACAGGCTATGTATGAGTTTTAGCTAAAAATATTATTTATTGCATTGTTACTAGCTGGACCGGCGGTTTTACCCGCGTTACTCTGCTCCAGTAGGTCGAAGCGTTATTTTTTGTAGCCTATATGTTAATTGAGCTTATAAACTATACCCGTACAAACATTCAGTTAAATCCATTCAGTAGTTTTTGCGTGATAAGGTTACAAACATTCATCCATTCATCCATACTCACAAACTTTCGCGTTTATAATGTTAGTAATAAAAAAATTGGTCTACCCATCACAATAGTCCGTCGGAAACCGACGCCTGTTATCACAATATCCGCGTGCAAACTTAGAGCCATTTATAATATTAGTAGGTAGGATTAAATTTTGATTTCGTAACCTTCTGTCTCGTTTCCTCAAACATAAAACTGTTTACCACCCCCAACCCCCAAAACCCACGATATCCAATAATGCCGATAGGAAACAAAACAAAAATAAAACCGTGCAATAAAATACAGGGACATCAACTGGTGCATTCACCCTACAAACAAGAGATTTCGCGACCAACAGACAGACAACCGTTTTATTTAATATTTATGTAGTGTCCGATGGTTGACGACTTATTTACATTACTGTTTTAAATCTTTACTAAACTGGAGATGCATACAAATTATGGAAATAGTGGCTGGAGATTATTTATGAGTGTTATAGGCTAATTCTAAATGTAGATTTCCACGGGGACTGGTGAAACTGGGCGGGATAGCTAGTCTATGCTAATATTATAAAAAGGTAAAGTTTGTGAGTTTGTGAGGTTGTAGGTGGTAATATCTGTAGCTATTGAACCGATTTTGCTAATTATTTTTCCAGTAAAGAGCCATATTTGTGAGTGTCATCCTACTAATCACTCATCATCATTATCAACAGGCCGTTTACGTCCACTGCTGAACATGGGCCTCCTCTTAACAGACCTTGGCAAGCCAGGATCGTAGAGGGATGTCGCTATAATCACCACGCTTGGCTAACGGATTGGTGATCGCAGTAAGATGTAAACCTTGAGCTAATAGATGCTGCTGCCCATCCATTAGCCTTATGTCCCTTAGTCACCTTTTACGACACCCATGGGAGGACATGGGGTGGTCTATTCTAAGCTGGAGACCACACGGACACCACTAATCACTACATAGTATAAAACAGAGTCGCTTTCTGTGTCCCTATATCCCTATGTATGCTTAAATCTTTAAAACTACGCTACGGATTTTGATGAGGTTTTTTTTAATAGATAGACTGATTCAAGAGGACGGTTTATATGTATAATACATCAACATTGTACCCATGCGGAGCCGGGGCGGGTCGCTAGTATTTAAATGCGAAAGTTTGTTATGTTTGGATGTATGTATGTTTATTACTCTTTCACGCAAAAAATACGGAATGGATTTGGCTGAAACTGCTGCCCGTTTCTTGATATACGATTATTATAGATGATGTTATAACAATCGGGACCAACGGCTTAACGTGCTTTCCGAAGCACGGAGGGTGGTTATTAAATATGTCATATATATAGAGGGAGAGGTTCAATCCGTCTCGATAGGACCAAACAATTATGGTGGTGAAGTATTTAATATATGTATAAAGATTCAAATCCGGTTTAATATGACCAGAAATGAATGGTGATGCAGACTGTAAGTAAAATGTGATGTCTGGGTAGAATGCGGAGCGGGAATGCAGGATTAGCCGTGTTCACACCAATTATACAATGTAGCTCAATCAAGGAAGCATGCAATCACTAGTAAGCCAGTTAATCAGCCTCCAAAGCAGTGCTACAACCTCGTGGTTCAGCGCGGCGATCGGCGTGGAGTAGCAGGATCCAAGCACTTAATGTTTATGGGTACACCAGACACCAAGCGTTATCACACACACACACGGTTAGAGTCCAAAATGTGAGGATAAAAGTAAAATGCGGTTAGAATGCAGTCGTAAGCTCGACCACACCCGTATGAGGTTATATAAGAACAGCGCGGCGCTCGGCATGCATCGCAACTAGTGTTGCCAGTATCACCGAACTTAAAGGTTCGTACAATGCGTCCCCAGGTGGCGCGATTATACAATTGGTATGATAAAAACGGCGTAAACAGAGGGTAGTCCCTCAACCATCCAGACCCGAAAAGAAATCTTAGAATTTACACAAAGATTTCTTGTCCGGCATGGGGATCGTACCCACGACCTTCGACATTAAAGCGATCCAATTACCTCTATGCTACGGAGTTTGTCTAAGATATTAATATTAGTAAGTCCATTATAATTGTCGTCATTATTATTTCCGTATATTTTATAGTCAGCTGGTGTCCGCATGGTTAATAATTTTGTTAAAGTATATCAGGTTTCTGCGATACAAGTCTAGAACTTAGTGTGGGAACCCACGTTAACTGTTATGTGTGTAAAATGTATTTTAAATGAATAAATAAATAAAAAGGTAAGGTTTGTGAATTTGTAGGCGGTAATCCCTGGATCTACTGAACCGATTTTGCTAATTCTTTTACTAATAGAAAACCACATTATTTGTGAGTGATAAAGACTATACTTTAAGGCGCAACGATTACACTTTGAGTATTTAACGGAGAAATTGTCGTAAAGTAGCATTTCTTATCTGACATATTTAAAGACTATTTATTTTGCGAAAGTAAGTGGCAACACAAATAACACCACCCAATCCAAGCCTAAGCCTAGGCTAAGGCGTTGGACTTGTGATTTTGAGGTCGCCGGTTCGAACCCCACCCGACGTGAACGCACTCGTAACACAAGCATTTTAGCTTAGCACGAGGGGTTAACAAGAATACCAGTAGACTGCAAAAACTCAGCTAGAAATCGATAAAAAAAAAGAAACAGCCCTACATAATATGTTAAGTCATCATTAGGTCAAAAACATAGAAAAAGCCTTGTGAATATCGGTAATCGAAATTTTATACTTTAATCATTGAAATTCCTTGGTCTACTGATGCTATTAACTTTTAACATAGACCCGTTGTTGATTTTTATATTCGCAAAACAATGTGTTCAAATAATTTATTCTCATAAAAGATAAAAAAAGCCACTTACATGAGAATAGGTATAAGATTTTTATAGATATCTTATATTATGTAACCGTCACCGAAAAATATAAATATTATAAAATTATAGTAAAAGTAGTTTTAATTTTTAAACTAAGGTAAGTTTAGTCAACAACAGGTAGGTAGGTAGGTATGTTTAGTTGTAAGAATTTCGAGAATTTAGTTAGGTATATTATGTATGAGTTGTAATGGTTCTAGTTACTAGAAATTTACATTAAGTTGTAATAGTTTTAGTTTAGTTATACTGATTATGAATAATATGTGTAAATAGCTGTGATCGAAACTTATTGTAAGTGTAATCAATCATTTTAGTATGTTTAACAGTTAAAATATTAATCGATAAATACTTAAAGTGCGGACGTTGCGCCATAAGACAAAGTTTTCACGGAAACTGGATCTACGATGGTTAGTCGAATATAAAACGATTTAAGCTTAACTTAATTCTTACTAACAATATAAACGAGAACTTTAGCCTAGAAGCTAACTGGCTCATGATTCAAATGAATGTGAATATGATAGTGAATTCAAATGTAACCTATATCTGTACATCAAAGTAACAGGATTACAGTGTTACTGCTAGAGAGCGTAAGTCTATGGTTCTTAACCTATCTTTAGCCTTCATGATCTTTTTTTTTCCAGGTGGAAATGCTGTTCATGTAACGCATCTCTTCCCCTGCTGGATGATAATGAAATAATGAATTTTATTCAGCACTTCACTACATAGTATAAATCAAAGTCGCTTCCCGCTGTCTGTCTGTCCCTATCTATGCTTAGATCTTTAAAAATACGCAACAGATTTTGATGCGGTTTTTTTAATAGATAGAGTGATTCAAGAGGATGGTTTATATGTATGATACATCAACATTGCACCCGTGCGAAGCCGGGCGGGTCGCTAGTATGTAATAAGATAAAGATAAATTTAAATGTTTTATAATTTATTTTTATCTTATGTATCTTATTTTATATTTTTGTCCGTCTGTTCGTTCCGGCCAATCTCTGTAATGGGCGGTTTGATTTGACGGTTATACCATAGATAGCTGATGTTATTACAGTAAAAAGTTACTTAGGCTACTTTAATTTTAGAAAAATAATAATAAAACTATAAATTCTAGGCAGACGAAGTCGTGGGCTTCTTTTTTTTAATTTAATGATTGTCACAGTACCTAATTTTTCTCATGGCATTAGCGATGCCCTGAGCCGTGGTTCCAGCTTATAAAGGATGCCCTCAGGCGTGTGTCGCTTATACGTAAAAATATTGTTTAAAGACGTGCTATTTCTATAGAGCTAAATTATATTAAGATTTTAATTATAGAATTAAACATTGTTATTACTATACATATGACGTGATATTAGACTGACTGACAGAACATTAGCTAATCCGCAATAGATTTTAGTTGCGATATTTTGTATTTACCTAATTATATTAATCATATTATATATTTCATTGTGTATAATAGGCTAGTTGACAATATGATATTATGATACAATGATGTTTATTTCTAAAAGTAATTGTCATATGGAACCTAAATATAATAATTTCTGTTCATAAAACTTGAATATGTTTGTATAAGCTGAATATGAAAATTATTTCTTTTGTCTATGTCTTTAACTTCCGAAAATGCTATCAGCCATTTTGTGACGTCATACATCTCGTTAAAAACATGAACGCGATCCTTTACTATTACACTTTCTGAGTCATGACGTCATCGATCTCAAACACTGATAATATATATAGACCAACATGGCTGACATCGTTTTCATCTCTAAATTTTAAGCCAATTTTAAATTAATTATTTTAGTGTTTTCTAGATCTTAAATAAATGCAATTTTTTTTTGATATAGTAAAACCATTCTTAACCAAAGAAAAATAATGTCAAAAAAGTGTCAACTAGCCTATTGACAAGTACAAGTATATGTAAATACCTAAGTGCTGAATAAATATAGATTAATTCGTTTACAGCTAGTGACTAAATAAAAGTTTGAGAAACACAGACCTAGGTAATATAAATTAGGCTTGTTTTAACATAATTGTCTGAGCGTCTAGCTAAACCAGATATCATTTAGTAATTAGGTTGGCTTGTAAGATTTGCTCGCGAATTCACAAACAATATTTACCACTCAGTTTTTAGTTAATTCATCATCGTCGGCCCGTATAACGGCCACTGCTCAACATGGGCCTCCTCCCGACGTGGGTATTTGCCATAGCCACCACGCTTGGCAGGCGGATTGGTGACCGCATTATTATGTTGTCCCACACAGGGGAAGGCTGTTGCCCGTTCCTTGATAATCGATTACTATAGATGATGTTATAACAATCGGTACCAATGGATTAGACACGGAGGGTAGTCCCACAACCAACCAGACCTGGAAATAAATTTAAGTATATACACAAAGATTTCCTGCCCAGCGTGGAAATCGAACCCACGACCTCCGAGATTTAAAGCGAGCCAAATACCGCTTCGCTACGGAGGTTTTACGCAGTTTTTACTTGGGAATGTTATATTATTGATTAACTTCCGCACGCGGTTTCACCCGCGTAACTCCCGTTTCCGAGGACATTCATAAAAAAATATAACTTATATAGCCTTTCTCGATAAAGAGACTATCGAAAGCTCAAAAAAAAACAATTAAGTCCAGTAGTTCCTGAGATTAGCGCGTTCAAATAAACAAACAAACTGTACAGCTTCATATATTAAGTATAGAGTATTGATATGCTATGTAGATTTGCATAGATACTTATAACCATCAATCAAATGTATGTCCCGCGGTTTTACCCGCGTTACTCTGCTCCAGTGGGTTGGAGCGTGATGTTCTGTAACCTATATGTTAATCTAGCGTATAACCTATTCACGTTTATAATATTAGTAGGATGGGGTGGTCTATTCTGGGCCTAAACTTAACTTAAACTTTCATATTTATTTTTATTTGAGTTACTTTGCGTAGCAGTTTTAATAATTTAGTAGTAAATGACGATAATTCCATACAATCTTCATCCACCCCTTTCAACCCTCTACAGCCTTTTTTCGCTATAAAAAGTAAACTATATCCTTTCTCACGTTCTAAACTATTTCTGTATCAAAATTCATTGAAATCGGTTCAGTAGTTTTGGCGTCAGGCCGACAGACAGACAGACAGGGTAACTTTTATATTTATTGTAAGTATAACAAATAGGAAGTAGGATGGTCGATATGATTACATTTAAGAGTTTTCTCACGTCTTAACTGTGCTTAATGGAATTTAAAAGCTTCGGCTTTTTACTGCGATTATATGGATGGGTTTATGCAATAAGTATGCAACAATATAAATTGATGGTTTTAAATATAAACAAATATCAAATTTTGCTCTATTGGCCTTGGATTTTGTCTGGAATGGCTGAGTATTTTTAAAGTACCGGATAAATGAGGAATAGCATCAAAAATATGTTTTTCAATTCCGTATTTCATAGTATAAAAGTCATTAAACTCTATTTTTTTTGTGTTCTTATAAATATATAATCAATATCAGCCCGTATAACGTCCACTGATAAACATATGCCTTCTCCCGAGGGAAGGTATTTGCCATAGTCACCACGCTTGGCAGGCGGGTTGGTGACCGCAGTATTATGTTGTACAACACAAGGAAACGCTGCTGCCCGTTCCTTGATATACGATTATTATAGATGATGTTATAACAATTGGGACCAACGGCTTAACGTGCTTTCCGAAGCACGGAGGGTAGTCCCTCAACCAACTAGACCCGGAAAGAAATCTCAGAATTAACACTAAGATTTCAAATCCGACGTGGGGATCGAACCCACTACCTCCGAGATTTAAAGCGAGCCAAATAGCGCTACGCTACGGAGGTTTTCTATATATATGTTACGGCTAATAGCCGAAGTGCGGCTACACCTAGTTTTAGCCGGCTACAACTAGGTGCAGCCGACCACATGCGGTTAAACTTAGATCAACCTCAATAAGTCCCTGTTTAACTCCATTGGTTTAGGTTTTGGTTATTTTTATTTTTTTTAACCACCCCAACCCCTTTTTGTGCCGTGCATAGGTATTGTTTAATTATACATCTAAGTTTAACCGCATGTGGTCGGCTGCACCTAGTTGTAGCCGGCTAAAACTAGGTGTAGCCGCAATTCGGCTATTAGCCGTAAAATATACATATAATAAAACTGTAGAGGTCGAATGTCTGTCTGATTTAAATTAAATTTTGCATGGTGGTAAATTACACACAGAAAATTAATGAGTTCCCGTGGGATAGATCAAAACCAGCAAGAATAACAAACACCTCCGGACAAAGTCGCGGGCATCAGCTAGTATAATAATAATATAATTTATTATTAAGTACAATTAATCATCCTCTATGGAAAACAAACACAAAAATTCGACGACACTTTTTAAACTTGCTGCTTCACTTCACCATAATACCATCCACCAACCCTTATAGTACACAACCCTAAACAACTGTTGGAAGGATCAGTCTCGCACCGATAATCATCACACCCCCCACCAATGACGACACAGTTATTAAATGTAAAACAATTTTGCGTAAACACTACAAATAAACAGTTTCTTAAACGTTTGTTAGTATCAAAGCAAAAATCAGTTGAAATTAACTTCGCTGCCAATTCAAATTCATACTTCACTCACACTTAATTATATAGTATAAAAGAAAGTCGCTTTCCGCTGTCTGTCTGTATGCTTAGATCTTTTAAACTACGCAACGGATTTTGATGCGGTTTTTTAATAGATAGAGTGATTCAATAGGAAGGTTTATATGTATTGGTGCCAAGCCGGGGCGGGACGCTAGTCTCTTATAATCTTGAATGAATTAAACTCAATTTTGTACAAATAGTATTTTTGTGCTAGAATAGGCTAGTTGACACATATGAAATTATGTTACAATTATGTTTATTTCTAAAAATATTTGTCATATGAAACCTAAATAATAATTTATGTTCAAAAAACTTGAATATGTTTGTATAAGTTCAATATGAAAATTATTTCTTATGTCTATGTCTTTAAATTCCGAAAACGCTATCAGCAGACATCGTTTTCAGCTCTAAATGTCAAGCCAATTTTAAAATATTTATTTTAGTGCTTTCTTTATCTCAAATAAATGCCATATTTTTTCTTGATCAAGTAAAACCATTCTTAACCATATACAAATAATTAAAAAAAGTGTCAACTAGCCTATTAGCGTTGTTTTGCTTTTTTATTTATATTTATACCACTTACCAGGAAAAATTTATACAGGTAACATTAAACACAGATAAATCCGCGGATTACAACTAGTATAACAGAAAGCATTTACTAAAACAGTCACGCGTTTAACTCCCTCAGCGACACCAAGTTTAAAACGCAGTAAACCCACAAAATTGAATTTAATCATTATTGGTTCAGGTGTTACACGGAGCTTTGTGATTGCTTGTGGGCCTGGAGCATTGGTATTTATTTAAGATGACTTTCCAAAAATAAGGGCTCATTTTGAAGGCAAGATGATACTAGTTATTACACGCGATTTCTGTTTTTCTTTTTCGGATGGGCGTACTTTGGTAGTCACGAGGCTTTTGCTACTTTACCGGGCATAAAGACGAGCAGAGCTCCAGCCTTAATAAATGGTTTAAAAACTACAAACTAAGCAACCTGCGCAAGAGGGCGCCCCCTGTGGGGCTTGGACCTCGGCTCAGGGCGGTCGCTGGCGATGAGATTTGTGCAACTGTCGTTCTACTGTACAGTTCGGGGACCTCTCAAACTTCGGGTCTACAAGGGCATCGGATAGTTCTTTGCAAACTAAGGGTCAGGAGGACGAGGGGGGATTCTTTCGCGTTATCTGTACTAATATAAAGAGGAAAGGTTTGATTGTTTGTATTGAATAGGCTCCGAAACTACTGGACCGATTTGAAAAATTCTTTCACCGTTGGAAAGCTACACTATCCCCGGATGACATAGGCTATATTTAATTATGAAGTTCCCACGGGAACGGGAGTAACGCGGGTGAAACCACGCGCGGGACACTATAGTCTATACTAATATTATAAAGAGGAAAGATTTGTATGTAAGTATTTTTGTAACTAATTGGCTCAAAAAGTACTGGACCGATTTTAAAAGTTCTTTCACCATTTGAATGCTACATTATTACTGGTTAATATAGGCTATATTCAATTATGAAGTTCCCACGGGAACGGGAGTTACGCGGGTGAAACCGCGCGCGGGAAGCTAGTAGAGTAATAAACTGAAATGTCACGGGATATCAAAGTTGAAGCACATACTCAATGTCTTTATAACAAATCCTGAGTAATATGTGTCGGCTGAGCCGTAAACGATGCGGTATTGTGACCCTGTCAAACAATGTGCTATAAGCTATAGGGAGATTTCCGATGAATGTAGTACGTGAATTGTGAATTGGCAACTGGAATTAGACTTGTAAATAAAGAAAGAGGGAAATTGTTCAATGTGTACCTATTTTAGATTTTTCTTAATGCATTTCCTTCTTATTTATTTAATAAATAAGTAAATAGAGATAAAAACAAAAAACATTACACATATGCAGTTAAAGTACTAGAATCAATTTATCTACAAATATTAAGCTAAAGAGTTTCTTTGCTTGAGCGCGCTTATCTCAGGAACTGTTGGTCCGAGTTGAAAAATTGTTTAAGCGTTAGATAGACAATTTATAGAAAAGTCTACAGAGCGGTTTCGCACTACGTCCGATCCGAATCCGATCCGAACCCGTGAAAATATGGTCCGTAGTAGCCGTAGAACTATTTCTATGGTAATTTACGCACCAGATCCGATGTCCGTCATCTGATTTCTTTCCAAATATTTTCACGGGTTCGAACGGATTTGGATCGGACGTAGTGCGAAACCGCTCTTAGGATTTAATGATGGAATTCTTACGGGATCGGGAGTTACGCGGTGAAACCGCGCGCGGGAAGCTAGTGGGTTATAAACTATAAACTAAGAAACATGATAAAGCTCGTTGTTCTGACCTTGGCTTAGGGTCAGGGACGGTCGGAAACTCATGATTCCTGAATTCCTCCAGATTCAGGAATTATTAGTTTTAGTTTTCATCATAACAGCATGTTGTTGTCTTAATGCTAAACATGGACCTTCCAAATCGATTTCCAGCGGGAAAGATCGCTAGCGGCCTCAATCCACTGACTTTATTAGGTTAGTTTTGTGCAACTGCCTTTTGAGGAAGGATAGAGAATTACATAAGAAAGTTCTATTCCCAACCACCGCTACTATATGGGCCAAATATTAAAGAAGTAGAAACTGCGCCAATACTCTTAGAACAGAGTACGAGTGACAATGTTACTGCTATAGTTACAATCGTAAAAATACCGCATCACCTCGCGGTACATCGATACCTGAGTATACTACAAGTTACAAGCGGTAGCGGGAATTATAATAATATAAGAGTACATGCATACATACATAAGCTCACGCCTGTTTCCCAGCGGGGTAGGCAGTGACAATGGAACTCCACTTGCTACGATCCCTACACACATCTATCGCTTCATTCACTCTAATACCATTCTTCATACAAGCACGTCGGTTTAGGGTTAATATAAGAGTATTGTTAATAAATAGGTGTAAAACAAGTATTAAGGCCAAATTCCCATTAATATTAGAGTTTTGTCTATTAAAACCAAATTGTGTGTGAGTTCCTCCAATTACAATGTACAGAAAATTATTTAAAAAAAGGGTTCTTCTGAGTTTTTTGGCAGTGTTTCTCAGTAGTTGCCACGTCACGCACTGCATGAAATAACAACCATTTTTTTTGTTTTACGGACTAAATCTTATTTGAATTTTAACAATAAAATCATTTTTTGTTCGTACGGACATATGTGGTTAGCCACGCGGCTTCTGCCGGAAATAACATTAATGCCTTGAGCACACCGGATGCGTATGCGTAGACGTAAGCGTAGACGTAATGCGTAGCCCTACGCAATGCAGCTCCCAAGGCACAAACTGACTGCGTGACCTACGCCGTACCTTATGCAGAGCAGAGCGGCAACGTTGCATGATGACGTTGTATTCAATGGCGCGCCTTATTGGACGTCACACCGAGCAGCAAAGGTACGTGCGTGTACACGCACGTACCTTTGCTGTGCGTAGCCCTACGCGCGTAATTTGCAGTCAGTTGTATTTTTTTACAAATATACTGGCACGTAGTGGTGTTTTGTATTGTTTTTATAATGAATAGAAAAACTTATTTTAACTGAAATTGTGCGTATTTATGAATGTATCTACAATCAAAAAAGTAAATTCTACAAAAATTCATCGTATTAATATATATATTCCGCAGGATTATTCTGGCACAATAGTATTAATATTGCTTCTTCGTCGTCATGTCAGACATCGTGCACAACACAACCTTCGAAAACAGAATAAAATATGGCTGCCGCAGCCGGGTACGCAATGGGCCATGTGCGTTGCGTACTCGGCTCGGATGCGTAAGCGTATGCGTAACCCGGTGTGGCATCGGGTTACGCCGTAACTACGCGCGTGTCTACGGCGTGATTACGCCGTAGTAACGCATACGCATTCGGTGTGCTCGAGCCTTAATGCCTTGAGCACACCGCATGCGTATGCGTAGACGTAAGCGAAGACGTGCACGTACCGCTGAGTTGTAATGTATGGAACCGTATGAGACAGGACACACCGCTTGCGTAACGTAGACGTGCGCGTAGACGTCATGCGTAGCCCTACGCAATGCAGCTCCCAAGGCACAAACTGACTGCGTGACCTACGCCGTACCTTGCGCAGAGCAGAGCGGCAACGTTGCATGATGACATTGTATTCAATGGCGCGCCTTATTGGACGTCACACCGAGCAGCAAAGGTACGTGCGTGTACACGCACGTACCTTTGATGTGCGTAGCCCTACGCGCGCAACTTGCAGTCAGTTGTATTTTTTTACAAATATACTAGCACGTAGTGGTGTTTTGTATTGTTTTTATAATGAATAGAAAAACTTATTGAAATTGTGCGTATTTATGAATGTATCTACAATCCAAAAAGTAAATTCTACAAAAATGCATCGTATAAATATATATATTCCGCAGGATTATTCTGGCACAATAGTATTAATATTGCTTCTTCCTCGTCATGTCAGACATCGTGCACAACACAACCTTCGAAAACAGAATAAAATATGGCTGCCGCAGCCGGGTACGCAATAGGCCATGTGCGTTGCGTACTCGGCTCGGATGCGTAAGCGTATGCGTAACCCGGTGTGACATCGGGTTACGCCGTAGCTACGCGCGTGTCTACGGCGTGATTACGCCGTAGTAACGCATACGCATTTGGTGTGCTCGAGCCTTAAAACGCGAAGAAAATACTTTTTACCTCATTTTGCGAAAATTCCGCGAGTGGAGTTGAGTTAATTTTGGGACCTTTATAGGTTTTAATGGAGTAGGATTGCAAAAAGATAATCTAATCAATACATCTAATATCTTTACAAATAAATTGAATTGAAGTCTTTGTTCGTAATGGAAAAATAATCAGCCCGGTTACGTCCACTGCTGAACATGGGTCTCCCCTTAACAGACCTTGGAAAGCTAGGGTGTTTTAGGGATATTTTCACAATCACCACGCTTGGCAGACGGGTTGGTGATCGCAGTAAGATGGTGAGTATCCTTGAGGATCCTCGGGAGGCGACGGAGTGCGGTGCAGTAACTCAACCGTCTTAAACCGCTGTTTCTTGTAAATTAGACCACACTCTAGCTAATAACCCGCATTGGAAACACGGCTATATTTACGAGTTGGAGTATCCCGGCTGATCCGGGTGTAAGCCGGGTCGGATACGCGGTTATCCGGCTAATAGAATGACTGGATCGATTGAAGTATACTTCAAGGATTTGACCTGTCATTTGAGATTTTGAAGCAAGGGTTAGTAAGAACGGATTGAGAAAATATTTCTATACTAATATATGAAGCTGAAGAGTTTGATTTGATTGCTTGTACGCGCTAATCTCAGAAACTATAGTAGTATTAGATTTGAAAAATTCTGTTAATATTAGATAGTCCATTTATCGACGAAGGCTTTAAGGCTTTATTTCATTATGAAGTTTCTAAAAGCTATGCGGTAGAAACCAGGACCGGGAAGCTAGTTAAAAAATAAAATATTACAAAAAATAAAAATAATGTCACAATGACAACCTCCGTAGTGTAAGCGGTTTTTGGCTCGCTTTAAATCTCGGAGGTCGTGGGTTCGATCCCCACGCCGGACATAAAATCTTTATGTACATTCTAAGATTTCTTTCAGGGTCTGGTTGGTTGAGGGACTACCTTCCGTGCCTCGGAAAGCACGTTAAGCCGTTGGTCTCGATTGTTATAACATCGTCTATAATAATCGTATATCAAGGAACGGGCAGCAGACTTTCCTTGTGTGGTACAACATATTACTGCGGTCATCCATGTACAGCAGTGGACGTTATACGGGCTGATGATCATGATGAATGTCAATGTTAGTCGTGATATATGAAATTTGTGCTCAAGCGTTTGTAATGCGGGATGCTTCGATGTTATGTCGTTAATATAAGTAGCATACAACTCGTGACTAAAATAAAAGTTTTTCTGAAAAAAAAATAGTTTTTTAGGTCAAAGTCGCAGGCAGTTGCTGGACATCTTCTGGCTGAAATGATGATACTGAAAAGATATCTGTCAACGAAAATGTGTGTGATGCGATAATATGCACAGAGGAAAAATATTTAATACAGGTTACAGGTTTGATATGGACATTTGCCGTGTGGTTTCCGGCTAAGAAAAGACCACCCCATGTCCTCCCATGGCTGATGAATGGGCAGCAACATCTATTAGCTCGAAGTTTACATCTTCTTGCGATCATCAATCCGTCTGCCAAGCGGGGTGATTATGGCAATATCTTTCACCGATCCTGGACAAGATCGGTTTAAGAGGAGGCATGATGATGATATGGACATTATTTTCAACATTTATTGGATATTTTTTATCTGAGGATTAAAATATTTGCCCTTAACTGTAGTATAAAAAACATTCTTACGTTAAAAACGTTGATTGGTTTTTAATGCGATTTTTGGCCGTCCTAATTTCCTCAGATAGAACCGAGGATTCTCATTCGTCATCGGTTAGGAGAAGTCATTTTGGCTAGCCCAAACATTTGCGCCTAAAGCGTTTTTAGTAGGTTGGTTTACTTAAACGATATTTATTCATCACTTGTTAAGAAAATTAACAATGTATACACAATCAATTATAAATAGGTTACATTTACTTAGTTAGGCATCGCCCCAGAATATCTCATCACCATCAGCCCGTATAATGTCCACTGCTGAACATGGGCCTTCTCCCGAGGGAGGGTATTTTTTATTTATATTAACTGCCATATCAAATCAATCCTTAAATCACTGAACATCGTAACTTTCTTCATTAGACTTAAAAATATTCGCTTAATTTTGTATTTGTCTGTTTCCTTAATAAAAAAGAAACCTAAAAGAGACCTTGGATCACGTTCACACAGATATATTGTTATATATATATATACGTAGGGGTGTAAGGGCTTCCTCCCCCGAATGTAAATGTGGTTCTTTGATAAATAAAGAAAGAGGTTAAACTGTTAGAGGTGAGGTCGGTAAACATCGTCTTGTTAAGGGCTGGCAGGGGGTGAAAAAATACAAGGAAATTGTTTTTCTTTTTGTATTCTACTAATATGATAAATGCGAAAGTTTTTATGTGTGGATGTATGTATGTTTGTTACTCTAACGTAAAAACATCTGAATGGATTTGGCTGAAACTTTGCATAGGGATAGTTAAGCTCGATTAACATAATAACATGGAAACGCTGCTGCCCGTTCCTTGATGTTCGATTATTATAGATGATGTTATAACAATCGGGACCAACGGCTTAAAAACCGCTTTCCGAGGCACGGAGGGTAGTCCTTCAACCATTTAGACCCGGAAAGAAATCTTAGAATTTACACAAAGATCGAACCCACGTCCTCCGAGATTTAAAGCGAGCCAAATACCGCAACGCTACGGAGGTTGTGAAAATAAATATCTTAAACCATAATAATAATTATTGCTGTTGCATTTACGTAATTGGGAGTTTTTTTTTACTATTTTTGTCTTCAGTGACAACCCTAGCAGCTAATATGTGAGTGACAGATGGTCATAAATTACACACGTCACTCGATGTTTCCCGTGCGATCAAATGTTCTACTTACAAGACAGTGGTTCCGTACCAATTTTTTTTATTTTTTTTATACCAAGAATGACAAGAGTACTAGTAGTCTGCTAGTACCTAATCTATGTTCCACCTAATCTAACGTTAATATTAAGAGCTTATTTACTAACACAAGACTGACAGACTTCTGGCACACCTGAAATTGATTTACATACATACATACATAAGCTCACGCCTGTTTCCCAGCGGGGTAGGCAGAGACAATGGACCTCCACTTGTTACGATCCTACACACATCTTTCGCTTCATTCACCCTCATAACATTCTTCATACAAGCTGTCGGTTTAGGGTGGATCTTATTTGACCTTTTGTGAGGATGTGTCCGATTTGGTCAGAGAACGTCGAGGTCTGTTCACTGAAATAGATTTAAACATAATTTAATAGTAAATGTTACCTATTTTTAATTAATTTTATACGCATTGTGGATTTTCTAGACAAATACAAGTGTATATAAATATCTAAGTGCTGAATAAAAATCGTTTATTTCGTTTAAAACAATAAAAAGACTTTCTTTAAATACAGCTCCCGCACTAGGGGCATTAATCCCTGTTTCGCGGGGGACTTTATAAACACATCATTCACGGACATAAAAAAATATTGTAAATGAATAAATAAGCAAATAATTGTCGCGGGTGGGAATCGAACAGTAGGTACACCAAGTCTCAGAAGCCGCTGCTGAAAAACATCCTATTTATTTTAAAAATTCCAGTCATATAGTTATTTTATATGTAGGCACAATGTTGATTTGTTTCAAAGTAATTGATAAGTAACTTGACTGTCAGAAATTAAGTTAATATTAAAAATTATGGGACGTAAATAAAACTATGAAACAAAATTCTAAGTCAGCTATCTAAAATAAAGTCATCATCATCATCAGAAGGTACAACGTCCACCGCTGAACATGGGCCTCCTCCCGAGGGAGGGTTTTCCCATAGTCACCACGCTTGGCAGGCGGATTGGTGACCGCAGGGAAACGCTGCTCCCCGTTCCCTGGTATACGCTTGTTATAAATGATGTGCTTTCCAAGGCACGGAGGGTAGTCCCTCAACCAACCAGACCCGGAAAGAAATCTTAGAATTTACACAAAGATTTCTTGTCCGGCGAGGGGATCGAATCCACGACCTCCGAGACTTAAAGCGAGCCAAATACCGCTACGCTACGGAGGTTGTCATTTGTCGTGCGATAAATGTTAAATTAAAGTGAAATAAAATAAAAAAAACAAAAAAGGTTTTTCATCATTCACCCAAGGAACCCTACATCTCAACGCGAGACGAAGTAAGGTAAACAGGTTTATGAAGGTCCTGTCCCGCGGGGTACATTTAAGGGCCCAGCGCCCATAACCGGTGCCTTCACCCTTCGTTAATGATGTTCGATGTTTCGATATATTACGTAATTCCTTTTGCGGATGCGCTAGTACCGCTATCCGGTGTTTTTACCCTGTTTTATGACCTAGCTTTTCCTTGGGGTGGGTTTGAAATATTTTATGTCGCGCACATCTAGTTCTTTAAAGTCATAAATGTCATTTTCTAAATTGAACACTAAACTGAGCATATCAAAGAATTTTATTTTAAGTTAAACTGCCTTGGGACCCAATGAATTTAATCAGAAAGAGATCAGGAGGAGTAATAAAGAACTACACACACAAATCTGACTACACTACACTACAGACACTAGTCTAACTACACTACACTAAACTAGCTCCTGTTAAAAGGAAGGTGGTTGTTTTGCAAGCACCTTACATATTATTAATACATATTATTAATACATATTATTATATTAATATTATATTTCATACTCTACACCCGCCGAAGCAATTATTTTACTACTGAAGTACACACATCAAAATATAATATATTTTATAGCAACCCCTATAAACTACCCCAATATACCTGAGTGATATTAAAAAACGATATTTTATAGCGTACGTATTTAGCATTGATGTGAATATATTTTAGTAGCATTGCTTTCAGGCTTTAATGTTGAGAATCCTTACTGAGGTTACTTAGTTCGTCTTGGACGCCTAAAATATAACTATAATTATTATAAACGCGAAAGTTTGTAAGTAGGTATGGATGGTTGGATGGATGGATGTTTGTTACTCTTTCACGCCAAACCTTCTCAATAGAATTGGTTGAAATTTTGCACCGGGATAGGTTATTCGCTGGATTAACATTAAATTATGAAGTTCCTACGAAAACAGGAGTTACGCAGTTAAAACCGCGCGCGGAAAGCTAGTAATTTGGAAAAAAAGAGTGCACAATGATAATATTTTTATTAATTGTCGTCGAATTTTGACTACCGAGCGACCATAAAGTAGACTTTTTTTTTCGGACGGACATATCTAGTTAGCTCCGAGGCTTTTGCTAATTCACTGGGTATAAAGGCGAGCAGAGCTCCAGCCTAGGTACATGCTTTAAACACTACAAACTAAGCAACCCGCGCAAGAGAGCGTCCTCTGTCGGACTTGGTTATAGGGCGGTCGCTGACGGGGAGATTGAGGGATATTGGCTTTTTTTTTTAGGGGAGTTTTGTGCAACTGTCGCTCTACGTTACAGTTCGCGGGCCTCTCGGACTTCGGGTCTACGAGGGCATCGGACGGTTCTTTGCAAACTAAGGGTGGGGAGGACGAGGGCAATTTCATCCTCATAACTCCTGCTCCCATAGAAACTTCATACTTAAATATGGCATGTAATCTTCCTCAATAAATAAGTTATTAGCACTGATAGAGTATTTCTAATCGATGGATTGACGAATGATGGCTTTTTTTTATTGTGTTTTTTGCACCTGTTGCTTTTCTTTACAGTTCGCGGGCCTCTCGGACTTCGGGTCTACGAGGGAATCGGAACATAAAGTAGACGATAAGTGCACAAAGGTTCTATATGGTACACAACTAACATTATTCCTGAACTACCATAAATACCTATAGTAGAAAAATAAATATATTTACGTCAAATTATGGGAATAACATCAAAAAGGCAAGTCAATTTTCATATGTTAGTTAGTTGTAAAGTTATAATTTGTATGTTGTATTGTTGGTAGTCATTGTATTAGATTTTGTGGAAGTGATCATACTCAAAAACTGAATGATATACATTTTGATTGAACAATCTCCTTCGTTGGTAGTTTTATACAAAAACTGTGACATTGGCAAGATTGTGGAAGCCTCCATTAATACTACAACAGAAGAACAGAAGGTTATTAACGTAACGATATTATTATGACTTTCATAAAAATGTCTACGCTACTAGGCGTTTACTATGCACGCAAAAATATAGGTATTTAAAATATGTAATTTATTTAAGTTAATGTAACTTCAATATGAGTAGCGCGATCTATTCCCCAAACTCGTTAGTTCCGTGTAGTAAAATTTCCAGTCGCATTTTTCCCATTCGCTTTTTTTTCTGTTCGCGTATTTACTAAATCGCATAGGTTCACAGACGTTTATTTCTCTATACGATTTTTTTTTCATTCGTTTTTCCCGAGCAGTTATTGTAGTTCGCATAATAATGCCGTGTGGTTTCTGGCTTAGTAAGACTATACCATATTTTAAGCCAAAGTGAGAGGCGACTAAGGGTCATACAACTGATGGATGGGCAGTTGCATCTATCAGCTCGAAGATACTCTGTATAGGTGTGGAAAAATAAACGTTTATGAACCTATGCGATGTATTAAATACGCGAACAGAAAAAAAAGCGAGTGGGGAAAAATGCGACTGAAAATTTTGCTACACGGAACTAACGAGTTTGGGGAATAAATCGAGCTACTCCAATAACGTAGGTAATGCGTGACAATAACGCCCTACATGAAGACATTTTTAAAGAAGTTATATTTTTATAAGGTTACGTGATTTCCTGAACTGAATTGAAGTTTATTTATTGAAATTAATATTCCGTTACTAAATAAATTTACATAACCGTAATGTATCGGCTAAAAATGTTATGATGAAAAAAATCAACAGTCTGTCATATTTTTAATTTTGATCTCGAAGAGCCACCACCGGCAGGTTCGAGTCCGGCCGGTGCGCGGTGGTCTTAATTTATTGGTGTAAATAAATAAATAAAATAAAATAAATAAAAAAACTCATTTTTATTTACGTAAACGCCTGCCAAGCGTGGTGATTACAGCAATATCCCTCTACGAACATGGTTTCGCCAAGGTCTGTTAAGAGGAGGCCCATGTTTAGCAGTGGATGTATATGAACGGCTGAAGAAGTTGAAGTTGATGTTAAAAACATTATGAAAGACTGTGTTTCCAATTTACAGATATGAAAATAAATTAGATAAAGAAACCCAGTCTCCTTTGTTGAAGATTTTTACCGACTACATGATGAAAGAAGAAACGTAAGTATTATTTAATTCTTCTTCTTCTTCTTCCTGCCCTTATCCCATATTACATGGGGTCGGCGCAACACGTTTGTTTCTTTCATTCTGTCCTGTCACCCGTCACACAATCACTAACTCACTTTTCTTTCATATCGCTCTTCACACAATCCATTCATCTTTTCTTTGGCCTTCCTGTCCCTCTCAATTCATCTTCATGTATACTTAGAACTCTTTTAGTAAAATGAGTTAGTATCATTTCTTATTATATAGGTATATATATATACTATATTTTTTTGTTCATTTGGGTTTTTTTTATTACTACCTACTCTATAAACATTCATTTGCATTTAGTAAAATCCTGTTATATTCCCAAGACAAAAAGACGGTTCAGTTTTATTTATTTGTATACTTACATTAAATTCCATTGATAAATTGTAAATTATTTTCAGAGATCCAGAAAAGATTAATCTTTTGAATGAACAAAAGGTAGATAATGTGAGAAAAAAATTTAGCGGATCGAAAACAAAGATGGTGGAATGTGTTAGTATTTTAAACTTTTACTTCTCCAACAGATGTTGGAGACCACCTCCGTAGCATATCGGTATTTGGCTCGCTTTAAATCTCAGAGGTCGTGGGTTTGAACCCCACGCCGGACAAGAAATCTTTGTGTAAATTCTAAGAATTATATCCGGGTCTGGATGGTTGTGGGACTGCCCTCCGTGCCTCGGAAAGCACGTTAGGCTGTTGGTCCCGATTGTAATAACATCATATAGAACAATCGTATACCAGGGAACGGGCAGCAGCTTTTCCTTGTGTGTTACAACATAATACTGCGGTCACCAACCCGCCTGCCAATAATGGTGACTATGGCAAATAAACTCCCTCGGGAGGAGGCCCATGTTCAGCAGTGGATGTTATACGGGCTGATGATGATAATGATGACTTCTCCAACTTCACTCCAACAGCCCATTCACGTCCACTGCTGAACATGGGCTTCTTCTTAACAGACATTGGCAAGTCTGAGCGCCTAGACATGTCACTATAGCGAGCGATCGCTTGCATAAATTCGGTAACGCATAATGTATGGAACTTGACTTGAATCGATAAAGCGATTCTATTTAGAAAATGACGGGCAGTCATTAGTTGATTCGTCTTTGAAACGAGCTATTCGATCGTTCGGTAAACGTGAAAAGTTAAGTACTGTAACGCCTACGGGTCGTAGCTCAGCAGGGCTCGCTGCTGCTGGTCCTCGAAGAGGGTGTGTGAGGGGTACGAACACTATACACTATCACTCTTTTATAAATGAAAGAAGGAAGACTTTTTAACTTTATATTAGAATTAACACATAAACACACAACACATTTTACTATCACAATAAATTAATAACAGGCTCACGTCCTAACTTCTTGACAGCTCAAATCTCTCTCTGTAAAATATAATGTTATTGACATTTGACATTTTAAAGTTTAAATTCAATTTTGGATTAGATTAAATCGAATAATAAATATTTTAGCAGCCAGAACGTCATACCGGTCAATCAATGTAGTGAGCGATTAAAACCTTAATCTCACTACATTACTCCCCCCCCCAAGAAAAATTTTGGACAGCCTGTGAAGGCTTGTTCCAAAATCCTTCCATACCTATCTAACTTAATGACTACCTGCCTCGTGTGGAAAAATTATCAAATACATTATATTTATATAAAATAATAGCATTGGACCAAGGACCTAGCTAAGGTCTAGCAGGTGGGACAGAGTCCGACATGCTCCAGAAGCAAAAAACCACACAAAAAGTACTTCCACAGGGCCTCAACACTACCGTTCCTAATACTAACTAAGATCCTGCCTAACTGTTTTAATCCTAGCTAACGAATACAACAATCTTTCATCACACTCGAGCATTATCTTTCAAAATATTAAATTTTCAAGTAATATAACCAAATCTCAATTAAAGCTAGCTCTCTTAATCTTTTAATCAAAACAAAAAAAATATTAATCTTTAAAAAAATTTAGAATCAGAATAAGAGGCCTAAATGAATTAAAAATTTGCATTAGGTGTGTGAAAATCGAACTTAAAACAAATAAAGCAACGCCCCTTATATTAAAATAAAAAGATATTAATAACATCAAGCAAATCCACAATTCCACAAATGAACATATCCACTAAGATCCAGAACTATCTCTTAAGGTCTTAAAAGATACTAATGCATCGGTAGAGAGTGGTGTTCCAATTTTATTTAATGGAAATTGTCTTGAAGTATCAAAAATATCTCTTTCCTTAAAATTACCTAGATCCCCAGACAAGAAAACAAAAATGACTGCTAGAAAATAGACTCTTTACGCCATGGAAATCATAAGGATATTCCTACATCAAAAGCTACTATGTGCTAGATGTATGACGAAAGCAGACTATGATCCAAAAACCATTTTGTCCTACCTCGACGAAAACCAAACTTCTATGCTCCCCCGTTACTTAAAATTAAATAAATTAAAACCTTAAATTAATCCATGGCATTTCTTAATTTATGGGGATCGTCTTCTTTTTTCTATATTGAAACACCAATCTCCGGCCAAGCCCCACTCGTACATCGCAGCATTTCATGAAAAATATAATAAAAAACATTAGTTTATCACCAAATAAAAATTATTACAACTACTTATAAATTAGTATGAATTAATTAAAAAAAAAAAATGTATAACTAAATAAATAATAATTATCAATTTTTTATTAATTATTTCTTTCGCCTGTTTAAAGTTCATCATCCGGCTGGACCGATTTGCATAAATTCAAAGAAAAGTCAAATTTATAATCTAACTCATTAATTAAAATTAAGGGAATAATATAGGACAATTAATATAAATATAGAATATTTAAATCTAAATAATTAATCTAAATACAAGACAAATATAAATTAAAAAATTTCTAATTCTATTATTTAACATTAAAATATATTTTAACCTCCCATCGACACAGGTAATAATGTAGTTTTCTTTTTACCAGTCGTATTTTTTACGACTTGGTCGATTGTCCCACAACTTAGAAACTTTTATTATATTATCCATTATTGCACCCGATTCCCTTAAAACATGGAATGTTTTACCTGGTTCAGGTCCAAGTTTTTGAGGTAATTTCGTCACCTCCGCTTGGGACCCTCTTTTCATGGTTCCACTCGTGTGCAGCCTTGTCTGTAGTGCAGGCTGTTTACTTATAAGTATATGTTTTCTTTGCTTTATCTCCTTAATTCTGAAACTTTTATTTAAATTACCTTTCTGCACCTTTTGTTTAGATTTAATAAATGTGTTTCCATTCGTATTGTTATTATTTTTAGTATAAATGTAATCAGATTTGGCCAAATTGGAATAAATGTTTGACAATTTGTCATAAGTGACAACTTCATTCATTTTATTTTTGTTTGAAACTGAAGTGTCATTGTTTAAAGAATATGTTTTGGAAAGTTTTTTATCATCATAAAAATATACATCAAAATCATTTAAAATTATTTTACTATTACAAAAATCAATGATGGCTTTATTTTCTGTTAAAAAATCTTGCCCTAAAATTAAATTTCCGTCTAAACCTGCAATCACATGTACTTTGACTGTAAATGAATGTTCAGATATAGAAAAATTTAAATGGCCTATGCCTTTCAACTCAATTTGTTTGCCTTCAACACTTTTCAAAATTCTCTTTGTGGGAGAATATTTCAAATTAATATGATGCGCTACTGTCTCCGAAATGCAAGAGACAGACGCACCTGTGTCAATGAGCGCTGGAAAATAATTATTATTAATATTAATAAAAATATTTGGTCCATTAATGATACTGTTGTTACTCCCTTCCGTTCCAGTTTGTCTCCAACCCTTAGACGGCACGACTTCCGCTGCCATAATATTGCACAGCCGCTTGCAATCACCATGCGCCATTTCGTTCGTACGGATATTTTGGTGTACATCAATTCTTCTATCAACACCACGGTTATCTGGTTGTGAACTGGATACTGCTATTTGAACTGCTTTTTTGTGAGGTTCTGACATCTCGTATATATCTATCAATTGATATACAATTTTCCTCAACTGCGCCTTGTTTTCAATCAAACATAATGCTAGCTTGAATTTAAAGAAAGACACCACCGATTTTATGAACTTTCTTATGAATCTTTCTTCAGATATAGCGGCTTTTATAGCAATTTCATTCAGTCTATAGTAATAATTTATTATAAACTCATGTTCTTCTTGTTTCGCTGCGTAGAACTTTTCAGCATAATCTATATCAAAAGGGAATTCTTCTCGAAATTTCGATTCGATCGAAGCAAAATCTAATATGTCAATATCTAGGCTTTTATAAAATGCCAGAGCGGGTCCTTCCAAGTAATATGGCAAAATCAAAACCTTTTCCGCTGCTGTATATCGCTTCAAAATACAAAACGCATTAAAATCTTTTAAAAAATCAATGACATCTTGTCGTATCCCATTGAACTTGTTTACTTTTATTGACTCCATTTTGGTCACTTTTTTTATAAAAAAGACTTACTTCGTCTGGATTAAATATTAACAATTCTCACTTTCCTTCTCCTCCGGTAAATTCCGTTACCGTTTGTGCCGGTTTTGGCGCCTCCACCATGTAACGCCTACGGGTCGTAGCTCAGCAGGGCTCGCTGCTGCTGGTCCTCGAAGAGGGTGTGTGAGGGGTACGAACACCATACACTATCACTCTTTTATAAATGAAAGAAGGAAGACTTTTTAACTTTATATTAGAATTAACACATAAACACACAACACATTTTACTATCACAATAAATTAATAACAGGCTCACGTCCTAACTTCTTGACAGCTCAAATCTCTCTCTGTAAAATATAATGTTATTGACATTTGACATTTTAAAGTTTAAATTCAATTTTGGATTAGATTAAATCGAATAATAAATATTTTAGCAGCCAGAACGTCATACCGGTCAATCAATGTAGTGAGCGATTAAAACCTTAAATTTTGGAACAAGCCTTCACAGGTTGTCCAAAATTTTTCTTGGGGGGGGAGTAATGTAGTGAGATTAAGGTTTTAATCGCTCACTACATTGATTGACGTACTGGCCGTATTGGAATAAAGAACTTTTTTTATATTTAAATAAAGAAATGAATCGATACTTCAATCTGGATGTTGCAAAAAGTCAGACGAATAAAAGATTATTAATATTATAAAAACGAAATATATTTTACACAGAGAGATTTGTGCTGTCGAGAAGTTGGGACGTGAGCCCGTTATTAATTTATTGTGATTGTAAAATGTGTTGTGTGTTTATGTGTTAAATTCTAATATAAAGTTATAAAGTCTTCCTTCTTTCATTTATAAAAGTGTTAGTGTATAGTGTTCGTACCCCTCACACACCCTCTTCGAGGACCAGCAGCAGCGAGCCCTGCTGAGCTACGCACCCGTAGGCGTTACAGTACCAAATGTATGGTAGCGATATTACACTAGCGATCGCTCCATTGTTGTGACATTTTGTCTAGGTATAGTCCGAGGGCAGGCATCAATTTTTGGGTAGGTATTTGAGGCAAGTTGAAAACTTGTCACATACCTCTCCTGCTATATCCCAACACGGAACTGCAGACCTGGCTGATGAGTGGTGGGGCTAACTCGAAACCTAACTTTTAAAAAAAATATTAAACTATAAAAAAATTAGGGGTCTTAGCCCCGCTACTTACCAGCCAGGCCTACAGTTTCGTGTTGGGGTATAATAAAAGAGGTACGTGACGCAATTTTCAGCTTGCCTCAAATACTTACTCAAAAATTGGTATCAGCTCATGTACTATTAGGATCGTTGAGGGATATTGATCGACTGTCTCAATTGTACCTTAACGTGCTTTCCGAGGCACGGAGGACAGTCCTTCGACTAATCAGAACTGAAAACATTACGTACGTTAGAAGCGTAACGACGGATGTACTGTTATCTTCAGAAGCATTTAGTCGTAAGTACCAGTTTACGAAAAAGGCACATACGACGTTTCTAACGTATTATGGCACATCTGACCTTATGCTTTTGAGCTCTAGATTTTATTTTATACAAAGACTGGCTTCCCGCGTAGCTCCCTTTCATGTGAGGACTTCATAATAAAATATACCCTTTCTCGATAAATGGGCTATCTAACACTTAGAGATTTTTTCAAATCGGTCAAGTAGTTCCTGAGATGAGCGCTTTCATGCAAACCAATTATTCAATTTTTTTAAATTTAGTACTGATTTTTGGTCTGTTGTGCGAATTAAACCCGTGACTGGCGTAACTTATACCGCTAGACCACGGAGTAATATCTTTTATTTTATTGTGTTATAGATATCTAATCATAAATCGTCGGTGCATCGCAAGAGGAGTCCATACAAAATGTTGCCAGGACAAAGAAATGTGAATAGTCAACCGGAAGAGGCGGAGAGCAAAGTCAGTTGCTAGGAGAATTGTTATTTTCATCATCATTATCAGCCCGTCTAACGTCCACTGCTGAACATGGGCCTCCTCCCGAGGGAGGGTAGTTGCCATAGTCACCACGCTTGGCAGGTGGGCTGGTGACCGATATTATAATGTACCACACAAGAAAACGCTGCTGCTCGTTCCTTGATATACGATGATTATAGATGATGTTTTAATAATCGGAACCAACGGATCAACGTGCTTCCCGAGGCACGGAGGTTAGTCCCTCAACTAACCAGACCCGAAAAGAAATCTTAGAATTTACACAAAGATCCCTGTCCGGAGTGGAGATCGAACTCACGACCTCCGAGATTCAAAGCAAGCCAAATAACGCTACGCTACGAAGTTTGTCTACGGAGGTGTGAAAGTAGATATGCTGTTAAAGAAGTAAGTCAATTACACGTTTTTATTTTTATTTCAGCCGATTCCAAACGAAAAGAAAGATAGTTGGTGGAGTCGAGTAAGTAGCTTATAATATTCATACATATCTACTTACAGACCTTCTACGAAGCGTAGCGATATTTAACTCGCTTTGAATCTCGAAGTTCGTGGGTTCGATGCCCACGCCGGACAGGAAATCTTTATAATATATACGCACACAGGTATTAAGGCGATAAAATTACCTTTTTATATTACCCGACGTTTCGATCAAGTTACATTGATCGTGGTCGCGGGCTCTCGGAAATCTTTGTGTAATTTCGAAGATTTCATTCCGGGTGTGGTTGGTTGAAGGACTACCTTCAAACAAACCGTTGGTCCCGACGTTTTTGGAAATTAATGAGATATTAATGGTGATTATTATATATGTACTGTGTGTGATTTCAGCTGCGACCAGAAAAGTCAGGAAAGGAAGAGAAGAAAGATGATGACACATGCTCTCGCATGTCTTGCGCGTAAGTTTTTTTTATATGCGTAATACGTTTATTTATGCTGCTAATACTAGCTGCGCCCCGCGGTTTTACCCGCGTTACTCTGCTCCGATGGGTCGGAGCGTGATTTACTATAGCCTAAGACTATCCAGGGCGCCACCCAAACGCATACAAAAAAAAACCATAATCCATAATAAAAAATATCCACAATAAAGGGGAGGCCCATGTTCAGCCCACTGCTGGACATGGGCCTCCTCTTTAACAGACGTAAACAGTCTGATAAAAATAAAAAATATGCCTTTGTGTCGATTTTTCCTCCCGTATCCTCGGTTCTGTCGCCAGAGCATTAATCGGTTTTATCGCGAAAACTGTTCAAAGCATCTGTTTCATGCGGATGAAGTCGCGAGAATAGCAGTCAGCACCAAAAGTTTATCTAGAGACGCGGTAGCGTGTCAAGCAAAGGAACTGGCTAGCCAGCGCCGAGTGTAATATTAAACGAAGCACTTGGTGCCACCTTTGACCCTTCTATAACTCAAAACCAGCCACTCAGCAATTGTTATAGGTATCCAATAAAGCAAAGAAATAGAGTTTAATACTTGTTCATAATGTTATTTTGTTCCTATAAATACATATTTCGATTTTGCATAGAACTTGGCACTCATTCAGATCTCCATTCTTTTTGCGGCCCACAACCAAGCATAATTTTTGTATTGAACTTGGCTCTCCTTTTTTAAATTGATGTTATTGGTGGGATCATATGTTCTAAAAGATCCTTTATCTTTTGTTTGTATTTTTTCTCGTTTTCAGATTGAGAAGCATCATCAGCTCTGAATACGCCTGCATTGGCTGTCTTCTGGTCCTCTTCGTCATATCAGTGGTAGTGGCCTTCTTGGTGGTCTTCAAAAGCTGTCCTCCCATCACCAATGCTATGGACCACACTGACAGTGAGAGGCTAAAGAGAAAAATTGAGATGCTGGATGAAAAGGGTCGAGATGGCAAAAATGGGTTTGGCATGTATGTTTAAAGATATTTTTTTGGTTCATATGGCACAGTTTTATCAGGCATATGTTTAAGTCACCACCGGTAGAAAAATTGGTGATCGAAATTTGGTGGCATGTCTGCTATGCCGTGTCTGCATCCTACAGGATTGCTTGGTCACCAAACTCCATAGCCGGACAGTCCAGCCAGTTTGGTCGGACATTTAGGCAAAAAGAACGGACACCCATAAGCATTGAAGATTTTTAAAACAAATGTATGTAAAATCAATCGTTTTTGATAATTACCTGCGTAGGGTGGAAGTGGTTTTCTAAATATCGTAACAAAAGCCGGACACCGTTAATTGTGGCCGGACTTGTAATTAAAAAGCTTACTTTATACCTGGCTTTAACGTGATGCCTGTAAACGCTTTGCATATGTTAAAGAATCATCATCAGCCCGTATAATGTCTACTGATGAACGTAGAACCCCTCCCGAGGAAAGGCTTTTGACATTGTCACGACGATTGGCAGGCGGGTTGGTGGCAGTGACACATGCATCGATGCTCCCCGTTCCCACCATCGATCATCAGTGACTTGATTGAACTTGTTTTTACAGGAAAAATTATGGCGATTTACGACAGAAGAATTCAGGAATGGGTATGTTATTTTCAAACAAATCTATCTATACTAATATTATCCATGCGACCGTAGCCCAATGGCTAGGGCGTCGGACTTGTGATCTTGAGGTCGCCGGTTCGAACCCCACCCATTGCACTACCGACGTGAATCAAAGCAGCAACGCGAAAAAGTGAATAAATGAAGCATTTTAGCTTAGCACGAGGGTTAACAAGAATACTAGTAGACTGCAAAAAACTGCTAGTATGTTTAAAAAAAAAGAGAAAAGATTTGTATTTTTGGGTGAATGTTTGTAATGAACAAACTAAAAACTACACTGCCGATTTCAAAAATTCTTACACCATTTGAAACCTACATTCACCCTGAGTGACATAGGCTAAATTTAAAAAAAGTTCCCACGGGAACGGGAGTTACGCGGGTGAAACTGCGCGCGGAAAGCTAGTTACAAATAAACTTTGAAAGAAAAGATTGTCATCATCATTATCATAAGTCTGTGGGGGCGTCGGCCACGGGTGCGTCGACCACTGGGTGCCTAAGCCACGGACCCTGTACAAAGTCTACTGGGCAAACCTTCTCTTTTCCTGCGGGAAATGCAGTACAGCCACTGACAGGGAGCTTCATACCCTGGAACTTTTACGGTTCTATACTGTTCAGTTCATGAGGAACTACCTCTCTAGTACTCTGAGTTTTTGGAAAGAGCCCTGCTTGAGGCTTTTCCAAAACTACATAATCGGCTCTTCAAAAAAAGCGTAATTTTGGGTATGGCAGTTGGTGGTGCAAACGTTCATGCGCTACGGTAACCGCTTAACCATCAGAAGGTCGATACATAAACACAAAATATAATATAGCTCCCAGTTTAATTAATTTTTTTAATTAATATAATTTATTTATAACCTATAAATGGTTTGATAAACAATTGCTGGACTAACCTGAACTCGCCTGTGTAAAAATTCTCCACTGTCACCACTTTTATCACAACATCAACCATGGACAGCAGATTTGAGAAAAGCCTGGAAGCTCTTGAAAATGTATTTGCCACAAAGATGAGAGAACATGAAAGCAAGCTGGATAAGGCCATTGCATCATCTGCACTCCCAGTTCACACCAACATAGAGGCTCTTTCACGTGAGTTTTCAGAGTTTAAGTCACTTATACTGGAATTGGTAAAGCATCTTAAAAATCAGGTTGAACTGCTGTCATTGGGCATGGACCGCCACGAAATGAATATGCGTCGTAAAGTCCTTCTATTACATGGCGTTTCTGAAAAGCCCAATGAAAAGCTTCATGAAGTGGTGATTGCCATATTAACAAAACAGTTGAAGTTGACTGATATGAACACCGGCATCCTCGAAGTTTGCCATCGCCTCGGTTCTGCTCAAGCTAAAAGTCGGCCCGTGTTGATCAGGTTCCGTGACATGGAACACCGCCAACTAGTGTGGGACAGTAAAACTGGTCTTAAGGGCACAGGTTACACCATCTCAGAGTTCCTGACTCAGGTGAGGCACCGCACTTTTATGAAGGCCCGTAAACACTTTGGCGTACGCAGCTGCTGGTCTTCCTTGGGTAAAATAATAATAGTTACTCCTGACAAAGCTCGCCATAAAATAGAAACTTCGAGTGAACTCCAGACATTGATTACACAATTCCCTATTGACGCTGATAGTGACGCCGCCAATAAGACTACGCCAGTACCACCACCCGCTAATCCTGTGGCAGGATCTACGAAGCAGGATACTCGCACAGTTAGAAGCCGGCGCCGATGATGCGTACGAGTCATTCGTCTTTGCTGTTTGACTCTGAGAGCTCTGTAGTTGTGCCCGTTTTTCGCCGTATTATCGTTATAGTTCACTTAGTTTAACCGTAGGTATTGCATAAACGTGAAATTAGTAGTTACCCTTTTTATATTCCTTTTCATTTATTTTAAATGCCGGTATTACTACGTTAACCTAGCACTATTTGCCTTGTATTGTAAACAAATGTCAAATGTCATTAGCTGTCATCTAGTGTTAAGGGTGAGTTCCGAATCATTCAATTTATTTAATTTATGTTGTGCTACCTTCGGACAGGCATGATTTTTTAAGTTTAATTTTTAATATTTTTGTTGTTATAACCTTGTTTGTATGTGTTTTTTATTGTTGCTATCACTATCTATGTGCACTCTGTAAAATTTCTTCCACGAGCGAGTCGGTAAGTTTAGCAGTTAGATTATTTTTATTTATTTAGTTTAAATTTAAAATAAATTTTAATATCCGTTTATTTATATATTATTTTTATTTACATTTATATTTATATATATAAATATTACACTCATGAATGATGTTTTCAATATTGAAGACAGTTATTTTTCCTGTTCTTCCACTGATGACAGTTTTGTAAGTGCGGATAGTGAGCCGTCACAGCTGACTATATCTGACCAGTTAACCGCTTTCCTCTCCAACAGTAAAAAGTGCCTCAACATAGCCCACATTAATATTCAGAGTATTCCTCGTCATCATACCGATCTTCTGGCATCCTTTAGCAGTGATAATTTAGATGCCCTCCTGATATCTGAATCATTTTTAAAACCTTCTCTTCTTTCTCCTCATTTTGCTCTGCCTGGTTTTGTTTTGGTCCGTAATGATAGGATCGGGAAAGGGGGTGGAGGCGTAGCAATATATTTGCGTGCTGGTATCCCCTATAAGATTATTAATTCATCCCCACCTAACTACAGTGAATCGGCAGAGCATCTTTTTATTGAAATTCGGGTACACAATACCAACATACTACTTGGCGTTTTCTACAGCCCAAGTCTCCGTATTAACTATTTTGACTCATTCGAGTCACTTCTTAATGACCTGTGTCCCCTATATGATCATGTAGTCCTGATGGGTGATTTTAATACGTGTCTGGTCAAAAATGATCACCGTACACATTCTCTCCAGTCTCTTCTTTCTGCCTTAAACCTTTATATATTGCCTCTTTCACCAACTCATCATTTCCCTAACTGTATACCATCTCTTCTTGACTTAATGATTGTCTCTAAGCCTGAGCTTGTTGCCAATCATGGTCAACTTACTGCTTCTTTCTCTTACCATGACATGATTTTCCTCTCTTACTCAATAAGACCTCCTAAGCGTAAATCTGAGTACGCCATGCTTCGGAATTTCAACGGTTTGGATCTGGAGGCACTCAAGTGTGATGCTGAGACTGTTGACTGGACATCAATTTTAAACAGTGATTCTATTGATGAAATGGTAGGCCGGTTTAACACTAGTATTTTAGGTTTATATGATCGGCATGCTCCTGAACGGCGTATTAAGCTGAAACAGCTTCCAGCAGTGTGGATTACTCCAGCTATCAAAGAGGCTATGTTACGTCGGGATAATGCCAAAAGAAAATATAAGCGCATTCCGAATGATGTTAATTTTAATAATTACAAAAGGTTACGAAATCGCTGTAATTTTCTGTGTAGAGATGCTAAACGTCGCCATTTCCACAAATGTCTTGATAATCGTGATTCTTCCAAAATGTGGAAATTTCTCAAAGCTAATGGTATCGGCAAATCCCCATCAAATGAGAGTGGTCTTGATTTGTGTGGTTTGAATCAGCATTTCTCCTCCTCTCCCACTCTACCTGATCCCACTATCAAGGCCGCTACTTTGCGATATCTCTCTTCCTTGCCGGTTCCACAATCTCCTCAGTTCAAATTCACAGCAGTGAATGAGGACGAGGTCAGAAAATCGCTACTGTCTATATCTTCTTCGGCTGTTGGTAATGACAAACTGTGCTCCAGAATGTTTACTCCTTTACTCCCTACTTTATTGCCTGTCCTTACGCATATCCTTAATTTCTCCTTATATTCCTGTTGCTTTCCAACTGACTGGAAACAAGCCAATATTATCCCGTTACCTAAAATAACTAATCCTTCTCTACCATCCCATTTTCGTCCTATTTCGATCCTCCCGTTTCTGTCAAAAGTTCTGGAGCACTTAGTTCATCGCCAACTTTCTGAATACTTGTCTCAGAACAGTATCCTTAGCCCCTTTCAATCAGGCTTCCGACCAGGCCACAGCACAGTGACGGCATTACTTAAAGTCACCGAGGACATTCGCTGGGCCATGGAGCATAGGTCGCTCACAGTTTTGGTACTTCTCGACTTTAGTAATGCCTTCAACTCCGTGGATTTTGATATCCTCCTAGAAATTTTTAAATCTTACAATTTCTCCTCGGAGCCTGTGACTTGGTTCGGTTCGTATATTCGGGGCCGCTCTCAGCGTGTTCGCCATAAAGAGTCTTACTCTGACTGGTGTACACTAGCTGCGGGTGTACCCCAAGGTGGCGTGCTTTCTCCTTTACTTTTTTCCATCTTCATAAACTCCGTAGCTGGAGTTATTTCCTCTAATTTCCATCTCTACGCAGATGATCTACAGCTGTATCGCCATTTTACTTTAAATGATGCCAGAACCGCAATTGCTGCTATGAATCGCGACCTGAGTCAAATTAACGATTGGGCTCACTCGTACGGGCTTTGTATTAACCCTAACAAATCTCAGGCTGTAATAATTGGTAGTAGACAGTTACGCAATGGATCAGACGCTGCATCTTTTCCTCAGGTTCTGCTAGATGGCGTGATCATTCCTTACACGGATGTTGTTAAAAATCTAGGGGTTCTGATTGACCGGAACTTATCTTGGAAGGCGCATATAAATGAGGTCAGTAAAAAGGCTCATTTCACTTTTCACTCACTTAGGGTCCTCCAGCATTTCTTGCCGTTGAAAACCAAAATTATTCTCGCTCAGTCTCTTATACAACCCATTCTGGACTACGCTGATATCTGCTATTTGGATGCCACTGAGGAGCTATTAAATAAGCTTGAGCGCTTGCAAAATCTTTGTATTCGGTTTATATTCAACCTTCGAAAATTTGATCATGTCTCACAGTTTCGCAAGGATCTCAAGTGGCTCCCTATCCGCCTTCGCAGAAATACTCGGATATTATGTCTCCTTTTCAACATCCTGCACAATCCTACCTATCCCTCCTACCTACGTGACCGTTTCTCCTTTCTACATACTCCTGACGCTCAATGTAGGTCTCATCTTAAGTCTATCCTCAGATTTCCCTCCCACAAATCCAATTTTTATTCCTACTCCTTTACAGTACATGCGGTCAGATTGTGGAATTCGCTGCCCGCTTATATCCGTAGTTGCAATACTGTTTCATCATTCAAAATTAAATTAAAAGAATACTATCTCTCCTCTTCGTAACATCATATATATGAATATATGTATGTATTCATATACCTATAGTATGTAGTTTATGATTATATTGTATGTATGTATCTATGTATATATGTAGTTATTATATGTATGTGTATCTACCTACTCGCTTTTAAATTTTTCTACTTCTGACTTCTCCTCTCGCAGGTCTACTGGAAGAGATTTCTTAAGAAATAAGTAGTACCTTTGTACATTGCTGTTTGTCTGTCTTGTTGTATCTATATCTTCTGTGTGTATGTGTACATAAATAAATAAATAAATAAAAATAAATAAGGTCCGTATGCTTATTTGCCGACTAAGAGGTAAAAAAACATTTTTATTTCTTGATTCCCACGAACCGAGCTCGCATCCCATCACCCGCTTGTACTGCCGCCGCCATTTGCATATGACATACGTTCAAGAAACGCTAACGATCAATGTGGGATCAGCTTAATACCTTTTATAACCTGTCTACTTCATATTTGCCGTCTGTTCACAGATTTTGGACCAAGCTTCCGTGAACTGGTGAGTGAATTATACTAATAAACCATTGTGAAAGTATTTTGATGTTTGACACAAATGAAAAAATCTGATTGGAATGAAATTTGCCTCGTATATATCCAATACAATCAAGTGAAATTAACTGTCATCTACACACCTTTTTGTACCTGGCAACCCATTAGTTCGTCCAGGTCCAACCCAAAAGAAGAACGTTCTATACGTTTTATACTTTAATTTAGAATAAAATTTGTTTATTGACTGAGTATTTACTTTGTTTTTTGCTATAAATAATAGCAACAAAACATAGTAAATACTCAGTATTTCACTCATCACAAAGGTCTCACGGCAACAAAGTTGGTTGTTAAAAATTATTCCCCAAACTAAAGGGTGTAAGTATTTATTTTCCCTGTGGCTGATCATCCCCTATTCTTTGGGGAAACATTGGGACAATTGAAAAGAATGGCGCGGGGAATATTTCCCGTGATGGATTATTGTTTAAGGTGTTTTTTTTTTAAATGTATATTATAGACAAGTTGTAGCTCCCGTTCTTATAAGAACTTCATAATAATATATAACTTATAGCCTTCCTCAATAAATTAGCTATTTAACACTCAAAGAATTTTTCAAATCGGACCCGTAGTTTCTGAGATTTGCGCGTTCAAGCAAACAAACAAACTCTTCAGCTTTATATATTAGTTTTAGATTGTTTTGTTGCCAAATGTGTCAGTACACACTGTAATGTGTTTCAGTTGATTTGTTTGCCCGTGTAACCTCCAAAATAGTAATACCGAATTCGATGGACTTTATTAGTAAAAATCTTATATTATAAACGACTTTGTTTTTAGTCTCACAATTTTTTCCCAAAACAGAATATTTTGTAATTTATGTGGACGAATTAGCGTGCAGCCGTTGATTTTTTAATGAAAAATTACTAATAATATGTTAGTCTCTATGGAATGTGTCAGCCATCCAATTCTAAATGAAACATACTATCATTAAATTTAAGTCACACAAACGCCGTCTACGATATAGTACTATATTTATATGTCTTTTATATCGGCCCCGCGGTTTTACCCGCGTTACTCTGTTCCAGTGGGTCGGAGCGTAATGTTTGGTAGCATATATGTTAATCCAGCGTATAAACCATCTCGATGCAAATTTCAGCCAATTCCGTTCAGTAGTTTTGGCTTGAAAGAGTAACAAACATCCATCCATACGTACAAACTTTCGCGTTTATAATATTAGTAGGATTACTAGCAGAGTTTTGCAGTCTACTAGTATTCTTGTTAACCCTTCGTGCTAACCTAAAATGCTTGTGTTACGAGTGGGTTCACGTCGGTAGACCAATGGGTGGGGACCGAACCGGTGACCACAAGATTAAGTCCGACGCCCCTATACTATAACTATAAGATTACAAGATTATATTTGACCTACAAATCAGTATTGTTTTCAACCCCTCGCGATACAAGTATTATCCCTTAAGCATGGGGTGAAGATATTACGAGTATAATAGGGGAGCAGCGTATTGGTCGTTGTCGAGACAAGTAACATTATTAAGCTAGGTATAATAATCCCAGTGTCGCGGGTGACTTTTAAAACACTTAATTCACGAACATAAAGCATACTCAGATTTAGAATAACTGCGGACACCCACGCCGGACAGGAAATCATTGTGTAGATTCTAAGATTTATTTCCGGGTCTGGCAGGCTGAGGGACTACCCTCCGTGCCTCGGAAAGTACGTTAAGCCGTTGGTCCCGATTGTTATATCGTCATCTATAACAATTGTATACCAGGAAACGGGCAGCAGCGTTTCCTTGTATGTTACAACATAACACTGCGGTCACCAACCCGCCTGCTAGGCGTGGTGACTATGGCAAAACCCTCCCTCGGGAGGAGGCCCATGTTCAGCAGTGGACGTTATACGGGCTGATGATGATGATGATGATCTGTGGTTCAGACAAATATTTTTTCTGCACCCAGAGCACCAGGTCTCAGATGCAGCTACCGTAACCAAACGACATCCAGACCATTGAAGATCAGACGTGTATGTATCTTTATTTACGTATGAAATCCACGAGAGCATCCTACTAATATTGTAAACGCGAAAGTTTGTAAGTATGGATGGATGGATGGATGTTTGTTACTCTTTCACGCCAAAACTATTGAACGGAAATGGCTCAAATTTTGCTCCGGCATAGGTTATACGCAGAATTAACATATAGGCTTATTTTCATATCTTGATGCTACATGCCATAATAAATTAGTAAATAACATTGTTGTTGAAATGTAAACTTATTTATTAGTCAAGATTGTTTTTTTGTTTTCGTTTTCATTTTATTTCATTACGAGACTTGGATTTTTACACGTTATGTTTTTGAAGGCCAAATTTAACACTTTTTTATGCGCCAAGTGTTCAATTTGCACTGGCCAATTCTGTATTATACTAGTACAGTACCGCGACATCTCCCCGTGCCTTTTTGTCCACGTCGTCATTGTTTGTATTGTAACTCTTTGTCTGCTGATGTATTAGTCTCTGTGAAGCCGTTAAAATATTACCTAGGTCCTGTCTGTCTGTCCGTCACACGGATATATATAAGGTGCTTACAAAATATATGCCATGCCTTTAACAGGAGGTATAGTCATGGCGTCGTGTATAGTGAATTCGTTAGTGAAAAAAATCTTACGATAAAATACAATTTATGTTTCCAAAAATTAAAAACTGGTCTAGTGCGGGTTGGACTCGCGCACGAAAGGTTCCGTACCATTTATGTTTAAGAAATTAAATGTCTATTTTTTTAATTTTAGGGTTCCGTAGCCAAATGGCAAATGCTGGTTAAGGTCTGTTCAGAGGACGTCCATTTTTAACCCCCGACGCACAAACGACGGGGTGTTATAAGTTTGACGTGTCTGTGTGTTTTGTGGCAGCTTGTAGCTCCCGAACGTATGAACCGATTTTGATTTTGTAATTTTTATTTGAAAGGTGTATTAGTCGGGAGTGTTCTTAGCTATGTTTGATAAAAATGATCCAAGATGGCCGCCGCCACAAAATGGCGGACTATATATTATTTTTTAACAACTCCCCCCAATATGAATACCATATGAAAGGTCTTGAATAATAGAATAATGTAAATTAGACTGAAAGTACCATAATCACCACGTTAGGCAGGTGAATTGGTGATCGCAGTCAGTAATCTTAAACTGACAGATGCTCCTGCCCATCCATCAAGTGTATGTTCCTTAGTCGCCTTACGACACCTATGGAAAGATATGCGGTGGACTATTATAATTCTAAGCCGGAAACGTGACACTATCGTCTGTTGAAGGGATGGCGTATATTTTGGTAGCACCTTTTTCATAAGTATACGTAGATATCTCTGTGGTGGGGTGCTTTATAAAGGAGGAGGATTAAAAAAATACAAAAACAAAAAGTATGATCAAAGCGGTACTGTTTTCCTTTTTCAACAAACTTTTTTAATTTATTAGTTTGGTAAATGATCATGCGGCCCGTGTGATGGTTAGTGGTTAATACTTAGTGCCAGTACAGTAGACAATATGTATAGTGCTGTACATTTTGTCTCCACCGCGATCTTCCCGCATGTTCCCTTCGCCTCGTGAGCTCTGGCGATCTGACGATACGCGTAGCAATGAATTAAGCTACGATAATTCGTAGCACTTCGTAGCTCAGAGAGACTACGATTATAAAATATTAGGTTGGGGAAAAACTCCTTTCGCATTATAGTATGTATGAACTTGTAATTAAATCTCTTTGGCAATACTATTTGTATCTGGCTGGTTTTGGTATCATTGAAAGTTTAAATTGTAAAGAACATAATTCCAAATTCAAATTAGGAAAATGTGTGATTTTCATTTGTTTTTCGTACTGTCAAGATGAGTGAATCTAATTAAGAAATTCGATACATTTTAAAATTTTACTATAAAGAAGGTAAAAATGCAACGCAAGCCGCGAAAAAATTTTGCATTTATTATTTACTAGTGGCCCGCCCCGGCTTCGCACGGGTGGACTTTTATACCCTACCCCTGCCCTACCCTACCCCTACCCTACTCCTACCCTACCCCTACCCTACTCTACCCTACCCTACCCTACCCTACCCTACCCCTACCCAAAAGTATCCTATGTCCTTCTCCCAGTTCTTAACTACCTCCCTACCAATTTTCAGCCAAATCGGTTCAGCCGTTCTTGAGTTATAAATAGTGTAACTAACACGACTTTCTTTTGTTTTTAAAATGTATTCTGCTATTCGGGACGGAAACAAATCCAACAAATCAAAAACCATGGCAATCGGTCCAGCCGTTCTCGAGTTATAAGTGTTGTAACAAACACGAGTTTCTTTTATATATATAGATTTCGTAGCATATTAATTATAGTATGCAAGAACAACATTCGCAGAAGACAGAGTTGTGTGGAAAAGGTCCCCCCTCGTCCTCCCGACCCTTAGTTTGCAAAGAACCTTCCGATTTCCTCGTAGCCCTGAAGTCCGAGAGGCCCGCGAACTGTAAAGTAAAGGGATATTTGCACAAAACTTCCATAAAATACAAAAAGTCAAAATCCCTCAATCTCATCGCCAGCGACCGCCCTGAGCCTTGGTCCAAGTCCCACATGGGGCGCCTTCTTGCGCAGTTTGCTTAGTTTGTAGTGTTTAAACTATTTAACTAGGCTGGAGCTCTGCTCGCCTTTATGCCTGATGAAGTAGCAAAAGCCTCTGTATATAACACCGGTTTTTTTTAATTGGTCCAAAAGTTCCTGTGATTAGCCTAAATATACAAACAAACTATTTAACTTTATATATTAGTAAAGATTTGCTTAGGTTTTCCAACGCCAACCGAAAATGAAATGAATCAATAGCACCAAGCTTGCTTCTCCAAAGCAAATCTGAAAAGACCCCAATAAAACCATAACTCATAAAACACTTATAAACCCATAAATATAATAAAACAACCGACGCCATAGATACACATTTCTTCTTAAAGAATCTATATAAAACTCTTCGAAATCCCATAGACAATTTCACATACAATTCATTTCACTAGAAAAATATTACATTCCTAATCCCAACCTTAAGTCTATTGACATAAGGTCTACAAATTTTGTTCTCGATATGTTAGTTTGTCATGCGATTTTCGACTTTATTTTGTTAGAGAAAAGGTTGATGTTTTATAAAGGGTTTTAGTTACATGTTTAAGTTAAGTTTGTTGGTATGAAATACCCTTCTTATAAACAATAAATATTAGTAGCTTGTACAGGATCGTAATGGAGTCAATTGCTATACGTCTTAATGTATACAGGGTGCTTGACAATTTTTTTGAGCGTATTTTTTAATACTACACTTTAAAAGCCTATATTGTTCTTTCATCATCATCATCCGCCCGTATAACGTCTACTGTTGAACATGAGCCTTCTCCCGAGGGCTTTGCCATAGCCACCACGCTTGGCAGGCGGATTGGTGACCGCAGTATTATGTTGTAATACACAAGGAAACGCTGCTGTTGCCCGTTCCTAGATATACGCTTGTTATAGATGATGCTATAACAATCCAGACCAATGGCTTAACGTGCTTTCCGAGGTACGGAAGATAGCCCCTCAATCGTCCAAACCCGGAAGGAAATGAAAGAATTTACACAAAGATTTTTTAGAGAGAGATCGAACCAACGACCTCCGATATGTTAAGCGAGCCAAAAACTGCAACGCTACGGAGGTTGTTTGAATAAAATACTACATGAAAATTAGTTAAATTTATATTTAGACTTGGTTTATGGTTTTGTATAAGTTATGGCGGAAACATATTGTTTAAACGCGACGCGACCTGACGACACGCGACGCGTGTTGAGTCGAATCAAATGTATTGTTTTCTATAGACCAGAATCACACTATGAACACCCGACACGACGCCACGTCGGGTGTCCATAGTGTGATTCTGGTAAAACATGGTCAATACATTTGATTTGACTCAACACGCGTCGCGTTTCGTCAGGTCGCGTCGCGTTTTAACAATATGTTTCCGCCTTTATGATCGTAGCTACCATGGACTAATAATGAAATAATGAATTTATTGAGCACTTAGGTATTTACATACACTTGTACTTATCAGAATCACAATGTTACACAATTATTCTTATTCTACGAATTAAATTAGATACTTAATTAACCGGTAGCAAATTGTAGGATATTACAGATAAAGTAGTCCGTCCGTCAGCTGGTCATTAATTTCTCACTCATAATAACTCATAAGTTTAAGTTCATATTAATTATTGTAGATTTTAATGGATCAATATAGAACATTTTGGTAAATACATAGAATTAAGTGACACACACCTGGGGGCACCCCTAAAGGGTTAGGACCACGACCCAGTGGTACCACTATGATGTGATACAACACAAAAGCTGTAGTGAAGTAAATACGTAACACTCTGTATATAAGCTGTCTGGTAACAAATCATGGTGAGTCTCACCTTAAGGCTTTCTCCCGTGTGGATACACTTAAATGATTTGTGGCCACTAGGTGGTGTAACTCTTTTTGTTAAGATTTATTTTCCCTTTTGTTAGAGGGTGGGGGGTGACAATAGGTTTATGGTGTTGGAGATGTCGTGATGGGGGGTTGTAGTTGATTTTGTATGTATGGAGGCTTTTTTTAAAGGATTTATAGGAAAACTAGCTTCCTGCGCGCGGTTTCACCCGCGTAACTCCCGTTCCCGTGGGAACTTTATAATTAAATATAGCCTATGTCATCCGGGGATAGTATAGCTTCCCCACAGTGAAAGAATTTTTCAAATCGGTCCAGTAGTTTCGGAGCCTATTCAATACAAACAAACAATCAAATCTTTCCTCTTTATTATATTTATTAGTATAGGCTAGCAGCACTACAAGCCTATTACATATTATTAATGACAAATGTTTTAGTATAATATAGACAGGACCAGACAACCTCCGTCGCGTAGCGGTATTTGGCTCGCTTTAAATCGCGGAGGTTGTGGGTTCGATCCCCACGCCGGACAGGAAATCTTGTGTAAATTCTAAAATTTCTCTCCGGGTCTGGTTGGTTGAGGAACTACCCTTTGTGCCTCGGAAAGCACGTTCAGCCGTTGATTGTTATAACATCATCTATAATAATCGTTTATCAAGGAACGGGCAGCGCGTTTCCTTGTGTGGTACAACATAATACTGCGGTCACCAACCCCCTCCCCATGTTCAGTAATGGATGTTATACGGGCTGATGATGATGATGATGAAGACTCATGAAAATCCGTTCAGCTGATACTGGGATTCGTCGGAACAAAACAGACACACAGATATAGATTCAGATGAGTTGCACTATATGTATCATGCATACAAAATAGTATATAACAACGGTAAATATAGTGTGTACATAACAGCTACCTACTATTTATTAAAAAAAACTGGTCAAGTGCGAGTCGGACTCGAGCTCAAAAGATTCCGTACCATTTTCAAGCGTCTATCAGTTCCGTTACTGATTTAGAGCAAAAAAGGACATGAAAAAAAAGTTTTAGGCGAACCCCCGTCAAATATTAATTTAATTTTATTTTTAGTGTTTGTTGCTCAGAAGCTCGCTTTTCGATCGCAGCAGATGGCGTTCTGTAGTTTCTGCCTACCCCATAGGAGAAAGGCGTGATTATATGTATGCAATGTAATGTATTTGTTGTTATAGCGGCAATAGAAATACATCAGCTGTGAAATTTTCAACTGTCTAGCTATCGCGGTATTTGAGATACAGCTTGGTGACAGACAGACAGACTCAGTATTAGGGTTCCGTTTTTACCCTTCGGCTACGGAACCCCTAAAAAAGGTGGACAAATATCTACACTACAAAATATGAAAGTGAACAAGTTTACCGCGAAATTAAAAAAGTATCAACGCAAAAATATGACGCGCAACATTTTGCTTGGGCCGGGAACTGAACCGACTGTCATCAGGACCCACAAAGCGGTCGCCGAGGTGTAAATATGTCCAAGTTCAAGTTTCATTCCCAGCCGGGACAATGTGTAGGCCGAGAGATGGGGAATGTTTTTAAAAGTAATGTTAAAATTATAAATTCAATAGTCGAGGTTTAGGGGGTAATTGCTTTACAATATAACTATGAGTCAAATCCTACTAATTGTAAGTAGTTAGAATAAAATAAACGCAAAAGTTTGTAAGTATGGATGGATGGATGTTTGTTACTCTTTCACGCCAAAACTATTAACGGAATTGGCTGAAACTTTGCTACGGGATAGGTTATACGCTGGATTAATGTATAGGCTACAAAACATCACGCTCTGACCCACTGGAGCAGAGTAAGGGTGCTTTTCCACCAGAGATGTGCAATGCTACGTTGCTATGGATGCGTTTGATATCCACCAATTATATTCATTGGTGCACATGGCTAAGGACTGGTGGATACGGATCCAACTAAGATATGTTTTTTGTATGGAAGGATGCGTGCTATGGATGTGTGCTATTGATCAGAGATGTACAAAATACCATGAACAAAGTATCTGAATCTGAATCTAAATACAAGATAATTTTAAATTAAGTATTTCAAATACCAGATACAAAATACTTTCGAGAATAGTATTTGAAATACTAGATACAAAATACGTATCTTCTAAATACTTCTTAAGATGAAAATACTTTTGTAAGAAAACAAGATTTTATTTTAATGATTTTAAGTTTATTTTTCACGTATTTATTAATCACGTACGTCGTGGGTTCGATCCCCACGCAGGACAGAAAATCCTTGTGTGAATTCTAAGATTCTTTCTGGTTCTGGTCGGTTAAGGGACTACCCTCCGTGAGAAAGAAAGAGTCACCGTCTATCAATGTGATGATCGACTACTAAGGACATGTTCAGTTTTACGCATTTATTTTATAAATTTCTACTAACATATTACTAAAAGTATTTTATCAGTAAAAGTATTTATAAAATACTAAGATACTTAACAAAATATATTTAAATACAAGATACAAAATACATTTATTTAAAAGTATTTTAGATACAAGATGGAAATACGTATCTTGTATCTGTATTTCAGATACTTGTACCTTAGATAAGTCACATCTCTGCTATTGATGCCTGCTATGGGTCGTCGCGAGTGGTGTAGCTATGTGCAGATCAGAGTCGCCGCTTCGATACATCGCAAAGCTCGAACTGAAACTCAAAATATTTTTTTTTATCAAAGCCATACGTATATATACACCGTGAAATTTTAATGGTTGTTTTCCCGAAGCAGAACAACTTGCCGTCGGTAGTACTATCGAAACATATATATTTTTTTTTTTAGACATGTTTAGAATTTAAAATTATTAAAAAAAATATTAGACAACTCGAAAGCGTGATAAACAGTAGTAACACTAGACGGACCTTGTAGGTACTACTCGAATCGCACGCGCTGCTGACAAAGTAAAGAACGATCCATAAACGTTTAAAGCAAAATAAGAGCTCAACGCTTTCGAGTTGTCTAATATTTTTTTTGATAATTTTAAATCCAAAACATGTCTAAAATAAAAATAAAAAATATGTTTCGATAGTACTACCGACGGCAAGTTGTTCTGCTTCGGGAAAACAACCATTAAAATTTCACGGTGTATATACGGGGTATCTATGAATAGGTTTTCAAAAATGATATTGAGGTTTCTAATATCATTTTTTTTAACTGAATAGTTTGCGCGAGAGATACTTTCAAAGTGGTAAAATATGTCCCCCCCCCCTGTAACATCTAAAATAAGAGAATGATAAAACTAAAAAAAATATATAATGTACATTAGGATGCAAACTTCCACCGAAAATTAGTTTGAACGAGATCTAGTAAGTATTTTTTTTTAATACGTCATAAATCGTACACCGCAATTTACCCTTTATTCAATCAACACAAATATAAAAATAAATAAAAACATTTAATTTTATAAACATACGCTTTTTTATTCTTGATATCAAAAATAGGTAAGCACTTGAAACTGGTACACCTGGTGGTGGGGGCTTGTGACGTCTCTACTAGGTAAAATTTTACCTAGAAGTGACGCAACACAAAATGTCAACGCGCTGCATCTTAGTCATTTTTGTTTGACGAACGAGAAAAAATACGTGTCCAATATTTTTTGGTAATCTAACTGACGGACTAAAGTATTTTTATTTTATTCGTCATGCCTATTGTACACCTCATTTTATTGCAAACGTTTTATTCCGCGTCAGCTCTTGAACTAAAACATTACCGCACAATCAAAATAGAAATAAAAAAATATACAAAAACTCGTCGTTTTTCGGTGCAGCAGACGGTTTCATTATGAAACCATAAAGAGGTTGTTTTGTTCGCATTTGATACTTAATACTAGCTTTTATGATAAATACCTGGGAGGGGGGCGGTGTGGGGGAAAGGGGGGTAGGTTGTTTTGTAGTAGTGATGTTAGTAGTTTAGTAGCTAAGTGATTTTTAGTTTGACTGCCTCTTGGTCTAACGGTGATTGTGTGATAAAGCTAGCTTCTCGCTTGCGGTTTCGTACGCGTTGGTCTAGTTCCCGTAGGAACTTCATAATTGAATAAAAAATTCCTCAATAAATGGGCTATTTAACACTGAAATTTAATATTTCAAGTAGGACCAGTATTTTCTGAGATTGGCGCGTTCAAGCAAACAAACTCTTTAGCTTTAAATACCTATTAAGTATAGATTAACTCCTGCCGGGCGTTATTATGTATTCAGATACATCATCAATACTAAATTAAATGACTTGAGGCAATTTTTCCAGTTATAACTTTTACCCGACCCGGGACTCGAAGCCATAAATGCGATAGTATTTAATCATACATACATATATTAAGGCCTTTCCCATAGGGGTAGGCAGAGACCACCTCCTTCCAGTTGCTACAATCTAGACCAGGGATTCCCAAAGTGGTCTATTGACCTAAGTCAGAATGAAAAATAACACACTGTAGCAGCTGGTTTAAGTTAGCGGACCATTATGAATAAGGGGTTAATTTTAAAAGTAGGTAATTTGGCCATGGAGGTCTGATGTAACAGATCATTTTGGAAAAGGGGTCACTTGTCCAAAATAGTTTGGGGATCCCTGATCTAGACGTACCACTTTCGCCTCTTCTACCTTCATGAATCTCCTCAAACCGAAGGACGGTTTAGGGTACTTTTAACCTGGCCTTTCTTAAGAACGTCCTCGATTTGATCGTGTAACGTCCGCCTTGGTCTTTCCTTCCAACGCTTCCGTTCACATTCACCCTATAAATTTTACTAGTTAGTCTCCTTTCTTTCATTCATGCATTCATAGAGTTAATTAAGAAAATTAAGAACAGAGTAATTAGGGAAAATTGTAGTATAAAAGTGTTTTTTTTAGGACTTACTTTATTATTTATTATATCAGTTAGCGAGGACATTAATATGAAAGTGAAAGACACAAGAATAAAGTATGCATACCAACACATAAAACTGCTTTACATGACAAGAATATATTTTGTATGGCCCCAAGGATTTATAATACAACCACTTAGGTAGCTAGCCACTTAGGTAGCTAGTGATCGAAAGGTTGCAGGTTAGCTAGGGTAGGATGCTCGCCGGCGAGGACCGCGTTGCGCCCCTACCCCTGCCCTGTGATTGAGCGCCTGTAGTCGGTGCCAGTGATCACATCCTCTTTATATATCTACCTTTTTACTTCAGTGGCACCCTGGGTCGTGGTCCTAAGCCTCATAAGGGTGCCCTCAGGTGTGTGCCACTTAGATATAGTGTGACCACTTGCAATTTGGATGCGGTTTTAATTTCTTCTTATAATAAAAATAATTGGTAAATTGCAAAAAATATCACAGAACAGACGGACGTACTTTGCAGTTTGTAGATTTGTATGATTTGCTATTGCCTACCTACTACTGTTAATTACTTATTCGGATATCTTATAGAGTAAGAATTATCGGTTAGTTATAGTATTTTATTATTTATTATTTTATCTTCTGACAAGTACAAGTGTATGTAAATACCTAAGTGCTGTAAAATTCATTATTTCATTAATAAACTACATAAGGAACTTCACAATATCAAAAATCCGAACAAATTCTAGAATAAAATTAAAGTTTTTTTTATGACGTATGACGTATGATGACCATTTTAGTTAATCTGTTATTTAATTGTAATTGCATTAAATAATAATAAGTATAAAATAATGTAATGTAACCTATACTAATATTATAAAGTAAGGATCTGTATGTAAGTATGTTTGTAACGAATTGGCTCAAAAAGTACTGGACCGATTTTAAATATTCTTGCGCACGTTGCTTAGTTTGTAGTTTTTTTAACCAATTATTGAGGTTGGAGCTCTAATGTCATAATCCCTCAATGTCGCCGCCAGCGACCGCTCTGACCCGAGGTCCAAGCCCCAGAGGGGGCGTCCTCCTGCACAGGTTGCTTAGTTTGTAGTTTTAAACCATTAATTGACGCTGGAGCTCTGCTCGCCTTTACGCCCGGTGGAGTAGCAAAAGCCTCGTGGCTAACTACGTGTGTCTGTCCGCAAAAATGTACTTAAGAACTTTGTAACTCACATTTACGCAAATAAACTATTTGATTTGATTTGAAAGTAGATGTAATGACATGGTATTAAAACAGTTAGCACTTACCGATTCTCCCTTCTACCTAACTACCCCCATCTTCCCCCGCATCCCCTGGCTTTGCTTGGCTGTTTTATGTGATCAAATAATTACGGGGGATGTGATAGATTTATCATTCATAAATATAATGTAATTAGAAATAAGTAAGGTGGTTAAATTTATGTTTGAAACATGCATCTATAGGATAGGTGAGTTTATTGTAAGGGGTTGTTCAATTTGTCTGTCTGTATTTATGATTTCATATAAATTAACTAGATTGACACGCGTTTTCACCCGCTTTACTCTAGTTCCCGTAGGAAGTTCATAATAACGTCAATAAGTTTAAAGCAACTAACAACTACGTCAACCTCCGTAGGGTAGCGGTATTTAGCTCGCTTTAAATCTCGGAGGTCGTGGGTTCGATTTTTTTAATTAATTTTATCATCATCATCAGCCCATACAACGTCCACTGCTGAACATGGGCTTCCTCCCGAGGGAGGATTTTGCCAAAGTCACCACGCTTGGCAGGTGGATTGGTGACCGCAGTATTATTTTGCAATAAAGGGAAACGCTGCTGCCCGTTCCCCGGTATACGCTAGTTATAGATGATGCTATAACAATCGGGATCAACGGCTTAAAGTGCTCTTCGAGGCACGCAGAGTAGTCCGTCAACCAACCAGACCCGGAAAGGAATCTTAGAATTTACACAAAGATTTACTGTCCGGCGTGGGGATCGAACCCATGACCTCCGAGACTTAAAGTGAGCCAAATACCGCTATGCTACGGAGGTTATCATTTGGTTAATTTATATAATTGTCTAAGTATATAGGAAAAATCATTTGAATGCCATGCCACAAAACCTCCGCAATCACAATGTCTAGATTCAAACCTAGGTATACCTAAGTTGTCTAGCTTTCTCATCAGTCTACGCAAAAAGAAAATTTTTAATCTACGTTTTGCCTGAGGGACTCTATTGTTGGACAGACAGACGGCCGACCCTTTGTTGTATATATAATAAGTATACATAATACGTACACTTATATATTACAAAAACTAGAACTTCATTGTTGTTTTTTAAGTTTTTGAATAAGTTGTGTGGTTATGTTTTAAGGCTTTTGTATAACAGGCAAATTAATGAGTTTTGTAAGGAAAAATGGGTATTTTTACATACACACATAAGCTCACGCCTGTTTCCTAGTGGGGTAGGCAGAGACAATGGACCTCCACTTGCTACGATCCCTACACACATCTTTCGCTTCATTCACTCTCATAACATTCTTCATACAAGCACGTCGGTTTAGGGTAGATCTTATTTGACCTTTTGCGAGGATGTCTCCGATTTGGTCAGAGAACTTTCGTCGAGGTCTTCCCCTTCCGACTGTGCCACTCACACTTGCCATGTATACCTGTTTTGTAAATCTTTCTTCATCCATTCTTTCCACGTGACCAAACCATCTCAACATTCCCCTCTCTATCTTCGTGATCACGTCCTCTTACACTCCACACCGTTCTCTTCTCCTAATTTTTGATGTAAAATTATCAAGAATACCTACTTATTTTTACATGCAAAACTCGTGCAAAATACGTATCGGAGGTCGTGGGTTCGATCCCCAAGCCGGACAAGAAATCTTTGTGTTACATCTAAAATTTCTTTTCTGGGTCTGAATTAAGCTCATATTGGGCATATACTGGATGACTTTTTTACCGTCTTGAAAAGAATAGAGCGTGATATGTATCTATATGAGTCAGATGTGTAAGGCATAGTTATTTTATCTTTTTCATATACATATAACGCCCTATTTTTTCAAGACTGTAAATAAAGTCATCCAGTAGGTATATATAATTATGTACTCGTATATGTCAATGGATAATAATACGAAATGTAAGTTGATCAACTTCTGCCACTCATATTGTAAAATTTTGTTACCAGTTTCAGTGAACGCGCATAATTATTATATTATTTACTTAATTGTTATGACACTTGACCTAACCTAACCAAACGAGACTATGCTACTGTTGTAACAAAACGAAAATACTGCAACTTCAATAAGTTGAACAAAATTGTTTTAGGCTTAGGTTTTTTAACCACTCGAAACCTCCTGACCCGTTCCACTAAACTGGTCCGGGTGAATCTACCCATGCACATTTTAAAAAGTGGACATCTGGCCCGCAGACCACTTTTTGAGATGTCTCTTAACCCGTTAGTTTATCGACTAAGTAACTAGAATGTTTATCAACTGACTGGTGAGTTGATCAACTAACGATGCTTATTATTTTCCGGTGACATAATATAACTTAAAGAATAATTTATTAATTAGCAAGTTAAGTAAGCATAATTAATAGATTTATTAAATATTTGTTTCTATTTCCGCTGTTAAATATATTGAACAAATTTGACTCGGATCTAATGAGTAAAACCGTTGGGTTGTCAATGATAGCGATCTTGTTTTAACCCTTTGTAAAACGGGTGTGTTTGTAATTCATCTATACTAATATGGGATATAAACAGGAGGAGAGCTAATCCAGCAAATAAAAGATGGTAATCCGTTCGATCGTGTTTTTTTTTTCTTTTCTTCTAAAATTTCTTACTTATGCGCACGTCCATATTATATAAACATCGAAAATTACACAATCCGCTATCACTGACACACCACCCAATACCCACATTTCTTAAAGGCGCCAAGACATTAACTCAGTCAATATGTTACGTACACCCTCTCTTTCCAACTGTAATGAAGGAAGTGAGACGGCGAATAATTTAAGTTAACACGTCACATGTAGATTACGACCGGTTAATATGGAAGGTTTGTTAAGGGGTGGACTGTTTGTTTGAGGGTAAAACTACCCCTAATTTATTTATACTGCTATTCATCATCATCATCAGCCCGTATAACGTCCACTGCTAAACATGGTCCTCCTCCCGAGGGAGGGTATTTGCCATAGTCACCACGCTTGGCAGGCGGGTTGGTGACCGCAGTATTATGTTGTGCCACACAAGGAAAAGCTGCTGCCCGTGTCTTGATTACAATTATTATAGATGATGTTTTAACTATCGGGACCAACGGCTTAACGTGTTTTCCGAGGCACAAGGGTAATCCCGCAACCACCCAGACCCGGAAAGAAATCTTAGAATTTACACATAGATTTCCTGTCCGGCGTGGGGATCAAACCTACGACCTCCGAGATTTTAAGTAAGCCAAATGCTGATACGTTGCGGAGGTTGTATCATTTCAAGGTTATAATACTAATATCAGCTATAAGCACTTAGGTATTTACATACACTTGTACTTGTCAAGAAAATATACATTGCATATAAAATTTATTATAAATAGGTAACATTTACTATTAAATTATGTGTAAGTTTATATCAGGAGTGCTAGATGCCTGTCAGTCTTGGGTTAATAAATAAGTTCTTAGTTTTAACTTTAATAACTATTTGCTATAATTATTTTAATCAAGTATTTTATAAATTAAATGCACTTCTTACGCTTACCCTATCATGTCTAAGAGGTGCAGGCTCCAGTTTTCTCAAAGGTAGACCGCCGTGAGTCAAGGTCCAAGTCCCACAGGGCACGCCTTCTTGTGCAGGTTGCTGTTTGTAGTTTTTAAACTATTTTAATTTAGCAAAAGCCCCTTGGCTAACCACATATATCCGTCCGAAAAAAACAACAAATGTACAATTTTTTTTTATGTTATTCTCAAAAAAGCAAGAGAAAAGCTCTTGCTTTTTTTATTATGGCTTCCCGAGCCTCGCTGCATTTATTCTCGGCTAGTTCTCATATTCCTCGCTGTATATGAGAACTAGTCAGACCTTAGGCTACAATATTTAATCCTAAGTTACAAGAAGACATTAGATTTTATGTTGTTATACATAAATTTCATTACTGACCATTGAACTTTTTAAATCTCACTTCTTTGGTCGTTGAAGTCAACAACCAAGGCATATATCATAATATTGAACTTGATAGAAATAAAAATATTTATTTATAATGCACTGTTGAATAATTACAATATCAAACTTTAGGCACCAACTTCAGCTTTATGCTACATCCACACATTTGTGTATGAATGTAGCGCTGGTCTTGACTCTCATTTGACATTTTTGATGGGATAGACAATACATAAAAATCTTTCGCTTTTTTGTGACGTTACGGACGTTTTTTCCCGGCTAGGGTACAACGCACCATAAGGAACATCGTTCCAAAAAACCGATAGCAGGATATCAAGATCGTAGCAAATAGATAGACGTAGAATCTGCCTACCTCTATGGAAAAGAGGCGTGAATACTTATTATATGGGATAAAATATAATGACCACCAAAAATATATACTTGACACCAGAAAAATAAAGTCTAAAATTATAATAGTACTAGCTATTTTAGTCACGACTGCACTTCAAATTGTATTCGAACACCAAATGTAGTTAATGATCACCAAATCTTAGCGAGCAAATTATTGCGCTATTTCTACCTTAATAAAATCAATGAAAAATGACAATCGGTTAGGTTAGAGCTGCGGCCATACAACGCACGAGCCGAGCGAGCGAAGCGAGCGGTGCCGCGGCAGCGGCCGGCGAGTGCCAGAACCGAATAGTAAATTAGTAAAACATTTAGGTACTTTTGGTGATCATTTACTACTTTTGGGTTAACAATGATTTATTTGGAGTCATTTTGCTTAAATATGATAGCGAAATGTTAAAACTTTGGTTACAATTTTACATTAAAATGCGGGTTTAATTTTGGTGATCATTTTCAATTTTTTTCTGTTATATGTTACTATATCTGATGGTAAGTTAAACATAAGCCTTATTATATAAATGGATTTTTTTGCTTTTGAATAACCATTTTGAAACTTGACGCTTCGCACAGCTTCCCCTTAACACACACAAGTCACCGAACTCAATATTACAGAAGTTTTAATTTGTCAAGTTTTGGGTCACTCGAGCTGTTTATTTGTATTAATTTGTATTTAAATACAATTAATTTTGTTATTTTATTGTATCCGTATGTTACAAGTTTGTGTGGAGTTTTGTTATTTCGGTATGTTTTCGTGTGAGCTAGCTTTTGTTTTGATATTGATTCAGTAAGTTTAAAGCTGCGTTTCTTATAATATTCCTTTCGAAATAATATGAGTATAAACGTGTGACAGCGTAGGTGGTCTTTTCTTTTAAAAAAGATTACTAGCAGAGTTTTGCAGTTTGTAAAGTTCAAACCGGCGACCTCAAGATCACAAGTCATGGGGATACGGGCGCTTTTTCAGAGTCAGAATTAATTGTAAAATCACAAACAATTGGCAAGGATTGTAGGTGATGGTTTGGGGGCAACTATCCCGAGTGTAGTCGCCTCTTACGAAAGACTAGCTTTCCACGCGCGGTTTCACCCACGTAACTCCCGTTCCCGTAGAAACTTTATAAGATGAATTATTCGAATCGGACCAGTAGTTGCTGAGATTAGCGCGTTCCAACAAACAAACTCTTCAGCTTTATCTATTATGGCAAATAACTCATTATTAGGTACCAATTCCTTGCGTTTTTGTACTCGTGATAATTTTTCAACGAAATGTCCGGTTGGAATAAAACAAAAAGTATTTTACTTCTACATAAATACCCTTGATAACATAATGCTTCATTTGGATAAGGATTAATATTACGATATACATTTAACGTAGTTTCTTTCTTCAGACGATTTAATATTTTTTTATGAACATAAAAGCGGGTAATGTGACTAAACTATGATAGTTAGATATATGCTCTCGCGGACTTTTTTGTAGATCTTAATAAACCTACAAACCCGTAGTACATCATTTTGTTCTATTGTCAATAGTTTCTGCAGCGCACGCATAAATAGGTTTTCGCTTTTACACCCTTCCCTAACTTTTTTGAAAATAAAATGTAGCCTATAACCTTCCTCGATAAATGGACTATCCAACACTGTAAGAATTTTTGAAATCGGACCAGTAGTTCCTGAGATTAGCGCGTTCAAACAAAGAAACAAACAAACTCTGCAGCTTTATAATATTAGTATAGATATATGGTGGTTTTTATGCCGGCAACTACACGGCTAAGGGCCTGTATTATAGTGCACCCGATTAAGATAAGATACTCAGAACTTTATTGCATTTCACAATGTGTTTACAGGTGTTTTAACATTATAGTGGTGCCAATTATAATCCCCGTCGGGCACAGCAACATAGTAAGATATCACTACATAGTACCTATATAAAACAAAGTCCCTTTCTCTGTCCATATATCCCTATGTATGCTTAAATCTTTAAAACTACGCAACGGATTTTGATGCGGTTTTTTTTAATAGATAGAGCGATTCAAGAGGAAGGCTTACACTGCACCCGTGCGAAGCCGGGGCGGGTCGCTAGTAATCTAAATAAATATCATAGGAGAGAGGAGCCTACTTATATTATAATGGTCGGGCAATTATGAATGCGATATTTGTTAATCATTATTATTATTAAAGTAAAGTAAAGTATAAAGTATGTGTATGTTTGTGTGTGATAACTATGTGATTTGTTTTTCACTAATAGTTTTTCAATTATTTAACTTATAATAAGGGGGTAGGGAGTTTCCTGTGTTTTCCATAACCCCCTATTATATGCCGTACACTTACAGTACCTATAGTCTTTAAGCTAATTAGTTCAACCTGGCTGAGCATAGGATTCGCCCATCGATTTCCAGTGGGAAGCTTGCTAGCGGCCTAGATTCACTGATTCTCTGCGACCTTCATGAGGTCATTGGTCCCACGCTGGGCTTTCCAGTTCATGGTCTCCACTCGAGAACCTTCCTGCTCCATTAGCGTGCAGCTTCTCGAGCTATGTGTCCTGCCCATTGTAATTTCAGCATGCTAACCCGTTGAGCTATGTCAGTGGCCTTCGTTCTCCTGCGGATCTCTTTATTTCTGATTCGAGCATGCAGGGAAATGCCGATAGCTCTTTCCATAGCTCGCTGAGTTACTTTAAGCTTTCTTATGAGGCACACAGTGAGAAACCACGTCTCATCCATATGTCATTGCTGGTAACACACATTGATTGATTACTTTCGTCTAAAGCCAGTGAGATATTTTGGAAGCTCAGATGCAAATAAAATCATTATCATCATCAGCCCGTATAACGTCCACTGCTGTACATGGGTCTCCTCCCGGGAGAGGGTATGGTCATAGTCACCAAGCTTGGCAAGCGGGTTGATGACCGCAGTATTATCTTGTACCACACAAGGAAACGCTGCTGCCCGTTCCTTGATATACGATTATTATAGATGATGTTATAACAATCGGGACCAACGGCTTAACGTGCTTTCCGAGGCTCGGAGGGTAGTCCCTCAACCAACCAGATCCGGAAAGAAATCTTAGAATTTACACAAAGGTTTCGAGTACGGTGTGGGGATCGAACCCACGACCTCCGAGAATTAAAGCGAGCTATATACCGCTACTCTACGGATGTGGTCTTTAATCCCTATTATATGCCTTACGCAAAAATAAAACTCATAACCCTCCTTATCTCCCGCAGTCTAGTAAACCGATTTAAAAATATAACATCTATCTACAAAACAATATCTGAAACTAAATACCCACCTCAGTTAACCCTAAAATGCTCGGCCACCATTACCACTTAAAAGGGGTACTTTGCAATATTAACCCTTAACAATAAACATGTCAGGGGTTATTTAAAAGTGCCCAGGTGGTACGGGGTACTTTGAATTACTATAGCATTTTAGGGTTATAGTACTTAAGAGGCCAACAGTCACTAGCGAACAAAAATGGACCGAATTTTACCACGTTAAGGTTGAAATTTGAATCGAGTTTTTGATGGTTTGTAAGTTGTTTTGGATATGTTTTGTTAAGTATAACTAATGAACTAAAGGTACTTTTGGTGACTTATTTGGTGGCAGTTTACTTGAGAAATATTTAAAAGCTTCGCTAATTTTCTTTGCTAAATAAAGGTGTTTGCTTTTAAATGGGCTTCTCTTGAGGAGCTCCGGAACAAAAGCCGATAAATCCACTTTATGGCCGATTTTTTATTTTTTTTCTGTTATTTATAGCCGTGTGGTTTCCGGCTTAGAATAGACCACCCCATGTCCTCCCATGGGTGTCGTAAAAGGCGACTAAGGGACATATGGCTGATGGATGGGCAGCAGCATCTATTAGCTCAAGGTTTACATCTAACTGCGATCACCAATCTGTCTGCCAAGCGTGGTGATTATGGCAATATCCCTCTACAATCCTGTTCAGAGGTCTGCCAAGGTCTGTTCAGAGGAGGCCCATGTTCAGCAGTGGACGTAAACGGGCTGTGGATGATGATGATGATTCATAGTAATCATACACAACATACATCACACAGGTCGCAGCAGATCCCGTTAAAAACGGCTCTAAATAAGGCTCTAAAGAAGGGCAGCCGCACCTAAACCCAACAAATACACGTATTTTTGAGGTATTTTAAATTTTCGGAACTAACAAAAAAGAAGCTAAAAATCAGAATTCATATTTAATAATAATAATAATAAGCTTTATTTGTGCTCACAGTATAAAACATTGAGACTAGATAGTTACAATAATTAACAGTGATCGTGGTTTTATAGTCACAGTACGGATCGCAACTGGCATCTTAGCTAGATTACATATTTATATAGGTACTAGCAACGCCCCGCAGTTCCACCCGCGTTGTACTCTCTCCAGTGGGTTGTAGCGTGATGTTTTGTAGCCTATACATTAATTCAGCTTTTAAACTATTTTCATGCCAAATTTCAGTCGAATCCGTGCACTAGTTTTTGCGTGAAAGAGTAACAAACATTCATCCATCCATCCATATTATATAATATACATGGATACATGGATACGTACTCAGAAACTTTCACGTTGATAATATTAGTAAGGATTCGTAATCTAAAAAATGGTCAAGTGTGAGTCGGACTCGCGCACGAAGGGGTCTGTACCATTTTCAAGCGTCTATCTGTTGCCGTTATTGATATCGAGCAAAAAAGGACAATGTTGTATGGGAGCCCCCCTTAAATATTGATTTTGTTTTATTTTTAGTATTTGTTGTTATAGCGGCAATAGAAATACAATTTGTGAAAATTTTCAACTGCCTAGCTATCGCAGACAGGCGAAGTCTTAGTAATAGGGTCCCGTTGTCCCGCTTCGCGGATGCTATGCTGATGATATATTAAAATTTATAAACCTTCCTCTTGAACCTAATAATAAAAACAGCATCAAAACCCTTACGTAGTTTTAAAGATCTAAGCATACATAAGGACAGAGATACAGAGCTGCAGCGGGAACCGACTTTGTTTTATAGTATGATTAGGTAGTGACAAATAGACATACAAATATTAAAGCGCAGGAGGGCCTTTTTCAGAACTCATCCTTGCGTGGCGTGGATAAGCGGGTACCTAGTTGTAGAAAAATATTTTAAATAGCATTCATTTGAATAAATGCCTCTACTGCACTTCATAAGTTACTATAGTAAATTATACGGAAATAATGCCTTAATCACATCATTCGCTATAAACACTAACAATAGGTACACCAATCTCGCTAAAATACACTTTGATTAACGCGATGGCCATCGATTTGTTGCAAGCATAGTGCGCTGACCACTGTTCTCAAAGGAAGATGGCTTCCCCGCTTCAAAGACACGACGCTCCGCTAGAGTGGCGTTGACACTTGTCACTCTGGTCAGTGTCATTTAAGTGACGCGCCAATAAATATTTTCTATTCATAATATAGGCTTAAAGACACTTTTTTGAAATTATTATTATATCTAGAAAGCAACAAAATAAACATTTTAAAATTGCCTTGACATTTAGAGAGAAAAACGATGTCAGCCATGTTGGTCTATATACATTATCTGTGTTCGAGATCGATGACGTCATGACTCAAAAAGTGTAATTAGTAAAGAATCGCGTTCAGATTTTTTAACTAGACGTATGATGTTAAAAAATTGCTGATAATAAAGTTAAAGACATAGACAAAAGAAATAATTGTCATATTAAGTTTATACAAACATATTCAAGTTTTTTGAACGGAAATTATTATAGGTTTCATATGACAAATACTTTTAGAAATAAACATCATTGTTCATACGTGTCAACTAGCCTATTGCTATAAACAATGTTTTGATGTTCCAGAATATGATTGATGACCAAGAAAGTCTGGGAGGTGTTACATCGTGGTCTAACATTTTAGAAATAGACAAAGATGTACATGAGTTGGAGAGTAGTGACAAGTTACGAGGTAACTAAAAAGATAAAGGTACAAGTCGCGCTTCAAGTCGCAGAGGTCGTGGGTTCGATCCCCATACCGAACAAGAAATCTTTAGAAAACCAAGAAATCTGGTTGGTTGACCTGCAGTTATCATAGACATGTACGATACTGAATAATTTTAGACAAAAAGTATGTCTCATCTGGTTATCAGATGGGTGAAAGTCGATCTTCCTTAGACTAATTTAACCCTTTGACCTCCGCATCCTACTCCAGCTACCCTTTACAAGACATCGATCTATCTGCCGGTGTGTCATGTCTGATAACTCATGTCTGGCACAAATACTTGCATAATATTTCATACTCATCAGTTTTTATTACATGAGATGTTGAACATGGACCTCCCTTAGTCCCTAAACTAATCAGATCCGGAAAGAAATCTTGAGTTTTTATAAAAAGATTTTTTGCCCGTCGAAGAGATCGAACCTACAACCAAATACTTACGTGGGGAATACTCTTTTTTAGACTTTTACAAGAAGCTAGTTGAAACAGATGCGCAAATAAAGAATTTGAAAAGGATGGACGGCAAGTCAAGTTTTCTTGACGGTACTGATATGTTTTCCTTAGACCAAACTCCTGATCGCACCAAACGATCTCTTAAAGTATACAACTACCCTAAAAGACACCATAGAAGGAGAAGACAAGTAAAAAAACCTATACTTATTATTGGTCTTGGATCAGTAGAAGACAAAAATAAAACTAGAGTTAAAAGAAATGATGAGGAGGAACCCTCTGGTTTTGTAATAGAAAAAAAGAAACTTATTGTGCAGTATAAACCAGCGGGTTATATATCTAAGAAACTGAAACCAAAATATTCTCATGTACCAAAAGATTCACATCCACAGGAACACAAACTAAAGCAACCATTCTATAAGGATACGCAAAGACTTGATAAGTTATTAGATCAATTTTTGAATAAAAACCTGCCTGAAATAATGGCAGATCCACTAGGAATAGACATTCTTTTTAAACCAAAGAAAAGTAAATTTAAGAACTTTAAACATCACCCGGACACATATATAGATCCTGTAACAGAATCGATACAGAAATTGCTAGATAAAAACATCCCTGAAGAGATACCACATTTCTTAGAAAAGGATAATCAACTTATTAAATTTGATAACTTAACGAAATTTGAACATGGTCGAGTTACAACTGATGAACTCTCAAACAATACTCCTGAAGTTATTTCAGATACTTCAGCAACAGATATACTTTGTAAACAAAGAAAAAATACATTTAAAAATCTAAATTCAGGTGAAGCTGATTCTATAACAGGACTTAATAACGAACAACAAGAATCTGCTAAACCCTCAAACAAAAATATTCTTGATGCTCCCAAACATATTGCAACGAATGCTCTCTATAAACTAAGAAAAAACAAATATAAGAATAAAAAAACAACTACTACTGATTCAAAAATGAAGTTGAAACATGAGCAGCTATTAAAAAGTAATGCTTTAACAAAAGACAATAATATTGAAGAATATACAGATGGCATTCCAGATGACAGAAAAATGAAACTGATGGGGCGAGAATTTATGAAAAATTTTGTTATAAAACCTGAACTAACCACTGCTAACGAGAAAGAATCATTTCGACATGAGGTTCGAATGATTGGTGAAGATAAACTGAATTATTTAACTACTAGTCCTATTGATTTGGAAATGTTTTTGGCTAGTTCAACTATAACGTAAGTAAACCTTTCTTAATTAAATTTATGAATACTGAACGAAAATGTTTACTGCATACTAAATTTCAAAATTGCGATTACAAAATGTTGACCCCCAGCAGGATTCAAACTTGCATCTTAGTGATTAGCCCCTAATTCCTAAGCCTTTCGGCCACGGTGGAACACAACCGGGCTTAAAATTTGTCTTCGTCTCTTAGGGGAACGTAGTTAATAATTTATATCTACACTAATATTATAAAGAGGAAAGATTTGATTGTTTTTTTGTTGGTTTGCATTGAATAGGCTCCGAAACGACTTGACCGATTTAAAAAATTCGTACACTGTTGGGAAGCTACACTATCTCCGGTGAACATAGCTTATATTTAATTCTGAAGTTCCCACGGGAACGGGAGTTACGCGGGTGTAACCAGTTTTGTATAATTTAAGTGAAAAAGTTAAAAGTTCCACAAAACACAAAAAGAAAACATACGAAAACTATTAGGATGCATCGTAGTAATTGAAAGGTCAAAGCAGCTTTACTAAGATCATTACTTGAGATTGTAATCCTGTTGGTGATTTTAATTTATTATTCTCACACTTGCACTACTTGCTTAAAATTGCTGTAAATAAAATAAAACTATGAAATGAATTGTGAAATGAATCAACTCGGTAAAGGTCAATATACGTTCGGATCTTAGGCTATTAATCTATTACAATCAGAACGAATCAACATCAGTTTCTCCCTTTTGAATGTGGACGCGGAACGTCAATCTATCGGAAAAACAGATGCATAGTTCGGACTTATTTCGTTGACTTGGGGGACTTATGGTGACTTGAACATTATGATCCTCGCTATAACTGTAAAAATCTGGTGAATTGCAGTAATTTTAATATAAAAAAGAGTACGAATCTGTAAAAACTATGAATATCAATTTGTCTGACTAAATACTAATAATTATAAAAATTCCAGCAATGCAGATTCATCATCAACAACCGATCCATATCATGTGAACGCATTTAGCAAAGACCCAACCGTCAGAAAATTGATGCAAGTAGAAGAAGAAGATGAGAGTCTTGGCTATGAAGATTTTAATGAAGTTTTGATTGATAATGCAGAGAATGAAGAGGATACTGAGAAAAATAGAGAGAGAATGAAAAGAGTACCGGTCGATTATTTTGAATTTTAATCTGCTTTCCTATTTTTAAGTATATTTACGTTATGATACTAATTTTATTTTATTGACAACCTCCGTAGCGTAGCGGTATTTAGCTCGCCTTGAATCTCGGAGGTCGTGGGTTCGATACCCACACCGGACATGAAATCTTTGTGTAATTTCTAAGATTTCTTTCTGGGTCTGGTTGGTTGAGGGACTACCCTCCGTGCCTCGGAAAGCACGTTAAGCCGTTGGTCCCGATTGTTATAACATCATCTATAACAATCGTATATCAAAGAACGGGCAGCAGCGTTTCCTTGTTTGGTACAACATAATACTGCGGTCACCAACCTGCCTGCCAAGCGTGGTGACTATGGCAAATACCCTCCCTTGGGAGGAGGCCCATGTTCAGCAGTGGACGTTATACGGGCTGATGATGAATACTAATTTTATTTACAGAATGTCTTAGGAGCTCCTTCTGAAACTTCCTATAAGTATCATCCTCCTCCGGGTGTTCTCAATCCTAACTGGAAAGGTCCAATGCCTTTGTATTCTGATGAACTGGATACAATGATTCAACAAACTACTACTGGTACTGAAAAGGTACCACATACATACCTATACCCATATAATGGAAATCCATTACGGATGGTTAACGTATTATTAAGTTAATTGAAAGCCACCGAAAATATGAAAACATTACGAGAATATCCATTCATCCGCCTACAGCTATAACGCTCCATCCGCATTTAGTATTTTCCAGCTATCCTTTTCTGGTCATCGGTCCATCTTGCAGACGGTTGGCCTATCTTAGGTATGATATCAGAGATGCAATCTTCATTCTGAGACGCATCTGCCCCAACGGCCATAGACCCTTATGTAAATTTGTTATAAAAGTTTGTGAATATATTTATTAAATCGTTTCATATTAACTATTCACTATTTTAGTCTGCTGCAGGAGGTGTTGATGCTAACAAAATTACAAACCCTGAGCCAGTCGATGTCAGATTGGAACGAGATATAAATGTAGATTACATGGAAGATTATTTTAACAATAAAAATAGTAAATTAGTTCATGCGGCTCAAGCATATAGTGATTATGGCGTTCTAGATGGTAAAAAGGAAAGTAAAGATGAAAAAGATTCAGTAACAGATATAGTTCTATCAGATCATAGAGAAAAAATGGATACGAAAATACTTTCTATAAGCCGAATGAATAAGTTTAGAAAAGGTGGTGTAATTTTTCAGGTTTTTCAAGTTTTCCATTTTAATTTTCTTACTATTTATATTTGTAATTATTATTAATGTCCTAAGCGATAAAATGTTCATGGATACTTTACAAATAAGTTGAGTAGAAAATAATTGTTTTATAAAGTATATAAATAAATGATTACTTACAAAAGTTCATCACAGCTAAGTTTCTTGGTCTTCTTTATATCGATGAGTTTGGTTTTAGTTTTGTTTATATTTTATCTTAACTAAAAACTTATCCTTTTAGACCAGTATGAAAACATAGCAAGCACCTTTACCTATAGTAACCTTAGACCAGAAGATCAACAAATAAATCTGAGCCCATTAGGTCCAATATCCGGATATTGCGACGATTGTTTAGATATTAAAAAAATATTACAACATCACATCCAATTCAAACCAGAACCCAAACCAGAATCTGAAGACGCTGTAGTCGCTAAATCTACTACGAATCCTAACATAGATTTGTTAATTGAAAAGAAAGATACCCATGATAAAAGACTAAAACAGAAAAACGATAGAAAATCACTTAATAAAAATCATGACAAACATACCTACTTTAACATAGGTGATTTATTTGCAAAGAAAGGAAAACGATCATTGCTTTCTACAAATGAGGAAATTGAATACCAGAATTTACATCAAATTGTTGAGACTCCATTGAAAAAGAAATACGTTATAAATGATGATAGCAACAAAATTAATTCAGAAAACATAGAACCATATCCACATTCTTTATCAGATTTAATGGATGTTGAAAGTAAGACCCACGAAATGTCTAATGATTCGGGCAGTAATTATATTCTTAATAACAATATCCAGCTATTTAATATACCATCTTCAGTGCGAAACCTTCATAATGATGTCACTGATCAACCAAATATAGTAACTACATCTAAAATTGATGAGGATTTGGACATTTATTTTATGCAAGACGAATCAGTTGTAACTATAGATAACACTGAAAAGCAAGTTGACGATTCAAATACATTACAAGGAAAAATTTGTTTGAAAGTTAATAATTCGGTATTTGGAACAGAAAATATGGTTATTACTTTTGATTTCTCTTTAATGAATATAATTAATGGTAAGGATGGTTCAATAAATGATAAAGTTACTCCAGTTGAATCAGATATACAGGAAAAGGAAGTACAAAAAGAAACAATTAAACAGTTGGCTCCTAAAAAAGTTTATTACCTTGAACGAAATATTTTAAAGAAAACTAAGCCACATTTTTTAATTACTAACAAAAATCCTAATAGGGCTAGCAACAGTATATTAAACAAGAGGAACAAAAGATCTGTTATTTTAGATACTAGCAAAGAAACATCTGACAACAACAATGATTTACTTGTAGAGAATAATACATCAATTAAAGAATATAATAAAACTCTGTTAATAAAAGAAAATATTAATGATTCAAAAATATTAGCATTTCACAAAAATGTTAATCTCCCAAATAATTTTTCAACGAATTTAAATGTTGATATTACTAAAAATCACTCAAATAAAACCGCAGATATTTTTTCTATGATTTGCGATTGGTTTTGTGTATTTGATGGTATCAATTGGTTTAGTAATGACCAAAGGTAAGTGACTGATGTTGTATTTAGTGATATTAAAAAAACTCCCATATTGGCAAAATAAATCAGGGGAAATCATCACAAATACTTAATTCACGAGCACAAAGTACATATAACCTCAGAGCAACTTCATTTGTAGTTTACAGAAATCGAACTTATACTTACAACTATTGTCACCACTGAACTACTGATGCAGTATCAACAGCTATAAGCCGATCACGAAGAAACATAACTCTTCTACTAATTTTAATTTCATTTTATGGTTTTATTTATAGAGCCAATAAAACAGGAGAATACAAATCACAGCAACTCAATTCTAGTAGTGCTACAGAAAACATGAACTTTAACAATACAGCAAAAGATGCACATAGTCATAGAACGAGAGCATTATTATCTGTTCAGGAAAATAATGGGACGGAACAAAATATTGAAAGAGAGTACAATATAACAACAGTAACATCTGAAAAGTCTAGCGATGGTTGGTAATGGAATTTGTAAATAAAAAAAAAGCTGGTTGCAATGATAACGGAGTTTAGTTACAAGTAATATTTAGTTGTGTGTCTTGTTAAGAATGAATATTGGTCGATAGTTTCTCTTTAACTTTATTCATTTTCATTAACGGCCGGATTTTTCTCTGGATTTTTCTCAGCCTAATTCCTTCTCACAAAAACTCAATTCAATTATGGTATTTTGCTGTAGTATAACAATATTCTAATTGGAAAATATCGACATGTTAAACCTCACTTTTCTAAGTCGAAATAGATCATGAAGCATACTGACGATTTTCCCGCTCAGTATACTAAATTTTAATAGTGAAAAAATATAAAAATCATAACGTATTAGTGTTTCTTTGGGTTAGAATCACAAATCTATTTATTGATTAAATTAAATCTTCCAGTGAGTTTCAATGAAACATCCAATGTAAGGTCAGCTACATCTACTCAAAAAATAAACGTAATAGAAAAAGACAAGGATAATAAAACCAGCGCGTTGAAAAAAGATGGAAATAAAACTAAAGCTATAGTAAAGAGAAATGCTGAAGCCAGTAATGGCATATTTTGGAATGATATGTATGATGATGAGTATGGAGTTAAAACTGATATTTTGGACACAGCCATGGAAGATACGCCGAAGCAAAGCGACTTTATTAAAAGATCAGGTAATGTCTAATAGCACATAATTAATAAATTCTATCTTGTTAAAGATTAGTTTGCGGTTACAAAGAATACTAGACAATATGATCGCAAGTTCTACGTTACATATTTTTACTTGGCATTTGTATTACTAAATAAATAAAGTTTTTATTCACGTAAACCTATTACAGGTATTTTTGAATAGTCAAAACATATTTTGGCATTTACTTTTTATTTACTGTGTTACAAATAATTAAGTTTATTTGGTTATTGCTACTTATTATAATAGTGATAGCTTTAGCCTAAATGCTGTCAGGTATGAAAATATAATATTATCTTATATCTTTCATTAAATCTAAGTTCTGTCCTTTGAGTATGTTATTATTTAGACGGACCATAACTATCTCGACAAACGCGCTTTAGTGCTACCACCGGATGCAATACGCCCCAACTGAGAAGACCCGGCGACCCGGTTTCAGCGCGACCAAGCATGTCCAAAGAAGTTTTGGTCCAGTTACTTTTATTATTTAGTTGGCATTCACAACTTACCAATCGGTTGTCTTCTATACGAATTTTATTTACGTTTTCACTAAAAAACAGACTAAATAATGTCTTTATTACTTTTAAAAATATACAGGTAGATGGGTCCATGACAAGTTGAAGAAGTTTGCCGCTAACTGGAGAGGTAGCACTCAATCCCACAATTCGATGTTGAATAAGAGAAATCCGAGAGCAATTAAAATTAAGAAACGGTACTTATTATCTTCATATTTCATCATCTTCATTATCAGCCCGTAGAACGTCCACTGCTGAACATGGGCCTCCACCCGAGAGATGGTAGTTGCCATATTTACCACGTTTGGCAGGCGGATTGGTGACCGCAGTATTATGTTGTACCACACGAGGAAACGCTGCTGCCCATTCCTTAATATACGATTATTATAGATGAAGTTATAACAATCAGGACCAACGGCATAAAGTGCTTTCCGAGGCACGGAGGGTAGTCCCTCAACCAACCAGACCCGGAAAGAAATCTTAGAATTTACACAACGATTTTCTGTCCGGCGGCGTGGAGATCGAACCCACGACCTCCGAGATTTGAAGCGAGCCAAATACCGCTATGCTACGGAGGTTGTACCTTCTTATTTGCTTTGTTTATTTTGAAATCTTCATTTAGTTTTAACAATAATCAATATCTTCACTCATTATCGTCTCGCTGTCCTTATCACAATTTGTTTAGTGGTGATAGAACAACAGCCCATCCACGGACACTGCTGACATGAGCCTCATCATTATAAAGGTTGGCAAGCCAGCGTCATTGAGGGATATTGGCATAGTTACCCCGCTTGGCAGGCGGGTTGGTGATCGCAGTCAGATAGTAAATAACCTTGAGCTGATAGACGCTGCTGCCCATCCATCAGGGGGCCGAGTCTGCTACTTTTTTAAGTATTGTGCCACCGTTGTGCCATCATGATATCAATATGCCAAAAACAGTAATCTACTAATCTCACTATAGTGACGGCGTGGAATGGCAGTCGGTGTTGTTACCGCAGACAAAGGCCGTCAACAGAAGTGGCAGGGGAGATGGTTAGGGAGATTGTAATGTTTATTTAGGCGATTTCAAAACTTATAAATGTATCATTTGTTATTATATTCAATTACGCAAATTTCATAGTGACACCATTATGACGTCATTTGGATTAGTAGATTACCAAATGGGAAAAGAACCGACCATTGAACTGTCATTGACAGTTCAAGGACACGCCATTACGATAGAAGACTCGGGGCCCTGGTGTATGTCCCTTAGTCGCCTTTAACAACACCCATGGGAAGACTTGGGGTGGTCTTCTCTAAGCCAGAAACAGAACGGTGGGGTCAGAACTAAGGTGCTAATATTTCTATATTTATCGTGTATTTTAGGTCACAGACACAAGTAACTGGAGCTTATGATGAGAGTGATTTTAAGTTCAGCAAGAAAATGGTAAGTTCCTAATCAATTTTCAACACTAATTATTAACAAAAAATGACTCCTCAGTCCAATTTTCCTAACAGAACCTAACTAAATTTTGTTATTTAGGACGAACGCGAACCAGAACAAAACAACGTGTTTTCAGACCTTGCGAACAATATGAAAGAGGTGTGCAAGAAGGCTGCTAGGGCGGTTCAGCAGACAAGAAACCTTGAAGGTATAGAATGCACCACAAAATACCAAGAAACGATTTATCTTATCGAGATCAACGCAAAATTACTAAGTTACTTTACCGACTTACTTCATAAGCCCGACGTCCACTGCTGAACGTGGGCCTCCTCTTTAAAAGACCTTGGCAAGCCAGGGTCGTTGAGATCTGCGGCGGGCCGAAACCCACCGCCTGCCGCCCTAGGCTCGGCCTCGGGGAGTAGAGCACATGGGCGCCGCTCCACACTCCGGGCGTCCCTATACCTGGGCAAATGGGCAGTCAGTGTGGGCCAGGAGATCCCGCGGCACTATATTGGCCGCGGGTGCCGTCGGGGGGCCGGATTGCTTCGTGCGTACCCGGTCCCCACCAGCCACGTACCGAAGGAGTGTCCGGGGGGTTTTAGTGGTGTAGGGTCCTCTCATCGTGGTATGAGTTTAGCATACCACGAGGCGAGTCCCACATATCCCACCGCCAGCGCGCGAATACGCTGCAGCGGCGGTGGGAATGCGTTAACGCATTTTCCCCCAGATAACAAAAAAAAAGTGTCGTTGAGGGCTGTTGCCGTAATCAAACCGCTTAAGGCCTTTATACGTTGCGCCTGCGTTGGCTTAAAATATACCACTCGATCTTCCCATGGGTGTCGTAAGATGTGGCTAAAGCACATACACCTGATGGATGGGCAGCAGCATCTATCAGAGGTTACTTACCATCTTACTGCAATCACCAATCTATGGCAATACCCCCAAAAAGTCTAGCCAAGGTTTGTAGGGAGGAGGCCTATGTTTAGCAGTGGATGTAAACGGGCTGTTGAAGAATAATAAGCTGTATACTAAAACTATTCATATTTTCCATATTAAAACAGTGAAAGAAGACCCAAAACAAGGGACGATAGCGACCTCACTGATGCAGCAGTTGGTGCGTTTGATGACAGACTTGGTCGATTATCAAGTACAACAAAAGACTTGCACTTGTAAGTTAACTAATACCATCTAACTCCATGTAGTTGGTCAGAAGACAGCCATCGTGACGTAGCGGTATAGATCTCGGAGATCGTGAGGTCGAACCTCACGCCGGACAATAAATCTTTGAGAAAAATTAAAAAAATATTTGCGAGTCTAGTTGGTTGGGGGATTTCTCTCCTTGTTATAACATCATCTACAACAATCGTATACCAGGGAATGGGTCATCAACTTGCCTGCCCAGAGTGGTAACTATAGCAAACCGTCCCTCTGGAGGAGGCCCATGTTCAATAGTGGACGTTATATGGGCTAATGATTAAGGTAGTAAATCAGTCATTAGGTTGTACTGGTGTATGAAGATGATGTTGAAAGTGTGACTCAAGATGTTTAGCATTAAAGACCAAGTAAGTAAATGCATCGATTTCTTTCACAGTGGAAATTTCATTGCCTTAAAAATGTAGTATAGTATGAATGAATGTATAGTAAATTAGCTGCGCCCCGCAGTTTTACCCGCGTTACTCTGCTCCAGTGGATTGGAGCGTGATTTTTTGTAGCCTATATGTTAATCCAGTGTGTAACCTATCTCGGTGTAATTAAAGCCAATTCCATTCAGTAGTTATTACGTGAAAGAGTAACAAACATCCATCCATCCATACTTACAAACTTTCGCGTTTATAATATTATCAGTAGGATTGAAAATTTATAGTCAACGATTTTGTTATCACCCTTCTCACTCTCTCAGTGGATTACACTCATTGCCGAAGTATACTCACGATATTTTTGAAAAGCTTTACCACCGGACCTTCAAAAGTTCCTGGCGTGGCTGACGAATATAGAAGATCCACCAGAATCACAGTCTGAATCCGTCGTCAATGTGCGAACACCGTATGAAGTTAATGAGGACCTACTTCAAGAGCTGGAAAATCTTCCTGGGGGTAGGTTTAATAGTATGACCGAAATACCTGCACCGTGGAAATCGGTGACTTCGTTCCGTCAGGCATCTTTTTTTATCTGGAGATGGACATATGTAGTTAGTAAGAGGGTGCTTTGACCTTGGCCGTTAATGGGCGTTAACATTGCTAAACCTAGGCCGCTTTTTCAGACCAGGGCATAGAGGGATATTACTACTCATTACAGGTGGATAATGACGTACAGTAATGCATCAATGTTTTGATTAATCGACCATATGCTCGGGCCAATTGCTCGGGGCGTCGGACTTGTGATCTTGTGGTCGCCGGGCTTAATCCCCACACATTGCTCTACCGATGAACCCACTCGTAATACAAGCATTTTAGCAAGGAGTTAACAAGAATACTAGTAGACTGCAAAATACCTAGTAATCTTTTAAAAACCAACAAAAAATGTTGTGCATTCAGATGTTCGAATGCAGCAAATCATGCAATTTTGTAATATTAAAATCATCTTCAAAACTAAATCTACTTTCATAGTACAGGTAGTGAGGATTGTCCTGCAAAAATTATGGCCAAAAACGTAAAATAAATTCTGAAGATATAAAATAATGCAAAAATAGTTTTCAGGGACTACTGGTCCGATTTGAAAAATATATTTCAGTGTAAGATATCCGATTTATCAAGGAAGGCTATATTTCATTAAGAAGTTCTTACGGGAACGGTAGTAACGTATAGATCTTAGTGTAGTATAGATTTAAACATATTTTTATAAATCTATATACAAGGTGTAACGGAAAGGGTATATACATAGAAAGAGCAAGGCTTCTTTGGATCATAACAAAAGATATCGCAAGGGTTTCAACTCAAAATAAAATACTCCAAGAATTGATACCAAATTGTCGGTTTCATATGTTTCCTAATTTCAAATCATAACAAACGTGTCACCGCACTACGTGGGTCAATAACTTTCCACGTTCTTTGACATCGATCAGCTGATTGAGTGCTAGTGATGTAAGTATTTATTTCAATTTGGAAAGTTTGGTTTCTGGTATCTATGAATTTAAAAAAAATATTGCTTCCGGACTTGTAGAGATAGGATTAAACAACCCTTGCCATATCGTTTGTTATGATCCAAAGAAGCCTTGCTCTTTCTATGTATAAACCCTTTCCGTTACACCTTGTATAATGTATGTTTCCATAGAAATATCGCCAACCGAGCCCGGCGTGGAGATGATGGATACATCCGAAGCGGCGCCTGACATGAGAAATTTGTGTCAGGACTCCATAAGGGCTGTGCGAGAACTTCTGGATACCTATGAGACTATGAATGATGATGAGAAGGTTACAAAATTATTTTATTTCTATTTAAATGAATACTTTTGTCAGATTATGGGAAGAGAGAAGAATAATAGGAAATAGTTCGCCCAATTTATTTATCAGTTGTAAGTGTATAAACTTACAACTGATAAAGAAATTGGGAGAAATTTAAAAATTTTCAATTTTTTTATATTTTTTTACTTATTTCAGAGCCGTATGTCAGGAATAAAGAACTACTTACACAATCAAATGAAGTTTTTGAATAAGAAGATGGCAGAATTTGATCCATACATTGTAAGTTTGTATCAAAATTTCAACAATTCCTCAGAGATAACCTTTGTAGCATAGCGGTATTTGGCTCGCTTTAAATCTTGGAGGTCGTGCGTTCGATCCTCACGCCGGACAAGAAATCTTTGTGTAATTTCTAAGATTTCTTTAAGGGCCTGGTTGGTTAAGGGACTACCCTCCGTTTCTCTGAAAGAAAGTAAAGTAGTTGGTTCCGATTGTTATAACATCATCTTTAATAATCGTATATCAAGGAACGGGCAGCAGCGTTTGTTGTGTGGTACAACATAGCACTGCAATCACCAACCCGTCTCTCAAGCGAAGTGACAGTGGGAAATACCCTCGCTCGGGAGATGGCCCATGTTCAGCAGTGGACGTTATACGGGCTGATGATGATGATGATCGAAATTTAAAATTATGTGACCTAATTAATCTCGCCCTTTAATCTTTTTTTTCAATTAGATGTGAAGAGTGTTGACGATGTGTTTTTCTATAGTAATTGTTTATTTTAAATCTTACAGACATATGAAATGAACAACAATCTTCGCTTCAAGCGATTTCCAAATCGAATTCACCAAGCACAGAAACGTTTAAGGAGAAAAGCCTACAAATTTATGCAGAACTTTGGCAAAAAGCACACGCGAACTACAGCAAGTTTCTACGATGGAGTGCAAATCCCGGATAAAACGGTATTTCAAGAAAATGATCATTTCAATGATAATGTGAATAAATTCAGAGAAAATGCTAATTTGAATGGTGATGGTGTGAGCCATGCTAATACAATTGAAAAGAGAAATCTAAGAGATATTTATTACAAAGCTGTAGCTGATGCTAAAACCTATGCTACTCTTAAAAGTCTTCACGAAGATGCCTCGACATTTTCACCTAATGTTAAGAAGGATTTTAAAGAAAAAAAGAGACAAAAAGAAAATAAATGATTGAAATTTTCAAAAGTAATAAAAGTATCTTGTAAAGTGATTTTATTGATGAAGCATACAAGAAATAAAATTTAAATTTAAAAATATTTATTTCATGCAAGTGTGAGGTGATGTCTGCCAAGACTCGTCGTGATGAACTACAATAGTAGCTGAAGTTCCTGTACTATTATTGAGGGACGACTGTATCCACAAAAAACTTGATAATTATATTTTAATACAGTTTTACATGCCGTCTCTATTTTGTGTAGGTACTTACATCAATCAACATTGCTTTTTTTCACATTATATTATGTTTGACAAAGGAATTTGTAGGGATTATTTAAATGTGTTTTTAAACGCTTATTTGTAGTAGTATACAAAGTATTAATAGGAGCTATTGTAATAATTATTATGGAAATAAATAATGTTTTATTAGCATTATTCTGTTTTAATTGTATTATTGGTCAATGGTCAGTTTAAAGGTTATTGGAATGTTTTTTGCTTAACTCGTAGTAGTAGAGGAGACGTGGAGGATCGAACCTTCGCCCATCTGAAAACCAGATGTGACATTCTTAATGTCATAAAACAAATTTTCATTTCATTAACAAATTAATGATAAACATCATTATCGCGGGACCAATTCTTGTAATTGAAAGATTCTACCAAGTATATTTAGTACCCATTTAGCTAACAAAATTGTTACACCTTACACGGAATAAACGGAATTTCACGATAACACTGGTCCCACTATTATGATGCGTCATGATGACGAGACCATGCCTGTACACTAAAACTACAACGAATTACATCATCCTGATCAAACCAGTATTTAGAACTAAATCAGGTTCGTACGTGGTAGAATCTTTCAATTACAAGATTGGTTCCGCCATAATGATGCTTATAATTAATGAAATGAAAATTAGTCATGAAGACATCGATGGGCAAGTTATCATAGGCATATTTGTTAATGAATAGTAATTGTCAAAAAGTATGATAAAGTTTAAAAAAAAATACAAACTATGTTACAATATCGTTATACTAGCTTTTTCCCGTGACTTCGTCCACGTGGAAAAGTTACCTTTTTTAATAAAAGATTACTAGCAGAGTTTTGCAGTCTACTAGTATTCTTGTTAAGCCCTCGTGCTAAGCTAAAATGCTTGTGTTACGAGTGGGTTAACGTCGTCAGTGAAATTTACAGGATTTTTCAAAATGTTCAACAAGCCTTGTCTCTGTAATAATGAGAACAATAAACACATCGGCCACATTAAAATAATATAGCCTATGTTACTGTGTGCGTTATCCCAGTAAAATAATGTGCAAAATTGTCCGTTGTAAATATTAATTACTCTTGAAAGTTTTTAAGTTAACTATTTGACAAAAACATTTCCTGCTAGCGTTACGTTAGCCCAGCCAGACATTTTCTTTTTTTGTGGGAATATTGGAAAGCTCTAGACGAGGTTAATGTTACATCCTGGATAATGAAGCTTTTTAATGTAGTAAGAATTTTTGAAAGTAGCCCAGTAGTTCGGGAGCCTATTCAATGGATATAGTGATGGTTGGTAGTCTCTATCTATGTAGAAAGAAAGTGAATGATTGGCTAACAACCCTAACGTATGAAAACGTGGAAAAGTTTTTCAAGAGCATTATTTAATGTATATATTCCCATAAATCACCACATCTCACACATAAAAATACTCACTTTCTCTTTCTGACTGACACACGCACACACATACACATAAAAGCACACGCATACACATAGACATATTTACAAGCGGAGAGACACTAGTATATACATAAAAAGAAAATTTACACTAATTATTTTAAGAAAAGAAATACATTATGTTATAACAGTAATTCATAAATCTCATACAGTTTAATACCTACCCGCATGTAATACTGTGTACATCGTATAGTAACTGTTGTTGTAATTATGTTTTAAAGCGAGAGCCCTGGCACTCATCGCACAAGTTTAATCTTATTTTGGGTGCCAGTGAAACATAATCTGTGTAGCCTACAATTTTCCATCAAATTACAATAACTGAATGTATTCCATAGTGTTAAGTTTTCTGTAAAATTGTATACATTGAAACAAAGAAATTGATTTGAATATATACCTATTTATGGAGACTGTCGGTTTTTGGGTACTATCCCCACACCGGACAAGAAATATTGGTGTAAATTCGCTAATTCAAATATTCTTTCCGCGCCTGGTTGGTGAGGTACTACCTTCTGTAACTCGGAAAGCACGTTAAGCCGTTGGCCCCGATTGTTATAACATGATTCCTTGTTTGTAACAACATAATACTGCGGTACCCTGTGAATCCAATATACTGTATCTTCAGTTACAGTGTTTTGATGTTTATCATCTATCAGCTCACGGTTAGGTTTTCTTCTCTTTTGCGATCATCAATCCTGCCAAGCGTAGTGATAGAAAAAAATCCCTCGAAGACTATGGGTTGCTGAAGTCTGTTGAGAGGAGGCACCTGTGGACGTAAACAGTCTATTACCATACAAACAAACAATATAATTCTTCTTTTAATATTAGTACAGACAAATCGTCTAGGAAACTAAAACGGTTCCACATCTTATTGTAGACAAATAAAACATTTTGATCTCTTAAGGGATTTCACATTGAACCCTTTAGAACTCGTACGGTCTGAAGGTAATTCCACAAAAGCGATTTCAATTATTAACACCTGCACTTGGCTTACCTTTGGGAGTGCGAAGTGCAGTCTGAACGGAATTTAATCTTTCATTTGAAATTTAAGTGTCTTATAAGAGTTTTATGACATTCCGTAAAATAGTTGAAATAAATATGTTATGTGTGTGGTTTCCGGCTTAGATAATTTTAAACAAAAAAAAACCAACTTCAAACAGTAAACTAAGAGTTAATTGAAACCGAAGCCGAAGACCCAAAGGTCTAAAGGGTCTTCGGCTGGTGATTGTATTTTTGCACGTTTTATTTTGCTTTCCTGCATGTGCATAATTTTTGCGGGCAGAAGGGCGGTGCAAAATAGCATTACAGCATAAAGACACATTTTTAGCGGAATTAAAACTATATATTTTGTTCTTTTAAATTAGATTAATATGGATTTCCGCAAAGTAACGCCTGATTCTGTTAATTAAACTAAGAGTTACCTGAACTGTCCTTCGTCTACTTTTTGTCGTTAGACTCCTAATGACAGTCACAACCTATCTAGGTGAAAAGTTCTTATAAATATTATTTATGAAAATTAATGAATAAAAACAAAAATTAACAATTTTCATAAATATTATTTATGGAAATTACTGAAAAAACAAAACTTAACAAGCGCACTCGTTGCTCCTACGATTTTTGAAAGTTCCACTCGATTTTTCTGGTCTGCCACCATCAAACCCTGATTTCCTTATCATGGGACCACCTTTGAAATATGTTCTTTCCAACAAGAAAAGAACAATAAAAATCGGTTCATAAACAACGAAGTTATCCGCGAACAAACGTAAAAAAATATATATACGGTCGAATTGAGAAACCTTCTCCTTTTTTGAAGGTTAACAAGACTGGCAATGGGTGCCCTAAGAGGCAACTAAGGGACATACAGCTGATGAATGGGCAGCAGCATCTCTCAGCTTAAAGATACTCCCATCTTACTGTGATAAACAATCCACCTGATAACAGCTATAGAGATTTTCTGATCAGAATTTTATGGCACTGGAACGTAACAATTTATTTTACACTATCCACGGATGACATAGGCTATATTTGATTTTGAAGTTCCCACGGGAACGGGAGTTACGCGGGTTAGTTTAAAATAAAACTATCCATATTTTCATTATACACCATCATCATCAGCCCGTATAACGTCCACTGCTGAACATGGGCCTCCTCCCGAGGGAGGGTATTTGCCATAGTCACCACGCTTGTCAGGCGGATTGGTGACCGCAGTGTTATGTTGTACCACACAAGGAAACGCTGCTGCCCGATCCTTGATATACGATTATTATAGATGATGTTATAACAATCGGGACCAACGGCTTAACGTGCTTTTCGAGGCACGGAGTGGTAGTCCCTCATCCAAACAGACCCGGAAAAAATCTTAGAATATACTCAAAGATTTCTTGTCCAGCGTGGGAACCCACGACCTCCGAGATTTAAAGCGAGCCAAATACCGCTACGCTCCGGAGGCTGTATTTTCATCATATGTTTACGTTATATTTCAAATTAAATACAAATGCAAGAACATAACCTTATGTTTCAAATTAATGTAACATTTCATACCGTCTGCACTTGGTCATAAAATGCAGGCAACGTAGGGTTGCAAGCTTGTGTTATTTCTGTTTATTGCAGTACATTCAGTTAACTAAAACTATTTATAAGGGCTAATTTATAAAACTTCAGATCATAATTGAATTAGTAATGAGCGGCTGTAGCCCAATGGCTAGGGCGTCGGACTTGTGATCTTGTGGTCACCGGTTCAATCGCCACCCATTGCATTACCGACGTGAACCCACTCGTAACACATTCCGCAACACACAACTCGCATTTTAGCTTAGCACGGGGGGTTAACAAGAATACAAGTAGTGTGTAATACCTATTTATATATCAAACAAAAATAAAAATAAATATTTGGTTTCTGCTAAAGGCTATTTTTTTTTCGGGCGGACTTATGTGGTTAGCCACGATGCTTTTGCTACTTCACCGGGCATATAGACGAGCAGCTCCAAACTAGATAAATGGTTTAAACACTACAAACTGAGCAACCTGCGCCCCTGTGGCGCTTGGACTTCGGCTCAGGGCGGTCGCTAGCGATGGGATTGAGGTTTTTTGACTTTTAGTATTTTAGGGAAGTTTTGTGCAACTGTCGCTCTACTTTACAGTTCGCGGGCCTCTCGGACTTCGGGTCTTCGAGGGCATCGGAAGGGGCTAACGGCTTTCATCATCTATACTTACATGCGTATACCAGGGAACGGGCAGCAAGGTTTCATTATGAAGTTGGTATAGGAACGGGAGTTACGCGGGTAAAACCGCGCGCGGGTAGCTAATCACTACATAGTATAAAACAAAGTCGCTTTCTCTGTCCCTATATCCCTATGTATGCTTAAATCTTTAAAACTATGCAACGGATTTTGATGCGGTTTTTTTAATAGATAGAGGGATTAAAGAGGAAGGTTTATATGTATTGTACATCAGCATTGCACCCGTGCGGAGCCGGGGCGGGTCGCTAGTATTATCATCATCAACAGCCCGTTTACGTCCACTGCTGAACATGGGCCTCCTCTTAACAGACTTTGGCAAGCCAAGATCGTTGAGGGATATTGCCATAATCACCACGCTTGGCAGACGGATTCGTGATCGCAGTAAGATGTAATCCTTGAGCTAATAGATGCTGCTGCCCATCCATCAGCCATATGTCCCTTAGTCGCCTTTTACGACACCTATGGGAGGACATGGGGTGGTCTATTCTAAGCCGGAAACCACACGGTCCAATTTAGTCTTTTGCTTGAACGCACTAATCTCAAGAAATACTGGTCTGATTAGAAAAATTCTTTTAGTGTTAGATAGCCCATTTATTGAGGATTATTCTTATAGAAACGGGAGTTGCGCGAGTGAAACTGGGAGCGGTAGTTTTAGAAAACATCTAGTACTAGCTTCCCGTGTTTCACCCGCGTAGCTCCCGTGCCCGTGGGAACTTCGTTATAAAATATAGCCTTTAACCTTCCTCGATAAATGGACTATCCATCACTGTAAGATTTTTTGAAATCGGACCAGTAGTTCCTGAGATTAGCGCGTTCAAACAAACAAACTGTGCAGCTTTATAATAATTAAAGTATAGATTGTTGTGTTTGAAGTTCACGACAACAGTTATAGTCTAAGAGCCGTGGAAGATCAACCTTCACCCATCTGATAACCAGATGAGACATACTTTTTGTCAAATATTATTCATTAACAAACATGGCTATGTTAGCTTGCCTATCAAAAAGTGTTCATGGCTAATTTTCATTTAATTAATTTTAATCAATTTAGAGAAAGTAGAGTGTTGGACATTGGTGTGATAGGACAGGACACAACATACCAGCTGCACTCTGCCTGACCGAGTGTGCATGCTCTTTTACATTTGATTTTAGTGAAAAATAGATTTGGTTTCACCACAGTAATTTTGAACCTTCTAAACATGATTCTTAATTTTATTACATTTTTTGTATTATTACATTACATCTTATTTATATATTGAGATGAAATTCATTGGGTTATCAAAAGAGTAAAAGTGATGAAAGAAAGTTGATTAAAAATAATTCAGAAAAAAATAGCCATGAACACTTTTTGATAGGCAAGTTATCATAGGTGTGTTTGTTAATGAATAATATTTGACAAAAAGTATGTTTCATCTGGTTATCAGATGGGTGATAGTTGATCTTCCATATCTCATCTACTATTAGTACAAACATACGAGTATCCTCCGCAATATTTTTATCTGCCTCATATGAAGAAACACTTCAACTTATTAGAAAAACAAGTAGGGTGTACAAAATTCAAGAATTCTTGCGACACTATAATGTTCTCGATCGCGTGGTAACATACAATCAACATTAATCATGTACCCTCTGCTAGGGTGACTGTGTTTTATAGTGGCAGTCGGGATAAAACTCCCATTTCACAATATAAACGTCAAAATTTGCTTAGCAGCAGTAAAAACTCTATTATAAATTTCAAAATTGAGATTGTTAATTTTTGACCACCGTCAGAACCAAACATGCATCTTAGGTTTAGCCCCTAATGCCTTAACCAATTAGGCTACGGTGGAACCCCACCGATCAACGAAATTTATTAATCTCTTTTATAACACGTCTCTATCATTAGTGCCTATAATTAGCGTTCCCTTTTTTCATATATGAATATTAAAACAAAAAACGTTAGTGCCATCTATCGGTAATGATTAACATTACTTTCGATAAATATCTCCAAAGTTGCATTTAGAATCAAATATTTAAACGATGACACCGCAATTTAAATTTTAAATATTTTACGGAAAGTTTCTTATTAAAAACCTCAAACTAGCGACCCGCCCTGGCTTCACACAGGTGTAATGCTGATGTATTATACATAAAATCTATAAGAAATTCTACGGTTTGAAGGTAGTTATTATATTATATAATACATAATTCTTTCTTAATAATTACAATTAAAAATAAAATTAAGGTAATCAAAACAAGAAACAATATTTTTTGGTTTTATCACTATACGGAACGTAGGTGGCATCTTAGCTAGAATACATACAATTAAGAGATTTTAAAACAAAAATCTTATAACTTGTGATTATATTACCACTCTATGGTTGTCTAGGAGATAATTCTTTAGGCATTAAGTCAATTAGATCTAAAGTGTTAAATAAATAAATAAATTTTGTGTCAAATAAATATATCTTATGTGTTCATATTGTTTTTTTTTTATTTGACAGCGGCCGTTTTAGGTGGTTCATAGCCTAATAGCTATGTCATCGGACTTGCGATCATGTGGTCGCCGGCTCGATTCCCAGACATTGCACTACCGACGCACGTAAAGACACTCGTAACACAAGCATTATAGACTGTAAAACCTCTGCAGTGTTTTTTAAAGGTACCTACCCTTTAAAAAAACTTTTTTATTTATCTTAAAATTTCCTCTTTTTTACCGTAACCCATGGTCACCCTGTTTTATGTGCAATGAAACCTCTTGAGTGGCAGTTAAGTACAGAAGATGTCGGAATAACCTGCTTCAACTGAATTACAACGAATTACATTTTAAAAGGTGATGTTTATTTTTCGCTCGATAATACCGCGGTTTCGCTTAGGTGAGTTAGGTGATACACCATTTAAAATAGAATACAACTTGACATGTCGAGGTTAAGAAAAAAACAGATAGAAATTATATATTACCTCATAGTGTAAAAGTCATAATTCCTTAATTTCTGCAAGTCCCACAGGAGGCGTTTTGCAAGGGTTTATTTTAAGATTTTTTAAAAGGTTGCTTAGTTCGTAGTTTTTATTAAGGCTTGAGCACTGCCCGCCTTTATGCACTATGCAGTACCAAAAGCCTCTTGGCCATATGTAGGTATAGAAAAATATACTGTCATATTGAAATAAGTGGACTAGTAACTATTGGCCTGCGTATTGCAAACAAACGCTGCTACCCGTTCTCTATGATGTTATAACAATCGGGAATTCTTAACCAACCAGCTACAGAAACTTATCTTAGAATTAATACAACGATTTCTTGTCTGGCGTAAGAATCGAACCCACGACCTTCGAGACTCAAAGCGAGATTTCCGCTATGCCACATAGTTTAAATTAAATCCCACCGGCACTCCCACCTCTGCTACGCCAGGTCTGCCAGCCAACTCCTGTAAGCCAGGATCAACAGTGGCACACACTGGAAATGGCAATGAGCACCGAGGCTCACCAACTCCCGGAAAAAACGTTAAACTGCCTTGAGACCGGCTACGAATTTAATCAGAACAAAGATTTATACTTTCACTTTTAGTTCAAAATATCGCGGTTTCGCCAGCGTAGCTGCGGTTCCCGTAGGAACTTTTTATAATTAAACATAGTCTAAACTACTCCTGAAAAAGTAGCTTTGTAATGGTGAATGCGGCCGTAGCCCAATGGCTAGGGCATCGGACTTGTGATCTTGAGGTCGTCGGTTCGAACCCCACCCATTGCACTACCGACGTGAACCCACCCGTAACACAAGCATTTAGCTTAGTACGAGGGGTTAACAAGAATATTAGTAGACAGCAAAAGGTTAACAAACTTTAAAAAAAAAAATAGTTTCTGTAGTTCTGGAGCTTATTCAATGCAAACCAACAATCAAATCTTTCCTCTTTATAATATATATATATATATATATATATATATATTATAACTAACATCCGTACGTATACCGTATGTACGTATACGTGAAGATAATTCTTTTTCATCCTTTTCACGAAAATGTCGCGGCCGGAGGAGGATGAAATTTCGCACACTTATCCTACTAATATTATAAAATCGAAAGTTTGTAAGTATGGATGGATGAATCGATGGATGTTTTTACCTCTTTCACACCAAAACTACTGAACGGATTTAGCTGAAATTTTGCACCGGGATAGGTTATACGCTGGATTAACATATAGGCTACAAAACATCACGCTCCGACCCACTGGAGCAGGTTATACATATATAAAAGGAGTGCAGAATTATAATATTCTTTAATTATTTTCGAATTTCGACTACTGGACGACCACACACTAGTTAGTATGAATGTGAGTAGTCAGTTAAGTTAAATGGACAGTTACATATCTGTGTGTTTATCAGAGGTTTAAACCTATCATAATACAAATATATAATTTAGTTTTCCTTCATCATACAGTAACACATCATACACCCCAAATATTAAACAAATTTCCAAATGAAAAATATTCTCCTGAGCTTATCTTTATTTCAGTTGACGATACGCTGCAGATGGTAGTGATGTACTTAAATACTATATCGATACTGTACGATAATTAGTGCCGTACATTATCGACATTATGATGGCTAGACTGCACTTTGCAGCGACTATTAGAGCAGTGATGAGATAGGTGCTCGATAAATTTGAAATAATAGTTATGTTTAGGATGGTTTGTTAGTGTTGTCGTTTATATAGAAGTAATTTTACGTAGGTATTAGTGATTTTCTATAAACATATTTTTGTATGCTTGTGGATATAATAAATAATAATAAAATCTTTATTACCAAAAAGCAAAATACAATTTATCCATCTCAAACAAACAGAAAATCGTTATGAAGTACAGCATTATACATTATTTGAGACGGAGTGAACGTCTGTGTCTGTGCTAGTATAAACTGCATTACAGACACAGGCGCCTTGATATATTAAGGTGATAGGTTAATTAAAATTGTGAGACCAATAGGTGTGATGTATGTTGCGTAAAATAAATGATTTATTGATTAAATAAGTCTTCTAATTGGATACAGTCATATGCTTTTATATATTTATTTTATTAGGTGACATGCAGTGCATAAACTGAATTGAACAACGACAAAAAGCTGGCTTTGTGATCGATGAAGTGAAAACCAAAACAACGAACATTTATGGAATGGGACATGGAATTTGAACTTAATTTAAAGCGATAACTAGATTTTCTATTTTTCGGACAGACACATGAAAGTAGCAAAGCTTTTGCGTGTATGGACGGCTGTGTGAATATTTCTTAGCATTTCAATTTTGTCTTAGTTTAAAAAAAAAAACACCGTGTCACGCATCCGTAACAAATCGTACATAATGGGTTTTTTGTCTATATCAACACGACATCCCGTAACAGTAAAATTTTCTGAACGGAAACTTAATTAACTATTAAGCTCTTAAGAATATAACATGAAAAAATAGGCTTTAAATTTTCCACACGAATTAAACTTTCCGCTGTTTAATTATTATAGAATATTCTAGGATGAAATCTTTATTTCAGATAAAAGGTACTAATAACAGTGTAAGCCAGAGACCCAAATGTATTATTAACATTAGGATAGGGTCCGGTCGTCCTCGCAAGGCGAGGCTCGCGACGCGTTCTATGCTTCAGACCCGATCCCAGCCCGCGCTGGTTGATCTTAATTAGATATATTTTATAATAAGCGATTATCACATGCCATAACAACATTGGTAAATTTTATTAAATAACATTATTGCTGAAATGTAATCTAATTTATTAGTCAAGATTGTTTTTTTTTATTTTTTGTTTTCATTATCATTGTATTTGACTAAAAATAATTACGATCGATTGGTCTACATTATCAATAAACGTTTTCATTTTCATTGCTATTTTTTTTTAAGATTACAAACTTAGTTTTTGCACACTATTCTTCGTATTCTTGTTAACCCTTCGTGCTAAATGCTTGTGTTACCAGTAGGTACACGGTGCAATGGGTGGGGATCGAACCAGCGAACACATGATTGCCATTCAGCTACGGTCGCTTCACTCATTTAATAATAATTAGTATCGATATCGATAAACTCTATCGACACATCCCCTCCCTAAATCTCACGAATGCTATAATTTTGGTACAAAATACAGCACTTACAGCGCGGTTACTTTCGATACAAACTCACTACCCTACGTGTATAGGGGATGTTGTTTTTATTACAAATATTTTATATCCGCTAAGTGTTTTACAGTTGCGCTGTGTTTAGTGTGTTCTCGAGTGTTTTTGGTGATTTGTAGGGGGTGTAATTGTGTTCTCCTATTTTGTTTTATTTGAGTTGCATTAAAACTTTTAAGTTATAAGTAAATTGTTGTTCAAGTAATTATTTAGCTTAAATGTAATTAAGATAAATCATTACAAAGTAGACAACCTCCGTAGCGTAGCGGTATTTGGCTAGCTTTACATCTCGGAGGTAGTGGGTTCGATCCCCACGCCGACAGAAAATCTTTATGTTAATTCTAAGATTTTTTTCGGGTCTGGTTGGTTGAGGGACTACGTGCCTCGGAAAGCACGTTAAGCCGTTGGTGGGCAACATGCAACATGGGCCTCCTTCCGAGAGAGGGATTTGCCATAGCCACCACGCTTGGCAGGCGGGTTAGTGACCGCAGTATTATGTTGTAATACAAGGGAACGCTGCTGTCCGTTTTCTGGTATACGATTGTTATACATATAATTATGTTGTAACATTCGGCACGGCTTAGCGTGCTTTCCGAGGCCCGGAGGGTAGTTCCTAATAGAATCAAAAGCTGCAAATTCATACGGTAACATCCTGTACACAAATAATAACCACTCACGTACAGGTAAGCGTATATTTAAATTTGATGCGATCTGTACATTCCGAGACATGTAGCAACATACACAACATAACATATATGTATGTTGAACATAAATATGTACATATACTAAGTGTAAGGTTAAAGTGTAGTCATATTAGAGAAATTGCTTACAGCGCGCAGTTTCAACCGCGTAACTCCCGTTCCCGTGGAAACTTCATTATTAAATATAGCTTATAGCCTTTGTTGATAAATAGGCTATCTAAATCAAATCAGTACAGTATTTCCTAAGATTAGCGAGTACAAACAAACAAACTCATCAGCTTTATATTTTACTAGCTTCCCGCGCGCGGTTTCACCCGCGTAACTCCCGTTCCCGAGGGAGCATTCAAATGGTGAAAGCATTTTTAAAATCAGTCCAGTACTTTTTGAGCAAATTCGTTACAAACATACTTACACACAAATCTTTCCCCTTTATAATATTAGTATAGTGTATAGGTTTGTGTCCGTGAATCGAGTGTTTGTAAAGTCCTGAGCAACACGGGGATTTTTCCTCTAGGGCGGGAGTTGCCTTAATGAAAATAACACAATTCAGAGTGCAAAAGCAAGCCATATGACCTTATAATATTTTTTTGCAGACGGACATAATAATAATATCACACATCAACACTAGATATATTTCTTAGTCTATTATAATATGTATTTATGTTAGGTATTATTTTATTTATCTACTTTATATTTATATACCTATATAGTAATTGTATATAACTTCTCCCAAATACTATTAATAGGGCTAACAGTGGGTACTATTAATAATATAATCCAGTACACTTAACTTCCCCTCTTTTAAACTCCTTTGTATGGTTTCTTCCTCGGTTGCCTGAAAGAGGTCACATTTTGTGATAAGTACTAATTTTAAGTTTAATTTTAAGTCCATTTCTGTATTTTTCTCTTTGTGAAAGTGTACAATAAAGAGATTTATCTATCTATCTATAATATGTAGGCTTTAGCTACTACAACGGAATAAAAGCTAGCAGGAGGCTTATCCCATAACGATATGTCATTGATAAAAATGTCTATGCTATTCAAACACATTTTTATCATATTAACTCAATAATACAGTAACAATAACATAGGACGAGCTATGGAGAGGTCTATGCTCGGGGTTTCTCTACGAGATCGAATCAGAAATGAGGAGATACGTAGAAGAACGCGGGTTACCGACATAGCCCAACGGATTAGTTCGTTGAAGTGGCAATGGGCAGGCCATATCGCACGGAGAACAGATGGCCGTTGGGGCCGAAAAGTTTTCGAATAGAGACCGCGGATCGGCAAGCGTAGCGTAGGACGTCCACCTACTAGATGGACGGATGATCTATGAGGGAGGTCTATGTCCAGCAGTGGACGTCCTACGGCTGTAATGGTGAACATAGGACCTGCGTAACAATAACCCTACAGTAGTGAGCCGTAGCTGTGGATAGCCTATGTATGAAAAAAATATTTTTTACTATCTATACTTCTATACTAATATTATAAAGAGGAAAGATCTGATTGTTTGTTTATATTGAATAGGATCCGAAACTACTGGACCGATTTGAACAATTCTTTCACCGTTGGTAAGCTACACTATCCCCGGATGACATAGGTTATATTTAATTATAAATTGCACACGGGAACGGGAGTTACGCGGGTGAAACCGCACGTGGGAAGCTAGTCCTTGATAAATTTACTATAAATCTCTCATACATACAAAAGCGATATCATGTACGGTATCAGCGTAGGTAATTTTGCCAAATTTTCTATACATTAAATCCTAGTAAATATTTTTCTTTTAGAAGCCATATTATCATCAGCCTGTTGTCGTTCACCGCTGCACATAGGCCTCCCCCATCGATTTCCAGCGGGAACAATTGCTAGCGGCCTGCATCCACTAACTACCTGCAACCTTTATGAGGTCGTCGGTCCATCGTTCAGGCGGTCGTCCAACGCGCTTGCCAGTCCGTGGTCTCTAGTCGAGAACCTTTCTGCTCCATCGGCAGTAATAAAGTCATTTTTATCAAAGTCAAGATCATATCGTGATTATCTTCCAGTGCTAACTAAAGACTAAAATATAATTAAAATAATAACTACAATACTTGTTTAATTAGATTTTTTTTAAATATGAAAATTATAGATAATAATACTAAATACTAAATTATTGTTTTGACTATTTGCAAGTGCCTGTTTACGGTTTACGTAAATAAAAATGATTTTTATTTTATATATTATTTATTTTTAACCTTAATTATGACTACACTCTCATTTTACACTTTGTATTTATATAAACATATATATATAATATGTTCGTCTTAAAGTACGTATGTTCGTGTAAGCTAGTAGGAAATGGCTTGAGAACGTGCCTGAAATACAAGTGGTATCTTACATGTAGTTTACATGGGGATGTTCGGGGGTTGTTCTAGAGTTTCGGATTAAAAATATTGTATTTTGTATGAATTTATTATGATTTTTTACTTTTAGGGTTGCGTACATTTTTTCGCGCGCTGGCGGCGGGATATGTGGGACTCGCCCTCTCCATAGCGGTGGTATGCTTACTCATACAACGAAGACAGGTTCCTACACCACTAAAACCCCCCGGACACTCCTTCGATCCGTCGTCGGCGGGGGCCGGGTACGCACGAAGCAATCCGGCCCCCCGACGGCACCCGCGGCCTATATGGTGCGGGATCTCCCGGGTAGGGTTGAGTGCCTACTCAAAAGTTAAAAACGAGACTCAATAACTAAGATTCCGCAGAATATCTTTGTTTTTAATATTACTAGTAGAGTTTGTTGGCTCGCTTTAAATCGCGGAGGTTGTGGGTTCGATCGGACAAGAAAATCTTTGTAGATTCCTCAAAGTGCTTTCCGTTCCTCGGAAAGCACGTTAAGCCGTTGGTCCCGATTGTTATAACATCATCTATAACAATCCTATACCAGGGAACGGGCAGTTACACACACGAAACGCTGCTGCCCGTAACAACGAAACATAATACTGCGGTCACCAACCCAAGCGCCAAACGTGGTGACTAACGCACACTTTTAAATTATAAGTGTGCAAAATAACTCCTCAGTCCGCGCAATTTTCTATTATTGTCTATCTACTATTATTCTTGTTAACCCCTCGTGCTAAGCTAAAATGCTTGTGTTACGAGTGGGTTGACGGCGGTAATGCAGTGGGTGGGGTTCGAACCGACGATCTCAAGATCACAAGTCCGACGCCCTAACCATTGGGCTACGGCCGTACATTACGGCAGTACATACGTAACATTTAAAAATAAAAAATAAATATACATTTAAATAGGTAACAATTATTAATTTAAAAAAAAAAAGTATTTGACGCCCTCTGGTCCCTCGGGCAAACGCACTTGTACTTGAACCCAGTGCCCCAGAAGGGGGCTGTCCAGTCTGTGGCTGAGCACGTTATATTAGGCATTATAAAGAGAGCGAATAAACTCAAAAACTACTGAACGGATTTCGATAATTATTTCACCATTAGAATGCTACATTATTCCTGAGCAACATAGCTATAAAAGTCCACCCGTGGTTAGTTTGTAGTGTCTATACCACTTATCTCTGCTCGCCTTTATGCCCGGTGGAGTAGCAAAAGCCTCGTGGCTAAAAGTAAGATATACTACTTTAGTTATTTTCACAGTATTATATCCTATGGCATTCTGTTTTGGGGTAAAGCTGCTGATATTCAAAGCATTTTATACTACAAAAACGCGCAGTTCTTTCTATTTATCAACTAAGTACGAGATTCTCTCTAAGAGACTTTTTTAAGGACATAGATATACTAACAGTCGCTTCGCAATACATTTATGCCAATATAATCTATGTCCGGCAAAATATATTAATCTTTTTAACAAAAGAAGCACGACAGACGGACGACTGATAAAAAATATGTAAGATTAAATAATTATAACAATGTTTTTAGCTACTTAAGTGATACTTTTGTTAGGTTTAGTCTTATACAGTGTAATTTTGACAAGTGCAAATGTATGTAAATACCTAAGTGCTGAATAAATTTAATTATTTCATTACAACTTAATGTAAGCCTACCCGATTTTGTATCATATTTACATCAATGGAAAAGCAATTTTTCAGGATGAATAAACGAATTGATTTAATATATCTACGGAATAGGGATAAGATATTAATATATTATTTATTTATAGTGCATACAAAATCATTAGTTTTATTATTTACTGGATGCGCCCCGCGGTTTTAACCGTGTTACTCTGCTCCAATGGGTCGGAGCGTGATGTTTTTAGCCTGTATGTTAATCCAGCGTATAACCTATCCCGGTGCAAAATTTCAGCCAATTCCGTTTGGTAGTTTTGGCGTAAAAGAGTAACAAACATCCATCCATCCATACATGCTTACAAACTTTCGCGTTTATAATATTAGTAAGGATGTATTGTACATACATTACATTTATAGTTAATAGTTACTGCTTATTTATAAAGATAATTCTTCCACCAGACCCATGCAAGGGAAAAATACCGGCCAAGTGCGAGTCGGACTCGCATACGAAGGGTTCCGAACCATTTTCAACTCCCATACAAAAACTGTTGTATGGGAGACCCCCTTAAAAATATTTATAATCAATTTTAAGTATTTGTTGTTAAAGCGGCAATAGAAGTACATCATCTGTGAAATTTTTAACTGTCTAGCTATCGCGGTTCTTGAGATACAGTCTTAGTAATAGGGTACCGTTTGTACCCTTCAGGTACGGAACCATACAAAGAGAACTGGGAAGTGTGTAGGTTTAATGAAATATAAAACAGAGAGAGAGGGAGAGAGAGATAAGTAAAAATAGCCTTAGAATAGTATAATCCTACTAACATTATAAACGCAAAAGTTTGCATGTGTGTTTGTGTGTGATCTATATATGTTTGTAACTCTTTCACGCAAAAACTACTGAATGGATTTGGCTGAAAGTTTGCACGCGAAAAGTTTATAAGCTGGATTAACATATAGGCTACAAAATATCACGCTCCGACCCACTGGAGCAGAGTGACGTGGGTCCGAGGGGCGCAGCTAGTATTTCATATTCCTCCGTCCGCAGGTTGCTTAGTTTATAGTTTTTAAACCATTTATTAAGGCTGGAGCTCTGCTCGCCTTTATATTCGGTGAAGTAACAAAAGCCTCGTGGCTAACAACATAATGTCCGTCCACAAAAAAAAACTTTAACTTCATTGTATTTGCATATTTCCATAATAAATTACTGCAGTGCATTTAAAAACTCATATAAAGCGAATAAAAAACCAAAGACATTCAATTTACTTTTTTCCAACTTTTTTTCCTGCACGGTATCCAATGAGAAAGTTTTTAAGCCAGTTATTTTCATATAGCCGGCAACAGCGCACATGGGGCCTGAAGTTTTGTTTCAAACAATTGCATACTATAATCCATTTTTGCTGTATTTTTACTGCTATTTAATGAAGGATTCCGTAGGGTATTTTAGTAGAAGGTCGTTTTTGAGTAAGTCTGTTATTATGGTTATTAACTTCTTTCTTTTTCGTTTTAAAGATTAGTTACTAGCAGAATTTTGCAGTCTACTATTATTCTTGTTAACCCCTCGTGCTAAGCTAAAATGCTTGTGTTACGAGTGGGTTCACGTCGATAGTGTAATGAGTGGAGATCGAACCGGCGACAACAAGATAACAAGTCCGACGCCCTAGGCATTTTTTTTTTGAATTGATTTACTTATTCGCGGCAATCCCATTGCCGTAAGAACTTCATAATATGTCAACTCAGGGTGAATGTAGCTTTCTAATGGTGAAAGAATTTTTGATATCGGCACGGTAGTTTTTGAGTTTATTCATTACAAACATACACACAAACACACACAAATATAAATCTTTCCTATTTATAATATTAGTATAGATAAGAAAATGTACTTAATAAAGAGGAAATATTTGATTCTTAGTAATTATTATAAAGCGGTAAAGTTTGTATTTTTATTTCGAGCTGCGCCCCTCGATTTTACCCGCGTCACTCTGCTCCAGTCGGTCGGAGCGTGATATTTAGTGGCCTATATGTTAATCCTGCTTATAAACTATCCGCGTGCAAACTTTCAGCCCAATCCGTTGAATAGTTTTTGCGTGAAAGAGTAACAAACATCCGTCCATCCATACTTAGTGGGATAAACTCAAAAATTTCCCCGTTAGAATGATACCTTATCCCTGAGTAACATAGGCTATAGTCCATCCGTTCGAACCCGGGGCAAGCCTCTAGTATAAAATACACAGCTAACTTTATTATAAATGGTTTTATTTAGTTCAAGATACCACGGTGTTGTTAATACCCGTGCCCATAGTTGTTAGACACGGTCTTTAGTTTAGCAGAACGACATAAGGCTGAAGCTAATATATTAAGCTAAAGAGGTGTTTGATTGAACGCGCTAATCACAGGAATTACTGGTCCGATTTGAAAAATGATTTCAGTATTTGATACCCAATTTATGGAGAAAGGTTATCCTACTAATATAATAAACGCGAAAGTTTGTAAGTATGGATGGATGGATGTTTGTAACTCTTTCAGGCCAAAACTACTGAACGGAATTGTCTGAAATTTTGAACCGGGATAGGTTATACACTGAATTAACATATAGACAAAACATCACGCTTCGACGCACTAGAGCAGAGTAAAACAGCGAGGCGCAGCTAGACTATCTATACTAATATTATAAAGAGGAAAGATTTGTATTTTCGTGTGTGTGTGTGTGTGTATTTTTTATATGTTTACAAGCAAATACCTTCAAAATATGATGTGATTCATACATTCTAATAATTGTTCAGTTTTTTAACTCATACTGATAAATACTAAAAACAAAATATTAGTTCTGGAACTTGAAAAAAGTTAAATTTTGTTGACCTGTATGAAATTAATAAATGAATTTTATCCGGCACTTAAGTATTTACATTGTAATTAATAAATAATTACAATGTAATAAAATAAATAAAAAACAAACTATAACTAACAGATAATAATTCTTACTTTATGAAATATCCGACTAGGTAACTAACAGTAGTTAACAATATAAAATTTTACAAATCTACAGACTACAGACTACTAGTCCGACCGTCATTATAAGGAGAAATTAAAATCCCATCAAAATTGCAAATGGTCACACTATATCTAAGTGACACACACCTGCAAGCATCTTTTGGGGTTCCACTGATCTAGTACATCCAGCAGTATCGAAACCTATTAAAAATATATTATTTTAAATACAAAAATATAGATATTAAAATAAAGTTACCTATATTAAAGTTAACTTTAATTAAATATAGATATTAAAATAAAGTTACCTATATTAAAGTTAACTTTAATTAAATGCTTTATACTATAGTGTTTTAGTTGTAAGCGTTATACTAAATTGTAAACTATAGAGTAATGTTTTATTTTTATTTATATTTTATCTTGTACTAGCTGACCCGACAGACGTTGTCCTGTCTTAACTAAAACTATATTAAATGGAACTTTTAATATTAGGCGTAATCGCTTCGAACTAACCGTGATGTAGGTACACAAAAGCAGCACGCATTTTTTCAATGTTATGTCTAACGCCATAAGGTTACATTAAATAAAGTTTATATTGTCAAAAGCGTTAAGGTTACATTACAAAATTTAATATGGTGGTCAAGTTTTCTTAATTTTTATAATTTTGCGCGCAATTTTCTTATTTTTTCTTTCATAAGAACCTTCTCCTGTCAATAAAAAACACAACAAAAAAAGAATTAACGATGTCGGTCTAACCATTCAAGCATGATGCGATGACCAAGGGAAATTGGGTTTTATTTATATTGTATAAAATGCAGTGCCCTCACGGGTTTCATGTCTAGTTCCGATACTTTAACATAACATCTTTGTAAAACCCATGAAATCAATAAATCAATAAATAAATAAAACTCTGACTACAAAAGGTGAACCAAAAAGTTACTATCACCAAAATTCGATACCCAAACCATCAACCACAGACCAAAGGTTTTCCCAATTTTCTCACCTCAAGACTTTTGGTCAATAAAAGTCGTTTGCAGGCGAAATAAAATATTAACATTGACTGCCCACCCCGTCGTAAAGATGCAGCAGTAATGTTGTAGGGTAACTGCACTATAACTTGCAATAGTAAGGGGGAAGGGGTGTAGACTCAGTACAGGGTAAAAGTCAAAATAAGACGAGTGTAAACCTCTTGCTTTGTTTTAGATATAATTTTGTAAAGAGACAGGAAAAATAATGAAACATTATAATAATATGTTAAATCTTAATGTTTAAATTTTAATCAACTTTAAGATAGTACTAAGCTATAAATATTGTGCATGATGTGGTCTCCTGTAATTGAGGGAATATACTACCTCACATATTGTAAAACGCTAGTTATTAAGTACTATGTAATGTGCATATCCCTTGTTGGAGGCCCGTAATAAATAAAAAAAAGAAAAAAAAATCTATTCACTACCTCCGTAGCCTAGCGGTATTTGGCTCGGTTTAAATCTCGGAGGTCGTGGATTCGATCCACGCGCCGGATATATCTTTGTGTAAATTCTAAGATTTCTTTCCGGGTCTGGTTGGTTGTTGGACTACCCACCGTGCATTGGAAAGCACGGTAAGCCGTTGGTCCCGATTGTTATAACATCATCTCAAGAAACGGGCAGCAGCGTTTCCTTGTGTAGTACAACATAATACTGCGGTCACCGAACCGCCTGCCAAGCGAGGTGACTATGGCAAATACCCTGTTTCGGGAGGAGGTCCATGTTCAGCAGTGGACGTTATAGGGGCTGATGATGATGACTACATCTATATATAAAACAAAGACGGGTTTGTTACAACACTTATAACTCGAGATCGGTTGGATCAATTTTCATGGTTTTTGTTTCGTTGGATTTGTCTACGCCCTGAATAGCAGAATACATTTTAAAAACAAAAGAAAGTCGTGTTAGTTACACTATTTATAACTCAAGAACGGCTGAACCGATTTGGCTGAAAATTGGTAGGGAGGTAGCTAAGAACTGGGAGAAGGACATAGGATACTTTTGGGTAGGGGTAGGGTAAGGTAGGGTAGGGGTAGGGTAGGGGTAGGGTAGGGGTAGGGTAGGGGTAGGGTAGGGGTAGGGTAGGGGTAGGGTAGGGGTAGGGTAGGGGTAGGGTAGGGGTAGGGTAGGGGTAGGGTAGGGGTAGGGTAGGGGTAGGGTAGGGGTAGGGTAGGGGTAGGGTAGGGGTAGGGTAGGGGTAGGGTAGGGGTAGGGTAGGGGTAGGGTAGGGGTAGGGTAGGGGTAGGGTAGGGGTAGGGTAGGGGTAGGGTAGGGGTAGGGTAGGGGTAGGGTAGGGGTAGGGTAGGGGTAGGGTAGGGGTAGGGTAGGGGTAGGGTAGGGGTAGGGTAGGGGTAGGGTAGGGGTAGGGTAGGGGTAGGGTAGGGGTAGGGTAGGGGTAGGGTAGGGGTAGGGTAGGGGTAGGGTAGGGGTAGGGTAGGGGTAGGGTAGGGGTAGGGTAGGGGTAGGGTAGGGGTAGGGTAGGGGTAGGGTAGGGGTAGGGTAGGGGTAGGGTAGGGGTAGGGTAGGGGTAGGGTAGGGGTAGGGTAGGGGTAGGGTAGGGGTAGGGTAGGGGTAGGGTAGGGGTAGGGTAGGGGTAGGGTAGGGGTAGGGTAGGGGTAGGGTAGGGGTAGGGTAGGGGTAGGGTAGGGGTAGGGTAGGGGTAGGGTAGGGGTAGGGTAGGGGTAGGGTAGGGGTAGGGTAGGGGTAGGGTAGGGGTAGGGTAGGGGTAGGGTAGGGGTAGGGTAGGGGTAGGGTAGGGGTAGGGTAGGGGTAGGGTAGGGGTAGGGTAGGGGTAGGGTAGGGGTAGGGTAGGGGTAGGGGTAGGGTAGGGGTAGGGTAGGGGTAGGGTAGGGGTAGGGTAGGGGTAGGGTAGGGGTAGGGTAGGGGTAGGGTAGGGGTAGGGTAGGGGTAGGGTAGGGGTAGGGTAGGGGTAGGGTAGGGGTAGGGTAGGGGTAGGGTAGGGGTAGGGTAGGGGTAGGGTAGGGGTAGGGTAGGGGTAGGGTAGGGTAGGGTAGGGTAGGGGTAGGGTAGGGGTAGGGTAGGGGTAGGGTAGGGGTAGGGTAGGGGTAGGGTAGGGGTAGGGTAGGGGTAGGGTAGGGGTAGGGTAGGGGTAGGGTAGGGGTAGGGTAGGGGTAGGGTAGGGGTAGGGTAGGGGTAGGGTAGGGGTAGGGTAGGGGTAGGGTAGGGGTAGGGTAGGGGTAGGGTAGGGGTAGGGTAGGGGTAGGGTAGGGGTAGGGTAGGGGTAGGGTAGGGGTAGGGTAGGGGTAGGGTAGGGGTAGGGTAGGGGTAGGGTAGGGTAGGGGTATGGTAGGGGTAGGGTAGGGGTAGGGTAGGGTAGGGGTAGGGTAGGGGTAGGGTAGGGGTAGGGTAGGGGTAGGGTAGGGGTAGGGTAGGGGTAGGGTAGGGGTAGGAGTAGGGGTAGGGTAGGGGTAGGGTAGGGTAGGGGTAGGGTAGGGTTAGGGTAGGGCAGGGGTAGGGTATAAAAGTCCTCCCGTGCGAAGCCGGGGCGGGCCGCTAGTTTATAATAAAACAAAGTCGCTTTCCGCTGTCTGTCTGTACCTATGTATGCTTAGATCTTTGGAACTACGCAGCGGATTTTGATGGGGTTTCTTTAAATAGATTGAGTGATTCGAGAGGAAGGTTTATATGTATGATACATCAGCATTACACCCGTGCGAAACCGGGGCGGGTCGCTAGTAGGTATATTACAAACGCGAAAATTTGTAAGAATAAATGTTTGTTTCACGCAAAAACTACAGAATGGATTCGGCTGAAAGTTTGCACGGGAATAGTAAGTAGGTAGTATATTTATACCAAATTATTATCAAATTAATAGATTCCATTATCCATCCAAAGGTTGTCTGGAAGAAATTGCTTTATGCAATAAGACCGCCCATTGTACTGTGTCTATTTATTTTCTTCTTCCTGTTTACTTATGTGTGTACAATAAAGAGCATTCTATTCTATTATTTAATGATTAATCACTATTTTGATCAACGTTGAAATTTACATCAACATAATTTGATGTATGAAGAGAAATACCAGACCGTACGTACCACGTTCAAATCGAGGACGTTCTTAAGAAAGGCCAGGTTATTCTTATTATTATTTTTTTCCATTGGACTTACATAGGTAGCCACGAGGCGTTTGCTACTTCGCCGGGCATAAAGGCGAGCAGGGCTCCAGCCTTAATAAATGGTTTAAAAACTACAAACTAAGCAACCTGCGCACGAGGGCGTCCCCTGCGAGACTTGGACCTCGGCTCAGGGCGGTCGCTGACGGGGAGATTGAGGGATTATGGCTGTTAGTTTCTTTAGGGGAGTTTTGTGCAACTGTCGCTCTACTTTACAGTTCGCGGTCCTCTCGGACTTCGGGTCTACGAGGGCATCGGAAGGTTCTTAGCAAACTAAGGTTCGGGAGGGCGAGGGATTTAATGATTAATTACTATTTTGATCTACGTTGATATTTACAGCATACAACACAATTTTCAACAACATAATTTTATGTATGAAGAGAAAACCCAGAGCGGACGAACCACGTTCAAATCGAGAACGTTCTTAAGAAAGGCCAGGTTAAAAGTACCCTAAACCGAAGGACATGTATGAGGAGATTAATGAATGGAGAAGGTTCACCTTCTCCATTCATTAATCTCATAAAGTACCTGACATACCTCATAAAGTGGTATGTCAAGATCGTAGCAAGTGGAAGGAAGTGGTCTCAGCCTCTATGGGGAAGAGGCTTGAATGGTATGTATGTATGTATGATTTAAACTAGGTAACTAACAGTCCGTACATTTGTCATTGATTCTACTAACTATCGAATTCATGGATTCGATTCTAACTCCGGACAAAAAATCTTTGAGGAAAATCAAGGGTCTGATTGGTTGAGAGACTACCCTCCGCGCCTCGGCAAAGCGTTCCCGATTGTTTTAACATCATCCATGTCAATCGTATACTAAGTAACGGACAGCATTGTTTACCTATGTACCTATATAATATGTAGTACATATTACTATGATCACCAACCCGACTGTCAAGCATGGTGACTATAGCAACACCTTCGAGGGGAGTCCCACGATCAGCTGTGGACGTAATATGTGGGCTGATGATGATGAAATGTTTTAATTATTTTAAGTGTCAATTGTAATTAAACTGAGTTACACGTTGGGTCATAGTCACCACCCTTAGCCAATGAATTGGTGACCACAACAAATGATAATTATAATAATTTCTGCATTCCAAAATGGCTGCTGCGTTTGTTACATCATCATGTAACTACGGAACTCTAAATGCAAGGCAAAAGTTTTTAAACCCGTCTACCATAGACAAAGGAAGTTGGTCTGTCAGTTATGTGTTTGTTTTATATATGTATATGTTGTGTATGACACGCCTACAGGGGCGGGGCGGGGGGCGTGGTCGGAGCGATGGATTTGAGAAAAATGGATATGGTGTTTTGGAAAAAACTGATTTTTCTATATTATCTATACTAATATTATAAAGAGGAAAGATTTGTATGTACAAATGTTTGTAACGAATTGGCTCAAAAATTCTATCACCATTTGAATGCTACATTATCACTGATTAATATAGGCTATATTTAATGTTTGCCGTGTCGTTTCCGGCTTAGAAAAGTCGTAAAAGGCGACTAAGGGACACATGGCTGATGGATGGGCAGCAGTATCTATTAGCTCAAGGTTTACATCCTACTGCGATCACCAATCCGTCTGCCAAGCGTGGTGATTATGGCAATATCCCTTAACGATCCTGGCTTTTAAGAGGAGGCCCATATTCAGCAGTGGACGTAAACGGGCTGTTGAAGAAGAAGATATTTAATTATGAAGTTCCCACGGGAACGGGAGTTACGCGGGTGAAACCGCGCGCGGGAAGCTAGTTAATATTATAAAGAGGAATAGTTTGTGATTTGTTTGTGTGGTTGTAGGGGATAATATCTAGATCTGGGTTATTTTGGTTACCTATGATTCTCATAAATAAGCCACATTATTTATGAGAATCGTAGGTTATACTTTAAGTTAAGTATTCCACGGTTACAAGATCAACGCAAATGAAAGCGTGCGGTAAAGCAAGTAGACCATAAGTATGTGAAATAATGAAATAATGAAATTTCTTCAGCACTTAGGTATTTACATACACTTGTACTTGTCAAAATTACACTGTATAAGACTATATCAAACAAAAGTATCACTTAAGTAGCTAAAAACATTGTTAAAATTATTTGATATTACAGAATTTTTAATCAGTCTGTCCAGTGTGAAATTTCATACTCTAACGCAATCATAATTCGTTTAAATGAATGATGGAAGACGGACAACCTGGGAAGCTAAGCGGTATTTGGCGCGCTTTAAATCTCGAAGGTCGTGGGTTCGATCCCCACACCGGACAGGAAATCTATGTGTAAATTCTAAAATTTCTTTCCGGGTTTGGTTGGTTGAGGAACCGTGCCTTGGAAAGCACGTTAAGCCGTTGGGTCCCGATTGGTATAAAATCATCAGCACTTTGTACCTTTTTATCGTATAACATAGTATAACGTATAACATAGGCCGTATAACATAGGCCATGTTCAGCAGTGGACGTTATACGAGCTGATCCCCCATCGATTTTCAGCGTGTTTCTATTGGTAAAAGAATTTTCAAAATCGGTTCAGTAAAATCGGAAGTTAGAAAGTGGCGCCAGTGACTGAAAAGTTGAAAGGGAATCGTTTTTCTTGGTATGGTCATGTGAAGAGGAGGGATGAAAAGCATGTTATTAAAAGAGTTCTTAGTATACATGTAGATGGATGGAGAGGGAGAAGAAGGCCAAAGAAAAGATTGATCGATTATGTGAAGAGTGATATGAAAGATAAGGGATTTAATGATAGTATGACGGGTGATAGGACAGAATGGAAGAAACAAACGTGTTGCGCCGACCCCAAGTCATATGGGATAAGGGCAGGAAGAAGAGAGGTTCAGTAGAGCCAGAGATTACCCCCTAAACCTTATGAACAATTCACAATTTTACCTCTTCATAATATTAGTATAGTTACATAATAATATAGAAAAGGAGTGCCAAAGCTTAACATTTTTTTTAATTTTAGTCGAATTTCAACCACTTTATCACAGTAAAGATCTATCTATATTAGAAATAAAACTTGCGTGAGTGGTACATACATTTATATTAACTACAGTTAGTTGCCCGGCGCCGCGCCGTCGAGTCGACTACTCCTTGAGAATATCCGATTATGACAAATCGTAAGTACAACCGGATAGTTAATATAAATATCTATCTATCTATAACAATTTTAACTGCGCAATAATATACGTCGAACAGAGTGTGCACTCTTGCTTCCTACCTCCGTGTAACACCATTGGGCGTGTCGTTTCCTCCGCATTGGCAGAAACTTTGAACAAAAATCAATACCATTCACTATGAATGTTTCATATACAATTTTATTGACAAGATCCCAGGATTTATCATTGTGATACCTCTGGGGAGAACCGGGGGCTAATAACGTTGTATGTCGTGGGAAATATGGGGGGTTTAAAGGGGGAAAGACAAGCGTAGCGTAGCGATATTAAGCTCGCTTTAAATCTCTTGTAAGGAAATGTTTGTGTAAATTCTAAGATTTCTTTCCGGGTCTGGGTGGTTAAGGGACTTCCCTCCGTGCCTCGGAAAGCACGTTATGCCGTTGTTCGCGATTATTATAACATCGTATATCAAGGAACGGGCAGCTGCGTTTCCTTGTTTGGTACAACATAATGCTACGGTCACCAACCCTGCCAAGCGTGGTGACTATGGCAAATACCCTCCCATAAGGAGGCCCATGCTTAGCAGTGGACGTTATACGGGCTGATGATGATGATGAAAGGGAGAAAGACGAGGATTATGGTCTTTTAAGTTTGTTTTTCAGATAAATTTGGATGTTTTCAGAGAGTAGTGTGATTTTGGAAGATTTTCTTTCATTCATTCATACATTCACGCCTTTTTCCCATAGGGGTAGGCACATACCACTTCCTTCCTCCTGCTACGATCTTGACATACCACTTTCGCCCCTTCTACATTCATTAATCTCCTCATGCATGTCCTTCGGCTTAGGGTACTTTTAACCTGGCCTTTCTTAAAAACGTCCTCGATTTGAACGTGGAACGTCCGCCTTGGTCTTTCACTTCCAACACTTTCGTTGTCTGGTAAAAAAAAAAAATACATAGTTATAGAAAATGCAAAGAACTATGGTAGGGTCAAAATTTATACAAAAGATGACCTACATCGTTCTATTTCCTCGTCACTGTTTGCCGGTAACCTGTCCTGAAGGCTGGTTATATCTTTAGTTCAGTTAACACATTTACATACCCCATACAATATTTTGTATTTGCCAAGTCCAACTTACATAATTGGAATTTGAAGCGGCCGCAGCCCGTAAACTTGTGATCTTGAGGTCGTCACCAGCTCGATCCCCACCCATTGCACTACCGACGTGAACCCACTCGTAACACAACCATTTTAGCTTAGCGCTAGGGTTTAACAATAATATTAGTAGACTACACAACTCTGCTAGGGATCTTTATTAAAAATAATCTCAGTTTTTATATTTTAAAATTATTTTCTGCTTATCTAGCTAGCTAGCTTTATAGCTTATTTTACCGCCTTTGCCTGTTCGTTATTATTTTAAAAATATCAACGGAAAATGGACGCTCACTAACTAGATGGACGGATGATCTGGTAAAGGCCGCGGGATTACGGTAAATGCAACTGCAATTACTGGAGATCTATTAGGGAGGCCAATGTCCAGCAGTTGACGTCCCACGGCTGAAATGTTGATGTAGAATATATAGATAATAAAAAATATTTTTTTTGTGGGCGGACTTTTTTTCTTTAGCCAGGTGACTTTTGCTACTTAACCGGGCAGAAACTTTGTCATCATTATTATGAATACAAAAAATGCTTTTTACTCCACATTTTCACATTTTTGCAGTTTTTTTCTTGTTCCACATATGTCACTTACTTAGAGTAAAGCGTGACCCCATGTAGATCGCAAATGTCCAAGTAATATTAACCCTGTGACCCAAAAGTGGGGGCACGGAAGTACCATCCTATTTGCAACTCACATTGGAGTGTTAATATCCAAAAATATTGTCTGAGTATGTGAATAATTTCCACATAAAACGATTTCATGGCGCGTTGTTCTTTAGCTTACGACTTGTGATACTTTCAGACATTCATACAGCTGTAAAAATATTGTAAAACGAAGCATTTCTTAGGTACAAAATGTATTTAAAAACATTTTAGTCTAAGTAAGTCTGGCTTTAACATAACCTCGTTTTTACTACCAGTTTGAACAAAATAAGCATCTATACTTTAAAATTTCCAAATTATGATTAACTTGCTGCGCCAGTTTCACTCGCTTCAATCTGCTCCAGTTGGTCGGAACGTGATATATTGTAGTCTATATGTAAGTCCAGCTTATAAACTATCCGCGTGCAAACTTTCATCCAAATCCGTTGAGTAGTTTTTGGGTGAAAGAGTAATACAATAACATATACAAACTTTCACATTTATAAAATTTATAGGACTAGCTGCGCCCCAGTTTTACCCCCTTCACTCTGCTGCAGTGGGTCGGAGCGTGAAATTTTGCCTATATGTAAATCCAGCTGATAAACTATTCACGTGAAAACTTTCAGCCAAATCCGTTGAGTAGTTTTTGCGTAAAAGAGTAACAAACATTGTATGTATATATGTGTACACATGAATGTATGTATATATGTAATATATACATACATTCTTATAAACTTTTGTATTAATATAAGTAGGTAATGTGACCACTGGCAGGATTTGAACCTGCATCTTAGGTATAGCCCTTAATACCTTAACCATTCGGACACGGTGGAACCCAACCGGTCGTGGTATTTATCAATGTCTTTATAAGGGACGTAGATGCCATCTATCATCATCATCATCAGCCCGTATAACTTCCACTGCTGAACAAGAGCCTGTTCCTGAAGGAGGGTTTTTGCCATATTCACCACGCTTGCCAGTCGGGTTGGTGACCGCAGTATTATGTTGTATGTAGATCCGGATAGAAATGAACCGGCCGTAGCCCAATGGCTAGGGCGTCGGACTTGCGATCGTGTGGTCGCCGGGCACCATCCATTGCACTACCGACGTGAACTCACGCGTAATACAAGTGATTTAGATTAGCACGAGGCGTTGAAAAAAAAAACATTTTTATTTACGTAAACCAATTACAGGCACTTGTAAATAGTCAAACATTTTCACTCAGTGGGTTACACTACTACCGGTTTCAACACGGCCCACATGAGACGGTCCGGCGAAACATACTACCGTCCGGTCCACTAATACGCGGGGTTTTGGTCCAATTGTTATCAATTATTTTTAGTAGGCATACACAACTGAGAAGATCCGGCGAAACAAACTCAGTGGGTTACACTACTACCGGTTTCAACACGGCCCACATGAGACGGTCCGGCGAAACATACTACCGTCCGGTCCACTAATACGCGGGGTTTTGGTCCAATTCTTATCATTTATTTTTAGTAGGCATTTACATTTATTGCCCAAATGGTTGTCTTGTTATAATTTATTTTATTTTTACTCAATAAGATTGAATGATATTGAGACAGAATTAACGGTATTTTTAATTAAAGTATACAATGAAATCAATTACAGACAGTTCACAGAATAAGATACAGTTCTAATTACAACTATTGTACTTGGCTGTATGGTCCTTAGGGAGGTAGGTGCAAGATGGTACCGAAAGCCAAACGTCTTTATCTTCAATATAATCTTGAATACTATAGTAACCTTTCGACATGAGAAAAGTTTTAACATGTGCATTAAGTTTTTTTTTTACTATTTTTTTTTTCTTACGTTTGACCATAATCTCGCTTGATGGAAGGCGATGATAAGGCCTAAGATGATACACGCTTGCCTAGAAAGTGTCTGTTCACTTTAGTTTTAAAGATGTCAATTTTACAAGAATTAAGTGATTTATAATTTATAATTTTTTAAATTATTAATAAGTTAACAAGAATATTAGTAGTGTGATGAAAAACACTGTTAGTAATCTTTAAAAAAAATATAAAATTTTATTTAAGTATTCTTGCTAGCCGTGAAGATCGAACCTACGACCTGAAGCGAGACTTATATCGCTGCGCCACAGAGACTTCTAATTTGTATTCTGTTCAGCTGGTAAAGCTGTCAAAAGCATTGCCCTCCACTGCAACAGACTTCATAAACTTTATTGTTTTTTAATATTGTAGTTTTTACACCAATAACTTCAACTTAAAGTACAGTCAACGATTAAAATAGGTTACGCAAAAGTAGATTATCAAATCCGTCATGTGAAGAGGTTGTTATCGTTACGACCTTCAGACAACTTCTCTCAAGTCCTGGTGATAATAGAAAAAAGGCGAAAAAAGAATATATTAAATAGCATTTCTCTACTTAGAATAGAATAGAATAGAATATAATAGAATAGAATGCTCTTTAGTGTACACACATAAGTAAACAGGACAAAGAAAATATAATAGACACAGTAGAATTGGAGGTCTTATCGCATACAGCAATTTCTTCCTTCAATGAATTCCATTATGCATCCAAAGGTTGTCTACCTTTGGATGGATAATAGAATTCATTAGGTAAATGACGTAGGTAGATAGTGTGTAATTCAAAAATATTAATTACTCTACTTTCTTTGTTTGTAAAACATATCACAATGATTATTATTTTTCGAATCTCAAAACTATTTTCTAACGTTTTTATTTAGTAAGACTATTCATATTTATTTTGATATTAAGTTGAATAAGTTTCAAATCTAATATCTTAGAATGCTCATTTTTGGTGATATTCGCAAGCATTTCATTTGTTACGCGTGGAAAGCTATTCCGCGCCCGGTTTTACCTGCGTTACTCCCGTTCCCGTAGGTATTTCAATGTTAAATATAGTCTATGTTACTTCTAGATAACGTAGCTTTCTAATTGTGAAAGATCTTTTTAATCAGGCAGGCAAGTATTTCCTGAGATTAGCGCGTTCAAGCAAACAAACAAGCTCATCAGCTTTATGATATTGGTATGGATCAATAAAAATATTTACTATGACTTAACCTATCAAAATGTATTCCTTATTTATACTAATATAATAAAGAAGAAAGATTTGTATGTATACTTACATACAAATCTTGTTTGTAACGAAATGGCTCAAAAAGTACTAGACCGATTTAAAAAATTCTTTCACCATTTGAATACTACATTATTACTGATTAATATAGACTATATTTCATTATAAAGTTCCCGTGAGAACGGGAGTAACGCGGGTGAAGCAAGTTGTACATAATATATTTTTTCTAAACATTGATCTTCTGCAAGTTACGCAGCAAGCAGATTATATTCATTTGGTTGACTGTACCTATTTAATTTGTATGCGAAATGGTTTGCGAAACATTTAAGTTTTATTTCATAGTTATTTTTATTTTACAACGTAGTTTTAATATTTTTAATTTGTTGAGGTACTTGGAGGTACTTGGATATTGTTACGATTCTATGTGCTTCAGCAAATTACAAATTTACTGTTTTTTAGGGTTCCGTGACAACCTCCGTAGCGTAGCGGTATTTGGTTCGCTTTAAGTCTCGGAGGTCGTGGGTTTGCTCCCCACGCCGGACAAGAAATCTTTGTGTAAATTCTAAGATTTCTTTCCGGGTCTGGTTGGTTGAGGGACTACCCTCCGTGCCTCGGAAATCACGTTTAGACGTTGGTCCCGTTTGTTTTAACATCATCTATAACAAGCGTATACCAGGGAACAGGCAGCAGCGATTCCTTTTGTATTAGAACATAATACTGCGGTCACCAATCCGCCTGCCAAGCGTGGTGACTATAGCAAAATCCTCCCTCGGGAGGAGGTCCATGTTCCGCAGTGGACGTTTTACGGGCTGATGATGATGATGAGGGTTCCGTAGTCCACAAGGAATCCTTATAGTTTCGTCATGTCCGTCCGTCCGTCCTTGCTTGTACCCCGCCATTACTGCACCGATTGTCACTAAAATTGGTGCAGAGATGTATACTGAAGATCCAAAACTTGGTTTTTAAAATTATGGAAAAATATTATTTTTAACCCCGCTCCCATCCATACAATGAGAAGTGAATTAAAAACATTAAATTCGACTAACCCCATCGTGTAGGGTATCGTTCGAAAGGTCTCTTAAAATGCAACAAAAACTGCCTTGAAACTATAAAGATCAACCCCCCCGGTATAGAGATAACCTAATACAAAGTTGAAATTAGAGCATCCCCCCCTTAACTTTTGAAATATCACTAAAATAATTCTGAATAGAATGCAATATATACTTCTAAGTAAGTACTTTCACCTAAAACTATAGCGGACTCGGGATCATAGATAGTTATTTTTATACAGCTCGACCAACTTATGTAGTTATTTTTTTATATTTTAACTACCTTTCCGCTTCCATATTTACCGGTGTAATTACCTGTAAAGAGGATAGATTTGTATCTAAGTATGTTTGAAACGAATTGGCTCAAAATTTACTGGACCGATTTTAAAAATTCTTTTACCGTTTGAATGCTACATTATCACTGATTAATATAGGCTATATTTAATTATGAAGTTTTCACGGGAACGGGAGTTACGCGGGTGAAACCGCGCGCGGGGAGCTAGTAATGAAATATAAGCCTTTCTCGATAAATGGTCTATCTAACACTGAATCATTTTTTCAAATCGGTTCAGTAGTTCTAGAGCTAACACCATTTTTTGTAACAAACAAACGTACATTCACAATTATTAAATTAGTAGGCATTTCTCATACAAATCCCTTTATGATTCTTTGCATAAATTTCGTCTTATAAGATAATCATAAAAGTATTTTATTATTCTTAACTTAAGTGAAACAAACAGAAATTCATATTAAATAGATTTAAAGCAACAAGTAAAAGAAAAAAATAAGAAAATATATGTATGTTTTTGTGTTTGTGCCTCGGCCTGCCACGCTCGGGTAAGCGGGGGTTAAAATGTGCGGACGATATATTAATGTGGATAATATGAGATTTATTTTGAAAGATTTTCGAAATCTTGCTCTTTTATGTTTGGTCACTTGAATTATATTTCAATCAATTCAAATACATTTATGATTGGTGACCGCAGTATTATGTTTTACCACAAAAGTAAACGCTGCTGCTCATTCCTTGATATACGATTATTATACATAGATGATGTTATAATAATCGGAATCAACGGCATAACGTGCTTTCCGAGGCACGGAGAGTAGTCCCTCAACCAACTAGACCTGGAAAGAAATGTTAGAATTTACACAAAAATGAATAAATTTAAAAACTTGCTAGAATTATTCTACATTCTATGATGAAGTTTGTTCGTTGCCAGAAACTACCGTCCTACCTTGTAGAACAGGTGTTTTGTTGTATTTTAAACCAGAGGCTCTAATAACCTTGGTATACTACCAACTTTCGAAATTGACAGCTTGTGCAAGTCAAGCAAGGTTCTAAGAGATTTATTAAGTTTTGACAAAAACAACCAGTATAAACTTTTAAACTTTCACGTATCATAATTATAATTTATAACACACCGGTATTAACGCAATAAATACGAATGTTTTATTTCATATTATTAACATTATAAATTAATAATAATTATTAATTAAAGGTTAATAATTATTATGTATTTAATATTTATATTAAGGTGTATTATTACCTAGTTATTAGAGTTATATTGCTACACCCATACTACCCATCTCTGATTTCTCTCTAACAAGTTCGTACTGAAGTTGTGCCTGCGCAAGAGGTACTGAAGTTGTCTGGAAGAAATCGTAGCAGCGATAAGACAGCCACTTGTACTTTGTCATAATATGCATAATTTATTTTGCATTCCTGTTGGATAATAAAGAGTATTTTACTTTTACTTTACTTTACGACGTTTCGATCAAGTTGCATTGCCCGCGACCACGATAAACTTGATCGAAACGTCGGATAATATAAAAAGGTAATATTTATCGTGTTAATACCTGTGTGTTATAAAAACAACCAGTATTTCTTTTAAATATTATTGTACATATTTTTAACTTTACATACTTAGATTTTGATTCAAATTAATTGATTAATGCACCTTTCCAAGTAGAATAGATTTAGAATAGTAGTATATTATACTTAAGTTAGTTTTATTTTAAACTAGCTGACCCGGCAGACTTCGTACTGCCTGAATCGATACATAAAAGACCTAAACATTTGTATAAAATAAACTGGGCCGTAGAGACTTCGTTTATGCGGTACTCCTACCCCTACACTACCCCTACCCTACACTACCCCTACCCTACACTACCCCTACCCTACACTACCCCTACCCTACACTACCACTACCCTAAAAAATCTTGTACACATGAATGTATGTATATATGTAATATATACATACATTCTTATAAACTTTTGTATTAATATAAGTAGGTAATGTGACCACTGGCAGGATTTGAACCTGCATCTTAGGTATAGCCCTTAATACCTTAACCATTCGGACACGGTGGAACCCAACCGGTCGTGGTATTTATCAATGTCTTTATAAGGGACGTAGATGCCATCTATCATCATCATCATCAGCCCGTATAACTTCCACTGCTGAACAAGAGCCTGTTCCTGAAGGAGGGTTTTTGCCATATTCACCACGCTTGCCAGTCGGGTTGGTGACCGCAGTATTATGTTGTATGTAGATCCGGATAGAAATGAACCGGCCGTAGCCCAATGGCTAGGGCGTCGGACTTGCGATCGTGTGGTCGCCGGGCACCATCCATTGCACTACCGACGTGAACTCACGCGTAATACAAGTGATTTAGATTAGCACGAGGCGTTGAAAAAAAAAACATTTTTATTTACGTAAACCAATTACAGGCACTTGTAAATAGTCAAACATTTTCACTCAGTGGGTTACACTACTACCGGTTTCAACACGGCCCACATGAGACGGTCCGGCGAAACATACTACCGTCCGGTCCACTAATACGCGGGGTTTTGGTCCAATTGTTATCAATTATTTTTAGTAGGCATACACAACTGAGAAGATCCGGCGAAACAAACTCAGTGGGTTACACTACTACCGGTTTCAACACGGCCCACATGAGACGGTCCGGCGAAACATACTACCGTCCGGTCCACTAATACGCGGGGTTTTGGTCCAATTCTTATCATTTATTTTTAGTAGGCATTTACATTTATTGCCCAAATGGTTGTCTTGTTATAATTTATTTTATTTTTACTCAATAAGATTGAATGATATTGAGACAGAATTAACGGTATTTTTAATTAAAGTATACAATGAAATCAATTACAGACAGTTCACAGAATAAGATACAGTTCTAATTACAACTATTGTACTTGGCTGTATGGTCCTTAGGGAGGTAGGTGCAAGATGGTACCGAAAGCCAAACGTCTTTATCTTCAATATAATCTTGAATACTATAGTAACCTTTCGACATGAGAAAAGTTTTAACATGTGCATTAAGTTTTTTTTTTACTATTTTTTTTTTCTTACGTTTGACCATAATCTCGCTTGATGGAAGGCGATGATAAGGCCTAAGATGATACACGCTTGCCTAGAAAGTGTCTGTTCACTTTAGTTTTAAAGATGTCAATTTTACAAGAATTAAGTGATTTATAATTTATAATTTTTTAAATTATTAATAAGTTAACAAGAATATTAGTAGTGTGATGAAAAACACTGTTAGTAATCTTTAAAAAAAATATAAAATTTTATTTAAGTATTCTTGCTAGCCGTGAAGATCGAACCTACGACCTGAAGCGAGACTTATATCGCTGCGCCACAGAGACTTCTAATTTGTATTCTGTTCAGCTGGTAAAGCTGTCAAAAGCATTGCCCTCCACTGCAACAGACTTCATAAACTTTATTGTTTTTTAATATTGTAGTTTTTACACCAATAACTTCAACTTAAAGTACAGTCAACGATTAAAATAGGTTACGCAAAAGTAGATTATCAAATCCGTCATGTGAAGAGGTTGTTATCGTTACGACCTTCAGACAACTTCTCTCAAGTCCTGGTGATAATAGAAAAAAGGCGAAAAAAGAATATATTAAATAGCATTTCTCTACTTAGAATAGAATAGAATAGAATATAATAGAATAGAATGCTCTTTAGTGTACACACATAAGTAAACAGGACAAAGAAAATATAATAGACACAGTAGAATTGGAGGTCTTATCGCATACAGCAATTTCTTCCTTCAATGAATTCCATTATGCATCCAAAGGTTGTCTACCTTTGGATGGATAATAGAATTCATTAGGTAAATGACGTAGGTAGATAGTGTGTAATTCAAAAATATTAATTACTCTACTTTCTTTGTTTGTAAAACATATCACAATGATTATTATTTTTCGAATCTCAAAACTATTTTCTAACGTTTTTATTTAGTAAGACTATTCATATTTATTTTGATATTAAGTTGAATAAGTTTCAAATCTAATATCTTAGAATGCTCATTTTTGGTGATATTCGCAAGCATTTCATTTGTTACGCGTGGAAAGCTATTCCGCGCCCGGTTTTACCTGCGTTACTCCCGTTCCCGTAGGTATTTCAATGTTAAATATAGTCTATGTTACTTCTAGATAACGTAGCTTTCTAATTGTGAAAGATCTTTTTAATCAGGCAGGCAAGTATTTCCTGAGATTAGCGCGTTCAAGCAAACAAACAAGCTCATCAGCTTTATGATATTGGTATGGATCAATAAAAATATTTACTATGACTTAACCTATCAAAATGTATTCCTTATTTATACTAATATAATAAAGAAGAAAGATTTGTATGTATACTTACATACAAATCTTGTTTGTAACGAAATGGCTCAAAAAGTACTAGACCGATTTAAAAAATTCTTTCACCATTTGAATACTACATTATTACTGATTAATATAGACTATATTTCATTATAAAGTTCCCGTGAGAACGGGAGTAACGCGGGTGAAGCAAGTTGTACATAATATATTTTTTCTAAACATTGATCTTCTGCAAGTTACGCAGCAAGCAGATTATATTCATTTGGTTGACTGTACCTATTTAATTTGTATGCGAAATGGTTTGCGAAACATTTAAGTTTTATTTCATAGTTATTTTTATTTTACAACGTAGTTTTAATATTTTTAATTTGTTGAGGTACTTGGAGGTACTTGGATATTGTTACGATTCTATGTGCTTCAGCAAATTACAAATTTACTGTTTTTTAGGGTTCCGTGACAACCTCCGTAGCGTAGCGGTATTTGGTTCGCTTTAAGTCTCGGAGGTCGTGGGTTTGCTCCCCACGCCGGACAAGAAATCTTTGTGTAAATTCTAAGATTTCTTTCCGGGTCTGGTTGGTTGAGGGACTACCCTCCGTGCCTCGGAAATCACGTTTAGACGTTGGTCCCGTTTGTTTTAACATCATCTATAACAAGCGTATACCAGGGAACAGGCAGCAGCGATTCCTTTTGTATTAGAACATAATACTGCGGTCACCAATCCGCCTGCCAAGCGTGGTGACTATAGCAAAATCCTCCCTCGGGAGGAGGTCCATGTTCCGCAGTGGACGTTTTACGGGCTGATGATGATGATGAGGGTTCCGTAGTCCACAAGGAATCCTTATAGTTTCGTCATGTCCGTCCGTCCGTCCTTGCTTGTACCCCGCCATTACTGCACCGATTGTCACTAAAATTGGTGCAGAGATGTATACTGAAGATCCAAAACTTGGTTTTTAAAATTATGGAAAAATATTATTTTTAACCCCGCTCCCATCCATACAATGAGAAGTGAATTAAAAACATTAAATTCGACTAACCCCATCGTGTAGGGTATCGTTCGAAAGGTCTCTTAAAATGCAACAAAAACTGCCTTGAAACTATAAAGATCAACCCCCCCGGTATAGAGATAACCTAATACAAAGTTGAAATTAGAGCATCCCCCCCTTAACTTTTGAAATATCACTAAAATAATTCTGAATAGAATGCAATATATACTTCTAAGTAAGTACTTTCACCTAAAACTATAGCGGACTCGGGATCATAGATAGTTATTTTTATACAGCTCGACCAACTTATGTAGTTATTTTTTTATATTTTAACTACCTTTCCGCTTCCATATTTACCGGTGTAATTACCTGTAAAGAGGATAGATTTGTATCTAAGTATGTTTGAAACGAATTGGCTCAAAATTTACTGGACCGATTTTAAAAATTCTTTTACCGTTTGAATGCTACATTATCACTGATTAATATAGGCTATATTTAATTATGAAGTTTTCACGGGAACGGGAGTTACGCGGGTGAAACCGCGCGCGGGGAGCTAGTAATGAAATATAAGCCTTTCTCGATAAATGGTCTATCTAACACTGAATCATTTTTTCAAATCGGTTCAGTAGTTCTAGAGCTAACACCATTTTTTGTAACAAACAAACGTACATTCACAATTATTAAATTAGTAGGCATTTCTCATACAAATCCCTTTATGATTCTTTGCATAAATTTCGTCTTATAAGATAATCATAAAAGTATTTTATTATTCTTAACTTAAGTGAAACAAACAGAAATTCATATTAAATAGATTTAAAGCAACAAGTAAAAGAAAAAAATAAGAAAATATATGTATGTTTTTGTGTTTGTGCCTCGGCCTGCCACGCTCGGGTAAGCGGGGGTTAAAATGTGCGGACGATATATTAATGTGGATAATATGAGATTTATTTTGAAAGATTTTCGAAATCTTGCTCTTTTATGTTTGGTCACTTGAATTATATTTCAATCAATTCAAATACATTTATGATTGGTGACCGCAGTATTATGTTTTACCACAAAAGTAAACGCTGCTGCTCATTCCTTGATATACGATTATTATACATAGATGATGTTATAATAATCGGAATCAACGGCATAACGTGCTTTCCGAGGCACGGAGAGTAGTCCCTCAACCAACTAGACCTGGAAAGAAATGTTAGAATTTACACAAAAATGAATAAATTTAAAAACTTGCTAGAATTATTCTACATTCTATGATGAAGTTTGTTCGTTGCCAGAAACTACCGTCCTACCTTGTAGAACAGGTGTTTTGTTGTATTTTAAACCAGAGGCTCTAATAACCTTGGTATACTACCAACTTTCGAAATTGACAGCTTGTGCAAGTCAAGCAAGGTTCTAAGAGATTTATTAAGTTTTGACAAAAACAACCAGTATAAACTTTTAAACTTTCACGTATCATAATTATAATTTATAACACACCGGTATTAACGCAATAAATACGAATGTTTTATTTCATATTATTAACATTATAAATTAATAATAATTATTAATTAAAGGTTAATAATTATTATGTATTTAATATTTATATTAAGGTGTATTATTACCTAGTTATTAGAGTTATATTGCTACACCCATACTACCCATCTCTGATTTCTCTCTAACAAGTTCGTACTGAAGTTGTGCCTGCGCAAGAGGTACTGAAGTTGTCTGGAAGAAATCGTAGCAGCGATAAGACAGCCACTTGTACTTTGTCATAATATGCATAATTTATTTTGCATTCCTGTTGGATAATAAAGAGTATTTTACTTTTACTTTACTTTACGACGTTTCGATCAAGTTGCATTGCCCGCGACCACGATAAACTTGATCGAAACGTCGGATAATATAAAAAGGTAATATTTATCGTGTTAATACCTGTGTGTTATAAAAACAACCAGTATTTCTTTTAAATATTATTGTACATATTTTTAACTTTACATACTTAGATTTTGATTCAAATTAATTGATTAATGCACCTTTCCAAGTAGAATAGATTTAGAATAGTAGTATATTATACTTAAGTTAGTTTTATTTTAAACTAGCTGACCCGGCAGACTTCGTACTGCCTGAATCGATACATAAAAGACCTAAACATTTGTATAAAATAAACTGGGCCGTAGAGACTTCGTTTATGCGGTACTCCTACCCCTACACTACCCCTACCCTACACTACCCCTACCCTACACTACCCCTACCCTACACTACCCCTACCCTACACTACCACTACCCTAAAAAATCTTGGCAAAAAAATTCAAGTTTTTAATTAACAAAATAAAGCTCAAAATGACTCTACATTTTAGTTAGAAAACGTTTGTATGGGAAAAAGAAAAAGGCTGTTTTAAGGGGTTTTCAGGCAATTATTCGAATTATTCTCGCCGTAAAAACGATCCTTGAACTTCCACGAACATTAAAAAAAAAGAATTAGCGAAATCGGTTCAGCTGTTCTCGAGATTTGCGCTTAGCAACACATTCAGCGATTCATTTTATATTATAGATTAGCTAATTTTACTATTAGTTGTATATTATGTATTTTACTCATGTAATAAACAGTTATTCATACAATCTATTTATTGCGTAGATATAAGTCATGTCCATACAATGCTCGCGCAGTGGGCGCACCCGGCGTCTCGGAGATCTGTATAAAATACCAATTATTTGCTCTACCGGAATATTAATACATCTGTATTTGCATGTACTTTATTAATTTTAATACTTATGTCCTTTTTATTTGTTTTGTTTAAACACTTTTGTTTGCGAATGTACTTTCTTTTGCTATTATTTTTTCGTCTTAATTCTATATATATAATAAATATCTTAAGCTGTGGTTTAATTTGAATCTTTCAATATTAGATGAATACGTTCTAATATTTTTAAATTGTAATAGAAATATAGGGTTCAAACCTCTAAAGGTAAGAACAAAACCTTATATTCATATTTTTTTGTTTGTCCGTTATATGGGCAGTTTAAGAATTATATCATCATCATCATTTCAGCCTGGCCTATATTCCACTGCTGAACATAGGCTTCCCCCATCGATTTCCAGGGGGAACGACTACTAGCTTCCTGCATCCACTGACCCCCTGCGACCTTTTAGAGGTCGTCGGTCTATCGTGCAGGCGGTCATCCGTCAGTTCACGGTCTCCACTCGAAAATCTTTCTGCTCCATCGGCCGTCAGTTCCTTGAGCTATGTATTCAAGAATTTAACAACTCAAAGCCGTAGTACGTACAAATCTTGCTACGTGCTACGCGACTGCTACGCGAGATGTAAATCTGAGCTACGAATTAACGTAGATACTACGGGGTTTATTTTCTTGTAAGAAATTTATAATAAAAAATTATATATTAGTACTAGCTTCCCGTGCGCTGTTTAACCCGAGTAACTCATGTTCCCAAGGGAACTTCATAAATTAAATATACTAACTAGCTAACTAACTCTGAAAGAATTTTCAAATCGCTTAAGTAGTTCCTGAGATTAACGCGTTTAAGCAAACAAACTCTTAACCTTTATATATTAGTATAGAATAGCTCCTGCCCGCGATTTCGTCTGCGTAGATTTTGATTTCACTGTACAAATTTTGCCACCCATTTTTATAGTCTCAGGGGTGGATTTTTAAATATATTTTCTTATCAGATAGTTGTTTTTTTTTTCGGATCGACATACGTAGTTAGCTTAGGCTTTTGCTACTTCAACGGGCATTAAAGCGAGCAGAGCTCCAACCTTAATAAATGAGTTAACAACTACAAATTAAGCAACCTGCGCAAAAGGGCGCCCCCTGTGGGGCTTGGACCTCGGCTCAGGGCGGTCGCTGGGCATGAGATTGAGGGATTTTGAATTTTAGTATTTTAGGGGAGTTTTGTGCAACTGTCGCTCTACTTTACAGTTCGCGGGCTTATCAGATGCGTAACGTCATAGATAGTACCTACTTCTATAAAATAATTATTTTCTTAACACATCGTATTAACCTTTTATTATGAACAAACTAATAAAATATTATCGTTTTTAATCATATATTTTTTAATGATATTGGTAACTTATTGAGTCTGGATGTGAGTGCGTTTCCATTGCTAGTTACAATATCGTTAAACTAGCTAATTTTCGTGACTTCGTCCACTTGAAATAGTTATTTATTTATTACTAGCTGCGCCCCGCGGTTTTACCCGCGTAACTCAGTCCAGTGGGTCGGAGCGTGATGTATTGTAGCCTATATGTTAATCCAGCGTATAACCTATACCAGTGCAAAATTTCAGCCAATTCCTGTTCAGTAGTTTTGGCGTGAAAGAGTAACAAACATCCATCCATCCATCCAGCCATACTTACAAACTTTCGCGTTTATAATATAAGTATATGGATTATTTTTTTATAAAAGATTACTAGCAGAGTTTTGCAGTCTACTAGTATTCTTGTTAACCCCTCGTGCTAAGCTAAATGCTTGTGTTACGAGTGGGTTCCCATAGTGCAATGGGTGGGGATCGAACCGGCAAATACAAGATCACAAGTCCGACGCCCTAGCCATTGGACTAACTCCAATTTCGAAACATTCTTGATTGGTGCTTTTAGTACTGGCGTGATAATATATAGTCTAGTCTTCGTCGATGGGCGAAATAGTAGTAATAATTCGACCAGTATTTCCTGAGTTTAGTGCGTTTAAGCAAACAAACTTGTTAGCTTTATAATATTGGTACTGATTTAGTGTGTATATTTATTTTCCTTAAGTTACATCAATTATCCTAATTACATTGTACAAACCTTTTGAACTAAATCGGTCGTTTTTGTACCCCAATACTTGGTAAAGAACCTTTCAATGCCCTCGTAAGCCGGAAGGCCGATAGGCTCGCAAACTGTAGAAGGACTGTTGCACAAAACTCGCCCTATACAGTTTATAAGTCATAATCCTTCATTCAGGGACCGCGCTAACCTAGGTCTTAGTCCGACAGGGAGCGCCAGGTTCAAATCCCTTTTTTTTCGGGGGACATGAATTTACGCCGGTGAAGGGGTATGTTGGACTAGCCCTCTCAATAGCATGGTATGATATAGTCATACCACGAGGAGAGGACCCTACACCACTTAAACCCCCCGGACACTCCTCCGTCCGCCGTGGGTTGGTGGTGAGAGTCTAAATTTATTATTTTAAACTACAAGGAATTTCGTAGTATAATGAAAACGCTCCCCGATATTTAGATAAAGCACGCGCCGCCATCTTACCGCATCGTTTCCCGCGCAAACTGCTGTCATCAATCACTGCTGACATTGGCGGGAACGCTCAACCCGATCATAGACAAATTTAAAAAGGCCATAATGGAGTACAAATTAAATTAATGGTGTGTTTATGGTAAAACAATTTATTTTATTCAGTATTTTGTTGGTCGTGTGGTTTCTGGATTAGAATAGACTACTAATTTCTTCCAATGGGTGTCCTAAGAGGGTACTAAAGGACATAAACCTGATGGATGGGCAGCTCAAAGATACCCACATCTAACTGCGATCACCAATCCACCTGCCAAGCGTGGTGATGGCGGCAATATCCCTCATCAACTCTGGCTTGCTTAAGTATGTTAAAGAATCCCATGTCCAGCAGTGGATTTAATTGTAACCAATTCATAGCATTCTTACATCTAGGACAGTGCTTACCATAAGCTAAAAGTGTAATAGACAATGTTTGTAGAAAAAGGAAAATGAAAAACAATCTAACTAGTAGTTTTATTATGAATTTTATTATTGTTAATTGTCATAAAGTGTGGTACAAAATATGTAGGTACTCATTAAATTATATGATCCAATACACTTTGTCAATATCATGACGTGACATACAACAGTTACTTAAATTGAATAAAATTGTCCAATTATTATTATTTTAATTTTACTTATTTAAAATTGTATTAGCATTAAAATTTATTTATTGATCTCATTCTTTATAAATTTAAAGTTCGTCAACTGAATATAATATTTTATTTAAGACCCATTTCCGTAATTCACGATTAAATCGTTGTCCCACAAGTCCCACAGGGGACGCCCTCTTGCGCAGGTTGCTTAGTTTGTAGTGTTTAACCAATTTATCTAGGCTGAAGATCTGCTCACCTTTATGTTGGTGAAGTAGCAAAAGCCTCGGGGCTAACTACATTATGGCCGTCTGAAAAATTAAAAGCTCTCCTACATTCACATTTCCAATGTAACTTTTTTACATACACTTACAATCTGCCGTATTCGTTTTTTTTAGTTTGAATTTACACAAAGATTTAGATATAAAACCAACGACTTCCGAGATTTAAAGCGAGCAAAATAACTCTACATTACAGAGGTTGTTTAAGGTATTCTGCATGTATAGCAGTAATAATATAAATGTTGGAAACTGAACGTAGTTTGAAACATACAACAGATAAAAAAACGTTTTATTTGCATAAAACAAATACTAACCCACCTTAAAACGCCCCACCATACGAAATGCTCATCATTTTCATCCCCAATAACCCCAGATTAACAAAACAAACAAAAAACACATGATAATTTCCGTAGCTCCCCTGCCCGGCGACACGTCCGCACACAACAAAAGTCTGCAACGGAATGCCGATATCGGTCGAAATTCAAATTTAACGGTTGACCGGAAATGCGGTGTCGGACGCATCCGGCGGCCATGTTCCGCTGTTGCGTTTAGATTTCGATTTTGTGTTTTGATGGAATAGGTACTCGGTTTGGATATCTGTGATTTGTATGTTATTGTGTAGCTAGAAAATCTATATACCTACATATATAAATATTAATCCTTATTTCCCTTGGTCACGACATCCCGCGTGACCAGCTGGACCGATTTCGCATTCTTTGTTGTGATTGTATTGTCATGATATTGGCATAATATTGGTATAGATACTCTTATAACAATCGTATCGTAAGGTAGCATCATCATCAGCCCGAAGCCCCCGAGGAAGGATTTTGCCATAATCACCACGCCTGGCAGGCGGGTTGGTGACGGGCCGTATTGCGTACTCGGCCCCCGCCAACGGCGGATCGAAGGAGTGTCCGGGGAGTTTTAGTGGTGTAGGGTCCTCTCCTCGGGTATGAATTTAGCATACCACGCTATGGAGAGGGCGAGTCCCACATATCCCACCGCCAGCACGCGACTACGCTGCAGCGGCGGTGGTAATGCGTAAATGCATTTTCCCCCGACAAAAAAAAAATGGGTTGGCGACCGCAGTATCATGTCAGCGTTTTCTTGTGTATCGACACAAGAAAACGCTGCTACCCGTTCCCTTGTTATAGATGATGTTATAACGATTGGGACCAACGGCTTAACCTGCTTTGCAAGGCACTGAGTACATTCAACAACAAAATCTGGAAAGATATTTGATATTTTACACAAAGGTTTTTTTGTCTGGCGCTGGAATGAAACTCACGACATCCGAGACCTTAAGCTATCATGTGGTCACTTGATCGATTCCCATCCGTAACACAAGTAATTTTAGTTTAGTTAAGGGACCAACGGACACAGTCAGGACAAGAATTCTAGTAATGTGCAAATTAATACTTCTGCTTTTAAAACAAATGAGCTAGACCTAACTTACATTTTGACTTGCATTTCGAGAAGAAAGGTAGCAAAATATTTTCAGCCATTTTACCACGGGTTACATACAAATAAACATTCTAAAATTAGCTCAAAACAAGATGAAACAGGACAATATATATTTGAACATGTCAGTATACAAGTGGAAACAAAACACTATTGTGAATTGTGATGACCAGTACTAGGGAAACTCGAAAGTGAAAATTTTAGATTATGAGGATTTCTAAAAGGGCAACCATGATGGATAACCTCCGTAGCGTAGCGGTATTTGGCTCGCTTTAAATCTTGGAGTTTGGGTTCGATCCCCACACCGTACAGGAAATCTTTGTGTAAATTCTAAGATTTCTTTCCGGGTCTGGTTGGTTGAGGGACTTCCGTGCCTCGGAAAGCACGTTAAGCAGTTGGTCCCGATTATTATTACATCATCTATAATAATCGTATATCAAGGAACGGGCAGCAGCGCTTCTTTGTTTAGTACAATGTATTACTGCGGTCACCAAACCGCCTGCCAAGCGTGGTGACTATGGCAAATACCTTCCCTCGGGAGGAGGCCCTTGTTCAGCAGTGGAAGTTAGGTCGAGACACCTGTCAAAGCGCTTTCAATCTTTGGTAATTGGTAAATAATCGTGAAGGATTAAATTGATATTTTATACCAGAAATTAAAAAGTACCTACATTATTATTTTACAATCATTAAGCCGTAATGTTGCGCAGTGCTCATGTGCTGAAATATAAACAACAAAAAAGCGTTAGTATGCGAAAATGCGGAAGATTTTTGCATCTCTCCGTTTCAAGTCAACAATTTTCTTTTATCATAAATAAAAGCATTTCTCTTTCCACTTATCTGAGCACGTTCTGTTTCGTCTTTGTCTCGTCTCTTTCTCGAACTCGAAACAATCTCACTTCACAGTTCACACTCATTACTCTCGAAAACAAATAGTAACTCTTTTAAAAGGGTGCAGCCGTCGGAAGTGGTGACATCTTTTGTCTTATCCTGATATGTCCGATAAGAGCTGATAAGGGGGAAAGAGATAACAATACGTGTTTGAGCAGGAAGTGACATACTTGAGGGCTAGAAACACCCTATATGACCCCATTTAATTGTTGAAATAACAAATGTATGGGAACGCAAAATTTTAATTTACCCTTAACACTTGAAGGGTGCATATGAGGTAATGTGTATGCTTCTACAACAAACATCGTTATCTGATTCTATACTCTAAACTAATATTATAAAGAGGAACGATTTGTATTTTTGTGTGTATGTTTGTAATGAATAAACTCAAAAACAATTGCGCCGATTTCAAAAATTCTTTCACCATTGGAAAGCTACATTCACCCTGAGTAACATAGGCTATATTCAGTTATAAAGTTCCCACGGAAACGGGAGTTACGCGGGTGAAACCGCGCGCGGGAAGCTAGTAATCTATCTGTTGACCATACTTAAAAAAACAAATCTGCTTGGGCGTAATTTGATTTGAAAATATTCTTAACACTAGCTTTACCCCGCGGTTTTGCCCGCGTTACTCTGCTCCAAAAGGTCTAAGCGTGATGTTTTGTAGCCTATATGTTAATCCAGCGTATAACCTATCCCGGTAGAATTTCAGATAATTCCGTTCAGTAGTTTTGGCGTGAAAATGTAACAAACATCCATCCATACTTACAAACTTTCGCGTTTATAATATAAGTAGGAATTATTTAAAAAAGAATCTCTGAATTTTCACCACGCTTGGCAGGCGGCTTGGTGACCGCAGTATTATGTTGTAAACACAAGGAACCGTTGCTGTCCGTTTCCTGGTATACGATTGTGATAACAATCGGGATCACCAGCTTAACGATCTTTCTGAGGCACGGAGAGTAATCCGTCAACAAACCAGACTAGACATAACGATTTCTTGTCCGGCGCGGCGAGGGGATTGAGCCCACGACCTCCAAGACGTAAAGCGAGACTTGTACCACTACGCCGCCGCGATAGCTGGCAACGTAACTAAGCTAGCTGTGGTCGACTAAAACGAATCGGTGTGACGCTGCCTGTCCCCACACGAGACAACACATCAAATACACATAAGCTAAGCAGTAATAGCCTGAATCAATTTAACCACGAGGCAAAGTTACCATACAACAGGCAGGTGGAAATTGAGTATTGTTTGTAAGCTGAGCTATTGTTGATACAGTTTCTGTAGACTAGGGACTTAGGTACAATATTGTTATTCATAAATGATGGATCGACTTTTTTCTAGAGATTATTTGACCCTTATTAGACTGCGTGCGGCTTATAAGAAATGAAATGAAAACGTTTATTGATAATGTAGACGAATTGATCGTACTTATTATAAGTCCAATACTTATTGTATTGAAAGAAGCAAAGAAAAAAGAATCTTGACTAATTAATATAGTTTACATTTCAACAGTAATGTTATTAAATATTTTTTAAATTTACTAATGTGGCATGTGATAGTCGCGTATTATAAATATAATTAGAATAAACTAGCGTGGGCTGGGATTAGGTCAGAAGCATAGAACGCATCGCCAGCCTCGCCTTGCTAGGACGACCTTTCGAGTCATTCTCTATCGACCCGTGACACCTGGAGCAGAAAGACTATAACAAACTCTGAGATCGGTTGATTAATCATTTGTACATTTTTTAAAAACATGTTTAGTCTTATTTTTTTTAGTAAGTATTTATATAAATATGTGATGAAGTTCCCACGAGAGCAAGTTGCCTATTTAACTCCAGGATAACATAGCTTTCTAATGGTGAAATAATGTTTGAAATCGGTCCATTAGTCCCGGGAGGGAAATGAAAACATACAAATTTTTCCTCTTTATAATATTAATCTACTTTAAGCAAAAACTATTTAAGAAAATTGTTCGGACGGAGGAGTATGAATTTCGCACACTTAGAGTTTACTAGCTGCAGCCCGCGTTTTTACCTGCGTTACTCTGCTCCAGTGGGTCGGAGTGAGATGTTTTGTAGCCTATATATCCAGCATATAACCTATTCCGGTGCAAAATAGTCGTTTTGGCGTAAAAGATTAACAAACATCCATCCATCCATCTATACTTACAAACTTTCTCGTTTATAATATAAGTAACATATCATCATCAGCCCGTATAACGTCCATTGCTGAACATGGGCCTCCTCCCGAGGCAGGGTATTTGCCATAGACACCACGCTTAACAGGCGGGTTGGTGACCGCAGTATTATGTTGTACCACACAAGGAAACGCTGCTGCCCGTTCCTTGATATACGATTATTGTAGATTATGTTATAACAATCGGGATCAACGGCTTAACGTGCTTTCTGAGGCACGGAGGGTAGTTCCTCAACCAACCAGACCCGGAAAGAAATCTTAGAAATAACACAAAGATTTTATGTCCGGTGTGGAGATCGAACCCACGACCTCCGAGATTCAAGGCGAGCCAAATACCGCTACGGAGGTTGTAAAAGTAAAGAAGTTTTATTATGCTCGAATTTCGACGTATTCGTAAATTTGCACGCGGATAGTTTATAAGCTGGATTAACACATAGGCTACAAAATATCACGCTCCGACCCACTGGAGCAGAGTGACAGGGGTGAAACCGCGGGGCGCAGCTAGTATTATTATAAATGTAAATGTAAGTTTGTTTGTTACGCTTTGACGCGAAAACTACTTAACCGAGGATCATGAAACTTTGTACAAGTATTCTTGAAGGTATTAGCAGTACCATAGTGTCATTGGCTCCAATGCGAGCGAAGCAGCGGGTAAAAGCTAGTTAAAATAAAACTAACTTGAACATTTTGCTTAAATCCACACTGTATGCAGTAACTATAACTATTTAAGTTAGTTTAAAACAATAAATGAATATAGTGATACAATCTTGCCACTTTACCGGCGTCTATTCACTTGTCTACTCGAACTTATTGTTTACACGAGAGTTCGACTCGAACTCATTGTTGTAAGTAAATTGAATTTGTTCACAATTCATATGTCTACCGTAAAATTAAGTTTGATGAAGTTATTTAACTATGATGAGTATTAATAGATAGTCATATCTATATCTATGCTAATATTATAAAGAGGAAATGATTGTTTGTTTGTATTGAATACAATCAATACAATCGGGACCAACGGCTTAACGCACGTTAAGCCGATTGTTATAACATAATCTATAACAAGAGTATACCAGGGAACGGGCAGCAGCGTTTCCCTGTGTATTACAATATAATACTGCGGTCACCAGTCCGCCTGCCAAGCGTGGTGACTATGGCAAAAACCCTCCCTCAGGAGGAGGCCCATGTTCAGCAGTGGACGTTGTACGGGCTGATGATGATGATGATGATGATTGAATAGCCTCCGAAACTACTGGACCGATTTCAAAAATTATTTCGCCGTTGGGAAGCTACACTATCCCCAAACAAAATAAGCTATATTTAAGTATGAAGTTCCCACGGGAACGGGAGTTACGCGGGTGAAACAATTTATAACTCAAATAAAAACTTCTGATTAGTTACAATTTTTTTTTTCACCTTCCTATCGTAGCAATATTTAGCTCGCTTTAAGTCTCGGGGGTCGTGGGTTTGATCCCCACACCAGACAAGAAATCTTTGTGTAAATTCTAAGATTTCTTTTCGGGTCTGGTTGGTTGAGGGACTACTGGTTGGTTGAGGGCCGGCTTAACGTGCTTTCCGAGGCACGGTGGGGTAGTCCCACCGTGCCTCGGAAAGCACGTTAAGCCGTTGGTCCTGATTGTTATAACATCATCCATAACAAGCGTATACCAGGGAACGGACAGCAACGTTTCCCTGTGTATTACAACATAATCATGCGGTCACCAATTCGCCTGCCAAGCGTGGTGACTATGGAAAAAACCCTCCCTCGGTAGGAGGCCCATGTTCAGAAGTAGATGTTGTACGGGCTGATGACGATGATGTTTTTTTTTTTACTTTGTCTCGCTTTTGAATGAATCTTGCAAATAACAAATTCTCACTTTTCAAGAATCAACTTCTAGCAATGCCTAACTAATATAAACATTATAGTTCAGTAGCTGCACAAGAAGACGAGCAGCGCCATCTACCAGCTAGCATCTCAACTAACCTGTATCGCACAATACAAGTTCACAAGCCAATTCGAACATATACAAGTTCCGAACAGTAACAAATGGCCGTCGGCCGCCGGGCACACCACCTCGCTCGGCAAAGAAGATCTTCATTTACTGTGGAGGAAACCAACATGGTGGAACATCACCAACCGCTCCTCTACTTTTACCTTGAAACCTCAAACCAAATTAACAGCAAAGGCGGAGGGCTCCGAGTAACGCACTGACACCGGTAAAACTCTGCCTCGGCGTGTACATACACAGCTTTAGCACACACACGAATCAAAACTAAGCCTTACCTTTTAAATGTTTATGAATATTTTACGGAAAAGTTTGCAATATACTATGTTTCAAAATTGAGATTAATAAAGTCGCGGTTCGAGTCCCACCGGTGGTCGTATTTTATTAATCTCAATTTTGAAACAATTTATGCCTTATCTTGTCAGTCGATCTGTCGCAGATTTAGGTACTTGATGTCATAATAAACTTCATAATTTTTTTTGAAATGCCGAATGAACAGTGGCAAGCCGGGATATATAGTAACACTAAATATTGGGTCAATTGTATATATATCCGACGAGTTCGACTAACGCCCACGCGATTGGGCCGCCAGTACCAGCGCTATGACTATCATTTTTCTTTTTGTCATTACATAATAAGACCCCTGAAGAACCGCCATACTGGTACAAATGAACCAATATTTTGTGTCAGTATCTCCCGGTCTATCAACGTTATTTTTATAATACTCCTACTTATGAACAAAAATCCAGCCTCTGTTCGACAGCGCTCCATATCTTCTTTTTATTTAGTCTCAGCTCTCAACATTCTAACCCTAGCCTATCAATAATCCCCGTAACAACATGTTCCGGACTCCAAACAGTGAACACAAACTAATAACACTTTATTGTGTCCAAGTGTATTTAGGATACAAATATAAGGCGAAAGATGTCACACCAAGTCTACATGTTAAGAAGACTTTACACCAAGGTATTTGGGTGGATTTAACATGAATACTGCGTCATGTGGTTTCAAGGCTTAGAATAAATCACCCCAAATCTTCCTATGGGGTTCGTAAGAGGCGATTAAGGGAATAGGCAGCAGCATCTATCATCATCATCATCAACCCGTATAACGTCCACTGCTGAACATGGGCCTCCTCCCGAGGGAGGGTATTTGCCATAGTCACCACGCTTGGTAGGCGGATTGGTGACCGCAGTATTATGTTGTAACACACGAGAAAACGCTGCTGCCCGTTCTTTAATATACGATTATTATAGATGATGTTATAATAATCGGGACCAACGGCTTAAAGTGCTTTCCGAGGCACGTAGGGTAGTCCCTCAACCAACCAGACCCGGAAAGAAATCTTAGAATTCACACAAAGATTTCTTGCCCGGCGTGGCCGCGTGGGGATCGAACCCACGACCTCAGATATTAAAAGCGAGCCAAATAGGTACCGCCACGCTACGGAGGTTTTCAGCGTCTATCAGCTCAAGGATATTCAAAATATTACTCACCAATCCGCCTGCCAAGCGTGGTGATTATGGCAATATCCCTCAACGGCTCACCATGGACTGTTAAGAGGAGAGCTTTCAGCTGTGGACTTCAACGGTCTACTACAGTACCCCAATGGCTAGGGCGTCGGACTTGCTATCATGTTGTCGCCGGTTCGATCCCCAGCGACTGCTCTACCGACGTGAACCCACTTTAAACACAAGCATTTTAGCTTAGCACGAGGCGTTAACTAGAATACTACAGCACGACCATGGATGATTACCTTAATTTTAATGCGGGATTTTTAGTTAGTTGATAGTACAGTACTATAGCGGCAACGCAGAAAAAAAAATCGATGCCTGAGACATCTATTTCATATTCATATCACGCCCTATTTTCAAGACGGTAAAAAAGTCACCCAGTATAGTCCAAGTTGTACGAACCGGCGCCGGCGCTCCTAGCACAAGCCCGAAGTCATTAAATCTGAAATGTTTAACGCTATTATAAAAGTAACTACATAGATCAATAATAAATTGTACTACCAACAATGAATCATTTCACTGTGTATTAGCAAGTACTAAAAAATCAAGGAGGTTTAAACTTAATCAAAATATTGGCAGACAGCCAGTAACATCATCTTTATCTATATTGTATCTGTTACCGACAATTCAATTTAACTTCGACACACAATCACACGGATAGATGAATATCAATTACTTATATGTATTGATACACAGACAGTATTCCATGTTAAGATGTTATGTAGGTACTAGCTGCGTCTCGCGGTTTTACCTGCATTACTCTTCTCCAGTGGTATTTGATACGTGATATTTTGTAGCCTATATGTTAATCCAGCGTATAACCTATCCCGGTGTAAAATTTCAGCCAATTCCGTTAAGTAGTTTTGGCGTGAAAGAGTAACAAACATCCATCCATCCATACTTACAAACTTTCGCGTTTATGATGTTAGTAGGATTAGTAAAACTGTGATTTTCGCAGCTTCAGGTGTTCAATGGGATGTCAACTAAAAAATAATTAATTTGATCCATTAGTTAGATGACCAAAAAATATGTGCGTGTGAAGTAAGGACGACAGTTTAGTCGTTATATTTTTTTATTTTTTATTCTTGGTGGTCTGTTATTTAGTAAATATCTTTACAAATTCTCTACTAAATGTCTGTATTCAGAAAACCTTATTGTTAAAGATACTTTCCGAGATCTGGCTGATCGTCTGTGAGAACTGAGGGACCACACTATATGGGTCGTAGTTTTTAATATATTTGTTTACAAATTCCCGGATTCATTCTACAATTGTTTTAAGTCTACTACTAAATCCTAGGATTTTCATTTCGCGAATTCCCAGTGTGGTCCCTCAGTTCACACGCACATAAAATATTGGACACATTTTTTTTCGATCCGTAAACTAAATATGGCGAAGATACAGCGTTGGAATTTCATGTGACGTCACTTCTAGGTAAATTGTACCTAATAGTGACGTCACAAGCTCCTCTCTACTAAACTTTGTAGTACTCTCTGTATCTTTGTAATTTTTTATTGATTTATCATCATCATCAGCCCGTACAACGTCCACTGCTGAACAAGGGCCTCTTCCTGAGGGTGCGTGTTTGTCATAGTCACCACGTTTGGCCGGCGGTTTGGTTACCGCAGTATTATTTTGTAACACACAAGGAATCGCTGCTGCCTGTTACCTTGTTAACAATTATTATAGATGATGTTATAACAATCGGGACCAACGGCTTAACGTGCTTTCCAATGCATGGAGCGTAGTTTCTCAACCAATCAGACCCGGAAAGAAATCTTTGATATTACACAAAGCTAGCTAGCAGTCTGCCCGCGACCACGATCAATGTAACTTGATCGAAACGTCGGGTAATATAAAAAGGTAATTTTATCGCGTTAATACCTGTGTGCTATGTATTATAATTACACAAAGCTTTTTGTCAGGAGTGGGAATCGAATCCACGACCTCCGAAATTTAAGACAAGACTTACACACCTACGCCACCAAGGTTACTTTTTACAAAAATAGAAAACATTACTAATAATAAAAGGTTATGAACAAACAAACGAAAATTATCTGTTCCTTAACATATTTTTATAACAAATCACCATCAAAATATAAACTAACAACACTACAATTACAGCTACATCCACCCCCAAAATCATATAAGCTGTAGCCAAATCACCCCCCTCAATATCCTTCCCCTTACTACCCTGATTAAAACAAAAATCATCTTCAATACAAACTAGGATAAAAAATACAAATATCAAAAAAGATAGTAACATACCAAACACAGTTAGACATACAAACATATTTATCAAACATATAGAATTCCAACATAATCCTAGGAATAATACGAAATTGGTTATAAAAGTATACATTATCAAAGATATAACACAAATCAGTAGGAGTGAAAATATTTTCTCTGTTTTCCATAGAGCAGTGAAGTCGTTTTTTTCATCTGTAAAATAAAAATGGTAATGTAAAAAACTAAAAAAAAACAATTACGTGTTTTTTTTGTATGTTTTTTTTTGTTATAATGAGTAAATCAAATATGAGTAAACACAAATCTAACGACATCTGTCACGCTAAAATCCATCAAGCCAAACATAGAACTGTAAAGTAGAGCTCCTTTTTCTGATGAACATACGAAGGTAGCCACGAGGCCTTTGCTACTTTACCGGGCATAGAGGCGAGCAGAGCTCCAGCCTTAATAAATGGTTTAAAAACTACAAATTAAGCAACCTGCGCAAAAGGGCGCCCCCTGTGGGGCTTGGATCTAGGCTCAGGGCGGTCGCTGGCGATGAAATTGAGGGATTATGACTTTTAGTATTTTAGGGGAGTTTTGTGCAACTGCCGCTCTACTTCGCGGGCCTCTCGGACTTCGGATCTACGAGGGCATCGGATGGTTTGTAAAGTATAGTGTCATTGTACTAATTACTGAAACTTATTGATGCCAGAGGCGAGGGTCTTAAGGTTTGGAAGACCACATACCTGCATAACCTAACAACACCATCATAACATGGAGTGGTCCAAAGAAAAATGTCACACCGATTATTGTAATACATATTGATAATAAAATACACCGACATGTGCACCGTTTTAGTTTTTTACACATAATATTTAAGTTTTAAAACATTTTAATGATAATCTTGACATTTTATATTTGCTAATGAGACAGTTCATCTGCACATGACATTTTATGCTAGTGAATGAGGTTAATCAAGTAATGATAGTACTATAATAGTAAAAGATCCGAATCCACATCGATCTTCACCTAGCTGGTAATAGAATGAAACATGTTTTATAATGAATTAAGTAGGTATCTTAGAAAATTCACTAAAAATGCGTTGGCTAAATAAATCCTGGACAGACTTTTTTGGTTTTTTTTAAGCATTTTTAATTAAATTTTTGCAACAGTTAATAAAAAATCATACAATACTGACTCAAAGTATAAAGCTGTTGGGTTGGACCTGGAAGAACTACTGGGTTGCCAATTACAAAAAGGTGTGTAGATGACAGTTACTTTCACTTGATTGGATAATATACACAAAATTATAACAACATAAACGCTGTTTAATTTAATTTAATCTTTTTAACATTTCATAACAATCATTGTTTAAATAATAAATAAAATTATTCTGTCCAGGATTTTTTTAGCCAAACCATTTTTATTTTTATTTATTTTATTATTTGCACATTTTTTTTATATATATTTTTAATATTAATATTAAATTTATTAAAAAATAGGTTTCTATTGTCAGCTCGGTGAAGGTCGATGTAGGTAGGACGGACGGACGGACGCAAGGCATTTGCTACTTCACCGGGTATAGTCAAGACACGGGGATGGTTTAAGTTCGTCTAGGCTGGAGCTCTGCTCGCCTTTATTCCCGGTGAAGTAGCAAAAGCCTCGAGCCTAATTAATAAGTCCGTCCGAAAAAAAAATGTTTAAATTTTGTATGGAAACATCGAAATCTTATAATAATAATATTTAATTGCTTGTGACAGCATCCGAATATAAAATGTTATACAAATTTTGTCAAATAAGCGGACGAAGACAAGAGCAACAGCTAGGGGTAGCAAAAAATTAAAAAAATGAAAACAACCCTGACCATCCCTTACATTTGCAACAACAACAATGTAATGAGAATATTTTCGAGTCATTTACTAAAACTGTGCAACTGATTTAACGTACGGACGGACAAATGAGTTGAGCTCTCCATTATGACGTACACGAGTTGGGGGAACTGGCGAGTCGTTTAAATACAAATACAAAAATCTTTTTTTGAGAATAACAAAGTTTTAAATGTTTTTAACACTTACCGTGTGGTTTCCGGCTTAGAATAGACCACCCCATGTCTTCCCATGGGTGTCGTAAAAGGCGACTAAGGGACATATGGCTGATGGATGGGCAGCAGCATCTATTAGCTCAACATTTGCATCTTACTGCGATCACCAATCCGTCTGCCAAGCGTGGTGATTATGGCAATATCCCTCTACGATCCTGGCTTGCCAAGGTCTGTTAAGAGGAGGCCCATGTTCAGCAGTGGACGTCAACGGGCTGTTGATGATGATGATGATGAACACTTTATGGAAAAGTTTACCTTAATATTTCAAAATTGAGATTATATAATTCGACCACCGGCAGGATTCGAACCTGCATCTTAGGTTAAGCCTCTAATGCCTTAACCAATTAGGCTACGCTGGAACCACAGCCGGTCATCCCGAAATTTATTAATCTCTTTGTAACACGTCTCTAAGGGGGACGATAGTGCCATCTATCGGTAATGATCCGTATTACTTCGACAAATATCTCCAAAGTTACATTTGGTATTACATATTAAACGATGACACCGCCCGTTTTTCACATTTTCAATGTTTTGAACACTTTATGGTAATAATAAATTTCGATGACCGGCTGTGGTTCTACCGCAGCTTAATTGGTTAAGGCATTAGGGGCTTTACCTAAGATGCAGGTTCGAATCCTGCCGGTGGTCGAATTTTATTAATCTCAATTTTGAAATATATAAGAAAGTTGTTTCAGGATTACATGATAATGAGAACAGCTTTACTCTTCCTTCTAGGTATGAAAATATACAGAGTCGATTACCTGTTGATACATTATTAGATTTAATGAATTGTTTATATCCACTAAATTATTGCCATAGTCACCAATCCGCCTGCCAAGCGTGGTGACTATGGAAAATACCCTCGGGAGGAGACCCTCGTTCAGAAGTGGACGTTATACGGGCTGATGATGATGATGATATTAAATTACACACATATAGCTTTTTTACCATCTTGAAAATATTAGGGCGTGATATATATTAATATATGAAATAGATGTCTAAAGGTACAAGTTGGTAGCGGGCGACATGAAGCTGCAGCAAACGACGTTTCGCAGCGACACTACTGGTTTCAATGTATTTCTATGGAATTCGCTTCGTAGTTAGGGAATTTTATAGAAATACATAGAAACAGTTATTATCAAGACGGTAAAAAAGACACCCAGTATATATAGATGGCAATAGACTGGAACCCACCCCCTAGTCCTCCTGACCCTTAGTTGGCAAAGAACCATCCGATGCCCTCGTAGACCCGAAGTCCGAGAGGCCCGCGAACTGTAAAGTAGAGCGACAGTTGCACAAAACTCCCCTAAAATACTAAAAGTCATAATCCCTCAATCTCATCGCCAGCGACTGCCCTGAGCTGAGGTCCAAGCCCCACAGGGGGCGCCCTCTTGCGCAGGTTGATTAGTTTGTAGTTTTTAAACCATTTGTTAAGGTTGGAGCTCTGCTCGCCTTTATGCCCGGTGAAGTGGCAAAAGACTCGTAACTACGTATGTCTATCCGATAAAAAAGCTAGAATCCACCGTGATCTAATTATTAGGGGCTAAAACTAAGAAACAGGTTCAAATCCTGACTGTTTTTTTTTTTTATTTATAACGCGGTCATCTTTTCTGTAATACATCAATTTCCAATAAACATCTCGCACCAACTTAGCCTGTGCTTGTACCAGAAAGTATGCACAAAAATGTTCATTAACAGCCGAGGTACCGTCAACAGAAAACGACAACAGTAATGCATGTACCGTCGGCAAAACAACGTTCAACTGACTGATGTGCTGTTAGTAGAAGTTAATGATTTATCTTTGCTTTTACTGCAACACTAGCTACCCGTATGGTTTTACCTGCTCAGCTCCCGTCCCCGTGGGAACTGTATAATTAAATATAGCCAATGTTACTCTTAGTTAACGTAGCTTTCTAATGGTGAAGGTATATTTGAAATCGGTTCAGTAGTTTCAGAGCCTATACAATGCAAACAAACACTCGAATCTTTCCTCTTTATCTTCCAATTTCAGTAGGAATTTTTGAAAATACAGACTTAGTTATACCAAGACGATAATAACGTAACGGTTACAACCTCCGTAGCGTAGCGGTATTTGGCTCGCTTTAAATCTCGGAGGTCGTGCGTTCGATCCCCACGCCGGACAGGAAATCTTTGTGTAAATTCTAAGATTTCTTTCCAGGTCTAGTTGCTTGAGCAAAGACATTTTTATCAAACTCATAGTAATATCATTATGTGATTACCCTAACGTATCGTGTTATTAGAAACGTTCAGCTGGATTTCGGTAGTAAAGGAATAAAGATAGCTATTATCTATCTCTATACTAATAAACTAAAATAATGAGGAAAAGTTTGTATTTTTGTATTTTTATATGTTGTGTGTTTGTTTCGAATAAACTAAAAACTGCTGAACGGATTTCGATAAATTTCGATAATTCTTTTACCATTATAATGCCACATTATCCCTGAGTAACGTAATTAAGTTATTTATTATTAGAAACAATAAGAGATCCTAACTAAAACTTCGATAATGTAAAAAATGTAACAAAAAAATGTTCGCATAATTATTATAAATAATTGTTATGACACTTGACCTATCCTCATGAAAGAGACTACGCTACTGTTGTATCGTTTAAGTACAATATTTTGTACTTAATTGTCATCAGCTCGACTCAATGTCCACTGCTGAACATAGGCCTCTCTCGATGGGGATGTTGCCATAGTAGCGCTTGGCAGTCGGATTGGTGACCGCAATATAATCTATGTATTACTCTGCGTCGACTAATATCTCAAACACGTCTAATTTAGCGTATTAACAGATCATTTTATTGAAACCAGGAGGCTTATCTTCTTCACCCACCCTTTAATGTCCACTGCTGAACATGGGCCTCCTCTCAAAAGACCTTGGCAAGCCAGGGTCGTTGAGAGATATTACCATAATGACCAAATAAACCAAAGAAATCTCAAATTGATGAAATTTGTTTATTTATTTATTTGACTCTGCAATTAAAATTAGAATGTAATATTGAATGAGTGGGAATAATAAGTAAACATGATTTTTGATAGCATTATTGCCGATTTTTATATTTTATATGTTTTTATTTGAGGTTTGGCATGCGTGGCGTCGAAACTAGGGCTAGCTAGAATACCAGCTCTGCGCAATGATCTTTCAGATTATTGATGTAGCTTAATGCTGAAGCCAGTTCCCATTTATGGTGCATATACTTGTAATACCTACTGTTAATCTATTTTTATTTATTTTTTATTTCCTTGTATAACTGTAAATAAATGTATTTTCTTTCTTTCTTTCTTTCAAAGGCAGGTTGGTGACTGCAGTAAAATCTTAACTAACCTCGAGCTGGTAAGTAGATGCTGCTACCCATCCATCGTATCTCGCTTAGTTGCCTCTTACGTCACGCAGACTTGGCCGGATTCTTAGATGTTAATTTTATACCTGTTACCTTTACAGCATCTTACAATAAATTGTACAATTGTCATTTACCGCACGACAGACGGACGACGGATTAATAAATCTGTAAGATCAAATAATGTTAGCATTGTTTTTACTTAGCTACTTAAGTGATACTTTTGTTAGATTTAGTCTTACACAGTGTAATTTTGACAAGTGTAAGTGTATGTAAATACCTAAGTGCTGAATAAATTTCATTATTTCATTCCCCATAGGAGTAGCATATGGGGTGGTCTATTTAAGCCAAAAATCACATGGAAATTTCATGTAAATTGCCGCTTAAAAAGTCAGGATTACCAACATAAACAAATAAACGAAACCAGCTTTCAAACGTTCAACTCTTCAACAAACCATCGAAAAACAACAAAAAACACAGAACAATTCTCGTTTGAAACTATGTGTTCATTAAGGCCGTTCCATAGATGGTTGTACAAACACTCACATACATACGAAGAGGCCATTTTTTAGCATTCCTACGTCCCGTACAGGTGGGTTATTAAAAAACTTGGTAATGCACTGTTTAAAACGGGGTTCCGTGGTTAAATTGATACTGATGGTTTTTTGAAATACCTAAACGATTTATTCAGCACTTAGGTATTAACATGCACCTTTTTTCAATCTACACCTAGTCTTATATATAAAGCTAAAGAGTTTGTTTGTTTGCTTGAACGCGCTCATCTTAACTACTGGTCCGATATGAAAAATTCTTTCAATATTAGATAACCCACTTATCGAGGAAGGTTATAAGCTATATTTAAGTATGAAGTTTATTTATTTTTATTTATTTAAGGACAACCAACAAAGCATACACCAAAAAAAGTACATGTTAAAGTACACACATAATTATTACATTTTATAGTGTAGCCTTAATTAAAGGTTGCCACGGCATGCATTAAACATAGGAGTAGAAAATGCTGGTACAAAACAGATTTTACTTATTTAGATAGATACATAAAAAATATAAAAATATACTTATTATTTATTTTATTTTTATGTTTGCTAGCGGAGTTTTGCAGTCTACTAGTATTCTTGTTAACCCCTCGTGCTAAGCTAAAATGCTTGTGTTACGAGTGGGTTCACGTCGGTAGTGCAATGGGTGGAGTTCGAACCGGCGACCGATTTATACAGTTAATTGTTATATCAAGCCGACATACAATTTACAATTAAAATGAAAATCTGAAAATCTTATTAATTAAAATTTATGCTGGATTTAATTGATAAGTCCAGTTGATTTTTTTCTACGTTGTGCAACCAATGAAAGGAAATTGTTTTAAAATAACAACAATTGCTAAATCCCAATGTCAGTGAAAAATACTATAGAAACAACAATTTATTTTTTCAGTTCCCGCGGGAAAGGGAGTTCGCTGGAGAAACTGCGCTTGGAAGGTAGCAAATTATTGTAATATAGTTAATTACAAAATATGGTAATCAAAATCTATTGCGGATAAGCTCAATAAAATCAAATCAAATAGTTTATATACTTAAATGTGAGTTACAAAGCTCTTAAGTACAGTTAAGTCCAATTCATATTAGCCTTTTTACAGTGTTTACTGTGTGTAATACTTATTAATACTTATTAAAAGTTTCGTACATTCATCATCGGCCCGTATAACGTCCACTGCTGAACATGGGTCTCCTCCCGGGGGAGGGTATTAGGCCATAGTCACCATACTTGGCAGGCGGATTGGTGACCGCATTATTATGTTGTACCACACAAGGAAACGCTGCTGCCCGTTCGATATACGATTATTATAGATGATGTTATAACAATCAGGACCAACTTACATCGTCATACCTATATATAATTAACAAAGTAATATTTTATTAATTAAACATAATGTTAAAATACTTATTTTTATTCAATACAATTACAATAAAATCACATGTTAACTAAAATTAACATTACAGTATTCCGCATAGGTATTTCTATGACTTTGATATCTAATCACTATTTTATTACCTACTACCGCTACATCTGCCTAAAATTTAACAAAAAATGTTTCTCCTTATTACATCAGCTATCTGCGAATGAAAGCCCCAACAAAATTGGTCCAGCCGTACCAGAGATTATCCCAAACAAACAGACAGACAAAATCTTTAAGAAATGCATGTAGTAAAATGCGGTTATTTTAATATCAGATAGAATATGAATTAATATAAATATATACTATAATGATCGAATGCTCGGTTGTTCAGGCGATACAATTATTTACCTAATTGTAAAACTTAATTATACATAACAATGATGTTGCTAAAAATATCTTCGTTAACCGTAACATCGGTACTTATGTCACCGGAAAATAATAAAAAATCGTTAGTTGATCAACTTTCTAGTTAGTTCATAATGTTTCAAGTGATTAAAAAAGATTATTAACCTAAACCAATGGAGTTCAACTTAACAGGACTTATTGAAGTTGAAGTTTTCTTGTTTTGTTACAGACTATAACATATCAGAGCATACACAGCGACATCTATTGTCAAGTAGTTAAACTAAATACTTCAATTAAATCTATTGAAATAGATAAATCTGAAAATATTTACTAAAATAGCTACATTGGCTTTATTTTTCTAGTCGACATAATAAATTAAACGAAGACATATTTCTCCGACAGTGTGCTGCTACCTAGTATCGAGCAGCAGAACTATCTGCCGTATAAAATATTCAACGCGGCCAGAAAGTTACTATGTTACAAAAATTGACTGACACAAATCAAATTGAGCTCTATTTAAATAGCAATAAGATCTTTTATTAATAATACAACAGTTAAAAGGTATAACATTACTAAAATATTAAAGGCAGTAGTCGCCTGAAATAGGTGTATTACCTTCGCTATTGAGAAATAAATGTGTAACTGTACTGAATTATTTCTCATTGGACCTTTACAACTATAAAAAATACCTCAATAAACATTTTATTGTCGTCTCAAAACTTACAAAAAAAACAACAAAATTAAAAAAAGAACTAAACTAACTCAAAACCACATTCACAGAAGAAATCAATTTTTTTCTTGCAAATTTTCATCAGTCCGTCAACCACTGTGCAGTAGAAAGAGACAGCAGATATGACGCCACAATATTAAAAAGAGACAAATATATTCGTCGATATAACATCCTATGTGTGAGAAGACTAACTATTTGGCCTGAAACACGGATCGGCACAGTGCAGCATCCACGGAGGCTGGTTTGAGCACAGCGCCATCTGTGTTTGCGTGTTGGAAAACGATTTTTGTGTGTATGTGTGCTATATGTATATGTCGGTGTAAGGCATAGTGTGCACTTCGAGTCTGTGTGAGTAAATAGAGGGTTGAAACGGACGCAGCGACAATAGCGATAGCAGAAAAAACAATTAATTTTTGAGACAACATTTATTTTATATATTTATTTTGAACACTAGTAAAGTAGGTAAATACAGTTTTCTTGGGGTTACCAATATTTTTCAAAATAATCTTAATTAAAAACCAAATATCTAGTATTAATTCCGCAAAAAAAATGTGTCAAAATGCTAGGATGCCTATTTTTGCACCGCCCTCCCGCTTGCAAAAATTATGCACGACATGCAGGAAGGAAAAATAAAACGTGCAAAAATACAATCACCAGCCGAAGACCCGACACGTGTTTCGCTCCTCCACGGAGCATCATCAGGGTGGTGTTACCTCGTCGAACGCTACTGCGCAAATAATTGACTCTTAACTAGCTTCCCGCACGACGTTACACTCCCGTATCTCCCGTTCCCGAAGGAACTTCATAAATCAAATCAAATCTTCGGGTAACATCAAGGATCTATTTGCGAGTTTGGTTGATTGAGAGCACAGCAAATTTAGCAGTTAGTTTATTATCATCAGGCTGTTGTCGTCCATTGCTGAACATAGGCCTCCCCCATCGGGAATGATTGCTAGCGGCCTGCATCCACTGACTCCCTGCAACCTTTATGAGGTCGTCGGCCCATCGGGCGGTCATCCCACGTTGCGCTTGCCAGTTCGTGGTCTCCACTCGAGAAATTGTTCCGAATGTCATAATATTATCAAAGACAATCGTATACCAAGTAACGGGCAGCTTCAGTTAGGTAGGTACATAACTACCTATGTATTAGATGTTACCTACATATATATTTATGGTACGGTCGCCACTTGCCAAGCTTGGACATTCATGGTCTATTACCAATTCTTATTTTTCCTAGGTATTCTTAAGAGTATTAAATTAAGAGACTTTGATAAATAATAAGCTATAGTATTCTGCTGTGTGGAGTCCGGCTTAGAATAAACCATCCCATGTCTTCAGTATTGTATGCGGCGACTAAGGGACATACAGCTGATGGATGGGTAGCAGCATCTATCAGCTCAAGGACACTCACCATCTAACTGCGATCACCATTCCGCTAAGCGTGGTGATTAGGGCAATATCCCTCAATGACTCTAGTCCCAAGGTCTGTTAAGTGGAGGCCCATGTTTACTAGTGGACTTAAAAATAATGATACAGTACCTCTATAATACTTATTCTATAAAATTACATAAATGAAAATGACAAAAATACTGTGTCCTAATGCTAAGCTTATAAGGCAGCCCGACTAGGAAAGAATCAAATCTTATACTAATAAATAAGGCTGAAGAGTTTGTTTGTTTGTATGTTTGCTTGGACGCGCTAATCTCAGGAACTATTGGTCCGGTTTAAAAAAATATTTTATTATGAAGCTTACACGGGAACAAGAGCAATGTGGGTAAAACTGAGCGTGGGAAGCTAGTCTTGTAACCAGCTAAAAAACTAGCAGTGCCCCGCCGTTTTACCCGCGTTAATCTGCTCCAGTGGGTCGGAGTGTGATTTTTTGTATCCTATTTGTTAATCCAGCTTAAGCAATATCTGCTTGCAAAATTTTATGCATGAAAGAGTAACAAACATAAATCCATACATTCTTACAAACATTGGCGTTTATAATATTATTAGTATAGGTTTTATCTACATGCGTCTCTTTTTAATATTGTAACGTTATTTCAGCTGTCTCTTTCTGATGCCCTATTGAAAAAATCATTGCTACATACATTCCCGCCTCTTTCTCATAGGCAGATAGGCAGAGACCACTTCCTTCCACTTGCTACGATCTATACATACCACTTTCACCTCTTCTGCATTCATTAATCTCCTCATACATGTCCTTCGGTTTAGGGTACTTTTAACCTGGCCTTTCTTAAGAATGTCCTCGATTTTTATAACGCCCGCCTTGGTCTTCTCCCTTTCCAACACTTCCATTCACATTTAAAAACCATAACCATATTTTGAAAAATTCAAAAAAGCAAATCAACCAAACCTGGCAAATATAAGGATATAGGGATTAATAATAATTACAATTTATGATTTAATTAAGAAGATTAAACAACATTTTTCCTCGAACCACAAAATATTTATAAAAAACTAAATTTAATCAAACCGGCCCTGACAAAAATTATCAAAAAACTTCGTTCTTTATTAACATTAACAATTAACAAAAAAATCTCCCACGCACTTATTAAAACAAAGGGATTAATGACCTAATTAATTTATTGTCAATTTAAAAAAATAATATATTTATATTTTTTAATATTTTCTTATCTGCTGCTGACCGTACCACTAATCTGCGCCACCCTCCCGTAATAGGCCATCTCCTCGTTGCCATGGAAACGGCAAAGATGGCCGCCTCCTCCCCCCTTCTTCCCTCCCCCGCGCGGGTATATAAACGCGCCCCGAGACATTTTCATCAGAGCGCCACTACCTCCTGCCAGTGTCGCACGTACCGCGTTTTTTCATTTTATTTTCCGATATTTCGTTAAATATAATTTCCACCAATTCGTAACCTAAGTTCCTCCATCCACGTTTGGTTTTAACATCTTCATGTAATAAATATTTTTTATTATTTTTATCTGTTGGTTTTTATTTTATTTTATTATTTCCTATTTCTGTGGTTCGTGAAAGCTGCATCGAAAGGTAAGTCATCTAATAAAAGCCATTTTTTTCCAGTCAAACTGCGGGTAGTTATATTTTTAAACACGTGCAAACCTTATCGATTACAGTGCAGATGAAGGGGGGTAAAAATAGATCTGCCGCACCTAAAGTTGTGGAAACGACAACTTTATATGCAAGAATGTAGGGTTCATTTTAGTTTGGGGCAGACGGCGGTTACAACCTTTGTTTGGGGAGAAAGAATTAATAAAATCTTGGTTTGGTTCAAGATGAGGGACATTATATGTTCCCGCCTTTTGACGCGGTATTTTGTTCAATATCTAACTTCCTAGACAGATATGCCTTAAAATCTATCAATGTAAGCCATTATAAATTGATTCTTTAAAAACTGTTGTACGGATACTCCATTCTATCGTAAATAACTTGGAAGCAACGTATGTATATGTATATAATAATATGATACGTTTTTGCAATGTTTTCTTTGCGTACATTCGACATTGATTTAGGCTTTTAGCGCGCATTGCTATTGCAAAATGGTACAGATTTTAACGTTATTAAGGCTGGAGCTCTGCTCGCCTTTATGTCCGGTGGAGTAGCAAAAGCCTCGTGGCTAACATATACGAAAAAAAAAGTTTTTATATATTTGTTTGTTAGCGCAATGAGATTGACTAGAGAAGTACTACAAAAATCACAGTCAAATCGCTGAAACTAAAGTCATTGAAGCTTATATGGTAAACTAGGTTCGACAGCTCAGTTCCTGCTCTTATATAGTAAGGGTTTATGGGCAACAGTAACCATTGAAATCATCAGAACATGTGTTTGTAAGTTTATCTCGTAACGGAGAAAAACGGTTGCGTTAGAGGCATTAAAAACCCTATTATTATATTATAGAATAAAAAAGAAGAATTTATTTACTGAGATATGTAAAACAGTATTTATTTATCATTGGAATTTAAAAGGGTTTATTGGAAATACTGAAGTTCAAATTGCAATCCCTTAAATTAACTTATATTATAAAAGCAAAAGCTCAATAGGTTGCCGCGTGCGATTTCTCCCGCGCAACTCCCTTTACCGTAGGAATTTCATAATCAAAAGTAGCCTATAGTCTTTCTCGATAAACGGGCTATCTAACACTGAAAGAACTTTTCAAATCGGAACAGTAGTTCTTGAGATTATCGCGTTTAAGTAAATAAACTGTTAAGCTTTATATATTGGTTATAGATTCGGTAAGACTAGGGATTGTAAAATATATTAAATGTATTGTAGGGATTGAAGAAAATTGTACTCCCCTTTGAAAACGACATGTCTTGTTAAAAAACCTTTTTTTTTCTTCGCTAACAACCTGTCTAAGATTTACTAGCCTCAATACCATTGCTAACAGTAGTCAAATAATAATACACTGCCTTAAGGCCATTTAATACTGCTAAAATACATATACATATACAACTAAAAGTACCTAGCTAAAATAATTATGGCACAGAGAATCCTACTAATATTATAAACGCGAAAGTTTGTAAGTATGAATGGATGTGTGTTACTCTTTCACGCCAATACTACTGAACGGAATTGGCTGAAATTTTGCACCGGGATAGGTTATACGCTGGATTAACATATAGGCTACAAAACATCACGCTCCGACCCACTGGAGCAGAGTAACGCTCCAGTGGCACCTAGTAAAACAATATAATGCAGAGTAAAACTATTAACAATAACTGCTGTTCTTGTTTAATAAGCGATATGCCTGTTACGCTTAACTTCTGAATTATTGAACCGATTTCAATGAAATTTGGTTCTGAGTTACATTTGATCTTAGGAAAAGATATAGACTGCCAAAATACTATAGGTTAAATTCTTTAGATTTTACTTAATGATTTTTTGTCTGGCGCGGGATTCAAAACCACGTCGTTAGAGATTAACAAGCGAAGAAAAAGCCTCAGGGCTAACTACATATTATAAAGACCGTCCGAAAAAAAAAATACACGGTCCACAATAATCTAAATTGTATACTTAAATTACCATTTAAGTTCAAATGTACTAACAGTACTCTCCGCATTTTTCTAAGAGAATCTTCATTTAATACTATCTTCCCGCGCGCGGTTTCACTAGCGTAAGTCCCGTTCCCGTAGGAAATTCATAATGAAGTATAGCCTCTAGCGTTCCTCGATAAATGGGCTATCAAATCAGTACCAGTAGTTCCTGATATTAGAGCGTTAAAGTAAACAAACAACTAAGTATATAATATGTATATATTAGTATAGAAGATTTTTTTACGTATTGACTTAATTATTAAATTCAAAACTACCTAATGAAACGATTTACGATATATATTTAACAAAAAAATACTAAATTATCTTATATCAACTATCACTACATAGTATAAAACAAAGTCGCTCTCTCTGTCGCTATATCCCTATGTTAGCTTAAATCTTTAAAACTACGCAACGGATTTTGATGCGGTTTTTTTAATAAATAGAGGGATTCAAGAGGAAGGTTTATAATTATGTATAATACATCAGCATTGTACCCGTGCGGAGCCGGGGCGGGTCGCTAGTATATTATAAGAGAAGATTCCTACGGGTGCTGGAGCTGTTGGAAGTATCACGTTCCGGTATAATAATTCGAACTGGTTTTTCCAAATAATTCTAAAATAACAAAAGCAACTGTACTCAGGTCGTAAATATATTTTTTCTATGGCTTTTTCTGTCAACTTGAGAAAAACTTAACTTGCGTGATTCTGGGTCGTTTGAGTTAAGAATGACTATAAGTACCTATTTCTTATTCTTTTTTTTTTGTGTATCAAGGAAAATAACGATAATATAATAATAGGTAATATAAGAAATACGAAATTTAGTAGGTAGGTATGTTTATAAATACCTACTTAGGTAGGTTAAATAGATGTTTGAGAAAAATATGATCTATATCTCATCATCATCAGCCGGTATAACGTCCACTGCTGAACATGGGCCTCCTCCCGGGGAGGGAATTTGCCATAGTCACCACGCTTGGCAGGCGGATTGGTGACCGCAGTATTATGTTGTACCACACAAGGAAACGCTGCTGCCCGTTCCTCGACATACGATTATTATAGAAGATGTTATAACAATCAAGTCCAACGGCTTCACGTGCTTTCCGAGGCACGGAGGGTAGTCCCTCAACCAACCAGACCCAGTAAGGAAATCTTAGTATTTACATAAAGATTTCGTGTCCGGCGCGGCGTGACAAATATCGCTACGACAACCTCCGTATTGTCGATCTATATCTACTAATACAATAAAGTTAAAAGGTTTGTTTGGTTAAACGCGCTAATATCAGAAACTACTGGTCCGATCTCAAAAATTATTGCAGTTACAGCCCATTTATCGTAGAAGGCTATAGATTATATATCATCACGTGAAGACCAATAAGAGCGGTGCACCAATAAAAAATGTTTTAAAAATCAGGTTTACTCCAAAATAACTTAAGTAAGTAGTAAGTAAATTCGCGAACGAAGTTGCGTGTATCTACATGCGGATTGGTGATCGCACTAAGATGGGAGTAGGTACTTTTGAGCACGCTCCGACCCACTGGAGCAGAGTAAGGCCCGGACTCCACCAAAGCGGAGACGAGACGAGCGGAGAGATGTTTTATTAGCATCTAATAGAATTTCGTTATTCACACATCTTCAATACGCACGAAGCGATTTGCTTCTTTTATAATGCGGACGGCTAAGGAGTGGAATTCTCTGCCGGTGTCAGTTTTTCCGGGACGCTATAATCTGGACATCTTTAAGGCTAAAGTGAACAGACACTTTCTTGGCAAGTGTGTATCATCTTAGGCCTTATCTTCACCTTCCATCAAGCGAGATTATGGTCAAACGTAAGCCTACATTTTATTTAAAAAAAAGCTTGTCTTCGCTTAATTAATACTATTGGTTATTAAAAATCATTTCCTCTCCGCTCGCCTCATCTCCGCTTTGGTGGACACCGGCCGTAACGCGGGTAAAACCGCGGTACGCATCTAGTATTCAACACTGATGGTATTTCAATACATCACGCATACAAAATTTAATTAAAATGACACACCGTTGTCATATTATTTTGTAATAAAGTTAATTAATTATTAGGCACGCATTTAATTAATAATGTTATGTCAGAACGTAATCGTAACAATTTAATTAAAATTATAATAACATGGAAGACATTGTAACAGAGACATCTATTGACAAAAAATGAATTACTTTTTATGAAGTTTTGTAAAATACAGTCATATTTTAGAATTTTTACTTGCCTGTTTAACATCCTTTTAACAGACATTGGCAAGCATGGTTCTTTGAGTAATATTGCCGTTATCACCACGCTTGGCAGACGGATTGGTGATCGGAGTAAAATGGCTAATATAAAAAAACATTTTATTTACGTAAACCAATTACGGAGAAAGCCGCACAAAAGGAAGAGTGGAAGGGGAGACCTTTGCCCAGCAGTAGGTAGTAGTATAATATAGGATAAAAAAATAAACAAAAACAATTACAGGCACTTGTAAATAGTCAAACATTAATTAGAAATTTCATTTATCGTTAGTACGTTTCTTATTTATTTATTAAAATAATTATTATAATTTATTTATGTTGTTGTTAGCGACGCAAAATGCTTGTTCTGTCTATATTATTAAAAGTTACTAGTATGTACCTTGAATTCAAATGCAGTTAATCTATAATTAAGTACAATCAATGAAAAGGAATAGAAATCTCACTGCTATTCACAGCTCCATTACTGTCTGGGTGTGAGGCAATTCCACGTTTTTCCATGTGCGAGCCATCACGCCTCGGCTAGTCATCTCTGTCTTTTGATCGTATTAGAGTGAGATGCAAGATTTCTTTAACCAATTTTTCAAAAAGGTTTGATTTTTAATTTAGTTGTAGTTTTTAGTAGATTGTAGGAATTATATAAGAAAGAAGGAAAGGTTATGGTTAAAGTAGAGCATTTATGTTTGTAAGTATTATTTTGATATACCACGAACCGTTAATATCACATAATAATGAGTCAAAGTTATTAGTTTTTAAATTGTCAAAGTTTGTATACACACAACAAGCTATTTGACATTATTAAGCAGGACTAAAATATTTTAAAATTAATAACCTAACTAAAAAAAAAGTCTCAAAATCAAAATTTTATTAATACTCAATTATTTGCCTGTAAGTTTTAACAGGTTCATCTGAATAAAAAGTTATTTTATTTTATTCATACAAAAAATTTAAATAGCAATGTTATCGTTAGCCTATTTCTTATTTTAGTATTTTTGTTTTTCTCGTGGACACTTCAAATAACGTATCAAATTTTTTTTATAACAGTACAAATAAATTAAAAAAAAAACTACCATTTAATAATCTTGAAAAAAAGTTATTGAAATGTTTCCATTTCAATTTTAACCTATTGAAATAATTCTATTCCAATTTCAACCTATGGCAATGATTCCATTCCAATTACAGCGAATTGAAATACTTCCATTGGTAATTCAACCAATTGAAATTATTCTATTTCTTTATCAAATTATTGAAATTATTCCATTCCAACTTCAACCTTTTGAAATGATTCCGTTCCAATTTCATTCTATTGAAATTGTTCCAATACAATTTCAACCTACTATAATGATTCCATTCCAATATATTATTGAAATAATTCCATTCCAATATAAATCTTTGAAATGATTCCATTCTAATTTCAACCCATTGAAATAATTCCAGTTTCATAGCAGTCTATTTTAAATATTAATTCTGCTAATTCTCCCACTGGCCTTACAATATCAACATAATAAATACATTTTTTAATAGTAAACTAATATCTAAATAGGTTTTCCTTTGTAAAGAAGGTTAAACCAAAGATGTCCCTAGTTTAAATCTTGCGCTGAGGAAAATTTGCTACCTAAAACATTGAAAAGGCTCCGAAACTACAACACCGATTTCAAAAATTCTTCATTGGAAAGCATTTACTCAAAAGCAATATAAGCTATCTGTATCTATCATCATCAGCCCGTATAACGTCCACTGCTGAACATGGGCCTCCTCCCGAGGGAGGGTATTTGCCATAGTCATCACGCTTGGCAGGCGGGTTGTTGACCGCAGTATTATGTTATACCACACCAGGAAACGCTGCTGCCCGTTCCTTGATATATGATTATTATAGATGTTGTTTTATTATAGATGTTCTTAGAAAATACACAAACATTTCCTGTCCGGCGGAATCCCCAGATCCAAGACCTCCGAGATTTAAAGCGAGCCAAATACCGCTACGCTACTGAGGCTTGTCTATATCTATAAAGAGGAAATATTTGTATTTTCGTGTGTATGTTTATAATGAATAAACTCAAAAACTACAATGCCGATTTCAAAAATTCTTTCACCGTTGGAAAGCTACATTCACCCTGAGTGACATAAGCTATATTTAATTATAAAGTTCCTAAGGGAACAGGAGTTACGCGGGTGAAACTGCGCGCGAAAATCTAGTTTGGAATATAACTTAAAAGTAAGATTTTTGTCTCCCCGGGAATTGAATCCTTAAGGTGTTTCAACCATAGACCGATACCCTATCAATATAAAATACTATTTTACGATGAAACATTATTTATGAATCCCATCTAAAATATATTTTCCTTCAAGTAAACGAAGTAAAATACAAAATGTACTTGTTTTATATGAAAATTACCATAGATTTTCCCATAAAATATTTATATATGAAAATCTATTTTTACTAGTTTAGGGGTTGAGTGAGTGAAGATGAATAGGTGTATCACAATATATGCACGCTATTTTCCTTAAGCAGATAGACAGGAATGTACTTAAGGTGTGATAGAATAGACTAAAGGAAAAGATAGATGTTCTCTTTTTTTTGTTTTTTAAAGATTTCTAGCAAAGTTTTGCCGTCTACTAGTATTCTTGTTAACCCCTCGTGCTAAGCTAGAATGCTTGTGTTACGAGTGTGTTCACGTCGGTAGTGCAATGAGATTACTAGCAGAATTTTGCCATCTACTAATATTCAATATTCTTGTTAACCCCTCGTGCTAAGCTAGAATGCTTGTGTTACGAGTGGGTTCACGTCGGTAGTGTAATGGGTGGGGTTCGAACCGGCGGCGATCACAAGTCCAACGCCATAGCCATTGGGCTACGGCCGCTTCAGTCTCTTGACAGATATTTTTAACTAGCTTCCACGCGGTTTTACTCGTATAATTCCCGTTCCTGTAGGAGCTCTATAATTGAATAGCCTATAGCCTTGGTAGATAAATGGGCTATCTAACATTGAAATAACTTTTTAAATTGGACCAGTTGTTTTTGATATTAGCGCGTTCAAACAAACAAACTCTTCAGTTTTTATATATTAGTAGGTATAGATTCAGGCATTATGATTGACTAGCTGTGACTCGCGGTTTTGCCGATTACTAGATTTAAGCCGCGAAGCTTTTGCTTCTATATCAATATAGGTCAGTTTTTTTCACCAACTTCTCTGCCTAGTCTTTTGGTTTACAAGCCGCAATAATACCACAGCTGATAGGTCACGGGGTCATTGGCCGATAGCAGAGAACTGCTCCAGCGGATGTTCGATCGATAGGGAGCGTCTGCGGGATAGGGATGGGACACGGCGCTAACATATCGATAAAATTATAATTTGTTTTGAAATGAAAAAAAGAAACATAAAAATAACGATCAATTATTGGCAATTTTAGCGGAAAATAAAAATTATTTGTGAAAATTATACGCTTTTTTAAAAGAAGGGAATAGTAAAAAGTAACAATAGGAATTTATTCTTAACTAGCTGCGCCCCGCTGTTTTACCCGAGTTACTCTGCTCCAGTGGGTCAAAGCGTGACGTTTTGTAGCCTATATGTTAATCCAGCGTATAACCCATCTCGGTGCAAAATTTCAGCCAATTAAGTTCAGTAGTTTATATATGATATGATAGGTTATACGCTGGATTAACATATAAGCTACAAAACATAATGCTCCGACCCACTGGAGCTGAGTAACGCGGGTAAAACCACGGCTAGTATTAGTATGAATTTCTAGACGCTTCTGCCACGTCCAATAGGTTTACAATAATTATTGCATGACATACTAATCTGTACAGCCTGCCTTCCCTAAATCCCTGATGAATAATTAAGCTTCACCCAAATTTCTCGAGACCGGCCTCCGTAAATATGTTTCAAATAATGATTATCCACCAATTTTCTGCTGGTTAAACTGGATGATGGAGTGGAAGCATAATGTAATTCGCCGTATGGCCGAGTAGGCAATGTAATTAAAATTAACTAAGTCTTGACCAGAAGCTTGGATAGCAGACATCCTTATTAATATTATAAATATGAAAGTCTCTCTGTCGGTGTTTCAGGCCAAAACTACTTAACCGATTTAAATGAAATTTGGTATACAGATAGTTTAGACCCTTAGAAAAGACCTAGGCTAAGATTTATAAAGATAATATAGGTAGAACGGGGTCGAAAGGGGGGATGAAGATTGTATATGGAAGAATAGCCAACTGTCACTATTGCACGTGGACAGTTTTACATTATATACATAAATGTATAGATGTAGCATATAATACTGAAGATGTTTTTTTTTAAATTAAATATAGGCTTACATTTGACCATAATCTCGCTTGATGGAAGGCGAAGATAAGGCCTAAGATGATACACGCTTGCCTAGAAAGGGTCTGTTCACTATAGTCTTAAAGATGTCCAGATTATAGCGTTCCGGAAAAACTGACCCCGGCAGAGAATTCCACTTGGTGCCTATTTATGTTGCACACAATAGATTCTGTCACTTAATTATTTATGAAATACATACATTCACGCCTCTTTGCCCATAGGGGTAGGCAAAGACCACTTCCTACCACTTGCTATCTTGACATACCACTTTTGCCTCCTTCGGTTTAGGGTGGTTTTTATTTATGACATATATTTTTCGAAAACTAGTGCAATATATATTTTTTTCTTCTTTCTTTCTTTATTTTGATGGCGCAAGATTTTTAAGAAAGAGGAGTACATTTTACATATTAAAGATATTGGTTCACTGGTAGTTTTGTGTTGTAATAAATTAGAAGCTAATGAAATTAAAATGGAGAACCATAAAGACAATGATGCATTCATTTGTATGAAGCATGTGTTACATGTATTCATAATAATAATAGTTTTGTCTCATTTAAATATTACTTGTGGTCGCCCAGTGGTCGCAATTCGACTATAATTCAAAACATATTAGCATTGTACACTCCTCTATATACTACTTTGGATGAATGGATGTTTGTTACTATTTCACGCCAAAACTACAGAACGGAATTGGCTGAAATTTTGCACCGGGAAAGGTTATACGCTGAATTAACATATAGGCTACATCACATCACGCTCCCACTCACTGGAGCAGAGTAATGCGGGTAAAATCACGCATGGACGGTTAATAGCAAGATTAAATTTAAAAAATACCTTTTGAGGCATTTTGCCAAAGCCAAAATATTCAGAAAGCAATTAATTTCTCTCTTCGTAATCAACAACAGACGTGCAAGACGTTTTCTCTCTTTCTAACCTTAAAAGTATAATAAATAATAAAAACTGACAGCTTTAAATAAATAAAATTCCAAACGTTGGTAATAATTCATCTCCCACTCTACCGCTAAGCCGATCAATTTTAGCAACAGCGAATGCCTAAAGCCTCAACGTTTATTGGTAACCCAATTATCTTCAGGATATCAGCGTTTCTATTTGAGGTATTACACAGTTAAGAATAGCCTAATTGACGGCAGTTCCCTAGTGAAATCGAGTTTATTGAATCAGGTAAATAGCTGTAAATTGGTTTGGATTCTGTCGATTATGAGATGTAACTTGCGGTCTAATATTGATAGTGTTGCGAATAAATATTGTTTTACAAGCTGATGCCCAAGAGAGGGAGGCCTATGGTATTTTTTTTTAATTCAATGTAACCTTACGTTTGACCATAATCTCGCGTGATGGAAGGTGAAGATAAGGCCTAAGATGATATACGCTTGCCTAGAAAGTGTCTGTTCACTTTACATCTTTTTTCCAGTTTATGTCCAGCAGTGGACGTCTTACGGCTGAAATGATGAGCTAATGCCCTCGACTTTGTGCGTGGTATTTGTAGATGACATTTCATTGTCATTCAAATACAAATGACTTATCATTCTCATTCTTTGCCTTAGATAAAATGACTTTACTTAAGTAGGTTAAGTATCATATATCTATAATAATATGAAACTACGATTATAAATTTATTGGGTATACCTGATTAAAACTAGAATAAAATAAAAGCGGGGATATTAGATATATTGGATATTAGTAGGTTGTGTTCTAAGCTGTATGCTGTGATTTAATGTATTTAAAATGTTGACATCATGCAAAATTTCACTAAAATACGTCTAACATTTTCGGAGATCAGCCCGTACAAAAAGACAGAGAAACAAAAAGAACTGGAGGTGTTCTATTTTACTTGTAACATCCACCTGACTCGGTTTTTCGTTTTTTTTTTCTATGTACGGACATTCGACCTCTACAATTTTATTATATGTATATATAACGTATAGTTTACCGCGCTAGTTGCCACGGGGACTTTATCATTAAACATAACCAATGTTACTTCTGAATAACGCAACTTTCTTATGGTGAAAGAATGTTTAAAAACGGTCCAGTATTTTCGGAGCCTTTTTTTTGTTGTCCGTGGGGAAATGCATTTACGCATTCCCATCGCCGCTGCAGCGTATTCGCGCGCTGGCAATAGGATATGTGGGACTCGCCCTCTCCACAGCGTGGAATGCTAAACTCATACCACGAGGAGAGGACCGTACTACCACTAAAACCTCCCGGACACTCGTTCGATCCGCCGTTGGCGGGGGCCGGGTACGCATGAGCAATCCGGCCCAGTATTTTCGGAGCCTATTAAATGCAAACACAAACAATCGTATCATTCCTCTTTATAATATTAGTTTAGATATCTAGCCTTTCTTTTTAGGGTTCCGCAGTCCACAAGGAACTAAAATATTTTTTTTTCCGCACCTCCGATATACAACGAAATGTGAATTTAAATAATTAAATTCGACTAACCCCATCGTGTAGAGTATCGTTGGAAAGGTCTCTTGTAAATGCAACAAAAATTGCCTTGTTTTATTATACCTATAATATTTTGTAAGTAATAAATTTTAATTAAGGTACATACACTGACCTCGTAGTTGATGTTCTTCAGATAGGTCAGGTGCGTAGTACTCGCAACCAGCATGCGTGTATGACCAGATGTATGAACGTGGACGAGGCAAAGGGAGTGTGTAAGGATCGCAGCAGGTGACGTTCTGTAGTTTCTGCCTACCCCCATGGGAGAAAGGCGCGATTATATGTATGTATGTATGTTTTAAAAAGGTTTTAAAATAACAACAACATTCTATACTCTCTAATCTATACTTAATATATAAAGCTGAAGAGTGTGTTTGTTTGCTTAAACGCGCTTATCACAGCAAATACCAACAGGTCCGATTTTAAAAATTATTTAAGTGTCAGATAACCCATTTATCGAAGAAAACTGAAGGCAATATTTTATTATAAAGTTTCTACGGGAACTGAAGTAAACTATAACATTACATGATAATAACATTTATGAATAAAAGTGTAGTGTATTGAGGTTTTATTCTAATTTCTATTTTATGGTGTCTATGGATAATGTCTTGACATTTGTGACATCTTGTCATTGATCCTATTTTGTCAAGAATTTTGGGTCATATACGCGATGGATGGCCACGTGAGTGTGAGATTGCTAGTTTGAAACTATTTTAAAAATAGTTTCTGCACTTCCGCATCAAAATCTACCTGCCTGTCACATAAAGACAAACACTTTGTTAACTTAGGTAGCTCTAATTCTAACTCAGCCATCTATTGTCTTTACATTTTTAGTAATTTATCCATATTCTACAATTTATGAATAGTTTCAAAATATCGATAACTATCGCACATCCCTTCTACAAGTCCCCTTCAACGCATTCCTCCGTGTGTGTGTGTGTGTGTGTGTGTGTGTTAGGGGGACTGTAACGAGACTACAAGTTATTATGAACGCGAAATACCTTCCCAGGGTAGTTATATATTTATAACATACCTCTCTGTTGCTACAGTGGCGAATTTTCATAGAGACTGGCCAGTAGTGTAAGCCCTCATTATTCTATGATTTCTGAGTCAGATGGTTCCGATGCCTCGGTAACAAAAGCCACGTGGCAATCATATGTCCGTATAAGTTGTATAATCATCATCATCATCATCCCGTATAACGTCGACTGCTGAACATGGGCCTCCTCCCGTGGGAGGGTATTTGCCATCATCACCATGCTTGGTAGGTGGATTGGTGACCGCAGTATTATGTTGTACCACACAAGGAAACGCTGCTGCCCGTTCCTCGATATACGATTATTATAGATGATGTTATAATAATTGGGACCAACGGCTTAACGTGCTTTCCGAGGCACGGAGAGTAGTCCCTCAACCAACTAATAGACCCGGAAAGAAATCTTAGAATTTATACAAAGATTTCCTGTCCGGAGAAGGGATCGAACTCACGACCTCCGAGATTTTAAGCGAGCCAAATACCGCTACGCTACAGAGGTTGTCGCAGCATCTAAACTATAGCCCCAAATTTAACAACACAAAGTCTACACTACTAATATTTAAAACGAAACAAACAAAATACCACCTTTACAAATGCTTCCAACCCAAAAGGCAAAAGCAATTGTTAAAACCATAAACACAGCCATCTTAAAAAATATACTTTGGCGCGAAAACGTAATGACAGTCCGAGACGCCATTAAAACGTTGTGCAAAGATACACCATTTCAGAAACGTTTCTTTTGGAGAAAAATAGTTAACAATAAAAGCCCCCACAAACCACCCTCCATCCCCCGTCAGCCTACAGGTAAATGAAAAAGAATAATCAATAAAAAGATAAATTTATTCTTTGTAAGACGTACCTATTAAAAAGATAGGTATGTATATATTTTTTATCTGTATTTTTGGTTTGGATTTCTTTTTAATCTGTAATGATTGATTACTTGTATTGAGGTTTCAATAAATTATAATCTACCTTTTGATATTTTCTTAAGATTTCTGGAAAGAAGATTTTTGCCATTTGATTTTGGGCTTAGAAAGACCTACCTATGGGTGTCGTATGAAGCGACTTAGGGCACCCGATGGATGGGCAGCAGCATCTATCAGGCCAAAGTTATTTAACATCTTACAGCGATTACCAATTCGCATCAAGCGTGGTAATTATGGCAATGTCCATCCATCATGGCTTGCCAAGATCTTTAATGAGGAGGCCCATGTTCAACATTGGGCGTATACGAGCTGATAATGAAATAATGAATATATTCAGCACTCAGGTATTTACATACACTTATACTTGTCAGAATCAGAATGAAAAATAACTATAATTCATAGGTTATTAAATTTTCTACACCTAATGAGAAATAAATTGATACGAATGTGCAAATACTTAAATGGTATTTGGTTGGAGCCAGTGGAGTCAACTGTCTTGTTGGGAATAACTATTGACTCCAAATTGCAATGGGGCCCACATATTGCGAAACTATCAGGAAAACTTAGCTCTGCGGCCTATGCTGTTAAAACTATGAGACGACTCACTGATTTGGATACTGCTAGAATGGTTTACTTTAGTTATTTTCATAGCGTAATGTCTTATGAGATTCTTCTCTGGGGCTTCATAATAAGTTCATATTTAGTTATTTATATATATGGAATATATATATTGATAAAGGTGAAAAATATTTCTGAATGTAAGGTAGGTATTTTACTGTTTTGGAATGAAAACCTGCGTAGCGTAGCAGTATAAGTATCGCTTTAAGCCTCGGGGGTTGTAGGTTCGATTGTTTAAAATCTAAGGGTTTTTGGTTAACGGACTATCTTTCGTGCCTTGGAAAGCACGTTAAGCCGTTGATCCCGATGTCTTAACATCATCTATGACAATCGTATACCAGGTGACGGGCAGCACCTATAACCTGTGTGTATGCTGTACATGTTGTGGTCACCAATCCGCCTGTTAAGCAAAAACCCTACTTAAGCAGGAAGCTTATGTTCAGCTGTGGACGTTATATGGGCTGATGATGATTAAAATCAGAGTCAGAATTCGTTTACATCTGCATTTTGCCCCTCCCTTGGAACCCAATCATTCCCCCCTGAATTAAAAGCTAGATACGCCAATGGACTGTAGCACTATTTTATGTATTTGTTCCTGCCGGAAATCGAACGCGCGACAACGTGGGGACGCTAATCGGTTTGCCACTGCGTTGTATAAGTCAATGTATAGGTAACAATATTTACCCGTGTGGTGACGGCACGGAAAATAGTATTATTATAGCTGACTTGACTTCTTTGTTAAGACGTTTACTTGTCTTACTATGAATATTGAATTCCAATTGGTATTAATAATAATAATAAATTTATTATATGGCTAAAACATGGGTCTTCTCTTTTTTTTAGGTATAGGTACCTACTATATAACTTATCTAGTACATGACGTAGGTTTCTAAGATTTATTTTCGGGTCCTTTTGACTGAGGGATTACCCTCCGTGCCTCGGAAAACACGACCCGTGGGTCTCGATTGCTATAACATCATCTATAACAAACTGCATTTTGCGAGTAAATAAATAGAAACAGACATTATACAGAAAATAAGTCACAAATTGTAGGAATATAATCTTTTACATACATCAATCATCATCAGCCCGTATAACGTCCACTGCTGAACATGGACCTCCTCCCGAGGGAGGGTATTTGCCATAGTCACCACGCTTGGCAGGCGTATTGGTGACTGCAGTATTATGTTGTACCACACAAGGAAACGCTGCTGCCCGTTCCTTGATATACGATTATTTTAGATGATGTTATAACAATCGGGACCTACGGCTTAACGTGCTTTCCGAGACACGGAGGGTAGTCCCTCAACCAACCAGACCCGGAAACAAAACTTATAATTTACACAAAGATTTCCTGTCCGGCGTGAGGATCGAACCCACGACCTCCGAGATTTAAAGCGAGCCAAATACCGCTACGCTACGGAGGCTGACATCAATCATACATACAATAAAGTTGAATGTATTTGATTACACTCTGATTAATGATTACACAGTGTATGATTACAATGATAATATAATCAAGTGGAGGGGGACTGCCAAGGACTTTTACTAACAGTCGTAATCATGAACAATATACACTGAATATACGAATACGCATATTCAGTGAAACCCTCCGTAGCGTCCGTAAATCGCGAGATAGATACAATATCTATAGTTACCTACCTACTTAAGTACTTACTATGGGAGGTGCCTTACAGCAAGGGTAGTATTAACAATTTTGTTTTGTTTTTCATCACCATGGCAACTAACATTGCCACGCCTTAAAGTGTTTATATGTTATTTTAAACTAGTTCTGATTGGATGAAAATAGTAAGTATATAAACCAGAAAAATTATATTAGGTAGGTATACCTACTAGGTTCCCGTATCACCCGCGTACCTCCCGTGCCCGTAGAAACTTCATAATTTACTATAATCGAAGCACTGGGAGCAACAAGGGCGTTAGGCACCCAAAGCCCATTTTAATATTATTGCATCAAATTAAGCATAGCGCAAAAAAATCTTTTGATTCATTGATTCTAGATGGCGTGATAGACAATAATTCACTATTTACTTAACAAAATAATATTTTTTAAAGCATCTGTGTACTGTTGAAACTTTTATATAATGAAACCAAATGAGTGTTGTGATTTACTTTTAAATTAAAATGATTCTTTAGAAACCTACCTAAAGCTATTATTTATGCCTTCAAAACTTTTAAAATATGAACGCCCAATTAATTTACCGGTTGGATGCAACAAGGGCGGATAACATGTATTAAAAAAATACATTATTTTGTCGTTTCTAACAATCTAAATATAATAATACTAGAATCTAATAACGTACTCTTGTTTCCCCTTAATAGATTTAGAATGTATACATCTAAAACTTTAACTTCAATTATCTCAAAACTCACTTTTTGGTGTAACGCCCTTGTTGCACCCAATGCTTCAATGTATGTTACTTCTGGACAATCTAGCATATGCATATTAACAAAAATCAGCTAAATAATAATAAAAATGTACTTACCTTTCCATGTTATTTAAAAAAAGGTCGAACTGACATTTCAAAATGGCGCTTCGCCTTTTGACAGCCGAGGTATTTAAATGTCAAAATAAAGGTTTGTATGATTTCCCTGTGGAATAGAAATTGTTTTGTATGAAAAATACCTATGTATAAATAATATATTTAAGTGTATGTTTGCTGTTCAAAAGAGAAAGGTATCTAAAGCATCATTTATAGTCAATATCATGTAAAATTTGTATGAAAAGAAAACCCCACACACATTTTAAACGGCGTATTATTTTCAGTTTCTGTTACAAATATTGATACATTAATATTAAAAAACTTAAGTTTGGTAAATTATTGAAAAGAAAGAATGGATTTCTTTTATAGATTAAATTTATCTTTTTAAACATTTCATTTATTAAAAATTAATAAAACGCACATTTTAAATGCCGTATTAATTTCAGTTCCGGTACAAATATTAAAACATTTTATATTAAAAACTTAAGTTTGTAAAATTGTTAAAAAGTAAGAATAGAAACATTTTATTACATTTATTTTAACTATCTAAATGTTTAATTTATAAGGATTAGGTATATTTTATCATACGGTAGATATCTAAAAGATAACCTATCAACATATTATTCAATAAAACTAGAAAACCATGAGAATGTTTTAACCTAAACTAGTTTTATTACCAATCTATGTAGGTAATACTAGCTTTTACGTATGTTACCAATACCTCGAACACTATGTGTACCAAGTTTCATGATGATCGGTTAAGTAGTTTTCCCTTAAAAGCGTAACAAACAAATTAGTATGATAGCTTAAAGCGGTATTTTCTAAAACACAACCCTTACTAAAATAATGATATTTCAATCAAATCAAATATTATGCAAAATACAGACGCGGACGGCACATTTTTTTCAAAATTCTACCTAGCTACCTTTTCTCCAAGAAATTAAATTGAATTCTAATCAAATTAATACTGCAACAACATTCCAAGCTCAAATCGCTGCAACCCCCAAATACTATCTACCCCGACCAACTAAAATTCCGCCACTAAATACCCCAAATATTTTTACCCACAATAAATCAAACTACACAAAGATATTCCCGCTATCCGCCACTAGATGGCTCTGAACTCAAATTGTGTAGCTAACTATTCTCGATCGCATAGTTTGAGCTGAAACTTTGAATTTATGGTATTATATTATCGTTATAGACATTTTAGCCGCCTAAGTTTCGACTTGGCGAATGTTGATTAAAGTTCGTAGTTCACTCATTGTTAAAATAAGCTTGGTTGGTGGTTGATAGCAAAAATGGTTTGCGGTTGACATTTAGAAGATTTTGTGGTTGTTTCCGTTTGTAAGCCGGTTGTAGACAAGAATTAAATAGTTGGGATTGTTTTGTGTCAGCTTACAAAGAGTAAGTCACTGTTTTCTTTAGAAAATTTGGTCTTTAGGTAAAATACATATCCTCCATATTTTATTATTTAGTAAAACGTGCTAAACAATATTAAAAAAAAACTACAAACAGGTATGTATGTAATCACTACATAGTATATAACAAAGTCGCTTCCCGCTGTCTATCTGTCCCTATGTATAAGTAAGTAGGATGCTTAGATCTTTAAAAAGATAAAAAAATATCTTTAAAAAAATACGCAACGGATTTTGATGCGGTATTTTAATAGATACTTAGAGTGATTTAAGAGGAAGGTTTATATTTATAATACATCAGCATTGCACGCGCTAGTACATGCACATAGCATTGAATTACTTACTAACTCATAAAACAAATGTATTTTCAAAACCAATTCAAATCAGCCAAAGAGAAACCTACGTTCGATAATGACATTTAAGCATCAAACGTCAGATTTCCCGCGAAAAGATACGAACTGCCAATCGAACCATAGAGGTTAATCTAGCGTCCATTTTGAAATGGGTTTTTTTTTGCGTTATCGTTCATTTTTCCATCGAACTCTAGTTTTATTTTTCAAATCCCTTTTTAATACACCAGTCTATTACAAAGTATTTTTATAGTTTCAATTTGGGCAGAAACTAGCCCATTTACTAGTTAGAATATCAATCATTCGCAATTTTTGACATGAGTTCAAATCAAGTTCGGTTTTTGTGTACCTACGTGTTTTTTTTTAAATAAAATTCAACTCGGATTTGCTTACAGTACTTTACTAAAGTATTTTAAATTGCTAGCATCCAGCTATAACCAGTGAATTAGCAAAAGCCTCGTGGCTATTTGCACTCGTGTCCGTGTGTATAGCTATAGAACTAATGCGTAAAATATAAAATTCTAGGTAATTTTATAATTGGATTGTATTGACGTAAAATAGATTCGTAAACTGTGTGTGGATTGAATTCAACTTACATTCAGAACACACATACACACATACCTAATTTAAGATACACACCTACATAAATATCATTAAAAGAAACCAATGAACGTACTAACAAGTTAAGTAATACCTACCTAAAATACCTTACACCAGATTTCGACAACAAATATTATTGTTTTACAAATAGTCTAATAAGTAACTCTTAACTATATAATAAATTATAATAATATGCTAAGCATATATTATTTAAATAATAGTATTGAAATTTTAATGAATAGGTATTATTTTTATTAAGACTAAGTATAGTGTTAAAACTTTCATCATAATTATAAAATAACATTGTCGGATATTAACGCGACTAAGAATGCAACCCATCCACAAAATCACAACCTATATTTCGATTCAAGTTTAACTGAATAGTTGACACGGGTAAACATAAGGTAATATTGGTAGATAATTATATTTTATAATATTACACATTATTAACATGATTTAATAAAAAAAGAAATGCATGATAAAACAATTTCAAAACGATTTACACAATATGAGAAAATTTTATCACAGCGCTTCGAAATGTCTGTTGAAGATAATACCTATTATATTCAAATGTTTTAAGTTCTAATCCTACGTGACTCAGTGACTGTAACTTTCATTCCAATATTCTAATTTTTAATATTTCTTCATCCAGATAGATAAAACATAAAAGAAATCTTCATTCAAATAAATCCAAGCACTATTTTCTATGTATGCCAATGCCATCTATTGTTGAATAGCAAGAACTAGAATGTAATATCAGTTTTCTACTTGAGTAGCTTCACTACGTGCAAACAAGATAACGCGTAAATATTTATTTAGACTTCAATGAACACGCAAGCGTATTTTAAAATAAAACTCACATTAAAATGAAAATATAAAATGTGTAAGAACTTCAAAAAGGTAGATGGAGGTGCGGGGTATCGATCCCCGTACCTCTCGCATGCTAAGCGAGCGCTCTACCATCTGAGCTACACCCCCTGATGAGAGATAGGTTGAAATAGTAGATTAGTTATTGTATATTTGTATTGTACAAATTATGATTATGCAACGAACTTAAAAAAATGTTTTACCTACTAACTAATATTATAAATAATAATACAATATAGTTATGATTCCATATTTAATTAGTACATTCCTATTAGTTTTTTATACATTATTGCATAACATATTATAGACAGTAGTACAGAACATAGATATTATTGTTTTATTTCGTAATTAATTTGTTTTCATTATTCGCTGATAACTCATATAACTAATTAATTAGTGATTGGTCGACCTACCTAAAATAATTTACCAATCATGCCTTTTTGATAAATTTTTCAATTCCTATTTAACAATCAATTACAAACTTAAAGTTAAAAAACATAAAAATAAAAAAAGTGGCTATTTATTAGTAAATCAATACCCTTCAAACTAACTGTTGTAGGTACTTGCTGTAATACAATACTTAAATTGCATAGCTTCAAGTTAATATTAAGCTTCGAATTCCCAACTTTTACCCTTCAGTGCCTATTAATTAAACTTCGAGGCTAAAATCTCGAAAATTCTCTAATTGGCGACAGATTTTCGCAAAAAAATATTACAGAAAAGAGTTTTACAATCGACAAACAAGATGGCGCTGTTCCCCGGTCGAAAGTGGTTGTAAACTAGTCTAGGGTTGACAAGTTTTGAATTAGGACGCATTGTTAAGGATTTTCTTGTATTTTTTTTTTATTATTTAGTTGCTTGGGGCTGTTGTATGGTTGTAAAACTGGCTTTAACTGTTGTCAATTTAAAAGTTCTGAAGTGTTTACCAATTGGAATAATTATTATGAATAAGTATTGAGCAATTGCAATTATTTATTTGTTTTTTTCGGACGGACAATTGGGCAGTTGGCAGTTAGACACGAGGCTTTTTTTTTCGGCAAATAATATTAATTTGGTTTTATACAACTTAATTATGGTAACTTAAGTAGATAAGTCAGTAGGTATACTTACTTAATTACTTATTTTTTTATTGAAACCATTGCAAAGTTAAGCAAATATTTATCAAAGTCAAAGTCAATAATTTCTTCATTCATATAAACACAATTCAAAAAAAGTAAATTATGTTCTTATGCGTCCGTTTCTTTTCCTACCACCAGTTCAAAGACGTGGCAACTCTGAGAGGAACTGGCAAGAAACTCGGAGGAATCATTTTTTAAACTGTAATAAATTTATCATTACTTTTACAATATTGTTAAGCAGTAGTGTCATTCCAGAGATTACTCCCAAGCCATTCTGTCATTTACATAGTCTGAATATTTAATAATATGCCTTTTTACATAATAGCTTTGACAATGGCTTTAAATTTATTAACAGATACCTAATTCTCTAATATTATTTGGGAGTTTGTTATAGAAACATCAAATCTTCTTATAGATAAAAAAATGGTTATTATAATAGTCTACGATAAGAATTTGACCAATTAAAAACAATTGTTTGTGTCCGTAAATTGAGTATTTGTAAAGTCAGTCCTCGCGACACAGATATGGATTTTAATAGTGCGGGAGTTGCGTTAAAAAAGTAGGTTATATTTTCACACATTGGACTTGGTTTATAAATTTTAATTAATTATTTTTCTTATTTATTTTTATTTTGTCTTCTTTTACTAAGGTATTACAGTCTATTTTATATATCCAGACCTTAGAAGCATAGGACGGATATATAAGTATACTTCAGAAGCAAATGGTCGTAAGTGCCAGTTTACGATAAAGGCACATACCACGAAAGTTTCTGACGTATAATGGCACATTCAACCTTATGCTTCTGATCTCTTGATTAATGGACAGTAAGGTAAAGAAATTCAAAGTTACTTTAGTTAGTTATCTATGTTAGTTGATTGACGTTTAACAAACCAAGTGTTAATTCCATAAATTGTTTTCTTCATTAACTCAGAACTAATATGAACCAAATATTTTTATTTATATTCTTAGGTAAAAATGTCTTATAATATTTATATAAAGTCGAGAAGGATTATGATGTCAGCAGCCGTTCCCATGGGGTATTCATCTAGTATTCCACTATGTAGGTATAGGCTTCTTATGGGCTCCGAATATTACCGATGATTACGACCAATTGCATAGTTAGCAAGTAATCAATTCCCGTTTCACCCGCAATGCTCTCGTTCCCAAAGAATTCTCTTCATTAACTATTGTCTATGTTGCCTCTGATGATTTTTATTTTTATTCTTAAGTCATTTTATATAACTGTTAACCATACAAACCAAAAATTGCAAACCATTCTTGCTGGCATGACAACAGTGTCCACTTTAACTAGTAAAATTGAAAATTAAACAAACTCCGGACATCAAAAGAGTTCGCAAACCGGTTTGAACCGGATTAGGGTTGACAGACAGACGGTAAATTACATTATTATTATTAGAGAGTTCATATGAGACGTGTGACTGTAATTTTGTTAATGGAATATGATTTATGCATGGGGTTTGTTGGTGTTTTGTGAACTTTTGTGTAAGTACTACCTTTGTCCAGCGGGTTTATCCGCGATTCTGAGTTGAGGTCATGTTTTCGATGTCTTATTGGATTGGAAGTAAATTCTTCTTTTTTGATTCGGGAAATAATATTTTTTTTACAAGATTCCCGTGCGTGGTTTCTAGTTAAGTAATATAGTAGGACAGAGGAGGCTACAAATCATCATCATCATCAGCTTGTTGTCATTCACTGGTGAACGTAGGCCGCCCCCATCGATTTCCAGCGGGAATGATTTCTAGCGGCCTGCAACCACTGACTCTCTGCGACCTTTATGAGGTCGTCCCACGCTGCGCTTGCCAGTTCATGGTCTCCACTCGAGAACCTTTCTGCTCCATCGGCTGTCAGCTCTTCGAGCTTTGTGTCTTCCCCATTGCCACTTGAGCTTGCTAATCCGTTGAGCTATGTCAGTCATGTTTGGGACAACCTCCGTAGCGTAGCGGTATTTGGCTCGCTTTAAATCCAGGAGGTCGTAGGTTCAATCCCCACGCCGGACAAGAAATCTTTGTGTAAATTCTAAGATTTCTTTCCGGGTCTGGTTGATTTAGGGACTACCCTCCGTGCCTAGGAAAGCACGTTAAGCCGTTGGTCCCGATTGTTATTCATCATCTATAACAAGCGTATACCAGGAAACGGGTAGCAGCATTCGCACCAATCCGCCTGCCATGCGTGGTGACTATGGCAAAAACCCTCCCTCGGGAGGAGGCCCATGTTCAGCAGTGGACGTTGTGCGGGCTGATGATGATGATGAGAATCCACACGGCAACATTCAAAATGCATATCCATACTTTAAAATTATTTAAAGAAGAAAGATTTGATTTATTGTTTATTAGACTCCGGAACTACAGACAGATTTAAAAAAATATTTCACCATTGGAAAGCTACATTCACCCTGAGTGTAATAGGCTATATTTAATAATGAAGTTCCCACGGGAACGGGAGTTATGCGGATGAAACTGCGCGCATGAAGCTAGTAATATTATAAAGAGGAAATATTTGATTGTTTGCATACCATAATCTCCGAAACTACTGAACCGATTTCAAAAATTCTTTCACCATTAGAAAGCTACATTATCGAGAATAAAATAAGGTATATTTCATTATGAAGTTCCCACGGGAGCTACGCGCGCGAGAAGTCACTAAATAATAAAAGCGTTAATCCCTTTTTTATAAACTCACATAGGTACCATAGCCTAAGCACAACGAACAACAATATAAAACAACTCGCTTACAACGCACAAACGTACAAACAAACGATTTAATTTCGCAAAGCAACCCTGCCGCGGTTTACACCGCCGTGAACCGGTTGAAGCAGCTCATTACCGGGTCTAACTATACCCGAGTAGGGTGACCAAGATTTGCCTTTGTTTAACCGGCTTTGTTTTAGCCGTGTAGCTCTGGTTTCTGAAAGAAATTCTTCATTATATATATTATACCTGGATAACATAGCTTTTTTATGGTGTAAACATTTTTTTAATTGTATAAGTAATTTCAGAGATTTAACGCGTTAAACATTTTTCAGCTTTATAATATTTATTAGTATAGATTGACCGGCTTTGTTCTAGATGTGTAGATCAGTTTTTCGTAAACCCTTCATCATTATACAGGGTTATTTTTTAAAAACCAATTACCTTTTTGACGGTGAAAATACTGATGATTGTAAACAACTTTTACTATGGGACCAACCCTGAAATCAGCTGTTCCATACATTTTGTCGAGGTAAGTAAACATTAATGTATGGAACAGCTGATTTTTTTTTCGCGATTTCAGGGTTGGTCCCATAGTAAAAATTGTTCATAATCATGAGTACTTCTATTCCCCAAAAGGTTGTTGGTGTTTTAAAAATAACCCTGTATATAGCTTATATTACTCCTTTCTAATGGTGAAATCATTTTTTGAATCGGACTAGTAATTCCTGAGATTTCGCGCGTTAAATAAGAGTATCAAATTCTTCAGCTTTATAATATTAGTATAGATTGACCAGCTTTGTTTTAGCCATATATGTCTGATTTCTAAAATAACTTCATCATTTTTTATAGCTTATAATAAATAATAAAACTCCTGGATAAATAAGCTTTCAAATGGTGAAAGAATTGTTAGAATCGGACTAGTCATTTCTGAGATTTAGAGCGTTAAATTAAAGTAACAAAGGTTCTTCAGCTTTATAATATTTGTTACTATAGATTGGCCGGCTTTTAAACGTGTACCTCAGGTTTCTGAAAGAACTTCATTGTTGTTCATAGCTTAAGTTACGTTAATACTGTTTATACTATAATAATGCGGTCACCAATCCGCCTGCCAGGCGTGGTGACTTTGGCAAAACCCTCGGGAGGAGGCCTATGTTCAGCAGATGACGTTGTATGCTGATGATGATAATCTGGCATTCTGAAAGATGGAAGTACTTCAATCGACAGCTCATGTATTTTTATTAGCTTAGATAATAGGGAAGGGTTTAATGAGGGTTTGTAAGGAGTTATGTGGTGATACTCGGGTTGGAATATTACCCATTTTAATAGAGGGTGGGAAATCCGCTTGGGGATACCTTGTTTTATATTTTAGGTAAATGCACCTGTTTTGGTTAGTTATCCATTTTCCTGGACGGAAAATGTGTTTATCTCTCTCTGTCTGTATCTGATAAATTTGCTTCCTACGAGGTGTTTGACCTGTATAGCTCCCGTTTCCGTGGAAACTTCATAATTAAATATAGCCTATGTAGCTCCAGGAGTTACGTAGCTTTATAATGTTGAAATAATTTTTGAAATCGATCTAGTAGTTTCGGGGCCTATTCAATACAAACAAACATTCGGATCCAGCGTCTTAATAATATTAATTTAGATTCATCATCATCATCAACAGCCCGTTTACGTCCACTGCTGAACATGGACCTCCTCTTAACAAACCTTGGCAATCGATCGTTGAGGGATATTGCAATAATCACCACCCTTGGCAGACGGATTGGTAATCGCAGTAAGATGTAAACCTTGAGCTAATGGATGCTGCTGCCCATCCATCAGCCATATCTTCCTTAGTCGCCCTATACGACACCCATGGGAGGTCATGGGGTGGTCTATTCTAAGCCCGAAACTACACGGCATTAGTATAGATTAACTAAAGTAATTGATGAATATTCAAAATACTTTTCGTATTGAAGTCACAGTCATATCGTTACATCATCATCTGAAAATGGGCCTCCTCCCAAGGTATTTGCCACAGTCACCACTTATTTGGTAGTAGAGGGTATTTGCCATGTTCAGCAGAGGACGTGATACGGGCTGATGATGATGAAATCTTATATTTCAACGTGTAATCTAATTCTAAGTTACTTTTTAACGGGACTTATCCTGCAACTGTACAATTTCATCCCCACACTACCATAAGGGCTAATTCATCCCTTTTATTTACAGATGCTGACCACAAACTCATCGTGGCGAGTAGGTAAGTGCAATTATTTACGTGTATATAATGTATATAGGTATGTATTTTATTATTCACTTTTAACATGTGGCTACATGAGTACATACGTAGGTACATGGTCTTATATACTGTAGGTTCGCGTGCGCGGTATCAACTGACTGTAAAGTAGAGCGGCAGTTGCACAAAAACCCCTAAAATACTAAAAGCCATAATCCCTCAATCTCATCGCCAGCGATCGCTCTGAGCCGAGTTCCAAGCCTACTTGCGCAGGTTGCTTAGTCTGTAGTTTTGAAGCTATTTGTTAAGGCTGGAGCTCTGCTCGCCTTCATGCCCGGTGAAGTAGCAAAAGCCTCATGGTTACCTATGTATATCCATCCGAAAAAAAAGTGTAGCTTTCATTTCCGTGAGAACTTCATAATTAAATATAACCTATTTTACTCCTGTAAATTCTGAATTAATTTTACAAATTTTGAATCCCGTCACGGTTTTCAGACCTTTTTCCTTATTCTGCTAGCTTTGCTTACTCTGTTACATCCATACTTCTCTAGTTGAGCATCTCATTGAGCGTAGCTACTGGGTATTTCAAAAAATATTCGAGTTTATCCATCACAAACAAAAATACAACTAGGTATATAACTAAATAATTGAATAAATAATAATATATAACTAAATAATTTAATATCATCTAAAGCATTAAAAAGTTAAAACATCCAACCCACATCACAATATTATTATTTAGTCTGGCGACATTATCTTCGCCCATTTTATAATCTGGCAACATTGAGACCGTTATTACGTAACTTCCTCTCCCTTGAAGTCGTTATCGCGTCGTTTCCGTACCCTGAACGGTGAAAACAAGGCTTTTTGGTCTTTATATTCAGAGATTTTACTAAAATGGGTCTCCATTTCATTGATAGACCTATATTTAAACAACAATAGTAATAAAAAAACGAATTTGTGTACATGGTTTTGCAACTTTTTGATACCTCCCGTCATGTCGATAAATTATTTCCCTGATTTTTGGGTGAATTTAAGTACGTTCAGTTAATAATAAAATAATGAATTTATTTGGGACTTAGGCATTTACCTACATACAATTGTACTTGTCAAAAAAAAAATCCTCAATGCCTAAAGACGAATGTCTACAACCAGTGTGTGTTGCCAGTGATGACATATGGATCCGATTCAGAGTCGTTCAATGAGCTATGGCTATGCTCGGGGTTTCTCTACGAGATCGAATCAAATGAGGAGATACGTAGAAGTACGCGGGTTACCGACATAGCCCATCGGATTAGTTCGTTAAAGTGGCAATGGGCAGGCCATATAGCACGGAGAACAGATGGCCGTTGGGGCCGAAAAGTTCTCGAATGGAGACCGCGGATCGGCAAGCGTAGCGTAGGACGTCCACCGAGATCTGGTTAAGCCTACGGGATCACGGTGGATGCAGGCCGCTTCTAACCGCAACAACTGGAGATCTATGAGGTAGGCCTATGTCCAGCAGTGGACGTGAAATGATGTACTTGTCAACACGTACATCTCGGAGGTCGTGGGTTCGATCCCCACGCCGGACAGGAAATCTTTGTGTAAATCCTAAGATTTTTTTCCGGGTCTGGGGAAATTGTTTCCCTGATAAGGTAGTTTTCCAATGGTGAGAAGATTTTAAACCAGAAATGTAGATTTCGGGTTTATGCATAACAAGCTATCCTGCGCGGTTTCACCTAGGTAGATCCCGATTAAAATATCGTTTATGACACTACCAAATAATGTGGCTGTCTATTGGTAAAATAAATGCAAAATCGGTTCAGTAAATCCAGAGATTATCCCATACAACCTCAAAAACTATACCTCATTATAAAATTTAGTTTAGACAAACAAAAATACGTTTCCTCTTTGTAATATTAGTTAAGTAAAACCTCATTTTTTTTCTTTATTAAATATAAGCACTCCCTTTTACAGGAAAATGTAATGTTTTTTAATACTATAACGAAGCTGGGCCAAATTTAATAAACAACCCCTGCTAGGTATTAAGGGTAGTAATATACTTTTTTATACTGAAATTTATTAGTAAGACGTACTCCGTAGCGTAGCGGTATTTTGTTCGCTTTAAATCTCGGAGGTCGTGGGTTCGATCCCACGCCGGACAGGAAATCATTGTGTAAATTCTAAGATTTCTTTCCTGGTCTGGCTGGTGAAGCGGCTACCCTCCGTGCATCGGAAAGCACGTTAAGCCGTTGGTCCCGATTGTTATAACATCAACTATAATAATCGTATATCAAGGGACAGGCAGCAGCGTGTGTCAACCTCTGTTGAATATACAAGATACTAATACTAATATACACTACACTAATACTAATATACAATACTAATATACAAAATACTAATATACATTTTTGTCCTACTCGGGATTCAAACTCACAACCTCCTAGACTAAGTGATCATTACTCAAATCCTTTTAATCATTGGTATATTTTATTTTCTAAAAATATCGTACTGTCAGAAATGCCATCCAAAATCAGAATATTAGCTTTATGATTTCATACCTGTTTTTTTGTAGTCACAATTACAATCCATCCCCACACGGTAAACTGTCTTCTGATACCATTCAGTTACTGTAGACACGGCTGGAAAAGCGAAATAAAGCAAATACGTAGTTGAAAAAGCTGCCGAGTAATTATTCTCTTGGGCGGTTAGGGAGAGAGCATTGTGGCAGCGGTAGCGGAAGCGGGGAGTAGATACGCTAGATGGAACAAAATTAAAACTCTGAGAATCTTGTATAATTCAAGGGACCGTAGCCCAATGGCTTGGGCGCCGGGCTTGCGATCATGCAGTCGATGGTTCGATCCACCCATTGCACTACCGACGTGAACCCACTCGTAACACAAGCATTTTAGCTTAGCAAAAGGGGTTAACAAGAATGCCAGTAGAGTGCAAAAACTCTGATAGTTAGGTTTAGGTTTAAAGATATTTATTCTCAAAAAAGACACAAAGTCACTTACATGAGAACAATGCTTAAATAAATTATAAATATAAAGTTCGTCACAGTCGTCACTGTAGCAATTATGATGTAACACACATCCAATCCATTCAGCTTTTAGGAAGGGTGTTATTTGTGATGAAATATTCAGCTAATTGGGTTTTGAATGCATTGAATGAGTGTAACCTTCTTATACACGAGGGTATATTGTTGTATAATTGTGCTCCTTCAAAAGTTAACATTTTTTTGCCAAATTTAGTTCTCATCTTCGGTAAAATCAGAAAACTAGCTCGGCGAGTGCTACGTTGGGTTACTTGTTTGACTTTAGTAAACGATAAATTAGTCTGTATACTTTTATTGAGTACCTTACGAATGAAAATACATATAGTTACTACTATCAGAGTTTTACCTACAAACATACAGAAAACTAAATAAATATATATATAGGAACTATAAGCCATAGGAATAGGAAATATAAATAAACAAGTTTAAAAAGCATTGTACCAAATTCTCCTTTCTCCTATGAGATTCTCCTATCGTCCATGATTATGTAATTTTGCAAATCGGACAATTAGTTACTGAGATTAGCGCGTTCAGAGCAAACAAACGAACAAACTAAGTCTTTAATTTAATTAAACTTATGCTTAAACTTATAAAATCTAAGCTTATTAACTAAACAATACAAAAATAAATAAAAAAAGTATGTTGTATAAAACTTAACGATTGTATAAAAAATACATTACTTACCTAGAATTTGTGGTTAAATGTATTTATGATTCCTTTAAATCAAGACCAATGATGTCTCAGTTTATTACTTTTAAACAATTTTTACTAGCCTATACTATCCCAAGGCTGGGCAAAGGGCTACCCCAATTCCTTCCAAGTATCCTTTTCCCGAACCACCTCGAACCAGTCCCTTAGATGCGCATCGAGGTCATCTCGCCACCTCTTTCTGGATCTTCCTCGGAGACGCCATCCATTGTTTGGCACCCATTGCGCGGAGAGTCTTGCCCAGCGATCACTGTGCATGCAGCTAACCTGACCCACCCAATCCCATTTTAGCCTGGCAGCCTGTTTTCCTACGTCAATTATGCCCGTTTTCGAACGCAGCATGAAGTTCCACATTCTGTCTTCATTGCCCCTTTTCTTTTTTTGCCACCACGCTAAACGCTATCGCTCACGAAATCGCTTCCGCTGTCCACCATAACCTCCCCCGACCTACTTACACAATGGCTATGATCTTTTACGGCCGGCTTTGTTCGGCAAATGTGTTAGTCTGTAATAAGGCTTAATGTTAGCTGAGGATGTGACGTCATCTCATGTGTGTTTTTAAAGGAAATAGAGTAGATAGGTAAATTTTTAATGGCAGCCTTTAAGTCTCCAGTCCCTGAGGAACTTCATAATTAAATATTGTCTTTGTTACTCCTGGATAAAGCAGCTTTCTGATGGCGAAAGAATTTTTGAATTCGGTCTAGTTGTTCCGGAAGTTATTCAATACAAACAATCAAATCTTTTATTTTTATTTATTTACTAGCAGCGCCCCGCGTTTTTACCCACGTTACTTCAGTGGGCCGGAGCGTGATGTTTTGTAGCCTATATTATGTTAATCTAGCGTATAACCTATCCCGGTGCAAAAACGGCTCTTAACAATGTATCGTGTTCTCAGAATGCTGGCTTATACTTTACCCAACAAATAAGCATTTTGCTATTCAACGTGGCAATGCTGCCAGCATTCTGGGAACGCTTCCCAGTGACGCCATTTTAGAGTAGTATTTAGTTAAAGATATTATGTTTAAAATTTGCGAAAATTTACCAACACATCAAACACGGTAGTAGGTATGGCATAAGTTTTAGTTAAACACCTTGGAAAGAACCATCCGATGCCCTCGTAGACCCGAAGAACGAGAGGTCCGCGAACTGTAAAGTAGAGGGACAGTTGCACAAAACTCCCCTAAACTACTTAAAGTCATAATCCCTCGATCTCATCGCCAGCGACCGCCCTGAGCCGTGGTCCAAGCCCCATAGGGGCGCCCTCTTGCGCAGGTTGCTTATTTTGTAGTGCTTAAACCATTTGTCTAGGCTGGAGCTCTGCTCGCCTTTATGCCCGTTGAAGTAGCAAAAGCCTCGTGTCTAAATACGTATGTAAGTCCGAAAAAAATATTAAAACGTTACCATTGCATTTCGCGTTTTTAATAAGACAAATTAAAAGCTTATCTAGTCGAGAAACAATTTTAACATCTACAAAAGGGAATGTGTAAAAGAAATTTAAAGAATAACAATTTTAAACCTTATTCCTTTAAACACAAAATATATATAAAACACACGTGTTCATAAAAATGTTAAGATTTCATTTCACTGTGAAATATTTTTGTATTCCGCGTATGAAACAACAATGCTTGTCTCGTCAGGAATTTTGTGGAGCAAAGGATTTTATTTTAATACTAGCTTTTGCTTGTTTCTTTGCTCGTAGAAATGCTTGACTTGGATTTTTTGTTTAATTACAACGATATTAACAAATATATACTTACAATATTATAATGAATAAAATACGTATATACAATTAAAAGTAGCTTATTTAAAATAAAACTAACTTATAAAATACTACTATGCTAAATCTATTCTATTAAATTAAATTTGTTTAATGTACCTCTACGGTTACTCATTTTGCCATATTTTTGTAAGCTACTTACTAGAAATCTATGCGGACGGCATAAAAAATACTAAATAACTTTTTTTAAAGAATTTATATTTTTATGTTATTTAAGTACCTATAATTCATCATCATCTTCAGCCCGTATAACGTCCACTGCTGAACATGGGCCTCCTCCCGAGGGAGTATTTGCCATAGTCACCACGCTTGGCAGGCGGGTTGGTGACCGCAGTATAATGTTGTAGGTACCACACAAGAAAACGCTGCTGCACGTTCCTTGATATACGATTATCATAGATGATGTTATAACAATCGGGACCAACGGTTTAGCGTGCTTTCCGAGGCACTGAGGGTAGACCCTCAACCAACCAGACCCGGAAAGAAATCTTAGAAATTACACAAATATTTTCTTTCACCCACAACCTCCGAGATTTAAAGCGACCCAAATACCGCTACGCTACGGAGGCTGTCCCTTATCTAATCATGTCTAATTAACCAAATATACAAAATTAAAAAATCTTCTCTACTTTAAACGAAAAACAAGCATTCTACTACTTCAAGACTAATTTTCTGAAACTCTTTTTAAACTTAACCCGCTAGTTGCTAACGGTCATTCTGAACCCCGCAGAAATCGTAACGTCTACAAAACTTTTTAACATTGGAATACACTTAGCACTCGTGAAACATAAAAAAGGACTTTCCTAACCGCCCATTGGCTAGCGAACAAGTTTCTTGTTCGAAAAGTTTTTTGGTGGAAAAAAAATCGAGTTACATTATTGTACATAGTTTGACAATAGAAACGCCAGTCGAGGCTGTAGCCACAAAAAGGTTGCTGTCTTACGCAAATGCTTTAATTTGTAGTGTTAAAATCATTTCATAGGATGGAGCGTATCGTTCAGCGTATCCGCGCGCTGGTGGCGGGATATGTGGGACTCGCCCTCTCCATAGCGGTAGTATGCTTACTCATACCACAAGGAGAGGACCCTACACCACTTAAACCCGCCGGACACGCTTTCGATCCGTCGTTGGCGGGGGCCGGGTACGCACGAAGCAATCCGCCCCCCCAACGGCACTCGCGGCCGATGGCGCCGCGGGATCTCCTGGGTTCGACTTACAAAAGTCTAACTGCAGATGATGTTATAACAATCGGGACCAACGGCTTAACGTGCTTTCCAAGGCACGGACGGCAGTCCCTCAACCAACCAGACCCGGAAATAAATCTTAAAATTTACACAAAGGTTTACTGTCCGGTGTGAGAATCGAACCCACGACCTATGAGATTTAAAGCGAGCCAAATACCGCAACGCTACGTTAATCGTAATACTGAATGCTAATTACCAAATGAACTAGCTTCCGCTGTGCTGTTTCACCCGCATAACTTCCATTCCCGTGGTAACTTCATAAATAAATATAGCCTATGTCATCCGTTGATAGTGTAGCTACCCAACGGTGAAAGAATTTCTCAAATCGGCCAAGTAGTTTAAGGAGCATATTCAATTCAAACAAACAAATCTTTGCTCTTTATAATATTAGTATAGATGACGATCGCCATTTCGGTTAAGAAATGAACTGCTAATATATACGTTAGTCTTATAAATTTATAGTTCACGGCCAATTGAAATAGCACTATATAATACAGCGCTTCAACTTTTAGCATCGCTGAAGTTCGCGTACTCCCGTCCTATTGGTCATTTGTTAGCGTACTAACTGAGCAAAGAGCGCTTGAAGCGGCCCAAGCGGAATTTAGTACGCTTGATTTTTGTATTCACACTAGCTTCGCGGTTTTAACCGCATAGCTCTTATCCCCGTGGCAATATTGAAATTAAATTCAGTCTTTTTTACTTTTAGATAAATCAGTTTTGAAATTGGTACAGCAGTTAAGGAGCTTTGAAAATTCAAACAAATACCTAATCAAATATTTCCTCTTTTTAATAATAGTCTACGCGTTACTCTGCTCCAGTGGGTAGGAGCGTGATGTTTTGCCTATGTGTTATTCCATTGTATAACCTATCCCGGTGCAAAATTTCAGCCAATTCCGTTCAGTAGTTTTGGCGTGAAAGAGTAACAAAAATCCATTTTACACAAACTGATTTTACTTTATAGGGCATTCTAAGAGCATATAATACACCTACTTATATATACCTACATGATACATTCATGAGTTTATGAGAGCATAGAGAAATACATTAATAAAACCCTTAAACGTTAAATTATATACCCATTATTTAATATTTACCATAGCTGAGGTAGTTTTAGATTTACACTTGAACATTTTTATTTAAAACAACAATTTTCCGACTTTTAAAAAGTGGAAATAGAAAGAAAATTTCTCCAATAATAATCTTTTTTTTTGTAATAAAATATAATAATGCAAATACATCATATTATTATATTCTATTACATAGCCAATAATGTACAGAAATATCCATCCTACATATCGCCTATATTATATGATATAAAATGCATTGAAATTAAATTCCTATGAATTCTTGTACCATCTCATAACTTCATAAAAATATTCATATCAGGCCGTATTCGAAAAAAGAATTTAACTATGTCACAAAATGGAAAACTTATGAAAGTAATATAAGAATAAAACAAAAATAAAATGCGCTTATCAAAAGCGCTTGAAGCGCTTCAAATAACGTTGACTCCATTCCTCCCTTCAACTATTTCTGATACCCATTCAGCGCTATTCAAATTATATTTCAGTATGATTTTGCGCGTCGCATAGTACAGTCGTGCGTTCGCTACACCAAGCATTTCAAGAATGACATCTTTTTTATTCAAATTTCAAATCTCGAACGTCGCGCCCCATTCCGTGTAAGTGTCAATTATTTGACGTATTAATCCCAAAATGGCGGAGTGATTTTTTTTCTTCTGGATAGCTCGTGTGGTTAGCATTTGTGCCGGCTTAGTAATGGAAAAGGATGGGTGAGTTGAGTTTTATAAATAGTTTTTTGTTAATGTTTTGTTTACAGTAGTGTAAACTTTTGGGAGATTTTTCACTGGCAGTTGCTATGAGAATGTAGGGGAGCGGAGGGACCGAATGGGCGTTGATTGAACATTTTTAATTTACGTAATTGATAGTGAAATGGCCATGAACCGCAATAATATGTTCGTGCTCGTTTTATTATCTTAATTCATATTGCCTTGTTATAAAACGTGGTATTATTGAGTGTTATTTAATATGTAATTTATTTTCAGCGTCAATTAGGTATAATGTTTTCCTTCTAAATCATTCTATATTGTTTGTTTAGGGTTAGTATTAAACATTTATTTCTGTAATCTATACTTAATATTATAAAGAGGAAGGATTTGTATGTAAGTATGTTTGTAACGACTTGACTCAAAAAGTACTGGACCGATTTTAAAAATTCTTTCACCATTTGAATGCTACATTATCACTGATTAATATAGGCTTTATTTAATTATGAAGTTCACACGGAAACGGGAGATACTCGGGTGAAACCGCGCGCGGGAAGCTAGTATTATATATAATTACTACAGAATTAATTCGTATTTTTGTATTATAAACTATCTCTCCATGTCTGATATTGTCAGTCAATAAATCTGTTATTTCGCCGCGTTGATATTTCCAAATTTTTCTTGAATAGAAGCTTTGTCATCACTATTAAAATCATAATACAAAAGGATCAGACAATATGGTCATGTCGTTATCGAGTTATACGCGTATATACGGAAGTCAATTTTAATCTAAGCCTCCCATGGGATCTTTTTTGCCATAGTCACCACGCTTGGCAGGCAGGTTCTGACCGCAGTAAGATGGTGAGAGTCCTTGAGCTACCGCCTCTATTCTAGTCCGGACACCACACAGTCTACTAAATTATTTTACGCAATGACTGATCATCATCATGATTAAACAGTCATAATCCCTCAATCTCATCGCCAGCGACCGCCCTGAGCCGAGGTCCAAGTCCAACAGGGGACGCCCTCTTGCGCAGGTTGCTTAGTTTGTAGTTTTTAAACCGTTTATTATGGCTCGAGCTCTGCTCGCCTTTATGGCCGGTGAAGTAGCAAAAGCCTCGTGGCTAACTATGAATGTTTAAACAAATTGTATGGTATTATATTTGCTAATAGATGTCACTATATCAATAGCTGTAGTACTACCAGATAAAATTTTACACTTATCAGTTAAATGATAAGCGGAGATATCTTTTATTTGATATTGCATTACGATATATCATCGATACCTTACACTAATATGTAAAGCTAAAGATTTTGTTTGTTTGAACGCGCTAATCTCAAGAACTACTGCACCGATTTAAAAAAATATGTCAGTGTTAGATAGCCCATTTATCGAGGAAGGTTTTAGGCTATACTTTATTATGAGGTTCCGACGGGAAAGCGAGTACGCGGGTGAAACCGCGCGCCGGAAGCTAGTTATTTTATGAACCGACGGTGTAGCGATAACCGCCATGGCGTGGTCTTGGAGGTTCGATCGCCACGCCGGACAAAAAAATCTTTGTCTAAAATCGTAAGTTTCTTTTCCGGGTCCGGTTGGTTGAGGGACTACCTTTCGAGAGCTACGGAAAGCACGTTAAGCTGTCCGTCCTGCGTACAAACTGACAATCTGTTAAATTTATATAATTAGGTAGGTATGATATCACATGTCCGCATGTGTAGCTCTTTTCTTAGAAATTAGACCAGTAATCAACATTGTGACGAATAGACGCATTCATTGTATGTAAAAGATCAGCTTCCCGCGCAGTTTTACCCGCGATCCCGTAGAAACTTCATCATTAATGAAGATTCTACAGAAACAATATTTTTTAAATCGGTCCAGTAGACACTGAGATTGGCGCCTTCAAGCAAACAAACAATATCTACAGCTTTATAATTATATCTATGCATATGATAAAGAGGAACGATTTGTATTTTTGTAAGTATGTTTGTAATGAATGAACTCAAAAACTATTGTGCTGATTTCAAAACTTCTTTCACCATTGGAAAGCTACATTCACCCTGAGTGACAAAGGCTATATTGAATTATGAAGTTCCCACGGGAACGGGAGTTACGCGGGTGAAAACGCGCTCGGGAAGCTAGTTAAAAATAAAGTAAGTTTTGAAAATCAATACATCATCATCATCATCAGCCCATATAACATCCACTGCTAGACATGGGCCTCCTCCCGAGGGAAGGTATTTGCCATAGTCACCACAGTATTATGTTTTAACACATAAGGAAACGCTGCTGCCCGTTCCTTGATATAGATTATTATATATGATGTTATAACAATCGGGACCAACGGCTTAACGTGATTTCTTACGCCATGAAAGTTGATTTGAACCTGTACAGAAATAATCCAAGTCTAATAAAACTACTCAGCCATCGTATCTTACATACATTACATACACAACCCTACGTCTCGCCACCCCTTTTGGGGCGAGGGAGGCGGCGGCTCATGTCGTCAAAATACCCCGCATGCCTACTTTGAAATTAATCCTTCAACTATTTGTTATAACTCAAAGGGCTGAAATTAAAAAAGCACATTAAGGGATGAATTTATCATTTTGGTGGTATTTCACACAAAAATTCTGACGGAAATGTAATTTTTGGCGGGCTTTTGTAATGGCTTACGTGAGGGTTTAATGTCTTTGGATGAAATTTTATTTGTCGTGTAATTTGACACATCTGTATATAAAAATGAAATCTTATTTCCCTCGGTCACGGCATCACGCGTGAACAGTTGGACCGATTTCACCATTTTTTTTTGTTGTGCTAGTACGGGAATATCAGTAGCTGGTTTTTATGGAAGAAAAAATTAAGAAAATTTATGAATACTTAACCACAATATTACATTAAAATTGTCTATATAATCTTAGCGCTTTAGACAATATTATAAAACTTTTGAGTGTAATCTTATGGTGTTTGACATAACATTGACAGAATGCGAGCTGCTGTTAGTGCACATCTCGGTTAGTTCAGAGCTATCACGCCCAATATTAAAAGTTGAATTTAATATAGAGTTTAACCTGCCGATGCCCTCGTAGACCCGAAGTCCGAGAGGCCCGCGAACTGTAAAGTAGAGCGACAGTTACACAAAACTTCCCTAAACTAAAAGCCATAATCCCTCAATCTCCCCGTCAGCGACCGCCCTGAGCCGAGGTCCAAGTCCCACAGGGGACGCCCTCTTGCGCAGGTTGCTTAGTTTGTAATGTTTAAACCATTTATCTAGGCTGGAGCTCTGCTCGCTTTTATGCCCGGTGAAGTAGTTAAAGCCTCAGGAGTAACTAAATATGTCCGTCCAATAAAATAAAAAAATTATACAGTTTAAGTTAAGATAGGACAGCGTCTGTCGGGTCAACTAGTTATATATACATTACGTATTTTAAAACACGGATTATCTTTCTTTCTTCTTTACATACAGAAAACACGGATTTACTCGCGTTACTCTTGATTTTTTATAGCCTAAAACCATCCAAAAACATCATTCTAATCGATCTAGCCGTTTACGATTCTATAAAGGATATTCTACATACAAACATTATTTTTTATATTTATATAGATTAGCTGATGCCCGCGTGGTGTTTGTTATTACTTCTTTGTTTAACTAGTCCCCGGAAACTCATGAATTTTCTGTGATTAAAAGTATGTTAAATGGTGACGAGGGATTTAAGGTACCACCATGCGAAATTTCATTTAAAACGGTACAATAGTTTCGGAGATTAGCCCGTACAAACAGACAGAAAAACAAAAATTAAAAAAATCTGGATGTGTTCTATTTTACTTCTTCATTTCCCTGACTCGGTTTTAAGTGTCTCTTTTCTATGTACAGACATTCGACGTCTACAATTTTATTATATGTATAGATTGAAAAAGATGCGGTTCGTTTTTGAAAACTATAACTAACTATTAAAATTATTCTTTACCCAAATAACAACATATTGTTTACACATAAATTTATTGCAGTCCACAGCTGGACGTGGACGTGTCACAGACAATAAAATAAATCTATACACCATAGACCACCATTGACCGAAAACCATAGTGTTCTGTGACCCCAAATTGCTTTGCAATTAGGCGTCCCTGTTCCCATAGCCACGTGGAGGGCAGATGTGCGCAAGAGTTTATTTTTGTAATCCTATATGGTGACCATGAGTTTTGGTCGGCCGTGGGATATTTTATTATTTAGTTTTCATTATTAAGTTTAGTTTAGCTGATTGAATGAGATAGATAGATAACTTTATTTGCATTGAATGTAGGTTAAATATATAAGTTGTTTAGGTAAATTTGATATTTTTAGTATTATAACATGAAAAAAATACTATAATAATCATTATCTTGACGTATAACGTCCACAGCTGAATATTGGCCTCCTCCGAGGGAGGATTTTCACCATGCTTGTCAGGTAGGTGGGTGACTGCAGTATTACGTTTTAACACATTTTGTTGATGTTATGAATCGGGACAAACGGCTTAACGTGCTTTTTGAGGCACGGAGTAGTAGTCCCTTAACCAACCAGATCTGGAAAGAAATATTAAAACTTACACAACGATTTTAAGTCCAGTGTGTGTCCATACGGTGTGTCCAAAACTACGATGCTTAAAGCCTAAATACCTAGTTAAACTCTTACTTATAATAGTAACTAGCTTTTACGCGCGGCTTCGCTCGCATTGAAGCCAATGCTACTTCTAATACCTTCAAGAATATGTGTTTAAAGCTTCATGATGATCAGTTTAGTAGTTTTTGCCTGAAAGCGTAACAAACAAACTTACATTCACTAATATTAATTGGGCTGTTTATGAAGATTCTCGGTTAGAATATTAACATGGCAGAGTACGTCGACCATAGCGTAGACATTACAATAATTGATTACAGTAGGTATTTGCCCTTTCAATTCATCACCCTTAGCCCTTAGCAACGGAATCAATGCTACATTGGCATACAATTGAAATGTCTAAATAATAATACCTTTTCCCCGTGTCTTGTCTAGTTTTTTTTTTCGGTCGGATCTATGTGTTTAATTCAGAGGCTTTTGCTACTTCACCGGGTGTAAAGGCGAGCAGAGCTCCAGCCTAGATAAAGACTTAGAAGTGTAAACCAATGCAAGATGGGCACTCCCATGAGGCGTGGACCTTGGCTTAGGACGTTCACTATTACGAGTAAGAGGGGAGAGGAATCTAGATTTAGATTTTTAGGGGAATTTTTTGCAAGAGTCTGTCTACTTCATGATCAGTAGTCCTTTCAGACTTCAGGTCTAAGAGGGTACGGATAAAGCTAAAGAACGTTACTACTTGTACTTGTATATGTGACTATCTTCCCGCGCGTTAAACCAATTATTAAGGCTGGAGCTCTGCTCATCTTTATGACTGGTGAAGTAGCAAAAGCCTCGTGGCAAAATAAGTGCGTCAGACACAAAAAAAAAAAATAACTTGCCGAGCGCGGCTTCCCCTGTTCCCGTAGGAGCTTTTTTTATGAAATGCCCCCCTTTTTCATCTCTTTAGGGATACAATTTTACATAATCCTTTCTTAGTGAACCACAAAGCCACGGTCTAAGTATCATGTGTCTAGCTTCAGTACTTTAGCCTTCGGCGTTGATGAACCAGTCAGTCAGGACACGTTACTTTATACTTGTAATATGTGATATATCAAATAAGGCTATGTTTGATTCGAACACAGCTGTGTCTTATCTCTGCGTTACCACTAATGTCTATCTACTCCTACAATAAGAACGTACTATATCTATTGCAAACAATGTCAGATAATGTACTTATCAGTTATTATGTAATCAATATATTAATACATATGATAATGTACCAGTGTTGATTTTGACAATATTATGATGTACTAATGCTGATTTTGGAGATTTTTGCCACAAATCTTGAAGGTCGTGTGTTAAATCCCCGATTCGGATAATAAATGTTTTTGTTAAATCAAAGATTACTTTCCTAGTTAAATTTTATTGTAGTACTATGCTTAGTGCATGACGAAAAGGACGTTATGCCAATGATCCAGACTGCTATAACATCATCTCTAACAAGCGTATACCAGGAAACGGGCAGCAGCGTTTCCTTGTGTTCCTACATATCACTACGGTTACCAACCCGCCTGACAAGCGTGATGACGTGGTGGAAAAACCCTCCCTCGGGATGACACCCGTGTTCAGTGGACGTTATACGGAATAGTGATGATTATGATGATGATAAATGAAATAATAATAAAAAAAAATTTTACGGAAATTTAATTACTAACTATAACTATATGTGAGTCTATCTATTGTAAACGGGATGGCATAACTTTTGGGAGACCTGATATAAAAGCAATTTAATCATAATGGAATTATTACCTCAATTAAATAGATCCTTACTTATAATTTAAACGCGAAAATTTGTGAGTATGGATGGATGGATGTTAGTTACTCTTTCACGTAAAAACTACCCAATGGATTTGGTTGAAACTTTGCACGGGGATAGTTTATGAGCTGGATTAACACAAAAGCTACAAAATTTCACGCTCCGACCCACTGGAGTAGCGTTACATGGGTAAAACCACGAGGCGCAGCTAGTCTAAAATAAATTATTAAAATCCAAATCAAAATCCAAAATCAAAGCCAAATTCCCCAACAGACCTTTTCAAAACAGGACTTAGCTCCCAACCCTCACTACCCATGGTCACCCTACTGTCACCACGCAGCTGCGCTCACATCCGGGTCCATTATACAGCTATAAAAGACTTAGTCCTACTGTAGTCGCTCTTAATACAATACAATACATACATACAAACACATCAATATACAAATAAGTGGGTAATGAAAACCTGATTTTTATTTTTAATGTTAAGTTTTTTTTTATACTATCTGCGCCCCGCGGTTTTACCCGCGTCACTCAGCTCCAGTGGGTCGGAGCTTGATATTTTGTAGCCTATATGTTAATCCAGCTTATAAACAATCCATGTACAAACTTTCAGCCAAACCCAGTCAGTAGTTTTTACGTGAAAGAGTAACAAACGTTAATCCATACTCACAAACTTTCGCGTTTATAATATTAGTAAATAAGTACCTTTAGATAAAAATTGCTAGATCAACTGTATACAAGTAACATTAAAGACAGACAAAACCGCGGGGCGCAGCTAGTAAAATATAATATAAATAAGTAACCTTACATGTTCTGCCGATTTTAGACGAAGTCTGTTCAAAATAGCAACAAAATCGCCTCAGTGAGTTTTGCGTGAAAGAGTAACAAACACATCCAAACGACCTATCTCTTTAACTTTAGTGTAGCACGAGCTGCTAGATAATTAAAACTATGAATATTTATAATGTTAAAATGATGCGACATCTGATAAAGACTACCCTTCATTCACGCCCCATTACTTTATAGATCCTGGAGTTCGCATTACGACTGCAACGGAAATTCGAAAAAAGAATCCTAATTCAAATTATGAAATTGGTATTTTAATAAAGAATCCAAATTAAAATTAAGCAATTGGAATTTAAATAAAGAATCCAAATTTAAATTATGACATTGATATTTAATTTTGAAAAAAGAATCCAAATTTAAATTCCGCAATTAATTTGTATTCGATTATGCGATGGGTATTTTAGTACATGATATTGGTGTTAGAGAGTTTGGTATAGTTAGTCAATTTGGTATTTAAAGCATTAAATTTATAATTTGGTATTCTAACAACTTGGCGCTTTAACAAAGTAATATAGCTAATGGTATGGTATATCTTTATGCGCGTTATTGATCGCCATATGTACAGTATTAGTGTTGTGACCCAATTTAAAAGAGAATATTGTAAGTTTAAAAAAAAATCAAATCTTAGTAATTTTAGTTCCGTACCCGAAGGGTAAAAACCCTATTACTAAGTCTTCGCTGTCTGTCTGTCTGTCTGTCACCGGGCTGTGTCTCAAGAACCACGATAGCTAGACAGGTGAAATTTTCAATAATGATGTATTTCTGTTGCCGCTATAACAACAAATATTAAAAATAAATTAAATATATATTCAGAGGGGTTTCCATACAACAAACTTCCTTTTTTTTACGCTCAATATCCAACAGGTAGGCCCTTTAAAATGCGTTGTGCGCGAGTCCGACTCGCACTTGGCCGGTTTTTTTTGCAATATTTTTATGTAGCCTATTTTTTATTCTAAACTTGTATGAAACGTTTATATGTATATGATGTACCTATATTATTGTTAAATTTCTTTAAAATCTATTGATATTTTTTTTGCGTGAAAAAGTAACAAAAATCTTTACATCTTACACATACAAACTTTCACGTTTATTATCCTCGTATTAGTGAAACCTGAAAATTAATATATTTGGTTGCTTTTCTTAACTTAAACATCAGAGTATGTTTAAAACATAAAATTGAAATTTAAAATGAAAACAGCTTAATATTTGATACAGGAAGAATTTAAAATTTGACAAGTCATGTATCTTTGGTTAAATCGCTGTATTTTATTGTTTAGACCACACAGGGTGGGGCCAGCAAAAATCTATTGGCAGGCCACTTACAATAAATTGATTTAAGTACATTAATTTTGATAATGATGTTGCAACTTCTGTCTTCATAGGGGGTCCATATGGTAGAGTCGACTACCATATGGACTTCCTATGTACGAATGGTTTTGTGTGGACAAAAGTAACTATTTGTGTGGACCATAGTTAGTTATTCTGAGCCAAGAGTAAAATTGCGACCTAGAAATTTACACATATCAAAAATATTTAAGCAAAATGTATGCTTTTAAAGCATTAAACGTTCTTAAACACTGTCGTATATTTTTTACCCGCGTAACTGCCGTGACTACCGGGCTTCTGCGTGGTTTTTATAAATTAACTAGATTCCCGCGCGCGGTTACACCCGCGTAACTCCCGTTCCCGTGGGAACTTCAAACACAAGGTGAATGCAGCTTTCCAATAGTGAAAGATTTTTTGAAATCGGAACCGTAGTTTTTGAGTTTTTTCATTACAAACATACACACAAAAATCCTTTCCCTTTTTCCTGTTTATAATATTACTATAGATTTGGCTCCCGGTACCCACAGCCCGGGTACTGGGCAAGTTGAGCAATCAAACTACTTTATGATTCAAGTAAAAATAAGGCCAAAAATATGAAATAAACATAATAATTAATATAATATAACTGTTTCTCTGTTACTGACTGATAGCAGTTGGCCTTCGCTCACTGATAACAATTGATACGAGTCTTGTGTTAGCTTGTTCATTAACAATTGAAATTGTATATATATATAAAATAATAATATATTTTATAGTATTCATCATAATTTTGAGTGTGAAAGATTTTTTTGATAGGATTTTTCGGATACACATACCTACTTCCATCGTAAAGAAGAGAAGAGTAAGAAAGAAAATAAAAAATTGCACGGCTGTTACATTCTTTTCTAGAAGCAACTCAGGCTGTTTTCAACCCCCTATAACTTCGTTGTGGATAAAGATAGGAGCCTGAATTTTCGGTCACCAAGTAGGCTTTGTATAAAGACGGTATATTTCAAATTTCATTCCATTTCAACCACGAGGCTTTTGCTACCGGGCATGAGTATGAAAGTCGATGGCAATAAGAGTAGGGGAAGACCAAAACGATGGATGGACCATGTGAACGATGATATGGTTAGAAAGGGGGTGACTGTCGATATGGCGGCTAATAGAGGAGTATGGAAGTAAAAGACATGTTGCGCCGACCCCAAATAAATTGGGATAAGGGCCGGAGAATGATGAGTATTCATATCGATGAATACTCATAGTACATTTAAATTCATGTACATTGATACATGAATACAAATGTACTAGTTAAACTTAGTGATATTGATTTTATCAAAAACTAGCCTTCCGCGTGCGCTTTCATCCGATAAGTATATATAGTCTACTAGATGCGCCCCGCGGTTTTATCCACGTCACTATGCTCCAGTGGGTCGGAGCGTGATATTTTGTAGCCCTTCAGTTACATCCAGCTTATAAACTATCCGCGTGCAAACTTTCAGCCAAATCCATATAGTAGTTTTTGCGTGAAAGAGTAACAAACATCCATCCATCCATCCATACTTACAAACTTTCGCGTTTATAAAATGTACAAAATGAATTAACAAAGACTTTAAAAGATGACAAAAAGAATGATCTCGGAGTTTCTTATAGTCTTTCTTCTCCGGGTGTCACACCGTAGGTAAGTAGATAGGGAAAGACTTGTAGGATGCTAGAATTAGTATAGGGTCCGGTCGTCCTCGATAGGCGAGGTTCCCGATGCGTTCTATGCTTCAGACCCGATCCCAGCCCGCGCTGGTTGATTTTAATTATATTTATACTATAATAAGCGACTATCATACATAGTATTATATAGTATTTGACTTATAATTGGTACGATCTACATTGATTTGTCTACATTATCAATAAACGTTTTCATTTCAATCCATATACTCGTAGTTAGTTTAAATTCCAACATAGTTTCACGTGTTTTCATCTCCTCTGCCCTACTGATAATAAAACTATTAATTGTCTCTCCCAGTATGATGACATCAGCTATTTAATACAACATGTGTTAAAATGTTTTTAATATGTTAGGAGTTTTTTTACGTCCGGTCTGAATTCAGGCCTGGTAGCTTTGAAGTTAATTACATATTTTGTTTTGAATTATTTATTGAGTTAGAATTACGCCCATTAAACGGTTGATCAACTTTTAAATTAAATTGTAAGCTAAAGGCCAAAGAAAAGATGGATGGATTGTGTGAAGAGGGATATGAAAGAAAAGGGAGTTGGTGATAGTGTGACGGGTGGCAGGACAGAATGGAAGAAACAAACGTGTTGTGTAGACCCGAAGTAATATCGGATAAGGGCAGGAAAAAGAAGTCAGCTATTGAAACTTTTCTTAATTGTCAAATTTAAAAGCGACCGTAGTCCAATGCCAAAGCTTGTCGGACTAATGATCTTGTGGTCGACGGTTCGATCCTCACCCATTGCATTACCGAAGTTAACCCACTCGTAACACAAGCATTTTAGCTTAGCACGAGGAGTTAACAAGACTAATAGTAGACAGCTAAACTCTGCTAGCAATCATTAAAATAAATAGAAAGAATGACAGTCAGAAATCAGGATTAGATTAAATTGAATCTGATAAACGTGTTATTATATATTAATTACTAGCTGCGCCCCGCGGTTTTACCGTTACTCGGCTCCAGTGGGTCGGAGCGTGGTGTTCTGTAGCCTATATGTAATCCAGCGTATAAACTATCTCGGTGCAAAATTTCAGCCAATTTCGTTCAGTAGTTTTTGCGAAAAAGAGTGACAAACATCTATCCATCCATACTTACAAACTTTCGGGTTTATGATATTAGTAGGATGGCGAGCAGTAGTCATAATTAGGTACCTAATTATTATTGAATAAAGGCTAAGAATGCGCCATTGATGAAAAGTTAGCAAAATCTTTTTGTAGTCACAACATTGAGATTACTCAAATACCGCTGACTCTAAACATTGATACCAATTGTTATATAATATATCATATTACTGTGCTATAGTATTATGTTATACTTTGAATTATTATACACCTAACCAGCTGTGCCCCACAGTTTTACCCGCGTTACTCTGCTCCAGTGGGTCGGAGCGTGCTGTTTTGTAGCCTATATGTTAATCGAGCTTATTAACTATCCCCGTGCAAAATGTCAGCCACATCCATTCAGTAGTTTTTGCGTGAAAGAGTAACAAACATCCATCCATCCACACTTTCACGTTTAAAAACCGCCCACTTAAAAGTTGATTTCAAATAACTACTACTATATAAACCATTGAGAATTTATACAAAGATTTTCTGTTCGGCATGGATATCGACCTTACGACCTTTGAGATATATAGCGAGCCAAATACCGCTACGCTACGGAGGTTGTCTCTGTATTTTACAAAGTCCAATTTTATTCTGGCTTTCCGAAGCCTCTTTGGATAAGTTAGATTGTCGTTTTTTTTTGGTTTAAGCCGCTATAAGGGAGTTTCAAAGTGTTTTGCAGCTTTCAAAGTGGACAGATGAAGACGTGTAGATGAAGCGGTATAGATGTATATTGTATAGATGTAGAATTGGTATAGATGGAACATCCTTTTGAAGATTTTACTAAGTTTGAAAAGATTTCGTGTCTGGTTTAAAAATTTTGATTGTATTGGTGGGTAAGTGGTTAAGTGAGTTGCTTTTGTGTTGTGGTGTATTGGGTACGATTCTTGTGTACAGCTATTTGTGTATTATGGATGATTGGTCTGAGTCTGAGTGTGTATTTTTTCTATTGATTATTTTTTTGTGAATTCAGTCTTAAAATAAAACGTACAAAAACTACTTAACGTGTTCGGAACAAATTTTGCTGAAAAAAATGAGAAATTTGGTTCTGTAGCTTAAACGTAAAAGTAAAACAATATTTTAATTCTTTTTAAAAGTACTCGTAGATATGTTTATGAATAAATTAAAAAAAAAACTCACGCCACAATAAAAAAATAATATTATCTAATCCAAAAACAACCGAATACCGAAACGTGTTCGCGATTCAAAAATCGATTCGGTCCCTATTCCGACGTCCCGATCGAGTTCCGATAATGGCGCGTTATGAAAAAAAGGACGTTATTATTACGTTATATACAATAGGTACAGCTGCTGCTAGCACAATGCTAAGCATCTATATTGTTGACTTAACAAAAGTAGTAACGGATTTTTTAGGGCGTGTTCCGTGCGAAAAATATTATTATTAAGTAAGTTTTATTCACAAAAAAAAGTATTGTTTCATTGAGAAAAGTCGTCTGATGTTTTTAAGTTGTATGAAGTCTTAATGTACGTTAGTCTTAAAAGAATTTTGGTTTGGGTCACTTGCTGATATTATAAATGTGAAGATTCTGCTGAATGTACCTAAAACTACTTAACAGATATATCTGAAATTATGCACAGAGATAGCGAGTTCAAACTGTAGGATTGGACGCGACCAAGTAGGTTGCTCTCAGTGTTATATCGTAGTCGTAACAGTAACTGTTATAAACATGCATAGTTCTTATACTTTATTCAAAAATAACATTAGTCTATAATAATGTTATATTATAAAAATAACATAATATCGTGCTATTATAACTGTAGGAACAAACTCATTCTAACAGCTATTAAATTTATACACTTACAAGTTGTATAAAAATTATAAATACAAAAAATGAATATTACAATTTATTGTAATATGAATTGCACACATTAAAAATAAACGGAATATTCATAACTAGCTGCATCCCGCGTTACTCTGCTCCAGTGGGTTGGAGCGTGATTTTTTGTAGCCTATATGTTAATCTAGCTTATAAACTAACCGCGTGCAAACTTTCATCAAAATCCATTCAGTAGTTTTTGCGTGAAAGAGTAACAAACATTAATACATTCCTAAAGCTTTCGCGTTTATTAACCGTATTACTTTATCTTGTCTATATGACCCTAACTCCGCGTCCGCTATTTTATTTGTTTCAAGACTAAAAGCTTACATTTCAATGGGACTAAACCGAGTAATCTGAACATTAGCGAAATGAAATGTAACTGCACTCGAAGGAGTAACGTAGCTAAATAATTTCCAACAGAATAAATATTAACAGTACGTAAACTCCGTACAATAGCGACTATCTTACAATGCCGTCTTTTGTTTACGTTGTTATTGTTTTTTTTTATATTTCTTGTGCAAATGCTTGACAGCTGTACCTAAGTAGAGATCTGTGACTTGGTTTTTCTGAACATGGTTTTCTATTGATATTTGTATTTCGTACTAGTCGTTTTACACTCGTTAGACTGCATCTCAGCTCCAGTGGGTCGTACAGTGATATTTAACAGCTTATATATTAATACAAATTATGAACAGTGCCTGCGTAAAATATCATCATCATCAGCAGAATTACTGCAGTAGTTTTTGGGTGAAAGAGTAACAAGTATCATCACATACTTTTCCGTTTATAATTTTAGTGGGTTACTAAATCACATACTGTAATCAGTTTCAGTTTACTTATCATCATCTTCCTGCCCTGCTCCCATTATTTGGGGCCGGCGCAATATGTCATCCTCTTCTATTTTTCCTATCAGACGTCTCTTCCATACTCACACCTTTTTTACACATGTCATCTTTCAAACAGTTCATCCATCTCTTTTTTGGCCTTCCTCTTCCAACATTTCCCACCATCTTCATATTCAGAATTATTTTCGTCACATGGATGTCATTCCTACGCATAACGTGCCCATACTGTATGTATTTGACTTATAATTTAAAGTACGATCGATTCGTCTACATTATCAATAAACGTTTTCATTTCATTCATTTCATACCATCCTGAGCGATTTCAGTTTCACCTTACCTATACATATAGAAAATAATGATTTATTCTAATCATATTAGTCGGAATCTGTGCTATCCGGCTCAGAAAAGACCACCCCATATCTTACTATGAGTGTATTAAAAGGTAACTAAGGGACATACACACTAAAGTTAGCAGCATCTATCAGCCCAAGAATACTCACCATCGCATTGCGATCACTAATCCACCGGTCAAGTGTGGTGATTATGGCAATATTGCTCAACAATCTTGTTAAGAGGAGGCTAAAGGATAGAGTAAGTAAAAATACTTATCAAAAAATTCCAGTTTCCATTCACCCCACCATAGACTGCAAACCCATAACCTTTGCCTTAAAAACTTCCAACAGCCAATAGCTTACGCTCCCGCCGAAACGCGTTCCATTTCCAAATTATTTCAAACATGGCGGCTTAACGAGGCGAATGGGCAAACAACAATTGACCCCGTTTTGCCTTTAATGGTTCCTAACGCGGACTTTGTCACATAGCATTGATATTTCGCTGTATTCGGGATGTGTAAGGTTTTTATTTTTATATTTATAGGCAGACACCTTTATGGGCAGTTTGTGGTGTTCTTTTTTTGAAATGATAGATGACTGAATATTGGGTTTGAATTTACTTTTCGTTGGTAAAAGAGTTTTATAGAATTTCATATTTTACATACAGTGTTGGTACATGTATTCTTACTAATATTATACACGCTGGATGGATGAATGTTTGTTATGTTTTTACAAAAAAACTACTGAATATATTTGGCTGAAATTTTGCACGCAGATTGTTTATATCCTGGATTAATATATACCTAGGTTATAAAACCATATGCTCCGACCCACTGGAGATGAGTAACGTGGGTAAAACCTCGAAGCGCAACTAGTATTACATATATGTCAAGAAAGTTTTGGAAGTGAACTGCGTCGGTGGTTCAGTGGTGACAGCTTCTGAGAGATCTCAGTTTTATAGGTTTGAACCCCAGTCGGATCAATGAACGAATCAATCAAAGCTGTTCTCAGTGTGGATGTGCCTTTGTGTTAATAAACTCTAGTAATTAACAATCAAATGTATGCATACACAGTATGCTATTCGAAGAATTAAACTACCTAGTTAAAGTGTAATATTTAAATTATCGTTACTTAACAATTCTTTATCTGCCTCATTAGTTACTACCAATAGTTTTCATATTATAATTAAAAACAAGATGGTTTCCTCTTAGATATTAACAGCTAATTTGATAAGTTAATTGATAAATATGTATTGTTAGTGTGATTTTAGTTGTATTATAAACACAATTATATACGACCACGATCAATGCAACTTGATCGAAACGTCGCCGCGTCGGGTATAAAAAAGTATTTTTATCGCGTTAATACCTGTGTGCTATAAATTATAATTATGATACGCGAAAGTTTAAATGTTTATATATATTCGATATATTAATATGAATATACTAAACGTATCATATCATTTGCCGTGTGGTATCCGGCTTAGAATAGACCACCCCTTCTCCTCCCATGGGTGTCGTAAAAGGCGACTAAGGGACATACGGCAGATGGATGGGCAGCAGCATCTATTAGCTCAAGGTTTACCTCGTACTGCGACCACCAATCCGTCTGCCAAGCGTGGTGATTATGGCAATATCCCTCAACGATCCTGGCTTACTAAGGTCTGTTAAGAGAAGGCCCATGTTCAGCAGTGGACGTGAGCGGGCTTATATAAAATATACAATTCGTTACACTAAGATTATTTACGTTACAGGAAAATATTTAATCATATTTAGTTAGTAGTTATATGTAGTTACAATTGCAGAAATAACTGACTATATTGAATGGAGCTTAAGGAAAATTGTAAGTTAAAAAGGTAACTTAACATGAAACTGACATTTTCAAATTACTTAATTTTATTTCATATCCAAGCTCTTTGCTTTTACATGAATAGGTCTTGTAATCGAGCAAACCTTATTATAAAATACTCGCTGCCCGCGCGCGGTTTCACCCGCCTAACTCCCGTTCCCGAGGGCACTTCATAATTAAATATAACCTACGTCAGCCGGGGATAGTGTAGCTTTCCAACGGTGAAAGAATTTGTCAAATCGGCCCAGTAGTTTCGCAGCCTATTCAATACAAACAATCAAATCTTTTCTCTTTATAATATTAGTATTGATAGATAATCTTATTCCAGGATAGTGTAGCTTCCTGGTGGTGAAAGGATGTTTTTTATTTATTTAAACATATTTTTTAATTTCAACACAACTCCTATTATAATATAAGTACAGTTAAATTTAACCGCACAATGAATAAGTAAAATATATTATCTACACTTACATTTTTTTTTGCGAGGATGAATACATCACAGCAGCGGGGTTTGTAGGACATCCCTCTCCATAGCATCCATAATCCATGAATAATGATAATGATATCTATTAAGAGGAATGAGTAAACTAAAACCTCTAACTAAAACTGCATAATGAATGATACAATTAACTTTCAAAAATTTAAGTTTGTCTCAAATAGTATACAAGAAATATAAATTTATATCATTCGTTGTTTATTTGTGAGCTAAGAACACAATTTCAGCTAAATATTTGCTACTTGTATTCGTAAAACTGTTTACATTGGCATTCAGTACAGAAACTGAACTATTTAAGAAGAATTAGGGTATCTTAAACGTACTCTGTCGCTCTTATTTGGTCGGCTAAAATGGCGTCTGAAGTTTGACCTAGATAAAAGTTGATTTGTAATTTAATTAAAACTTTGTTTATACTTAAATTTTTAACATGTATATTCAAAGAAATAAGTAACACTAAATAACCACAATATTATACATTCAATACACGCATACAAACTGAAAATAAGGAGGAATATTCGACTTCAAATTCCCGTTTCAAATTGCTATCGTTCGTAACTATATACTCTAGTTAGTTACAGTTTAAACGTACAGAACAGGGAAAATCCCGCACACAATCCCACTACCATAAGCAATATTGTAGGAAAACATTGCATAATAGAACAATATGGCGACTGAACGGTCTAAACACGTGTTCGTATTTTAACCATGTCACATGTTCATAGACGTTATAACGTGATACATACATTCATACGTACATAAGCTCACGCCTGTTTCCCAGCGGGGTACGCAGAGACAATGGACCTCCACTTGCTACGATCCCTACACACATCTTTCGCTTAATTCACTCTCATAACATTCTTCATACAAGCCCGTCAGTATAGGGTGGATCTTATTTGACCTTTTGCGAGGATATTGTCTCCGATTTGATCAGAGAACTCGTCGTCTTTAAAGTTAACTAGGACTTGTGATCTTGTGGTGGCCGGATCGAACCCCACCTATTGCACTACCGACGTGAAGCTACTCGTAACACAAGCATTTAAGCTAAGCACGAGAGGTTAACAAGAATACTAGTAGAATGCAAAATTATATTAACAATCTTAAAAAAAACCCCGAGCCATTTTGAGGGACGCTGTTTACACAAATAATACTACCAGATGGGAATCTAATCCAGATCTCAGAGCCAACTACCGCCACTGGTGTAGTATTTTATCGGTATTTCGTATAAGGCTCGACAAACTTCAAACTGAAACAAATCATATAAAATGTCTTTTACAAAAATACCAGCTTATCTAAAATAACTACTGCCTTACAAGCTAAATCAACAACAGTATAAGAAATTTGAAACGATTTTAAAAATATAAAATACACTGCCAGGAACATGAATGGAGTGATTTATCTGTGTAACTACAATTTCACGACGTCTGTGGTCGACATCGGACAAATATCGTTTTAATCTCGATTGGCTAGATAAGAAACAGTTTTTTTTTTTAAATTGAGTTGCAATGTTACTTTGGTTGTGACTTTTTTAAAAATCTTATTTGAGTTTTGTTATCATTTGGCGTAATATAAAAATGATAATAATAGTAATTAAATCTATAAATGACTACTTGGAGCAAGGTATCCCTTTTTATGAAAATTGCGCGGATGGAGGAGTATGGAAGGAGTGCAGAATGCAGAATTCCTTTTTTAAATTATGGTCGATTTTCGACCACTGGATGACCACTAGAACTAAATACCACTAATAGTAAATATAGTTTAGCTAATAAAATAATATTAAAAATGCGAATGTTTATCTTCACTTGTTGAACTCTTTTTTTAATCTATTCGAAATGTATCACACATAGCTTTTGAAAATGATTAAAAAAATAACTTATTCATATTTTATTTCTTTGTACCTATTTATGATTGGTTATTTTAAGCGATTATTTCTAGCGACAGCGACACCCATCCCGTTTTCGCACGGGTACAATCCTGATGTTATACATATAAATTTTCCTCTTGAATAACTATATCTATTAAAAAAAACAAAATCCGTTGCGTAGTTTTAAAGATCTAATCATACATAGGGACGGACAGACAGCGGGTATGATATAAAAATATAGCAAAAATGTTATTAATTATATTAGTTAAATAGTATAATTAAAATACTGTTAGCATAATTACATAATATAACGTCTTCAATACTTTTCTTACAACAGAATCAAAATTTTAACTTGAACCGGTCCGCCATTTTGGAATTTTCGTTTTTTTTTAAATTAAAAAGATCGTTCCGCGATGCCATGATGCGATCATGCTTTGTCGTTGGTTTTAACTTTTTTATTTACTTTTTTCAGCTAAGAGGCTCTGTTAATTATAATATTTTGAGTAGTCATATTTTCAAGAGGGTTTCTTTGTGGATTTCAGGTTGATATTAAAATGAATTTTGTGGTTATTTCAATAGATATCATAGTAGTCGAGTGTACTGGTAGATGCTCGTGAAACCTAATATTCTGGATTAGATTCTCACCTGGGACAGTCATTTGTGTTAGTTAAAAACTTACCTACTTACAGCAAATACGTAATCATCATCATCATCATCAGCTCGTGTAACATCCGCTGCTGAACATGGACCTTCTCCGGAGGGAGAGTTTTTGCCATAGTCACCACGCTTAGCAGGCGGGTTGGTGACCGCAGTATTATGTTGTAATTTAGAGGGAAACGCTGCTGCACGTTATCTGGTATACGCTTATTATATATGATGTAATAACAATCGGGACCAACGGTTTAACGTGCTTTTCGAGGCACAGGCCCTCAACCAACCAGACCCGGAGAGAAATCTTAGAATTTACACGTTCTAACTACCAACAGTTATAATACTAGTATTCAATAATATTAGCCATCATCACTATATTTATTTCACAAAATGGCGTCGCGTTCATTCCATTCATTCAAATTCGTTATCGCCGAGGTCAGCCCTTCCGAATGTTATCGCTTCCCGTTACACATTTGAAAATCGAATCTTTTGTACCGGATGACAGTTTTTTTTCTGTTTCCATAATGTTCGTGCTACTTCTCGGAACTTTTTTTTGTGGTATCGATTATCGTAGAATCGATTTGGAAAGAATCGATTATAAAATATAAAAAAAGATATACTTAGGTATATTTGAATATAATTTGAATGTGTTATTTTTAGTTTGTGTTGAAATAATGTTTTTTTAATAAGTTTATGAGGATGGTATTGGATTTAGATATATTATTTACTATTTGACCCGACAGATACTGTCCTGTCTCAACTAAAACTCTAAATTAAATTAAACTTTTAATATTAGGCATGATAGCAGCACGCATTCTGTCAATGTTATGTCAAACGCCATAAGATTACATTAAAAAAAGTTAATAATGTCAAAAGCGTTAAGGTTACATTAGAAAATTTTATATGGAAGTCGAATTTCTAATTTTTTTAAATTTTCCGCATTATTTTCTTATTTCTTTCTTTCATAAGAACCTTCTCCTGACAATAACGAATACAACAAAAAGTATGAGTGAAATTTACCCCGCCATTCACGCGTGATGCCATGACCATTTTTATGTATATATGTATACTATATACATAAAAATATATATACCTAAATAGATTTGTCAACGCATGCTCCACTTACATGCATCCCGGTCCCGTGTGAGCTTAACCTCAAATATATTACCTTTCTATATTACTCCATAGCGTAGCGGTATAATCCCACTTTCAAATCTCGGAGGTCGTGGGTTCGATCCCCACGCCCGGGTACAAAATCTGTGTGTAATTTCATAAAATTATGAAAAAATTATGGAAATCAGTCGCCATCGAACAGTTTCACCGGATTTTGAAAGTAAGGAATAGAGTGCACATTATTATGTGTCACACACTGGCCAATTTTCCTTATGTGTGACCGCCATAAGCGTCTTCCATTTCTACCTTACCTGTGTACATACATTCATAATACTGCGGTCACCAATCCAATTACCAAGCGTGGTAACTATAGCAAAACTTCTTCAACGAACCCTATGTTCGGCTATTTATCAAAAACAGTCATTTGGCCACACAAGAACGGAAGTTTTGCCACTTAGCTCAAAATGGCTGCTAAGACAAATAATGTCCATCCATTCCCCGCTTATTTTGAAAAGCAACTAATTACTAAAGTCATTGACTAATATTGCCACTTAGCTCCGACTGTATCGGGTAACTCGGTGGCAAACACTTAAGTGGAAATTATAGGTGCTTGCTATTATGTTACCTTCGTAGCGTAGCGGTATTTGGCTCGCTTTAAATCTCGGAGGTCGTGCCTTCGATCCTCACGCCGGACAGGAAATCTTTGTGTAAATTCTAAGATTTCTTTCCGGGTCTGATTGGTTGCCGCCGTGTTGGTTTCCGGCTTAGAATAGACCACCCCATATCTTCCCATGGGTGTCGTAAAAGGCGACTAAGGGACATATGGCTGATGGATGGGCAGCAGCATCTATTAGCTCAACATTTGCATCTTACTGCGATCACCAATCCGTCTGCCAAGCGTGGTGATTATGGCAATATCCCTCAACGATCCTGGCTTGCCAATGTCTGTTAGAGGAGGCCTATGTTCAGCAGTGGACGTCAACGGGCTGTTGATGATGATGATGATGATGATGATGATGATTGGTTGAGGGACTACCCTCCGTGCCTCGGAAAACACGTTAAGCCGTTGGTCCCGATTGTTATAACATCATCTATAATAATCGTATATCAAGGACCGGGCAGCAGCGTTTTCTTGAGTACAAGGCCTCGGGAGGAGGCCTATGTTCAGCAGTGGACGTTATACGGGCTGATGATGATGATGATGAACTAAAATCAAATTGTCTATTTGTAATGGGGATCGAACCGGTGACCACAAGATTACAACTCCGACGCCCCTAGCCATTGGGCCAGACACTCAATTATATTTTTAGAGGTATTAGAAGTAATATTGGGACATTTCAATGCGAGCCAAGCCACGGATCAAAGCTAGCTTTTAATACAGCACGAACGCGAACGGACGGACATCCGTAGTATTCAATTTACGAACGGATGGAGACAATCGAGAATGTTCCCGTTTCTCTGACGTACTACAACGTGGCTACATGCATTATATTATCTATTAGCTTCCTAGTTACACCCTCGTAGCCTCCCGTTCCCTTGGGAACTTCATAATAAAATGTCTATAACCTTCCTCGATAAATGGGCTTTCAAATACTGCAAGAATTTTTGAAATTGGACCATTAGTTGCTGAGATTAGCGCGTTCAAACAATCAAACACTCTTCATTATATTATCTACTAGCTTCTTAGTTTCTTTCACCTAGCTCCGGCTCCCGTGGGAACTTTAAATTTATATATCCGCTATAGCCTTTCTCGATAAATGGGCTTTCAAAAACTGAAACAATTTTTGAAATTGGACCAGTAGTTGCTGAAATTAACGCATTCAAACTTCAGGTTTATGTATAAGTACTAGTTACCGCGCACTATCACACCGGTTCTCGTGGTAACTTCCTAATAGTCTTATAGCCTTCTTCGATAAATAGGCTATCAAACACTAAAAAAAAATATTCTAATCGGACCAGTATTTCCTGAGATCAGCGCGTTCAAACAAACTAAAATCTGTATTTAATCTTGACAGCGAAGTTAAGTTACCAATACGTTAGTTGATGGACGTTTAAGTAACCGAGTGTTAACGAAATGGACTAACCTACATTTCTGAACAAGTTTAAATCAAAAATTATTCCATGTAATTAGTAAATTAATCCAATAAGCAATCAGTATTAATTAACATGGCCGACAATAATCGTATTAGTAAATTTCTTTCCACAATAAAAATCCTTAAATCCCTTTGGATCCTTCACAAGTGGGTACCTTTTTATAAAAAAGGAAATAAAGAAACGCATTTTTTTTCTTTCCTTCTGACCTTTGCACATATTTATTTTAATACTAGCTCCCCGCGCGCGGTTTCACCCGCGTAACTCCGCAGAACTTTATAAAATAATATAGTTTATAGCCTTCCTCAATAAATGGGCTATCTAACACTGAAAGATTTTTTCAAATCGGACCAGTACTTCTCGAGATAATCGCGTTCAAACAAACAAACAAACTCTTCAGTTTTATAAATTAGTACAGATTTATTTTTTAGATACATATTATTAAAATATACATCATTAAAATATATATTATTTATCATTCTTTGGAAAGTCAAAATGTCTTCAAATAGATAACATATTTATCTTTAATCTGTATCTAAAAAAATACGTTACACTAACATATTCAAATATCGAATGAATAGGTCGTTACAAAAGAAAACAGTTTAAAATTCAAAAAAATTCGAACACCAACACTCGTATTCCAAATTTCAAATTTAGAATCGAATTTTAAATTTCGAAGCTCTAGTTTTTTCGAATTATAAGATCGGGAACCGTAAAGCGTGTTCGACATTTGAAATTCAAATTCGAATGTGGAACGATGGTGATAAAGGCGTGATTGTCAGTTGTTCAATGCTGTCTCTGTTTGTCATTGGTATGACACATTTATTTACTTACAACATTTTACATCTAAGTATACAAAGTTTAATTGTTTGTTTGTTTGCTTGAACGCGCTAATCTCAAGAACTACTGGACCAATTAGAAAAAAATATTTCTGTGTTAGATAGTCCGTTTAACGAGGAGGGCTATAGGCTTCATTTTATTTTAGCAGAGCTTTGCAGTCTACTAGTATTCTAGTTAACCCCTCGTGCTAAGCTAAAATGCTTGTGTTACGAGTGGGTTCACGTCAGTAGTGCAATGGGCGGTGATCGAACGGCGACCACATGATCACAAGTCCGACGCCCTAGCCATTGGGCTCCGGCCGCTTCATATATAAAAGTATATATTTTATGTTAATATGTTGACGTTAGTTGACATTTGACTTTTTTAAACGATTGCAATTTAAATTTATAACAGTTACACACAAAGATTTACATTTAGCTCAATATTGTATAGAATATTTTGTCAAGTATTTTACTTAGTAAGTTTAGCTAGCTAGCCGCGCGCGGTTTCACCCGCGTAACTCCGGTTCCCGTATAAACTTCATAATAAAATATAGCATATAACCTTCTTCGATAAATGGGCTTTCTAACACCGAAAAAAATATTCAAATCGGACAAGTCGATCCTGAGATTAACATATTACTAGATACAGTGATCTATACCTACTAATATTAAAAAGAGGAAAGATTTTATTTTTTGTTTGTATTGAATATGCTCCAAAACTCCTAGACCGATTTGAAAGATTCTTTCACCGTTTGGAAGCTACGCTATTGCCGGATGACATAGGCTATATTTTATTATAAAGTTCCCACGGGAACTGGAGTTGCGTGGGTGAAAACACAGTTATGAAAGTAAAGAAATTTCTGTACGCATACATTTTATTAATGTATTTGTTTGTTTGTTCACAGATTACTTCGTATGTTTGGTGATACGTCAACTACGTAACAAACTCGATTAGCTTTTAGGCTTTATGTAAGTATATATATATATATATTTAATTATTGAACTATGCATTAATTATTATTTAAAAGACGAATTTTGAATAGTTTAGCTGTAACCCCCTTGGTCGGGGGTCGTGGGTTCGATCCCCAACACCGGACAAGAAATCTTTGAGTAAATTCGAAGATTTCTTCCGGGTCTGGTTGGTTAAGAGCGCCTGCCAAGAGTGGTGACTATGCAAACTGTGACTGGCAAAAACTCTCCCTCAAGAGTAGGCCCATGTTCAGCAGTGGACGTTATACGGGCTGATGATGATGATGATGATGATAGCTGTAGAATTTAGAAACAGAAGGAGAAGGCATACTCCTGGTTTCTCAAACGTTCATCACAACTAGCGTATTTCTTTCAAAGACTCTACTAGTAATAGTAGAGTTTTGCAGTCTACTAGTATTCTTGTTAACCCCTCGTGCTAAGCTAAAATACTTATGTTACGAGTGGGTTCACGTCGGTAGTGCAATGGGTGGGGTATCGAACCGGCGACCAGTCATATTGATGTATTTACAAAATACATTTCTAAAACAAATATATATCAGTGATTGCCCCGAATCGAACCTACACTATTTTTCGGTCAACTTTTGCCTTAAAAGGTCACCAAACATTATAATTACGCAAACAACCAATAGGGGGAGCCACTGAGCAAATTGTCCGTCTCATTGGTTCACAAAACATTTATTTCCTGCGATTCGGTTACTTGGTATACAGTTTCTAATAGTACGCGTACCCTGTCTGGGGTACGCACGTTTGTTTTAAAGGGTACGCAAGTGTGTTTAAAAGGGTACGCAAGTATGTTTCAAAGGGTACGCAAATGTGTTTCAAAGGGTACGCATGTTTGTTTTAAAGGGTAAGCAAGTTTCATTTAAAGGATACACAACTGTTTATATAGCCTACGTTACTCTTGGATTACGTAGCTTATTGTGAAATAATTAATTCTTGAAATCAGTCCAATAGTTCTGGAGCGCATTCAATGCAAACGAACAAACAAATATGTTCTCTTCATAATATAGGTATAGACTATAATAACTGTAAGGTAACGTTGAGCATCAAATACATACATATTATTTATCCAAGTAATAGCCATTATTGTTCAACAAAAATCTGAATCATAGATAAGCTAATGTAATAACCACATCAAAGTAAATAAACTGTTTTAGAAACTCATTGACATTATAACAAGCAATTTGACAGCTGATTATTTAATGTTGGATTTGTTATTAATTTTGTTGAAGCACAAAATCATAACGCGTTAATCTTACACATTTCTGTCTAACCCACTCAGGAAATCAAGCGTGATACAACATTAAAAACGTATCTATGCATAATTCAAGCAAATATTATGAACTCCGGTCCCTCAGGCAGATATATAATGAATTAATTAAAGACTTCCAGCCGGCTGACGTAGCTGATGAGGAAATTATGACTAGTACTGCCATCTAGCGACGGGTGGCGGTAACATTGTTAGAATTATTCAACATCATTTATTAAGTCTTCCTTTCTTATAAGAAAATGTTTTAATATTATTCATTTTTCTATTTTTAATATCTTTAAATATTTTCACACATCAGTATTAATAAATCATATTAACTAAATAAGTAAGAACAGTCTCGTGCCTATTTATGTTTAAGTAACGCCATCTAGTAGTAAGTAGCGATGTTTACGTTTTCTTAGTACGCCTGAAATTACAATTTTACTTAATGAAATCTAAATTAATCTTTGAGTTAACCAAGTCCTATTAATATTGAGCTGTGTTGTTTGTCTTATTAAATTAAAGTTTCTATTTATATATATCAAAAGTCATAAAATACATGTTGTTAAAACCATAAATTTTGACCAACCAATATTAAAACAAATAAACGAAATTAATTGAATTGAACATTTTTAACGTTCTCTCGTTCAATACTTCTGGTTCTAAAACAGTGGGGCAATTAAATTGATAATAAAGATAACACTGTCCATTAGATACAATCAAACGCCCAACTAATGCCAGCTATCGTCATTTAAATAAACTAAATACCAATTCAAAACTATTTTGTACTTCACTAATTCGAAGTACCCGTATGATGAGTCATCTACAGATTACCGTCATCGCATGATACACCCTAAGCCCTTTAAAATGCGGGTAGTACCCACCCCTATATTACTTAATTTTTTTCAACCCTCTTCTATTCCCTTAATTAAAGTTAGGGTCGCATATGTAACGGATCAGGATGATTTACCTTGTGATTCGGAGAGTATTGCTGATTAGTAGCATATTAGACATTTAACATGTTTAGTTTCAAGACAGTTATAATAGATGGCGCTGCGATCACATTCAAGGAGTAGGGATTTTCGTACGGAATTTCTTCCTGTTTTTACGGATGGAGACGAGTGTATGAATGGATTTAGCCATGAGGCTTTTGCTATTTTTCCGGCATACGAGATTCGAGTCAATATACAACAATTTTGTGATAATAAAGTTATTTTAAAGGTTGTTAACAATGATAATATTTATATATTTTTAACTGAACGGTGCGTTTAGACAAATTTTATCGTTCTCAGAGTCTTGATATTTTAACAAACTTGAAACTACACACTTCTCCGTGTGCACAACTGATTCTAAAGCTTATAATATAGGTAAGAAATCAATTAAATGATTATGTGTGATGTAACAGTCTAAATTGATATGAATTCATCTGTAACTTGCAAATAACAATACTAAGTAGGTATGTATGAAATAGTATTTTGTTAATACTACTGAAGATATATACAATTTTTTTGAATGCACACTTTTGTTCCATTCTAATATTATCTTAACTTTAACCAAAAATTTCAAAACCTATCAAATCTGTCCACCAAAAGTGATAATCAGTGATTTCCCTTAGGGCAAGCGTTAAGAGACGCACTTAATTATAAAGCTGGAGTTTCACCCTCAACCCCCGGGGCATGTTAGAATCAACACGAACGCCAACCGTAATGGGCACCCACAATTGAAAAGTTGAAAAACACGGCGACAATTTTGAGGAATGCAGAGAGTTTTTAACGGTTAAATTCTGTTAGAAAGTGTATTTTAATATTGTATTGATGCTATGGTGAAAATCACGAGAAAGATTTAGGTGTTAATAACAAGGCTGTTTTGTTAATTATACGTTACTACTCGTTAAACCTAGGACTCAAGTCTATAGGTATATAAAAAAAATAATCTCTATTTCCCTTGGTCACGGCATCACGCTTCAAAGGCTGGAACGATATCGCTAATTCTTATTTTGTTGTATTCGTTATTATCAGGACAAAGTTCTTATGAAGTATTAAATTAAGAAAATAGCACAGATAATTAGAAAATGTAAGAATGCTCAAACATAATATAAAATGTTGAAATGTAATCTTAGCGATTTTGACAATAAAATAATATTGGCAGAATGCATACTGCAAATATCTTCAAAGAGGATGTAAAACAAATGTAAGTATATCATTTTAAACAGATGCTTCGGATGGAGTTATTAATTCCAATTCGAATTCAATATTCATTAGTAAGACAGTACATAATCTGTTGGGTCCGCTAGTAATTATTTAACTATCTTTCCGCTCGCGGTTTTATCCGCATATCACACCTTACCGTAAGAACTTCATAATAGAATATATCCTATAGCCTTCTTCGATAAATGGGCTATCTAACACTGAAATAATTTTTCAAATCGGACCAGTAATTCTTGAGATTCACGCGTTTAAGAGAACAGACTCTTCAGCTTCATATATGAGTAGTAATTTAACATAACTTTTCATTAAATAAAACTTCCTTCATTCTTTGTTGTTTATTTCATGGAAACGATTTTGCAATTTTGATCTTAAAATTCTTAATAAACTTAATATTTTCTTCATTCTATTTATAAAGACAAATACTTGAGTGCTGTACTTAAACTAGTGAAATTAGTATTACAACCACACCACCCTCTATTAAACTCAGTAACCTTGTTTATAAGCAGCAGCGTAACAAAAGGGTCGGAGTATGGGCAAAGCTCACATGTCATTCTACCATACGACAGTAAAAATATTTCGTATCCTGAAGAAAAAGTGTCTACAACTTTAATTCAAGGTTGTCTTTCTAACCTCTGACAAATTAATTACTAAACAAATACATTATAGAAATAAGTCATAAGAAAAACATTTGATGTTTTGAAAAGCACATTCGATCTGGTATGATAACTATTTCACTTCATTGTAATACTTTGTTAGCTGATGCTTTGTTATAATAACTACTTCTTTGCCCTATTACAACGCAATCCATATGTTTTGAGGTGTATGTATGGATTGATGAAGAATCGTAAGTTAATAAACTTTCTAGTTAGTTGATAAACTAACGAGGTTTGGGGTTGACAAAAAAAAACTAAACCTAAACCAATGTTGTTCAACAGGACTTATTGAAGCTGAAGTTTTTTTGTTTTGTTACAACAGTAGCATAGTCGCGTTTGGTTAGGTTAGGTCAAGTATCATAACAATTAAGTAAATAACATAATAATAATGCGCGTTCACTGAAAATGGCTAAATTTAACAAAATGAAATTTGATCAACTTACGAATGCTATTATTTTCCGGTGACAATATAGTCCGTCCAACGAATTTGCCCCTCCCCACGTACCATATACCTACGCCACTGTTGATAAGCCCTGCGAACACAGAAGGCATTAAATTTTATGCTATTTGTATAGGACCGACCCACAAACGCTGATTACATGGCAACGAGAACAAACAACGACAACCGCAGGTAGATAGAGGTAGATGGTCATTTTCAATTATATTTAAGAGCGGATCCCTAAAATTCAGGGTAATGAGAAAAAAAAAGTGTATTGACAATTTTGCGGCAAATTATTATGAGTGATGGTAATGCGTTGGGGTTTGTTTCAGCTTAATCGTTTTTAAAAGTTTAAAGGCTTGTTGTGATGAAATAATGAAATTTATTCAGAACTTAGGTATTTACATACACTTGTACTTGTCAAAATTACACTGAATAAGACTAAATCTAACACAAGTATCAATTAAGTAGCTAAACACATTGTTAAAATTATTTGATCTTAAATACGTTTTAATCAGTCTGTCCAAAAATAAATGACAAATGTACACATTATACTAAAGTGCCTTAAAGGTGACAGGTCTAAAATTATAAATTAAACTTCCAAGAATCCGGCCTAAGGAGATGTAATAAATTTTGCTTGTATATAAAACAAATGAGTTTCGAAAAGGATAGCTTTGATATTAAACAGCTATTACCCTATTGTGTCCTTTTCTGATCATCGAGGGCATACAAGTAATACAGTCAACAGTCCATGAGGTTATTTACTTAACTATATTACTATGAATTTGATAAAAATGTCTTCGCTACTCGAGAGTGTACTATGCATACAAGAACTATTTTAAACTAGCGACCCGCCCCAGCTTCGCACGGGTGCAATGCTGATGTATCATACATATAAACCTTCCACTTCAATCACTCTATCTATTAAAAACCGCATCAAAATCTGTTGCGTAGCTTTAAAGATCTAAGCATATATAGGGACGGACAGACAGCGGGAAGCGACTTTGTTTTATACTATGTAGTGATAGTGATATGCCAATTTATTATGTTAATGTAGCTTCGATAGTAAAATTTCGTTTCAGTAGACACAATTGTGTCGTTGTCTTATCGAAAGTGTAATATCTATTTATTTATATGATACATGCTACGCCCCGCGGTTTTACCCGCGTTACTCTGCTCCAGTGAGTCGGAGCCTGATTCGTTGTAGTTTATATGTTAATACAGCTTATTGACTATCCCCATGCAAAGTTTCAGCCAAATCCATTCATAAGTTTTTGCGTGAAAGAGTAACAAACATCCATCCATACATACAAACTTTTATCTTTATCATATTAGTAAGGAAGTAAGGATTAATACGTGAAGTATAAACTTTATTCACCTTTCTACCAAAATTGCCCGGAATAAGGAGTATTTCGCACTCTTATAGTTGATATGGAGAAGGAGTACAGAACGCTTTTTATTTAATAAAATAATACTAGCAGAATTTCGCAGTCTACTAGTATTCTTGTTAACCCCTCGTGCTAAGCTAAAATACTTGTGTTACGAGTGGGTTCACGTCGGACAAGATCACAAGCCCGACGCCCCAGCCATTGGGCTACTACCGCTTTTTCTATATTTTTTTCTGCTTTTTTGATATTAAAGTTTGGAAATTGACTTTGGTGACTATTGGTCGACCACTAGTCATAATAATTGCGAAAATATTTTCTAAATTATAGTCATAATGATAAGACAAATCACAAACTAATCAGCCTTTTTCCTTTTCCTTCTTTCAAACGTATAGAATTATAATGGAATTAGCCTTTTTCCTGGGAAGATTTAAAAAAGATCCGCTAGGGGCAGCACCGGTGGGGGGGGGGGGTACATCACCGATAGATATACAAAATAATATAGATAGACAAAAACAGAGTCATGTTCACACTTCTTAGAATAAAATCGAACTGCATAAAACACCCATTTCCCCAAAGTCTCTAATTACGTCACTACACACATTTCTAAGCTCACAGAGCTTGAAAGCTCAAACGTTTAAAAAGCAAGACAAACAAAAGTTGTCACCACACAATTAGGGAAGGGTTGGTAGAGCGAGTACTTAAGGTACTAAACACCGCTTTGTACCTACACCTGTGCTTACTGGTAACAGTGAATTATATCATTTTAGAAGGATCATTTAAAATATATGCCTATCTAGAAAATGTAGTTGACGGTGATGAATTTAAAATATGAATATTTAGATATTTTTTTGGCCATTTTACGTAATCTCTTATTACGTTAAATGGCAATACCTTTCTTAGAAACGCAGTTGGCGCGAAACGATTTACCTAAATATCTTGGTTATTAAAAACCAGTTTAAAAAAATTACCTACCGTATTGTGCATTTAATATTATACCTATTCATATGTTAAAGTAGTTGAATATGGAAGTTAAAATTCACTAATAAACAATTGTTATTAAACTTTCGCGATTTATACACATAATGAGTAGACGCGGGTCTCAATCGCGTTACAATTTGAAGGCAAATCATTACCTTTTTAATAATAACGTTCCGACACGGGTTACACCAGTCGTGGTCACGGAAACACTATCCGTGACCACGACTGGTGTGCCTTAAAATAACTATAAATTAAATAACCAATTAATATATACCTACTTGATTATTGTTGAACTTAAACTTCCATATTCAACTTTAAGTACTGATATTTTGATGGACTAAACTAAACAAAATTTATTTATAGCCATGGAATTTAACAGGCATTTACACAGTGTAAAGTTGTTTACATTGTAACCTACAGTTTAATAAGTACATCCAAAGAGAAGCATCCGAAAATCTCACTGAGACCCTCGCTTAAAATATTTTCTATGAGTTCTACAGTTAGTCCCGTAACTCCAAAAATGATACCGCAAACAGATTATACGGGCCACCGCAATCTCATGATATTAAAAGATATTAAAAAATAGCTCACTGGCAACTAAAATCCGTTAGAAAACGCACCCCGGCGGGCGAGCTCAAAAAAACAATACAGCCCGATAACAGGGAAAATCTTTTGTTTCAAAAATCGTTGCGCCGTTTAAAAAAAATCGCAAAAATTTTCTTTCGCTCGTAATGGATGCTAGAGATACCTTTCATGTTTCGTATCGAGGTTTTATTTTATCGTAGCACTGATTTTAGCGAATGAAAACCGTTTTGAGCCCACCCTCCATCCGTTTTAGTTCCTTTCATCCGCCTAGCATTTTATAAATATCTGTAGATTCTGAACACGTTAATGAGATTACACCCGTAGCGCTCGGTGCGGCGAGTAGCGGAACTAAAATGTTATTATTGATGACACGTGATGAGATATAATGGGATTGTTGTGTGTTTTAGCTTAAACGATGTTGACTGAACGCAACATTATGTTAATATATCAGTGATTGATTGAGTTAAACGCTGAACGTTCACAAGCTCCAATATTTGAATGTAATCAAAATAAATAAAATCATTATGAAATTATAACATATGTTATACCGTGAACTACATAACTACAATATTCAATTTATTCAAATAAGATTTTTATAAAATAATGAAATGTAAATTACTTAAAATTTGTTTCACTTACTACTAACACCATCTATTGGTGAATAGCAAGCATCAAAACTACGAAATTCCACCAACAGATGTCGCAATCGACAAGACGTCAATACAAACCCATGCATACTTTATAGAGCACAACGCATCATATCACGCTCCCTCAGCGGGATATATCATGAAATTGCTAACGCTTTACTCCGGAATGGCTTGTAAAATATTCAAGGAGACTGTAACAGCTTTTGTTTGGTCTTAATGAAGTATGGACAGCGGGTTAGCTTTTGTTGTGATCATTTATTCGGAGTTTGTTATTGAAGAGGATTTTGATTTGGCAGATATTTTGTGTTGTTATATCATATATAAGCTTTCTTGTATGTGAAAATAACTTGTCGGTTTTGAAGTTCATGTCCACGTAACAATATTAAAGTGGTATGAATATATCACTACCACCATAATATGAATTAAATTTAATAAAATAAAGCTGAAGGGTTTTTTTGTTTGCTTTGCGCTAACCTGCGACTACTAGTCCAATTTGAAAAATGCTTTCTATGTTAGATAGCCTACTTATCGAGTACCTTGTAAGGGTAAAGGCTATATTTTATTTTGAAGTTTCTACGGAAACGGGCGTTATGCCGGTGTAACCACGCGCGGGAATGTAGTAAAAATTTAAAAGTGTAAGATTATCGTCAAACTAAATGTTTTTATTCAGTACTAGCAGCCCGCCCCGACTGCGCACGGGTGGAATTTTATATTCTATATTACTCGGATAATGTAGCATTCTAATGGTAAAGGATTCCGTTCAGTAGTTTTCGAGTTTATACGAAACAAACATATAATAAATACAAACTTTTCCTCTTTATAATAGATATTAGTAGGTATAGATTAATTATAAGCAATGTGACTATTTTTGTCTATAAAACGAAATTTAAACCGAACTTTGGTATGTGCCATACCTACTATATACACTAGTCATAACCACAGCAAGCATTATATAAGTAGCTTATATACAAACGTGTTGAAATAACACAATAGATAAAGATGATTTAAAAAAAAGCACCAAATAAAATGCGGAACATTAAAAAGGCATTTACTAACCACAAATCGAAAATTTACACCCCAAATCGAATATAAAACATATTAAAATATCTGCAAGAAAATTTCTTGTATCCATACTTATATAATTTGTAAATCATTATGGTAGTTAGATGAATTTTATCGTTACGGTGAAATCATTTAAGGAATTTATGATCCCATTAATGGGAGTCAGCGGTCATTAGTGCTTGATATTTATTTGTATTTTTATTATTTGGGGTACCTAAATGGTACATTGTAAATTGTCTTGAAATTTGGCGTGGAGGTTGTAAAGTTAATTAAATTGTAAGTTACTTTATTTAAGTACCAACGTCTTTGATATTATTGTCGGTAATAGGTATTATCTTTCAGTCAATCCAAAGATTGTCTCATTGGATTGATTGAGAGATTTTCAAATCCCAGTCAATTCAAAAAAATAATGACAATCTTTAAAGTGACTGGTTATATTTTTGTACTGTCGGATTGTTTTTTACACTAAATTTTTAATGTTTTGACGGATAGTATTGTGATGTCAAGTCTATTAAAAAAATGTTTCGTATTCATACAGAGTACATGTTAGCTGCGAGGCTTTTGCCATTTCACCAGGCATATAACAAAATTACTGACACACGAATCATAGAAAAAAAAATATACGACAGGCTGTATAATTTCTTAACTATCAAAACAGCTTAGATACAAAAACGATATGTGCATATGACTAAAAAAATGAAAATTTATATTGGATATTTAAATTTTAAATTAGTGTAGGTACTAAATAGATTAATGAAACCGAATAATTCTAAAACTAAAGTTAACAAATAAAAATAACCTATAATTAAAGCTAACTAACGTATAACTAAAAACTACTCTAAAAGCGTTCTGAGAATGCTGGCAGCATTGCCACGCTGAATAGCAATGCTTATGCTTTACTAAAATAAATGAAATACCAACAAAATATGGCAAATCGGCTCCAGAAGATGTAGCTTTACCTACATATTACAATAGAATCCAAATACGAGACTTTACATGACATATAATATGATATAGCCAATACGTTAACAAGACAATATTCTACAATAGTTTACGAGAACAAGAACCATATAATAATAACAGTGCAATAACCAAAATCCCATAACGATTTGGATGGTCATCCTCGAGTTATCCCATACAACGTTTACTTACCAAATTTGAACTTTAACTTAAGCATATAGAGTCGAATTTCGCATATCAGTTTAACCACAAAAGGGTTTTGGCACATCAATTGGTATGCCCTCTCCAATAGCTGGTCAAGACATGTTTGTTTATTGCCGTGTAGGGTCAGCAAAACATGGTTCTGTAACATCAGTTCAATAGGGGTTAAAGGTGGGGGGCTACGATAATAGAGGCTTGAGCTAAACCATTGGGATATCTTATGGGATGGTTGGGTATATATAAAGTTTATTGATTTCATGGGTATTAAGTGCTGAATTGATTATATACATAGAGGTATGTTTTTTTAAATAGTAGGCAAAAACAAATAGTTTACTAATCTGTTTAATTGGTGGGATCGCAAATAGTAGTTTTTTTTATTAATTTATCTTTTTACATTGTAATTCTAACACGTTTAGCCAAGTGTATGTAAATACCTAAGTGCTAACTGCTGAATAAAATTCATTATTTCAATATGATAAAAGATATGCAAAGAAGAGGCCGAAGTATATTGCTTGTAGTGGGATGGGTAATGAACCGAGATCTTAAAAAAGCATATAATTATCTTTATATATATATAATTCTACTGTACGTGTGTATGTGTGTATCTCACTGAATTCCTCTTAAATGTCTGAAACAATTTGAATGATCTTTTTTTGTAGGTATGCGTTTGGGTGGCGTTCTGGATGGTTTATAGATACAATTCATCTATAATATATATATTTTAACATATTATCATGCAGGACAACGCCTGTCCATCTAATTTCAATAATAATAAATAATAATACAATATACTAACTTTTCTGTTGATTGTACTCGATGGAGTTATACGTACGACTATTTATTGATTTCAGCACCATCTGTGACTGAGTAGTTACATTATATTATGCATTGGTTGACGTTAGATGGCGGTAGTATGCAAATTAATATTGTAAGCGATTAAGGAGCTCGCAAGAACGCTAGCTTTAAATTAATATTACATGTTTGTGTTCTTTGTTGCAGTATACGTTTAAATGGTAAAAAAATCTATACCCTCCGTGCTCCGGAAAGCGCGTTAAGCCGTTGGTCCCCATTGTTATAACATCATCTTAAACAATTGTATACCAGGGAACGGGCAGCAGCGTTTCCTTGTGTGTTACATCATAATACTGCGGTCACCAACCCGCCTGTCAATCGTGTTGACTATGGCAAATACCCTCCCTTGGGAGGAGGCCCATGTTCAGCAGTGGACGTTGTACGGGCTGATGATGATAAGACATAGACACATAGAAAAGTAGTGGATTCCTAATAATACGATAACAAATACTGTATTCACGACTAAATAAATATTTCAAGTGGCTGAAACTAGTTCAATAACAGAAATCCCTAGACTCACTCCCGCCTAATGTTCATTAATATAAATCATTTCGTTCATAACATTACTAATAGTAATTTTAACAGCGCGCCGTGACTGATGGGAGGGTGCGAAAGGTTCAGAATTCAATTCCCGGCGAGTCACTGACGAGGGTACGCATATCTATCAACTTTTGTTAATGGCGCCCATCGTGGGGCGTTTGAAGGAAAGTGTCTTTGCTTATTTGTTATTTACTTTAAAGTGATAATTGAGTCTTAAACTGAATAAGTGTTTTAAAGTAAGATATTACGCCCGTTTTTGTAAGACTTTATGTATATATACGAATAAGAAAGCATTATTTTTTTTAAATATTACTAGAAGAGTTTTGCAGTCTACCAGTATTCTTTTTAACCCCTCGTGCTAAGGTAAAATGCTTGTGTTACAAGTGGGTTAACGTCGGTAGTGCAATGGGTGGGGTTCGAACCAGCGACCTCAAGCTCACAAGTCCGACGCCCTAACCATTGGGCTACGACCGCTTTTAATTCATTGATAGCAAAATTAGTTAATCAACGTTTTGAAATGTATAATAATAAAACGCTTTGTCCTATTGTCGAATTGCTGATTGTCCTCCTTGACTTATTGTCTGATCAACGCACAGCCTAAACCTAGCTGAGCGTAGAGATCTAAAACTTGGAGGATGTATTATTTATATTTAGTAAATTATTTATCTTGTAGACGTCCAATAAAATTGTAGAAGGAAAAGGAAAGAATAGATTTAAATTTTCAATTATAAGAAAATGAAAAATGGTGGCATAGTCGTAAAGTATGTTATTAAAATAAAACACAGTACCAACTGCTTTCTTAAAATTGCAATCATTTTTATATCACATACAAAAACCCACTCGAAAGTTGAGTGCAGACAAGTTATTTTTATTGTTATATTATATATGTTATTATTTATCTTAAAAAAAGATGGCAAATAATAAATGTACAAGTAAACTGACGGTCTGACACTATGCGTAACGTAACTTAAGTTCCACATAAATTAATTGTATTGTGAACTAAACATTACTTGTATTAAACATATACCAAGGTAAATTATCTGAGAGAAGGTAATACTCAAAGGCTTTAACTATAAGTGGTAAGGCAAGCCAAGTTGCCAAGTTCTTAACAACTGCAACTGAATTTATCTGACAACTCAGACCAATGAGACACTTATAAGTACTCGAAACTATTTTCTAGTAGAGAATTGGTTTATCAGTAGAGTCTCACAAGATATTGTTCATTATATTGAACATTTTGGTTTGGTCTTTATTTTCTGTATTTAAAGACTATAACAATTTTAATGACACAAACATCTCCACGACTTTTACGAATTTGAATGTAGCTCTGTCTGTCTGTCTATTACGTGTTGACGCAAGAACTCCTGAACTAGTTGATAATATTTAGATTTGAATCGATATGCTACCCTGTATACAAAAATAAAACACCCTAAGTTATTCCACGTGGACAAAATGGCTGAGAAAATCTAGTAAATAAATGTATACAACATGAAACTTTTGTCTTTGTTGATTTAAGTGTCAGCGATAGTTTTAGCATAAGTAATCATGAGTATAATTTGATATGATTACTCCAGAACGTAGAAGAACGCGGGTTACCGACATAGCCCAACGGATTAGTTCGTTGAAGTGGCAATGGGCAGGCCATATAGCACGGAGAACAGATGGCCGTTGGGGCCGAAAAGTTCTCGAGTGGAGACCGCGGATCGGCAAGCGTAGCGTAGGACGTCCACCTACTAGATGGACGGATGATCTGGTTAAGGCCGCGGGATCACGGTGGATGCAGGCCGCTTCTAACCGCAACAACTGGAGATCTATGAGGGAGGCCTATGTCTAGCAGTGGACGTCCTACGGCTGAAATGATGACTCCAGAACAGAAATTAATAAGATACCTGAATACCTGATAGAATCCTAATACTTTTACAAAACACTCTTAACTTCACCTTTTGACGATCATACCAAAACATATTTATTTACCACGTTAAAAACATACACACACAATTTTCCCCCGAAAAAAATATATATAACCTCAATTAATTACACAAAGTCGTTACAATGACATAAAACTCATAAGAGAACGTTAATAAGACCCTGAATGTCCCAAAATGACCCAAACTGAGGTCGTTATAAGTCTTATTGGGACAAAAATGCCCTAAATCAATTTTTAATTCTACCAACCCCTCGCTCTTGTATTAATTTAGTAACTCTTTATAACTAAATCGGTTACAGCGAAAATATTGAAGGCCCGAGAGTTTTAAGATTGTAATTTATATGAACAGTTAATATTGCAGTTGAAACTGAGTTTTGATTAAGGGCGAAATGGCGACATCTATTGATGAATTTAATTTATCACTGAGTGAAGTCAATTTTGGAATTAATAAATCTTAATATTGTTATATATAATTATTAGATATGAATTTTTTTCAATGCAAATAATGACATTCCATTTTATGTTAACGATATTTCAATTTGCATACCAATAATTTTTTAAAGTGAGTCTTTAAATTAGTATCTCCTAGCCTATGCTGAGGTGGTAACTTTTTCGGCGGAACAAGCAAGGCATCTTATTGTTTTGTAAATTTAACCAAATGTTTGCTTTGTAATATCTAGAGTGTTGTGCCAAATTAAACGTTTTTTTTTTCTTTCTTCGTTCTTTCAGATAATTTTTATTACTACTAATGCCTTTGTCCATACATTTTGTAAGCTTGAAATATATTTATATCCACACATTTTCGGAAATTCAAGAAATTTTATAGAATCCATGTTAACCTATTAAATAGCTTGAATACAATTTATATTATCTTGCTTATATTAAAAAAAATACACCACAAACCAAAACTAGTAGGGCTCAAAACAATTACGACACAAAAACAGATTTAATTCTAACATTACTCGCGCATAAAACAATTCTTTTTGTCCCCCAAATTGTGGCAAAAAACTGAACTCAAAAATCGTTCGCAAGTGGGCTTGGTCAAATGGACCAGGCTTAGATTTATGATTCGAACTGCGACCACTCTAACTGAGCGTTAATCTAGCGCCTAATCGACCGGCTGGACCGCATGTTGCCATTGATTTTTGTGTTCGAGGGTTGATACTACGAATTTGTTTGGTATTTGTGTATGTTGAAGACTTTATTTTCTTGAGATTAATTTTGATGACAATTTACTATCTAAATTTAAACTAATATATAAAGCAGAAGAGTTTGTTTGTTCGATTGATTGAACGCTCTAATCTAAGGGACTATTTGTTTGATATGAAATTAAAAAATATTTCATGACTAGATAGCCCATTTATTGAGGAAGACTTGGCTATATTTAATTATAAAGTACTAACGGGAACGAGGGTTAAGTGGGTGACGGTTTTTATATTTTAAGATGAGGTAGTCAAAGGAGCGGCATCTGTGTTCATGAAACCACGCGATACTATTAGTTCCAAGTAAATGTATCGATTTAATTGAGCTCAAAAACACTTCCGTCACATGACAAGCGCAGACGGACGCCAAATCGTTTGTAACATGAAAAATCTTAAGCGAATATACTTGACTGATTTTATTTTTATAGATTGTGGTCCTGTAATGTAAGGGACGTGACTCTAAGCGATTTTCTCATGCTACATTGGGATGCGATAAAACTGTGATTTGTTTGTTGAAAATTGAGTTTAATTGGAGGTTAGGAGTTTGTGAGTTTGGGGGAATTTCGTTGTGGAGCTTGTTATTACTGTATTACAAAGCTATTGAAAGTTAGGGAATTTGATTAGAAATACAGTTGATTTAGTTGTTGGAGGTTAGCGACTAGATACTTTATTAGGTACATAGTTATACCTTAATATTTGAGTAATAGGGATAGCTATTACTGCAAAGGTATTTTTTTAAATACAAAATTCAATATTATGCTTAAATGAGCATTATTTTATTAATCATCATCATCATCAGCTTGTATAGCATCCACTGCTTAACATGGGTCTCCTCCTGGGCAGGGTATTTGCCATTGTCACCACGCTTAGCAGTTGGGTTGGTGACCGCAATATTATATTGTAAAACACAAGGAAACGCTGCTGCCCGTTCCTTGATATACGATTATTTTAGATGATGTTATAAAAAACGGGACCAACGGGACCAACGGCTTAACGTGCTTTCCGAGGCACATGGGGTAGTCCCTCAACCAACTAGACCCGGAAAAAAATTCATTGCACTGAATCTCCGTGGCGTAGTGGTATAGTTCTCGGAGTTCATGGATTCAAAGCTGCACACATCGTTTTGTGTTAAAAAAATAAGATTTCTGTTCAGGATAGGAGGATGTTGACTTATATATAATATATAAATATATTATATATAAGTCAACATTTACTACTTTTACTACCGCATCTAACGGTATTTTATTAAAATTTGTAAGTACAATTGTTATGACAAGGCGAATCATTTACATCACCGTATTCAGATGTCATCAGCCGCCATTGTTAATTCCAGTTTTACAATCTTACAAACCACAATTAAACCACTTAATTCGCATTCATCTTCCAACGAGATTTCTTTAACAAAAACCGCACAAAGACAACTTAATAGCCTCATATTAAAATACCAAAGAATAAGCGAAAAAACGCTGCTTTATTTGCATAAAAAGATGTCTTATTTTAATTAAAACAGTCCACTACAATGGGCCCAGCTTGGGCGCCAAAGTAGAACGCCATCTTGCGGTGCTGTTGGTATACTTGTGTTATTTTAATTAATCATGTTTGTTTTGTATTGTTTCAGGTACTTGGTGGTTGGGGAAATTTTGAATTCAAAATGATGAATGATAGTATATAAGAGGACATTATTATAAGTATGCAATTGTAGTTCATGTATAAATATATGTATTAACCTTATAAGTAGGTACATTGTAATCCTAAAGTATATTTCCAGACCATTTGGTCGTAAGTGCCAGTTTACGTCAAAGGCACATACGACAAATGTTTCTGACGTTTAATGGCACATCCAACCTTATGATTCTTAGCTCTAGATATAAAGACTATATATAACTTTATATATAATAATTGAGAGTGCTATTAAAGCCAAACTGTGCCTGTATTGTTTCACATAAGTCTCTGTTATGATTGTTTAATCATAATATCCAATAATATTGAATTATGTCAGACATTTTATGGTATTGTATAAGAAGAGACTTAGTTATTTTTTGTAATCAATCAATAAGAATGTGTGAAACGTTAAATGTCGTGTCACATTAATTAAATGGCGTCAATTAAGTCTCAATAATTGGTTTATTTTAATATTTATTGTATGTAATAAATTTAAATTACAAAATCAAGCATAGACAACTATGCTTAATAATTTCTTGAGGCATAGTATACCAATTTAGTAGCATTTCTTGAGGTTGGTAAGCAACTGCTTAAGAAAAACTGCTATAAATTAATTGCATTTTATACTATTATTGTGCACAAATAGGATGAAAAGATAAATTCGCGAATTTAAGTTTCACCATTACTCATAACTCCAGCCAACTAAAAGTATTGCGCTACTCACCGCTAGATGGCGGTACTTGCATCTCCTGGGAAGAATTGGAAGCTTCTTGAAGAATAAATCAAGTAATTTCTCATGCCCTTGTCATTCTTCTTGCCTGTGTGCTTGTATACTACTGGACGGAGAACTGATAAGGGCTTGATTATTACTCAATCATCGAAGAGAAGAAAGAAGAGACACATTCGTTCAAAGAAAAAATGTTCTTTAATTTTACAATTTATTGGTAAATAGCTGTTGCCTTCGACTTTGACCGCATAATTTTCTATTCTTTATATAAAGTTTAAAATTTTTAACCCTTTAGAGAGTGATTTTTTGGAGAATCTTGGTGCTACTCACATAACTTGCTGACCTCTGATAGTTATATGGGTTTTCATAATCATAAAATATGGATTTTTATGAATGTTTAAATGAATGTTTATTTGCAGAATTGTAGTACATTTCAGATCTTAGCAAAACTACTTGTTAAAGTTGTTTCTAGACAATTCGCTATATTATAGCATGCAAATTACAATAATTTATTTCACCACCATTTTACTAAAATACTTGCATTAAAATACTCGTATACTTATTATAGTATTCTCTTGAAATTTTTGTAACAAGTAAAAGTATCAAAGTAAGTATATTTTTTTGTAAGTACTGGAAATATTCGTCAATGAAGTAGAAACAGCCATTTATATAAAGCAGTTTTCAAGCGATTCGTTGTAAGATTTATTTTTATTTCCATTGGTAATTTATTAAATACTCGCTTCCCGCGCGCGGAATTGTTTATGGAGAAATTGAAATTTTACGCGGTCAAAGTCAACAGCTAGTTATGCTATGCTATACTATCCTTTTCTGATATACTGAGGGAGAAGAAGATAAAAGATTTCGCTCCGGTTCTGGTTAGTAGGCGGACAAATTCCTCAATTAACCAGGGTCATTTCGAAGTCTTTGGTTTCAACGAAGATCCGGCGAAGAAATTGAACCTACGACCTCTTAGATATAAGAACGTAATTTAACATTGTTATATTACATTTATTAATTTGTAGAAATTATAAGGAGCACTCAAAGTAAATGCCATCCTTTAATAGTAAATAGTATCATGTGCAATGATTCCATTAAGATTTTTAAATCTTTAATTAAAACGCGAAGTAATACTTTTTACCTCTTTTTGCGAAAATTGCGCGGATGGAAGAGTATGTAATTTTGAACACTTACAGTTTATATAGAGAAGGAGTGCAGAATGCTATTATTTTTGTGGTCGAATTTTATTTTGACGACCACTCGTTTCTATATTTTACCACTTAACAGACCTTGGCAAGCCAGGATCGTTGAGGGATATTGCCATAATCACCACGCTTGGCAGACGGATTGGTGATCGCAGTTAGATGTTAACCTTGGGCTAATAGACGCTGCTGCCCATCCATCAGCCATATGTCCCTTAGTCGCCTTTTACGACACCCATGGGTAGACACGGGGTAGTCTATTCTAAGCCGGAAACCATACGGCACGGCATATTTTAACAATTTTTTTAAATAAAAATAACATAACATTAAAATCTATAATGTGTTATACGAGACGTGCGTCTAATGCAGCTGGTTATAATGGTGAAATTATTAAAAAAAAACATGTATTTATTATGTTTTTTTTTTTTTTTCACAAAAATTTTATATAATTATGTTTTATATGTGTATATATTCTAAGTATATTTTTTGTGTATATATAAAGTACACGCGATATATTCTTCTGCAATTCAGTCAGCTGGAAGAAATTTCTAAACCTAGGTACCTTTGCTGAATTTGTCTTATATTATCGGTGTGTGTACATAAATTATTTAAAAAATAAATATAATAAAAAAATATTTTATTATTATATAATCCCTATACGTCACACCATCTCCTGTAAAAGGCATGGCATATACTATAGATGCTCCTTATAATATGTTAAACTATGTGTTACAAATTATTTTTTATGTAATTAATGGATGTTATATTTGACTAAAATCGTCTACACATGTACCTGCATTCGGCCAAGGAAATAATTTACACCTTCAATATCAATAAATGTTGTTTATATTAAAAGGTTTTTTTTCGGATGGACTTACCTAGGTATCCACGAAGCTTTTGCTACTTCACCGGGCATAAAGGCGAGCAGAGTTCCAGTCTTAATAAATGGTTTGATAACTACAAAGTAGGTAAGCAACCTGCGCCAGACGGCGCACGACACGACCTCAGCTCACGGCGGTCGCTCGCGACGAGATTGAGGGATTATGACTTTTAGTATTTTAGGGGAGTTTTGTGCAACTGTCGCTCTACTTTACAGTTCGCGGACCTCACGGACTTCGGGTCTACGAGGGTATCGGATGGTTCTTTGCAAACTAAGGGTCAGGAGGACGAGGGGGGACGCATCGCGTTCGCGGGCGCACTCTTCTCTGGCGGGTCGAATATATATAACAAAAGGCTAATCACGTAACGTTAAGACAACGACTTCTTTTCTTTGACGAGTGGATGAAGGTGATATGTCGCATTTTCGAGTTTTTGTGTTTTTTTTTGCATAAATAAAGGTGATATGTCAATACAACACGACTAAAGATCTTAAACCGTCCATTTAAGGCTTTACGAGACAACTACATTTATCTTAGCACCTCATTTTCAATATCTAAACTTATGAAAAATGGAGTTGTCAAGATTTTTTTTCAAATTAAATAGGTAATAAAAAATATAAATTTGTTTGGTTGCTTTCATATCATTAATATTTCAGGTTATTTACACAACTTGGCATCATAGTTTAATACAAACATTAGATTTGTAGCGACTTATCTTAAAAAATAAAAGTGGAACTTTAACTTCGATTTTCTCCAAATTTAAATGATGTGACTTATCACCTCCATCCACTCACGTCTTCATTATTCTTATGGGTGAAGAGTTCGCTGCTGCCGGTATATAAATACACATAGCAGTGAACTTTTCCCAATAACGTGTACATATAAATTTAAAATGAGTTTCACAATGTGTAAACCTATCTCCTTGGTTGAGTGTACAAACATTTTTTTTATTGTAAAATTGAAAAAGTGTATTATATGTTTTTATTGTAAAATTGAAAATAAACTTCCATTTCTTAATAAGCCAGCAAGTTTTGATCGTTACAAATAAATGATTTTACAGAACCTGTCGTTTTTATTTATACTTAAATCTAATGATGATTCATTATCAACAAGACTAAGGTCCACTGCTGAACATGCCTCTCTTAAGGGGATTTTTCCATAGTCACCACATTTGGGTGACTGCTATATGATATAGTAGCTGTGCCCCGCGGTTTTACCCGGAGCGTGATGTTTTGTAGCCTATATGTTAATGCAGCGTATAACCTATCCCGGTGCAAAATTTCAGCCAATTCCGTTCAGTAGTTTTGGCGTGAAAGTGTAACAAACATCCATCTATCCATACTTACAAACTTTCGCGTTTATAATATTAGTAGGATACGCAGGAAAACGCTTCAACCCGTTTCCTAATTAAAAATAGGCTAGTTGATAATTTAAGGATTCCGTACCGCAAGGGTGAAACCCCTATTATTGAGACTCCGTCTATCTAATAAGAATTGACAGACTCAAAAGGCTATCGAAGCCAGAGCCAAAAACAACGAATGAAGTAATTTCTTTTAACTATACCTATGACGTCACAAAATGGCTGATCCGTAAATTAATTTAGGTAATCTAAGACAGACTACAAATATTTTTAAATTTAATTAACACTTCTTCTCATTCTGTTCACTTTGAGGAACAGAATGAGATTCCTTAAGACAAATAAATTCAGAAATAAGTAATCCTACTATAATATTTTAAAGGGATAAAATATAATGACCACCAAAAATATATACTTGACACCAGAAAAATAAAGTCTAAAATTATAATAGTACTAGCTATTTTAGTCACGACTGCACTTCAAATTGTATTCGAACACCAAATGTAGTTAATGATCACCAAATCTTAGCGAGCAAATGATTGCGCTATTCTACCTTAATAAAATCAATGAAAAATGACTATCGGTTAGGTTAGGTTAGAGCTGCGGCCATACAACGCACGAGCCGAGCGAGCGAAGCGAGCGGTGCCGCGGTAGCGGCCGGCGAGTGCCAGAACCGAATAGTAAATTAGTAAAACATTTAGGTACTTTTGGTGATCATTTACTACTTTTGGGTTAACAATGATTTATTTGGAGTCATTTTGCTTAAATACGATAGCGAAATGTTAAAACTTTGGTTACCATTTTACATTAAAATGCGGGTTTAATTTTGGTGTTATATGTTACTATATCTGATGGTAAGTTAAACAAAAGCCTATTTTAAATGCGAAAGTTTGTATGTGTGGATGTATGTATGTTTGTTACTGTATCACGCAAAAACTTCTGAATGGATTTGGATGAAAGTTTGCATGCAGATAGTTTATAAGCTGCATTAACATATGACGCTCCGACCCTGGAGCAGAATGACGTGAGCGGGTAGAACCGCGGGGCGCAACTAGTAAAAACATATACAAAGTATGGTTACGATAGCTGCTTTAGAGACCGGGGGGGTCTGCTATTTTTTAAGTATTGTGCCAACGTAGTGCCATCATGATATCATTATGCCAAAAACGGTAATCTACTAATCTCACTATGGTGTCGGCGCTGGAATGGCAGTCGGTGTTGCTACCGCAGAAAAAGAAAGAAGTAGCAGGGGAGATGGTTAGGGAGATTGTAATGTTTATTTAGGCGATTTCAAAACTTATAAATGTATCATTTGTTATTATATTCAACTAAGCTAATATCATCGTGGCGTCATAGTGACACCATAATGACGTCATTTGGATTAGTGGATTACCAAATGGGAAAGAAACCGACCATTGAACTGTCATTGACAGATCATGGACACGCCATTACGATAGTAGACTCGGGGCCCAGGTGTTCTTGGTTCGATTCTTACCCGGGGAAACCTCAGATACCTAGCTATTTTAAGTCTTATGTACTGTAACGCCTGCGCTGGGGTGCGGGTGCGTAACTCAGCAGGGCTCACTGCTGCGAGTCCTCGGAGAGGGTATATGAGAGGTACGATCACTATCAAGGGATAGTGATAGTACCCCACACAAACACCCTCACCGCACTCTTTTAAAATGAAATATGGCACACTTTTTTATAATATTATTATAAAAAAGAGGGTTCTACTGAGCTTTTTGGCAGTGTTTTCCAGTAGTCTCCACGTCACGCACTGCACGGTAGGGGAAAAAAAATATGACGATTCCAAAAAAATGTAACCATTTTTTTTAAATATTTAATTGATGTTTATGGGGGAGACCTTTGCCCAGAAGTGGGATAAAATAGGTTAAAAAAATTATATTTGACTTTGACCACAAATAAATAAACACACAATCACTTCTTATCATAAATAGATTAACAACGGGCTCATGCCCATCATGTTATTGACATTTGAAATTTGTAATTTTAAATTCAAGCTATAAGCTTAAGCTTATATATTAAGCGAGCGAGGCGGGCGGGCGAGCGAAGCTAGCGAATCGGGCGCGCCTAACGAGGTGAACGAGTAGCTTCGCTGGAATCGTTGGATATTTCGTTAGCTTCGCTCGCATCGCTGACGTAGGTTAGTCGGTAGCTCGCGTTGTGAACCGAAGTACGTAAAAGAGGTGAAACGATGTTCGTTCGCCTAGCTCGCTCGCCCGCCCGCTGGCGGTGTGGCCTGCGCGCTGCACTTAAATCCTGCTAGACCTAATTAGCAATATAAAATAGGAATCATCATAGGTAAATAATATACGTATAACGTCCACTGCTGAATTTGGGCCTTCTCCGGAGAAAGGGCTTTTGCTATAGTCACCATGCTTGGCAAGCGGGTTGGTGACCACAGTATTATGTTGTAACACACAGAGAAAAGCTGCAAACCGTTCCTTGGTATACGCTATCAAGAGTGGACAACTTAATAAAACCTAAGAGCGACTGTTTACTGTGTGCGATCGACCATATGGTATACATACCGTTAAATCACGATTCGTATAAGTCAATCTAATGATGAATAGGTATTTTTCTGATAATATAGGACAAACAATAACTTTGTGCATCTGTGGCACGTATTTGTAGACTAAATTGGACTAAAATATCACTTTTTGGTATATAAGTTGATCGACTATCATAGGTGCCGGGATTGACAAGTCGATCGCGATCGACCGGTTGGCCACCCCTGTTATAGATGATGTTGTAAGAAACGGTACCAACGGCATAATGTGCTCTCCGAGGCACAGAGTGTAGTCCCTTAGACCCAGTAAGAAATTATATATTTTTTACTCAAAGATAAAGAGAAAATTAATCCTAATAATATTATAAACGCGAAAGTTAGTAAGTATGCATGGATGGATTACTCTTTCACGCTAAAACTAATGAATGGATTTGGCTGAAACTTTGCACGAGGATAGTTAATAAGCTCGATTAACATATAGGCGACGAAAAATCACGCTCCGACCCACTGGAGCAGAGTAACGCGGGTAAAACCGCGGGCCGCAGCTAGTTAATATACCTAATAAAAAAACGAAACAAAATTCTACACCAATTATTATTGTATGCACCACTTTCTTGTGTCCGCGACTTCGTCCGCGTGGAATAGTAGCTTGATAATATAAAACCGGCCTCGATAAATTGGCTATTTACTATACTAATATAGCTGAAGAGTTTGTTTGTTTGATTGGACGCGCTGATATCAGGAACTACTGTTTGTATTTAAAAAACCTTAAAAATCTAAAAAAAAAATGTTATATAATTATAAAGTTCCTACGGGAACAGGAGTTTAGAAGGTGAAACCGCGCACAGGAAGCGAAGTTAGTACCTATATGTACTAAGATGCAGGTTCAAGTACCCAATCAAATTTGATAGCTCAACTTGATTTTTTTAATCATCATCATCATCAGCCCGTATAACGTCCACTGCTGAACATGGGCCTCCTCCCGGGGGAGGGTATTTACCTTAGTCATCACGCTTGTCAGGTGGATTGGTGACCGCAGTATTATGTTGTACCACAGAAGCAAACGCTGCTGCCCGTTCCCTGATAACGCTTGTCATAGATGATGTTATAACAATCGGGACCATCGGTTTAACGTGCTTTCCAGGCACGGAGGGTAGTCCCTCAACCAACCAGACCCGGAAAGAAATCGAAATTTACACAATGATTTCGGGTCCAGCATGGGGATCGAACCCACGACCTCCGAGATTTAAAGCGAGCCAAATATCACTAGGGTACGGAGGTTGTTTAACTTTTTTAATGATGGCTGCTTTTCATTGGGGGCTCTTTCAAATATAATAATATATTTTTAACCAATGAAAGAACCTCACTATTCTACCAATGATAGTCAAACTGTTCACTTATTGGTTGAGTTAACTAAGTCGCTTCCCGCTGTCTGTCCCTATGTATGCTTAGATCTTTAAAACTACGCAACGGATTTTGATGCGGTTTATTTTAATAGATAGAGTGATTCAAGAGGAACGTTGATGTGTATAATACATAAGCATTGCACCCGTGCAAAGCCGGGGCGACCTCGCTAGTAAGCTAAAAAATATTTTTCTACCGTGACTTATTTACGGTTGCCATGGTTACATTTACCATAATAAACCTAAACTCCTCCCATAGAATTTACCAAAGCATTCAATAGGCTAGTTGACACATATGAAATTATGTTACAATGATGTATATTTCTAAAAGTATATGGAACCTAAATTTAATAATTTCTGTTCATCAAACTTGAATATGTTTGTATAAACTCAATATGAAAATTATTTCTTTTGTCTATGTCTTTAACTTCTGAAAACGCTATCAGCCATTTTGTGACGTCATACATCTTGTTAAAAAACATGAACGCGATCCTTTACTATTAAACTTTCTGAGTCATGACGCCATTGATCTTGAACAGAGATAATGTATAGGTACAGATCAACATGGCTGACATCGTTTATGCCTAGGCCAATTGTTGATTCACTAACATCACTTAACGTTTAACTAGTTGACGTAAAATCAGGCAGGTGATATAAAAGTTCAGGTTTAGGTTTTTTTTTTACATTAACGCCTCTTTCCATTGGGGTAGGTAGAGACCACTTCCTTTCACTCGCTACAACATCGCTATAACATCTTCTACATTCATTAATCTTCTCATGCTTGTCCTTCGTTTTAGATAACTTTTAGCCTGACCTTTTTTTTAACCACCCAAAACAACGATTTGGCTAGTTGACCTTTAGCTATTTCATTGAATGTCGTTCTATTAACGGGCTAGTTGTCCCATTGAAAGGCCAATGCAACTAGATGGATGCTACATATATACTCTCCACTTAAAACTCAATTATGGTGTATATGGTCGTAGCCCAATGGCTGGGGGCGTCGGACTTTTACGTGGTCGCCGGTTGGATCCCTACCCATTGCAATACCGACGTGAACCCACTCGTAACACAAGCATTTACGCTTAGCACGAGGGGTTACCAAGGATACTAGTAGGGTGCAAAACACTGATAGTATACTTAAAAAAATGGTGCTTACAACTACTGCAAGGCGAGTTGTATTCCTTGCCGTCGGCCTTGGGGCGTCCTAGACGACCCGGACGACGAGATCACAACTTACCAACTAGCAGTACAGAGACTGCAAGAAACTAGAACACTAGAGACCACCCGCCGGAGAAGAGTGCGCCCGCGAACGCGACGCGTCCCCGCTCGCCCTCCCGACTCTTAGTTTGCTAAGAACCTTCCGATGCCCTCGTAAACCCGAAGTACGAGAGGCCCGTGAACTGTAAAGTAAAGCGACAGTTGCACAAAACTCCCCTAAAGAAACTAAAAGCAATAATCCCTCAATCTCCCCGTCAGCGACCGCCCTGAGCCGAGGTCCAAGTCCGACAGGGGACGCCGTGCCCTCTTGCGCAGGTTGCTTAGTTTGTAGTGTTTAAACTGCTTATCTATGCTGGAGCTCTGCTCGCCTTTATGTTCGGTGAAGTAGCAAAAGCCTCAGGACTACATAAGTCCATCCGAAAAAAAAAGAATTCCTAGCCAATATAGCTAGCTAGGTTATAACACAAAAATGGAGGGTTCTACGGAACCCTTTAGCAGTAGTCGTGATGAGAACAAATATACGCGACATTTCGCGCTTCCTGCATATTATATACTAATACATATATTTCAGTATATATATTTTTGAGACAGCAAAACATACCAGTCAACTTTGACGGAATAGAAAAAACTGTGGAGATGCTAATTTTAATACGTTAATTATAATTTCGATGTATTATTTTATGGTGTTACAGACAACAACCATAGCGTAGCGGTATTTAGCTCGCCTTAAATCTCCGAGTTCGTGGATTCGATCCCCACGCCGGACATGAAATCTTTGTGTAAATGCTAAGTTTTCTTTTCGGGTATGGTTAGTTGAGGGACAACCCTCCGTGCCTCGGAAAGCACGTTAAGCCGTTGGTCCCGATTGTTGTAATATCATCTATAATAATCGTATAACAAGGAACGGGCAGCAGCGTTTCCTTGTGTGGTACAACATAACACTGCGGTCACCAATCCACCTGCCAAGCGTGGTGACTATGAAAAATACCCTCCCTCGGGAGGAGGCCCATGTTCAGCAGTGGACGTTATACGGGCTGATGACGATAGGTACTGTGCTTCTTAGAACACTCCGAAGGCGTCCGCGGCTTTAGAACGATTCTCCTTTCAACCTCCATGGCGTGGCGGAATAAGTCTCACTTTAGATACGGCCAGACTAGTGTATTTTAGTTATTTTCATAGTATTATGTCATATGGAATTCTTCTATGGGGAAACTGTGCGGACATTGATACCATATTTGTGCTGCAGAAAAGCGTTGTTAGATCCATATATAAGCTTGGACCGCGGGTTTCCCTATGGGAGAAGTTCATAGAAATTAAAATTCTTACTGTAGCTTCGCAATATGTATATGAAAATTTGTTATACGTACATAAGAACATAAACAAGTTTCAGAAAAAAAGTGATATACATAATATGAATACGCATAAGCATGACTTAGTTGTACTTGCAACTTGTCTCCATAGAATAAGCAACTCTTTTATGGGGCAATGTACTCGCTTTTATAACAAACTCCCAAATAATATTAGAAAACTACCTGTTAATAAATTTAAAGCCCTTGTTAAAGCTAAATTATGTAAAGAGGCATATTTTAAAATATCAGACTATGTAAATGACAGAATGGCATGGGGGTAACTTGCTTTGGAATGACACTGCTGCTAAACAATATTGTAAAAGAAACGATAAATTGTTTTTTTTTAAGGATTCCTATGAGTTTCTTGCCAGCTCTTCTCAGAGTTGCCTCGTCTTGAACTGGTGGTAGGAAAAGAAATGGACGCATCATAAGAACATTATTTAATTTTTTGAATTGTGTCTATATGAATAAAGAAATTTTGACTTTGACTTTGACTTTAAGGAGGCCGTGGGTTCGATTACCACGCCGGAAAAAAATATTGTTTAATCTAAAACTTTTTCGGGTCTGGTTTGTTAATGGAGATTCGACTAGCTTCGTGCCTCGGAAAGCACGTTAAGCTTTTGTTTGACGTGGCAATCTCAGAAACGACTGGTCCGATTAGACAAATATAGTATGAGATAGTCCATTTATTATGTAGTTCCTACCGAACTGTAGTTTCGCGGGTAAAACCGCGCGCGGGAAGCTAGTAAAAATATAAATTCGTTTTTTACTTACTTGCCGAGTTTTGTATTCTACTAGTATTCTTATTAACCCCTCGTGCTAAGCTAAAGCGCTTGTGCTATGAGTGGGTTCACGTCGGTAATGCTATGAGTGGGGATCGAACCGGCGACCTCAAGATCACAAGTCCGATGGCCTAGCCATTGGGCTACGGCCGCTTTCTAGAATTTGATATTATATATCACAAAATTGTATAAAACCAACTTACTAACAAGACCCGATTTAAATAAAATCTAGACCTCACAAAATATATCTAATAATCACAAAAGAACTTCTTGCCAAACTTATTTTATATAGGGTTTCCAAAGTATACGCCATCCCTTTATCACTTTGTAACTATGCATGCTGTATTCACATCGAGTAGATGTCAATCGTAAATTGTTTATTATGTAAGTTTACTTGACTGTAAGTGATTGAACATCGGTTTTGTGAACAATAAATAATAAAAAATAAAAAAACCCTTTTACGGTAGATACGCATCATAAATACATTAGGGAAGGAAAAATTATGTAAAACAATTTTTCAATAGGTAGGTACATGAAATAATATGACCACCGTGTTTATTTTTAATTGGTAAACTTACCAACAAAGAAAACTCTTATTTTATGATGAAATTAGTTGCACCCCGCGGTTTTACCCGCGTCACTCTGCTGCAGTAGGTCGGAGCGTGATATTTTGTAGCCTATATGTTAATCCAGCTTATAAACTATCCGCTTGCAAACTTTCAGCCAAATCCGTGAAGTAGTTTTTGCGTGAAGGACATACATACAAACATACATATTAGGAAGTATAAATAGATAAATTCAGATCGAATTCTTTAGAATCATAATAACTACACACGTTGCTATTTACTGTTGAAAGTAAAGCATATATTTAGCAAGCCCCTTATATATATTCTTATAAACTTGTACACCCAACAACTAAACTAAAATCATTAAAAAACTTATCGACTGCAATGCTTTTCTTATTCAAATTTTTTTTAACATCGCGGACTCGGAGCGCCTCCGGGCTTACCAATTAGAGACATCCTGTTGAAGGCCTATTGTTGACATGACGAAAGCAAAGCCCTATCATATTGCAAAAAAATAACATTAATATTATGTTTATGAAGATTTTTAGACCCATCGAAATACCTACGACATATATTTAGATGCTTATAGTTGTTGAAAATATGTATTTTTAATATTTATTGCTACGTTGCAGTCAATGGAGGTGAATTTAATTGGAACGTGGCATTTTTCTTTTTTATTTGTTTGGGTAAATATGGAAAGTTGAGGCTGAATTTTTGTAATAACTTGCTGACTTACTGTAGCCACGAGGCTTTTGCTACTTCACCAGGCATAAAGGCGAGCAGAGCTCCAGCCGTAATAAATGGTTTTAAAACTATAAACTAAGCAACCTGCGCAAGAGGGCGCCCTCTGTTGGGCTTGGACCATGGCTCAGGGCGATCGCTGGCGATGAGATTGAGGGTTTACGACTTTTAGTATTTTAGGGAGTTTTGTGCAACTGTCGGTCTACTTTACAGTTCGCGGACCTCTCGGACTTCGGGTCTACGAGGGCATCGAATGGTTTCTTGCAAACTAAAGGACGAGGGGGGACGCATCGCATTTGCGGGCGAACTCTTCTCCGGCGGGTCGGATAGAGTGGTCTCTGTGTAGAGTTTGGGTGGACGTGGGTTCAGTTTCTATGGAAAGCAGTAGCGGAACTATAGTGTGGCAAAAAGCGAAGAGCCCTCGACTTGAGAGAGCCTTGGACCACGAGGCCTCATGCTCATAAATAACCTTACATTGCTAACAAAAGGCTGTAAATGGGGTGGTCTGTACAGTGGTAGAGCGGGTGATTTATGTGGGGGGGGGGGGTAACCAAACTACCCCTCCCAACCCTCAGATGGTATAATAACGCCACTTACGGGAAGTCCACATGAAGACAACATCATCATCATCATCATCACTAGCCCGTATAACGTCCACTGCTGAACATGGGCCTCAACCCGAGAGAGGGTTTGTGACCGCAGTATTATTTTGTAATACCCAGGGAAACGGTGATGCCAATTCGCTTGTTGTATACGCTTGTTGTAGATGATCTTATAACAATCGGGACCAAAGGCTTAACGTGCTTTCCGAGGGCAGTCCCTCAATCAGCCAGCCGGAGAGATCCCTATAAGCATATTGTTACAGCTGCGAGGCGCCTGCAACGCTGATTCTCAGCTGCCTGCCCAAGTAAGTCACAGATAAGTAACTAATAAGATAGGTACTTGAGTACTTTAGCTTTTAGATCAAAGATAAATTAGAAAGAAAGATAAATTTAGTAATGAAGACCGCAATCAGTGGGTATACCACCTTAAACCGACCGCGAAGATCACTCAAACGACGTAAATTGTTAAAATTTACCATTTAAATTATCTCTGGGATAGTTCATAAGCCGGATTAACATAGAGGCTATAAATGACGCTCCCACCCACTGGAGCAAAGTAACGGAGGTAAAACCGCAGCTAGTTGCACATATTTTGTACGATTTACCCAATACCCGCCACAATATTGGCAAAATTAATGATCATACAATAAAATACTTAATTGTCCTTTCAAGTGTACTACATGCATTGGGCTGCGTTATTGATAACGAACTAAAGTATTTCAACTCAGCTTAGCTCAGCTCCGCTACAGGTAGCTGCTGCTAGCTTAAAACGCGCGGTTAAACGCGTGGTGTAGCTCCCTGAGCCAAGTTATAAGTTCCACAGAGGGCGCCCTTTTGAGTTCTGCTCGCCTTTATGTCCGGTGAAGTAGCAAAAGCCTCGTGGCTCACTACATATGTCCGTCCGAAATAAAAGGCGTAACTCCCGTTCCGTGTTCGTGGGAACTTCATAACTAAATTTCACCTGTGTTACTGTTCGTCTTGGATACATGGATTAAGCAGCCGCAGCCCAATGGCTAACGCTTCGGACTGGTGATCTAGTGGTCGCCGGTTCGATCCTACCCATTGCACAATCGACGTGAACCTCGTAACACAAGCATATTAGCATAGCACGAGGGGTTAACAAGAATACTAGTAAACTGCAAAACACTGCTAGTAATCTTTATTAGTTATTGACGGGTATTGCCGCGTGTGTGTTCGCGCATCGGAATGTTGTTGAATTAAAAGATTTTAATTATGCAGATATTTAGTGTATGACGTCGTATAATTGTGTATGGTAAAAAAAAAATTGTGCACGCAGCCATTGTGGCGAAATTCACCAAAAACTGATTCCGCTGGGCGAACGTTGTCCTGGCGGAACTTTTTTTAATCCATAAAGTCTATACTTTAGAAGAAAAGAGATGTGTCCCAAAATCAGTGTGTATTTGTGTGTAATTGTGTATGTACGAATAAAATTAATGCATGCATAAACTTCGGAGAAATTCAAGTTTCCGCTGCGCGAACGTTTGGCCATTAGCTAGTTTTCATATAAAGCGCTTACATAGAGAGCTGTAGATTTTTACATACGTTGTTTTGAATTTGTTTAAATTTGTTTAAAAAACAGATTAAGAAAAAATCGTAGGGCTTAAAAGATAAAAATATAAACGTAAAATACGCTTATTAGGTCTTAGTTCTTAAAGTATGCACTTTGGGGTCTAGATTTTCACGTTTATACAAACCTTGTAAGTGTCTGCAACATGTTGCCAAGTATCAATGATGTTCCGTTAGTAATTAAAGAGTTATAGGACAAATTTACCATGAATAGATCACTGTTTACAAAGCAGTCAAATATCACGACGTTCTAAAGGAATTGCATGGTAATATGTATGCCAATAATTAGCTTATTCATTCAACAATTCACATGCAAAATTTCATGTCATTAAATTCAGTAATTAAAGAAAAACAATTATAATACTGACGAAGCATCGAAAACCTACATAACCCGACCAAGTTCGGATGGCTACAAAAAAGCGGCCGTGCCATATATCTAAGAAACGTTCTTAACCTTCCAATATAGTATTTATTAATATGGTACAGTTGCGTACACAAGCGTTAGAAAAAAATAAAACAATTGCATTTGTTGAATAAAAAATATTTTTTTATTCATAACGCCACTATCTACGATAAAAACAAATCTTCAATTAATTGAAGACATGTTTTTATCGTATCGTATCGTAATATATCCGTGTACAAAAATATTTTTAATTACATATAATACTTAATTATCTAATTATAATAACGTTAACAAACGCTTGCAAAGACAGCAATAGACTTAAATATTATGTTTTAACTAAAATAGGATTAATAAACGATTATGAATATAAGGGTAAGTATAATATTTCGAGCTTCAATAAAAATAAAATCCTACTTCATAATTATGTTAAGCTTCACTGTTACACTATAACATTAATTAAACACTTTGTCAATATTATTATTACAGAGAATTGGCGATGCATAGCAAAACAGCAGCGCATACGCACATTGTCCTTGACTGCATATTTGTTTGTGACTGGGGATAAAACAAAATCAGGTTCAAGTTCAACAGCAAACGAATACACGCGGCCGTGGCTAATGAAAACATATTGCCATCTCTTTTCTTCAAGGATGGAAGTACCGTTTCAAGCGGGAAGCCGCCTATCGCTCGTTGCGCGCAGCAAGCGCGTTGTCTATTTTTTCACACTAAAATATTTTTGATCAATTCATAACTACAATAAGTACTTAGTCTATTTAACTAAAGGACTAGCCTTAAGCGTAACGAACTTTGAACAAAATAATTCTGCATATTTTGGTGGGGTGCGGGGGAACACGCTCACATACATAAGTTACTACTAGTACAACAGTATAGATCAATTAAAAAATCGATTCAAGAAGTAGTTTTTTTTAAGTTATTAGATTGTTTCATCCACTAAAGTTGCAAAGGGGAACGCTCGTGCATGCCTAGTCTATTGGTTAAATAGTGTAATAAACTACAATATGATAAATATTTACCTAAACAATAGTGCTTACATGTGGTAATTATTTAAATTCTCTAAGGGGTCTATAGTTAGAATCCTGATCCGTGAAATCTTCAATAAAAATTAGCTGTATGAATTTTATTTGTCTTAAATAATATATCTAGATTATATCTCAAGTCTCAAGCGCATACTTAAATAAAGTACCTACTTTCTGTCATAGTCAAATACATTTATAAAGTAGGTGTAAAAAAATAAATGACCTATAAATTATATCTACATAACAATTGTGTTATCGCCTATACCAATTCAATACCGGTATTATACTATAAATTTTGGGATGTTACCTAAATATATTGCACGGCCGCTTTTTTGTAGCCATCCGAACTTGGTCGGGTTATGTAGGTTTTCGATGCTTCGTCAGTATTATATTTGTTTTTCTTTAATTACTGAATTTAATGACATGAAATTTTGCATGTGAATAGTTGAATGAATAAGCTAATTATTGGCATACGTATTACCATGCAATTCCTTTAGAACGTCGTGATATTTGACTGCTTTGTAAACAGTGATCTATTCATGGTAAATTTGTCCTATAACTCTTTAATTACTAACTGAACATCATTGATACTTGGCAACATGCTGCAGACACTTACAAGGTTTGTATAAACGTGAAAATCTAGACCCCAAAGTGCATACTTTAAGAACTAAGACCTAATAAGCGTATTTTACGTTTATATTTTTATCTTTTAAGCCCTACGATTTTTTCTAAATCTGTTTTTTAAACAAATTTAAACAAATTCAAAACAACGTATGTAAAAATCTACAGCTCTCTATGTAAGCGCTTTATATGAAAACTAGCTAATGGCCAAACGTTCGCGCAGCGGAAACTTGAATTTCTCCGAAGTTTATGCATGCATTAATTTTATTCGTACATACACAATTACACACAAATACACACTGATTTTGGGACACATCTCTTTTCTTCTAAAGTCTATGGATTAAAAAAAGTTCCGCCAGGACAACGTTCGCCCAGCGGAATCAGTTTTTGGTGAATTTCTCCACAATGGCTGGGTGCACAATTTTTTTTTTACCATACACAATTATACGACGTCATACACTAAATATCTGCATAATTAAAATCTTTTAATTCAACAACATTCCGCTGCGCGAACACACACTATTGCCGCAATCACCACGCTTGGCAGGTGGATTGGTGGTCGCAGTACGATGGTAACTAACTTTGAGCTGATAGATGCTGCTGCCCATCCAACAGCTGTTAATCCCTTTGTTGTCTATAACGACACCCATAACGATATGCGGTGGTCAATTCTAAGCCAGACACCACAAAGCAATATTAGTATTGATGAAAATATATTTCTATGTATGTCTATGATGCCTCCTCCCGACCCTAAGTTTGCAAAGAACCATCCGATGCCCTTGTAGACCCAAAGTCCGAGAGGCCCGCGAACTGTAAAGTAGAGCGACAGTTGCACAAAACTCCCCTAAAATACTAAAAGTCATAATCCCTCAATTCCTAGCCAGTGACCGCCCTGAGCCGAGGTCCAAGTCTCTTTCACAGGTTGCTTACTTTGTAGTTTTTAAACCATTATTTAGGGCTGGAGCTCAGCTCGCCTTTATGCCCGATGAAGTAGCAAAAGCCAAGCCTAGCTAAGCCTTTAAGTCGGAAAAAAACTATTATGCCTTTTATGTATTTAGTCATGTAAGGGGTATTTCAACAAGAACTTTGTTTTTCAATTGGGGCAACACCAAGAACGTGATAGTTTTGAAACTTAGTTTTTGGCGGTATTAGTAGAAGTTGCTTTGGCAATTGTTACAATAAATTTAATTTCACTCGAAAATCGCATTAAAATAATTCAAATCCACTATGAAAATGGTCGTTCTGTTAAAGTTACATTTCGTAAAATTCGTGATATTTTCGGACAACATAATCGTCCTTCTGAGAATTTGAAGAATTTGGTCACGAAATTTGAGTTGACGAAACGAAACGAAATTTGAGTCAGCTCGGTACAAAATGTGCCAACACCAACACTTGTTCGACCGGATCGTTCAACAGAAAACATCGCCGCCGTGAGCCACAGTGTTGAAGAAGATCAAAATTTCCCAATTTCACGACGTTCTCAACAATTGGAGTGATCCAAAAGCACAACATGGCGAATTTTGCGAAAGGATTTGGCTTTGAAGCCTTTGGTTTAAATCGCCGTAGATTCGCTCAGTTCATTCAGGTACAACCTGTTGTTTTTTTCTGAAAATATCATAGTTTCAGACGAAGTCCGTTTTCATTTGTTAGGGTACGTCAACATCAAAATTGCCGAATTTGGGCTTCTGAAAATCCTAAAGCAATTATTGAGAAGCTTTTGCGTGACACTGTGTGGTGCGCTATGTGGTCTGGAGGCGCGAATGGGCCATTTTTTCCAAGATGAGGTTTGAAATGCGGTGACAGTCAATGGATCACGCTATCGCGAGATGTTAACCACTAAATTTTGGCCTATTATTGATGACATGGATATCACTGAAATGTGGTTTCAACAGGACGATGCCACATGTCACACAGCCAAAGAAAAGATCAATTTATTGCAAACCAAATTTCCCCGATCGCATAATTTCGCGAGTTCAGCGGTTATTTAAGTGGCCAGCCAGATCGTGTGATTTAACACCACTGGATTTTTGTGGGGCTATGTTAAAGACAGAGTCTATACGAAGCCAATGGAATCGTTTACAGCTTAAAAACTCAAAATCCGTGATGTCATTAACGAAATAGTCCCTCCATTTTGCCAAAAAGTGATTCAAAATCTTGATGAAAGAATCAACATCTGTCAGCGTGGTCGTGGTGGACATTTGCCAGATATCATTTTTCATTCATAATTTCCAAACTTTTCTCTTTGTAATACAATAAAATTTTTATTCATTTTCCTCTAAATTCTTTGTTTTAGAAAACAAAGTTATTGTTGAAAAACACTGTATTAGTATGTAAGTATATGTTTTATTCTTCATAGTGTGTATCATTTCAACTTTATCTGTTTTGTCTATTTTATAAACCTACACTCTTTTCTAGATCTCTTTAGTATTTCTCTTCCGTGAGTCTACTGGAAGACATTTCTTTAGAAATAAGCTGTACCTTTATACAACATTTTTTTTTTTGTTATATATTTCATTTTAATATAATATGTGTACAATAAATAAATAAATAATCTCCTCTTTTCGCTCCGCTCCTCCCAGCTCCGCTCATCTCCACCTGAGTGTCACACGTGCAGTAGTGACGACAATAATTAATTAAGTGTGAAACAATGTATTTCAATTTTACTATTATTATCCCGGTCGCCCTCGGGCAGCCATTCGGTGGTCCATCGCCACAAATCGTTCAATAATGTTCAATAATTATGTATATTTGTTAAATACTCGCTATACACGGGTAGGAGGACATTTTATTATGAAACTAGCTTCCCTCCCGCGGTTTAACACGCGTAGCTCCAGTTCCCTTAGGAAATTCAAAATAAAATAAAAACTATCTAACTCAGAAAGAATTTTTCAAATCGAACATAGTAGATCTTGAGTTTAAGTAAAAAAACAAACAAATTCTTCAGCTTTTCAGCCGATACCGGTGCCGCAACCGCTATGTTACTAGCTATGTTTCTGCATTTTAAATCTGGAATATCTTCGAAAATATTCATTAAAATTACATGCCAATATTGTTTGATATTAAATGCACAATGTATTGAAGGAATACTTATTAGATAAGGATAAAAACTGGTTTTTGTGGGTTATTCTTAAGAGATAGACATATACCATACTGGACTTTTGTGTAGACCTTTTTAAGGTTTACAATACTGTAGTACATTAGTTTGATCTATCTCGTAGGGTTCAGCCAGCGTTTGCAATTTAAGCGCAAAAAAAGTGTTTATTTACGACATCACATTAGAAACCTCTAAAATTACCAGTGTTCCTCTACTATATTATGCATTTATTATACATATAAACCTTCCTCTTGAGTCACTCCATCGATTGAAAAAAACCGCATCAAAATCCGTTAAGTAGTTTTAAAGATTTAAGCATACATATGTACAGACAGACAGCGCGGGGAGCGCTGTTGTTTTATACTATGTATTGAAGACCACTAATGTACAAACCACATTTATTCAAATAAATAACAAAATATCTCAATATAATAGTCTAAGATCCGAACCTTCATCGACCTTCACCGAGCTGATAATAGAATGAAACATGTTTTATAATAAATTAAGTATATTAAAAAATATATTAAAAATGGGTTGGCTAAAAAAATCCTGGGCAGACTATTTTTAATTATTATTTAAAAAATATTTTAATGAAATTTTAAAAAGATTTAATTAAATTAACGCAAAATCAGCGCTTGTTTGTTATTATAATTTTGTAATTATCCAATCAAGTGAAAGTAACTGTCATCTACACACCTTTTTGTACCTAGTAACCCAGTAGTTCGTCCAGGTCCAACCTAACAGCTGAACGTACTATACGTTTAATAATTTTAGTAATAATAAAATTTACTTATTATCTTATCTTTTTTTTAATGATTTAATTTAATTAAAATTAATTAATTTAATACAAATCATTAAAAAAAAGTCTGTCCAGGATTACTTTAGCCAACCCATTTTTAATATATTTTCTAATATACTTAATTTATTATAAAACATGTTTCATTCTATTATCAGCTCGGTGAAGGTCGATGTAGGGTCGGATCTTCTACTATAAGCTCAATAAATATGAAAAGTAATCCTACTAATATTAAAAACGCAAAAGTTTGTAAGAATGGATGGATGGATGGATGGATGTTTGTTACTCTTTCACGCCAAAACTACTGAACGGAATTGGCTGAAATTTGCACCGTGATAGCTTATACGCTGGATTAACATATAGGCTACAAAACATCACGCTCCGGCCCACTGGAGCAGAGTAACGCGGGTAAAACCGCGCAGCAAGTTAAATATAATTGACCTCCAAGTTGTTGAGAGACCCCAAAAATCAGCTATAATCTCTGCGTGATCTGCGTGATCTCCAGATGTATGAACGTGGACGAGGCAAAGGGAGTGTGTAAGGATCGTAGCATGGGAGAAAGGCGTGATTATATGTATGTATGTATATATGTAATCTCGCAAAGCTACAACTCTGCCAGTCCTCACACAGTGCTAGCATGAAGAAGAAGTACCACCAGTTAAATGGTAATAGTACCGAAAGCTTTGCGCCGGGAAATATACAAATATGCAAAGTTTCGGTACTCACTTCATATTAGAGGATAGGGATGGGACAGCTTCGGGTAGTACTATCGATATTCGTTTTTTTTCAAAATATAATTTTATAATAGAAGCGGCCGTAGCCCAATGGCTAGGGCGTTGGACTGGTGATCTTGAGGTCGCCGGTTCGAACCCCACCCATTGCACTACCGACGTGAACCCACTTGTAACACAAGTAATTAGCTTAGTACGAGGCGTTAACAAGTAATCTGAAAAAAAAACTATATTCCCGCGCGCGGTTTCACCCGCGTAACTACCGTTACCGAGGGAACTTCATAATTAAATATAGCCTATATTAATCAGTGATAAAGTGGCATTCAAATGGTGAAAAAAAATTTAAAATCGCTCCGTTACTTTTTGAGCCAATTCGTTACAAACATACTTACATACAAATCTTATAGACTCAAGTAGCCATAAACTTGTAATCTCTATTTTCCCAATAAATAAGGGTAGTTCCTAAGTACAAAAAATAAACCCGAATAAATTTTATTAAAGATTTTGAGAGTTTTGAGTCGGTAGCGTTAAAAACAATAGATTTTCCATACAAACTTACAACCTTTATTTCGTCGTTCTTTGTAAGAGAGACATTTAGAAAAATAATAACTTAACTACATTTTTATTTCTTCAAATAAGAACTATTTTCTAGTTATTTAAAAACTATTAAAGCTATAGAAATTTCATACAAATATTTTCCTAAATTTCATCTTAGTGAGCACCTATGTTCTAAAAGTCAAAGTGTCAAGAACTACAAGTGCTCAAAGTGTCAAACTTTGACACTTTGAGCACTTGTAGTTTTTGAGATTACGTGATGAGTATATTAATGACCTTTCGCTTCAATGTATATGTTACAGTCAAAACTTATAAGCGGTCAAAACCACTTTTGACTGCAATAATAATTTGTATGGAATTTGGATCTGGCACTTCGCCGGCCGCTGCCGCATAAGCTCGCTTGGCTCGTGCGTCGTGGTCACAGTTGTAACCTAACCTAACCTACAGAAGTTGGAATCCTGGTGTTTTTTTAACCTTCGACCTAAGAGCATCTCATTTCTGGAATATGGACCCGTCAAAACTACTTTTGCCTGATTTTTGCAGTCAAACGTAGTTTTGACCAATTATAAGTTTTGACTATAACATATAATTATATAGATATGTCACCGGAAAATAATAAGAATCGTTAGTTGATCAACTTCCGTCTTCCGTGCCACTCATATTGTTAAATTTAGTCACCAGTTTCAGTGAACGCGCATAAATATTATATTATTTACTTAATTATTATGAAACTTTACGTAACCTAACCAAACCAGACTATGGTAACAGTATCATAGTCTCGTTTCGTTAGGTTAGGTCAAGTGTCATAATAATTAAGTAAATTATATAATATTTATGCGCGTTCACTGAAAGAAGTTGAAGTTTTTGTTGAGCTACAACAGAGTAGCAAAACAAAAAACTTCAACTTCAATAAGCCCTGATGAACTCCATTAGTTAAGGCTTAGGTTATTTTTTTTAACCACCCGAAACCTCGCTATTTTATCAATTAACTTGAAAGTGCGGCACGTTCTCCGAGTGCTGGTTTCTACTTTGCACAGCACGTAAGCATTGCCATTCAACGGGGTAATGCCAGCATTCTGGGAACCTTGCCAAGTAGAAGAATTAGTTACTTTTAGTTATGAATTATACTAGAAAGTTAATCAACTTACGATTCTTATTATTTTCCGGTGACAGACACATCCCTAGCCTCGACCTCTCAACTCCGGTTCGCAAAATATTTCCATTCACTATTCTATAAATAAAAAAGTTGTGTATTTTTTATATTTTACACTTCGTTCTCCAAACACTTGTATCCATTTTAAATTAAAAAATATAAAAATTTATATACATTTTCTTTTTTTCTTTCACGTATGAAAGCGGAAGTATCTTTGCATAGAGCTTGATATGTACTTTTTTTCGGTGCACTCACCGAATAGGCAAAGGTCTTTTGATAAACAGGCCGACATTATGGGTTATTGATAGAGTGTTGCCTGATAAAAATAATGTTTGTATTTGCACATTTGGAATTTAAAAAAAAGGTTATAGAAAAGTTTGTGAAATGGCGTGTAAAGTGAGTTTTTTTTACATTTTTCATTTATATAATATATATTTTGTCTTTTTGGGGTGCGCTTTTTCTTACATAACTTTTTAACTCCTATCATCGGTCCGAAAATTTTTCTCATACCATTTCAAGCTATAATGATCGTTATTCATAAAAAATATTACAACTAAAGAATACAAAACATAATCATTTAAATTTATAATATCATAAATCATACACTTTGTTTTTTCTACTATTTGTTTTCATATTTTTGTTTATACTAATAATTGAAATTCATAATCATGCGAATGATTATGAATTTCAATGATAATGAATTATCACGATTACGTAAACGTGCGACTCCAGTGAAAAACTAATCTTTGTTAGCGAGCAATATGATAATAGAATGTTATGAAGAAAAAAGTTCTGCATAAAAATATATGATCACTAACGGTTATGAGTTCCGAAGATAATAATAAAAATGTATGAAAAATAAAATTATGCAGAGTGATGACTAAGAACACAAAGCGGTAGTAAAAAAAATTTTTTAAATCTGTATTGTCGACCGTTGCCTGATGAGTTATTAATCCTACTAATATTATAATCGCGAAAGTTTGTAAGTATGGATGGAAGGATAGATGGATGTTTTTTACTCATTCACGCAAAAACTACTGAATAGATTCGGCTGAAAGTTTGCACGGGGATAGTTAATAAGCTCGATTAACATATGGGCTACAAAACATCACACTGCTCACTGGCGCAGAGTAACGCGGGTAAAACCGCGGGGCGCAGCAAGTAGTTAATAATGATTAAAAACGCAACGGACGATATACTAATATATGTAAGTATTTTCAGCTCCAGTAATGTGACAATAATCATCATCATCATCATCAGCCCGTATAACGTCCACAGCTGAACATGGGCCTCCTCCCGGAGGAGGCTATTTGCCATAGTCACCATGCCTGGCAGGCGGGTTGCTGACCGCAGTATTATGTTGTACCACACAAGGAAACGCTGCTGCCCGTTCCTTGATATACGATTATTATAGATGATGCTATAACAATCGGGACCAACCACTTAAGGTGCTTTCCCGAGGCACGGAGGGTAGTCCCTCTGTCAATAATAAATAGACAATAAACAAAACACTAATATAAAAAGAAAACTACTAAAACCAAAAAGTTTTTAAATCGGTAACAATCTCACTATTTGTTTTCGTAAACAACATTTTCATTATTTAATGCAGTCGAAATCGCGGGTAGCAGCTAGTCTATATATATAATTAATGACCCAAATAAATATTGTGACAAAAACTTGGAGTAGGTAACTAAGTTTTTCCATCTTCTGTGGCAAACCTCGTTTCAAGGAGAGAGGGGTAGAATATACCATTACTTGAATTAGACAGCGGTTTAGTTAACGGCAGTTGCACAAAACGTCATAATCCCTAAATCTCATCGCCAGCGACCGGCCCTAAGCCGAGGTCCAAGCCCCACACGGAGCGCCTTCTTGCGCAGGTTGCTTACTTAGCAGTTTTTAAATCATTTATTAAGGCTGGAGCTCTGCTCGCATTTATGCCAGGTGAAGTAGTAAAAGCGTCGTAGGTAACTGCGTATCCGTCCGAAAAAAAAGGTTTAGTTGACAATTGTTTGAGTTATATTTATTTAATACTAACTCATCTCCAAAACACATAAGTACTACTAAAATAATCAATTTAACCTATGAACTAATTTACAAGCGCCCGTAAACCAATGGCTATGGCGTCGGACTTGCGATCATGTGGGCGCCGGTTCGATGCCCGCCCACTGCACTACCTTTACGTCGGTAACCCACTTTTAACATCATCATCAGCCCGTATAACGTCCACTGCTGAACAAGGGCCTCCTCCCGAGGTATTTGCCATAGGCACCACGCTTGGCAGACGGGTTGGTGACCGCAGTATTATGTTGTGATACACAAGGAAAAGCTGCTGCCCGTTCCTTGATATACGATTATTATATATGATGGTATAACAATCGGGACCAACGCCTTAAAGTGCTTTACGAGGCACGGAGGGTAGTCCCTTAACCAATCAGACCCGGAAATAAATCTTAGAATTTACACAAAGATTTATTGTCTGGCATGGGCGTCCGATTGAACCCACGACCTCCAAAATTTAAAGCGAGCTAAATAACGCTATGCTACGGAGGTTGTCCACTTGTAACACTTAAGCATTGTATAATAATAATAACAGCACGCTCTTTAGCACAAGAGTTGACAAGTAAATTGCAAACTCTGCTAGTAATCTTTAAAATAAAAGTTAATTAACCGCGGTTAACTTCTTGTCACTAACTCCAGTTACCGCGGTGCCAACCCCCCGGCTCAGGTGTCCTTTAATACCGTTTGAGTGACTCGTCCTTTTACTAAACACCGCTACTGCCTTATTTTATACATACATATATATTAGTATAAAAATATACAAGTATATTTATTTTGTACTTTAAACAGACTGACTGTTTACGTCCACCGCTGAACATGGGCCTCCTCTTAAGAGACTTTGGTAAATCAATATTGCCATAATCACCACGCTTGGTAAGTGGATGTGTGATCGCAGTAACATGGGAGTATCTTTGAGCTGATAGATGGTGCTGCCCATCCATCAGCTGTATGTACCTTAGTCACCTGCTACAACACCCATGGGAAGATATATGGTGGTATAATGTCCTCGGCAACCACACTTTTTTTTCCGGAGGGGAAATGCATTTACGGATCCCCTCCGTCTCTGCAGCGTTCCCGCGCCGGCTTTGGGTATGTGGGACTCGCCCTCTCCATAGCGTGGTATGCTTATCATACCACGAGGACAGGACCCTACACCACTTAAACTCCCCGGACACTCCTCCGTCCCCCGTTGGTTAGAGCCGGGTACGTAGGCAATACTGAACACCACACCTGTCTGTCAAGAGTGGTGACTATGGCAAAAATGCCATATTAAAACCCTTAGTAACGATAAATTTAAAATTTTAAAAACCCCCGACCTAAAACTTAGCATACCAAAAATCATCTTAAAAATATTTTTCGAGTTTTTAGATTTAATTTCGTTAGTTGATACACCTCATTCCCTTTCAGTTTAGTGTACCTACACTATTCTACTCATCTATTATTATGCCTTTCATTTGATATCCATATTGACGGAGTTGTTAAATAATATATATTCCGCCATTTTGGGGGGGCGCGCGGCCATCTTGGACCGATTTTCATCAAATATATCTAGGAACATCCTTATCCATCATCATTATCATAAGCCCGTATAACGTCCACTGCTAACGTGGGCCTTCTACTAGGGGAGAGTATTTGCCAAAGTCACCACTTGGCAGGCGGATTGGTGACCGCAGTATAATATTGAACCACACAAAAAAACGCTGCTGCTCGTTTCTTGATATACGATTATTATAGATGATGTAATAACAATCGGGACCAACAGCTTAACGTGCTTTCCAAGGTACGGAGAGTCCCTCAACCAACCAGACCCGGAAATAAATCTTAGAATTTACACAAAGATTTCTTGTCCGGTGTGGGGATCGAACCCACGAACTCCGAGATTTAAAACGAGCCAAATACCGCTACACTATGGAGGTTGTATAAGAACACTCCCGACTTATTCACCTTTCAAACAAAAAAACAAAATCGAAATCGGTTCATCCGTTCGGGAGCTACGATGCCACAGACAGACACACAGACACGTCAAACTTATAACACCCCTCTTTAGCGTCGGGGGTTAAAAATACTGGCTACAAAATATACTTTCTTCACTACAAAAGAACAGCATGATAACAAATAATTTAAAGCTCATATGCCAGAAGGTAACTATTTTAAATCTACGTTGAGAAGTCGATTTTTTGTCACCTGTGTACGCCACACCTTATTAAACACGTTTGTATGCGTGTGCACGGCGTGTGTGTATGGAGACCATGATTTGAGACATTGGAGGACACAATTTTGTTTACTATACCGTCCTCTGCTGAACATGGGCCTCCTCTTAACAGACATTGGCAAGCTGTTGGTAGTTATTGATATATCACCTCGCTTGGCAGATTGGTGATCGCAGTAAGATGGTCAGTAACCTTGAGCTGATAGATTCTGCTGCCCATAGGCTGTATGTCCCCTAGTCGCTTCTAACGACACCCATGGGAAGGCATGGGGAGGTTTTTGGTAAGTCGGACACCACACAGCACATTGCTGTGTAAAATTTAAGATTTATTTCCGTCAGGACTATTATGTAATTTGCTATAGTAACGCGACAGCATATTATACGACTTGCCGTACTTTTCCCGTTATCCTAGTACCAAAATTGTATTAAGGCTGGAGCTCTGCCCGCCTTTATGGGTATAAAGGCGGGCAGAGCTACAGCCTTAATAAAATGTAGGTGTATAAAATAGGTGAAGTAGCAATATCCTCATGGGTGGATAATTTCTGCCCAAAAAACAAATATACTAAAGTTCAGCGAACTGAAATGTTTTTGTTTTTTAAAAAGACAACTCCCGCAATAGGGAAATAAATCCTCGTGTCGCGGGGGACTTTACAAACATTCATTTCACGGACAAAAAGAACACCCAGACTCAGAATAACTATTTGTGGTTCACACAATAATTTTCCCGGATGGGAATCTAGCCCAGAACACCAGGTCTCAGAAGCAACTACCGTAACCACTGACCACCGGTGCAGTCAAGTCAATGTAGAACGACAGTTGCATGAAAATCTCCAAAGAATATAGAAGTCATTATTCCGCAATTGCCCCGAAAGCTACTTGTCCGAGCCGAGGTTTTAGCATATCAGGTCCCCTTGCGCAAGTTGCTTGGTTTATAATTTTAGTTAGAGACAACCTCCGTAGCGTGGGTTCGATCCCCACGCCCGACAAGAAAATCTTCCTATACATCCTAAGATTTCTTTCCGGGTCTGGTTGGCCAACGTGCCTCAGAAAGCACGTTAAGCCGGTCCTGATTATTATGATATCATCTGTAACAATGGTATACCAGGGCAGCAGCGTTTCCTTGTGTATTAAAACATAATACTGGCACAAACCCGCCTGCCAATCCCGGTGACTATGACTAAATCCCTCCCTCGGGAGGAGGGCATGTTCAGTAATAGTGGTGATTATACGGGCTGATGATGAAACCATTCATTAAGACTGGAGCCCTGCTCACCATTAAGCCTGGTGAAGTAAATATTCTGCAGTTTCTGGCCATCTGGTTATTCATTTTGGTTGTATAGATAATTTTGATTGTATAGAAACTCTGACATAATACCGATATATCTTGGTATTTTAATGAATTTTGCATTTTTTACGGGTACGGTATTATACGACAAATCTATTGCTTTTGACCTCATCTTCATCACATTTCCAGTAACCTTGTATAGTATAAGAACACTATTTTACTCTGTTTCAAGTGAAATAAATAATAAATATGATAACATTTATTGACGTAAAAAATTGACATATTTCAAATATTGTTGTACCTATGTTCAAAAATAAATTGTGATTTTAGAATTTGAAATATATTCTATCAGGACTGTCCTAATATAAAGCAGGAACGGTGTACACCGTAGTCCTTTGGGTAGTTAGATTGTGATGTGAGAAGCGAATTTGATTCCCGGGCTGATTAATTCGTGATTGATTTCAAATGTTAGTTTTATAAAACCACGTTTAACAAACAATAGATATTATATATCTGTCGGTTAAGTTTTAAAACTACGTACCTATGTCAGAAATACACAACCTCCGTAGCGTAGCGGTATTTGGCTCGCTTTAAATCTCATGTGTGGTCCGTGGTCCGTTCCGTGTTTTTGTTGGTTGAGTCCCTCAACCAAGCAGACCCGGAAAGAAATCTTAAAATTTACACAAAGATTTTTTGTCCGGCATGGGGATCGAACCCTCGACCTCCAAGATTAAAAGCGAGCCAAATACCGCTACGCTAAGGAGGTTGTCTAACCCTACATTAAAGGATACATATTTATCGAAGTCATAGAACCTAATATTGTTACGCAATTAGCTTCCTGGCTAAAAAGCATATCAAACAAAGCCTAATAATAAAACCCATCAGTTCCCTTGTGATTCTGTCACTATAAAATTCAGTCAAAAATTCCACTAACTTCGCTTCCCACGTTGTTTTAGTGGCAGTTGCAAATGAATACTGAAAAACATTGGAGCCAGAGTAATGGTCTTTTGGGTGTTAGAGTTTTTCAGGCTGAAAGCATCGTTAGATTGTACAGTACGATTCATAAACAATGCTGACACTATGGTATGAATACATCTTCTTATTTTTCCCACTAATATTTATTACGTAAAAGTTTTAATACATGGTTGTTACCTTTTCTTTTGTTTTTGTTGTCCGGGGGCACCCTCTTGCGCAGTTTGCTTTGTTTTTAAACCATTTATGTAGGCTAGAGCCCTATTCACCTTTATGCCCGATGAAGTAGTAATAGCTACCTGGCTTACTTTATAAAAAAAACTTAATTATCATGACAAAACCTCACCGTACGAAACCATGCTACTGTTGTAACAAAACAAAAACAATTCAACTTCAATAAGTACTAGCCTTTTTTTTTTTGTTGTCCGGGGGAATTGCTTTTACGCATTCCCACCGCCGCTGCAGCGTATTCGCGAGCTGGCGGTGGGATATATGGGACTCTCCATCTCCATAGCGTGGTATGCTAACTCGTACCACGAGGAGAGGACCCTACACCACTAAAACCCCCGGACACCCCTTCGATCCGCCGTTGGCGGGGGCCCTACATGGTTGTTATCTACGCAACTATCAGGATTTTTGATAAGATCCGTGTTTTTGTTTGTTTAATATTATCTGCGCCCCGCGGTTTTGCCCGCGCCACTCTGCTCCAGTGGGTCAGAGCGCGATATTATGTAGCATATATGTTTACCGAGCTTATTAACTATCTCCGTGCAAAGTTTCAGCCAAATCCATTCAGTAGTTTTTGCATGAAAGAGTAACAAACATCCATCCATCCATATATCCTTTCTATTCCTTACTTACAAACTTTCGCGTTTATAATATTAGTAGGGTTATGTATTTGACTAGCTGACACGACACGCTGTACTGTCTTAACTGAAACTGTTTATTAAATTGCACTTAAATATTTTAATTTTGAAAAGTTTTGAAAAGTTAATCACGTCAAGTGTTGCCATTTTAAAAATAATAATCATAGAAAAATCTATAGATTTTGTAGATAAAGTTGATGGTTGTGAGTTCTTGTTTGTGAGGCCATTAGTGCTTAGGACAGAAGACCACCCCATGTCCTCCCATGGGTCTCGTAAAAGGCGACTAAGGGACATATGGCTGATAGATGGGCAGCAGCATATATTAGCTCAAGGTTTACATTTTACTGCGATCTCCAATCCGTCTGCCAAGCGTGGTGATTATGGCAATATCCCTCTACGATCCTGGCTTGCCAAGGTCTGTTAAGAGGAGGCCCATGTTCAGCAGTGGACGTTAACAGGCTGTTGATGATGATGATGACGAAGTTGTGCCAATAATTTTATTGGTAGGTTGCCAAGGTAAGGCAGTATTACTCTATCCTTCTAGAAAAGAATCGTTAACTAAACTTTTTCTAAAACTAATCAAACAAAACCTAAGAGAAGTCTAATCTTTCAACAACTGTTCATTCAGCATTTCGTTCGCTCGTTCATTCATTCGTTCGTTCGCTATTATTATGAGCTATTGTGAGTGTAAGTCAAATTGTGGCCGACTCAATAATAGCAGATCATGAACGAATACGGATATGTTGCAGGCAAAGTATGAAAATAGACTTGTATGAAATATTCTAATTATGTAACTGTTTTTAAGCTTTTGCGATTTGTACACTTTAATCATTTTAATAATCCGATGTTTCGACATGGGTTACACCTCAGTGGTGGTCACGGATAGACAGATGATTATTTAAAAGGTAATGATTTGCCTTAAAATCGTACCGCGTTTGAGACCCGCGTTTTCTTTTATTATTCTAATTATAATTATGTTCTGTTTTAAGAAAAATCTATACTAATATTATAAAGCTGCTGAGTTTGATTGTTTGTTTGTTTGAAAGCGCTAACCTCAGGAACTACTGGTCCGATTTCAAAAATTCTTTAAGTGTTGGATAGTCCATTTATTGAGGAAAGTTATAGGCATTTTTTTTTTTTTTTTTAATTTCGATTTTGTAACCCAAGGTGTAAAAGCGAAAACCTATTTATGCGTGCGCTGCAAAAACTACTGACAATAGAACAAAATGATGTACTACGAGTTTGTAGTTCTTATTAAGATCTACAAAAAAGTCCACGAGAGCATATATCTAACTATCATAGTTTAGTCACAATAACCGCTTTTATGTTCATTTAAAAATATTAAATCGTCTGAAGAAAGATACCACGTTAAATGTATATCGTAATATTAATCCTTATCCAATTAAGCATTATGTTATCAAGGGTTTTTATGTAGAAGTAAAATACTTTTTGTTTTATTCCAATCGGACACTTCGTTGAGAAATTATCACGAGTATAAAAACGCAAAGAATTGGTACCTAATAATGAGTTATTTGCCATAATAGATGAAGCTGAATAGTTTGTTTACTAGAACGGGCTAATCTGAGCAACTACTGGTCCGATTTGAAAAATTATTTCAGCGTTAGATAGCCGAGGAAGGCTAAAAGCTATATTTTATTATAAAGTTTCAACGGGAACGGAATTTACGCGGGTGAAACCGCGCGCGGAAAGCTAGTACAATATATACCTATATATTTTTGTATCTAGTATAAAACAAAGTCGGTAGCATTGCGACTTTAATAGTAAACTATATTAAGAGATTAGGTACAATCTTACTGCGATCACCAATCTGCCTGCAAAGCTTGGTGAAATAACAATGAAATAATGAATTTTATTCAGCATTTAGGTATTCACATACACTACTACCACTAGGTAACTAACAGAAGTAGGCAATAACAAATCTACCGACTACAAAGTCCGTCATAATCCGTCCGTCCTGTGACAATTATTTCTGTTATATTATTATAAGAAGAACAAGGTACAAGATGGACATACCAAACAACTAAATGGCACGCCCCAATAGGCAAAGGCGAAGTGTGGAAAGAAAAGATGGGCTGATGATATTACAAACATTGCGGGAGATACATACATAAGCTCACGTCTGTTTCCCAGCGGGGTAGGCAGAGACAATGGACCTCCACTTACTACGATCCCTACACACATCTTTCGCTCCGATCACTCTTATAACATTCTTCATTCCGAGGATGCCTCCGATTTGGTCAGAGAACGTTCGTCAAGGTCTTCCCCTTTCGAATGTGCAGGAGATAGATGGATGCAAGAAGCCAAAGACAGGAAGAAATGGAAAAAAATGGAGGAGGCTTTTACCATAGAGGGACCACATAACAAGAAAAAATACTTGAACATATAATACTTATAATTGCTTGAAAATTTTGTTAAGTGGATATAAAAGCTAATATAATATTTAAAAACGCATCAAAATTGCAAATTGTGATTATGGCAATATCCCTCAACTCAACGACCAGGCAGGAGGCTGTTCCTACTTCACCGGACATGCCTCATAGACCCTTTTTTTTTTGTCCGGTGCGAAATGCATTTACGCATTCCCGCCGCCGCTGCAGCGTATTCGCGCGGATATGTGGGATATGTGGGACTCGCCCTCTCCATAACGTGGTATGCTTAACTCATACCACCAGGAGAGGACCCTATACCACTAAAACCCCCCGGACACTCCTTCGATCCGTCGTTGGCGGGGGCCGGGTACGCATGAGCAATCCGGCAAGCCTCATAGACCCTGGCTTGCCAAGGTCTGTTAAATGGAGGCCCATGTTCAGCAATGGACGTCCACGGGCTGTGGAACAAAAATAAGTCTACCATAACAAAAAATATCAACGTGAAAGCTAGCAGAAGTATAAAAACTAGTTATTAATTAAGAAGACAGTAGTTATAAAGTCGCTGCCACACGAAGTAAGCTAAGTAGCTACACCACGTACTTACACACAAATCCAGTGTTATTGCGCCGCGGGCGAATGGGTGAGCTACCCGGCGAATTTATAGAGGGGATGATACCGATTATTTTTTATATCTATACTAATATTATAAAGAGAGTTTTGTATTTTTGTATGTTTGTTTCGAATAAACTCAAAAACTAATGAATGGATTTTGATAATACTTTCACCATTAAAATGCTACGTTATCCCTGAGTCGCTAGTTTTTTTTATTTTTATATTTGACAACCTCCGTGGCATAGACGTATTTGGCTTGCTTTAAATCTCGGAATTTGTGGGTTCGATCTCCACAACGTACAAGCAATCATGAAGACTTTTTAACGGGTCTGAGGGAATACCCTCCGTGCGTCGGAAAGCACGTTAAGTTATTGGTTCCGATTGTTATAACAATCGTATACAAAAGCAATAATATTTTTTGTTGTGTTCATTATAGCCAGTCAAAGGTGCGTATCAAATAATTAAAAAGATGAGCGGAACATTAGAAATTTTACTGCAATATTATTTTTTATATTAAAATTGAAATAACTGCCAGTGGTTTGAAATTACTGCGCAACGATTGTCAGAAAGCCACATGATTTGTGAGCGTCTTAGACTGTTTTTTACGATGATATTCCCACGGGAACGGGATCTACACGGATGAAACCGCGCTGGACAGCTAGTCTCTATACTAATATTACAAAGAAGAAAAGTTTTTTTTTGTATGTTTGTTGAGAATAAATTCAAAAACTACTGAACGGATTTTGATAATTCTTTCACCCTTAGAATACTACTTTATCTCTGAGTTACATAGGCTATAAAAACCCACCCGTGCGAATCCGGGGCGGACCACTCTATCCGTCCCGCCGGAGAAGAGTCCCCCCTCGCCCTCCCGACCCTTAGTTTGCTAAGAACCTTCCGATGCCCTCGTAGACTTGAATCCGAGAGGCCCGCGAATTGTAAAGTAGAGCGACCGTTGCATTAAACCCCCCTAAAGAAACTAAAAGCCATAATCCCTCAATCTCATCGCCAGTGACCGCCCTGAGCCGAGGTCCAAGTCCCACAGAGGACGCCCTCTTGCGCAGGTTGCTTAGTTTGAAGTGTTTAAACCATTTATACCCGGGTAAGTAGCAAAAGCCTCAGGGCATACTACATATGTTGGTCCGAAAAAAAAATAGTATCCGGGGCGGACCGGATAGTATAATAAAATCTCATTTTATAACGCGGTATTATCAGCTCTAGATAGATTCACAGTAGTAATAATTTGGGATTAAAATATGCATTTCTAGATATTATTTTTCTTTCAATCGCAGTGCTTAGGCTGAGCTAGACTTGTATTCAGCTTGTGTACTTAACCGCTAACCTTAGGCCGTAGGTATACTTAGTACTTAAGTATTTGTTTTCTCATAAGTCTTTATTTAGTCGGACGAACATATATCAATAGTAATATTATAAAGAAGTAAATTTTGTGTAGGCAGGCCTGTCTTTCCCACTGGGCACACTGGGCACGTGCCCAGGGCCCCGCGATGATATAGGGCCCCCTAGTCCCTACTCCAAACGATAACCGATAGCCTAATATTAGATGGATAAGGACTAATAAAGATGCTCAGTGTGGATTACGTTATGTTATCTATTCATCATATCTAATGTCACCGACTCAGCAATGCCGGATTAGCCATATAGCAAGAGTAGCAAATACTACGAGCCCTGCGTTGAAATGGAGGACCCCGCAAGTATGAGGGGGCCCCCCGCGATCATATGCCCGGCACACCAATAGTCATAGGGGCCCCATTATCCTAATGTGCCCATGGCCTCTAATAGGTGAAAGACGGCCCTGGTTGTAGAGGGTAATCTGTGGATCTAGGGAACCGATAATGTAAATTCTTTTACCAATAGAAAGTCATTTGTGAGTGCTATATTTTAAGTTAAAGTTGCCACGGGAACGGGATGTACGCGGGTGGAAACGCGCGGGACATCTATATACTAATATAAAAAGGAAAGATTCGATTGATTGCTCGTCCTCCTGACCCTTATTTTGCAAAGAACCATCCGATACCCTCGTAGACCCGAAGTCTAAAAGGCCCACGAACTGTAAAGTAGAGCGACAGTTACACAAAACTTCCCTAAAATATTAAAAGTCATAATCCCTCAATCTCATCGCCCTGAGCCGAGGTCCAAGCCCCAAAGGGGGCGCCCTCTTGCGCAGGTTGCTTAGTGTGTAGTTTTTTGACCTTTTATTAAGGCTGGAGCTCTGCTCGCCTTTATGTCCGGTGAAGTAGCAAAGCCTCGTGGCTAACTACGTATGTCAATCCGAAAAAAAAACATACTAAACGATTGATTGCATTGAATAGACTACCGATTTTAACATTTCTTTTACCATTAGTAAGTTACGCTATCCAGGAGTATCATAGCCACCTATCTTTTTTGTTTTATATATTATGTAGTACTTTTTACAAAAAAATGCTATATACAAGTTGTAACGGAAAGGGTATATACATAGAAATAGCAAAGCTTCTTTGGATCATAACAAACGATATGGCAAGTGTTTAAACTAAAACAAAAAAAACCAGTTTTATTTTTCAAACAAAAAATAAAAATGCGGAACCCTTTATTCAGAAATACCAGGATTAAGAGGTTTATTTTTACTTGCAAATAGTTCGTTGACATCGATCAGTTGATCGAGTGCTAGTGATGTATTTATTTATTATTATTTATTAAAAAAACATTAGTTCCGGACTTGTATAGATAGGATTAAATAACCCTTGCCATATCATCCAATAAAGCCTTGCTCTTTCTTTGTATATACCCTTTCCGTTACACCTTGTATAATGATAAAGTACGTTTGGGATATTCAGGAAAAAAAACAGTACACATTTATTTTTAATCATTTTTCCATATGTATTTGTTATTATTTATTGCTTCGGCAATCAAGGTAAAACCCTTTAAAATAATTTATAAGCGGCTGAGCATGTTAGATCTATACTAAAATAAATCAACAATTCATTGTACTGAGGGTACAGTGCTAAATTTTAAAATGGGATGAATTTTGGATGTGCAAAAAAATATAGTACTTTTTGTACTATATTATTTTTTATAACATATAGTACATTTGACTGGAATATAGTACGATACTATATTATATAGTACAGGTGGCTAAACATAGGCTATATTTAATGATGAAATTCCCACGGGAACGGGAGATATGCGAGATAGCAGGAACCTCGCCTATATGCCCGGTGAAGTATCAAAAGCCTCGTGGCTAAATTCATATCCATGCATCAGGCTACCTCAATCCACCAATGAACATAAGCTCAGACAAAAATTTGTGTTACAAGTAAATTTATTCACAGAAAAAGTTTTGAAAAGAAATCAAAGGAAATATATTATTATCTTTGAAGAGGAACGGTTGGTGGTGTTCCTCCACAGAAAATAAAGATGATGCCCGGCGACCGACGGCCATTTGTTACTGTTCGGAAATAGTATATGTTCGAATTGGCTTCCGAACTTGTATAGCGCGATACAGGTTAGTAGGGATGCTAGGTGCTAGATGGCGCCACCCGTCCACTTGTAGTTTTTGTGCGGCTTCTGTTTATTCACACAAACATATTTAAAAATATTTTTAAATAATGATCTTATGATGCGTCTTCTTTTTTTTTCTACCACCAGTTCTGGACGTGGCAACTATGAAAACAACTGGCAAGGAATTCAGAAGAATCCTTTTTTTAATATACTGAGTGACTTTTTTTACCGTCTCGATAATAATATGGTGTGTTGTGTAAGTGGAAAGGAATCTATAGACAACAGTATTTGTATCTTAGTATGTCGGCGTTAAGGGTTACGAAAATCCAATTAATTATTAAAAAGAAATACAAACTACATAACGCGTGCATAATAATAAAATAGGTGCCTATACCTAATACCTAGGCTGCAATCACACATGAATGAAAAGAGTGAGCGAAATAGCGTAACTACCTAATTAGGTACGCATTTCTACCGTTACGATTTTCAATATATGTCAGTAAAAAAAAAAAAAAATGCACCCAGTTTATGTTAGATATTGCAGTAAGTTTAGCAGTATTTCATAAAAGCAAGTTACTCCCAAGCCGTTTTGTCGTTTACATAACCAGCGATTTTACAAAAGGCTTTGTTTGATTTCAAAATTTAGAGACTGCACTTTCGTTTGCGCATACACTTGTTCATTATAATATGTCCTTCGCAGATGGCTAACCTCCTTAGAGATTGACCGCGGTGGTTAAAGTCAGTCGGGAGTTGCTGCGCCTGATCCCTGACCCCTGAACCCACATTCTGGTTTACATTTCAAATTTTATTGACAGTAAAATTAAACTGTAGCCAACATATAAAGTTAGAAAAAGATTCAAATTAAAGAAACTAATAATAGCGCCATCTGTGTAATATCAGTTACACTAAAAAGTCTGTACAAAGACTACTGAGCGCTGTGAAAACTTATACTTACAGGCGACGACACGACATAAGCCATCTCGACTTTAGTATCCTCGATACGATATATTTATTATTGCGCTTTTTTATTTCTTTTTTTATCATCAAGTCCCTTAAATTTATCTTGCTAGCTTAGCAAACTTATCCAAGACCTTCATAAATTAAAAAAGCTAACAGTTTTGATTTTTACCAACTTTAAATAATTATGAAACACTGCTCTGAAATCCATTAATCAGGTATATAAGTATTATACTCTTTAGACTTATAACATCATAAATGAATAAGTACGTTAAACCTCATTTACAGATGCACGCGCCGTTGTCCTACTGCACCGTTGCGTTCGGCGGTGTGATAATAATATGGTTTTATAGGAGTGTATTTACGAAATAACGATATTATTTAATAATAATTGTTTTACGCAAAGATTGTTTTACGCATGGGCAACTTTACGTTGCTCTATCACGGGTCGAGGCTCCCGACCATCAGTATATTTTGTTACCTGAAAATAATTTAACGTCAAATGTTATTTATAGAGAAGCTCTACAATAATTGCTTTAGTTATCTATCCTAAAACAACGGTTTGCACTCCGGGACTGCCGGCAGAAGTGAAAACTTAGTATTAATTACATTTAAATATTTTCATCATTAACAACTTTAACATCCACAGAAAGACAATCTGTGCAGCCTGCGGATAATGACTGTGTCGTCGATGTTAGTGTCGTTGTCTGCGAATTGACCTGGGAATCATTTTGCTGACCGTGTCTTTCCTGGGTAGGCTTTTTGCAGCGGCAACCGACATCCGCACGGAGCTGCGGGCGACCGCTATCACTAAATCACTACATATTATAAAACAAAGTCCCCGGCCGCGTCTGTCTGTCTGTTTGTCTGTTCGCGATAAACTCAAAAACTACTACATGGATTTTCATGCGGCTGTTACCAATCGATAGAACGATTCTTCCGGAAGGTTTACGTATGTAATTTGTTTAGTTTTTGTGTACATTTGACTAATATATATTGATATTTGTAAAAGGTGTCGGAAAAAATTAAGCCATTTGGGAGCTTTCAACGAAAACGCTGGCTAAACCCTATGAGATATAACAAAAGAATGTATGGCGGAAATATTCTTCTCTTTTAGATCTACAAAAAAGTCTGCAATAGCATATGTCTATCTTTCAAGGTTAACTTGCTATATCCATTATATATTTTAGAAAAAATGATCATTTCTAAAGCTAATCAGACGAATTCAGTATTTATCCTTATCATTTTAAATGAGTTAATTCTTAAGCATTTTATGCAGATTATTTTACCCCTACACTATATACTTTAAATGAATAACTTAGAAGTTATCGCAAAATAACAGCGCGTGTTTTCGCAGCGCACTGAGTGAGTTAGGCCGAATGCGATTATGCGCGCTCGATCCTTAAGAATTATTGGGCAAATATTTTTTTTTGTGTACAGTTGTAACTATGATGGATATATACTTGAATACCTATATATTTACTGTTTGTTGCAGGGCTCGGAAAAGTTATTTAAAATAACGTTCTTAAAACGTTTCCAACCGTTACTTGCACAACATTGTGTTCGAACGAAAACGAAATGAGAACGTTATCGAAAACCGGTTTATTCCGCACCGCCCCGCGCAAGCCGTATGGCGTGCGCCGCGAGCGGCGTACGCGCTAGGTTGACGTGTTTATTTAAGCTTATTTGATTTGATTCTATCATTCATCCCGATGCGCTTGTTTACTGAGGACGCCGGACGCTTAGGCCAAGTTCGTTTACTTTCCTTCATATTAAAGATATATATTGTTAATACTTTAGGGCTTATGTTTAACTTACCATCAGATATAGTAAAAATGATCACCAAAATTAAACCCGCATTTTAATGTAAAATGGTAACCAAAGTTTTAACATTTCGCTATCGTATTTAAGCAAAATGACTCCAAATAAATCATTGTTAACCCAAAAGTAGTAAATGATCACCAAAAGTACCTAAATGTTTTACTAATTTACTATTCGGTTCTGGCACTCGCCGGCCGCTACCGCGGCACCGCTCGCTTCGCTCGCTCGGCTCGTGCGTTGTATGGCCGCAGCTCTAACCTAACCTAACCGATTGTCATTTTTCATTGATTTTATTAAGGTAGAATAGCGCAATCATTTGCTCGCTAAGATTTGGTGATCATTTACTACATTTGGTGATCATTTACTACATTTGGTGTTCGAATACAATTTGAAGTGCAGTCGTGACTAAAATAGCTAGTACTATTATAATTTTAGACTTTATTTTTCTGGTGTCAAGTATATATTTTTGGTGGTCATTATATTTTATCCCATACTTTAGTACCTTGGTTGTGTTTGTGCGTATTTAACAATGAAATAAAACAGTAAAAACACTGTGTCTGTACATTGAATATATTAAAAAAATAATAATTGAGGGGAGTTTAGAAACAGTAATAGAGCACGAATCCAAAAAAATAATCTGTCTGTTTGTTTGCACACGCTAATCTTCGGAACTACTGAACGGATTTGAATGATTTTTTTTTGTTGTATAGTTATTAAGTCTGGGTAACATATAGGCTATAATTTATCTTGGTCGCTTGAGCACCTGATGCAGAACCGTAACAGACCAGCTAAACTATAAGAGATACAAAAATGGTTCCATAGCAAAAATTGTTCCATGTGATGAGCAATTTCTGCTGAGAGAATAAATTTGAAGATCTGGAATACCCGATGTTGAACTCCAAGAGCCCAGCTATACTATAACATATATAAGAATGACGTCTTAGCAAGAGTTGTTCAGCCTGATGAGCACTCTCTGTTTACGCATAAAAATTTGAGTTCTGGAACACCTGCTGTGGAATTCCAAGCGCCCAGCTACACTATAACATTTATAGGAATGACGTCTTAGCAAGAGTTGTTCAGTCTGATGAGCACTCTCTGTAGACGTATAAAAATTGAAGATCTGGAACACCTGTTGTGGAATTCGAAGCGCCCAGCTACACCATAACACATATAGGAATGACGTCTTAGCAAAAGTTGTTTGGTCTGATGGGCATTTCCTGTTGACTTATAAAAATCGAAGATCAGAAACATGATTTCCACATCAGGAAATCAAACCTATCACTAATTTCACTGTATAATTATAAAATAACACAAGCTGGGAGTACCTCGACGCGGTGAAGGCGGTAACAGTTTAGGACTGATTTTCGATGAATCATTGAAAATTTGACTCTTCTGACCAAAACTCCCATTCTTTTTTATTTTGTCGAATAAATATGCCTTCGGGCTTATGTTATTTGAGTGTTTAATTTCCTTTTCCATTTATCTTCGTGACACGGTAGCCTACCCGGCAACGCAGGGGAGCAGTCACTTAGATTTTAATTGATCAGGTATCTTCAGAATAAAACTTTAACCATGCTTAGAAATAGGTCAAAATTTTCCCAATGTTCCAAAGGAGCTAAACGATTGAGGATCATCAAGGTCCCAAGAATCTCCCGAAGAGCGTCAGGAGAGACTTGATGCTGTTCGAAAACATCAGGCTGCAACTCGCTCCATGGAAACCTCTTCGGATCGCAAAGCACGTCTGCGTTCTCAGCGTATTTACGTATCTATATCCAGGTCTCTAGAGACCAGTGAAGAATATAATGGGCGACTGACTGCTGATCGTGAACATCATACATTGTCTCGCGAGTTGCAGACGTTCACGGATAGAGAATTGCTCTTGAGTTCTCAGCGTATCGACGAATCTGCTTCTAGGTCTTTAGAGACAAGTGCGGAACGTGATGCGCGACTGTCCGCTGATCGTGAACGTCACGCATAGTCTCGCGAGTCGGAGACGTTCACGGATAGAGAATTGCGCTTGAGTTCTCATCGTATTTACGCATCTGCTTCTAGGTCCTCGCGAGTCGGAGACGTTGACTGATAGAGAATGGCGCTTGAGTTCTCAGCGTATATACGCATCTGCTTCTAGGTGTCTAGAGGCAAGTGCGGAACGTGATGCGCAACTGTCCGCTGATCGTGAACTTCACGCATTGTCTCGCGAGTCAGAGACGTTCACGGATAGAGAATTGCGCTTGAGTTCTCAGCGTATCTACGCTCCTGCTTCTAGGTCCTAAAGACAAGTGTGGAACGTGATGTGCGACTGTCCGCTGATCGTGAACATCACGCATTGTCTCGCGAGTCGGAAACGTTTACCGATACAGAATCACGCTGTGTGTAAGTGTTTAATTTCTTTATTGAGTTCTTAGCATATTAGCACATCTATTTACAGGTCTTTAGTCTTCAGGCAACTAACTGCTGATCGAGATTATCATACATTGTCCCGAACACGCACTCATCAAAATATTCATAATCCGTTAGAAAGTGAGAGAGAAAGAATTTCTGGAGTACGGCATGAAGAGACAGAAGAAGAGCGCAACGAACGTTTGAATTCTGATCGACTTCGACATTCTCTGAATAACTGTCCCGGGCCTTTGAATTCGACAACAGACGTTTCAGATCTTTGATTTTGACGATTCCGTTGTTGTTGTAACATTATTTTTGTGCAAAATTTAACAGTAGTGTATCTATAATTAAAACTCTGCTACATTTAAGGCACTTAATCAAATTCTTAGGTAATTACTTGTCAATATTTCCTCCTCATTTTTAATAAAAAATGGTTGACTATCTGGTAAATCGGTAATCGGATTTACATCCTCTACTTCAGTAAACACTGGTTGGCTGTCTGGTAAGTCTGTAATTGGATTTACATCTTCTACTTCAGTATACACTGGTTGACTGTCTCGTAAATCTGTAAAGGGATTTACATCCTCTACTTCACAATACACTGGTTGACTGTCTGGTAAATCAGTAATTGGATTTACATCCTCTGCTTCAGTAAACACTGGTTGACTGTATGGTAAATCTGTAAAGGGATTAACATCTGAAATATTCAATTTACTTAAAACCCTATCATATTATTCAAAATTAAATACACCTTATCATCATTAACGTCCGCTATGGTTTGTTGACTGTTAAAGCAATTATTCGAATCTATACAAGGTGTAACGGAAAGGGTATATACAAAGAAAGAGCAAGGCTTCTTTGGATCATAACAAACGATATGGCAAGGGTTTCAACTCAAAATAAAATACTACAATTTTTTTTATTTTGCAAACAAAAAATAAAAATGCGGAACTCTTTATTCAGAATTACCAGGAGTAAGTGGTTTATTTTTACTTGCAAATAGTTTGTTGACATCGATCAGCTGATTGAGTGCTAGTGATGTATTTATTTCAATTTGAAAAGTTTGGTTTCTGGTACCTATGAATTTAAAAAATCATTACTTCCGGACTTGTAGAGATAGCATTAAATAACCCTTGCCATATCGTTTGTTATGATCCAAAGAAGCCTTGCTCTTTCTATGTATATACCCTTTCCGTTACACCTTGTATAATATTAAAACGCTAAGCGAAATCTTAATACTGCGGGCACGGAGAAGAGTGAGATTTGGCATAACTAAAGCGATTAACTGTAACCCGCCCAGCCAAGTTATCAAGTCCTATCTAAACTTATACCTTATATTATAAAGCTGCAGAGTTAGTTTGTTTGTTTGTTTGAACGCGCTAATCTCAGGAACTACAGGTCCGATTTCAAAAAATCTATCAGTGTTGGATAGTCCATTTATCGAGGAAGGTTATAAGGATATACTTTATTTTCAAAAAAATTGGGATCCGTAAGAAAATTGCGATTTTGTAACCCAAGGTGTAAAATCGAAAACCTATTTGTGCGTGCGCTGCATAACTATTGACAATAGAACAAAATGATGTACTACGGGTTTGTAGGTCTTATTAAGATCTAAAAAAATTTAAATCAATTAACAGAATATAATTATACGAAATTTAGAGCGTATTTTATAAAGATTTAAAAATATTCGACTATTTAGAAAAAAATTGACAAGTAAGTCCTTCCTGAATTATCCATAGTTCTCTCTCTTATTCGATTATTATTGAACTTTATTTACCTATGTAAACAGCTAAGTATATTACACATAAACAATAGCAAACGAAGACACTCGACCACGAGCGTGGCAGTTAAATATGTAATAACCTACTAACTAAATGAGAAAAAGTAATGAATGAAATAAAACGGTTTTAAACGTTAAAAAAACCAAGAACGATATAATTTTGATCTTCTTCAAAAACGTTATTTTTAACGTTCCGTTCGAACGTAACCGAAACATTTCGTTCTTTAGGTATTTTAAGTGAGAACCGTTCCGAAAAAGATTTCGTTTTCCGAGCCCTGGCTTGTTGTATTGTTAGTCCTGAAGAATATAGGTATTTCATACGATAAAAGTATACCCACCTACTTTTTTCATTGAGTTTTAGTAGGTACCTATATTAATTTGTTTCTGTTTGTTTTGACTAAATTTCGCCCGTTTTGTTAGAGGTTTAAAGACATTCTGTAGTATTAGTATCAGTATAGTACCCGTGCGAAGCCGGGGCGGGTCGCTAGTATCAATTAAAATCAAAAATTCATTAATCAGAAATACAAAAATAAAATAAATAGACACTAAGGCTGCCTGTCCACCGGAGCGGAGCGAGGCAATGGAGCGGAGAAACGGAGAAATATTAACCAATAGGATTTCTCAAAATCTCCGCTCATCTCCACTCCTGCAATTCTATTGGTTAACATTCATCCGCTTCTCCGCTCCGCCACCCCGCTGCGCTCCGGTGGACAGGCAGCCTAAATGTCAAAAAAGTTATTTGCAGTTCAATTCAATAATGAATAATGAGGATCACACCGCTCAAAAAAGCGATAAAAAAGTAATTAAGCTTTGAAATTAGAACCTCTTTTACACACGATAATAACAGCATTGATGTAATGTCGTTGATACTAAACGGTAGTCAAAAAGAGTTTAAAACTTATTCATAGATGGCGCTAGTAGAACTGTAGCAGATAAATAATAATTTCAAAGATTAGAAAAACGTTACGCTCATGTGTATCGATGCAAAATCTAATTTAATCTAGAATATAGTTTACGAAGATATTCTTTTTAGTATTATGAGTTGTATATTTATTTTAAATAAAGTTTTAAATTAAAGCACCGAATGTCCTAGTCCTATGGATTCCGGCTTCGCCGTGTGGTTTTCGGCATAGAATAGACCACCCCATATCATCCAATATGGCGACTATGGGGTATCTTTGCCCTTTAGTCGCCCATGGGAAGATGTAGGGCGTTCTAAACCGAAAACTACACTACAAGATATAAAAAAAATAGTTGGTATCTTCATATTTAACTTATTAACGAAAATACAAAAAGGCAATATTTAAATATAAATATTATTATGTTTGGCTAACCCGGAAACGATTCTGTCGCCAAACCGATTGCGATAAGTATCTAAGTGATCGCTTCAGTAATGTTGTTTTGTAGGCCCTAGCTTTTAAAACACTAACTTCCCGCGCGCGGTTCCACTCACGTAACTCCCGTTTGAAAAGGAACCTCATAAATAAATATATTATATGGTACTACTAGATAACGTAGCTTTCTAACGTTGAAAGAATTTTTGAAATCGGTCCAGTAGTTCTAGAGCCTATTCAATGCAAACAAACAAAACTTTCCTCTTTATAATATTAGTACAAAATAAAATAAAAATCATTTTATTTACGTAAACCACAGGCACTTGCAAATAGTCAAAACAATAATTTTGTATTTAGTATTATTATCTATTATATTGCGTATGTCATATTATAAATTTCCAAAATAAACAAGCATTTAAGTTATTATTTCAATTAAATTTTAGTCTTAGTTTATTATTTAACTATATTGTGTCAAATAGCTTGTTCTGTCTATATTAGGTTAGAACAATTGCCATTATTTAGGTGGACCATGAGTATGTTAATAAATAAATTATGCTTTACGTTTTTGGAGAACCCTTTTCAAATCTATAAGAAACCTCAGGAACATAAGGTTGGAAATACTATTATAGTTCAAAAGCTTTTATTTATTAATTTATTAAAGCATATCAACAACATAATAATATTATAAACACATACATTGACAAATATTACATACTAGCTGCGCCCCGCGGTTTTACCCGCGTTACTCTGCTCCAGTGGGTTGGAGCGTGATGTTTTGTGGCCTTTATGTTAATCCAGCGTATAACCTATCCCGGTGAAAAATTTCAGCCAATTCCGTTAAGTAGTTTTGGCGTGAAAGAGTAACAAACATCCATCCATCCATACAAACTTTCGCGTTTATAATATTAGTGGGAAGTAGAATATAAGAAAAATAGGGCTAGGTTAACATCTATTAAATCTTTTGGTCGAATGTGTCATTTTACGATAAACGCACATACGACGAATGATTCTGATGGTGACATATTGTAATGTCAGTAAAGATTTACTTTACTTTACCTTTTTACCTTTACTTAAAATGCATGAGTCCAAAATACCCGAAATCGAAAAACCTTATATTCAAAAGGATAATTATGTTTAATACAAATGATTTAAAATACCTTACGGTCGAATAACCGAAGCCTAAAAATTTAATGTACTAAATACTTAACCCCAAAATATTCAACCATTAAAAAAAACGAAGGAACACAAAATCTCAGGTACAGATGTACAGGTTAGGTTAGGTTTGAACTGCGAGCCATCAGGCGCGAGGAACAAAAGCTCATGTAGATACAGATGTACTTATAGGTTACCTAGGTTAGGTTTGAACTGCGAGATATTCTTTATGTTCAAAATTCCACATTTTAAACATTAGATATTTAGTTCGATCGGTATTTTGAAATGCGGAATTTTGAAATCTGAGAAAATAATTACCTATTAGTATAAAAAAATTCGGAATTGTACGGTAACATGTACTGGATTATGTTATTATGAATAACTAGCTTCTCGCGCGCGGTTTCACCCGCGTAGCTCCCGTGCCCGTGGGAATTTCGTAATAAAATATAACCTATAACCTTCCTCGATAAATGGTCTATCCAACACTGAAAGATTTTTTGATATCGGACCAGTAGTTACTGAGATTAGCGCGTTCAACAAACAAACTCTGCAGCTTTATAATGTTAAGTATAGATAAGGTATTTCGATTTCGGGTATTTTGGGCTCATGCATTTTAAATAAAGGCATTATGTGATACTTTAAGTGATATTTTGTTAGATTTAGTCTTACACAGTAATTTTGACAAGTACAAGTGTATGTTAATACCTAAGTGCTGAATAAATTACATTATTTAATTTTTTCGCTATGTTGTCTGACATTACAATATGTAACCGTTCTGATGTATAGTGTCACATTCTAATGCTTCTGAGCTGTAAAATTATAAGCGTGTGTTGTAGTACACTCAACGACCTCATTGTTGGTTCGTCTATGTATGTCCACTCGAGAACCCGTCTACCAAGTGGTCGAACCGACCGGTTACCTCAAACATTGGTGTATGTACATTTTACTAGCCTATAATTCCAAAACTATTTCGAGATTTTATCGAAGTTTGACAGGCTAGCGGTATATAACTCGCCTCATGATAACAAATATAAAAGAAGCCTTAACAAACGACACGATTGATTTTTATATAAATTCCTAATAATTGTCAGGACGATTTGCCATTACTATCGAAACATTAACATATATTTTTTTAAGATTACTAGCACAGTTTAGCAATCTACCAGTATTCGTGTTTTTTAATCAGCCTGTCCGTCTGTCTTGCAATAAATGACAAATGTACACATGATAGTTTTTTTTTTTTTTGGATGGACATTCGAGGCTTTTGCTACTTCACCGGGCATAAAGGCAAGCAGAGCACCAGCCTAGATAAATGGTTTAAAAACTACAAACTAAGCAACCTGCGCAAGAGGGCGTCCCCTGTGGGTCTTGAACCTTGGCTCCGGGCGGTCGTTAGCGATGAGATTAAGGGATTATGACTTCTAGTATTTTAGGGGAGTTTTGTGCAACTGTCACTCTACTTAACAGTTCGCGGGCCTCTCGGACTTCGGGTCTACGAAGGCATCGGATGGTTCTTTGCAAACTAAGGGTCAGGAGGACGAGGGAGGACGCGTCGCGTTCGCGGGCGCACTCTTCTCCGGCGGGTCGGATAGAGTGGCCACTGTGTAGTGGTGCTAGTTTCTTGCAGTCTTTTTACTGCTAGTTAGTAGATTGTTATCTCGTCGTCCGGGTCATCTAGGACGCCCCGAGGCCGATGGTGTTTACGACGCTTTGTGGGCAAAGGCCTATAGTCAGATGCTGCAACAACCAACGGGTTTGGGTCTTGCGCCGCGGATTCGAAGAAGCGTTCCGACGCCTCTTTTATCCTCTGCTTGATGGAAGGCAGTTGGAGATCAGAATGTAAATTGCGATTACGAATGAACCACGGTGCCCCGGTTGCTGGTCGAGTGAATCTACTTTGAACAGTCTGTAAGCGGTACAAACAGCGATACCTACAAACGCGGTATGCGTAAATACGGTGCTCGCGTACGCCATAATCGGTTGTAACACATTATAGTAAGATGCGTTAAAGGTCTAAAATTGAGGGAACCTGAGGGCAACCTGAGGCACTGGAGTAAAGAGTAGATTTACCTATAAGTTATGTATAGGTATGTAAGTTACCTATAACACTGATTTTTTTCACACCAAATCCGTTGTTAGTGCTTTGTTCAAGCAAACGAACAAACTCTTTAGCTTTATATTTTAGTATAGATAGATATATGTATAAGGAAAAATTATCTATTGACAACAAAAGGCAGGGCCGGATTTAGAAGTCTGGAGGCCCCGGGGCAACGAAGGAGAAGAGGCCCTGGCCACAAATTAGTTTGGCACTAAATGTATAGAAATTTTGAAGTAGGTGTGTACCTACTTTTCAGGACAATTTGAATTGTGATATTTTATTGATTGTCAAATTTAAGTGAACAAGTATAGATGAATAACCGTTATTACAATATTTAAGAACTATTACTTTAATCATGATTCGACAAAGAACTGTGTGTAAAGCTACCGAAAAAATACAATAAAAGAAAAGTTGTAGAGTTTACTCGTCAGAATTTGAAAGATTTTAAATCATTCATCATTCATTGTGGTGGCCCCTCTATTGTGGAGGCCCCGGGGCAGTTGCCCTGGATGCCCTAACTTAAATCCGGCCTTGACAAAAGGGTGTGTAAATCAATTCGTTAATGATGAATGAGAAACCCATCACCACTATAATAAACAATGTTCAAAAACTTCATAGATAATGATTGATAAGTTAATTAATATTTGTCGAACATGATTCATCAATAAGGTGTAAAGGTTAAAGAATCCAATTTATGATTCTGTTTCTTTTTTTTTTTTGTTTACTACTCAACAACCAAAAAGAAAGCCGAAAGAAGTCGAACTCTGTGCCTAGCGATAAAAATCCCTTTAATAGGGAATGACTAAAAAATCCTCCGTGCCTCGGAAAGCACGTTAAGCCGTTGGTCCCGATTGTTATAACATCATCTATAATAATCGTATATCAAGGAACTGGCAGCACAATTTCCTTGTGTGGTACAACAAAATACTGCGATCACCAACCCGCCTGCCAAGCGTGGTGACTATGGCAAATACCCTACTCGGGAGGTAACCCATGTTCAACAGTGGACGTTATACGGGCTGATGATGATGATGACTAAAAACTTCTATTCAGTTCATCTATATAGAGTTATAAATTGCCAGTTACTTTACTAAACAAATCTGACTGCTAACTAAGGGTTGGGAGGGTGAGAGTGGCGCATTGCGTGTGAGTGCGAACTCTTCTCCCGCGGCTCGGATAATGTGATCTCTATGTCTACTACACAGAGACCACTCTTTCCGAACCGCCAGTTCGCGTTATTAGTTTCTTGCAGTTTAGTACTGCTAGTTGGTAGGTTGTGACCTCGTCGTCCAGGTCGTCTAGGACCCCCCGAGGCCGACGGTGCTTACGACGCTTTGTGCGCAAGAGCTTATAGTCGGATGAGGGACTACCCTCCGTGCCTCGGCAAACACGTTAAGCCGTTGTTTCGGATTGTTAAAAACATCATCTATAATAATCGTATATCAAGGAACGGGCAGCAGCGTTTCCTTGTGTGTTACAACATAATACTGCGGTCACCAACCCGCCTGCCCACTACTACTATGGACTATGGAAAATACCCTCCCTCGGGACGAGGCCCATGTTCAGCAGTGGACGTCATACGAGCTGATGATGATGATGATGATGTACGTCATAATCGGTTGTACGTATACACGGGGTGTAAGGCAATGGGCAGTAGCATTTGGCATTTATTCCAAGGCAATAAAGTTTAAAATATTATTGTTAAAGGCCCTGAGGCCCTATCCAGCCATTTTTAACTTAACTGGTTTCCGGCTAAGATTAGACCACCCTATATCTTCCTATGGGTGCTGTAAGAAGCGACTAAGGGACACACTCCTGATGGATAAGCAGCAAAATCTATTAGCTCAAAGATTCTCCCATCTTACTGCGATCACCAATTCGCCTACCAAGCGTGGTGATTTAGGCAATATCCTTCAACGACCCTGGTTTGGTAAGGTTTCAGCAGTTGACATAGCTGATAGTAGTAGCATAGAGTAAAAAATAGCATCGTCGATTGTAAATTTATTTTTGATTCACTCCGCCATTAAGATAAGAGTAAACATGAATAATTAAGTCATGTCGTAACTTGTAGTTTAGGAGCTCACTTTGTAAAACTGTCCTCTAAAATAAAAGTAGCCTTAAATGTAATTGCGTCAATAATTTACGATAGGAAGTGGCATTTATATTTTGCTTAAAAATAATCATTTCTTTATTTTATCTTCTACTAATACTAATATATAAAGCAGAAGAGTTTTATTTGTTTGTTTGAACGCGCTAATCTCAGGAAATACTGGTCCGATTTGAAAAAAAATTCAATATTAGATAGCCCATTTATCGAGGAAGGCTATAGGCATATTTAATCATTGAATTCATACGAGAACGAAAGTTACGCGGGTAAATCTGCGCGCGGCAAGCTACATATATTAACTATAATAATAATCAATTTATTTCAGCAACGACATTTTACAGATAACATGGCATTTATATTTTAAAGTGTAACTTATCTAGAAGGCACAATAAATAGCTTACTTTATACCTGAACTAGGTAATCCTTTGTATAAGGTTTATTAAGTACTTGCATAGACTTAAATTATGAAAGAAGTTTTAGTCGATCGGGTCTCGGTCTATTCGTAAGTATTCACGGATTACAGTACAGAGTGCTCTGACCTCTTGTACTAATATTAACTGTTAAAACAAAAAGAAATTAAAAAAACTAGAAGTACTTACTTTACATTACGAGTAAAAAAAACAATAAAAAAATGTCTATTAATTATTTAACCATTATCAGTATGTTTATTAATTGACATGAGCCTGTCTCATTGGGACGCGTGTTGACATAGTCACCACGCTTGGCCGAAAGGTGGGTGACCGCAGTATCAACGTTCTCTCCCGTTCGGCAACCTAGAAGCTAATCACGCTACAATATGACTTTAACTACGGTAAAAATGTCTTCATCACTGTATGGTTATTGTAACGCATGTCCTACGTTATTGTTACTGTATTATTAGAGTTTATTAACTTAATAATGACAACCTCCGTAGCGTAGCGGTATTTGGCTTGCTTTAAATCTTGGAGGTAGTGGGTTCAATCCCCACGCCGGACAGAAAATCTTTGTAAAAATTCTAAGATTTCTTTCCGGGTCTGGTTGGTTGAGGGACTACTGTCCGTGCCTCGAAAAGCACGTTAAGCCGTTGGTCCCGATTGTTATAACATCATCTATAATAATCGTATATCAAGGAACGGGCAGCAGCGTTTCCTTGTGTGGTACAACATAATTCTGCGGTCACCAACACCGCCTGCCATGCGTGGTGACTATGGCAAATACGCCCTCGGGAGCAAGCCCGTGTCCAACAGTGGACGTTGTACGGTCTGATGATGATATTTTGTATAAGTGTTTGTTGTAAAGGTTTTCTGGAGATGACCTTCTTAGGGATAAATAGCAACCAGACCTGGAAATAAATCTTAGAAATTAATACAAAGATGTCGGCCTAGGGGATCGAACCCCCGACCGCCGAGATTTAGACCGAGCCAAATACCGCTACGCTACGGAGGTTGCCAACTAAATCTTGTTACCTAAACCACTTTCATCTCCTTACATATAAGTATGTAACGTCACTTAATTCCCTCACCCGTGTACCCACAGGCACGCTAAAGTCATTGAATGTACGAGTAGAACACAAATATTGACCATCGCCACACAGAACAAACAATTATAAGGGCAATGCCCTGGACTCATGAAATTATACACCAGGATATAATTAAGGTTGCCACCCGTACCTACTATAGAGATGTGACTAATATATTCGTAATAGGTACAGGTATTATAATACAACCCATGTATATTAATATTAGGATAAGCGAGTTTAGAGTAATAGGTTACCAGGTATCAGTCAAATAATAGGGAAGCGTAATTATAAGAATAACTTTTTAAACACGCCAACGTAATCAACGTTGATATTCCTAAGCCTGTTAAAGTATGAAGGAAAATTTAATCACCGATTCACTTCTTGTAATAGACATACGTGAATAAAATAATGAAAGTGCATATTCATGAGAATCTTGTATTTCATATTAATTATTATGAAGAATAAATGCAGGTATCGATATTAGATAGAGTAGCTAATAATTAATCAGTTCACTAATATTTGACTAATACCCAGTAATAGGTATGGTATCATAATATACGATAACTAATATATTCAATAATAGGATTACCTAAAATTTCCCTAAAATAACATCTCTAACCTACTACTATTCGAAATATTCGAAAAGGCAATGTGTAATCGCGTTTACTCATTTTGTGAAAAATATAAAATACTTCATGAGTGCCAAAATGGTTTTCGCAAAAATAAATCCACAACACTAGCAGTATATAAATACATACAAGAAGCCATAAATATAATTAATAACAAAAGCTACGCTATAGGTATTTTGCTAGACATGACCAAAGCTTATGATAAAGTAAATTTTAAAATATTATTAAATAAACTATACGGAATAGGTATACGTGGAAAAGCCTATAAATGGTTTGCATCTTATCTTAAAGACAGAGAACAAACAGTAGAAATAGAACATTTCAATGTCCATATAAAAGAAATCATAAAAGTAAGATCAGACACACAAGTAACAAATTATTCAATACCCCAAGGGAGTGTCATAGGGTGTCTTTTGTTTATTATTTATATAAATGACCTCCCTAAGTCTATAAACGGACCCTGCGTTCTATTCGCGGACGACGTATCCCTACTCATATCCAGTAATAACAAAAACACATTAAACATAAATAAAAAAATAAACGAAATCCTGTCCACAACAATTGACTGGATGAATAACCATAATTTAGAACTGAACTTTAATAAAACAAAATTAATTACCTTTCACCCATATCAAAAAGCCCCATTAAAACTAAACTTCACACTTAACAACACTACTCTTGAACAAGTTAACGAATTTACTCTACTTGTTTTAACAATAGACACACATCTAAATTGGAAATCCCATCTTCAAAAAATAAGAGCAAAACTATCTAAATTTGCTTATGCCTTACGAGAAATAAAAAAGACAACAAACATACAAACTGCACTTGTTACCTATTATGCATATGCCCATTCGTGGCTTAGTTATGGAATCATACTATGGGGAAATAGTACGGACACAGACACGATATTTACTCTACAAAAGAAACTTATCCGTATAATAGTAAATATTAAACAAACTGATAGCTGCAAATCACATTTTCAGGAACATAAAATTCTTACCCTTACTTGCCTCTACATTTTAGAGATAAACAAATTTGTAAGAAAATATCCACATTTTTATGACACACGAGGAGAGAAACAAACAAAATACACTTTCAGACATAAAAACAGACTTAACCTGCCCCAATCCAAATTACAAATACACTCATCCAGTCCTATGGTTATGTCCATAAAAATCTACAATAAATTACCAAAAATTATAAAAAATGAGGCTAATATAAATAAGTTTATTAATAAATTAAAAGATTTCCTATTAAATAAATGTTATTACTCTATAAATGAATACTTCAATGATAAAACAAATAATTAATTATAAATTTTAAATGTACCTATCTAAGTATATTATTTAAAACATAATAAACATAGAGCATAACTAAATATATATGGAAAATATAAATAATAAATATCTAAAAATATAATATACTAAATATATTTAAAAAACTAGTTTCTAAGTTAATGTTAATAAAAATAAACACAATACAATTAAAAAAAAAAATATATATATATATATATATAAATATAATAATAATAATTAATGATTAAAATGGCTGGCCCTACTTCCTCTCTTCCGTTTTTGCTGTGCCCGACAGGGTCCATGTTGGATCTAAAAAATTGATATTATCTGTAACAACTTATGTAATACCTACACGTGGAATGCATTAAAATATTTGAGTTTGAGTTTGACTATATTAGTTATATCTAGTATCGTACTATATTTCAGTCAAATATACTATAAATATACAACGTGTTAATTAAAAAACGCAAAACCTCTTAGGTGGTGATTGTGCTCATGGATATGAACAACTTTTAATATGGGACCAACTTTGTAACTCGAAAAAAAAAACAACTTTTTCATACATTTTGGTCGAGTAGGTATTGGCAATTTGTATGGAACAGATGATTTTTAACTTCGAGATACAATAGCCAACATTGTATCTCGAAGTAAAAATTCAGCTCTCAGAAAAAATTGTTCATATTCATGAGCACAATCACCACCCAAGAGGTTTTGCGTTATTTGGTGTTTGGTCGTTTTGCTTTACCCCCTTATTTTAAGTTAATATTAAGAATATTGTATATCTAGTTTTTAATGTAAGAACCTTTATGAACAGAAATAAAGATTTATTATTATTTAATTAACACGTTGTATATTATAAAAAAGTAATATACCTAGTACAAAAAGTTTTTTTTGCTAAACCAAAATTCCCACCCTCATCACCCTCAGAGCGGCATATGAAAACAATGAATAATTGTTGATTTATTTTAATATGAAACTAAAATGCTCCGATTTTAAGATAATTATAAGAATAATTATTTTAAAGGTGAAAAGACTGTGATGGCCAAAGCACAGAGTAATAACAAATACACATGGGATAATAAATAAAGATTTGAAATAAAATTTGTCCAATTTGTTCCTGAATTTGTCAAAAGTATCCAACGATTTTGTTAAAAAGTACTATTTCAAAACAAAAAAATTGTTGCAACTCTAGATATAATCGTCAGTGGAATTATTTATTTTTGGTAGCAAAATGTCACCGGAAAATAATAAGAATCGTAAGTTGATCAACTTACTAGTTAGTTGATAAACTAACGAGGTTTCGATGGTTCGAGATCAACAGGACTTATTAAAGTTGAAGTTTTTATGTTTTGTTACAACAGTAGCATAGTCTCGTTTGGTTAGGTTTGGTCAAGTGTAATAACGATTAAGTAAATAATATAATAATTATGCGCGTTTACTGAAATTGACAACTAAATTAACAATATGAGTGGCACGAAAGTTGATCAACTTACGATTCGTATTATTTTCCGTTGACAATATACTTGACTTTTAAACTGTAAGTAGTTAACTGTTTTTATCAAATAAAACAGTTCATTAATGTAAAAAACCGGCCAAGTGCGAGTCGGACTCGTGCACCGAGGGTTCCGTACAAAGTTTTTATTATAAGATGTTATTAAAATATTACGTTGTTCGCAATGTTCCCTTCATCTATGCTATAAGACTAAGTCTGAGTTCACGGGAAGTGTCGAAACCCTGTAGGTTTTGATTCCCTCGCAAGTGTCGGAAATATGCGACATAAACGGCTGTACCTTTTGATTGCGTTGGCTCAGAAGATTGATTTTTTTGCAGCTCCAAGGGACCCGAGTATTTTCTATAAACCCACGCGTTCCTGAGAAAAAGGGTCTTGATATACAGACGGACGGACGGACGACAAAGTGCTATTTTTTATATCCTATAAGGGTTCCGTTTTTTCCTTTCAATGCACAGAACCCTAAAACACAAAAACATGCATATCCTGCATTTCTTGATGTGATAATTAAGAGAACAAACATAAATATGCATTATGGGTGAAAAAGTATCTTCGCCTGACTACAAATCTATACAAGCAATTGAAGTTGCAGTGTGAATGTAATGGAGTAATAACAGGTTTTTAGATTAATCACATCCTCTTTATATATCTGCCTTTTTACTTCCGTGGCTTCCGATCCCCTCGTAGACTCGCAGTCCGAGAGGCCCGCGAACTGAAGTAGAGCGACAGTTGCACAAAACCCCCTAAAATACTAAAAATCCCTCAATCGCATCGCAGCCACCGCCCTAAGCCGAGGTCCAAGCCCCACAGGGGAGGACCTCTTGCGCAGGTTACTTAGTTTGTAGTTTTTAAACCATTTACTAAGGCTGGAGCTCTGCTCGCTTTAATGCCCGGTGAAGTAGCAAAAGCTTCGTGGCTAAATAGGTAAGTCCTTCCGAAAAAAAAAGTGGTAAAATTTAATAAAATATGGTTAGAAATCACTTAAGATGTCATAAAAACAAATATTCCAACGGTATTTATTTTAAATTCATATTACAACTAATTTTAATGTCATAGTGCAAATAATATAATATACAGTAAATTTAATTAATTAGTAACGGAAACCTAATAAGTCAAATACTTAAATAGTTTTTGTCAAACCGTTATATCTAGATAAAATTATGGGGCTTCAGATATATACGCCATCCCTTTGTGTCATGTATGGTGTTGACATAAGCGAAAAAAATGCGAAAGAAGAATCCACCCAAAAAAATCAAATTATTTGCAACTTCCGTGACGAAGCGGTATAACTATCGCTTTTAGACTCGGAGGTTGTGGATTGGATCGTGTTGTAAATTTTATTTATTTTCTGGTCTAGTTAGTTAAGGTAGGTACTACGGTGCGGTCGTGCCCCTAAACTGTTAAGGGTTTACCAATATGAGCCGGATTGCTTCGTGCCTTCGCCAACGACGGATCGAAGGAGTGTCCGGGGGGTTTTAGTGGTGTAGGGTCCTCTCCTCTTGGTATGAGTAAGCCTACCACCGCTATGGAGAGGGCGAGTCCCACATATGCCGGTCCCACATATGGTGGGAATGCGTAAATGCATTTCCCCCCGGAAAAAAAGAGTTTATCAATATATCGACAACTGCCGTAGCGTGCTTTAGAAAGCACGGTAAGCCGGTGTTCGTGATTGTTATAACATGATGTATAATGTACAAGCGTATTCCATGAAACGGGTAGCAGTGTTTCCTAGTGTGTTGAAATATAATAATGCGGCCACCAACCTGCCTGCCAAGCGTAGTGGCTCTGGCAAAAACCCTCCCAAGGCAAAAAAAATATTATTTAAAAAAAATATCTTGCATAAATTAAAATGTATTACATGAAAATGTCTTCACTAACTAAATCACATTTACATAACACTTGCTACCCACGCGCGGTTATCTTTCCCGTAACTCTCGATCTGGAACATTCTAACTTAGGAACTTCACAATTAAATATAGCTTAAAAGATGTTTTCAAATTCGTCCAGTAATTACTGAGATTAGCGCGTTCAAGCAAACAAAGTCTTCGGCTTTATATTTTAATATAGAAGTATGGATTATTTACTGTTAAAGGGATGGCATATGTTTTTGGAACAGCTTATACAAATAGCTTTCAACTGCGACATTAATTGATGCTAGATCATTTTATGAACTTGTGAACTGTCACCGATTTAATAAAAATGTTATTTATGAAGTAGAAATTTATTAATTTAACATAAATATGCATTTCTTTATACTAATATTATAAACAGGAAAGATTTGACTATTTATTTGTTTGCATTGATTAGGCTCCGGAAATACAGCAACTTTTTTTTTCAGACGGATATAGTTTTATAGTTAACCCTGAGGCTTTTGCTAGTTCACCGGGCATAAAGGCGAGCAGAGCTCCAGCCTAGATAAATGGCTTAAACACTACAAACTAAGCAACCTGCGCTAGAGAGTGTCCCCTGTGGGACTTGGACCTCGGCTCAGGGCTGTCGCTGACGGGGAGATTGAGGGAGTTTCTTCAGGGGAGTTTTGTGCAACTGTCACTCTACTTTACAGTTCGCGGGCCTCTCGGACTTCGGGTCTACGAGGGCATCGGAAGGTTCTTAGCAAACTAAGGGACTACTGAACCGATTTTAAATATTCTTACACCGTTAGAAAGCTACTTTACTCAGAACTAATATCCTACTAAATTAATGCGAAAGTTTGTATGTGTGGATGTATGTATGTCCATTACTCTTTCACGCAAAAACTACAGAATGGATTTGGCTGAAAGTTTGCACGCGGATAGTTTATAAACTGGATTAACATATAGGCTACAAAATATTACGCTCTGACCCACTGGAGCAGAGTGACGTGGGTAAAACCGCGGGGCGGAGCTAGTAAGCTATGTTATTGATGAAGTTCAAACGGGAACAGGGGCTATGCAAGTAACAACCGTGCGGGAGTAGCGAGTACTTAGGTTGTAGATCACTACATAGTAAAACAAAGTCGCTTTCTTTGTCCCTATATCCCTATGCGGTTTTTAGGGTTCCGTAGCCAAATGGCAAAAAACGGAACCCTTATAGATTCGTCATGTCTGTCTGTCTGTCTGTCTGTCTGTCTGTCTGTCTGTCTGTCCGTCCGTATGTCACAGCCACTTTTTTCCGAAACTATAAGAACTATAATGTTGAAACTTGGCAAGTAGATGTGTTTTGTGAACCGCATTAAGATTTTCACACAAAAATAGAAAAAAAACAATAAATTTTGGGGTTCCCCAAACATAGAACTGAAACTCAAAAAAAAAAATTTCATCGAAACCATACGTGTGGGGTATCTATGAATAGGTCTTCAAAAATGATGTTGAGGTTTCTAATGTATTTTTTTTCTAAACTGAATAGTTTGCGCGAGAGACACTTCCAAAGTGGTAAAATTTGTGTCCCCCCCCCTGTAACTTCTAAAATAAGAGAATGATAAATCTAAAAAAAATATATGATGTACATTACCATGTAAACTTCCACCGAAAATTGGTTTGAACGAGATTTTGTAAGTAGTTTTTTTTTAATACGTCAAAAATCGTAAACCGCAATTTAGCTTTCATTCAATCAACTCGAATATAAAAATATAAAATAACATTTCATTTCATAAACATACGCTTTTTTATTTATTCTTGATATCAAAAATAGGTACGCACTTGTAACTGAAACGGAACCCTTCGTGCGCGAGTCCGACTCGCACTTGGCCGGTTTTTTTTTAATAGATAGAGTGATTCAAGAGGAAGGTTTGTATGTATTGTACCCGTGTGGAGCCGGGGCGGGTCGCTAATAATTTAATAAATCGGAAAAGATTGAATGCGCCGATCTTTTGAGGTAATTGTGAAATTAATTTAAACATACATACATCAGCTCACGCCTGTTTCCCAGCGGGGTAGGCAAAGACAATGGACCTTCGCTTGCTACGATCCCTACACACATCTTTTGCTTCATTCACTCTCATAACATTCTTCATACAAGCACGTCGGTTTAGGGTGGATCTTATTTGAGTAGTGTGGGTAACATTGAATGACAGAATGAGGTTATCGTGATAAGAGAACGGCGTGGAGTGAAAGAGGACGTGATTACGAAGATAGAGAAGGGAATGTTGAGATGGTTTGGTCACGTGGAAAGGATGGGTGAAGAAAGATTGACAAAACAGGTATACATGGCAAGTGTGAGTGGCACAGTCGGAAGGGGAAGACCTCGAACATTCTCTGACCATATAGGAGACATCCTCGCAAAAGGTCGTAATTTGAATATAACAAAAAATATTTTACTTAAGTGTCTTGAGGAATTTATTGGCTATACTCACAAACTAGATTCACGCGCGCGGTTTCTCTCGATTTACTCCCGTTCCCGTGGGAACTTAATAATTAAATATAGCCATCCTAAATAAATGGGCTTTCTAACACTTAAATAAATTTCCATATCGGTCCACTAGTTCCTGAGATTAGCGCGTTCAATCAAACAAACAATCTCTTCAGCTTTATATATAATATAGATAATTATAACAAAGCGCTTTACCCTGCTCGGGAATTGAACTCACGACCTCCTAAGCACTAAAGTTAAACTATACGGGCATATATTTGCTTAATAAAGATTTTACTAAAACTAATTATCTTTATCTAATAAAACAAAACGGAATAATCGGATCTCTCGCTCACACTTACTGAACAAACAGAGACGGAGATATGTAATTTTACACGTAATATCCAGGAAGATATTGTTAGTAGTTTTATGTCTATTATAACGGCAAATTAAATTAAATCAACTTAATGATATGGTTTGACAACCTCCGTGGCTTAGCGGTTTAAGGCTCGCCTTCAATCACGAATGTGTGTGAAGGTGTTCGATTCCTGCGCATTTTTTGAAGGGCTTTTTAAGTAATGCTATAACTTTTATTTTATTTTTATATGGGTTAACTTTTAGCTCACTAACTATGTTTAGATGATCTCAATAGTAATAATGTTGAACTAGATGTTTTGTGTTTCTCTGAAAGATTTATAAAAGAAGGGGATGACACAAATGTACATTTTCAACACTTTGTTCTTGCAAACTCTTTCAGTAGAAAAAACTCTAAACGTGGAGGTGTTTGTATACTAGTCCGAAAATCTTTGGAATTCATGAAGATAGATTTAAATGATTATGAATTTCCATCTTTCAAAAGTATAATAATATGTATTTATAGAGTACCAAATTCAAACATCACGGTATTCTTTCAGAAACTTGAGACCTTACTTTATAAGTTACTTCCTAAGCAGAACAAAAAAATTATAATAACAGGTGACATAAACATCGACTTACTTAAACATAATAAAGATACTACAAAATACACAGAAATTGTTACCAATTACGGATTTTATCTTCACGTAAAACTACCGACCCGACAAAAAGCGTGTTTAGATCATATCATGACAATTATAGAAAATGCGATAAGCAAAATTCACGATTTATACCTATCTGATCATAATACGGCCCAATCAGTTACTATAACAGTTCAAAAACCAAAACTAGAGTCAAAACACTGGTATAAATTAGTCAGAGACTATAATAAAGTTGTCTTTATTCGTAAATTTAAAGAAACATTGCAAAACCTAACTTGGTCCGAGATTTTTAACGAGCGAGATACAAATATTTCATTCAACAAATTTAATGAACTATTTACATTATTCTATGAACTATGTTTTCCTTTGCGTAAAATAAAAATCAGTTCGAAACAATCAGCAGCAAAATGGACCACAAGAGGAATAAAAAAGTCTTGCATGTACAAACGTAACCTTAGAAAATCGTATTATGAGAAACACAAGGATTACAGAATTAAGTTAGAATACTTAAGTTATAAAAAAGTTCTAAAAAAATGCATCAATGTTTCAAAGAAATTGACTAATTATAAATACGTAAAACACGCAAAGAACAAAAATAAAGCTACATGGGACCTAATAAAAAACAAAACATGTACTCATTACAAATATCGAGAAATAAAGGAAATAAAAACTAATGAAAATAAAACTATAAGTAATCCAACCGAAATCGCAAAAACGTTCAACACGTTTTTTGTAAATGTCGCTAAAATGAATTTAACCAGCCCGGGGAACGACCCAGGGACCCAAAAACAGTCAAACTCAATTCATAGAGCAACAAAAAGTATATTTTTAAGACCGTGTGACGAAAATCAATCAATTGTAAAACCAATTTTCAAAAAAGGTAGTAAGCTTGACATAAATAATTATAGACTTATAACATTAATTCCAATATTTTCTTAATTATTTGAAAAAATCACTCAAACTAGGCTATTAGAATTCTTGAATAAAAACAATGTTATTAAAGATGAACAAAACGGTTTCCAGAGAGGAAAGTCAACTACACTTGCAATGTTCTCACTAGTAAAAACTATAACAGAAAACATCGACAAAAAACAGCCTGTTACCGTTGCTTTTCTAGATATGAGTAAAGCATTTGACCTTGTCAATCACAATAAATTGCTAGAAAAGTGTGAATATTATGGTATACGCGGAATAGCCTATGAATGGGTAAAAAGTTATTTGAGCTATAGAAAACTATTCGTAGATATAGGTCACTTAAATAATGAGGGCATTCTTACTATGGCTAGGTCTCAACGTGAATTTACAACATCAGGAGTTCCTCAGGTAGTATCCTCGGACCTTTGCTATTCATACTTTATATAAATGATCTTCCGAATATCACAAATGAAAAATGTGTGTTATTTGCTGACGATGTCTCATTACTAATTCCTGATAATGAAAGAACAGGAAACGAACACAACAAAAGAGTTTACAGAACAATAAAAAATGTTATAGAGTGGATAAATAGAAATGATCTTAAAATAAATATATCTAAAACTAAAATTGTACAATTCTCAAATTACAAATTAAAAAATGAAGACATCGTCTAAATTACGGAGATGAGAGATCCATTATGGGTAGATATGTCAAGAACATAATTTTTATACCAACATCTTTGTATCAACCATATCTTTCGAATAAAGTTTTATTCTATTCTATTCACAACTTCATTTACGTACTTACTTACAGAACCAACATTTTACACTTTGAGCAGGTAACATCAGTGGTACCACTGGGTCGTGGTACTAACCCCTAAAGGGTGCCCCCAGGTGTGTGCCACTTAATTGTATGTTTTTACGATTTTTTTCTATATTGATCCATAAAAATCTATAATAATTAATATGAATTTAAACTTATTATGAGTAGAGGAATTAATGACCAGCTGACGGACGGACTACTTTTTCTGTAATATCCTACAATGTGCATTTATACGGCGTATGTGTGTCACCGGAAAATAGTAAGAGTCGTAAGTTGATCACCTTTCTAGTTGATAAACTAACGAGGTTTCGGGTAGTTAAAAACTAAATAACCTAAATCTAAACCAATGAAATTCAACCTGACTTATTGAAGTTTTTTTTCAAGTCACAACAGTAGCATAGTCTCGTTTGGTTAGGTTAGGTCAATCGTAGTAATATTTAAGTAAATAATATAATAATTATGCGAGTTCACTGAAACTGGCAACTAAATTTAACAATATGAGTGGCACCGAAGTTGATCATCTTACGATTCGTATTATTTTCCGGTGGCAGTCGAAGTGCGTGTAAGGAATATTTGACTGTGTGTTATAAGATGTTTGTATAGTTAACATCAGGTTTGGTCATGATTTTCGAAGACAGCGTAAACATACATAGGTAACCATTTCTCTTATAATAGCAATTTAAGGTGTTTACAAAACATATGCCTTTCTTTTAACAGTAAATCATATACCTAAGTGATGACTTTTGAGAAATGAGATCGTCTCCGTGCCGCAGCAGTATTAAGATTCACCTTATTTATCGGAGATCGTGGGTGCGATTCATACTCCGTATAAATAATGTTTGAGTAAAGCAGAAAAAAAAATCCGGGTCTGGTTGGTTGAGGCCCTCCGTGTCTCGGAAGGCACTTTAAGCCGTTGGTTCCGATTGTTATACCATAGTCTACCTATAGCAGTGATTTCTAACATTTTCAATAATTTTACGCCCTTGAACTATTGGGACAACTGATTTTACCCTTTTTGTTTTTGTTGTCCGGGGGTAATGCATTTACGCATTTCCACCGCCGCTGCAGCGTATCCGCGCGCTAGCGGTGGGATATGTGGGACTCGCCCTCTCCATAGCGATGATATGCTTTACTCATACCACGAGGAGAGGACCCTACACCACTAAAACCCCCCGGGCCCTACTGATTTTACCCTGATCTTATAATGTTATTAATACTAGCAATACAAGCCGATACAAATGATTAAGTTCTTTGTTAACCCTCGCGAAAAAGCTAAATTACCCGCGGGGATAATTACTTCAGGTTCGGCCACGAGTCTATTGGAATCGTATACCAGAAAAGGGTCAGAAGTGTTTCCCTGTATTGGTTATACTGCTGTCACCAACCATCCGCCAAGTGTGGTGACTATGGCAAAACCCTCCTTCGGGTGGAGATCCATGTTCAGCAATGGACGTTATACGGGCTAATAGTGTTATAGTGTGTGGTGATTTTTTTATTTATTTTGTTATAATAATAATAATTGGTTAATTGCAAAAAATGTCACAGGACAAACGGGCGGACTATGTAGTCTGTAGATTTGTATGATTTGCTATTGCCTGCCTACTAATGTTAGTTACCTAGTCGGATATTTTATAGTGTAAGAATTATCTGTTAGTTATGGTCTTTTTTTTAATTATGGATATTTTATAGTGTAAGAATTATCTGTTAGTTATGGTCTTTTTTTTAATAATTTAACTTCTGACATTGTAATTCTGACAAGTACTAGTGTATGTGAATACCTAAGTGCCGAATAAAGTTCATTATTTCAATATGTACAATTCCATAGTATACCTAAAGTATGAAGTGAAAAACATAATATATATTTCCATTTCTCACTTTCATATTTATTTAAAAAAAATTGTTCTCGAAAAATGTATTTACACTCATAACTCGAGAACGTCTTCACCGGTTAGGCCGATTCATTTTTTATCATGCTGATAATTCTAAAGACAAGGTTTGTATGAAAGAATATGTTAGAAAAAATGTCGGGAATTATCGGAATATTTAACGGACAACGCCGGGCACATACTAGTATAACATAATAATCAACATAGAAATGACTTCACTGTACATAATAAAGACTAAAAAAAAAAAAAAAAACAGCTACTGTTCTAAGGTAGGCATATATTTTGAAATCACCCTATATAAAGAAATACAAGACGAATGTCTTAACGCCTATTCAAATATGAAGAACATATCTAAGGGCTATCGTAATGGCCACTTGAAAAAACCTTGAACTTGACTCACAGCAGCGAGCATCGTTAAGAGGAATTGTGACGGTTGAAGCTACTGTCTAGTGAACACCCAAGTTATCGAGAAGCCCGATGCTCCGAAACTAGAGGACCGATTATAAAAAATTCTTCCACCATCACAAAACGCTATGTAATCCAGAAGTAATAATAGTAAATGGACTATTGGTATGTAATTTGTCACACCGTAGGTAGATAGGGAAAGACTCGTAGGAAGCTAGGATAGGGACGGTGGTCCTCGCAAGGCGAGGTGTGCGGCGCGTTCTATGTGTCACAACGTAGGTAGATAGAGAAAGACTCGTAGGAAGGTAAGATAGGGACGGTGGTCCTCGCGAGACGAGGTGAGCAACGCGTTCTATGTGTCACAACGTAGGTAGATAGAGAAAGACTCGTAGGAAGGTAAGATAGGGACGGTGGTCCTCGCGAGACGAGGTGAGCAACGCGTTCTATGTGTCACAACGTAGGTAGATAGAGAAAGACTCGTAGGAAGGTAAGATAGGGATGGTGGTCCTTGCGAGGCGAGGTGAGTGACGCGTTCTATGTGTCACAACGTAGGTAGATAGAGAAAGACTCGTAGGAAGGTAAGATAGAGATGGTGGTCCTTGCGAGGCGAAGTGATCGACGCGTTCTATGTGTCACAACGTAGGTAGATAGAGAAAGACTCGTAGGAAGGTAAGATAGGGACAGTGTTCCTTGCGAGCGACGCTTTCTATGCTTCAGACCCATATTTATAATAATAAGCGACTATCACATGCCATAACAACATTGGTAAATTTTATTTAATAACATTATTGTTGAAATGTAAACTTATTTATTAATCTAGATTGATTTTGTCTTATTTGTTTTCATTATCATTGTATTTTACTTATAATAAGTACGATAGATTCGTCTAAATTATCAATTATCGTTTTCAAACATAGCTAAGAACACTCCCGACTAATTCACCTATCAAAAAAAAAAAACAAAATAAAATCGGTTCATCCGTTCGGGAGCTACGGAGCCTCACACATCCCGTCGTTTTTGCGTCGGGGGTTAAAAAGACTTTATTTTTAATTTTAGAACTCCTACACTAGGGAAATAATTCCCTGTGTCGCGGGGAATTTTACAAACACTCAATTCACGGACACAAAGCACACCCAGACTCAGAACAATTATCTGTGGTTCACACAAATAATTGTACCGGATGGGATTCGAACTCAGACCACCAAATCTTAGAATTAAATATCCAAATTTCATAATGTAATTTCATTCGTTTTATCTATATTAATTTAATATAATACTGAAGAGTTTACCTCGAACTGTAAAGTAGAGCGACAGTTACACAAAACTTCCCTAAAATACTAAAAGTCATAATCCCTCAATCTCATCGCCAGCCACCGCCCTGAGCCGAGGTCCAAGACCCTCACACAGGATACGCCCTCTTGCGCAGGTTGCTTAGTTTGTAGTTTTTAAACCATTTATTAAGGCTAGAGCTCTGCTCGCCTTTATGTCCGGTGAAGTAGCAATACCTACGTATGTCCATCCGAAAAAAAAGCTGAAGAGTTTGTTTGGTTGTTTGTTTGTGCACTAATCTCAGAGATAGGTCATTTATCGACGAAATCTACAGGCTATATTTAATAATGAAATTCCTACGGCAACCGCACGCGGAAGCCAGTTTAGATAATAAGACTAACTTAAACTAAAAAATGTAATTAATTTTAGTTAAATTATTAAAAGAAAATAAAATCAACTGAGTCAATGCATTAGCATATCAAAAAAGCCTATGTAAATTCCTCTTAAGTCAATACGTGTTGTAATCATAAGTAGCGGGTTCGATTCCTGTATATAAAGCTTTCCGTTGCATAATCTACGCATTCTAGTGTAGGAGACGCCGGGGACCACACGTATGTACCTATATTTTAAATTATTTTGCTTTATTTCGACTATAAGTCCCCATCTTATATTTATATGTATTATTATATAAAGCTGAAGAGTTTGTTTGAACGCGCTAATCTCAGGAACTACTGGTCCGATTTCAAAAATTATTCCAGTGCTTGATAGCCCATTTATTAAGGAAGGCTTTATGCAACTACTTAATTATGAAGTTGCTACGGGAACGGGAGTTACAAGCGGGGTTCTAATGATTTTGTGTTTTTCTAAGATAATTTAATATGTCGAAAATAAAACAGGAATATTAACTTTGTTATAGTGAAGTGAATTAAAGTGATTTTATAGTACAAAAACTTAATTTTTTTTTTAAATATATTTAACATTAATTTCGAATTGAATAAGTAACTAATATAAACTACAATAAATTTAAAGTGATTTAAATGAAGTAAAAATAATTTGTTTAATTATAATTGCTAAAAAATGGTTTGAAACGATAAATTTATAATTTTATTTGTCATGATAAATATTAAAGTAACATAACAAAATCATAAATTTATTATTATGTCTACATCAATGTTTTATTCAAATAACATAACCAAATTATTGATGTAACTGCATTATTGACATTATAAACCAAAATCATAAAATATAAAGTTTATTTATTTATTTTTACCAAACATATATAAATAAGTATCATTCACATATACATTACTAGCTTCCCGCGCGCGGTTTCACCCGCGTAACTCCTGATTCCGTGGGAATTACATAATTAAATATTGCCTATGTCACGCAGGGTGAATTTAACTTTCCATTAGTGAAAGAATTTTTGAAATCGGCACATTAGTTTTTGAGTTTATTCATTACAAACATACACATAAAAATACAAATCTTTCCTCTTTTTAATATTAGTATATTTATATAAAAATAAATAAGTCTTAACTAACTACATATTTGAAATAGAAACTGAAATCTATATTTTAATACGTAAAGCAGAAACTGCACCACTTTGTATCAAAATTTCGCGGATGGAGGAGTTTGAAATTTAACACACTTATTACGAATTATCATATATTATCACTACACAGAGACCACTCTATCCGACCCGCCAGAGAAGAGTGCGCACGCGAAAGCGACGCGGCCCCCCTCGTTCTCCTGAGCTTTAGTTTGCAAAGAACCATCCGATGCCTTCGTAGACCCGAAGTCCGAGAGGCCCGCGAACTGTGAAGTAGAACCGCGACAGTTGCACAAAACTCCCCTTAAATACTAAAAGTCATAATCCCTCATTCTAATCGCCAGCGACCGCTCTAAGCCGAGGTCCAAGCCCCACAGAGGACGCCCTCTTGCGCAGGTTGCTTAGTTTGTAGTTTTTAAACCATTCGTTAAAGCAGCTGTAGCTCTGCTCGCCTTTATGTCCATCCGAAAAGAAAGCATTAACATTACCCGATTTAAACTGCCGTTAAAAGTTAGGCGGATACTTCTGAAGCACTTTCTATTATTTCTTCTAAAAGTTACGACACACTAATAATATATCTAAATCCATAAGTTATTACTTCGACAAGTTATTACTTACACAAGAAATGTTATTTTAATCAAAACTTGACTGCACAGTTACTTTACATAGAACCGTGGTATTTGAGATAGCATGGTGTTTGCAGAAGTTATGGGCCATTGTGTGTTTATGAATACAGGCTAACAGTGTTTTGTACTGTTAGGTATGCTATGTGCAGACAACTAAGAAGGAAGGTTTACACCGTCAGTATCAAATAAGTATGGTAAATAAATATGTTTACAACAATCATAATACACGATCTATGGCTGCTGGTATATCCGAGAAGCCCGCGAACTGTAAAGTAGAGCGACAGTTGCACAAAACTCCCCTAAAAAAACTTAAAGCCATTATCCCTCAATCTCCCCGTCAGCGACCGCCCTGAGCCGAGGTCCAAGTCCCACAGGGGACGCCCTCTTGCGCAGGTTGCTTAGTTTGTAGTGTTTAAACCATTTATCTAGGCTGGATGTCTGCTCGCCTTTATGCCCAATGAAGTAGCAAAAGCCCTGAAGCTTTTGCTACTTCATGATTCAATGTACCCAGATTCACCAATTACTTTGGTGTCAGAACACTAAACAAGAGAATACCATACCTATTCAACAGTCTGCCGGCAGACATAAGGAGCGAAACAAACACAAATAGATTTAGACGTAATTTTAAATTATATAATTTAACAATGTTTTATATAAGTTTAAATAATATTTAGTTTTAAGTACATTTAAGTATGTCTAGAGACTCATCGACCCAACAGTCAAACTATTGCAACGGTTTTGTGGGGTTGAGCTTATAAGTTACTTAACTTTTTGGAATAAAGGTAAATAATCTCTTTTATGACACCTCTCTAAGGGGGACATTAGAGCCATCTATCGGTAATGACGGCTTATAAAAGAGATTGATAAATTTCGATTACCGGTAGGGTTCCACCGTACCCTAATTGGTTTAGGCATTAGTGGCTCAACCTAAGATGCGGGTTCGAGTCCCGCCGGTGGTCGAATTTTATTAATCTCAATTTTGAAACATAATTTGAATACATAATTATTATGTACATATACAATACATATACGTCCTCGTAATACGGTCCCGTTTCCGTATCCGTATGGGTATGTTATCCTAAAAAACGATTAAAAGCGTACAAAATTAATTCCAAGATAACGAATTAGCCCAATGGCTAGGGCGTCTGACTTGCGATCATATAGTCGCCGGTTCGATCCCCACCCATTGCACTACCGACGTGAACCCACTCGGTAACACAAGCATTTTAGCTTAGCACGAGGGGTTAACAAGAATACTAGTAGTGTTCAAAAGACTGCTAGTAATTTTACAAAAAAAATTAGGTCTACACAATGCAATAAAAACGCGTTGAAGTCTTTTATAGGAAAAGCTTAAATGTATATTTTCTTGTTGACTGTAGTAATAACTGTTACATTCTATATGATTAGAAAACCTCCGTAGCGTAGCGGTATTTGGCTCGCTTTAAATCTTGGAGGTCGTCGGTTCGATCCCGGACAGGAAATCTTTGTATAAATTCGAAGATATCTTTCGGGGTCTGGTTGGTTGAGGGTCTACCCTCCGTGCCTCGGAAAGCACGTTAAACCGTTGGTCCCGATTGTTATAACATCATCTATAATAATCGTTTATCAAGGCACGGGCAGATGCCGTTCCTTGTGTGGTACAACATATTACTGCGGTCACCAACCCGCCTGCCAAGCGTGGTGACTATGGTAAATACCTTCCCTCGGGCAGAGGCACATGTGACGTTATACGGGCTGATGATGATTATGAAGTGCTTTTAAATAATTACCGTCCTTTTAATATGATGTAGTGTCACTTATGGGACGTGAAGAAATCTCTGTGAAATGATAATTTTATTTTTTCCGTACGATAAATAAAATTGTATTCAAAAGTGTCTTTTGTATAATGTCGTCCTTCAATGAAAAAAAATTGCAGCCTTAATATTAGCGGCCTCCTAGTGTATTTTGAAGAGTTTTTTCTCTGTCTGTATGTACGGTCTCTTCTCCGAAACTGTGGAACCGATTTAAATGAAATTTCCATGGTTGTACCTTACATCCCCGTTCAACATTTAAAATCACAGAATTTATGTTTGTACCTACACGTTATAATATTTATCGAAAGTATAACAAACCCCACGCAAACAAAATCGCGGGCATCAGAAGAAGAAGAAGTACACTTTATTGCAAAATATAAAATATTACAGTAACTTTGATAAGGGCGTCACACCGTAGGTAGATAGAGAAAGACTCGTAGGAAGCTAGGATAGGGTCCGGTCGTCCTTGCAAGGCGAGGCTCGCGACGCGTTCTATGCTTCTGACCTAATCCCAGCCCGCGCTGGTTGATTCTAATTATATTAATAATACGCGACTATCACATGCCACATTGGTAGATTTAAATTCTATTTAATAACATTACTGTTGAAATGTATACTAATAGTTTTTTTTTCTTTGTATATTTTTATCATTGTATTTGACTTATAATTCCTCGATTCGTTAATGTAGACGAATCGATCGATGTACGATAGATTCGTCTACATTATCAATAAACGTTTTCATTTCATTTCAACATAATATGCGAATTATCCTAATAATACTTTGCAATCGGAGGCCTTATCACTAAAAGCGAGCTCTTCCAGGCAACCTTATACATAGGTTGGACCAAAAAGAAAAAGAAAAACAAATAGGGTAGCATAGAGTGTACACAGGGAAAGGAAAATATGTATGGATACTAAATAAGCTCACTTATTACACGTGCGAGCACGCAGTTCAGTTAGTATTTACCTAATAACGAAATTCCCACGGAAAGAAGAATTAGTTGCTTTTAAAAACTAGTTTTTTAATGATGAGACCAGAGACTATCTCCAGTATATTAAAGTATCATAGACAAGTTTTTACCGCCGGAAAGTAAGTAATTATATCGTAAAAACTAAATTCAATATCTCTTAGATATGAAATACTTAATTAATTGACAGTAAAAGCTATTAATAATTAATTTAATATCAGTTACGATATAAATTACTTCCTTTACTACATAGTATAAAACAAAGTCGCTTCCCGCTGTCTGTCTGTACCTATGTATGCTTAAATCTTTAAAAAGACGCAACAGATTTTAATGCGGTTTTTTTTAATAGATAGAGTGATTCAAAAGGAATGTTTATATCTATAATATATTAGCATTGCACCCGTGTGAAGCTGGGGCGGCCATTTCAGCAAATTCTTTTCATTAGTTTTGGCGTGAAAGAGTAACAAACATACATCCATACTTACAAACTTTCGCGTTTATAATATTAGTAGGATCAATTTCATATCCATTTCTTTCAAACAACAAATCGTTAACCCTTTCAATTATCAATTACATCATCAATAAATAACAATTCAATTAAAATTCCAACCAGTACCTCAATATAATCACCAATCCGGTAATTGACCGCTGCCCGATTGCCTAAGCTCGATCAATAAAACCTCTTTAACACATGAGAAACCAATGAAACGGTATCTAACAGTAAAATATTACGTTACTAGTCCAATGTTTACCGTTCACAAAACTTGTTTTAATGATACTAATATTATGAAGAAGACAAATTTGATTGCTTACATTGAATAGGCTCAGAAACTACTTAGTCGGAGTTTCTTATAGTCTTTCTTCTCCGGGTGTCATACCGTAGGTAGATAGAGAAAGACTCGTAGGAAGCTAGGATAGGGTCCGGTCGTCCGCGCAAGGCGAAGCTCGCGACGCGTTCTATGTGTCACAACGTAGGTAGATAGAAAGACTCATAGGAAGCTAGGATAGAGTCCGGTCGTCCTCCCAAGGCGAGGCTCGCTACGCGTTCTATGTATGACAACGTAGGTAGATAGAGAAAGACTTGTAGGAAGCTAGGATAGGGTCCGGCCGTCCTCGCAAGGTGAGGCTCGCGACGTGTTATATGTGTCACATCGTAGGTAGATAGGGAAAGACTCGTAGGAAGCTAGGATAGGGTCCGGTCGTCCTCGCAAGGCGAGACTCGCGACGCGTTCTGTGTAACAACGTAGGTAGATAGAGAAAGACTCGTAGGAAGCTAGGATAGGGTCCGGTCGTCCTCGTAAGGCGAGGCTGGCGACGCGTTGTATGTGTCACAACGTAGGTAGATAAATAAAGACTCGCAGGAAGCTAGGATAGGGTCCGGTCGTCCTCGCAAGGCGAGGTGAGCGACGCGTTCTATGTGTCACAACGTAGGTGGATACAGAAAGACTTGTAGGAAGCTAGGATATGGTCCGGTCGTCCTCGCAAGGTGAGGCTCGCGCTGGTTGATCTTAATGACCATATACCAATTATAGACCATAGACTGCATCGGTGGCTCAGTGGTTACGGTAGTTGCCTCTGAGACCTGGTGTTCTGGGTTCGATTCCCACCCGGGACAATTATTTGTGTGAACCACAAATAGTTGTTCTGAGTCTGGGTGTTCTGTGTGTCTGTGAAATTTTTGTTTGTAAAGTCCACCGCGACACAGGGATTTATTTCCCTAGTGCGGGAGTTGTCTTTTTTATAAAAAAAAATATATATATATTTATAATATAATAAGCACTATCACATGCCATAACAACATTGGCAAATTTTATTTAACAACATTATTGTTGAAATGTAAACTAATTTATTAGTCAAGATTGGTTTTTTCTTTTTTGTTTTCATTATCATTGTATTTTACTTACAATAAGTACGATCGATTCGTCTACATTATCAATAAACTCAAAAACTTTCATTTCATTTTCATTCATTCAAAGTTTTCATTCATTTTTATTACTGGACCGATTCCAAAATTTCTTTCACCATTAGGATACTACATTATCTAGATGTAACATAATATGCTATATTTAACTATGAAGTTCCCACGGAGATGGTAGCATTGCGAGTGAAAACGCCAGCGGAATGCTATCAATCAATAAATAAGCCGGAAGAAAGTCACACACAGACATCATCATCAGCCCGTATAACGTCCACTGTTGAACATGCGCTCTTGAAATACCTTCTCTCGGAAGGGATTCCGAGAGTGGGTATTTGCCTTAGTCACCACGCTTGGCAGACGGGTTGGTGACCGTAGTATTATGTTGTACCACACAAGGAAACGCTGCTGCCCGTTCCTTGATATACGATTATTATAGATGATGTTATAACAATCGGGACCAACGGCTTAACATGCTTTCACGCACGGCACGGAGGCACTTACGAGGCTTTCTCTCAACCAACCAGATCCAGAAAGAAATCTTAGAATTTACACAAAGATTTCCTGTCCGGCGTAGGGATCGAACCGACGACCTCCGAGATATAAAGCGAGCCAAATACGGCTACACTACGGAGGTTGCACACACACAGGCATAACCAACCATAACTCGTTAAATCTTTTTCTACTAATTCTAATAACATGCAGAAGGGTCTACTTATAACTGTGAGTTTATGTGTGTCTATGGTCTCCGGACATTGAACCGGACTGGCTTGACCGGTTCGAGTAATGGTGTCCAAGATTCTATTAGCATTATGACCTTAAAATGATTGGAGAAATGGCGTTTATAATTGACTAGTGGCCCATGTTTATGTCTCCGGAAAATAATACGAATCGTAAGTTGATTAACTTCCGTGCCACTCATATTTATTTATTTAAAACTTTAGCACAATCATTTTGTACTGAGGTGGACTTAATGCCGTAGGCCTTACGGTGGTGCAGAGACACCATGGTAGGTGCGATTTAAGTTAACTATTAAAAATTTTAAACAAAAAGGTAAGTTATGTTATACTTAATAAGGGAGAAAGAAACACAAACATTGGACTAGCTGTAATTTTAAACTACTAAATGTTAATATGTATATAAGTATATAATATAAACGTACATATATAATTCTATTCTGAATATATATATAATCATATTATAAATATACAATTATATTACAAATATATAAATATACTAGCGACCCGCCTCGGCTTCGCACGGGTACAATACTGATACTTATACTACAGAATGTCTTTAAACCTCTAACAAACGGGCGAAATTTGGTCAAAACAAACAGAAACAAATTAATATAGGTACTAAAACTCAGTGAAATAAGTAGGTGGGTATACTTTTATCGTATGAAATACCTATACTCTTCAGGACTAACAATACAACAAACACTAAATAACTAGGTATTCAAGTACCTATCCATCATAGTTACAACGAACACAAAACAAAAAAGTTGCCCAATAATTCTTAAGGATCGAGCGCGCATAATCGCATTCGGCCTAACTCACTCGCTGCGCTGCGAAAACACGCGCTGTTATTTTGCGATAACTTCTAAGTTATTCATTTAAAGTAACTATATAATGTAGGGGTAAAATAATCTGCATAAAATGCTTAAGAATTAACTCATTTAAAATGATAAGGATAAATACTGAATCCGTAGCAAGTTAACCTTGAAAGATAGACATATGCTATCGCAGACTTTTTTGTAGATCTAAAAAAGGAGAATATTTCCGCCTTACATTGTTTTGTTATATCTCATAGGGTTTAGGCAGCGTTTTCGTTGAAAGCTCCCAAATGGCTTAATTTTTTCCGACACCTCTGACAGATATCAATATTTATTAGTCAAATGTACACATAAACTAAACAAATCATATACGTAAACCTTCCAGAAGAATCGTTTTATCGATTGGTAATAACCGCATGAAAATCCATGAAGTAGTTTTTGAGTTTATCGCGAACAGACAGACAGACAGACATACAGACGCGGCCGGGGACTTTGTTTTATAATATTTTATTTAGTAATGTAGTGATAGCGGTCGCGCGCGGCTCCGTGCGGTTATCGGTAACCGCTGCTAAAAGCCTACCCAGGAAAGACACGGTCAGCAAAATGATTCCCAGGTCAATTCACAGGCACCGACACAAACATCGACGACGCAGTCATTATCCGCAGACTGCACAGATTGTCTTTCTGTGGATGTTAAAGTTGTTAATGATGAAAATATTTAAATGTAATTAATAGGCATTTTAGGCATTTTAGGCATTAGGCATTTTAGGCATTTTCAAATGTTCAAGAAAATATTAATAGCGTGTAATATTCTAGCTCTGAAAAGAACTGTTGTTTAGCCCTGAAAAGAACTGTTGGTTAGCCCTGAGAAGAACTGTTGATTAGCTCTGAGAAGAACCTTTGCGTATGTGTAGTTTTAAGAACAAAATCTAAAAAAAATCGCACGAAGATTATCCAAATAAATAATTAGACTTCGCAACGGACTGTGCAGCAGAAATCGTAATATTTTAATTTCGCCATAACTTCAAAACCAAACGTCCAATTTTAATCATTCAAAGACCAAATATTATTTACATAAACTGTTCTTAGTGATGAAATAATTTATTTTGATAAGGATTAATAGCATGAGTAAAATAAACGCGTTTAAATGTAGTCCAAAAAAAATTCAAGATTTCTGAATAAAAAAATGGTTGTTGTGCCTCACTCGACATAGATAGGTATAGTGTGTTGCGGACTTTTTTGTAGATATTTATAAGATCTACAATTAATTAGAACATTTTATGGTTCTATCTTTTATAGTTTAGGCAGCGTACGCAAAATAAGTAACTTTTCTGATTGATTTTTTACACCTTGTGTCCGAAAAACCCAAATATCTTACGGAACCCTGTTTTTTTCCAAAATAAAATTTAGCCTATATTACTCGTGGATCGAGCTTCCGAATGGTGAAAGATATTTGAAATCGGTCCAGTACTTTTTGAGCCTATTCATTACAACCAAACAAACAAACAATAAAGTTTTCCTATTTATAATATTAGTGTAGATATATATAAATACTAGCGGCCCGCCCCGGCTTCGCACGGGTGGACTTTTATACCCTACCCCTACCTCCACCCTACCCTACCCCTACCCTACCCCTACTCTACCCCTACCCTACCCCTACCCTACCCTACCCCTACCCAAGTATCCTATGTCCTTCTCCCAGTTCTTAGCTACCTCCCTACCAATTTTCAGCCAAATCGGTTCAGCCGTTCTTGAGTTATAAATAGTGTAACTAACACGACTTTCTTTTGTTTTTAAATGTATTCTGCTATTCAGGGCGGAGACAAATCCAACGAAACAAAAACCATGAAAATTGATCCAGCCGATCTCGAGTTATAAGTGTTGTAACAAACCCGTCTTTGTTTTATATATATAGATTAAAAACTATTTTATAGGTAGTTAAATGGTCTTGGCCATAAAATAATTTATTTGGATAAGGATTAATATAAACACATAAATAGCATGGTTTGAATTTGGTTAGCATTTTCATTAATGTTTTAAATGAAAAAAGTTGTTGTAGTGACATAACTACAATAGTTGGACATATGCTACCGCGGAGTTTTTTGTAGACATTATGATGTTCTTCAATATTGTTGTACATTATTTTGTTCTATCGCTAATAGTTTCGGCAGCGCATTCGACGAAAGACATTTTAAGACTCATTTTTCTACACCTTCGGTTACATTGTTCAAATTTTACCAAGGATCCCTATTTTTTTTCAAAATGAAATGTAGCCTATGTCAAATTGGAAACATGTAGCATTCTATTGGTGAAAGAATTTTTTAAATCGGCCCAGTACTTTTTGAGCCTATTCATTACAAACATACAAACATACAAAAATAGGTACAAATCTTTCCTCTTTATAATATTAGTGTAGATATCACTAATGGTGAGAAGAATTTGCCTGGCATCTCTTGAAAATAAGGCCTTTAGCTATTGTTAAATTCAGTTGCCAGATTCAGTGAACGCGCATAATTATTATATTATTTACTTAATTGTTATGACACTTAACCTAACCTAACCAAACGAGACTATGCTACTGTTGTAACAAAACAAAAAAACTTCAACTTCAATAAGTCTGTTGACCACCATTGGTGTAGGTTTAGATGTTTTACCACCCAAAACTTCGTTATTTTATCAACTAACTAGAAAGTTGAACAAATAACTAGTGAGTTGATCAACTTACGATGATTATTATTTTTTGGTGACATTTATAACCAGCTTAAGGTGCGTCTGAAATAGATTACCGAAACATGTATTTTAAAAAAGGATTTCTATGAGTTTCATGCCAGTTCTTCTCTGAGTTGCCACGTCAATACTCAATACTTTACTCAATACACTATGTATTTACAGGTGTTTTGACATTATAGTGGTACCAATTATGAACCCAGTCGGGCACAGCAACATACTTAGATATAATCTAAATTAATATCATAGGACTGGTGGTAGAGAAAAAGGGACACATATTAAGAACATGACTTAAAATGCTAAAAACCAGAGGGATGTTAGAAGTAAAATACAACACATACAGTTTCTGTCTTTTTCTCTGTTAGTATGGGCTAATGTTTAAGACTGTTCCACCGATTTAAATGAAATTTTCCATGGTGGTACCTAACATCCCCGGTCAACATTTCAAATACTTTTAATCACATAAAATTTACGACCACTTTGGAAGACACCTTCAAACTTCTGAATTGGAAAGGACTAGGCATCAACATCAACGGCGAATACATCACTCACCTTCGATTCGCTGATGATATCGTGGTCATGGCAAAGTCAATGGAAGAACTCAGTACAATGCTCGAAGACCTCAACCGAGTCTCCCAACGGGTAGGTCTTAAAATGAACATGGACAAGACGAAAATCATGTCTAACTTCCATGTTGTGCCTACCCCTATAATGGTTGAGAATACGGTTCTTGAAGTTGTTGACGCGTATGTATACCTAGGATAGACAGTCCAATTAGGTAGGTCCAACTTCGAGAAGGAGATCAATCGCCGAATCCAACTCGGATGGGCAGCGTTCGGGAAACTTCGCAGTGTCTTTTCGTCCAAAATACCTCAATGCCTAAAGACGAAAGTCTTCAACCAGTGTGTGTTGCCAGTGATGACTTATGGATCTGAAACGTGGTGCTTCACTATAGGCCTTATGAACAGGCTCAGAGTCGCTCAACGAGCTATGGAGAGGGCTATGCTCGGGGTTTCTCTACGAGATCGGATTAGAAATGAGGAGATACGTAGAAGAACGCGGGTTACCGACATAGCCCAACGGATTAGTTCGTTGAAGTGGCAATGGGCAGGCCATATAGCACGGAGAACCGATGGCCGTTGGAGCCGAAAAGTTCTCGAATGGAGACCGCGGATCGGCAAGCGTAGCGTAGGACGTCCACCTACTAGATGGACGGACGATCTGGTTAAAGCCGCAGGATCACGGTGGATGCAGGCCGCTTCTTACCGCAACAACTGGAGATCTATGAGGGAGGCCTATGTCCAACAGTGGACGTCCTACGGCTGAAATGATGAATGATGAATATATAAAGCTGAAGTGTTTGTTTGCTTGAAAGTGGTTATCTAAGGACCGATTTAAAAAATATTTTAGTAATAGATTTCGCATTTATTGAGGAATGACATATGCTATATTTGATTATGAAGTTCCCACGGGAACGGGAGTTACGCGGTTGGAACCAATATTTGATAAACGATAAATTAAATTCATATTATCTTGTTACAGGGAACACAAGATGGCGATACAAAATTTATTCAGATTAATAACAGTTTTCGTGGCGGTGAACTACAGCACCGCTTCGATTGCCAGGAGTAAGTATCTCATCATCATCATCATCAGCGCGTATAAAGTCCACTGCTGAACATGGGCTTCCTTCCAAATAAAGATTTGACGTAGACACCAAGCTTGGCTGACGGGTTGGTGACCGCAGTAATATGTTGTCATACACAAGAACACCCGTCTAGAATTCTCTATGCCACTGCTGATGATGATGATTAATACTATATCTATACTAATATATAAATTAAAAGAGTTTGTGTGTTTGCTTGCACGCGCTAATCTCAGAAACTACTGGTCCGATTTAACAATATCTTTCAGTGTTAGATAGCATATTTATCGAAGAAGGCTAAAGGCTTTATTTAATTATGAAGTTCCTTCGGGAATGGGAATAACGCGGGAGAAAGCGTAGTAATTAAATTAGAACAAAGTGATTATATTTTTCAAGTATTTTAATAGTCTCTGGTAATCTGTTATGACAACCTCCGTAGCGTAGCGGTATTTGGCTCGCTTTAAGTCTCGGAGGTCGTGGGTTCCCCCGCTGGATCTTTGTGTATATACACAAAGATCCAGCGTGGGGAACCCTTTGAATATTCAAAGATTTCTTGCCGGGTCTGGTTGGTTGAGGGACTACCCTCCGTGCCTCGGAAATCACGTTAAGCCGTTGGTCCCGATTGTTATAACATCATCTATAATAATCGTATATCAGGCGATTCCTTGTGTATTACTACATAATACTGAGGTCACCAATCACCCTGCCAAGCATGGTGACTATGGCAAATACCCTCCTTCGGGAGGAGGCCCATGTCCAGCAGTGGACGTTGTACGGGCTGATGATGAATCTGTTATATATTTTTGTACAAAAAATGATTAAAATAAATATATTCTCAATTTTTATCACCAATTAAGCCAAGTATTTTCTAAGTAATCTCCTCTTCCATAGCTCCCCGGCAAAGCGGTCCTGCTAGTATCTTTTCGGTGGGCAACGGAGAGCAGTGCTTAGGTACTGACAGGTCTACCGGTGGAGTCTGCTTGTCCAGGAACCAGTGCAACACTCAGGGAGGCAAGGCCATCGGTTTCTGTGGTGTCTTCGCTACTTGCTGTTCATGTGAGTATGATTTGGTATCACTACATAGAATAAAAGTCGCTTCCCACTGTCTGTCTGTCAGATAGAGCGAAGAGAGTCATAGGCAATAACTCACTTGTGGAGGCAAGTCTTCAGAGCCTCGAACACCGTAGACGAGTAGCCTGCCTATTGGTTTTTTATCGGTTACATTTCGGATAAGTGTGCGGAGGTTCTACATAAACTGATACCCCCTTCACCCTTCCATCACCGGATGACCAGGCGCGGCGAGCGGTTTCACCCTTATGTTGTAGCATAGACATTCCTTCAATACGCACGAAGCGATTTGCTTCTTCTTTCATAATGCGGACGGCTAAGGAGTGGAATTATCTGCCGGGGTCAGTTTTTCCGGAACGCTATAATCTGGACATCTTTAAAGCTAAAGTGAACAGACACTTTCTAGGCACGCGTGTATCATCTTAGGCCTTATCTTCGCCTTCCATCAAGCGAGATTATGGTCAAACGTAAGCCAATATTTAATAAAAAAAAAAAGTCATGCAAGAGAAATACATTTGCATTACACCCGTGCGAAGCCGGGGTGGTTCGCTCGTGACTTATAATTTCTTTTTTAGGTTTATTCCGTACCAAAAGAGTTTTAGACAGTCCATCCTTCATTTCTTTGGTCTTCCCCTTCTCTTATAGCCATCGACATTCAGACTCAAAACTTTCCTCACGATATTTTCCTCATTTCTCCGTGACACGATCGCTCCGCTATAGTGTATTTTCGAATTCATAACTAATTAATCTCAATTTTGAAATTAAGTAATTAGTAAACTTTTTTTTTTAAATATTCAAATATTAAAAAAGTAACTTTTAACCTTCAAAACTTTCCACTTTCAGTGAACGCTTGTGATGTCCGCACAAACACCAAGGTGGCGGTGTTCATCAACCCACCACTCAGCAGGGAATCTTCCGGCCTCGAGTGCTCCTACAACGTCGAGATCAACAACAACAACGTCTGCCAGATGAGGATCGACTTCGAGACCTTCAACCTGGCGCCTCCTACCACTGTGAGTATTGCGATCTCTTTCAGAGGGGAAGCTTCGCCACGGGGTATGTAATACCAACCCTTAGAATATGACAATCTCAGTAGCGTTGCGGTATTATTATACCGATATTCCACTGAGATTGTTATCATCATCATCAGCCCGTATAACGTCCACTGCTGAAAATGGGCCTCCTCCCGTGAAGCACACAAGGAAACGCTGCTGAACGTTCCTTGATATACGATTATTACAGATGATGCTATAATAATCGGGACCAACGGCTTAACGTGCTTTCCTAGGCACGGAGGTTAGTTTCGCAACCAACTAGACCCGGAGAGAAATCTTAGAATTTATAAAAAAATCAGGGAAACTTTGTATAAATCCGGCGTGGGGATCGAACCCACGACCTCTGAGATTTAAAGCGAGGCAAATACCGCTACGCTACGGAGGTTGTCATAATGTCTGAGATTGTGATAATGAAATAATAAAAAAACAGCACTAAGGTATTTACATATACTTGTACTTGTTCCTCCGTTCCTCGGAAAAGCACGTAAAACAGCGATTACCCGTGTATTTGCACAATACTGCGGTCACCAACTCTTCGTTATACGGGCTGATGATGATAATGGAATATATTATTATAGTAATGAGTCAGCATTTCCCTCCAAGGAATGTCGTGGTGACTTTATGTTCCGTGTCAAATGACAAAATATGGCTACGTAATCAATAACACTCCCTCAGGCGAGAATTTAGCTAGACACAATATGCTTGTATGATATTTCACAGAATTTAACAGACTTATTTGGCCAATTTATCTGGTGCAAATATTATCCTAGCATTGTCTAATAAGCGCGCGGTCAAAATGGAATGGGACAAAAATGGGTATAAGTGGGGCTTCGGCGACCATTACCACCGCTGCGCCCGTGTGCAACTATTGATAAAGACGCCTTTGGTATATGCAGATCCTTACAGAAGTATCACATTTCTGACACATCTGTGTCATTCATTTGTGATCACTGAATTTTCGTAAGAGCCACATCACACCATTGGTAGCCTTACGGTCTAACCAGTTGACTTGTTAATTTAGGTGGAACCAGTAGAGAACGTGACCCAACGTCCTGGATACAGCTGCAGGAACGACATCTTCCAGGTCACCAACCTTCAAGCTAACTCCGACTTCGTCCCCCCTCTTTGTGGTGATAACAACGGCCAACATTGTGAGTACCTTAGAAATATAGGTAACATTATTTCAATAAAATTCTGTTGAGCATCTGCCGGATGAGCACTGCTTGTACCAGGTATATAAAATAGTCAAAGCGTGGAATAAACTTCCAGAAAGCGTAATTTAAGCCCAAAATGTGAACCAATTCAAAAATAGACTCGACAAACATCTCAGTTGCAATAGAAACTAGTGGAGAAGAGCAGGATACAGGCACTTACCAGGTGAATCAACTGCTTACCTGATCACAAATAATAATAATATGTACGTAAATCGAACATATCAATGGTTTTGGTTAAGCGTTTAGCAACAGTTAGGTTATAAACTATATTAAGTAACTAAAGTTAAATTAATATAAAAATACGTTTACATATACTTTTCGATAAGTAGTACATCTAGTTCATGCAGGTTTTTTTAAAATCTGGCCCATAAAAAAACGTCTTGCGGTTTCGTAAAAGGGACAATTTTACGTCCCGAAGCCTTGGTTAGAGACAAAATGACTGGTGACTGAGAAAAGGGGCAGTCCTGTTTAAAACGGGACCTATGGTCAGTATTATGTGCATCAAGATAAATTCTCGTGTTTCATACGACGCAGTTCTAAGGGTAAAAAAATGGTTTACCGATTGTGATCCTGTGAGATGGTTCTTGCAGGCTTTGGTTCTGCTCTCCGTTGCCCACATTACTGGATGGCAATAAAAAGGTCAAAGAAGCTGTGCATATCAATAACACCAAGAAATCTTTTCCCTACAGTGTACGTTCGAGTAAACGCTTCCACCAACAGTCGGTCCATCCGCATCAACTTCAAGATCGCTGACCGCAACTCGCAGCCTAACTTGCCTCAGGCCACTTGGAAGATCAAGGTCACGCAGCTGGAGTGCTTCAACACCTTAGGGTAAAATATTCTTCAATACATTTTTAATATTTTTTTAACTTTCCACCACCACCACAAGGACGCCTTCCTGGAGTCGGATCGTTTTGACAGTAAAATAATAATTATCAATCGCTTTATGGTAGGTTTAATAAAGGCTTTAGGTGCTATTCGCGGCATGGAAAGAATATTTTCCAGGCACAAACATTTTTCCCGGTGTAAGAAGATTGCTCATGGACTTGTAGAAAATAAAACAAGACATAATCTAATGGATTAATATCTAATAGTTTTCACTTTTCCTATTAAGTTTATATTATATTCTTGTCCTTCAAATTGTAAATTAAAACACATAGCTCCGACACAGAATCGCTGGCTCCTATAATACAAGCTTGATGAAACTTGCTTAGTTATGGACCTAACTGACACAGCAAAATAGAATACGATTATGTTAACACCTAATAATAAATATTTATACTTATTATAATTCCTCTGTACTTAATATGAACACATTAATATATGGCAAATCCACCTAAAATACTAATAGTTTAATTTAAGTAGCAGGAAGTCTATAAAACTGCATCGCATAGTATTTGTCACTGACAGTCTTTCATTATAATTGTTAAAAAGCGAAATGCACATAATATATATGCATCAAGTAGATGCTCTTTGCAATGGCTGGCAGATCTCCATACAAGTTATATATTCTAATCTAAAAAATGTTGTTTTATTTGCAGCAAATACCGTGACGGAATTCTGGACGCTATCACATCATCTCTGCCTTCAACACCATTCGCTTCTTCAGCTGACAGAGATGAATATCTTATTGGTACGTACCTATATCCCTTCTTTTTTAGGTTACAATAATACTGCGGTAACCAACTCGCCTGCCAAGCGTGGTGACTGGCAAAGCCAGGAAGGAGGCCTATGGTCAGCAGTGGACGTTATACGATGATAATCGACAATTATGGAATTGTTTTTAAATAGGTATATGCAAATATGGACTAATGAAACCGCATTAAAAAAAAAACATTTTGTGGACACAAGAGTTTACTTTTGTAATTTCTTTGATCAAAGCCTACGTAAAAGACTACGGTGTTAGCCAAGCTGGCAAGAACAACCCCAATTTTTTTGAAAACCTTTTCGTTGCATTGATCCTATAATCCATGAAGATGTATTTATTGATAATTTATTTGTTATAGCACCCCCTGGCTGCCTGCAGTACTATCCTGACCGATCTGGTTTCTTTGAATCGTTTAACTACAACAGAGGCGCAGGTCCTTACATAGCTAACTTGGCGTACGCTACCTGCTTTAAGAGGAATTCTGATGTTTGTGGTATCAAGTAAGTTTCCATATATACTATACACACTAGATAGTAGTAGACCATAGATTTTTGATTAAAAAATTAGATATACCGACGTGGTAAAATAAAATCTGTTGTAATTACTGATGGTATCGCACAGGGCAGTATTCTCGCCCTTTCTAAGCTATAAAATTATAGTATAGTTTTATTTATAGCAACGTAGCGAGACAAGACTCGCCTTAAATGTCGGAGGTATGGGTTCGATCCTCGCGCCGGATAAGAAATCGTGCCTCAGAGAGAACGTTTAGCCGTTCATCCGGGGATGCCTTTGTTCAGTAGTGGACGTTACACGGGCTGATGATGATTATTTATAGTATAGTTTAACATTTGTATGACAAATTGAATTACACATTTACAAAGTAATTATTGAGACAGATAAATTAACACTTAAACTTGCTGTAGCAGCTATTCTCTACCATCAAATCTACGTCATCAGAAGTCTAATCCTTAACGTTTTCAGGTTGACAGCTGCAAGCTTCGACATGGCCTATCGTTCAGATGAAAATCTCTACTTAGACACTGACTGTCAGCTGAATCCTGTGACTCAAGGGACGCCGCAGTCTGAAGACTACCTGTTCGTACCTGAAGCTGAAACTGCTGATGGTTTGAGAGGAGCCAAGTTCTGTGGAGGCAGTGCAGCCAACCAGATTATTGGATGTAAGTATTGAAGGATGAATAAGGTCTAGTGTCAGAACTGTAGATCGTTTTCTTTCTTTAAAAAGGTTGCTATGATCTAATAGAGTTTAAGTTGGTAACAAAATTTTATTACATATAAAATGGTGCAACTAATATATTTTTATATAATAAAGATAAAGATACGTAGCGTAGCGGTATTTGGCTCGCTTTGAATCTCGAAGGTCGTGGGTTCGATCCCCACGCAGGGCAGGAAATCTTTGTGTAACTTCTAAGATTTCTTTCCGGGTCTGGTTAGTTGAGGGACTACCCTCTGTGCTTTGGAAAACACATTAAGCCGTTGGTCCCGATTGTAATAACATCATCTATAATAATCGTATATCAAGGAATGGGCAGCAGAATTTCCTTTGTGATACAACATAATTCTGCGGTCACCAATCCGCCTGCCAAGAGTGATGACTATGGCAAATACTCTCACTCGGATGGAGGCCCATATTCAGAAGTGGACGTTATACGGGCTGATGATGATGATCTAGACGTTAATAGGGAAGCTTAAAGTTAGCTTTAGAATAAAACTAATATTCGTTTTTCTTTTTTTCAGCTACACCCCCTGGTCCCCTGTACGTCCACTTCCACAGTGACAACCTAGTGACAGAGGGAGTACCAGAAAGCGGTTACAGATTTAACTACAACGTTCTAAATAATTGTTATTTAAAAACTAGCAGTTACACTGTATAAATAGCTTTTAAATATAACATAGACAGCTAAATTAAAAATGGCTGTTTAGACAATTCTCTAGAAATAAAAAAAAACGTTGGATTATTTATGATTGACGCCATTTTTTTTACTTTTTTGCATTTATTTTGAGTGTTAAGAATTCACGTTAAATGTAAGAATGTTTCTTAATATGTAATTTATGTCTTTAATGTTGTTTGGTTTGCTATGTTATTTAATCTGCCATAATTTATGTTTTGTAAATTACAATCAACTCCTTGTTGTAATTACAACTTGAGAGATTTTTGTAAAAACATTTTTGCTGGTAACGCTTTTGTAATCAAATTTGACTCAAAAATCCGAATTAATAAAGCCTCTCTAGAAATTTATAAAAAAAAGTTTTAATTAATCTGAGATGCGTTTGTATACAATTATTTTTTAAGTAAAGGAATGCATTAATTAATTTATTTATGGGCATTTGAACCGTGCATTTATAGTTATAATAAATAAATACAAAATCTAACTTATGTTTTCATTACATTCCCCGTTTGACCTTACTCCTAGTGTCTGTCATACGAAATTAAACTTTATTTTATCGCAAGAAGGTTCACAACTAAAATCTAAGAAAACAGCTGAAAAAAGATCCATTACTATGGTAGCTATGGTATGGTAGCTATCACCTTAGATAAATGTTTGGTCTCGCTCTCGCTAGATACTGTGCTCAATAGCGTTGCCAGGTGTCCAAATTAAGCCCGACATAGTTAGACTTTTTGGTAGCGTGTCCGGCCAAAATAAACGTTGCCCGGCTTGTCCGGCTTTTGTTAGGCTTTTTACTAAGACGTAAAAGGCCCAAGTAATAAATCAAACAAGCTTGATTTTATTAATATTGAAACTCAAAATGCTCAATAATGTAGGATGGACTTTTTTTACCCAAATGTCCGTCAAAATGAATGGTTGGTTCAGCTATTAGGTTGGGCGACCTGGCAACCCTAGCGCCGTAAAGGTGGCAACTTAATATCGTAGTGTATATAACATTGTACCGAATGGTAGATCCTAATATCTTATTTCTTGTATTGTTATTTCACACAGTTTTACCGCAAACTGCCATATTAGATTATAACCAAAATTTAATACGTATTCCTCGCACAGAGCGTGACTGGCTCGGGCAGTATTTTTTTCCGCAATTGTCAAGTAAAACGGCAGTATCAAGTAGAGTGCGTAAAACCTTTGACTTATCTACAGCTATCACACAATCTATGGATAGATCCACACTTCAGACGGTGTTTTTCAAATTATAGTTAGGGTAGGATTCTCGCCGGCGAGGACCGCGTTGTGCCCCTACCCCTGCGCTGTGATCCAGCGCCTGTAGGCCGTGCCAGCGATAACTTCCTCTTATGTTCATAAATCTGACTTATATAACAGTGGTACCACTGGGTCGTGGTCCTAACCCCTTAAGGGTGCCCCCAGGTGTGTGTCACTTAATTGTATGTTTATACCAAACTTCTATATTGATCCACTAAAACCTATAATAATTAATGTGAACTTAAATTTACTATGAGTAGAGGATTTAATGACAAGCTGACAGATGGACTACTTTGTCTGTAATATCCTACAATTGGCTACCTGTTAGTTAATTATCTAGTTTAATTCATAGAATAAGAATAATTTTTTAACATTGTGATTCTGACAAGTACAAGTGTATGTAAATACCTAAGTGCTGAATTAATTCATTATTTCATTATATTGGCTAATGTCGATTGCTGAACATACCTAAGCTTACCATAATTTGAGCCCTTTAAGGGCCATATCAACACTTGTTGGGGAAACCTACACACATTCGGGACCCTTAGAGATGTTCTTTATTTGTGGTAGGTATAGATATTGCCCGAAAAATAGTTTAAATAATGCCTCCGGTATTACCCAGTTAAGTTAACCATAGATACATTGTTTAAAATATATTTCAATTAAATACATAACAATAAAGACATTTATTATACAAATACATTTTAATAATTTCTAACCTCATCAGAACAGAAATAAATCATTTAATGCACAATTGGACGGTCAGTTTCCATTAATACATACTTACTTATACAATAATAATTGTCAATTATAACTATTAATAAAATATGACTATTTTTATATAAAACATTTCGTTGCAATTAAAATCTTTGTGGCCGGTATTTTTTTACATTAAGTATCTTAGGGTAATTCCGTGTGGGGTAAAGTTATATATTGGGTAAAGTCGTATGTGGGGTAAAGTTGTATTGTAATTAGGTTAATATACAATTATTTTACCAAAACACAGATGCGTGGTCCTTCACTAACTAGAACCCAAATTTTATGATTAAAATTACCAATGACTATCCTAACACGAAATTACCCTAATCCGGTGTAATTAATTGGGTAATTATCTACAATAACTTATAAATATAAATACGTTACCATTCTACTTACATTAAATAACAATATTGTCAGCAAAAATAATGACTAATTGATCATAGTTTAATTATTAGGTTAATCATTTATTCGAAACGTGCATTTAAACTATTATACACAAATAATTGAAACACAAACTCATGCTCATGATAACAAACAACTTTTACTATGGCACCAAACCTGAAATCGCGAAAAAAAAAAACAGCTGCTATACCACGTTGACGAGTTATGTGAACATGAATGTATGGAACAGCTGATTTTTTTTTCGCGATTTCAGTGTTGTTGCCATAGTAAAAGTTGTTTGTTATCATGAGCACAATCATGTGTTTAGGTATCGGTCACTAATTACCAGTCACCCTATATATCATTTTATGAATAAAAGATCTGTCTCCACTTTCTCTTTTTGAGGACATAGATATATTAGCCACGCTAGGGGCTGCCTAAGGAGATATTCTTATATTTTGCGGCCACAATTTAATATTGCACGTGTAAAATGATGTCAAAACCTAAAATTAATCAAACTATGATTTAAAATGAAACATTTACAACTTATTTTATACTTGATGTGATATAAAATGCTCTGTTTATTATACTATAGTATCTTGCTATTCAATGGTTTATTTTAAATACATTTAGATTTACTTCTTAAATTATTAATGTATTTTTTTTATTGATTCTTATACTAAAAAATGCGTCTCTGAATTTCTAGTTGTAGTTGTAGTACATTTAATATTAAATTGTCTGCCTAAAACCAAAATGCATCAAAGTATCAAACTGATTTCGAGATCTCGGACCAAAGTTGATTTTTATTTATAAAAATGTAGTCTAAGATCCGGTATAATTTTTCACAATATATAGTTTAATAAATAAATACCATAAGTTATTTTATTAATTAAACTTTAGTATACAGGGTGTCCCAAAAGGTTAAGTAGCTGGGAAAGGGGGTGACAGGGGTGGACACAATGGTCACTAGAAAAATAAAAAAAAAATCCGCTCGGGGTATTTAAAAAAAAAATGCATTTTTTTTAAAACTTAAAATTTTACACCTTGTTATTTTTGATGTTGATGTTGATGACCTTGTTGTTATTGAAGATTACATAACAGCATTTTTTTTAAATACAGCCATATTTGATGGTACAGTTAGCACAAGGTGTAAAATTTTTAGTCTTTTAAAAAATGCCATTTATTTTTTTAAACACCCAGAGGGAATTTTTTATATTTTTCTGGTGACCCTTGTGACCATCCCTATCACCCCCCTTCCCATCTACGTAATCTTTTGGGACACCCTGTATAACAATGTTATACATTAAAAGGCAATTATCATTCATCAAATTAATATTAATTTAAATGATTAACACTCAGATTTTAAAATAAAGCATAACGTCGGAAATTACTGATCCGCTTTTAATAAAAAAAATAGTTTCCGTAATGGGATGATCGTTAATTATCTTGACCTGATCGATCCGATTAAATAGGCATGTGGACTAAAAAATCTATTTAGTCCGTCAGTTAGATTACCAGAACATATTGGACACGTATTTTTTTTTTCGTTCGTTAAACAAAAAATGATGAGGATACAGCGCTTTGAAATTTTGTGTGACGTCACTATTAGGTACAATTTTACCTAATAGTGACGTCACAAGCCTGAACTTTATAGTTTGTTGTTGCTCTGTACCTTTGTCAATTTTTATTGATTTGATAAATTATAAAATACGTGTCCAATATTTTTTAGAAATCTAACTGACGGACTAAATAGATTTTTTTAGACCTCATGTCCATTGTTAACATTTTTTGTACAATTCTAAATTGTATCTTAATATAATATAATATCAAAAACGACAGTCAAGTGATAGTTTCTTTCGTGTCTGTATCGATGGCCTGTGAAGATTGAAATATAAAATAAACATTTTTATTATAATGATTTTAGGAAAAACAATATGTAAAACGCTTTCAATGCAATTACAATCTAAATATATAATAGATATTTTATTTTGTATGTCACAATTCTAGACCTCAGAAGCATGAGGACGGATGTACTATTATACTTCAGAAGCATTTGGTCGTAAGTGCCAGTTTACGATAAAGGCACATACAACAAATGTTTCTGACGTATAATGGCACGTCCGACCTCATGCTTCTGAGCTCTAGAATTATAAATGAATAATGTATGTGCGTATTGTAATTTTATTTCATAATTTTTTAACATAAAAAAGTTTAATTATAAAAAATCTATGAATTTAAAAAAAAGTTATATTCTGTCAAAACGAAAATTAATTCCGCTGATTATTATTATCTGACGACTGAGAAACTTAAGCCTTAAGTAAACTAATTAAACCTTGACATTCATTGATTGTTACCTTTATACCGAAATTATAGTTTTTAGTTCTACACTAGCGTATTTACTTAGAGTTAAATTTATAAATACAGTATTCATAACCACAAAAAATGTAAATATATGTTTTTAAATATCGTTGAAAAGCAGTCTTATATACAGATACTAGATACCTAGTTTCACCTAGATTTAATAAATACCTATAGAACATATCATAATTTTACTGATAGTTTAGCAATTTATATTAACTATCCGGTTGTACTCACGATTTGTCATCATCGGTTATGTCCGACTAGTTTCGAGACCATCCCGAGGTCCATTCTCAAGGAGTAGTAGACTCAACGGCGCGGCGCCGGGCAACCAACTCAAATGGATGGTCTCGAAACTAGTCGGACATATCCGACCATGACAAACCGGGAGTACAACCGGATAGTTAATATAAATATGTATACCACTCACGAAAGTTTTAACTTAAGCAATTGTTAAAAAAAACATTTATGAAGCTTTGACACTAAGCTTTTGCTATTTCACGGGATATAGAACAAACCTACGGTTTACTAGATTATATTATTTGAAATTGACTTCTTTTGCTACTTCACCGGGCATAAAGACGAGCTGAGCTCCAGCCTTAATAAATGTTTTAAAAACTACAAACTAAGCAACCTGCGCAAGGGCGACCCCTGTGGGGCTTGAACCACAGGGCGGTCGCTGGCAGATTGAGTGATTATGCCATTTAGTATTTTAGGAGAGTTTTGTGCAACTGTCGCTCTACTTTACAGTTCGCGGGCCTCTCGGACTTCGGGTCTACGAGGGCATCGGATGGTTCTTTGCAAACTAAGGGTCGGGAGGACGAGGGAGTAAAAGTTGAGTAAAATATATTTTTATTTATGAAAAAATACAACAATATTTTATAAGAAATGTATAAAATATTTTGTATTGTTCACATAATTAATTTACAGAAATGTAAAATAATATTAAACGAAAAAAAATAGGTACGTATTCTTTTTTCGCATTTGTTTAATATTTTTTTACTGTAAGTTTTTTTAACGAAAGCGAATTTATAGGTGTTTTATTTTTATTGTTAATAATAATTAATTATTATTGTTTATTTATTATAAAAACCTCAAAATATTTACGAATTTTTAATAAATAATTTGAAATTACAAGCAATTACAATGTTATAAGTCTTATTATTATACAAAATGATTTTTAATTATATGATTTTTTTATCAATTTGGTAAATCATTTTGCTACACTTTTAAAAAATCATAATTGTCACACACTTATAACTTTTACAAACAACATATTTATTGTAAAATCCATAAGATTTTTTTTTACAAAGTTCCATCTTTTACAAAAGATTTTTTTCACAATTCCAATTTTTTGTAAGTTTCTTTTTTAAGTCCACAGGCAAGGCCACCGATACTTACAAATACTAGGTTCTATAAAAGGGGGGACCCCTGCTCACTGTGTAGGTGGAGAGCGGGATGCCCTTAGTGCCATAGATAGCTTCCGGCGTGTTCTCGTAGTCTACGTCGTAGTAGATGCCGGTTTGATTCTGGAAATGTAAAATTATTAGTTATTTTTGTATAATAAAATTATCTATACTAATATATAAAGTTGCCGTGTGGTTTCCGGCTCAGAATAGACCACCGCATGTCTTACCATGGGTGTCGTAAAAGGCGACTAAGGGACATACGGCTGATGGATGGGCAGCAGCATCTATTAGCTCAAGGTTTACATCTTACTGCGATCACCAATCCAACCAAGCGTGGTGATTATGGCAATATCCCTCAACGACCCTCGCTTACTAAGGTCTGTTGAGGAGGCCTGAGCAGTGGATGTTATCGAGCTGATGAAGTACTGCAGTCAAAAACCCTATGGTAATTATGGAAAGTCCTTCCTTGGAAGGCAGCTTGTTCAAGCAGACGTTATATGGACTGATGATGATGATGACTTACATGCATGCTCCTGGCTCTGGACTTGGGTCGTGGCACGAGGAGATCAGCTCGCTCTTGGACGTGACTGGAAGCTTCGGAGCTGGTGGATTCTGTCGCCATTTGGTTGGTGTACCCTGGTGAATAAAAAATGAGGTAGGTATTAAAAAAACCAGAAAACCATACTGCGTGTCCGTCTCGCTCAATGACGGTGCCCAAATTATTTATTTTAATGAGCGGAACCCAGAAAATAAAAAAATCAACTACTTATTCTAAAAATTTGGAACCTCGAGACTAAAATTGTTTAGTAGCAAATTCAACAATAGCTCTAGAATCGTTTTATTTCTGTTCAAATTGTATAAGGCCTATCAAATAAAATCATTTCGCATGAACATGTCGATATCCCTAACCTGACCTCCCCCAAAGGGTATCAAACCAAACCCAGAATTAAATCTTTGATTCTACACAGAGATTACTTGTCCTGCGCAGTTTTCCCTCCGTGCCATAAAACGTTAAGCAGTAATAACAATCGTACCTATACCAACATAATTGGTCATCAACACAACTGTGGTCATCAACCCTCCTTCTAAGCTTGGTGACTATAACTAATGCCCCCTTTGAGGGCGGTCAGGTTAGGAATATCGTAATTTCCCATAATGTACAATACAATATCTCTAATATATAAAATTGCCGAGTAGTTTCCGGCTTAGAATAGATCACCCCATGTCCTCCTATGGGTGTCGTAATAGGCGACTAAGGGACACATGGCTGATGGATGGGCAGCAGCATCTATTAGCTCAAGGTTTACATCCTACTGCGATCACCAATCCGTCTGCCAAGCGTGGTGATTTTGGCAATATCCCTCAACGATCCTGGTTTGCCAAGGTATTTTAAGAGGAGGCCCATGTTCAGCAGTGGACGTAAACGGGCTGTTGAAAAAGTTGAAGAATATATAAAATGGTTACTTTACAAATAACTTACCATACAAGTTGTGATGTGAAGCCGCGGTGTTGGCTCTTGAAGCCACGGTGTTCATGGTGCCGTTATGATGACCATGGAGTCCCATCCTGTACACAAAATACAATGCTACATCGTTGTAATTCGTCTGAGTAACTTTTATATAAACCATATCACAACCATCCGATGCCCTCGTAGATCTGAAGCCCGAAAGGCCCGCGAATTGTAAAGAGCGACAGTTGCACAAAACCCCCTAAAATACTAAAAGTCATTATCCCTAAATGTCATCGCCAGCGACCGAGCCGAGGCCGAGGTCCAAGCCCCACAGGGGGCGCCCTCTTGCGCAGGTTGCTTAGTTTGTAGTTTTTAAACCATTTATTAAGGCTGGAGCTCTGCTCGCCTTTATGCCCGGTGCAGTAGCAAAAGCCTAGTGGCTAACTACGTAACCCTTCCGAAAAAAAAAACTATATTATTATCATACTATCAAAACGTAACATTAACACTTTAAAATAGATAATTGCCGGTCTTGCAAGAAACTTGTTTCGCAAAAAAACATTTATTTGGCAATGATAAATAGGTTTCTTTTCCCGGACATACGTAGTTAGCCTCGAGGCTTATTCTACTTCACTGAACATAAAGGCGAGCAGAACTAACTAAGCAACCTGCTCAAGAGAGCGCCCCCTGTGGGGCTTGAACCTCGGCTCAGGGCGGTCGCTGGCGATGAGATTGAGGGATTATGACTTTTTGTATTTTAGAGGGTTTTGTACAACTGTCGCTCTACTTTATAGTTCGCGGGCGTCTCGGATTTCGGGTCTACGAGGGTATCGGATACGGAGGGCGTGATAATATGTATATGAAATAAATGTCTAAGGCATAGTTTTTTTTTTTTTTTTTTTACTGACATAGTGTGAAAATCGTCACGGTAAAAATTCGTAGGTACCTAAGTAGGTAGTTACGCTATTTCGCTCAATCTTTTCATTCAAGTGTGATTGCGGCCTAGGTGGTCTATAGATTCTATTCCACTAGATAATTCACCATATTATTATCAAGACGGTTATAAGTCACCCAATATATATATACATATATATATATCTAGATTGTACGAACGAGAGCCCGTAACACAGATTAGATGTCATTTTAGTCTGTATTTTTTAAATACTCTCAAACAAGTTTTGACTTGTACGGTTTGGGAAAGGGGATTGTGTCCCCTGTGACCCCCAACACCCCATTAGACCGCGCAAGTCTACAACTTGTCATAACATTATCCATGACAATCGTTTACCAGGAAACAGGCAGCAGCGTTTACCTACTAAATACTGTACATACTGCGGTCACCAATCCGCCTGCCAAGCGTGGTGACTATGCCAACACCTCGGGACAACAAGGCCTATATTCCGGAGTGGTATACGGCCTGATGATGATGGGAAAAATGAGGTAGCAAACTTACCTAGGCATCGGTACCGGGGGTAAAGTGGGGTATCCCCCAAACATGGCGGATGAAGGACGCGTCGCCATCTGTGCTTCCGGCTGTAAACACAAATAATAATATCGTTAACAATATACATCAAGGAAGGACTAAAAAAATATATAAGTATTGTTCGTACATAGTATTAATGAGAACTTCATAATTAAATATAGCCTACTAGCTACGCCCCGCGGTTTTACCTGCGTCACTCTGCTCCAGTGGGTCGGAGCGTGATATTTTGTAGCCAATATGTTAATTCAGTTTATAAACTATCCGCGTGCAAACTTTCAGTCAAATCCAATCAGTAGTTTTTGGGTGAAAGAGTAACAAACATACATACATCCACACACAAACATTCGCATTCATAATATTAGTAGGATGTTTCTAAGAATTGAATCTACTTACTCCATAGTTTCTCGCCTGTGCCATAGCTTCTGCTATCTGTGCCCATCGCATCCTCTCCTCCAGAGTGACCTGGTAGGGGGGCTGCCCGACTGGAGGGGTCTTTATGGTGTTGGAAGCCATGTAGTTGAAGATAGGAGACCCCATGCCTTGGGCCTTCTGTTCTCGGGACCATTTGCGACTGTGAAAGATAAGTTTGGCTTAGAAACTTTAACTTAGATATTATTTTTTAAATAAAATGTTATACTTAATTAAAATACTCGTATTATATAATATTGTTTATTTTTGAGTTGGCAACATTTTTTCTTCTTCGCTTAGAACGGCGTCTTGAGTATGTACGTCATATCGTGTGCTTCAAAAAGTGTATTAATTTAAATAAATTAAAAAAAAATAAAAATCATTTAATTCACGTAAACCACTTGTTAATAGTCAAATATTAATTGGAAAATTAACTATTTATAATGAAATGAATCGTTTTCATTATTTATTTATATTCTTATTAGCGACGCAAAATGCTTTTTCTGTCTATGTTATGCCAAAATAATTGTCATTTTTTGGGTGGATGAGCATATTACGACGGACGCGCTTTAATACTACCACCGGATAGACCGGGAGATAGTGACACAAAATATTGGGTCATTAATACCAGTATGATGGGTTCTTCAGGGGTCTTATTACGTAATAGGCCGGGAGATAGTGACCCAAAATATTGGGTCATTTGTACCAGTATGATGGGTTCTTCAGGGGTCTTATTACGTAGTAGACCTCGAGATAGTGACACAAAATATTGGGTCATTTGTACCAGTATGATGGGTTCTTCAGGGGTCTTATTACGTAATAGGCCGGGAGATAGTGACACAAAATATTGGGTCATTTGTACCAGTATGATGGGTTCTTCAGGGGTCTTATTACGTAGTAGACCTCGAGATAGTGACACAAAATATTGGGTCATTAGTACCAGTATGATGGGTTCTTCAGGGGTCTTATTACGTAATAGGCCGGGAGATAGTGACACAAAATATTGGGTCATTTGTACCAGTATGATGGGTTCTTCAGGGGTCTTATTACGTAGTAGACCTCGAGATAGTGACACAAAATATTGGGTCATTTGTACCAGTATGATGGGTTCTTCAGGGGTCTTATTACGTAATAGACCGGGAGATAGTGACACAAAATATTGGGTCATTTGTACCAGTATGGCGGTTCTTCAGGGGTCTATTATTACGTAATGAAAAAAAGAATCGTCGTGCAGCCATTTACGAACCTCACCATGCCATACTTTCGGACGGTTTTAAATGGTGGCGGGTCGGATTAAATGGGCTATGTGTAGTGGTGCTGTTTTCTCGCATTCTTGTACTGCAAGTTGGTTAGTTGTCAGTAAAAACGTCCGATAATATAATGGAATCCAACACCTCCACGACATGAGAGCAGCGAGTGTGGCCGCGATGACGCGCCCACCGCCACGCCCACCACCTCGCACGTAGTACAGCTGGGGACAACATATACCATACCTCCACGACATGAGAGCAGCGAGTGTGGGCGCGATGACGCGCCCACCGCCACGCCCACCACCTCGCACGTAGTACAGCTGGGGACAACATATACCATACCTCCACGACATGAGAGCAGCGAGTGTGGCCGCGATGACGCGCCCACCGCCACGCCCACCACCTCGCACGTAGTACAGCTGGGGACAACATATACCATACCTCCACGACATGAGCAGCGATTGTGGCCGCGATGACGCGCCCACCGCCACGCCCACCACCTCGCACGTAGTACAGCTGGGGACAACATATACCATACCTCCACGACATGAGCAGCGAGTGTGGCCGCGATGACGCGCCCACCGCCACGCCCACCACCTCGCACGTAGTACAGCTGGGGACAACATATACCATACCTCCACGACATGAGAGCAGCGAGTGTGGCCGCGATGACGCGCCCACCGCCACGCCCACCACCTCGCACGTAGTACAGCTGGGGACAACATATACCATACCTCCACGACATGAGAGCAGCGAGTGTGGCCGCGATGACGCGCCCACCGCCACGCCCACCACCTCGCACGTAGTACAGCTGGGGACAACATATACCATACCTCCACGACATGAGAGCAGCGAGTGTGGCCGCGATGACGAGCGCCGCCGCCAAGGACGCGCCCACCGCCACGCCCACCACCTCGCCGTCCACCTCGCACGTCGACCCGTAGTACCCGGAGGTGCAGCTGACGATAAAATGATAAAATTAACGTTTTAGAAAGACATCGAGACAAGGCAAGAACCCTACCTTACAAGAGAAAGAAAGTTATCAAAACCTTTAGAAAGATTGTTTTGGGAGTTATGCATGAGCAACTAAGCTTTTGCTACCTCACCGGGCATAAAAGCGAGCAGAGTAGAACTCTGCTTACGAATCTACTGCGATTTATTCATAATCAATTCAACAGTAATCTTCAACTCAAATCAAAGAGTAATTGAGCATTTGCTAGGCAAGCTTCTTAGTCCGCATTGATACCGCCAGGTTGAATTGCGGACAAACGCAAAACTTTACGGAATGACAATAAATTTAATATCGTTATCTATATCCATAAAAAAATTTAATAAATTACCAGAAATCATCAGAAAAGAATCCAAAAAACTTAAAACTATTTTAACAAGCAATCTTTTTATAGCGTTGATGAATATTTGAAAGACAAATTGACACCAAAAACATACCTACTTGTAAAAAAAAAACCCAAGCCTCGTAACGCAGTTCTTTTACCGTAAAAAGATGTGGTATCTATACCTATACTACCAAGTTGATAAATTTATTCAGTCCCTACTTAAGGAACCTTCTGTCTTAAGCTATATTACGTAATTAGCTCATCAAACGGAATCTTATTATGACCTTATCAAAGTTTAAAACTTAGATATAAACAAAAAAAGGAAGATATGTGACGCGCGTCTAGCGCGTGGACCGCATGAATTGAGTCCCCGTCGCACAATTGAATTCAGTCTGACACAGTCACCATCGGCCGAGTGACACAAGCGGACATGATACGCGAAAAGATAATTTATTGTTTTAAGTGGGTTAAAGGTCACCAAAATGCCTTCAGTTGCTTTGATGCGTTGTACAAAAAAAAAATGTATCTCACGGAATCATATTTACTCATAGTTACGTGAACAATTTAAATTTCAGATATTTATTTAATGTTTTGATCGCCATTTTGGGTTGCGTACTTTTTGGTAAGTGTCCCCTATTTCAGCATGTTAAGCCACTTTAGAATCCTTATTTTATTCTTAATATTCCTAAACATAATAGTACTTTGAAAGCAAGTGATGAATGGTGACTATTAAACAGTAATTTAATGTATGAATTATATCATTTGAGTTCCAACTTTTTTAATAGGTAATAATTAATTTGTGGAGTCTTATTTGTGTCCTATTTCATGATAAAATTTTGCTCATCGTCATAAGTGTATAATTATTATTATTTTTAACTGAATTACCTCAAAAAACTTAAATTGCTTATTTTTAGCGCCAGAAAAAGAAACACACAAAATAACTTACTAGCACGAAATAAGGACACTTACCTTACTTCATTCATTCAAATGTCAATTTGACGTACATCAGTAGTGCGCTGTCTCGCTCACGCTATCGTCAAAACGAATCGATTTATCTTTGTATTTTAATACCGTACAACATTATAAAGAATCACAGCAGTGTGAGTGTGCGGCATCATACCCGTTTTTCGTTTGAAGAATATAAGGACGTGGCATACTTTCCGCTTTTTTGTTTATATCTATGTAGGTACTACTTTATGTACTAGTCTCGCTTTTACATTCCATTGCAAAATGTTGGAATTTTCCTTTGAGTTTAAACTCTACTAGTACTCAAAATTTAAAGCTTCTACGTCTGCTAAAAGTGCTTTAACATTTTGATGTTCGGTCAGTCAGTCAGTGCGTGAGTGACAAAATTACCAAACTTTGACTGGTTCTGACTGGTTATTCTTAAAGTATTGGTTCAAATTGAATGAAATTTGAAATATACTGTATATCAAGCCTGCTTGGTAACTGAAAATTCAGACTCCCATCCCAACCAGCAATACAGTCCTATAACTAAAGCTTATACCTCTAAAAAGCTGTGTAAACGTTTTATTAAGGTTTTAGCGGTGACAGCGTATTGTATAAAGGCGTTCGATAACACATTATTGCTCTATAAGCTTATAGAGCTAAAATGACATATAAACAATCGTTGTTAACGTTTACTACGCCATTTTATACAACCGTTATAGTCAGGTGCTATAGCAAGATCTAATGTAACTAGTACAGAACGATATTGCTCTATAAAATTGTTCGCAGATGCCTTTATTCATCTGATTTGCACAATAAGGGTTCCAAACGAACTGCTATAGTACTTTCGTTGTAGCAGTGACGAACACTCAACTATGGAGCGATATTGTGGTATTGTGGATACTCAGATCGTTGTTATAGTACTTAGTACATTAGTAGTCACAAAAACTCTACAATAGAATGATTTTTTGATGTAGCCAAGTTTCAGGTTACGCTTATGTAATGTAACTGTACTATAATCATTTTCAGATGCCTATTATAGTTTCACTGATAAGACAATTACACAGACACTTTTTTAGAGCAGATTTGTTGTATAATGTCTTCTTTAGTTCTTTTAATACATATGTTAGTATTATAACAGGGTATCTATCTCTTTAATAATACAAAAATGTCACACAAAAGTAGACAAATGTTGCTATTAAATGACAATTATATCCTGAAAAAGATTTTTTATCATGCTTTTAGAACAATACTCAGACATTTTGATTCAACGATCGACAAAAATGGATTTAAAGAATTGTAAAATATATAAACGCAGTGGAACATATAGAAGAGAAGTTAATAGGCGTTATAAGAAAGCACCATCATCATTAGCAAACGATCTAACCAGTAATAGCAGCCAAAATCAAGTTGAGGGCACAATTACAGAAAACGGTTCCGTACAAAATGAATTTTGTATAGATCATGAGCTTTTGATTGAACATAAGGACTCCAGCGATTATTGTGACAATATTTCAGAATGATCCATTCCATTAATCTTCAATGACTCTGAAAAAAAAACACAATGTTGACTAGATACATTTTATATTTCTACATACTTAATAAAACTAATCAACTTTCCCGAAGAAAAAAGTGGCCACATGATTAACCCAGTTTAAGCAGTAAACCCTTTAAATTTATAAAGAAAGCTTTTTTTCATGCGTAGAATCAGTGCTTCAGAAACATAACCAAAAAAAATCATGGTGTATTATTTAGTTATGCTCACACGGATCCCCAAAATCACTCTGAACCCATGATGACAGTGAAAACATTGTCACAACATGTAGGTACTATAAGGGTCCTTAGAAACTTGAAGTCACATTAATTGATAAATATTTTAGTAAAAACTCAATAATTCCAAGGGGTACTTAAAATTCATGGTAAACCTAACCCTAGTTTATCAGTAAAACTGCGTTCGTACCTCATTTTTACCTTATTAGACGAATATCATAATAACAAAATAAAATCTTACTCACCTCAAATTGATTGTACTAGGTATCCTTTTGTTTTTTTTTTTATTAAATTTTGGCATATCATTCGTGACAGGGTGCACCCTGTCACGAATGATAAAAGATTGAATGGTGAAGTATAGGAAACATAAACTCTAGTTTAGTATGAAAAAGTACTATAAAAGGTTCTATAGTAGCCATTACATCACTATTTTGAGACCTGCGTTACTGTTACATAGATTGTATAGGACCGATTTGTGATGTGTGACACTGCTAACAGACCGCTTTGACACTAAACAGAAATATAACTGCGCCACTATATAAATATAACTGCGATCTTTATCCACAATGAAGTTATGGGGGTCGAAAATGGCCTGAGTTGCTTCAAGAAAAGATACGTTCGGCCGTGCACTTTTTTTTCTTACTCGACTTAGGGTGCCTCTGCTGTGCCCCCAGATATAGTAAAATTACTTAAAAAACAAAAAATATCCTTCCTCTGTCCCATTTTGCTGTACCCGACAGGGCCATCTGGACCTTACTTATTACATTTTTTAAAACCTGTGTACCACGGAAGCAATTAAGATTTGAATTTGTATATAATAATAAAAAAGCATGCAGATATATAAACATTTATAAATTCATTTCACCCACTGACCTACAATACGGCTGTCCATTGGAGTACCGGCATTGTCCCCTGTCGTTGCAGTGGGAAGCGGCACAGGACCGACATTCCCTCCCCGTCTTAGTGGGGTTGGTAGACGCGTCTAAAGTTGAGTCCGGACATTGGCATCTGGAAAGAAAGAAAGGAAATATTAATATTTTCACACACATACACCGACTACTCTATCCGACCTGCCGGAGAAGAGTGCGCCCGCGAACGCCCCTTAACCTTTTTTTTATTTTTTATTTTTAACCGTTAATTTGCAAAGAACTTTTCGATGCCCTCGTAGACTCAAAGTCCGAGAGGCTCGCGTACTGTGAAGTAGAGCGACAGTTTGCACAATACTCCCCTAATACAACTAAACGTCATAATCCCTCAATCTCCCCGCCAGCGACCGCCACGCCTCAGCAAGTCCCACACGACGCCCTCTTGTGCAGGTTGCTTCGTTTGTAGTTTTTATTTGGGCCAGAGCTCTGCTCGCCTTTATGCCCGCTGAAGTAGCAAAAGCTTTGGGGGCTAACTACATATGTCAGTCCTTAATAAAGAACCACACACACACACACACAATGAATTTTAAACCATGGGTGATTGTCTTGGGGTCCTGAAATACAGGGTTTTCTTGTTTAGGCTCAAGTTCACCAATGATGGTTCATAGTGATCAAATTCTGGTATCATTATGCACACGCACCTTATTGGTGGACATATAAGTGTTTACCCGCGTAGATGCCGTTATCGTGAAAACCTTGACTTAAAATATAGCATATGACACTCAAAAATAATGTGGATTTCTATTAATAAAAGAATTTGTAAAATCGGTTCAGTAGATCTAGAAATTACCGCCTACAACCTCACTAACAATACACAAACTTTGCCTCTTTATAATATGACTAGCTTCCCGCGCGCGGTTTCACTCCCGGTTTCGTTCCCGTGGGAAATTCATAATTAAATATAGCCTATATTAATCAGTGATAATGTAGCATTCAAATGGTGAAAGAATTTTTAAAATCGGTCCAGTACTTTTTGAGCCAATTCGTTACAAACATACATACAAATCTTTCCTCTTTATAATATTATTAGTAAAAAAAATGTTATAAGAGTTAGATTAATCTGCCCCATAATCATCATCATCATCAACAGCCTGTATAATGTCCACTGCTGAACATGGATATCTATGGAGAGTTTTGCCGTACTCAATGTCCATACTATAAGATAACGCCCTTAAGGGCGTATCTTAAACCCTGTATATAAAAGGTTGTTTACCTGAATCCTCCCCAGGTATTGGTGCAGGTAGCCAGCTGGTGACAATCGTTCAGGTCAGGAGAAGAGCACTCGTCAACATCTGGAAACGAAAACATATAAATGAGAATCTTCGGCAAGATGGCCGAATGTCTTGTTACAAAAGTCATTTTTTACCAGAAAATCCAAAAAACATGTTATGAATCATCACAAACTTATGCAGCACCGGATTAACTATACCATAAGCAAAATAACAAGGCATCATCATCATCAGCCCGTATAACGTCCACTGCTGAACATAAGCCTCCTCCCAAGGGAGGGTTTTTGCCATAGTCACCACACTTGAGTTGGTGACCGCAGTATTATGTTGTAACACACAAGTAAACGCTGCTGCCCGTTCCTTGGTATACGATTGTTATAGATGATGTTATAACATCGGGACCAACGGCTTAACGTGCTTTCCAAGCACGGGGGGTAGTCCCTCAACCATCCAGACCCGGAAAGAAATCTTAGAATAAACACAAAGATTTCTTTTGTCCGGTGTGGGGATCGAACCCACGACCTCCGAGACTTAAAGCGAGCGAAATATCGACACATGATACTTGACAAGTGATTAAGCGATTCTATATAGAAAATTACGGGCATTCATTGTTTTTAATTTTTTTAAACCAACGAGTTTTTGGATTCATAAACCTTGTAGATAGCATAGCGATCTTAAATCAGCCGTTTAAGTTTATAAAAAAAATATATTACAAATACAGTGACAGGTACATAGACGATAAACAATATTTTAAGACAAGTTTACCATTTATAAAGGTCAAATAAAATTGAATAAAGTGTATAATTAAAATCGCTATGCTATCTGAAAGGTATCTGGCCATTTTGTCTTGGCCCTCAGACCTGGAAAGGAACTTACTTTACATTTTACGCAAAGGATTCTCATTCGGTGTTTGAATCGAACCTACGAACTCCGAGACTTAACACAGCTACGCCACAGCCTCCGTGGACAATAGCCTAACTAACTAAATTAACCAACAAAACTCATATTCACCATGTAATGGTAGGACACTGCCAGCGACGCTGTCTACATACAAAGCAGAGGTGCCCACGTTGTTGGACCGTCGTCTAATAACGCCCAGTAGATGTTTCTGGATGTCTGTCGCCACTTGAGACCGTAGCGTTTCTGGAGTCTCTTGCATCTGTAAGAGGAATGAAGTTAGATGATCTGAAAACTCGAATAGAATATTCTTTTCCTTCTTCTTCTTATAAAGATAAAGATGCGTTTATTTGTATGAATCATGTGTTACAGTGGCGTAGTAGTAGCTAGGTGAGCAAGGGCCCCGGTGCATAGTTTCAAGAGCTAGCGAGTTGGTTGACCCGCTCTTTTCAAAGCTTAGGTTAGAGGGCCCCCTGAGGTCCGGGGCCCTGGTGCACTGCACCACTTGGCCCTACGATAGCAACGCTGATGTGTAGCATGTTTTCATGTGGTGTTACAATAATAATAGTTTCGACATGTTCTGCCGTACCAGGCGTACAAAATTATTTAACAATAAAGTAACTTAATTATTAACTTAACTTCAATTTTAAAACAGTTATTCTTTATATTCGGAACCATACAATCATCTAATAAGAAATCCTTTATACTATAGTTCCCTTTTAGGGATAACATTTTTTTAAATTTCTTTTTTATTTATTGACAATTTTTGGCGCCATACTGAAAATACTTCTTCTTTAACAGTCCGTTTATGTCCACTGCTGAACATGGGCCTCCTCATATACATACCTTGATATTCCAGGGTGACATAGGCCTCCTTTTATAGGTACATACCTTGATATTCCATGGTCCTTCGAGGGATATTGCCCAAACCACAACGCTTAACAGGCAATTATTTTTTTAAAGATTACTATCCACGTTTTGCAATCTACTATTATTCTTAGTAACCCCTCGTGCTAAGCTAAAATGCTTGTGTTACGAGTGGGTTCACGTAGTGCGATGGGAGCGGTTCGAACCGGCGATCTCAAGATCACAAATCCGACGCCATAACCTTTGGGCTACGGCCGCATCCAAATTGAATTGGTCATCGCAGTAAGATGAGAGTATCCTTGAGCTGATAGATGCTGCTGCTCATCCATCAGCTGTATGTATGTCCCGCAGTCGCCACTTACGACACCCACAATAGGATATGGAGTGGTATATTCTAAGCCGGAAACCCCGAGAAAACCGTGATTATAAAAAATTGTCATAAAATACCTGACAAAAAAAAAGAAACAGAGCAAAAGAGAAAAATCTCGGAGTTTCCTTCTTCCTTTCTTTTCCGGGTCGTCCACTTAGGTAGCTAGTGAAAGGTTGTAGGTTAGCTAGGGTAGGATCCTCGACGGAATGAATTCGTAAATCTACTATTTACTCCTGTGGCACCCTGAGCGTTGATCCTAACCCCGTAAGGGTGCCCTCAGGTGGATGTCGCTTAGACCTTGACCGGATTCTTGTATGTTAATTTTACCTTTAAGGCATCTTACAATAATGTGTACAATTGTCATTTATCGCACGACAGACAGACGGATTAATAAATCAGTAAGATCAAATAATTTTAACATTGTTTTTAGCTACTTAAGTGATGTATGTACTTATGTAAATAACTAAGTGCTGAATAAATTTCATTATTTCATTAACGAAATTCCTATACATTTCTTAAAATATTCGTGTGAATTCCAGCTTCTTCCACCCCATATCTTCCAATGACTGTCGTAATAGGTGAGCTGATGAATGGGCAGCAACATCTATCAGCTCATATACACTCTCATCTTACTGCGATTACCAATCCCCCTGCCAAGCGTGATGATTACGGCGATATCCCTAGGTTTGTTTAAGAGGAGGTCCAAGTTCAAGAGTGGACATAAAGTCAAAATTTGTGGTAGTGTATTTGATCCTCAACCTCCGTAGCGTAGCGGTATTTGGCTCGCTTTAAATCTTGGCGGTCGTGGGTTCGATCCCCACGCTGGACAGAAAATCTTTGTGTAAATTCTAAGATTTATTTCCGGGTCAGGTTGGTTGAGGGACTACCCTCTGTGCCTCGGAAAGCACGTTAAGTCGTTGGTCCCGATTGTTATAACGTCATCTATAATAATCGTATAGCAAGGAACGGGCAGCAGCGTTTCCTTGTGAGGTACAATATAATTCTGCGGTCACCAATACGCCTGCCAAGCGTGGTGACTATGGCAAATACCCTCCCTCGGGAGGAGGCCCTTGTTCAGCAGTGGACGTTATACGGGCTGATGATGATGTGTTTAATCCACTACTACGAATTTTGTCATTTTATTTTATTTTTAAAAGGGTTAGTGATTTAAATAAACAAAATATCTTACCAAAACAGTAAGGTTAACAAACACCCCTCGGTTATTTTCATCCCCTTGGTGCACAGAATTCACGGCGCCGCTCACGAAGTCATCCGAGAACGGGGTCATTGAGAAAGCTGAGTCGATCTGTGGAGTAGAGAAAACACTTTGGTTCAGGGCTCCTCAATCTCAAACTTATTTTTATTGAGACGCCCTTGAAAACTTGTTAATTTTCTTGTCCCTTATAGGATCACTTTGTCTGTCTGACAAGACCTTTTTCCGCAGGAACGCGTGAAGATATCAAGCGGAAATTGATAAAGAGACCTTTGTCTTAAATTTATGCTCTTTCCAGCTTTCCACATTATAATTTTTAAAGCGGCCATAGCCCAATGGCTAGGGCCTCGAACTTGCGATCATGTCGGTCGGTTCGATCCCCACCCATTGCACTACCGACGTGAACCCACTCGTTACACAATCAATTTTAGCTTAGCACGAGGGGTTAACAAGGACTGTAGTAGACTGCAATAACTCTGCTAGTAATCTTTTAAACAAAAAATATACATATATATATATGGTTTTTTTTAATATATTTTTTTATCTTTTCCTATTAAAATACTAGTAAACATCGAATTTCATCGGGAAATAACAAAAAACTATTATTATTCAGTCTATATGGTTCTTAATAATCTAGAGCTCAGTAGCATATAGTCGTATGTGCCATTACACGTCGAAAACATTCGTCGTATGTGCCTTTATCGTGAACTGACACTTACGACCAAATGCTTTTGAAGTATCATAGTACAGCCGTCCTCATGCTTCTGAAGTCTGTAGTTATTTTCAACTGTATTTGTAAAACTTACCGCTCGCACAGCTTCATAACTCAATTGCTGGTACGGATCCGACTCTTTGTCAGCCAATTTTGAGTCCCATGCGACCTGGAAATAATAAAAATATTAGTTATGTAAAATCATGAAAACATCTTTAATATGTACAGTTTTCTTTTGTTCCCGTGGGAACTTCATATTTAAATATAGCCTATGTCACTCAGGGTGAATGTAGCTTTCCAATGGACTAAAACTACTGTTCAGTAAATCTGAACAGTAGTTTTTGAGTTTATTAATTACAAACATACACACAAAAATACAAATCTTTCATCTTTATAACATTAGCATAGATTCGCATTACAACATTAGTTTTTGCCAAATCATGAAACTTCCTGTCATAACTTACAAAAACGGTTTTAGGTTAGATTTCCCACTCAAGACATTTTATGATGTCAAAATATAATTTCCTCAATAAGTATTAGTTTGTATTTTCGTTTTTAAGTTAAGTATATTATAGGATTGATTCATATTATTTTATGTGAGGTACTATTGTTAATACCTCACATCTGTCAAATATGTCAGGTATTAACGCTTATTTCGTTGGTCCCGACCGTTATAACATCATCTATAATAATCTTCCATCAAGGAACGGGCAGCTGCTGCTTAAAATATCAACCAGTTTTTCTTACCTTCCTCTCATAGAGTCTGACAACCCTCAGGCTCAGCTGCAACGCCACCACCCTAAGGCATAGATCCTGATGCGAAAACCTCTCATACTGACAACCGAAGATACCAGCTTCGACCCTGCTGCTTATAATATATAGAAGTCTTTCAGGCAGTTTCTCCTACCTTCCTCTCATAGAGTCTGTCAACCCTGAGGCTCAGCTGCAATGCCACCACCCTACGGCAAGGGTCCCGGTGCGAGCGCCTCGCATACCCCGGCCTGCACTGACAGCTGGAGATCCCGGCTTCAGTTCTGCACTTCTCGTTCTGAGCCTGGTCGCAGGTTGAGTCGTCTCCTACTATGCAGGTGTCGATTCTGCAAGAGAAAAGGAGAATTTGTAAGCTTTGAGATGATATTCCACAAAAAGAAACACCTTTTCACTTCAAAAATTAGTAAAAATATTCGAAAACACCTAATAAAATCATACATCTGGAGCATTGCTCTTAATGCTTGCGAAACATGGACCCTAAGACAAAAAGACATAAAGAAAGACATTCAATAGGTACACGGACAGAAAACATTTGATTAGAGGCACAGGTGCCATCATTTTAATGATAATTTTCTTTTGTTGATCAGAAGAATGTCAATAGCTACCTGACAGTTGGTTGAGGTCTTCTATACCCTTGCTGGGGTCTGTGCATGTGATGCGCTGGATGATGGGGATGAGCTGGTCTCCTCACAGGCGGCTGAGGTAAGGCCACGTCGTCTGCTGGAATAGCCACTCCGGTGCCGAGGGTTGGAGCTAAGGGCGGTGGGGCGAGTGGTGGTACTGGAACCAAAAATGGAATGTTATTGTATTTAATTATCTGCCCCTATTTGTCTGACTTCAGAAATTCAGCACATAACTGGTACTCAATATGTAGACGTGCTTTATAGAAATAGCTAGATAATTTAACCTGACTTAAAACACCAAAGTTTTTCGAGTGCTCAGAGATCCACTCGGATAGAGTATCCACCTGCTGTTAAGTGGCTGGATTGATTGATGGATTCAGATATACAAGCAGAGCTAGCGCCAGAACAGAAGACGTACTGCCGGCCCTTTCCTCTCAGCAGTCTTGAAGACTTGCATACATAGTCTGGTAGTATTAACAACAACAAAAAGAAATCGTTCTATAAAATCTAAAATATTTTTCGGGTTCTTGTTGGTTGACTACGTAATGGGCTTCGGAACGCACGTTTGCTTTTGATCCCGATTGTTATATAATAATCTATGGCTGTTATATAATAAGTATATCCAAGGGATGGGCAGCAGCGTTTCCCTGTGTGTGTTATTACATAAAACTACAGTCACCAACGTGCCTCTGCCAAGCGTGGTGAGGTGACTATGGCAAAACCTTTTTAAATTATCGTTATTTAATAGATACTTGCTCCTCAGCATTCTATTCTTCATTACCAGCCTTCGCTTGGCATGCGTCCAATGTGAAAAGACGGTTGGTAGTTTTTAAGTTAATAGCGTTCATACAGACAGAATTTTTGTTTAATATTGAGTATTATCACTTACCAGATTGAGGCATATTTTGTACAGCAGTAGGCGCAATACCAGGAGTGGAGCTATCAAAGAGATTGAGGTACGTTCTCTTGCCATCGATAGAAACGAACCCTTGCTCCCCTGTCGCGGACACTATGATGTCGTCATGATCGTGGTGGGACAGACCTGCTAGGTTCACGTTCTCGATGTGGACTGGAAAGATAAGCCAGAATTATATCAGTATCATCATCAGCCCGTATAACATCCACTGGCTTAGTTTTGTCATAGTCACCCAGTTTGGCAGACGTCAAAAATATTTTAAATCATGTTCTAATTATGCTCATCCCTTTTTTATACCACTAGTTCTGAACGTCATAACTCTGAGAAGAACTGGCAAGTAAATCCCAATACTTTTAACCTTTAGCCTCTGAAAGTATGTCAAAATGAAATTGATATTGATAATGAGAGTGTGTCAAAATGAAATATTGGTAATATTTCTTTTCGACACACTCTCAGTCTTGTTATAAAATTATCTAATCTTTATATTTTATCATTTAATAATCCAATGCCTAAGCGAGTAGTTGTAAAAAACTAATTGTTGAAAAACTGAAACTGTTGAAACACTGATTTTGGATTCGTTGACTTTACATCTAGTCTGGCTAGTTCTCAGATTTTTCAGCCCGACCCAGGACTTAAATCCTTGAATCTCGTTTATCAAACTAGGTATTCCGTAAAGAAAAAAACAAAAACCAATCCTCACCTGACGCACCCTTCTCGCCTCCCAACCCCTGGATAGCAGACACAGTCACATCGAAAATCTCCCCGTAGCCCGGGGGTCTGGTCTCCGAGGCTGTGATCACCGAGGCTTCAGGTCTGAACCTAGTGCCATGAGGCTTGAAGTCTGTATCATCTAGGACTATGCCTGGACGTGGCCGGTATGGGTGGTAAGGTATGCCTTGGGATGCTGGAAATGATGGCAAGAAATTATAAATTGGCCTATTTTATTCACTCGGAGATACGCTTCCTACATTGCCTCCACTAGACTTTTGCTAGTTCACCGAGCATAAAGACAAGCAAGTCTCGAGCCTTATTCCGTGTTCATAGGTAGTCCTTAGACTTATGAACTGTTCAATCCTGGTTTGGGTATCTTCGACATCCGAACACCCTGTTCGTGCGAGACAAAAACCATGTGGCAAAATACTTTGTAACTATGTAAGAACTTTTTTTCTAGGTTAAATAAAGAACAATATTTCAATAATAATATTTTACAGCAAATTTTAATAAAAACGAACTTATACAATACTAACAAGTGATTACTGGAAGAGCCACAAGGCGTTTGGTGTTAAGGTCATGTACGTACGACGTGGCCAAACAGACTAAGTCTTAGTTGTTCCTCTATGATTCAAGATGAGCTCTATTAATATATTAACTTCCAATTTATTAATAGACGGTGACAAATGGAACCAATACGTGATGACATTACCAAAGAAGAGAAATATACATACGTGGTAACGGTTGCGAGTTGATCGACGAAGACTCCACGACCGTAGAACTAGGCGTAGCAGTTGAAGTTACACTGCTGCTCGGCGCTTGACTGATCAATCCATCAGTTGGAGTAGGTGCACCAATGGATGGTGCACTAGTCTTTATCTCAAACGACGGTTCCACAATTTGAATTACTTGTTCCGTTGCTAATTCTGTCTTATTAGTTTTATTAGCTTGAAGGAATTTGTCTTCTGTTTTAAATTTGTCCTTCGGCTTCTCTTTTTCTGGTAAGATGTCTTTCTTTTTATCAGGTTTAGGCTTTTCTAGTTTCTTCTCTGTAGTAGTTGAGAGTTTTTCTGTTGTAGTTGTTGATGGTTTCTCTGTTGTCGTTGTTGTTGTCGTGGTTGTTGTTGTTGTAGTTTTCCGTGTGGTGGTAGTTCTTTCTGTAGTTGTTGATTTCTCTGTGGTAGGTTTTTCTGTTGTTGTTGTAGTTGTTGGTGGTTTGACTTCAACTACTGTTGTAGTTTCTGGTTTCTCATCTTCGTCAACATCATGTTCCGTTGTATTAAGTTCTACAGTTGTTACAGGAATTTCGTTGTTTGGTTCTGGGTGTAGTGTATTTTCTGAATGAGTAGTTTCATTTTCACTAACTACTTCTTCTTCTGGTTTATCCTCAATGTCAGGAAGGTCCGGCAAATCATGGATTGGTGGTAGATTAGGTTTATACATTGGTAGTGTAGGGTTTGGTCTACGATTTGGCGGTCTGGGTCTTGGTCTTTGCCATGGAGGCAAAGGTCTGTGGAAACCTGGACGATTTAACGGTGGGACAATTTGCTCCGGCAAGGGTACATGTACCGGTGGTCTATCAAATGGATATGGAGGCGGTGTTTTAGTTGGATGATAGTGAAGTGGAGGCGGAGTAATAGGTCCATCGAATTCAGGTATCGGTGGAACATCAGAAATTCTAGGAGGACCGCGATTATTTATTCTTGAATTCATCGGACGACCAGGTCTTAAGAGCTGCGAATTCGCTTGGACGTTGACGTTACCGTTTAATAACTTGACTAGGCCAGTAATTATATTCTGGATTTCGGTGTTCTGCCGTCCATCTTCCCTAGGGGTAGCTGTCGCAAAGATCGGCTGCACTGCAGTAGGGCGTATTCTGGGCCCCATAGGCGGTAGTGCGCGCGCCTTTGGGACCCTCTTCCCTTCCCCCGGAAACCTAAAGTCTAGTCTATCTCCAAACCCTTCTGAAGATAGCATTACATCATCTTCACTTCGAAGATAGCCCATCGGTTTCGTTGGATGTATATCATAGTACTTTCTTTTGTTATGTAGTTCTAAATGGTCGTCTATTTCATTATTTGACGCTGGTATTTCATCTATATTAATAGACCTGGATTCTCTGAAGTCAGGATCTGCAGATCTGGGTATAATAACGTGTTCATTTATATCTAATTGTTCTTTAGGAGCTACGTTAGATTCTTCTTCTTCGTTTAAAATACTAGGTTCTATTCTAAATGCTATGTTTTCTGGATGACTGGTCTGCAGAAGCACATCTTGGGGTACTTGTCCTACGATTGCAGATTTTGGTGATAGTTGTGATATTGTATAACTTTCTTCGTATCCTGAAATGAGAGAAAAAATCACAGTTAGTTATTGCGTGATATTTGACCTGCTATATGATGCAAAAAGTTTGATGGTAAAAACTAAACATGGTAAACCTCCCGCGCGCAGTTTTAGCCGTGGGAACTTCGTAATAAGATATAAAAATGCCTGCCCGCCTTCCTCGATAAATGGACTATCGAACACTGAAGGTTTTTTTGAAATCGGACAAATAATTCTTGAGATTAGCGCGTTCAAACAAAAAATAAACTCTTCAGCTTTATAGAAATATCACTACATAATATAAAACAAAGTCGCTTTCTCTATCCCTATATCCCTATTCCCTATGTCCCTATGAATGCTTAAATCTTTAAAACTACGTTACGGATTTTGATGCGGTTTTTTTAATAGATAAAGGGATTCAAGAGGAAGGTTTATATGTATAATACATCAGCATTGTACCCGTGCGGAGCCGGGGCGGGTCGCTAGTATAAGATAAGATTGGTATGTTGTTTGTTGTTGATTGTTTTTATCAATTAAACATACTTAGTGCAATACTGCCTTACGTTTATTAATGTGCTTCAACTTATACATAGATACTACACAACATTGGTCTGCCGGTATGGTCTTTAAAAAACTTAACCAAGAAGCATATACCTGACACTAACCAACTACAGTACAATTACAGATCAATGTCTCTTGAGTGAAAGTCAGTGCGTTCGCATCCGCGCCATTGTTCACTCGACGTTCAGTTGTTACGATGTTACGTCACTATGCGACAGGATGACTCAATGTGACACCGAAATTATTGCTGTTGTAATAAATAATCCTTAATAATAATATAAACGCGAAAGTTTGTGAGTATGTATGGATGGATGTTTGTTATGTCCAACTCTTAGTTTTCATAGAGCCTTCCGACCGTAGACCTTATTTGTAAATGTGTGTATTGTTAAGTATTTTAGTTGAATGTCTTGTTTGAACTTAAATAATTGTATTTTTATTTTATGTTAAAATGATTATCGACCTTTTGCTGACATGACTCAAAATATAATTAGAATAAGACATAATAAAATGACGATATCTATAATTGTTAAATTTTAATCTACTGTTGTTGTGCCCTAACAGGGTTCATATTGGTAACATTATATTCTATCTATAACACCTATTGTAAACCCATGAAGAAGGCAATAAATGAATTGAATGAATGAATGACCCGAAGTCCGAAAGGCCCGCGAACTGTTAAGTAGAGCGTCAGTTTCACAATATTCCCTTAAAATCTAAAGTCATAATCCCTCAATCTCCCCGCTAGCGACCGCCCTGAGCCGAGGTCCTAGTCCCATAGGGAGCGCCCTCTTGCGCACGCTGCCTAGTTTGTAGTATGTAAACCCTTTATTGAGGCTGGAACTCTGCTCGCTTTTATGCCCGTGCAGTAGTAAAAGCCTCCTGGTATCTACACAAAGTACGTCCGAAAAAAAAAAAGTTCGTTACTCTTCTTCTAGTTCCTGAGCTTAGCGCGTTTTAGCAAACAAACAAACTCCTCAACTTTATATATTAGTATAGAGTATAGTGTGCCGTGTGGTTTCCGGCTTAGAATAGACCACCCCATTTCTTCCCATGGGTGTCGTAAAAGGCGACTAAGGGACATATGGCTGATGGATGGGCAGCAGCATCTATTAGCTCAAGGTTTACATCTTACTGCGATCACCAATCCGTCTGCCAAGCGTGGTGATTATGGCAATATCCCTCAACGACCCTGACCTGCCAAGATCTGTTAAGAGGAGGCCCATGTTCAGCAGTGGACGTAAACGGGCTGTTGATGAAACAAGCAGGTACAAAATGGAAACTTAGCATAAAGGTTTAAAGTTATAATAAATCAACAGCTGTCTCGCGCGTGGATCCCGTTCCCGTGGAAAGTTTGACCAAAAATATAACCACAATAAGGCTTTCTATTGGTAAAAAAAATTGAATAACTATTATATTTAAAATAAAAATAAAAACCCAAAGAAAATTATTAAAAAAGTAAAAAATATTTTTCGAGTTTTTAAATTTCATTCCGTTGGTTAATAGTACATAATTCTACTATTCAAGACTTTTCATTTGATATACATATTGAGGGAGTTGTTAAAAAATATATTATATTCCGTCATTTTGTGGCGGCGGTCATCTTGGACCGATTTTCATCTTACATAGCTAAGAGCACTCCCGACTAAATCACCTTTCAAAAAAAAACTAATCGATATCGGTTCATCCGTTCGGGAGCTACGATGCCACAGACTGACACACAATGACACGTCAAACTTGTAACACCCCGTCGTTTTTGCATCGGGGGTTAAAATCGGTTCAATAGATTCAGATATTACCCCCTACAACCTCACAAACTTTACCTCATTATAATATCTTATGTTGACCATAATCTCGCTTGATGGAAGCCTAAGATGATACACGCTTGCCTAGAAAATGTCTGTTCACTTTAGTTTTAAAGATGTCCAGATTATAGCGTTCCGGGAAAACTGGACCCGGCAGAGAATTCCACTCCTTAGCCGTACACATTATGAAAGGAGAAGAAAATCGCTTCGTGCGTATTGAAGGAACGTCTACAACAAAAGGGTGAAACCGCTCGACGCGCCTAGTCGTCCGGTGATGGAAAGGTGAAGAGGGTATCTGGTTATGCAGAACCTCCGCACAGTCCCCGAAATGTAACCGATAAAAAACCGATAGGCAGGCTACTCGTCTACAGTGTTCGAGGCTCTGAAGACTTGCCTCCACAAGTGAGTTCATCACCATCAGTCCGTTTAACGTTCACTGCTGAACATGGGCCTCCTCCCGGGTATTTGCCATAGTCCCGCTTGGCAGGCGAGTTGATGACCACAATATTATGTAGTACACAAAGAAACGCTGCCCGTTCCTTGATATACGATTATTTTAGATTATGTTATAACTAGAGGGACCAAGGGCTTAACGTGCTTTCCGAGGCACGGAGAGTAGTCCTTCAACCAACCAGAGCCGGAAAGAAATCTTAGAATTTACACAAAGATTTCCTGTCCGGCGGCGTGAGTATCGAAACCACGACGTCCGAGATGTAAAGCGAGCCAAATAACGCTACGCTACGGAGATTGTCGAATATAGTAAAGATTTTACAAACACAAATCTTCGCAGATAGCTAAATACAACAAACCAAACCAACTTCTTACAACTTCAGTACACACTCAACCACCTAAGCATCGCATATTTAACGCGTCACGCTTCGCCTCCGTCTCGCGCCAGTGGACGCGAACACGGACATTAGGATTGAAGAATGCGCGTTAGATCGTGCTACAGTTAAATCTTAAATACAACTATGGATAACTAGTTTCTCGGTCATCGGATATGCGATATTAAATAATATATACTGTATCAGTCAACCTCCGTAGCGTAGCGGTATTTCATCATCATCATTTCAGCCATAGAACGTCCATTGCTGGACATAGGCCTCCCTCTTAGATCTCCAGTTGTTACGGTTAGAAGCGGCCTGCATCCTCCGTGATGCCGCGGCCTTAACCAGATCATTCGTCCATCTAGTAGGTGAACGTCTTACGATACGCTTGCGGCATTTGGCTCGCTTTAAATCTTTGTGTAAATTTTAAGATTTATTTCCGGGTCTGGATAGTTAAGGGACTATCCTCCGTGCCTCGGAAAGCACGTTAAGACGTTGCAACGGCTTAACGTGCTTTCTTTAATAATCGGGACCAACGCGTTGATCCCGATTTAGCGGAGATCTAGATCTAGCGGAGAGTTTTTCTTTTGAAAATCTCTCTCCGCTATCTCCACCGTAAAAGCAACTAGTAATGACTCAAACCTTTCATTATGTATACAAGTACAAGTAATTAGACACCGCAGCCGGTGAAACATGAACACTATCTATTCTGTTAGATAAACACTACAACCAATAGCTATATGTGTTCAAAAAGTAACGAGAATTTTCATTTTTTGAACTTATTTATTCGTCTACATTCATGTTTTCGCCTTCAAAAGACTGTTATGAATTGGGACTACTCGCTCCCCATTAGAGGTTATGCACTCATGCCAGCGCTTCTGCCTGTTCCCAAAACACTTTTCAAACTCGATCTTTGAGATGTCCTTTGGTTCTTTTAGCGATGTAGCGATAGTCATCTACAGCTGTGAAATGACGGTGCTTTAAGGTTCTTTTTATTTTTAGAAGTAAGATAAAGCAACACGGAGCTATGTGGGGCGAGTACCTATGGAGGCTGAGGCTTCGAGTATTGTTTTGAGCATAAATTCACGAACAAGCTGTAAGATATCCTTCTACATTACATATAGATCGTTGAGAACAAGAAATGAACAGTCCGATACCCTCGTAGGCCCGAAGTCCGAGAGGCCCGCGAACTATAAAGGAGAGCGACAGTTGCACAACACCCCCTAAAATACTAAGTCATTATCCCTCAATCTCATCGCCAGCGGCCGCCCTGAGCCGAGGTCCAAGTCCCACAGGGGACGCTCTCTTACGCAGGTTGTTTAGTTTGTAGTTTTTAAACCATCTATTTAGGCTGGAGCTCTACTCGCCTTTATGCCCGGTGAAGTAGCGAAAGCTTAATAGTTATGACACTTGACCTAACCTCACCATACGAAACCATGTTACTGTTGTAAAAAAACTAAAAAACTTTAACTTCAATAAGTACTAGCCCATTAAACACAATAGTACCTCTATGGCATGTGATCCAGTTAGCTGGACGCTCCAGCGGTCCTTGCGGTTCGATTCACTGTTATTATAAATGCTGGTCAGTGCTCAAGTACGTGGAACGGACTAATAACTGAATAACTGATTACTCAAAGCTCACGCACTGGGAATATATATTTCTGGGTTTTTATTTTCAACTAGCTACCGAAGCGCGGTTTCACCCGCGTAACTCCCGTTCCCGTGGGAACTTCATATTTAAATATACCCTGTGTCATCCGGGGATAGTGTAGCTACGCAATGGTGAGAAAGTGTTTGAATTCGATCAATAAGTTTCGGAGCTTATTCAGTACAAACAAACAATCCAATCTTTCCTCTTTATAATATCAGTATAGACTAATAAGAACAAAAACACAATTAGGTAGGTATTTGTTTTCAGTTTGCTTGTATGTCTGTGTGTCTGTCACAGGCAAACGCTGCTGTCCGTTACCACACAAGCACTTTATAAATTTAAATATTTTTATGGTAAGTAATGCCATAAAACATAATATGAAATTCAAGATAATATAAATATTTAATAAAAACAAATAAATATTCATTGATTACATAATGTAAAAGGCATTAATATATATATGCAATATTAATATTGAAATTTAAAACGCGGCCATCATTCAAAATGCATGTTTAATAAATATTTAACAGAATCATTAAATATATCTAGAGCTCAGAATCAAAAGTTCGGATGTAGGGTTGCCATGTAGGGCTTGTCTAACTATCGCGGTTCTTGAGATACAGCAAGATGACAGACAGACAGACAGCGAAGTCTTAGTAATAGGGTCCCGTTTCAACCCTTAGGGTACGGAACCCTAGAAACATCCGTTAGGCCGTTACCCGCAGACAGGATGCCCAAAACGCTGGCTACATTACCCCGCTGGATAGCCAAGCTTATTCGTTGGCCGAGGTAAGAGCCCCACCAGCCCTCTAGTCATCCGTCCTTATGTTTCTGAGGTCTAGATATATTAAGTTATTTTAATAAGACTGGATAAACCCTCGCAAAAGCCTCGTGGATGCTCTAGACATGTGCGCCAGTAAAAAATCTTTTTATTTATTACCTAGCCACGAGGCCTTTGCTACTTGACCAGGCATTAAGGTGAGCAAAACTCCAGCCTTAATAAATCGTTTCAAAACAACAAACTAAGCAACCAGCGAAAGGGCGCAGGCTCAGTGCGATCGCTGGCTAGGAGATTGAACAATTAGATAAGACTTGTAATTTTTTAGGCGACTTTTGTGCAACAGTACCTATTGCTCTACATTAGGTTGCCATAAATGTTTTGATGGGTGGTGGTAGCAAGGCGATACGACAAACATGAGCGCGTTTAGTGAACGAAGCAGGGTGCTTCTTTTTTTTGGTAAGCGCGTCCACCGGGACCATTGCCTTGTTGGCCGGGACACCGGGACATATAGCAACGATAGTCTACGAGGGCATCGGAGGGTTATTTGCAAACTTAGGGTCGGGAGGGATGGGATTAGAACGTAAACTGGCTGTTAAACATATTTATGTAAGCGAAAGTTTGAAAAGATTACGATGAAAGAATATTATTAGAGATGGGCCGACTATAGTATTTGCCGACTAACCGACTAGCCGACTAATCGGTTTTCACAATGCCGATTAGTCGGCCGACTAATGGGCAATGCCGATCATTCTAATATCTACTTGTCGGAGGTGTTCGGGCTTTTTCGTCATCACTCGGCTTAGTCATCGCGCGGCCGCTGAGCTTAATTAATACGTTCCTATGTTGAAAAGACTGTAACTTTAGATATCTACTCTAAGAAATGTTTAGAAATTATAAAACAAGTACAATTTATCGCCGATCATAATCCGCATATTTTGCCGAATAGTCGCCGACTACAAACGATGCCGAATAGTCAGCTTTCCCGACTAGTCGGCGGCAAGTCGGCCCATCCCTAAATATAATATATTTATCAATTCAATTTCCTTAAAAAAAATAAACTTTTGAGATGAAAGCTGTCATTATCTTTATTATGGAAGTATTTATATAGTCACTAATGAGTTCCTAATTAATATTTCATTAAGAGAAGATTTGTATTTACCTACCTACATATATTATAGTCATATATTAAATAGTGACAACCTCCGTAGCGTAGCGGTATTTGGCTCGCTTTAAATCTCGCAGGTCGTGGGTTCGATCCCTACGCCAGACAAGAAGTCTTTGTGTAAATTCTAAGATTTCTTTCCGGGTCTGGTTGATTGAGGGACCCTCTATGCCACGGAAAGCACGTTAAGCCGTTGATCCCGATTGTTATAACATCATCTATGATATAGTATATATCAAGGAACGGGTAGCAGCGTTTCCTTATGTGCACCCAACCCGCCTGCCAAGCCTGGTGACTATGACAAAAACCCTCCCCCTGTAGAGGCCCATGTTCAGCAGTAGACGTTATACGGACTGATGATGATGATGTTGTTGATATAAATACTGAAGACAGAGGACTGTCGTAATTTCCATCCGGTACTATTATTTTTGGGAATCGCGGAGAGTTTGGTGTGCAAGCCAGGATCTTTGAGGGATAATGCCACAATCACAATGCTTGGCAGTCGACGAAAACAATCAATAATAATATAATTATATTTTAATACAAAGCAAACACTAACGCCGGCAGACTGGACAGTTACGTAAATAATGCGATAGCGGTAACAAGTCATAATTATTAATGATTATCATTATCAGTCCATATAACGTCCACTGCTGAACATTGGCCGTCCCGTTTTTTCCCGCCAGGTGGGTTGGTGACCGCAGTATTACGTTGTGACACAAGGAAACTACGACTTATGAAGACGACGTATGAAGGCATTTTTTCCGTGTTCCGATTAATCTTCAAAATTATTGCTGTCGCTTGTTTTACGTAATTGGCCTGCCAATTCCTCAAACATCAATCACGACAATATTTAACAAAAATGTCGAGTCAAATCAAATTCATTCTTGGATCATTAATTAAGATATACTTGAGTGCTCGCCGTTTGTCATTACATTTAACGCAAATGTTAATTCTAAATTAACTAACACTTACTAATTAACTAGTGAGTCAGCAAATTATTCTTACGGAAACTCATTTGACACTTAACATAACAACTGATTAGTTAATTTCAACGTTGATAGTCATTTCAGAAACGGAGTGTTATCATTTTAATAACGTTATGCTGAATATATACCATGAAAACCTCCGAAGCATAGCGGTATTAGGCTCGTTTTAAATCTCGGAGGTCTTGCGTTCCATCCCCACGCCGGACAGAAAATCTTTGTGTAAATTCTAAGATTACTTTCCGGGTCTAGTTGGTAGATGGACTACCCTCCGTGCCTTGGAAAGCACGTCAAGCCGTTGTTCCGATTGTTATAACATCATCTATAATAATCGTATATCAAGGAACGGGCTGCAGCGATTCCTTGTGTGGTACAACATAATACTGCGGTCACCAATGCCAGGCCCATGGTGACTATGGCAAATACCCTCCCCCGGGAGGAGGCCCATGTTCAGCAGTGGATGATATACGGGCTGATGATGATGATGATGATATAAATAGTGAAGACAGAGCGCTGTCGTAATTTCCTAAAAATAAAATATAGGTATGCCATGTAGTTTTCGGCTTACACAACCCCATATCTTCTCATGGGTGTCGTAAAAGGCAACAAAACGACATACAGCTAATGGATGGGCAGCAGAATCTATCAGTTCTCGCTATTGCTATTTATTTTGTTAGTATGTAAGTAGGTAATATCTAAGGGAAGCAGCGAGACGGTTCCATCACAAGTGGTTTTGGTAACTTACTGGAGCCGCCTCAATTTTTGTATGATCACATTTTTTATGATGAAATAAACAATTTTATTATTATTATTATTGCTAGATCCGTAGTAGCTCTATTCCTTTCATTCTCATTTTTATTTCTTTAAATCAATTGAAATTGAGAAACAATTACTACACGATGCTGTCACGTCATTGCAAGATACATAATGCCTACCCTCTGTCAAAGAAATTAATGTATTTGTATTTTATTCCATTCAATTGCGATTAAGAAGCAATTAATGCACGATATCTGCTGTCACGCTATTGCTAATTAGGTAATAGTAATATTATGGTACGTTTAACCTCTGTCGAATAAATGAATTGTCAATAACTGCGTGATATATTGTTATTACATTAAAGGCTGATTTTTCAATAATCTGATAACTTAATTCAAGGAATAATTTTGAAATGTTGACAGTTATTTCACACAAAAACTGTCTAACGTCAATTTTATTCCTCGAATAAAAGTTATCTGGCGTTGGAAAAATCAGCTCTAATTTGAATTTTGGGATGTGACTGCTGCGGCAATAATCTTTTAGGTTATTGATGTAGATTTGTGGTGAGGTCAGCGCCCATTTATGGTACATATAATCTACAATATTTGTTTATTTAGGCTAGCTAAAAACACTCAAAGAGGTGTGAGCTATTTCAATAACAAAATGTACAGTTTAGCCTCTTAAAAAGTTACGATACTGTCTGTAGTAGGTATCCACGCAACGTATCGAATAATAGTATTTGGCTCACCTACGCACCACCACGTGCGTCCTGGCTGACGTTCGAACACAGCCCGCACCTTGTGACGTATGCGCTCTAGACCAGGGTTTCTCAAACTTTCGGCTCCACGAACCCCTGTTAAAATTTCCAGGTGACAGCGAACCCCTAAGTAATTAAATCCCCCCCCCCCCCCCAGAGAAAATAATAAAATTGACTGTTGAAGAAAACGCCTGCCAGTTATCAAGCCACCATTACGTAAATCTTGTCGCTAACCTCTTGCCTTAGAATGGCGAACCCCTAGGGGTTCGCGTACCCCACTTTGAGAAACCCTGCTCTAGACAAATCTTAAGTATATTTACATACACTACACTGTCTATTATTCAATTTCACTTTTTGATTTCAAATTGTAACGTTGTTCATTAAACGAATATATCTACAATATATAAAGTAACATGTCCTGGCTAAACGACTGAAGCTAGACACGTGATATTTGGACCGTGGCTTCCTTTTGAGACGTATAAGTCACTAAGAAATGATTTTGTAAAATTCAACCCCTAAGGGTGTGAAAAAGGGGGCATTCAATTATAAAGCTCCTACGGGACCGGGAGTTGCGCGGTTAGCAAGTCGTTGCACAAGTACCTAATCTTTTTTGTGTAAAGCGAGAACAGGAGTGGCGAAAGTACTGAGTCTTGCACTGGCACTCCTGCTTGGATCGGGTGAGGGGAAGAATAATCTCCTTCTACACGATACCTAAAGGTTCTCCCCGAGTGGCAGTCTCGAATGATGTGCACGAGACGGTCCGGCACTTTGAGTTGGTAGAGCTTATAAATTAAGCCAATGTGCCAGACTTTGTCGAACGCTTTAGCTACGTCGAAGAAGAGTGCTCCCGTATGGCATTTGTATATAGCTGATTTAACAAGGATTTTATGGTGTGCCGTTATTTTCTTTTCTTCTTTCTTTATATATCTACTGTCAAGTTGTAACTGCTAGATACATAATGATACTGCTAGCTAGTAGCAATGAATACATTGCTGCACGCATTAAGGAATTCCTCACAAATATAGTTAAAAACGCAACGGATGTTAAAAATGAAAGTGGCTTAGATATCTAGTAGTGAAAGTGTATTAGAGTAAATTTTATTACTCCTTCTATGTGCTAATGGTATAGTTTTGGTAATTGTATTATATTATTAGAATAGTTTAGAATAATCTACATATATTAATATAATAAAGCTGAAGAGTTTTTTTGTTTGAAATCTAATCGCAATAATCTCAAGAACTAATGGACCGATTTGAAAAATTATTTCAGAGTTAACAATCTTTATTTTATAATGAAGTTCTTGCGGGAATGGAAGCTAAGCAAGCTATACTACGACGCACCCCGGCTTCGCACGGGTGCAATGCTGATGTAATAAATTGATACGAATCACTCTATTTATAAAAAAATCAGCATCAAAATCGGTAGCGTAGTTTTAAAGATCTAATCATACATAGGGACCGGCAGGCAGCGGGATTGTTTTATACTATGTAGTGTTATACTCACATACATAGTATACATACTAACACTAGCTTTACGCTTAGCTTACGCCGTTTTACTTCATCATTAAATAAAGCCTTCCTCGCTAAATGGGCTATCTAACACTGAAAGATTTTTCAAATCGGACCAGTAGTTTCTGAGATATGCGTGTTCAAGCAAACAAATTCTCCAGCTTTATATCCTATCATATTATATACTAATTCGATTTGTAACATAATATATACGTCACCGGAAAATAATACAAATCGTAAGTTAATTAACTTTCGTGCCACTCATATTGTTAAATTTAGTTGTCATTAGATATTATATTATTTACTTAATTATTATGACACTTGATGTAACCTAACCAAACAAAAAAAAAGTCCTGTTGAACTCCATTGGTTTAGGTTTAGGTTATTTTTTTAACCACCCGAAACTTCGTTAGTTTATCAACTAACTAGAAAGTTGATCAATTTACCTACGATTTTTATTATTATCCGGTGACATAATAGGAAGGTAGGTATACATCATTATTATGTACAACTTCAGAGTTCTAAATATCAAAAGTAAACCGAACATCTACCAACCATTTATAAAGCTCCAACTATAATAAAGAACCGGCCAACCATTATAAAAGTTCTATCTATAAAACCGGCCAAGTGCGGACTCGCGCACGAAAGGTTCCGTACCATTTTCATGTGCCTAACTGTTGCCGTTATGGTTATCGAGCAAAAAAGGGCAAAAAAAAATATTGTTGTTTAGAGCCCATCTTCAATTTTTTTTTAATATTTGTTGCTATAGCGGCAATAGAAATACATCATCGCATCGGTGAAATTTCAACTGTCTAGCTATCGCGGTTCTTGAGATACAGCCTGGTGACAGACAGACACGTCTAGAGTTTTGAAAAAAAAAAAAGGAGTTTTATTAATAGGGTCCTGTTGTTAACCTTCGGGTACGAATCGGAACCCTAAATAAGTGCGAGTCGGACTCGCGCACGAAGGGTTCCGTACCATTTTCATGTGCCCTAACTGTTGCTGTTATTGACATCGAGCAAAAAAGGACAAAAAATAAAGTTTGTTGTTTGGGAGTAATTGGGAGCCCCCCTTAAAAAATTATTTAATTTTAGTTTTAGTATTTTTTGTTATAGCGGGAATAGAAATACATCATTTATGAAAATATCACCAGTCTAACTTTAGCGGTTCTTGAAATATACAGCCTGGTGCCAGGTGACACACAGACAGCGAGGTCTTAGTACTTAATAGGGTCCCGTCTTACTCTTTGGTTACGGAACCCTAAAAACGAAGTCGGGACTTAAATAAAAAAGGAACAAAATCTATTCTTGTTCAAAGAAATCTCTCCGACACAATTATCAACGGACTGCCCAATTTGAGTCGGCTAACGACCGCAAGACCTTGAGAACAACTAGGTACATATAACTTCGTGTGGACGATAGAAAATTGCTTTATAGCTAAGTGGATATTATGTTACAAGCTCCGTAGCTTAGCGGTATTTGGCTCGCTTTAAGTTTCGGAGATCGTGGGTTCGATCCCCACACTGGACAAGAAATCTTAGTGTAAATTCTGAGATTTCTTTCCGGGTCTCGTTGGTTGAGGGACTACCCTCCGTGCCTCGGAAAGCACGTTAAGCCGTTGGTCCCGATTGTTATAACATCATCTATGATATAGTATATATCAAGGAACGGGTAGCAGCGTTTCCTTATGTGTAACATAACACTGCGGTCACCAATCCGCCTGCCAAGCGTGGTGACTATGGCAAAAACCCTCCCTCGGGAGGAGGCCCATGTTCAGCAGTGGACGATATACGGGCTGATGATGATGATTATCTTACTAGAGCTTATTTATTGATGCACCTTTATCATTGTCATCTTATTTATGGCAAAGTTTTTTTTTGTAAATTCCTGCCAATATTATAAACGCGAAAGTTTGTAAGTATGGATGGATGGACGTTTATTACTCTGTCACGCAAAAACTACTGAATGGATTTGGCTGAAAGTTTGCACGCGGATAGTTTATAAACTGGATTAACACATAGGCTCAAAATATCACGAACCGACCCACAGGAGCAGAGTGACGCGGGTAAAACCGCGGGGCGCAGCTAGTACATAACATTATATAATATGTAGATAGGTACTTTTTTTTCGGACGGACATACGTAGGCACTCGTGCCTACGTATGTCCGTCCGAAAAACTCGGCCTCGGCTTTGCTACTTCAACAGGCATTAAGGCTCAAGTCTTAATAAATGGTTTAAAAACTACAAACTAAGCAACCTGCACAAGAGGATGTCTGTTGGACTTGGACATCGGTTCAGGGCGGTCGCTGTAAATGAATGTGAGGGATTATGACTTTTAGTATTTATACTGTTCCCGGGCATTGATATGTTCGCGGGGCTCTTCTTGGCAGTATTGAGCTTAGTCTCCTTTGGCAAAAGCGTAAAGGGAGAATATATAGAGGCGTCGTTGACTCGCCTACAAATATTATTTCAGTTTCAGACTTTGTTAACCAGACAACAAAAAAATATTGTGTAGGTACTATTTATTTTCTTGAATTTCCCAATAGTACTTTATTTTTTCTAATGTTTTGAAAACTACTAATTTATCATCAAAAAAAGGTGGCATTCCTAATCCCCACCCATTGCACTACCGACGTGAACTCACTCGTAACAAAAGCATTTTAACTTAGCACGGGGGGTTAACAAGAATACTAGTAAAATGCAAAACTATGCTAGTAATCTTTAAAAATAAATAAAAAACTTACCATTAACAACTTGCAATAATATCGCAAGCAGCATCGCGCTGATGCTCCTCGTCCGCCATTTTGTGACGGCGGCCATCTTGTGTCGATACTAATGTCTTTCACTACACATATTTTGTTGACTGTTCACATCACTGGTTTGTCACTTTGTTATTACGTAACATTGGTTTACCTGGAACAAACAATAAATAGGTTAGTAAAATGTATGTACATAGGTAAGTATAGATATAAATAGGTAAAACTAGGTAAATAAACAAATTAAAATAAAACTGCAACTCGACTAAAACAAACCTATCCTTCATTTTTTTTATAATGTAATTAATAATATTATAAAGAGTAAAGATTTATAAGTAATGATGTTTGTAACGAATTGGCTCAACAAGTACTGGACTGATTTTAACAACTCTTACACCATTTCGATGCTACAATATCACTGATTAATATAAGCTATATTGAAGTTCCCACGGGAACGGGAGTTACGCGGGTGAAACAGCGCGCGGGAAGCTAGTTTTTTATAAATCGGGTAAGACGCATCATTATTTAGGGTGTTAGTGTAAACACCGTTATCCTTGAAACCAATGGTTTGGTTTCACTTATAGAACGCAAATTCAATGAAAAAAAAAACATTTTTTCCGCGCGCGGTATCAACCGCGTAGCTCCCGTTCCTGTGGGAACTTCATCATTAAATATAGCTTATGTTACTCCCGGACAACGCAGCTTAAAACAGGTGAAATAATTTTTGAAATCGGTCCTTTCACGGCGCATATTCAATGCAAACAATAATTTTTTTCCTCCTTTAGTGAATGTTCAGAAACGAAAACTTAACAAACGGTTTGTTAAGAGGGACATATGTATTTAGCCACGAGGCTTTTGCTACTTCACCGAGCACAAGGCGAGTAGGGTTCCAGCCTTAATAAATGGTTTATAAAGTACAAACTAAGCAACCTGCGCAAGAGGACGTCTCCTGTGGGACTTGAACTCGGCTCAGGGCATTTGGGCGGATTGAGGGATTAAGACTTCGTTGTTTAGGGGAATTTTAGTGCAACTGTCGCTCTACTTTACAGTCCGAGAGGCCTCTCGGAATTCGGGTCTAGGAGGCCAAAATGAAACAGCAATGTAAAACCTTACAAAACACTCAAAGTAATTTACAAGTCCAAATAAAAACATGTTAGAAATTCCATTGAGTCATTATTTACATAGGAGAGGCGTGTGCGAGTATTCAGGTTTGACCGTTATGAATATAAATTGTAAGGTGTTCAAAGTTGACAAACCTACGAATCTATACTAATATTATAAAGCTGACGAGTGTGATTGCTTGATCGCAGTAATCTCGGGAACTACTGGTCCAATTTGAAAAATTCTTTCAGATTTAGATAGCTCATTATAATGATTATTTGTTTATTTAAATGTTATAAACTCTTTATGGAAAAGTTTACCTTATACTATATTTCAAAATTGAGATTAATAAAATTCGACCACCCCCCTACTAACGTCCCCTTTAGGCCGCGTCCTGGACGCCAGCGGGCGGAGCGGGCGGCGCGGGCGACGGCACGCGCGTCTTTATCAAAGTGCATAGATTTGTGTGAAGCTGTTCTCGACGACAGCGGCGCGGGCGGCAGGGTTTCCTTAGGCTCCGCCCGCTGGCGTCCAGGACGCGGCCTCAGAGACGTGTTACAAAGCGATTAATAAATCTCGATGACCGGCTGTGGTTCCACCGTAGCCTAATTGGTTAAGGCATTAGGGGCTTTACCTAAGATGCAGGTTCGAATATTGCCGGTGGTCGAATTTTATTAATCTCAATTTTGAATATAAAAGATTGTTTGTTTGCTTGAACGCACTGAATCTCAGATACTACCTACTGGTCGAATTTGAAAAATCTTTTGAGTGTTAGTTAGCCAATTTATTAAATGTATAATTTAGAGGAAGACTATATGCTATATTAAATTATGAAGTTCCCACGGGAACGGGAGTTACGCGGGTAAAACCGCGCGCGGATCCTAGTTTGTGATAAAATTCTTATTTTACGCGGACACCTGCTAGTTATATTATTTTTGTTCAGTACGGGCATCGAATCCATAACCTATTTTTTTTTCTTTATTCCGGGCCTACATCATTATGTAGTTAGCCCTGAGGCCTTTGCTACTTCACCTACTTGCATAAAGGCGAGCAAAACTCCAGCCTAGATAAATGGTTTAAACACTACAAACTAAGCAACCTGCGCAAGAGGGCGTCCCCTGTGGGACTTGGACCTCGGCTCAGGGCGGTCGCTGACGGGGAGATTGAGGGATTATGGCTTTTAGTTTCTTTAGGGGAGTTTTGTGCAACTGTCGCTCTACTTTACAGTTCGCGGGCCTCTCGGACTTCGGGTCTACGAGGGCATTGGAAGGTGAATCTATGACCACTCAGTAATACCGCTACGGAGTGGTGACAAATAACATACCATACAAGCTGTCTAATTATACAACTAAAGTGTCACTGTAACCCAATTCTGTATTGAATAACAATACCATAACATTACTCGCATTAGTATGTGGTAAACGTACACAATGAAACTTGTTGCGGTTTAGTGATGTAGTACAGTCAGAAGCAGAAATATGTGGCCGCGTGGCTAAAGTGGCCAATTCACTACTTATTTACAAAAACCTGGCTAGTGTGCCAAAAAAATCAGGGTTTTACCACTTTTTACCATTAAGAGCCTTTTTTTTTAATTTTACCTGGTGGAAATCGCTTACGTCTACCTCTTCTTCCTCCTAAGAGGGATAAGAAGAAAACCACCGACTCCACACAGTCCTGGGGATGACGACGGGACCGTACTGGTCTTTAACCCGTTAAAACCACGACGACGGTAGTCTCGTATTAGACAGATGATACTTATCCAGTTGACTGTACTTACAATAAACGTAAGCAACACTCAGGTCAGTAGACTATGTAAAGCAGGTAATGTAGGTAACCGTCTTATATATAAATAGATTGCGGATATTAGCCCATTCGCTATGGTGTCGGAGTTGCGATCATGTGGTCTCTGGTTCGATCCCCACCCATTGCACTACTGGCGTGAACCCACTCGTAACACAATCATTGTAGCTTACCACGAGAGGTTAACAAGAATACTAGTAGAATGCAAAAACTCTGTTAGTAATCTTTAAAAAAATAACCAAGTAGGTACCTACATATACATATAATCACGCCTCCTTTTCATCTGGGGTAGACAGAAGTGAATACACATATCATCATCAGCCCGTACAACGTCGACTGCTGAACATGGGCCTCCTCCCGAGGGAGGGTCTTTACCATAGTCACCACGCTTGGCAGGCGGATTAGTGACCGCAGTACCTATTATGTTGTAACACACGCTGCTGCCCGTTCCCTGGTAAACGCTTGTTATAGATGATACTAGCGGCCCGCCCCGGCTTCGCACGGGTGGACTTTTATACCCTACCCCTGCCCTACCCCTGCCCTACCCCTACCCTAACCCTACCCTACCCCTACCTTACCCCTACCCTACCCCTACCCTACCCCTACCCTACCCCTACCCTACCCCTACCCTACCCCTACCCTACCCCTACCCTACCCTACCCCTACCCTACCCTACCCCTACCCTACCCTACCCCTACCCTACCCCTACCCTACCCTACCCTACCCTACCCCTACCCAAAAGTATCCTATGTCCAGTTCTTAGCTACCTCCCTACCAATTTTCAGCCAAATCGGTTCAGCCGTTCTTGAGTTATAAATAGTGTAACTAACACGACTTTCTTTTGTTTTTAAAATGTATTCTGCTATTCAGGGCGTAGACAAATCCAACGAAACAAAAACCATGGCAATCGGTCCAGCCGTTCTCGAGTTATAAGTGTTGTAACAAACACGACTTTCTTTTATATATATAGACTAGCGGCCCGCCCCGGCTTCGCACGGGTGGACTTTTATTTTATACCCTACCCCTGCCCTACCCTACCCCTACCCTACCCTACCCCTACCCTACCCTACCCCTACCCTACCCCTACCATACCCCTACCCTACCCCTACCCTACCCTACCCCTACCCCTACCCCTACCCCTACCCTACCCTACCCTACCCTACCCCTACCACTACCCCTACCCTACCCTACCCTACCCTACCCTACCCTACCCTACCCTACCCTACCCCTACCCAAAAGTATCCTATGTCCTTCTCCCAGTGCTTAGCTACCTCCCTACCAATTTTCAGCCAAATCGGTTCAGCCGTTATTGAGTTATAAATAGTGTAACTAACACGACTTTCTTTTGTTTTTAAAATGTATTCTGCTATTCGGGACGGAAACAAATCCAACAAATCAAAAACCATGGCAATCGGTCCAGCCGTTCTCGAGTTATAAGTGTTGTAACAAACACGACTTTCTTTTATATATATAGATTATAACAATCGGGACCAACGGCTTAAAGTGCTTTCCGCGGCACGGAGGGTAGTCCCTCAACCAACCAGACCCGGAAAGAAAACTTAGAATTTACACAAAAGATTTCTTGTCCAGTGAGGGGATCGAACACACGACCTCCGAGACTTAAAGCGAGCCAAAACCGCTACGCTACGGAGGTTGTCAATACACATATCGTCGCTTATCTTTCTAACAGACGTATCTGTATTTTCGTCAATGTCATGTTACGACAAAAACTTGAAGTTGTGGCCAGAATGATATCGGCCATGATATGGACATAAATGGGCTGTGACATCAAATCCACACCATCCGATGCCCTCGTAGACCCAAAGTCCGAGAGGCCCGCGAACTGTAAAGTAGAGCGACAGTTGCACAATACCCTAAAATACTAAAAGTCATAATCCCTCAATGTCATCGCCAGCGACCGCCCTGAGACGAGGTCCAAGCCCGGAAGGCGCCCTCTTGCGCAGGTTCCTTTGTTTGTAGTTTTTAAGTAGCAAAAGCCTCGTATCTACGTAAGTCTAACCGAAAAAAAAACCACGACCTCTAACGATTTTACCGCTAAGCTACAAAGCTCACAAAAATTAGCTTCGCACGTAGCAACGCTTTATAGGTAACAGTTAAATTACACCCATAGCACGTACTGCGCTATCGTAACGTAACATATACCGTTAGGACTTGAGGTCGTAAATATTAATGAATATTACAGCTTTTATATCATCATCAGCCTATATAACATCCACTGCTGACCAAGTGTCTCTGAGAGTAGGTTTTTGATATAGTCACCACGCTTGGCCGGTGGATTGGTGACCGCAATATTACTTAATAATACAAGAAAACGCTCCTGCCCGTTCCCTGGTATGCAATTACTTAAATTTAATAGGCTTTACTTAAACTTAATAATCTTAATGTGTTATTATTATAATAAAACATTAAGATTAATATTATTTCTAGATAATAAATTTGCCAAATTTAGGCATTCAGTCAGGTGACAGGGAACACCAATCAGAAAGTGTAACGTCACGTTACCCAGACTAATGCACAAGAAACCCCCTTCAGTGCATAATTCGACATCGCTCCGTCTTTACTCTTTATGAGGTCCGAAATATTTGTGTTTAAATCTTTGATTTTACCCTCTGTGCCTCGGAAAGCACGTTAAGCCGTTGATCTCGATTGCAATAACATCATCTATAACAATCGTATACCAGGGAACGGGCAGCAGCGTTTCCTTGTATATTACGACATAAAACTGCGATCACCAACCAGCCTGACAACCGTGGTGGCGATGGCAAAACCCGCCGTCGAGAGGAGGCCCATGTTCAACAGTGGACGTCTTACGGGCTGATGATGATGAAATATAGACTTGTAAACACGACTTAGTTAATACTGGTCGTCAATATTATTCACAAAAACGTACACTAACGGATCTAACGAGCGCGGTGGGTATGTGGGACAGTAGCAGCCGTCGACTGCATTCCAGAAGCGAGGCGATACGCTTGTTTACCGATATATTGATTTATTTCTAATTATAAGTATTGCTGACTAAAATAATTACCCTTAGATTAATGATTAATTAGATTAGATACCGCCGTCATAAGTGGCAGCATTTCAAATTTCGTAAAACCCTCAAAAATATAGTTTTATTATTTTCAAATTCTAATCCCAAAATTATGATTATTTTTTACTGCCAATTTTTTGGCAAAAAAAATAAAACTGAAAAATGCGAAATGATTTTTCAAATTGATCCAGTAGTTCTTGAGAATAGCGCGTTCCAACAAACAAACAAACTCTTCAGCTTTATACACCGTGAAATTTTAATGGTTGTTTTCCCGAAGCAGAACAACTTGCCGTCGGTAGTACTATCGAAACATATTTTTTATTTTTTTTTAGACATGTTTTGGATTTAAAATTATTAAAAAAAATATTAGACAACTCGAAAGCGTTGAGCTCTTATTTTGCTTTAAACGTTTATGGATCGTTCTTTACTTTGTCAGCAGCGCGTGCGATTCGAGTAGTACCTACAAGGTCCGTCTAGTGTTACTACTGTTTATCACGCTTTCGAGTTGTCTAATATTTTTTTTAATAATTTTAAATCCAAAACATGTCTAAAAAAAAAAAAAAAATGTTTCGATAGTACTACCGACGGCAAGTTGTTCTGCTTCGGGAAAACAACCATTAAAATTTCACGGTGTATATAAAAGTTTATCTTTCTACATATTTTAATTTTTTTTCAAACAATCACTACCATAAATTAAATAATCGGAATGAATAGATAGAAAGCATTTGCATGTTCACAGCGGTATTAGATGAAATTTGGCACACGCATATCATCGGATTATAGAATAACTTCACATCACGCTAAGGTTCAACGGAGCATAACGGCAATTAGAAGAAAAGCCAATAGTTATTCAATTACTTACTTTATTGTTTTAGAAATTACTCAATTAATTAAACAACAATACTTAATTGTTGATTAAGTGTGAGTAATTGAGAACTTAATTGGTCATTATTTAATTTATCATTCAATTTATGTATTCTATTCTATTATATAACTAGCGATCCGCCCCGGCTCCGCACGGGTGCAATGCTAATGTGTTATGTATATGTAGAGGAACGGTTGGTGGTGTTCCTCCACAGAAAATGAAGATCTTCTTGGTCGGGCGAGGTGGTGGTGCAGTGGCGTAGCTAGGTAACCAAGGGCCCTGGGGCAAATAAAAAAATGGGGCCCACTGCTATCAAAACTGGTAAGGTTTTTTGAAGTAAAATCATTAAATATACAAATACTTTAAAAATGCTAAGCAACTTTATCATCAGCTCTTTTTCGTGCATGGGCAGGTAATAAAACTATTAAACACTAACAACATAAATTACAATTATTTTAATACTTGGTTAAGGTATTGGGCAATAAAACGAAATAGAAAAGATTCAAGGGGTTATTATATATTTATTTGTTCATAGATACGTTGCACCAGCTTACAGTTATTTAAGCTATCGCCGATGCAAGCTATTTACAAAAATTATAATATTACGGTTATTTTATCGCCACCAGTGTTACCAGATTTGACGGTTTAAAAAATGTCAAAAAAACATCACGTATAGATTGGCAAAAAAGAGTAGAAAATCCGGGGGTCGCCACTGTGCTTTTATATGGCCACCCGCTGTGGTACCAACCTATCATCTTGATACTTGATATTTTTTTATTAAAATCATTAACTATTATTTAATTGAACAAGAATTAATTCTATTCATGTTACTGCCTAAAAATAAATATAATATATTATGCAAGTAATCCTGTGTGTTTTTAGAATTTTCTGACAAGTCACACATGACCAAAAAAAAAATACGCCTAAATTTTTTCAACATCAAGAACGAGCTAAAGTCTCCTAACAATTAAAACAAAGAAAGTTTGACGCATCTTTACGACCGCCATGCTCCTATTAGGGCGATCAAGCAGAAGCGGCCACCTGCACCCTGGCTGACTCGGGGGATTCGAATGGCTATGAGGCGCAGAGATCGAGCTTTTCGTAAATTTAAAAAGGAACGGTGCGATGACCATTGGAATCTTTACAAGCTTGCTAGGAATCGGTGTAACCAGATGATACGCAACTCTAAACGCCGATATTTTCTTGACAATATATCTTCTTCTACTCCTACCGGTATCTGGAAATTCCTTGGAACTCTGGGTATCGGTAAGTCGAGTAATTCTGAGAATCCTAGTTCCATAGATTTAAATGATCTAAATAAATATTTCACGACTTCTTCATGCATTGATCCTCTATTACTACATCAGACGGTTAACTATATTAATAGTTTAACTCGCCCTGATATAAACCATTTTCGTTTCACTCCAATTGATTCGATGAGGTCAAAACCATCATCCTATCCTTTAAGTCCAATGCAGTCGGTTGTGACTGTATTGGTCGTCGCATGATTCTTCCCATCCTTGACTACGTCCTTCCTGCGCTTACGCACTTAGTCAACTTTTCTCTCCACTCCGGAATTTTCCCTGACCAGTGGCGTAAAGCATTTGTCCTCCCACTCCCTAAGATCTCAAATCCTGTCGATCCAAACCATTACCGTCCAATATCCATTCTTCCATTCCTTTCCAAAATAACGGAATCAGTTGTTAACAATGTCTCATTTTATTCTAACCAATAACCTAATTAGTCCTCTCCAATCTGGTTTCCGGCCGGGTCACAGTACCACAACTGCTCTCCTAAAAGTGACTGGCGATATTAGAGGGGGCATGGAAGATACTAATCTCACAGTGTTGGTGCTGATTGATTTTTCCAATGCCTTCAATACTGTCAGTCACGACATCCTACTATCCATATGATCTCTGACAAAGCGCTGGAGTGGTTTTCTTCGTATCTTCGGGGTCGTCAGCAGTCTGTTCGCGTTGGTGATTCTTCATCAGACTGGTGCAATTTAGACGCTGGTGTACCCCAAGGCGGCATCCTTTCTCCTCTTCTCTTTTCTGTTTTTATAAACCTCGTCACTAATAATCTTCAGTGTGCGTATCATCTATATGCCGATGATCTACAGTTATATTCCCAGGGAAATACTGATAGTCTGCCAGAAGTAATCGGTAAATTGAATCGGGATCTTGAAGCTCTGAATGATTGGTCTGGGAAATTTGGCTTGATGGTAAACCCATTAAAATGCCAAGACATGCTGGTGGGTAGCTCCAGATTGTTGTCGAGAGTCGATATGAGCTCGTTGCCACCAATTATTCTTAACCAGACAGTCATTCCATTTAGCCCGAGCGTTAAGGATCTCGGTTTGTTTATCGATTCTTCACTAAGCTGGCAAAGTCAAATGGCTTGTGTATGTCGTAGAGTAACCAGTATTTTGCGAGCACTCTATCGCTTGAAGAATTTTCTTCCCTCCAAAACAAAAGTAATGCTGGTGCAAGCTTTAGTATTCCCCATAATTGACTACGGTGATGTGTGCTACTTTGACCTGAATGCAGATCAGCTCAATAAGTTGGACCGGCTTCTCAATAATTGCATTCGATTCATTTTCAATCTCCGCAAGTACGACCATGTTTCTGCCTATCGGGCTAAACTTAATTGGCTGCCCATTCGACAACGCCGTAATATGAGAGCACTAACAACTCTCTTTTCTTTATTAGATTCTCCAACTACTCCAACTTACTTAACCTCTCAATTTCAATTTCGTTCTTCCAGTCGTAATAGATCCACGCGCTCTGTGCACAATCGACTCCTTCATTGTCCTCCACACCGTTCCGATTTTATTCATTCCTCTTATTTTGTGCAATCTATACTTCTATGGAATGAGTTACCTCTTGAAGTCAGGATGGCTAAGAATCGTAATAATCTCATTTAAGCGTAAAGTACGCTTACATATCAGTAAACAACTTTCAGAGTCGTTTCAGCGATGAGTTCTCTTTATGATTATGTAAAGTATAGTATAATATAGTATAAACCTATAATAAGTATAGTATCACCTTTTAGTATAGTATTTATATTATATGTGTATTATTAGAATGTAGTCATAGATATAACGTTATTATTATTTTTTTCCTACCATTACGGTAGTTAATTAATGACCTATCTACTTCCGTGTACCTATCACTTTTTCTCTGCACCACCCTAAGGTTAACTGGTAGAAAATGCCTATGGCATTAAGTCCGCCATGTACTGTCATTGTGCAAAAGGTTAAATAACACATAACAATAAAGTTAAGTAGAAATCGTAAATAATAATATGCAGATATTGATATCCGACAAATTTATGAACACGTTAATAACACTGTCAACCCACACAAATAATTTAGGGGAATTCTCTTTTTACAACTTTGGAATTTCTCACAACTGAGTTGCCATGATTAAACTCGAGTTGCCACCTGTCATATTTATTTTGAAAATGGCAGAAATTTTCAAAAGTTGAGTTCGATTGAGATTTTCTGGTAAGGATTCGAGGGCCCCCTGAGCTTGAGGGCCCCGGGGCACTGCCCCGCCTAGCCCCTTGGTAGCTACGCCACTGTGGTGGTGCCCGGAGACCGACGGCCATTAGGTACTGTTCGGAACTTGTATATGTTCTAATTGGCTTGCGAAATTGTATTGCGCGATACAGGTTAGGTAGGATGCTAGGTGGTAGATGGCGCTGCTCGTCTATTAGTAGTTTGTGTGCGGCTACTGTAGATGTCGCTACATATACTTACATATATACCTTCCTCTTGAATCACTCTATTAGTTTCACTCTATTATCTAGAAAAGAAGAAAATAATAACATCACCTGCATTGTTAAGGACAATTCTACTGCCGTTACATTTACCTTGGAAAAACTTAGAAATTTCTTTTAAATTCGAAAACCACGCGGTCCATTTAGACCAGAGGTCTCCAAACTACGGCCCGCGGGCTAAATCCGGCCCGCCAGTGCCAACAATCCGGCCCGCGACAGCTTAAGACTAGTGTCATCAAATTGGCCCGCGACACCCAATGTATTGTTGTTACTATTGCTGTGATAAGTTGAAAAAGAAAACACAAAATGATAACTACTCGGCCGCACACTTTGCGACTAGTTTAGAAATAAGAGTATAGTTAAGGATCGAAAAATTAAAATTGTTTTGGCCCTTTAAACATAATGAAAAAATCGTTATGGCCCTAAGGCGTCAAAGTTTGGAGACCCCTGGTTTAGACTATAGGACCACGCGGCTCACTTACATGTCCGTTTTGTTCTATAGCTGCAGTATTTGGCTTGTGGAAAGCATTTTACTATGGCTCAAGGGTGAGCCGCGTGGCTTGAATGTTGCAGTAAGGGAAAACTCAGTCCTATGGCCTATGGAAATACAATTTTTATCACGTGACGTTCAACGTATTAATATAAAACAATCATTTATATAAACAACATCGCTAAACGTACATCTTAACTAGCACAACGTGATTCATACAGGATATATCGCAATGGTGCGACGTGGTCTTCTGTTGTGTTGCGTAATATTGTGTAGTGTGCTACATTGTTGCGACAACGGAATGTCCCACGAGTGTTTTTGGGTTTTTATCTTGTAGTAGCAACACCCCATGACGGTTTGTACTGCTGAGACCTTTAGTTTGCAAAGAACTTTCCGATGCCCTCGTAGATCCGAAGTCCGAGAGGCCCGCGAACTGTAACGTAGAGCGACAGTTGCAGAATGCATTATTCCCAATTATTATCTACTAGCTGGCCCGGCAAACTTCGTACCGCCTCAAAATCCACGCGGTGTCCTACATCTACCCTAACCTACCCCTACTCTACCTCTACCCTACCCCTACACTACCTCTACCCTACCCCTACCTCTACCCTACCCCTACCTCTACCCTACCCCTACCCTACCCCTACCCTACCCCTACCCTACCCCTACCCTACCCCTACCCTACCCCTACCCTACCCCTACCCTACCCCTACCCTACCCCTACCCTACCCCTACCCTACCCCTACCCTACCCCTACCCTACCCCTACCCTACCCCTACCCTACCCCTACCCTACCCCTACCCTTCCCCTACCCTACCCCAACCCTACCCCTACCCTACCCCTACCCTACCCTACCCCTACCCTACCCCTACCCTACCCCTACCCTACCCCTACCCTACCCCTACCCTACCCCTACCCTACCCCTACCCTACCCCTACCCTACCCCTACCCTACCCCTACCCTACCCCTACCCTACCCCTACCCTACCCCTACCCTACCCCTACCCTACCCCTACCCTACCCCTACCCTACCCCTACCCTACCCCTACCCTACCCCTACCCTACCCCTACCCTACCCCTACCCTACCCCTACCCTACCCCTACCCTACCCCTACCCTACCCCTACCCTACCCCTACCCTACCCCTACCCTACCCCTACCCTACCCCTACCCTACCCCTACCCTACCCCTACCCTACCCCTACCCTACCCCTACCCTACCCCTACCCTACCCCTACCCTACCCCTACCCTACCCCTACCCTACCCCTATCTTATATCGCCCTCTTGCGCTGGTTTGTAGATTTTAAACAATTTAGTACCTAAGGCTAGAGCTCTGCTTCCCTTTTGCCCGGTGAAGTAGCAAAAGCCTCGTGGCTAACTATATAAATGTCCGTCCGAAAAAGAAAATAAAGCTGGGGTTTGCCCGCGTTATACCTATGGCTGTATTTAGAGAGTTAATGTGGCACGTTCTCCAAGTGCTGCTATTTCCTTTGAGCAGTAAGCCGCTTTGCTAAAACCTTTGAAACGTTGCCATCATTCTGAGACCCAACGGTCTCAGAATGATGTACAGAGCCCCGTAGTACACCCCATGAGAGAGTACCAAGTAGCACAGATTTAGAATAGTAGTTAGTATTTTATTAAAATTTGTTAGTTTAAGTTTCGTTATCCGTTCCGATCCGCTCTAGTTTTCACTTTTTTAAATCACTTAATCAGTCCTGCTTGCCTTTATTACCGGTTAAGTGGCAAAAGCCTGATGGCTACATTACATTTACATTTATATGCATATTTTTGGCAAGTACGTTAAGCCGTTGGTCTCGATTGTAATAACATCATCTATAATAATCGTATAACAAGGGCGGCAGCGTTTCCTTGTTTGGGTACATAATACTGGGTGACGAACTAGCCTGCCAAGCGTGGTGACTATTGCAAATACCCTACCCCGGGTGGAGGTCCATGCTCAGCAGTAGACGTTATACAGGGTAGATGATGATTGATGTTATTAGACTTATTAGTAAGTAATTTAACTCTACCACAAATACTCCACATCCTTGATCTAGTTGTGGTTTAAACTATTATTGAAATAATCGCTTTACCGCAAAGAAACGCGTCTGTATGAATATTGCTAATAATCTAGATACACGGATGCGGTGAAAGATACTTTTATGACGACATGGGAAAAAGAGATTGCTTTGTTTTTAATTTATTGAGTTCTAGCTGCGCCCCGCGGTTTTACTCGCGTTTCTCTGCTCCAGTGGGTCGGAGCGTGATGTTTTGTAGCCTTTATGTTTATCCAGCGTATAACCTATCTCGGTGCAAAATTTCAGCCAATTCCGTTCTGTAGTTTTGGCGTGAAAAAGTAACAAACATCCATCCATCCATACTTACTATCGCGTTTATAATATTAGTCATGTTCAGTTCATCATGGTTGCAGTAGTCGCAAATAATTGGGAGGCTATTTCGACGAGAACATTTTTCAGCAACTCTCTATTAATGGAAAGGCATATTATTCATAAGCACCTTATAGAGAACAACATAAGACCTCCTCTTTAACAGACCTTGGCAAGCCAGGGTCATTGAGGGATATTGCCGTAATCACCACGCTTAGCAGGCGGATTGGTGATCGTAGTAAGATGGGAGTATCTCCCTTAGTCACCTCTACGACACCCAAAGGATGATACGGGTCGTCTATTTTTAGCCGGAAACCACACGACAACATATCTAACATCAGTCCGAATAACGGACTACAATAAAACAACACATCCAAAGAACACACATTTAAAAATGTATCTATTGAAATCGAGCGTGGAATCCCTTAGAGTAGATAACGGTGCAGCAGGTGTGGCGGGCTCTTAGCCTACTTGGAGTACCGTAGCATTTAAGTTTTTTTTTATGTTCATAGTTTAGCCACGAGGCTTTTGCTACTTTAAAAAGAAGAGTACGGCTAAAACTATATTGAATGGTTTACAAAAAACGAATCTAGCGAATCGGAGCACGAGGCTCATGCTTTTGCATGTAAACACCTAAGTGCTGAATAAAATTTATTATTTTATTATTCCCCCTATGGGAATTGGACCTCGGCTTTTTGATTTTCGGACGGATATTTATGTAGTTAGCCACGAGGCTTATGCTACCTCACCAGGCATAAAGGCGAGCAGAGCTCCAGTCATATTAAATGTTATGCGCAAGCCCTTTGTTGGACTTGGGCAGGACTGGACTCAGGCTGGTCGCTAGCGAAGGGCTTGACGAATAACAACCATTAATTTCTATAATAATGTCAGCCAAAAAATAAAATAATAACTATGCCTTAGATTATACATATCACGCCCTATTATTTTCAAGACGGTAAAAAATGTGACCCAGTATAATCAGTATATTATTATATAAAAATGAATCCTTATTTCCCTTCGTCATTTAAAGTCAGGTGAAGGTTTTTATGAAAAGAAGATTGCGCGGAAAAATTGAAAATAAAGAATAAAACCACCATATAATATTTTCTAATGTTACTTTAGCGCTTTTGGCAATATAAACTTATTTTTTGTAATCTTAATAATGCGTTTGACTTAACATTGACAGAACGCGTGCTGCTCTTAGTGCACCTCACGGTTAGTTCAGACCTATCACACCGAATATTTAAAGTTCAATTGAATATAGTTTTAGTTAATACAAGGCAACGCCTGTCGGGTCAGGTAGTATTATATAGAAATCGAGCGTGGATTCCCTTAGCGTAGATAACGGTGCAGCAGGTGTGGCGGGCTCTTGGCCTACTTATAGTACCGTAGCGTGGCGAATGAATGCTCGCGTGTAACATACACACGGTGTGGGATTATAGTACACTAGTTTCCCGCGCGCGGTTTCACCCGCGTAACTCCCGTGCCCGTGGGAACTTCATAATCAAATATAGCCTATAATAATCAGTGATAATGAAGCATTCAAACGGTGAAAGAATTTTTAAAATCGGTCCAGTACTTTTTGAGCCAATTCGTTACAAACATACTTACATACAAATCTTTCCTCTTTATAATATTACTATAGATCTATATAGCTGTTTCCTGCAGCTTTGTAAGCGTGAATTTCGATTTATTTAAACAAACTTTTCCACACCGTATCATAGTTTAGGGGGAAACATTAAAAAAATCCCTTTTTGTCGGATGTCTACGTCATATAGAGAACTAACAACCCGGTTCCACACGGGTGCAATGCTGATGTATTATACATATAAACATTGCTCTTGAATTACGCATCAAAGTTTTTTACAATGTTGTGATAAAGCCTCCAAGTTTCAGGCCTCAACGATAAGTGGTTAAGGCCATGCGTTGATCAATCCATCAGTCAGTCGTTCAGAACAAAGCGTAAAAAAATAAAGATCGTCGACTTAATAAGACGAGTATTGTTTTGACCAGACAGCTTTTCATACCCGTGCTTACAATTGATACAACGGATCGCTGCCACACTTTTATTACTCGACAATCCTAGCAATAGGTATATAGATTATTTTTTTGTCTTAAAAAAGATTACTAACAGAGTTTTGCAGTCTACTAGTATTCTTGTTAACCCCTCGTGCTAAGCTTAAATGCTTGTTGTTACGAGTGGGTTCACGTCGGTAGTGCAATGGATGCCCTAGCCATTGGGCTACGGCCGCTTGATGTATTATACATATGATGCCTAACTGCTCAACTAGGGAAATAAATAATAGAATATCCGACTTGAAGGATCGGAAGGAATGTATTTTTAATGGACCACGATTTGTTTTATTTGACCGCTATTATCAATAACGATCTTTTAAATTTTCTAAAGCTGCAACAGATAGGTTAGTTGTTCTAGCACAGGCAGATGCAGATTACGTTATTAAATCACACTATTGTGATAAATTCTCGTTAGCCAAGTTGATGAGTTACGTCTTGAAGTGTCATGACACACACAGTTAACTTACGTTATCGTCCCACTTTTAGTAGTGATGACGATTTATGACAGAATAGGTTAATTAACTAATATCCGGTTCGAATCAGTAACTTATTTCATATTTTGAGTTAATTCAATGAGTTGCTTATTTGGGAAAGTAGCTTTGTATGACAGAATCCCGCGAAGAACCATGTGACGATGAGGGTTGTATCAATGAAGAAGTCCAGATTACCATTTCAACCATTTATTGTTAAGTTAATAGACTGATTTTTGCGGCACGTTACGTAATATATACCATAATATGCAGATACGATATAAAATTAATAAGTACAGTTTGAGCAAAGAACAACCAATTTATTTCATATTTTTCAGTAAACTCAACGAGATACTCAGTTGAGTGCTCAACTCGAGGTAAGAATCTACTTTTTCGAAATATAGCAGAATAGGTTAATTAAGTTTATATCCGGTTCGAAGGACCAACTTACTTCAAATTTTTCAGTAACCTCAATGAGCTGCTTGGTATAGTAGCTCTATATGACCGAATACCGCGAAGAATAAACTTATTTCATAATAGGTGCCATTTTTGTTTTTTTTTTTGTTGTCTAGGTGGAAATGCTACATAAAAATGGTCTATCTAACACTTAAATATTTTTACAAATCAGATCAATAGTTTCTGAGATTAGCGTGTTCAAGCAAACAAAAATCTCTTCACCTTTATATGCTGCTGCGTAACTCCCGTTCCCGTGGGAACTTCATAATTAAATATACCGTATAGCCTTCCTCAATAAATGGACTTTCTAACACTGTTATTTTTTTCAAATTGTACCCTACTGGTTCCTTAGATTATTGCGTTGAAACGGACAAACAAACTCTTCAGATTTATATATATATATTAGTTTAGATTTCCAGTAGTTCTATATAACAGAATAGTGCAAAGACCTACTTGTTAGATATATGTTACAAATCTTGAATCCAACTGATTATGGGCTTATAAATCATCTGTATGGTACAGTATGTATCTTACAGATTACTATTACGTTATTAAATCCCACTAGGTATTGTGGTAAATTCTTGTTAACCAAGTCGATGAGTGACGTCGAGAGGTCTCATGGCACACCGTTAACTTACGCTATTGTCCCACTTACAGTCGTGAGCATAATATAAATATAATGAGACCTTAGTAATTTGAACACCTGATGAGTAAACTTTTATTACATACATAAAATACATATAGGTACAGGGTTATTTTTAAAACACCAATAACCCTTTAGAGGGTGAAAGTACTGATGATTGAAAACAACTTTTAGTATGGGACCAGCCCTGAAATCGCGAAAATAAAATCAGCTGTTCCATACATTTTGTCGAGGTAAGTAAACATAAATGTATGGAACAGTTGATTTTTTTTCGCGATTTCAGGGTTGGTCCCGTAGTAAAAGTCGTTCATAATCATGAGTACTTCTATTCCCCAAAAGGATGTTGGTGTTTTAAAAATAACCCTGTATACTACTAATTTAAAATAACTTACAAAATATACTATTCTAAATCTATTCTACTTGGCAAGGTTCCCAGAATGCTGGCAGTATAACCCCGTTGAATGGCAATGCTTACCTGCTGTGCAAAGTAAAAACCAGCACTCCTGCCGCTTTAGAGGGCCTGATGAGTTAAATAGTGACATACTCAATATCGGCTCAACAGATAAATTAAGCCGGATATTTTAACCACTCTGTGGAATTCCGCAGAATAGTTAAGTAATATCCGGCTCGAAGGACCAACTTTTTGTCATTTTTCTGTTAATTAAATTAGCTGATCGACTGGGAAAGTACACTCCACATTTCGAAATATGTACATAAAAAAGTCGAATAAAATTTATCAAATCGGACCAATCCTAAAGTTAGCTCGTTCAAACAAACGATCCAAACTATTCAGCTTTTTTAAGATTTAGTTTGTTGCTTGAACGCGCTAATATCAGGAACTACCGTTCCGATTTGAAAAAATCTTTCAGTTTTATAAAGCCCATTTATTGAGGAAGACTAAAGGCTATATTTATTTGTGAAGTTCCAACGGCAACGGCAGTTACGCGGGTGAAACCGCGCGCGGAGAGTAGATAAAAGATTACATTACAAAATCACCCTATTGTGGCACATTCTTGTTACTCAAGTGTAATGATTAACGTCGCGAGGTCTCACGACACTCCGTTAACCAACGATACTGACCTACATATTCGTGAACACAAGATTTATATAATTACTCAGATATGTGTAATTTGTGCCATCTGCCTGATAGCATGGCGACTGTAGTCTCGACTAGACTTCAAAGAACTTTCAAAATATCGCAGCCCAAGAATAAATAACTAATATTATTATAAATTCCTTTCCTCTTACCTTCCTTCTCTTTTATAGTGCACCTAATATATTGTCTCTGCACCACCCTATGGTAGACTGCTAGAGAATGCCTCTGGCATGAAATCCGCCTATGTACTTTTATAGTTCAGAAGTTTTAAATTTATACTAATATTAAAAAGACGAAAGATTTGTATTATTGTGTGTGTGTGTGTATGTTTGTAATGAATAAACTCAAAAATGACTGTGCCGATTTCAAAAATTCTTCACCATTGGAAAGCTACATTTATCCTGAGTGGCATAGGCTATTTTTAATTATGAATTTCCACGGGAACGGGAATTACGCGGGTGAAATCGCGCGCGTGAAGCTAGTTTTATTATAAACTCCTTTCCTCTTACCTAAGTGGTATGTGTCACCTCGGATACAGCCACTTTTATAGTGCACGTACTACATTGTCTCTGCACCACCCTATGGTAGACTGGTAGAGAATGCCTCTGGCATTAAGTACGCCTATGTACTTTTATAGTGCTGAGTTTTAAATGTATACTTATATAAGAAAGAGGAAACATTTCTATTTTTTGTTTGTTTGCATTGAATAGGCTCCGCAACTAATTGACTGATTTAAAAAATTCTTTCACTGTTGGGAAGCTACTCTATCTCCGGTGAATAAATGCTATATTTAATAATGAAGTTCCCGCGGGAACGGGAGTTACGCGGACGAAACAGCGCGCGTGTTGCTAGTAATGAATAAACTCAAAAACTATTGTTCCGATTTCAAACATTATTTCACCATTGGAAAGCTACATTTGCCCTGAGTGACATAGGCTATATTTAATTATGAAGTTCCCGCGGGAACGGGAGTTAGGCGAGTGAAACCGCGCGCGAGAAGCTAGTACTAAATTATAATAATAAACTCGTACGTTTGTGAGCATGGATATGTCACCGGAAAATAATACAAATCGTAAGTTAATCAACTTTCGCGCCACTCATATTGTTAAATATAGTTGCCAGTTTCAGTGAACGCGCATCATAATTATCATGACACTTGACCTAACCTACGACCACCAAACGATACTATGCTACTGTTGTAAGAAAACAAAAAAAACGTCAATTTCAATAAGTCCTGTTGGTCCTTCATTGGTTTAGGTTTAGGTTTTTTTTAACCACCCGAAACCTCGTTAGTTTTATAACAAAAAAAAAGAAAGTTGATCAATTAACGGTTCTTATTATTTTCCGGTGATAGACACATGGATGGATGTATGTTCCTTATTCACGCAAAAACTACAGAACGGATTTGGATGACAGTTTGCATGCGGATAGTTTATAAGCTGGATAAACATATGGTTAAAAATCATTACGCTCCGACCCACTGGAGCAGAGTAACGCGGGTAAAACCTCGGGCGCAGCTATTAACAAATACCTATTATATATGCGAAATTTTGTGAGTATGGATGAATGGATGTTTGTTACTCTTTCACGCTAAAGCTACTTAACAGATTTGGTTGTATAATGGCACATCTGACCTTATGCTTCTGAGCTCTAGGTATCAATACAGCTATATATCAGTCACAATTTTCGTGTCCGAAACTGATAAAATAATTACATAATTTAATCGTTAAAAAAACAGTTACATATAAATATAAAAATAAATCTTTTCTACGATATGGAAATCAATGGACACCCAAAACTTTTAATAATGAAGCAAGTTCATTGACTCTAAACGGTACATTTTAGTCGTATTTATGTGAAATATGTCGGCACTTAATATGTTAATATATTGTTAACAATAAAATATAATAACTAATTTTAAAGAAATGGCGGTTTGGAATTTGAAGATATTGACTTTTAACCACTATCCCCTTCATCATCCGTATAACGTCAACTGCTGAACATGGGCCTCTCCGAGGGAGAGTATTTGCCATAGTCGCCAGGCTTAGGAAGCGGGTTGGTGACCGCAGTATTATGTAGTAACACACAAAGAAACGCTGCTGCCCGTACCCTGATATACGATTATTATAGATGATGTTATAACAATCGGGACCAACGGATAAATGTGCTTTCCGAGGCACAAAGGGTAGTCCTTCAACCAACCAGACTCCGAAAGAAATCTTAGAATTTACACAAAGATTTCCTGTCCTGTCCGGCGTGGGGATCGAACCCACGACCTCAGATTTAAAGCGAGTCAAATACCGCTACGCTACGGATGTCGTCTACTATCTCCTTAAAGGATTGATACATTTCGACGAAATGGCCGAATGGTTTAAGCATTAGAGTTTATATAAGATGCAGGTTTGGATCCTGCCAATGGTCTAAATTTATTCATCTCAATTTTTAAATTCAAAATGCGGTAAACTTTTCCGTACAGTGGCACCTCCATGGCGTATCGGTATAGGGCTCAATTTAATCATCGAAGGTTGTGGGTTCGATTATGACGCCAGACTAGAAAAAACTTAGTGTAAATTCTAAGATTTTTCCGGGTCTGGACTCTACACCACTAAAAGCCCCCGGACACTCCTTGATTCGCCGTTGGCGGGGGGACCGGGTACGCATGAGCAATCCGGCCCTTGACGGCACCCGCGGGCAATATGTTACCGCGGGATCTCCTGGGCCACACTTACAGTGGCCCATTTGCCCAATTATAGAAAGCAACCGAACACACAGCGGCGTTTTCTCACCCGCCCGCTGTGCAGTCCTGAATTTACCAGTCCGGGTCTAGAGGGACACGGTTTGGTAGGCGGCAAAATTTTAAAATAGAAAATTGGAATGATCATTAATTTACAAAAATGGTCTCCTCTATCTAAATAGAAGCTAAATCCGTAAGGCACATATATAAATATAACTAAACTAGCTCTGCTCCAGTGGGTCGGAGCGTGATTTTTGTAGCCTTTATATTAATCGAGATTATTAACTATCCCCGTGCAAAGTTTCAGCCAAATCCACTCAATAGTTTCTGCGTGAAAGAGTAACAAACATACATACATACATCCACACATACAAACTTTCGCATTTATAATACGAGCTGCGCCCCGCGGTTTTACCCGCGTCACTCTGCTCCAGTGGGTCGGAGCGTGATTTTTTGTAGCCTTTATATTAATCGAGCTTATGAACTATCCGTGTGCAAACTTTGAGCCAAATCCATTCATTAGTTTCCGCGTGAAAGAGTAACAAACATAAGTACATCCACACTTGCAATTTTTCGCATTTGTATCTAAAACTAGCTTCCCGCGCGCGGTTTCACTCGCGTAATTCCCGTTCCCGTGGGAACTTCATAATGAAATATAGCCTATATTAATCAGCGATAATGTAGCATTCAAATGGGGAAAGATTTTTTTAAATCGGTCCAGTACTTTTTGAGCCAATTTGTTACAAACATACTTACATACAAATCTTTCCTCTTTATATTATAATAATAGTATAGATTAATAGGATTACTTTTATAGCCACAGAAAATTTCAAAATTACCTACTAACTTCCATAAAGTATGTAATTAAGCCCGCATTGTCGTAATATGTTCTGTCAACGTTTAAAAAGTGAAACTGTGTTATGGAATACTACAAATATCTACTACAAAATGTGTCATATGCTACAAACGAAGCGATAAGCTATCGGTCTAAATGCCTATAGTATCTACCAAGGCTTTATTGACTCGGCAAAAAAAAACTACTCAACCGATTTGGCTGAAAATTTGCATGCGGATAGTTTATAAGCTGGTTTAATATATAGGCTACGCGGGGAGAAGCTAGTAGGCTATATTTTAAGACGAGGTTCATTAGGGAACAATGTGGGTTAGCTTAATATATTATGACTAGGTATTGAGGTATCTATAGTAATATATAAAGCTGAAGAGATTTTTCATTTTTTTGTATCTTGTGTGTATATGTTACAGTCAAAACTTATAATCGGTCAAAACCACTTTTGACTGCAAAAATCAGACAAAAGTAGTTTTGACGGGTCGATATTGGCTCATATATAATTCCAGAAACGAGATGCTCTTATTTTTTGGTCGAATGTTAAAAAATAACACCAGGATTCCAACTTCTGTAGGTTAGGTTAGGTAAGAAATGTGACCACAATGCAAATTATTATTTAACGCAGTCAAAAGTAGTTTTGACCGATTATAAGTTTTGACAGTAACTTATATTATGTATAATATAAAAAGCGTAAGCTTATTCATTCACTCATCACGAAATCTCAATACAATGAGTCTCACATTGAGAACAGAGAAATTTTGCAAAATTAACTACCTACCTACATTTTAATTTCTTTAAGTAAGTAGTATTTTGTAGTAATTTGAAAACCCTCCTATTAAAACTACAAACATTGACATCACGTTAGGTACTTAAAGAAATTAAAATGTAAGTAGGTAGTTAATTATTTTTCTAAACAACCTTTACAAACGAGTGAAATAAGGGGTGTAAGTTTGTATGGAATATCCTTGCTTTTTAAAGCTCGAACTCTTTAATTAAATTAATGAGTGATTATATGTAATATTTAGAAACAGCCCTTATTAAGTTGGAAAATAGAGGCTTCAAGTTTATGTGAAACTTTGTGAAATTTTTAATTACAACGTTTCCAAAATCCATCTAAAAATAATTTAAAAAAAAACCTAATAATATAAGCTTTAACGAAAAGCTCTACGTCTTTTAATTATAGTTTATGAGCGAGCGATCATTTTAGACCCATCACCAGCGACCCTGGGATGTGTATAGTCTCTGATTAAGGTTACTATAGGTAAACCTAGTAACCTGTTAAGGTATTGGTAAATTGTAATTAGCGGCGAAAGTACCTTATACTTTATATTTTATAATAACAATCAATATTGAATGGTTCAAATAAACTTCCTCTTTTATTTAATACTAGCGACCCGCCCCGGCTCCGCACGGGCGCATTGCTGATGTATTATACATATAAACCTTCCTCTTAGATCATTCTATCTTTTAAAAAAAACCGCATCAAAATCCGTTGCGTAGTTTTAAAGATTTAAGCATACATAGGGACATAGGGATATAAGGACAGAGAAAGCGACTTTGTTTTATACTATGTACTGATAATTTACTGTATTCATAGACAGATTCAACACTAGGAAATCAACGTTACAGTTGTCTTTAAATACACTTGATTTCTCACTATTACCTACATATTATTATGAACGAACACATCTCGTCCATCCGATAACCATCTCACTCACAACAAAGTACAATCTGAACATTAATTACCGACTACATAAAAACTTCTCATCAACGCATTCCCTGCGACCGGTTCTAAGTGGGTCACTGGTTCCCTTCCCCGGTCAAGTTATGTGGGTCTTGTTTACTTGCAGTTGTTACCTGTATTTTTAAATTTATGGTTTTCATTTCATATGTTTAGATGAGAATTGAATATTTTAAAAAGGCCATTAACGTCCACTTGTCGCTCTATGTTACAGTTCGCGGGCCTTGCGGACTTCGGGTCAACGAGGGCATCAGTGGGTCGGAGCGTGATGTTTTGTAGCCTATAATGTTAATCCAGCGTATAACCTATCATTTCAGCCACTTCCGTTTCGTACTTTTGGCGTAAAAAACATCCATCCATCCATACTAACCAACTTTCGCGTTTATAATATTAGTAGGATTTCATTATGAAGTTCTGTGGGAACTTATTTCTATCATTCAATTTCCGAGAAGCTAGTTCTATCATCATCAGCCCGTATAACGTCCACTGCTGAAAATGGGCCTCCTCCCGAGGGAGGGTATTTGCCATAGACACCACGCTTAGTAGGCGGGTTGGTGACCGCATTATAATGTTATACCACACAAGGAAACACTGATGCCGTTCCCTGATATACGATTATTATAGATGATGTTATAACAATCGGGACCAACGGCTTAACGTGCTTTCCAATCAACCAGACCCGGTAAGAAATCTTAGAATTAACACAAAGATTTCCCGTCCGGCGTGGAGATCGAACCCACGACTAAAGCGAGCCAAATACCGCCACGCTTCGGAGTTTGTCGCTAGTTTAATATAAATACTTAAATCTAGTTTGTCGTGTACCCTGAGGCATTACTTAGCATTCTAGAGCACGTTCCAGGCTAAATTACTATTCTCTAACCCATCCAAGTATAGAAAGTTAACTACGCACATTTGTAATGTCTAACTAACACCTGATTTCTCAAACGCCAATCAAACCGAAAATAAGCGGCTGTAGCCCAATGGCTAGGGAGTCGGACTTGTAATCTTGAGGTTGGGTTGGAACCCCACCCATTGCACTACCGACGTGAACCTACTCGTAACACAAGCATTTAGCTTAGTACGAGGAGTTAACAAGAATACTAGTAAACTGCAAAATTCTGATAGTACCTAATCTTTAAAAAAAAAAAAAAAAAAAAACCCCGACATTGCCCGACAACCTCCGTAGCGTAGCGGTATTTGGCTCGCTTTAAATCTCAGAGCCGGACAAGAAATCTTTGGGCTGATTCTTAGATTTCTTTCCGGGTCTGGTTACGCTCCATGCCTCGGAAAGCACTTTATACCCATGGTCCCGATTGTTGTAACATCATCTATAATAATCGTATATCAAGGAACGGGCAGCAGAGTTTCCTTCTGTGATACAACATATTACTGCGGTCACCAAGCCGCCTGCCAAGCGTGGTGACTATGGCGAAAACCCTTTCCGGGAGGACGACTATGTTCAGTAGTGGACTTTGTACAGGCTGATGATTATAATGATGACGAAGATGATGAATCAAACCAATGAGGTACAAGTCCCACAGGCACCATCTTGCCCAGGTTGCTTAGTTTGTAGTTTATAAACAATTTATTAAGTAGCAATAGCCTCGTAGCTAACTGCGACATTAACTTAATAAATAGACATATCCTACTAATATTATTAACGCGAAAGTTTGTTAGTATGGATGGATGTTTGTTTCTCTTTCACGCCAAAACTACTGAACGGAATTGGCTGAAATTTTGCACCGGGATAGGTTATACGCTGTATACAAAACATCACGCTCCAACCCACTGGAGCAGAGTAACGCGGGTAAAACCGCGAGGCGCAGCTTGTTTAAAATATTGTTTGCTACATGCAAACAATATTTTATAAACGCTGTGTAGCGAAGACCTTTTTATCAAAGTCATGGTAATATCGTTACGTGATTAGCCTCGTGGTAGGTATATCAGATGAACAGGGCATATCACAACCCTCGCTGCCATACTTATGCCATGCCTAGTAACTATGGCAAATACTCCTTCGGGCAGAGCTTATGTCCCTCATCCCTTCCTCCCAAATTAATTCTGTTATATATGTAGAAGAATTTAAATAATCCCCATGCGTCATAATATGTTGTTCAATAGCCATAAGGCTATTGCTTAACAGCTTTGATTCACTGAAGACTTGCATAACTGAGGCGTCTGACTCATGATTATTGCAATCAACTAATATTAAAAACGCGTAAGTTTGTAAAAATGTATGGATGTATGTGTGTTACGCTTTCGCCCAAAAACAACTGAATGGATTTTGATGAAAGTTGCATGCGGATAGCTTATAAGCTGAATTAACATATAGGCTATAAAATATGACGCTGCGACCCACCGGAGCAGAGTGACGCGAGTAAAACCTCGGGGCGCAGCTGGTTTCATAATATTTTTGATGTATAAATCTATTCTAATAGGTACCTATATACCTAAAGATGACGAGATTCTTTGTTTGTATGCTATGAACTACCAAACGGTCCGATCCCAAAAATTTATCACCATTAAAAAGCTACCTTATCCAGTAGTCACATTGGTTATATTTAATAATATAGTTCCTACGAGAACTAGAGTTACGCATAAGAAACCACGTATGGGCAGTTAGTACTACCAATATTCTACTAATATTATGAACGCGAAAATTCGTAAGTATGGATGGATAGATGGATGTATGTTATTCGTTCACGCCAAAACTACTGCAAGGAATTAGCTGACATTTTGCACCGGGAAAGGTTATACGCTGGATTAACATATAGGCTACAAAACATCACGCTCCGACCCACTGGAGCACTGTATTTTTGTATACAGTTTGTTTCAAATAAACTCAAAAACTACTGAACGGATTTCGAGAATTCTTTCACCATTAGAATGATACATTCTCCCTGAGTAACATAGACTATAAAAGTCCATCTGTGCGAAGCCGGGGCGGGCCCCTAGTATATTATTATTATAATATTACAACAAAAATACAAACTTTTCCCCTATTTACCTAAAGAGGCAAAATTTGTATTTTTGTTTCGAATAAACTTCAGAACTACTGGACGGATTTCGATAATTCTGTCACCATTAGAATGATATAGATATTATCCCCGACTTACATAACATACCTACCTAGGCTATATTTTTTACTAGAAATGTGCACCCGTGCAAACCAGTTTCGTTAGTAAGTACCTACCTAGTTTCGTTTCAAATCACCTGATACTCATATTTTTTAAATATTAAATAAAAGTTTTGATTAGGTACCACGTACCTACCTACTTAACTTTTTCTACATTACCATAAATGAATTATTTACGGATATCCGGCTTTCGCAGTTGTACCTACGTATTTATTTAGGTACCTGTTTTAGTGCCTTGTCTTTAAGATGAATGCATTCATTGACTGTATCAAACTTTCGTTCATATCCTTTTCCTTAATCGATACAATCAAGAATCAAAAACATTACAAACACGAAATCAAGTAAGAAATCTTATTAGAAACATAACAAAAATATAATCACATAATTACTTAATAAACTACTTACCAATATTAAATAGAAAAACAGCTGTAGAAACAAGAAATATGTAGGATAAAAAAGATCCACTGTTTTCTTATGCGACGAAACTTTCACATTTTGCCACACACACGCGATTTCCGTCTACAATACATTAAAATAAACACAAAAATAATATTAAAAATTACTAACACAGTTTTTAACTATAACAAATGAACAGAAGGTTTTTAAAGGAAAAAAGTTACTAATATGTGTATTTAATTCGTATATGCCGCCATTTTAATTTGACATGCGCGCGCAGTACGTTCTAAAGACAACTGACGCGGCGCAGCTTGAAATTCATTCAGATTCATACGTTAGAGCGAGAAAACGCATTAAAATATATAGAGATAGAGAGGAATAGATAGAAGGTGGCATATAGCGGTAATTTTTTTCTCCTTTCGCGCGTCAAACTCAACTTTCTAAAACGCCTTGAGGTGTTTCGCTATCTTGTTTTGGTACTAAAATTGTAATCAAGGATAACGTTCGTTAAAAAAATAATACTAATTTGACATAATTTCTATAAAAAATGGGTCTACCTATCTACAATGTGAAAGTTATTGAAATTAAGCTTACTGTTTAGCTCTACAGTAATCACTTTCAATGAAAAAAAAGTTTGACTTGTTGACACATTTAAGTTTTTAACATAATAATATTCGTGATATGTATTTTTTTCCTTACTTTTACTGTGACGTCAGTGACTATACAAACTGAACTTAAAATTCGACTCGTGATAACACGGCTCGTTGGTCTAGGGGTATGATTCTCGCTTCGGGTGCGAGAGGTCCCGGGTTCAAATCCCGGACGAGCCCGTGAAGGGTTCCCCTTCTTTTTGGTAATCAATTCATGTTAATTAACTTTTTTTTGAAAACGGTATAACGATTAGCAGAACTATTAACAATATTAAATATTATTCTATAGACTAGCCAGTGGATAAAGCTAAGTACATTTTACTTAAGACCTCTGTTTATTATGAAACTTATCTGGTTTAGATAACCGATAATTTTACATGAAATATACTACTAACAGTCCTTTTCTTAAGTAGGTACCTCAACCAATTAAGTATATTACATACATACCTACATAAAATTCTGATCTAACTCTAGTATGGTCTTATGGACACTCTTACATTGCTTTGGTGATACTCATCATATAACATTTGGGATTATTATATGAAATGTAAATCTAGCATATTTTTTTCATTGAATATTATTTAATTGAATCCTTGCCAGGTGCTGAAAAGAGAAAATTAATTTACAGCGCCATCTATAAAAAGAACTTATCACTAATTCCTATTTAATACAAAAAGCGAATCTCCTACTTCATACACAAACTCATAGATGGCGCTGGCGAGTAGCAACCTGCAGTTAATATTGTATTTGTAGGTACATAAAAGGACTTTTTATGATAACCATTTAAAAACAAAGATTTTTGAATAACTCCTGTCTCTAGTTTCTCGATCATCACATCAACTATATCTGAGATATAGTTGATAAATCTATTGCATTCTTAGCGTCATCTATAGAAATTTTGTGTAACTATTTGTACTTCAATACCAAAACCTTAACAACAGCTTTATCTAAAAACACATAGATGGCACTGTTAACAACAGTGCTCTACTACACAAAAAACTACTTTTTAAATAGACCAGCCGTATAAAAACAAACCTTGAAAGCGAGGTGTCTTTGTATTCGGTCGCATTATCAACAGGTGGTAAATTTTTAGTTCATTGACATTTTCCCCCGCCCTTCAGCTTTACCCCACAATAAAAGTTAACTAACGCAACTTGAAACAAACTTTTGTGCTTTGTAAACACGTGCTTGTTTTAACAAAATCACCATGGACGATAGAAATTAGGTTTAAAAAGTGTTTTAAAGTCGATCAACAGTGTAATTCAGTGACTGAAGTGATTAAAAATACAGTTATGGCCGGGTCTAGTACATCGCATACCCCTCCGCAAATGAATTCGATCAACGATGTTACGGCTTTATTTCAAAATGCTAAGAAATATGAGGAACTTAACGTTATTGGAACAGGTACCTAATTGAAGATATTTACCGTAAAATAACCTAGATTTACATGTGCCGGGTGGAGTATGTTTCGCGCATTTTTACGTCGGTTATCGGTACCCACTTCTAAACAGAAAACTGTGTTTCTATTGTTTACAAGTTAAATATTATCATGTTTTTACATAATCTATAGTAAACTATACAGTTCTACTTTGAAATCTGGTTATAAACAAACAAGGAAATAAACTTTTTTGTTTAATTTGTTTACTTGTACCAATATTATTATAATTATGAACATACCTACCTATTTAACCCTTTTTTGTATTTATTCAACACTAAAATGATGCGTTATTCACAAATACAACTAATTACTAGATTATATCTTACTTTCCTAATATAATAAGGTATATGCTTTATTGGGAGATTCCCCCGGATCATGGAGCTTCATAATTAATTACTTAATTCTTACAATATTATAAATATGAATTTTAAGTTTTTTGGTAAATATGGATTCTTTAACTTAATTATGGTTAAACTACTAAATAGATTTGGATGAAATTTGACAGGGAGGTTGATCAAAATGTAGCTTAACAGAAATAAAAATATAAACAAGCCTTTTTGGCTGTAACTTAAAACAGGCTTTTAAAGTTTAGTTTTGTAAAGTTTGTCTTCTTCTGAAAATTCTGGGAATATTAGTTTGTATTCTTATAATATGCTAGACAAGATATCCACTGAGATATGTTTTGTAGAGAGATTGATAAATTTTGACACAGTGGCAATGGGCAGGACACAGCTTCAAGAACTGACGGCCAATGGAGCAGAAAGGTTCTCAAGTGGAGATGACTGCCTGCACGATGCACCAACAACCTCATAAAGGTTGGGAGTCAGTGGTTGCAGGCCTCTAGTGATCGCTCCTGCTGGAAATTGATTTGGGAGGCCTATGTTCAAAAGTGGACTACAACAGGCTGATGATAGTTAGTTAGTTAGTTAAGTGTATAATTTCCGCACTTAGCCTCATGAGTGGGCCATTATACGTGAGAATGATACGATCATCCATACCATCCCAACTCCAGCCAGAATCAAGGAGTTGTCTTATGTTTTTCAGGACCTCTCCCATGATCTCTGGATTGTTTAGATGCTCTGTGCGCTGGTCGCTTACGCTCTCACAGTGTAAAAAAGCGTGAGCCGGTGTTTCTTCAGCACTCATACAGCCCCTGCACATGGAACTGTCCGTGTAACCGATGTAAAAAGATGTTTGTTTAGTGGACAATGACAGGCTGATGATGATGATGGGTTTGATTACTATCCGGGACAATTTTTTGTGAGGATTACATGTAGTTGTTCTGAGTCGGTGTGTGCTTTGTGTCTGTGAATTATATGTATTGAAAGTCCCCGCTACACAGGCATTGATTTCCTTAGTCAAGATCAAAGTCAAAGTCAAAAATTCTTTATTCATATAGACACATTTAAAATATTTTAAATCATGTTCTTATGATGCGTCCCATTCTTTTACTACCACAAGTTCTGGACATGGCAATGCTGAGAAGAACTGGCAAGAAACTCAAAGGAATCCTTTTTTAAATAAATTTGATGTTACAATTTTTAATAAACCAGTATTGTTTCAGAGCAACTCACTTCCAAGCTATTTTCAGAAAATCAGAAATTTTATAAGTTTTTTTACATAATTTATCTTTCACATATTGTTTAAACTTGTTTGTAGAAAGATCTCTAACATTATTAGGAAGTTTGCTGTAGTTCGGGAGGTGTTTTTAAAAAAACCTCTTTTACAAATCAATTTATTTCTTTTTCCAGGGGCATACGGCACGGTATACAAAGCCAGGGACCTCCACAACGGTGGTCAGATAGTAGCTATGAAGAAGGTGAAGGTGGCTTTAACAGAAGACGGTATACCTTTATCTACATTGAGAGAGATAGCACTACTGAGGCAGCTAGAAGCTTATCGCCATGAAAATATTGTTAGGTAATTACCAGCATATATTCCTATGGGTGTCGTAATAGGCGAGAAAGGGACACACAATGGATGGGCAGCAGCATCTATACCTCAAGGATACTCGCCTTCTCATTGCGATTACCAATCCACCTGCCTGGAGCAGTAATTATGGCAATATCCCCTACCAAGGCCCGTTACAAGGAGGCCCATGTTTAGCCATGGATTAAGCTGGCTGATACAGTTCTCATCATATCAGCCTTTTGCCATCCACAGCTGAACAAAGGCCTCCCTCATTGATTTCTAGTTGGAACAATTATTAGCAGTATAATATCCTGAAAAAGTTATTAATAGAATCAGGGGTTACTTTGCGGAAATCTATATTAATCTAATTTAAAAAGACAAAATATCTAGTGTTAATTCCGTTAAAAAATATGTCTATATGCTGTAATGCTATTTTTGCACTGCACTCCCGCCCGCAAAAATTATGCACATGCAGGAAAGAGAAATAAAACGTGCAAAAATACAATCACCAGCTGAAGACCCTCTGTCTACGGCTGGTGATTAAAGCATACAAGCACAATATTTATTTGAATTAATGTATATAATTATAATTGTTTATATTGATTGGGTGGTGATTTATGTATAATTTTGGTATAATAATGTAATGTATGACTCATAAATTCTAACTTAATTAGTTGTATCTTGTAAGTTTTGTGAAACTGTTTGCATGCTGCGTAAGCGGCGAAACATGTTGTTCTCAAATTATGTAACATCTTTGTACCTACCGTGTTTCTGGAAAATAAAAATATATTCTATTCTATTTATATTTTAGCGGAATTACCACTAGATATTTTGTCTTTTTAAATTAGTTCCTGAAAAAGTATCATAATCTATAACTACAAGCGGCTGTAGCCCTATGGCTAGGGCGTCTGCCTTGTGATCTTGTGCGGTCCCCACCCATTTTACTACCGACATTGTACCTACTCGTAACACAAGCATGTTAGCTTAGCACAAAGGGTTAACAAGAATACTACGTCGGTGCGCTTGCCAAATCTGATATGTGCATTGGGGAACTTTTCAGGAGAACAAAAATACTGTTTTTTCGCAATTTATTATCTTCCGAAAATATAAAAATACAACAAAAAATGGCAAAATATGTCTAATTCAGTCATTTTTAGTTGTATTTTATATTTTCATATCAGATTTGGCAAGCGCACCGACGACTAGCAGAGTGCAAAAACTGAGCCGGTAACATAAAAAAAAAAAAATTGCCGTTACAACGTCCACTGCCAAAAATGGGCCTCCTGAGGAACGGTTTTGCTATAGTCATCACGCTTAGCTAGCGGGTTGGTGACCGCAGTATTATGTTATACACACAGGAAAACGCTGCTGCCCGTTCCCTGATATATACAATATAGATTATGCCACCAAAAAACAATCATTTTGATGAGCAACAACTGAAATGATGTATTTTGTTCTCCACAGGCTCTTAGACGTCTGCCACGGGGGTCAGTCCTTAGAGAGAGACCAGCAGTTGGTACTCTTCCTGGTCTTCGAACACGTGGAACAGGATCTGGAGTCATTCCTCAAGAGAACTCCTGCACCACTGTCTGAAAATAGAGTTAGAGTGAGTATGCTTTGTTCAGATTTCGTTTCTTCTTCATCATCAGCTTATTTAACAGACTTTCAAGCCAGGGTCATTGAGGGATATTGCCGTTATCACCACGCTTGGCATCGATGAGTATTCTTATTCCGTACGGACATTTGTTTACCCGTACGGACATTTAGCCACGTGGCTTTTCCTTATATACGGACACTAACGGCGCCCCGCGGTTTTACCCGCGTTACTCTGCTCCAGTGGGTTTAAGATTGATTTTTTGTAGCCTATATGTTAATCGAGCTTATTTCCATGCAAAGTTTCAGCCAAATCCATTAAGTAGTTTTTGCGTGAGAGAGTAACAAACATACATACATACTTGTGCATTTATAATTTTGGCTTTCCGCTTCCGGCTGTCAAAGTGATCACACGCTTGTGAATTGCTCTCCCATTATTTACCTTATTAGTGGCTAAAATCCAAATATTGCAGTGCAAGTTAAAACAGTAGTGATTACGAGTGCCGTGCCTTCAAGATTAACCAAGAAACCCCCAGATTGCTCATGATATTTTCAAGAAAAGTGCAAAATATCAGCCAACAACAACGTCAACACAACAGCAGGCTGTCAAAATCTAATCCAGTCACTCTTGACTCCTAGTCTATGGATGGTGTTTCTATTCCCCCCATTTTGTTTCGTCGCCGAGCTACTCTTAGCCCCGTGTTTCGCTTCACCCCGTGATTATCTTCGCCCCGCTTTCAACCTTAAGCTAAGATCTTACCCCTACTTGAAGCTCAAAAATGACGTTATCCACGAACAATAATGTCTAACGAAAATACCATAAATATGGGAAACAACGAAAACAATGAGAAACAACCAAAAAACAACATCCAGCAAATAAAAATTCCACCAACTTTCCCATGTATGTTTAATCCAAAGCCCAGGAGTCCCTCCCTTACCTTAAAGCAACCGAACGTCCCTGAAGCGTAACGGGATACAGAGATACAGAGCGAGGATCCTCAAGTATCAACTAATGTGCCTCAAACTTCTACGAGTCAGATAGTGACGGGACCACCACCATGGCAACGAGTTCCCCAACCGAGGTACCCCAAAAGAAAAAAACTAAATAGTGAATCTCCAGAAGCTATTCACACCTACAACAGATTTAGCACACTCCCTGTGAATCAAGATGAAGATATGGATATACCTGTTGAAAAGAAGCAGAGTCCACCACCGCCAATCATCCTCTATGGAATAGATGATATACAACAACTATCAGTACTCTTAGAAACTGTTGCTGATCGGAGTAAATTCTCGTACAAAATCATCAATAAAAATCAACTACGCATCACCAGCAATGAGATTGAAGTATATAAAGAACTAATAAAGTTGATACGAGAAAAGGGCCTTATAGGACATACATTTACGACAAAAGATACAAGATGCTGCAGGATTGTAATCAAAACCCTACATCATACCACACCCCTCGAAGAAATAAAGGAGGCAATAGAACACAGTGGCAACACTATAGTTGGCGAAATAATTAATGCCAGACATGGTCCTAACAAGAAACCTACCACAACATTTTTTGTAAACCTCAAACCTGGGCCAGAAAATATGGCAGCCAAAGAAATAAAGTATATTTTTCACCAATCGGTTGTGATCGAAGAACCGAAGAAGAAAACATCGATAACACAATGCCAAAGATGTCAACAGTATGGTCACACCAAAAATTATTGTATGCGCCCATACAGGTGCGTTAAATGTGGTCAACAACATAAAACTTCCGAGTGCCCGAAAAAAGACCGGAAAACCGGAATACACCTGCCCTGTGTGCTCTCTGCGAAGGACCGCACCCAGCTAATTACCGGGGTTGCGAGGTATACAAAGAAATTGTAGCCAGGAAAACAAAAAAGCAACACTTGTTTGGACAGAAAAAAACTAATCCGGTGACTGACCACGGACAAAATCCCAGACAACAAGATCAGACATATTATGATAGGGAACCCAATAATCCAACACCAACTTATTTTAGACATAATTCATCACCGGAACGACAAAAAGAAAATCGTGAAGAAAAAGAAAATAAAAGTTATGCGCATGTACTTAAACCTCAAGGGCAACAATCAATTGAACCTTCAACCGCAAAAATAACGATGGAAAAATTGTTAATTAAACAGGGGAGAGCTTTGAAAAAATAATCCAACAAATGAGTACACTTATGCAACTCATAACCACGCTGCTAACCAGACTAACACGATAGGAGCCCTGCGCCTGGCAACCTTTAACCCAAATGGATTGGCTCCCAACAGAGATGAAGTTGAACTGCTAATAATGGAACATAAGCTTGATATAGTACTTATTTCGGAAGCTCACTGCACCACCTCATCTAACGTAAAGTTTAAAGGCTACAGCACATACATAACACATCACCCAGACGGAACAGGCCATGCTGGCACGGCAGTTATAATAAGAGACAACATCAAGCATCATCCACTGCCAGAGTTCAGAACACAACCAATACAAGCTACCACAGTTGCTATTGAGGATGCTTGTGGATTCTTCAATGTTACTGCAGTTTACTGTCCTCCTAAGCACACCATCTCGGAAAATATGTTTACCAATTTCTTCAAAACTTTGGGTAAAAGATTCGTAGCCGGTGGAGACTGGAATTCTAAACATACTTGTTGGGGTTCTAAACTGACTACGACGAGGGGCAGGCAAGTGTATCGAGAAATAGCCTGATCGCAATATCAGCACTAGAACCGACCTACTGGCCGACAGACCCAAACAAAGTACCGGACTTACTAGATTTCTTCATCATCAAAGGTCTATCCAAACATTACCTGAAGCCAGAATCATGTCTGGATAGCTCTTCCGATCATACACCCGTTCTACTTACTGTTAGCACAGCTGTCATTGAAGTGGAAAGACCCATGACAATAACAAATAGTCGCACGGATTGGAAATCATTTCGGGAATACGTCGAGAAAAACATCAACCTCAAAATAGCATTGAAGAGTCCAGAAGATATTGAAAATGCCACGGAAAATATTACAAATATTATTCAAGAGGCTTGTTGGAAATCCACACCAGTACTAAACCATGCAGGTGGCACCGTAAATCTTCCACTAGAAATAAGGAAACAAATCCTGGAAAAAAGAAGGCTCCGTCGCGTCTGGCACCTAAGCCAACATAAAGAAGATAAGAGGATGCTGAATAAAGCCATACTACAACTTAAAACGGCACTGCAAGGTTGGCATGATGCATCTCTGGGAAGCAAATTGGAATCACTTACACCAACTGCTTCTACCAATTACTCTCTGTGGAAATTTACCAAAAATCTAAATAGACCTCAAGCTGCCAAACCTCCCCTCCGGAAAAGTAATAACACCTGGGCTAGAACAGCACAAGAGAAAGCTAACCTTTTTGCTTGTCATCTAGCAACCGTCTTCACACCGAATGGAACAAATGACGATTTAGAGGCTAATATAGAAAGCGTCTTGAACCAACCATTCCAAATGGCATTGCCGGCAAACCCTGTTACGGTACGAGAAGTCTGGAGAACCATCAAGGACCTGAATGATAGAAAGGCACCAGGATATGATTTTATCACAAAATAAATTCTGATACACCTTCCCCGGAAAGCCATAGTGTATCTAACCACCTTATATAATGGTGTTCTTAGAGTGCAGTATTATCCCTCGCTGTGGAAAGTCTCCCAGATAATAATGATACTTAAGGCTGGTAAACCTCCCAACAATGTAGAATCATATAGACCGATCAGCCTTCTACCGATTCTATCAAAGATATGCGAAAAAATCATCTTAAAAAGGATACAACCATTTCAAACCACCAATTTGGTTTCCGACAAGGTCACTCAACAATAGAGCAAGTCCACAGAGTTATAGATAAAATCAGAGAAGCTCTGGAAAGGAAGGAATACTGCTCCTCGGCATTCTTAGATATACAGCAAGCATTCGATAAAGTTTGGCATCCAGGACTTCTATACAAATTAAAAACCAAACTGCCACATAGCTTTTACGTACTGATGGAGTCATATCTGATGGACAGAATATTCCAAGTCAAGGAATCAGGGGAAACATCGGCATTTCATGACATCAAGGCAGGAGTACCACAGGGCTCAGTATTGGGACCCGTGCTCTATACCGTATTCACTGCAGACATACCGGAAGTGCCAGGAGTAACCATTGCCACCTATGCCGATGACACAGCACTAATAGCTAACAACAAAAGTCCAGAAATAGCCTCGCGTTGCATATAGACTGGATTGGATACAGTAAACAACTAGCTGAAGATATGGAAAATAAAAGCAAGTTCTTCAAAATCCACTCATGTAACATTCACACTAAAAAAGGGAGATTGCCCCCCAGTTCATCTTGGAGATGCCACTCTACCCCATGGTGAAAACGTAAAATATCTAGGCTTCCATCTGGATCGCAGACTGACGTGGAAAAACCACATAAGAGCTAAAAGAGAAGAGCTTAATATAAAATATAAATCTATGCTCTGGCTCCTAGGACGCAACAGCAAATTGTCGGTGGATAATAAGCTATTAATCTATAAGGCAATCTTAAAGCCTGTGTGGATGTACGGTATACAACTATGGGGAAGCGCCAGCGACTCCAATATCAGCATAATACAGAGGCTCCAAAACATTATCCTCCGCACAGTGGCAAATGTTCCATGGTTTATCACCAATAGCGAAATCCACCAAAACCTAGAAATGAACACAGTGAAAGATGAAATTCGATCCATGGCAAAAAAATACCAACAAAGACTTGCTACACATTGCAATGAGTTGGCATCCCAACTGAAAACCCAAGATTACCCTAATCGCCTGAAGAGGCATGCCATCTTGAAGCTGCACGATAGAATGTAGCTTCCTTCAACAAGGGTAGTGCCCTCACTGGAAAGCACACCCACCAAGATAACCGCCTCACAACCCATCCGCTCATAGTTTTAAGACTGATTGTGGATTAAATAATAAAAAAAAAAAAAATATATATATATATATATAATTTTATAGTAGGATTTTGACCAATAGTTTTAATGAATTATTGTTTGTTTACAGAGCATGTCGTACGACATACTGTCAGGTATTGACTTCTTGCACTCCCATCGCATTGTGCACCGGGACCTTAAGCCCCACAACCTCCTGGTGACGTCGGCTGGCAGAGTGAAAATAGCTGACTTCGGATTGGCCAAGACTTATGATACGGATATGAAGCTGACTAGCGTTGTGAGTATGAGTTTTATTTATTATAGCCACGAGGCTTTTTCGGATTTTTGTATTTAGCCACGTAGTTTAACATTAAGTTATGACGAGGGTATTTAGCCACGTGGCTTTTCCTACAGTCTTAAAAGCCTTATTTAAAAATAATAGCTCGGAAAGCTTGTACCACTCATCTCCTTCCCGCTCCGCTCATATGCCAATCTATGCCAAACTTCGCTCATCTATGTCACACATCACAAGTGGCCGCTTGGCTAGGGCGTCGGACTTGCGATCATGTGGTCACCAGTTCAATCCCCACACCCATAGCACTACAGATGACGTGAACCCACTTGTAACACAAGCATTTTAGCTTAACACGAGGGGTTAACAAATACTATTAGTAGCAAATACTCTGCTAGTAATGTATGTAAAATGAATTTTACATACATTACTAGCAGAGTTTTTTTTTTTTTTTAAAGAATACAAGAATGTAAAATGAATGAAAAAAATTATGATCATCATCATCATCATCATTTATTATAGTATAACACTAAGGATTGTTATACTCATCTTATCTCCGCTCCGCTCATTTCCAGGTAGTTACCCTCTGGTACCGTCCCCCGGAAGTTCTGCTGGGTGCCTCCTACAACACAGCTGTAGATGTGTGGTCTGCGGGCTGTGTCCTCGCTCAGCTCCGAACTAGCACAGCTTTGCTGCCAGGGAATAGTGATTCGGATCAGTTGCTGTGCATATTTAGGTAAGTTTTAAGTAGCCTAGTTTTAATATGATGAATTAGCCACCCCTATTTAACACCGTCCCTATCCTAGCTTCCTACGAGTCTTTCTCTATCTACCTACGTTATGACACATAGAACGCGTCGCGAGCCTCGCCTCGCGAGGACCACGGACTCTATCCTAGCTTCCTACGAGTCTTTCTCTATCTACCTACGTTGTGACACATAGAACGCGTCGCTCACCTCGCCTCGCGAGGACCACGGACCCTATCTTAGCTTCCTACGAGTCTTTCTCTATCTACCTACGTTGTGATATATAGAACACGTCGCGAGCCTCGCCTCGCGAGGACCACGGACTCTATCCTAGCTTCCTACGAGTCTTTCTCTATCTACCTACGTTGTGACACATAGAACGCGTCGCGAGCCTCGCCTCGCGATGACCACGGACTCTATCCTAGCTTCCTACGAGTCTTTTGTCTATCTACCTACGTTATGACACATAGAACGCGTCGAGATCCTCGCCTCGCGAGGACCACGGACTCTATCCTAGCTTCCTACGAGTCTTTCTCTATCTACCTACGTTGTGACACATAGAACGCGCCGCGTGCCTCGCCTTGCGAGGTCCACCGTCCCTATCCTAGCTTCCTACGAGTCTTTATCTATCTACCTACCTTGTGACACATAGAACGCGTCGCTCACCTCGCCTCGCAAGGACCTCGGACCCTATCCTAGTTTCCTACGAGTCTTTCTCTATCTACCTAAGTTGTGACACATAGAACGCGCATGACTTCCAGATACATCACACGCGTTGGATGGGATTGGGTGGGAGACAAAACCAAAAAAAAAATCCAATGTCCATAATTATTAATAAGAAATATGTATTTTTCCAGGTTAATTGGCCGCCCCCCTCTGTCGGAATGGCCAGATAACGTGTCCATAGAACTCGACAGTTTCCCGGAGTATAAGCCACAAGACCTGGGAATGATCCTCGGACCGAGAGTACATCCTTACTTCTTAGAGTTGATTAAGGTAACATTAAATTTAATATAAAACATTAAACAGATGTTGTAGTTCAATATATAATAAAATAGCTATTTTACATATATAAGCCGTTCAACAAATTAACAACATACATACAAACATTCATATTTGTCAAAGGAAAAAGCTTATTAGGTATAACATTTCTGATTATGTCAATGACAAAACTGCTCGGGAGTGAGTTGGTCTGAAACAATAATGCTTTATTAATAATTGTAACAAAAATTCCTCTTGAGTTTCTTGCCAGTTCTTCTCAGAGTTGCCACGTCCAGAACTGGTGGTAGAAAAAAGGTATGCATCATAAGAACATGATTTAAAATATTTTAAATCTTTATTCATATAAAGAATATTTTGATTTTTGCTATAACATCATGTATAACAATCGTATATCAGGGAACCGGCCGAGTTTCCCCATGTTACAACATAATGCGGTCACCAACCCAGCGGCCAAGCGTGGTGACTATGGCAAGTCTCACTCGGGAGGAGACCCATGTTCAGTAGTGGACGTTATACGGGATGATGATGATGATGAATTTGTTTTTTAAAATCGATACAGTATTTTTTAACGCTGCTGTCCTTACCCTGGTATACAATTGTTATAGATGATGTCATAACAATCGGGACCAACAGCTTAACGTGCTTTCCGAGGCACAGAGGGTAGTCCCTCAGCCAACCAGACCCGGAAAGACATCTTAGAATCTACACAAAGATTTCTTGTCCGGCGTGGCCATCGGACCCACGACCTCCGAGATTTAAAGCGAGCCCAATACGCTATACTATTTACATTTTTAAAAACACTTTATTAATATTTTTCAGGGTATGCTGATCTTCGATCCAGCGAAACGACTGACAGCATTAGATTGCTTAGAACATCCGTACTTCACCGAGGACCCGGTCAGAGGATGATTGTAGAACAGAGGTCTCCAAACTACGGCCCGCGGGCCAAATCCGGCCCGCCAGTGCCAACAATTCGGCCCGCGACAGCTTAAGACTAGTGTCATCGATCTGACCTAAGACACCCAATGTCTTATTGTTGTTACTATTGCTGTGATATGTTGAAAAAGACAACACAAAATGATAATTACTCGGTCGCGCACTTTGTCACTAGTCTAGAAATAAGAGTATAGTTAAGGATAGAAAAATTAAAACAGTTTTGGATAAACTTTGAACATATTGAAAAAATCGTTATGGCCCTAAGGCGTCAAAGTTTGGAGACCCCTGTTATAGAACATTAATTATATAAAAAACCGACCAAGTGCTAGTCGGACTCGCGCACGAAAGGTTCCGTACCATTTTTAAGTGCCTACCTGTTGCAGTTATTGATATCGAGCAAAAAGGGCAAAATTCACGTTTGTTGTATAGGAGCCCCTTACCCCACTTAAATATTAATTTTATTTTGTATCTAGCATTTTTTGTTAAAGCGGCAATAGAAATACATCATTTGTGAAATTCAACTGTCTAGCTATCGCGGTTCTTTAGATACGGCTGGTAACAGATAGACAGCGAAGTCTTAATAATAGGGTTCCGTTTGTAACTTTCGGGATAAAACTCCTTGAATAAAAAACATTCAATTAATTCTACACAAGCCTGGGACCTACAATTCTACATAAGCCTAGGACGTAGGTCCCAGGCTTATGTAGAATGGATCAATTGAATGTTTACTATAACATCCCGTTGACGTCCACTGCTGAACATGGGCCTCCTCCCGAAGGATTCGCCTTAGTCACCACGCTTGGCAGACAGGATGGTGACCGTAGTAAATTATGTTGTCCCAAACAAGGAAACGCTGGTGCCTGTTCCTTGATAAACAATTATTATAGATGATGCTATAACAATCGGGACCAACGGCTTAACGTGCTTTCCGAGTCACGGAGGGTAGACCCTCAAGCAACCAGACCTGGAAAGAAATCTTAGAATTTACACAAAGATTTCTTGTCCGGTGTGGGGACCGAACTCACGAACTCTGAGATTTAAAGCGAGCCAGATACCGCTGCGCTACGGAGGAAAACTAGGCTATTTTTAATTATAAAGTTCCTATGGGGACGGAAGTTGAGTGTTGATATGATGATTATTGCATTTAATTTTTTATTAATATAGTAATTATTTAATTAAGTACACCGTTATTTGTTGTTGCTAATTATTCTAGAGCTCAGAACCATAAGGGTGTTACCACACCAATCGATCGATCGTCGATCGATGCCATCGATCGACTTCGGTCGACGTTGATCGACTTCGTTCGACGTTGATAGATTGTTGTGGTAGCTTTAATTGATCGACGGATACCGGTCGACTAACCGATCTATCGATTGCCGGTCGATGCCATCAGTCGACGTTGATCGATGGGCAGCGGGTTACAAAGGGAAGCTCAAGTAGCTCGATTGACGTCGACTAATCCATTCTACCATCGATCGCCAATCGATCGATTGGTCTGGTAGAAAATGTCGATCGACGTTGACTAATCCATTCTATCATCGATCGGCGATCCATTGATTGGTGTGGTACACACCCTAACGATGGATGAACTATTATACTTCAGAAGCATTTGGTCGTAAGTGTCGGTTTATGATAAAGTCACATACGACAATGTTTCTGACGTATTATGGCACTTCCGACCTTAAGTTTCTGAGCTCTAGAATAGGCATGGAGACTAAAAAATTATAATAAGTCCGTCAGTTAAATTACTAAAAAATATTGGACACGTATTTTTTTATTAATCAAATCAATAAAAATTGACAAAGATACAGAGCAACAACAAACTACATACCTATAAAGTTCAGGAGAGGAGGGCTAGTGACGTCACTACTAGGTAAAATTGTACCTAGAAGTGACATAGTGCCAGTTTTTGCATAACGTCCACTGACTTCATCCCGAGAGAGGATTTTGCCCTAGTCACCGCGCTAGGCACGCGGGTTGGTGTCCGCAGTTTTATGTTGTAACTCACTTGGAAACACTGCTGCCCGTTCCTTGGTATACGATTGTTATAATGCAGTACTGTTTAACGCTATTGATATATTGATATTATGTCATCGGAAAATAATACGAATCGTAAGTTGATTAACTTCCGTGTCACTCATATTGTTAAATTCAGTTGCCGGTTTCAGTGAACGCGCATAATTATTATATTATTTACTTAACTATTATGACACTTGATCTAACCTTAACCAAACGAGACTATGCTACTGTTGTAACAGAACAAAAAAACGTCAACTTCAATAAGTCCTGTTGAACTCCATTGGTTAAGGTTTAGGTTATTTATTAACCTCCCGAAACCTCGTTAGTTTATCAACTAACTAGTAAGTTGATCAACTTACGATTCTTATTATTTTCCGGTGATTGTACTTGAAAAAAAAAACCATTTGGCTGAGAGTTAGCAACGACAAAAATATTAGTGTTATTGAAGAATAAGCATTATTTTTACATGTTTTTTACAACTATTGTAAGAATTAAGATTGAATGGTAATTTTTACACTATTTTTTGTGTCTTTTTTCGAAAAATAAAATTGTTTTATAAAGTTTGTGATTTAATTTCTTTACCATCTTAATTATCTCTGTCGGAATACCAGCGCTTTGGTATTTTGAATACTGCAGCTTTAGCTGAGACAGGTACCAATTTGTAGCTTGAACAGATTTATATTCGCTTCCACTAGAAATCAGGAAAACAGAGTCGCTTTTCATTTAAAAAAAAAGGTCAAGATTTTATTAGGAAGAAATGGGAGAAACTCAACATAAACTTTCATTTCTGAATTTATATTATGGTATTGTATAGTATAGTACTATATCGCAGGTATAATAACGTATAGTACTGATATCATATTAGTATGCTATGTGGAATATTTATATATTTAATAAGTTGTTATTAAAGATATTATTTTATAGGTTCTGATACTACTTAGTGCACCTACCATGATATCTCTGCATCACCCTATGGTCGACTGGTAGAAAATGCGTTAGGCATTAAGTCCACCAATGTACAATATAAAATGTACTAAGTATAAATATTTTGTTTATAATTATGTATATTTTAAATGAATTATTGTGTTGTCCGGTAATATGTACTTGTTGTTATAGAAATAAACTTTTTTCTTTCTTTCTGTATCCATCATGGTGTAGGGCTTTTTAGGTTCGGTCCTAGGTTCGATTCCTAAGCCGAGAAAAACATGTTTTCATGCTACAGAATCGACGCCGGGCGAAGGACGTGGGATAGTCAAAAAAGTCAAAATATATTTTATTCATACAAACACGTTTAAAATATTTTAATTCATGTTCTTATGATGCGTCCCTTTTGTTTCTTCCACCAGTTCTGGACGTGGCAACTCTGAGAAGAACTGGAAAGAAACTCAGAGGATTCTTTTTACAAATGCATTTTATGTTACAATTATTATTAATAAAATGTTTCAGAGCAACTCCCTCCCAAGCAGTTTTAACATTGACTGTAATCATTAATTTTATAATAAGCTTTTTTACATACATAGTTTATCTTTGACATATCGTTTAAACTTGTTTGTAGAAAGATATCTTACATTATAAGGAAGTTTATTGTAAAAGCGTATACCCATGAAAGAATTGCTAATTTTGTGGAAAATGTGGCATGTAAAACTAGATTATGCTTAGGCATAGTGCAGCCGTGATGTCCCTTCATAAATATAAACGTAAGCAAGGCGTCGTGAATTGGCATGAAGACTAAAAAAAACTATTTACTCCGTCAGTTAGATTACCAAAAAATATTGGAAACGTATTTATTTTTTCGTTTCTCAATCAAAAAATGACGAAGATACAGCGCGTTCAAATTATGTGTAACGTCACTTTTAAGTAGGTACAATTTTACCTAGTAGTCACGTCACGTGATAAATAAAAAAATCATGTCCAATATTTTTTGTAATCTAATTAATGGACTAATTATACACACATGCTTCATGCTACATTTTTGACGAGATTATCACGGAAACAGCAAGCCAGTCAGCGTTCAATGTTAAGTAAGCCACCCCTTTTAATCTTAGGGATGGAATTAAAAAAAAACCTTTCTTTTCGAATGTCTTCGTCATATCATTTTTTTTAAAGATTACTAGCTAATTTTTTCAGTCTACTAGAATTCTTGTAAACCCCTTGTACTTAGCTAAATATGCTTGTGTTACGAGTGGGTTCACGTCGGTAGTGCAATGGCTGGGGATCGAAAGGGTGACTACAAGATCAAAAGTCCGACGCCCTAGCCATTGAGCTACGGCCCCTTAAAAAGGCGTAAAATTAATTATAAAAATTATAATCACTGGCGTAGACATTCGACAAGAAAAATACCTAAAGGGTTGAGTTGAGGGTTACCTACTCTCTAGAGTCAGCAATAATAATAATAATATAATAATAATTCTTTAATTTCAGGCATCGGAGGCCCATAGAATAAAATACATACAATAATCTTAAACAGTAATAAACTAATACATATATTAAAAACAAAAACTTAATACTAATGTACACGAAGTGTCGGCGTCGTGTTTCGCTGACTGGTGTCACGTAGCTGGCCACGAAACCGGCGGAACATAACACCCTTCGCCCAAAACTCTTCTTTGAGCCTTCAACTCTTTAGGTTTAGGTAAATTAAGGGATTTTTCAACAAGAAAGCCACCCCTTTTCATCTTCCTAGAGGTGGAATTAAAAAAACATCCTTTCTTATCGGATGATTTCGTAATATATAGAGAACCCTCCACCTTTTTATGATCAGCGGTTTGGGAGATTGATGGTTCTGCCTAGTTTAAAAATCTGGTCAAGTACCATTTGTTATATGAGGAGTAGGGTCGCTTCTACACTCCGGACGTCCCTATAATTGGAGTCCCGTTTTGAAGGTTTCGTACCCGAAGGGTAACAACAACAACGGGACCCTATTACTTCGCTGTCTGTCTGTCTATCACCAGGCTGTATCTCAAGAACCGCAATTTCACAGTGTTTCACAGATACCTACTAAAAATTAAAATAAATTATTTTTTTAAGGGGGGCTTCCATATACCAAACTTTTTTTTTGCCCTTTTTTAGGTAGGCACTTGAAAATGGTACGGAATTCTTCGTGCACAAGTCCGACTCGCAATTGACCAGTTTTTACCTTTGAATACGGAACCCTAAAACTAGACAAAAAGAAAGGCCAAAGCCGTAGCTCAATGATTAGGGCGTCGGGCATGTGATCTTGTAGCCGCCGGTTCAATCTCCACCCATTGCACTATCGACGTGAACCCACTCGTAACACAAGCATTTTCGCTTAGCACGGGGGGTAAGCGAAAATAATAACAAATAGACTGCAAAACTCTGCTTGTAATCTTGTTAAACAAAAAAAAACAAAGCTATCGGACCGTCACCATATAAATATTAACTTCATTGTCTATTCCGTGCTCGTTGACAACGCGCCATAAAGTTGTCCACCATTGTTTTAACTCTATTGTTACAATTATGTTATACCTATAAGTTGACCCCACAAACCTTGTCCTGTCTTAAATAATACTCTATATATATATATAGGGGTCTCAAACTTTGAAGCCTTAGGGCCATAACGATGTTTTCAATATGTTCGAAGGGCTACTTGTCTAGAAATAAGAGTTAAAAAAAACATTTAATAAATATCTGAAAAGTAATAAATATCTGAAATTAAAATTGTTCATGTAATTATGAGTGAAATATGATTCCGTGAAATTAGTTTTTTCTTTTTGATTTTTTGTTTAACGCATAAAAGCAAACGAAGGCATTTTGGTAACCATTTCCCACTTAAAACAATAAATTATGTTTATGCGTAACACGTCCGTTTGTGTCACACGGCCGATTGTGACTGTGTCAGGTCAGACTGAATCCAATTAGGCGACGCACGGCCACGGGGATCTTATTCATGCGGTCCACGGGCTAGACGCGAGTCACCTATCTTCCGCTATTTTGCTTATAACTATGGGTTTTTTAGTTTTTAAATTTCCGCGCCCGCTTTATCCCTTGACAAATGTCAAGTATCCATGTCACTGGAAAATAATAATAATCGTAAGATGATCAGTTTACTAGTTAGTTGATCAAATTTCTAGTTAGTTGATAAAATAACGAGGTTTCTAAACATCTAAAGAAAAATCTAAACCTAAACCAATGGTTTTCAACAAGACTTATTGAAGTTGAATTTTTATGTTTTGTTACAACAGTAGCATAGTCTCGTTTGGTTAGGTTAGGTTAAGTGTCATAACAATTAAGTGAATAACAATAATTATGCGCGATCACTGAAACTTGCAACCAAACTTAACAATATGAATGGCACGGAAGTTGATCAACTTACGATTCGTATTATCTTCCGGTGACATCCAGGTATTTGTGTAAGAGATTTTCTGCTGGCGATCACTCCACTATGTGGTGTAGACGAAGGCTGGTGTTGTTCTGTCTTTGTCGGGCGAGGTGGTGTACCCGGCGATCGACGGCCATTTGTTACTGTTCGGAACTTGTATACCTATGTTCGAATTGGCTTGCGAACTTGCATTGTGCGATATAGGGTAGTTGGAGTGCTAGTTGGTAGGGTAGGGTAGTTTATGTGCGGCTACTGTAGATGTCGCTACAGTGGCATTTTGTCTTAGCCCTTATCATCATCATCAGCCCGTATAACGTCCACTGCTGAACATGGGCCACCTCCTGAGGGAGGGTTTTTGCCATAGTCACCACGCTTGGCAGGCGGATTGGTGACCGCAGTGTTATGTTGTAATACACAGGGGAAACGCTGCTGCCCGTTCCCTGGTTCATTTGTTTTAGATGATGTTATAACAATCGGGACCAACGGCTTAACGTGCTTTCCGAGGCACGGAGGGTCAACCAACCAGACCCGGAAAAAAATTCTTAGAGTTTACACAAAGATTTCTTGTCCGGTGTGGGGATCGAACCCACGACCTCCGAGATTTAAAGCGAGCCAATTACCGCTATGCTACGGAGGTAGCCGTTATGCTTGCACAAAACCCCTAAAAAAACTAAAAGCCATAATCCCTCAATCTCCCCGTCAGCGACCTTCCTGAGCCGAGGTCCAATAGGGGACGCCCTCCTGCGCAGGTTGCTTAGTTTGAAGTGTTTAATAGTGAAGTAGCAAAAGCCTCGGGGCTAACTACATATGTCTGTCCGAAAAAGAAATATATTACTTGAAGCGTCTCACAGTGGAATACGAAACTGGTTCATAAACATAATGGACAGACAAAACGGCCTTGAGTTTTCAAGGAATATAAATTAACATGTAGGTACCTATTTATAACTGGCTGTACGAGTATTATACATACAATAAACAAACTAGACACTACTAACTACATACAATGACAATCTCCGTAGGGTAGCGGTATTTGGCTCGCTTTAAATCTCGGAGGTCGTGGGTTCGATCATCACGCCGGACAGGAAATCTGTGTAAATTCTAGGGTTTCTTTCGGGTCTGGTTGGTTGCAGGACTACCCTCCGTGCTTAGGAAAGCACGGCTATATTTAATTATGAAGTTACCAAGGGGACTGTAGCTACGCGGGTGAAAACGGCGGTAAGGTAATTAAATATAATTAGCATATACGAGACGCTATCGACTATCGGCGTACACGCTACAGTGGACAATGATGGAAGAAAGTTACGTTGAAAGTGATTACTATCTCTTTGATGGAAATATTTGCGATCTACAATCTTCTGTATATCTGTTTGATTAGTTATATTTTCACAGGAAACAGGATAACATTACAAATAATTTATAAATTATACATTGTTATTACTATATCTATGACGTCATACTAGACTGACAGACAAGTGATTCGTTATTCAGTCAATCAGACAGTCTTATCTCATTTTAGTTGCCATATTATTTTATTTAATTATATTAATATTATTTCATTGTATATAATTGACAAGTACCTACAAGTATATGTAAATACCTAAGTTTTCATTATAAAACAAGTTATTGACGGGGCTATGCTCGGAGTTTCTTTACGAGATACGTAGAAAAACGCATGTTACCGACATAGCCCATCGGATTAGTTCGCTAAAGTGGCAATGGGCAAGCCATATAGCACGGGGAACATATACTCAGAGTTCTCGAATGGAGACCGCGGAACGGCAAGCGTAGCGTAGCACGTCCATCAATTAGATGAACGGGTGACCTGGTAAAGGCCGAGGAATCACGGTGGATGCAGGCCGCTTCCAATCGTAATAACTGAAGATCTACGAGGAAGAGCAATGTCCAGCAGTGGACGTCCTACGGCTGAAATTACGATGATCATTATACATACTTTGTCGAGTTGGTGTTACTACAATTCAATATTATTTATTAACCTGTTTTGTCCCACTGCTGGGCAAAGGTCTCTCCCATAACCTTCCATTCTTCCCTTTGTGCGGCTTTCTCCGGCCAATTTTTAATGAATGCGTCGAGATCGACACGCCAGCGTTTTCTAGGCCTCCCTCGGCATCGACGCCAATTCAATAGCTCAGTTTATTATGAAATAGTTTCCCGCACGCGGTTTTTCTCATGTAACTCCCGTTACCTTAAGAAATTCATAATCTATTATAGCCTATAAGCTCCCTCAATAAATGAGCTACCTAACACTATAAGTTATTTTTTAGTCGGCCCGGTTCCTGAGGTTTATGTTTTCAAGTAACAAATCAAACTTGCTTTGTTTATTAGTTGGTACCTATCTTAAGATGATTTGAGCCCGCGGGCGGCGCTAATCTGGCCGCGGGCGCCGCCGGACGGTGTCCCAGAAAGCCATGTTCCTGGGCTGCTCTCCAACGGCAGACTGAGGAATACCCGGGGGGTTTTAGTGGGTAGGGTCCTCTCCGCGTGGTATAGCATACCACCGCTATGGAGACGACGAGTCCCGCATACCCCTTCGCCGACGCGGGAACGCCGCAGCGGCGGAGGGGATGCGTAACATTAAAGCATTTCCCCCCGGACAAAAAAGATGTAGAATTTTCCACTTGAGTTGGTAAAACCTTACATCATCATCATCATCATCAGCCCGTATAACGTCCACTGCTGAAGATGGGTCTCATCCCGAGAGAGGGTTTTTGCCATACCTAGTCACCACGTTAGGCAGGCGGGTTAGTGACCGCAGTATTATGTCGTAACACAAAAGGAAACGCTGCTGCCCGTTTCCTTGTAAACGATTATTATAGATGAGGTTATAATAATAGGGACCAACGGCTTAACGTGCTTTCCTAGGCACGAAGGGAAGTCCCTCGACCGTCCAGACCCGAAAAGAAATCTTAGAATTTGCACAAAGATTTCTTGTATAGGGATCGAACCCACGACCTCCGAGATTTAAAGCGAGCCAAATACCGCTACGCTACGGAGGTTGTCATACATTACTCGCTAATTACCTAAACCAAGAAAGTTGTCAGAGCTCAGACCAACAAATACATTTCTTTTTAGGTTTCCAAGTTCGTATTTTCTTACAAATATATTTTTTATGTAAAGTATTCTATTTGTTATTCAAGCTAATAAATAATAAAGTTAATTAGCGTGTGTTTAGAAATAAAATTTAAGAAGTTGTAGTAATTATAATTCATACATAATTTACTTGCTATTGTGTGGAGTTTCATCCGCAAATTTTTTTTCGGACGGATATATCCACGTAGTCACAATCCTTTTGCTACATCACCGGGAATAAAGGTGAGTAGGGTGCCATAAATGGATTAAAAACTACATAATAAACAACGTGTGCAAGATGACGTACCCTGTGGGATGCGCCCCCTTGGATCTCGGCTTAGTGCGGTCGCTGGCGGGGGTCACCAATTCATAAAACTGCATTCTGCATACTTTTTTATATAAACTATAAATGTGCGAAATTTCAAACTTGTCCGTCCGCTAAAAAGAGGTACGAATTTAGATGAATTGGTCTCGCACACTCGACTAGATAATGCCGTCGTACTTGAAAAATGCGGCAAAAAATACTACCCGAGCCAGTCACGCTCTGTGCTAGGGACACGAGTCGACACTTCAAGCTTATTTATTTATATAGACTGACCCGGCAGACTTCGTACTGCCTCAATCGATACATACCCTACACTACCCCCACCCTACACTACCCCTACCCTACACTACCCCTACGCTACACTACCCCTACCCTACACTACCCCTACCCTACACTACCCCTATCCTACACTACCCCTACCCTACACTACCCCTACCCTACACTACCCCTACCCTACACTACCCCTACCCTACACTACCCCTACCCTACACTACCCCTACCCTACCTCTACCCTACCCCTACCCTACACCTACCTCTAATCTACCCCTAACTTTGTCTGAAAAATAAAAATAAAAATTTAGGGGTGGACTACCCCTAACATTTAGGGGGATGAAAAATAGATGTTGGCCGATTCTCATAGATACCGGATAAGCACAAAAAATTTCATCAAAATCGGTTAAGCCGTTTCGGAGGAGTATGGCAACGAAAACTGTGACACGAGAATTTTATATATTAGATAATTATATAATAATATGTAGATATCTATATATATAAAAGAAAGTCGTGTTTGTTACAACACTTATAACTCGAGAACGGCTGGACCGATTGCCATGGTTTTTGATTTGTTGGATTTGTTTCCGTCCCGAATAGCAGAATACATTTTAAAAACAAAAGAAAGTCGTGTTATTTACACTATTTATAACTCAAGAACGGCTGAACCGATTTGGCTGAAAATTGGTAGGGAGGTAGCTAAGAACTGGGAGAAGGACATAGGATACTTTTGGGTAGGGGTAGGGTAGGGTAGGGTAGGGTAGGGGTAGGGTAGGGTAGGGGTAGGGTAGGGTAGGGGTAGGGTAGGGGTAGGGTAGGGGTAGGGTAGGGTAGGTGTAGGGTAGGGGTAGGGTAGGGGTAGGGGTAGGGTAGGGGTAGGGTAGGGTAGGGGTAGGGGTAGGGTAGGGGTAGGGTAGGAGTAGGGTAGGGGTAGGGTAGGGCAGGGGTAGGGTAGGGCAGGGGTAGGGTAGGGCAGGGGTAGGGTAGGAGTAGGGTAGGGGTAGGGTATAAAAGTCCACCCGTGCGAAGCCGGGGCGGGCCGCTAGTAAATGAATAAATTTTGGTTATGTAAGTATTTGTGCCTTTTGGTGTCGAAACATTGGAACCGTGGGGACCGGGAGCCAAATTAATTTATAAAAACCTCGCAGCGGCCCTCTTTGGTGTGGCACGTTCTCCGAGTGCTGGTTTTTACTTTGCACAGCAGGTAAGCATTGCCATTAAACGGGGTAATGCTGCCAGTATTCTGGGAACCTTGTCAAGTAGAATAGATTTAGAATAGTAGTATTTTATTAGTTAGTTTTATTTAAAATTAGCTACTTTTAGTTGTATTATTATGTATTTTATGCATGTAATAAATAGTAATATTTATTAAATATAATGAATAAATAACTTGCTGAATCTTATAGAAATAAATAAAGATGAAGAATTTATTTGTTTAAAAAAGAATGAGTACCTAAGAAAGGCGCCTATGTTGGACGCGGTCCAGCCATGGACATTTTTTCAATTAACATCCGAAATTAAACAAACGCGCAGTATTTTTTTTTCAATTGGCAAAATTATTCAGTTGGGCCAACATTTTAGCTGTCATACCAACCGTTTTTGACAGCCAACACCCATTTTGACGGCTGCCATAACGATTGTTAATTACGCGGTGTCATTTGGTGCTGAGAATCGTAATTTATTAGAAAAATCGCGATGCAAGTAAGTACGCTTAGCATCTTATATTGTGTCAGGAATATCGTCGTTGTTGAAATTGATATTATTTAGTGATTTATCAATAGTAATACATTGCTTTTATAATATAACCTAAAATGTAATTGTGATTTTGACCTTTTAATTACCGGTGTCCATAACTGGATATCATTCAAGCACATACACCCAATCATGGACAGAGTGTCCATAAAGGTAAATTCCTGATTTTTATTACTTTTCTCTAGAAACCTGCAATAAATTATTAGTCTATCCAATAATGGACATTCTGTCCATGAATGGGTGTCTGTAATTGGTTCAACGTATTTCTAATACAAACAAATTTTATTTTCAACCTAGAAATGGCACCAAGAAAAGACTACACAAAAGAACAAATGGCTAAGGCTATCGAAGATGTAAGAAAAGAAGAAAAAATATCTACATAGCTACAAGATACGGAGTCCCAAGGATAACATTACATAATAAAATCACTGGGAAAAGTCCTATCGATTGTAATCTAGGTCCAGCTACTGTACTTACGATGAAGAAAGGATACTCGTAAAATGGATAATCTTTATGGCTGAAAAACACTTCCCTGTCACCAAAGAACAATTGCTTGATAGTGTCGAAAAAATAATATCTGAGAAAAATTTAGATTCTTGTCCGTTTACAGACAATCGGCCAGGAAAAAAGTGGTACTCTTCGTTTTTAAAAAGGGCATCCAGATCACTCTGTACGCACAGCGCAAAATTTAAGTAAAGCGAGAAATGAAGTCACAGAAGATGACATAATCCGTTGGTTTGAAGTAATTAAAGGCTACTTTGAAAATAAAGACTGAAAGAATTTTTAATTGTGAAGAAAACGCATGACAAAAAAAAAATTCTATACAGCAACAGGAGACTAGAAAGAAAATTTAACTGTGTTAGTTACTGGAATGCTGCAGCTGGAGTTTTACTTACTAGATTATTCATATTTCTATAACTAGCTGTTCATTATTGGGGGTCATTATAAGACTGGATTTCTACTGTCCATTACTGGCTGTTCATAATTAGATAATGTCCATAATTGGGGGTCCTACACTGGATTATTGCCGTCCATCAATGGTGTCTAAATAGGAGTGTTTTTTATTTATAATATTTTATTTTACTGAGTACTAAACTGAAATTAAACATTGAATACTGATTGAGCAAAGAGCTTTTCATTTACCTCCAAATCCCAAATAATGTATATTGAAAATTGAAGAAATTATAAAGTAAATTTAAAAAAAATCGCTTATACTGTCCATGATTGGTGACTTTACTCTACTTTACGGAAAAGTTTACCGCAAACTAAATTTCAAAATTGAGATTAATAAATTTAGACCACCGGCAGTTCCCTTTAGAGACGTGTTATAAAAGAGATTGATATATTTGGATGACCGGTAGGGTTACACCGTAGCCTAACTAATTGGTTAAGGCATTAGGGGCTATACCTAAAATGCAGATCCGAGTCTTACCGGTGGTCTAAATTTATTAATGTCAATTTTGAAAAGTTTGTTTGATTGCTTGAAAGTGCTAATCTCATGAACTACTGGACAAAAAATCAGTTAGGTAGCCCATTCATCGAGGAAGGCAATAGAGTATATTTAATTATGAAAATTCCTACGGAAATGGGACTCAAGTGAGTAAAACCGCCCGCAGGTAGTTAGTTTATTTATATAGAGTTTAATTATAGACAGCCTCCGTATCGTAGCGGTATATTTCTCGCTTTAAACCTCGGAGGTCGTGGGTTCGATCCCCACGCCGAACAGGGAATCTTTGCGTAAATTCTAAGATTTATTTCCGGGTCTGGTTGGTTGAGGGACTACCTTCATTGCCTCAGAAAGCACGTTAAGCCGTTGGTCCCGATTGTTATAACATTATCTATAATAATCGTTTATATGAAGGAACGGGCAGCAGCGTTTCCTTGTGTGCCACAACATAATACTGCGGTTATCAATCCGCCTGCCAAGCGTGGTGACTATGGCAAATACCCTCCCTCGGGAGGAGGCCCATGTTCAGCACTGGACGTTATACGGGCTGATGATGATGATGATGATAATTATATGTATACTTACATGTAAATATAAGTTGCTGTATAATATATAATAATAATGGGTACAAACTACTCATTATAATAAAAACAGTCGTATTTTTTGTCTGTTCAAGTTCAATCAACTAAATCGTTTTTTCGGTCATCAATCTTAATAAAGCAAGGATTTCCTGTGTCGTTAGAATTCAGTTCGTTGTTAATGACTCACACTTGAGGTGGAATTACGCATGCTTCACCATCAGTCCGTATAACTTCGAATCCGCAGGTCAACATCCAAACCCTTTGGTTGTTGCAGATTCCGACCATAGAGTTTAGATCTTAGGATCCGGCTGCAGAATTAGTGCGCTCATCGAGTTTTTGCTAGAAACCAAAGACTCCTTAGATATATTGCCTTGAAGTGGACGATATTTTATTAATAATCTAGCAGCTACCTTTTGATAGACAGCCTAGTAAATCTATATTCTCCTAATCATAAACACGCGTAAAAAATTGGTTTCTAGCAAATACACGATGAGTGCATTAATTCTGCAGCCGGATCTCGTACTAATAGGACTTTGCCCACAAAGGGTCTTAAGCATCGTCGGCCTCGGGCGTCCTATACGATTTCATTATAAATTCGGAGAAGAGTACGCCCGCGAACGCCACGCGTCCCCCATCGCCTTCCCGACCCATAGTTTGCAAAGAACTTTTCGATGCCCTCGTAAACCCGAAGTCCGAGAGGCAAAACTCCCCTAAACAACTAAAAATCATAATTTCATAGGAGACGCTCTCTTGCGCAGGTTGCTTAGGTTTTAGATTATAAACAGTTCGGTGCAGTTCGGTGTTGGGGTATAATAGGAGAGTTATGTGACAAGTTTCCAACTTGCCTCAAATACCTACCCAAAAATTGGTGCCAGCTCTCCTACTAATAAAAATGACGCAATCTATAAAAATCAGTGTTCATTATAAATTTATTATACATAACATTTATCTACATAGGTAGGTAATAATGCTGTATTTTTTTCGCATGACCTTTTAAATAAACACTCTTAAAAAGCCGGTGTCACAACACGTCTACAATTAGCACGAAGACTGACATAACACAAAAAAGTGACACATTTTTGAGTAGGTATATCGTCATCATAAGCCGTATAATGTCCACTGCTGAATATGGCCTTCCTGAGGGAGGGTATTTGCCATAGTCACCACGCTTGGCAGGCGGATTAGTGACTGCAGTGTTATATTGTACCACACAAGGAAACGCTGCTGCCCGTTCCTTGATATACTATTATTACAGATAATGTTATAACAATCGGGACCAACGGCTTAACGTGCTTTCCGAGGCACGGAGGGTAGTCCCTCAAACAACCAGACCCGGAAAGAAATCTTAGAATTTACACAAAAAATTCCGAGATCGAACCCACGACTTCCGAGATTTAAAGCGAGCCAAATACCGCTACGCGTGTGTAGTGTTGGAGTAAGTAAATATATTATACTAAAATTAAAAACAAAGCTAATGAAGTAAAAGGATCACGTAACTTTATTAACCGCTAGGTAAGACGTTTTTATGAAGGTCATCCCTGATAATAAAAACGTCTTAGCTACTCAGCGTTTACGATGCATGCAAAAAATACTTGAAATATGATAATTCATTAGGTTAATGTGGCTTCAATAATACAGTAACATCAACAAAGGAAATGCGGTACAATTAGGGTACAACTATATTATATAGTATCGTTTCAGTCAAAGGTACTATATATTATATAAAAATAATATAGTACAAAAAGTACTATATTTTTTCGCTAAACTAAAACTCAACCCATTTTAAAATTTCGAACGCGCGGCATATGAAAACAATGAACGATGCAACTTCAAAATAGGTGAAAAGAAAAAGCTCGATGAAAAACGTGTATGGATCATACACGTGGAAAAATTATTTAAAATAAATGTGTACAATTTTTTTTCCTCAATTCCCGAAAAGTCCTAGATATTTAGCAGCTTTTTTTAAAGTGCTGTATAAAAGTAACACCCTACTGTAAGACATTTTTTTTAAGTCATACCTATTCATATTGTTAAGTGATTAGCCTTCTGATTGCAATACCTTGTTATATAGAAGGGATGACGACAAAAAAAATATTTTGTCCCTCAGTTAGATTACCAAAAAATTTTAAGAGACAGAGCAACAAAGTTCGGGAGGGGAGGGGACTTGTAACGTCACTCCTAGGTCAAATTGTACCTAGTAGTGACGTCACATGAAATTTCAACGGGCTGTATCTTCGCCATTTTTTGTTTACGGAACGAAAAAAAGAATCATCGTCTTCATTATCAGCCTGTGTTACCGACATAATTACTCTTTGGTTTGATTAGTTTTCTTTTTATATTTTTTGGATTAGTGTTTTGTTAATTTTTGTCTATTTTATTATTATTGTCACTTTTACTGGAACTAAAAATATATGAAATTTATTATTTTCTCGACCGTTGCGTTTTTATTTATTATTATCGATTAAAAACACATCGGGTGACGGTCCGCCATCCAGTCGGCAAGAGCCTGTTGTAGTCCACTGACGAACAAAGGCCTCCCCCATCGATTTCCAGCGGGAACGATCGCTAGCGGGCTGCAACCACTGACTCAATGCAATCTTTATGCGGTCGTCGGTCCATCGTGCAGGCAGTCGTCCTGCGCTGCGCTTGCAAAAAAAGAATATGAGTCCAATATTTTTAGTAACTAGTTAATCTGAGATTTTTTTAGAGCCTACTATTGTGCGCGATGTACAATAAAAATATAGGTGTTAGGATAAAAATGGTTTATTTTAGCACCAAAACTTACAAAGATGCCTGTTGAGTGTGTTCGACGTAAGTGTGTACCACGCATGCGTAGTGCTTAGTAGGTATTTGAAAGTGTGTAATAGAAATTTGTTGAGTAGATGTTGACATTAGGTGTAGTCATGAACGTGAACTAAACAAACTTAGCGTATCGGTATTTGGCTCGCTTAAAGTCTCGTACGTCGTGGGTTCGATCCCCACGCCGGACAAGAAATCTTTGTGTACATTCTAAGATTTCTTTCCAGGTGTAATTGGCTGAGGGTCTTCCCTCCGTGCCTCGGAAAGCACGTTAAGCCGGTGTTCCCGATTGTTATAACAATTGTATACCAGGTAACGGGCAGTTGCGTTCCCTTGTATATAACAACATAGACTATGGCAATAGGCCCATGTTCAGCAGTGGTCGTTGTATGGGCTTATGTTGAAGACGGCGTAAACAGTCAGTAAAAATAAAAACTTCAAGTTAACTATTATCAGGATTTTATTTAACGTAATGTCATGTTTATTACAATTTAAAAAATATACAATTATTTACTCAAAAAAGTATTATTTTATTCCAAAACTCATATTTCCATTGATAAATTCTTATCAGATGTTTATAAATTACTGTTTTTCATTTTAAATTTCTTTCAAAAATCGCCTATATACAGGGTTTTTTGTAAAACACTCGTCAGAGTGCAGGGAACAACTGACATTTTTTCGTGATCTCAGGTTTGCTCCCCTAGTAAAAATTGTTTACAATGATGACTACAATGACGTCTTAGGAGGTGGTTGCATCTTCGAAAAAAAATCAGCTGTTCCCTGCACTTTGACGAGTTAAATGAACATAATTGTAGGGAACAACAGATTTTGTCATCTTGTAAAAGTTGTTCCCTGTATATGTCACCGGGAATTAATACAAATCGAGCAATCAAACCAACCAACTAACAAATCACAGCGTACTTATAAGTTCTTGATAAGACTACTTCACTTTCGATACACAATAGGTATCATTAAACTTATGATTACCTACTTATTAAAAAACGTAATAAAACTAATTTACAATGGCAATTATCGTACATAAACACAATTAAGTTAAAGGCCAAATCTCAATTGCATTTGAACCGCAAATATTTCGATAAAGAATAATATTTCTTACAAAATAATGCGATATTTCATGGAATGTTACAAAAACATATCATACAGGGTTACTGGAAATTTGATGTTTTCCTGTATGAATATTATAAACTAGCTTCCCACGCGCAGTTTCACCCGCATAACTCCCGTTCACGTGGGAACTTCATAATTAAATATAGCCTATGTCATCCGGGGATAGTGGAGCTTTCCAACGGTGAAAGTTTTTTTTTAAAATCGGTTCAGTAATTTCAGACCCTATTCAATGCAAACAAACAATCAATCAAATCTTTCCTCTTTATAATATTAGTATAGATATAGATGAGGTCAACAGTAAGTATTTGAGGTTTTGTATATCTTAACTAATATTAATAACAAAAAAGTTTGTGAGTATGGATGGATGGATGTTTGTTACTCTTTTACACAAACACTACTGCACGGATTTGGCTGAAAGTTTGCACGATATAAGATGGATTACCACATAAGCTACAAAACATCACGCTCCGACTTACTGGAGCAGAGTAACGCGGGTAAAACCGCGGGACGTAGCTAGTTTTTTTAATAATAATCCAGATCAGACCACTCAACATGCAAAATTAACTACCATACTATAATTATCTCAACTATTTTAATTATTTTAATGTTAACTTATAGAAAACAGTGTGCTTAATCAGAATAAGTAATAAATTGTCCAGAAACTACAACAGTTTTTATGAAAATGAGGTTCAAATACTCCTTCAATTCAGTTTTTTTAATAAATGAGAAACCATTTAGTCTAGGTTATCATGACAAAACCTTTTGACCTTGACCTTGACTTTTGACCTCATCTATTAAATCTTAACAGGAATACGTCACATTTCCAGTAACCCTGTATAGGTAGATACAATATAAAATAATTATACTAAGTGTTGTGATAGTGTAGTTATATTTCAAGATCAGTTCTAGCACTAGGTTTAAGTAACTTTGGAAACCTAGTTCCAAAGTTAGTTACACCTATTGTTGGAACTAATGAATTCTAATCCCGGGTCGATATAAAATGGTGGTACACATTATTCTCTCGAAAAAATTCTATATAAGGTAAAACACCCAGTCCTCGACAAGGCACCATTGTCCGACATCAAAAAAGTTTACGATGAAAAATAAGACTATTTTCTGACTTCTGAACGCACTTGAAGCATAAACTATAGACAAGGATTATCTAGCTGTCATTGCGGATGACGTTTCATACATTCGGCCATTTTGTACGAAATGGCGTAGTGATATGTTCCGACCGCCGTAGATCTCCAACGTAATCCAGTTTTATTAGTGAAATCGCTAAGGAGGTGAGTAAGATTTATTGCCCATAACTTTTGATTGTCTTGCTTTATCGACAATATTAGTTATTTATGAAATAAAGATAGACATTCACAAGTTTTTAATAATTTTATCAGAAGGGTGCGGTTATATTCAAATGTCAAAACACGCCTGTCGGCAATTGGAGATTTTTTTTTAGCTTTTTCCAGTCTTCGACGAATGTCGAAACGTTTTTTGTTTTTATTTTGTACACTTTATTGTATTATTTAGTTAACCTTGATCCGCACTGTCAATATATAGGTATTTCATTTAAATATTCAAATTGCTTCCAATGATCGACAGCCGTGTCGATGATTGGATTTCCCATACGTTCCAATGACCGACAGCCGATATGTCGATGATTGGATATTCTATATGTTAGTCTATATGTCCCAGTAACCGACATTTTTTTCAGGCATGGCGCCTAAAAGAAATTACACGCCTCTTCAAATGGCCCAGGCTGTAGAAGCTGTCAAAAAAGGTGAGAAAACTGCAACTGCTGCAAGAAAGTTTGGTGTACCTAGAATTACATTACATGATAAGATTTCCAGCAAGACTCCTGTCAAATGTTCCATGGGCCCTAAAACATATTTGTCAACGGAAGAAGAGGCTGTTTTAGAAAAATGGGTACTTGAAATGGCTGAGAAACACATTCCCGTTACTAAAAATGAGTTGCTCGATAGCGTACAACGTATCATCACTGATCAGAATAAAACAACTCCATTTACTGACAATAGACCGGGCAGAAAATGGTACAACCTTTTTCTAAATAGACATCCTCTATTGTCTGAGAGAACGGCACAAAATTTAACGACAGCTCGAGTTGCTGTTACAGAAGAGCATATAAGGCATTGGTTTAAAGAAGTGCAATCTTATCTACGCGAAAAAGATCTCAAAGATGTATTAGAACAGCCGGCAAGAATATTCAACACAGACGAAAGCGCCTTTTTTTATCGCCTAAGGCTGGTAAAGTTCTTGCAAAAAAAGGTGACAAACATATTTATCAATCATCAGGAGATGAAAAGATAATTTGACATTATTAATTACTGGAAATGCCGTTGATTAGTATTGAGCAAGTAGATGAAACTTTGTAACCTAGGTAACAAAAGTGTGATTAAAAGTTGTCATAATAAATAAGAAATTAAACTATTATATAATATTTCTAGAGTATTAAAAAAAATGTAACATTAAATTTTAATTTTGTATGCAAGTGAGAAGATCTCATTAAGTTTTGTTGAATAATATAAAGCAAGTAGATGAAACTTAGTAGGTAACCCAAGTAACAAAAGTGTGATTAAAAGTTGTCATAATAAATAAGAAATAAAACTATTATAGAGATGAGATAGAGATATATAGAGGATAAAAAATAATTAAAAGATTAACACCAGTGTTAAAAAAATGATTAGGTACTTGAATTACCTATATATAGGTATATAATATGATATGCCAACATGCCCCTGTTTGTTCATTTGCTAAATAAAATGATTAAAAGACTGAATATGACTTTTATTGGGAAAGGTGTTTTAGGTTGGGTCGAAATTTGGGTGACGATAAATAGAACATGTTGATTACTAGATCAAGATTATTGGAACATGTCGATTAGTGGGTGTCGGTATATGGAATTTTGCAGTCGATAACTAGGCTAAAAAGAGCCTAAATCTATCTTGTGTTTTTTCCTAAGTTATTAGAAGTACACTTCTTTTTACTTCAAAATAATATAGAATGAACTCTAAAATTTTACCCAGTGCATTAAAAAATCGCGTATCCGTATAAAGGAACCAGATATTTAAAAAAATCTCGAATTTCCACGTTAAACCGTCGATAATTGGGTGTTTTACCTTACCAACCGAAAGCTATTTAAAAATCAATACTAATTATATAAAGAGGAAAAAAAATGTATTTTTAGATTTTCGATTTCAAAAATTATAACATTAGAAAGCTATATTATCCAATGAGATTCCTATGGGAACTTGAGCTACATGTCTCAGATAAAACATAATTATTACACTTTCGTAATTACTTACACAGGTACAATACAAAAATTAAAATTAATGAATCATATTTACACAAACTTTTACAACTCAGTCACATTTCGTGTCCAACATCTATAAATGTACACTTTTGCACGAATCATTGCGCAAGCGCATTCTCACTTTTGTTCGACGAATTAGTTTGTTTTAACATAAATATTTTGTCTAAATTCAACGTATTTTGATTGTAAACCGTGTGATCGGCGTTGTCACCCCAACTGACAGGTGTCATCCGGTCTTTTTCTTCGCTCTTCTGCTCAGGAACTGTCAAATCTGAAGTCGTTATTTCAGGTATAGGATTCAAACCTTCTGAATGAACGCTAGGGCTGATTTCAGGGTTAGAAATGCCTTCTAAAGACGCGCAACGATTCAGGAAATTCATCATTCTCTCTTTATAAATTTCAGAACTCGTTTCTGTGTTCTGTTTACTTTTATTCTGCTGGTTTTTCATATAAAATCCATTGTCAGATTGCGCTAAAAATATCCTTTTAATCTTCTTACTCGGGTAATTGTTAATCAGGTCAGTTTTTGGGGTCATAATGTTGCCGTTTCTCGGCATTTTTCGTCTGTCGTTCCCTTTTATTTTAGTCACAACAGAAATACAATTTCCTCTCCTTTCGACATCTTCTGTATACGTATTCTTCATGCCTTTATAAGATATTTTTAAGCTCAAAAGAGACCATAGGAGCTCTAAAAATGCTGCTATAAGTATATTTATAGATAAGACTCGGTTTGTAAAAATATTATGTGGTTCAACTTTATCTGCCGGCGGGTTTAACGACACAAGTAAATGGGAGTCGTTTTTGTGAATAATGTCAGAATGTTTTATGATAACATAATCTTTGAAAGGCACTTTGTCCTTGTAGAATTCTGTGATGTCCCCTTCAGATGTTGCTACGAACCAAACGGCGACCATTATAAACGATGTTAACGAAACAATAGTTGATAAACAAGACATAATAAACAACCAAGTTATGTTATGGTCTATGTACCATTTTACTGATGCGAATATACAGGCAACGCCGGCTGCCGACGCGAATATAGCAAGTAAAGCCGGCGCTAACACTAATATATAACCACTGTCACTTTTATTTCCGTTAAAGTTCGTTGTTCCGTTCGCACTCGACGAATTTCCGTTGATTTCGTCCACGTTTTGTTCATAATTTGTATCGTTGTGCAAATTTTCTAGAATTCCCTTTTCAAAATATCCCTCGGATGTAACGTTCTCATTTTGAAATTTTCCGTTAAATAACGCTTTGTTCGCATCGTTATTTTTATTTTCATTGAATTGCGTTTTATTATTTAAAGTTAGTTGATCGTCGACGCTAGGATTTATTAGTGCGAGGCAAGCTAGTAATAAAGCCGTTGCACCGAGTGCAATATGCACCCATGCCAGACCCGACACAGTAGAAGCTGAATATCTCCTCTCAGATGGATATAAATTCCTCGTGTCGGGTTTAGTTTTGATCTTGATTGTGTAAACGTCTTCCATGGTGCTCAAACAAGCATTGTTTATAACAATTTTGAACGGTTTTTGTCAGCACTTCAAACAATGGCCGTATCAACGACCTTTGAGTCACAAAAACACAGTTCAACCACTGATTAACATAACAAATAAGTTTATAATACCACAAGTTGTAATAAAGTTGTTTACAACACAATTTTGTGGTTTATTTTTAGTGGGCGCGCGGCGCGACCGCCTCCTCTAACGGTTGGAATCGTACTGAAGTTAGTCACGAATTGGCTTTGGCTGCCTAACCATATCATGCATGACAGTTGCTGCCATTCAAATGTCTTCTTATAAACAGTGGACTTTATTACAACTGAAGACGGGTTATATTTGAAGATTTTCAAGTTATGAAACCGCAATGAAGTTGTTTGTTAAGTTTGTAATAACTTTGTGTTAGCACGCGATACGTTTTTACGATAAATCTCTGCTGTTGAAAGTACATTCTGTTTGAGTTAGCAATTAATAAGTTAATTGTGAGATAATAAACATTATAGTGGGGATTCATTTGCGTATCTAAGTCTATTTAATACATGCAACCGTTACTTTCTTGATGCGATTCGATATAGGTACCGACCTACATAGTTTCTATATAGCATTGTTTTCCAAACATTGTTTTGCCATGACGGCCCGGTAATGTTCACACTGCCCCTTCGTGACCCACTGAATAATTTTAAACCCAAGCTTTAAGCATGATTACACATTTATTGATAGTCATGATCCTACCTAATGATCAATTTTGAAATATATGTCCACTGCAGACCAAGGGCCTCCTCCCAAGGGAGGGTTTTGCTATAGTCACCACTCTTGGCAGGTGAGTTGGAGACCGCATTATTATGTTGTAACACACAAGGAAAAGCTGCTGCACGTTCCCTTTTATACCATGGATATTGATGATGTTTTAACAATTCCTGACTGAAGGTTGTCCCTCAGCCAACCAGACCCGGATATAAATCTTAGAATTTACACAAAGATTTCTTAGCCCGGCGCGGCATGGGGATTGAACCCACGACCTCCGAGTTTTAAAGCGAGTCAATTAACGCTATTTATTTTTATTTATGAACTATATTCCCGCGCGCGGTTTTACCCGCGTAACTCTCGTTCCCGTGGGAACTTCACAATTAAATATAGCCTATGTTATCCGGGGATAGTGAAGCTTTCCAACGGTGAAAGAATTTTCTAAATCGGTCCAGTAGTTTCGGAGCCTATACAATACAAACAAACAAACAATCAAGTCTTTCCTCTTTATAATATAAGTAGGTATAGATAATTACGACTAATAAATTGATAGTAAGTACTTAGGTATTATTTTAAGCGTGGTGAATATTGCAAAAACCTCCTTCAGGCCCAATATGAATATGAAGCGGCCGTAGCCCAATGGCTAGGGCGTCGGACTTGTGATCTTGAGGTCGCCGGTTCGAACCCCACCCATTGCACTACCCACGTGAACCTACTCGTAACACAAGCATTTTAGCATAGCACGAGGGGTTAATAAAAATACTAGTAGACTGCAAAAATCTGCCAGTAATCTTGAAAAAGAAGGTGCAAATTTTTATCAAGACTTGGAGTTGCTAATAGTTGTCCTCTGTCTACCTCATTAGGTAAAGTCGTGATGTGTCCATCAATATCCACAACTTTGTTAAAACAATATAACAACCTTGTTCCATCGTCAAGGTAGATTGAAATCAAAGACCTCAGCCTACTTTCGAGAGGATATTCAATTTGTTTACGTCTTTACCAAAATTTACGCGCCGACTAATAAAAGAATAGGCTAGTTGAAACTTTTTTGAAATTATTTTTATATGGTTAAGAATGGTTTTACTAGCTCAAGAAAAAAATATGGCATTTATTTGATATCTAGAAAGCACTTAAATAAATATTTTAAAATTGGCTTGACATTTAGAGATGAAAACGATGTTAGCCATGTTGATCTATACATATAGGTACATTATCTGTGTTCAAGATCGATGACGTCATGACTCAGAAAGTGTAATTGTAAAGCCACGCCGTACAAGAAATCTTTGTGTAAATTCTAAGATTTCTTTCCGAGTCTGGTTGGTTGAGGGACTACCCTCCGTGCCTCGGAAAGCACGTTAAGCCGTTGACCCGATTGTTATAACATCATCTATAATAATTGTATACAAGGGAACAGGCAGCAGCGTTTTCTTGTGTGGTACAACATAAAGCTGCGGTCACCAATCCGCCTCCCAAGCGTGGTGACTATGGCAAATACTCTCCCTCGGGAGGAGGCCCATGTTCTGCAGTGCACGTTTTACGGGCTGATGATGATGAAGATGATGAATACTATATTAATAATCCAACATATGTTTTGACTGTTTTCAAATGCCTGTTAACCTTACGTGACTAAAACTTTTTTATTTTCTAATTTATTTAAGTTCTATTTACTAGCATACCAAACTAGGGAGCGGTGAGGACGGCAAGCCTTATGCGGTGGGTCATATATAGATACTAAGTATTTATACGATCCATTGCCTTATGCATAGTGGTTAAAGAAGGTTAACAAGATTCATTAATTAAATCATCTATACCTACATACCTATTGAATAATAATTAGCAATACCTACTCGCCTCGGAAAGCACTTAAAGCTGTTGGTCCCGATTGTTATAACATCATCTATAATAAGCGTACACCAGCCAACGGGCAGCAGCGTTTTCCTGTATGTTACAATGTGATACTGCAGTTACCAACCCGTCTACCAAGCTTGGTAAATATGGCAAAACCCTTATACTTACTGAACATAGGCCTCTCCCATCGATTTCCAGCGGGAATGATTGCTAGCGGCCTGCATCCACTGACTCCCTTCGACCTTTATGCGGTCGTCGGTGCAGGCGGGCGTCCGACAGCTCGTTGTCTCCACTCGAGAACCTTTTTGCTCCATCGGCCGCCAGTTCTTCGAGCTATGTGTCCAGCCACACACTTGCTCAACCGTTGAGCTATATCATACTTGCCATGTTAGAAAATGTACCTAAGTTCAACTGATTTTAAAGTGAATGAAAGCCTAATTATATGGATTATCGTCTTATTATATCATGGATGGCCTCGAATGGGGGCACTGGGCCTTGTAAAACCATGACACCATTTGTCCCCAAAGCTTCGGAACCACGAAAAATCAATTAACTATTACAATATTTCATAACCATCACTAATTATATTTTATATTATATAACGAATTCAATGATTGTGACTTCCGATGTTGTACAAATAAATATTGATAACTTTACTATTTATATAATAGTTATTTAATTCTTAAATGAATCCCGAGGTCAATTAATTTGATGCGGTCGCTTTGGTCATTATTTCTTTATACATACACAATTTACACCTTTCCGGACAGGAAATCTTTGTGTAAATTCTAAGATTTCTTTCCGGGTCTGGTTGGTTGAGGGTCTACCCTCCGTGCCTCGGAAAGCACGTTAAGCCGTTGGTCTCGATTGTTGTAACATCATCTATAATAATCCTATATCAAGGAACGGGCAGCAGCATTCTCTTATGTGGTACAACATAATACTGCGGTCACCAATCCGCCTGCCAAGCATGGTGACTATGGCAACTACCCTCCCTCGAAGGAGGCCCATGTTCAGCAGTGGACGTTATACGGGCGGATGATGATGATGATGACACAATTTAAATGTTTTAAGTCATGTGATGCTTTTTTTTCGGATATACCTATGTAATTGGCCATGAGGCTTTTGCTGCTTCACAGGGCATAAAGGCGAGCAGAGCTCCAGCCTTAATAATTGATGAAAAGACTAGAAACCTACGCTGCGAAACGTCTCCTGTGGGACTCGGACCTTGGCTCATTGCGGTCGTTGGCGGGGGGATTGGGACATTATGACTTTTAGTTGTTAAAGGGAGTTTTGAGCAACTGTCGCTCTACTTTACTTTACAGTTCGCTGGCCTCTCGGACTTTAGGGTCTACGAGGGCATCGGAAGGTTCTTTAATAAAAATATCAACATTATTTTATTACATGTAAAGATAGATAAGTTGGGAGGGCGAGGGGGGAAAGCATACCACCGTTATGGAGAGGACGAATCCTACATATCCCACCACGCTGCAGCAGCCGTGAGATTGCGGAAATGCATTGCCCCCGGACAACAACAAAAAAAGTGCGAGGGGAGACGCGTCGCGTTTGCACTCGTCTCCGGCGGGTCGGTTAGAGTGGTCTCTGTGCAGTGGTGAGAAAGTAAGAAGTTACCAGCACCCCTGGAACGTGCTGCATTAACGAGGGTCGCTTTTAAGTTATGCTGTTAACTGTTGGTTAAGAAATCATCATCATCATCAGCCCGTATAACGTCCACTGCTATGGGCCTTCTCCCGAGGGAGGGTATTTGCCGTAGTCACCACGCTTGGCAGGCGGGATGGTGACCGCAAAATTATGTTAAGAAATGCATGAATGCAATGGTGTGTGAAAATTAAATGGTGTGTGAATATTCTACAAGATGACGTAAAATATGCAATTTAGCGTAACTGACGAGGCTATGTCAAGGTTTGATGTTTCTCACGGCTCTGATATAACTGTTAATTGTTATTGTGCACACGACTAACGCATTCTGATATAATCTGTATCTCCTTTCATCATCATCATCATTAGAACGTATAATGTCCACTGCTGAACTGCAGTCACCGCGCTTGGCAGGCGGGTTGGTGACCGCAATATTATGTTGTAACATAACCTAGTGTTTAATATGTTTGTATTATTTGTTTTGATCGAAGCCATGCCCATTGAAATTAACTTGTATAACGTAGCATTCGAATGGTGAACGAATTATCAAAATCCGTTCAGTAGTATTTGAGTTTATTCGAAACAAACATACAAACGTAAGTACAAACTTTTCTTCTTTATAATATTAGAATACCCGCCTCGACTTCGCACGGGTGCATTTTTCTACGCCATGACCACGCGGGACACTGCAGAATGCGTCCGATAAAAAGCCGTTTCTCCGCCAATTTAGCAGTAGTGTCATACCTACTTCTCAAACGACGAACAACACAGATTACACTCGACGGTTATCAATTCGTTTAGTAGGTCACTTGGTAGGTGGTACAGATTCGAATCTTGTAACGGACGAAAACGGTCGCGAGAGTCAACTGACAATGTTATACCTACCGCTGACTCAGAGGATACGGTAGACGCCTCTGAACCTTGTACTCTGGGTTCGATTCATACTCGGGAGAAATATTTGTGTAAATTCTTACTTCCCTACTAATATTATAATAGCGAAACTTTGTAATACTTTGTATGTATGGATGGATGTTTGTTACTCTTTCACGCAAAAAAGACTGAACGGATTTGGATGAAAGTTTGCACGGAGATAGTTTATAAGCTAGATTAACATATAGGCTATAAAAAATTACGATCCGACCCACTGGAGCAGAGTGACGTGGGTAAAACCGCGGGAAGCAGCTAGTAAAAAAGAAAAATTGATTTTATACAATGCTTTTTTGTCTGCACGTGCGCGGGAGTCGAACCCACGAACTCCGATAATTGAGGCTAGCCCGCGACGCCATGAAGGTTGTCTGAGATGTATACATATATAAACAATAGTATTTGCAAAGCTATTTAGTTAATAATAACTGTATCTAGACTTCAGAAACATTTGGTCGTAAGTGCCAGTTCACGATAAAGGCACATACGACGAATGTTTCTGACGTATGATGGCACATCCGACCTTATGATTCTGAGCTCTACATATATTTTTGACCCCGATCTAAAAACATAAACTACTTCGGACCAGTACTAGTTTCTGAGATTAGCGCGTTCAAACAAACAAACAAACTCTGCAGCTTTATAATATTTGTGTAAATTCTAGGATTTTTTTCCGGGTCTGGTTGGTTGAGGGACTACCCTCCGTGCCCCGGAAATCCTTACTTCCCTACTAATATTAAGGCGAAAGTTTGTATGTATGAATGGATGTTTGTAACTCTTTCATGCAAAAACTACTGAACGGATTTGGCTGGAAGTTTGCACGGAGTTAGTTTATAAGCTGGATTAACATATAGGCTACAAAATATCATGATCCGACCCACTGAAGCAAAGTGATGCGTGTAAAACCGCGGGAAGTAGCAAGTAAAAAAGATAAATTGATTTTATACATTGTTTTTTAGTCTGCGCGTGCGCGGGAGTTGAACCCACGAACTCCGATAATTGAGGCTAGCCCGTTACGCCATGGCGGTTGTCTGAGATGAATATTTAAACAATAGTATTTGCAAAGCTATTTAATTAATAATAACTGTATCTAGACTTCAGAAGCATTTGGTCGTAAGTGCCAGTTCACGATAAAAGCATACACGACTGGTGGTACCAACCGTACTATATTATATAGTATCGTACTATATTTCAGTCAAATGTACTATATGTTATAAAAAAATAATGTAGTAGAAAAGGTACTATATTTTCTTGCTATTTTTTTGCTCAATACGGCATATGAAATAAATGAATTGTTCATTTATTTTAATATAGATCAAACATGCTCTTATAATTATTTTAAAGTTAAAAATATCTTGATGGCCAAAGCAAAGAGTAATAACATATACACATGGCAAAATATATAATCATGAAAAATAAATGTGTACTATTTTTTTTACTGAATTTCCCAAACGTTTTGCAACTTTTTGTAAAAAGTACCTACTATTTTTGCAACTTTTTGTAAAAAGTACTATTTAAACCAAAAATGAAGGTGGCTACCCTACATACGACGAATGTTTATGACGTATAAAGCACATCCAACCTTATGCTTCTGAGCTCTAGATATATTTTTGACCTACATCTAAACATCAACAACATCAATAATTCCTCTGGTCCAAATACTTGATCTTTGACATAGAATTAAATGAGAAATAGGTAATAAGAACGTTCAGTAGTATTTGAGTTTATTCGAAACAACCATACAAACGTACAAACTTTTCCTCTTTATAATATTAGAATACCCGCCTCGACTTCGCACGGGTGCATTTTTCTACGCCATTACCACACGGGACACTGCAGAATGCGTCCGATAAAAAGCCGTTTCTCCGCCAATTTAGCAGTAGTGTCATACCTACTTGTCAAACGACGAACAACGCAGATTACACTCGACGGTTATCAATTCGTTTAGTAGGTCACTTGGTAGGTGGTACAGATTTGAATCTTGTAACGGACGAAAACGGTCGCGAGAGTCAACTGACAATGTTATACCGGTGGGTCATTGAGTGATTACAGTAATAAGCATGAATACTAAAAAAAAAATATGATTAGTCCGTCAGTTACATCAGGGGTCTTCAAACTTTGATTTAGCAGCACTCTCAGTTCATAGAATAATAATAATAACCTATTAATTACATTTATTTTTCATTGTGATTTTGACAAGTACAAGTATATGTAAATAACTAAGTGCTGAATAAATTCATTATTTCATTGAAGGCTTAGGGCCATAACGATGTTTTCAATATCTTCGAAGGGCCACTTGTCTAAACTGTAGGTATGTATGTGTAAAACTAAACAGTTATATTTTTTCAATCCTTTAACTATACTCTTATTTCTAGACAGTCGCAAATGTGCGACCGAGTAATTATCATTTTGTGTTGTCTTTTTCAACTTATCGCAGCAATAGTAACAACAATAAGACATTGGGTGTCGCGGGCCATTGATGACACTAGTCCTAAGCTCACGGGCCGGATTGTTGACACTCTGACTTAGATTACTAAAAAATATTGGACACGTATTTGTTAGTGATCCGTACCCGAAGGGGAACAACGGGACCCTATTACTAAGACTTCGCTGTGTGTCTGTTAACAGGCTGTATCTCAAGAACCGCGATAGCTAGACAGTTGAAAGTTTCACAGATGATGTATTTCTATTGCCGCTATAACAACAAATACTAAAAATGAATAACTAGCTTCTCGCGCGCGGTTTTACCTGTGTAGCTCCCGTTCCCGTAGGGACTGCATAATAAAATATAGCCTTCTTCGATAAATAGGCTATCAAACGCTAAAAGAAGTTTTCAAATCGGACCATTCGTTTCTGAGATTAGCGCCTTCAAGGTCCGGTACAGATTCAAATCTTGTAAGGGACGAAAACGGCCGCGACAGTAAACTGACAATGTTATACCGGAGGTTCACGGGCCTTCTGAACCTGGTAGGTATGTACTCTGAGTTCGATTCATACATCTTTATATCGAGGGGTGAAAGGCTATTTGTTTGAAGCGACATTTTGGACGATATGGAGTTATATACATATTCGGATTCAGCGAATTTTTCTGCGTCGTCTGAGCCGGGTTTCGTACAATTCTGAGCACTTTTATGGCGCTTAAAACAATGCCATTTTAGTGCATAATTCTCAAACATGATGTATGATCAGACTTCAAATTTGCCATTTTTGTTTAGTATATCATTTAAGCTGTATACAAAAACAGAGAATCGGATCATAAGCCGTTATTCCCTTCCTAAAATTTTAGTTCGATGGCAGATAAATCGTTTTTCGATGTAGCTATCTTTAGATGAAAAGTCCCTTCAAACATTTTGCTTACGACTACTTACTCTGTGCAATGTCGCTTCAACCAATTTGCCGTCAGCCAAATTCATTAAGACATGTCGTCGGTTCAATCCTTTCGCTACAACTGTTTTTCACTCTGTTAAGAACAACCAAGTTATATAACTCCTTTCAAAATTTGAGACATCAAACAACTCTTTAAGAATGTTCATCGTTGCTTAAGCCAACTTTCCTGAATCGTTAACAAAACCCAAAACCCAAACCCAAATTGGTAGTTAAACAAAATAGCCTATTCCTATTATTATTGAGTAACGTCGATTCAATCATTTTGCTTTCTCCTGCATAAGTACTGTAAAGTCACTTAAACCATTTTGCCTGCTGCTGATTAGTGACAATGTTGGAAGTTGAGTCATTTTTCTTTACTCTAAAAATAAGGCGATACAGATCATTTTGTATTAAGCGACAATTTATCTTATACTCATAACTGTTTTTTAATTGAAAATTATACCAAAACATTCAGGGATTTTTTTTCAATAAAAATTTGCGATCCCCATTATAGAAAGAGCACTAGTTTTTTCATAACGATTTTTTTTCCAAATTTTGAATCTTTAAATGACTCTCCTGTAAAGTTCGTAAAATGTCGCTTCAAACAAATAGCCTTTCACCCCTCGATATATATCGAGGGGTGAAAGGCTATTTGTTTGAAGCGACATTTTGGACGATATGGAGTTATATACATATTCGGATTCAGCGAATTTTTCTGCGTCGACTGAGCCGGGTTTCGTACAATTCTGAGCACTTTTATGGCGCTTAAAACAATGCCATTTTAGTGCATAATTCTCAAACATGATGTATGATCCGACTTCAAATTTGCCATATTTTTTTAGTATATCATTTAAGCTGTATACAAAAACAGAGAATCGGATCATAAGCCGTTATTCCCTTCCTAAAATTTTAGTTCGATGGCAGATAAATCGTTTTTCGATGTAGCTATCTTTAGATGAAAAGTCCCTTCAAACATTTTGCTTACGACTACTTACTCTGTGCAATGTCGCTTCAACCAATTTGCCGTCAGCCAAATTCATTAAGACATGTCGTCGGTTCAACCCTTTCGCTACAACTGTTTTTCACTCTGTTTAGAACAACCAAGTTATATAACTCCTTTCAAAATCTGAGACATCAAACAACTCTTTAAGAATGTTCATTGTTGCTTAAGCCAACTCTCCTGAACCGTTAACAAAACCCAAAACCCAAACCCAAATTGGTAGTAAAACAAAATAGCCTATTCCTATTATTATTGAGTAACGTCGATTCAATCATTTTGCTTTCTCCTGCATAAGTACTGTAAAGTCACTTAAACCATTTTGCCTGCTGCTGATTAGTGACAATGTTGGAAGTTGAATCATTTTGCTTTACTCTAAAAATAAGGCGATACAGATCATTTTGTATTAAGCGACAATTTATCTTATACTCATAACTGTTTTTTAATTGAAAATTATACCAAAACATTCAGGGATTTTTTTTCAATAAAAATTTGCGATCCCCATTGTAGAAAGAGCACTAGTTTTTTCATAACGATTTTTTTTCCAAATTTTGAATCTTTAAATGGCTCTCCTGTAAAGTTCGTAAAATGTCGCTTCAAACAAATAGCCTTTCACCCCTCGATATAATTCTTCTGTGAGTGTGTATGTCACTGAACTTCTCTCAAACGACTGGACCGATTTTGATGAAATTTTTTGTGTGTGTTCAAGGGGATCTGGGAATGGTTTAGATTCACAATTTTGTCCGCTGGACAATGTTTTGTCAATTGCTCAAATGTAGAGTCAATTTGAGCTTTATTTTTTTGCTAAGATTTTTTAGGGTAGGTGTAGGGTAGGGTAGGTGTAGGGTAGGGTAGGGGTAGATTAGGGGTAGGTGTAGGGTAGGGGTAGGGTAGAGGTAGGGGTAGGGTAGAGGTAGGGTAGGGGTAGTGTAGAGTAGGGGTAGGTAGTGTAGGGTAGGGGTAGTGTAGGGTGGGGGTAGTGTAGGGTGGGGGTAGTGTAGGGTGGGGGTAGTGTAGGGGTAGGAGTACCGCATAAACGAAGTCTCTACGGCCCAGTTTATTTTATACAAATGTTTAGGTCTTTTATGTATCGATTGAGGCAGTACGAAGTCTGCCGGGTCAGCTAGTATAAGTATAAATAAAAAATGAATTTTCATAATGGTTTATTGTGTGCGCGTGCGCGGGAATCGAACTCCGATCATTATTGCGGATCCAGCTTCGACACGGAGGTTTTCTGTAATAATATAAATAATAGTATACTAAAAGGTGTTTAGATAATAAATATAGTCTCTGATAATAACTAGCTTCCCGCGCGCGGTTTTGCCCGCGTAACTCTTGTTCCCGGGAACTTCATAATCAAAAATATAGCCTATAACCTTCTTCGCTAAATGGGCTATCTAACGCTAAAATATTTTTTCAAATCGGACCAGTACTTCCTGAGATTAGCGCCTTTAAGTCTTGGTACAGATTCAAATCTTGAAACGGACGAAAACGGCCGCGAGAGTCAACTGACAATGTTATACCTACCGCTGACTCAGGGGATACGGTAGACCCAAACCTTGTACTCTGGGTTCGATTCATACTCGGGAGAAATATTTGTGTAAATTCTTACTTCCCTACTAATATTATAATAGCGAAACTTTGTATGTATGGATGGATGTTTGTTACTCTTTCACGCAAAAACGACTTAACGGATATGGATGAAAGTTTGCACGGAGATGGTTTATAAGCTGGATTAACATATAGGCTATAAAAAATTACGATCCGACCCACTGGAGCAGAGTGACGTGGATAAAACCGCAGGAAGCAGTTAGTAAAAAAGAAAAATTGATTTTATACAATGCTTTTTTGTCTGCACGTGCGCGGGAGTCGAACCCACGAACTCCGATAATTGAGGCTAGCCCGCGACGCCATGAAGGTTGTCTGATATGTATACATATTTAAACAATAGTATTTGCAAAGCTATTTAGTTAATAATAACTGTATCTAGACTTCAGAAACATCTGGTCGTAAGTGCCAGTTCACGATAAAGGCACATGCGACGAATGTTTCTGATGTATGATGGCACATCCGACCTTATGATTCTGAGCTCTACATATATTTTTGACCTAGATCTAAAAACATAAACTACTTCGGACCAGTAGTTCCTGAGATTAGCGCGTTCAAACAAACAAACAAACTCTGCAGCTTTATAATATTTGTGTAAATTCTAAAAAAAAATTCCGGGTCTGGTTGGTTGAGGGACTACCCTCCGTGCCCCGGAAATCCTTACTTCCCTACTAATATTAAGGCGAAAGTTTGTATGTATGAATGGATGTTTGTAACTCTTTTATGCAAAAACTACTGAACGGATTTGGCTGGAAGTTTGCACGGAGATAGTTTATAAGCTGGATTAACAAATAGGCTACAAAATATCATGATCCGACCCACTGAAGCAAAGTGATGCGTGTAAAGCCGCGGGAAGTAGCAAGTAAAAAAGATAAATTGATTTTATACATTGTTTTTTAGTCTGCGCGTGCGCGGGAGTTGAACCCACGAACTCCGATAATTGAGGCTAGCCCGTTACGCCATGGCGGTTGTCTGAGATGAATATTTAAACAATAGTATTTGCAAAGCTATTTAATTAATAATAATTGTATCTAGACTTCAGAAGCATTTGGTCGTAAGTGCCAGTTCACGATAAAAGCATACACGACTGGTGGTACCAACCGTACTATATTATATAGTATCGTACTATATTTCAGTCAAATGTACTATATGTTATAAAAAAATAATGTAGTAGAAAAGGTACTATATTTTCTTGCTATTTTTTTGCTCAATACGGCATATGAAATAAATGAATTGTTCATTTATTTTAATATAGATCAAACATGCTCTTATAATTATTTTAAAGTTAAAAATATCTTGATGGCCAAAGCAAAGAGTAATAACATATACACATGGCAAAATATATAATCATGAGAAATAAATGTGTACTATTTTTTTTACTGAATTTCCCAAACGTTTTGCAACTTTTTGTAAAAAGTACCTACTATTTTTGCAACTTTTTGTAAAAAGTACTATTTAAACCAAAAATGAAGGTGGCTACCCTACATACGACGAATGTTTATGACGTATAAAGCACATCCAACCTTATGCTTCTGAGCTCTAGATATATTTTTGACCTACATCTAAACATCAACAACATCAATAATTCCTCTGGTCCATATACTTGATCTTTGACATAGAATTAAATGAGAAATAGGTAATAAGAACATTGAACTGGAGGCTAATCATCCGATGCTCTCGTGGACCCGGAGTCCAAGAGGCCCGCGAGCTGTACGGCCTCATTTATAGAAACGCGGGGCGTCGCGCGTCGCGTTGTGCGGTGCGGCCCGTACGAAATTCAAACATATGGCGTGGTACGAGTGCGAATAAGATGCGAGACGTCACGCCGCGCCGCCCGCGACGAGCGAATACCCTGCGTCTCGTAAATGAGGCCTAACGTAGAGCGACAGCTGTTGCACAAAACTCACCTAAACAACTAAAAGTCGGGAAACCAAATTCATAGCAAAAGTCATATTGAGGGTCTATGACTTTTGCTATGAATTTGGCTCGCTGTAAATCTCGGAGGTCGTGGGTTCGATCCTCACGCCGGAAAAGAAATCTTTGTATAGATTCTAAGATTTTTTTACGGGTCTGTTTGGCTGAGGGATTACCCTCCGTGCCTCGGAAAGCACGTTAAGCAGTCGGTCCCGATTGTTATAACTATAACAATCGTATACCTACCAGGGAACGAGCAGCAGCGTTTCCTTGTATGTTACGACATAATACTGCGGTCACCAACCCGCCTGCCAAGCGTGGTGACTATGGCAAAAACGCTCCCTCGGGAGATGGCCCATGTTCAGCAGTGGACGTTGTATGGGCTGGTGATGATGATGACGTGGCAAGTTATTAAGTTTAAATAGTAAATTAATGAAATAATAAAACAACGTTGACCTTGGATTAGCAATATAGATACTGTAATAAAATTCTATCGCAACCTTAAAACAAATAGGCACAATTTATTACGAAAATCAATTTCTCTCGAATCATAAAATTCATTCGTGCGTTGACATTGCAACATGGCGGCGGTGTGGCGAAAACAAAATGGCAGCTGGAATTATATTTATTTATTATCTTTCCCAGTCTGTTCCCGTGGGAATCTCTCTATTAAAAAACCCACCGTCTCAGCCGTTTTTTTTTATCTTGGTGTCCTTTCGTCCTAAATTAAAATGCTTGTGTTACAAGTGGGTTCTAGCCATTGGACTACGGCAGCTTAATTTATATACGTGCCCCCGGACTACAGGGCCCCTGAACGGCCACAGAATTCACAATTTCTCAGTTCCTGGTGCACCCGTTACGGGTGTTTGGAGGAGCACCCGTTCAATTTAAAAAATAAATAAAAAAAGGATTACTCTGTGTTTCTTGCCAGTTCTTCTCAGAGTTGCCATGTCCAGAACTGGTGGTAGAGAAAGAAAGGGAGGCATCATAAGAACATGATTTAAAATAATTTAAATGTGTCTATATGAATAAATAATTTTTGACTTTGACTCGTATTAAGATAAGCATCTCATCGCTATATAGACCGCACAACAAGTTAGATATCCATGCCACATTTTGAGCTACATTTAAACCAGAGTCGGATTAAGCATGGAGGCATAGGCAAGCATCTTATCGGCGCCCCTATTTTATAAATAAAATCCCTGGAGGATGGGACGGCTTTGGTGTGAGACGCTACGTGCGTCTACACCTTCACGTCATATCATCTTTTCTGGAATTAGAATAGGGCTGGCATGGGCGCCGGATTACTCATGCGTACCCGGCCCCCGCCAACGGCGGATCGAAGGAGTGTCCGGGGGGTTTTAGTGGTGTAGGGTCCTCTCCTAAGGTCGATTGTCACATAATAACTATGACATAATGACCAACTTAGCTTAAATTACTGTAACTTATTAAAATAATTTGCGCAACAGGTAAGCATTGCCATTCAACGGGGTAATGCTGCCAGCATTCTGGGAACCTTGCCAAGTAGAATAGATTTAGAATAGTAATATTTTATAAGTTACTTTTATTTTAAATTAGCAACTTTTAGTTCTGATAAGTATTTTATTTACCTTTTTTGGGTTAGTCACTATCTGGACTTACGAGACTGGGCATGAGTGTGTCGAGTTGGTGAAACTCGAAATTAGGATCACTTATTATTTCGTCATCTGGACATGCCAATATTTATATGTGTGTCCACTTAGTGAAACTTAAATTAAATCTTTTTATGTTTTCGTCAACTCGACATACCAAGTTCTTTTTCGAAAAAGAAGTACAGTCGGGTTAATAATCGTTTCCGTTTTATGTAAGAAAAAAATTGAAATAAACCCAATGTGTAACTCTGAAACATTTATATTATGATGATTTATTAATATAAATACAAGCTGTCTCGCAATAATTTAATTAGAATCTCGTTATTTGTTAAATCACCTTCATAATTATGATCAGTTGATTTTAATATAATGGTGTTCGTTAAATTTAATTTGATTACAACTTGAAAAGTTAACTTTTTCGAACAACGCCACATTGAAGATTTATCTTTATTTGTCCTTAGGTGTATATATTTGTATCCATCTTTTAATAAAACTAGACGATTTCTTTGTGAATTGATAAATGAAAATGTATTTATGTTAGCCATTGACGGGCTTGCGACTTTTTCAATGGACATATTTGTCTTTACTTAAAACAATGAATAAGATTTTTTTTATAAAAATTAAATAAAATAAAAAAGTGGCATTGATAAAAGAAAAAAAAACGGTAAGTACTAAATCATAAATTGACTGAGTACTTACCTATATTAAAATCCACGTCACTTTTAAATGGCACAAATACTGCACTTCATGCACACACAAAATAAAGTAAACTGATAACTAATATGACCAAAGGGTCACCGGGTTGGGATTTGATTTGTGTCAACCAATTAAAGCAGACTACGACATTTTTAGTCACCGGCCACCTTGGGAATACAAAAGAATGTAATAAAACTATTTCCGCTATGACGATTATAATAATATATAGACAAGCATAGTGACAAGGTGACTTTCGATCACTATCGGTGTAATATCTTAGCAAATTCACAAATGATGAATAATTTTACCATGACATACAAAATGATCTGTGCGTAATAGAGACCAATGATGAATGTGATTCAAAAAAAAATATCTGTGTGACTGTACTTTGTTGCTGCTGCTGGCGAAAACATAAAAAGATTTAATTTAAGTTTCACTAAGTGGACACACATATAAATATTGGCATGTCCAGATGACGAAATAATAAGTGATCCTAATTACGACTTTCACCAACTCGACACACTCATGCCCAGTCTCGTATGTCCAGATAGTGACTATCCCCCTTTTTTAAATATAGCTTTTTTTACCTAATTAAATGTAGCTTTGATCAATTACACATTGATCAAAGTTAGTACAAACTTGAATCGATTAACCTGGATCATCATCATCATCATCATCAACCCGTACAATACCCACTGCTGAACATGGGTCTCTTCAGGGAGAGGGTATTTGCCATAGTCACCACGGTTTGCAGACAGGTTGGTGAACGCAGTATTATGTTGTGCCACACAAGGATACGCTGCTGCCCGTTACTTGTTAAACTATTATTACAGATGATGTTATAATAATCGGAACTAACGGCTTAACATGCTTTCCGAGGCACGGAGGGTAGTCTATCAATCAAACAGACCCGGAAAGAAATCTAAGAATTTACACAAAGATTTCCTGTTTCCTGGAGTGGGTATCGAACCCACGACCTCCGAGATTTAAAGCGAGCCAAATGCCGCTACGCTACGGAGGTTGTCCTAAGCTAATCTGGATATCGATAAAAAAAAACAAAAGAAAAGAAAAAAATAACTATGTGTTCATTTTCATATTTAATTAAACTCAATGAATAACTTATTTACCCAATAACAATTAACCGGTTGCTTACCAAGATCTCACATTTTTATTTTTGCCCCATAAAATGAAAATCTTCTGTTATCTGTTAGTTTATAAGGTCAATAATAAAATAAAACATGTTTTTTTTAAACTTCCAATTATTTCTAATTCCACTTTATACATAGAGAGGGTCGATAATTTTTTAAACCAAAAAATAATTTAGTAGAATGGTCGCGAATGAACGATCTTAGCTCGCTTTAAAAAAAAAAAAAAAAAACAAAAAACTATTATTGGAATATTTTAATGGTCTTAATTGTTTAAATGTAAAAAAAATTGTAATGTTCACATTCCCCTATAGTAATAGTTTGTCACAGGAGGAAAACAATATTAGATATAATTTAAATTTGAACTTGCACACTATTTGTGCTCATAATAAGGAGAAGTTCCATATTATTGACACTAACAATCTTGTTAGTAAAACTTTTTATTTGACCAAAGATAATTATTATTATCTTTCTAAATATGTAAAAAGACAGATAGCATGTTCGCTATCCTATTTATTTAATATTTTAGCCAAAAATTTGGCTACAAATGTTGCTTCTATTGAGCAATGTACTGTTGACACATACAATATCAGTAATATTGCTACTGATCATGACATTAATAATATTGAAGATAATTATTTAAATACTGACATTTCTCAGAATAATTATTTAAATTAAATAATAGGACAAAAGAGGACTTCTCTTGCATTATGATTACGATGAGTGCTTCAAATCAACAAGTAAATAATTGTGATTTAGCATATTTTATGTACACTAAAGCGTGAATAAAAATGTTAACCCATCAAGTATAAATCGTAAAAATAAATCAACAAAAAAATGTATCAACCTGGTGCATCAGAATATTCAAGGCTTGATGGGAAAAGAGTTAGAATTGGAGTTGTTCTTGAATTGTTGTAATATTGATATTTTATGTTTAACTGAGCACTGGCTAAAGCGCCATCAATTCATTTTCAGCTTCAATAATCACCAGGTTGCAAGCTCGTTCATCAGAGAAAAGCATATACATGGTGGCTCTTTAATACTAATAAATAAATCTTTAAAATTCAAAGAGAGAAATGACATTACGAGCCTCTCCGTTGAGCGAGTTATAGAGATTTCATGCATTGAGTTGGAGCGATTCGTTGTTGTGTGCCTATACAAACCTCCTTGTGCGCCATTTGAGGCTTTTTCAGATATAGTGGAGGATGCCTTGACTAAATTATCCAATAACCATAAAACAGTTGTAATTTGTGGAGACTTTAATGTAAATATCTTAGAAAATAACTCAATGAGCATCAACTTTTTAAATTTATTTAAATCATACAATTTTCATAATATTTTTAAGGAACCCACTAGAGTAACTGCAACGACTGCTACCTGTATTGATAATATATTCAGCACCGTAAAACCTTTACATAAATCTATTATTAACAAAATTCAGTCAGATCATTCAGGTCAACTGGTTTCTTTTGAAAATTTTGTAGCTACACAGAAAAAAAGAATAAATTATGTACCATTTAGTGAAAGCCGTATGGAAAGATTTAAAGCGAATATGTTAGAAAAAAATGTTATGTTGCCCTATCACGGTACTCCGGATCACATGTACAACTCTCTATTCAACTTAATAAGTAGTGAGTTTAGATCAATTTTTACGCCCAAACAATTAACTATAAGTGACCGTATGACGTTCAGTGATTGGGCAACACCTGATATTTACAAAAGTCGGAACAAATTGTATGAACTTTATGAAGAAAAGACTTATAACCATAGTCCGACTTTTCAGGCTCATGTTAAAAATTACTCAAAGTTATTCAGAGAAGCCTGTTCTAATGCTAGGTCCATGTATATAAGAAATAAAATTAAAAATTCAACTAACATTATTAAGTCCACTTGGAATATGATTAATAGTGAGACTGGTAGAGCAAAAGTACGTAGTCGTGACTTTCATTTGAAAATAAATGATGTAGATGTTAAAAAAGATATAGATGTGGCAACGGAGTTCGAATTATATTTTTCTAACATTCCTATTATTGCATCAAGAACTATTTCGTCTTCTTCTGTATCTGCTGAGCTGCTCCTCAAGCAAAGTGTACTTGAATGTGATACTTTCTTTGAATTTATAGAAGTAAGCCCTAAAGATATTTTAAATGCCTTTAAATCAATAAACATGAAAAATACTAAGGATTTATGGGGTATATCTGTAAAGACAATCGCATCAATAATTGCGTTGATAGCTCCAAACCTAGCTAGCTTATTTAATTGTTGTGTTGCAACTGGTGAGTTTCCTGACTTGATGAAACACAGTAAAATTATTCCATTATTTAAATCAGGTGATAGTTCAAATCCTTCCAATTTTCGCCCTGTTTCTGTACTTCCCACTATTAGCAAGATATTCGAAAAAATTATGCTTAGCCAGTTGCTCAGTCATTTTAATAGACATAATTTGCTTCACAAGAAGCAATTTGGATTTACGAAGGGATGCTCAACTATAGATGCGGGAATAGATTTATTGAAAAGTATATTCGCGGCTTGGGAGGAATCGCAGGATGCCTTAGGAATTTTCTGCGATTTGTCCAAAGCATTCGATTGCGTGAACCATGAGACTCTTGTCAGGAAACTACATCACTATGGCGTTAGGAATAAGGCTCTCGAACTTCTGAGCTCTTATCTGGGCAATAGAATTCAGAAGGTCGATATTAATGGTAAATTGTCTTCGGGATCACCAGTTGTTATGGGAGTTCCACAGGGATCAATCCTGGGTCCATTTCTGTTTTTAATATACGTTAATGACTTACCTTACTACGTAAGGGATAAACATGAGATTGTATTGTTCTCGGATGACACTTCCTTGACGTTCAAAATTAATAGACAACTGCGTGATTATGACGAAGTTAATGATGCACTCTCAAAAGTAGTTCATTGGTTTAGTGTCAATAACCTGTGTTTAAACGATAAAAAGACTAAAGTGATCAAGTTTTCTACACCTAATGTTAGACAGGTTTCTACCAATGTAAATATTAATGGAAATGGCTTGGACCCTGTGGAAACCACTGTGTTCTTAGGTATCACCATTGACTCCAAACTGCAATGAGGACCACACATTGAGAAATTGTCAGGAAAATTAAGTTCTGCAGCATATGCTGTAAAAACAATTAGACGACTCACTGATGTTGATACGGATAGAATAGTTTATTTCAGTTACTTTCACAGCATAATGTCGTACGGGATTCTTCTTTGGGGTAGCTCCGCGGATATTAACAGCATTTTTATTTTGCAAAAGAGAGCCGTGAGGGCTATTTATAAGCTTGGTCCCCGTGAGAGCTTGAAAGAAAAATTTAAAGAAATAAATATTCTAACCGTTGCATCGCAATATATTTTCGAAAATTTATTATATGTACATAAAAATATTGATTTATTTAGTAAAAAAAGTGATACACACAACATTAATACTAGATATAAGAATAATCTTGTGCTACATGCTAGTCGTCTCCGCAAAATAAGTAACTCTTTTATGGGGCTGTGTATACGGTTCTACAACAAACTTCCTCATAATATAAGAGTATTGTCAATAAATAAATTTAAAACAACTATAAAAGCCAAATTGTGTAGCAGGGCTTATTATAAAATATCTGATTATATTAGTGACAAAAATGCTTGGGATTGAGTCGCTCCAATTACAATGTAAAATAGAAAATTATGTATAAATTTAATAAAATATTATTATAAAAAAAGAGGGTTCTACTGAGTTTTTTGGCAGTGTTTCTCAGTAGTCTCCACGTCACGCACTGCACGGTAGGGGAAAAAATATGACGATTCCAAATAAATGTAACCATTTTTACGGAATAAATGATATTTGACTTGACTTGACTTGACTCGAGAAGTGGTGTTTAAGGGGAAAAAACGATTAATCTCGATTTTCAGCAAAACATGGAATCTTACGTTTTTCGAGTAATCAAAGTTATAGTTACATTTTAATAAAGAGCTCAAAATTGCACAAGAGGATTAAAAAAAATCTAGTTCGAGTATTTTTCGTTTTTTGCATTTTTTTAGAATATTTTCCTTAGTAATGTACTTTTTTTACACCATCAGAAAGTCGAGATTTCAAAGAACAAAATACCCACCGATTTTTTTTAAAAAAAGCAGATGCTTTTACCTGAGCTTTTTCGATATCGAATCAAATAAAGTTAAAAAAATAAAATAAAACAAATTAAAAGAAATCTAGTGTGTTTGAGACATAATAAGACAGTTATCACCAAACTTCATGTTTTTTTTGTAAAAGTTAAAAATAAAAATCTAAAACTAACCAAGTTATAGATTTCTATTTTTAACCGCCACAATTTCCTGCTGCGAGTACCTACTCGATACGATAGCGATGTATAGGGATCACTAACCTAGATACTAAAAATGTTATCAATAGATGTACAAATGATTAATCAAAGACTTTAAAAGATGACAAAAAGAATGATCTCAGAGTTTCTTATAGTCTTTCTTCTCCGGGTGTCACAACGTAGGTAGATAGAGAAAGACTCGTAGGAAGCTAGGATAGGGTCCGGTCGTCCTTGCAAGGCGAGGCTCGCGACGCGTTCTATGCTTCTGACCTAATCCCAGCCCGCGCTGGTTGATTCTAATAATAATTATATTTATAATACGCGATTATCACATGCCACATTGGTAGATTTAAATTCTATTTAATAACATTACTGTTGAAATGTTTACTAATTAAGTAATTAGTCAAGATTTTTTTTTTAATTCTCTTTGTATATTTTTATCATTGTATTCGACTTATAATAAGTAGGTACTATCGATTCGTCTACATTATCAATAAACGTTTTCATTTTATTTTATTTTTATTAAGGGAAAAAAGTGTAAATATGCAAGTTACGTAGTTTATCACATATTTTGCTATTATACAGTTCATCCATAGGACTTGTAGTTTTGCAGGAAATCGAGATTAAACGTTTTTTACCCTTAAAAATCCCGCCTCTTCCACTGCCCGACCTCCAGTCACCCGTAATTTTTTTTTTTCAGTAGGTTCATTTATAACCATTGTTAAAGAGTCTACAAAAAAATCTAAATTGTCTAAAATAAAGAATAGTGCAACGACGGTCCTTTGTTCTGACCATTTTTTCTCCATACAAGCTGCAGGCTACAAAGGCAACCGAAAGTAAATAGTAACTACAGGGAAGTGTAACATAAAGGAAAAACCGGGATTAAAGGCAGAATCATATTTATTTATTTAAGGACAACCAGTAGATGTTACATTTTACTTACAATATTATAAAGAAACACACAAATGTGAAGTCTAATGCACAGCATTTTAAGGTGTCAGAACATGCACAGTCTTATGACACTATCATATTGTTAAAACGCGACGCGACCTGACGAAATGTGACGACTAGAATCACACTATGAACAACCGACGCGACGTCGCGTCGGGTATTCATATGTGATTCTAGTCTATAGAAAACAATACATTTGATTCGACTCAACACGCGTCGCGTTTCGTCTGGTCGCGTCGCGTTTCAACAATATGTTTCCGCCTTAACGTTGGACTGATTTATAAAAGTAACGTTATCACACTGACACATAACATAGACAAAACAATAATCGTCAGATCTCTGCCTTGTTAATTATAAGCATAGTAATAAGCGAATATAGTTGGTTACTAATAAATTATGTAAAAGAAGTTTACATAAAGGGGCCCATCTAACTCGCTACACCCCTGCCCTGGTTTTAGATAAATGATAAATATTTTTGTGTTATATACATTGGCTTGCGCCTGGAAGTTTATCGAGCCCCTGAATAGGGCAGTTGTAGTTACACAGAAGAGACTGAACAGCCGTGAGGGCTATAGGAACCGCTCTCCCGTGGAAATTCTCGAGCTCGTACATGTTGAAAAGCGTTGGGTTTTCTACTATCTTGTTGAGGAATGTATCGTCTGAAATAACAAATAATAGCTAATTAATAAGGCTCGGTAGTTACGGTAGAACAGTTGCTTCTAAAATCTGGTGTTTTGGATTCGATTCCCATTTGGGACATTTATTTATCAGCGCGTCGGACTTGTGATCTTGAGGTCGCCGGTTCGGACCCCACCCATTGCACTACCGATGTGAACCCACTCGTAACACAAGCATTTTAGCTTAGCACGAGGGGTTAGCAAGAATACTCTTAGTAATGTTAAAAAAAAACGTACGTTAGTTTTATAAAACATGTTATTAAGGTATTTATCAGGTTATTTTCCGTTATTTAATAATACAACAGTTGCTGCAGCAGCTACCAAAATGTCCTCTTGTGTCGACATTGTGAATAGCACTGCAGAACGATCAACGAAATTGTCGTACAACATTGTTATATTACATTGTTATTATAAGGAAATAATAAATTTTTATTCAGCACTTAGGTATTTACATACACTTGTACTTGTCAGAATTATAATGTAAGAAGATAAATTAATAAAAAAAAAATAACTATAACTAACAGATAATTCTTACTATATAAAATAACCGACTAAGTAACTAACAGTAGTAGGTAGGCAATAAAAATCATACAAATCTACAGACTGCAAAGACCGTCCGTCTGTCCTGTGATATTTTTTGCAATCAACCAGTTATTATTATTGTAAAAAGAAATTAAAACGGCATCCAAATTGCAAGTGGTCACACTACATCTAAGTGGCACACACCTGAGGGCACCCTTATGGGGTTAAGGGCCACGACCCAGGGTGCCACTGAAGTAAAAAGGTAGATATATAAAGAGGATCTGATCACTGGCATCGACTACAGGCGCTCAATCACAGGGCAGGGGGTAGCAACGTGGTCCTCGCCGGCGAGAATCCTACCCTAGCTAACCTGCGTATTCTAATGTTTACATTTGCAGTTATATGTTGCAAAGTTGAAAAACAATGTTAGATAATGTGGACGTGTTATAAAACACAATCATACAACATGTTACTTAATCTGTACGCACCTTAAGGGTGTAAAGAATAAATTAAACGAGTGTACATTACCATGAGGGCTGATATGGAGTGAAGGTGTCCCTATGAGTTCTGTACTGAAGGTAGCCATGCACAAATCCAGATTCTTCTTATGTGGAAATTCCACCGTTATGCGGAGCAGAGCTGAAATATTAGATAGTTTCTTTAATACTAACTTCTTGCAAGCGATTTCACCCGCCAAACTGTAGTTCCTGTATGAACATCATTAATTACTTCTTCCCTAAATGAGTTATCTAACACCAGGCGTCCCTATAATTGGGCAAATGGGCCACTGTAAGTGTGGCCCAGAAGATGGCATACTGGCCGTGGGTGCCGTCGGGGGGCCGGATTGTTTATGCGTACCTACCCGGCCCCCGCCAACGGCGTATCGAAGGAGTGTCCGGGGGGTTTTAGTGGTGTTGGGTTCTCTCCTCGTGGTATGAGTTTAGCATACCACGCTATGGAGAGGACGAATCCCACATATCCGACTGCCAGCGCGCGAATGCGCTGCAGCGGGAATGAATTTCCTAAAAAAAAAATGCTTTTTGATTGCGCAATCAAAAAGCCTGGTCTTGATTGCGCAATCAAAAAGCCTGGTCTAACTATATACCAATATATAAAAAGACAATTGTCCATTAAATATTGGGTACTGTTACAGTTATTATCCAAACTATAGTGACTAGTGTAGGAATGCCATATGTCCCGATTCGCCGGGATATGTCCCGGTTTCAAGCGGCAGGCCCCGTTGTCCAGTCCAACAAGGCAATTGTCCCGGTGGGCGTGCTAATAAAAAAAAGGGGAATCCTTTGCATCCTATGCTTTGCAATTCCCGTGCACATGCGGCATTCCGGCGGAAATTCCGGCTAAAGGACTACCCTCCGTGCCTCGGAAAACACGTAAATTCGTTGGTCCCTATTGCTATAACACCATTTATAACAATTGTATACCAGGGAATGGGTAGCAGCGTTGCCCTGTATATTACAACATAATACTGCGGTTACCAACCCGCCTGCCAAGGGCCTCCTCTCGGCAGGAGGCCCATGTTCAGCAGTGGACGCCATACGGGCTGATGATGATGATGTTAATAATGTAAATTACTTACGATGTTTAGCTCTGACGTGGTATTTAAAAGCATTCTTCTTATGTGAACGGTCAACTGAAATGTGGAGATCCTCATCATACTCCATTTGTGGGCAGTCTAGGACCAGAGCAACCTTATCTGTTGAATGATCGATCCTACCAAAAGAAGATAATCTATTTAGGTTTCTTTTTTTCCGACGGATGTACGTAGTTTGCCACGAGGCTTTTGCTATTTCACCAGGCATAAAAAAGAGCAGAGCTCCAGCCTTAATAAATGGTTTTAAAACTATAAACTAAGCAACCTGCGCAAGAGTGCGTCCCCTGTGGAGCTCAGGGCGGTCCCTGGCGATGAGATTGAGGCATTATGACTTTCAGTATTTTAGGGGGGTTTTGTGCAAATGTCGCTCTACTTTACAGTTGGGCCCCTCGGACTTCGGGTCTACGAGGGCATCAGATAGTTCTTTGCAAACTAAGGGTTAGGAGGAGCTCCTAATGCCTTAACCAATTAGGCAACGGTGAGACCCAACCGATCAATCTCTTTTATAACGCGTCTCATTCATTATTTCATTATTTCATTATTTCATTATTTTTTTCTGAACTTTACTGAAAAGATAAGCGCTTATTCAAAAAAAATTAAAAATAAAAGAAAGTAAATTAGATTTTAGCAGTTGACATTTTTTAAGACAGATATTTAAGTCGTGTACGGGCTGATTAATTATGATTTCGTCGTCGAAGTCGTCTAGGAGCTTTGTTAGACAATGGATTTAAATAGGTACTTACACGAAGTCTGAGAAATAACATAGATCCATGTTCCTGACAATAAGATTTGTTGCCTTGTTTGTAGCCTTGAAGTATGGTGTGCCATAATTGAAGAATGGGACTTTAAACTCTGTCGGTATCGAACCTATGACATGCTTCGTGCAGGTGGAGTGGGTGTGTAGGTGGTGTGCGATGCAACTGTGGTCTGTTACGTCGTGGCATGGATGTATCTTTTATGTGGAAGAGAAATGTTTTAAGCGGAGACCCTCGGTTTACCTTTCATTGGATTGTTAACTACTTGCCGAGGTGACTGTGGTAAAAAGGGATGCACATTGTCTTACATAAATTTTCAACGCCTATCATCGGATGTCCGAAAAAATTTCTCATACCATTTAAAGTCATAATGATCATTCTTCATAAAAAAATAAAAAGTAAATAAGTATTCAAATAATATAATCACTGAAATTCATAATATCACTTACTTTTTACTAATATTTGTTTTAATGTGTTGTACTAATGGTCGATAAATAACTATAATATTCATAATTGTGTTTTATTCTAATATTCGTTTTTATACAATTTAAAAATATCAAGTTAAAAATGCGACTCCATAATAATCAAATTGCTACCAGAAACGAGATGTTCTTATTTTTGCTCGAATGTTAAAAAAAAAAAACAGCTGGATTACAACTGTCGGTTAGGTTATAACTGTGACCACAACTTGCCAGATCCAAAATCCATACAAATTATTTATTAAAGCAAAATGATCATTGAAAGTTATAAAGAAAAGTTCTGAAAAATAATATATAATTTTAAACTGGTTCTTGGTAGCAACAGTATTTATAAAAAAAAATATGATCACTAACGGTTATAAGATCCGTTGGTAGTAATAAAGATGTATGAATAAAATAAGTATGAAAAAAATAATTATGAAGAGTGATTATGATCATAGACCGGTAGTAAGACAATGAATAGGATTTTGAATTTTATGTGAACCAATATGGACCTGTAAAAAGAAGGGGTACAATAACTTTGCAGGACTTTTTACAAAATTTGCGCGGACGGATAAGTACGGAATTTCGCACACTTATAGTTTATATCGAGAATCAGTGTAGAATGTTACTATTTCTTTTAATATGGTCGAATTTTTACCACTGAGCGACCCCTAGTATGTAATATGAATATAAAATTAAAATAGGTAAGTAGAACCACCTCCGTAGCATAGCGGTATTTGGCTCGGAGGTCGTGGGTTCGAGCCCCATGCTGGACAGGAAATCTTTGTGTAAATTCTAAGATTTCTTTCCGGGTCTGGTTGGTTGAGGGATCCTCCATGCCTCGGAAAGCACGTTAAGCCGTTGGTCCCGATTGTTATAACATCATCTATAATAATCGTATATTAAGGAACGAGCAGCAGCGTTTCTTTATGTGGTACAACATAATACTGCGGTCACCAACCCGCCTGCCAAGCGTGGTGACTATGGCAAATACCCTCCCTCGGGAGGAGGCCCATGTTCAGCAGTGGACTTTATACGGGCTGATGATGATGATGATGAGGTACTCACTGTGCGCCGTGCAGGATACAAAAACAGCGAACAAAATTAAAATATATGCAACCATGATGCCCGTCTGATATTTGTGATTTTTAATTCGGTATTAGGCAAAATATCAGCTATAACTGTTAATTTATAATATTCATATTTATACAGTTGTGTATAAATTAAAATTGGGACGCACATATACAGGCTGTCATTTTAATTTCAAAGGCCGTTGATTCTTTGTACTAGCTTCCCGAAGAAAAAAATTGAAAATGATCACCAAAATTAAACCCGCATTTTAATGTAAAATTGTAACCAAAGTTTTAACATTTCGCTATCGTATTTAAGCAAAATGACTCCAAATAAATCATTGTTAACCCAAAAGTAGTAAATGATCACCAAAAGTACCTAAATGTTTTACTAATTTACTATTCGGTTCTGGCACTCGCCGGCCGCTGCCGCGGCACCGCTCGCTTCGCCCGCTCGGCTCGTGCGTTGTATGGCCGCAGCTCTAACCTAACCTAACCGATTGTCATTTTTCATTGATTTTATTAAGGTAGAAATAGCGCAATAATTTGCTCGCTAAGATTTGGTGATCATTAACTACATTTGGTGTTCGAATACAATTTGAAGTGCAGTCGTGACTAAAATAACTAGTACTATTATAATTTTAGACTTTATTTTTCTGGTGTCAAGTATATATTTTTGGTGGTCATTATATTTTATCCCAAATCAATTTATAAAGGGGATATAACACCAAATGTAGTTAATGATCACCAAATCTTAGCGAGCAAATTATTGCGCTATTTCTACTTTAATAAAATCAATGAAAAATGACAATCGGTTAGGTTAGGTTAGAGCTGCGGCCATATAACGCACGAGCCGGGCGAGCGAAGCGAGCGGTGCCGCGGCAGCGGCCGGCGAGTGCCAGAACCGAATAGTAAATTAGTAAAACATTTTGGTACTTTTGGTGATCATTTACTACTTTTGGGTTAACAATGATTTATTTGGAGTCATTTTGCTTAAATACGATAGCGAAATGTTAAAACTTTGGTTACAATTTTACATTAAAATGCGGGTTTAATTTTGGTGATCATTTTTACTATATCTGATGGTAAGTTAAAGATAAGCCAAAAGCTATTACACCGCTCACTAAATAAATAAATCAAAAGCACTTTCATTTACGTAAAACAATTACAGGCACTTGTAAATAGTCAAACAATAATTGAAAAAAACATTAATCTTACTCTTAAATTACATTTGTTATTTATTTATAAACCTAATAAGTATAATGATAATTATTTATAATTAAATTAATTATTGTAATTTATTTATAATTGTAATTTGTAATTGTTGTAAGCGATGCAAAATGCTTGTTCTGTTATGCTAAAATTATTGTCATTATTTGGGTGAACCAAGAGCATAAAACGACACTGATTTTGATATGGCTATAATAGTTTATTTCAGCTACTTTTATCGCATTTTTTTTTTGTTTTTTGATGGATATGTGTAACGGCTAAACGTGCTTTCCGAGGCACGGAGGGTGCAAATTTCCTGTCCGGCCGCGGCGTGGGGATCAAACCCACGACCTCCGAGATTTAATGCGAGCCAAATACCGCTACGCTACCGTAGGTTGATAGAATATTTATTTCTTAAAATTGATATCTGAGCCGAGGACCAAATCCCACAGGGGACGCCCTCTTGCGCAGGTAACTTAGTTTGTTTAAACCATTTATCTAGGCTGGAGCTCTGCTCGCCTTTATGCCCGGTGAAGTAACAAAATCCTCGGGACTAACTACCGAAAATAAAAACCGCCTGTATTTATGAATGACGTATGTATAATCAGTAGTCTTTGGTTAAATCCAAAACTTCTATTATTAATTTTGTTTTAATTTGTTTGGTGTTTGCGTAAATGGATAAGCCAATATGTATCTACCTGTATTAAAATTATGTTATTTGAGTCAATATTTAAACTACACACGCACATGAATTGTAATAGGCATTTTGAATGAGTAGGTATACTTATACATATTGACACACGAATAACATATTTAAAAATATTTTGATATAATTAGAATTTCCTTGCGCTCACTATACTGCCCTTATTTTATTTTTTTTGTTGTCCGGGGGGAAATGCATTTTCGCATTCCCACCGCCGCTACAGCGTATTCGCGCGCTGGCGGTGGGATATGTGGGACTCGCCCTCTCCATAGCGTGGTATGCTACGAGGAGAGGACCCTACTAAGGAATGCAGAACCGGTGCTGTTTTAAAGAACCGGGATTTTTGGGACCTTCTGGCTTAAGAACCGGGATTCCCGGTACTATCGATACTTTTGATACTTTAATAAGTCTTTGTAAGAGAGTTGAAAGTGTTGAAACGGAGAAAGTAAAAAAAGATGAAATGACAGGGCAAAGTAATAACATTTTAATCAAATCAAATAAAACGTTTTATTTCTTGTTTTATAGACACTAAATCAGTCTTATTTAGTATAATTTTACTGGTAATTACGCATATTATGCCAGCAACATTTTTTAACATTAAACGATTTTTATACCTAATCCTACATAATATATAACAGAAACATTTATTAAACATCTTCACTTTACCAAACAAATTAACATGACTCTTATTGCAATTCTGCATAACCAAATTATAATTTAAAACTTACGTAACATCTACAACAAAAGGAACTATGGAGTTTTAGCGTAGCATTAATCAGTCTCAATATTTATATTCATTGGTGCTGTTTTTCCGAGCTAATTCCGATAAAGGAACGTCGTCGTCGTCATCACTTGATTCAGCGTCAGCAAAACTGATTATCGGCTCCATTGGTTCTTCAGGTATTGCATTACTTTTCTTGTATACATCAACGATCGCAAGTTGAAGGGCATGGGCAATACAAGTTTGGTGGTAGGACGTCAGAAATTTCCCAAACTTAATCATCATACTGCATCCGTCTGTTGTTTAAGCTACGATATCTTTTTCTAGAGTCACTCCAAACTCTGTTAATTTCAACATTATTTTTTCGATGCATCTTTTTGCTGATAATGAACCGTGCACTCTTATTAGTCCTAGATTTTTGAAATTTTCGGGAAAACGCTGTGAGTGCAGATTCAGGCTAATATATCTTCTGTTGCGAATGGACGTCCACTCGTCAAAATGTATGTCCTTCTGTTAATAGTCTCTGGATTTCGCCGATCAGTTGTTGTTTTCTTTTGTCTGCTTGTTTTATTACAATATTTTGAATTGAATTTGCAGCCTTCGGCAATTTATGTCCGGATTTTCGAAACAGCATTCGCAGATCTTCAGACTCCACAAATGTTCGGAAAGGATATCCATCCATAGTTGACATTCGGGAAACCATGAGTTCCATGGAAGGATTTGCGCCAGATTCGTAGTAATCAGTTAATTTCGCTTTTTTCTTTGGTATTATTTCAGTATTTGTCGATGTTGAAGGAGATTCGACACTTTGAGGAACTTGACTATCTGCTGTGTTCATGCTTATCTGATGCACATTTTTCAAATGCTTTTGGAGACCACTCGTACTACCTCCAGTACACTTCAAAATTCTATTACACGTTTTGCATTTCGCGTTATTTTTGTCTTTAGATCTAAGGCAATAATGCCATACTGACGTTTTATCGTTGGCTTTATTAAGGACTGCCTCAAAATCCATCGTCTGTAACAAAATATAGAGTAATTATTGAAATACAAAGTTAAACGAAAAACGTTGGTACCGACTAAATTACTTGATGTTTAATCAATAGCACAGTGCACTGTAGTTTTAAGGTAAAGTATGCAACATTAAAAAAAAGCTTATTAAAAATATCATTAGAACAGCTAATATTATTCGTCTACGAATAAAATAAGCTTCCCAACCCCATGTAGGTTGGTAAACAAACAGCTAGTCGTACCTAAACTACTTCTTGCTTAATTAATACAGTGCATTGTAGTGTTAATGTGCCGTAAGTAACATTAAAAATAAACTGAATATGTAAAACTTTAGAACAGCAAATTTTATTAGTGTACGTATGAAATAAACTTCCCAACCAATCCCATGTCGGTTGGTGGCTTGGTGAACAATCAGCTGCTCGTATTTTATGTTCAAAATGAGGATGGAGAATGAGAATGGTGGCTAAGATAACTAAATAATTATATAAAGCCGCTCATGTTTCATTAATTTTGTTTTATAAAAATAAATACTCACTTTCCAAAAGAAGTAGTCTTGTTTGAGTAGTTTTTGCAAAGCACTGTACACCGAAATCCCACTAGCACAACATTCCGAAGACGCGATCACAATCTAACTAAGCGGGACGCGCGTCTACAGGATGGCCGCCACCTGCCCCTCCCGCACCTCCGCACCCTCGCGCATCATGCTCTTGTATTACAGGTAGCAACGGTGGTAGCTAGGTAGTATAGTAACAGTGCAGCGGTCGGATTTTAGGCAATAAAATTAGAAAAATTCTAAACGCGAATCTTTTACCGAAAGTACCGAAAGAACCGGGATTTGGTTTTGGAAATTCCGGTTCCTAAAACAACGCAAATTTCCGGGATTTCCCGATACTTTCGGTTCCGGGATTTCCCGGGACTATTCACTAGACCCTACCAACCACTAAAAACTCCCGGACATTCCTTCGATCCGCCGTTGGCGGGGGCCGGGTACGCATGAGCAATCCGGCCCCACTATACTGCCCTGCTAATTATACTTGCAGTAATCGTCATATTTGGGATTTTCACTTTTTTGCTAAAATGACATTTCAGGACCCTAATCTATACATAAAAAAATTACAATCATATATTTTTTTATGAGCAACATGTTTTTTATTTAACGGGAAACGCCGTACTTGCCCAAAAATGTGTTTACCGCGTTCATCTTGAAATCGCGATTTTGCAAACACCTACTGCGTTTGCATTAAGGAGGGCAGTATTACCGCCTGGCTATTTTATAATAATTACAATTAATAATCTAAATCATATTATATTTTTAGGCTTACCGAAAGGAATATAATTTTCATATTGATTACACTTTAAAAACAAAAGGGCTGGTTTTTTTTTTTTTTTGATGTCCGGGGGAAATGCATTTACGCATTTCCAATGCCGCTGCAGCGTATCCGCGCGCTGGCATGGCGGCGAGATGTGTAGGACTCGCCCTCTCCATAGCGGTGGTATTCTTACTCATACCACGAGGAGAGCACCCTACACCACTAAAAACCCCCGGTCACTCCTTCGATCCATCGTTGGCGGGGGTCGGGTACGCAGGGCTTGTGCCTGGTTATCACCCTTAGACGTAGTAACTATTCAGTAATCTGTGCCCTTAGCGTGTGCACTCATTATTCTACAAATTTCTAGCCTTACAGGAAAACAGTTACTCACAGGTTACAGTTACAGGTTAATTAGCTTTTGGACTATAGAGTCAGTTTAAATAGAACGACTTTAAAAGTCACATTTAGTGAGGCCAGCGGTATGGGTGAAGAATGTGATGTTAACATATAAGAGAGATAGTTTAAAAAAATAATAGGTAGTAAAAGAGAAAAGTCACTCATTAGTCATTACACATGTCAGTTCTAAGATTAAAAATATTTCGTCACAGTTGTTTATGGTGTTACCCTCATCAACTCTTTACCTAAACCCATAATTATTGACCAACCATACCATAAATTTTGCTCTTGCTTGCGGAATTATTTCGATTGATAAAAATATTTAATCAATTCGCAAATTTCTGTGAAAATATTCGCGGTCGCTCCCATTACTTGTGTGTACTACTGTTGATCCTAGCTTACAGGAGTTGGCCGGCTACAGGATGAGGGGCACCACTGGTGGGATCTTCGAATTGATAGTCGGCAATGACAGGTCGTATCTCACTTCGGTAGTCCTCTCTTTCCGCCGAATACGCCGGACACGAAGGATTAAGGATTTGTGTGTCATGGCACATATTAAGGGAGGCCTATGGACAGCAGATAAAGTTGAGAGGACTGGGATAAGCTGATTGATTGATTTAGCGACTGTAGCCCAATGGCTAGGGCGTCGGACTTGAGACCACTTGATCGCCAGTTTGATCCCCACCCATTGCACTACCGACGTGAACCCACTCGTAACACAAGCATTTTAGCTTAGCTCGAGGGGTTAACAAGAATATTAATAAAGTGAAAACACTATGCTACTACTGCCGTGTGGTTTCCGGCTTAGAATAGACCACCCCATGTCCTCCCATGGGTGTCGTAAAAGGCGACTAAGGGACATATGGCTGATGGATGGGCAGCAGCATCTATTAGCTCAAGGCTTACATCTTACTGCGATCACCAATCCGTCTGCCAAGCGTGGTGATTATGGCAATATCCCTCTACGATTCTGGCTTGTCAAGGTCTGTTAAGAGGAGGCCCATGTTCAGCAGCGAATGGCTGTAGGACCTAAAGAAATGCTGGCTGCGATATTTAGTTAAGTTTATTATTTTGCATCGAGATCTGCGCACACAAAGACAATGTAGATACAAGTATAGCACACATGCAAACATTATCGTCCGACAGCTCACGGGCATCCGATGGTGCCGCCAACACATCGGTATCGGCTCCGATATCCGATATCAAGACGGATAATCTGAAAACGCTCTTGTAATATTGGTATAGGATAGATACTCATTCAGAATTTGACAGAAGTAAAAGAAAAAAGTAAAACATGAAGGCAAGATGACTTGACGTCGACAAAACTCTAAATAATTTTCTTGTGATTATGAAGTAAATTTGTTTGTGTGTGTTTATCAAAATTATTTATGTAAACTGTTTATTTTTTTTTATAATGTAAGCATTATTTCTATTTATTATACTAGCTTCCCTCGTCCCAGTGGCGGACTAAAACATTTGCCGCCAGTAGGCTTTTCACATTTTTCCGCTACTTCTATTGAACTACAAAAAAATGGACTATTGAGCATTTTAGACGTTAAGATTTTTTTGCTATAGGAAAAAAAAAATGGTCCAAATTTGCCGCCCCCTAAATTCTGCCGCCCTAGGCTCCAGCCTACTTAGCCTGCTGGTAAATCCTTCACTACCTCGTCCTCTTTCCGTCGTGCCGGATTGCATCGTGCGAACACGGACCCCGCTAACGACGGATCAAAGGAGTGTCCGGAAGTTTTAGTGGTATATCCCGACGGCACCGCGCGGATACGCTGCAACGGCGGTGGGAATGCGTTAACGCATTGCAGCGTCTAGGTAGGTTAGGATCTTCGCCGGACAGTCCGAGGACGCGTTGGCCCCCTGTCCCAATCCAATGATCCAGTGCCTGTAGTCCGTGCCAGTGAGCACTCCCTCTTTTTTTAATATAATTATTGTCACAGTAATAATTCTCATAGCATTAGCGATGCCCTGAGCCGTGGTCCTAGCCTATTAAAGGTGCCCTCAGGCGTGTGTCGTTTATAAGTAAAAATACTGTTTAAAGACGTGCCTCTTTCTATAGAGCTAAATTATATTAAGAGTTTAATTATAGAATTAATTATTGTTATTACTCTACACATGACGTGATACTAGACTGGCAGACAGACTATTAGCTAATCCGCTATAGATTTTAGTTGCGATATTTTGTATTTAATTATATTAATTATATTTCATTGTGTATAATTGACAAGGACAAGTGTATGTAAATACCTAAGTGCTGAATAAGTTTAATTCGTAATAAGTAGCCATGAACAACAATAAGCCTCTCGCGAGAAGCGTGTTTCTGTTGCAAAGTAATTTATACTCTATGTTGGAAGCAATACGGTTCATTTTTACCCAAAAAAATATTTCAATTCACGCCTCGCCTTGTCTCGTCTCGCCCCTCTGGTGGAAAATCAGCAAATGAATATGACTGAAACACTGAAATAATGTTTTAAATTGGATCAGTAGTTCCTTACAATAGCACGTTCAAGCAAACAAACAAACGAACTCCTCAGCTTCTCAGCCATTCTGTCCTATCACCCGACACACTATCACTGGCTCCTTTTTCTTTCGTATCACTCTTCACACAATCCATCCATCTTTTCTTTGACCTTCCTCTCCCTCTCCATCCATCTACATGTATACTCAGAACTCTTTTAGTAACATGCGTTTAATGTCTCCTCTTCTTCGTTAACTTTATGACAACTATGTCATGCTTCGTCTATCCCAGAGGCGGATTATCCTTAAGGTGAACTAGGCACGTGCCTAGGGGTGCGAAGGTACAAAGGGAATGCGGGTGGAATAGGCGGTGGAACAGTCACTGTAGTTGAGGCTATAACAAGTCGGAATAAATAAAATGCCAGCTCCCAAATAAAATAAAAAAAGTTTTTACTCACGTTAACCTTTTACTGGTATTTGTAAATAGTTAAAACAAATTTTAGCTTATCAATTTACTATATGTTAAAATAATTAAGTTTATTTGATTATTGCCACTTATTATAATAGTTTATATGTAGCTTTAGCCTCAAAGCCGTCACGCATGAATACACAATATTATTTTATTGCTATATATCTATGATTAAATCTAAGTTCTGTCCTCTGTGTATTATTAAGACGGACCATAAGTATCTCGACGGACGCGCTTTAGTGCTACCACCGGATCCAATACGCCCCAACTGAGAAGACCCGGCGAAACTCAGTGGGGTTATTCTACTGCCGGTTTCGGCGCGGCCTCATCGAGACTATTCGGCGAAACATACTCAAAAGGGCATTTCCAAATTGAAGTAACATCTACCACACATGTAGTAACGCCAACTACAGTCAGCAAATTTTATTGGTACTAGTCACTACATAGTATAAAACAAAGTCGCTTTCTCTGTCCCTATATCCCTATGTATGCTTAAATCTTTAAAACTACGCAACGGATTTTGATGTGGTTTTATAATAGATAGAGGGATTCAAGAGGAAGGTATAATACATGTGTATAATACATCAGCATTGTACCCGTGCGGAGCCGAGGCGGGTCGCTAGTTATTTATAAAATAGGGGTCTGCGCCGATGTGATGCTTCCCTACAGCGCTCTCAACGTTAAATCCGCCTGTGGTCTACCCCCATCACTGTCGTTAAGGTGTAGCGTAGGTACTATATGGTTGGCTACAAGTAAAATAAGATATTCTTGTTTTTGTTTCAGGCAAGTGCCGGTCGGCGAGGAGTGGAAGGTCTGCTACAGACCTGACGTCTGCTTTTCTATGTTGCGGCTTCTGAAAATGACTGTGAGTGTATTAACTTTAACCACGCTTAACTTCTTCTTCGCAGTCAACAATACATCATTTATAGGTACAATATCAAAGCAAAAATTATTATACGTATAAATAAGCGAATCGCCCCGGCCTCGCACGGGTGCAATGCTGATGTAAGATAATCTATCATAATCGTATAACAAGGAACGGGCAGCAGCGTTTCCTTGTGTGTTATAACATAATACTGCGGTCACCAACCCGCCTGCCAAGCGTGTTGACTATGGCAAATACCCTCACCGGGAGGAGGCCCATGTTCAGCAGTGAACGTTGCACGGGTTGATGATGTAGTGATAAAAAGATTGTCATTTGCCTCAAAATTGGTAGGTACAGCATTTGAGACCCACGTCATTATAATTAAGAAAGATGTTCTTAAGTTACTCTTTTCCTCTCTTTGCAGTACATCCCTTTACCTCAATAGCTGTCCTCATGGAAGGCGGTGGCGAGGGTATGGTAGCCATCGTACGCAGTCTGGACAACTCCGGAGTTAGCGTCACTATTATGAGCAGGCAAGAACTGGAGGAGAGTGAGTTTCATAGCATTTCTCTGATAAAATGCTCTCAAGTTGCACTGGTAGAAACAGTTGCTCGTATGTTCTGTCGTAAAGGCACTTGGAAACGGTTGTGGATATTTTGTACCAGCTCTGAGGGTCTAGACAACATGATGCTACAGAAAGAAAATCGCTAACGCCAATGAATAGATACTTGACGTTTGTGACGTGATTAAGCGAGCTCGGGAATAAAATGGTCATTGATTGATTGATTCTTCTTTATCATCATCATCATCAGCCCGTAACGTGAAGTCGACTGCTGAACATGAACCTCCTTCCGAGGGAGGGTATTTGCCATAGTTACCACGCTTGGCAGGCAAGTTGGTGACTGCAGTATTATGTTGTACCACACAAGGAAACGCTGCTGCCGGTTCCTTGATGTACCTACGATTATTATAGAGTATATCGTGACCAACGGCTTAACGTGCTTTCCAAAGCACGGAGGGTCGTCCCTTAACCCACCAGACTCGGAATGAAATCTTAGAACTTACACAAAGATTTCCTATCCGGCGTGGGGATCGAACCCACGACATCCGAGATTTAAAGCGAGTCAATTACCGCTAAACTACGGAGGTGGTTGATTCTACTTCAACAACAAAAAAATCGTTATGCTATCTACAAGGTTTATGAAATGGAAATCCCAATAACCGAATCGCTTGTTTCAAAAAGACGTCCACTTATCACGAGAAATTCACAAGTTTTTACGAGCGATCGCTCCGCTGCTGTAGTGGCATGTTGTCTAGGCTCTATGGAATCCAAATCCAGGACACATATTTATAACCGCAAAACCTATAGGAACTTTCAGTAAAAAGTTGACATTTATCTTGTCTATCTCTTTCGGGGTCTCTCTCTTTTGCAGTTGACAAACAGCCAACAAGACCTCGGAGACCTGTATGCTTCGGAAAGTACGTTAAGCCGTTTGGTCTTGATTGTTGTAACATCATCTAAAATAAGCGTATACCAGGGAACGGACCGCAGCGTTTCCTTGTGATACAATATAATACACCGGGCACTAACCCGCTTGCTAAATTAACTATGGCAAAATCACTCCCTTAGGTGGTAGTCCATGTTCTGCCATGACCGTTAAACGAGTTAATGAAGACCTTTCTTACGTTTCAATATTTAAACTTTTTGTTGAAACATTGTGGTGATAAGATAAGTCAGCCTAAAATATCCTGCGTTACCGGATTTAGCTGCTTCCAGTGTGCAAGTGGAGACTCCTATCTTGCACCCCAATGCTAATGATGATGATATTTCTTATACGCTTCCAGCTTTTGGTCCAAACTTTTTTGGCCTGCATACCGGTGTCTGCAGACCAGGGTACAATATACCTTCTAACAATGGACTCCGGGGCTTTGATGAACAATATACCACCCGACAGGTACCAACCAAGAAACAGTTTTGAATTACGCGATACCTTTGTCTGGGGAGAAATGCATTAGGCGTCCCAATTTTAGTACATAGGAATCTCCTCTCCATAGCAATGATATAATATTCTTACCACGAGGAACAATTCACTTCTCCGATCGGCAATAACTCATAGAATACTCTTTATTGTACAAACATAAACAAACACGACGAAGAAAACATGGTACAATGGACGGTCTTATCGCATAAAGCAATTTCTTCCAGACAACCTTCGGATGGATACTGGAATTCATTAGGTAAATGACGTAGGTAGATAGAGAGTAATTGATTTTTTTTGGATTGAATACCAATAATTTGGTTGGACGTGGTTTTTAATACAATGGTATCTAACTGCTTATGGTTAAAATATTTTTGAAGTTTATCTGTACATAGGATGGAAAGCGCTCTCCAGTCAGGCGCCGGAGTCTGCTATATCTTTATAGGTTCAAAAATCTAAGTGCCCCGTGTGAGTTTGCATTCTATTAAAGAAATAAAATATTAATATAGTTACTGGTTACTATAAAGTTATTTGCTAATTAACAACAAATTACAGATTTATGACAAAGTGGTTGGATAGTTGCTGCATAGCTACATAGATAGGTACTAAACTAACTTGCTAAGACACGACTTGGTTTATTTAATGTAACAACATTTTACAGCAGCATTATTGCGTTGCGAGACTTATGTGTAGATGAAATTCAATCAAAAACATTATTTTTGATTGAATTTCATCTATACTAATATACATAGCTGAAGAGTTACGCTGTTAGTTTGCTTGAACGCACTAATCTCAGGAACTACTTACTGGTCCGATTTGAATAATATTTCAGTGTTAGATAAAGAAAGTATTATCATTTATCGAGGCGCAAAAGTTGGTGTTGAGTAATTTGAAGGAAAATTATACCAAAAATAGTGAATTAGTACCCTTTCTTCCAGATAACCCAATACAAGATGTCTCCTAGAATACCAACGTCCAACGTGTCTGAGTTTCCACCGCAGAGAATAGCCCCCCATCATAGTAAGTGTTATTAGTAATTTGTTTATTTAAATTTACTGGAACATGGCAATATCTCGAGTTTCCATTGTGCGAAACTTATGGAGAGATGGCCAATGTCACGTCTCTCAATAAAACGGCTAAATAAATAGAAAAAATGTATAATAGTATAACAGACGTTGAATATTTAAATAAATAAAATAGAAGTTAGTGGATTCTTAATTCACAACTTAATTGCACACATCCCTTCAAACGTTATCACTGGCCTAGAGTTGGGTGATTATCGTCACAGTGAAAAAATCACTATGATCCGCTAACTAAAGTGATCACAGTGATCTTTGAAGAAGGAACTACGTTCCAAAGTAACGTGTGTCGTTCCGTGTCACAGCAATTGCGCCGCAAGTCTCTCTTCCTCTTGTATCTTGCATTTAGACTTTTAAGAAAATAGCTAAGTCCAAACCATTGCCGAATGACAACCTCTAATTGAATCGTGTACCCAATAGTGATCAAGTAACAACTGTGACGATACCTACCTAAATGAAAGGTACTTGTAACCTCGGAAGCATGTATTTGTCATGAGAGTGACCGGCGTGACAACGACACGATTATTTTTAACGGTTACTTTCTGGAACTGGAACGACGGTCACGGTGAAGGAAATGTAACCACTTTGCACACCTCTACGCTGGCCTGAGTTAGCCAACGGCACCAGAAGAGCAAACCGTACAACAGTACGCAGCAGTTGTAGACACACTAATGAAGGGGCAGGGTAATCTGGAGTAGGGCGCTGTCCCAAGCGGATAACCCCGATCCGGGGTAAACACAACTCAGTGTAAAATATGTAGAATATTATTTAAAATAAAATGTGGCACAATTAACAGCAGGTTCCTTGATAGACAAAGACGTGTCCGTATTCCAGCAGTGTATGAGTGAGGCGTTGTGGAACGGAGCGCAGCGCGGGCGCGGGCGCAACACAAACTAGTTCCTTACAATTTTGACAGAAATTTGTAAATCAGTCGCGAGGATTATTTATCAAGTTATAATTCCACTAGATCAAGGAAACTTTGAAGTGGGTAGCGCGGGCAGCGACGTCAAATTCACTCCCAGAAGGTCCAGCCATTTCCGAGGCGGACTCAATTGGCCTGACAGAGGTATTTCCCTTCTTCCATCTTTCACCAAAATTTACCTAAGTCATTGAGTCATACTTACAACCGGTAGTCTTTTCAATATTTGGTAATAAAAAAAAAGACTAGAATACTTTTTTTTCTTTTTTTGAACATTTTACGGCGACGTTTAAGAAGACATGAAGTAATCTAATCTAACCGGAACGACACTTTTTTACTTCAATGTTTGTTCTCTTTTACAGCTGTATACTGCAGTAGAACCTCTCAGTATATAATGGATGCTTTCGCTCACTCGTTACGCCAATATCCCCTCATTACACCCGAGAAGACCTTTTCCTCTGAGCTGATTGAAAAACTCATCAGATACACACAGCACAAGAATAATTGTAATTGACACATTGACATTATGTATTATAAAGGGGATGAAATAATTATGTCTTGTAGACATTTATGTAGTTAGCTGCGAGGCTTTTGCCACTTCAATGGGCGTAAAGGCGAGCAATGTTCCAGTCATAATCATCATCAGCCCGTATAACGTCCACTGCTGAACATGGGCCTCCTTCCGGGTATTTGCCGTAGTCACCACGCCTGGCAGGTGGATCGGTGACCGCAGTATTATGTTATATAAGGAAACACTGCTGCCCGTTCCTTGATATACGATTATTATAGATGATGTTATAACAATCGGGACCAACGGCTTAACGTGCTCTCCGAGGCACGGACGGTAGTCCCTCAACCGACCACACCCGGAAAGAAATCTTCGAATTTACACAAAGATTTCCTGTCCGGCGTGGGAATCGAACCCACGACCCCCTTAACACAGCCGAGTAACTCGGTACCTGCATAATGGCTGCGTTCTCGTGACTACTCGTTACCCAAAAACAGCTTGAGAGAACCATTTCTGCTTAAGGCATCGAATGTTAACGTTAAGCCACTGAATATGATTTATATACCTACATTTACCGTTTCCTTGTGTGGTACAACATAATACTGCATAATGCATACCCTCCCCCGGAAGAAAGCCTCATGTACAGCAGTGGACGTTATACGAGCTGCTGATGATGATGATCATTTATTTTTATTTTAGCACCAATGAAAACCCGTAAATCAAAAAGCGTGCGTTGCCTCAAACGCGACCATACCACGGAATGCCGTGAACCTAAAAACCGTATGCAGTCCAAGTTTATACAGACCTACACCAGGAGTAGAGCGAAAGAGAGTGATGCCAAAAAATACAACGCGCTGGTGGGACAGAGACAGAAAAGGAATAGGAAGCGGTAGGCACTGTCAGACTTACATTTCATGTTGCAATCGAGGCAACCTGTCACCCGATTAAGACTGGCTCAAGAGCTGATCTGGCGCTCCGCTGTGTTCAATGGTTCTCGTGGCTCAAACGATAGGTAACTGAGGAAAACCGAGATATACATATACTTAGTCTTTCTTCGTCCCTACTTAAAAAAAATGGTTTATTATCCGTGAATTTATTTTTGAACGTTCAGTTATGTGAGACTATTGCTACTTTACTGGGCATAACGGCGAGCAGGGTTCCAGCCTTATTAAATGGTTTATAAACTTCAAACTAAACAACCTGCACAAGAGGGCGCCCCATGTGGGACTTAATGGATTCTCGGCCCAGAGCGGTCACTGGCAGAGGGATTGAGAGATTATAATTTTAGTTTTTTGAGGGAGTTTTGTGCAACTGTTGCTCTACGTAACAGTTCGTGGTCTTCTCGGACTTCGGGTCTATGAGAAAATCGGAAAGATAAATACATACATATAATCATGCCTTCCTCCCATGGGGGTAGGCAGAAACTACAGACACCACCTGCTACGATCCTTACACACTACCTTTGCCTCGTCCACGTTCATACATCTGGTCATACACGCACGCCGGTTGCGAGTACTACGCACCTGACCTATCTGAAGAACATCACCTATGAGGTCAGTGTATGTCCTTCTAGGGCGTCCCCTCCCGGCGTTCGGAAAGATCTTTGCAAATTAAGTGTTGGTTGGGTATACCAATGTCTCGACCATTTTGGCTAATGTTTTTTCTGCTGTAATTGTGATGACAAGATTTGTATTAAAAGTTTTTTTTGGTAATCCACCGTTTTCGGACATGAATAGATGATATGAAGTCGATTTGTTGAAACTTTGCTCAGTTTTAGGGTTCCATATTCGAAGGGTTACAACGGGACCCTGTTACTAAGACTTCGCTATCTATCTGTCAGTCTGTCACCAGACTGTATCTCAAGAACCGCGACAGCGAGACAGATGACATTTTCAGAGATTATGTATTATTAAATATAAAATAAAATAAATATTTAAGTGGGCTCCCATACAACAAACATGTTTTTTTTATTTACTTTTACTGCTTAATATCAATAACGGCCACAGGTAGGCACTTGAATATGGTACGGAACCCTTCGTGCGCGAGTCCGAATCGCACTTGGCCCGTTTTTAATATTGATCCACATCAAATCTTATGAACGTTTTGCCACCAGGTCAAGTTCCTATGCCATGTACGACTATCTCAAGAGCAATAGCTGTAGAACACTCTGCAGAGAGGGACAGAAGACCGATGATGTAGCTAAAAAGATTTATAGAGAGGTAAATATGCATCATCATCGTCATCAGCCCGTATATCGTCCACTGCTGAATATAGGCTTTCCCTGAGGGGTATTCTTGCCATTGTTGCCTTGCTTGGCAAGAGCAGATGTGATTAGGTTAAAACGCTGCGGCTTATTCCCTGGTAAACAATATATAGATGATTATAACAATCGGTACCAACGGCATAGCACGTTTTTCAAAGCATGGAGGGCAGTCCCTTTATCAATCTGACTCTGCAAGAAATCTTAGGTTAAAGATTTATTGTTCAGCGTGGAGATCAACATCATGATCTATGAGATTTAAAGCGAGCATTTTACCACTACACCACTGGAGGTTGTCTTATGACGGTAACAATGACATTCATCATTCACACATCCTCGGACCGCTCGCGATTTCACCCGGGTAGCTCCCGTTTCCATGGGAACGTTATCATTAAATATAGCCCATAGCTATAATTGATAAAAGGGATAATCGGACCAGTGGTTCCTAACATTATCATCATCCACGTCCACTGCTGGACATAGGCATCCCTCATAAATTTCAAGTTGCTACGATTAGAGGCGGCCTGCAACCACCGTGATCCCGCGGCCTTTACCAGTATCCGTCCATCTAGTTGGAGGACGTCTTTGCTGATCCGCGGTCTCCATTCGATAACTTTGCGGTCCCAACGGCCATCTGTTCTCCGTGCTATATGGCCTGCCCATTGCCACTTCAACGAACTAATCCGTTGGGCTATGTCGGTAACCCGCGTTCTTCTACGTATCTCCTCATTTCTGATTTCGAGCATAGCCCCTAACATTAGCGCAGTTCAAACAAACAAACTCTTTAGCTTTATTACTTTCGTATATTGTATAATTAACCCTACTGTAATAAAGATATTTTCAATTCAAGTCATAGACATATTATTACCTCCAGGTTTACCAGAATGCATGTCCGAAATACAGAAGTCGATTTGAACTACACAAGAAGGAATGCCCTGCAAATGTAAGTTACTGCCAATCTGGTTTCATTTTTCGGGACTAATCCCACTCAAACGCACCGCTGTAACTCCTGGGAGTCAGGATCAACAGTGGCACACACTGGTAATGGCAATGAGCACCGAGACTCACCATGTCCTGGGAGATAGTTTACGTCCTGCTCCCCGGAAACCCCATTGTTTATTTTCCTGTTTATAAATTATGAATACAGTTGTACGACATGTGTACAGTCTTTGTACTTACTTGAAAAATTTGTACCTTAAAAGTTTAGCGGGTACAGCCAACTGAATTGTGGGTTGCTATAGAGCATCTCCCTAGCAACCCCAAGTAATTTTCTTAGAAATTTTGCGTACTAACCTACCTATGACGTAAAGAAGTTGTTGAAAGACAATGTACTCTTTTTTTTAACACGGAATCTGATGTGTATGGCTACTAAAACGATTTTAAAATTTCGGTTATTAGCGCCTAAGTAAAATTAATAGCTAATTTGTATCAAGCTCTTTCATATAAAATTAGTAGGCGTTATCAAGTATCAGCTCAAAGAAAGAGATCCGCCCACCAAGCTTAGTGATTATGGCAACATTCCTCAACGAGGCTTGCTAAGGTCTGTTAAAGAAGGGACCCACTTTCAGCAGTGGACGCAAACGCTGTTGAAACGAAGTAAGGTTATTCGGTGGTGTATGGTTTTCGGCTTTGAATAGACTACCCTATATCTTCTAGTGGGCGTCGTATAAGTCAACTAAGGGATTAACACCTGATGGGTGAGCAGCAGCATTTATAAGCTCAAATATACTCCCATATTACTGCTATCACCAGTTGGTCTGCCAAGTGTGGTGATTATGGCAATATCCCCCATCGACCCTGGCTTGCCAAGGTCGTCTGCTAAGAGGACGCCCTTGCAGCAGGAGATTTAAGAGCACCTATGAATTTTTACAGGTACCAAAGACTGATAAATGCAACTACAATTATAACAGCCCGACAGGGGTGAGTACGTATCCTTAAAAATCATTTAAAACTCTTCTTAGAGCTTATTTTTCAATTGTCAGATAAAAAAATTAAAAAGAATAAATTTTCATTCTACAGAATTTTAATTTAATACGTCATCATCATGGGCCTTTTTACATCTTAAACAGATGATTTAAACAGCGTCTCAAGAGTTAATTTAATACGCTGATATAGTTTATCTGAGCATTGTTAAATTAGCCCTTATTGTTTCACAATATTAACTGATAATTTATTATAAAGCTGACTCCACATTGAACTGTGGATCCGCTCTTAAATACGAATGTCTAATATAGGGTCAGCTTGAGAGGTTGAGTAGAATCGAGGTTTAAGTTTGATCTCATACACGGTACAAAACTTTAACATTTTTGTTTGTTTATAAAAGAACTGTAACTTAAGCCTCGTTCATATGATACATCTATGTATATAAAAATGAATCCCTATTTCCCTTGGTCACGGTATCACGCGTAAACGGCTGGACCGATTTCGCTTATTAAAGTGAACAAGTATAGATGAATAACCGTTATAACAATATTTAAGAACTGTTACATTAATCATGATTCGACAAAGTATTGCATGTAAAGGTATAACACCGAAAAAATAAAACAAAAGTTGTAGAGTTTACTCTTCAGAATTTGAAAGATTTTAAATGTCTTTTGTGGAGTGTCCCCTCTATTGCGGGTCCCTGGGCAGTTAACCTGGATGCCCGCCCTTAAATCCGGCCTTGTTTATAAATTCATTATTATTATTTTTTGCTTGTAAGACTAAGAAACATTAACACACCCAACTATACAAATTTTCGCGTTTATACACTAATAATATTTATTGTGATTTTATCAAAAACCTGTCTAAACCAAACATTTACTATGAACTGTTTTTATAGTTTTAACTAGCTTTCCGCGCGCGGTTTCACCCGCGTAACTCCCGTTCCCATAAAAACTTTATAATAAAATATAGCCTCGACAAATGGGCAATCTAACATTAAAAGAATTTTTCAAATCGGACCAGTAGTTGCTGAGATTAGCGCGTTCAAGCAAACAAACTCTTCAGCTTTATCTATTACGGCAAATAACTCTTTATTAGGTACCAATTCCTTGCGTTTTTATACTCGTGATAATTTCTCAACGAAATGTCCGATTGGAATAAAACAAAAAGTATTTTACTTCTACATACATACCCTTAATAACATTATGCTTAATTTGGATAAGGATTAATATAACGATATACATTTAACGTAGTTTCTTTCTTCAGACGATTTAATATTTTTTTATGAACATAAAAGCGGTTATTGTGACTAAACTATGATAGTTAGATATATGCTCTCGCGGACTTTTTTGTAGATCTTAATAAGACCTACAAACCCGTAGTACATCATTTTGTTCTATTGTCAATAGTTTTTGCAGCGCACGCATAAATAGGTTTTCGCTTTTACACCTTGGGTTACAAAAACGCAATTTTCTTACGGATCCCCAACTTTTTTGAAAATAAAATATAGCTTTCCTCGATAAATGGACTATCCAACACTGAAATATTTTTTTAAATCGGACCAGTAGTCCCTGAGATTAGCGCGTTCAAACAAACAAACAAACAAACTCTGCAGCTTTATAATATTAGTATAGATTATATAAGAAAAGTAAATGCTATTCCTTTAACCGTATACAGTAAGAAGTTTTTGTGAACTTAGTTCCATATAAAAATTAATCGATTTATACACATATGTTTTGAATGAAGATAATATACCTGCTATACCTACTGGTCGCACCTGCGAGTGTAATTGGAGTGCCCTCGGAATTCGCACTTGTATTATGTATTTTGTATTATTTTATTTTATTTTGAGAAAAAAAGTAAATTAGTTATATAGTAAATTTTTTGCGGCATCCTCGTACCGGTGGTGGGATGCGTGGGACTCACCCTCTCCATTTGCTATGGTATACAATTCTGCGTTCGTTGGTGAGCTGCCCAGACATGATACGTGAATGGAACCACCTTATATAAAATGCATTTTCAAGATTATACCTATCTTTTCAATTCTAGATAACTGTACCGAAAAAAATGCGATTTAACAAGTACTAAAATGGTAGAAATATCTAACTGTGTGTGCAAAGAGACTAGGAATTCTTATTGTGTTTGCAAGAATACTGACAACGCTGTACTTTTATCTGATACGATTAAACTTTCAAGCTGCGCTTGCAAAAACGAGAATATTAATTGTGTCTGTAATTTAAATGATAATTCCGTTCGTGGCAACAACAATATAAAAGAGTTGGAATGTGCCTGTGATAATATTAAATACGCAAATTATGAATCTAACAAAGCTGCAACTTCTGAAAATAATACTAAACAAAATGACGGTGCTTTCAAAGATACAAAGAGCGATAGAGCACTTACCAAGGCTAAAACTTCAACGTATGTTTCCAACAAGAATGATAATTTAGACTGCATTTGTGATGAACCTAAAAATACGGGCTCAGCTTCTAATAAAACTAAACATATCAAAACAGATTGTGCTTGCAACAAACCTATAAATGTAGACAATGTCGATAACGACACGGAATGTTCAGAAACTTCGAGTAATAAGACTAAAAATTCCGACTGTTTTGATAACCTGACTGGGAACGATGACTGTGCTTGCAAGAATATAAAAAAATCTGTCAGTGCAAGCAAAAATTATTGTACCTGCGATACCACTGAACCTTCAGTCAGTATTTCCAAGAGAAATGAAATGAAATGAAAACGTTTATTGATAATGTAGACGAATCGATCGTACTTATTATAAGTCAAATACAATGATACAAATATAAACAAAGAAAAAAAAATCTTGACTAATTCATTAGTATACATTTCAACAGTCATGTTATTAAATATAATTTAAATCTACCAATGTGGCATGTGATAGTCGCGTACTATAAATATAATCAGAATCAACCAGCGTGGGCTGGGATTCGGTCAGAAGCATAGAACGCGTCGCGAGCCTCGCCTTGCAAGGACGACCGGACCCTATCCTAGCTTCCTACGAGTCTTTCTCTATCTACCTACGTTGTGACACCCGGAGAAGAAAGACTATAAGAAACTCCGAGATCATTCTTTTGTCATCTTTTAAAGTCTTTGATTAATCATTTGTACATCTTTTTAAAACATTTTTAGTATCTAGGTTAGTGATCCCCATACATCGATATGTAGGTACTCGCAGCAGGATATTGTGACGGAAACCATGAAACCTTTAAGTAAGTATCGAGTATAGGGAGCGCTCCTCCAGATTTACATTTCTTTTTTTTTACATTTGGAACATACCTACAGTTTGATCAGTTGTCTTACATATAGATTAACAATTACTAATTTATAAATTACATAGAATAGACTTTTAATTTAGTTGCAAATTCTGTGTGATAGCTAAAAGGTGCCAGTCTGCCGCAATGTAACCGATGGACTCATCCGCCAAACATCTCCATCCTCCATGTATTCTTTGATATTGTAATAACCGCGAGTCATAAGGACCTATTTAGCATATTTTTTGAATTTATGATCCGGCAAAGCTGTTACATTTAGAGGAAGTTTATTATAGAATCTTATATCGCGACTATCACATGCCACATTGGTAGATTTAAATTATATTTAATAACATGACTGTTGAAATGTATACTAATGAATTAGTCAAGATTTTTTTTTTCCTCTTTTTATATTTGTATCATTGTATTTGACTTATAATAAGTACGATCGATTCGTCTACATTATCAATAAACGTTTTCATTTCATTTCATTTTCATTTCATTTCATTTCATTATACAATTTCCAAGAAACGATTTACTTGTCTTAGATACTCTGTAAAAAGGTGTAATGACCTTATCTTTGTTTCTAGTATTAAAATTATGTACGTCCTTCCTCTTGCTGAATTTATTCATATTTTTACGGGCGTAAACTATATTTTGGTATATATATTCAGAAGGCACAGTAGGTATATTTATTTCTTTAAATAGACTACGAAGAGGATCGCGGCTTACTTTTTTATAAATACCTCGGATTGCTCTTTTTTGTAATATAAAAATAGTTTGAATATCGGCGGCCGATCCCCATAATAGGATCCCATATGACATTACACTATGAAAGTAAGCAAAGTAAACTAACCTAGCTGTTTCTACATCAGTCATTTGTCGGATTTTCCAGACTGCATAAGATGCAGAGCTAAGTTTGTCAGCTAATCTTTCAATGTGTGGTCCCCCTTGCAACTTGGAGTCCAGAGTAATTCCTAAAAATATTGTTGATGGAGTTAAGTTTAATAGCTCCCCATTAAGTTCAACATTAGGAATGCTATTTGATACATTTGGTAATGAAAATTTAATACATTTAGTTTTACTTGCATTAAGAAGAAGATTATTGGCGGAGAACCATTCCGATATTAAGGTAAGTGTGCGATTTAACTCAGTAACACTTTTATCTTTTCTGTTTACATTAAATATAAGAGTCGTGTCATCTGCAAATAAAACGATATCGCACTCATTCTTGACCACATTTGGAAGATCATTAACATAGATTAGGAATAAAAATGGACCTAGGACAGACCCCTGTGGAACTCCTATTTTGACGGTAGAACTTTCAGAAGTTACATTATCAATAGATACTTTCTGTTCTCTATCTGTTAAATACGATGTTACAAGATCAAGTGCTGAGTCAGTGAATCCGTAGTATTTTAGTTTCATAATAAGCGTGTTATGATCAACGCAATCAAAAGCCTTAGAAAGGTCGCAGAAAATACCTAATGCATCCTGCGATTTCTCCCAAGCTTTAAATACAGATTCTATTAGACTGGAACCGGCATCTTGAGTAGATTGGCCTTTCGTGAACCCAAATTGTTTGTTGTTCAAAAAATTATTTAAGTTAAAGTATGCCAGCATTTGATTCAACATTATTTTTTCAAATATTTTATTAAGCGCTGGTAGTATGGAAATTGGCCTATAATTTGAAGCATTATTTGAACAGCCAGCTTTAAAAATGGGAACAACCTTGCTTATTTTTATTAGGTCTGGAAATATTCCATCTCTTAAACAAGTATTAAAAATATCTGCTAGGATTGGGGCAATACTGTCAATTATTGAGTTTATTGCTTTGGTTGACAGTCCCCATATATCTTCAGTGCTTTTTTGTTTGATAGTTTTAAAGACTTTTATAATATCTACCGGATCTATAAATTTAAAGCAAAACTGAGATTCATCTAAAGTAACATTTTTCCTCAACAGTTTTTCAGCCTTTTTCGTTGATGAGGAGAGACATTTAGTCGTTTCTAGGGGTATATCTGTAAAGTATTTATTGAAAAAGTCAGCGACAGTGAGTTTATCCGAAACTAATTTATTATTTATATTTAATGTTACTGATCCATCGTTAGTCCTATTTTTACCAGTTTCCTTATTTATCATTTGCCAGGTTGCTTTTATTTTATTATCAGAAGTAGAAATTTTTTCGCTAATGTAGGCAGCTCTTGCTTGAGCACACACGTTTCTAAATATTTTTGAGTATTTACTGACATAATTTCTAAAATTGGGATCAGGTGTAAAGGACCTCATGTCATATAACTCATATAACTTGTCCCTACATTTGCGAATACTATTAGTTGCCCACATACTAAATTTAATGTCAAAATCTACATTTCTAAATTTTAATTTGCTTTCTTTATTGAATTCTTCACAAAGTTTATGAAGCAACATGCTGTACATATCATTTGGATTTTCATAACTATAGTTTAATGAATATAGTGCAGCATTCACATTTTTACTAAACTTTTCTAAATTATTTCGGGTCAAAGGTCTTATCTTAATTTTAATATTTTCTTTTACAATAGAATCACAAAATTTTACCAATTGGCATTTATGATCAGAGCGGACCCCAGTAATTAAGGACTTTTCCTCTACTTCAAAATTAGTAATTATGTTATCTATGCAAGTAGCTGTTGATGGAGTAATCCTAGTTGGTTCATCAAATAAACAATATAAATTAAAAGAAGTAAACAAAGATATAAAACTACATTTTTCATTTGATTGACCCAATATATTAATATTAAAATCCCCACAGATAACAATTTTTTTATTACTTTTAAACTTCTTAAGAATGTCTTCCATTGTGGACAAGAATAACAATAACTCAGATGATGGGGGTGTATACACACAAAGTATTACATACATTTTAGTTTCTATGCATGCAGCTTCACACACTCTTTCAACGGATAGTTGAGATATATCTTTACGTTCTTTAAAAATAATATTGTCTCTAACTAGTATCAGTGCCCCCCCACCCTCTGCTGATACCCTATTGAACGAGCTGGCAACCCTACAACCATTCACATCGAACCCCATCTTGTGTGCCTTCAACCATGTCTCAGTAAAACACATAAAGTCTGGGTTATATTTCTCACAAAAAAGTTCAATATCTAATAATTTGCCAGAGAAGCGGTTTATATTTTGGTGTGTTAAGGTTAAATACCTAATATGCTTCTCTTTTGTCACACTTGTTGGTTTAAATTACTGACTAAATTGAACTTAGTATTATTACTAATTGTAAAATTTGTCATATTACATATGACTGTGTATATACAATATGCTAACTGTGTAGCAAAGTCATGTAAAAATAATTTTGAGATAACAACACTATCTCTAGTCAACTTACATAATTATGTAACTGTTAGTGAAACAGTTTGTGTCAAAAAATATGAATTTGTCATTATAAGGACTTGTTAGGAACTGTCACATACAGTCACATACAGCTATTCAATTTATGTATGTGTTTATTAACCTCTTTTGGTACATTACTTAAGTATGGGAAGGCACACAATATTATACCTCCACAGTGAACTGTATGTGGCTATTCAATTTATGTATGTGTTTATTAACCGCTTTTGGTACATTACTTAAGTATGGGAAGGCACACAATATTATACCTCCACAGTGAACTGTATGTGGCTATTCAATTTATGTATGTGTTTATTAACCTCTTTTGGTACATTACTTAAGTATGGGAAGGCACACAATATTATACCTCCACAGTTCAACTGTAACATGGAAGTAAAACAATCAGTTATATATTTCTTATTCAAGTTTTGACAATTTCCTACAAGTAAAGTTATATAAGTTTTATTACAATAACTTTTATTTATTAGTCTATGTACTATGTCCCTATAGTTTGCTCCTGGGAAACAGAAGTTACTCTGTCTGTAGCTAGGGTTGTTTCCTAGCAGCGAACCAAAACCCTTACCCATCTTATCTGTGAATATGATATTATGTCTTTGTAGGGTGTTATTATTATTAATATTTATATTATCACTGTAAGAGGTACTTGATAATGATGTTATACAAGTATCCACTGGTTGAGGTAAGTTGCAGGTTATTGTTTTATTGTTTATTTCAATATTGTTTGTAGATTTATTTTGTAAACAATTCTGTTGAACTGATTCTCCTAATAAATCTTGAATTTTACTTTTTGACACTTTATATCTATACTAATATTATAAAGAGGAAAGATTTGTACCTATTTTTGTATGTTTGTATGTTTGTAATGAATAGGCTCAAAAAGTACTGGGCCAATTTAAAAAATTCTTTCATCATTCGAAAGCTACATTATCCACAAGTAACATAGGCTAAATTTTATTTTGGAAAAAAATAGGGTTCCGTAAGATATTTGGGTTTTTCTGACACAAGGTGTAAAAAATCAACCAGAAAAGTTACTTATTTTGCGTACGCTGCCTAAACTATAAAAGATAGAACCATAAAATGTTCTAATTAATTATAGATCTTATATATATCTACAAAAAAGTCCGCGACACACTATACCTATCTATGTCGAGTGAGGCACAACGACCATTTTTTTATTTAAAAATCTTGAATTTTTTTTGGACTACATTTAAACGCGTTTATTTTACTCATGCTATTAATCCTTATCAAAATAAATTATTTCATCACTAAGTACAGTTTATGTAGATAATATTTGGTCTTTGAATGATTAAAATTTGACGTTTGGTTTTGAAGTTATGGCGAAATTAAAATATTACGATTTCTGCTGCACGGCCCGTTGCGAAGTCTAATAATTTTCGTGCGATTTTTTTTAGATTTCGTTCTTAAAACTACACCTACGCAAAAGTTCTTCTCAGAGCTAATCAACAGTTCTTCTCAGAGCTAAACAACAGTTCTTTTCAGAGCTTAGAAAATGCCTAAAATGCCTAATCCCTTAAATGCCTATTAATTACATCATTAATTATATTTTCATCATTAACAACTTTAACATCCACAGAAAGACAATCTGTGCAGCCTGCGGATAATGACTGCGTTGTCGATGTTTATGTCGGTGTCTGTGAATTGACCTGGGAATCATTTTGCTGACCGTGTCTTTCCTGGGTAGGCTTTTTGCAGCGGTAACCGACATCCGCACGGAGCCGCGGGCGACCGCTATCACTACATCACTACATATTATAAACAAAGTCCCCTGCCGCGTCTGTCGGTCTGTTCGCGATAAACTCAAAAACTACTACATCGATTTTCATGCGGATGCTACCAATCGATAGAACGATTCTTCCGGAAGGTTTACGTGTATGATTTGTTTAGTTTATGTGTACATTTGACTTATATATATTGATATTTGTCAGAGGTGTCGGAAAAAATTAAGCCATTTGGGAGCTTTCAACGAAAACGCTGCCTAAACCCTATGAGATATAACAAAACAATGTATGGTGGCAAATATTCTTCTCTTTTAGATCTACAAAAAAGTCTGCGATAGCATATGTCTATCTTTCAAGGTTAACTTGCTATATCCATTATATCTTAGAAAAATGATAATTTCTAATGCGGTAATTGTAAAGCTAATCAGACGGATTCAGTATTTATCCTTATCATTTTAAATGAGTTAATATTCTTAAGCATTTCATGCAGATTATTTTACCCCTACACTATATACTTTTAATGAACAACTTAGAAGTTATCGCAAAATAACAGCGCGTGTTTTAGGTAGGCCTAATGCGATTATGCGCACTCGATCCTTAAGAATTATAGGGCAAATTTTTTGTTTTGTGTTCGTTGTAACTTTGATGGATAGATACTTGAATACCTATTTATTTAGTGTTTGTTGTATTGTTAGTCCTGAAGAGTATAGGTATTTCATACGATAAAAGTATACCCACCTACTTATTTCACTGAGATTTAGTAGGTCATCATCATCATCAGCACGTATATCGTCCACTGCTGAACATGGGCCTCCTCCCGAGGGAGGGTATTGCCATAGTCACCACGTTTGGCAGGCGGGTTGGTGACCGCAGAATTATGTTGTAACACACAAGGAAACGCTGCTGCCCCTTCCTTGATATACGATTATTATAGATGATGTTATAACAATCGGGACCAACGGCTTAACGTGCTTTCCGAGGCACGGAGGGTAGTCCCTCAACCAACCAGACCCCGAAAGAAATCTTAGAATTTACACAAAGATTTCATGTCCGGTGTGGGGATCAAACCCACGACCTCCGAGATTTAAAGCAAGCCAATTACCGCTACGCTACGGAGGTAGGCCGAATGCGATTATGCGCGCTCGATCCTTAAGAATTATAGGGCAAATTTTTTGTTTTGTGTTCGTTGTAACTACACTTGAGAGCAATAAAATCGCACACCCCTTGTAATTTGGTTTATTACTGATTGTTTTCTAAAATCTAAAGATATTGAGTAAAAATCATTAGACAAAATTAAAGCATACAAGCTTAGCTTTACAAAAACATAAAATTAAAATCATTGACCTTTACGTAACTTACAAAGACCGACCGTACACCGAATTCCCCAAATTCACGCGTTTGCGTTGTCACTACTTGCACCCTTAGCCGCAGGTATAAAAAGGTCGGTTTATTGGAATTTTTAATCAGTTGCATACCGAAGGTCAACGTGATAACATCTCTACTGGAAGCATACGGATTTACTGGAAAAATATGGATACCACGCCCGCAGAAGCCGCTCAAGTTATTGCCTTGCTCGAAGCAGGCCATAACCAAAGTGAAGTTGCTCGACGGCTAAATTTGAGCCGCTACTCTGTTCGTCGTGTATACCAGAGGTTCCAAGAGACCGGTGGCTACATTCGGCGACCAGGATCTGGCCGGCGACGCACAACATCAGAGCGTGATGACCGCTTTCTTGTGACAAGGTCTTTGAGAAATCGGCAACTGAACGCGGTTCAACTGGGACAACAGCTTCGAGAAGTTCGCAATGTCAGTATAAGTCGGTGGACAGTTCGAAGAAGACTAGGTGAAGCAGGAATGACTTCACATCGCCCAGCAAATGGTCCCAAATTGACCACAGCTCACCGACAAGCCCGGCTACAATTTGCTAGGGAACATTTAAATTGGAAGTGCAGAATGACTTTACATGGTCATGATGGACGCTCTAGGGTCTACAGAAGGTCATCAGAGCGATTTTCACAATGCTGCATAAGCGAACGTGTGGCTTTTGGAGGTGGATCGTGTATGTTTTGGGGTGGCATAATGTTGGACACTAAAACTGACATTGTATTCATCACTACGGCGAATACCGGCCCGAGATCGAGAAGTTTGACGGCTGCACGATACGTCGAAGAAGTGCTCGAAGAACATGTGAGGCCGCTTGCGTGGCTTATGGGAGAAGATTTTCTCTTAATGCACGACAACGCCAGACCGCATGTCGCTAGAACAGTTTGCGACTACATGGAAGACGTTGGAATCACCGCGATGGAGTGGCCAGCTCGTAGTCCTGATCTCAATCCGATTGAGCATGTCTGGGATGAGCTAAAAAGAAGAGTTCGAGCAAGAAGCCCTGCTCCTACGCGCCTCCAAGAGCTTCAACTTGCCATTGAAGAGGAGTGGAACGCCATACCACAAGATTTCATGGTGAAATTAATACGGTCCATGAAAAACCGATTAAGAGCTGTAATCAAGGCTAGGGGAGGGAATACACCTTATTAAAAAACAATTTGATCAAGCATTTTGAGTTTTATTTTTATTTTTATTCTTTCTTAAGCTAAATTGGGTAATTTTATCCGTATGTTGGGTTTTGTGCCCTAAAACTCCCTATGGGTACTTTTTTTACACTGTATTTGATATCATTAGAAAGGTACTGAAGTAAACATTCAAATAGTGTAAGTTTTATTTTAATATGTATTCACATTCATGAAAAAAACTGCTTTAACAACAAAAAGTCAACGTGTGCGATTTTATTGCTCTCAAGTGTATGATGGATAGATACTTGAATACCTATTTATTTAGTGTTTGTTGTATTGTTAGTCCTGAAGAGTATACTTAGGTATTTCATACGATAAAAGTATACCCACCTACTTATTTCACTGAGTTTTAGTAGGTACCTATATTAATTTGTTTCTGTTTGTTTTGACCAAATTTCGCCCGTTTGTTAGAGGTTTAAAGACATTATGTAGTATAAATATCAGTATTGTACCCGTGCGAAGCCGGGGCGGGTCGCTAGTTTATTATATATACACCTTAGGTCTGCCTCAAGGTTCTTTATATTTAAAAGTAACTTTTATGTGTCAAATTCATAATTTTTTTTACTGTCCTCAAGTTTAATTGCATAATTATTTAATTTACTTAAAAGTGCACAGCGTTCATTTTTTAATTTATCCAGAGATATCCACCCTAAGCTTTTACCAAAATATTTATGTTTAATGTTCAATGTTTTGTATTTTTTTAATAATTTCTTAGTTTTGATGTATTTTTTTATTTTATTATGGCTTAAGTAATTAATATTAGAATAATTAGTAATTAAATCATTTCTAGGCAGAGCATTTGTCAATGTGGAATTTATACTAAGGTGCTCTGACTCCGACTCTGAAATGTTGACTGTGTTTGCGTAAACTCTGTTTATGATAATATAAAGACTGGAAATATAGACTGCCTTTGTAAGATAAAAAATGAATCTGAATTTTTGTGCATGAAGGGTAAAGTATCAGTAAGCAAATTACCTTTTAAATTATCTTAGGTACTATTACGCATGTAAATAATGACACTTATCAACTTTTTATGTGATCAATTCTCAATCTCTCCGCCAACGGCTGTACTGAGACTAAGTCCAAGTCCCATGGACGCCCTCTAGCGCAAATTGTTTAGTTTGTAATTTTTAAAACATTTAATAAGGCTGGATGGAGCAGTGCTAACTTTTATGTCCGGTGAAGTAGCAAAAGCCTCGTGGCTAACTACATATCGCTGCTTTAGTGTGATAGTGACACGAAGACAAATGTGCAACTGTACGAAAATGTGTTTTAGGTACATATTACAAATCAATTTGTATTGAATCATAACCTTATTTTGAGTCATTATCACATTAAAGCAGTGATATGTCCGTCCGGAAAGACTTAAAATTATATATAGTTATTTACATTGGGATCTAAGGTACTTGATACAAATAAAGCCTATGCTCAAATAAGGCCTGTAGTGCGAAAAAGTCGTTTAAAATATAATTACATCAGAAATACTTTACACTCACATATTCGACAGCTCCAGGACTCCGAAAACAGTGCGCGAGAGACCTGGCCGCGTTCACAGCGACTGTAGTGGCCAGTCATTTGTCGAGGATGCGCATTTTCATTGCGCGTTATTAATTTGTCGTCATTTGTATCGAATTTTAATACGTTAATCATTGAAGTTTTGTTTCAAGTAATGTATGCGGATCACAGTATAACTCATCAAAAAGGTTACTATGACTTTAAATTAAAAAAAAATTAATATGCGAATTAAGTACTGCTTATAACATTTATAAAGTATAATGGACTAAATAAGGCCTACTTTTTTAAAAGGCCTTATTTCTGACCCTAGGCCTTAATAGGAATTTTGCTGAATTTAACTCTTTTATTACGTTGATTTACGGATTGATCATCTTAGTATGTCTCCTCCAAGACTAAAACGAGTTACGTGGTCCGAAGAAAGCAAAACTGAAGATAGAAAACCGTGGTACTGTCTTGCATGTAAACAGGATAGAATTGCAGATATGAGACAATGCGTGGAGTGTCATCAGTGGTACTAAGAGGATTGCGTCGGCTTGACAAAAAGTGATTTAGATGTATTTTATGTATATTGTATGTCCTAATTGTCAGAAAAAATGATTTTAGAGTTACCTTGAAAATCGATTGATTTTAATTTATTTTAAAGCTAGGGGTGGCTTTAAAATAAATTAAAATCAATCGATTTTAATGTTTTTAAAGTACTTATTATCAGTAAGACTAATTAATGGTCCTAAGCAAGTTATGCGACTTTATATGTTCCAAGGCCTTATTTAGTTACCTTGTTTAATTAAAGCCTATCAAAATATATTTCAGTTTTCAATATTTAATAATATTTTTTGGAAAATATGTTAATTTGCTAATATTTGTTTGAATGGTTTAGATTTTTTTAACATTATTCTTTATTTGTTGTTAATATTCGACTTCAAGTCTGACTAGCAATTTAAGCACAATATTAAGTTAAATAACTCAGAAAGTTGTTCAAAGATCTCATGGAAACACTTGATAAAAGGCTCAGAAATACATATTTTATGTATTTGATACTCTAATAACAATATTCCTATAATTTAAGTACATAGGCTTTGTTAAGTCACTATATTTTTAAAAGGCCTAAGACTAAGGTTCTACAATTACCTCTTTTTAAGTGATTTTTTATAAAAGATTACAATATGTTTTATTAAATAATTAAAATTTATAAACCAAAGAATAATACCTTGCTTTTATTTATCACCATATTCGAATAATTTATCAAGATATGAATGTTTGAAATTAGGTAGGCCTTATTTGTATCACTTACCTTAGTACATTTTGATAATAAATAGATAATATCCAATTAATATTGACCAAAATTAATCTTCAATATATTTTATAAAGGTTAATTTTTATGTCGATGCTAAAACTCTGCGAAATGATACATTTTTGGTAGTACCTACAACAATCGTTTAATGTATGTACCTACTAGCTGCGCCCCGCGATTTTACCCCCGTTACCTCGCTCAGACCCAGTTACTCTGCTGCAGTAGGCTGCAGCAGAGTAACTGGGTCTGAGCGAGGTTTGCTGTAGCCTATATGTAAATCGAGCTTATTAACTAACCCCGTGCAAAGTTTCAGTCAAATCCATTCAGTAGTTTTTACGTGAAAGAGTAACGAACATCCAACCATCCATCCATACTTACAAAATTTCGCGTTTATAATATTAGTAGGATCGTCCTGACAACATGAATTAGATACCTATACTAATTATAACGTTACACTTGCGTATGCTTTTAGAAAACAAAAAAGGTTTATGTGCTTGTTCAAAAAAAATTAAAAGAGTAGTCTGCATTTGTGAAGAAATAGAACATTTTAAATGTGATTGCTACAACAAAAGATATGTAAGTATACCTGTAAACTAAGGTTGACACCTTCTGTTTTGTTTTAAATAGGTAGTACTTTTTACAAAAAGTTGCAAAATATATGTATACCTAGTAGTTTTGGGAAACTCAGAAAAAAAATGTACCTACACTATTATTTTTGATCATTATTTATTTTTCCATGTGTATTTGTAATTAGTCTTTGCTTTGGCCATGAAGGTATTTTTACCTTTAAAAGAATTATAAGAATCTGAGCATGTTAGATCCATATTTCAAAAATCAACTATAATTTTTTTTCACATGCCGAGCTTTCAAAATTTTAAAAGGGGATAAAATTAGGATTAACGGAAAAATATTTTACTTTATGTAATAAATTATTTTTTATAATATATAGTACATTTGACTGATATAAAGTACGATACTACACGTGATATAGTACGGGTGGCAACCCTACTGTAAACTGTTGACTGCGCCGGTGGCTCTGAGACCTGGTTCTGGGTTCGATTCCCACCCGAGACAATTATTTATAAGAACCAGGCTAGTCGTTCTGAGTCTAGGTGTGCTCTGTGTCCGTGGATAGAGTATTTGTAAAGTCTACCGCGAGGACTAATTGCGGTGCCTAGTGCGGTAATTGCCTTTAGAAAAACACAAGAACTAAAGATACGTCTACCTATACAATAATAAATAAATACTTAATAACAAATTTTCATTCCTTTTTCCAATAATTCGTTAAAATATTTTTACTGTGCAAATTTCCTTTTTAATCTATCATTTCCCTCCTTTTCACGATAAATATAATCGTTACGGTCTCCATGATAAAATTTTTCGATTATACTTTTTTGTTTGCATGCCAGAGTAACGTATTACCGCTCATCGCTGATTTCCGATTCCAAGCGACAATTGTTATTGCGCTAGAACTCAGCAAGTCATCATTTTACAAGAAAAAGTTTTATGCAAAATTTGTAGACAATTTCATGCTCTACAACTTTAATTCAAGTATTTTTTTTCGTATCTTGAAAGTTATTGAGATACTTTACAAAAACAAAAAAAATGTTTTTTTTACTTAAATATATCGGAAAATATCAACAATAGGGGCAAAAATTTGACATAAAAAAGATGGGAAATTTTGTCTTCTACAAAAAAGATTCCTACTGTTTTTAACGTAAAACTTTCCAAGATGGCGGCTAACGCTCGCGGTTTCGGGCGACAGAAACTCGGTTTTATACTTAGGGGGACTCTCTGACATAATCCAATCGAAAAATCACGAAGAAGGATTTTATGCAGAGCGGACCGATTTTTGGTGCTACAATTCCTTGACTATAAATGTCAAATCACAAAGATAAAATTAATATCTATGAATAAAATAATTGGTTTAAATAAGGATATGGAAAAAATACTTCTTTTTAATTAAGTTTTTATTAAATTTAAACATTATTTAAATAAAAGGTAATCCTTTTTTATCTGTTATTTCTTACAGAGACATAAAAAAGTTCAGTGCAGTTGTAAGAAAAATAAAAATATCAGATGTGAATGTTTCGTGCCCATTATAGTAGCGGTTCGTACTTGAGTTTACTTTGCTTATATTACCTGAAGATAAAAATAATGTGCCCTCGCCCTCCCTACCCTTAGTTTGCTATTTACCTTCCGATACTCTCGCAGACCCCAAATCCGAGAAGCTCGCGAACTGTAAAGTAGAGCGACAGTTGTTCAAAATTCTCCTAAAAATCTAAAGTTATGATTCCTCCATCTCTTCGCCAGCGACCGCCCTAGCCGAGGTCCAAGTCCCACAAAGTGCGCCCCTTTTGCACAGGCTGCTTAGTTTGTAGTTTTTAAACCATTTATTAAAGTTGTAGGACTGCACGCCTTTATGCCCGGTGAAGTCTCGTGGCTGACTGAGCAGATGCAGTTTACGAGTATGATTTGTTTACAAACTTCTTGGGGAAATGAGAATTTTGCGGTGGATGTGTGGAGTGAGGAATGGATGGATGGACACGGTAAGAAATGAGTATAGTAAGAAAAGTTTGAAAGTGGCACCAGTGATAGAAAAGTTGAAATGGAATCGGCTGTCCTGGTATGGTCATGTGAAGAGGAGGGATGAGACGCATGTGACGAAAAGAGTAATAAATATAAATGTAGATGGATGGAGAGGAAAAGGAAGGCAAAAGAGAAGATGGATGGATTGTGTGAATAGTATATGAAGGAAAAGGGAGGAAGTGATAGCGTGACGGCTGTCAGGACAGAGTGGAAGAGAAAAACGTGTCGCGACGACCACAAATAAATTAGGATAAGGGTAGGGAGATGATGACTCGATAAACTTGTTCCAATTGATTTTAACCGTATATTTTGATTCTGACTTATCAATCAGCGCAAAAGTTACAACTCAAATTTTAATTTTATAGAAACCTGAAGAAAACATTTGTATTTGTGATAACTCTGAACGCCGTAAAACAGACTGCGTTTGCCACAAATATAAAGACACTAGAAAAACTGATTTCTGCATGTGTAACCAAATTATAACGGTATGTACTTACCCCCAACATTTGCGCAAAACTCCCTAAAAATCCTTAAAGTACACAATGACCTCCGCCAGCAATCGCCCTGAATTCGGCTATAAGTTCCATAGAACGCCCTGTCATGCAGGTGACTCTGATGTTATAATGGTTACTAATAATTGACAGGACTATTATCCATCAGTAAAACAGTCGAAAAATATACATAAAATATCTTATTTTCAATGCGATAAAAGGCTTTATCCGCCTTATGAATTAAATAAAATATTATTAAATTCCGCCCTACTTGAGATGAGCAGCCTATGTTAAACTGATGGACGGAGAGCTGACAACCGAAAAGGCAAGGTAATTTGATCATTCATAAAAATGATTTATCAGCTTACCTGGAGCATTCTAAGCATAAAGACGTCGACCTGGCAGGATTCGCGTGGTGGATGTGGGAGTTATGGGGTGGGAAAAAAAGAAAAGAAAAAGGTAATGTGATCAGGATTACTTTTTATGCCAAATGGTTTGCCTACCTCCCCAAAGCACACAAAAAAAATCTGGCGTCATTTGGTTGGTGGAAAGGTATCGCCAGGCTTAATTAAAGGGAGGAAAAAAAAATTAATTTTAGGTAATAAGAACAAGGCTAGCTTTTTTTGTGCTTAAAGTTTATTATTCCCAGAGGCTAGGAAAAAAAAGCCAGCCAATAATAGTGTTGGGAAGATGTCGAAAAAAAAAATTGAAAATTTATATTTTAAATTGTATTTTACTTGAAAAAGAGTTAAGGGGCATGAAAAAGAGCGCGTGGCGGGGATACACGCGATACATATTTTTATATTCTGTTTAAATAAAATAAAATAAAATAAAAATCATATTTATTTACGTAAACCAATTACAGGCACATTACCGAGAGAGCACGGACGCCGTAGTCACGTGTATCCCCTCCACGCGCTCTTTTACATGCCCCTTAGCTCTTTCTCGAGCAAAATACAATTTAAAATATAAATTTTCAATTATTTTTTTCGACATGTTCCCACCACTATTATTGGCTGGCTTTTTTTTCCTAGCCTCTGGGAATAATAAACTTTAAGTACAAAAAAAAGCCAGCCTTGTTCTTATTACCTAAAAATAATTTTTTTTTTCCTCCCTTTAATTAAGCCTGGCGATACCTTTCCACCAACCAAATGACGCCAGATTTTTTTTGTGTGCTTTGGGGAGGTAGGCAAACCATTTGGCATAAAAAGTAATCCTGATCACATTACCTTTTTTTTTTATTTTTTTCCCACCCCATAACTCCAACATCCACCACGCGAATCCTGCCAGGTCGACGTCTTTATGCTTAGAATGCTCCAGGTAAGCTGATAAATCATTTTTATGAATGATCAAATTACCTTGCCTTTTCGGTTGTCAGCTCTTAGTCCATGATGCGGAAGGCGAAGGACGGAGTATTAGGCCTCGTTTACGGAGACGCGGGACGTCGCGCGGCGTGATGTGCAAACATGTAGCGATGTATCAGTGCGAGTGAGATGAAAGACGCCACGCCGCATGCGACGCGCGACGCCCCGCGTCTCCGTAAACAGGGCCTTAGGCCGGGGCCACACTGAGGGTCTAGACAAAATGCCACTACAGCAGAGCTATAAGGCACTACAAGGTTAATGCAACCGAAATCCAGACGATCAAAGAAGAATGAACTAGTTTTTCCCCATATTTTTTTAAATAGAATCGCTTAATCACTTGACAAATGACAAGTAGATCACTACCGTATTCGTTAGTGATCGCATTGCTGTAGTGCCATTTTGTTTAGCCCTTCTGGTACGGCTACTGCGGGGCGATAGCGATTTCGTGAAAACAAACTCTTATAAACATATGTCGGCGACCGCACTCAGGAACGACAAGCGACATTTATTTGTTGGTAGCGTGCGGCTACGATAAGCATTGATACATTACCTATGTCCTGCGTATGCTGATGGATTAGATAGTGTGGTTTTGTTTTTAGGGAACAAATGATATTGAGTGCAGTTGCGGCCTACCCTACTGCGCCTGCAATAGTCCGACTGCGACTGCTGATGTGGTACATACCGAGGTGTATGTTGTAGAATACTAATTAATATTAAAATTCATACGTAGCCGCTCCGTGGGTTGCAGTGGACACTAACACATACATTTTCTTACAAAGCGATGATTCCACGCCTTAATATTATAGATAACACAGGCCCACGAAAAATGTTTGTAAAAACTTTTAAAACCAATTGCCAATCTTATGTATATTTGGAAACCGTTTTTGGCAATCACACAATATGACATTCATTGTCATTTAAAATGGGGAAAATTAATCTGCAATAAATGAATAATAAACAGCTAGACTGCTAGTTTATTAATATTATTTATTTGTTATCTTACTGTGGTTTTAATTTAGGGTAGTATTTTAAGAATAAAATAATTTTAAATATTTTTAGGTGACCCAACCGTTTGACAATTTGCCTGAAATTTGTGACTGCGACTTTGATTACTGCAGCTGCTGCAAACTGACTGCTGCTGCCGCCGCGGTACGTTGCAGCTAACTAACTAAATATAATATACAGGCAGTGGTCGTGTTATTTAATATTTCTTTTAAACTTTGTAATTGATTTTATATAATTTGAATTCTATCATAAAAAAATAATAATAAATAATTTAATTTTTTTAAATGTTATTTTATTTTAAACATCAATAAATTATTTAAGTTTTTTTTTTTTTTTTATATAACTTGCGGGACTGCCTGTAAGTAATACATAATGTAATGTAATATTATTAATTGTACCAACCGTGTGGGCAATAGAGGTCAAACTACTTATTACTAGTGTTCTACTCAACCGATTTTTATCGGTATAAGGTACAAAATATCACGGGTCGGAGCGTGATAGGTACTTTGTTCCTCATATGTTAACCCAGCTTGTAAACTATCTGTGTGCAAACTTTCCAAAGTGTGCTGTGTGCAAAGCCAAATCCATTCTGTAGTTTTTGCGTGAAAGAGTAACAAACATCCTTCCATCCACACATACAAACTATCGCATTTATAATATTAAGTAGGATGACGTCTTATATTTTAAATCAGACATTATGTTAACGACGTATATTTCTAGATACCTATCAAGTTTACCTAACATCTTCATTTTAAAAAGTTATATACGTCAATGTTATAACATTAATTATTTGTCCGTTTGTCTGCCGGTCTGTCAGGACCAAATATCATAAATGCGTGAATCAGACTCAAACTTATATCAAATACTAAACTTAACCTTTTGCAGCTGCAAAAAATTAAGGTTTTAAGTCTCTGCTTAACATTTTTGTATTTGTTTGACATCGCTATTCTTTTCTTATTTTCAGAGAGACACTACAAGTCAAGGTAAATATAACTTTTTTGTATTTTTTCTGTTTGCTTATTCATGGCCGCATTTTTGTAGCAGTTTCATTGTTAGATTAGTATACCTATATTAGCCAATGAATATTTTTTAAATTACCATAAAACAAGTTTATTAGGGAGCAGAAATATTCTCTAGGGGAGACCAAGAACTGACAAGCGTGGGACGACCGCCTGCACGATGGACTGACGACCTCATAAAGATTGCAAGGAGTCAGTGGATGCAGGCCGCTAGCAATCATTCCCGCTGGATATCGATGGGGGAGGCTATGTTCAGCAGTGGACGACAACAGGCTGATATGATAAAGTTGATTGTATCGTAAAATGGGGTCAATTTTCTTACTTTATCGATAATCCCTCTTTCAACAGTTTGACTGCACCGGTGGCTCAGTGGTTACGATAGTTGCTTCTGAGACCTGGTGTTCTGGGTTCGATTCCCACCCAGGACAATTATTTGTGTGAACAACAAATAGTTGTTCTGAGTCTGGGTGTTCTTTGTGTCCGTGAAATTAATGTTTATGAAGTCCCCCGCGACACAGGCATTTATTTCCCTAGTGCGGGAGTTGTCTTTTTTTAACAAAGAACAAAGACAAAGAAACAAAGTTGGTTAAGGTTGACATAGACACCGTCGCTGCATAAGACATTGCGGCTTTACTTAAAATTGCACGTTAAAATCCGGCCGGTGATCTTAATTTATTATTTTAAAGTTTATGATTATTATTTATTCAACAGCTTCACGTATTTTATCGAGACTACTGACTACCTTTAACGCTTGTGGAATGAGTAATAAAGTAAGTTTATTATACCTACCAAGAACTTACCTCACCTTACCTTCACAAACACAATTGCCACTAAGTTTCTCGTTTACAAGTCTTTTATCATGGTCTGCATCAAACTATTTGCACCTTCCGATGCCTGCTCCCAAGGGTTTCGACAAAATGACATTACTGTTGTGCAATTGCTTGCTCATAGAAAACGCTTTAGCGGCTCAATCGTTTGTGTGCTCACCAAAAAGGCGTATACTCAACTATTGCTTTTATGTTTTTATCAATAGCTAAAAAATATAACATTAATAACTTAATAATGATCACTACTTCCAAAACCGCCATAATCAAAACGGTAATCGATTCTATTCCATCAAGAATATATAAGTAGCCCTAAAAACTGTAGATACTAATATCAGAATTGACGTCTGACTTTCCACCAAAACTTATTTAGCGAGTCAACTTATATATATATATATATATATATATGCACAAGTGCACCTTGACATATTATGTCAATATGACGCAAACTTAACATCTCTTTATCCGAACTCGCAATCGAATTCAGGACTTCGACCCTGTGAATTACATTATCATTAAATCACCGCATTCTTTTTCCAGACAACAATGTCACCGACGCCATCGGAGCCTGTCTGCTATTGCTCAAAATCATCGCAATGTATCTGTGAGGACGAAACATTAGCCATGACACAAACGTCCGACTTTAAAGTGACGCAGGACTGCGAGACAATGGAATCCAAATGTTGCTACTGCTGTCCAGAGACTCATGATCCCGAAGAAGTTGGTTTAGATTTCCAACCTTCATGTACTTGCGAAAAAACTGTCAAGGGTTCATTTAATTGTGAATGTATGAACGATATCAACGAAGAATATTACAGACATAAAATAGATGAAGCCATAGACCAATGGTTAACAGAAGTTCCAATTCGTATCAATGAGGAACCAGCTGATGCAGCTGATAGGAATCGTTTGCTCGATATATTAGCTGATAAATTGAAAGGTTTCCCTGATGATGAGAACTTTAATGAAGCGGTTACTAAAGAAATTGATGATACTATTGCTGCTTTGCCAATGTGGAATCCAGGATCTAAGAAAGAACAAGAAGAGCATAAAGAACATTTATCTGACAGTCTTTACGACAAAGTAATAAACATATCAAGACACCCAAACAAATTAAAAGATGTTATAAAAAAATGGGTAAACAATATTGAATTAACCGAGAACATTAACAGGAAAGAATTGGTTGATCATATATTCAATCTTTTGAAAGCCTTAGTACAAATGAGACCTGAAAATGATGATGAATATAGAGAAAATTTAAGATTCGTAATAAATGATGTTCTTCGAGAATTGCCAGTGCAAGATAATACAGAAATCAATCAGAATACGATTGCAAAGAACCTGACTGAAGACATATTGACATTACCAAAAAATATAAACATCAACTCTGAAAGCAATATTATGGAAAAAGAGTTTAAATATGAAATACGAGATTGGCTGGACGAAGTTGCTGAATTGGCAGATATATCGGAGAAAGACGAAAAAAAGATAATGAGGAATTTGGTTTCCAAATTAGACAAATTGCGGGCCCAGGGGATATCTGATGACACTGTGCAGACTAAAATGAAATCTGAAATACAAAAAGTTTTGAATGAACTTGGTTTTAAAACTGAACAACAAGCAGAATTAACTGATATTTTGATGGATAGACTTTCTGACTCAGAATTTTATCAATACAATGAACCAGTTGGGAAAGAAGACATTATGATCATGTCTGATACTTTAAATAACTTTAATACTAACAAAAGTGTTGTAGATGATATAAAACAAAATGTTCATAAAGATATTAGTGACGTTATCAATGATACGACACTGCAAATAAATAAAAAAGAAAACCTAAAACAAAAATTACATAATACAACAAATGCAATTTTCGATGATTTACATGTTGATAGAGATGGAATTGAATTAAAAAATAACGTTATTGAGGCGTTATCTGATGCGATTGACAAAATGTCATTACCATACAATAGCAAAGAGCAAATAAAAGAAATGTTGCTAGACAAGATTAATAGAAATTTTCAGAATACATTACAGTCTACGACGTTCCGTCCTACTAAAAGAAACTTAGAAGGGAAAATAGAAAGACACATGGATAATATACTAAAACATTATCCTGTAGATGCAATACAGAAAATTGAAATCAAAAACGGTTTACTCAATACTGTAGCAGAATATTTGAATAAACCTATAACAGACGATGTTAAAGTATCGATTTTAGAAGATATTGATTTTATAATCCATAATGCAAACGTCGACGAAGATCAAAAAAATAATATTAAAAAGGCTACAAATGAAATTGTTAACAAAACTTATAATCAACCACTTATTCAACATCGTGACGGGCGCAAGATATTAAAAATCATAGAGCAAAGTGTAAATGATACCATAGTTAATAAAAAAATACCTAAAGACGTTACTCGTAATTTGAAACATGATATAAAATTTGCAGTGGCTGACAATTTAAGCAAACCGCTAGTCACTGAAATAGCTAATAAAATTAAAATCAAAATTGATGAATGTAACATTCCTAGGCAAGAAAAACAAGATTTGACCAAACAACTTATAGATAGAGTAGCAAAAGATTTACATAGGTTGCCAACTGAAAAAAATGAAATGGATCATTTCAAAGATAATATATTTAAAAAAGTAACCAGTGCCATTGATAAGGCAATAGTGCCTGGAATAAACAAAGATCAAATAACAACCACAGTAACTGATACCTTAGTAAAACATTTAGATATCAATGCGCCTATAGAAAGCGAAATATTGAAAAAATTAAATAGACAAATTCAAGATAATATATGGGAAAGCTCTATAAATGCAAACCTTAAGCAAACTTTGAATAAAATCATTGAAGACATTTTTTCAAATACTATTGATGATTTAAGATCATTAAATGATGCTCCAACACCAACAGTGAACGTTCATCAATATAATAAAGATATAGATAACAAATATTTACAGAATGGTTTAATTGTAGAAATTGTTAATATTATTAACAAATTGCAAATACCTGCCGAAGAGAATGATTACATAACATCAAATATTGAAGAAGTTATATCAAATTATTTAGAGGAGCCGATGTCAGAAGAAGTAATAAATAAAATAGAAAATGAAATTTATGAAATCGTTAATGGAGCCCAAATTACTTCAACACATAAAATAAACTTATATAAAGAGATAACTTACTGTTTGTACAAATATATTTACAAGACGAGAAATGAAAATCTTACGGAAGATATGAATAAAATAATTGATGAAACATCGTTATCAGAAGACACAAAAGCAAAATTAAAAAATAGATTGAAGCTGGCACTAGATGCCTCAAATGTATATGACTTAAAATTAGATGAATTAAAAGAAACTTTAAATAACTCTATCATTGCAATAGTTGATAAAAATTATCTATCTAAAGATATGGAAAATTATTTAAAATATGAGCTTCTAAATGTGGTGAATCAACATCTTGATGTTATGCCTAAGGATGATAAAGCAAAAAAAATAAGAGACTTTGATTCAGAAATGCCACTTACGGATGAAAAGTGTTGCAAGGAATATGATTTAGATATTATATTGTTTAAGATTGAAGCTATTATTGTCGAATCTAAAATTAAGGAAAATGAGAATAAATATCTCAAAAATAAACTAAAAACCACAGTTATTGAATATTTAAAACAACCTATGAATATTCATTTAAAAAATGCTCTAATAAAACAAATCAGTAATGATATTAATAATGTAAATCTAAGTTATTTAAAAAAACAACATATATTTGATAAATTACTTCTAGTTTTAGACAATAATCTAGAACATTTTTCATGTAGAAAAGATTCATCAAACCATGATGCAGCTGCAAGTACATCCAGTGAACCTAATTACGTTGAAAAAGCACCTCAACAAGAACCATTAATTAAGCCTAAATTTTGGCAATCTGCAGCACCATATCGAGAAGAGATGTCAGAGGCTTCGCGAATTCCACGTGGTTCTAAGAAAGATATTATGCCAAGTTTTGGAAGTCATGATGATAACAAGTTCATACCCTCTGCGTCTGATGCACCAACATTACAAAAATCGGCGAGACATTCACCAAGATCAATAATCCCCAGTCAACCAAGGTTTATTCCATTAAATCAAGAAAATGAGTTAGGATTAATTTCACAAACAGAAAAACAATATCGAACTTTACCTACTGAAGACGAATTTTCTGGAACATCACGCCCACTGGAAGATTATGAAAATAAGTATTTTTCACCTGCAGTGACATCTACGCCAAAGTCAAGGGGATTAGCCAATTCGGCATATCAGAGAACAGAAGAAAATATTTCACCCAGAGAAAGGCAACATGCTAGTTTACAATATGAACCAATTTATGAATTTGATGAAAGAAGGTTAACCAACGAAGAAACTGATAAAGTTCCGAGACATAAAGAACTATCAATATCTGAGCCTTCAAAACGAGAAAGCTATATACAACTATACAAAGATAATTTGAGGCAAAAATCTGGCGAGGAAAGAGGTGTTAAAAGTGACCATTGGTCTTCAAAAGATGACCCTTACTCAGATGAAGTTTCACAAGAGACAGATGCAACGAGGGCTAGGTATACTAAACATTACTTGCAACAACAAAAACCATCGATGCCTATCTTCACCCCAGATGAAAATAAAGATGCTGAACCATGCATAAAAGAAACTACATTTAGGCGTGAGTCACGAAAACGGAAAAAGTTGCCCCGTTTTAGCATTTCATCAAAAGAAGAATGGCAAACAGAAGCCCTTCTTAAAATAAGATCATCTCCTTATACTTCCCAACAACAGAAATATGGATTGGAAGACTTTAAATCTCGATATCCTAAAAGTTCTTATCCTAGAAGAGTATCGAATGAATCTGCCTATGTCGACAAAACAGAAGCAATTAATAAAAACGCAGAAAGTATTTCTAAAACATCAGTTTTACCAAGCAATAAAAAAGTATCAATTGACTTAATATCAATTTATTCAGGGGATAGTTTTCATGAACTGAGAGAAGGATCAAATGTAATGGCGTATACTGGCAATACGACAAATGACGACAGAAATTTACCAAGAAAATCTTTAAGTTCATTAGAAGTGACTGAAACCTTACAAGAAGTTAAACCTTTATCGCCACATTATCAAAAAGATGATGTAGATCAAGCAAACGACTTTAGTATAATGTCGCGCCAAGAAATAAAAAGGCTTCCAATGCTAGATAAAGTGCAAGAAACAAAAAGAAGACAAGCCCCTTCACAAACATCGTATATATCACGAGAAGTTACTGAATTTGAGCCACCACAAGACAGCGAGAAAGCAAGCTACCCTAATAGAAAACCTAACGAGTTAAGAGCGCCTCGTTATGGTTTAAGGTGGAAGCAAGATGTGTCAAAGGGAGAAGATGCAGAAGAGACAGCGCCATCAGCCTCTCCTTCGCAAGAATTAAACTTATCACTTAAAAGAAAATATAGTGGAGAATATCCAACAAAGGCTTCCACATTTACCAGTTCACCAGAACAAAATAACAATAAAAGTTTTGTGGGTTCCAAAAAGCCGAGTAAATTTGCGCAAAAAAGAGAAGTTATTGAAGAGTTTACACCTAAAAGGCCTAGCAACATCAAAAGTACGGAACGTTCCATAACACCTAAACAAAATAGACCACAAGTTGATACTTTTACAAGAAATGTAGGTGAAAGTAGAGGATCCCAAAAGCCTATAACCGATTCTTATTCGACGCCCGAAGATAAGCGAAGGACAAAAAATCCTCAGACTCGAACACAATCACCCAAATATGGTATAGAAACAAAAGCACAAGCAAAGAAGTCGAGACCATTTCGAGAACCAGCACCCCAATATGCCACCGATGACTCATCAAAATGGACCACTTTAACAGAGAAAGAAACTGATATGTCGAATAGAGATAAGACTATAAGCAGATATCCACAAACTTATCATAAATATGGTACTGAAAAAAATAATTTAAGAACACCAGGAAGAAGGACACCAGCTAGAGATTCAATAACCCCGGTGCAATTCCAAGACATAAAAGTGAACACGTCTGAGTCGGATCATTCTATATCAGACTTTACTATGTTCCAGAAGAAACCACTTTACTCATCTACTCCTAAACGTGACAGTCCTAAAAATGAAGAATACCGGACTTCAGATAAAGGACTAACAAAACCTACAACCATAGAAGAAAACAAATATGCAAGAAAACTAAAAAATGCTATTGACAGTTGGTTAGATGATGAAAATCTAAATATAGATCCAGAGTTACAAGACAATATAGCAAAAGAATTAGCAGCAGATATTGCTACAAGACAGAAGTATTTACAACTAGTTCCAGAAGCGAAGCGGTCTGATAAAGATGAAGAAAATTTTCTAAAGTTCCAAGTTTTTCAAAGACTTCGTCATATCATTAGCGTAAATGACCTAGTTTCTAATGTCCAAGGCCGTGGAACATATAACTTACTGGAAAGCATACAAGCATTGGAGGTGCCTCGTCTAGTATCATCAGCAGGGCTGGATAATTCAAAAGGTTTTGAAAGATTTTAACAGGTGCTTGAAAAATACGAGTAGGCGAACAGTTATAATTTTTTTTACATTTATAGGATTTATTTAGGAGAATCCAATAGATAATTATATATATTATGAGTCACGCCAATGAAATATATAGTATACTTATTGCATATCCTTGTGTTTACCATCTAATCAGCCTGTGTAATTTCCATTGTTGACCATGATTTTCTCCCTAAGAAAAGTTCCATATAGTGGAATGAACGACATGGCAAAAACACACACTCACACTATGGCAAAAAATTGTACAAGTCTGAGTCGGACATTCTTTAATCTCTTTTTGTTAAACATCTTATTAGAAGTCTTTAATAACATTTGTTTTTTTTAATGAAACAGAATTAGAAGTATTTGGTAAAAGAGCTAAGGAAAACATCAAGAAATTTGATACCCTGCATATAATGATTGACGATGTATTAGACATTTCAAATTTACCATTGTATGAAGAGGAGAAAGAAGACCTACAAAACGAACTTGCATCTCTTTTAAATTTACTTGAAAAAGATAGCAACGATGCTGATATTTCACAAATTAATGAAATAATTGTTAATAAACTTGTGAAAACAGGCTTTTCGAAAAAAGATGCCAAAGATATAGCTGCAGATCTCTTTAAAAGAAAAATGCAAAATAACATAACAAGCGATATTAAAAAGAAAAATAAAGTACTATCCCCATCGGATCTTACTGAAAAAGAAAATAAAACTAATAAACAGGGTGCTGATTTAAACGAGCCGTTTACTATGACAAATGTTTCGGAACAAAAACGAAACAAACCTTTTGAACAAAAGAATAAAGAAATAATTAAAAGCTATGATGCCGAAAGAAAAGGTGATTCACATGACCAAGGTTCTGACAAAATAAACTATATTAACAAAAATCGAGGTAGTCACATAAGTGGCATAGTAATAGAAGATTCTTTACCTGATAAAACACAAAAAAAAGTAAGATCACATGTTAGAAATGGAAGTCGAGAAAACTGTGTTACACAAAAGAAAACGACAACAACTGACAAACTCCAAAAAAGCGAGAATAAGGCTGGTACGTACCTATATCATATTCTATTAATGTAAAGATTTTTTTGAAATCGATGCCTCTGTTTTTGACAATATTAATTAGAAACAAAAATACAAGAAATGCCTCGAGCACACCGAATGCGTATGAGTAGACGTAAGCGTAGACGTGCACGTACCACTGAGTTGTAATGTATGGAACCGTATGAGACAGGCCACACCGCACGCGTAACGTAGACGTGCGCGTAGACGTAATGCGTAGCCCTACGCAATGCAGCTCCCAAGACACAAACTGACTGCGTGACTTACGCCGTACCTTGCGCAGAGCAGTACGGCAACGTTGCATGATTACGTTGTATTCAATGGCGCGCCTTATAGGACGTCACACCGAACAAGTTTGTACACGCACTTACTTTTGCTGTGCATTGCCCTAAGCGCGTAACTTGCAGTCAGTTGTATTTTTTTACAAATATACTGGCACGTAGTTGTGTTTTATAATGAATAGCGATAAGAAAGAAAAACTTATAGAAATTGTGCGTAACTATGAATGTATGTTGGATCTAAAAAATTGATATTATCTGTAACACCTTATGTAATACCTACACGTGGAATGCATTAAAATATTTGAGTTTGAGTTTGAGTAATCTACAATCCAAAAAGTAAAGACTACAAAAATGCATCGTATAAAAATAAATATTATTTTTTCACGCGCAGAAATATTCTGGCATAATAGTAGTAATATTGCTTCTTCCTCGTCCGATGAACGACTTGGTCCATATACCCAATCTTCGTCAGACATCGTGCACAAACAACGTTCGAAAACAAAATAAAGTATGGCTGCCGCAGCCGGGTACGTTGCGTACTCAGCTCGGATGCGTAAGCGTATGCGTAGCCCGGTGTGACATCGGGTTACGCCGTAACTACGCGCGTGAGTACGACGTGATTACGCCGTGGTCACGCATATGCAATCGGTGTGCTCGAGCCTTAATTGAATTTAAAGCTATTCAAATAAACAATATTCATAACACGTTAATTTAATTATGTACCATTTGGAATGGTTTTATTAGTAGCATTTGATCGTGGCATTAAACTGATGGCGAAAAACATTCCTGAGTATGTTAAGTATATTTTATAATAGCTATTACTGTACCCTGCAACTTAAGAAATATATTTGGTATCGACCCTAATGGCTCTTCTCGTTAGTTCATTCATTATTACAGTTTATAAACCATCACACTGTCTGCACATCACACAATATTCCTCATAAATTCTGGCATTTTTTATTAAAAAAAATATATTATGTAATAGATATTAAATGAATAATGTTATTAACAAGGTAAACTGCTTTAGGGATCTTACCAGAACAGTTAAAAAAAGAAGTAGAAGATTTCATATTATCACTTCCAATATCCATTAAAAATGATACTGATAAAGAAAAACAACTAGACGCAGTTAAAAAAGATTTACTAGAAAAAATAAATCAATTAGGACCGGAAGCAAGTAAAGATGAAATACGCGCAGTAATACTATCTCAATTGCATAAATTTCCTCTAAATAAAGAAGCTGAACAAAACTACTTAAACCTTAAAGTTGATGAATTAATAAACAAGTTTCAGACTTTGTGCGAAACGATACATAATGGCAAATTATACCGAATAGATAAGAAACCAAAAGAGCAGTACGATTTTATTATGGAAGATTTAAACAAACTAAATTTTCAAGAGAGTTCCTTAAATGAAGAAGATATTAACAAAATCAAATTAGATATAGGCTTGAAATTAATTGATAAAATACGACAAATGAATATAGATCCTAAAGTATTTAATGATGATTACATCTACGAAGACATTTTAAGAGATGTTATAAATACTCTGTTCAACGATTTATCAGTACCAAAGGAAAATGCAAACGATGTCAAAGAAGACCTTGTTAATAAAATTAAAGCAGTTAAGAGTAACTTAGTGGGACAAACGTACAAGCAGCAACTTAAAGACGCAATATCTAAGAGTTTTCCTGAACAAGAGAATGCGTCACTAGACGATAAAGCTCTTTATGAACTTTTAAAAGATGAATTAATTGATGCTTTTATCAATTTACATTACATTGGTGGCAATACGGAACAAAGAGACAAATTAAAAGATAAAATCAATGAACAAATTCTCAAGTTTTGTTTCGATTACTTGAAAACCTGTCCTTCGATCCCGATTAATATTGAAAGAATAAAACGCGATCTTTATAACACTTTGCAAAATGTACCTGTACCTAAAGATGAGTCTATGAGATCAGAGGTGCGGCAAGCTAGAATAAGGGATGAAATAAATGACTGGCTCGATAAATTACCTCTCAAAAATCAAAGTCCACTTGAAGAATTAAATAGTAATAAAATTATATTTTTACTAGCCAAACGAATAAATGAGATTGAGGAAAATAAGCTAAGCACAGAAAATAAAGATCAAGATATAAAGAATGAAATTACCAAATTCTTAAAACAGATGCCATTGCAACAAAGCCAAGTGAAAAATATTGATAATTTTGCAGATGACTTATCTTATAAACTTAAAGGTACAGAAGAATCTAGAAACCTCGACGCGTCTAAAAGATATCCAATAGATTTGGGAGAAGAACCATCGTGTTCTTTTTATAAGACATGCCCAAGCTATAATAAGCCTATAATTTCGATGCCTCCTTGTACTTTATGTCAGGAAGATAAAGAACATTTAGATAGAATCAGAGCTCGTTCTACAAAAAAATCAAGATCAAAATATAATACCTCTATTGATCCAAGAGCTTCAGATGAAGATTATCATGCAGATCAAAAATATGGCTACAAAATGGGACGTGTACCCCAAAAGGAATTAGCTTTTGACGATGATGCCTCAACGCGTAGTAGGAGAAGAACAGTTCCTAGTGGCCCTACACCATGTGGGGCAATTGCTGAGAACAGACACAGACCGTGCATTCAAACTGACAATCGAGGAGAAGTACAGCCTCAAGTAAGTTCACATACCATTAATTTAATAGTTTTTCTTAATTTCTACTTACGAAAATGGCAATATAATATATGCTTTTTGTCCTAAAGTTGTAAATAATATTTTTTGGGAAGTCATACACTTAACCGATCATAACATTTTTTTGTTTGCAGATAATCGTAAAAGAATACTATTGGAATTCTCCCGAGGATAAGATTCCTTATAATTCCAGCAAATGTCAAAGACGACCACCTTATCCTGCCAGAAACCAAGCATGTCCTGATTGCTCCAAAACCAAGATGTTCATTCCAGGTACAAGAAGACCATGTGTATCCACACCACGTACACCAAGAACCCCTCGCAGTCAGAGCCCTGTCACTAGCCCTTACCCCTTCGAACCAATACAGCAGTCCACTCCTTACAGATGCCGCAACCCCAAAAGAAACGGTCTTCATGACTTCGAAGATATGACAAGTAAATCTTCAGGGAAAGGACGTGGTTCGTCACTAGATCTAGATAGCCATAGTCCAAAACGGCAAGATATTCGACAAGATTATCAGAATAAGGAGTTAGGGAGACCGCCTAAGCACAACTGTAGTAGCACTCATAGAAATTACAGTTATAATATGGAAGAAAAGGATGGAAAGAGAGTAGAATGTGAGTGCAAAGAGACCGAGGACCAAAGTTCTGCTAATTTTTCCAGAGCCATGAAGAGACTTAATGAAAAGCAGCGACGCTGTAAAAAACATTGCGCCGTTCACTGTCCGTATCCAAGCTATTTGTATTTTAGGAAATAGCCATGTTTTATAAAATTGTTTAAATGTGGGAATTAATATTATAGTTAATTAACAACATACAAAATGGTTTAATTTATTATACTTATTAATTGGATTGTCGTAGGCCAGCCAACTATACAAGGTCTATACCTTTTCCTCGTGTGGCAACAATAAGGTGGTCGGCGTGAAATGGTTTACAATAATTATAATTGTAAACCATCTCACGCGGACTACCTTTTAGGGCAAACTCTCATCCAAATATGAGTGTACATCAGGTGGACGGGTGTACCACAAAAAATAGTGATTCTATACACGTGAAAGCAATGTTCTAGCAATGTGACGAATGTGCGTAAAATTTCAAGCAATGTGCTCTTATGATACTAGAGTTATTTCAAAAAGTTAGTGAGCCGCCAGCCTGATATCAGAATGACGGGTGTACTTTTAATCTGAACTAAATACTTACTATCTATGTATGAAAACATTAGCGTAGCAATGTGCCGGCAATGTGCTCGAACGTATTAAAAGCATAATCAGATGGGACAAAAGGTTTCCAAGTAATTTCGAAACTGAAATTTAAAAATTTAAGCGCCTGCTTGTTTTATACTGGCAATCACGACGAAATGTATAGAGGAACATTTACATCACAGGGGCTTCCTGCAAATGACACAACTATACTATTTCCATTTCATTATTTTCTCGATGACAGCTCTAATTTGATAGTTGTAGTGTTGTGACCATATAAGTAATGATATCGATCGCATATATATTTTTTACTAGCTTCCGCCCGCGACTTCGTACGCGGATCCTGTTGCTCATGGCAGCGACAACGGGGTCGTCAAAATAGAAGATCTGAAACGTCTGATGTCGAAGTCGATCAGAATTCAAACGTTCGTTGTGCTCTTCTTCTGTCTCTTCATGCCGTACTCCAGCAATTCTTCCTCTTTCACTTTTTAACGGATTATGAATATTTTGTTTTGTGTGTTTTCGGGACAATGTATGTTAATCTCGATCAGCAATTAGTCGCCTGAAGACTAAAGACCTGTTAGTAGATGTGCGAATACGCTGAGAACATCTCACGCCGACTACCTTTTAGGGCAAACTCTCATCCAAATATGAGACTCGAGATCATAAAGTATTGCTCTACTAGATGAAGCAAGAGGCGATGTGATATTAGCATCAGTGAGACGTGACATTATCACATAATATTTGAAGCTAAGTATTGAAGGACAACATTTATATTTTACACGCTATGGAAATTTTACCGCATATAAATTATCGAAAAAAATAATTAATAAAAGTACACCGGCAGGATTCGAACCTGAATCTTATGTCCCTAATGCCTAGACCATTCGGCCACAGTGGATAACTGGAGGCTAATCACGAAACGATATTACTGTGCCTTTGATAAAAATGTCTTGACTACTCAGCGTTTACTATGCATGAAAATACTACTAATACTACCTGGTATAAGGTACTACCTGGTAGTCGTCGAAATTTATCAATCTCAATACACGTCTCTATGGGGAACGTAGATGCTCAATACGATAGATTTACCGCTTACTCAAGCATAACTTCAATGTTAAATATGAGATTTGCTTTAATTTATTTTTTCAGGCGCTAAAATGATTGATAAACAATACTTTTGTAGATATCTTTTGCCGTGATAGTTGTAAAACATTGAGAGAAGCAAATGGGAAGTAATTAATTGCCACCGTGAATTTCAATCATCTATTCATCAGGGACACTACAACGCGGTGACCGGCCGTCCTCATATCAGAATTAACGGTCACCCTTAAAATGCATTTTTTCTTCTAGATTACGATGGAAGCAATTGTTTGAGAATAGGAAGCAAATAGAAGCAATAAGGAAGCAATTCTTGGGCAAAACTTCAACGTTAAATACGCCCAGTGGCCGGCCATCCTGATGGATGCCTTTTTCTGATTAGGTCGTGGACATTTAGCTACGGATAAAAATAAAACTACATACGTAAAGGCTTAAAAATCATTTTATTCAACTATCGTACAATAATAATCAATAATAATTATTAATTATAAATTTAAATACAGTAAGTAATTATGGATATTGTTTGACACAGCGCCTCTCGCTCAAGCGTTAATCAGTTAATCATTATATTTTAAATGCACTTCTTAATCATAAATATAATTACATTTCACGTAATATCCCGTTGTTTTACCAGCTACTGGGAATTATTATTTATCACTAACAAGAATCCAATTGAATGGGAAAGTCCAATGTATGGGAATGTACATATTTGTTCCCATTAGTTGATTAAACCAATTTATTCCCAATTGGGGTTTTATTTCAAAATTCGAGTATTTATAGTGACAAATTACTAATTACAATCTTGCTAAATACTTTGGAATAATTGAACATCAATTAAGCACAATATTAATGTATTATGTTAATAAATTAATCATTTTATTTGACACTATAAATACTTTTATGATTATAACATTTGATTTATTATTCAGGCATTTAGCCCGATGGGAAAAAATATTTTTGAATATTTGTCCAACAATTGGGAAATACAGAATATTACTTGAAACATAATTATTAACAAACAAACTTCAGTGTTTTAAAACTATATAAGTTGCGAGCAATAGTTATCGTATGTGGATTGATAAGTGTTCCAATGAAATATACAATTGGTCCTAGTTACATGAACTTTCCCTTTACCATAAAAATGGTGTTCTAAAATGTATTCAACCCCAAATTTATTTAAATATGCAACTTACATACTATATTATTTGCTGGTTGTATGCCGAATATTATATGTTTGAAGATAATTTACATTAAACTCTGTACTCAGTCTATTTTTTTTAAAGTTGTTCATTCAATGTGTTTCAATGTTTCCTTCAAATCATGTTCAATATTGTATAATTTAAATCACAAAAAGTATCGGCAAAAAATATATAGAAACAAAATAAAATGTTAATATTTATTTGGAACACTACCAACCACATTTAATGTGTCATATAAAAACTGAGATTCCATACAAATTTTAAAACACTGAACGCGGAGCGACACAAGCGGTACAAGAAAACATATCTACCCGCAAAACAGCGTATACACAATATTATATTACACCAAAGTATACAAAATGATAAATATTGTTACAAAACGAAAAAAAAAACGTTAAAGTCATCATTTACTAGGAAAGCCGCTGGTATAAAGATGCTAAAAACACGTTTCGCGAAAACAAATTTTCTTTTTTCTATCTCTGTCTATAACATACCATAGTAAGAGAGAGAAAGAAGTTTATATAAACAACTTATACAATAAGTCATTCGTAATTTTAATTCAACGCTTTCCTAAAAAACAATAGCTTTACAATGAAAAAAAACAAGCATATGTATGACAAACTAAAGTGATGAAAATGTTAAAAACTTTTTTTATTTATTAATATAATTATTTATTTATATAAAAAAAAGGTTTGTGAGTAACTTCGTTCGTTCTTTATGAAAACAAATCAGTGAGCGTACTTTGGAAGTATTGACAGAACTTATCTTTAAGATGCGGTATTAAACCGCGTTGTTTGCATTGCAGTGAAATGCTGCATTCTTGACTTAGTTGCAGCATTTCAAACGTTTACATTACTGCAATATTGAGACATTACTGCAGATTACCTCCACATTAGACTCACATACTTCAATATGGCGACATATTGTTTATACATTTGCAACTGTGACACATTCTTGTTGTAAATCTATTAATCGCTGTACAAATGAACAAACGTTCCAATTATTGAACATTGTATTTACAATGAGACATACAGTCGCTGAGTTTGACTTTCATACATTATATCGTCGGTGATACTGCAATACCGCGTATGTGACTGTTGCTACTAAGGTGTGATTTCATATGTCAAGAAATATGTTTTTTCTTTATCTTTTAGGGCAAAAAATATAATTTGCTATATTTGATTTCAACCTTATAAGCTATTGTCACTTACGCGGTATTGCAATATCACCGACGATATGTAAAACAGTATCGACGTTTCGTTGATAGCGCGACATCCAGAACTATCTCTTGAGAAACACGCGAGTTTCTACTAGCCCAAAACTATTTTCTAAGAAATCAAACCTTCATTTTAATCTCTCAATAACTTTGTCTTCAAGAAAAGATTTCATAATATATCGAAAAATTGTAGCGTTCTCTACAAATTGCGAATTTAAAGCCTTAGTTAATGAAAACACGGTTTAACTTTATACATATAAGTTTCTTACATGGTCTAGGTATGTTAAGGCAGACGTCGTCGTACTATCATTTATGCGGTATAGATTGTTCAATAAAATGATAAACTTGCGGTAAAAAGTTATGGGAATTTATTACCTATTACCACAATATGACGTATCAATTTCACTTACATTGTCTTAAAATGTTGTTGTAATTAAGATCTTTACATTATATACAATCCTTGCACTGTCGTATCATTTATAAATATACATTCACTTCCATATACCGCACAAATGAGTATAAATTATTAAGTTTATAAAATCAAGATTTGATTACATTTTTCAGCGAATAAAGATCCACTGACAAATCATCTATTACTAATTAAAAAATATCCGCTGATGTAAATGAACGAATCAAAGCTTGATTCTATTATATCTTTGTCACGAATGGGAAAAATATGATTTACATTTAGTTCTTCTATCTTGATCACTAATGTTAGGTATATTCTTTTATATTTACTAATAACTTCTGCATGACCCGAGGAAATTATTCATTCATAAAATGTATACAAAATTTATTAGTAAATTTATACTTTCTAACTATCGGATTTAAACTGCATTGTTTAATTTGGATTTAATTTAAGGATTGCTAAAATCACATGTTAACATTTGTATTATTATAGTTTTTACTCTCGTAATAAATCTATGTTGTGAATCGGGAACATACTCCTACTAAAGACTTGTAATATTAAACATAACATTAGGAATTAACAATGTTTGGCTAAGCCTCCATTTTGACTTGATTTTAGGAATTCGAGAAATAGGTAACATGATAATTTCATTCCTTTAAACAAATTAGGAAAGGCACATAATTTTAATAAATTAATACAATAATTATCCATCTCGCATCTTCAATTTAGTAATTAAACATCACGAATGATAGAAAAAAGACTTGATTTAAGTAGGTTAACAGTTTTGATAAAAAAAAACATCCCATATCATTAGTACCTACAAGTAATTAGTTCAATTAATCAGATTACGGGAATTATCATATTCAATGGGAAAATAAGTCTTACGTTCGGGAAATGTTATTCCTACCAATGGGAATAACTATCAAGTCGGGGAATCCTTGAATGGGAATGATACCTAGGAATGATGCTACAGTCGACCTTAATACCCTTCTTTATATCTACACGCTTATTTAATGTCGATAATAAATACAAAACAAGCCGACATAAGTCTTTCTACATTTAGCACACGTAGCCTTGTTCATAGCAATAGATAGTGACACGAGAATGAACGTAAGTTGTCTTTTCAGAATTTGTTATATTTCAAACGATGACTTATTTACTACTGACTATAAACCAGCGCTGGTTTTAAATGTCATACCTTTTGAAATTATCGTCAATTACGATATTAATATCCCAAATAAATACGGAGTTACAATAAATTCCCATAATCATAAATTGTTTTCCCATTACCATAAAATATAATTTATGATGATGGGAAAATAATTATATTCCCATTACTAATAATATGATTGTTGCCACAGGGACTTTATGCGTATGGGAATAGTATGTTTATGTTCATTCTCGTTCACCTTATCAGCCTTACTTTATGTGTTATCAAGATCTGGCGTGTGTAAGAAGATCTTAAGCAGTCAATATCACAACATCTATAGATAATTAATATACCGACTTGACACTTGTTTTAACATTGGATAATCAACTTTAACTTGCAAGTATTACGGTTCACAATTGAATACGTATTGTTTTTATATATGAATAGCCAAATGGCTCTCAATCTATTTACCTGATGCTATAACACGTGCGACAATGGCAGCCACCTCGGGTGATAAACCTAAAGTATGCCTAAAGAATAGGCATATATTTTATAAGCACCCCATATACTTTACTTATCAAAGTGCACGATACAATGTTATATACAAGAGCTATGTCGATATATAAAGTCACCTCACCGACCCACACGAATACAAAAATTGTATGTACACAAGTAAATAGCAGACATTAACATATGAAACTATCTATGTTGATACGAACATTGAATCAAGAATAAATAATAGTGCTATTTTAATATCTATAATAATATTATAATTGGGAAAGACTTGTATTTTGTGTGTTTGTTTGTAATTAATAAACAATTTAATCGATCAATAGTGAAAGAATTCTCGAAATCGATCCAGTAGTTTAAAGCGGCCGTAGCCCAATGGCTAGGGTGTCGGACTTGCGATCTTGTAATCGCCGGTTCGATCTCAACCCATTGCACTACCGACATGAACCCACTCGTAACACAAGCATTTGTTTTAGCTTTGCAAGAGGGGTTAACAAGAATACTAGTAAACTGCAAGAACTCTGCTAGTAATCTTTGTTTTTTTTTAATTAGTTCCGGAGCCTATTACAAACAAACAAACAAACAATCAAATAATTCCTCTTATATAATATTAGTATAGATAAGTTTGTGATATAAACTTGATTCAACATTCGGCTCAACCACCTTATACATACGACTCATAATTACTTTGTAATGTTCCGCGCACTTTAGTCTCCCCTCCCGCTTATGTACTTACCAACAATTATGCTTGATATTTTAAACATGTATTTGAAACAGTTTATTTTTATTAATTTATATATTAATACAAATAAAATGCATGTAATAACTTCAACTTCAATAAGTCTTGTTGAACAGCATTGGTTTAGGTTTATTTTTTTAACCACCCGAAACCGCGTTAGTTTATCAATTAACTAGAAAGTTGATCAAATTACGATTTTAATTATTTTCCGGTGACATATTATATACTAGTATTAAGAACAAGTCAATCAATATCAAGGTACTAAACGAAACAAAAATACAAGTTTAAAATATCAAACATATCACTGGTTTTGCAACAATCACATAAAATATATAATAAACGTAAGATACTTGTATTGGTTCTTGGAACAACGCAACGATCGCTCAACTTCAACTAAACATATCATTCATATCATTACATATTATAAAACAACGTCCTCCACCGTGTCTGTCTGTCTGTTCGCGAAAAACTCATACTATTGCACCGATTGTCATGCTGTTTTCGCTAATGGATAGAGTGGTTCTCGAGGAAGGTTGATATATGATTTCCCAAGGGATGCTTAGCCGTCTTGAAAATAAAAGGGCGTGATATGTATATGAAATAGATGTCTAAGGCATAGTTATTTTATCATTTTATTTATTTACTGACAAAGAGTGAAAATAGTAATCGTAAATTGCGTACCTAAGTAGGTAGTTACGCTATTTCGATCACTCTTTTCATTCATGTGTGATTGCGGCCTAGGTATCATAGGCACCTATTTCAATATTATGCACGCGCTATGTAGGGTGTATTTTTTTTAAGTAATTTATGAGATTTTCGAAACTCTAATTACCGGAATACTAGTACAAATATACTGTAGTCTATAGATTCTATTCCACTTACACAACACACCATATTATTATCAAGATGGTAAAAAAACGTCACCCAATCTAATGTCCATATGCACTTCTAAATTATTATATCTTTTTACTTTTCCTGTAATTACGTCGAAGAGATTTTTAAAGAAATATGTAGTACCTTTGTACATAGTTGTCTGTCTGTATTGTAGCATTATTATATCTAGTGTGTATACAAACACAAAAAATTGAAAATGTCTAGTTATTTCAGTAGTAGTTGAACCATTATTGAGTTGCAAGTAACTGTCGTGTTATACTATATTGTTCTCATACAATCTCAGCATACCTTCGGTCTCAGATATTCATAAAGCAGGCATCAAGTAAATTATATCAACTAATTATCGTCACAATATGTATTTTGAGCTTGACATAGTAACATATTCATTACAAAATTAATGATTACAGAACATATTATATAATAGGTGCCGTACTCTGGATTAACCATTGTCTGATAGTATCAATTCAAATGATAATATCAAATAATTCTTATATTATTTACCCTGTAATGGGTAGTGGCAATATACTTGCTACCATATTTTCAACTATATGTACTTGTAATAGAGTTCAAAAGCAATCAATTCTAAACATAGCTAGTGCCTGTTAATGGTCTCGCTTGATGTCGATAAACTAAGTAGCATTAATTGAATATTTACATATGATATTCAAGGTCAAAATACATACAGAGTTATAGGCAGTATTCATAACATTATCAGAACATATATAAGGATTACATGTAATTATTACTTTAATTCACACTGTCAGACAATGTTACTCAAGAGTACAGCGAGTACTGTAGTAAGCAGTAACTATAGTTTATTCATACGCATATAGTCGAACATAGGCCTCGCTTGCAGTGGTGTAGCTAGGTGATCAAGGGCCCTGGGGCACATATTTTAACACGGCAATAAGAGGCCATACCGGGCATGTGTGCCCCGGGGTACTGCCCCGTCCAGCTTTTCGGTAGCTACGCCAGTGCTCGCTTAATGTCGATAAACTAATTAATTTGGTTGCATTATTTAGTGAATATTTACTTATGATGTTCAAGTTCAAAGTACATAGTGTTAGATCTCAGAAGCATGAGGTCGGATGTACTATGATACTTCAGAAGCATTTGGTCGTAAGTGTCAGTTTACGATAAAGGCACATCCGACCTCGTGCTTGTGAGTAGTTGTAGGCAGTATTGGGAACTAAACTAATAGTCAATAGTACAAATGTTTGTATAATAGTTGAGACGAGCACACACTGTATCACTAATACTAACTGTATCCGTTAACGTGTTCATGTAGAATCTCCTTTATTATAATTTATCAGCAAAAACTAATAAATTGAACCCTGCATAATGTATATATCTTAGTTATATATAATGTATATGATAACATAATTCTATTTGTTGGTTAAATTTCAGTATATATTTGAAAAATTCGTAACATCAATAGCATATGGATGCATTATGTATCGACACACGATACATAAAAGAAGGTGAAGGCGACTAATTTAACAGCTAGATCGACTTTAACTGAAATTTCGTCACCAAATAATAATACAAACTAGTATAATATTAGAAAAAACTAATAATACGGGCCAATTAACAACCTCTCGAAAATTAAAAGACAATGTAGTATACAAAAAGGTATTAGTTTCCATGTTAGCACGTTAACGAGCACAGCTATATATCTCAGAAGCACAAGGTCGGATGTACCCACACGTGTGCTAGTGCTTGTCCGTGTGTCTGTCTGTGTGTCCGTCTGTGTGTCTGTCTAGCGAGGTCTGCGTGGCGCGGGAAGTGAAGCGCGCAGTGCACCGGCGCTACGTCGCGCCCGAACGAGATCCCTCCTCGCGCTGCTTGCTGATGTACACCTGCGGGGCGACAGTTCTTGTTGACCATCATCATCATCATCACGTATAATGTCCACTGCTGAACATGGGCCTCCTCCCGGGGGAGGGTATTTGCCATAGTCACCACACTTGGCGTGTTGGCAACCGCAGTATCATGTTGTACCACACAAGGAAACGCTGCTGCCCGTTCCTTGATATACGATTATTAAATATGATGTTATAACAATCGGGACCAATGGCTTAACGTGCTTTTGGAGGAAAGAAATCTTAGAATTAACACAAAGATTTCCTTTCCGGTGTAGGGATTGAACCCACGACCTCCGAGATTGAAAGTGAGCCAAATGACGCTACGCTAAGGAGGTTTTCATGAGGTAAACAAGTAAATATCTAAGTGCTGAATAAATTTCATTATTCATTATGTAATTTCATTATAAGTATATATCCACTGCTTAACATCCTCCCTCAAAGGGGGTGTTACAATAGTTGCCGATAGCACCGGTAGTGTTTACGACAGTGACTATTGAGACCTGTTATTCTGGGTTGCGGTTTTTAATTTCTTCTTATAATGATTAGATAACAGAAATAAATGTCACAGGACAGACGGACGGACTATGTAGTCTGTAGATTTGTAAGATTTGCTGTTGCCTACATATTGAATACTTTAGGAAAAAAATTACCGATTACTTTCTTTCAAAATTAAGATTATAGACCACCGGCAGGATTCGAACCTGCATTTTAGGTATAGCCCCTCATGCCTTAACCATTTGGCCATGGTGGATCCCGACTGGTCGTCGAAATTGATCAATCTCTTTTAATAATCGTCTCTAAGGGAGTCGTAGATGCATCTTTCGGTAATTTATAAACATTAAATTGCAATTCTAATGTCACCGGAGAATAATACGAATCGTAAGTTGATCAACTTCCGTGCCACTCATATTGTTAAATTTAGTTGCCAGTTTCATCAGTGAACGGGCATCATTATTATATTATTTACTTAATTGTTATGACACTTGACCTAACCTAACCAAACGAGACTATGCTACTGTTGTAACAAAACAAAAAAAACTTCAACTTTAAAAGTCCTGTTGAACTTGTAGTTTTGGGTTAGGTAATCTTTTTTACCACCCGAAACCTCGTTAGTTTGTCAACTAGCTAGTAAGTTGATGAACTTACGATTCTTATTATATGCCGGTGACACTAACAAGTACAAGTGTATGTAAATACGTAAGTGCTGAATAAAATTAGTTTATATATTGAATGCTGGACAAACCTGCAGCAGCCTGTACTTGGAGACGGACAGGTGCTTGAGGTGCGGCTGCATGCGTTCCTCTCCGAGCGCGAACGTGAACGCGACCATACAGAACACGGCCGCCTTGCGGACCGCGCTGTTCTGGTGATCCGCCAGCTGAGGACAACATGTCATGTATTTATATTTATAACATTTACAACATCGTAGCTCCCGCTCCCATGGGAACCATGAAGCCTATATTACGTCTGGCTACTGTAGCTTTTTAAAGATGACAGTATTTTTGAAATCGGACGAGTAGTTCCAGTGCAATGCAACCAACCAAATCTTTTTTCTTTGTAACATTAGTATAGAAGAGGTTTTATGATATCGGTTAAGAACAAAAATCGAGATGCACATTTTTAAAGTTAAATTTTTGATAATTTTACTAGACATTTTAACTTTGATAGTTGTGCTGAATCTGGGCGTGCTTTGTGTACGTGAATTACATACGTACGGGTACGTAAAGAGTAACATACACATATTTTTTTACAAACTTTCTAGTTAATAATATTTAATAATATTTATTACTAGCAGAGTTATTGCACACTACTAGTATTCTTGTTAACCCCTCGTGCTAACCGCTTATTACGAGTTGGGGTTCAGAGCGTTCACGTCGGTAGTGCAATGGGTAAGGAGACGATAGCCACTGGGCTACGGGCGCTCATTACATCGGGCTATTGGGCTAGTCACCTGCGCCACTCCCTCCATGAGATGCTGTACAGTCTCGTCGTGCAGCTCGTGGGGCTTGGCCTTGGCTACTTCGGCTGCCAGCTTGAGGGCACACAGCGAGGTGGGGTACCCCCGCGTGCGGATCACGGGCTTGAGGAGGGCCAGCACCTGTGGGGAGAGACAGTTAAGAATTAGACTAGACTAGACAGCACTCCTTTTTTCTCGAATAATATAAAGAGTATAGAACGAGATAATATAAAGAGTGCAGAACGAGATAATATAAAGAGTGCATAACGAGATAATATAAATAGTGCAGAACGAGCTAATATAAGGAGTGCAGAACGAGCTAATATAAAGAGTGCAGAACGTGAAAATATAAAGAGTGCAAAATCAGAGAATATAAAAAGTGTAAAATCAGAGAATACAAAGTTCTTAATAGAGGGAATAACGAAGAAAAAGATTTAGTGGAAATTAACAAAGTTGGGAATAGGGAAAGCAAACTTGTTAGCAGAGAACATAGAGGAATAGAGAGTGTACCTGCTGCGCGGGCAGCGCGCTGGCGATGTGCGGCATGCCGGCCTCGACGGCGCGCATGAGCTCCTTGTTGAGGCTCTCGTAGGCGTGGATGAGCTTCAGCAGGATGAGGTCAAAGTAGTCCTGCCACTGCGGCCTGGTCTCCGGGCGCCGGCACAGCCATACCAGCACTTTCACAGCTTCCGCGGCCGCGCGCTCGTGGGCCGTACCCCAGCCTGAAGACCACAAAAAAATATAACGCTCTGCAAAGGTTACAATTTTCCCGTCAATAAATATCATGTTACAAAAGTTGTTTATGTAAATCAGAAATAAAGTGGAGCCAAGAATACTACCGTGGGGTGCCGCTACCGGCTACCGTTACTAATAAAACTTTCAATTTTTACACATTGCTTTCTGTCGCTTAAGTATCTTTTGTGTAAATGTAGTGGGTGACCCTCACTCTCATTTTCTTAAGCTTCAAACAAAAATGCGAGATAGACACAGTGTCAAACGCCTTTGTAAGATAAAAAAAATGACTTTTTATTTACATCCTAATTCCGAAGTATTACGGAGTTATCAAAGACTTGGAAAGCATCATTTGGTAGTTGCTCTTCTAGCACAGAAACCGTATTGCTCTTCTAGAACGTCTAACGGCCCGTCTAGGTTTCGCAAGTGTGTACTTATTTAAAACATTTTGTGATACACGTTAAAAAAAAGATTACTAGCAGGCTAAGCTTAAATGCTAGTGTTACGAGTGGGTTCAGGTCGGTCGTGCAATGGGTGGGGTTCGAAACGGCGACCACAAATCCGACGCCCTAGCCATTGGGCGATAACAACCCGAAATTGAAAATCTTATAGAAAAAAATGTCTTCTGTTGCAGTGTGTGACGGCTTATATTAAAATTTTGTTCAGGTTGACATCTTTAACTCTGTGACATAGCAAATTATAGGTAGTTAGCGACATCTAGTTTATGTCTATTAAAACTGTTATCGGATAGTTGTTGAACATCGTTCGATGTTTTTGGTCGTACTTGCAGTGCAATCAGAAAGATGGCGTTACTTAAATTGTTTTAAAATTATCTCTTATAAAAAAAGGTCTTTAATATTTTATGCGACATAAAACTGATTAAGAGATTATTTTTTAATTCTTTACTATTTTTTTTAATGGTATAAATCTGCAAATTCTCAGTGTTTTTTTTTTGTCTATTCTTGTCATTGTAATGCCTTGGGGTTAAGAATCAGTTTTGAATATGGGTTGTCATTGGAACCTTCTCGTAGGACTTCTGGTAGAATTTCGAGTTCGAGGAATCTCAGAGCGGTAACGAGGTTGTTCGGATTTGAGACGTGATGACAAGCAGTATTTTTGTCTGTTGATGTATATATGATCCTGGCTGATTTCTGACCGACCACAGAGACTTGGATCTTCCTATTCAGCACATCGCTGGTGTGCCCTCTGGTGACTGATATACCCAATGGTGATGTAATAGTAGGAGAAACATGTGGTTTGAGGGCCAGTGGCTCGTAAACATTTGACGGCGATGAGAATCTAAGGAACATACCCTGGTGAGAATTTTTGATCTCATGGCGGGTTACCGGCGTGGTCATGAACCGGGTTTAAAGAATGGTATTTCGTTTCAGAACCTGTGTTTACCTATATGGAATCTACCGTGGCGGTGAGAGATGAAAGCAGTGATGAAATATAATTCTCCTGCCTTCGTAAGTGTCATAATTCAATGTCCCTTTGATGTAGTAGGATTACAATATTCGATTCTAATATGTCGTATTTTGTGTCGGGGGTTATTTTTATTAATTTTTCCTTTTTTATAAATATTTGAATTTGAATTTGGAATTTAATTGAATGATTTCAACTTCTCGTGATCTTTGGACCACTCGCGAGTCAATTTATATTCTACGAGATATTGGTGACGCTGCCGCTCGCCTCTGAGGCGTGGATGCCGATGGTGAATCTGGCTGGCGGGAAACCTTCGAAGACATTCGTCCCATAGTGTGAAGTGAGGGCCTGGACCAGCGGTGACGGGACAGATTCAAAGTTCTTATTGTGGGCCGACTTGAGGCAACAATTAGGGCTACAATCTCCGTCTGATTCTATACTCTAGAGTTCCATGTCGAACATTTTTATATATATATTTTATCTTAGTTATCAGATAGCGATAATTTCTCTGAATTGTACCCATCACCAGCGACTCTGACTATATGTATAGTCTCTAATTAAAGTTACTATAGGTAAGCCTAGTAACCAGTTAAGGTATTGTAAATTGTTACCTGCGGGGAATGTATCTTATACTTTATATTTAATAATAACAATAAATTGAATGGTTCAAATAAACTTCTCTTTTATTTAATATAATTTACTGTATTCATAGATAGATTCAACAAGGAAATATCTACGTTACAACTCGTAGTATCTTTTGAATGTAATGACCGATTTTAATAATTCAAAAAGTAATCTACAGGTACTGATACAGTCTTTAATAAGAAATAATTTATTTGGATAAAGATTAATACGAAGACATGAATATTGGGAATGTTAACGTATCTTTCAAAAAAAGTAGTTATTTTGATATAACGACCATAGTAAGAAAGATGGTACCGTTTTTTGTAGATGTTGATATTTTCTTTAATATTGTAGAACGTTTTTTTGTTTCATCATTCATAGTTTCTGCAGCGCATGCGATGAAAGATATATTATGGCATTTTTTTAATGTATGAGCTCTTACATTATTGTTGTTTTAGTATGGATCCTTCATTGTTTCTACTAAACAATAGCTAACTAGCTGACCCGGCGTGATAGCACAAACCGTGATGTATACAAAAGCAGCCCGCATTCTGTCAATGTTATGTCAAACGTGACATTAAGTTTACCACCGCGACCAAGAGAAATAGGGTTTCATTTATTAATTAATATAGATGTAGCATTCTAATAATGAAAAAAATATCGAAATCCGTTCAGATTTTGAGTTTATTTATAATATTACTAGCGGCCCGCCCCGGCTTCGCACGGGTGGACTTTTATACCCTACCCCTGCCCTACCCCTACCCTACCCTACCCCTACCCTACCCCTACCCAAAAGTATCCTATGTCCTTCTCCCAGTTCTTAGCTACCTCCCTACCAATATTCAGCCAAATCGGTTCAGCCGTTCTTGAGTTATAAATAGTGTAACTATCACTACTTTCTTTTGTTTTTAAAATGTATTCTGCTATTCAGGGCGGAGACAAATCCAACGAAACAAAAACCATGAAAATTGATCCAGCCGATCTCGAGTTATAAGTGTTGTAACAAACCCGTCTTTGTTTTATATATATAGATTACAGTATAGATAGATTAGTATTAGCATATATGTTACCTGATGTGTGTTGCGCGTTGGTCGCATTCTCTGTGTTCTCCTTGTCACCCGAGTTCTCCTCTATAGACAACGCGGCTAAAGCCACGCGGACTATATTCCTGAAAACATAAAAATAGATTTAATTTATTTAGATATTCACTTATTGACGTCGGTCTTGCAATTTAAACGTAGATAACTAACGAGAATCCGGCTCAATTCTATAGAAAAAGAAAATAGTTAAATAATTCCTCAATATCTCCCCCTCCAGTCCCACAGGGGGAGCACCTTGTGCAAGTTGAGTAGTTTGTAGTTTAATAAGGCTTGAGTCTTGCGCGTCTTTTACCTATAAAGTAACAAACACCTAGTGGCTTACTACATAATATGTCCATCCGTAACTTTGGGCTGGTGAGTGTGGGATTGGGGGGAGGGGTGCGATAGGGGGGAGGCAGTAAGGGAGAGGGGAAGGGGGAGAAGGGGGGGGGGGGTACGGGACGTGTAACGGAGGGGTATAGCACACAACAAACTCACTTGAAGTACTCGACGGGTTTCCTACAGTCGCCGTACTTGAGCACCTCGTGGGTGGCCAGCAGCAGTCGCTCCCACTGCTCGGGGGGCGCGGACGACACGTCCAGCTTGCACAGCGCCTCCAGCACGTCCGGCTCGCGGAGACCAGCTGCGACACGACATATAGATAAATGGGGGAAAACGACCAATTGATGGCACTTTAAGCGACATCGATAAAATAAATATTACATTTTAAAATGTTTTTGAAAACATAACGGAAAAGTTTACTTTAAACTGTGTTTCAAAATTGAGAGTAATGAAATTCGACCACCGGCAGGACTTGAACCTGCATCTTAGGTTTAGCCGTTAATGGCTTAACCAATTAAGCTACGGTGGAACCACAACCGGTCTTCGAAATTTAATTGGTTAGGATTGCTTATGCGTGATCGAAGGAGTGTCCGGGGAGCTTTAGTGGTGTAGGGTCCTCTCCACGTGGTATGAGTTATCATACCACGCTATGGAAAGGGCGAGTCCCACATATCCCGCGAATACGCTGCAGCGTAAGATGCAGGTTCGAGTCCTGCCGGTGGTCGAATTTATTAACCTCAATTTTGAAGCATAAAATAAATATTGTTTGTGAAAATTATACGCCTTTTATAAGAGAACAGTAAAAGAGTAACAATATTGGTAACAAGATTTTTTTTTATTTAAATATATGAAGTACTTACATTTAGTAATAATATATCCGTTCTCGTCGGTCTCGTACGGTCGGATCTTGTCCCGTCCCAGTTGACTAGAATTGTACTCCCTGATGACAAAATATTATTTTTAGTTACTATTTACTATTATCATTCATCATCATTTCAGCCGTAGGACATCCACTATTGGACATAAGCCTCCCTCATAGATCCCTCATAGATGATACCAATTGTGATCCTGCGGCATTAACCAGATCATCCGTCCATCTAGTAGGTGGACGTCCTACGCTACGCTTGCCGATCGGCGGTCTCCATTCGAGAAGTTTTCGGCTTTAACGGCCATCTGTTCTCCGTGCCACTTGCCACTTCAACTTTAAGGCCTATGTTCAGTAGTGGACGACACCAGTCTGATATGATGATGATACCAAATTGGTAACTTCTTGAATACTTTAGACCTGACATACCCTTGTTGCGTATAATCCACTCTGTGATGTGCGGGCACGGGCGATGACTCCTTCGTGCTGTTCGCCTCCTCCGAGCTATCAGCCGACGCGGCGCGACCCATCGCCTCTCTACACACAAACATTACACTCACATACATTTTACGTCGATAGTCACCCTGTTTTTACAACAATGTTACATCACCAAGCTAAGTTTGCACTTCGCAAGAATGCGGCACCACGCCCGCGTGCCCGTCCACCTTCCCGCTATCGCACAGTCGCGTAAACCGTACTAACAGACCGTACCTAAGCGTAAGTGTGACGTAATCGTCGCGAGGCGCAAACTTAGTTTGGTGGAGTAGTAGCATTACATTATAGTATAGCCCACTCGTTACGTAAGAGAAAACAAAAACAATAACGAGGGGGTTAACAAGAATACTAGTAGTACGCAATAACTCTGCTAGTAATCTTTTTATTTTTATTTAAAAAACATGAAGAACTTGACAAAAATGCTTATTTGTCGTATGTATGTGCCTTTATATTAACTGACACTTATGACTAAACTAGCGACCCGCCCCGGCTCCGCACGGGTACAATGCTGATGTATTATACATATAAACCTTCCTCTTGAATCCCTCTATCTATTAAAAAAACCGCGTCAAAATCCGTTGCGTAGTTTTAAAGATTTAAGCATACATAGGGACATAGGGATATAGGGACAGAGAAAGCGACTTTGTTTTATACTATGTAGTGATATTGATGTTTCTGAAGTATAATACTACATTCGTCCTTATGCATCTGAAGTCTGCAGTAGAATTTTGGAAAATTTTGACCCCCAAAGGGGGTAAAAGGTGGCAAAGTTTGTATGAACAAATCAAAATTTACGTGGACAAGTCGCGGGCAACAGCTACATAATTAGGCTGACGCTCTTCTCGCCTTTATGCGCGGTGAAGTATCAAAAGCCTCGTGGCTAAATATGTATGTCCATCTGAATAAATAGACAGCTTACTAAAATATATAATGACAAAGCGTTTTTTTTTCGGACGGACAAATGTATTTATCCTTGAGGCTTCTGCTACTTCACCGGGCATAAAGGCGAGCAGAGCTTCCAGCCTAGATAAATAGTTTAAACTGTGGGAATTGGACCTCGGCTCAGGGCGGTCGCTGATGGGGAGATTGAGCGATTATGGCTTTTAGTTAATTTAGGGGAGTTTTGTGCAACTGTCGCTCTACTTTGCAGTTCGCGGGCCTCTCGGACTTCGGGTCTACTAGGGCATCGGAAGGTAATCACAAAGCTGTGTAACGTTATTGCAAAGAATTGTCACAAAAGACTACGTTCAGGTCACAAGCGAATACCAACTGCTATAACGTCTAGAGTAAATCTAAATTCATTGATTTTCTTTAGCATTTGCGTGTGGAAAAGCAGTAATATTATTTGGTAACAATGATAATTTAAGGTGATTTCACAGCAATCTTGTATAAAAGATAGTCTATATATTCCAAGAGCCAGTAGCCTTATTATATGTCACCGGAAAATAATAATAATCGTAAGTTGATCAACTTTCTAGGTAGTTGATAAACTAACGAGGTTTCGGGTGGTTAAAAAGAAAAATAACCAAAACCAATGGAGTTGAACAGGGCTTATTAAAGTCGAAGTTCTTTTTTTGTTACAAAACAGTAGCATCGTATCATTTGGTTAGGTTAGTTCAAGTGTCATAACAATTAAGTAAATAATATAATAATTATGCACATTCACTGAATCTGGCAACTAAATTTAACAATATGAGTGGCACAAAAGTTGATCAACTATTTATAATATTTTCCGGTGTCATTTTTTACCGTCTTGAAAATAATAGGGCGTGATATGTATATGAAATAGATGTGTCAGGCATAGTTATTTTATCTATTTTTTTTACTGACAGAGAGTGAAAATCGTAACGATAAAAATACGTACCTAATTAGGTAGTTACGTTACGTTAGTTAAAATAGGTACCTATAATACCTAGGCCGCAATGACATGAATGAAAAGAGTGAGCTTAATAGCGTAACCATCTAATTGGATCGGCTATTCAATGGGACAGGTAGCCCGTTAATTGGACGCCAACATTCAATAAAATGGCTAAAAGACAACTAGCCAAATCGTTGATTTTGGGTGGTTTAAAAAAAACTACCTAAACCTAAACTATATTTTAAAAACAAAGGAATCTATCATGCCACTGCTGAATATGGGCCTCGGTTTTGACCGCGGTATTATGTTGCAATACACAGGGAAACGCTGCTGCCCGTTCCCTGATATACGCTTGTCATAAAAGATGTTAATAACAATCGGGACCAACGGCTTAATGTGTTTTCCGAGGCACGGAGGGTAGTCCCTCAACCTACCAGACCCGGAAATAAATCTTAGAATTTACACAAAGATTTCCTGTCCGGCGTGAGGATTGAATTAACGACATCCGAGATTTGAAGCGAGCCAAATACCGTTACGCTATATTTTACGCTATTATTTACGCTAAATCTATATTTTAAGCAAATAAATGATTTTTATTTGTATAACTGGCTCTTGGAATACAACTCTAGTTCAATAAAGTGAAACCTGAAAATTGGTCTATGGTGAAATAACCATTTACAATGGGTAAATGGTTATTGCAGTATAAATTGTACCACGCTGTTTATGATAACCATTCAATAAAATGTTAGATCGTTTTAACATTATTTACATAATGTTAAACGTAGACAGTATTTAGGGTTCCGTACCCGAGGGGTAAAAACGGGACCCTATTACTAAGACTTTGCTGTCTGTCTGTCACCAGGCTGTATCTCAAGAACCGCGATAGCTAGAAAGTTGAAATATTTACGGATGATGTATTTCTATTTATGTGTATTATAGCGGCAGCTATAAGAACAAATATTAAAAATAAAATAACATACCAGGAAACGCTGCTACCCGTTCCTTGATATACAATTGTTATAGATGATGTTATAACAATCGGGACCAAAGGTTTAACGTGCTTTCCAAGGCACGGAGGAAAGTCCTTCAGCCAACCAGACCCGGAAAGAAATCTTAGAATCTACACAAAGATTTCTCGTCCAGCGTGGGAATCGAACCCACGACCTCCGAAATTTAAAGCGAGCCAAATACCGCTACGCTACGGAAGTTGTAAAAAATACTTATAAAGAAAAAAGAGTAACTCACGTATTATAATGTCCGTTGGGCACCCCGTTGACCCCCTTGTTGGAGAGCGTCACGTCCGACATCTGACTGATGCCGGAGTCTTTACTCGACATGTGGTTACCGCAGTCCGCTGTAACAATTAACATATTGGCAATATTTCTATAGGTTATTCTCGAACAAATTATAGCAGGAAGTTTTAGTTAATACTAGCTGCGCCTCGCGGTTTCACCCACGTCACTCTTCTCCAGTGGGTCGGAGCGTGATGTTTTGTAGCCTATATGTTAATCCAACTTATAAACTATCCGCGTGCAAAGTTTCAGACAAATCCATTCAGAAGTTCCGATATGAAACACCAAGAAATTGCTCATTTTGTTGGCAAATATTTCTTCAAGAATTATTTTAAGACGATAAATGCATAAAGCATTTATTATGAACATCAACTAGTCTGAAAGCATTTATATAAATATTGACTACCTCAAATATAAATAAGTATTGTGGCAATAGTACTACAGCAATTACTTATCTTTTTTGGAAGTTTTTGCGTGAAAGAGTAACAAACATCCATCCATTCATCCATACTTACAAACATTCGCGTTTATAATATTAATAGGAATTATACTAATTAAGTGGCCATACCTCAATAGCTAGGTCGTCGGACTTGCAACCTAAGGAACTACTAAATATTAAATGATGTAGTTCCAACGGGAATTATGCGAGAGAATAACCTCGCGCAAGGCTATTCTAGCAAATAAATGATTTGATTGTAACCACTAAGCCATGGACGGTGTGACGATGCGCCTGTATCGCCGTACCCCGAAGCCCACCTGCCTCCGAAAGCGACGCGCATTGATGGCGCGTCCTCTTCCGTCTCCTAACCCTCACTACACCCGGACTGGACGCGCCGAGCCCTGCTTCCCTCGCTGCCGCCACCCTCTACCTGAGGCGTCAGCGAGAACACTACCATCCAGCTTCATATAAAAAGCTAAGTGTTTCGTGACTACCTTGGTCACCTGCTCAAACCGAGTCCTAGAACCTGCCCCCCTTATTCTAAATATTAAATGTAAATGTTCTACTTATTAATAATAAACTATAGTGTACTGATTGATCTGTTGTTTATTTCCTCTCTTAATATATATAACTCATCTCTTTTCATATATGTAACACGTGGTAGGCTACACCAACACGTAATACGTTACAACGGTAAACCATAAATAACTGACCATTAGCATGCTGCGCCGTGTATGTGTGTATCTCAGAGGTGGTCTTCCGTATCCTGGAGTACACGTCTTCCGACGCGCACGAGCCGCTCACTGAGCGTAGCGGACTGTCGCTACCTGCTGGACATACCACGTAGAATTAGTTTCGCAGTTCATAAAATATGTAGAGCATAGGATGTCATGGGCGTGGTCGTAGAAGTGGGTGTTGCCGTGGGCGTACTGAACATGAGCACGAAATACCTTTGCAATGAAACTAGCGGGATAGGTAGAAGTTCAATGCGGACGGCTAAGGAGTCGAATTCTCTGCCGGGGTCAGTTTTTCCGGAACGCTATAATCTGGACATCTTTAAAACTAAAGTGAACAGACACTTTCTAGGCACGCGTGTATCATCTTAGGCCTTATCTTCGCCTTCCATCAAGCGAGATTATGGTCAAACGTAAGCCTATATTTAATAAAAAATAAAAATGTAGTTTTCTATATGTCACCGGAAAATAATAGTTTACATTTGGTTGCCAGTTTCAGTGAACGCGCATAATTATTATATTATTTTACTTAATTGTTATGACACTTGACCTAACCTTAACCAAACGAGACTATTCTACTGTTGTAAGGGGTTAAGGCACTGTTACTCTTTGCCACAGGCAATAACTGTAGCCTATTTAATAGGATAGTACTCTTACCATCGAGTGAAGTATTAAACTGTACCAATGCCTATTGTTTTATATAGTTTGTAATTTTATACCGTACTAAACTACGCTTTTTTGATAAATTAAGTTATTATTATAATTAAATAACAAAATCAAAAAAACTTTCAACTTCAATAAATCCTGTTTAATTACATTGGTTTAGGTTTAGATTATATTTTTGTAACCATCCCAAACCTCGTTAAGTTTATAAACTAACTAAAAAGTTGATCAACTTATTATTTTCTGGTGACATAATATACTCCGGTTTTTAAAATAGCAACCCTGAGGCGTCAGATCTAACTATGCCTTCTCTCAGGCTCTACAATATATACCAAATTTAATTTAAATCGTTTAAGTATTTTTGGCGTCAAAGGGCGACAGACTGGCGAGTTACGTAGCATTTGACTTTTTTTATATATTTTTTAGTAAAATAAGTAATTTATAATATAGTATGGATTAAGGATATATAAAGTATTAAGTAATATAGTATACTTACAGCTAGAAGTCCGTCGGACGTGTTGTTGTACAACACTGTTGACGAGCGCCTGAGTATCCGCCGGCAACTCACTCATTAGCGAAGTAAACTGAAAAAAAAAAAAACATTATACATATAATTATGACCCCGACCTACGTTAATAGAAGAAGCCCGCAAACTGTAATTTAGAACGACAGTTGCACAAAACTCCCTTAAACAACTTAAAGTCACAATCCCTCACGCTCCCCGCCAGCAACCGTCCAAAGCAAAGGTCCAAGTCTCACAGGGAGCGCCCTTCTTGCGTAGGTTGTTTAGTTTGAAGTTTGTGGAACTCTCCCGGGTGTCAAGACAAATACGACATAGGTATATTTAAGGTAAGAGTTAATAGGCAAGTTATGCGCAAGCGCGGTCCATCCTAGAACTCATTCAAAGTCAAAGTCAGATTCAGATTTCTAGTTCGGCGTGAGGATTGAATCCACGACCAATTGGACTTTGAATTTATAGGGTGAATGTAATCGGATTGAAAGGGAAGACCAAGGCGGACGGTCCACGATCAAATCTAGGACGATCTTAAGAAAGGCTAGGTTAAAAGTACTCAGAACCAAAGGATATGCATGAGGAGGGGCAATCGCAGTAGCAGTTTGCGCAGTAGCGTTCGACGAGGTAACATCACCCTGATGATGCTCCGTGGAGGAGCGAAACACGTGTCGGGTCTTCGGCTGGTTTTATTTATCCTTCCTGCATGTTGTGCATCATTTTCGCGGGCAGAAGGGCGGTGCATAAAAGGCATCCCAGCATTTTGACACAATTTTTAGCGGGATTAACACTAGATATTTGGTTTTTAATTTAGATTAGTATGCATTTCCGCAAAGTAACGTCTGATTCCATTAGATATTAATGTAGAAGAGGCGAAAGTGGTATGTCAAAAGTGTAAGGAAGTGTTTTCTGCCTACCCCTATGGGAAATGTATGTATGTAATGTGTATAACAGTGTGTGTGAGCATACTGACCGGGCCGGGGTTGCAGTCGTAGAGCGCGGCCAGCGCCTTGCGCGCGGCCACTCGCACGTCGGGCGCGCGCGGGTCGCCCGCCAGCACCGACACCTTCACCAGCGCGCGACCAGCCGCTCCGGACGCGCCGCCTACAGATACCATGACAATAAATATGCTGCTTCCAAAATATATGTCATCCCTTTAACAGGAGATAGCAAAACAAGTACTGATTACGTCAGTAAAGTAATTTCAGTCAAAATAAGGCGCGCATATTGCCGTAGAGCCGTAGAGCGACCATGTGGCCCCCGCCAACGGAAATCCTTTAATCCTTGGTAAGAGGCCACGCGACCCACCCGTGAGCCTTTTGCTATATCTTGTAAGCTAAACGGTAAAACTACCTATTTTTTATTTTCCGTACTAAATACTGCATTTTATAGACGTAGGGATCAAAATCACAAGTTCATAAAAATTACCTATTTCCTAATTTTAGGTTGGCTCGAATGAAAAAGTACGCTAAGCTCACGGGTACGGCATTCAACGTGTATAAATACCTTATACAATATTAATTCTGAATGTCAAGGAAATGTTACGAAGTAAGGTAAGAATTTAACATAAAATCAAAAATGGACCGAAAATTTAACTCTGTGGAACTCCCATAACAATTGATGTGATCCCGAGGATACTTTACCATTAATATCGACCTTTTGAATTCTATAGTCCAAGTAAGAAGTCAAAAGTTCGAGAGCCTTGTTCCTAATTCCACATAGGTGTAGTTTCCTGCCAATAGTCTCATGGTGCACGCAATCGAATGCTTTGGACAAATCGCAAAATATTCCTTAGGCATAGTTTCACTCTTCCAAGCTGCGAACATACATTTCAATAAATGTATTCCCGCCATTATAGTATTAATGTGAATGATCTAAACAATCAGCAGCTTTAAATGACGGAATGTTTTGAATATTTTCCATCAAGTTCCAAATCACCGGTTGCGACACAACAATTAATAATTAAATGAGGAGCTATCAAAGCAATAATTAAGGAAATCGTTTTTACCGATGTACCGCAACAAATCCTCAATATTTTTCATACTAAACGATTTAAAAGATCTTAAGGGCTTACTTATAGCAATTCAAAGGTATTGTTCTGTATCGTCACCTTTCGTTGTCTTATAATTGAAGACGTGAGTGGATGAAGGTGATAAGTCACAAAATCACAATTTCGAGTAAATCGAGTTTAAAGTTTCACTTTTATTTTTTAAGATAAGTCGCTACGAAACAGATTTTTAAATTAAACTATGATGCCAAGTTGTGTTAACAACCTGAAATATTAATGGTACGAAAGCAATTGAACAAATTAATATTTTTTATTATATAATTTCTAAAAAATCTACACATAACTCCTTCTTCCATAATCAAAAGTCAACTTTTCTGCACGTTTAGTTAGGTGTTAAAGTAGGAATGTAAGTTGAACTGTCTAAATTATAATATAAATATTATATTTTATTTTACTTATATAATATTATATTGTTTTAGACACTATTTGGTATATCCCACACCTGTTCGAAATTTCTTTAGTGATTCCTTAGTTTTTTCCGTTACACTTATTAGCGTTACTGCGTATTTCTAAGGTTTTTTTTCGATTTGTTTTGGTTTTTTGCATATTACAGTAGAAAGAATAATAAGGTAATTTTGCCTTGTACTGCTTGCTCACTTACATTACAAGAACTACAGATCGAAAGGCTTTCCGCAAATAAAATACCATCGCTACCCAAAGGAATGTTCTAGCATGACCGAATGGTTAAGGTATACATAAGATGCAGGTTCGAATCTTGTCGGTAGTCTAAATATATTAAGCTCAATTCAAAATATTCCAAAATTTTAAAACATAAATACGGCGGTGTCATCGTATAAAAATTTAATTCCAAATGCAACTTTGGACATATTTGTCTTGTTAACTATTATCGATAGATGGCATCTGATTTACGTGTTACCGTGTTAGACGTGTTATAAAGAGGTTGATAAATTTCAACGACCAGTTGGGTTCAACTGTTGCCACTAGGCATTAGAGGCTAAGTATTCCTAAGATGCAAGTTCAACTCCTGCCAGTGGTGTAAATTTATTAATGTTTTAACTTTTAATTTCAACTTTAACAAAATAACACTTAACACCATGTTTTATTTATTCTATTATTTTATTTATATTTTATTATTATTCATTTTAAGCTTATCCTTGTAATCATCATTGATTCTAGTTTGTTTTCCCTTACTGGGTGACTATCAGCAGTATTTTAACAATATTTTTTTAGTTACACTATGCATTATTAAAAAAAACCAGCCAAGTGCGAACCGGACTCGCGTACGAAAGGTTCCGTACCATTTTCATGTGCCTATCTGTTGCCGTCATTAATATCGAGCAAAAAAGGGCAAACAATTCACGTTTGTTGTATGGGGCTCCCATACAACAAACGTGAATTGTTTGCCCTTTAAATAATAATAATATATATTTTTTTTGTATTTGTTGTTATAGCGGCAACAGAAATACATCATTTCTCAAAATTTCAACTGTCTAGCTATCGCGGTTCTTGAGATACAGCCTGGTGACAGACAAATAGACAGCGAAGTCTCAAAAACAGGGTCCCGTTTTTACCCTTCGGGTACGGAACCCTAATACATGCACGATAATGTGACAGAATGAGAATTAAAATAACTAAATGTCGTGAATAAATGTATGTGATATGCATGTCACATAACACCTTCATTCACGAAAAAGTGACATCGCGTCTTTCAATCATTGTAAGCTGAGTGGAAGACGGTGTTATGTACGTACATATCAATTTCTTCCACGAAAGAAAAACAAAGTCTTTACTTTATTTATCTGGAAGAGGGTGATATGGGCCCATATCTCTTTCATCCAGTGCCATTTTCATTGTTAACAGTACATAACACCTTTTTCAACATATTATTTTGAAAAATAAGCCTTAAATCGACGGTTTAAGGCCAGTAGTCTGTAGTCATCGACATTTCAAGCTCATCTATGCAAAAAAACACAAAAACCCAAAAATGCGACTTATCACCTTCATCAACTCACGTCTTTAATTATTATTTTTTATTACCTTTATTTTTTACAATACCTGACACAGTACTTAATACATGAAACATCGTTTAGTTCTCTAGGTTCCCATAAATGTCTCGTAAGAAGCGACTAAGGGACATACACCTCATAGATAGGTAGCAGCATCTATCAGTCCTCCTAAGTCCGACTTCTAATTGAATATCCCTCAACGACCCTGAGGGGCTTAGACAAAATGACGCTACAGCGGAGTGATCGCTAGCAGAAAGTCGCTTACGCAAATGTACTTGACATTTGTCACGTGACAAAACAAGCTTGGGAAAAAATTACGGGCATTTATTGGACAATTATTTTTTGAAATATGCGAATCGATCGTTCTGATTTCGGTTGTATAAACCTTGTAGATAGCATAGCGAATTTTAATCAGCTGTTCAAGTTAATGTCATAAGTTTTATGAAAAATTACTGTGACAGTTTAATAGACTAAAAACTTCATTTTTAAACAAGTTTTCCATTTCAATAATTATAAAATAAAGTTTAGTATTAAAATCGATATGCTATCTAAAATATTTATGCAACCGAAATCCGAACAATCGATTAGCTTATTTCAAAAAAGAAAATTTTCTTTGTTTGTTCTTAATTCAAACAAAAAACAAAGAAAATGTTAAATTGTCCACTTGATTAAAGTCAAGTATCCATACATTTGCATTCGCGATTTTCTACTAGCGGTCACTCGGCTGTAGTGACATTTTGTCTAGGCGCTCTGGCTTTCCAAGGTCTGTTAACGAGGAGACCCATGTTCAGCTGTGGAAGAGGAAGTAATGTAGGAAGTATGTGGTAGAACAGTTACCGTGCAGCGCGAGCGCGAGGCTGGTGGGCGTGCAGTAGTCATGCGCCAGGTCGGACAGGAATCGAAGTGCGGCCGCCTTCGTACGGCCCGTGGGGGCCGTCGCACCGTCTGCCAGGAACCTGACACACAAACATACACGTTACCATCACATCATACGCTTCTGCTTCACAAAACAAATTAAAACCCGCATGCTCAAATAAAAACTGGTTGTAGAATAAAGCGCCTGACATTTTATCGTCCGCAATCGTCATTCCATCGCATCATCGACTAGTTAAACAAGGCGACGGCACTAGTGTTCCATGATTGTGTGAGGTATTAACATAATTTTTTGTCCTTTTGCAATTATTTAAAATACTAAATACAGCCAAGTAAATTTATTACTACATAGTGTAAAACAAAGTTGTTTCCCTATATGTTCGTCCCTATGTATGCATAGATCTTTAAAACTGCACAACGGATTTTGATGCGGTTTTTTTAATAGATACAATAATTCAAGAGGAAGGTTTATATGTATAATACATTAGCATTGCACCCGTGCAAAGACGGGGCGTGTCGCTAGTGTCCTATAAAATAACTATGACCTAAACCCCCACTTTACGCACGCTTTTCCGTGACCTATTAATATAATAATATATTAAATCGGCAAACGCCACTCAGGCAGAAAAAAAATTAAATACAATTTGAAGCAGAATTGTTTTCTTATAAAATTGTAATCTGAACGCTGCCGCCCCACTTCTTCCTACCCTATGCATTTAGCCACGAGGCTTTTGCACTTCACCGGGTATAAAGGCGAGCAGAGCCCCAGCCTAGATAATTGGTTTAAAAACTACAAACTAAGCAACCTGCGCAAGAGGGCGTCCTCTATGGGACTTGGACCTCGGCTCAGGGCGGTCGCTGGCGGGGAGATTCGAGATATTATTGCTTTTAGTTTTTTAGGGGAGTTTTGTGCAACTGCTTTATGTCACACTTGCAATAAAATAGTATACGATACTATTGACCCAAGTTGTAAGGGCACGCGTATCGTCTATCTAAGCTCAGAGTATCATTTTTAAGTCCTCTAGGCAAGTTATTACAGGTGTGTTTGTTAATGAATAATATTTGACAAAAATTTTGTCTCATCTGGTTATCAGATGGGTGAAGGTTGATGAAGGTTTATCTTCCATGTCTCCTCTACTATTTGCATCTATTTATTTGTAGCAGTCAAAGCTATTAACCAGTAATTTTAACTAGCAAAATCAGTCACAAAGTAAAACTACTTTTGACTGATTTTGCTAGTTAAAATTACTTTTGACTGGTTAAGAGCTTAACATATTGAACATATAGATACATAAAGCAGAACTTTGTACCCCTATTTCATGACAATAGCGCGGACGTAGGAGCATAAAATTTCGCAAACTTATATTTTACATAGATGAGTGCAGAATGCTAATAGATTTTTAATTATGGTAAAATATCGATCACTAGTTACATTAAAGCTGTAAGTACATATTTTAATCTAGAGCTCAGAAGCATAAGGTTGGATGTGACATTGTACAGTCACCAAAAGAGATAGGTTTACACCGTCAGTGTCAAATAATGTACATAAATATTTTTTTTGTCAGTACAAAAGCCGGTAATTCTTTTTGGGCGAACATTTCGCTGCTAGCTGTGTTCAAATATACATTATAGTTAAGTATTCTCATAAACGTGTACATATAAATTTAAAATGCGTTTTACTGGATGTAAACCTATCTCTTTTGCTGACTGTACATTAAAAACATTCGTCGTATGTGCTTTTATTGTAAACCAGCATTTAGTACCAAATGCTTCTGAAGTAAACCAGTACATCAATCCTTATGCTTCATCATCATCATCAGCCCGTATAACGTCCACTGCTGAACATGGGCCTCCTCCCGAGGGAGGGTATTGCTAAAGTCACCACGCTTGGCAGGCGAATTGGTGACCGCAGAATTATGTTGTAACACACAAACACTCGAAAACTTTATTCTAGGTATTGTATTTTTTCACGGTGGATATAAGTGGGCTGTTGTAGTTGTAATTATTGAAATATTTACCTAAATATATTATGCAGTTGTAGTTCGGCGGGAAAGCACTCGTGAATGACGTCGAGTGTCTTCATGATCTTGCTTTGCACCGATCCTAGGATGTCTGTGCCTAACTTCATTAGTAATCTGTGAACAAAACATTTATATCATTATCTGCCAGTATCCACAACATGGGCCTCCCTCGGAAGGGGTGTTGCCAGTCACCACGCTTTAAGATTGTGACTGATGATGTTATGAAAATCGAAACTAACTGCATAACGTGCTTTCCGAGACACATAGGGTAGTAGATTTTACACAAAGATTTCCATTTAGACAGGTGTGAATGTGGGCATAGGAGTGGGTGGCATAGGTGCGTATGTGGGCATGGGTGCGTATGTGGGCATGGGTGCGTATGTGGGCATGGGTGTGAATGTGTGCATGGGTGTGGAAATAGGTCTGGGTGTACACATGGGTGCGGGTGTAGACATGTGTGTGAATTTTGGTGAGGGCATGGGTCTCAACACTAAACGAAACGTGACGACATAACATAACATTGACGAAACAGTATATAGTAAACTATAAACCCTCTTTATTCGGACGGACATACGTAGTAAGCCATGAGGCTTTAGCTATTTCACCGGAAATAAAGGCGAGCAGAGTTCCAGCTTTACTAAATGGTTTAAAAACTACAAACGTACGCAATCCGCGCAAGAGGGCGTCCCCCGTGGGGCTTGGACCTCGGCTCAGGGCGGTCGCTGGCGATGAGATTGAGGGATTATGACTTTCGAAACTATAAACTTGCTTACCTAAACATGAGCTGATACAGCCAGTCCTTCAGCTGCTGCCAGTGCACCAGCAGCAGCTCGCAGACGGCGTCCAGCAGCAACGAGAACACCTTGGTGTGCGCGTCCACGAACATCTTGTTGAGCAGCTCGGTGAGACGCCGGAGCTGCTCGTCCGTGAGCAGGCGGCCAGAGTTCAGGTAGTTCGCCTAGAATAATAACAATCATTAATATGGACAACCTCCGTAGTGTAGCGGTATTTAGTTGTTTTTAATCTCGGAGGTCGTGGGTTCGAACCCCACACCGGACAGGAAATCTTAGTGTAAATGCTAAGATTTCTTTCCGGGTCTGGTTGGTTGAGGGAATACCCTCCGTGTCTCGGAGAGCACGTTAAGCCCGATCATAAAACATCATCTAATAATAATCGTTTATCAAGGAACGGGCAGCAGCGTATCCTTGTGTGGTACAACATAATACTGCGGTCACTAACCCGCCTGCCAAACGTGGTGACTATGGCAAATACCCTCGGGAGGAGGCCTATGTTCAGCAGTGGACGTTATACGGGCTGATGATGATAATGATGAATAACAATCATTTAAATCTAAACTATTAATAAAACAAATAATAAGACTGCACTTTTTGAAATTACGGTATATTTTTGTTGGAATAAAAAAAATCTATAACACAAATATTCACCAAATGTGTAAGTCCATCTTTCCTCTCAGTCCAGTGTGTGCACGCGCACAACGCGATGATGTCATCGGGCGGAGGGGGCGGCGGGGGGGAGCCGCAGTCCCAGCCCAGCCGGGACACCGAGCCCGACCACGACACACTCTGCAAATTTTATTATATATTAAAATAGCTGACCCGACAGACATTGTCCTGTCTTAAGGCAACGTTCGCACTTTAGGTATTTAACGGAGAAAGTGTCGGAAAGTGGCATTTCTTATCTGATACCCTGTTTTACGCAAGAGATCCATTCCAGGGAAAATCGCGTAAAGCGAATTTCGCATTTATCGGGGTCTATTAATAAAGTACCAAATTTAGAATAAAACCTCTTTTATAGGAAAATTGTTTACATTTAACACAAGAAATGTCAATCAAACCGATTGTTAAAATAAATTTTAACATTTTACTATAAAAAACACATAAAACACACAATAAAGTGCTATTTTATATAAACGATACAAAATAACATTTTAATGTTTTCCAAGTGAACCGACTTTGTTTTATACTATGTAGTGATAATAAACAAATGTTACTTACATCATGTCTTCTATAAGAGTCGAGGCTCCTCTCCGAGCACACGCTGGAGGCCTCCGAGTCGTCGTCCCGACCGCGGCCCTCGCACGTCGACGTGTCTTCTGGACTCTGGACATATGAAATATATACTTGTCAAGTAATGTTAAGTTTTATCGATAGATGGCAACTATATTCCCCTTAGAGACCTGTTAAATTATAAAAAGATTGATAAATTGAAGGAAGCGGCCGTAGCCCAATGGCTAGGGCGTCGGACTTGCGATCATGTGTTCGCCGGTTCGATCCCCACCCATTACACTACCGACGTGAAACTACTAGTAACACAAACATTTTAGCTTAGCACGAGGGTTTCGACAACCTAAGTGGCGGTATTTGGCTCGCTTTTAATCTCGGAGGTCGTGGGTTGACGCCGGACAAGAAATCTTTTTGTAAATTCTAAAATTTATTTCCGGGTCTGGTTGATTGAGAAACTACCCTCCGTGCCTCGGAAAGCACGTTAAGGCGTTGCTCCCGATTGTTATAACATCATTTATAATAATCGTACATCAAGGAACGGGCAGCAGCATTTCGGTGTGGTACAACATAATACTGCGGTCACCAACCTGCCTGCCAAGCGTGGTGACTATGGCGGTTACACTCCCTCGGGAGTAGGCCCATTTTCATCAGTGGACATTATATGGGCTGATGATGATCATGATGATGATGATACATTTTTTGTTGCTTAAATGTGACGTCATTTGTAGGTACAAGTTGACCTAGGAGTAACGTCACAAGCTTCTCTATCCCGTTTGTTGCTCTTTATCTAACACAGATCTACTCACCCTTAGTGAACCCTCAGCATCCCTGGACTGCTGCAGCAGTCTGAGGGTGGCAGCCGGAGCTCTGCTGGGGGCAGTTCTCTCGATGGACTCTCTGCGACGTACGCCAGACACTACACTACTGGAGCGACCGGATCTGAGGATTGATATTATAGATTAGTTCAGAGGTCTCCAAACTACGGCCCGCGGGCCAAATCCGGCCCGCCAGTGCCAACAATCCGGCCCGCGACAGCTTAAAACTAGTGTCATCAATCTGGCCCGTGACACAAAATGTCTTATTGTTGTTACTATTGCTGTGATTAGTTTAAAAAGACAACACAAAATAATAACTACTCGGTCGCACACTTTGCGACTAGTCTAGAAATAAGAGTAAAGTTAAGGATAGAAAAATTTAAACTGTTTTGGCCCTTCGAACATATTGAAAAAATCGTAATGGCCCTCAGGCTTCAACGTTTGGAGACCCCTGGATTAGTTTATTGCTTGTCTTAGTCGCCGAATAAAGCCTAAAAACGTGCCTCTTTCTATAGAGCTAAATTATATTAAGATTTTAATTATGGAATTAATTATTGTTATTACTATACATATGACGTGATACTAGATTGACAGACACATCATTAGCTAATCCGCAATAGATTTTAGCTGCGATATTTTGTATTTAATTATATTAATCATATTTCATTGTGTATAATTGACAAATACAAGTGTATGTAAATACCTAAATGCTGAATAAATACCTTTTAATTTGTTTAACCTTTTGAGCGCCAGGGTCACAAATACGTGACAAGCGAAAACTGTCCCTGAGCGCCAACGACACAAATATGTGACAAAAACAGCGGTACATTAAAACACGAAATAAACTATTTAAACATTACTTTAATGCCTATTTATTTATATACCTGTAAAATAGAAGGTCCAAAATTTATTTATTTCCATAAAACTAATTAAATTGCATTATAAATATTGAGAAATTTTACGTTAAAAAGAAACGTATTTGCGGTGAATTTGTGGCCTGGCGTTGAGGGCAAGTTCATGCGTTTTTGCTCTGGCGTTCAAAAGGTTAATTCGAATAAGGGATAAAACTTACAGATGTGTCACGTCGATTCGCAAACCCGGTTTAAACTGAGTTAACCTTAACTCGAACGAAAACTCGGAACGAAACCGATCGCCTATCGAATTAAACCTAAGTATATTTAGCCATTTATCCAATCCAAATATTGCATAACGCACTCTGTGGAGTTTATGGCACTACTGAAACGGCGCATAATCAAACCTGACTGGCTCAATTCGTATTTAAACGCGATTCGCCAAAAATTGCAATATGCTTATGAACTCGGTTTTACCAACCCAGGTTGAAACCGGTTTACTCGCCGCCAACTGCCCAAGGCTCGGCCTCGGGGAGTGGGACACATGGGCCCCGCTCCCTTCGAGGCTGAGGAGTAGGGACGCATCTACACTCCGGGCGTCCCTATAATTGGGCAAATGGGCCACTGTAAGTGTGGCCCAGGAGATCCCGCAGTACCAAATTGGACCTTACCTGGTGGGGCTGGTCTCGCGGGAGCCGGCGAGCGAGCGCGGGATGCCCGAGGGTCTCCTGCGGGCGCTGCTCAGCGACACGGGGCCCGCGCGGGACGAGGGGGACGACGAGCGGGACGTCGCTGCACAACATACATTCAGTTACATCTTATTCATCTGCTAGCATTTAATAGCTTCTTTTTATCTAAAATGCCTCGATTATTCTATCAGTAATATATAACTAACAAGAGCCTGAGTTCTATCCGCAATCGGGCATATAATTGTTACATGCAAAAATCCAAGTTTCTGGCCGAAGTCTGGTCTCTTTTTGTAAAGAAGAAATTAATTTAAAAACATATTTCACAATGAAAAATCTTTTGTTATTATTATTTATGGAAAAATTTATCCAGAAATAAAATATTCTATATCCTACGGAAATGGTAGCTACGGAAGCATACAGAAGAACACAATGGTTGTGTGGTATCAGATTAAAATTGACCACCCCATAATTCTCATAGATATCGAAAGACTAAGGGATATAGGCAGCAACATGTATCAGTTCAAGTTTAGTTATAGCCTTACTGTGATAAAAAATATCCCTCACCACTCATGACTTGCCAAGTTCTGTTAATGGCCCATGTTCAGCAGGCGACGTTAACGGGCTGTATAAGAAATAAGCCACTATACTTAAGTTATCGCCTTAATGCGATCACCAACCAACTCAAAATCCCCGACTTGAAATTCTGTTAAGAGGAGACCTATATTCAGTAGTTAAAGAAGTAAACCAGTATACTCACGTTGCGACTGCGACACGCCGGGTCGCGAGCGCGATCGTCCGACTAGTCGCTCGGGGCTCGGCGGCACTGCGCCCGCGCCGCTCACCGGCGAGCGCTTGGCTCGGGCTGTAGTTACATTGCACTTATTACTTCTATGTATATCAACTATTACTTATAAATCTCTAAACGTATAAAACAAAACTTTTTACAAGACAGACCGATCGAAGGGGCCAGTCATCGCCTAAACCCAATTTTAATGCCTCTGCGTATAACGTGCGCGGTGGCATTATCCACACCCATGAGACTAAGTGAGACATGTATTTTTGGTTTTAAAATAGTTGTCTGGTGGACATATATAAAAATGGAGCATAAGAATTAACGCGAAGTTAAGTAATTATTTTGGGAGCTTTAAAGGGTCTGCAATGCAATAACGGCCGACAGAAAGTGTCTGGGAGTATTTGCGACTTATTATTAAAGATATTTGCCTAAAATATACGTGAAAATCAGCTTGGCGAATTTACATGAGGTGAGTAATGTTTTTATGTACCTTGATTACCTGAATATTGGCTGTCTAAACAAGTAGCAACTAGCAGGTAGGCATGCGTATTTAGTATATACTAACACTACTAAATCGTCCACATTTCCTTCGTCAGAAAAAACGTGACGTCTGGTGGCCCTGGGATCTTGGACCATTAAGCCGTTGGTCCCGATAGTTATAACATCATCTATAACAATCGTATACCAGAGAACGGGCAGTTTCTTGTGTACATAATCACATGGAAGAAGCATTCCGCCTGCCGAGCGTGGTGACTATGGCAAAATACTTCCTCGGGATTCGTCCCGTACCAGCTTAAGATGAATGTAGTTAGCCGAAGTTTTAGCTACTTCACCGGGCATAAAGGCGAGCAGGGTTCCAGCCTTATCAAATGGTTTAAGAACTACAAACCAAGCAACCTGCGGTAGGCGGAAGCCATGGAGCTTGGGAGCTATTTGTGTGCACATATAAATAAAAATATCTAGTAGTATCTATAAGTATCTAGTAATATCTAATATTTTTTTCACTTCATTTCTTTGAAATGTCGCCCAATCACTTTCCTTTTATGCAAGTAAGCTAAAGGTATTGTACGCCAACATTATTTTTTCCGATAAATATATATTTTTAAGTGTAATGTGTCTTAGAGTGAATATAATTCCAAAGGTTGTCTGGCAGAAATCGCTTTATGCGATAAGACCGCCCATTGTACCTACTTATGATTTTTTTATGTTCCAAATATGTATTCTATATATAATGTGTGTACAATAAAGAATTTTATTATTATTATAATTTGTCAAATTTAAGATTCCGATAATATATTATATATAATAAAGCTATTAGATGGAGTAAAAAAAACAATATTTTGGTAATAATGTAAAATATATTGGTAACATACGTACGAATTCTAGAACCAAACCCTTATATATTATATATTAATACAAATAATTAAAATTGGAATGTCTGTTGGTAATATTAAAATAAGCGCGTTTTACAACATGCATAGGAAGGTATATACGGTACATACAACAAAATAACATATTAAAAAAAAAATGTTTGTATGTTTGTATGTTGCGGTTAATCTCAGGAACGGCTGGACCTATTTCGACAGGACTTTTGACTGGCAGATAGCTAATGAATTAAGGAGTAACTTAGGCTACAATTACTTTAGAAAAATTAAGATAGCACACCTAGTGTAACTATATATTAACTAATAAAATAAAAACAGCTAATTTTATCTATATAAATAATAAAATAAGCCTGTAAACATTAAAAGTACCTGGTTGAGACATATCCCCTTCTTGCGGGAAGCATCGGAATGAACACATTTCAAATTAACTTTATTTAACATATAATATAATTACTATATACTAATATATAACTAATCTTCATATATTTTCTGTATAATAGACATATCAGTAATCAGGATTTTCGTATCTTGTTGCAACTGAAATTCAAAATCTTAACTTAATAGTATAATAGGCGAAAAGAATAAAAAAATCTATTTAGTCCGTCAGTTAGATTACCAAAAATTTTGGACAAGTATTATTTTGTTCGTTCCTCAAACAAAAAATGACGAACATACAGCGCGTTGAAATTTCGTGTGACGTCACTTCTAGGTAAAATTATACCTAGTAGTGACACCACTAGTCTTGAACTTTATAGTTTGTTGTTGCTCTGTATCTTTGTCAATTTTTATTGATTTGATAAATAAAAAAATACGTGTCCAATTTTTTTTAGTAATCTAACTGACGGACTAATTATATTTTTTTATTCTCCATGCCTATTAACAAACTTCCATGTTTTAACGTTTTAAATCTTAGAAGCCGAGGGTACGACTATCGCGCCTGACAAAAATATTATAAGCAAAATCAAAGATTTCTTACCAGGAGGCTAAACATGTAACGATATGACAATGACTAGTATAAATGTCTCATCATGACTGTAGAGTTGTTGTAACGCATTTCTTATGTTATTGTTACTTTATTATTGAAACTACATTAACTTAATAAATTGGCATAATATAAACAAAAATGTATACGCGCATTACTTGGGAAATCTTGGTCAATATGAATGATTATTTTTTATTGTGTTATGTAATAAAAGGAGACAAGGTTTGTATAAAGTAAAATTATGAAGTACCAAGAAAAACGACAGAATCTTATGAAAGAAAGTAAATTCATTTATTTACGGCAAATACTATGACAAATTATTTCACAACAAATAGGTAGGCGCCATAAATGGGCGCTGGCTTCAACATTCAGGCGGAAACATATTGTTAAAACGCGACGCGACCTAATGACACGCGACGCGTATTGAGTCGAATCAAATGTATTGTTTTCTATAGACCAGAATCACACTATGAACACCTGGGTTTCAGTGTGATTCTGGTAATACATGGTCAATACATTTGATCCGACTCAACGTCGCGTTTCGTCAGGTCGCGTCGCGTTTTAACAATATGTTTCCGCCTTAATGCTTCATCAATAACATTAAGGATTATTGAGGCAGCGTTGGTATTTTAGCCAGCCCCAGTTATAAAGGGATGCCAACCGTCTAGTCAAATAAATTAAAAATTATAGCAATAAAAAAAGCAACGATATAGAAACTTCACATGATGAAAAAATTAAAACGGACTTATGGTTCCAAATATTATATAATTAACACAATAGTTAACGGTGAGTAGCGAAGATATTTTTATCAGCCATAGTCATATCGTCACGTGATTAGTCTCCGGGTCTGGTTAGTTGAGAGACTACCCTCCTACCTTCCCGTGCCTCAAAAAGCATCTCAACTTTATTTTTAATTAGCGGTATAGTTTCTTTTTTTTTTTTGCCTGCTTCTGTCGTGTTTTGTCCTCGACTCAGAATTGTAGATGGCGGGTGGATAATAGAAAGTTGAATTTAAATATGTTTACGTTTAGATTTACGTGTATACTAATAAGTAAAGCTTTTGAATTTCATTGTCAATTAAAGTTTATAAACACAATTCATTATTTTTTTTACGGACGGACATACTTTGCACTAAAAACTACAAACTAAGCAACCTGTGCAAGAGGGCGCCCCTGTGGAGCTTGGACCTCGACTCAGGGCGGTCGCTGGCGGGAGGGATTGAGGAATGGTGACTTTAGATTTTTAAGGGAATTTTTGAGCAACTGCCATTTTACTTTCCTTCTGGGCCTCTCAGACTTTGGGCATCGGAAGGTTCTTTGCAAACTACGGATTGACAGACTACTCCTCCCGAAACTAATTATTTCCGATTAAATTAGTTTCGGGTCCCAAGGCAGTTTAACTTTCTCCCGGAACTTGGTGAGCCTCGGTGCTCATTACCGTTCCAAGTGTGAGCCACTGTTGATCCTGACTTGCAGGAGTTGCAGTGATGGGAGTGTGGGTTGGATTAGTTCCATGTAAAAAACGTACTACACAATACAGGTTGAAGATTATGACGATGATGATAATAATGATGATGATGATTATGACGATGATCATGATGATAATAATAATAATGATGATGATTACGACGTTTATGATGATGATTACGGCGATTATGATGATGATGATGATGTTTTTTTTTTTCGGACTGACTTTATGAAATTTTCCAGAAAGCTTTTGTTACTTCACCGGATATTAAGGGGACTGCGCAATAGGGCGCCCCCTGTGGGAATCACAACTCGGCTCAGGACGGTCGACCGTCCTAAGCTAAACCGAAGAATTAAGCCTTTAAGTTTTTTTAGGGGAGTTTTGTGCAACTGTCGCTCTACTTAACAATAGGTGAACCTCTCAGACTTTGGGTCTACGAGGGCATCGGAAGGATCTTTGCAAACTGAGGGCGACAGGTGTGTGCCATTGATTCTGGCTTACAGGAGTTGCAGTGGGGGGAGTGTGGGTGGGATTAGTCTCTTAAAAAAAGAAACTGAGGGCGAGGGTGGCGGTCATTGGAAGGTTCTTTAAAAGGATCGGGAGGGCGAGGGGGTGTATGGTACTCACGTAAGCTAGCAGTGGGCGGTCCCTTCCCCCGGCTCATGTGCGAGTAGAGAGCCCGGGCGCGCGCGCGCTGGGCCGCCGCCGCGTCCACCGCCGACACGGAGCGCGCCGCTATGCCGCCCGCCGCGCGGTCTGCAACGTACTCCGTACATCAATACACACATATTGTTATGTAGCTGAAAGAAAAAGTTCTGCCAATTCTGCTTAGTTGGTACGATTTTTACATCAATTTTTAAGCAGCGATTTATTAATAAAAAATAAGACTAACGACATATGCAGCATCCAATGAATGCTATTCACCCGACTTCAACAGGGATGGGGGTTCTCAAATCGAGTGTATTTTTTTTCATGTTTGTAACCTCAAAACTTTCGTCAGGGTGATCCGATTTTGATTATTCGTTTTTTATTTGAAAGCAAGTGATCCAGCCAGGGGACATTACCGGCACTGTCTCTACACGCGACAGGTATGTGCGACACGGGGGGTCGCTCGTGCGACGCGCGCCGCCTGCGAAGCGAACCGCCGCGACTCACACTAGACAACAGGCTCTCTGTGGACGCTGGACCAGATGCCAGGCCACATACCAGTTACCAGATTAACAGGACATATAACAGTTACCAGGTTATGTAACAGTTACCAAGTCGTATACCCGATTACCAGGTAATACCAGGTAACCAGATGATATACCATGTTACCAGGTCATATAACAGGTTATCAGGTCATACACCAGGTTAGCAGGTCATATACCAAGTTACCAGGTCATACACCAGGTTACCCGGTCAAATACCAGTTATTAGGTTACCAGCGTTCAAAGATAACGGATTACATAGTTACCAAGTCCAATATATACAGGTAAGCAGCGTGGAAAATAACATTCAGTTAAATAATAAGTCAATAAAATAACTTGTTAACGCAATATCAAATACATATAAATATTTTTGCCATCCTTATATAAAATAATATAACAAAGACGTTTGTTTACTATATCCCAACGTACAATTAAAAACAGCAACTCGTATTTTTTTAAGTTATGCTATTTTTTTTACGTTTAGCGAGGTATCGCTCGTTTGCTAACTGCAAACGATCCCATAAATACTATCACAATCGCATTGTTCAATTTTTTTAAGAGACAAGTAAATTAACTTGATTTACATTTTCATTCTTCAAAAATAGTCATCATACATAAATTTACAAACCAAAATTGACCCCTATTAGTCTTTTTTTCTATGGTAGAACCCCCTACAAAATCGTAATGTCCAACAGTGGATGTTATTTGGGATGATGATGATGATAATGAGGTTATTTTTGAATAACTTTGAAGCTTCAAATAATAAATAAAACATTTTTTTACCTGAAACACTGGCAGATGGACTTCTAGGACTTGTGATAGCTCTCCTTTCTGAAAAAAACAAAAATATTATTTTAATCGTTTGTAGATATATCTATAATACATATTATAAGATTACGTTTTTATAATTTAGAAAAACACCGGATTCTATATTATAAAAATAATAATTTTAAGTTCCATTCGTGGTATAACACAAAATTATCACAATTACAAAATGATCTTAACTCCTTTATTTTATTTACATTGATTTATAAAAATATATTATAATTATAAACAATGAAACAGCTATTTATATGAATAATAAAATATTAAGTCATATATATAGTTCATATATGTATAGTATTATAATATGCGTTATGAATAAAGTATTAGTATATATAGTATTATTTATCTATGTATTATTAGAATGTATATGAATATTTTAGTTCATGTACCAATATGGTATTCATTTTCCTCATAGTACTTTGTTATTTCTGTGCACCTACCACTTTTTCTCTGCACCACCCTATGGTTGACTGGCAGAAAATGCCACCGGCATTAAGTCCACCATGTACTATTTAGTGCAAAAGTATTAAATAAATAAAAATGAAATAAGTCATCACGTAGACTACTAGTAGACACTAGACACTGTATATAGCAAACATACATAGACTATACAGGGTTATTTTTAAAACACCAATTACCTTTTATAGGGTGAAAGTACTGATGATTGTAAACAACTTTTACTATGGGACCAACCGTGACATATACATTTTGTCGAGGTAAGTTAACATAAATGTATGGAACAGCTGATTTCTTTTTCGCGATTTCAGTATTGGTCCCATAGTAAAATTGTTCATAATCATGAGTTCTTTTATCCCCCAAAAGGTTGTTGGTGTTTTAAAAATAACCCTGTATAAAAACCTTACGCTTTTTTGTAACATTACGGACGTTTTTTCCCGAAATATTTTTATACATTAATTAAAAATAAATGCTCGTTTAAGGGTTCCCACGCGCGGTTTCATAATTAAATAAAGTGTATGTTACTTTTTGATAAAGCAGCTTTCTCATGGTGCAAGAATTTTTTGAAAGCGACCCACTTGTTCATTGTCCAACATACAAACAAATCAATCCTCTCTTAGAATTAAACATAATCTCATTTTACGGTAGTGTCTCCACAAAAATAGCAATTCTTTTATGGGGCCATGTATACGCTTCTACAACAAACTTCCTAATATTACAGATCTTTCTACATACAAGTTAAAACGATATGTCAAAGATAAATTATGTAAAAAAGCTTATTATAAAATTTCCGAGTATGTCAATGACAAAACTGCTTGGGAGTGAGTTACTTAGAACCAATACTGCTTTATTAGTCATTGTAACATAACATTTACAAAAAGGATTTCTTTGAGTTACTTACCAGTTTTTTTCAGAGGTGCCACGTCCAGTATGATTTAAAACATTTCAAATGTGTCTATACGAATAAAGAATATTTAGTATTAGTTTAGTGTGTATCTGACCTGTGCCCACGTGGTGCAGGCTGTCCACGCTGCCCACGTTCCGCTCGCGCTCGATCTGCTTCTGCGCCGCCGAGTCCAGGCGCAGGAACAGCTGCTCCGCCTCGTCCGGGAACTGGCGCTTGTACGCTTGGAACGCCCTGGGTTATATTACTTCAGGTTAACAACAGAGCCATTCTGAGCTAATAATCTAGCTAAGCTATTCACTTTTTACTATGAGAAAACCTCCGTAGCGACGTGGGTTCGGTCCCCACGCCGGCCAGGAAATCTTTGTGTAAGTTCTAAGATTTCTTTCCGGGTCTGGTTGGTTGAGGGACTACCCTCCGTGCCTCGAAAAATCTATAATAATCGTATATCAAGGAACGGGCAGCAGCGTTTCCTTGTGTGGTACAACATAATACTGGGGTCACCATAATACTGCGCTACAACATAATACTGCGGTCACCAATCCACCTGCCAAGCGTGGTGTCTATGGCAAATACCCTCCTCCGGGAGGAGGCCCATGTTCAGCAGTGGACCTTTTACGGGCTGATGATGATGTAAATTCCAAGATTTCTTTCCGGGTATGGATGGTATAGGGACTACTACTTATGATAATTTTGGATGTTGCTGCATATTTGAAAATCTTAATTATCACTATCTATTTGATGCTGACTGTACTACCAGTAGTACATATAAAATAGTACTGACCTCCGTCCGTACGTCCTGGCAGTACTGTCTGCGTCTACGCAGGCTCGTCGGATCGCGTCTCTGATGGCCTGCTGCTGCTTGTCCACGGTTTGAGGAGACCACTTTTCTATGATTATCACTAGGACTTCGCTGTGGACGAGAAAGATGAATATTTTAACAAAATAAGGTGATAGTTTTGGAATGATAAGCCCGATGGGCGTGGGCGTGGAAAATGACATGGGTATAGTGGTGGGCAAAAATTCAAAAAAATCTTGGTTGTATTTTTTTACTTTAGCCCATAAATGGTCGTGATCAAAAAGTAATTATTCCTTGGTTTTTTTTTTACGTTTTGTTCACGCCCATGGCCACTTATTTTCTTTGTGCCTGTGGGCGTTATAAATAACATGATCAGCCTGTGAACAAGAACCATGGGCGTGCGAGTGGATATGGTTGTGGGCAAAAAGTAAACAAAAAAAATCCTTGGTTGTCCATGCCCACCTGTTACCCATGCATCAATGTGATCGTAAACTGACTAATGTACTAACTTGGGGGATAAATCCGCTCGCCAATCACATAAAAGACAACATTAACCCCTATTTTATCACCATAAGAACGTACAATATCTACATACCTGAGCGTGGAGCGGATCTCCTTGGACTTGTTGGTGGTGAGGTTGGTGACGATGACGGGCACGAGGCGCGGCGAGTGCACGAACGACACGATGTAGCGCACGCACACCGTGCCCGCGGACGAGACCACCTGCGAGAAGTATCGTTAAGAATTACGTTCATAAGTTTAAAAGGTTAGCCAGGGTAGAAACCTTGACGAAATGACCAAGGACCGCGTTGCTGTCCCTCCCCCAAACTGTGCTCCCGCGTCTGTAGCCCGTGCCAGCGATCACCACCACTATTCGTAAATCTACTCTTAACTCCTAACCCCTTACGAATGCCCTCAGGTGGATGTCGCTTAGACCTTGGCCGGATTCTTGGAAGTTAAAGGTCACATCTCATTAGAGCCACCCGGCACCCACCCAACACCGCCTCGTCGCACGGCGTCCCCTCGTTGTCGACAGATGGTACACGAGTGGACGCCGCGTTATCACCAATAAACGTCGCGCGGTCAACGAGTGAACACCGCGTGGTCGACGAGTGGACGTCGCTTGGCCCACGAATTTTCGAGTAGTCTGTTAGCAATTGGCACTAGGTCTACACGTGTTTCGTAATGTCAAATTTTACAAACTGTGATTGGCACTCATAGCTGTCGCGTTTAATGAAGATTATAAAATCAAAAACGATACATCCGACTCGTTCGAAAGAAAGGCTGGGACTTAAGGGAGGTTGGGGAGCGGCGCATCGCCAAGTATTGTCCTAGCGTGAATCATTCGCGGGCAGCACGCGGTCCACAGGCAAGCATGCGAGCAGCGAGTTGTCACCGAGTGGTCCGTATCGTGGCATCTTACGATATTGTGAACATTTGTCATATATCGCAGGACAGACGGACGGACGGATTATAAAATGTGGAAGATCGAATAATGTAAATTTTTTTTAGCTACTTATTGATACTTTTGTTAGATTTAGCCTTCCAGAGTGTAATTCTGACCCGTACAACGTGTGTATAGAAATACCTAAGTGTTGAATAAATTTCATTATCAAAAAATAAGTAAGTAGTTAATATATTTTATTGGATAGTGCAATCAGCGCCCTCAAAGATGTCATGACACGCAAATATGCTACGCTGCTAATGGTGTAAAAATATTGTTCCGCATCCCCACTCTCCTCGACAAATGTAACTTTTGTCATGTACTACTCTGACAAGTACCGACCCACTAGAGCAGAGTAATGCGGGTAAAACCGCGGGGCGCAGCTAGTGTATTACAATTATACTTGTGAACAACTAAAGTTTTTTTTCGGACGGACATAATATGAAGTTCGCTTCGAGGCTACTTCACGTGCTACTTCACTGGGCATAAGGGCGGGCAGAGCTCCAGCCTAATGAACTAAAGTGATCTTTAAAATAAACGTCATAAATACACTTTTAAATGTTAAACAGTGGACGTTATAAGGATGAGTACTTACTTTAGCAGCGTTTTGTATTAAGTTAATAAGCTCTTGCAGTATGTACAGAGAGAATTGTTCCAGCTTATTCCTCAACACCTTCGCCATGTGAGCTATTGTGATGCACGCTTCACGTACTACCTGATAACAAAATAACAAATAAAATCAGTCAATTTATTTAGATAATAGAATAACATGGTAACGAAAGCATTTATAAGCGGCCGTAGCTTGTAGTATCTTGTGGTCACCGGTTCGAACCCCACCCAATGCACTACCGACGTGAACCCACTCGTAACACAAGCATTTTAGCTTAGCACGAGGGGTTACCAAGAATACTAGTAGACTTCCAAAATACTCTGCTAGTAATCTTATTAAAAACACAGAGCAGTGAGCAGCACTTGTGTTACGAGTGGATTCACGTCGGTAATGCAATGGGTGGGGATCGAAACGGCAACCACATGATCGCAAGTTCGACGCCCTAGCCATTGAATACGGCCGCTTCTTTACTTGTTGTAGTTGTCTTTTTAAATTGATATTTTATTTTCCAACTTACTATAAATTTCTGATTAATTCGATGCGGGATCCAAGACATTTAGATGTCCCGGGACCAGCCAAAGCCTAACAGCTTAGAGCCTCTTCCGTGTGTGCCGCCGTTGATCCTGGCTTACAGGAGTTACAGTGGCGAGAGTGTGGGAGGGATGAGTCCCAAAAGAGAGTTGTCTTTCAAAAGAGAACATGAAAGAAGAAAAAAACATGTATCCACTTACTTGACTTCTCAAATCTTTGATAACAACTAAGAAAGGCACGGAGAGCTCCTTGAGTTGCGCGTAGAACTCCACCGGGTACTGTTGGTGAGCGTTCGCAGTCAGCAGCGAACGAATCTTCTTCAGCTGATGGAACAACAATAATTAATAATTGGTATTATAGTATTAGTGACAAGGTGTAGATAGGTATGCTAAATTGGTTTCGAACATATAGAAAGGAGACTAGTTAAATTTATATAGCGAATGTGAACGGAAGTATTCGGAGGGGAAGGCCTCTTAATCGGTTCGAAGCAGTGTCCGGGGGGTTTTAGTGGTGTAGGGTCCTCTCCTCGTGGTATGAGTTAGCATACCACGCTATGGAGAGGGCGAGTCCCACATATCCCATCGCCAGCGCGCGAATACGCTGCAGCGGCGGCGGTAGGAATGCGTAAATGCATTTACCCCCGGACAAAAAAAAGGCCTCTGTGGCGTAGCGGTAGCGTTGCCATCCGTCCGGGTTGAGTCCGGGCCGGACTTTATTTCTAGTCCGGGTTAAAAAAAAATAGTCTTAGGCCACCCGCAGCACACGCACTCTGTCCGTGCCCCTATGTCTAAAAAAAACCTTTTGACATGTCCGGGTTCATCTTCATCATCATCGACCCGTATGACGTCCACTGCTCAACATGGGCCTCCTCCCGAGGGAGGGTTTTTGCCATAGTCACCACGCTTGAAAACGCTTGAAAACGCTTTGAAACACACAGGAAACGCTGCTGCCCGTTCCCTGGTACACGATTGTTATAGCAATGGCTTATCGTGCTTTCCGAGGCACGGAAGGTAGTCCCTCAAACATCCAGACCCGGAAAGAAATCTTATAATTTGCGCTAAGATTTCTTGTCCAGCGTGGGGATCGAACCCACAACCTCCTAGATTTAAAGCAAGCCAAATACCGCTACGCTACGGAGGTTTTCTGGGTTCTGGGCTCTAAAATCCGGGGTATTCACGCGTCTTATTGTAGCGGTATAATTCTCGGACATCGTTGCTTCGATCTCTACGCCGGACAAGTAATCTTTGCCTTTTCTTTTCTTTTTCTTGCTAACCCCTCGTGCTAAGCTATAATGCTTGTGGTACGAGTGGGTTTACGTCGATAGTGCAATGGATGCGGATCGAACCGGCGACCACAAGATCACAAGTCTGAGACTAGGTCACACACAAGTCTTTCAAACAAAGACCAGTAACGGGTCATTCCATTTCTAGCGCATACCTTTCAGACCGACAAACGCACCAGCTACAGTTCCTACAAATGCAAGGGTGGTCTCACCGCGTCCACTCGCTTCTCCCAGTCGGCGGCGCGGTCGCCGAGCAGCGCGGCGGAGTGGCGGCACAGGTCGTCGAGGCCGCGCGCGCCGTACACCGCGGCGGGCGCGGTGGACGCGAAGGCCGCCTCGAACGCCTCGCTCGACACCGAGCCCGCCTCGCCGCCGCCCGAGCCCGCACTGCCTACTCCCGACGACACTGCAAGTGGGGGGTAGCATTAGTATCTTCAAAGTCATAACTGAACATGGGCTTCCTCCTAAGAGAAGAAGAACCAAGCCAAGGTCGTTGAAATGATACTGATGCTGATAAAGAAAATATTTCGTGACATTTACACAAATTTTTGAGAGGAATTAACACTAGATGTTTTGCGTTTTCAATTTTAGTACGGACTAGTCTGATAACGTTTATATGGAGCCTCGAAAAATCTAACACTGATAGAAAACACATTGATCCCGTAGTTCCTAAGTTTAGCGTGTAACAAACAAACGCTTCAGTTATATATATATTATTTTTTTATTATTTTTTTTACTTTTGATGAGCCAGCTCTTGACCCCAATCGAGTCCGCGAGAGACGAGATGTGGCCGAAGATGGAGCGAGCTTGCCCAGAAGATGCCTGTTTACTTTGACTTTGAAGAGACCCGGATTATATGCACTCGGGAACACAGAAGCAGGCAAAGAATTCCACTCACTGGCCGTGCGCATAATTAAAGATGATTTAAAGCGCTTCGTGCAGAAATGGAATGTCGACCAAGTAAGGGTGAAAACCAGCCGTGCGTCTAGATTGCCGATAAAAGAAAGGAGCTGGCGGTATAACCTCGTATAGCTCCTGCGCACACTCCCCAAAGTACAACCTGTAAAATACCGATAGACTGGCAATGTTACGCCGATGAACCAAGCTGTGAAGCTTGGTTTTAATCACTGTTTCGTCGCCAATGAACCTCTTGGCTCTGCGTTCCACCGAGTCTAGTGCAGCAAGTTGGTATTTAGCAGAGCCATCCCAAAGGTGACTGCAATACTCCATACAGGACCGAACTTGCGCCTTGTATAACACCAAGCGCTGTTCGGGACTAAAGTACGGGTGCACCTCGGAAAGTAGGAGTCTGGCAAAAAGGACTCATTTTTGCAGTGAACACGCACGCCTGTGTTTTAGTGGCGTTAAAACTATTCAAGTTGTCGTCACCCCATTGAGCAACGACGTTTAAGGTTGAGTTTGTTCGCTCGACCATGGCCTCTCTCAAGACGTTTACTACCTCACTCGTGACCGACTCGAGCCGGATGTGTAGCTCTCCACAACCGTACTGTCAGCGGCATACCCAACTATGCCCGGTATTAGCAGGTCATTGATGTGTAGCAGGAAAAGTGTTGCGGAGAGAACAGACCTCTGAGGAACACCTGGATTTATAGCCATCCGGTCAGAGAAGCAGCCGTCGACTACTACTTGGATCGACCGATTACTCAGGAAGTCACTGATCCAGCTACTAAAGTCACTGGTGATGCCTTATGATGGAAGTTTGCTCAGCAAACTTGCATGCCAAACCCTGTCAAAGGCCTTAGATATGTCAAGAGAGACCACAAGGGCTTCCCCATTTTTCTCCAAGGCCTCGCCCCAGCATTGCGTGACATACACAAGAAGATCACCAGTTGACCGTCCCTGGCGGAAGCCATATTGACGGTCACTGAGTAGATCATTCTTCTCAAGGTATGTATGTATGTAGCTTACTGTTAAGGACACGTTCCATAACTTTTCACAATATGGATTGATGGCGATTGGTCTGTAATTGGCAGAGTCGGTACGACTTCCCTTTTTAGGGACTGGTTGCACATTGGAAAGCTTCCACGACTTCGGCAACGTCTTGGCTTTCAAAGAGAGGCGGTACAGGCGTGTGAGGACAGTAGAGAGCTCAGGCGCGCATTGTTTCAATACCCTAGTGGGTATGCCATCGGGACCACAGGCCTTGTTCACGTCAAGACACCGGAGAGCTCTGCATACCTCTTTTACGTGAATGGATACCTCCGGCATCGAGGTATCACAGCGAGGTATCACGGGAGGTTGCTTAGAGCCAGCGTCGAGACGCGAGTTACTCGTGAACAGATTTGCAAATAAATTTGCCTTCTCTGTTGCGGAGTGTGTCAGCGATCCGTCAGGTTTCTGCATAGGGGGCAATGTTGGACGGCAGATATTGGTTTTGACCGACTTAGCCAGGGACCAGAACTGCTTACTACCTGAAGGTTGAAGCAAGTTTCGCCCCTATTCGGCTAACGTGATTGAAACGAGCCTTTCGAATGACCCGCTTGCAGGACTTAGTGGCAGAGTTGAAGGCTTTCTTCTTCGAGCGAACCCTCCCCGCACGGCGTCTGCAGTCACGTGCTTGAACCCAAGCTTGGTATACTGACTCCTTTCGCGCCTCAGCACGGGCGCATTCAATTACTGCAAAGTCAAAACGTAAAAAATTGTTGCTACTCTTATTGTCGTTCAATGTCCATTATTTTCCGGTTGAAAATGCATTAGGCATCCACGGCCACAGTGGTGGTATGTAGTATGTAGAACTCCCCTGTTTATAGCGATGATATGCTTATTATATCACTAGAAGATGGTTTACCTACTTAACTTAACCCAGGATGTTCCTCTACATGCCAGTAAATTGAGCACCAGGAATAGCTAATGCATATTATTATACATCCGGTACCGTGGCGATGCCTGTGACGTAGCAGTCATGGACTCTCCTGGGTCCATTCAATGCACCTTTTGGGGGCGCACGGAGCACAACTACAACTCTACGCATCATGGGTCGGCCTCTAAAAGAAATTAGGACTATGTTCCCTACTCCTCGAAGCCGAGGCTCGGGACATAGCCTGCTGTCTGTGCGCCTTCGGTGAAATGGGTAGGAGAGATCTTTCCCCGAAAACACCCCGCGGACTTCTACTGAATGGGCAATGGTCGGTAGCAAGAGGACGGATTCCATCACTCTCGCTCCACCGCCCAAGCCGGAAACTCCTCGCACCAATGTACCGTGTGCTGTCGCTGTGATGACTGATGACATTAAGTTTCCGGATCACCCTCCCTCTTTTCTTTCAGAACATTCTAGCATTTTCGGCTAGATCGCTTGAACCAGTTTTTGAAGTTCTTTTTCATAACTAATAGTATTTAGGTGATACGAAATGCATCGATGAACTTAGTATCACCTTACTTAACATTAGTTATTAAAAATCATTGGCATATCATCGATCATGGATGGAGTACATTTTTTTATTGTAATCTTATAGCGTTTGACAGAACATTGACCGAATGCGTGCTACTCTTAGTACATATCACGGTTAGTTCATTGCTATCACGCCTTATATTAAAAGTTTAATTCAATTTATAGTTTTAGCTAAGACAGTACAACGTCTGTCGGGTCAGCTAGCAAAATATATATTAAAGGGGGCTTCCATACCAAAAACATGTTTTTTTTTGCCCTTTTTTGGTCTATATCAATAACGGTAACAGGTAGGTACTTGAAAATGGTACGGAGAACTTGCACTTGGCCGGTTTTATTTTTAGGGTTCCGTAGCCAAATGGCAAAAAACGGAACCCTTATGGATTCGTCATGTCTGTCCGTCCGTATGTCACAGCCACTTTTTTTCCCAAACTATAAGAACTATACTTTTGAAACTTGGTAAGTAGATGTATTCTATGAACCGCATTAAGATTTTCACACAAAAATAGAAAAAAAAAACAATAAATTTTGGGGGTTCCCCATACTTAGAACTGAAACTCATTTTTTTTTTTCATCAAACCCATACTTTTGGGTTATCTTTGGATAGTTTGCGCAAGAGATACTTCCAAAGTGGCAAAATATGTGTCCCCCCTGTAACTTCTAAAATAAGAGAATGATAAAACTAAAATAAATATATGATGTACAGTCAGCAAAACAGATAGGTTTACACCCTGTAAAACTCATTTTAAATTCATATGTACACGTTTCTGAGAAAACTTAACTAGTATGTTTATTTGAACACAGTTAGCAGCGAAATCTTCGCCCATAAATAATTGCCGGCTGTTGTACTGACAAAAACATATTTATTTATATTATTAGATAGTGACGATGTAAACCTATCTCTTTTGTTGACTGTTCATAACCATGCAAACTTCCACCGAAAATTGGTTTGAACGAGATCAAGTAAGTAGTTTTTTTTTTTTTAATACGTCATGAACCGTAAACCGTACCTTTCATTCAATCAACTATTAAAAACATCGATCAAAGTTACAACGAACTACAAGAACTTTTATACTATGTTACTTGTTGTATTCTTGATATCATAAATAGGTAGGCACTTGCAACTAGTACGGAACCCTTCGTGCGAGAGTCCGACTCGCACTTGGCCGGTTTTTTATTTACGTACTGCTAATGCCGTCATCAACTTATCAATTTAAATGTTATTTATTATGGTACTTACCACTTCCCGCACTAGTTAGTTTGGCCGGTGGTGGTGGTTTCCTGTTAGCTGATGGCAAGCTGTACAGCCCTGCCACCGTCCGCTTCGGTGGTTCACACGCTATTGTTGATGAACCGTGGCAGATTCACCATCGCCGGTTAATAGTTGGTAGGATGTGGTGACATTTTAATATTGTGTGGCAGAGTTGATTGGTTGTGGCAATTTTACCACAGTTGATTAAATATGGAGTTATTAATTTTGAGTGTAGTGAAACGAATCATTTGTATGAATGGAGATATAAAAATTAATTTTGAGTAAGACATGATAAATTAATTTATGGAATGAATTAAGACATTATTAAATGGTTATCGAAATATGTTATAATCATATTATATTAGTTTATTGATAGATTTTTAAAAAATAGAAGCATGACGAATTGGCCGTGGCACAATGTTTTATTGTGATTATTAATAATTAATTAAAAAGGCGAATTCGAAGGTAGATTTTAGTTTAAAACACCAAATAAAATTATGGTAATTAAAAAGGAAATTTGTATAATTTATATTGGACATTAACGTGTACGTGATGTGATAGTGTTATGGTAATTTCATGGTGATCCGGTTAACCCATTGTTAACGATGATCGGCCGATGATGTACATGTTAGGAGAAGAAAAATTATTTAGGGTTAATATAAAGACAGACATAATGATTGTTATCTTAAATTAATATTGATAATTTATTGTTAATATAGAGAAATAATGACATTTGATTCGAATAATTAATCATTTGACCTTATAATTACAATTCCTGTGCGAATAAACATGACAACTTGCTCAAAAATTAACCTCTCCTTCCGCTACCCCGCTCGACCCCCGCTCTCGTCCAACAGTAGGGTTAGCATATTAATAACATGCTGCAATTCTGAGTAATTTGTTTCTTGTTATTCGTTACTGCTATCGGATTTTTGTGTTGTGCGCACGCACTGCGACAATCTTGTTTATTAGTTACCTACCTATCTTAAATATAGTCACAAAAAATATATAAAGTATTTTATTAGTGAGGACCCCAGCCATACAACTGGAGCTTGATATTCAGACACCCATGGCAAGACATGGGGCGGTCTATTCCAATCAATAAATAAAAAGTTATAGTTATTACTTCGTTTGCGAGTTGTATTTGTTATTGGACTTAATTGCTTTATTGAACTTTTAAGATATATAAAATAGCCTATATGTTATTTCAGATACAAACAAAAAATTTTGCACTCAGTACGTTAAACAGACGTCAATCGAGCCAGGTGTCATGTTAATTCTCGCGGGCAGTATACATACACAGATCTCAGAAGCATGAGGACGAATGTACTATTACACTTCAGAAGCATTTGGTCGTAAGTGCCAGTTTACGATAAAGGCACATACGACGAATGTTTCCGACGTGTAATGGCACATACGACTTTATGCTTCTGAACTCTAGATTTATAATACCTTTGTCAATATATTCTTAAAACAAATATCCCTGACTTAGTTATCTTAGTTGGCACCATAATTTCAATCTTTCTCTGACTTTCCAGTATATCCTGGTAATTATTAAATATGTGAGAGGACCATAAGAGCGACATACCTGGCGTTGAGGCCCCCGAGTTGTCCTGGTCCCGGCTCCGCGCCGGAGTGGGGATCGTCATGGTTCGCTTAACTGTCCGGGATATGAAGTCTGGCTCGTCCGATCCTTGGGTTGCTGGGGCACATAATAATTTGTTTAAATGCAATGGTCAAATAATATCAATAAATATATCTATACTAATTAATAAAACTGAAGAGTTTGTATGTTTGTTTGCTTGAACACTCAAACCTCAGAAATTATTGTAATTCTAATTAAAAAAAAAACTTTCAGTGTTAGATAGTTCATTTATGGAGGAAAATTTATTTAGGAATGTGTTCCTGCGTCTCATCGCCGGTCCCCCGACCGGTTTCAACGACTGCGGACAACCTCCGTAGTGTAGCGGTATTTGGCTCGCTTTACATCTCGGTCGTGGGTTCGATCCCCACACCGGACAAAATAAATATGTGTAAATTCTTAGTTTTTCTTTCCGGGTCTGGTTGACTGAGGGACTACCCTCCGTGCCTCGGAAAGCAAGTTTAGCCAATGGTCCCGATTTATATAACATCATCTATAAAAATCGTATACCAGGGAATGGGCAGCAGCGTTTCCTTGTTGTGTTACAACATAATACAGCGGTCACCAGCCCGCCTTCTAAGCGTGGTGACTATTGCAAAAACCCTCTCTTCGCTCGAGGTGCATCGAGGAGGCCCAGTGGACGTTATACGGGCTGATGATGATGATTTGATCGCAAGTGCCACATACGACGAATGTTTCTGACGTATAATGGCACAAGCAACTTTATGCTTCTGAGCTCTAGTTATGTATAGTACAGTGTACCTGTAGGTAATAGCAATCCCGCTTCCCTCGCCTCGTCGAACTTCTGCTCGAGCAGGGCAAACTTCTGTGCGGGCAGTAACTCTTTCTTCTTCAAGTCTTGTCTCAATCTCTCACCTGTGGTAAAAAGATTAATAATAATAAGTACCTACATATTTATTATAAGACATTTGTGTAAATAACTTTAAAGAATTCATATTTCGTACATTTATGTCGTGTTGTGTGGCATCGTTATCTGTCGAACTATTACTAATACGGCTTTAGGGGAGTACCTTTATAGGCGAGCTTTTTTTTCGGACGGACATATTATGTAGTTAGCCCCGAGGCTTGTGCTACTTCGCCGGGCATAAAGGCGAGCAGAGCTCCAGCCTAGATAAATGGTTTAAACACTACAAACTAAGCAACCTACGCAAGAGGGCGTCCCCTTTGGGACTTAGACCTCTGCTCAGGGCGGTCGCTGACGGGGAGAAATAGGAGAGCATCCTTTATTCGATACAGGCTGTTATGTAGTTTCTTTTGCTAGCTTGGTAATGATTTGCTTTTGTGAATATCAGCTTGCATCTAGGGGTAATAACTCAGCAGGGTTTACTCTTTGTTCTTCGAGAGGGTGTGTGATGGTACGATAACTAGGTATTCATCATTTCTGCCGTAGGACGTCCACTGCTGGACATAGGCATCCCTCATAGATCTCCAGTTGTTACGGTTAGAAGCGGCCTGCATCCACCGTGATCCCGCGGCCTTAACCAGATCATCCGTCCATCTAGTAGGTGGACGTCCTACGCTACGCTTGCCGATCCGCGGTCTCCATTCGAGAACTTTTCGGCCCCAACGGCCATCTGTTCTCCGTGCTAAATGGCCTGCCCATTGCCACTTCAACGAACTAATCCGTTGGGCTATGTCGGTAACCCGCGTTCTTCTACGTATCTCCTCATTTCTGATTCGATCTCGTAGAGAAACCCCGAGCATAGCCCTCTCCATAGCTCGTTTAGCGACGAGCCTGTTCATAAGGCCTATAGTAAAGGACCACGTTTCAGATCCATAGGTCATCACTGGCAATACACACTGGTTACTTAACTAGGTATTAGATTAACATAAATAAAAGATGGAACTCTTTTAAATTGTATATCATTGACTCCGCAACACAAATATTTCTTATAAAACAATCACAATATATAATATACCTAAATGTTATTTCGCTTTTATGACATTGTTAATAATTATTTCATCTGACTCCGACTGACATTCTCTTTAAAGATTTAACTTCAAAAATATTAAGTTTTTTTTTCCTGATTTTTACTTTGCACAGCAGGTAAGCATTGCCATTCAACGGGGTAATGCTTCCAGCATTCTGGAAACCTTGCCAAGTAGAATAGATTTAGAAGAGAAGTATCTTATGAGTAAGTTTTTATTTAAATTAGCTACTTTTAGTTGTATATTATGTATTTTATCGGAACAATTTATGATTTTTGATAAAAGAAAAACTTAAAAAAATTGTCTGTATTCGTATATCAAAAACGGCCAGTACATCATAACAGATAATGTAGTGAAGGATCCTTAACCTCACTATAGTACAAATCCCTTCTATAGCAGATTTACCTTTTAATTAAAATATATGTAATGAACTCACCAACATGTCTGTACACGTCGACCAGCAGTTGCATGGCGGCATCTCTCACCGCGCTGCTGGGGTCGCCCACCAGCGCCGCCAGGTTCGGGACCGCGGCCCGCAGCTGCAGCTCCGCCGCGCCGTGACTGGACATTACAAATTAATTCATCAACATACACTGTTATTAATCAGTGTTAATAGTTACTATCGAAACGTATCATTAACATGTTAAAATATACATATGTTTATTACAGTAAAAGCTCCTTCATTCGCGTTTTCACTATTCGCGGATAAAAAAAATTACGACCCAATTTTAGTATTCGCGGCAAAAATTCCCATATTCGCGAAACTTATCGGTACATCAGTACATACATACAAATATTAATAGAAAGGATTCGGTGTCCTTTGTAAACGTGTCGGTTATTGGATTAAAAGTAACACCTTATTACGACTACGCCTTAAGTTGTTGTTAAATGCTGCCACATTTTAGACGTTATGTGTTTTATAATGTTGAATAAAAATACGAGTTTCGACACGAAAAAAATCTGTATTACCGCTTAAAGTGAAAATAGATATGTTTGATCATTTACACCTTGGAGAAAAAATATTCATCGTCACGTTCTCAGTGCATACAGAACCAACATTGGAAAAGTGTCATTTTTTTGAAAATTGTTCCATCTACTGTCTCCTAGGTACGTATCCCCTATAATCCCATATAAATTACCATTTTATATTCACGGCATCTATATTCGTATCATATTTACGGAACGTATACCGCGAATAGAGAACTTTTACTGTATTTATTTTATTTACTAGTTGACCCGAAAGACGGTGTCCTGTCGTAACTAAAACTATATTAAATTGAACTACAAGTTCAATTAGGCGTGATGGCTCTGAACTAACCGTGATTTGCACTAAGAGCAGCACGCTTACTGTCATTGATGTTATGTCAAACGCCATAAGGTTACATTAAAAAAGTTTATATTGTCTAAGCTTTACATTAGAAAATATGAATTTTATATGGTGGTTAAGTATTCGTAAATTTTCTATTTTTCGCGCAATTATCTTATTTTTTTCTTTCTGAAGAACCTATTTCTGAAAATAACGAACACAACAAAAAAAAAATAGCGAAATCGGTCCAGTCGTTCAGTCGTGACCAAGGGAAATAGAGATTAATCTATACTAATATTATAAAGAGGAAAGATTTGTATTTTTGTGTGTGACTCAAAAACTACTGTGCCGATTTCAAAAATTATTCTTTCACGATTGGAAAGTTACATTTACCTGAATGATATAGGCTATATTTAATTATGAAGTTCCCACGGGAACGGGAGATACGTGGGTGAAACCATACACGGGAATCTAGTTTTTATATATATAGAAATATCCGTGCGTATGTACACTTATATATAAAGCATATCGGGTTGGTTCTATCTGATCGCGCGATCCGTTGCCTGTGGAAACGGATCGCGCTTCAAAGGTGCTTTCTGATCGCGATATCAGTTTCACCTTAAACTAATGTATGGAAAAGTGGAAACCTATCGCGCGATCCGTTTCCACTGAAACAATCTATTAAGTAATTTCCGGTCTGATCGCACAAATATCGAAAATAAAATAAAATATATTCGTACGTCTAAAAGCGTCTAAAATTATCACTAAATTTTAAATAAACAATAGTCAGTTACTACTTATTTACCTCGCTCTACCTATACATAAAAAACAAATAAAACAACTTGAATTAATCAATGAAATCATGTTAAATGTTATTTTAATAATTACTCAATCATAACAGGCTTACGATATAAATAGACATTAGAACCATTAACGAGGTCTATATGTATTTATTTTCACTACACTTCTACAAAACGAAAGTACCTAATTAAAAGATTATTCATCATATAATGTAACTAGCTGTCACCGCATTAATCCAATACCCGTTGGAACCTCGTCTTCATTCTGTCCATCGTCGGTGAAACTGTAATACAGCGGAAATGACAAAAGCTAATATGGTTGAAAATCAAATTTAGCAAATTATATTTTATGCCCTAAAAGATAAAGAAAAAACATATTTCTTGAAATATGAAATTACACCTTAGTAGCAACTGTCACATACGCGGTATTGCAATATCACAGACGATATTATATATTACTAGCGACCCGCCCCGGCTCAGCACGGGTACAATGCTGATGTATTATACATATAAACCTTCCTCTTGAATCCCTTTATCTATAAAAAAAACCGCATCAAAATTCGTTGCGTAGTTTTAAAGATTTAGGCATACATAGGGATGTAGGGACAGAGAAAGCGACTTTGTTTTATACTATGTAGTGATATTCTCACCTTTCCAACAACGCTTGTATGCACCTCAGCGCCTCCTCCCTCGCGTGGGGCGCCTTGTGCTGCAGCGCGGGCGCCAGGCGCGCCAGCAGCGTGCGCGCCGCCGCCGCGCGACACGTGGCCAGCGAGCACAGGCAGCAGCGGGCCGTGTGGCGGACCGCTTCCTTTGTGTCGGCGAGGCTGGGGACCAAAATGCACATTCATTATTTACATACATACATAAGCTCACGCCTGTTTCCCAGCGGGGTAGGCAGAGACAATAGACCTCTACTTGCTATGATCTTCCGGAACGCTATAATCTGGACATCTTTAAAACTAAAGTGAACAGACACTTTCTAGGCAAGCGTGTATCATCTTAGGCCTATGGCCTTAGGCCTTCCATTAAGCGAGATTAAGGTCAAACGTAAGCCTATACATAGTAAAAAAAAAAACAAAAAAAAGATCCCTACACACATCTTTCGCTTCATTCCCTCTCCTAACATTCTTCATACAAGCACGTCGGTTTAGGGTGGATCTTATATGACCTTTTGCGAGGATATCTCCGTTTTGGTCAGAGAACGTTCGTCGAGGTCTTTCCCTTCCGACTGTGCCACTCACACTTGCCATGTATACCTATTTTGTCAATCTTATTCATTATTTAAATTATTTATACAGGGTTATTTGTAAAACACCGGTAACCTCTCAGGACTACGACTTTTTACAAAACATAATACATTTACCAAAAACAAACCTTCAATATTTCATTGTCCTATCTAACACATTTCAACTCTGTATTCCCCGCTCCCCTCGCTATTGTCGGTACTATCGCTTTCTTTTGTGTGTAAATCTGATTAATTAAAATATGATGAATTTTTAAAAGTCATAGAACAAAAGTTGTTGATTATGATGTTAGTAACGTAGTCCTGAGAGGTTACCGGTGTTTTACAAATAACCCTGTATATGGATAAGAATGGTTTTTGTAAACCAAAAAAAAAATGTATTTTTTGAGATCTAGAAAGCGCTAAAATAAATATTTTAAAATGACAGTGACATTTAGAGATGAAAACGTTGTCAGTCACTTTGGTGTATACATTACCTGTGTCCTGACGTTATTCCTAAATCGATGACGTTATGACTCAAAAAACCTAATAGTAAAGGATCGCGTTCTTGTTTTTTAACTAGACCTATGAAGGCACAAAATGGCTGATCGCGTTTTTGGAAAATGAAGACAGACAAAAAAAATCATATTAAGTTTATACAACCATTTTTATCATAATAAGTTTCCATATGACAAATACTTTCAGAAATTATATTAACGATGTAAGCCCTCGTAACCCGAAGTCCGAGAGGCCCTCGAACTGTAACGTAGAGCGACAGTTGCATAAAACTGCCCTTAACAACTAAAAGTTACAATCCCTCAATATCCCAGTCAGCGACCACGCTGAGCCGATGTCGAAGTCCTAACGGAGCCTCCCTCTTGCGCAGACTAATTAGTTTATAGTTTAAAACCGTTTAATAAGGCTCTAGCTCTGCTCGCCTTTAAATCCGGTGAAGTAGCAAAAGCCTCGTGGCTACCTAAATAAATCATCATCATCAGCCGGCACAACGTCCACTGCTGAACATGGGCCGAGGGAGGGTATTTGCCATAGTCACCACGCTTAACAGGCGGATTGGTGACCGCAGTATCACGTTGTTTCCATATGACAAATACTTTCAGAAATTATATTAACGATGTAAGCCCTCGTAACCCGAAGTCCGAGAGGCCCTCGAACTGTAACGTAGAGCGACAGTTGCATAATACTGCCCTTAACAACTAAAAGTTACAATCCCTCAATATCCCAGTCAGCGACCACGCTGAGCCGATGTCGAAGTCTTAACGGAGCCTCCCTCTTGCGCAGACTAATTAGTTTATAGTTTAAAACCGTTTAATAAGGCTCTAGGTCTGCTCGCCTTTAAATCCGGTGAAGTAGCAAAAGCCTCGTGGCTACCTAAATAAATCATCATCATCAGCCGGTACAACGTCCACTGCTGAACATGGGTCGAGGGAGGGTATTTGCCATAGTCACCACGCTTGGCAGGCGGATTGGTGACCGCAGTATCACGTTGTTCTACACATGTTATAGATGATGTTATAACAATCGGGACCAACGGCTTAACGTGCTTACCGAGGCATGGAGGGTAGTCTCCCAACCAACCAGACCGGGAAAGAAATCTTAGGATCTACACAAAGATTTTTTTGACTGGCGTGGGGATCGAGCCTACGACCTCCAACATTTAAAGCAAGCCGAATACCGTTAAGCCACGAAGGTTCCCTTCAGTGAAACAACTCAATACCCATGTAAAACTCAAGTAGCAAATCTAATAATACAACAAAACGACATTGAAGGATCTCTCAACCGGAGCATGAACTCACAGACACACAGACAACAGGAAGTCATCGCGACATTAGAAGCGATCATGCGAAGCTTTATTAGACAATTATATGTTAACGTGTGTTTCTTTATGTCAAGGCGCTGAACTAGTAACTAGTACAGCGCCTTGACATAAAGAAACTAACTCAGAAATTATTTACTTAAACCAATGATCTCTAATCTAGTCCAGGTGTAAGTAATCTCGGATGTCGTGGATTCGATCCACACGTGGGAAAGAAATATAAAATTCATCTCCGGGCCTGGTTGATTGAGAGACTATACGTAAATCCGTTGGCTTTTGCTACTGTAAGGCGGACAGAGCTCCAACCCAAATAAGTGGTTTAAACTACAAACTAAGCAACCTGCGCCAAAGGGCGTCCCTTGTGGGACTTGAAACTCGGTTCAGGGCAATCGCTGGCGGGAGGATTAAGGGAATACTTTTAGTTTTGTGCAACTGTCGCTCTACGGTACAGTTCGAGAGCCTCTCGCACTTCTGGTCTACGAGGGCGTTGGAGGGTTATTCCTAGAGTTGCAAACTGTACTGATAAAACAGTATTATACCGTTTTTCTCGAACTTTCCATGCCTCAGAAAGCACGTTAAGCCGTTGGTCCCGATTATTATAACATCATCTATAGTAATCGTAGGTATACCAAGGAACGGGCAGCAGCGTTTCCTTGTGTGGTACAACATATGACTGCGGTCACCAACCCGCCTGCCAAGCGTGGTGACTATGGCAAATACCCTCGCTCGGGTGGAGGCCTATGTTCAGTAGTGGACGTTGTACGGGCTGATGATGATGATTATACTGTTTTTCACTACATTACACTGTTAAACAAAAATAAAGTATATAAAATACTGTTTAGAGCGTCAAAATGCTTAACACTATAAGGCGATTAACACACGGCACCGCGCACCGCCGCGGTAGGCGGTGAAGCGATCTCATGTCGCATTGGTTTCTATTAAATCCGTAGATGCCTAACACACGTACACCGCCCGGCCGCGCGGTGGAGCGGTGCTCTCACCGCCACCGCCCCTCCGCGCTGCCGTCCGCGCGGTGAGGCGGCGCCTCACACACGGGGCGTCGCATAACCGCGCGGATCATCATGGGTGCAGGGCGTGTTGCAATTTAAAAATGGATGAACGAAATATCTTCTTATTTTTTTCTCTCTACGCCATAAAAGCCAGAATGCTTCCGCTTGCCACCGCTTTAGCGTCCATTCTTGCCAGTGTCTGTGATCATACATACATAAACTCACGCCTGTTTCTCAGCGGGGTAGGCAGAGACAATGGACCTCCACTTGCTACGATCCCTACACACATCTTTCGCTTTATTCACTCTCATAACATTCTTCATACAAACACGTCGGTTTAGGGTGGATCAAACCTTGTTAAATTCATCCGCGCGGACAGGCGCGTAAACCGCCTTACCGCGCGGGGCACCGCTACGAAATCCGCTTTACCGCCACCGCCCTCCGCGGCGGTGCGCGGTGCCGTGTGTTAATCGCCTAAGTATTGGACTGAGACGCGGACCCAATTTTTTTAATGTTTTATGTCAAATATTCAAGACATCAAGTGTGACATGTACATACTCTTCATTTTTTTTTAATACTGCTCAATTTTGTTCTCAGACCTAAATCAAAATTGGCAGCCCTGGTTACGCCACTAATGGGAAGAAGGTATGCCCGGTGAAGCAGCAAAAGCCTCCTGGCTAACTACATAATGTCAAAAAAACCCCATGGCAAGACATGGAGTGGTCTATTCAAAGGCATAAACCACACGACGAACTTACCGATCGATAATATGAGGCAGGACTGTAGGCACGAAAGGAGAGAAGTCAGAGCCCATGCGCTCCGCCACCGCCGATAGTACTTCTAGACCATTCTGTGCGACCTGAGGATTGAGAAGATAATTATTATTAGAATATAATATCAATATATATAAAAATGAATTGCTGTTCGTTAGTCTCACTAAAACTCGAGAATGGCTATACCGATTTTAATGAAATTTGGCAGTAATCAACGCTTTAGTACAGGGAAGATTTAAACTCAAAGAAAAAAAGGGTAAGTAGAGGTTAAGTAGGTGTAGAGAAGACGTAGGGTAGGTGTAGGATTCTGTAGACAAGTTATGTCACAGAAGGAGGCCGCGGAGCGGGAGAGGGAAGTAGATCCCTCGGCCCACCCGCTTCGCAGACGGCGTGTTGGCCGTCGGCGGCGAGGCCGAAACCCGCCGCCTACCGCCCTAGGCTCGGCCTTGGGGAGTGGGGAACATGGGCCCCGCTCCCTTCGAGGACGACCCATGAGGAGTAGGGACGCCTCTACACTCCGGGCGTCCCTATAATTGGGCAAATGGGCCACTGTAAGTGTGGCCCTGGAGATCCCGCGGTACCATATTGGCCACGGGTGCCGTCGGGGGGCCGGATTGCTCATGCGTACCCGACCCCCGGCGGATCGAAGGAGTGTCTGGGAGGTTTTAGTGGTGTAGGGTCCTCTCCTCGTGGTATGACTTTAGCATACCACGCTATGGAGAGGGCGAGTCCCACACATCCCACCGCCAGCGCGCGAATACGCTGCAGCGGTGGTGGGAATGCGTCAATGCATTTCCTCACGGACAAAAAAAAAAAAAAAAAAAACAAAAAGTGTAGGTGTAGGATAAGTGTAGGGTAGGTGTAGGATAAGTGTAGGGTAGGTGTAGGGTAGGTGTTGGGTAGGTATAGGGTAGGGGTAGGGTAGGGTTGGGGTAGGGTAGGAGTAGAGGGGTAGGGTAGGGGTAGGGTAGATGTAGGGTAGGGGTAGGGTAGCTCTCACCCGCTTCGTAGGCGTCGTGTTGGCGGGAGGCGGAGGGCTGAGCTCCGTCGTCTCCCGCCATAAGGGGTGACCCTGGGGAGCAGAGTGCATGACTTTGCTCCCTAGGGTCACATTCATGAGTAGGTCGGGGAGCGCCTTGCGTCCGGGCGCCCCTGTAGGAGTAGGACGGTACCCATCGCGGGTGCTTAACACTCGCGATGGGGCCAAGGGGGAGGGAAACTCTCGCCCTTTTACCGGGGCGAGGGTTGTTGAAGAACTCTGCCGTGGGGGGATGACCAAAGGCCCATATGGTTCTTGGGTCCCCTCACACTAAACGGCAGACGGAGGAACGCCCGGGGGCTTTTTTAGTGGGTATGTCCTCTCTGCGGTGCGACAGCGCACCGCGTTCTATAGAGGAAGAGCCCCACATGCCCCTCGCTGGCGCAAGAATCACATAATAGTGATTCTTGCGCCAGCGAGGAAGTGCGATCACGCATTTTTACCCCGGTTAACAAAAAAAAAAAAAAAAAAAAGGGTAGGGGTAGGGTAGATGTAGGGTAGGGGTAGGGTAGATGTAGGGTAGGGGTAGGGTAGATGTAGGGTAGGGGTAGGTTAGATGTAGGACACCGCGTAAGCGAAGTCTCGCCTGGCAAGTTTATTTTATACAAAAGTTTAGGTCTTTTATTTATCAATTGAGGCAGTACGAAGTCTGCCGGGTCAGCAAGTATATTTATATGAAACCTTAGTAAACATGGGCAACTGAATGCTCAGTCGTGGCACTCAGGAGATCAGGAGCTCTTTATTTTCGGTCGGACCGTATTTATGTTAGAATTAAAACTTTCGTGAGTGGTACACATATTTTACATTAACTAACCGGTTGTACTCACGGTTTGTCATCATCAGATATGTCCGACTAGTTAATGACCATGCCGAGATCCATTCTCAAGGAGTAGTGACAAAAGAGTACAACCGGACCTTATTTAGTTAGCCAGGAGGCATTTGCTACTTCACCGGACATAAAGGCGAGCAGGGCTGCAGCCTCAATAAATGGTTTAAACACTACAAACTGAGCAACCTGCGCAAGAGGGCGCCCCATGTGGGATTTGGACCTCGGCTCAGGGCGGTCGCTGGCGGGGGGCTGATTGAGAAATGATGTTAGATTTTTAGGGGAATTTTGTGCAACTGTCGCACTACTTTACAGTTCGCGGGCCTGGAGGACGTCAGGTCTACGAAGGCATCGGAAGGTTGAAAGGTGAGCTCCTTTCATCAAATCAAATTGTTGATAAGACAACATTCTATCAATTACATGAGATGTGGGAGTGGCACATGCTTTGTTTGTCAGTACTATCTCAAATTTGATTGATTGATAATGACCTCTGTAAATGAGACAACTAAATTTTAAACCTGTCTAATTGTAAAACTGGATAAATGAAAATGTCTTTGAATGGTGCAAAATCTTTGGTCCTTTGAGATCCCAATTAACCAGGTTTCACTGTATATTCATATATATATTATATATGATTTGTAAATTTAAATCATCAGTTGAATTATATATATTTAGATTTGATATAAATAGTGACAGTTTTGACTAGTGCAAGTGTAGGTATATTAATACCAAGTGTTGAATAAATATCGTTTATAATTTATAATTAATTCAGTTCATTCAACTGTTCAGCTTTATATATTAGTATAGATTTACATTTATTTTTGGTGTGCTAGAAGTCTAACACTCCTGTGTCAATAAATAAGTTCTTAATATACATGCTATTAACTATTGGCTATGGATATTTCAAAAACTTAAAAATTTACAATAAACAATAAAAATAAAAAGAATATAAAGACCGGTTAAATTCTGAAATCAGAGGTCCTCACCCAAATTCTATTTGAAATTGAAACGACACACGCCTGAGGATATCACAAGACAAGAATACAGCACTGTTAAGAACACACTGCCAAGCAATCTTGTGTTGTACACAGACTATGTCGACTAAATAGACATAGCTTATTATTATATTATGATGAAGATATCATATGCTGAGCAACAGTTGAAAATATAATAACATCACCTTCTAACAGTGGTTCCTAACCTTTTCAATATTGACCTATTAGGAAAACCGATTTTACCCTGACCTTATAATGTTATTAATACAAACAATACTGGCAGATACAAGATATTAGGTTCTTTGTAATTTCCCCTCCCCTTTTGAAAAAGTTTTATACACAGATCGCAACGACTAAGTAAGCTTTTTTAGAAGCGTAATTCAGCTTTTTCGAGGGAGGCCCGTAGTTTAGGGGTCCGAAAAAGCTGAATTACCCCTAGGTTCGGAACCACGGTCGAGTACTTGGGGTCAGATTGTGGAATTCGCTGCCCGCTTATATCCGTAGTTGCAATACTGTTTCATCATTCAAGATTAAATTGAAAGAATATTATCTCTCCTCTTCGTAACATTATACATATATATTATACACGCGTCGTCTACAACCTGCCCGCACTGTGGTCCGTGGTCAATGAAGCGCGCACAAGCGGTATCGCTCACAGCAATCAGACTGTGTATGATAAACAGCAACATACGAAACAATGAATACCCATTGTTATATACTTATTACATTTTATACCACGTGAGTTTTTTTTCGTTACTAATAATAGGCATCAAGAATAAAAAAATCTATTAAGTCCGTCAGTTAGATTACAAAATAATATAGGACACGTATTTTTAGGATTCCGTAGTCCACTAGGAACCCTTATAGTTTCCTCATGTCCGTCCGTCTGTCCAGGCGCGTACTCCGCCGTTACTGCACCGATTGTCTCAAAAGAACGTATGAATAACCTGTAGAGGAACAAGACTATGTAGGTTGTACGAACGTGCGCCCCGACAGTTGCACAAAACCCCCTAAAATACTAAAGTCATAATTCCTCAATCTCATCGCCAGCGACCGCCCTGAGCCGAGGTCCAAGCCTCATAGGGGGCGCTCTCTTACGCAGGTTGCTTAGTTTGTAATATTTAAATCATTTATTAAGGTTGGAGCTCTGCTCGCCTTTACGCCCGGTGAAGTAGCAAAAGCGTGGGGCCTAACTAGGCAAGACATTCTGAAAAAAACAAACGCCCCTAACATAAGTTCGAAGTCATTTTATTAATCTATTATTTAATTTATGATTAACTAGCGGCCCGCCCCGGCTTCGCACGGGTGGTCTTTTATACCCTACCCCTGCCCTACCCTACCCCTACCCTAACCCTACCCTGCCCCTACCCTACCCCTACCCTAACCCTACCCTGCCCCTACCCTACCCCTACCCCTACACCTACCCTACCCCTACCCTACCCTACCCCTACCATACCCCTACCCTACCCCTACCCTACCCCTACCCTACCCTACCCTATACCCTACCCTACCCTACCCTACCCCTACCCAAAAGTCCTATGTCCTTCTCCCAGTTCTTAGCTACCTCCCTACCAATTTTCAGCCAAATCGGTTCAGCCGTTCTTGAGTTATAAATAGTGTAACTAACACGACTTTCTTTTGTTTTTAAAATGTATTCTGCAATTCAGGGCGTAGACAAATCCAACGAAACAAAAACCATGAAAATTGATCCAGCCGTTCTCGAGTTATAAGTGTTGTAACAAACACGACTTTCTTTTATATAAGTACTAGCGGCCCGCCCCGGCTTCGCACGGGTGGACTTTTATACCCTACCCCTGCCCTACCTTAACCCTACCCTACCCCTACCCTACCCCTACCCTACCCTACCCCTACCCTACCCCTACCCCTACCCTACACCTACCCCTACCCTACCCTACCCCTACCCTACCCCTACCATACCCCTAACCTACCCTACCCCTACCCCTACCCTACCCTACCCTACCCTACCCCTACCCAAAAGTATCCTATGTCCTTCTCCCAGTTCTTAGCTACCTCCCTACCAATTTTCAGCCAAATCGGTTCAGCCGTTCTTGAGTTATAAATAGTGTAACTAACACGACTTTCTTTTGTTTTTAAAATGTATTCTGCTATTCGGGACGGAAACAAATCCAACAAATCAAAAACCATGGCAATCGGTCCAGCCGTTCTCGAGTTATAAGTGTTGTAACAAACACGACTTTCTTTTATATATATAGATATAGAATAGATATAGATATAGATATAGATTAAAAACTATTTTATAGGTAGTTAAATGGTCTTGACCATAAAATAATTTATTTGGATAAGGATTAATATAAACACATAATTAGCATGGTTTGAATTTGGTTAGCATTTTCATAAAGGCGCGGACCCACCGCGGTGCACGAAGAGGCTACGCACGTGTATTAAGCTTCGCTTTGTAAGAAAATGTATGGGTTTGTATCCACTGCAACACACGGAGAGGCTACGCATGAATTGACGTCATTGATACATGCGTGGCTTGCTCGAATAGGCGGTTACATAGCTCAACGCTGTCGACGTGGGTCTACGTTTCCACTGGAGTACAAGAATATGACCCACGACTATGTACAGTTCACTTATCGAAGTGAAGCCCGTGTCCGTGGGTTGCAGTGGCACGTGCGTGGCCTCTCCGTGCGCCGTGCCACGCTATACATAGCCGTGTAGGTCTTCGTGTACTCCAGTGGAAACGTAGAACCACGTTTGTCAAACAAAATAATATACACAGGAAAAATGCGCCGCGTGCCCCTGCACAGCATGCGCCGCGGTGGGCCCGCGCCTTTAATGTTTAAAATGAAAAAAGTTGTTGTAGTGACATAACTACAATAGTTGGACATATGCTACCGCGGAGTTTTTTGTAGACATTATGATGTTCTTCAATATTGTTGTACATTATTTTGTTCTATCGCTAATAGTTTCGGCAGCGCATTCGACGAAAGACATTTTAAGACTCATTTTTCTACACCTTCGGTTACATTGTTCAAATTTTACCAAGGATCCCTAATTTTTTTCAAAATGAAATGTAGCCTATGTCAAATTGGAAAAATGTAGCATTCTATTGGTGAAAGAATTTTTTAAATCGGCCCAGTACTTTTTGAGCCTATTCATTACAAACATACAAACATACAAAAATAGGTACAAATCTTTCCTCTTTATAGTATTAGTGTAGATAATATGACTAAATGTACTGACTAAATGTAATTTGTACTAAGGAAAACCAATAAAAATATATATACATATAAGTTAATCTATCTATACTAATGTAATAAATAGGAAATATTTGTATTTTTGTGTGTGTCTGCCACATGCCTGTGCCGATTTCAAAAATTATTTCACCATTGGAAAGTTTACATTACATTCATCCTGAGTGACATAGGTTATATTTAATTATGAAGATGCCACGGGAACGGGAGTTACGCGGGTGAAACAGTACAGTTATATATATTATATTTTATTTATAAAAAACATCGAATAACAATCCGTTGCGTAGTTTAAAAGATCTAAGCATACATAGGAACAGACAGACAGTAAGCGCCTTTGTTTCAAATACCTACTATGTAGTGATTGTCACCATACCTTTTTGCCTGACGAACCACAAAAAGAATGATTTTTTTTATTTGAACACCAACCACTTTTATTTGAGATTTTTTATTATATTTACAATTTTTAACACTCACCTTAAAATTTCCCCCATTGAGCCACGCCACGAGCGAGTCGAGCAGCTGCGCGGCGAGATCGTGCGTGATCTCCGGCTCCTTCCGCACGAGCGCTACGAGCTGCTCACCCAGTTGTTGGCGGAGACGCAGGTCAGGTCTGTTTAGGAGGGGAAGCGCCGCCTCCAACGTCGCCGGCTGCGGGTAATGCGCCATCTGGGGGAAAGATGATCAGTTTCAAGTGTCTACTTCATCATCAGCTTCTTCTTCAGACGGACATATATTAGCCACGTGGCTTTAGTATACGTCCACTGCTGAACATGGTCCTCCACTATAACAGACCTTGGCAGGCCGTAATTACTACGCTTGGCAGGCGGATTGATGATCGCAGTAAGATAGGGGGTTTGAGCTGAAAGATGCTGCTACATACATAAGCTCACGCCTGTTTCCCAGCGGGGTAGGCAAAGACAATGGACCTCCACTTGCTACGATCCCTACACACATCTTTCGCTTCATTCACTCTCATAACATTCTTCATACAAGCACGTCGGTTTAGGGTGGAACTTATTTGACCTTTTGCGAGGATGTCTCTGATTTGGTCATAGAACGTTCGTCGAGGTCTTTTCCTTCCGACTGTGCCACTCACACTTGCCATGTATACCTGCTGCTGCCCATTCATCAGTTGTATGTCCCTTACGACACCCATATGAAATATATGGGGTGGTCTGTTCTGAGCTGTAAACCACGTGGTAGTACTCTAAGATCTGTCTTTTGAATAGCATCAGAGAATATTATGCGAATTCGATAGTCAAGAATTATTATTATTGGGTGAGTTTTTCGAAGTAGTAAGATAGTAACAAAAGTAAATTAAATAAAAAAAAAAATAACAAGACAACCCTTTGGGCAATAAATGAGTATGCCTTCTAAAATATAAATGAAAATTGCTGGACCAAAACCCCGCGTATTTGTCCATTTGAGTATGTTTCGCCGGACCGTCTCATGTGGGCCGTGTTGAAACCGGTGGTAGACTGAGTTTGTTTCGCCGGATCTTCTCAGTTGTCTCATTGGATCTGGTGATAGCATTAAAGCGCGTCCGTCGTTTTATGCTCATGGTCCACCCAAAAAAAGACAATTGTTTTGGCATAATATAGACAGAACTAGCATTTTGCGTCGCTAACAACAATAGGTATAGATAAATTATAATAATTAATTTATTTTTAATCATAATAGGTAGGTATATAAATAAATAACAAAAGTAATTTATTTTTTATGATAAATGAATTTTCTAATTAATGTCTGACTATTTACAAGTGCCTGTAATTGGTTTACGTAAATAAAAAATATTTTTATTTTACCATTCTTCGTCAGTTAGGATGGTCTCCCAAACGAACAATATATTATTAGGCAATCCATTTGATGATATTGATTGATTTTGATCAACGAACCCAGACACCTGGTTTTATCAAGGGTAGTATAGCTACCTTACTTCCCCTAAAGGTCACTTGTCATATTCTTTACTCCTAGGTCTGATTGGCTAAGGAACTCTCCTCCTTGTCTCAGTGGTAGAACATTCGTGACTTTACTATTTGCGGGTCTCTCAAGACTTCATTTCTATGTAGGCATAGGAAAGTTTGTAATCATTTGCCATAGATTTGCAGTCTACTAGTATTCTTGTTAACCCCTCATCAACATCATCATCAACAGCCCGTATAACTTCCACTACTGAACATGGGCCTCCTCCCGAGGGAGGGAATTGCCATAGTCACAAAGCTTGGTAGGCGGGTTGGTGTCCGCAGAGTTATTTTTTTTTGTAACACACAAGGAAACGCTGCGTCTTCTGCCCGTTCCTTGATATACGATTATTATAAATGAGGTTATAACAATCGGGACCAACGGCTTAACGTGCTTTCCGAGGCACGGAGGGTAGTCCCTCAACCAACCAGACCCGGAAATAAATTTAAGAATTTACACAAACATTTCTTGTCCGATGTGGGGATCGAACCCACGACCTCCGAGATTTAAAGCGAGCCAATTACCTCTACGCTACGGAGGATAACCCCTCGTGCTAAGCTAAGATCCTTGTGCTACGAGTGGCTTCACGTCGGTAGCGCAATGGGTGGGGCATCGAACCGGCGATAAGATCACAAATCGGACGCCCCTAGCCATTGGGCTACTGCCGCTTATTGTTTCGTTATCTCAAAAGCAGGCTTATAAATAACTTACCTTTGTAGCCTCACTTAATATATTCTTTTCTGTGGAGGCGCGGTATCGTTTTGTGCGCTATCATCTCACTGACACAGCACCAGTCACATCGTCATAACCACACCTGGAAACAAAAGGCTATATTAATAACTAGTTGTTTATTCATTGCATACGCGAACCTTTTTATTTTTTTGTTGGAAAACTTTACAAACAAATTTCCACTGGTAGATTCACATTGTAACGTTAAGGGGCGGCGCTATGGTGCGACGGCCCAGGGCGCCAAGCTTGAGAGGGCGATTAGCGGGGGTGGGATGCTTCCCCCACCAAACTAGACCGCGTGTCGTATGGTGGGGATAGAAAACCGTCTACTCGAGTCTACAACCGTTTAAAATGTTTTACCTGCTACAAAGGAAGAGAATTCTATTTATTTATTTTATTTATTGTACTCATGAAATTTTAATAAAAACAATATTTAAAGATGATGTACAATGGCGAGCTTAACTCATTAATGAGTTTTCTTCTAGCAAACCATTTTCAGAGTGTAAATTAAGGTAAAATGGGCAAGAACAGTGTACACGACAGACTTAAGATAAAACAATAATAATAAGTAGAGTAGATTATTATATATATCCGACTAATACATAATTATACGCATACTAATACATAATAATATAATACATGTGTTTAATATATTCTTAATGTTATTGTCTTTCCAATATCGCTCTTCAAATATCCCAAATCTTTTATTCCCATTTTTCTCTATTCAAACACACTTCTAGATTTTTCTTTTGAATTTGTTTTTTCACGTTCTCAATGATTCAGCAAGAAATGAACAATCGATTTTGATTTTCCTAAGTGGGCGGCTTAATATTCTTGCCAGGGTGTCAGTCGCTCTAACGCCGTCACTGAATCATCTACAGTATCCGTACTACAATAAGAGCGGTTTCACACTATGTCCGATCCGAATCCGATCCGAACCCGTGAAAATATTTGTCTAGAAATTTGGAAAGAAATCAGATGACGGAGATCGGAGTGCGTAAATTACCATAGAAATAGTTCTACGGCTACTACGGACCATATTTTCACGGGTCGAGATCGGATTCGGATCGGACGAAGTTCGAAACCGCTGTAAGACTAGGAGCGCCATCTAGCGCCTAGCACCAAAAAAAATCGCCCAATAAAAGTTCGCAAAACATTACAAACATATAACACAAGTTTTGAACAGTAGAAAATGGCCGTCGGCCTCCGGGAAGTGGCTTACATTCTTCATTTTCTGCTATCGTGTCTAGTAGTTTGAGATATCACCCTTCGTGCTTTGGAAAACAATCATAATCAAACTATAAATATTTTCACATAGTGTTTATCGTAAAGCAGAGACACTAAGGATGTTTACACAATTGCGACACATACATATTATTTTAATCAGCCCTTAACGTCCACTGCTGAACGTGGGCCTCCTCTTTAACAGACCACGGCAGGGTCTTACTGCGTTCACCAATGATTATGGAAATATGCGTCAACGAGCCTAGACATTAAGAGGAGGCTCTTGTTCAGCAGTGGACGTAGGGCTGATATAAAACTGGTCCGATTTGAAGAATTCTTTCACCATTAGAAAGCTACTTTATCCAGCAATAATATAGGCTATATTGTATGATGAAGCTCCTACGGTAACTGGAGGTACGCGGGCGACACCGCGCGCGGCAGTTTGTTTGTTAGCCTGAATGCGCTAATCAAAAGAAGTACTAGTCCGATTTGGAAAATTCTATCAGTGTTAGATAGCCCATTTATCAAAAAAAACTATAGGCTATATTTTATTATGAAGTGCCCACGGGAACGGGAGTTACGCGGGTGTAATCGCGCACCGAGAGATAAGTCTATTATAATAAGCATGAAGTAACTAAAACATACAATTACCTAGTCCTTCAGTTAGATTACAAAAAAATATTGGACACGAATTTATCGAATCAATAAAAATTGACAAAGATACAGAGCAACAACAAACTATGAAGTTCAGGAGAGGGGGCTTGTGACGTCACTACTAGATAAAATTGTACTTAGAAGTGACGTCACGCAAAATTTGCAATGCGCTGTATCTACGTCATTTGTGTGATAATTTGTTGAGGAACGAAAAAAAAAATACGTGTCCAATATTTTTTGGTATTCTAACTGACGGACAAAATAGATATTTTTATTCTTCACGCCTATTATTTAACTAGCTTTCCGCGCGCGGTTTCACCCGCGTAACTCCCGTTCCCATAAAAACTTTAAAATATATATATATAATAAAATATAGCCTCGGTAAATGGGCTATCTAACATTGAAAGAATTTTTCAAATCTGACCAAGCAAACTAACTCTTCAGCTTTATCTATTACGGCAAATAACTCATTATTAGGTACCAATTCCTTGCGTTTTTATACTCGTGATAATTTCTCAACGAAATGTCCGATTGGAATAAAACAAAAATATTTTACTTCTACATAAATACCCTTAATAACATTTTGCTTAATTTGGATAAGGATTAATATAACGATATACATTTAACGTAGTTTCTTTCTTCAGACGATTTAATATTTTTTTATGAACATAAAAGCGGTTATTGTGACTAAACTATGATAGATATATGCTCTCGCGGACTTTTTTGTAGATCTTAATAAGACCTACAAACCCGTAGTACATCATTTTGTTCTATTGTCAATAGTTTTTGCAGCGCACGCATAAATAGGTTTTCGCTTTTACACCTTGGGTTACAAAAACGCAATTTTCTTACGGATCCCCAACTTTTTTGAAAATAAAATATAGCCTATAACCTTTCTCGATAAATGGACTATCCAACACTGAAAGAATTTTTGAAATCGGACCAGTAGTCCCTGAGATTAGCGCGTTCAAACAAACAAACAAACAAACTCTGCAGCTTTATAATATTAGTATAGATACAGTATATCGTGTACGTACGACTAGTCGTATTTGTGCAGTCGGCCTAAACTATACTATAAATAAACTACTTGAGAACTAGACAGTAGTCAGCTCGTTATTTATTATAACTAGTTTATATTTAGATCCTTTGATCTTAATTATTATGAGATGCTTCTGAAAGTTAAATTGACTTTTATAAGAGGTACCTACGTATCTTGCGCCGGCGCATGTTATATGTTCACTTTCTCAATCATACATTATGCTTGTATAGTAATCTTTTGCACGCTCGCGTAAAAAAATATGTTTATCTATTCTGAGTTGTAATTAATAGAATCAGGCGTTACTTTGCGGAAATCCATATTATCTCAATTTAAAAAGACAAAATATCTAGTGTTAATTCCCCTAAAAATGTGTCTATGTCATCATCATCATCAGCCCATATAACGTCCACTACTGAACGTGGGCCTCCTCCCGAGGGAGGGTATTTGCCATAGTCACCACGCTTGGCAGTCGGGTTGGTGACCGCAGTATAATGTTGTACCACACGTGTTTTCCCGGGTAGTCCCGCAACCAACCAGACCCGGTAGGAAATCTTAGAATTTACACAAAGATTTCCTTTTCCCGCGTGGGGATCGTACCCACGACCTTCCAGATGTAAAGCGAGTCAAATACAGCTACGCTACGAAGGCGTTTTTTTTTTTTTTTATATTACTAGCATACTTTTGCAGTCTACTAGTATTCTTGTAAGAACATCAAGCAGAAGGTGCACGCAACAGCCTTCTCCGTCGACTGGTTTCATCGAAGTGGGGTGCTTCGCCTGACTTTATGCGGACTACTGGACTGGCGCTGTCTTTTTCTGCGGGAGAATTCGCGTGCCCTGTGTGGAGTCGTTCCGCCTATGCGAAACTTGTGGATACAGCTTTGAATGAAACGTGCCGGATCATCACTGGTTGCCATAAACCGACCCCGGTACAAAAGCTGTATTCACTAGCAGGAATAGCGCCACCGGAGGTTCGTAGAGCGGTGGCAAACTCCAGCGAAAGAGCCAAAATGGTTTCCGACACACGACACCCTTTGCACGACAACGTCCTTGTGCCACAAAGGCTTAAAAGCCGAAACAGCTTTTTAAAGTGTGTCGTCCCACTCACTGGCGAACGATCGCAAAATAGACTGAAGATGTGGCGAGACTGTGCTTCCTTACCCAATATTTTCGTCCCACCCGCTGAAAACATGCAGGAAGGAAAAATAAAACGTGCAAAAATACAATCACCAACTGAAGACCCATCTTTTGGGTCTTGGGAACTTTTGCGGGCGGTCTTATTTTTTTTTTATATTTTGTCTTTTTAAATTGAATAAAATCATCCATAACAAGCGTATACCAGGGAACGAGCAGCAGCGTTTCCTTGTGCGGTACAACATAATTCTGCGGTCACCAATCCGCCTGCCAAGCATGGTGACTATGGCAAAATCCTTCCCTCGGGAGGAGGTCCATGTTCAGCAGTGGACGTTGTACGGGCTGATGATGATGATGATGATGATTCTGAGTCCGGATAATTATTGGTGTGAACCACGAATACACAATCTGGATGTACTTTTATCCGTGAATTAAGTTTGTAAATCCCCCATGACAAAGCATTTAATTTCCGTAATCATCATCATCATCAGCCCGTATAAGGTCCACTGCTGAACATGGGCCTCCTCCCGAGGGAGGGTATTTGCTTGGCAGGCGGATTGGTAACCGCAGTATTATGTTGTACAACACAAAGAAACGCTGCTGCCTGTTCCTTGATATACGATCACATTATGCCTGAGTAATATCCTACTAATCTACACTGATATTATAAAGAGGAAAACTTTGTTTGTTTGTTTGGTTGTAATGAATAGGCTCAAAAAGTACTGGACCGATTTCAAAAATTCTTTCACCATTCGAAAGCTACATTATCCACGAGTAACATAGGCTAAATTTTATTTTGGAAAAAAATAGGGTCCCGTAAGATATTTGGGTTTTTCTGACACAAGGTGTAAAAAATCAACCAGAAAAGTCACTTAATTTGCGTACGCTGCCTTAACTATAAAAGATAGAACCATAAAATGTTCTAATTAATTGTAGATCTTATAAATATCTACAAAAAAGTTCACGACACACTATACCTATCTATGTCGAGTGAGGCACAACAACCATTTGTTTATTTAGAAATCTTGATTTTTTTTGGACTACATTTAAACGCGTTTATATTACTCATGCTATTAATCCTTATCAAAATAAACTATTTCTACACTAATATTATAAAGAGGAAAACTTTGTTTGTTTGTTTGTTTGGTTGTAATGAATAGGCTCAAAAAGTACTGGACCGATTTCAAAAATTCTTTCACCATTCGAAAGCTACATTATCCACGAGTAACATAGGCTAAATTTTATTTTGGAAAAAAATAGGGTCCCGTAAGATATTTGGGTTTTTCTGACACAAGGTGTAAAAAATCAACCAGAAAAGTCACTTAATTTGCGTACGCTGCCTTAACTATAAAAGATAGAACCATAAAATGTTCTAATTAATTGTAGATCTTATAAATATCTACAAAAAAGTTCGCGACACACTATACCTATCTATGTCGAGTGAGGCACAACAACCATTTGTTTATTTAGAAATCTTGATTTTTTTTTGGACTAAATTTAAACGCGTTTATATTACTCATGCTATTAATCCTTATCAAAATAAACTATTTCATCACTAAGTACAGTTTATGTAGATAATATTTGGTCTGTGAATGATTAAAATTGGACGTTTGGTTTTGAAAATATGGCGAAATTAAAATATTACGATTTCTGCTGCACGGCCCGTTGCGAAGTCTAATAATTTTCGTGCGATTTTTTTTAGATTTCGTTCTTAAAACTACACCTACGCAAAAGTTCTTCTCAGAGCTAATCAACAGTTCTTCTCAGAGCTAAACAACAGTTATTTTCAGGACTAACCAACAGTTCTTTTCAGGGCTAACCAACAGTTCTTTTCAGAGCTAGAATATTACACGCTATTAATATTTTCTTGAACATTTGAAAATGCCTAAAATGCCTAATACCTAAAATGCCTATTAATTACATTTAAATATTTTCATCATTAACAACTTTAACATCCACAGAAAGACAATCTGTGCAGCCTGCGGATAATGACTGCGTCGTCGATGTTTATGTCGGTGTCTATGAATTGACCTGGGAATCATTTTGCTGACCGTGTCTTTCCTGGGTAGGCTTTTTGCAGCGGTAACCGACATCCGCACGGAGCCGCGGGCGACCGCTATCACTATATCACTACATATTATAAAACAAAGTCCCCGGCCGCGTCTGTCTGTCTGTTCGCGATAAACTCAAAAACTACTACATGGATTTTCATGCGGTTGTTACCAATCGATACGAAAACGCTGTCTAAACCCTATGAGATATAACAAAACAACGTAATAATGTACGGAAATATTTTTCTCATTTAGATCTACAAAAAAGTCTGCGATAGCATATGTCTATCTTTCAAGGTTAACTTGCTATAATCCTTTATATCTTTTAGAAAAATAATCATTTCTAATGCGGTAATTATAAAGCTCGACGGATTCAGTATTTATCCTTATCATTTTAAATGAGTTAATATTCTTAAGCATTTCATGCAGATTATTTTACCGCTACACTATATACTTTTCATGAATAACTTAGAAGTTATCGCAAAATAACAACGCGTGTTTTAGGTAGGCCGAATGCGATTATGCGCGCTCGATCCTAAAGAATTATAGGGCAAATTTTTTGTTTTGTGTTCGTTGTAACTATGATGGATAGATACTTGAATACCTATTTATTTAGTGTTTGTTGTATTGTTAGTCCTGAAGAGTATAGGTATTTCATACGATAAAAGTATACCCAACTACTCATTTCACTGAGTTTTAGTAGGTACCTATATTAATTTGTTTCTGTTTGTTTTGACCAAATTTCGCCCGTTTGTTAAAGGTTTAAAGACATTCTGTAGTATACGTATTAGTATTGTACCCGTGCGAAGCCGGGGCGGGCCGCTAGTATTATATAAACGCGAAAGTTCGTAAGTATGGATGGATGGATGTTTGTTACTCTTTCACGCAAAAACTACTGAATGGATTCGACTGAAAGCTTGCACACGGATAGTTTAAAAGCCGGATTGACATATAGGCTGTAAAATATCACGCTCCGACCCACTGGAGCAGAGTAACGCGGGTAAAACCTCGGGGCGCAGCTTGCTAGTATAAAATTATAATAGAAGTACTTAATTACTAAACGCACAATAACATACTATACATTGCTTCTAAATTCTTCTATCTTTCGACTTCTCCTCTTGCAGGTCTACTGGAGGACTTTAGAAATAATTAGTACCTTTGTACATAGTTGTCTTTTTGTTGTTTCTTTTTTAGGGTTCCGTAGCCAAATGGCAAAAAACGGAACCCTTATAGATTCGTCATGTCTGTCTGTCTGTCTGTCTGTCTGTCCGTCCGTATGTCACAGCCACTTTTTTCCGAAACTATAAGAACTATAATGTTGAAACTTGGCAAGTAGATGTATGTTGTGAACCGCTTTAAGATTTTCACACAAAAATAGAAAAAAAAACAATAAATTTTGGGGTTCCCCATACATAGAACTGAAACTCAAAAAAAAATTTTTCATCGAACCCATACGTGTGCGGTATCTATGAATAGGTCCTCAAAAATGATGTTGAGGTTTCTAATGTAATTTTTTGCTAAACTGAATAGTTTGCGCGAGAGACACTTCCAAAGTGGTAAAATGTGTGTCCCCCCCCCCTGTAACTTCTAAAATAAGAGAATGATAAATCTAAAGTAAAATATATGATGTACATTACCATGCAAACTTCCACCGAAAATTGGTTTGAACGAGATCAAGTAAGTAGTTTTTTTTTAATACGTCATAAATCGTAAACCGCAATTTAGCTTTCATTCAATCAACTCGAATATAAAAATATAAAATAACATTTCATTTCATAAACATACGCTTTTTTTTTATTCTTGATATCAAAAATAGGTACGCACTTGTAACTGAAACGGAACCCTTCGTGCGCGAGTCCGACTCGCACTTGGCCGGTTTTTGTATCTTGTGTGTACATAAATAAATAAATACCGCTTAGCATTTAAATATAATGTTTACATCATATGAATGAATATGAATTGAACTTGAAATCGTTATCAAACCAGGTTAAGCTCTAGAACAAACATAAACACTGCAGATAACCCAATGATGTCATTTTATTGATATTGTTACTTTATAAATATACAGGGTTATTTTAAAACATTAACAACCTTTTAGGGAAAAGTGAAAGTACTGATGATTATAAGCAACTTTAACTATGGGACCAACACTAAAATCGCGAAAAAAAATCAACTGTTCCATACATTTATGTTCAATCACCTCTACAAAATGTATGGAACAGCTAATTTTGTTTCGTGATTTCAGCGTTGGTTCCATAGTAAAAGTGGCTTATAATCATCAGTCCTTTCACCCCCTTAACGGTTGGTAATGTTTTAAAAATAACCGTTTAAGCACTACCTTCCCGCGCGCGGTTTCACCTGCGTAACTCCCGTGGAGACTTACGTAATTAAATAAAGCATATAGCTTAGCCTTCCTTAATAAAAGGGCTATATAACACTGAAAGATTTTTTCTAATCGTACCAGTAGTTCCTGAGATTAGCGCAAGCAAACGAACGAACTCTTCAGTTGCTCTATATACAGTGAAACTTGGTTAAGTGGGACCTGGATAAGTGAGAAACCTCCATAACTGGAACTCATGCTGAGGTCCCAACACTTTGGCACTGAATTACCTCTGTTAGTGGGACGAGGTAAGCCTCTATATCTGGGATTTGTTCTTTCGATTTATCATCATAGTTACCTCTATAACTGAGACAGCGAGTAAATTTTATATGCATAAACCTCTGTAACTGAGATAACATTGTTTGTTTAATCATTCTTATTCTACCCACAAATTCCAAACGTAATTCCAATCCAAGTACGTAAGTAATTTTGAGCTTCAATTACCTTCAGTTTTAGTTTCGCTTTACTATCATACAGATGTTTATTTGAAAAATGCCAAAACGAAAGCTACAATCGTTATCATTCAGTGAAAATCTGAAGTTAATATCCGTTTATGAAAGTGGGAAGACACGCGAAGAAGTTTGTGCCGAATTTAATGTGCCAAAATCTACTCTTTGTAGAATAATTCAGAGTAAACATAAAATTGAATCACAATGTTCTGAAGGATAAGGAAAACTAAAACGTGTACGTTTATCAGAATATCCTGAACTTGAACAGTGTTTGCTAACATGGGTCAAACAACTTCGTAACAAAAACGTTCCGGTAAGTGGACCGATGATTAAAGAAAAGGCACAAGATTTCGCGCGAAGGCTCGATATTCATAATTTTTGTAGCAGCAATGGTTGGATGGAAGGGTTTAAGAAAAGAAACGGTATAGTTTTCAAAGCAATTTGTGGAGAAAGTAACGCTGTTGATGTTAACAAATGTAGCCAATGGATTGAAGACCTACCAGTTCTATTACGCAATTATTCTGCTGATGATATTTTTAACGCAGACGAAGCGGGTTTATTTTATAAGTGTCTACCCGATTAAACTTTTATCTTAAAAGGTGAGTCTTGTCATGGCGGGAAACTTAGTAAAGAGCGCATTACAATACTTCTAGGTGCTAACATGTCAGGAACTGAAAAGTTGCCTATCCTATTAATCGGAAAATCTAAGTCTCCACGATGTTTCAAAGGCGTTAAAACTTTGCCTGTGAATTACCAAAATAATAAAAAGGCATGGATGACATCCACTATTTTTTCTGATTGGTTGAAGAATTTAAACCAAGAAATGAAAGCCCAGAAGTGAAAAATTTTAATGTTTGTGGACAATTGTACTGCTCACAATAATATGCCCGAGCTAAGCCACATTAAACTCGTGTATCTGCCTGCGAATGCGACAACTAAATTGCAGCCAATGGATCAAGGCATCATCAACAATTTCAAAATTTATTACAGAAATGAAGTTGTTCGACATGTTATTAAATCTATAGAAGACAATCAGTGCCCACAAATCGATGTTCTTCAGGCGATGAGGTTTGCTAGGAAAGCTTGGTTTTATGTGACCAAAACTACTATAGCAAACTGCTTTAAAAAATCTGGATTTAAATCTGAAGTAACTGTAGCTGAAAGCTTACAAGAGGAGGACGAAAATTTAGAAGCTGAACCTGAAGATTGGAACTAAGCCATCAGCAACGACAATAATCAACAGCCAACATTCCAAGATTTTATAAACGTCGATGACGGTTTAATAGTTTCAGGAGAACTTAATGGAATTCTTCATTGGAAAATGAAGAAGAAGACGATGAAATGAGCGCGGAAGTAAATTTAGTAAAAACTTCTAAACGCGAAGCAGTAAAAGCACTAGAAACTTTGCACAGTTAGTTTGAAATGTCATCAATTGGTGACCAAAGCATATTTGATAAAATTTATAACATCGAAAAACATCTGATGGCTGATACTTCCAAACGACAAACTAAAATGACAGATTTTTATAATTGATACATTCTGTTTCCATATTCGTACATATTACGTGTAAAAACGTGCTTGAATATTTTTGTTGATTACATTTGTATGATTACCTTTAAGTACTATTTTTTTTTATTAAAACTCATTTACATACATAACACGTTATTTTATTTAATGATCGCACCTGTATAACTGAAATAACCTGTATTCTCACCTCTATTAATGGAACCCTCTGTAAATGAGACAGATATTTATTTATACCTGTATATCTGAGACACTGGGTAAGTGGAATACCTCTATAAGTGAAACGACATTGCAGGTCCCTTGATGTCTCACTTAACCAGGTTGTATTAGTATATCTTTCCGCGCGCGGTTTCACCCGCGTGACTACCGTTCCCATGGGACCTGACATAATTAAATATACCCAATAGCCATCCTCGATAAATGGGCTATCTAACAGTGAAATAATTATTCAAATCAGTCCAGTAGTTACTGAGATTAGCGCGTTCTTTCCAATCTCAGGAAATACTGGTCCGATTTTAAAAAGATCAAACATAAGATATCTCGAAAAACTAGTTCCGTGTTTAGGCGTCCCTTATTTTTTTTTCTTACTTGTTATTATTTAAATTAAAAACATGTTCTCTGAAGGGGACTATGTTTGTCTTAAAGTCTATTTGAATAGAAACTGGTTTAGGCTGACCCCACGTTGCGCGAGCACCGAACTCTCCCTCCGTCTCCCGCTACCCCCGGCGCGCTTACACACAACAGGGGCCTGAGCCTACTATCGTAATGGTGTGTCGTAGAACTGTCACTGACGTCTCGATGGTCGGTTTGCTTTGTCTTTTGGATTAGTAGATTACCAAATGTGCAATAAACGATTCTGAAACATTTCTCCGACATTTGTTTCGCCGTTGAACGGTTCAATTCATGAAATACATATATCCAGACCGTACACCGATCATCGAGACGTCAGTGACAGTTCCACGACACACCATTACGATAGTAGGCTCAGGCCCCAGACCGTTGCAAGCTAGGGTTGTTGATTGATTTTGCTGTAACCACCATGCTTGGCAGGCGGATTGGCGGTCAGAGTAAGATGGGAGTTTCTTTGAGCTGATAGATGCTGCTGCCCATTTATCAGGCGTATGTCCCTTAGTCTACCCTAATGACACCTAAAGGAAGATATGGGATGGTATATCCGAAGCCGGAAACCACACATCTGTACTAATATTATAAAGCTGCAGAGTTTGTTTGTTTGAACGCGCTAATCACAGGAACTACTGGTCCGATTTCAAAAAATCTTTCAGTGTTGGCTAGTCCATTTATCGAGGAAGGTTATAGGCTATATTTTATTACGAAGTTCCCACGGGCACGGAAGCTACGCGGGTGAAACCGCGCGCGGGAAGCTAGTTATGTATATAAATGGTAACATGGCATGATATAACATTATCTATATCTACATATAATCATTATCATCATCTATAATAAATAATCGTATATCAAGGAACGGGCAGCAGCAGCGAACCCGCCTGCAAAGCGTGGTGACTGTGGCAAATACCCTCCCTCGGGAGGAGGCCCTCGTTCAGCAGTGGACGATATACGGGCTGATGTCGATGATAACATTATCAATTGCAATTCGCATATGACTTACTGCGGTTTCGCACTACGTCCGACCCGAATCCGATCTGGACCCTTGAAAATATGATCCGTAGTATCCGTAGAACTATTTCCATGGTAATTTACGCACTAGATCCGCTCTCCGTAATCTTAATTTCTTTTCAAATTTCTAGACCAATATTTTCACGGGTTCGGATCGGACATAGTGCGAAACCGCTCTTACACTGGAATGCACACGTCCAATGTGTGGGGTCAGCTTAAAACGGCGCTAATTTAATTTTCAGACAGTGTCAGCAATGGCTGACGGAACTCCAAAATAATTATATAAATAATAATAGGATTTGTGGCACATAAGCTTCTCACATACTTTCTTTGCTCTTGTATTTATAATGGTGGGAAGCCGTATTATAGTAGGTACCTACTATGTTGTGTACTTACATCTAGTGATATCTTAATTTAGCAAACTATGTATTTAATACTGTATATCTAGAGCTCAGACACATAAGGTCAGATGTGCCATTATACGTCAGAAACATTCGTCGTATGTGCCTTTATCGTAAACTGGCACTTATGACCAAACCATCATTAGCCCGTATAACGTCCACTGCTGAACATGGGCCTCCTCCCAAGGGAGCGTATTTGCCATAGTCACCACGCTTGGCAGGCGGGTTGGTGACCGCAGTAATATGTTGTACCATTCAAGGAAATGCTGCTGCCCGTTCCTTTATATACGATTATTAATAGATGATTTTATAACAATCGGGACCAACAGCTTAACATGCTTGCCCTCAACCAACCAGACCCGGATATAAATCTTAGCATTTACACAAAGAATTCCTGTCTGGAGTGGGGATAAAACCCACAACCTCCAAGATTTAAAGCGAGCCAAATACCACTTCGCTATGGAGGTTGTCAAGACCAAATGCTTCTGAAGTACCTATAATAGCACATCAATCCTTATACTTCTGAGGTGTAGATATATGTACACACAGACAATATGGGACAAAGGAGAAAACTATTGCATAAAGGTACACCTCAGTACAGGTCAGCTGGAAGAAATTTTTATTGAAATAAGAAATTACTACATAGTATAAAACAAAGTCGCTTCCCGCTGTCTATCTGTTCCTATGTATGCTTAGATCTTTAACACTAAGCAAGAGATTTTGTGCGGTTTTTTTAATAGATAGAGTGATTCAAGATTAAGGTTTAATTGTATGATTCATCAGCATTGGACCTGTGTGAAGCTGGGGCGGGTCGCAAGTTTCAAATAAGAAAAATTCAATTGAAGAAGAATATATTGTCTGTAGTTTATTTACCTATGTTAATTACACAAATATTATATTAAATATAATGTACATACACAAATCTATACTAATATATAAAGCTGTAGGGTTTGTATGTTTGTTTGCACACACTAATCACCAAAACTACTAGACCAATTTCAGTGTTGGATAGCCCATTTATTGAGGAAAGCTGTAGAGTATATTTAATTATGAAGTTCCCACGGGAACGAGAGCTACGCGGGTGAAACCCGCCGAAGTTAGCATAACATATAAATACATTTATAAATATATACTTGAGGCATCTCAGTTAAGGAAACATAGTGTTCTTTTATACAATTCGTGTAATAGGTATACACTACCTCCTATGACATGGGCATGCACTAATGATCTGTGCATCCCTATACCTGCATTACCAACAGGCCCTAAAATTAAGGGCCTGAGCCTTAGAAGTTGAGACAGTCCACCACTAGCATTGCACCAGAGAGCACCTGTTGCATGTCCAATTTTCGGTGCTCCCATTGCTGTAGTGTAGAGCACCCAGAGAATTTATTGAGTAAACACTCCTCATAGTATGATTAGCATAGCATTGCTATGGAGTGGACAGTCAATTATTTAGTATCTAACCTTATTGCTACACTGATTGTTCAAGTCCATTTTGAGGTTATCCATCTAATTTACTGGACATAAAGTATAAAACTAAGCAAACTTCGAAAAGTGTCTGCCTTGTGGATATGGAACTCAGTTCAGGACATTTGCTGAGATGAAGGAACTTTCGCTGTATTTTACAGTTAGCAGGCCATGCAGACTAGGTCTACAAGATTATTAAAAGACAACATTACCTTTTTGTGTCAAACACAAACAATAGTTCCCAATCTGAGTATAAAGTGGTAAAGTCTCCCTTATCACAGGGATTTATTTACTGTGGTATACCAAAGTATTAACTACTAGCTGTGCCGCATGGTTTTACCTGAGTTACTCTGCTCCAGTAGGTCAGAGCGTGAAGTTTGTAGCCTATATGTTAATCCAGGATATAACCTATTCAGGTGCAAAATTACAGCCAATTCTGTTCAGTCGTTTTGGAGTGAAAGATTAACAAACATCCATCCATACTCACAAACTTTCACATTAATCATACTATGTGAAGCCAATGGTATAACTATACATATGTATTAGGTATTAATCTTGGATAGATTAACAAAGTTTATCTGTTATTCATAAACATATCCATAAAGATAATCATAATGACAAATTCCATGTATTTTCAATAACTTGATAATTTACAAAAACAAAATGGAATATTTGTGTTTGGTTGGTTGACAGAGTCCCTTAAAAAGCATACCTATAAACCGTTAACAAAGTGTCACCTATAACAATTGTATATTACAAAAAATGGGAAAAAGCTTTACCTACTGGTAAAGCTAAATACATGATACTGTGGTAACCAATCCAGTTACCAAGCATGGTGCTATAGCAATTAATCTTTTTATACTATCTATATAATTATGATAGCTCCCCTTCAGAGTAACTCCTGTTAGCATTGAAACTTTGTAATTGAATATAACCTATAGCTTGGTAAAGTAGTTTCTGAGATTTGCCTTTAAGCTAACAACCAAATAAACCCATCCTCAAAAATCAGATTTACATTATAAATCATATTGAGAATGTAAGATTACATTTTTAAGTTACTCTCTCACACTTTACTGAGTGAATTTAAATATTCTTTAGATATAACTTGACATAAATTACAGATAGTTTCAACTTATCTGTGTGTGTGACACTATTATGAGTTTTCAAATAAAAAAGGATATAATTGAATTAATTACATCTAGAAAGAAAACTGTTAACATATTACAGCTTCATGTAGTAGCAGTAAAAAGCTAGCATTCAATCTCAGAAGTTGTGGATTCAATCATCATGCCAGACTAGTCTATTTTAGAATTTGCAACAAGAGGATTCTAGTGGGTAGACCTGGTCTTTGTGATGCATACCATCAGTATGGACTGAGTAGTGCTACATACTAAGCAGTGAAATTGTATGTACACAATGGGCTAACTTCCTAAACAACCCAAACTCAATATCCAAAGCCCTTGAAAACATCAAGGGGTTGATAGTGTGTTGGGAGAATTAAAGTTGGGTTTTATTGCAAAATCCAGACAATCACATACCTACCAAGGCCCACTTAGGAGGCCAAGTGGGGAAATCCTTTAGCCCAATTAACTTACTATACTAAGCAGTGGGGGTGCCTAATACATTTCCCCCTCCACAAAATAAAGATATGGAAATGGAGTGTACTTAACACAATATCAAATTAATATTCACAATTATTTTGTTAAATCTATGCTAATACACTGATATGATATTTACAACATAAATTAACCCAAGAAAAGTAGAATTTAATCCAACATCCCACTAAGTGTGACTCAATTAGTAAGACCTTGATACATCTCACTTGAGACAAACTTAGGTGACATTCATACATTGTTTGTCACACATTAAATATCACCCAGTACTTTCTGAGGTGCTAATATAGTCACATAACTAATAACAAAGTAACTAATAATCTGTTTATATGCTAAATCTTCCCTCGACATTGGACAACAGGTCATGATGTCATCGCGACATCAATTGAGTCTTGCTAAATTCAACTTCACTTAGCGGAATTTATCTCTACCATAACGTTTAAATAGCTTATTAAATCAATGTCGTGACCTTTAGCCTACTTTTTATGGCTGTAAGGCCAAGATATAGCTGTAAATGGCTAAAGGTATGCCAAATAAGTGGGATAAAAGAAGAATCTTGCAAGGAATACCAATTCGATTCAAGATGTCATCACAATAGCCGAGTCTCATGTAGAATAATAAGTGAAGCCGTTTGTGACCGTTGCAACGATAAATATGCATAATAATAATAAATATCAGGAGTAATATCTTACAGTTACCTGAGGTAATACGATCGGTAATTAAACAAAGCACTGTACTATCATTTCGACGCAAAAATATTATTACAAAATTGTCATTACCATCTATAGCTGCGACCTTAGAAAAGACTTCCTCTTTCGAACACTTTGATAAATCACTCGGAGTTCTCAATACACAAGTCTTTTTACACCATAAACTATTCACTGAGAACACTTTTAATAATTTAAACCGTATTTTCACCAGATAAATGTTACACCATTTCAAAATCACTTGAAAATTCAGCAATATCGCGCATGTCCGATGAAAATTTACATCACGTGACCTGTCATGGCGTCGGACTAACTTTTTAATAGGGATGTCGATCTGAGATCGATTAATCGAAGAATCGATTTTTGGAGCCAAAAAGATCGATTTTTTAAATCGATATGTAGTACTGAATCGATTCAGTGAATCGATATTTCACCCTTAAAAATCGACATTCGATTTTATGACAGACTGTTGTTTTTAAAAAGTTTAGAAATTAAGCATTGGGAACTATAAGCTACACTATCTATTTTCTTAACTTTGTAAACCAATACATAAAAAAATAAATGTCTTATTTTATACCTGATCTGATCTTTTGATATGGTAATAAAAATATTTTTTATCATCGAATCACCTGATTTTACTGATAAGAGATCGTTAAATTATAATATGTGTCATGTTTTTAATAAAATAGATTTACATATTTACAAAAAAATAATTTAATTTAACATTATAAACAAAAACTTGAAGAAAAGATCGATTTTTCAGAAATCGATTTTTTTGGCCTCGATTTTTTTGTGGATCGATTCATTAGGTCACGATTCGAATCGATTTAAAAATCGATCTTTTTTGGAAAGAATCGTCATCCCTACTTTTTAATATATTTTGCAGTGATGCCATAGAACTATCACACAATTCCCAACTTATTCGAGTTTTTAATCGATTCTACTAAAAAAAGTTAAGAATTGGAAATTAATTATAATGTTGATTCGCAATTTTAGTTACTCCGTATAAAACAGTCGTTACTTATTTATTCTGAATTTAAAGTTCCAGATCTTACATACCTACTCCTGTTCCGACGCAGTTCCAATTTGTGGCTATATTCATGCAAATGGTCGTTAAATATTTAACGACTTAAGACGAAAGTTCTATTTAAAATATTTTTTTTTAACAAAATTTAATACGACATCATGAAATTAAAGGATTGATTATTACATTTTTTATTTAATAATAGTACTGGTAAGTAGAAAGTAGGAAAGTAGTATAACAAAAAATAATGACCAAAAATGTTGGTAATGAAATGTAGGTGGAAAATTAAACAAGCTAATCATTTTTAATATATTTATAAAAATACATCACATTTCTTGTCACATCAATTCATAAATATAAAAAACTAGGCATTGGCATTGGATACCAAACGGGCATGTACCGACCACATTGATTACAATATTCCTCTATACACATTATAAAGTAAGGTCTAGCCCTTCTTTTTTTGCTTTGCTTTTTTCGCTTTTTGCGCATATTACACTTGCATCTTTCGTCTTCTTCAGAACTCTGTCGAGAGGCAGTACTTCGTTCTCTATGCCGATGTCCCCGTGGTGGAACCTGGGTACCTTTAGAAAATGTTTGTGACAGATGGTCCTTTAAATTTTCAATTGAAGGTATCGAGAACGGACTATTCAAAGGCTTACGTTCAACTACTGTTGGTTGTAACAAGGATTCTTTAGTTCTATGTTTTGGGGCTTTTGATCGGTTCAGGGCAATTTGTGTTGTTTTGGAACTTAGAGGTTTTGATTTAAGAGTTTGCTGCTGTGGAGTAGCTTGCATAGATTGAGCGGCGCTGCTTATTGACTGTTTGATTTTATTTGGATATCTTAAACTAGTTATTGGAACTTCACGATGTTGAGGTCCTATAGTAGACGTCAACACGGCACCACTATCAAAGCCTTCGTAATTAGATACTGTAGGATCGCAACTTTCTGTAGAACCAAAAGAACTGAAGGTCATCCATTTTTCAGGATCAAAAAGTGAGTCATTATTTGGACATTGCGTGGGTATAAACCGCGATTCTGTGAGAATATGATTTGTACCAGTTCCAATAGAACCGGGACCATTTTTAGTATTTTGCGGAGCTTCTATTTCTATAGGCTTGGGAAGGCCTCTTCTATCCGTCATAATTTTTTCTATTTTTTCTACGAAGTCTGAAATTGTTTTTGGTGAAACGTGTGTCTCTATTTTGTTTAGACACCTCTCAATTTCTGATTTCATTTTGTTATTGGTTGTTGTAGTATTGCCTGATTTATTTAAATCGTTTAATTTTTTAATAAGTGTATTTTTTTCAGTTAATATCATGTATTTTGTGTTAGCGGTATCGATTTCGGAAACATTTCCTTCGAAGAATTTCTCTACTTCGGATTTTATTTTAATTTCTTCACTTTCTTCTTTTAGAATGGAATTATTTGGTACTGGAACTCGATTCAATTCGCAATATAGTCTATTGTACGTCATTAACGGATTTAGATATTCTTCTTCAGTTGGTTTGAATTCAGTGATAAATTTATTAACAGCATCATTGAGTTTTTGTTTATAATTTATTTTTAAATTATCATCACCTTCATGATAGTTTTGTAGTATATAGTTCTCCACGATTTCTTCTTTTATTTGATTTAGTATCACTTGTTGTTCTGGTGTAGGAATTTGGGGCTCTTCTAGAACTTTGTCAACTGTGTGATTTAGTTCTTCCTTATACTTGTGTCTTTCATGCTCTTGCTTTATTAAAGGTTTTATCGAGTTTATAGCTTCTGTTAGCTGATATATTTTTACTGGTTTTGTCTCTGCAAAATGATAAGGTACGGGTAAATTGGTCAAAAAGTTGTCTAATTCATCATGTAATAATTTGCAGTATAAATCGTTGTCTTTAAATATTTGTGGGTCTATGTTCAGCTCATTTATTTTCAAGATTATTTTGGTAGATAAATTATCTTTTATCGTTTTAGCTTCTTCTTCAGACAAAAGCAGAGGTAGTGAGCTACACCAATCTGCCACTATTTCGATTATCATGTCGGACGGTTTTTTATACGGTTTATAAATTTTGCAGCACTTGTTTGAAGTAGACTTTGAAGGTGTATTCATCCTTATAATATCATCTTGGATACTCGGACCTGGTTCTTGACTTATGTTCTGTTTATTCTTGCCCCTAGTATAGGAAACTTTGCTTATTAAGCTTTTTCCTTTACTTTTCTTGGCAAAATTGTGTGGTTCATATTTTCTCTGTTTAGCACTTGCTTTTAATTGACGTTGAAGATTAATAACGAACTCATCTATATTTTTCTGTTGTCCGGATTGCAACGGTAATTTCGTAAGCCATCTTTTTATTTCTCGTTGAATATGATCATCGGGTTTTGCCTCAGTATTTTCAATTTCATGTATTTTTTTAGCCAGTGTTGATAATATTCTGTCCCATTCTAATAACTCGGGTACACCATTTGGTTCATTTAACGGCAGTTGTTCAAACCATGCATCTATTTCACATTTAGTCTTTACTTCTTCTACTTCGTTTATTAGAAGTTTTTCATCAGGTGCAGGTACTTTGAATAATGGACTGTATAACTCATTATAAATCTGATCTTTTGTTAAGGGAATAGAAGATTTATTTTGAGCACTCTCGAAATACTTGTCTATTTCTTTTCTGATCCTATTTTCATATGCGACTTTGACTAAATCGTTACTATGGTCAAAGTTTTGCAATATGAACATATCTGCTAAATGGTTTTTGTATATTTCGAATTCCGGATCTAGTACGTATCTATTTTGAATAGGATGAGGTATAGAAGCATCGATAGTAGTTTCAAGCTTATGTTTATAATTGTCACCTGTAGATTTTTTTCTGATTATTTCCTTTTGTTCTAATATATCATCAATTAATTCTTCTTTTAGTAAATCTTTGTTTTTCCGTGACTCGGACGTTAGTGGTATATTCTCAAGTTGAGTTTTGATTTCATCAGCTAACAAATCCTTATAAAGTACATCATCGTGAAAAGTTCTAGGATCCATATTAAGTTCTGCTATCTTTTGATATAAATTTCTTGCTATAGTATTTTCTATACTTTTTGCTTTATTTTTATCTTTAACGCCAATTGGTAATGTAGAAGACCATTTTTCTACAGCTTCCACTATACATGATCCGGGATCTCTTGTTTTCTTTTTGAAATTTTTATTACTTTTTTTGTTCTTCTCGTCAATCGTCGTACATGGACATGATAGACTGGAGATTGGATTGTCATAATCTGGTTCTATATGATTTTCATTATCTATTCTGTTCATTAGTTGTTGTATTACTAAGGGCAGCACAACTTCTTTCCGTGGATCTAAAGGTAATTTTGATATCCATGCTTCTAAATAATTGCACAATTCTTCATCAGCTCCTGCGTCGTCGGTATTATATTGCTTTTTTAATTTTCTTCGCACAATTTGATCTGAAAGCTCAGTGATCATTTTTATTATTCCCGGTTCGGTTTTAGGTTGATATTCATTTGGCAAAAGTGGTAAATTTTTAATCCATTCTGATATATTTTTCACATTTTCAATTTGCAATGTCAAACGTTCAACTGAATATTTTTTAGGTATCGGTACTTCAGTAAATATTGTATAAATTTGTTCTTTAGTTAATTTTGTTAGATCTGTGCCCTCCTGTGCCATCTTATTTATTTCTTGTGAAAGTCTCACCGCCCAAATATCTAGTGTTATTGGATCATCGGAAATGTCTATAAGGTTTAATTGAATATATTCCTCTATAAGCTCACTTAGATTCTGACTAATTTTAGATGATTCATCTACTTGTTTAGTGGTGAAAGGTGAAGCCAGTTTAGTATCGATAAGGAACATTAATTCATCAACCATTAAAGGTATATGACTTATATTCTCTTGGAGAATTGGAAGACTATACGTCTTTATAGATTGATTTATTATAGATCGCAAGTAGACGTTATAATCCATTTGATGAGGTTCAACTTCTCTCTGTTCTTCGATTTCTTGTATATTTCTTACAAGATCAGTTACAAATTCTACACGGTCTTTACTACCAGATGTATTATAACTAGCATCAATGGGTAATTGTTTTAACCAATCTGATATAATTTTTATGAGTTCAAACTCTCTATTCATTTTCTGAGATGGGAATTGGCTGTGAAGAGACGATTTGTCCAAATTGTCATACACTTCTTGTCGTGCTAAAGCACTAAGCTTCCTTAGTTCAGTCTTAAGTACTTGATCAAAAGCACCTCTTGCAAGAGGATCAGTGTTAACGTGGCTGTTCTGTAAATATTTAGCAATAAATTGTTTGATAGTAAAATCCGGATCTCCTTCGATATTACCAAAATTGCTTATTTCTTTCTCATTTTGCTCACTGTGTTTCTCTGCTGCTTTACGCTTTGCTTCTTTGTAATCAGCTTTATATTTTTTTCTTTCCTGTTGTTTTCTTTCTAGAGTTTCATCTTAAGGTATATTTATAACTTTGTCTTTGAGATTTTGAGTTAGATTATCAATATGCTCTCTGTCCCCTGGTGTCACCATTTTATGGAGCCACTCTTTAATAACGTTATCAATATCATCTTCTGGGATTTTGTTTCTAAGATGATATTGTAATTGTAAAGCTAATTCGTGAGCCATATTGGTACGTTTATTTTTATCTTTGCTATCGTAAATTTCTAAAGGCTGTTTATTCATCCATATTGATATTTGATCTTCTAATATATCTATGCTTTGTGGAACAAAGGTTTCGTTACCTCCCCATTTTTCTTGGAATTTAATATTTTGTATTTCTTGTCGTGTACCACCTTGAAACGCGGTAAGAACAGGTACAGGAAGATGCTTTATTTTTTGTAGTAAGTCTTTAACAAGCAGGTCAGCCGACTCTCTATTATCTAAAGATAGAAATTTATTCAACCACCTGTATACAATAAAACCCATGTGGTCTTCTTCTTTCTCATTTAAATTATCTGTTGGCGACAATTGAACAAGTTTAGCTCTATCCATGATACCACCAGCCAAATCCTCAATAACAGTTTCTTTGTATTCATCCTCATCAAATTTCTGAGGTAGAGTATCCATCCATGATCGTATTACAGTTTTTAATTTATCCATGTATGATTTTTCTTCTGTATTCCATTTTGATTTAGATTTCTTTGATGTTGATGTTACAGGATATGAATAAATAGAAACATTTTGAGACATTTCCGGTTTGAACACACTATTTTCATTTCCTGTAGTTCTATCTGGTAATTCATTCCAAATCTCAAACTGTACATTGTCTTCTAATGGATCAAATAAATCTATCATTGGGCAGGCTACTTCTGCTTCTGTAGGTTGTTGTTCATTAACATCTAAACATCCTTTAACATTTTCATTTCCTAACTCATTCAAAGCTTTGTTTACCATCGGCATAACATTTTTTAATATATCAGTTTCAGTTATAACACGCTTTCTTTGTTTTAAATGAATATAAAGTAGTCTATTAGCAAGATCTTCAGCTAATTTATTTAATTGAACCTTACGATTTTTAGAATTACTTAAAATTATTGGTAGGTTATCCAAAGTGTTCATAATATCACCTTTAATTTTTATTTTGGAGCTTGTGGTGTTGGCATACTGCTTAAGAATTATAATCATTTTTTCCAAAAGCGTATCCATCGCCTGTAGCTTATTGATAGTTTTTACATAATTTTTACATTTAAAATGCTTGAGCCAATCCGCAACTATTTTTTCATACAGATCAACAGATTGTAATTTTAGAACCTTATCATAGCATAATTTGTCATTCAGTTCTTTAATCTTACAGTAGAGATTTTCTTGTAAGCCTTTTTTAAATAGAACTTGATCATGTGCAGATCCCTGCAACGATAGTGGCAGTATATTCATACACTTTTCAATTTCGTGTTTCACTTCGATTTCGTATTTATCTTCATTTACATAGAGTGCATATTTGTTAATCTTGTCAGACAATTTGTTAACTACATCTTCGCTAATTTGATGTGATTTGGATTGTAATGTATAATCTATTGGCAATCTTTGAAACCAGTTCAGTATTTCATTTTCTATTTTTTTCTTATAAGATTTTCTCATGGCTCCATCATTACTTACTGACGTTTTATGTAGTATTTTACTATTTGGTTGACTTTTGACTTTGCTCAAGTGGTGTCCTTGGTCAGCAAAGAATTTGTAGTCAAGATCTTTCATAGTGACTACAGTCTGAACGAACTTTTCATTATTAGCGTGGGCGGTGTGAAACAGGGTATTTGGTACCATGATCTAATAAACATATTTATGAATTATTATAATATATAATTAATAGTTACCAAGTGGCTATGGGAAATGGCAGATAGGAAAAATTTCAAGAAATAAATCATCATCATCAGCCCGTACAACGTCCACTGCTTAACATGGGCCTCCTCCCGGGGAGGGTATTTGCCATAGTCACCACGCTTGGCAGGCGGATTGGCGACCGCAGTATTATGTTGTACCACACAAGGAAACGCTGCTGCCCGTTCCTTGATATACGATTATTATAGGTGATGTTATAACAATCGGGACCAACGGCTTAACGTGCTTTCCGAGGCATGGAGCGTAGTCCCTCAACCAAACAGACCCGGAAAGAAATCTTCGTATTTACACAAAGGTTTCCCGTCCAGCGTGGGAATCGAACCCATGACCTCCGAGATTTAGAGCGAGCCAAATACCGCTACGCTATTGAGGTTGTCCGCAATGAAAAAAACATAGTTTCAACGCAATGATAAAAACAATAATAGTTAGCATATATGTTTTAAATGATTTTATTAAATTTAAATGTTACCTGTATGTACCTACCCCTTTAAAAGTTTCCAGATGATGGTGAACCCTTAATAATAATATTAATGTCTATCTCAATCCACACACCGTGCTTCGAGCAAACGAGATAGTTCAGAGCCTTTCAGTGAACCCCCTCTTATTGAATGGCGAACCCCTAAGTTTGCGTTGAAACGCTGATATAATTCATGCGGAAATACTTACAGCTTGATCTCTAAATTGTCTACTTTTATTAATTGCATCCATATCCTTCGATGTGGCATGTTGTTTACGTTTGTGGCGGTCCCGTTTCTCTCGAATTACTGGACATAATTGCTGGTTACAATCCTAAGAAGACAATCTTTTAAACAATAGCTTAGACAATGGTGTAGCAGTATCTAGTTGGGCCCCGTATCATAACTTGGGAAAGAGGAACTTTATACGGCTGATATCGCGGTAGATACGCCCCTGGGCTTTGACGTATTTGACGTTCATTGATTTCAGCATATTAGTCTGTAGTCTGTCATTGCTGAACATAGGCCTCCATCATCGATTTAAAGCGGGAACAATTTCTAGCGACCTGCAGCGACGGACTCTTTCCAACCTTTATAAGGTCGTCAGTCCCACGCTGCGCTTGCCAGTTCATGGTCTCCACACAAGGACCTGTCTTTTCCATCGGCCGTCAGTTATTGTTATTTAGGATTATATATGTTTGAACTAAGCAAGTGACAGCTAAATCAATACCTATCAATCTATACTTCTACACAAGGTGTATTTGCCCTAGGCCGATTTTAGCCATGGTGACCAAACTTTTGGATGTTGGCCATTTGGGTGCGCAGACACAGATGCACCCTTTATCTGTTTGTTTCTTCTAAAAATTAAGGGACGCTTGGATGCATCTCCAGTAACGCCATGACTACGGATTGCCACTTGATTTTTCTCGAAAGAAAATTTATAGTAAGTTCATTTTTTGTCCGACTTGAGTTTCGAACCTGGGACCTCTCTAATTACAGTTGAATATTACAGCTAGACCATCAAGGCAACCAAAAATAAAGTAATGAAAGAAAGAATTACTTGAGAATATGAACCCTTAACCTTCACTTTCAATCTGTCCCTGATCTCTTTAATTAATCTTACATCCATTTTCTTGGCTAGATTTCTTTGAAAATCATCAGTGTCTCGAGTAGGACATACTTCTTCTGCAGAGGTGCGGTAGCGTCTTCGTATATTATTACCGCATTTCATGGTGGAACTCCTGGTTTGTACGATTTGATGGCTTTGCGATTGGGGAGCATGGGCCGACCCGTAATGAGGAGGGATGCTTCAGTGCTCTGGGCGTCTCTGGAAATAAGATAAAATGTGCTCTTGGACTAGAAAAACCCACGCAGGAAACAACGCATGGTACCAGAACATTGCGCACACCAGTACCTGATACCCTCACTAAATCCACGACTTGGAGGAGCACCAAGTCGTCGATTTATTGATTTTAGTAGGTAGGCTCTACTAAAACCTCCCGGAACCTCCTCGTGGTAACCTATGAATAGCATACCATTGCTAAGGGACAGGGCTAGTGATGTAGCCCAACGCCGGGACGATATGTAAATTATTCCCCCCCCCTCCCCAATAGGAGCATTGTTGAGCATGTGTGGATGACTGAGCGCGAAGCGCTCGTCGCCCAGGAGGGATCCGAACTCCGACCAATATCTGAAAGATGCTCGAAAGTGTGAGGTCATGGGAGGCGGTCACCTTATTCAGCGAGGAGTCACAACAGTAATGAAGACAGGTTACTCTTATCAAAGTCAAAGTCATAAGGTTACGCAGTGGCGGCCCTAGCAAATTGTCTCAGTAAAGTTCAGTCTGATACAGTGAACAAAGTATTCGGGGTTTCTTTTAAAATTTGCTCCAATTGTGTGAACCCGTCAAGACATTCTCCATCATGTTAGGTACTAACAGTAAATACTTCACACTTTCACATTTTGTTGAGATTGTTTTTGTGCTATAAGTTCTGAACGATTGGTGACACTTGATTGGGATGACAGTTTTCACAGAATGCAAAGATTATACTAAAAAAATAGCTTATTAATTATAGGCTATCTAACTAATATCTTAGGTTAATCAGGACTCAGAAAAAAAAAATTAATTCAACACTAATTTGCACTCAGTAGGTAGTAGGTACTACTCTCAACAAAGATTATTCGAGCCAGGTCTCATACATGTTAATTTGCACGATTAAATGCGATTTATATTCAAAATTCCTTGCCAGTAGCCCAATACATATAGAAAAAAATTATATAATTTTTGACTTATCATGCACTTCACTTATCACCAGTATTGACATAAAATTGTAATTGTAGCAGAAAGTTTAATGGCAAATTCAAAATTTTCCGTACTCATTTAAGATAAAGATAGTGTAACTACCAATAAATTATTAAAATAGCACAAGAAATGTAAGTTATCCAATAATATGTTGTATGTGATAGGCCTCCTGTCTGGTTTCGGTCATAGCGTCTAAACTCAAGAGATAGGCTGACAGGGCAGGTATTATTTATAATAATTAGATTTATTTCTTAATTTGGCACCGAAATACATACCTAAACAGCGTCACAAACACGATAGGTCTTTGTAAGTTTACCTAATCCAATGCTAAGGTCGGTCGTGACCTTTTCGGCAGAACATGCGATATTAGTTTTCCGAACCCAAAGCTATGATGTTGTATAAAAAGAGATAGATAAGTATCGTCATGCTCCTGTTTTGTTAAGACAAAATTTATCCCTAGAGAGTAAACAAGACAGCATGAAAATTAGCGTATGCAAAAACGAGACAAACACGTTCAAGTGTGCCAATTTCATGGAGCCATTTTTCAAGCCCGGGTGCTGTATCTACCTTTTTACTATAACATAATTGACCGAATGGGTAAATACGGGACCATCACCAACTTTCTGACTTCAGGACGGAATCTACCTACTTCGTTTTTTCTGGAGAGAAAATGAGTAGTCACACAATTTTTAGGGTTCCGTAGCCTAATGGCAAAAAACGGAACCCTTATAGATTCGTCATGTCTGTCTGTCTGTCTGTCTGTCCGTCCGTATGTCACAGCTACTTTTTTCCAAAACTATAAGAACTATAATGTTGAAACTTGGTAAGTAGATGTATTTTGTGAACCGTATTAAGATTTTAACACCAAAATAGAAAGAAAAGCAATAAATTTTGGGGTACCCCACATAAAGAACTGAAACTCAACAAAAAAATTTTCGTCAGACCCACACGTGATTTCATTTTTTCATTTCATTTATTTCAGTAACAATTTTTACATTGTATTGAAAATTTACATTAAATTATAACATTAAAACAGTTAGGTACAATAGAAATCATAAAATTACAATAGAAATCCATTCATAAACATAAAAAAAAAAAAAAATTAAAAATAAACGTGACCATGGATAGGTCTTTAAAAATGATATTGAGGTTTCTAATATCATATTTTTCTAAGATGAATAGTTTGCGCGAGAGACACTTCCAAAGTGGTAAAATATGTGTCCCCCCCTGTAACTTCTAAAATAAGAGAATGATAAAACTAAAAAAAATATATGATGTACATAACCATACAAACTTCTATCGAAAATTAGTTTGAACCAGATCAAGTAAGTAGTTTTTTTTTAATACGTCATAAACCGTAAACCGCAATTTACCTTTCATTCAATCAACTATTAATTAACATTGATCAAAGTTACAACGAACTACAAGAACTTTTATACTATGTTACTTGTTGTATTCTTGATATCAAAAATAGGTAAGCACTTGCAACTAGTACGGAACCCTTCGTGCGAGAGTCCGACTCGCACTTGGCCGGTTTTTTTATTTGCGCTATTGGAAACATTGGCCCGTTATCTTAAATGCAATTTCTTTTTTGCTTTCCGAGGCACGAAATATTTCATTTCATTAAAATATTTTTACCAGGCGCGGTTATCTGCTTACCAACGGAGGATATTTTATTTATTTTTATTTATTTAACCTTTTGCACAATGACAGTACATGGCGGACTTAATGCCATTGGCATTTTCTACCAGTCAACCATAGTGTGGTGCAGAGAAAAAGTGATAGGTGCACGGAAGTAGAAGATAGGTCATTAATTAACTACCGTACTGGTAGGAAAAAAAAATACTAACGTAATATCTATGACTACATTCTAATAATACACATATAATATAAATACTATACTAAAAGGTGATACTATACTTATTATAGGTTTATAATAATACTATATTATACTATACTTTACATAATCATAAAGAGAACTCATCGCTGAAACGACTCTGAAAGTTGTTTACTGATATGTAAGCGTACTTTACGCTTAAATGAGATACGATTCTTAGCCATCCTGATTTCAAGAGGTAACTCATTCCATAGAAGTATAGATTGCACAAAGAAAGAGGAATGAATAAAATCGGAACGGTGTGGAGGACAATGAAGAAGTCGATTGTGCACAGAGCGCGTGGATCTATTACGACTGGAAGAACGAAATTGAAATTGAGAGGTTAAGTAAGTTGGAGTAGTTGGAGAATCTAATAAAGAAAAGAGAGTTGTTAGTGCTCTCATATTACGGCGTTGTCGAATGGGCAGCCAATTAAGTTTAGCCCGATAGGCAGAAACATGGTCGTACTTGCGGAGATTGAAAATGAATCGAATGCAATTATTGAGAAGCCGGTCCAACTTATTGAGCTGATCTGCATTCAGGTCAAAGTAGCACACATCACCATAGTCAATTATGGGGAATACTAAAGCTTGCACCAGCATTACTTTTGTTTTGGAGGGGAGAAAATTCTTCAAGCGATAGAGTGCTCGCAAAATACTGGTTACTCTACGACATATACAAGCCATTTGACTTTGCCAGCTTAGTGAAGAATCGATAAACAAACCGAGATCCTTAACGCTCGGGCTAAATGGAATGACTGTCTGGTTAAGAATAATTGGTGGCAACGAGCTCATATCGACTCTCGACAACAATCTGGAGCTACCCACCAGCATGGCTTGGCATTTTAATGGGTTTACCATCAAGCCAAATTTCCCAGACCAATCATTCAGAGTTTCAAGATCCCGATTCAATTTACCGATTACTTCTGGCAGACTATCAGTATTTCCCTGGGAATATAACTGTAGATCGTCGGCATATAGATGATACGCACACTGAAGATTATTAGTGATGAGGTTTATAAAAACAGAAAAAAGGAGAGGAGAAAGGATGCCGCCTTGGGGTACACCAGCGTCTAAATTGCACCAGTCTGATGAAGAATCACCAACGCGAACAGACTGCTGACGACCCCGAAGATACGAAGAAAACCACTCCAGCGCTTCGTCGGAGATCATATGGTAAGACAGGATGGATAGTAGGATGTCGTGACTGACGGTATTGAAGGCATTGGAAAAATCAATCAGCACCAACACTGTGAGATTAGTATCTTCCATGCCCCTTCTAATATCGCCAGTCACTTTAAGGAGAGCAGTTGTGGTACTGTGACCCGGCCGGAAACCAGATTGGAGAGGACTAATTAGGTTATTGGTTAGAATAAAATGGGACAGTTGTTTGTTAACAACTGACTCCGTTATTTTGGAAAGGAATGGAAGAATGGATATTGGACGGTAATGGTTTGGATCGACAGGATTTGAGATCTTAGGGAGTGGGAGGACAAATGCTTTACGCCACTGGTCAGGGAAAATTCCGGAGTGGAGAGAAAAGTTGACTAAGTGCGTAAGCGCAGGAAGGACGTAGTCAAGGATGGGGACAATCATGCGACGACCAATACAGTCACAACCGACTGCATTAGACTTAAAGGATAGGATGGTGGTTTTGACCTCATCCGAATCAACTGGAGTGAAACGAAAATGGTTTATATCAGGGCGAGTTAAACTATTAATATAGTTAACCGTCTGATGTTGTAATAGAGGATCAATGCATGAAGAAGTCGTGAAATATTTATTTAGATCATTTAAATCTATGGAACTAGGATTCTCAGAATTACTCGACTTACCGATACCCAGAGTTCCAAGGAATTTCCAGATACTGGCAGGAGTAGAAGAAGAGATGTTGTCAAGAAAATATCGGCGTTTAGAGTTGCGTATCATCTGGTTACACCGATTCCTAGCAAGCTTGTAAAGATTCCAATGGTCTTCGCACCGTTCCTTTTTAAATTTACGAAAAGCCCGATCTCTGCGCCTCATAGCCATCCGAATCCCCCGAGTCAGCCAGGGTGCTGGTGGCCGCTTCTGCTTGATCGCCCTAATAGGAGCATGGCGGTCGTAAAGATGCGTCAAACTTTCTGTTATGTAACTTAATTTCTCGTTAACTGTGCTAGCTTCAAGAAGAGGCCCCCATTCTATCCTAGAAGCGTCCCTACAGAGAAGCTCCATGTTAATCTTAGCAAAAGAGCGCCGGTGCAGAACTTTAGGTTTGGGCTTGGGAGGGGACAGGATATAGGATAGGAAAATGAGATCATGGTTTGAAAATCCAGGAGCACTATGTTGCCCATGACAGGCAACTAAGGAAGGATTGGATGTTAGGATAAGGTCGAGCCATGTATCATCGCTAGCAATGTTATGATGAGTTGCTTGCAGAGGTAGGATATGTAAGCTGCATGACTCGACTATGTGCAGGAGTCTACGGGAGCGAGGTGAGTTAGGAGCAAGTAGGTTGGTATTAAAATCGCCCATGATGATGTGGTGAGCATACTCCGAACCCAAGGATTCCAAGACCAATTCCAAATCGGTGAAGTAATCGGCATTGGGAGGACAGTACGAAACTCCTATAATACATTTGGACCCTTTAACTACTATTTCCAATAGAAGGAACTCTGCAGAAGGTGTACTGTTTTGTCCAGATGTAGCTATAACCTTGTAGGGTAAGTTACTCCTGATGTATATAGCAACACCACCTCCACCCTTCCCAAGCCGATCGTTACGAACAAGTACGAAGCCGGGGAGAGCATACAGGATATCATCTTTACTAATATTATAAAGATGAAAGATTTGTTAGTTTATTTCCATAGAATAGGCTCCGAAATAACTAGACCAATCCAAAAAAATCTTATACCCTAAAACTTAGAAAGCTACATTATCCAGGAGTACAAGCTATGAAGTTGCCACGGCAACGTGAAGTACGTGGGTTAAACCGTGCGTGGGAAGTACATTCATGTATAAAATACTTTTCCTGTAGGCCAGTACGTGACTGCGACATCTGGCAGGCGAGTCAACAGCCTGGTCTGTGTTATTCATCGTCTAGAACTCTGAAGATGTTGGTAAATATCCATAACACATTGATTCATACAATACCACCCGCTGTCGTTTGGTTTCTGGTTAGAACAGACCACCCCATTTTTTCCCATAGGTGGCGTAAGAGGCGACTAAGGGGACCTGATGGATGCCCAGCAGCATTTAACAGCTCAAAGTTACTAACCAGCTTACTAAGGTTATCCGCCTGCCAAGTGTGGTGATTATGGCAATATTCTTCAACAGCTCTGGCTAGTCAAGGTCTGTAAATAGAAGGCCCATGTTCAGTATTTGACGTTAACGGGCTGTTAAAAATACCATCCACTATCTAAGCCCGCCAAATTACTAGGCACGGATAGTAGTCCCTCAAAGTATTTTTCCTCGTAAGAATCGGACGAACGGCCTCCAAATAGACCTTTTTTTATTTTTTGTCCTCCGGGGTGGAAATGCATTTACACATTCCAACCGCCGCTGCAGCGTATTCGCGCGCTAGCGATGGCATATGTGGGACTCGCCCTCTCCATAGCGTGGTATGCTAAACTCATACCACGAGACTTTTTATATTTCCCCTACAGTGCATCCCTGGTCCTACTTACTGATTACCAAGAGTCCTCCAACATCCTAGAGGGTTCGTGTGCGATGGAAAGCCAGGGCATGATAGCGGTGGTGCGAGGGTTGACGGACGCGGGTCTTGCTGTCACTCTGCTGGAAGGAGACCGGCAGTATACTTTGATGCCAAATGCTGGTAACAATAATATATTTTATTCATACGAGAATCTATGCCAAAAAGCCCTGTGGGAGGTGGCCCATGTTCACCAGTGGAAGTTATACTGACGGGCTGACGATGATAAAGACGCGTTCCGTGTTAATGATGAGACATAAAATAATAAGTGAATTTAAGACTACCCGCGCGTAGTTTATTCTCGTAACTCTCGTTCCTGTAGGTACTTCATAATTAAATATAGCCTTCCTCGATTAATGGAATCTAACACTATCTAATATCTAACCTCACGGAGGTTAGGCGTAGAGGTATCCAGCTCGCTTCAAATCTAGGAGGTGGTAGGTTCGATCCCCCCGCCGGACTAGAAATTCTCCGTAAATTCTTAGCTTTCTTCCTGGGTCTGTTTGGTTGAAGGACTATACTCCGTGCCTCAGAAAGCGCTTTAACCCGTTGGTCCCCAATGTTATAACATAATCTATAACAATTGTATACAAGGAAACGGGCAGTAGCGTGTCCTTGTGTGTTACAACATAATACTTCTGTCACCAACCCGCCTGCCAAGGGTGGTTATTACGGCAAAAACCTTCCCTCATGAGAAGGCACTGATCAGCAGTGGCCATTATACGAGTTGATGATAATGATGAACACAGAAAGAATTTTTCAAATTGGAACAGTATTTCCTACGTTAAGGACGTTCAAGCAAGTAAATAAACACACTCTTCAGCTATATATAATAGTATAGATGATAAAGGTTTAATCATGTATTGACTATAAAATAATCAAACAGAAGTTCGAAGTTTACATTAGGTTGGACATTCAGCCGCGCCTTAAGCACTGAACACTGCGCTTCCTCTGCCACTTTAATTATTTAATTGTCCACTCTGCCATCGTTAGCCACCTTTTCATGTTCATCCCGAACAATACGAAAGATGAGAATTAAACATTAAGGACCCCTTTAATTCAAGCCTCTGTAACTGAGATTTTTAGCGAACAATCCAGCAGGTAATCAGAAGCAGTTTGCAAGTGGAGACCGTCGGATGGGAGACAGTGGATATCCTGTGCTGAAAGTGGATTCCGGGGCTCAGGCAGTTGATGACAGATATGCTACAACGTATAAGGTATTATTCGACATTCTTTTTGTATCATCTATGATATTATGTGATACTCAGAAACTACTTGTCCGATTAAAAAATATCGAGGAAGCCTATAAGCTATTATCATCACACTTATATTTAGGAAGAAGTAGCGGACACGGAAGTTTTTAAAGTAACCACAAAGCAGTATCCTCCCGACGTCTTAGTAGCCAAACTCTAAGGATATCCATCCACCCATCTATGCAAGACATGTTGCAATGCACAGGTGTGGGTAAAAACAGTTTCACTCTCCGTTCTTTTACTTTCAAAATCCTGTGGGTCAGTTTTTACCGTTGAGAGAAAAGGCGCAGGATCGACAGTTTCTGTAGTGGTTTCCGATGCATGAGTGAAATAGTACCAGTTTTCTGAATTCAAGCTAGTGCTTAAAAAAAAATTTCACAAAACTGCAAAAGTTTAAGTTTTAGTTTAAATATCGTCACCAACTTATTTCCTCAGATGATGCATTGCAAAATATCTCCAACGTCTCCTCCGGTACAAGTGGCTGAATTTCCACCACAGCGAGCTGATGTCCTTCATGGTAAAGTTGATTTAATACCCAACTACAAAGAATGTTCCAATTGGTCAAGCGTTGTTACCCGCCCATTTTGGTTTTGATTCGTCCATCAATGCAAAAGAACCATTAATTTAATGCACTTGATCTGTTGGGAAAGGTTTGACAAAGCGAAACAAAATTTAGATTTGGCGTATTAACAATTTTAGTCAAATCTTAATTTTGTTTCGTTTCAAGTGCTTAAAAAGTATAATTCAAATGCTCAAATCTATATATATAAAAGAAAGTCGTGTTTGTTACAACACTTATAACTCGAGAACGGCTGGACCAATTGCCATGGTTTTTGATTTGTTGGATTTGTTTCCGTCCCGAATAGCAGAATACATTTATACACACATTAAAAACAAAAGAAAGTCGTGTTAGTTACACTATTTATAACTCAAGAACGGCTGAACCGATTTGGCTGAAAATTGGTAGGGAGGTAGCTAAGAACTGGGAGAAGGACATAGGATACTTTTGGGTAGGGGTAGGGTAGGGTAGGGTAGGGTAGGGTAGGGTAGGGTAGGGTAGGGTAGGGTAGGGTAGGGTAGGGGTAGGGTAGGGGTAGGGTAGGGGTAGGGTAGGGTAGGGGTAGGGGTAGGGTAGGGGTAGGGTAGGGGTAGGGTAGAGTAGGGGTAGGGTAGGGTAGGGATAGGGTAGGGGTAGGGGTAGGGTAGGGGTAGGGGTAGGGTAGGGGTAGGGTAGGGTAGGGGTAGGGGTAGTGTAGGGGTAGGGTAGAAGTAGGGTAGGGTTAGGGTAGAGGTAGGGTAGGGCAGGGGTAGGGTATAAAAGTCCACCCGTGCGAAGCCGGGGCGGGCCGCTAGTAATAATATAAATTAGTTAAATATCTGGCAAACAGTTTTTGTAAATTTTCTGCCCAGCCCGGACTTAACAAGTTGCACTCTCCAAATCTTACTCTCAAAATCCAGTGGATCGGTTTTTAACAACACTCGCGGTACGAGATCAGGAGTCAGCACACAAGACTGAACACCATTTCCTTTCTGTATTTCAATTTTTCCAGCCCGGGATTCGAAGCCTGCACTTCATTACGGTCGAAGATATTCCCAATGATGTAGATAGACCAATCAGGCAATCAGAACCAACTTCAAATTCATCAAATGCCAGCTGCATAGTTTACATATGGAATTGAAATTTTGTAAAATGTTCCATATCTTTAGGTCACAGCAACTTCGAAGTTGGAGGGTATGACAGCAGAGACAATCACCGTCCCATTAAATCTAACTGCTATAGAGGTGGAATGGTGTGGTCTGATCGAGGTAATAATCTTTTCTTTTTAACCGGATGTAAGTTGCTCTTAAGCTTTTGCTTCGTCACTGAGTACAAAAACTATAAACTAAGCAATATGCGTATAAAAGTCACCTTATGTGATGCACCTCGGCTCAGGGCGGTCGCTGGTGGAGGGGACTGCGGAGAAATTACTTTTAATATTTTTGGTGTTCAGTTTTATACTTCTACGTCTACGAAGACATCAAAAGTTTCAGAAGAAAAATTGGCTTTACATACTTCTCGCTTGCTCACACACTCACTACAAAATATATATTTGAAGTGATGGGACATTCTGTCATTGTGTATGGGACATTTGAGGTAACTCTTGTATGTGTAATATCGCCCTCTGCGAACATAATCAGAAAAAGATCACAAAATAAGGTTCTATGTTTCCGTCAGGATCAGTATGTTGTTCCCGTGCTTCTGAAAAATTGGACGCGTTTGCAACCTCGCTGCGGAAGTACCCTCAAACTGCTCCGGACAGGTCTTCTGAAGTCTTCGAGAGATTGATTAATTACAGCCACGGAAAAACGCGTGAGTATATAACGTAGTTTAAGCGATTCATTTATAGAATAAAGTCATTATCTGATCATCTGACAGTAATGGGTTAGACTTTCCACGTTAGACAATTTTTGTTTTGTAAAATCAAAGATTTCTTTCTGGCAATGAGAATACGTATGATTGGCATACGTAATTTACCTATAAGTGTGGTTTTTTAAGTGTCTGCCTTCCGTGCCCCAGATATAACTTTTAAACCTTTGTTCCCGATTGTCATACCTCACCTATGACAATCATATACCAGGTACCATGAATACCGTTATTTTTCCAGTGAATAAACCAAGTTTGAACCGCAATCAGACATCACCACGATTCGAAGAAACTTGCAATAATAATTACCAGCGGCATATTAATCGGTCTAGAGCTTACGACTTTGACACTTATATTGCAACCAAGTCCAACCAATTCGATGAATATCCTACCAGGGACAGTAATAAAAACCAAGGAAATAATAATATGAACTACCAAAGACCTGGCAGAGGCAAGCAACAAAATAACAACAGGTAGGTACCAAAGTTTATTTTATTAATTCCAAACTTTACGCTCTTTTAGGATTTCGTAGCCAAACGGCAAAAAACTGAACCCTTAAGGATTTGTCATGTCTGTATGTCTGTCTGTCCGTCTTTTTCCGTAACTATAAGAATTATACTGTTGAAACTTGGTAAGAAGATGTATTCTATGAATCGCATTAAGATTTTCACACAAAGCACTTGGCTGCTTTTTTATATTTAAAAACTTTACGTCAAAGTATATAGGACTAGGTTTCAAAATTGAGATATGTCCTAAGAGAAGTGTTTTAAAGAGATTGGTAAATTTTGACAACTGGTTCCGATTAGAGGTTACAGAGACTAAGACGCGGGTTCAAATTATGCCGGTCATCTGAATTAATTTTAATTAATCTCAATTTTTTAATTTATTTGCTATTGGGGAATTAAGGCTACGTTACGATCAGAGAGCATCGAGAATCCGTGGCGAGGGATATGTTTGTAATCCTACTAATACTATAAACGAAACGAAAGTTTGTAAGTATGGATGGATGGATGTTTGTTACTCTTTCAAAACTACTGAACGAAATTAGCTGAAGTTTTGCACCGGGATAGGTTATACGCTGGAAAACCATACAGGCTACAAAACATCACGCTCCGACCCACTGGAGCAGAGTAACGCTGCTAGTAAACCAATAAATGCAGTGAATCTCTTGGCTTTTCACAAATTCGTCATCGGCATCAAAGATGAGAAAGGATGTGTCCTTACTCATCTCCGGTTGAAGCTCAGCAATACCGAGGCTATTTGATAAACCGGTCAAGTGCGAATCGTGACTGTTGTCTTGTATTTCAAGAAGCGACTTCACCCATTCTGTTTTCAGTTCTGATGCCAGATACCAGGAACCATATCGACAATACCATGATTCAGATTCTTGGTGTAGGGGAACCGGTAGGTGCCAGAACCCCATTGGAAGGTATCATCACCCGGGATACCAGGAGCAAGAAGTTAGGTATCAAAATGGAGGACGATGGAATGTTCGTGATGCTGGTAATATGAATGAGATGGGGAGATGGGACAGAGATCAAGTTGTCACAAATCATGTAAGTTTAGTTCTCACAAGTATAGTAATATTAGATTCCCGCGCGTGGTTTCACCCGCGTAGCTCCTGTGCCCGTAGCAACTTCATAATAAAAAATATCTTATAGTCTTTCTCGATAAATAGGCTATCTAATACTGAAAGAAATATCAAATCGGACCATTGATTCCTGAGATTAGCGTGTTCAAGCAAACAAACTCTTCAGCTTTATAAATTATTATAGATATAGATTAATTTGTTGATAGAGTTACTTCTTAATTTTCAGAACTCAATTAATATGGAAGTCCAAGGTAAGATATCCATATTCTCTCACTCTTACATTATAAATGTCTATATGTGCATTCTTTTCTTTTCATTCATCTTCATCTTCAGCCCGTATAACGTCCACTGCGTAACTTGTCCCTACTTCCGAGGAAGAGTATTTTTCAAAGACACCACGCTTGGCAAGCGTGTTGGTGACCCCAATATTATGTTATAATGATGCTTGTTCCTTGGATATAAATGATGAGCAACGGCTTAACGTGCTTTCTGAGAAACGGAGCACATCATTCATTAGTAAAATAAATTATACGTGAACTAGACAACAATACTTTAAATGTATCGGTGGGTCAGTGGTTGCGGTAGTTACTTTTGAGGCCTGGTATTCTGAGTTTGATTCCCACCCGGCACAATTATTTGTGTAAATCACAGACAGGCCCGGGGGACTTAGCAAACATTAAATTTACGGACACTGGCCCACACACATATTTATTAGTTCCGTAAACATACCAATACATGAACCCTTATTCGGTTACTTTTAGCGGGAGTCAAGATGGTATCGAGAGAAGCAGAGACTACGCCACACGCGCCACCATCCCGAAGAAGTGTAAGAATTTAAAACATTTGTAAGTGATAATACACCGGTGTCAAACCCCAAACGTAGTCACTATAAGCATTCCTTAGTAGACAGAGAGACAGACGCACAAAAGTCCCCCAAATAATTGAAAGTCATAATTTCTCAATCCCTCCGTCAGCGAGGGTTATGCGCACTTCCTTCTTCGTTCGCAAATGGTCCCTTTCGCGGTTAGTCCCATTCGCAGTTGGTCCCATTCGCGGTTGGTCCCATTCGCGGTTAGTTCTATTCGCATTTGGTCCCATTCGCAGTTCGTCCCAGGCAAGTAGTTTGTAAGGGAATAGGTAGGTTTAAGGTCCGGCGGGATGAATAAAATATCATCAAATAGAGTAATAAAACATCCGGATTCGATAATTTGCTGAACCGAGGTCTAAGTCCCTTTGAGGGCGCAGGTTGCTTAGTTTGTAATTTATAAACTATTAAATAATGTTGGAGCTGTGCTCGCTTCTATTCCCGGTGAAGTAGCAAAAGCTTCGTAACTAACAAAAAAAAACGTTCATTGGTGGTTAAGTTAAGGAAAGCCACCATACATTATATAGCATTTCCCAATCGCGTTGGTCACGATAGCCAAACCCTAAGGAGATTGACCATGTCACATTGGGACCTGTCTTTATAGGTTCTGTCTTCCTTTACTCTCGAAATCTAGAGATAAGGACAGACACCTTATCGTGCTTTCACTTTCGCTACTGTAACTCCTGTAAGCCAGAATCAACAGTGGAACTCACGGAAGAACTGAAAAACTAACTGAGACTAAAAAAGAAACTGAGACTAACAACTTAATCCAAGTTGTTAGTCTCAGTTTGGACTAGGGACACCTAAATCTCTTGGATGTACCGAATTTAATCAGAAAAAACATCATTAACTTTCTTACTTTAGACAGTTTAGACTAACGAGACACTCACCAGATAGAGGGAGAGAGAAAGACAGAGACAATCGGTTGATACGAGTTGATCTTATATTTTTTGCGTTCCAGGTATCGACTTTAATATCGCTTTCACCATCCTTCGTGGGGAAGTGTACACAATGTACACACACGTCGTTCAAAAGCATGCAAACATCTACATTCAATGTCAAATCAGAAGTTCGTAAATATTCAGTCCTAACAGTCTCAAGTTCTAAAAATATTAGGTTTAAACGTTTACAAAAATGGGCTTTGATTGGACGAAAAAGTAAATCACAGGAAGAAATAGTATCTACCAATTATGAAACTAAAAATGATTTAAAGAATTTACTAGAAGAGGTGTCAGATTATTGTAAAAGTAGAAGAACCGTAAGAAATGAACTCATTAGAAACCTATTCGAAATACAAACAAATAGAGACGATTTCATAAAAGGGTTTTCAATTTGCAATTACCGTAATAGAATTACAAATGTACATAAAAAATCTTTCGGAAATCCAAAAAATGTAAACACCACTAACATTCAAGAAGATTTAAAATTATTTATACGCAAACATCTTTTGTATTTTTATGATTCCAGTAATATGAAAATAAGTAAAAGTAACTTAGATAACTTAGAAAATACCATAATTAACGTTTTGTATAAATCAATTGCTAATGTAAGCATTGGGAATGAAGACGAACTAAGAAATAATGTGAAATATATTTTACAAGAGAATGGTCAAATAACGGAACAGAAATCTGTTTCAATAACAAATTTAATATGTTATCATCTGAAGAAAATGTTGCATCAATCAAATTTTGATCAAACCTATACTGTTAATTATAGCAAACTTAATTCTACAGGAGTCGATGATGATAATCAAAAACCCGAATTGAGTGAAGAGGATTCCCACATCAATAGCAATTTGGATAGCTATATTCATCAGATTAGAGAAAAAATTAATGACTGGTTAAATAAATTAAATATATATCTGGTTAGTAAATTAGATAAGACCGGACTTAGAACTATAATCGTTAACGATTTAGCTGCTGATATAGTTGACAGATATAAATATTTAGAATTAAATCCAATTATTCGGGGTTCTAGTGACGAAGAATTGAACATTCTAAAATTTCAAATTTTCAAATGGATAAATAGATTAACTGGGGAAAATAATATGGAAGCTGTAAATAATGCAAAAGAGTTAATGGAAATGATCAAATCTGTTCCTGCACCTAATATCAATAAATTTTTAAATACAAATTTTACGAATACAGATTCACCGTGGATACAGGATAAACAACATATAGGTACGTTAACTAGAAGATCATCTAATCATTCAATTATTCAGCAATCAGAACCAAGCACTAGTTATGATAACCCAAAAGCAAATCGCACAAGAACAGTAGCTGATCCATCTCTTCCAGCTGACCTAAACTTTTGCAGCCCATCCATTCCAATAACATCTCAAAGTTGCAGTCCTCCTTTTCAGGAGAATATTCCAGCACAAACTTTAGCAAAACCTATACCAGGTTCATCAAGTTCCTCGTGCTGTCCTACTTTATTGCCACTAAGTAATAGAGCTGGTTATCCTACCATACCATTGCCACCTTGTTGCCAAGGGAAGGAAAACTCACGGTCCATAATCCCAACTATAAAGCAGTTGTATGACGAATACGATGAATTTGTAAAGAATTGGGTTCAGCATATAAAAATACCAGCTACAAACCCTTCAGATATTAAAGTCGCTGAGAAAATTAGAACTAAAATATACAATGGTGTATGGAAGGCTTTAACTAAACTTAGCTGTGACCTTGAAAGTTCACGCAATCCTTATTATTATCAAACTGTTTTGGATGATGAAATTGAAGAATTATTTAATGACTATCTTCCTAATGTCAAGAATGATAGTGAAAGACAACGGTTAAAGTCTGAACTTATAAATAAAGTTACTGAAATTAACATACGTAAGTCTAAACTTTATGAACTGGTTTCATATAAAGAACTATTAATAATCACCTTCCGAGAAGTAAATATGCTTCTGAAATTCTAAAACAAAAACAAGAAGCGCTGAAGCTAGATATAGTAGACGCTTATATTATTTACAAACGATATCAAAATGACGATGAATTAAAAATTAATGTATACAGAAAAAGTTTGGTTAATAGATTGCAGCAATTAATACGAACTTTGAAAAATGATAATGTTAATAGAGAAACATGTATGTATGAAATTATCGATGCTATCAGCAAAGTACCTCTACCAAACAAAGCACATATTCAAGAAGAAGCGCAGAAAATTATGATTGTCAAAGAAATCGAACATTGGATCTCAGATCTCCCTACACAAAAGGTACCACCATTAGAAACACTACGAATTAAAGATGCTATACTGAAAAAAATCTTAGATATACAAGCACAAATGGATGTAACGGACTGTGTAGGCATAAATGAATTAAAGAAGACATTACCCAAATATTTAAAGAAAAAACTACATTTAGATGATGAAACCGATTTAAATTTTTTGATTGAAGAACTAGCTAACAGACTAAGGAAAATATCGAATAATACAGGAAAAAAATCAGTATCCTTTCAAGATCCTCGAGATTTTGAAGATTTTAGTAGAAATTTGTCTTTAGGTGGTTGTTCCAGTCAAATAGAAGAACTAAGTCCAAAATCCACTCTTTGGTCAAATGGAAATAAGGGTTCAGATACAATAAAGTATCATGAGAATTTATCAACACAACCTAGTTGGTACTCCCTACAAGAAGGTGAACCTACAGAAGGAAAGTTCTTTTACCAACATCCTAATTTGAATGCTTACAATGAAGACTGTCAAGCAAAAAGTCCGCTTACTAAAAGTATACCAGAAACTGTTCCAATGTCTCAAATACGTGATGACGGTGCTAGTAACGTTGTACCAGCAAATATAAAAGAAGAGACGCAATTTTTGTCTCTCCAGGAGTCAAGAATACCGGATGTAATAAAAATAGACCAAAAACAAGTAGTTAAAGATAAAAATACAAATGATAACATAAAACCAATGGTAGATCAAAATAATCAGACAATAAATCTAGATGCAGTCAACCATGGCGATCAACATAGTCAAGGAGAATTGACATGTCATTATCAACCTCCGCTCTGCAGTCAATCAATTCGATCTTCATCTTGTATTCAAATCCAACCAAGTCTAATAAAACAAGAAGGAGAACAGTTGCCTTCTACGGCAGATTTGAGTGGACTACCAAAACCATCGATGCGATATCATGATAACCAGATGCCAGTAACTCATGCACCTGGATATAATAAAGCAAACTCCTTAATGGCGACTCCAGAGACATCAACTTCAAATGATTTCCAAAGAGATCCTAGGTTTTTGACTCCTGATGGCCAAAAGCCTGATAGACTTGGAAAAAGCGGTCCTTCGAATGTCGCTGATAAATTCACTGAAACTAAATCTAATTTAGACGATGATGAAGAATCATCTTATGAAGAAGATTATGGTATTTGTAAATGTATTAAAGGTCGTTTTAAATACTGTTATGTCCCTCGCACAGGTTATTTTAATTATCCACCATTCATTGCTATACCTTACTATCATTGGTAAAAAAAAAGACGAAATTTGTAATGAGAATCAGAATCATGAAATGAAGTTATCGAGGCCTTTCGAGTAATTAAATATATTTTATTGTCACATCGTCCTTGCGCTTGCCAAATTTGTCATTTGTATTTTTAATTCTCAATAAACAATATGTAGCAATTCTTGTATTTCTATTCATTCTTAAATAAATATCAATAATATTGCATCAAAAAAAATTGCAGTTTTTTGAAACCTATTCAAATATCAAATGTACCTTTATTTTTTTTCTTCGCTCCCGTCTGATATTTAGCATTTGGCTCGGTTTTTATGTGCATATTCATGTTTTCTTGGCAATTTCAAATTTGGGCTTATGTTGTACCGTAAAACGCTGCAACTTTGCCAACTAAGCCCAAGTTTGCCTATTTCGTTTAAATTACGATATTTCACGTTGTATTGGTTTTTTTTAATTTTTAACCATTTGGTAATGACTTTACATTATTAGGGCAACATATTTTTATTGTTATGTAATGGTAACTTCATTGTTACTCTGTCAGTTGTGCGACAAACACCGGTGCGAGAGGGTGAAAATTTCCAGTGTCATATAACTTTTGAAGTTTTAGCTAAAGAAAAGGTGTTTTCGTGCAGCTATAACATCCCAGGGTAAGAAAATATTATCTACTTTCCGTATTGCTTAATATTTTTATTTAAAGTACACGATTTCATTAAAATAACTTAGCAGGCAATGTTGTGCACTGTTTTGAGATCTCGAGTGACACAACTTTGCCTGGGTCTAGGGTTGTCACTAGTCGGATTTTAGTAATGATATAATTTTACACATGTACCTATATGTCATATTTGCATGAAATTTATACATCTTAGAACCCGGTCAAATCGAAACGCAAGAGTGATTTTGTATTTAATTATGTCTTAATTCTATTGCAGTTATATGAAAAAAATGCCGAATAATACACGAAGCAGGAGAAAACCAGGAGCTCGTAGTTATTCCGATTACTCTGTAGAAATATAAGAAGTTGAAAATTATTTCGTCATACGAAGCGGAAAAGCAATTTGGGATCAAGCGTCGGACCATCTTTAATAAATCAAAAAACATGCATAAACCATTTGGTCGCCCTACAGAGTTGACAACTGAGGAAGAAGCCCACATCGCAGATATAGTGAATATTACAGCAGAATTTGGTTGTCCCCATACGCTTTTAGACTTGCGCATTATAGTTTACAACTACTGAGTTAAAAGTCTTCTTTTTTTACTAATAATTATGAGTCAGTATTGCTAATAAAAGCATTAAATTTGTGATTTTTGCTCATAAGTAGCATTTTGTTTTATTTTTGAAAAAAGTGAATAAATGTTTAACAAAATAATCCGTATTATTTTTTGGACAACCCTAGAGTCATCGACATTTTTGTATGAAAAGTTTGTGGTACCTGCTACAACATTGCCTATCAGCAGTAAAAACATATACATTACCGTCATGGTAATAATATAACTGTCCGGGACAAGCACGGTGTCTTATGTACACGGAAAAAAAATACTAAAAAGATCAACAATATATTTCATGAGATATCCTTCTAGGCAAAGTTGTGTCTTTTACCTACAACTTTGCCTACGACTTTGAGTGTTTGTAATTTTGAAAAACGACATGATTTGAATAGATTTGTGTTGTACCTGGCAAGGCATAAGGTCTGTTTTCCATCTGAAAGTCTTTAGAAACCGTAATAATAAATAGGTTCAGAGATACGAACAAAAAACGTCAAAATCCAGGCAAAGTTACAGCATTTTACGGTATAGTATTTTGAATTGTGATGGATATAGGTAAGGTAGGGCAACGAAATGCGTTAAATGCAATTAATTTAGAATTTAAATACAACAAATGACATGACATGTGATTTAGAGCCAATTTATAAATACTTTAATTAGTTAATATTTAATTTTGTCAAGCTGAAAATTTGTTTCTTTCATATTGCTTACTAGCTGCGCGCCGCGGTTTTGCCCGCGTTACTCTGCTCCAGTGAGTCGGAGCGTGATATTTTGTCTATATGTTATTCCAGCATATAACCTATCCCGGTGCAAAATTTAAGTCAATTCCGTTCTGTAGTGTTTGCGTGAAAGAGTTACAAACATCCATCCATCCATACTTAAAAACTTTCGCGTTTATAATATTAGTAGGATCTGAATATTGATAAAATAGCTTTGAGAATTATGTCTACAATGTAGGTTTTTTGTTTTGTTAAACGAGAAGTGTTTTTTGATATGGTTTTGTAATTTTTTATTTTGTTGCAATATAATGTCATTTTTAATTTTTAATGTGGATTTTATTACTTTTTTATCGTTTCGAGTAATTTTAAATGTAAGCAATAGTTACAGTTAGTGTAGCAATGGTGTAGCTACAATTCTTTTTTGTTTTTCAGATAGTCTGTAATCTAAAAGTAGATGTAGGTAATGAATAAGTTCTTATAGCGCACTCCAATTTTATGTTAGTTACCTTGAAATCAGTTGGCTGGACAGATTTTGACGGGACTTCCACTGGTAAATAATTTTATAAAATTGCACTACTAGTGTATAGGATACTTTTTATTTCGTCCTTGTGTTCGTATGTCCGTGTATTCCGCTTAATGTCCAAAATGGTAGTACCAATTAAGATAGGGCTTTATTTGTTATTACTGTATTTGTTGTGTTATAAAATCCTTATTTTTGGTAGCAGCACTTATAATAAGTTATGACCTTATGGCGCATCCACACATGTCGAGCGGCACGGCCGGCGGCCATCCCGGCGGCCAACCCGACGGCCAACCCGGTGGCCAACCCAGCAACCAACCCGCCGGCCAATTCGGTGGCCATCCCAGCGGCCAAGCCGGCGGCCAACCTTGCGGCTAACCCGGCGGCCAAGCCGGCGGCATGTGTGGATGCGCCATTTTGAATATAATTTTGTACTTCGAAAACATGTCAATACTCTGAAGATAACATGTTGAAACAATGAAGACAATAAATTACTTGACCGAAATTAATCGATTATTTGCAAAACGAATTTGGAAAATTAAATCAAGTTCTAAGTAACAGGGCTACCTATTTTTATTTTTTTGAGTTTTGTAGTCTACTTGTATTTTTGTTAGCCCCTCGTGCTAAGCTAAAATGCTTGTGTTACGAGTGGGTTCACGTCGGTAGTGCAATGGGTGGGGATCGAACCGGCGACCTCAAAATCACAAGTCCGACGCCCTAATCATTGGGCTACGCTTCTATTGAGTTAGGTTTTATTGTTGACTAGATATTATCTAAGTATTACTGTGATCAATAATTACTTAATTACCTCATCATCATCAGCCCGTATAACGTCCACTGCTGCTGAACATGGGCCTCCTCCCGAGAGAGGATATTTGCCATAGTCACCACGCTTGGCAGGCGGATTGGTGACCGCAGTATAACGTTGTACCGCACAAGAAAACGCTGTTGCCCGTTCCTTGATATACGATTATTACAGATGATATTATAACAATCGGAACCAACGTTTGAACGTGCTTTCCGATGCACGGAGGGTAGTCCCTCAACCAAGCAGACCCAGGAATAAATCTTAGAATTTACACAAAGATTTTTGGTCCGGCGTGGGGATCGAATCCACGACCTCCGAGATTTAAAGCGAGCCAAATACCGCTACGCTACGGAGGGTGTTAATTATCTTAATTAATGTAATAGGCTTCGTAACTAATGGACGATTTTAAAAACACTTTCACCATTCGAAAGCTAGATTATTCAGAAGTAACATTCTTTTTCAACATTCTTCCCACGAGAACGGGAGCTACGCGGGTGAAACCGCGCGCGGGAAGCTAGTTGTATATTATTTATAAATATTTTATTGTGACAACCCTATTAGACAAAGATAGTTAACACAACAACGTTTTGTGGCGCAAGATATTGAGAAACGAATTAACATCACGAGACTTCTGTTTATATGTAAGTTGCTAAAAAATTTTTTTAAAGACAATCCCCGCATTTTTTATATAAGTCCCTGTGTCGCTGGGGACTTTACAAACACATTTTCAAAGTGCCAAGTCTCGTGCATATCATACGAGACTAGGTACCTCTCGGGGAGATCATCATACGAGACTACCTTTAGGTATCGTGTAGAAGGAGATTACTCTTCCTCTCACCCGATCCAAGCAGGAGTGCTACAAGTCACTTTCGCCACTCCTGTTCTCGCTTTACACGTGTGACATGCCGAAACCCAAGAAAGCCCATCTGGCTCTCTTCGCGGACACCGCTTTTAACCCCTCGTGCTAAGCTAAAATGTGGGTTCACGTCGGTAGTGCAATGGGTGGGGTTTGAACCGGCGATCTCAAATCACAAGTCCGATGCCCTAGCCATTGGGCCACGGCCGCTTCAAGTTATACACATAGTTCAAGGATACAAAGCACACCAAACGTAGAACAACTAGTCATGGTTTACACAAATAAAAGTTCCGAGTGGGAATCAAAAACATAAAGTCCAGAGGCGTCTCTAGCCCTAAGCTTGCAGTCCAGTCATTAAGGGAGTTCACTTCTGACATACTCGTATAAACTCTTAAAAACCTGTATTTAAACATCCCAAACCTTATCTCAAAAATTCACACATGATGAGCTGGCCGCAACTTAAAAACTCAGAGGTCACTGTATGTATTGCATAATTTTTGCAAATATCTCCTTATGCTAACTATACATATGACCGTCGGAAAAAAAATCTCGGAGGCTGTCAGTACTTTTATTAATTATACTAATATTATAAATAGGAACGATTTGATTGTTTATTTGTTTTGAATAGGCTCCAAACCTACTTGATCGATTTGAAAAATTATTTTACCGTTGTGAAGATACACTACCCCCGGATGACATAGGCTATATTTAATTATGAAGTTATTATTATTATTATTATTTGTGATCAGCCAAGCAGTTGATTCAACTGGTAAGTGCCTGTATCCTGCTCTTCTCCACTAGTTTCTATTGCATTTCTATTCTACAGTTCCCACGGGAAAGGGAGTTACGGGGGTAAAACCGGGAAGCGAAAAGCTAGTTCCTTATCATTTATCGTTTTTTTTTCGCAGCTTTTTGCATATATTTCTCAACAAAACTATCCATTCAAACCCGTCACTGGGGTTGTGATGAGAACGATGAAAACCCAGAGTGTTCGGACAAGGAACAGCACGGAGCCCTGGACCTTCGGGGGATGCTCAGACAGACATTCGTTTTGGTATTTTTTAAAATATGGGTCTCCCTTGTTTGACCGAAAGGAATTTGACAAATTTTCACTTCCCAAAAAATTTTTCGCATTATTAAGGTAAAAGCACCTATTACGGAGGTATTTCGCATCATTTGAAAGTAAGAAACAAAAATAAGCATTTGTAGGTATTTCTAAAGGTGAAAAAAAATTCTATCGTTAAAAGTGGAATTTATATTTTGTATTGCTGTTGAGACTATGTTTCTGTTGATGATATTTCTTATTTTAAAGAAATATTTAAATAGTCTGGTCGATTTTCCCTAATACGGAGGTACAATTTTGGTCTGATCCTATTACTGCGGTAGACGGCTCCTAATACGGAGGGTCAGAAATTATATTCATTAAAGTTCCGTACAAATAATATTTATTAAATAATATTAATGTGTTAGTAACGTAATTCGTAAGTTTTTCATTTATTGACCATTGATTTTATTACATTGCGTAATCAAATTAATGGTGAATGAATTATTTTTAGAATTACTTTAATCACATTTATATTATTTAATAAATATTATTTGTACGAAACTTCAATAAAATTAAAAAAATCTTTACGTTGTGACTAACAAAAAGTAAAATTTAAAAAATGAGCGAAAGAAGTCGGTCTGTATAGAAAAATCTTTCCGTACAGACCGAAATTGCTTCGCTCATTTTTCTGTATTGTATTATTAAATTAATTCACATGAGAATCCCCTATAAGAGAATCCCCTATGAGAGAATCCCCTAGGATTCTCTCATGTTAAAATAAAATAATTTTTATTCCCAAATACCAACGGATTCCGAAGGAATTTAAGAATAAATAAGGAGGTATGTTCACTGGTTTTATAGAATTAAAAATACAATTATTAAGGAATCAACTAGTTATATTATTTAAAAAATAATGACAACTAATAACAATAAAATCTAAACAAAATATTTCAAAAATCAACAGTTCGTTGAGGAACAAAAGGTTATAAAATTAAAAACGTATTGAAAGATTGAGATTTAAAATAATGTTCTATAACATCATTTTAAATCTCTATTTTTCAAAAATTAACAATTCGTAGAGTATAGTTAAAAACGAACTAAAAGTAACTGAAGGTTTACACATTATGCACTTAAAAAAGTAAAAAAAACATCTAAATAACATAACAAAAAGGAACAACAATTACTTACGTAATTAATGGTAAATAAACTGAGGTAAGTGAAGTTTTAGACTCAATTCAGGCAGCGGTGGTAGCGGCCGGCAGCAGCTCGAAGAGTACTTTCACTTTTGAAAGAATTTTAAACGTTATCAACATTATTTTAAAGACTAGTATCGCTGATACTTATCGTAACTGCCACCAGCTGTTAGCGGCATCAGTCACCGACAGTTTTATCTTTTTAAATAGGTATTGATAATAATTATTTTAATGAAGATAAAGTTTAAAACTCTTTCAAAGCCGAAAGTGTTACGCACCGCTGCTTTTCGCTGCCACCGCTGCCTGAATTGCGCTATACACGATATTTAACATGAACTTAAAATAATAATTATTATTTATTGATCACTTTGTGAATAAATATTTAAACAGAATCATCTGAATCATAGAAGTTACGGCGTTTAATTTTCTTTGCCTTTGCAGGAATGTTAAAAACAAAATCATCGTCACTGTCAGAAGAGTTTTGGATTGAATTTTTATCTAGTGTGTTGACGTGACGCATATTTACATCTTTTAATTTCTTCATTACACTTATTTTTTTCGGTTCTTCTTTTTTCTGTTCAGTCTGTGCTTGTTTTATCTTTTTATCGTTTTCTTTTTGTCTTTTCTTTTCTAATGCCTTACATTTTCTCAGTTGTTTAAGTTTTTCTTTTTCTTCTTTCTCTTTGTCTAACCTTCTTTGGTGTTCCATAAATTCTGCTGCAATAGCTACGGTGGGAGTAACCTTTTTAGTGAGTTTTTTGGTTTGGGGAGTATTCTCGGTTTTCGGAAAAAAAAATGCATTCTTGAAAGGTGTAGGTATTCCTTTGAATGGGGTCGGCGGCGTGACATTTTCAATAACTATTGGCGTTGGAGCTTTGCTTGTACTAGGCATTATTAAAGATTTTTGAAGGGTATCTATTTCTTCCGAATACTTGTCTATCAGTGTTTTTTTTTGCATTCTGTTTGGACGTAGACTTAAGGGAGAAGAGCAATTACTATTAACTTCATCATCTGCGTTCTCTATTTCAGAGACTGATGGAGCGGCACTAGAACACTTGCTTAATTCAGGAGTCGATGAACGTAATATTTGTTGGGCTTTTTCTTCTGTTAATAATCGTATTTTCTGTGGTGGGGTAACTTCTGATAACCTCGGATCAATAATCTCTATCAATACAGGTGAATCAACCAATGGTTTTGGTAGAAGAGAATTTGCTTCAAATGTATTTTTTTCGATTGTTGGGACCACATTAATTGATGACAGTGACACTTGCGATGACTTTGGTGTGACCTTTCCTATATCGTTAGCTTCCTCATAATTAAGTGGGGTTAGAATACCATCCGATCTAATATCAAAGTTTACGGAATCATAAACAATTTCTATATCGACATTATTGGTAAAGGTTGTCTCCCCAATATCTAGAGCAGAGTCTGCTTGATCTTCAAATATGCTTTCCGATGATGTAAGACTTTTCCAGAATAAAAATAGTTTTTCATAAGTGGGGTCACCTGTCCACTGGTTGCCTGCCTCTTTAAATGATTTTAATGTATTTTGTGATAATCGACTTTCAAATTGTTTCTTGAACTGCTCATTGTTATCGATATTGCTCATCTGTTGAGTATTAAATAGAGTATTTTGATTGGCCTCAGATAGTTTGTCTTGGTGTTTTTTCACTTTTGACAAAAGTTTATCATAGTCAATATTTTGTTCATCAAACGGGTAAAGTCCGCAGCATTTGAATCCGCTCATTATTGTTTCAGGCTTGAGGCTTCTGTGAAAACATTTTTGTACTTCTCTACAAAAGTCTGTACGCTTAAGCTTCGCATAATTATGTTTAACCCTGAATTCCCTCACAATATCCCGCCAAGTCCCCTTAACGGGCCTGAAAACGGCGACATCAAGAGGCTGCAAGACATGCGTTGAATTTGGGAGCAAAGCAACCAGTACAATCCCTTTTTCCTTGCAAAAAGTTGTTAAAGGCAGAGATATATGTGAACTATGGCCATCTAAAAATAAAACAACGGGCAGTGTTATTTCCTGATGTTGAAGCCATGGGTAAAACACATTTGCAACATATTCATAAAACGACTCCATAGTCATCCAGCCTGATTCTGTGTTACCAAGTCCCCACCACGAAGGAACCGTTGACTTGATATTGTTAGGTAGCCTCTTGTAGGGGAAAAGTACCATTGGCGGAGCTAAATTACCATCTGCTGACACATTGACTAAAACGGTCAAACATTCTTTTTCGTCATTTGCAACGCGGTTGTATACTCGTTTACTACCCTTTTTTACCAAAACTTGCTTGTCTTTTGGACAAAGAAAAAACCCAGTTTCATCGCAGTTGAATATACGTTTTGGATCTTGAAGAACTTGCAGCAAATCGTTTTCTTTAAAATATGATTGTACTCTATCAAACCACGCTCGCAATGCAACTTCCGTGACTTGGTTTCTACTTGTTGGAAGATTTTGTGCCACACGTTTTGACACTGCTGGATGTCGTAGCATAAAGCCTGAAAACCATTTCTTTCCAGGAACTCCTTCTTTAAACGGATTAGGGCGCTGCAGGTTTTCAACTAACTTAAAGACAGTGTGTAATAATTGATTCTTAGTAACTGGAAAGCCACATTTACCAAGGTAATGGATCCAATCAACGATTTGTCTTTCTTCGTTTAGGTTAAGTACTGGTTGCTTACCACAATGTTCATTCTCGTAAAGCCCATCTCGTTTACTCCGTAATGTAGTCTCTGGTATATTATACTGTCTCGAGGCTTTGTAAATACTCATACCTTGTCGAATTGATGAAAGTGCTTCAGCCACTTGGGCATTACTATAACACTTGCGTTTCTTTCTGTCCATAATATCTATAAAAACAAAAATAAAAATTATGTAGATTGCATAAATTTAAATAAAACAATTACATAAATTTTAAAGTTTTCATCGCTTTTGATTTTATCAAAAAAAAAACATGCATGTCAAATAAGAATCCACAAAAAAAAGATACAAAGCTTTTACGGAACCCTAAAAACTTGTAATTTTATGTTGTATGAATAGAGCCGTAATAGGAGATCTTAGAACCCTACACGGAGTTACCTGGAAATAATTACCGCCGTAATAGGAAAACTACTCATGTTTTCGATAATCCTAATTCTGACCCATAAATATTTCGATAAACAAAAGAGTAAAAATGCCTAATCAAACATTAACAGTTTTTTGGCTCAGATTTGTAAAACTCAAGTCAAAATTTATACAAAATAAATGTTTTGTGATAAATTAAAATACACCTTCCCATATTTGCCTCTTCTAAGAAACTAACATTTTGTACTCGACAGTTTTCATATTTAACTAGATTTCTAATTAAGAACACATACCACAGAATATGGTTTCTAAGTTATGTGATTAATAATTATTTCAACTAAACTTGAAACTAATTCAATAAGTTAATCAATTGAAAGTTATAAACAATTAAACATGTCCAGTACTTTTCCTATTTCGGAGTCATACCACCGTATTAGGATTAATCTACAAAATTTGTATCGTATTACGGCGGTATTTTATTTTTTATTTTTTTGGTAAAAAATGACTTACAAATATAAAATAAGCTATTTAAATAGTGAGTGTAATAATAAGAAAATGCTATAAATAACAAATGAACAAACTCGAACGGCATCTTAATACGAAAAACTTAGTTTCTAAATATTTGTGTACTTACTTTTGTTGTTCCGCGTTTGTATGGAAACACCTCTCACGTCGATGACGTTACACAGACTGATTGATCTTGTTGTGTTGTCTATGTGCTATACTTGCAAACGTCAGTTAAGTCATAAAGTAATAGATTTAGAATAAATAGTTTCGGTTTTTGTGTACCTACACTGAATAAAACGGGAATAAAACGCGAAAATAGAAATACCACCGTAATAGGAAGCGATTTTGGCTACCGCCGTATTAGGAGCGTTTACCTTACATTTGCCAAATTATTACTTAGCGAAAAATCTATTCACAAAAAATTGTAACGCAAACCTAATGTTTGGGAAATAAGTAAACGTTTAAACTATAACTTGTTTACCAACTTAACATTTTTTATTTAGTCATATTTCAGTTGGAATAACAGTTTTTACGCAAAATCAAATAAGCCAACCACAAGCCAACAACCAACGGGTAACCTACTAAAAACAATCTCTTTTTTCTATTAAATGCAAATCGTTTCTGGCACTCGCCGGCCTCTCCCGCGGCACCGCTTGCTTCGCTCGCTCGGCTCGTGCGTAGGAGGTCACAGTTTTAACCTAACCTACCCATTTTTTTAAAAGAAGAAATTAACCTAATCTCAATATTTGAATTCCGGCTAAACGTTTATTGTCTGAAGATTGTTTGCTGTAATAAATCATTTGATTAAAGACCAAATGCCATAATGACATTATACTAGGTAATATTATGCCAAATAAAAATTTGACCAAATAAAAATATGCGTACTAAAATCATTCGAAATATTGCAATGGTATAAAAAAGGTTGCTAAAATTTGTTTGGGTGATGAAATGTTGTTAAAATCCTTTCGGCAAAACGTCAGGCACCCATTTACTAGCTTTTGCCTGCCGACTTTGTCCGCGTGGAAAAGTTACTAAAAACATTCTACATTGGTACTCCGCTCCTGTTTGTCTTAGCGATATAAGTTTTATCTGAGTGCAAAAACATCCCCTCGGGACCATGTTCAGCTGTGGACGTTATACATATTTGTGAGATTATTTAAAAATAATTACACATTTTTTTTGTTTTTTTTTTAACCTTTTACATTTCTAGAGTTCTAAAGCATAAGCTCAAATGTGACAATATAACATTCGTCGTATGTGCTTTAATCGTAAAATTTGACCAAATGCTTCTGAAGTATAGATTTACTTTTAGGAAGCAGGTCTGAAAGCGTATCCCAACAAGAACTTAGTCTGCTCCCCTGTATCTGCACTCATGCCTCTCGCCAAGCTCGGCTTGGGGGTCAGCGGTAGTGTGGAGCTGGACCACGAAATCACGCAAGCTTTAGGTGAACACGGGCTAGGGTAAGTTTTTTTTATTAGAACACAGTCATAATTATTTGTGATAAAGTCGGCAAACAAGCGTTCGGCCTACTACTATTTAACTTAACTTCATCATCATCAACAGCCCGTTTACGTCCACTGCTGAACATGGGCCTCCTCTTAACAGACCTTGGCAAGCCTGGATCGTAGAGGGATATTGCCATAATCACCACGCTTGGCAGACGGATTGGTGATCGCAGTGAGATTTAAACGTTGAGCTAATAGATGCTGCTGCCCATCCATCAGCCATATGTCCCTTAGTCGCCTTTTACGATACCCATGGGAGGATATGGGGTGGTCTATTCTAAGCCGAAAACCACACGGCATAACTATACATTAACTTAACTTACTACTACTTAATCAAATGTGAAACTTACGTCTGCCTCCCACCTCCCCGCGCTATCCTCAGGCGCAGTGCTGCGGTTTCGGTCAAATTATAACTAATGACACTAACTTATTTTTTTAAAAATAATAATTAACTTTACTACTAGCTGCTATAAATATGAATACATGGCCTATATGATAAAAATTGCTATTGACCAGTGAAAGTCCCGTCAAAATTGGTCCAGCAGTTACAGAGATAAGCCAGCACAATCTAACTGACAGTTTTTTTTATTGAGTTTTATTATTAGTACCCTAATAAGTACATTCATATACATATAGTACAAACCTGTTATATTTTCATTTCAAACGGACACTTTAATTTCATTTATTTGTATACTATGAGTAGACTAATACTTTTCAGTAAGTTCAAGTTAAACTCAGAACGTAAGTTATTAATTTAATAAAAAATTATTTCCACAGATACAAAATGAGTTCCAACCGATAATCCACAACTTGGAAGGCTTACAAAACGTACGACTGAGCATCGCAACTAACATATATATTTCTGAAGGCAAAGATTTAATTACTTCGTTTCAAACAGAAGCTCGGGATATATTTAGATCGGGAATCAAACATATTGACCTCAGTGATCCAGCAGCTGCGTGTAATGAAATAAATCAGTGGGTAAATACTTACAACAAAACTTATTTTCTTTACTTAATTTAGTTGGAGAGGGAGAGGAAGGCCAAAGAAAAGATGGATGGATTGTGTGAAAGAAAGGAGTTAGTGATAGTGTGTAAGCCAGTGTTTGAGTCGCGTAAGCCAGCTTTTAAAGAATTGGGAATACTTACTCTTCCTGGCATGTACGTCTTGGAAATATGTAGTTTCGTCAAACAGAACCAAAACTTGTTTAAAAAAGCCTCCGATGTATGTATGCCCAAGAAATACGAGAAATCCTGATAGACTTGTATTAGAAACCGCTCCCAGGACAACTCTATTTACAAAATATTGCTATGCAATATGTGTAAAAATTTACAATAGAATTCCGAATGACATAAAACAATTACCCACTCAACGATTTAATCGTGAATTACGGAAATGTCTTTGAAATAAAATATTATATTCAGTTGATGAACTTTAAATTTGTAAAGAATGAGATCAATTAATAAATGTTAATACAATTTTAAATAAGTAATGCTAATAATAATGTTTAAGTAATAATAATAATGATTGGACAATGTTATTCAATTTAACTAAACTGCTGTATGTCACGTCATGATATTGACAAAGTGTATAATAATTAAATTTATTTCAAATTAACATCAACATTTTTAAAATCTTAAATTAAACTAAAAATAAAAATTAATAACTAAGAAAATAAAATAAAAACTATGGGAAAAAAAAATTAAAATAAGCTATACCTACAAAAACGACAACTACTACAGCTCTACCTAAGGGCTTAGGTAGACGTCAAAGAATTGGATTGGATCATATAATTGAATGCGAACATCTTTTGTAACACACTTTATGACAATAAAATATTTCTATTTCTAAGTAATACGGAATAAGGGCAGGTAGAAGAAGAATTTAGTTTAACAGCCTGCTTACATCCACTGCTGAACATGGGCCTCTTCTTAACGAAACTTGGCAAACTAGAAGGCCTAGACAAAATGCCACTACAGCGGAGCGATCACTAGAAGAAAATCGCTAATGCAAATGTATTGATACTTGACATTTGTCACGTGATTAGGCGGGCGCGGGAAAAAATGGCAGTTCATTGGTTGATTCTTATTTGAATCGACTGATTCGATCGTAAGTTCCGATTTCGGTTGCATAAACCTTGTAGCATAGGTCCTTCCGTACGGACACAGTTCAAGTCAATTGACCTCTTTGATGGTGCACCTCTCAAAACAGGTGGGCCCTTGGGTAGGGCCAGGGGGAGCACTTGTGGTCTTGCATGCCCGCGGCGCTCAGTTTCAGGTCTGGTGAGAGCCGCGCTCTTCCGTGCTCGGCGAGATCGAACAAGTCAGAAATATCCCGAGGAGCGTTCTTCAACAGGCGGTGGAGGTGCCTAGCGTATGTTTAGTGTTGAGAGCTTGTATGCATAGCCAGAAGTCGAGTGCGAACTGCTCTTGCGCGATGCGATGAAGGATTCGTGACCGAAACATCAGATTAGATGTTTGACGACCGTCGCTACAGTACTTTCTATTTTTGTAACTTATACAATGACATCTGTGTCCACAGATAGCTCAGAAGACTAGGAATAAGATCCAGAAGGTGCTGGATCCGTTCGACTTATCTAGTAACATGTCAATGATCCTTGTAAATGCGATATATTTTAATGTAAGTAACTAATCATTTAAAAGACTTGCTGTCGCGGATTTAACTAAATGGTGGTTATGTCATTGGCAGGCATCATGGTTTTTCACGACAATTTACGCCACTAGGTGACGCCACTTTTACAGGAGATCTATCCCAATAATGCGCGCTGTCAAACATTTCGCTCGGAGGCCGGCTGAGGGGTCTGAGGAAGTCCCATGACCCTCAGCCTAGGGCTTGGTGCTCGAACAAGAGGGGCAAGAGGGTCACACGACCCTCAGCCCAGGGCTGAAGGGTCTGAGAGGGTCACGTGACCTGTGCTTCTGCCCTCTCGCCCCCTTCCTACGACTTAACGTTCTATGCAGTTCCTATACCCATGACCACAGTCAATTTCAAGAAGTACGCGAAATAATTTAACACTTTGAGTTACATTATCGAAGTTTTCATACGGAGCCCTAGCTTTTTTGAAGTTTTATAGGCTATATTAACTACAAATAATGCAGAATTGATATGGTAAAAGAATTTTTCAAATTTAATCAAAACAAACAGGCAAAATGAAGCCTACCGAAGTAATAACATGTTTCAGAGTAAATGGCGAGAGCAATTCCGTTCAGACGGTCATGCCGACTTCCACTCTCCCACCGGTCGCACCACAGTTCATATGATGACTGCAGATGGCGTGTATCGATACATATCCTCCAGCGATCTGAAGGCACAGGTTTGTTTTTTATGTAATTCTTCATCAGCCTGTCTTATTTTCTGCTGAACATGGGCCTCCTTACGAGGGAGGAGGCCTTTGTTCAGCAGTTCAGTTCAGTTCAACAGCCCGTTGACGTCCACTGCTGAACATGGGCCTCCTCTTAACAGACCTTGGCAAGCGATTGTCGTGAAGCGATATTTTCATAATTATCACGCTTGGCAGGCGGATTGTTGATCGCATTAAGATGGTGAGAGTCCTTGAGGTGATAGATGCTGCTGCCCATCAATCAGCAGTATATTCCTCTATTTTATATATAAAGTCTATTCTAAGGCGGAAACCACACCAATTTATTTATGCACAACTTTAATTATTACAAAGTTTTACGAAATATTTCTTTCTATTTATTTTTTGAATGTGAACGGAAGTGTTGGAAGGGGAAGACCAAGGCGGACGTTTCACGATCAAATCGAGGACGTTCTAAAGAAAGGCCAGGTTCAAAGTAATCTAAATCGAAGGACATGCATGAGGCGATTAATAAATGTAGAAGAGAAAAGTCGTACCAAATGGAAGGAAGTGGTGCCTGCCTACGCTATGGGAAAGTGGCGTGAATGTATGTATTTCTTTTGTTCCAGATAATAAGCATTCCTTACAAAGGTGACGCAGAAATGATAATTCTCCTCCCATTCGAGGACTCTGGCTTACCCATACTGCTGATGAGTTTGAAAGCCAACCCACTGCTGTTAAACCAAGTTATGGGCAATATGCAGAAGACAGGCGTTATTATCACAATGCCGAAGTTCAAGATTGAAACTACGTTGGATCTAAATGATATTTACCAAAAGGTTAGCAAACTCCTTGGTGTAACGGTATAAGCCTTGCTCCAAGTCTCAGAGGGGTTCGAGCCGGACACCGGATGGCCTATATAGTCTGTAGATTTGTAAGTTTTGCTATTGCGTACTGTTAGTTACTTAGTCGGATATTCCTTAGAGTAAAAATTATCTGTTAGTTATAGAATAGCGATGCCCTGTGCCGTGTGGGACCACGGCACATGGCATCGCTATTCTATAACTACTACTACTATAACATAAGGGCGACCTCAGCCGTGTGTCGCTTATACGAAAAATATTGTTTAAAGACGTGCCTCTTTCTATAGAGCTAAATTATATTAAGATTTTAATAATTATAGAATTAATTATAGTTATTACTATACATATGACGTGATACTTGACTGACAGACATATCATTAGCTAATCCGCAATAGATTTCAGTTGCGATATTTTGTATTTAATTATATTAATCATATTTCATTGTGTGTAATTGACAAGTACAAATGTATGTAAATACCTAAGTGCTGAATAAATATCGTTTAATTCGTTTGATTACTTGAAATTAATCTTATTACATTGTAATTATGATAGTACTTGTCAGAATTACAATGCAATAAGATTCATTTAAAGTGCAGGTATGTTAATACGTAAGTGCTGAATAAAATTCATTTATTTCATTTGTGTAAGATCTCTTTCCGGGTCCGGGAAAGCACGTTAAGCCGTTGGTCCCGATTGTTCCCAGAACGCTGTCAGCATTTCCCCGTTGAATGGTAATGCCTATCTACTTTCTGTTCACAGGTAGGATTAAAGCGCATCTTCGAAACCCATGGATCAGGGTTGGCAGGTATCGTGCAAGGGGAGGAGCTCTACATCTCGAGGGCTGTTCAGAAAGCCATGATAGAGGTCTCAGAGGAAGGGACGGAGGCAGCTGCTGGCACAGGTACATAATAAGTAAAAGGAGGAGAAGGGGGTCAACGAAGTTAGACATCAACGAAGGTGTGATAAGGGGACGGAGGTGTCCTAAGTATCGTGACATCAACTTTAAACCCACCTACAACCCCCTACAACCTCACAAACAATTCACGAACCTCTTTATCTCTTTAGTTTATATTATTATATAACATACCTAGGTGTGCGAAATTTCATATTCTTCCGTTGTGTTTCCTTCATCATCATCAGCTTGTATAATATCCACTGCTGAACAGGGGCCTTCTCCCGAGGGAGGGGTTTTGCCATAGTCACCACGCTTGGCAGGCGGGTTGGTGACCGCAGTATTATGTTGAACCACATAAGGAAGCGCTGCTACCCGTTCCTTGATATACTATAATTATAGATGATGTTATAATAATCGGCACCAACGGCTTAACGTGCTCCAAACGAAAGAAATACACAAAGATTTTCTGTCCGACGTGAAGATCGAAGCCACGACCTCCGAAATTTAAAGCGAGCCAAATACCGCTACGCTATGGAGGTTTCCATAGCATAGCGGTATTTGGCTTTAGCGGTTTTTCCTTCACTTATATATAATAGATTAATATAAAATTATCTTTCGATCTAAATGTATTGTATAGTATTAAGTTTCAAAATAAGTTTTCAACAACCTATTTAAAAATGTTCTAGCTGTTGAAACGAAGCCGAAGTTATCATATAGAAAGGAAATCTTTAAGGCCAACCGACCATTCCTTTTCTACGTGTTGGCGGCGAAACAACAACTGTTCGGAGGCATCTACAATGGAAACTGATTAAATATAATATGAATAAAATAAAATATCGTTTGATTGTTATAGTGTCGTAACCCTCTAACTAGTAGTGCTCGAGGCTTTGGCCGCGTGGATTAGTAACTTTGAATACCATTTTAAGTAATTTAGGCTAATTTCACAAGTTAAACACATAGGTCATCATCATCATCAGCCCGTATAACGTCCACTGCTGAACATAGGCATCCTCCCGGAGGAGGGTATTTGCCATAGTCACCACGCTTGGCAGGCGGATTGGTGACCGCATTATTATGTTGTACCACACAAGGAAACGCTGCTGCCCGTTCCTTATTATACGATTATTTATTATTAGATGATGTTATAACAATCGGGACCAACGGCTTAACGTGCTTTCCGAGGCACGGAGGGTAGTCCCTCAACCAACCAGACGCGGAAAGAAATCTTAGAATTTACACAAAGATTTCCTGTCCGGCGTAGGGATCGAACCCACGACCTCCGAGATTTAAAGCGAGCTAAATACCGCTTCGATACGGAGGTAGCGAAGCGGTATTTGGCTTTGAATTACAATGAAGTCTTTCATTACGCATCATTTGTCAGAAAAGCGATAAAACCATCTATATATATATAAATGAATCCCTGTTTCCCTTGGTCATCGCATCACGCGTGAGGGGATGGACCATTTTCACTATTTTTTTTTTGTATTCGTTATTGTCAGGAAAAGGAAGAAAAAAATAAGAAAATTACGCGGAAAATTAGAAAAGTTAAGAAAACTTGACCACCATATAAAATTTTCTAATGTAGGTAACCTTAACGCTTTTGACATTATCTTTTTCAATGTAATTTTATGACATTTGACATAACATTGACAGAATGCGTGCTGCTAGCATGTCTAATATTAAAAGTTTAATTTAAAGAGTTTTAGTTAAGACACGACAACAACAACTAAGTCAGCTAATCTTATAATATAAAAATGAATCGCAAAATGTGTTGGTAAGCGCATAACTCTACAAAGCCTGGACCAATTTGGCCAATTCTTTTTTTTTAATGTTCGTGGAAGTTCAAGGATGGTTTTTACGGCGAGAAAAAATCGAACAATTGCCTGAAAACCCCTTAAAACAGCCTTTTTCTTTTTCCCATACAAACGTTTTCTAACTAAAATGTAGAGTCAATTTGAGCTTTATTTTGTTAATTAAAAACTTGATTTTTTTTGCCAAGATTTTTTAGGGTAGGTGTAGGGTAGGGTAGGGGTAGATTAGGGGTAGGTGTAGTGTAGGGTAGGGGTAGTGTAGGGTAGGGGTAGTGTAGGGTAGGGGTAGTGTAGGGTAGGGGTAGTGTAGGGTAGGGGTAGTGTAGGGTAGGGGTAGTGTAGGGTAGGGGTAGTGTAGGGTAGGGGTAGTGTAGGGTAGTTGTAGTGTAGGGTAGTTGTAGTGTAGGGTAGGGGTAGTGTAGGGTAGGGGTAGTGTAGGGTAGGGGTAGTGTAGGGTAGGGGTAGTGTAGGGTAGGGGTAGTGTAGGGTAGGGGTAGTGTAGGGTAGGGGTAGTATAGGGTAGGGGTAGGGTAGGGGTAGGGTAGGGGTAGTGTAGGGTAGGGGTAGTGTAGGGTAGGGGTAGTGTAGGGTAGGGGTAGTGTAGGGTAGGGGTAGTGTAGGGTAGGGGTAGTGTAGGGTAGGGGTAGTGTAGGGTAGGGGTAGTGTAGGGTTGGGGTAGTGTAGGGTAGGGGTAGTGTAGGGTAGTTGTAGTGTAGGGTAGTTGTAGTGTAGGGTAGGGGTAGTGTAGGGTAGGGTTAGTGTAGGGTAGGGGTAGTGTAGGGTAGGGGTAGTATAGGGTAGGGGTAGGAGTACCGCATAAACGAAGTCTCTACGGCCCAGTTTATTTTATACAAATGTTTAGGTCTTTTATGTATCGATTGAGGCAGTACGAAGTCTGCCGGGTCAGCTAGTTTACAATAAAACCTTTTTGCAAGATAACGACCTTGGTACAGGGGTCGCTACCCTAGAAACTTAGATCTATACTAATATAATAAAGAGGAAAGATTTGTATTTTTGTGTGTTCAAAAATTCTTTCACCATTGGAAATCTTTATTCACCCTGAATGACACAGGCTATATTTAATTATGAAGTTCCCACGGGAACGGGAGTTACGCGGATGAAACCGCGCGTGTATGAAAAGCCAATGTCATTCAAGGATAGTGTAGCTTTCCAACGGTGAAAGAATTTTTCAAATCGGTCCAGTAGTTTCGGAGCCTATTCAGTACAAACAAACAATCAAATCTTTGCTAGGTATAACATATGTATATTTTTAATGATAATTAAAGATATATATAAAACAGTCGCAGTTATGTGTTGACACTCTTCTTCTTCTTCCTGCCCTTATCCCATATTACTTGGGGTCGGCGCAACACGTTTGTTTCTTCCATTCTGTCCTGTCAACCGTCACACTATCACTATCAGTTATGTGTTGACACTAAACTACAATAATTCGTAATGTACACAAATCTTTTAAGTTTTCTTTATTAGTATAGAGTAAATCATTTATTAAGGCTGGAGCTCTGCTCGCCTTTATAAATGGGCGGTGGCGCCTTTATAAATTCACCGGGAGGTAAAGTAGCAAAAGCTAGATGGCAGAGGATGTCCGTCCGAAATCAAAAGGATATAGTACCTACACCTATACCTATAGACAAAATAACAAAACTTAGTTTAAAAAATATACAGTTTATAAAAAGCCGCCGACCTCAGCCAGACGCCAACAATTTAAATTGTATAAAACCAAGGCCTTTTTTTTTTTTTTTGTCCAGGGCTAAATGCATTTACGCATTCCCACCGCCGCACCGCTGCAGCGTTTTCGCGCGCTGGCGGCGGGATATGTGGGACTCGCCATCTCCATAGCGTGGTATGCTAAACTCATACCACGAGGAGAGGACCCTACCAACCACTAAAACCTCCTAGACACTCCTTCGATCCGCCGTTGGCGTGGGCCGGGTACGCATGAGCAATCCGGCCCCCCAACGGCACCCGCGGCCAATATGGTACCGCGGGATCTCCAGGGCCACACTTACAGTGGCCCATTTGCCCAATTATAGGGACGCCCTGAGTGTAGAGGCGTCCCTAGTTCTCATGGGTCAGCCTTGAAGGGAGCGGGGCTTATGTCCCCCACTCCCCGAGGCCAAGCCTAGGGTAGTAGGCGGCGGGTTTCAGCCCGCCGAAGACGGCCAACACGCCGTCTGCGAAGCGGGTGGGCGGAGGGATCTACTTCCCTCTCCCGCTCCGCGGCCCTCTTCTGTGACATTACTTGTCTACAGAAGGAGGCAACCGCCTCCCACGACCTCTCGCTTTGGACCATCTTCGAAATGATGGTCGGCAGTGAGAGGTCGTCTCCCACCACGCCAACGAGCTCCTCCCGCTCGTTGGCCCACGCCGGACACTCCACCACCCTGTGCTGTGCCGTATCGTCGGCACAGTCGCAGTGGTGACAGCGAGTGTCCGGCTCTCTCTGCGCCACGTTGCACAGGTAGTGGCCGAAGCAGCCATGGCCTGTTACTACCTGTGATAAAACCAAGGCCTACCAGCTTTTGATCCAGAAAGAGGCAAAAAAAAATGTGTTTCAGGAGGAGCAAGTTATAAAGGAATACCAAGCTTGCTTTTGGTCCAGAGGGGTTTAAGTAATACTGAAGAAAATATAATGTATACTTTTTTATTGATAAATGCATTACAAATTGCCCATCAAAATTACTTTGAACTTGTGTTAGTGCCCTTTCGTACAATTATAACCTAGATTATAGCGTGTAAGAAGGCCCTAGAACTCATTTTGCCATGTGCATCAAGAATTGAAATATTTCTACTACAGCGCCAATAAATTTTGGCGCCCATCGTGGGTCTCACATGAACTTGTCATGACTTACTATGATACGTGTCTTCCTAATACCGACACATGTCAACAGATAGCGCTTTACTTAAAAACTATAAGTATTAGAGATGGGCCGACTAGCCGCCGACTAGTCGGGAAAGCCGACTATTCGGCATCATTTGTAGTCGGCGACTAGTCGGCGACTATTCGGCAAAATATGCCGATTATGATCGGCGCATAACAAATGAAATAAAACAAATAATTTGTACTTGTTTTATAATTCTAAACATTACTAAGAGTAGTTATCTAAATTGCAGACATAAGAACGTAATAATCAGTCAGTAATTAAGCTCAGCGGCCGCGCGATGTTTTTTTCTTCGGTAAGACTTACGTAGGTAGCCATGAGACTCTTGCTACTTCACCGGGCATAAAGACGAGCAGAGCTCCAGCCGTAATAAATGGATTAAAAACTACAAACTAAGCAACCTGCGCAAGAGAGCGCCCCTTGTGTGGCTTGGACCTCGGCTCAGGGCGGTCGCTAGCGATAAGATTGAGGGATTATGACTTTTAGTATTTTAGGGGAGTATTGTGCAACTGTCGCTCTACTTTATAGTTCGCCGGCCTCTCGGACTTCGGGTCGACGAGGGCATCGGATGGTTCAAGGAAGACTATAGGGTATATTTAGGGGAGTTTTTTGCAACTGTCGCTCTACGTTACTGAGGTCTACGGGGGCATCGGATGGTTCTTTCCAAACTAAGGGTCAGGAGGACGAGGGGGTCGCGTCGCGTTCGCGGGCGCACTCTTCTCCGGCGGGTCGGATAGAGTGGTCTCTGTGTAGTGGTGCAAGTTTCATGCAGTCTTTTTACTGCTAGTTGGTAAGTGGTTATCTCGTCGTCCGTGTCATCTAGGACGCCCCGAGGCCGACGGTGTTTACGACGCTTTGTGGGCAAAGGCCTATAGTCGGATGCTGCAACAACCAACGGGTTTGGGTGTTGCACCGCGTACCGACGCCTCTTTCATCCACTGCTTGGTGGCAGGCAGTTGGAGATCAGAATGTAAGTTGCGATTACGAATGAACCACGGTGCCCCGGTGGCCCGTCGAGTGAATCTACTTTGAACAGTTTGTAAGCGGTACAAACTGCTAGACGCGGTATGAGCAAATACGGTGCTCGCTTACGTCATAATTGGTCGTATACACGTGGTGTAAATCCTAACCTTATTATCAAGTGATAATTTGCTGCGTGAATTTAAAAGACAGTGTAGTCGACTGAACGTAAGTAAAGCGCGTGCACGAACGGTTTCTACATGCGCTCTAAAGTTTAGCTTTCGGTCCAGGATTACGCCTAAGTACTTGGCTTGCCGTTCCCAAAGGTTCGCCAAACATCTTGACCGGTGGGATGTCCGGTGGACTGTTAAATCTCGAGAAGAGTACCGCAGCACTCTTTGTCGGATTTACTTCGATTCTCCAGTTTCTGAACCATTTGACTGCGGCCCGAGTAGTATAAAGCGGTATCGTCCGCGAAGAGAGCCAGGTGGGCTTTCTTGGATTTCGGGACGTCACTTGTGTAAAGCGAGAACAGGAGTGGCGAAAGTACTGAGCCTTGTGGCACGCCTGCTTGGATCGCGTGAGGGGGGCCGCGCGATGACTAAGCCGAGTGATGACGATAAAGCCCGAATACCTCAGACAACTTGGTATTAGAATGATCGGCATTGCCGATTAGTCGGCCGACTAATCGGCATTTTGAAAACCGATTAGTCGGCTAGTCGGTTAGTCGGCAAATACTATAGTCGGCCCATCTCTAATAAGTATCCTTTTTAACTTCTAAATTAAGTATTTACTCAAAAATAATTCGTTACTCGATTTTATTAAGTCATTACATAAAATTATAACAATAATAATATTTCAAACAAATTAAATAGTAATACTCAACTATTTATTTTTTATATTTTGCGTTTACCGAAGAATTATTATTCTTATGAGTTTAATAAACTCAATCAATTAATGTTAATTAAAGATTAGTTATTACAAAAAAATAATAATAAATACAGTTTGTTTCAAGACTAGCTTTCAATAATTATAATAACTTCAACATGCATTATTATTAATATTCTATTATATTTTATCACTGGAGCTCTATTTTAGGCATTAAAGATTAAATTCAGAGTTTTTTCCATTTTCCGCATAGCAGTAACATGAAGCAATACATAAATGACGGGGTTGCCAGCGGTGAAAATTCCCAACGAATCTGGGGAATTTGTTGAGATATTTTTTTTACAAATGACAATTGATGATTTTTTTTTATTTATCATTAGTTGAATATCTAATCATAGTAATTATATAAGTTATAATGATGTGTGAATAACTTTTAACTGCTTCTTTGTGCAAGTAAAAAAGATAGATAGTTCCGTTTTCGTTTTCGATTGAATTCGGTAGCTTCCCTTCTTAAAGTCTAGTTTATCTCTGTACCTACTTAGATCACAAAATTGGTTCAGTAGTTTAAACGTAAAAGCGTAACAAATAGAGTTATTTCCGCACTTCTAATAGTAGATTTTAATTTCTGGTTCCATATTTCTCTTACATTTGTTCCTGGATAATCTCCGAAACTCATATGCTGTTTTAGTTAAGGCTGAAGCCCTGCTTACCCTTATGCCCAGTGAAGCCTAATCCTCGTGGCTAACTATATATGTCCCTCTAACACGTCACGCCAAGACCTGTATGTTTAGGCGTGTCTCCTGCCCAGAGCCGTCTTTCACCTATTAGAAGCCCTGGGCATATTAGGATAATGGGGCGCCTATAATATAGTAAATTAGTTTTTTTTTTACAAAGAACGCAGATATGAAAAGATTCATGGCAGTGCCGAATTAAGCCAGCGCGGGACCTGTAGCAAATTCTGTCCTGAGGCCCCTCTCAATGACTCAGAGTCACTCAACTAGCTAGATTTATTTTTTAGCATTTTCTACTCTTGCATATGGCTAATCCGGCACTGCTTTACGGTGACATTAGATATGATGAGTAGATAAGCTAAGCATCTACGATTAGTCTTTAGGGGCCCTAAACCATCATGGGGCCCTGGGCACGTGCCCAGTGTGCCCAGAGGGGCCTGCTTCTGCCCAGTGCCGTAAATAGCCTTTTCTGCGCCCTGTGCGAGCTTCTATAACTTGTTTCTTTTAGATAGGAAGGTATATTGGACCTTTTGTCTGTTATACCACCCACTTACTAAAACTCAAACGCAAGTTCACGAGTGAAAATGCGTTGCCCAACCTGATGCTTAAGATTAAATTTTTATTAGCAATAGGAGCAAACCGAGCGTTCTTGCGCCCCCCAGAGCGTACGCCCTTAAGAGCAATGAAGCGATCCAACGAGAGTGAAACCTTGCGGATATTAGTTATATAAGATAACGGACTAACTAATATATAGACCCTCCCTCTCTTCTTCGGTCTTCGGTCGATGGTCGATTGATTGCTTTTATTGTCCTTCGTGCATATTGAAATATTGCAACCCAGCATTTAGACACGTTTTTTAACAGAATCGCCACTATATATTTTGTATTTTAATTTAGCAAAACATTTTGATTAATGTTCAACACGCAAGTTAGTGATGGAGAATTTTCGTCCCAGTTTGTAGCAGTATCAACCGAATCAAGGATCACATATGGAAGATGTTAATTATTATAAATAAAATGGTACTCCTACTACCCTTTTAGGTACTCTCATTATCAATAAACAGTTTGTGTCTCATATGTCTAGTTATTTTTTGTAATATTTTGAAATACAAGAACACTTTTGGTCCAACCTGTATCTATATATATGCGTTGCTTAATTTTACTCCTGAATATCTTATTTATTTATATACTTTTGTTTTTAACAACAGCCTCCGTAGCTTAGCGGTATTTAGCTCGCTTTAAATCTCGGAGTTCGATCCCCACACCGGACAGGAAATCTTTGTGTAAATTCCGGGTCTGGTTGGTTGAGGGACTACCCTCCGTGCCTCGGAAAGTACGTTAAGCCATTGGTCCCGATTATTATAACATCACCATTAATAATCGTATGTTAAGGAACGGGCAGCAGCGTTTCCTTGTGTGGTATAACATATTACTGCGGTCACCAACCCATCTGCCAAGCGTGGTGACTATGGCAAATACCCTGCCTCGAGAGGAGGCCCATGTTCAGCAGTGGACGTTATACGACCTGATGATGATGATGTTTTCAACGAACAATCTCTAAAACTATCAAACTGTCCCGGAACGTACGTTACTCTGCTTGAAAAGTCTAGTTCATTATTATAATTAACTATTATTAATGCTTAACATAGCTTTCCATTAAACACACATGTTAATTTATTTTTAAAAAACAAGCACTAATAAAAAGACTGTCAAAGCACACAAGACAGAACCTAAAATTTTCGTGCACGCACTCCATGAAAATTTCGACGAAAATCCCGACTGTGGGGAATTTTACGCAACACGGCACAAGGCATTGCGTAATTGCGAAGCTTAGTCTGGCAACCCAGTGGCATTCGGTCCGTCGCAACTCGAACGCGTTGTGTCACTGCGTCGCGAGACAAAAAAATGAAAAAAATAACATTACAATCACGCCGTACATTATAAAAATAATTTTCACATAAAACAAATCACCAATAATTATGATAAAACCATATGTTTACACAATTTTTTTACCACAGTGTGTTATGTGATAATTAATAAACAAATTACGATTTAAAAATGTTAATTGGTTTGTTAAAAATATATTTAATTAATCATTTTATTCGACCATAACCAGTGATACAATAGTGTTTGTTTTCGTGTTATTTTTTTAATAGCAAGGTTACAGTGCGACTTTTTACTGTTGTAAAACATGTTTTATATTAAAATAGATGTATTATAGTGATGAAAAATAGTGCTTATGGGTAATTCAAGCGTTGTTTTTAGTGAATACCTAATACTCGGTTGGTTTAGCGCCGCGTAAAATCAATAAGGACCGCGCATTGCCGCGTGCGGCTTGTTCACGATTTAACATGTTTCGTCAAAAGATTACTACTAGATGTTTCAGCTGTATAAACCACCTATATTCGAGCACCTATTTTCATAATATTGTTCTATATTATACATTAATTTACTTACCCATCAATTTTTAGTATAAATATCTTCATTAAATGATAATTTCCGTGAAATATTACCTAATTTCAGACGGTATAATTCACAAGAACTGCTAAAATTAATGACAAGAATTCGAAAAACGAAATTTTAATGCCACACAATTATTTTTGAATGTGAAAAGCTAACGAGAAAACGCTAATAAATTATTTAAAAGTACGTCAAGTTAATGTTGTATACGTGTCACTAGATGGCGTTAGGTAGTTTGCGGAATTCATATTGTTTATATTGTTGTGTCGTATTGTTCTATGTAATTAACTAACTTCATTTAAAATATGTATTTTAAGGAATTAGGCTTTCATTACTATACTGATATATTTCTTCATAAAGAGTTGTTTATACTCGTAAGTGCATAAATGGTTGATAGTTGACATAAAAAAATTATATTTTATTAATTAAAAAATATTGCAATTAAATCTATAAATAATTGTTTATAGGTACAAAATTGACGCAAAATTTAATTAAATTTCTAAACAAATAAACGAAGAAAATCATTCGATTAATGTTTTAACAATTTATGCTCCATTAATAAAATCAATTGACATACTTTTAACATAATTTTCTTACACATTTAACACTGCAGTTGACCGGAAACACCAGATTTATGTTTAAAAAGACATAATAAAGACTTTTTTTACCACTGCTTACTACAAATGAGTTAACCGATAGTGAATAATGATAATTATTGTGTTTTAATGTGGATGAAAAGTAGAAACCTAACTGAAGGATTTAGAACGAGAGAAGGAAGAGGAAAAGAGAAAGATGCGCTGGATATTCCCTGTGCCAGGTGAGATAGCAATATTTTATTTTTTAATTCATTATCATTTGTCAAGTTCGAGATCTGCAGGATAAATCTTGGCTTAAATTTCGAAGGTCATAGAATTCGATTCCTATCTCATACAAAAAAAACTCTGTGTAATATCAAAGATTTATCTAAACAACTTATTTGAGGGACTACCCTCCCGATAAAGCCACCCGATAGTCATCATAAGCAAGGTAACGGGTACCGATGTTTACCGGCTTATATACTGCTGCGGTCACCAACCCACATGCCAAGCGCGGTGACCGTTGCAATACCCCCCTTTTAAAGAGGCCCATGTTTCGTGGAATTTATATAATAATATTAAAAAAAAAAAAACTAAAAAATATAGTGATAGCTGAGATGAAAATGACAACCTCCGTAGCGTAGCTGTATTTGACACGCTTTAAATCTCTGAGGTCGTGGGTTCGATCCCCGCATCATCAGCCCGTACAACGTCCACTGCTGAACATGGGCCTCCTCCCGAGGGAGGGTTTTTGCCATAGTCACCACGCTTGGCAGGCAGGTTGGTGCCCGTAGTATTATGTTGATCGGTCGATCCCCACGCCGGACAGGAAATCTTTGTATAAATTCTAAGTTTTCCTTTCGGGTCTGGTTGATTAAGGGACTACCCTTCGAGCCTCAGAAAGCACGTTAAGCCGTTGGTCCCGATTGCAATAACATCTTCTATGTCAATCGTATACCAGGGAATGGGCAGCAGCGTTTACCTGCGTATTACAACATATATCTATATCTATACTAATATATAAAGCTGAAATGTTTGTTTGTTTGCTTGAACGCGCTAATCCCAGGAACAGCTACATTGATTTGAAAAATTCTATAGGTATTTAATTTTGAAGTTCCTACGTGGTCGAGAGTTACGCGGGCGAAACCGCGCGCGGGTATCCTTACTAATATTATTAACGCGAAAGTTTATGAGTATGGATGGATGTTTGTTACTCTTTCACGCAAAAACTACTAAAAAAGAAAGAAAAATATTTATTCATAATGCACAGTTTTCCAAAAAAAAATACAAAATCAAATTAAAAAAAAAGACACGATTCCATGTGCGCTATAAATAGGCACCAACTTCAGCTTTATGCTACCTCCACACATTTGTGTATGAATGCAGCGCTGGTATTCTAGTTGGCCCCATTGATGAAGCCACGTTTATAAACAAACAAAAATTAATTAATTAATTAATTATGGACATTCAAAAATTCATATTATAATTTTTACTTAAAAATGAGAATAATGATAGAAAATAAATTTATTACTAAAAGTACAATTTAAAAATATAAAATAATATAAATGGATTTGGCTGAAACTTTGCACGTGGATAGTAAATGAGCTCGATTAACATAAAGGCTACAAAAAATCACGCTCCGACCCACTGGAGCAGAGTAACTCGGGTAAAATCGCGGGGCGCATCTAGTCTAGTATAAAGATAAAAAGCTAGTTTGTTTGCTCGAACGCGCTAATCTCAGGAACTAAAGATCCGATTTAAACATTATTTCAGTGTTATGGTAGGCTATAGACGCATTCAAGTAAACAAACAAACATACAAACTAGTTTTTCATCTTTATATATACTTAAACCTTCTTCTAAAATCCCTCTATCTATTAACAAACGCATTAAAATCCGTTGCGTAGTCTAAAGATCTAAGCATACATAGGTACAGACAGACAGCGGTAAGCGACTTTATTTTATACTATGTAGTGATTTTGTAATCCATTTACATTTTTTAAATTATAAGTAAAATATTTATATCTAATCAACGGTCCATACAATATTTATCCCCCCCTTTAAACCCCCTACAAACCTTTCTTCGCCATAATAAGTAATATATGTCCTTCTGTCTACACTATCTCTGTACCAAATTTCAATTAAATCTATTCAGTAGTTTCGGCGTGAAAGGCTAGTAAGGATAACATTCCCATGAATGTTAATATTCCCAATTTTAATAATCATCCCCACTAAAATTTGTTAATCGCGTCAACCCATCCGTTTCCAGTCCTCGGTGACAGTACTTGACCTGACCTATAAGCGAGCGATGTTATAAAAATAGCTCCAAAGATTCAATGAACTGCACGGAAATAGACTTCTAGTAAATATTGAGAAATGTATAACTTTCAGATTTTTATTTATAACTCAGACTAGATTCCCGCGCGCGGTTTTATCCGCCTAACTCCCGTTCCCGTGGGATCTTTATAATTAAATATAACTTATAGAATTCCTCGATAAATTGGAGTTCTAAAAATGAAATAATTATTCAAATCGGACCAGTGGTTTCTGAGATTAACGCGTTCAATCACTCAAACAAACTCTTCAGCTTTATACTTAATATTAGTACTAGCGTCCCGTCCCGGCTTCGCACGGGTGCAATGCTGATGTATCAAACCTTCCTCTTGAATCACTCTATCTATTAAAAAAAACCGCATCAAAATCCGTTGCATTGTTTTAAAAATCTAAGCATACATAGGGACGGACAGACAGCGGGAAGCGACTTTGTTTTAAATACTATGTAGTGATACTAGCTTCTCACGCGCGGTAACGCCCGCGTAATTGGCATTAGAGTAAAAAAAGGTATTTAGTTCGTCAGTTAAATTACCAAAAAATATTGGACACGTATTTTTTTTTTCGTTCCTCAAACAAAATGTTGAAGATACACGTCGTTGAAATTTTGTGTGACGTCACTATTAGGTACAATTTTACCTAATAGTGACGTCACAAGCCCCCCTCTCCTGAACTTTATATGTAGTTTGTTTTTGCTCTGTATCTTAGTAAATTTTCGTTGATTTGATAAATAAAAAAATACGTGTCCAATATTTTTTAGTAATCTAACTGACGGACTAAATCGTTTTTTTTTGTCCTCATGCCCATTCCCGTTCCCATGGCAACTTCATAAAATATAGCCTTCCACGGTAATGGGCTTTCTAACAATAAAATATTTTTTCAAATCGGTCCAGTACTTCCTGAGATTAGCGCGTTCTATCAATCAAACTTTAGTTCTATCAATCAATCAAATTTTAGTAGTAAATTAATTTTTTTTTAATTGTAATTTTAATAATAATTGAATATTTTTTTTATCTATTATTATTTTAATAGAATAAAGATTCATATTATTATTTTCGAATGTCCATAATTGATTGATTTATTTTATTTGCTTATAAACGTGGCGTCATCAGTGGGGCAACATTCATTCAGAAATGTGTGGATGTAGCATAAAGCTGAAGTTGGTGCCTATTTATGGTGCACATGGAATGTCTAAAAATTAATTTGATATTGTATTTTTTCGGAAAACAGTACATAATATTTTTTTTTTCTTTCTAACAAACTCTGCAGTTTTATGTATATATATCTAATAGATAATAGAAAAAGATGGCCACGTGCGAGCGGACTAGCGCACAAAAGATCTTGTGGTCACCGGTTCGATACCCACCCATTGCGCTACCGACGTAGTATACGAGTAGACAGTAAAAACTCTGCTAGTAACCTTTAAAAAAAATATATTTACTAATATATTATATAGCTGAAGAGTATGTTGTAATCTCAGAAACTACTGGTCCTTTTTTCGTATGGACATACGTTGTTAGCCACGAGGCTATTGCTATATCACCGGGAATAAAGGCGAGCAGAGCTCCAGCCTTAATAAATAGTCTAAAAACTACAAACTAAGCAACCTACGCAAGAGGGCGTCCCCTGTGGGACTTGGATCTCGGCTCAGGGCGGTCGCTGACGGGGAGATTGAGGAATTATGGCTTTAAGTTCAGGTTAGTTTTGTGCAACTGTCGCTCTACTTTATAGTTCGTGGGCCTCTCGGACTTCGGGTCTACGAGGGATGGTTCCTTGCAAACTAAGGGTCAGAAGGGGGGCCGCGTCGCGTTCGCGGGCGCACTACGGTCCGATTAGAAAAAAACTTTCGGGGTTAGATAGCCCATTTATCGAGCAAGGCTATTGGCTAATTTTATAATTAAGTTTCTTCGGGAACGGGAGTTACGCGAGTGAAACCGCATGCGGAGGCTAGAATATAAATAATGCTGGGTGTATTTTTTTACCGTCTTGATAATAATATGGTATGTTGTGTAAGTGGAATAGAATCTATAGACCACAGTATATTTGTACTAGTATTTCGGTAATAAGAGTTTTGAAAATCTCATAATTTACTTAAAAGAAATACACCCTACATAGCGCGTGCATAGGTGCCTATAATACCTAGGCCGCAATCACACATGAATGAAAAGAGTGAGCGAAAAAGCGTAACAACCTACTTAGGTACGCATTTTTACCATTACGATTTTCACTCTATGTCAGTAAAAAAAGATGATAAAATAACTATGCCTTAGACATCTATTTCATATACATATCAGGCCCAATTATATTTAAGACGATAAAAAACGTCTCCCAGTACATAAGTACTGAGTGAATTTTTTTACCGTCGCAATATAAATTGCACCAATGTTATTATGATAGGTTTTTTTATGATAGGTCTTTGTTTTGACAATAACAGTAGTAGTTTTAACACTTTTCAAATCGTCCGCCATCTTGCGCAGCTGTCAAAAGCCGTTAAACTTTGACAGCCGACAATTAAAGTTGCAATAAACTATGAAATACGTTATTTCTCAACGTTTACGATGCTGTTAAACTTTGAGATTCTCTTATAAACGGTTATCTATAACTACATGTTAATGAGGAAATAGAATTGTAGTGTTTGTTCGTAATTTATTGTTTTTTTTTATCATCATCATCATCAGCCCTTATAACGTCCACCAATCGGATTTTTGCTATAGCCCGCTTAGCAGGCGGGTTAGTCACCGCAGTATTATGTTGTAACACAAGGAAACGCTGATGTTATAACAATCGGGACCAACGGCTTAACGTGCTTTCCTAGGCACGGATGGTAGTCCCTCAACCATCCAGAACCGGAAGGAAATCTTAGAATTTACACAAGCATTTCTTGTCCAGCGTGGGGATCGAGCCCACGACCTTTTAGATGTAACGCAAGCCAAATACCGCTACGCTACGGAGGTTGTGGAATATTGTTTTTTTTTTTAAATAGATCCTCATATTCGTATATTTATATCAATTTCTATAAAACACGTCCCCAATAGGGCATAACGCTATACCTAAGATGCAGGTTCGAATCATGCCGGTGGCTCAGACCGGCTCAGACCTAGAGCAGGAATAGTAAAAAACTAACAGCCTGTCCCTGCTACAGCCCTGATTGCCTTTATTAAGTGCCCCGGTTAAGTGGTATATTTTTGACCAAACTACTAAAAAATTATGACAAAATGTCATGAAATGGATACTCGAAGTTAGAATGGAGGAATTGATTCTATATCTGTATATCGTCGGTTAAACTGCAAAACCGCGAAAGTGACAGTTGCTAATAAGTTATAATTTTATTTGTCAATAAATATTTTTGATACAGGCATATGTTTTAAAGGGAAAAAAATCAATTTGTCACATTTTATATTCAGCCTTATTGGCCATTGACACTCACGCGGTATTATCTATCCGATGAATTCGCGAACAAAAACAAGATTATAATTATCTATACTAACACATAAACAGATAACCCCTGTAGCGTACCGGTACTTGGCTCGCTTAAAATCTCGGGTTGTGGGTTCGATCCCCACGCTGGACAAGAAATCTTTGTGTCAATTCTAAGATATCCTTCCGGGTCTGGTTGGTTGAGGGACTACCCTTCGTGCCTCGGAAAGCACGTAAAGCCGTTGGTCCCGATTATTACAACATCATCTATAATAATCGTATGTCAAGGAACGGGCAGCAGCGTTCCTTGTGTGGTCAAACATAATACTGCGCGGTCAAAAACCCGTTTTTTTTTTGTTTTTTTTTCGGACGGACATTTATACTTAGCCCTGAGCCTTTTGCTACTTCACTGGGCATAAAGGCGAGCAGAGCTCCAGCCTAGATAAATGGTTTAAACACTACAAACTAAGCAACCTGCGCAAGAGGGCGTCCCCTATGGGACTTGGACCTCGGCTTAGGGCGGTCACTGACGGGGAGATTGAGCGATTATGGCTTTTAGTTTCTTTAGAACAACCCACCTGCCAAGCTTGGTGACTATGGCAAATACCCTCCATCGGGAGGAGGCCGATGGAGGCTGATGATGATGATGATAATCTATACCTACTAATATTATAAAAGGAAAATTTTTATTGATTGTTTGTTGCGCCTCTTGGGCAGGTTGCTTAGTTTGTAGTGTTTAAACCATTTATATAGGCTGGAGCTCTACTCGCCTTTATGCCCGGTGAAGTAGCAAAAGCCTCGGTGCTAACTACATATGTCCGTCCGAAAAAAAAAACCATAGATAACATACGCTATATTTAATGATCAAATTCTTAGAAGAACGAATGCGGGTGAAACCGCGTTCGGGAAGCTAGTGTAGTGTAGTGTATATATTATTTCTGAACATTTACGATACTGTAAAACTTTAATATTCTCTTATAATCGATCATTTTCTAATAGTTTATCGTTATATTCTGGTATTCCCGATGTTTTTATGGCACACCTACCTGTGTTCTGCGGTTTTGCACATGAGTTCGGTTTGTAACGTGATTTTTTATAGATGACTAGATTCCCGCGCGCGGTTTCTCCCGCGTAACTGCCGCTCCCGTGGGAACTTTACTATTAAATATAGCCTATGTCACTCAGGGTGAATGTAGCTTTCCGATGGTGAAAAAATTTTTGATATGGCACTGTATTTATTGAGTTTATTCATACACACACAAAAATACAAATCTTTCCTCTTTATAATATTAGTAGGTATAGACTAGCTGAACCCGTGACTCTGTCCACGTGCAAATAGTGACTTTCAACCCCCTACAACCTTACTTTTTATTTTTATTTCTCGCTATTTTTTATAGCTTGCCTAGCCTATGTTCTTTCTCAGGTTATACACACTATCTATGAACCAAATTTCATAAAATCCGTAAAATCGGTTTATTAGGTTTGGCGTTAAAGGGCGACAGACAGGCAGAGTTACTTTCGCATTTATAATATTAGTAAGGATTATAGATATTCGGACTGACATTTATAATAATATAGTTAGCCACAAAGCTTTGCTACTTTACCGGGCATAAAGGCAAGCAGAGCTCCAGCCTAGATACAAACTAAGCAACCTGCGCAAGAGAGCGTCCCTTGTGGGCTTGGACCTCGACTCAGGGCGGTCGCTGGCGATGAGATTGAGGGATTATGGCTTTTAGTTGTTTAGGGGAGTTTTGTGCAACTGTCGCTCTACTTTACAGTTCGCGGGGCTCTCATACTTCGGGTCTGCGAGGGTATCGGAACGTTAATAAACCGGCCAAGTGCGAGTCGGATTTGCGCACGAAGGTTCCGAACCATTTTCAAGTGTCTACCTGTTGACGTCATTGTCATCTAGCAAAACAGGACAAGAAAAAAGTTTGTTGTATGGGAGCTCCTCTTAAAAAATATTTTATTTTATTTTTAGTATTTGTTGTTATAGCGGCAATAGAAATACATCATTTGTGAAATTTTCAACTGGCTAGCTATCGCGGTTCTTGAGATACAGCCTGGTGACAGACAGAAAGACAGACAGCGTAGTCTTAGTAATAGGGTCCCGTTGTTAAATTTCGGGTACCGAACCCTAAAAAATATTCAGTTGTTAACGATATAAATATAAGGTGTATTGAGCTGCTACATTCGCGTGAGACAAGTATTTAATATTAAAATCGCAAGGTCTGTTTATACGTCACAGCTAAATAAATATAAATGTGTCGTGATTCTATTTTAGTCAATAGTATTCGAAGTATCTTTCTATATATATAAAAACATTTATGTTTTGTACTAGTGTATAAAGTTGTCTCGATGAAATATCTATAGCATATAGTATTCAAGTCAAAATTCAAGTTCAAAAAAATATATCATCATCATCATCTTCAGCCCGTATAACGTTCGCTGCTGAACATGGGCCTCCTCCCGAGGGAGGGTATTTGCCATAGTCACCTCGCTTGGCAGGCGGATTTGTGACCGCAGTATTATGTTGTACCACACAAGGAAACGCTGCTGCCCGTTCCTTGATATAACGGCTTAACGGCTTAACGTGGTTTCCGTGGCACGGAGGGCAGTCTTAGAATTTACACAAAGATTTCCTGTCCGGCATGGGGATCGAACCCACGACCTCCAAGATTTAAAGCGAGCCAAATACCGCTACGTTACGGAGGTTGTCAATCCTATTAGCATTCTGCACCCCTTCATTATAAAAACTACTATCCCGCGTGCAGTTTCACCCGTGTACCTCCCATTCCCGTGGTAACTTCATAATTAAGTTCAGCCTATAGCCTTCCATGATAATAAGGCTATTTAACACTTCAAGAATTGTTCAAATCAGTCCAATAGTTACTGAGAGTTTGAATCAGACAAACTCTTCAACTTTAAATATTATGGAATCTTCTTCTTCTTCCTGCCCTTATCCCATATTACTTGGGCTCGTCGCAACACGTTTGTATCTTCCATTCTGTCCTGTCACCCGTCACATTTTCACTAACTCCTTTTTCTTTCATATCACTCTTCACACAATCCATCCATCTTTTCTTTGGCCTTCCTCTCTCTCTCCATCCATCTACATGTATACTTAAAACTCTTTTACTAACATGCGTTTCATACCTCCTCTTCACATGACCATACCAAGATAAACGATTCCCTTTCAACTTTTAAATCACTGGCGCCACTTTCAAACTCCCTCTAATATACTCATTTCTCACTTTATCCTTTCTCGTTAGACCACACATACATCTCAACATTCTCATCTCCACTACATGCAATCTTTTTTCATCCATCTTTTACACGGACCAACATTCTGATCCATACAGGTCTTATCACGCACTTGTAAATTTTACTCTTCAACATGAGGGGCCTTGAGAATACACCTCTATAATATAGCTGAAGATTGAGAGGAATGTTTGAAAACTCAATCCGATATTATGGACTAAGAGCTGACAACCGAAAAGGCAAGGTAATTTAATCATTCATAAAAAAGATTTATCAGCTTACCTGGAGCATTCTAAGCATAAAGACGTCGACCTGGCAGGATTCGCGTGGTGGATGTGGGAGTTATGGGGTGGGAAAAAAATAAAAAAAAAAAGTTAATGTGATGAGGATTACTTTTTATGCCAAATGGTTTGCCTGCCTCCCCAAAGCACACAAAAAAAATCTGGCGTCATTTGGTTGGTGGAAAGGTATCGCCAGGCTTAATTAAAGTGAGGAAAAAAAATATATTTTGAGGTAATAAGAACAAGGCTGGCTTTTTTTGAGCTTAAAGTTTATTATTCCCAGAGGTTAGAAAAAAAAATCCAGCCAATAATAGTGGTGGGAACATGTCGAAAAAAATAATTGAAAATTTATATTTTAAATTGTATTTTGCTCGAGAAAGAGCTAAGGGGCATGAAAAAGAGCGCGTGGAGGGGATACACGTGACTACGGCGTCCGTGCTCTCTCGGTAATGTGCCTGTAATTGGTTTATGTAAATAAATATGATTTTTATTTTATTTAAACAGAATTTAAAAACACGTCCACGCGCTGTAAAATAGACGCTAAACTGAAACAGCTGGCGCTCCGGAAACGTTCGGCTCTTTCTGCTCAACGAGTGCGACGAGACCAGCCAGGCGCGTTCGGTTTACCGAACATGAACGACGCGCCGAGAGAGCACGGACGCCGTCGTCGCGTGTATCCCCTCCACGCGCTTTTTTTCATGCCCCTTAGCTCTTTCTCGAGCAAAATACAATTTAAAATATAAATTTTCAATTATTTTTTTCGACATGTTCCCACCACTATTATTGGCTGGCTTTTTTTCCTAGCCTCTGGGAATAATAAACTTTAAGCACAAAAAAGCCAGCCTTGTTCTTGTTACCATTTGGCATAAAAAGTAATCCTGATCACATTACCTTTTTTTTATATTTTTCCCACCCCATAACTCCCACATCCACCACGCGAATCCTGCCAGGTCGACGACTTTATGCTTAGAATGCTCCAGGTAAGCTGATAAATCATTTTTATGAATGATCAAATTACCTTGCTTTTTCGGTTGTCAGCTCTCCGTCCATTATTCAAAGAAGGTTTCAGGTCTCACATAAAATCACTTTTTTTACGCAGGGCTAGCCAACTGTATATCTGTACATATAAAGTTGAAGAGTTTGTTTGGTTGTATGCTTGAACGCGCTAAACTCAGGACCCACTGGTCCGATTAGAAAAATTCTTACAGTGTTAGATAGCCAATTTATCAAGGAAAACAATAGGCTATATTTTACTATGAAGTTCTAACGATAACGGAAGTTACGCGGGTGAAACCGCGTGTGGTTAGCTAGTTTATTAATATAACGCTTTGTCCAGACAGACTGACAGATCAACGCACAGTTTTAACCGCTGATTGTAGATACCTGAAACTTATAATGTGTATTTTTTGACTTCATCAGCCATTTAAGTCCACCACTGAACATGGGCCTCCTCGTTAACTGATATTGGCAAGTCAGGGAGCCAAGACAAGTTGCTTTCTGCATTGTCGATCCACAAGAATCGTAATAAAATGTAGAGGACTGACGTATGTCACGTGATTTAACGAAACTATAAAAAAAAATGCTAGCCAATCCCACAGAGTTCTTGAGGGATATTGCCTTGAAATCCTTTTTTTCGGACGGAGATTATAAAGTTAGGCTTTTGCTACTTCATCGGGCATAAAGGCGAGCAGAGTTCCAGCCTAAATAAATTGTTTAAAAACTACAAACTAAGCAACCTGCGCAAGAGGGTGTCCGCTGTGGGACTTGGACCTCGGCTCAGGGCGTTCGCTGGCGGGGATTGAGGGATTATGACGTTTGGTTTTTTAGGAGAGTTTTGTGCAACTGTCGCTCTACGTTACCGTTCACGGGCCTCTCGTACTTTAGGGTTTACGATTGCATCGGAAGGTTCTTTGCAAACTAAGGGTGTTAAACGATCTCTTTTTTAATTTTTTTTTAATTTTAATGTCATATTTATATGCTCAACTAAACTGTCTATCATGATTTTCCAGTTCTCCTGATGTCCTGGTTTGGCGTGGAGGAAGTGGAATCCAACTCGTGCATCCGAACTGGTAATGAGTCAACACAAATTTGTGTCGGAGTGATCATGTGTTATAGCAGATGTTGCTAGTCTGTGTCGTGTGTTGATGCGGGTAACATCGATATGTTTCTTGACGCGACACAAAATATCGATATAGTCACATCACTATTCTTTAAAAACATATTTTTTTTAATATATATTATATATTATTATAATCCGTATGACGATAGTCAACATATTATTATATAAACTATTTATAAAGTATTAGACGAATAGGTTAACAGTCGCGTAGCTATCGTAGGGCCAGGTGGTGCAGTGCACCAGGGTCCCGGACCTCAGGGGGCCCTCTCACCTAAGCTTTGAAAAGAGCGGATCAGCCAACTCGCCAGCTCTTGAAGCTAAGCACCGGGGCCCTTGCCCACCTAGCTATGCTACTGGATAGGTAATTTTTTTTAATATCAACGTTCAATTAAACCGCACGTAAAATCTTTGTTTTTACGATAAAAAATAACTATTTGAAAACATTTCTACTTCATGATATTTATCAGCAAAGTTAAGTCTTTAAAATCTCACAATACGCTCTCCTTAGGAGAGAATTAAACAGAAACGACGTATTACAGACGCGAGACAGATAAAGCACGGACACCTGCACCACGCCACTTGTGTGTTATTGTCACGTCAGGTACATTTTGTATGCCTGTTTGCTTTACGTCGTGTATAATGTGAATTAGAACCGTGGGAAAAGAATTATCATTTATGTCCGGTTAGGATTATTTACCGTGACTGAATTGATTAAGACTGTTATAGCTACCACGCGACGTAACGCCAAATGAAGTACTTATAGTCATGTAACATCGAACCATAGAGGATGCACTTTGTCTTCTTAAATCTAATGTCAATTAAGACTTTTATCAATCCAAATCCGTAGCCAAAAAAGCAACAATTACTTGAAAAGTAATTGATACTTTAAAACATTATTATATAATTGGTCCTTCAAGAAGAGAAATTATATTAAGACGATGAAGTATCTCAAATTGCAGGTTCAAATCCTGTTGGTGATGGTTTAAATGCACTATTCTCAAATTTTTACTTCGAAACATAGTTTTTCATTCATATTTAACAAAAGTATAGTCACTTTAAAGAGTGACTAACCATTTTTATTATCTTTTTAAAATAAAACGCGCAACTAACTACTTCACTTCTAAAGTCAGTTTATGTCTACTGCTCAATGTAGGCCTATTTACCGACCAGGGCAAGCCAGGGTCGTATATTGCCGGGCCGGATTGCTCATGCGTACCCGGCTCCCGCCAACGGCGGATCGAAGGAGTTTCCGGGGGGTTTTAGTGGTGTAGTGTCATCTCCTCGTGGTATGAGTTTAGCATACCACGCTATGGAGAGGGCGAGTCCCACATATCCCAACGCCAGCGCGCGAATACGCTGCAGCGGCGGTGGGAAAGCGTAAATGCATTTCTTCCGGACAACAAAAAAAAAAAACGTATATTGCCATAATCACTAACATACATTGAAATAGTAGTAAGATGGGAGTATCTTTGAGCTGATAGATGCTGCTGCCCATCCGTCAGATGCAAGACATGATGATGATGATGAGATGCAGCCTATTCGCGCGCTGGCGGTGGGATATGTGGACTCGCCCTCTCCATAGCGTGGTAAACTAACTCTTACCACGAGGAGAAGACCCTACACCACTAAAGCCCCCAGAACACTCCTTCGATCCGCCGTTGGCGGGGGCCGGGCACGCATAAGCAATACGGTCCATCAGCTGCAAGTCCCTTAGTCGCGTATTCCGACACCCATATCCTTCGATATGGGATGATCTATTCCAAGCCTAAAAACACACGGCACATAGTCCCTTTCTAACTATAATGATAAAACAGTATAATTTCAACCCACGTATTCATTCATGTTCCCGGAAACATTGTGCCATAAACCATTTCTAGGTAGAATCAGATACATACTGATTGACAAACACACAAACAAACCGGAGCATTCCCTTTTATCTTACTGACGCTTTGAAACTTGCTTTGTGTAGAAAATAACTATTACAACTAGAAAATACGGAGTGTTACTGTTTCAGCACTTATATCTTAATTTCGGTTTCTATTGTAGTTTCAATGTTGTCAAATTTATTTTTGTCATTTACCAAGTTTGACATTTCATGTGGGTTGTAAATAATAATTGTAGTTGCGTTTCTATTTTCAAACGGTTTATTTCTTCGTCGCCAATTTGTTATATATTCAATAAAATATGTGTTTTTTATTCTATGATATCTATTTATACAATTCTGGACCTCAAAAGCAAAAGACGGATGTCTATTATACTTTAGAAGCGTTTGGTCGTAAGTGCCAGTTTACGATAAAGGCACATACGACGAATGGTTCTGACGTATAATGGCACATCGGCTCTGAACTCTAGAATTGATAGGTGTCTTGATAAACGCCATAGAGTATTTATCTATGCAGCACCATACTTATTCGTGCTAGTAGATAACTTGGTGCTCACTGTTGCTACTTAGTGCACCTACCATGATATCTCTGCATCACCCTATGGTCGTCTGGTGCAAAATGCTTTAGGCATTACGTACACAAATGTACAAAATAAAATGTACTTAAGAATTAATAAATATAATATAGGTATTCTTTTCCATTTATTTTTGTTTTTATTTATACAAAACAGTGATGCGACAAAAAAGACACAGTGTGACAAAATGAATTAGTGACGTCAACGTATCGATGTTACCGCATATCGATAAATGTATATTGTGTTTGAGAGCTACAGGAATGTGTGTTTGATTACAGGAATGCAACAGCATGTCAACTATCTTAGTCACAATAGTCCAGAAACAAATAATAACATACAGGGAGTAATTTTAATAGTTGTTTTAACTGCAGCCTATCTAGTATGATATATAACATTCTTAAAGCGACCGTAGCCCAATGGCTAGGGCGTCGGACTTGTGATCTTGAGGTCGCCGGTTCGAACCCCACCCATTGCACTACCGACGTGAACCCACTCGTAACACAAGCATTTTAGCTTAGCATGAGGGGTTAACAGAATACTAGTAGACTGCAAAACTCTGCTAGTATTAGACGAATATAAAATATCAGAGGAATAAATTTAAATTTTGTCTAATTCTGTCAAATTTATAATCATTTTTTCTGATAATTTTTATCTGATGATTAGCAATCGGTCGTTATTAGTTTTGAACGTTAAACATTTTTGATTTAATAAATTATTTAAACATCGGTAACTTTATATTGTTTTACCTTAGCATAGGCCTCCTACAGATTCCTCCATAGAACTCTATCGTGAGTATTCCTTCTCCACATGTTGGCTTCCTAGATAGTACTTACACATGAGCAATGAAATTACATAGATTTGTATTTTCAAAGGCGTGAGACCTAGTCCTGTGCTGTCATTACTTGAAATTTATAAAGAGACTAGACTAACATTGCCATAATAGGCCAGCATTTATCTTAAGTAGTACTAACCATATAAAAAAGATGGCAGGAACGGCTCAGTGATCTCAGTCTAGTTGCGCATTTTGATCGTAAATTAAGTACTTATTTGTAAAGTCCCTTGCTACACGGATTCATTTCCAGTGCAAATTAAAACCTTATTTTTTCAAGTTTCAAGGCAATTTATTTAATTCTCTAGGTGTAATTTAGATATTACGTAAATAAAGAATATACATAGTAAAAAAGGTTCACTTATATATGAAATTTCCCTGCGTATTTTATAATTGCATTTTCGTTATTTTAAACTATTATTTTTTTATTCAAACAAAATTTAAATCTATTGTACTATGATGCCTCTGCGGTAAAACAACTATTACAATTTGAACCTGCATATTATTATGATACATAATGATCTAAATAACTTTATATTATGTACCTACACTCAAACAGTCTCTTTCCTGTGAATAACTGACTTTTGTTAGTTTCAGGCCATTTTTTATATTTTTTATTTGAAAACTCATGAACATAGAGGGTAAGACTTTAAAATCATAGATAGTTTATTTTTTTTTGTGTTTAATCTATTAGTATTTTTCGCCAACCCGTCTATAGACATACTTGTTCTTTTTAATGTATTCAGTTATTTACAGGATTCTTTCTACTATGTGATTTCTTCTGTCTAGATAACTGTGTAGTACTTTTTTTTTACTTAATTATTTTTTTCTTTTTTACTAATTCAAGCATGGATTTTCAGCATTATGGGCTCTAAGTCTCAGCCCCCTTGTTCAGGCGGAATGCCAAAGTAAGTACTGATTTTCTTTTTATTAAAACAAAATATATACTCACCGAGCTATTAGGCTTTGAATAAAATAAATAAAAAAAAAAAGCTAAAAGCCATCACTTGACCAACGCTTTTTTCGCTTACATTTTCTCATAAAATATTTAGGAAAAAAAAAATATATATACAAAATGTCGTAGACTGGGTTGGCTTAATAAAATTATTTGTATATCACAAAAATCCACGGAGACTTATTATGCCTGCTTTCTTTAATTTAAGTATAATTTTTTTTTTTTTTTTTTTTGTATAACTTAAGCTGAACATGTAAGCGAATCATATAAGATATTATACTTTATTATTTTATTATTAAATAGAAATATATATATCTATATACTTATCTCAATTTTGATTTTTCTTTTATATTTAAACTTAGAGTGTATACTAGAAAGCAAGCGAGCACGTTTTAAAGAGTACGAACTGTAAGCACGGGTATATACATCACTGTGGTCTCTTGATCAATAATATATGTTTTAAAATGCTGATTTAATTATTATGAAACCAAGAACAATGTTGCAAAAGAGATTCCCGGAATAATATAAATATTTATTTTTACAATAGAAGCGCCATGGCTTACAGCTGTTTACAATCGACACAACGGATTCTTGGACTCTATTCCTTTATGTATACTCTAAGTATTTAGATATTATGTATTCAGTTTTTTCTGTTTCTCTTTTAGTATAGGTACCTACATTCACACAGTACAAGCCTGCCTCTAGATTATATATTTTTATAAGTATATATATGTATTGTTTTTTTTATAAATAGTATTTATAAAAATAAAACATAGCCAACCTATTTTAACATAACCTACTGTCAAATGTGTTGTCAAAGTCACCGTCTTTTTTTTTTAATCGTGTTTTTTTTTAATTAGTGCTTGAGCTTGTTTTCATTGTATGAATGTATGTGTTTCTCTTTTACACGTATACAGATTAAGTAGGATAATATGATATGTAGATAATGTATGCATAATTTGTTAAGTTATAATAGTATAACTTAACCATTTATGCGTTTTAATTGTACGTCTGTGTTAAAGGTTGGTATAATTTTAATGTGTGTCGTTTATTACAGGTATTGGTGTGTAAAATTTGTCTATTTTGTTAAGACTTACTTCATTGAAATATTGTATTGTGTGACTCTAATTGTTTTGACTTATTTCCTTTTAGTTCCAAAAACTACTTGCATGGTTTTATAGGGTTGTGTTTCTCCCATGAGGAGTAGGGATGCTGGTATTGGTACTCTGGGCGTCCTTGTAACTGACTTAATGGGCCACTAGTGTAGCCCAGGAGGGTGTCTTAGAAAACCATGGGTTCCTGGCCCCTCACCGACGGCGGACGGAGGAGAACCTGGGGGGTTATAGTGGGTAGGGTACTCTCCTAGACAAAAAACAAGATTGTGTTTCTCGATATCGATATTTGTCAAACACTAAATATCATTCAAATGACAGCTGGCTATTTAATTGATTAAGTCTATTTTCTTCAAAGATCATAATTAAAAAAAATATTGATTACAAAATGTTGCATTTGACAGAGAATGCTTTTTTAGATTTTTTAAGATGTCAAGAACGGGTTTGTTTAAAACTAAGTTAGTTTATGGGGTGGCAAACCATTTCCCGCGGCCATGGCATGGGAAATGACTTGCCACCCCATAAACTTGGAATACTTATTTGGAAAAAGGCGTTGGTACAATGGTACAAATAGTTAACATGGATTTTCTGACAAACAATAAATCGCACTAAAAATATATTTTTTTGTTGCAATAAAAATATTTTACAATTTTTGTCAAGTTGTAAAACGAATAATAAAATAACTCGGCTATAGGTCAGGTCACAATACCGTGCGGTTTCCGGCTTAGAATAGGGACATAATATGGCTGATGGATGGGCAGCAGCATCTATTAGCTCAAGTTTTACATCTTACTGCGATCACCAATCCGTCTGCCAAGCGTGGTGATTATGGCAATATCCCTCTACGATCCTGGCTTGCCAAGGTCTGTTAAGAGGAGGCCCATGTTCAGCAGTGGACGTAAACGGGCTGTGGATGGATGGATGCTAGGTCAGGAAATCTTTGTGTAAATTCTAAGATTTCTTTCCGGGTCTGGTTGGTTGATGGACTACCCTCCGTGCCTTGAAAAGCACGTTAAGCCATTGGTCCCGATTATTATAACATCATCTATAACAATCGTATTTAAAGGAACGGGCAGCAGCGTTTCCTTGTGTGGTGCTACATCATACTGCGGTCAAAAACCCGCCTGCCAAGCGTGGTGACTATAGCAACTACCTTCTCTCGGGAGGATACCTTTTCTCATCAGATTGCACCCGTGCAAAACCGGGGCGGGTCGCTAGTATATAAATATACTATTATAAAAATACATTTAATTTTAAAAATGTTTGTATTAATACCACTACATGTCATCAAACAATATCTTGATAATTTACAAGTGTTATAATAAAAGTAGTTTATTATTTTGCTTATTTTTTGGTTCAGAGCCAATGAAAACGGCAATTTAAAATCGTCGGTGATACTGCAAGACCGTGGAACTGACGATAGCTAATAATCTAGTAATATAATTTAAAAAGACCAAAAAATCTAGTAATCTAGTGTTAATTCCGCTGAAAACACTAGATGTTTTGTCTTTTTAAATTAGATTAATATGGATTGCCGCAAAGTTACGCCTGATTCTATTAATATTTCGGTGATTAGAGTTTCGAAAATCTTATAAATTACCTACTGAAAAGAAATACATCCTACATGGCGCGTGCATAATAATAAAATAGGTGCCTATAATACTTATAATAGCTAATAAGATTGAAAATCAAATGTAGCTAATTGATATGTTGCCATTTGAAAACACCTATAACACTTATTTTCTTGACACATAAAATTACACCTATTGCAATATCACCGACGTAATGTAGGTATATTCAACCTCATTAACAACTGTCATGTTCGCGGTACGAAATGTATATTCAGAGATTTGAGACAATTATTAAAGTTCAATATTCAAATTGAATAAATAAGCTAATTATATAAACACGACCTCCGTAGCGTAGCGGTGTAAGTCTCTTTGAGTCTCGGAGGTCGTGGGTTCGATCTCCACGCCACAATAAATCTCTATGTTAATTCTCTGATTTCTTTCCGGGTCTGGTTGGTTGACGGACTACTAACCCGAGCATGACGTATCTACCTCTTTTTTATTACATCATTGGTTTTCCTGTAATCCTAAATTTTTGGCTCAGCAGTTTTGTAGGTCCGGTGTGTAAGAATAGTCAATTTTCGTCTCGTTTCAACCAACATTACTTATTTGATAATAATAAAAAAAAACTTACGAGCAAGACCTCTAAAGCCCTTTGACATATGTCACAGTAAAGATTGCAAATCTTTTTATTTATTACCTAATTTATCCCCCCGAAATTGACCCTTGACAAAACTTATATATTTACTTCGCACACCTGTGTTTAGATCATAAAATATCCTATCAAATTTCACCTGATTTGGTCCAGTAGATTCGGAGCAAATTGGCTGTGACAGACAGACGCACAAGTAATCCTGATCCATGATAAGAGTCCCGATTATTAATTTCTGTACGAACCCCTAAAAATTGTGGAACCTAGAAGAGGAAACCGCCAGCAGCATGAGGACACCTAATGATGTACATCTGCTACTGAATAAACACCAGCTATCCTTACATTTGGATCATCAAGTGGATTAAGGTCACTTTTTTTTCAAGATTCTTGTTAACGCCTTGTGCTATGGTAGAATGCTTATGTTACGAGTGGGTTCACGTCGGTAGTGCAATGGGTGAGGATCAAACCGGCGACCACAAGATCACAAGTCCGACGCCACTATCAGGCTACGGCCGCTTCATCATCATCATCGTCAGCCCGTACTGACTCAACTGCTGAACATGTCATTGGCCATAGTCACCACGCTTGGCCCGCGGGTTGGTGACCGCAGTATAATGTTGTAACACACAAGGAAACGCTGCTGCCCGTTCCCTGATATACGATTATTATAGATGATGTTTTAATAATCGGTACCAACGGCTTAACGTGCTTTCCGAGGCACGGTGCATAGTCCCTCAACCACAAGACCCGGAAAGAAATCTTAGAATTTACACAAAGATTTCCTGTGGGGATCGAACCCACGACCTCCGAGATTTAAAGCGAGCCAAATACGGCTACGCTACGGAGGTTGTCGCTTGATTTGTCTAATCGGACATAGAAACAAAATAAAATTTTAGCACAATCCGATAAGTATTTTTTAATGTGTACTCCACGTCTCTTAAAACGATAATTTCTTCAATACGGGGTCCGGTACGAATGTCTCGACGTAACCTGTCAAATTGCCAAATGTCAGTTAAATAGGCCATCAGACGCTGGAGTGCGTGGGAGAATATAATTATATTTAGTAGCTACTTATATTCATTCGAAAATAACATGTCCAGCTTATTATATATCTCAATGTGATATAATAGCAATCGTTAGTTCATTAACTGTCTAATTAGTTGATAAACTAACGAGGTTTCGGGTGGTTACAAAAAAGTAACCTAAACCAATGGAGTTTAATGGTACCTACAAAATTATTGAAGTTAAAGTTTTTATGTTTTGATACAACAGTAGCATAGTCTCGTTTGGTTAGGTTAAATCAAGTGTCATAACAATTAAGTAAATAATATCTTTATAAATAAAAACATTGCCGTGTGGTTTCCGGCTTAGAATAGACCATCCCATGTCCTCCCATGGGTGTCGTACGACACCGTCGGCGACTAAGGGACATATGGCTGATGGATGGGCAGCAGCATCTATTAGCTCAAGGTTTACATCGTACTGCGATCACCAATCCATCAGCCAAGCGTGGTGATTATGGCAATATCCCTCAACGATCCTAGCTTGCCAAGGTCTGTTAACAGGAGGCCCATGTCCAGCAGTGGACGTCAACGGGCTGTTGATGATGATGCATGATGATATAAAAATGAAACTCTATTTGTATTTCCCTTGGTCAAGGCATCACGCGTGAACGCCCGAACAGATTAATTATTTTTTTGTTGTGTTTGTTATTGTCTGGAGAAGGTTCTTATAAAAGAAAAAAAATAATACAATTGAACGGAAAATTTGAAAATTTAAGGAGAGTGTACTATATTTTCCGGAAATCGTTTTTTCCGGGTAGCTATTAATGCCATTCGCAATTTTTACCACTTTTATATTTTCTCAATAGCTTTATATCCCGAAAGCATTTCTAACCATTCGCATATTTTCCCATTATATTTATTTTTCAATAGCTTATTTTCCTGGTAGGTTTTTTAACCATTCGCATAATTTACCACTTTATATTTTTTCAATAGCACAACACTTATATACATATCTAGTAACTTTTTTAATAATTTAACTTCTATGCCAGTAAATTTAAGTGGTTACGTTAGTTGCTTCAGAGACCTAGTTTTTTGCGTTCGATTCTCACCCGGGACAATTATTCGTCTGAAATTTAAACAGTTGTTATCTATCGAGCATTATTTACTGGCATCGAAGTTAAATTATCAAAAAAGTGACTAAGTAGATACGTATATGAGTGTTGTGCTATTTACAAAATATAAAGTGGTAAATTATGCGAATCGTTAAAAAATCTACCAGGAAAATAAGCTATTGAAAAATAAATATAATGGGAAAATATGCGAACGGTTATAAATGCTTTCGGGAAAGGAAGCTATTGAGAAAATATAAAAGTTGTAAAAATTGCGAATGGCATTAATCACTACACGGAAAAAAACGATTTCCGGAAAATATAGTACACTCTCAATTTAAGAATACTTAACCACCATATTAAATTATCTAATGTAACATTACCGCTTTTGACAATATAAACTTTTTATAATGTAATCTTATGGCGTTTGACATTATATTGACAGAATGCTGCTCTTAGTTATCAGTTACATATCACGGTTAGTTTAGAGCTATCCTAATAATAAAATTTCACTTTAATATACAACCTCCGTAGACTAGCGGTATTGGGCTCGCCTTGAATCTCGGAGGTCGTGGGTTCGATCCCTACACCGGACAGAAAATCTTTGTGTAAATTACAATATTTCTTTCCGGGTCTGGTTGGTTGAGGGACTACCCGGTTGGTCCCGATTGTTATAACATCATCTATAATAATCGTATGTCAAGGAACGGGCAGCAGCGTTTCCTTGTGTGGTACAACATAATACTGCGGTCATCAACCCGCCCGCAAAGTGTGGTGACTATGGCAAATACCCTCCCTCTCGGGAGAAGGCCCATGTTCAGCAGTGGACGTTATACGGGCTGATGATGATGATGACTTTAATATAGAGTTTTAGTTAAGACAGGACAACGCCGATCGGCTAAGCTAGTAGGTAATATTTATGCGCATTCACTGAAACTGGCAACTAGATTTAACAATAAGTATGAGTAGCGCGAAAGTTGATCAACTACTGACAGCGGCCGTAGCCCAATGGCTAGGGCGTCGGACTTGTGATCTTGAGGTCGCCGGTTCGAACCACCCATTGCACTACCGACGTGAACCCACTCGTAACATAAGCATTTTAGCTTAGCACGAGGGGTTAACAAGTTGTTAACCCCTCGTGCTAAGCTACGTGTTTAACAAGTTGGGTGATAAGCAATTTGGATTCACTAAAGGCCGGTCAACTCAGGACGCAGGATGCACTCTGATTAAATCCATACTAGAGGCTTGGGAGGGGTCGCAAGATGCTCTTGGAGTCTTCTGTGACCTTTCCAAGGCATTCGACTGTGTAAATCATGAGACGCTCGTTCTTAAGTTAAAATATTATGGAATTACTGAAAAATCGCTTGATCTTGTTATATCCTATTTATCTGATAGGAAACAAATAGTATATGTAGACGGCGTTGCTTCAAAAGAGCATTTAATAAAAATGGGCGTGCCCCAAGGATCTATTCTGGGTCCTTTTCTGTTCTTAGTTTACATCAATGATTTACCATACATCATAAATAAACTGTCAGATATAGTTCTTTTTGCAGACGATACATCATTAATATTCAAAGTCAATAGAAAAGATACTAACCTTATTGAACACAATAAAACACTTAGTATACTTTCACATTGGTTTTCTTCAAATAATCTTTTATTAAACGCGGGTAAAACTAAATGCGTCAGATTTGCGCTACCAAATGTAACTACCGCTAAACCAATTGCTTCACTTAATGGAGAAACGTTGGACCTAGTTCAATCGACAGTTTTTCTAGGAATAACATTAGATTCAAAACTGCAATGGGGCCCTCATATTGAAAAATTAACTGGTAGACTCAGTTCCGCATCTTATGCTGTCTGGAAAATTAGGCAATTGTCAGATGAAGCAACTGCTAGACTAGTGTATTTCGCGTACTTTCATAGCATTATGTCCTATGGAATACTGCTTTGGGGTTCAGCCGCTGATGTCAATAGTATTTTTATATTACAGAAAAGAGCAGTTAGGGCTATTTACGGTTTAGGTAGTCGCGACTCCTTAGGTACCCTGTTTAAAGAGATAAATATACTTACCGCTCCTTCTGAGTACATATACCAAAATATCATTTTTGTTAGAAAAAATATAGATCATTATAGTAAAAAAAGTGATATTCATAATGTTAACACAAGAAATAAACATAAAATTGCCATACCCGGTTTTAGAGTAAGTAGAACCAATAAATCATTTATGGGAAATGGTATTAGGTTTTATAACAAACTCCCTAGTCGTGTTACTGATTTGCCTGATACAACTTTTAAAGCATATATTAAACGTGTCCTTGTATCTAAAGGTTACTATAGCCTTAAGGACTATATTGAGGATAAAGATGTTTGGTCTCATGAACCATCCTGCGTAACACTTCCTAGAGACCCTGTATCTAAGTAAAATAGTAAGCATAATAGTGTGATGTTCTGTGAACTATCTGTAATCGGCCTAATGAGTTACATTAATAGACCGCTAGTTCTGTCTCAAATTAGCTTCTTTTATTAGTATAAAAACATTAATAGATAATCAAATATTATAAAGACAACCGTTCGGGAAAATAATGTGTATGCCAAATAAATAATAAAAGTAACTGGATCAAAACCCACGCTCTGCCCATTTGAGGATGTTTCGCCGGACCGTCTCATGTGGGTCGTGTTAAAACCGGCAGTAGAATAACCCACTGAGTTTGTTTCGCCGGATCTTCTCAGTTGGGGCATATTGGATCCGGTGGTAGCATTAAAGCGCGTCCGTCGTTATATACTCATGGTCCGCCCAAATAATGACAATTGTTCTTAATATAATTTAATATAGACAGAACAAGCTATCGGACACAATATAGTAAAATAATAAAGTTAAAACTAAAATGATTAAAAACAATAACTAAAATACCTGCTTAATATGCTCATTTAAAAATGTTAAAATTATACATAGATTAATAATAAATTATTGTTTTGACTATTTGCAAGTGCCTGTAATAGGTTTACGTAAATAAAAATGATTTTTATTTATTTTATTTTATTTTATTTATAGGAAGTCCGTAATAAAACGACACAACCCCATCGAGTTTGGGCTCGTTTGATTAGTCTTAACGAGTACTTTGGTCCTAAATGGTATCCAGGGTCTGATGATGGAGCTGGAAGGTGGCCATAGGAAGTCCGTAATAAAACGACACAACCCCATCGAGTTTGGGCTCGTTTGATTAGTCTTGACGAGTAATTTGGTCCTAAATGGTATCCAGGGTCTGATGATGGAGCTAGAAGGTGGCCGTAGGAAGTCCGTAATAAAACGACACAATCCCATCGATTTTGGGCTCGTTTGATTAGTCTTGACGAGTACTTTGGTCCTAAATGGTATCCAAGGTCTGATGATGAAGCTGGAAGGTGGCCATAGGAAGTCCGTAATAAAACAACACAACCCCATCGAGTTTGGGCTCGTTTGATTAGTCTTGACGAGTACTTTCGTCCTAGATAATATCCATATGCAACTCCATCAGATTTAATAAAACAAGTTCGTTCCATTTGTTTTGACTGAATGTTTATATTTGATTAGATGGATGACCCAGTGCCAAGGTGAACACGTGCCGAAAGCTGAATGGTATGAGGGTGTATAAACATGTCATAATATCACTAATGTTGCGCCTCAGGGTACCAGGGCGAACCCTCTTTCCCCTACAATGTACCTCTGGGGGGAACTACGCCGTAGTAAATCCCGAATCATAAATACTAAAAAGTAAAGAAACAAAATATATATTTTTTTAAATTAGAAAGAAAGAAAGAAAGAAAGAAAAACATTTAATGAACACACAAAACGAATACAAAATAGTAATTACAGTCATATCAAAATAAAAAATAAATAAAAGAAGTACATAGGTAAGGACAACACTTGAGGCCCGGACGCCATACATATAAAACACAAACATGGATAAAGACAGAGAAAAAAAAATACAATAAAACATACACAATAAACATTAACAACAGTAGTAGGCAGCGAGGTGCGGGGCGGAGCGCGAACGAGAGTCATTATAACATCGTATATTATATTATATCATATCAGTACGCAGACCGCTCTCGCGCCTACTAGTCCGATTCGAGAAACAACTGTCAGTGTTAGATAGCCCATTTATCGAGGAAGGCTATAGGCTATATTTTATTATGAAGTTCCCACGGGAACGGAAGCTAGATGAAAACACGCGTGGGAAACTAGTAGCGTTATATACAAGGTGTAACGGAAAGGGTATATACATAGAGCAACGCTTCTTTGGATCATAACAAAGGACATGGCAAGGGGTTCAATTAAAAAAAAAAAAAAGTCGGTATTATTTTGCAAACAAAAAATAAAAATGCGGAACCCTTTATTCAGAAATACCAGGAGTAAGAGGTTTATTTTTACTTGGAAATAGTTCGTTGACATCGATCAGCTGATTGAGTGCTAGTGATGTATTTATTTCAATTTGAAAAGTTTGGTTTCTGGTATCTATGAATTTAAAAAATCATTACTTCCGGACTTGAAGAGATAGGATTAAATAACCCTTGCCATATCGTTATCATACAAAGAAGCCTTGCTCTTCCTATGTATATACCCTTTCCGTTACACCTTGTATATGTTTCTTTAAGTCTCGAAGGTCAAGACAAGATATTATTGTGTAAACTCTAATATTTCTTTCCGGGTCTGTTTAGTTGAGGGACTTCTGACCGTGCCTCCTAAGCACGTTTAACCGTTGGTCCTGATTGTTATAACATCGTCTATAACAAGCGTATACCAAGGAACGGGCCGCAGCGTTTCCTTGTGTGTTACAACATAATACTGCGGTCAACAACCCGCCTGTCAAGCATAATGCTATGGCAAAACCCTCCCTTGGGAGAATATCCATGTTTTTTTATTTTGATATACTCAGTGTCAATCTCACAGTAAACACGAATCTAACGACACCTCTCAATCTTAAATCCATCAAGCCGTTTAGGCTGCAGAGCGTGCTAAACAATTATACATGCATAATAATATAATACTCTCGAAAAACATAACCCTCCTTCTAGCGCAGTCGGCTAAAAAAGAATCGGCGAAATCGGTCCATTTGTTCACCCGTGATACGATGAACAAGGGAAATAGGGATGCCTTTTAATGCCTTGAGCACACCGGATGCGTATGCGTAGACGTAAGCGTAGACGTGAACGTGCCGCTGAATTGTAATGTATGGAACCGTATGAGACAGGACACACCGCTTGCGTAACGTAGACGTGCGCGTAGACGTAATGCGTAGCCCTACGCAATGCAGCTCCCAAGGCACAAACTGACTGCGTGACCTACGCCGTACCTTACGCAGAGCAGAGCGGCAACGTTGCATGATGACGTTGTATTCAATGGCGCGCCTTATTGGACGTCACACCGAGCAGCAAAGGTACGTGCGTGTACACGCACGTACCTTTGCTGTGCGTAGCCCTATGCGCGTAACTTGCAGTCAGTTGTATTTTTTTACAAATATACAGGCACGTAGTGGTGTTTTGTATTGTTTTTATAATGAATACAAAAACTTATTGAAATTGTGCGTATTTATGAATGTATCTACAATCCAAAAAGTAATTTCTACAAAAATGCATCGTATAAATATATATATTCCGCAGGATTATTCTGGCACAATAGTATTAATATTGCTTCTTCCTCGTCATGTCAGACATCGTGCACAACACAACCTTCGAAAACAGAATAAAATATGGCTGCCGCAGCCGGGTACGCAATAGGCCATGTGCGTTGCGTACTCGGCTCGGATGCGTAAGCGTATGCGTAACCCGGTGTGACATCGGGTTACGCCGTAACTACGCGCGTGTCTACTGCGTGATTACGCCGTAGTAACGCATACGCATTCGGTGTGCTCGAGCCTTTATTCTTGTGTATATAGATTACTGGATTCTAAATTCCTCCCTCCCTGTGTCGCCCTTGGTCTGTCTGTCTGTACTATTTTCTCCAAAGCTAATTCTATTAACAGTGTTATTTATATTATGACAATTGGCTGGCTTCATTACGTACATAACGCATCCTTACAACTGCAATTGCGTGAATGTCACACAATATCTGCTAATATCCAACAATCAACTGACATCCTTAATAAGTTATCGGTGTCTTTTACTCAGTTAAACTAAAGTCTATTTATAGTAGCAGACCTTATTAGGGATCCGTACCCAAGCGAACCAGATATATTTTTTTAAGATTATTTGAAGTGTTTTTGCATTGTAGGTACTAGTATTTGTGTTAACCCCACGTGCTATGCTAAAATGCTTGTGTTACGAGTGGGTTCACGTTGGTAGTGAAATGGGTGCACAAGATCACAAGTCTGACGCCGTAGCCATCGGGCTACGGCCGCTTTTAATTTAGATTTTTATTTTTTAAAGAAATCTCCCTCCATAGTCGCTCGTCGCTTGTTTCAAAGAAGAATCAGCCAATAAAGCCCGTCATTTTTCCCGCGCTTAGTCAAGTGACAAAAGTCAAGTATCCATTCATTTGCGTTAACGATATTCTGTTAACGATCACACCGCTGTAGTGGCATTTTGTCTACGTCCTCTAAACTATAAGGTTTCAAAAAGCTGTCGATTACCCCATACATACTAAAGACGGTCAAAGAAGTGTACCTAAAATACTCTATCCGAGATGTTTTCAGCCCTTAATGTTGAACGAGACTCGAGACGACCTCATTCTTTTCATAAGAACTTCATTTTCGACTCGTTGCATTTTTTATAAGTGGTGTCCCACGTTGGGCGCCATTGCTGACCTAATACTACAAATAACCTGCGCGCGGTTTCACCCGCGTAACTCCCGTTCCCGTGGGAAATTCATAATAAAATATAGCCTATGTTCTTTCTCAGGCTCTAGACTATATCTGTACCAAATTTCATTTAAATCGCTTCAGTAGTTAAGGCGTGATTGCGTAACAGACAGACAGACAGAGTTACTTTCACATTTATAATATTATAGTAAGGATGTTCTTTCTCAGGCTCTAGACTATATCTGTACCAAATTTCATTTAAATCGCTTCAGTAGTTAAGGCGTGATTGCGTAACAGACAGACAGACAGAGTTACTTTCACATTTATAATATTAGTAAGGATAAAAACAAAATTAAATTTAAAAATGCCTACACAGCCTGCAGACAGCTTCAATGGCGTTGGACAAGACATATGTTAAGAAAAAGTAGAGAGAAATGGACTAAGTTAGTAATCGAATGATATCCAAGAGATAGCAAAAAAAAAGGATGACAAACCAAAAGATGGGAAGATGACCTCATGAAAATAGTTTGTCAATTATGGAGCCGTTTAGCAAAAGATTTTTTTTTATACATTTTTTTATATGTGAAAATATTTAGAGGATTCCTTTGTCGACATACAAGCTGTTCCACACAACACAACATTTAGTTTTAGTAAATAGGCATGCATTAATTGTAAGGAAAGAAACAGCAATAAAGGCTGTTTTATTTTTATTTATTTATGTAGTCAGTGACGAGGCCTTTTACTTCATCGGGCATATAGGCGATCTACTAAATGGTGTACAAACTACAAACGTATTGCGCAGGTTGCTTTACAACACAAGTCCTCTGTGGGACTTGGACATCGGCACAGGGCGGTCTCTGGCGGGGGGATTGAGGAAACTTAATTTATGGCAGTTTAGGACGAGCCTATTAAGTAATCATTTAAATGAATAAAATACATAGTATACAACTAAACACAGCTAATTTAAAAAAAAACTTACTTATAAAATTACTACTATTCTAAATCTATTCTACTTGGCAAGGATCCTAGAATAATGGCAGCATTACCCCGTTGAATTGCAAAGCTTACCTGCTGTGCAAAGTATAAAAACGACTTAGCACTCTGAGAACGTGCCGCACTAAAGAGGGCCGCTGCGAGGTATTTATAAATTAATTTGGCTCCCGATCCCCACGGCCCCATTGTTTCGACACCAAAAGGCACAAATACATGACCACTATCAAGGGACTCTTGAGATTCTCCGCGGATTCAGCCGCCATGCCAGCTTACTCTGAGTCCCGGAAAGATGAGACGGCGCTAGGGTGTCGACGGTAACCTATTGAAATATCGAATTTCTGTTACCCGAATCTTAAAACCCCGAAAACGGTTGGTAGAACTTTTAAAAGACAGATTTAATGGATGACAACTTTCTTTAATTCCGGTTTTAATATCCCAGATGAATCAATTTACAGGTGCACTAAAACCAAATTTTCAAATAGTATTTTTTTGTTTCCCATTTTCTAAATAAACTATTACCAAATTTTCATTATATTTTTATTTGGTTCCCATACAATTGTGTTCCAACTAAACTATATACGTTAGGTTAGGTTAGAACTGCGACCCCCGCAGAACCTACTCGTTATTGTTTTACTTGCCCATTACAGACAGGTTAAGGTTAAGTACCTACCTTGTAATTTTTCCAATAGTTTATGGAAATAATGTGGAAAATAAAAATTGCCAGTCAGTAAATTTATTGTTTTAGTTGCCTATTACAGATAGGTTTAAATGTCAAATTCGACTCAGTAGGTTAGGTTAGGTTAGAACTGCGACCCCCGCACGCCAGAACCTACTCGCTATTGTTTTACTTGCCCATTACAGACAGGTTAATATACAATTTCTTTAAAATAAAAGGATTTAGTTTTTCTGGATATCGTTTATTTTAATTGAAAAAATCTTGGTTTTCATTGGTTGCATTTCAAAATTTGTGTTTTAAAAATTCGGCTTTCGTGCATATGGATAACGGTCATCTGGATTTTGTGCATTTAGATTTTGTGTGTCTGGAACTCGTTCGTCTGGATTATAAAACGTCGTACAAATGAAAAAATGGGCAAATGAAATTCGGAGTTGCGATTATATGGCAAATAAAACTTCGGAATTTGAAAAAAACGGGATTATGAAAAAATGGCCAAACGTTTTCGGGATTATGATATTCGGAATATTAAAATTCGGTATTAAGATAGGTAACCGGTGTCGACGCATGTAGCGTCCCACACCAAAGGCCGTCCCATCCTCCAGGGCACCCGAGTAATCAGTCGATATATCTTTTTTTTAGACAACCTCCGTAGCGTAGCGGTATTTGCCTCGCTCTAAATCTCGGAGGTCGTGGGTTCGATCCCCATACCGGACAGGAAATCTTTGTGTAAATTCTAAGATTTTCTTTCCGGGTCTGGTTGACTACCCTCCGTGCCTCGGAAAGCCGAACGGGCAGCAGCGTTTCCTTGTGTGGTACAACATTATACAGCCGTCAACCCGCCTGCCAAGCTTGGTGACTATGGCAAATACCCTCCCTCGGGAAGAGGCCCATGTTCAGCAGTGGACGTTATACGGGCTGACGATGATGATATCTTTTTTATTTTTCATAGCGTTTCTTCTTATTATCGTGTTTTTATGTATTGTATTTTTTGTATTGTATTTTTCACGTCAAAAAAGTCAACTATTTTAGTCATATTAAAGCAGGACAACAGTATATATATTTTTTTCAGTTGCTATTAGAATCTGTTACAAGGACATGCAAATCTCCTTGACATATCGCGTGTCGAGTACATGTTAAATTATAGATTTATGCTGCTTTAGCAAAATGTATTATGAACTGGATAATTGTTGTATTAAAAATAAACGAGGCTTAGGTTTTCGAAATTGACGTGACCGCGAACATTGGTAGCATGATCGAAGTGTATTATTATTATGTTGGTACATTTTATAGTAGTAGGTATTTGGCTCGACCCTCCGTGCCTCGGAAAGCACGCTAAGCCGTTGGTCCCGATTGTTATAACATCATCTATATCAATCGTATACCAGGAAACGGGGAGCAACGTTCCCTTGAGTGTTACAACATAATCTGCGGTCACGAACCCGCCTGCCAAGCGTGGCGACTACCCTCCCTCGGGAGGAGGCACATAATTATGACAATGATTCTACTGCCCCGCTGCTGCATTCGCCATGGGAACCCGGTGATTTGAAAGGCATTAATGGGGCCGAAGCCGACATTGAAGAGGCCTTTGGTACTTTTAAATATAAAAGTTAGACGTCATAGATTGCAGAAGAGAATTTTTGAAATCAGTCCAGTAGTTTCAGAGCCTATTCAATGCAAACAATTTAAATCCTAACTCTTTACAATAGTAGTAGAGATTTCACATAATAGACATAACTAGAGACTGCTTAAGTCGGATGCAGTTGCAAAAAACTCCCGTAAAATTCTAAAAGCCATAATTTCCCAATATTCGCCAGCCACCGTCAGCTCCCTCTTGTTAGACTGCTTAGTTTGTTGTCTCTAATACGTCTGGAGCTCTCTTAGCTTATGCCCGATGAAGTAGCAAAAGCCTCGTGGCTAAATATAATTGTCCGTCCAAAAAAAACGTAATTAATTTCACCCGCGTAACTCCGGTTCCCGTATGAACTTCATAATTCAATATAGTTTATAAGCGTTCCTCAATAAATTATCTATTTAACACTGAAAACAGTTTTCAAATCGGACCAGTAGTTTCAAGTTCAAACGCGTTCAAACAAACAAAGTTTTCAGCTTTATATATTATTGTAGATTATAACATTCTTTCCGAAGGTAATGCAGTATTGGCTGTCCTAGTGGTTTGACCTAAATTAGGCACATTGCCAGCTATCATGAAAGCTGAGGTTCAATAGTTGAATAATCTAACATCCGTTATGCGTTGTCATAAACTAAGACTAGTATAATACTTACCTTTTTTCCGGTTTAAAATGCCTTACGCATCCCCTCGCTGGCGCAAGGGTCACTATTGCGTGATCCCTGCGCCAGCGAAGGGTATGTGGGACTCTCCCTGCGAGGACATACCCACTAATAAGCCCCCGGGTGTTCCTCCTTCTGCCGTTTGGTGTGGGGGATCCAAGCACCGGTCTCGTCCATCGGTTATCCCCCGGCAGTATAATACTTACCTAGTTTAACAAAACTAAGCTTGATGTTTTTTTTTTTAAGATTACTAGCCGAATTTTGCCGTCTACTAATATTCTTGTAAACCCCTCGCGCTAAGCTAAAATGCTTGCGTTACGAGTGGGTTTACGTCGGTAGTACAATAGGTGTGGATCGGCGACCACAAGATCACAAGTCCGACGCCTCTAGCCATTGGACTACGGCCGCTTTTCTTGATCTAATTGAACTTATTTTCGCGTATTGAAAAGTGCTTTGAATATTAGAACGACAATATATTAAATTATGAACAATATATGAAATGAAAGTGAAAGATGACTAAAAGAAAATTCCGGAGTTTCTTATAGTATTTCTACTCCGGATGTCACACCGTAGGTATTTAGAGAAAGACTCGTAGGAAGCTAGGATAGGGACGGTGGACCTCGCGAGGCGAGGTTTGCGACGCGTTCTTGGCTTGGCTTTAGACCTGATCCCAGCCCGCGCTGGTTGATCTAATTTCTCAAACCACGCGTTGTGTTATGCTTTGTAAATGACGTATAAACAAGTGCGAATTATTCGTCTACGTTACTAATAAACTATTTCATTTCATTTCAATGCTAATTCCGCTGAAAAATGTGTCTCTATGTTTAAAAGCACTTTTGGACTTCCCCACCTCCTCGTAAAAGTTATGCAATATTGGATTGTAGCGTTCGACTCGTCAACACCGATTCGATTTCGATTTATGATTAGAATTCAAAATTGAGATGAGAATGACAACATATCTAGTGCTAATTCCGCTGAAATACGTTCGATCTGATCTGATATTGCAAAATACATTGTCTATAGCATCAATTTTAGTGTACTTCTATTTATACAAATATATGCCCTACTTCTACTTAGACCAACGCCTTTTATTCCAAATACGAGTAAATAATATGCTGTTTAATAGAATTGATTTCTGCAAAACACTTAGTTCTATTGATTAAAACAGATTGAGAATTCACTTTTCGTGGTAAACTGTGAGAACGTATTCCCAAGGATTTATTATTGATGTGTTAGTTCTGGGTCTTCAAAATCCTCTTTCTTCATAGATTTGAGTTCGTTTTCACCAGTAGGTTCGCATCTAGCTTCTACTTTTTGTTTTGGTATAGGGGTTTGGTTAAAGGCATCACTTAGAAAAGTGGATGACTGAATACGTAATGTGTCTTCCCAAAATTTCCTTCAAGGTGGACCGAAAGAAGGACTCAAGGTGGATCTTTAAATGTTTAGGGTGCAAGCAATTTTCGCACTGTAAAGATGTGAAAATCGCTTACACCGGCCCTTAGAAATATGGAACTCCTCCGTCTATACCCTGGACAATTGAAAGGGCCAGTCTGTAACTAAAGTGATCCATGTAAAATTTAGTAAGTGGTAGGTAGTAAGTCCGAGAAAAAGTAGTGTAATGTATCATTTCATAACCAACATTTATTTTTTACCACTTCAATTCCAAGACATAAAAATTTTTGATCCTTTGGTGATCTCGTCAACATAGTCTGAAGATGATTTTCTTAACCGATGATGTATTATCTCTCCAGCTCGCACCATTTACTGCTACGAGTGTGACAGCTGGACGGACGCCCGGTGCAAAGACCCCTTCAACTACACAGCGTTGCCACGTGACCAGCCGCCATTGCAGACCTGCAACGGGTGCTGCGTCAAGATGGTGCGATATTCTAAGAGTCGTGAGTATCTTTTATATATAATTTAAGAATAGATATGTAGAGGAAGGTTAATGGTGTGAACAGAAAATTACGATCTTCTTTGCCGGACGAGGTGGTGTGCCCAGCGGGTGTTGGATAGTTTTTTTTAATAAATATTACCAGCAGACTTGATAGTCTAATAGAACTATATCGCCGTTGTTCCAATTATTAAATCACAAGCATTTTAGCTTAGCACGAGGGGTTTACAACCCCCGTGCTAAGCTAAAATGCGTGGGTTTGCGTCGGTTTTGATTACACACCGGCACGCCGGGATAGTGTGGGATATGTAGTGTGGAACAGGATAGTTTAGTAAATCCTGGATCTGGCATAGATACTGGTCGACTTTTAATTCCTAAGCTCCTTGCAAGTCTTTGTTCCAGATTTCTTTCTTGTTTTAGTTACTATGGCATTCTATTTTCGTGACGTAACTTAGTAGGTTAATTGGCGTAGTGGTATGAACTCAAGGCTCAACAGGCCTCGATCAATGGAATTACACAAGCGTTATGTACATAAATATGGACAGATCTACTATTTTGCCTTCCGACCCTTCATTTGCAATGAACTTCTTCTAGACCCGAACTTCGAGAAGCCTTTAAATTATTAGTTAGAGCGACAGCTGCTCAAGACTCCTTTAAAAATCTAACAGTCCTGATGCCGCAATCTCGTCTACATAGCAACTTCCTTCGCCAAGGTCCAAGTTACAAGGAACGCCTTGTTGCATAGATTTCTTTAAAGATAAAGATAAAGATAATTTTATTTGTCAGAAACATGTGTAGTTACAAAGATGTCAAATACAATATTGTTTCAACATGTTCTACCTTAATAGGTGTACAAAATATAATCATTCATTTATAGTCACTAAATGTCAAAAATTTCTAATGGATTTTGGATGTCAATATCTTAAAAATAACAATGAATAATATTAAAAACAATTTATAATTTATCAGTCAAAAATTCATTAATATTATAATAGGCCTTAGTACTTAACATATTTTTAATTCTGATTTTAAACAAGTTAATATTTGAGTCTCTGAATTCCTTTGGTAATTTGTTGTACAGTTTAGGTGCCATGCAAAATATACTATTTCCCATATGTGCAGTTTTGGCGGTATGCAAACATAGTCTGTTATTGTCTCGTCTATTACGTGTGACGAAATCTGACACCCGAGGGAAAAGTCCGGGGTTGGATTTAACAAACATACATAATTCTAAAACGTATAAGCAAGGCAGCGTGAGTATTTTGTGTTTTATAAAGAGAGGCTTACAACTATCAGTAACTTTGAGGCCAAACATGGCTCTAATGCATCGTTTTTGAACTTTGAAAGCCACATCCTTGTCTGTCGAGTTACCCCAGAATATTATTCCATACCTTAATATTGACGATACTAGACCATGGTACGCAGTGATCAACGTCTCGGTATTTACGGTAGGGGCCAGTTTGTAAAGTGCATAGGATGACTTACTAATTCGTTTGCATAACAATTCAATATGCGATTTCCAGTTTAATTTTTTGTCAATTGTCAGACCAAGAAATTTTGTATTATCTACCTCTTGTATTTTGGTATCGTTATGTTTTATATTCATATTTGATGCAGTTTCTGTACGTTGGCTAAAGTGCATTATATTCGTTTTGTCTAAATTTATTTTTAAATTATTATCAATTAACCACGAAATTATAGATGATATGGAATTATTAATGTCATATTCATAGGTTTCTAAGTCATTACATTTTATAGTTATTGTACTGTCATCGGCAAAAAGTGTCATAGGTTGGTCAATTGATTTCGGCAAGTCATTAATGTAGATAAGAAATAAAAGTGGCCCGAGAACGCTTCCCTGGGGGACCCCAAATTTAACATTGCGCTGTCCTGACGCATATTTTATTTCAGTTTTAGATATTGTATCTATATTTGAGATTGACACAATTTGTTTCCTATTTGATAGATAGGACTCAAGTAGTTTTAGAGTGTTTCCCCTTATGCCGTAACATTCAAGCTTATTTAATAGTATGGTGTGGTCAACGTAGTCAAAAGCTTGGGTCATGTCACAATAAATAGCAGCAACAGGTGTTCTATTGTCCATATTCGTCATTATATTCCGAAGAAAGTCAAAGATTGCCAAATTTATAGTCATATTCTGTCTAAACCCCTTTTGTTCATGGCAAAGTATTTTATTAATTTCTAGATATTTATATATTTGGTTATAGAAATATTTTTCAAATATTTTTGAAATAACTGAAAGAAGTGCAATTGGTCTGTAATTATGGATATGTTCTTTAGAGTCCTTTTTGTGTAATGGTTTCACTATCGACACTTTTAAATTTTCGGGGAAGACACCACTGATGATGCACAAGTTTATAATGTGACTTATATGATGGCATATCAGACATCCCACAGATTTAACTATTTTAGTAGAGATCTCATCATGACCCATAGAATTTGTGTTTTTAAGGTTATTTATAATGCTTAAGATATCTAACGGTATACTTGGGTGCATGAACATTGAGTCTCTGCTGTTATTTATATTTGATGTAGGTTGTGTTTTAGAGCCGTGCATAGGTATGACTTTATCTACAAAGTAATCATTAAAACTGTTTGCTATAGTCAATGGGTCCGTAATTTGTTTGTTGTCAATCTTTATTTTGTTTATGATGTCTTTGGGTATATTTTGTTTAGAATTATTTATAATTAGCCATGTAGTCTTATTTTTATTGTCAGATGTCTTAATCTTATAGCAATTTTGGGCTCGTTTTGTCAGGTGAATTATTTTTTTTAAAAGCTTTCCATATTTGATGTATTTAGTACAGTTTAATTTAGTTCTTTTGAGTCGATACGTCCACAAGAGTTGTCGTTTCCGTTTGCTACAGGTTTTGATACCGTTGGATATCCATTTCGATTTTTTATTGACCTGCACAGTTATTCGTCTTATAGGGAAACAGAGGTTATAAAAAAGCAAGAATTGATTTATGAACAAATTGTAAGCTACGTTAGGGTCATCTGTTTCATAAATATCTGTGAAAGATAATTTTTTTAAACATTCTTTAAATTTTATTATGTTTTCTTTAGAGACATCTCGTTGTGTTTTCTTCCAATATTTGAGCATGCATTTATTGTTTACCGGGAGTTCTAATAGTTGGGCTGTGTGGTCTGATAGGGCATATTCAATTATTTGAGGTTTGCAAGGTTTATGGAAATTGTGGGCTATGTTATCTATACAAGTTTGACTTTGTATACGCGTCGGTTGTTCTAGGGCTAGTTTAAGGTTATAGTTTAAGAGTAAACATTTAAAATCCATGCTAACCCTGTTATTTTTTAATACATCTATATTAAAGTCCCCAGCTACTATTACATGATTCAGTTTCTTTTTGTTAATGGCTTTCAGCATCTCTTCGAATATTTGAAAAAATAATGTTAATTGGTCTGGTTTTGGAGTTCTATATACACATACGATGCCTATTTTATAGTTTATAAGTTCTATTGCACAACATTCAATTATACCCATACATGAAAAACTGGCAATTTCAGGTATATCTTTATATATATGTCCATTTCTAACTAATATACATGCACCACCTCTTCTATTGCTTGATCTACTATAACAAGCAGCTAATTTATAATTTTGAATATCAAGTTGGGATTCGTAGCCTGATAACATGAAGTGTTCGGTAAGACATAGGACATCTACAGGTTTTTTCTTTAAACATAGATCGTCAAGACATATAGACAGTATATCTGACTTAGACAGTAGACCTGCAATATTTTGATGTAATATGTACAGTTTTTTACTAACGAAAAAATTCTTCGTCTATATTATAGTTATTATTTACCTCGGTTTCATTAGTAATGTAGTTTTCGGTATCTTCAATGCCTTTGTAAATTGAATTGTTTTTACATTCGTTAATATTATAAGATAGGTTATTAAAAATATTTCTCATACCATAATTATTAAGTATACCATTTTTTTCAGAAAACATGGAATGATCGTTTGGAAGGTCATAATTAGAGTCATATAACATGGCGTATTTATGAATATCGTTATCTAGGTACAGAAGATTATTAAAGGTTTCAATTCTACAGTTATATATAATACTGAAATCATTACATTTGTAGGTTGGTAGACAAATTATAATATTTGTGTGTTTTAATGCTGAAATTGTTTCTCTTAAATTACGAATTAGATTAAAATAATTATTAGTTTCTAGGAAATCATTGTGTCCGATCATAATTATACAAAAATCTTTAAATGTATAATTACGCAACTTTATATGTAAATTATGTATTAGTTGACTTATACCACAGTTCGGATTCAGAAAGTGACAAATCTGCACATCAGGAAACGTTTCTTCTGCCAATGATAATACGTGGTTTCTGTTGTTGCTGCTAATTATACATAGTTTTGATTTTTCGTCTACGTTTTTATGTTTATTTTTCTGTACTAAACTATTGGGTTTATTCGGTGTTGTAGTCTCCGTCTGTTCAGTATTTTTGTTTACGATACTGTGCGTCGTGTCGACTTTTGTTGGTGTTTGTATAAGGGGTTGGTTTTCTATTATTTTCTTATTCTCGTCAACTGGTTTTGTCTGTGATGTGTTGTTTCTAGCTAACTTGTCAGTTTTTCCTTTTGCTGGGTTATTATATCTGGTTGGAGTGTTTGTCGATGATAGTTTTTTATTTTTAGATGGTGTTATTGTGGTAGATGTCTTCTTTAAGATGTCAATTTTTTTATTACTTTGCATCAAAGATTCTTTGAGATTTTTGTTTTCCATGAGTAAGTTTTCTATCTCATTGTGTGCCGTATTCAATTCTTCTCTAATTTTTTCCATTTCCAATTTTAAGTCTAATATCTCGTAATTGTCTGTTGAATTGTTTGGAAGGCTATGCATAGTGGAGTCAAATAATATAGTAGAGTTTAATTCGTCAAAAGTGTCTCTCGAAAGGTCATAGGATTGCGCTCTTCTTTGGCGCGTATTAACATTTGCATCATCCATATTGTAATACAAATAACACTATTACAGTTTATTGTGCCCTTGAATTGAATATCAGCGATTTTTATGTTTATTTAGTTTACTGCAGCTGTTTTCTAAGGCAGCGTCAAAAAATGTCATTTATTCATATATAATTATTGTTAATATAATAAAATTGTCTTCGATTTCACTTAAGTATCAGTTTATATGTCAGCGTTAAAAAAACTCCCATTCAATTGTGGCCTAAAAGCCTAAGCTCAAAATGTCCAGTGCATCAACCTGGAACGCGCTTGACGTTGTCACGTAGTGGGCGGGGCCAACAACAGTTAAACATTTGTGTATACTTTTTAACGGTCTAATTTATTAGTTGATATAGCAAAATAGTACTTTAATAAATTAATCCCATCTTCAACTTATTGTGTGTATTTCATGTTGTAACACTAAATAGTTTATTTATTTGTAGGTTTAACGTGCATAGTTAGTATTCACTTAAGTTTTTAACACAAACACTGTCACTATTTGTTATTGTTATTTTTTATAGTCACCTTATTTGTTTTCCGTCACAAATGATATCACATATGTTCCTTTTGTTAATGAAACTTTTGCAGCACTTGGAATCTATTTATACTAACAATTTGATATTATTTACAAATATTAAATACGGAGTCGATCACTTTTAGTCAGTGTTGTTTTGACAGCGGATGTCAACTTTGTTTGTAGTATTTAATCTAATTAAAAAGATTAGTGGCCTACCGCCTCCATTCCCGGATAAAGTAGCAAAAACGACGTCGCTATATATAAGTTACAAGCTTCCCGCGTAACTCCTGTTCCCGTAGGAACTTCATAATTAAATGTCCTATGTCATCCGGGGATAGTTTAGCTTTCCAACGGTAAAAGAATTTTTCAAATCGGTCCTGTAGTTTCGGAGCCTATTCAAAACACACAAACAATCAAATTTTTCCTCTTTATACACACAAACAATCAAATTTTTCCTCTTTCCTCTCTGCAAAAAATCTGCTATTTATCTGGCCTAGTTCTTAGGTAGGGCCAGATTGCTTCGTGCGGACCGGCCCCCGTCAACCACGGATCAAAGGAATGTCCGGGGGATTTTAGTGGTGTAGGGTCCTCCCCTCGTGGCATGAGTATGCATACCACCGCTATGGAGAGGGCGAGTCCTACATATCCCGCCAGTGCGTGGATACGTTGCAGCGGCGGTGGGAATGCGTGAAAAAAAAAATGGTTTTAAGGTAGACAGAAGTTTTTTGCCAGCGCCTCTACGCATCACGATACATCTTTTTTGCTTTGTATTAACTTAAACTTTTATTACTGCGGATTTTCGTATTTTAAGCCTACACAAATATCGTTGCCAAAAAAATGCATTTGGCATTTTTGCCAACAGTGAATAATGTTAAATTTATATATCTACTTTAAATTTTCTTGAGTCAGTCACTTAGTAATGTTGGGACACGTACGATAAGCTGTCGGTCTTACGATGGTCTCGTGTCGGTAAAACAGTCCCACCGGATTTTGAGAGGAAACGAATAGAGAGTGCACCTATGTGCGAGCATTTGCGCACAGCGCAGTCTCTTTACTTCAGTGGCACTCTGGGCCTTCTTCCGAGGAAGGCAACGCTGCTGCTCGTTCCCTGGTATACGCTTGTTATAGATGATGTTATAACAATCGGGACCAACGGCTTAACGTGCTTTCCAAGGCAAGGAGTCCCTCAACCAACCAGACCTGGAAAGAAAGTCTTAGAATTTCCACAAAGCTTACTTGTTCGGTGTGGCGATCGATGCCGTGTGGTTTTCGGCGTAGAATAGACCATCTCATATCTTCCCATGGATTTCGTAAGAAGAAGACATACAGCTAATGGATGTACAGCAGCATCTCTCAGCTCAAGGCTATTTACCATCTTACTGCAATCACCAATCCGCTCTCCAAGCGAGATGATTATGGCAATCTACCTCAGCAACCCTGGTTTGCCAAGGTCAGTTAAGATGAGGCCCATGTTCAGCAGTAGACGTAAACGGGCTGCTGAAGTGAAGTGGGGATCGAACTCATGACCTCCGAGATTTAAAGCGAGACTTGTACCGCAACGCCGCGGAGCACTACTTCTATTCTATCATAATAATAATCCCCACCATCAACATCATCAGCCCGTATAACGTCCACTGCTGAACATGGGCCTCCTCCCGAGAGAGGGAATTTGCCATAGTCACCACGCTTGGCAGGCGGGTTGGTGACCGCAGTATTATGTTGTACCACACAAGGAAACACTGCTGCCCGTTCCTTGATATACGATTAATATAGATGATATTATAACAATCGGGACCAACGGCTTAACGTGCTTTCCGAGGCACGGAGGGTAGGCCCTCAACCAACCAGACCCGGAAAGAAATCTTACAATTTACATAAAGATTTCCTGTCCAATGTGGGGATCGAACCCACGACCTCCAAGATTTTAAAGCGAGCCTTACTGCTACGCTACGGAGGTAGTCATAATAATAATATAAATATATTTCTTTCTCTTTCCAGCATACGAGGTCGTCCGTCGAACGTGTACATCGCAACTTCAAATTAACCTTTTTATGGTAGACCACGTCTGTATGATGGAAAGTACTGGCACGGGCCACATGTGCTTTTGTGAAGAAGACATGTGCAACCACGCGCGCACACCCATCGCAACACTGGCCTTGGTCGTGACACTCGCATGTGCATGCCTCAGGTGAAGTAGGCGTAGTGATGGCCCTCGTCGGTTGTCGATAATCGATATCGATAAAGTACATATCGATAGAATCGATAGATAAAATATTGCTGCTATTTAATTTTGGACTTTGGACTTTGAATTGGGAATGGATTGCGAGAATTGGAATATCGATGCATCGACAACCGATCGACGTTATAAAGGGCCCTACCCTAGCTGATTTAATAACATTTTTCGTCCAATAGTAGACGTAGTTTAGTCTTGTGATGCATAGTTTTAACAGCACGGCAAGAGCCGCAGCAATAATGCTTATAGCTTGGAATTTTTTCAACGTAATTTTAAGTCACAACTTAATAAATACCTCTTGGACGTATATTGTGAAATATCTACAAAATTATACAATTCTAAGCTATATTACTATCGTAGTAGAGGTCAATATATATACCTACCAATTATATTTACATAAATCTTTTTTAAATTATATTTAATTATAGATAGCTTATTTTTATCGATAGTATTAATATCAATTTTCACCTCACTATTGTTTCACTTTCAATCGTCGAATCAAACAATTATGTTTTAAAAATTTTACAGATATATTATTTATTATATTGACATTGACCGTCCTCAATTTTCTCTATGGCAGATAATTTTCAAGAGTTATTTAGGAAGTAACATTTTTATATTTAAATATAAATAAAAAATACAAGCTTCCAGCTTAAAAGCATGTTGTTAAAACTAAGCATTTTTCTCTTCAAAATGCCATCATGTTCAGCGATTTTGCTCTAAATTCTAATATTAATAATAATATTAATGAAAGTTTTCCTAACTAGCATGTAAATAAAGCTCAGTTATAGTCGCGTTAGTACCAGGTGTGTGCCGCTAGATGGCGCTAAACTGAGTTATATGAAACCTTAAATTAGCGCCATCTAGTTAAGTTTTCGAGTAACTAATTTTTTCCGCGGATGCTTCGGATTGGTCCAATTATTGACCAAATTTTTGCTCATAGTTGCACTTAATCTAGAAGTGGGCACTTGTAGATGTAAACGTATGAGAAAGAAACAAGCGCGTACTGCCGAAATATAGTGAAAATTAGTTAGGCGATATAAGATATCAATTTCGGAGTAAAAATGTTTAAAACGGTTGTGTTTTTATTGTCAAGACGTAGTATTAGTAACTATTGGGTTGATTCTAATTAAGTTTTAATTAAAACTAATTATTTTAGTTCGTTTTTAAGAGGTTTCAGTTGTAAGACATAGATAGAATACTTACATTAGCACATCTCTATAGAGATGACCATGAAATAGTCAAAGTCAAAATAAAAACATTAAATTTATTTTTAATTTTTAAAATGACGTTTAAATATTCGTCTAGAAACTAAACAAGCCGCATAAAAAAAATATTGATTACTTTTATTTCATTTTGAAACGAGTGCGTTGTACATTATTTTAATAAAAAATAGTGAAAAGTATGCTAGAAATTAGTAAAAAAGTACCTATGCGAATAATAGTGTAAAAATATTGTATGAAAATAAACACCAAGTAAATTTTAATCATTAATTATAAGATAACTAATAAAAGTTATTATAAATATAACGGTTAGGTTATATGGGGCTAAAATAACATTTTTAGGTGGGCTAGCATAGTTTGTTGTGGTTTTAATATCGTTGTTGAGGTGTATACTCTCAATTGTACTGGATAATTTTAAATGAGTATTGATATATTATTTAATAACTTTCTTTCATAAATTATTCGAATTTAGATCGAATCGATCGCACATAACATTTTATTTATTTAATCTGCCACTGAGTCAGTATTGGAATACATATATTTATATGTATAAATTAATTGTAGTTACGACATTTAATTAATATTGCTAATATTTAATTAAATACCCATAAAATTTGAAATCCAAATTTAAAAATGTCTCAAATTAAGACAGTAGGGAGTTTAATAAAATTCCAGTAAATTGAGATACAACAAGTCACAATCCTTAAAATATTATTTTTAATAACATTACGCATTTGCTCTTTTTCTTTCTTATATAAAAAGAGTGAGAGAAACACTTATTATTAAACTAACAATACTTTAAGCTTGTGACTCGACTCAAGAACGACATCACAATAAACTTAATATACCTATTTATACGAATAATGAAAACGCTAGAAGTTATATAGAAAGCAAGTTATAGTTAGGTAGTACAGAAACATATATTTTTCATAATTATTTGCTTAGATTTCTGTTGGAAAATTGATGCAACTGAAAAATGTGTTAACGAAATTTATAACATTACTTATTGCTTATAGATGAATATTACACTTCGATTCAAGAATAAAAAAGATTTATAATTATGCTAGATAATCTGGTGAGCTATAATCCATTAGATAGAAATAGCTAAACATGCATTCGTGGGTCACTAAATCAGAGCTTCATGCGTTCGATCGCTTTATTTAATAAAGCACTTAATTATATTATATATTAATAAAAATACGACGTTTTTAAATGTCAATGTCAATGTATAAATTTCGATATCACATTTATTTATTACCGGTATAACATCATATAAGCAACGGAGAGTGTATTTCCTATGCCAAAGGATTTAAAATCAATAAATTAGTTTAAATGTAAAAAATGTTCTGTGCACTTACCACTTTCATTCTGCACCAACCAATGATTGACTGGGAGAGAATGCCTTAGGCATTAAGTTCGCCTATGTACTATTTAGGGGTAAAGTTTTAAATAAATAAATAAAATAATTAAAATTTAATTAAACAGAAAAGCAATTATTGGTATAAGATCAATGGAATCAAAAGTCAAACACTATCAAAATATTTTATATTATAGGAAATGTAGGGGAAAATAACAATACAAAGAAATTATGAAATTCCTTCAAACCGCCGCTGGAGTAGTTTTCTATTACAGTGTATTAGTTGCAGCCTGTGCCGTAGTGTTGGTTTATTTCACTTTGAACACCCAGGTGATATCACCTAGGTGTTCAAAGTGGAATGAGCCAGTGCCCTCTGATCACCTACGAATCAAATCACCTAGCTGGTATCCCCCAGGTGATTCAAGGAGACTAAATTGGTGTCCTCTGATCACCTGGGAAACAAAACACCTAGGTGATTAGATGAGACCGTTTCTATTATGTGCTGAACCTTGTTCACCCACATAAATCCTTCCGTAGCAAAGATACACTACGCTGTTATAGGAATACACTACGCCGTAGCAATGAAACTATTAGATGCGTCGCCACGCTTAAGCGTCAAACTACGCTGTACTAGTTTATGTTTACATCGTTGCAGTTTTACACTACGCTCCGTAGTGATGTAACCATACGACGCAATAGCTGTAAAAAAAACTGTTTAATATAAGATACATTATATGTGCATTTGTGCATTAGTAGTTCAGTGCTGACTATCCTTAATTCAGCTATCGTCTTAAAAACTCGTATTTTAAGCGGCCATAGCTCTGGCTAGGGAGTCGCACTTGTGAGCATGTGGTCGCCGGTTCGATCCCCACCCATTGCACTACCGACGTGAACCCACTGGTAGCACAAGCATTTTAGCTTAGCATGAAGGGTTAATAAGAATACTAGTAGCTTGCAAAACTACTAGTAATCTTTAAAACAAAAAATTGTATACAACAGGCTGCATAAAAATACTCTCTCCGTGGAATCTAGCGCCGCCATTATCAATATGTTTCTGTGTAGGTCATCAATATATTTCATGTATTAAAATTGTACCGATATGATAAATTTAGCTGCGATATTAAACATCTGAATCCCTTTTAAGGGTTCACATAAAATAGTTTTCCTTCAATAGCAATAATCCAACAGTATTGTACCTAGAAATAAAAAACGCACTGTAGGTATTTTCGCATATATATTTTTGAGATATCAATCTATCAGCAAAGTAAAGAAAATAATTTGACGGTTGAAATAAATTTAACTTTTTTTTTAATTGTTAGGTTTGGATACCGACTGTATATTTTTTTCATTTATACACACAAACTTTTTAGTGTTAACTGTTATGTTATGGTTTATAAAAATATACGTGGCGCTAGAATAAAGGTAATAATTATTTAATTAATTCATTTATAATTTAATTAATTTTGATACTTAGTGATGCAGTAATTATAGCAAAGGAGAAATAGTGATAAAATACAACCGTATTAGTGTTATATTTAAATAGGATTTTTAGTTGTGATTTTTGAGTATTTTTATAATTTTCATTTCTTAATATTTAAATTGTGAGGCAGACTTTACCACGAATACCTTTACATAAAAAAACGTATTTAAAATCATAGTGGTATTTGACGCCGTAGAAGTATGGGTGTGTAGTGACGGTGAAATATGTTTGTAAAGTATCCTGAGACACATATACAGATAATTAATAGAATCAGGCGTTACTTTGCGGAAATCCATATTAATCTAATTTAAAAAGACAAAATATTTAGTGTTAATTCCGCTAAAAAATGTGTCTATATGCTGTAATGCTATTTTTGCACCGCCCTCCCGCCCGCAAAAAATATGCACATGCAGAAAGGAAAAATAATACGTGCAAAAATACAATCACCAGCCGAAGACCCGACACGTGTTTCGCTCCTCCACGGACCATCATCAGGGTGATGTTGACTACTCGAACGCTACTGCGCACAATAAAGCGTTTTACGCAATAGACACATTTTTAGCGGAATTAGCACTAGATATTTTGTCTTTTTAAATTAGACATATACAGATACCAAGTGTAGGAGTTTTTATAGAAAAAACTATTCTTAGTCGCGACTTATAAATATCCTTACACTTTTAATAAGTACAAATAACTTTTTAACAAGCTCTGTCACTTGGCGAGGAACAATTGAATTGTAATTTTGATTTTCTGTTATGACTATACGATAAAAAAAAAGACAATGGAAACAAATTGACTTTTGAATTGACGTTATTACGCGTATCAAACCGCGTAACCTTCATGGTACGGATACCATAAGGATCCATGAATCTTATAATAACCAACCCTTCCATTGATAAGAAATATCTTTATTTCTCCTTTAACATTTTGGAGTAATTAACGATCTGTTACACACTCAAAAAATCACAACTAAAAATATATTAGGTTGTATCTAAACGAGTGCAAAGCATATAATAGATTTAATATAAATATGTAAAATAATTCGGTGAAACGTATATATATAATATATAAATAAAATATATTAATTAATAATTAATTAAAAATGATGATCATGATTATGTACTTCCTAATATTGTTATTAATTATTTAGTAAATTATTAGATAATAATTAAATTAATTAATTAAAATTAATAATTTCTTTTTTTATATATATATTTCTTGCGTAGTTGTATGGCAAATGAAAGCGTTGTTTTAATATTAAAGTAAATGAAATATCATATTAGATTAAATTTACAATCATCACAAGAAAAACATGAAGGGAAATTTTGCTGTTTTTTATATAATTTGACGAAATATTACTTAAATTAATTATAATTAACAATCATTACAATTATTGTAAGCAATGACACTTTAGAATAAAAATATTATTTATAAGTAGTCATAACGGATATGACGTCATTATAATGGTGAATCAATGACAGTACTTTTAAGTCAAATAATATAAAACTCAGTCCACTCGAATAATAAGACGAAACGATACTTCCATTTAAAAAAAATCTTATACATATGGAACCATGGGCGTAGGCACGGTGGGGAGGATCGGGGAGCCTGCCTCACCTTGATACCATAAGTACAAATATGTATAAGAACGGAAATATTTATCTAAAACTGAAATTTCAACTAGATTGAGCCTGATATAAATAATACATAAAAGACTGTATTTAAGAATCTAGACAATTATTTTCTTTTCCGCCCCAATTGAAAGCCTGGCTACGCCCATGAGTGGTACCATTAAATAACCATTGCATGTTATTTTTATAAGAAACGCGGTCCTTATTGTCCGGACCTGCATGACGCACCGTAGCCCGGCTTCTCCACGGAATGCTGTTTATAAAAAAATTAAGTTCATTCATAAGTCAGTTGTTATAAAAAAAACTGTTTCACAAAAAAACAAATGTGGAACAAAAAATTTTTATTGAAGTTTTAAAAAAATTAATCATTAGCAACAAAGGCAACCAAATTATCAAATTAATGTTTGACAATTTTTGACTGCCTGGTAATTAGTTTACGTAAATAGATATTTTTTAAATATATTGTGTCATTTTTCAAGAATAATTATGAAAATTATTGTTAAATAAATTTCTAAATTATCGTAAACATGTTACATAGTAAATGCAACTTTTTGTTGCAATAAATAGAGCAGTATGTTTCATGAAATGTGTTCATTTAATATGCGCAGGACAGCGAGTTTAATACGATATATTTAAATTGGAATTTCTATTTTCAGTAATATTCAATCATTTTAATATGATAATTAAGTTCCATATTATAAAAATGTAATGTTAAAATTGGCACGCATTGGATTATTGGATACAAAGTTTTTGCAAAATGTCATAATTACGTATAAATATAATTTAATAACATAAAAACATTAAAATCGTTTCTAGATACTATAACAACTGATTTACGCAATAGAACTAAAATATTAGATTTTTTTATAAAAACATACTGTTAATATTAAATTTTAAATTTAAAAATTGTTCGCTTTAATTTAAATTAAATAGAAAAATAAGAATGCATTGTAGTGTTGGATTACATTTTTAACGAAAGGAAATAAATTATTGAAAAAAAAACCTAGTATTAAGTGGGCACTTCTTATTACATTATGAACACTATTTTATTCATATCATTGATAATTCATTTATATCTTATATTTTCTTAAAATTTAACTTACATATCCTCAATTTAAATTAGAAATGGTGCTGAGTCAGCTGTGACTGTCGTATGAAATTAAAATGTATTAATTACAATAAAGATTATGAGCTATTTTATATGACAGTCAATGTTTTTTTTTCTGTGAAACTACAGCTGTCATAGTAACATTTCCAAATCTAGACCTCAGAAGCATAAGGTCGAATGTGCCATTATACGACAGAAACATTCATCGTATGTGCCTTTATCGAAAACTGGCACTTACAACCAAATGCTTCTGAAGTACAATAGTGCATCCGATCTTATGCTTCTGAGGTCTAGAAATGAATATAATTCTGACATACTTACATTAGTAGTATTCACGAATAATACTTACCTTTAAGCATTTACTCTGGAATGTCATGCCTCACGGTCGTGGTCATCTATCGCTATGCTAATAGAAATCATCTAAGTGATACATTTCCAAGTAAATTCATAGTTTTAAATATTTTTCTTGAATACCTGTGACGTATCTATAGTGATCGACAACCCAATCGCAAAGTGACAGTTGCACGTTGTTCAATGTGTCTTTCGTATACTCGATTTGTAATGTTAAGAATACAAAATACTCGTTGGACGATGCACAGATGCCAGATTGCGATTCGATATCTGATTGTTAAGGCTACGTTATGAGTATGCGGGAGTAAGTTAAATGATTACATTACCTCTTTTCTCAATACTAATTATTTAATTTGATTTAAAAATATAATCCAACACGTCTAGGAATAAATAATTATTCTCCTTTCTTCACAACTTCTCTAAATTTCATGCATATCACGCATAAGTAGGTATCTACTGTTTAGTACCCAGAATACTGTCAATTAGATCTTAAAACATATCTAAGAGGCTTCGAATGTTAACATAACAGAAACGCATAGAGCATGTAATACTAATGCTGGTAAAACGATGTTTTCGGAAAAATCAACATCCAATATAAATTGTATTCAAAAATCGATTTGATGGTATAAAATTGACTGTCAGTTTGAATGCAATTTGAAATAGAAATTATGACAAAATTCGAACTTTATTTGTCATTTTACGAATTTAAGGGCGGGTTCAAATTGTCAAGATTTATTTTATTAATACTGTCCTTAACGTATGCAATTAAAATTTTAGATCTGAAATCATGAATGCATTATGATTTTATACAATATATTGTTTTTAATTTAATCAAAATTGTCCACTCAATTAGATTAATAATAAAAGTGTTATTTAATTTTTTAAATAAACATTGCAGTTTTGTTTCGTTTTAAAAATGTATTTTACACTGTTATTATTCGTTTAATGAGACAAATGTCTTTCATAGATGGCGCTATTATAAACTTTGAAAAAAATCCGTTGACATCGTTTTACATGAAAAAAAGGTTTATTGCACTTTATTTTTTAACTAATACACTAACAGCTGACCGCTTCGATACGGCCATTGTTGAGAATTGTGTCGAATATAATAAGACTGAGAAATTATCGTTTAAATATATTATTTGTAACTATATTGTACATATGACTTAATTGATGCTGTTCTTCCTAGCTAGCAGAGAAAAACCGCACGTTTATATGCTTCAGCCCAATGAAATGGCATAATATATATGCCAATTCAAGGTCATTAGGAATAATTCTGTAACCTCATTGATCGAAGCGTATCAACACAGCAATGTTTGGGAGCATAGAAAATACTTCAATTCTTTCATCCTTCGTAAGATGCTTTTATAATATGTGCCGTCTTTATAAAAGTAGATAGCATAATGTGTAGTAATATATACACATTATGCTAATAGTATAAAAAATCACGTTACTGACGATATTTCTATGAAATATGTATTCACTATACAACATACTATCTGCTGATAAACGAAGGTATATTGTAAAACTACCTTATAAACTGGAAAGAACACCAACCCTAGAATACTTGGTGATAGGTTCTAAAAACCTGGTATTATTTTTTGTAAGCCTATTGAACTAGTAATAAAAGTACAAAATCAATTATTATATAAAATAGTAGGTATTGTACTACTGTGTATACATAACATCTAATCTTTAACTTAAGAATATTATCGTGTTGTGAAAGCTATGCTTGTAAAGGCGTTCATTTTGATATGTGCTTCACAAATCTTCCAATCAGAACATTTTTTTTTTTTCATTTATAATTAAAATATAATTACTGCATTATATTTTAATTATAAATGAAAAAAAAACCATTAGGCTTACAAAAATCTTTTCAATAATAATAATTATTAATTTTATGTAAAAATAAAAACGATAATTTCACAGTCTTACCGAAGAATATGTGGCCCGTTTGACATACCTGTTCACATTTCATACGATGGTCTACGTGTATTATTCTATATACAGATTCATATGTAAAATATATATAAATTGATTTTATGTTTAAGTCTGTATATAGTAAAGTAATTATATAATAAAACTTTGTAAACTGAGGTTTGAACCTATGATTAAGAAATGTGAATCTATAATTCTGAATTCGGAATTGTTCGAAGTCTGGTATTCATTGGAATGTACAATAATTATGAATTCAGATGTCGTGAATACAAATATACAGTATTCAATCTTTGGTCTTGTATGATGGATCGTTTTGTGAATGACTTTCAATATTTATCAAAAGCTTATGGCTGGCATTCATAAGCAAACAATACCTATCTTTAAAAACTTGACTATTCTAGAAATGTCAAAATTATTTTTGATGAAAATAATTTTGACATATCTGAGTATACGATGATGTTCAACTAACTTTGAATTATTTATTATTTGTCGTATAGCTTTAAACCTATGGTAAATCATTATTATTTCTTGTCAACTATAAAGTGCCATAATTATAGAGATTGTTATACGAATGTCTTTTATTTATATTCTTATATCCTTTTGAATGAATTTGAAGCGCTCGTAGCCCAATGACTTGCGACCGGACTTGCGATCATGTGGTCGCTATTCGATCTCCACCCATTGCACTACTGACGTGAACCCACAAGCATTTTAGCTTTGCACGAGGGGGTTAACAAGAATACTAGGAGTGTGCAAAAACTCTAATAATCTTTTAGAGAAACAAAAAAAATATTAAGTTAATATTTACATGTGACAACTTCTGTAGCGTAGCGGTATTTGGCTCGCTTTAAATCTCGGAGGTCGTGGGTTCGATCCCCACGCTGGACAGAAAATCTTTGCGTAAATTCTTAGATTTATTTCCGGGTCTGGTTGGTTGAGGGACTACCTCCGTGCCTCGGAAAGCACGTTAAGCCGTTGGTCCCGATTGTTATAACATAATCTATAATAATCAAGGAACAGGCAGCAGCGTTTCCTTGTGTGTTACAACATAATTCTGCGATCACCAACCCACCTGCCAAGCGTGGTGACTATGGCGAATACCCTCCCTCGGGAGGAGGCCCACGTTCAGCAGTGGACGTTATACGGGCTGATCATGATTTACATGTACCTAGGCATGGCGCAAATAAGTTCGTGTGATAACTGAACATATAAAATATAGTCATCATCATCATTATATCAGCCTGTTGTAGTCCACTGCTGAACATAGGCCTCCCCCATCGATTTCTAGCGCGAAGGATTGCTAGCGACCTGCAGCTTCTGACTACCTGCGACCTTTATGACGTCGTCTCTCGTCGTATCGTGCAGGCGGTCGTCCCTGACAGTTCGTGGTCTCCACTCGAGACCGTGGTCTCCATCGACCGTCAGTTCTTCGAGCTATGTGTCCTGCCCATTGACACATCAGCTGGCTAATCCGTTGAAGTATGTCAGCGACCTTCGTTCTCCTGCGGATCTCTTCATTTCTGATTCGATCACGCAGGGAAACGCCGAGCATAACTCTTTCCATGGCTCGTTGAGTGACTTTCGAGCTTATGAGATACACAGTGAGAGACCACGTCTCAGATCCATATGTCATCACTGGTAACAGTTTTTTTTTTTTTTTTTTATGAGACACAGTGAGAGACCACCTCTCCGATCCGTATGTCATCACTGGTAACACACATTTTTTTTTATGATACTCTTTGAGATTCCACGTTTCAGAACCATATGTCATCACTGGTAACACACATTGTTTTTTTTTTTTTGTAAAAGAAGAAACATAAATTACGCGATAAGTTATGATTCATGGCGGATGGCACCCAAGAGGAACCATCGGAATCTCTAGCGCTTGAATCCACAGAGGATCCACAAAAAATTTTTTTCACCGCCATCCAAAAGATGTATCTAAAATTACTGTTTTGATCTGGCTTAAACACTACTAATATAAGAATGTTTTATCTATTGGAAACCGCAGGTTCAAATCCCGCGCTAGAAAAGTGTAAAATAAAAGATTGACTGCACCGGTATTTTGTAAGTATATGTATATAATTCTATAAATATTGGACACGTATTGCTTTATATATTAGATCAATAAAAATACAGTTCAGGAGAGGGGGGCTAGTGACGACACTCCTAGGTAAGATTGTACCTTTATTTTTGCCCGGGGGATATGCATTTATGTTACGAATCCGCTGCGGTGTTCGTCGTCCTCTCCTTAACGGTGGAATGCTAATCATACCACGAGGAGAGGACCCTACCCACTAAAACCCCCAGGGTAGGTAATGCTCCGTCCGCCGTTGGTAAGGGGCCCTGGAACCTATGGCTTTCTAGGATACCATCCAGCGAAAGTAAAATTGTACCTAGTCACATAAAATTTCAACGCGCTGTCTCTTCCGTCGCTTTTTTGTTTATGTTACGAAAAATAATACGTGTCCAATATTATTAGTCTTTATCCCTATTATCAAGTAACGGGCAACAACGTTTGTCTGTGTATTGGCCTACACATGTTCCGCGGTCACCAATCCGTTTGCCAAGCGTGGTGACTACGGCTATACCAATAGCCCCGGAAAGGGTCAGCTAGATGTCTGATGAGTGGCTGGTGCTATACAGGTCTACTGCAATGGCACAAGCTGTCCTTGTATTTGGACCCCTGTGCCACTTAACATAATGGAAAGAGGACATTGGCCTGGTCAGGAATAAAAAAAATACTCTTTGTTTTTTAGTAAAAAAATGATTTATCTCATAACTCAGTCAATTCAAACATAATTTAAATTAAATAATTAATAAATTAAACAACATTAAATAAGAGGAAAAAACAGAATAATTCGAACTGACGAATTATTCATCCTGAATCGAAAAATATTCGATTCAAAACTCGAATCCAATCATTCTAAAACTTTCAAATAATTTGCGAATTAAATTATTCGATTTTTTTGAGTATTTTAAATTGAACGTTTATTATGTTCGATATTCAAAATTCGTGAGTACTTTGAATATTTTGATACACGATGGAAAGGAATTTAAATTGGTACCAATAGAAAATCCAATTATATTTATATTTTGATAATTTCTGAATCGGTCAAAATCGAAATGATGCGAAATCATTCAAATTCGATTAATTTGAATCGAATATTAAAAATCGATTCAATTAAAACAATATTCGCACACCTAGAAGTGTGCGTATTGAATTAAATACCTCTTAATTTAATTGACTAAAAACCCTGTACTTCGAAATTATATCAGTACTTCAAAGGTATACAACAATAGGTGCCAAAACGCAAATTTTTAAACGAAAGTGAAAAAACGCGGAGTGAAACTACTAACGCTAAAGGATTTAATCTATACTAGTATATAAAGCTGAAGCGTTTGTTTGTTGGTTTGCTTGACCGCGCTTCATTCACCATTAGAAAGTTACATTATTCAGAATTAACAAAAAAAAAATCCGGAGTTTCTTATAGTCTTTCTTTTCCGGATGTCACACCGTAGGTAGATAGAGAAAGACTCGTAGGAAGCTAGGATAGGGACGGTGGTCCTCGCGAGGCGAGGTTAGCGACGCGTTCTTGGCTTGGCTTTAGACCTGATCCCAGCCCGCGCTGGTTGATCTAATTTCTCAAACCACGCGACTTATTATTTTGTGTATACTCGTTGTGCTCGCGACAATTTTTATTTTTTTTCATTTTATTTTATTTATAAATATCTATATATATTTTATTGATCTTTAAAATAAGATTATAATAGTAGTATAACATTAGTGACCATATAAAAATGTTGTTCTTAAGTATCAAAAAAATGTACTTAAATGTGTTATGCTTTGTAAATGACGTATAACAAGCGCGAACTATTCGTCTACGTTACTACTAAACTATTTCATTTCATAACATAAGCTTTATTTTATTATAAAGTTCCAACGGGAAGGTAGCGACTAAGTATATCATTATATATGTATTATAATTAATATTATGTTTTTGTTTAATATACACCGTGAAATTTTAATGGTTGTTTTCCCGAAGCAGAACAACTTGCCGTCGGTAAGTAGTACTATCGAAACATATTTTTTTTTTTAGACATGTTTTGGATTTAATATTATTAAAAAAAATATTAGACAACTCGAAAGCGTGATAAACAGTGGTAACACTAGACGGAGTGAACGGACCTTGTAGGTACTACTCAAATCGCACGCGCTGCTGACAAAGTAAAGAACGATCCATAAACGTTCAAAGCAAAATAAGAGCTCAATGGTAGTTATACGGCATAAAATAGCCTGCACGCAAGAATCACAAACGAGCCGGCTTCTTTTGTAATTCGCCGCGCGGCGCCGACGCCGGCACGCCCCGCGCTCTCCTTCGACTCCCTCCTTCCTTAGTTGTCCCGTGAACGTCGGAAGCGCAGCACGCGTTATCTTATTACTTTATTAGTATTATGGATCGACATTACAGTTTTAGTAATTTAGAGTACGTCGCTATGGTGCAACTGTACGCTAGGGCTAATTATAATTCCCATACTGCCTGGCGTCTTTACGCCGAGCTGCAACACTTGGCGTCACTCCGTCTTCGCGGAGTTCTGAACCCTCAAGTCATACAGGACCGGACGATCGTAGCGGCGACGGCTACTCGATTATGGGCAGTTCCAGGTGCCAGCACATGCACAGGGCAGAGGTCGATCGGCCGTTCTTTCGCCAGAGCTCGACGAGGAGATCATCGAGTACTTCGAACGCGATCCTCGCCGAAGTACGCGAATGGCGTCTGGAAACTACTCAACTCAGAAGGACTGCATCCATATCATTTCCGCGGAGTTCATTTAATTTTTCATTTTTGTTAAATACGCCTTAAATACTTTATTAGGTATCTAATTCAGAAAATTATTGTTCTTAGATAATAAACTTGTTTTAAGTTACGTTTTCTGTAAGTTATAGCTAAAAAGGTATTAGATAAAGCTTAATTATGATTGGGTACTGTGTTACATTACCTAAGGTGTAGGTATCAGGTGATTGACTAACACCCGGGTCAACGAACGCGCGACCGATCGACGCGAGCGCTAGGTATCGCGAGGTATTACTATCGGTTCGATGTCACTTTCGAGTTCGGTTTTTCACGATTGTTAATCGGCCATATTTAGTTTTTGTATAAATTGAATGTTTAACTAAGACCAAACCTTTTCGCTGCGGGAAAACAACCATTTAAATTTCAGCGTGTATTAGAAATCATAATATGTGATACCAATAACCAAAAAGAAATGTCCGTCTGTCTGTCTGTTTGCACGTTTGCCCGGTTATTTTCTAATCAGGTGGATCAAATTTGATGGGAATTTCTCTAGGCAATAAAATAAAATGACTTTAATTCAATCACTTTGTAAAATTAATTTTAAATTTAAAAAAAGTCAATGACCAATCCCCTTATAACCTGGCCAAGACCAAAAATTGGTCATAATTTACTACAAATTTGGATTTGCGATCGAATTTCTCTCGCGCGATGTAGGAATAATTTCTTCTTCCTTTGTTGTTTTGGATAACTTTTTGTAGATGGCGCTATGGTGTATAAACATCGCTGGTAAGTCACCGATAGATGGCGCTGTACCAATGTTTTCCCGAATTATAATAACATGTGAGTTACTTATATTGCGCAAGCCATGCATCTGGAACAAAAGAGAATCACATACATACAAATACAATGACAACCTCCGTAGCGTAGCGGTATTTAGCTCGCTTTAAATCGTGGGTTCGATCCCCACGCCGTATCTTTGTGTAAATTACAAGATTCCTTTCCGGGTCTGGATGGTTGAGGGACTACCCTCCGTGCCTCGGAAAGCACGTTAAGCCGCTGGTCCCGATTGTGATAACATCATCTATAACAATCGTATACCAGGGAACGGGCAGCAGCGTTTCCTTGAGTGGTACAACATTATACTGTGGTCACCAACCCGCCTGCCAAGCGTGGTGACTATGGCACAAACCCTCCATTGAGAGGAGGCCCATGTTCAGCAGTGGACTTTATACGGGATGATAATACATACAAATAAATACAATTCGAGTGTCTGTTGGTAATATTAAAATAATCGCTTTTCAATACATGCATAGGATACGGCACATTTACCACAATAACACCTAAATACCCTCAATTAAACTAAGCAACCTCCGTAGCGTAGCGGTATTTGACTCGCTTTAAATCTCGGAGGTCGGTGGTCCGATCCCCACGCCGGACAATAAATCTTTGTGTAAATTCTAAGATTTCTTTCCGAGTCTGGATGGTTGAGGGCTGAGGGACTACCCTCCGTGCCTCGAGCAATCGAAATCGTGTTATAACAATTGGGACCAAGGGCTTACCATTGGTCCCAATTGTTATAACACCATCTAAAAATAATCGTATATCAAGTAACGGGTAGCACTATTTACCTATGTATATGCTATACACAATATTGCGGTCACCAATCCACTGGCCAAGCGTGGTGACTATAGCAAAAACCTCCCTCGGAAACAGGCCCATGTTCAGCAATGGACGTTACTCGGTCTGATGATATACTTACTCAAGTCGGTGGCATCAGGACATTTACTAATATGCTTCGTCAACACACTCCTCAACACGGAGCACTCAGCTGACAGCTTCTGGTTCTGTTCTCTCAGTCTCATGTTCTCTTGAGCGTTTCTCTCGAATGTCTCTTTTAATCGCGCCCTAAAAATTTAAAAGAGGGTTCTACTGAGTTTTTTGGCATTTTTCTCAGTAGTCGCCACGTCACGCACGCACGGTATTGGATAAAATATTGACGATTCCAAACAACTGTAACCAGTTTTACGGAATAAATTAATTTTGAATTTGAATCCAAAAAAAAGTTTCCATCTAGGACAGGGTTTCTCAAACTTTCGGCTCCACGAACCCCTGTAAAACATTTCGAAGTGACAGCGAACCCCTAACTAAGTAATGAAATCACCCCCCCCCCCCCAGAGAAAATAATAAAATTGACTGTTGAAGAAAACGCCTGCCAGTTATCAAGCCACCATTACGTAAATCTTGTCGCGAACCCCCTGCCGTCGAATGGCGAACCCCTAGGGGTTCGCGTACCCCACTTTGAGTAACCCTGCTCTAGGAAACAAGAATCATAAATTTGCATGGCATAAAAAAACGGTTCACTCGTTTAAGAGCGACGTTGCCACGGACGGGCACACCCAAATACTCCAAAATACTTTATTCCGAATTTCGATGTTCCAATTTTCAAAAGTCCGAATTTCATAATACCTAATAATTTTAATGTCTATTATAAAACGTCACGAAATCTTTACCGAAAGTCGTAAATGCGATTTGTTAGTTTTCCGATTTTCATACGTTCGAAGAGTCAACTATTGTTACCAAGAGAAACTGGATGCAATCTGGACTTTAGGGCACCCCGACTCGGACAGGTTAGGTTAGAAGTCTTGTGAGCGAGCGAAGCGAGCGAAAAGACCCCGCCATCCCATTTTTGGTTTTGTTTTATAAACGAACCAGAAGAAGGAGCCCTGCGAAGCCGGGCTCCGTCGACCAAGCCCACCCTCGACCATCGAATCCATTCGGTAATTATAAACGTTAGGAATTTTGAACCATTCGGAATTATGAAAATCGGTATTTTGAATTCCGTGACTGACGGAATTAAGTTTTTCGTATTTATGTAGGGTACCCGCCACGGACAGACACATAAAAAAATAGCGGTCACACTTACAACACTTCGTACAAACAGGCAAATCTTATTTTGTCGTCAATTATTCATGTTATTAAAAGAAGTCAGTCTGTGCAAAGAAAAACTGCTTCGAAATTTCAAAATTGATATTAATAAATTTAGACCACCGGCAGGACTCGATCCTGCACCTTAGGTATAGCCACTAATGCCTTAAACATTCTTCCACGGTGGAACCGGTCGTCGAAATTTATCAATCTATACTAATATTATAAAGCTGCAGAGTTTGTTTGTTTGAACGCACTAATCTCAGGGACTATTGGTCCGATTTCAAAAAATCTTTCAGCGTTGGATAGTCCATTTATCGAGCAAGGTTATAGGCTATATTTTATTACGAAGTCACCACGGGCACGGGAGTTACGCGGGTGAAACCGCGCGCGGAAAGCTAGTCTCTTCATAACACGTGACTAAGAGGAATGTGGGAATTAAAAAAAAAAATTAAATTTAAGTCCTTCGAAGTCGAAGTAGAAGTTAAAAGAATAAGGATTTATTTTACCTATATCGTCTGGACGCTGCACTCCTGCTCCCCAAATCCTTATTATTACTGTCAATTTTCTTATCTTTACTAGAACTCGGTTCATCTTCCTTTTTCACTTTAGCTTTCCTTTTAACCGCCTTATGTTCCAATTTCAAAGGAATAATCGGTACTTTCGGCGGTAAAATCGGTAAATTATTAACTATAGTCACCGGTATCAAAGTACCGGTTGATATCGGTAAAATATTTTGTACTAAATTAACTTTATTATTGCCAATTTTCTTTTTCGATTCAACTTTTTCTGTTAAAGCCTTTTTTAATACTTCTTTAGCATTCTTTTCTTGGGTTTCTTCCACCGCTTTCATTCTAACTTGTTTGCCATTTGGTAGTTTTATAATAACTTCATAATCTTCATCTATGGGTCTTTGTTTTTTTTTGGCAGTGTCTTCAAAGTCTGTATTAAGACTGTCAACGATAAAATCGAGTGATTTCTGACTCATAATCGGTGGGACATCACTATTAACTTTATCGCTACTAACTATATTGCTGTCTCGTATCACTGTGTCTTCATAAATGAGGGTTTGAACGGGAGTTTTTTCAACGCTGTCCTTTCTAACCATGTTGCTAATTTTAATAACGTTGTTGGTGAATGAGACTGAGTCGGTTCTAACGTCTTTTGTATTTTTGTCATCATGTTTTTCTATTCGACTGATGGTAACTTCGTTAGTTAGTTTTGATATTGTTGTTTTTTCAAATTCTTTTATGGCGCCTGATTCGTCGCTGGAGGATCTGACGAAAAATAGCGGTTTAATAATAAGATTTTTTTTTACTCATACGGTTATTCATAAATTTTTAATGCAATTTAATAGTTTGTACATAGATTGATTGTAATACCAAAAATATACCATTTTCCTTAATATTAGTAACCATTCAAAAATCACGGAGTATAATCAAGTGTGCTTATTCAATTCAAAACATTTATTTCAGACTTTTCGGTCCATAGAGTGTTAGTAGTACATCAAGACGACTTAAAAACTAATATGTTAGTAATTTACAAATACAACAAATAAGAGAAGAGATAAAACGCCAGTCAGCCTACAATATGTGCAGCCCAATCCAATGCCTCCAAATTGGACTATGGATGTAGTCTGCAATTACCCTCAGGTAGCTGTTGGGACTGCCCCTCACCCTTCGCATCAGCGATGCTGCCCTCTTACGCATAATGGCGTGAAAGCCGTCTACTTGTGCTTCAGCAAACATCGCTGACGCACTACAGTAGCGAGGCAATCCCATCAGCAACCTGAAAGCATTGTTATACTATACCCGCAGGGCACCGACGGTTCGCTGCGTGTAGCTAGTCCACAAACTACACGTATAAAAAGACTGGCAGTAAGCCCTAAATAATGTCTTCTTTACCGCATACGAACATCGGGAAAATCTGCGTGCCAGCATATTACAACGAACCGTCAGTGCCCTGCGTTCCCTATCTATGTCTGCTTCATCGGTCAGGTCTTCATTCACTACATGCCCTAGGTACACAAATTTAGTTACTCTATTCAATGCCTCCCCCGCTAGTGTCACGGGCGGAACGCGAGAGGCCTTAAACAGCTCAATTATATCTTCTAGGTCTCTCACAGATTTACCTTTATTCTTTCTTGTTACCATACGCTTACACCTTGGGATGGCTTGGAATAGTAAGCTCTTCGCTCCATTTATGTTCTCTTCTGTAAAAGCACTTTTACATATCTGTATGAGGCTTTCATTGTCCATTACCTCAATCTTGTTTTGCACAAAGGCTAACACTTCACTGATGACTATATTGCAATTGCTGCATTTAACAATGTTGTTTTCCATATCGCGAGCTGGTTGGGTCAATAACCCCGTTAGCCGCTAGTGACACACTCGAAACACGTTAGCGCGCCACGGTCGCGCACATCGAATGCTTATGGTTCCATACCCAAAGTACCTACATATCGAAGTATGGGGATCACTAACCTAGATACTAAAAAAGTGTTTAAAAAATGATTAATCAAAGACTTTAAAAGATAATAAAAAGATTGATCTCGGAGTTTCTTATAGTCTTTCTTCTCCGGGTGTCACAACGTAGGTAGATAGAGAAAGACTCGTAGGAAGCTATGATAGTGTCCGGTCGTCCTTGCAAGACGAGGCTCGCGACGCGTTCTATGCTTCTGACCTAATCCCAGCCCGCGCTGGTTGATTCTAATTATATTTATAATACACGACTATCACATGCCACATTGGTAGATTTAAATTTTATTTAATACCATTACTGTCGAAATGTAAACTAATTAATTAGTCAATATTATGGTTTTTCTTTGTATCTTTTCATCATTGTATTTGACTTATAATAAGAACGATCGAGTCGTCTACATTATCAAACGTTTTCATTTCATTTTCAACTTCCGTAGCGTAGCGGTAATTGGCTCGCTTTAAAATCTCGGAGGTCGTGGGTTCGATTCCCACACCGGACAAGAAATCTTTGTGTAAATTCTAAGATTTCTTTCCGGGTCTGGTTGGTTGAGGGACTACCCTCCGTGCCTCGGAAAGCACGTTAAGCCGTTGGTCCCGATTGTTATAATATCATCTATAATAATCGTATATTAAGAAACGGGCAGCAGCGTTTCCTTGTGTGTTTCAACATAATACTGCGGTCACCAACCGGCCTGCCAAGCGTGGTAACTATGGCAATACCCTCCCTCAGGAGAAGGCCCATGTTCAGCAGTGGACGTTATACGGGCTGACGATGATGATTTCATTTTCAAAGGGTAAACAGAACCGCGCTAGCTAAACAGTTGACATTTTCACAAATCATGTATTTCTGTTACCACTATAATAAGAAATACTAATGATGAAATAAAATAAATATGTAAAGGGGGGTGCCATACAACTAACATGTTTTTTTTTTTAATCTTTTTTGCTCGATATCAATAAGGGCAACAGGTAGGCGCTTGAAAATGGCCGGTTTTTATTTTATTTTAGATGTGGCTTTGACTTAGCCATAGCATTTGTCTTGAATAGTGCTTAGAAGCCTCCGTGGCCCAATAACTAGGGCGTCGGACTTACGATCATGTAGTCACCGATCCCCACCCATTGCACTTCCGAGGTGAACCCACTCGTAACACAAGCATTTTAGCTTAGCACGAGGGGTTGACAACAATGCTAACAGAGTGCATAGATACGGCTAGTATTCTTTAAAATAAATGTTTTAAAAAAGACTATTTTAAGCAACTTGAAATTTCTAAATATTACCTGCTAATTGTAATATTCCGCTGGTTATTGGAACTACTGTACAAGGCTGCATCTCCATCCAGCAGTGGGAACATCATCTGAGGAGTATGGAGGTCATCTGATGATGGAGTGGCGATGGCGTTCTCTAAGGACAGGATGCCGTGAGCTCTGTAAGAGTAAAATGAAAATTCAGTAGATTTAACTAGTGGTATAAGTATGAGGTTGTGTGTTTGAGTCCCATGTCAGACAAAAAATCATAGTGCTAAATTAAATATTTACTTTACTAGGTGTAGTTGGTGTACCGGCTACAACCAACGGCGGATCCAAGGAGTGTTCCTCCTCGTGGTATGAGTTTAGCATACCACGCTATGGAGAGGGCGAGTCCCACATATCCCGTGGGAATGCGTAAATGCATTAGCCCCCGAACAACAAAAAGGTGTAGTTGGTGGAGGGACAACCTTCCATAACTTAGAGAGCATGTACCATTAGTTTCTTATCATTATCCACTGCTAAACATAGGCCTCTTTCTGAGGGAGAGTTTTGCCAAAGTCACCACTCACCATGCTACCATGTCAACCAGGCTGCGGGACCATAGTAAATTTTGGCTCTATTTGTACTCTAGACCAGGGGTCTCCAAACTACGGCCCGTATGTCAAATCCGGCCCGCCAGCGTCATCGAACTGGCCCGCGACAGCCAATATTTTATTGTTGTTACTATTGCTAGAAATACGACTATAAGGACAAAAAAAAAACTAATCTGTTTTGGCCCATGAAGCATACTGAAAATATCATTATGGCCCTAAAGCTTCAAAGTTTGGAGACACCTGCTCTAGACATTAGGAGCTTTGCCTAAGATGCAGGTTTGAGCACTGCATTTGTAAAATTTCTTATTCTTACATTTATTGTTGCCGTTGTTTCTACTTACTTGGTCTCCATGGCCCGCTTGAAGCCCTCGTCAAAGGGGTTGACATGCTGCAGATCCTGGAACAGCCCCACCTCCTCACAGTTCCTGATAAACCGTGTTGGGGTAGGAGTCTGGTCAGCTGAAATAAGAATAAAATGGATGAAAATATTTTAATATTAATTAGCAATAGAGGAAAGTTGTTGTACCTGCCTCAAACAACAATCCTACTGCCTAGTTAGTTAGTTAGTTGAGCGTATAATTTCCGCACTTAGCCTCATGAGTGGGCCCTTGTACGTGAGAATGATACAATCATCCATACCATTCCAACTCCAGCCAGAAGTCAAGGAGGTGTCTTATGTTTTTCAGGACCTCTCCCATGGTCTCTGGATTGTTTAGATGCTCTGTGCGCTGGTCGCTTACGCTCTCATCCTACTGCTTAGTAAATGGTGGGAACTGTTGATGGTATTCCTCGACAGAAAATGAAGATATTTGCTGGATGAGGTGGTATACTCAGCAACCAATGGCTATTTGTTAGTCATCAGCTCTTGTATAAAATATATTCGTCGATTTGGCTTGCAAACTTGTAATCTGAAACTAGTCAGCAATACCAGATAAAAAAATTAAAAGTCCGGAGAATATGCCTGATTACCTTTGAAATATCCTGAGATTTTTAAACATTTTGAAAATTTTCTCTCAAACATACTTAACAAATTAAAAAACTCTTAATATTGTTGTTTTTATTCACTGTGGATCTCGCTCACACGTGCAATTATTACCAAAAGAGGATTATTTTTATATTGTTTAACTTTTTATTAAAGAGATCTTTAAAATGTAAGCTGTATTTTATTGAAAATTCTAAAAATCCTGAGATTTCATGAGATTTACAAAATCCGGCCGCAATCCTGAGAAGAATCCAAAAATCCTGGACAAATCCTGAGTTATGGTAGCCCTAGTCAGCAATATGATTCTGTGTATGACCATCCCATATTTTAAAACTCAATTCTGCATTCATAACATCACTACTGCTAAAAGTTTGCTGCCATCAAAACTTGAGAAATGCTGACATATTAAAATGAAATCATTTAGACCATAACTTGACCACTCATAATTAATTATCCAAGATGAGAGCAGAATGGAGAACACCAGGTCTGATAATCACCACAACAAATGAACAATTAGTCAAAACACTTGCAAAGAAATAAATACCAATTTTAAAAATCACCAAAAGACTCAATTTAAACAAAACACTAATCACTTTACTTTTTCCCGCGAAACATCTACATTGTAATTTCAACTCTCTGCCATTGTAATTACGTTGAAATTACACAGACGAAGTAAAAAAAAATTGGAATGTACTGACTAAAGTTTACTAATTCAACGCGGATGTTTCTGTAAATGTTACGGAATTGAGTATAAATAATGACTTACCGACAAATGCTGCCTTTTGCTCCGAACCAAGTTGTAATACCATGTCATGTTTCTTAGTATGTACGTTCAAATGATCCTCATTAGTAAACGTCATGCCACAATCGGGTATTGTACAAGCAAACGGCTTCTCTGGTTCGTCCATTTTCATAGAAATTCTCACATAAAATTTTCCGATAAGATATTTATGTGGATTTTTAAAAGTAAATGTATAATGTACTTGTGATGATGGGCAAATTTGACTTCCTGTTCTTTTTTCAAATTGAACACTTTTAAGTTTGATTTTACTGGATGTAAATTGTTTATAGTAAAGTCGAGTTATTCTTAAAAATATTTAAAGTACATAATGGATAAATAATGTAATTTATCAAACGAAAACACTTCATGGAAATCAAAACTTTAACAAGGAAAACACAAGATCTCGTTTCTAAACAATTAGCAATGGTTACCATTATAATTACATGATGTGTATGAATAAGACACATTGAGGTAATATAAACTCTTGTGGAAAGAAAGGGATAATAAAGTATACTAATGCTCTAAATATAAATTTCGCTAACTCGTTCCGTTACGTTATGTCATTGTCAATTGACAGATGTATTATGTCATAGATTAAAAGTATATAAATAATACAAAAGGGTTCTGTAGATTTTAAAATATCATAGAATAATGTTATAAAAATTTAATGCATTGGTTTCAACATTTTATATACATTAACAAAATACATATCAATTAAATTAAGTTTATTTTAATACAAAAACAAACGAAACAACAAACAACGCGTGAAATTATTATCTAAAGTAGCATTTTGATTATATTATAATGAGTTGAGGTAATAATTTAATAAAATAAATTTACTACGTATCAAATAAACGTAAGCTTAAAGTGAAAATTAATGTTTACGAACGTTATTATTAAAAAAGTATGATGTATATTTTTCCGGGGAATAGCCATGAATTTTGACGTGATGGGGTTGATATAGGCCTGATTCGCGCCCGATTGTTCTATCAAACAGAGGATATACCGTTGATCTCTTCTTCCTCGGTGACTCTTGCATTTGGCCGCTTGGGTACGGATCAACGTAGCGGCGATTGTTAATATCGTTGCCATCCACTGTCGGGAATATCGTTGGCTATATTAATAAAATATTTGTTTTAAACTACATATATTTAGTGCACTTAGGTATTGCTAATAAATAAAACTGTCTTTAAAAAGTAAATATTTTATTAGTAGTATTTATGACAAATGGGATAAATAATAATAATTATTAAAAAAACAATTAATTGCCAAACTACAAACAAGTAGATAAATGAAAAGTTGTTAATGTTTTCATTAATTAAAATTTTCCTTCGAGAAATATTGTCAAGAATAAAAATATCTTTATTATTTGACACAACAAATAATTTGTATTGTATTATTATGATACAATAAATAAATTAATTAGTGCATTGGACAAAGTAACGATTTAAAATGAGCAATTGAAATCTAATCGAGTGATAATAATAACTTCTCCTTGCCTGCTCCTCTGCTGTTGAAAATGCCTGGTGCTGGCTGCACTGGAGCTTCACCTCCTACGGTATTCTGTTGAATGCTACTCATACCAACAACGGCTGGGTTTGGTTCATTCTGCTGTCCTTTCCATGGTCTGAAATTAGAAACTCAAATCAATAAATTTGAACTATTTGGAAAAGAAGATACATTCAAGTTCTTGGAATTAAATGATTTTGATTTTAGTTTGCAGTTTTTATAGAGACTAGTTCTTCATTCCATATCGAAAGTAACTTGGATCCGAAGTTGCTGTTTAACATTTTTTAAATTATTAAATAAGATTTTATTTTTCTTACTTGTCAGGGAACAGTTCTCCAGGCTGTCCTCTGGTCTGTACAATGCGCTCTCCGTTTACTTCAACCACACATCGCAGGCGGGCACAGCAAGTCGGAAACTCTAGAAATGAATTGAATAATATCATTTCTTTATCCTTTCTTGACAAAAAATACCATTTGGTTTATATTTCAAATGAAAATACTTCTTTACGTACCGACATTTTCATCTTCAATGTATTCATGACATTCCAAAGCATTTTCCGGTATTTTTGGTTTTCTACATCTGGAAACGTCAATAGCAATGTTGAGTTTATGTTTTTTTTATTTGAATAAGGTAACATTTTAAGTTTGCGGCATTAAAAATAATATTCCCAGTATTCATAAAATTGAAAGTTGAAAATAAAGTTACCCGACAGCTGCGATGAAGTATTTTCCATCCCGGATTTCACATCGGTATCTGTGGCATGTGTAGTGATCTGACCATTCTTGCCATGGCTGATATCCCTTCCTCGAGTATTTGTCAACGCAAGCTTGATCTGTAGTTAATAAATACCAGTTTTTTTATATTTAGAAAAAGAAACAAATTCACTTTTTCCATATAAATAGACAAAACAAATTAAAATCTTAGTTTACATGACACTTTTGCCCGCACTAAAAAGTTATGCAACTCATAATAGCAAACATTTGAATCTCGATTTAACATTATATTAAATAATTACGTTAAAAATTAAACACAACTCACAGCTCACGTCTTCAGCAAACATCACTGGGAATACCAGAAATATTAAATATAATAAAGCTGTAAGCTGCATCTTCAGGTTTGCCTCAGTACCTGTAATGTTTATTAAAAAACTATATTTTTTTCTTGCTACACCTTACTCAGTGAGTTACTAATAAATTACTACGACATTTATATGGAAGGAAGAACTGAAATAGGTTGCTGTAATCAAAATATTTATAAAACAATTCAAAACGATACCATGTAGATAGATGCAGAAATTCTTAAAATATTATGCTAATTTCATGTGAATTTCCGTGATTTTGTTCAACAAACACATTTGTTTTGTGTTTTGTAATGATGTCAGTTTTTACGAATTTTGTTACTAAGAGACTACTGATTCACAACGTGATTATTGATCGTCTTTAGAAATGTTGTAGAGAAAATCGTTAAGTAAGAGGTCAAGTACAAGCAGGACTTTTTAACATAAATAATTATTGATATTTAATATGAATAGGTAATATATTTTGTTAATCGTCCGTTAGTCTTTATAAAGATGTTCATGAAATACATTTACCCATCAGTGTGGTTAGCAAAATAACTAAAAGCTAGTGCCAGAAGTAGCAGACAAATGAAGAATAACAGATGGATAATTCCTTACAAAATGTTTTTAATTCAATAAAGTACATTCTTAGAACTTCGCATTGTTTTGTGAATCATTGTTGGAATTTTCTCGTATAGGTAAATAATGTATTTAAATCAGTACTTCTGTCCAAATTTTTTCATATTTTGATAAAACTTCACATTACTTGAATAACAAAATTTGGAGATTTCATATTTTAACAGGGATTGCTAAGAACCGTTCTATTTCTTTACACGCAATATTGAATTTCAATATCTACAAAACCTGTCTTCTTGTAAGTCTGCGTAAACCGAAACGCTAGTTGTCATTTGTCAAATATTCAATTGCATCCCAATCGAAAGTGAAATTCGTATGTTAAAGTATTTTTATTTAAATTTCAGTGTAATATTAGTGAATATAATAAATATTATTACAGTACAAGGAGTTACAAATGAGGTGAGTACAAAACTTAATATTCTAACACTGTAAAATTATGTTTTTATAATTTATTATCCTCCGATATTTTTGATTACGAATTTCTATTTAAATTCACATTTTTTTTCGTCACAGTCGCATTTATTTGGCAATAAAATAATTATTTTTTAATGTGTGGGTCATTCAGTATGTCATAAACAAGTTTTTCATATTATTTTCGTGACGCGACTACCCACTTTTTATTTTTAATTACACTAGTTATTTCCCAAGGTAAAATCGATAAAAATTATCCACAGCTGTTGTATTTCCGACATTGATAACTGTTTTTTTATTGTGCTGAAAAAGATTGTTTGTAAACAACTTCATAAAACTAGTAGATTTAAAAATGTTAAACATTCCTTTTCTAATTTAATAATACTATCTTTTCGCGCATTTTCACCCGCGAACCTCCTGTTAACGTAGGAAGCTCATAGTAAAGTATAGCCTATGTTAAATCTGGATAGTGTAGCTAGGGTTGCCTTTTCCACATGATCCATACAGTGCTGGATTAAAAAGTTGCTTTACAAGCTTTATTTTTTTTATTTCCTCCTCCTATTGTGAAGTGTAGCATTTTTTATTTTAGCTAAAAAATATAGTAGGTACATTTGGTGGTAACCCTAAGTGTAGCTATCCAATGTTGATTGAATTTTTGATTGAGTTTATGTATTACATACAAAATTTAGACTGACATAGCATTAGAATGCTCAATGACCTAACCTTACAGAATGACTCAGCCAAATATCATCCTACTAATATTATAAACATGAAAGTTTGTAAGTATGGATGGATTTTTGTTACTCTTTCATGGAAAAACTACTGAACGGAATTGAATGAAATTTTGCACTGGGATAGGTTTTACTCTGGATTAACATATAGGCTACAAAACATAATACTCCAACCCACTGGAGCAGAATAACTGTGGGGCACAGCTAGTTATTGAATAATGTTGTGTTCCTGTGTTGTTAGTTTATAGTAGTGGTCGCCCTCCAGGATCCATAGCATAGCGGTATTTGGCTTGCTTTAAATCTCAGAGATTGTGGGTGTAATCCCCAAGACAAACAAGAAATCTTTGTTTAAAGATCACCCTCCGTAACTCAGAGAGTATGTTAAGCCTTGGTCCCAATTGCTATAACACCATCTTTAACAATTGTATACTAGGGAATCAGCAGTGTTTCCTTGTGTTACAACATACTATTGCGGTCACCAACCCGCGTGGGGACTATAGCAAATACACTCCCTCGGATGGAGCCCCATGTTCAGCAGTGGATTTTATTCAGGCTGATGATGATGATAACTAATTTAGCCACGAGGCTTTTACTACTTCAATGGGCATAAATGCACAAATGTGTATGCACACATGCTATGATATCTATGTCCTGCACACATGGCTAGATAGATATGGCTAGCCTCAGATATTGGTTAGGAAATACATTGGAAGATATGTTACATCAAGAATGAATCTAAGATTAATTGCATCACCATATCACAGTCTAGATAGACATAACTACATAATTTCAACAAGCATAATGGCAGCTATAACCTCAGTAACAATGCAAGCATATAAAAAACTTGTCTGACTTTATGGGAGTGCTGTTCGAGTCATAAAACACAGATATTTCAAATTGAATTTTATTTTATTCCATTAATCGTTTATCTCTTCCACAATCTCTTCTGATTGTTATAACATGTATACTTCTATATCTATACTAATATTATAAAGAGTAAAGATTTGTATTTTTGTAATATTGGGTGTATTTTTGTAATGAATAAACTCAAAAACTACTGTGCCGATTTCACAAATTCTTTCACCATTGGAAAGCTACATTCACCCTGAGTGACATAGGCTATATTTAATTATGAAGTTGCCACGGGAACGGCAGTTACGCGGGTGAAACCACGCGCGGGAAGCTAGTCTTCTATAACAAGCGTATACCAGGGAATGGGCAGCTGCGTTTCCTGCGGTTACCGAAATGCCTGTTTAATGAGGTGATTATGGCAAAGTCTCCCATGTGCATAATGAAGCCTGAACTTAATATTTTCATTTTGATGACTGAATGTTTCAGTGTCTAAGACTGCCCAAAACTGCCTTAAAAATCTTAAAGTTATAATTCCTTAAGCTAAAGTGGTCTAGCGATCGCCAAGAGCCGTGGTCAAAACCCCACAGGGGACGCCCTCTTGCGCAGGTTGCTTTTTTTTTAGTATTTATGCCAGGTGAAGTGGCAAAAGCCTCGTGGCTAACTACAAATGTCCGTCGAAAAAAAATCGCAATGTTTTAATAGTTCATAATAATGTAAATTATTATTTTTATAGTCCGACGAACTCTCGCATACATTTGGTCGATTTTAACATTACTAAGCTATTTACGTACTATTCAAGATAAGTATATTTTAACGCTAATTTCTCTACTAATAATTTAAAACCAAAAGAACGATTTGGGACAGATTATCATGGACTCCGTTTAAAAATTGGATTTTTAATTGAGTAGGTAATTATACGTAACTAACCCCGCGGTTTTACCCGCGTTACGTTGCTCCAGTGGGTCGGAGCGTGAAGTTGATATTTTAGAATTTAGCCTCATACTTAGTCACAGAATCACTTGATGAATGTCATCGGAAAATAATACGATTAGTAAGATGACCAACTTCCGTGCCACTCATATTGTTAAATTTAGTTGCCAGTTTCAGTGAACGCGCATCATTATTAGATATATTATTTACTTAATTGTTATGACACTTGACCTAACCTAACCAAACAAGACTATGCCACTGTGGTAACAAAACAAAACAAAACTTGCAACTTCAATAAGTCCTGTTGAACTCCATTGGTTTAAGCTTAGGTATTTTTTTTCTAACCACCCGTAAACTCGTTGTTTTATTAACTGACTAGAAAGTTGAACAACTTACAATTCTTATTATTTTTCCGTGACATATATAAATTAATGACGATATCCGTTATACCTATTTATGTTATGATTCATTTGAAGTATTTTAGCATTTCCTGTCACCATTATTTATTGTTATTAAACATCTTGGACTGTTGACTTTCGTTTGGGTTTTACTAATAGGTTACAATACAACCTCCGTAGCGTAGCGGTATTTGGCTCGCTTTAAATCTCGGAGGTCGTGGGTTCGATCCCCACGCCGGACAAGAAATCTTTGTGTTTCTTTCTGGGTCTTAATGGTGGTGGACAGCAGATGGCAGGCGGGTCTGTGACCGGGGGGTCGGATTGCTTATGTGTACCCGGCCCCCGCCAACGGCGGATCGAAGGAGTGTAGTGTGGGGGGTTTTAGTGGTGTACGGTCCTCTCCTCGTAGTATGAGTTTAGCATTCCACGCGATGGAGAGGGCGAGTCCCACATATCCCACCGCCAGCGCGCGAACACGCTGCAGCGGCGGTGGGAATGAGGTAACGAAATTCCTCCCTAATAAAAAAAAAATGGCCGGTTTGTGACCGCAGTATTATGTCGTAACACACAAAATAACGCTGCCCGTTTCCTAGTGTACGATTATTATAGATGATGTCATAACAATCGAGACCAAAACGGCATAACGTGATTTCCGAGGCACAGGTGGTAGTCCCCTGACCAACTAGATCCAGGAAAGAAAATTTAGAATTGGCACAAAATAGTTCTTGTCCGCCGAGGGTGGGGACCCAATAGAAGATCATCTATCACTCCTGAACTGAAACACCTACAGGGCCAATGAATGTGCACCGACGCAGGGCAGGCAGCGAGTTCCTCGTGTGTGCGTATATCCCAAGACGGGACGCGTAGTTAGATTCAGCCCCAGAATGGGAAGAGTGGGAAGCTGACACGTAAAATAAATTGTAGGGAGTCAAGAAAGTCCCGCGGTGCCACATTGGCCGCGGGTGCCGTCGGGGGGTCGGATCGCTTATGCGTACCCGGCCCCGGCCAACGGCGGATCGAAGGAGTGTCCGGGGGGTTTTAGTGGTGTATGGTCCTCTCCTCGTGGTATGAGTTCAGCATAGCACGCTATGGAGACGGCGATTTCCACATATCCCACCGCCAGCGCGCGAATACGCTGCAGCGGCGGTGGGAACACGTAAACGCATTTCACCCTGGACAACAAAAAAAAAACAAAGCGAGTCAAGAAAGTGCGCGCGTGAAAGAGCCAAGAGCAAGAAGCGCGCCGTCTACTTAGCTAGAAAAACCTGCAGGTTAGCTAGGCTAGGATCCTCGCCGGACAGACCGAGGACCGCTTTGAGGACACGACAGGGGCCCCTGCCCCTGTCGTGTCCTCAAAGCGATCAAAGTGATCCAGTGCCTGTAGTCCATGCTAGTGATCACGTCCTTTTTATTTCTCTTTACTTCTAGCTTAAGCGGCGCCCTGAGTTGTGGTCCTTACCCCTTAAGGGAGCCCGCAGGTGTGTGTCGCTTAAATTTAATAGAAATCGGCTGAGGACGTCTGATCTTGCCACTTGACCGGTTATTTCACTTTAAAATATGCAATTTTTTTAAAATAAATCTTTGAATAAAATGAATATAGCAAATAGTTATTAACGTTAATATTAAGAGCTTATTCAACTAACACACGACTGACAGACTTCTAGCACACCTGAAATAAATTTAAACATATAAATAAAAACATAATTAATGTTATATGTATTGTGAATTTTCTTGACAAGTACATAAATACATACATAAGCTCATGCCTGTTTCCCAGCGGGGTAGGCAGAGACTCCACTTGCTACGATCGAGCGATCCCTACACACATGTTTCGCTTCATTCACTCTCATAACATTCTTCATACAAGCACGTCGGTTAAGGGTGGATCTTTTTAACCTTTTGCGAGGATGTCTCCGATTTGGTCAGAGAACGTTCGTCGAGGTCTTTCCCTTCCGAATGTACCACTCACACTTGCCATGTATTGTCAATCTTTCTTCATCCATTCTTTCCACGTGACCTAACCATCTTGACAAGTACAAGTGTATGTAAATAAATGCCTAAGTGCTGAATAAAAATCGTTTATTTCGTTTCATCTGCCCTGATTCGCTCCATATAACCGTGAGGTTGGTGGGAGCATGGGAAGGTGGAGGGAAAGACTTCCACGGAGGTTGTCAGTTGTAATAACATTGTTGTTAAAACTACGGCGTCACAGAAAACCATATGAAAAGAGAAAGTGAAGAGAACAATACGCTACAATGCTTATATGTTCACGTGCTTATGTGTACACTTTCTTCTGTTTGTTTCCCATAGTAACACCGTGATTTTCTAGTTGTAGCTAATGTTCAGTGAAATTATTTATTTTTTGGTAGTAGGTACACTAGGTACAATCGATGTATGTATATGTGACCGGAATTAGAATCGTAACTTGATCAACTTTCATGCCACTCATATTGTTTTAGTTGCCAGTTTCAGTGAACGCGCATAATTATTATAATATTATTTACTAAATTGTTATGACACTTGATCTAACTTAATCAAACGAGACTATGCTACTGTTGTGACAAAACAAAAAAACCTCGTTGTCTAAAAAGTCTCGTTGAACTCCATTGGTTTATGTTTTGGTTATTTTTAACCACCCGAAACCTCGTTAGTTTATTAACTAACTAGAAAGATGATCGACTTACGATTCTGATTATTTTCCGGTGACATTATAATTTTTCAAAAGCATTCAAAATTTCAGATTAAAGTGATATTGGATCTGTAGATTTTTTTTTTGGGAAGGGCATTATGTATTTAGCCAGAAGGCTTTTGCTACTTCACCGGGCTTAAAGACGAGCAGAGCTCCAGCCTAAATAAATTGTTTAAAAACTACAAACTAAGCAACGTGCGCAAGGGGGCGTCCCAGCCAAGGTGGGACTTGGACCGTGGCTCAGGGCGGTCGCTGGTGGAAGGATTGAAGGGTTATGACGTTTAGTTTTATAGAAAAGTTTTGTGCAACTGTCGCTCTACGTTACAGTTCAAAGAAGGCATCAGAAGGTTCCTTGCAAACTAGGGTCTGGAGGTTAATGTAGCTTAAATAATACAATATCATGATTATCTAGTAGTCAGTGCAGGTGCGTTCCCGTCAAAAGTAGGCCTAATGTCATAATTTCCGCCCTTTTTTAATGAAAAATAAAACAGTGTGCTGATAGCTATCAATGGGTAAAAACGGGACCCTATTACTAACACTTCGCTGTCTGTCACCAGACAATTAGAGACACACCATTACGATAGTAGACTCAGGCTCCAGGTTTTATCTCAAGAACCGCGATAGCTAACTGTTGTAATTTTCACAGATGATGTATTTATATTGCCGCTATAACGACAAATACTAAAAATAAAATAAATATTTAAGGGGGACTCCCATACAACAAACTATTTTTTTTTTGCCTTTTTTTGACCGATATCAAATAGTACCGTACTTCGTGCGCGAGTTCTACTCGCACTTGACCAGTTTTTTACTTGTATCCCATATCCTTACTACGTCTTTAACAATATCGTTACGTAATAAACCCTCTGGTTGGTAGACCCTCAGACCAAATAAATTAAAAACGGAGTTTTGCCAAACAATGCACTGAAGCCTGAAGCCAAACGTTTTTTTTGTGCAGTGGTGTGTGTAAAATTGTTGCTATGATTTTTCACAGTACCCCCTATGTTAAAAAATAGCGTTGAACTTTGATTTGTATGCAATTTCATGACACAATTGGGAACTTATCTTAACAAATAATGAAGTTTTGTTATGATATCAAGTACCCAAAGCTGTGATAGAATGACATATCGACTGATAAGGTAAGGCATCGTTTTTACGCATGTGTGCCTATGCTGTGTATGTACAAGTCAAGGCCGAGATTTTACCGGCTTCAGTTCAGGGCTCCGTCTTAATTTTTTATTTAGTCTGATCGCAGACTACGACTGTTTTCATCTCACATCATACTTTTGTTGCAGTAACTTCAAATCGCTACGCCTGCACGATGACGAACTAACATCGCCGTCTTCCGATGAAAGAATGGACACCGGCTCCGAATCCTTTCGTTCCCAAGGCACCCCCAACTCAGTCTTGTCCTCAGACTATGAGCCGGATAGTGCGGAACCAGTTCTCCGTCTCCAAAACCCTGAAATTCTCCGCCTGACAGAAGCAGAGCTTAATGATAGCCTAACAACCAAAATGTCAAACTTAGCCCTAGATTCTCCAAAAACTATGGTAGATATTAACACGAAAAGTGACTCTGGGTTACTCCAAAATTTTTCTGGAGATGTCGTCAAGTCGAAATTGGATGTAGATGGTTACAGGCCAAAAAATTACGGCGTCAGTCCACCGAAATTTTCATCTACTCTTACTTTAACTACTAGTCATCCACTGATGTCACCAGATGAGAACTATCCGGATCTTATACCGAAGAAGATGCACAAGTTGGAAGATGATAAGGATCTGAGTTTGTCGAGCATTGAAGATGAGAGGCCGGTTGAAAACAATGGTTTCTACAGTCCGCAGAGGAATACGTCGAAGAATAATTTGTATTTTACAGAGAGTTTTGTTACGGCGGAAGGTAATTTTAACTTCTCATGTGTTTACTGTAATATCTTCATCATCTTTTTGCCCTGTTCCCATTATTTGGGTCCAGCTCAATATAAGTGAAACGGCTGTAGCCCAATGGGTAAGGCGTCAGACTTGTGACCTTGTGGTCGCCAGTTCGGTCCCTCCCATTGCACTACCGACGTGAACCCACTCGTAACACAAGCATTTTAGCTTAACACGGGGTTAACACGAATACTAGTAGACTGAAAAACTTTGCTAGTAATCTCAAAAAATATGTCATCTTCTTCCATTATTCCCAATTAGACGTCTCTTCCATATGATCGTGATAGAAAAGTGGAAAGGGAATCGTTTGTCCTGGTATGGTCATGTGCAGAGGCACGGTGTACCCATGTGAATCATCCCTGATTCGCATGTCACAAAAAGAGTAATGACTATGGATGGATTGTGTGAGAAGTGATATGAAGGAAAAGGAAGTAATTAATAGCGTGACGGCTGACATGTCAGAATGGATACACATATCATCTTTCACACCGTCCATTCATCTCCACAAATATCAATATTTATTTGTTGACAAAAAAAAAATGGTTGGTTCTTAAATTTTTATGTTCTCAGTATACTTATACTTTTTTTTATTTATTTATGTACACACACAAGATACAAAAAAGAAACAACAAAAAGATAACTATGTACAAAGGTAATACTTATTTCTAAAGAAATCTTTTCCAGTAGACCTGCAAGAGGAAAAGTCGAAAGATAGAAGCGTTTAGAAGTGTGTAGGTAGATATACATACATATGTATGTAGCGATTGTATGTAAAATCGCTAAACATATACATAAATACATATATATAAAATGAGTTTTTGCACACTAAACCCTCGTGCTTAGCTTAAATGCTTGTGTTACGAATCGGTTTACGTCGGTAGTGCAATGGGTGGGCATCGAACCGGCGACCACATGATCGTAAGTCCGACTTCCTAGCCATAGGGCTACCGGCACTTCAATATCGGCAACTTAATATTGTATCTCCTTCCAGGTACAGATTTAGACATAACTGTACCACCCGACGTCGCTCGCATAGACAAATTGGAGAGACGAAAGATAGTGCCGAAGCTGAGAGATGGAACACCGCAGAAGACTGATGGACTCCTCAACTTTATTGATGAGAACAAACCCTACCAAAGCACCCCGAAGACTGCACCTGTGAATATTAATACTACGGAGGAGTTTCATTCGGTGAGTCATCATCATCATCAGCCCGTATAACGTCCACGGCTGAACATGGGCCTCCTCCCGAAAGAGGGCTTATTCTATAGTTACCACGCTTGACAGGTGTTGGTGACCGCAGTATCATGTTGTAACACACAGGGAAACTGCTGACCGTTCCCTGGTATACGCTTCCCAAGCAGCAAAAACTAGTTGTATAAAAGTCCATAGAACGTTTTGTAACAAACTGTTTTTGGCCCTATAAAAAACCTAAAAAAGAGTTATTTCTTCGAAAGTGGCGCAGTTATATCTCTGTTTAGTGTCAAAACGATCTGTTAGCAGTGTCACACATCACAAATCAGTCCTATACAATCTATGTAACAGTAACGCAGGTCTCAAAATAGTGATGTAATGGCTACTATAGAACCTTTTATAGTACTTTTTCATACTAAACTAGAGTTTATGTTTCCTATACTTCACCATTCATTCTTTTATCATTCGTGACATGGTGCAATGCCAAAATTTAATAAAAAAAAAAACAAAAGGATACCTAGTACAATCAATTTGAGGTGAGTAAGATTTTATTTTGTTATTATGATATTCGTCTAATAAGGTAAAAATGATGTACGAACGCAATTTTACTGATAAACTAGGGTTAGGTTTACCATGAATTTTAAGTACCCCTTCGAATTATTGAGTTTTTAGGGTTCCGTAGCCAAATGGCAAAAAACGGAACCCTTATAGATTCGTCATGTCTGTCTGTCTGTCTGTCTGTCTGTCTGTCTGTCTGTCTGTCCGTCCGTATGTCACAGCCACTTTTTTCCGAAACTATAAGAACTATAATGTTGAAACTTGGCAAGTAGATGTATGTTGTGAACCGCATTAAGATTTTCACACAAAAATAGAAAAAAAACAATAAATTTTGGGGTTCCCCATACATAGAACTGAAACTCAAAAAAAATTTTTTCATCGAAACCATACGTGATCTATGAATAGGTCTTCAAAAATGATGTTGAGGTTTCTAATGTAATTTTTTTCTAAACTGAATAGTTTGCACGAGAGACACTTCCAAAGTAGTAAAATGTGTGTCCCCCCCCCTGTAACTTCTAAAATATGAGAATGATAAATCTAAAAAAAATATATGATGTACATTACCATGTAAACTTCCACCGAAAATTGGTTTGAACGAGACCTTGTAAGTAGTTTTTTTTTAATACGTCAAAAATCGTAAACCGCAATTTAGCTTTTATTCAATCAACTCGAATATAAAAATATAAAATAACATTTCATTTCATAAACATACGCTTTTTTATTTATTCTTAAAATCAAAAATAGGTACGCACTTGTAACTGAAACGGAACCCTTCGTGCGCGAGTCCGACTCGCACTTGGCCGGTTTTTACTAAAATATTTATCAATTAATGTGACTTCAAGTTTCTAAGGACCCTTATAGTACATGTTGTGACAATGTTTTCACTATCATCATGGGTTCAGAGTGATTTTGGGGATCCGTGTGAGCATAAATAAATAAGACACCATGATTTTTTTTGGTTATGTTTCTGAAGCACTGATTCTACGCATGAAAAAAGCTTTCTTTATAAATTTAAAGGGTTTACTGCTTAAACTGTGTTATCATGCGGCCACTTTTTTCTTCGGGAAAGTTGATTAGTTTTATTAAGTATATAGAAATATAAAATGTATCTAGTCAACATTGTGTTTTTTTTTCAGTCATTGAAGATTAATGGAATGGAAGATTCTGAAATATTGTCACAATAATCGCTGGAGTCCTTATGTTCAATCAAAAGCTCATGATCTTTGCAAAATTCATTTTGTACGGAACCGTTTTCTATAATTGTGCCCTCAACTTGATTTTGGTTGCTATTACTGGTTAGATCGTTTGCTAATGATGATGGTGCTTTCTTATAACGTCTATTAACTTCTCTTCTATATGTTCCACTGCGTTTATATCTTTTACAATTCTTTAAATCCATTTTTGTCGATCATTGAATCAAAATGTCTGAGTATTGTTCTAAAAGCATGATAAAAATTCTTTTTCAGGATATAATTGTCATTTAATAGCAACATTTGTCTACTTTTGTGTGACATTTTTGTATTATTAAAGAGATAGATACCCTGTTATAATAGTAACATATGTATTAAAAGAACTAAAGAAGACATTATACAACAAATCTGCTCTAAAAAGTGTCTGTGTAATTGTCTTATCAGTGAAACTATAATAGGCATCTGAAAATGATTATAGTACAGTTACATTACATAAGCGTAATCTCAAACTTGGCTACATCACAAAATCATTCAATTGTAGAGTTTTTTTGACTACTAACGTACTAAGTACTATAACAACGATCTGAGTATCCACAATACCACAATATCGCTCCATAGTTGAGTGTTCGTCACTGCTAAAACGAAAGTACTATAGCAGTTCGTTTGGAACCCTTATTGTGCAAATCAGATGAATAAAGGCTTCTGCGAACAATTTTATAGAGCAATATCGTTCTGTACTAGTTATATTAGATCTTGCTATAGCACCTGACTATAACGGTTGTATAAAATGGCGTTGTAAACGTTAACAACGATTGTTTATATGTCATTTTAGCTCTATAAGCTTATAGAGCAATAATGTGTTATCGAACGCCTTTATACAATACGCTGTCACCGCTAAAACCTTAATAAAATGTTTACACAGCTTTTTAGAGGTATAACCTTTAGTTATAGGACTGTATTGCTGGTTGGGTTGTTATAGGTGATGTTATAACAATCAGGACCAACGATTTAACGTGCTTTCCGATTTCCGAGGCAACGAGGGTAGACCCTCAACCAACCAGACAGTTTCTTGTTCGGTGTGGGGATCGAACCCGCGACCTCCTAGACTCAAAGCGAGGCTTTTACTGCTACGCCACGGAGGTTGTCATCAAGCTATACTCGACATCTTCTAATATTGCGTTATTCTGGTCCAGGTGGCTGAATGGTGTGAATCACCCTCGCATTTAAGATCTATGCCCAACTTCGAGCTGCCCATTGAGATGTCTAGCAGTATAGGTCTGCATAATGTGAGTACCATGCAAGTTACCATATGCCCTTATTATTATTATTAATAATTTATCTATCTTTATTCCAAGAAGGTAAGTAACTTATAAACTAAGCCCCACAAAACTGTTGCAATGGTGTGACTGTAGGGTCGATGAGTCTCTAGACATACTTAAATGTACTTAAAACTAAATGTTATTTAAACCAACACACACTCATATTTCTAAATAATATAATTTAAATTTACGTCTAAATATTTTTGTGTTTGTTTCGCTCCTTATGTATGCCGGCAGACTGTTCAATAGGTATGGTATTCTCTTGTTTAGTATTCTGTCACCAAAGTAATTGGTGACTCTGGGTATATTTAATCTACCAGCAGCCATAGATCGTGTATTGTCGTTTTATCGGCGCAATACGTTTTTAGGGCTCCGTACCAGAAAGGTAAATGGGACCCTATTACTAAGACTTTGGCGTCTGTCTGTCACCAGGCTATATCTCAAGACTAGACAATTGAAATTTTCACAAATTAATTCTCGCAATCTTTAAAGTGAAATTGATGCTGCCACAGCAGTATTCAATCTGCAGTGGTTGGTGGCGTCTCTTGACAGAAAAGATCTTCTTTAAATTCAAATTCAATTTTTTTTTTTGTAGAACATAGGTAAACAAAGGTTACAGATGTCTTATATTTATAAAAATGAACGCTATGTCTTGCCGTCAACGGCGTACAAATTTCTAATTTTTATTTCTAATTAATAATAATAGGTAAATGGAAAATAAAAATAAATGAAAGTACTAAAACATTCAAAATTAATAAAATGTCAGTAATTACATAAATGTCATTAAATTACAATTAAAATGTCAAACCAATAAAATGTCATTAGATTACAATTTGTCTTCCAGGTACTCATTCACTGTCTAGTAAGCTTTTTCGCCCAATAAATCAAGAAGATCCTTTTTGAAATGGTGTATACTGTCAAGATCTTTTATTGCAATAGGTAGCTTATTATATAACTTAGGGGCCATTCCCAAAAAGCACATATCTCTTTGCAGAGTGAAGGGTTGTCCCCGGCGGTCGATGACCATTTACTTACTGTTCAGAACTTGTTATGTTTAAATTGGCTTGCAAACTTGTATTGCGCGATACAGGTTAGTTCGGATGCTAGGTGATAGATGGCGGTGCTCGTCTTGTAGTTTGTGTGGCTACTGAAGATATCGCTGCCAATCTAATATCCTACTTCTCCATCAGGACTTGGACTCTCCTGACGTGATCTCAGCATCGACTCAGGAAGACAGGTCGGCGTACCAGGCAATGTTGGATCCTTACACGGGCAGTGTGGCTTTGAGACATACACCTGCTCCCCGCAAGAGTCCTGGTGTTCAGAGGAGGAAGATACGACTGGTAAGATTTAAATTGAAGTTAGACAGACTTCTATATACATAGAGATGGATGCAGTTGGTGATACTCTTGAAGTAGTTGGTGAAACTCTTGAAGTGGTTGGTGATACTGTTAAAGTAGTTGGTAATCTATATTAATATATAAAGCTGAAGAGTTTGTTGAATCTCAGGAATTAATTTATTTAATATAAAGGTTCACCAACAATTATTTACACTGTCGTTAAGTTTCTAAAGCATGCATACAATAGTGTAATAATCAATTACAGGTTAACTCCGCATGTAATTGCAACAGTACAATTTTAGGAAGATAGGTACTATTACATACATACATACATACATACATATAATCGCGCCTTTCTCCCATGGGGGTAGGCAGAAACTACAGAACGCCACCTGCTACGATCCTTACACACTCCCTTTGCCTCGTCCACGTTCATACATCTGGTCATACACGCACGCCGGTTGCGAGTACTACGCACTATTAAACTTAACTCAAAATATAATATTTTAAAATATATGTTTAAAACGGTTAATATCTGTCACAGTTTGGTTCTCAACTTATTCAGTGAATTAAAGTGCAAGTCAATTCGATCACAGTTCTCCGCGACGGACACAGTGGCGTGATAGGATAGCGGGGGATTCTCGATGGGACATTGAATTTAAAGGCACCGATTTAAAAAACAATGATCACTGTTAGATAGCCCATTTATCGAGGAAGGCTATAGGCTATTCGATTATGGAAATCCCATAGGCACGGCAGTTACGAGGGTAAAAACGCGCGCAGAAAGCTAGTTTGCTATTAATAGCATCTATCAGGTCAAGGTTTTCTAAAATCTTAATGCGATCACCTTTTTGTTCGGAAGGACTTACGTAGTTAGCCACGAGGCTTTTGCTACTTCACCGGGCAGAAAGATGAGCAGAGCTCCAACCTTAATAAATGGTTTTAACACTACAAACTAAGCAACCTGCGCGAGCGGGCCCCTGTGGGGCTTGGAACTCGGCTCAGGGCGGTCGCTGGCGATAAGATTGAGGGATCATGACTTTTAGTATTTTAGGGGGTTTTATGCAACTGTCGCTCTACTTAACAGTTCGCGAGCTTATCGGATTTCGGGTCTACGAGAGCATCGGATGGATCTTTGCAAACTAAGGGTCGGGAGGAACTGCGTTCGTTACCGAACGGCTTAACGTGCTTTCCGAGGCATGGAGTATAGTCCCTCAACTAAACAAACCCGGAAAGAAATCTTACGATTTTTACACTAAGATTTTCTTGTCCGTCGTGGGGATCTAACCCACGACCTTCGAGCCACTACGCCGCGGAGGTTGTCACAAAACGATATTGCACAAGATTTTGCAACAATATCTGTTCTCTATCTCACAGTAGTTATAAAACAATGGTCTAAGTAAAAACTTGTTCTATTATACTACTGATATGTTTCATAACTTGCATGGGTTACAATGTAATACTTCTTTGTATCTTAGTTTGGCTATTAAAGTTGGACAGTATCCCAATGGATTAGTTCGTTGAAGTGGCAATGGGCAGGCCATATAGCACGGAGAACAGATGGCCGTTGGGGCCGAAAAGTTCTCGAATGGAGACCGCGGATCGGCAAGCGTAGCGTAGGACGTCCACCTACAAGATGGACGGACGATCTGGTTAAGGCCGCTGGATCACGGTGGATGCAGGCCGCTTCTAACCGCAACAACTGGAGATCTATGAGGGAGGCCTATGTCCAGCAGTGGACGTCCTACGGCTGAAATGATGACCTTAGTTTGGAAAGAACTTTCCGATGCCCTCGTAAACCCGAAGTCCCGGCCCGCAAACTGTAACGTAAAGCGACAGTTGCACAAAACTCCCCTCAATTTAAAGTCATAATCCCTCAATCTCCCCGTCAGCGACCGCTTAGCCGAGGTCCAAGTCCCACAGGGGACGCCCTGTCGCGCAGGTTGCTAAGTTTGTAGTTTATAAACCATTTATTAAGGCTGGAACTCTGCTCGCCCGGTGAAGTAGCAAAAGCCTCGTGGCTAACTACAAAAAAATCCCCAGTCGAGTAGCTCATTGAGCGTATAAAAGCTATGCTCTACCTCGTTTACGTCCTCTGCTGAACATGGACCTCCTCTTAAGAGACCTTAACAAGCCAGGGTCCCTTGGCAGACGGATTGGTGATTGCAGTAAGATGGTGAGTATTTTTGAGCTGATAAATGCTGCTGCCCATTTATCAGCTGTATGTCCCTTAGTAGCCTGTTACGACACCCATGGGACTATATGTGATGGTCTACTCTAAGCTGTAAACCACACGGCTGAGTAACGTCCACTGTTGAAAAAAGGAGCCCTTTAAAAGTTGGAAAACTATAATGGGCGTGAGGACTAAAAAAATCTATTTAGTACGTCAGTTAGATTACTAAAAAATATTGGACACGTATTATTTTATTTATCAAATCAATAAAAATTGACAAAGATACAGAGCAACAACAAACTATAAAGTTTAGGAGAGGGGGGCTTGTGACGTAAAGCTATTACGTAAAATTATACCTAATAGTGACGTCACACAAAATTTCAACGCGCTGTATCTTCGTCATTTTTTGTTTGAGGCAAGAAAAAAAAATACGTGTCCAATTTTTTTTCAAGTTTCAGCCTAATCCATTCAGTAGTTTTTCGTGAAAGATGTGAAGAATGGATGGATGGATGGATGGATGGATGGATGTTTGTTGCACATCACATCCATCCATCCATCCATACTTAGCCTATATGTTAATCCAGCGTATAACCTAGCCCGGTGCAAAAATTCAACCAATTCCGTTCACTAGTTTCTGCGTGAAAGAGTAACAAACATTCATCCTTCCTTCCATCCATACTTACAAACTTTCGCGTTTATAATATTAGTAGGATAAAGAACACCATTAACTCCATGTCTCCAGCCACCAGAAGAAGATAGATGCTCGCTAGACAGTGTCAGTGTCTGCTCCCTAGAGTCGGAGGAGGAGACTCCTCAGCGGGAACCGCTTCCAGAAGACCAGTACACGGAAGCGGTGCCGCCAGTCACCCATTCTGCCATGATCCCTAGTGATGATGAGGATACCAATATGTGAGTATTACAGATTACACTCGTAGCTCTGAAGCCAAGTATTTTGGATTCTGATTTGGATATATTTGGTTTTAGTTAAGTATATTCTGATTTGGACATATTCGGATATCTATATATATAAAAGAAAGTCGTGTTTGTTACAACACTTATAACTCGAGAACGGCTGGACCGATTGCCATGGTTTTTGATTTGTTGGATTTGTTTCCGTCCCGAATAGCATAATACATTTTAAAAACAAAAGAAAGTCGTGTTAGTTACACTATTTATAACTCAAGAACGGCTGAACCGATTTGGCTGAAAATTGGTAGGGAGGTAGCTAAGAACTGGGAGAAGGACATAGGATACTTTTGGGTAGGGGTAGGGTAGGGTAGGGTAGGGTAGGGGTAGGGTAGGGGTAGGGTAGGGGTAGGGTAGGGTAGGGGTAGGGTAGGGTAGGTGTAGGGTAGGGTAGGGTAGGGGTAGGTGTAGGGTAGGGGTAGGGGTAGGGGTAGGGTAGGGGTAGGGTAGGAGTAGGGTAGGGATAGGGTAGGGGTAGGGTAGGGCAGGGGTAGGGTATAAAAGTGCACCCGTGCGAAGCCGGGGCGGGCCGCTAGTGTATATATAAGTCTGTATGTATTATATCTTAAAGAAAAACAATAATCTTTTTCTTTACATATATATTTAGTATTGGATATATTCGGATTTGGATGTATTCGGATTTGCATATATTCGGATTTGGATACATTCTAATTTGGATATATTCGGATTTAGTTATATTCGAATTTTGATATATTCGGATTTGGATATATTTGGTATTGATATATTCGGATTTCGATATATTCGGATTTGTATTATTTAGATTTGGATATATATTCCGATTTGTATATATTCGGATTTGGATACAGTCGGATTTGGATATATTCGGATTTAGTTATATTCGGATTTGTGTTATTCGGATTTGGATACATTATAATTTACACAGAGTTTTTAGGTTCGGCGTGGGGATGGAATCCATGACTACCAAGATTTAAAACGAGCCTAATACCGCTAGGCCACGGAGGTTGTCATAAAATTGAAATTTATTAATTTATACTATCAGCAGGATTCGAACCTGCATCTTAGGTAGACTAGGGGTCTCCAATCTTTGAAATCTAATGGCCATAATATTGTTTTAAACGTTTATTTGTTTGTGAAATTTATTAATTGAAATTTTACCCCCCTGCACTTGATGGATTGATCTGAAATTTTTTATAACGTCACCTATAACAAGCGTATACAAAGGAACGGGCAGTGCAGCGTTTCTTTGTGTTACATCATAATACTGCGGTCACCAATCCGCGTGCCAGGCGTGGTGACTATGGTGAAAACTTCCCTCCGCAGAAGGCCCATGTTCAACAGTGGACGTTATACGGGATGACGATTATGATATTATGTTTATATATCCCCAGCTCAAAATCCACGAACACTCAGAGTGAATGTAGCGAGCCCATACCGGAGTACTCGGCTGCCGAAGAGTTGAACAACGAGAGGGCCTGGGTCACCGTGCCGCGGCCCGAAGGACATGTTAGTGCGGACATGAAGGTGAGCACTCTCTATTCCTTCACTCTACTAGAGTGCTCAACAGTGTAACGAGAGGGTATTTTGACAATAATTAAAAAAGATATAAGCGCGGTTTAATCCGCGTAACTCTGCTCCAGTGGGTCGGAGCGTGATTTTTGGTAGCCTATATGTTAATCGGGCTTATTAACTATCCGCGTGCAAAGTTGCACCAACTCTATTCAGTAGTTTAAGCGTGAAAGAGTAACAAACATCCATCCATACTTACAAACTTTCGCGTTTATAATATTAGAAGGATTCTCCACTTCTTCTCCATACAAAGTAGAGATGTGGAACTCAGGAGTGATTCGTAAAAAAAAAATTAAATCCGTCACAAAATATGTATAAATCAGTAACTCCCTCGTTTTCTCAATACATCTTTAAATCTTTAACTCTTAGGTTTATTTCAGATTGATTGAACATGAAAAGATGTAGAGTGAAATGACTATTGCAGGATTAGGCGACACAAAACGAGACGGAGAATGATTTGTATGTTCAAAGTCTGTGTATGCGTACTACAATGATCCCTGGAATTTTCATTGAATCTCGCATAAGTACGAACAAAACTATATCTTCCATCTTGGTCACAAAGTGTTAAATCTAATTTAAACTAATGATCGCTCATAATTTCGTTGATTTTGTTTACATTTTTTTTTGTAAATAAATAATTATTTACAAGATTAGGTAGTAGAACCATCAATCTTTAAAATGTCTTCTCGAAAAAAATATTGATTGACTAGCCCATCAAAATGCAAGTGAATGATTCAATTCACCCGCAGAAACATTGAAAGATTAGGTGAGTGAGTGAGCTATTTCGAAGATGGGAGTTATTTGGCATTGAAAGATTTAAAAGAGTGATTTAAATCTTCTTATCAAAAAGATTTATAAATCTCTGTTCCTTTAAAAGATTAATTTTGCGCATGTCTAGTACAAAGTACTGATGATTATAAACAACTTTTACTATGGGACCAATCATGAAATCGCGATAAAAAGACAGCTGTTCCATACATTTTGTTGAGGCAAGTGTTAATTTATTTCTTAAAGAGTTTTGAAGTCTACTAGTATTCTTGTTAACCCCTCGTGCTGAGCTAAAATGCTTGTGTTACAAGTGGGTTCACGTCGTCACGGTAGTGCAATGGGTGGGGATCGAACCAGCGACCACAAGATCACAGTCCGACACCCTAGCCATTGGGCTACGGCCGCTTAGCCGTAAGTAGCAAAAGCCTCAGGCCTAACTACATTTGTCCGTCAGAAAAAAAACACTTATTTGCTTCACGTATTAATATATAGATTTATATTTTGTTTCAGGTGATAGAGCCTTACAAGCGTGTGATTTCCCACGGGGGCTATGACAGTAGGGGGGCGGCTCTCATCGTGTTCAGCGCGTGTCACCTGCCCGACTGCGCCAGGACTGACTACACTTATGTTATGGATAACCTGTTCCTGTGAGTTTAATTACGTGTCTATCATCATCATTATATTAATCATCTTCTTCATCATCCTCATTATTTTCTCCATCATCATCATCATCATCATCAGCCCGTACATCGTCCACTGCTTAACAAGGGTCTCCTCCCGAGGGAGGGTTTTTTCCATAGTCACCACGCTTGGCAGGCGGGTTGGTGACCGCAGTATTATGTTGTAACCTTGTAACATACAAGGAAACGCTGCTGCCCGTTCCATGGTATACAATTGTTATAGATGATATTATAACAATCGGGACCAACAGCTTAACGTGCTTTTCAAGGCACGGAGGGTAGTCCCTCAGCCAACCAGACCCGGAAATAAATCTTAGAATCTACACAAAGATGTGGATCGAACCCACATCCTCCGAGATTTAAAGCGAGCCAAATGCCGCTACGCTACGGAGATTCTCATCATCATCAACATCAGCATAATCATTATCTCCATCATCATTTTTTCATCATCATTATCATATGCTAACTACAAGGCTTATGAAACCGAAATCCGTACGATCTAATCGCATGTGTCAAAGAATAATCAAGCTATGAATGCCTATAATTTTTTAAATAGAATCGCTTGATCACCTCACAAATATCAAACGTCATACATTTACAGCGTTAGCTATTTTGTCTAGGCCGTCTGTTATGTTCGATTCTCTAAACATTTCCGGACGGCCATTATGTATTAAGCCATGAGGCTTTTGCTACTTCATCGGTCATAAAGGAGAGCAGAGCTCCAGCCTCTATTAATGGTTTAAATACTACAAACTAAGCAACCTGTGCAAGAGCGCGCCCCCTGTGGGACCTCGGCTCGGGGCGGTCGCTGGCGGGGGGATTGAGGGATTACGACTAGATTATTAAGGCAGTTTTGTGCAACTGTCGCTCTATTTTACAGTTCGCGGGCCTCTCAGACTTCGGGTCTACGAGGGCATCGGAAGGTTCTTTGCAAACTAAGGGTTGGGAGGGCGAGGGGGGACGCGTTGCGTTCGCGGCCGCACTCTTCTCCTGCGGGTCGGATAGAGTGGTCTCCTTATAATGGTGGTTTAATTATATGGAAAGATACGTGATCTGGACGCTGGAGCGGCTGGTGACGGACGAGTACGTGCTGGTGTACCTGCACGGGAGCGCCGGCAGGAGGCGCCTGCCCACCTTCCACTGGCTGCACGAGTGCTACAAACTTGTGGATCGGAGGTCGGTATATATCTATACTAATGTAAAGAACTGATGAGTTTGATACGATCAATACTGGTCTGATTCTGTGGTCTGGTCTTGAAACATTCTTTCAGTATTAAATGGCCCGTTTATCTAAGAACGCTGTCGGGTTGTTCGCTAAACCTTGAAAATCTCGCTGGCTATTGGCTAGTTTAGTTTTTTAGTATTGTGCAAAACGTTAAAAGGAAGGAAGTTTAAATAGTATATCAGTTTAGTACGATACAAAGGCTAGGGTGTCGGACTTGTGGTCTTGTGGTCGCCAGTTTGATCCCCATCCATTGCACTACCGACGTGAACCCACTCGTAACACAAGCATTCTAGTTTAGCACGAGGGGCTAACATAAGAATACTAGTAGACTGCGAAATTCTGCTAGTAACTGCTTCGGTTTTCGAAGTCGCAGTATGAGTGGGACCTTGCCTTAGGTCGACGCTCACCAGTGGACATAATTAATGCCACAAAATTGTAATGATCTAATATTGTTTCAGATTGCGGAAGAGTTTGAAACATCTGTACCTAGTACACCCCACGTTTTGGCTCAAATCTTTTGTCATACTCACTAAACCATTCGTAAGGTATCTAATAATGTTTCATATTGTTATTGTAAGCTTGGCCCGGGTTCGATTCCCTTGTCCAAAAAAAATTTATTTTCATTTATACACCAATGAAAGACAAGTTCTCTTTCAGTCTCGCTTTGAATCTCGGAGGTCGTGGGTTAGATTCCCACGCCGGACAAGAAATCTATATGTAAATTCTAAGATTTTTTTCCAGGTCTGGTTGTTTGACTACCTTCCGTGCCTCGGAAAGCTGGTTAAGCCGTTGGTCCCGATTATTATAACATCATCTATAATAATCGTATATCAAGGAACGGCCAGCAACGTTTCCTTGTGTGGGGTACAATATAATACTGCGGTCACCAACCCGCCTGCCAAGCGTGGTGACTATGGCAAATACCCTCCCCGGGAGGAGGCCCATGTTCAGCAGTGGATGTTATACGGGCTGATGATGATTAAAGCAGGAGCTACATAAGGTCCGTCACAAAAAAATAAAATGGGAGAAGAAGTACGAAAGTAAAATAAATGTTGTGGAAATGAGAGCACTGAAGAACATGATTGGTGTGAAATAGAGTGTTACAATAGGCATGAAGAATAAAAAAAACAATTTAGTTCGTCAGTTAGATAACCAAAAAATATTGGACACGTATTTTTTTTTTCGTTCCTCAAACAAAAAATGACGAAGATACAGCGCGTTGAAAGTTCGTGTGACGTCACTTCTAGGTACAATTTTAAGTGAGTCACTTCTGGGTATGTGACGTCACAAGCGGCCTTTATTATTTTTTTTGTCGTTTGCGGGGAAATGCCTTCAAGCATTCCCATCGCCGCTGCAGCGTATTCGCGCGCTGGCGGTGGGATATGTGGGACTCGCCCTCTCCATAGCGTGGTATGCGACACTCATACCACGAGGAGAGGACCCTACACCACTAAAACCTCCCGGACACTCCTTCGATCCCTCGTTGGCGAGGGCCGGGTACGCATCAGCAATCCGGCCACGTCACAAGCCCCCTCTCCTGAACTTTATAGTTTGTTGTTGCTCTGTATCTTTGTCAATTTTTATTGAATTGATAAATAAAAAAATACGTGTCCAATATTTTTTAGTAATCTAACTGACGGACTGATATGAAATTTTATTATGTTTATTTCAATTTCAGTTCAAAATTCAACCGCAAGTTATCCTACGTGAGATCACTAGCGGAACTAACGCAGAAGGTCCCCGTAGACCCCAACGCGATTCCTGAACTGGTGAAACAATACGACGCCACCCGCCGATAGGGTCACTATGACCCTAAACTGGTTAAACTACAAACACGGGCTTCGGACCCCTTGTGTACGATTTTCCACTATTTGTGATTTTTTGGGCTTAATTTGATAATTACATTGCTTTTCTTTGTATTTAGGGTCATTTGGGACCCTAAAAAGTTAAATTACTTACAAAAATTTATCACTTTTAGTGTAATTTTCGGGTTAAATTTGCAATATTATTTGGTAATATATTTGGAATGTTATTGTCTTGGTAATAAGGATCGAAATTGCATAGAAATATCTATTGAGTTATATGTTATAGTTATTAATGCATTTTGAACCATATTTATATAGGAATTAAGTTGAAACAACAAAAAAAACACATTTAGATTTATTTTTAAATTGGGCTCAAAAGAGTAAGTACATGTATTTAAATTTAAATTTTACTTAATTTAAATTTGATCAATTTAAACCCACTTTTTGAAATGATGATCAATAGTTAAATTAACAAATCAGTTGTTTAATGTTAAAAGAGTTCACCGGGAAGAGATGGGGTGGTCCTCAGACAGATTCGTGTAATCCGAGAAAAATAAATTATTCTCAAATTTAAATTAAGTACATTTATTCTTATGTTTAATATTTATAAGTTAAATGGGTCGATCAATTTTATTTTTGTTTAATGATACCATAATATATCGACTTATGTATTTGTGTTTTATATAGCTGTCCCTTTCCTATTGTGTATTTCCAACCACCGCAAAAAATAGCTAAGGCGCAATATTGGTACTTCACGAATTTAACGGAGAAATTGTCGGAAAGTGGCATTTCTTATCTGATATATTTAAAGATTATTTATTTTACGAAAGTAAGTGTCAGTAATAGACCTATGTTAAGTCATGATTAGGTCAAAAACATAGAAAAAGCCTTGTGAATATCTGTAATCTAAATTTTATACTTTTATCATTGTATTGAAATTCCTTGGTCTACTGATGCTATTAACTTTTAAGGCTTATTGACAATAGACCCGTTGTTGATTTTATATTCGCAAAATAAACTGTTTTTTGGTATAACAGTTAAAAATGCCATATTCCGACATATTCATTGATAAATAATTAAAGTGTTCCTTAAGAAAATTGGATTATTGTTTGAACAAAAACATGTTGATCGACTCAAATATACTGTATAAGAGCTATGATCTCAAACACGAATGAAATCTATTTTAATTACTTTTATTTAGTTGTCGCGACCATAAAATAAGGACCAGTAATTTTTTTTATAGTTTAGGCCATTTTTTTTTTAATTTGCCATTATTTTATAAATATATTTGTATAATTACATTGTGTAAGTGTAACATTGTCGTTGGTACTCCAAAACCACGTTAGTGACATTGGCTCATAAGGAGTAATTTGTTACATACATACATACGCTTTTCTCCCATAGGGGTAGGCAGAGACAAAGGAATGCTACCTGTCTCGTTCCTGGCACACCTCCATTTCTTCGTCCACATTCATTTGTCTCGTCAGTTATAGGTACTCTTTATTTGGCCCTTTCTTAATACGTCGCCAATTTGGTAGACATTTTTGAGCTTAAGTTCTCATTCACGAAATATCAAACATATGGCGTCATATCCAAGTGTTCACGTACGAAACGCACGTGCGGTCAAACGCGGGAGATGTTTTTACGTGTTTACGTTGAACTAGCGGACGCGACGTCAGGTAAGATCTACCAGTATGAACTTGTCGGTAGATACAGAAGAGTTTGAGATGAAATGAAAATGTTTATTGATAATGTAGACCAGGGGTCTCCAAACTTTGACGCCTTCGCAGGGCCAAAACAGTTTTATTTTTTCTATCCTTAACTATACTCTTATTTCTAGACTAGTCGCAAAGTGTGCGGCCGAGTAGTTATCATTTCGTGTTTTCTTTTTCAACTTATCACATCTAATGTCTTATTATTGTTACTATTGCAGTAACAATAACAAGACATTAGATGCGCGGGCTAGATTGATGACACTAGTCTTTAAGTTGTAGCGGGCCGGATTGTTGGCACTGGCGGGCCGGATTTGGCACGCGGGCTGTAGTTTGGAGATCTCTGATGTAGACGAATCGATCGTACTTATTATAAGTCAAATACAATGATAATAAAAACAAAAAAGAAAATAAACAATCTTGACTAATAAATTAGTTTACATTTCAACAATAATGTTATTAAATAATAAATTTAACAATATTATTATGGCATGTGATAGTCGCTTATTATACTATAAATATAATTAGGATCGGGTTTGAAGCATAGAACGCGGCGCGAGCCTCGCCTTGCGAGGACTACCGGACCCTATCCTAGCTTCCTACGAGTCTTTCTCTATCTACCTACGGTGTGACACCAGGAGAAGAAAGACTATAAGAAATTCCGAGATCATTGTTTATTCAAGGCCGGATTTAAGGGAGGGCTTCCAGGGCAACTGCCCTGGGGCCTGCACAACAGAGGGGCCCCCACAATAGAGATTTAATATCTTATAAATTCTGACGAGTAAACTCTACAACTTTTATTTATTTACTTTTAGGTTTTGTACCTTTTCATATAATACTTTGTAGAATCATGATTAATGTAATAGTTCTAAAATATTGTAATAACGGCTATCCATATTGTGATCAAGTATAGACTTGTTTGTACACTTAAATTAGACAATCAGTAAAATATCAGAATTCAAATCGTCCCAAAAAGTAGGTAAATACTTCAAATTTTTTACCCATTTAGAGGGAAACTAATTTGTGGCCAGGGGGCCTCTTATCTTTTGTTGCCCCGGGGCCTCCGGACTACTAAATCCAGCCCTGTTATTAGTGCTGTGAGGCTAGAACTCCGATATGGCAGAGTAAACACAGGCATCGTCTCGGGCAAATGCCTGGCGGCCAATGTGAACACCGCCGCTGCGCACGCGCATTCCGACGTGTTCAAGTACTGAGGCGTCCTCTTCCAGCGTCTTCCGTACGCACTCATACGATATTCTTATTTCGTAACTCTTATTTCATCCATCATTTCCACATGCCCAAACCATCGCATGTAATTTAATCTGTCAAGAAATATTTTCTTTTTTAGCCGACATCAAAGAAGGAGGATGTTCCTTAATTCGACTGTATTCGAGATATATTTTTATCGTTGTTTATGAACCGATTTGGATTATTCTTTTTTGTTGGAAAGAAGATATTTCAAAGGTGGTCCCATTATAAGGAAGTCAGGGTTTGATGATGGCAGACCAGCGAAATCGAGGGAACTTTCAAAAATCGTAGGGGCGACTAGTGCGTTTGTTGATAAAAACTTTAAATCTAGATAGGGTTGTGACTGTCATTAGGGATCTGATGATGAAGACAAAGGACAGTTCAGGGAACTCTTAGTTTACAGTCTGAATTCGGTTCTTTTGTTTAAAATTATTATTTTATTTGTAAACGGCGAATTGATTGTCGACCTTATTAGCTATTGTTACTATTGTGGTATTACCAATGATATTTCGGTTCATTTTTGCTTTGATTTGAATGAATGAATGAAATAAGTTGTCGAAGAAGGTAATATGGAAGTTGCATGTATAAATCTAGAGCTCAGAATCATAAGGTCGGATGTGCCATTATACGTCAGAAACATTCGTCTTATGTGCCTTTATCGTGAACTGGCACTAAAAGTATGAACAGACGGTCGAACTTGGTACGGGCCGTACCCCGAACATGGTGCGCTCCGAACCATATTCGCTCGTGTGTTGCAAGGTCCGCCGGACATTATTATTATTAATATCGGTACGGCTAGTTCGGAGCGCTTGCACATCGAATGCGGTGCGCTCCGAACCGATTCGATCGTGTGGACGGCGCACCGAACCATTTGTCGTTGTAGTCGCTATTGTAGCAACGATAGTTGCCACAACAAATGCAATTGTGGCCTGTTTCGATAGAATAGCCGGCATGTCGAGACGTATTCACGCAATGCTACAGAATACGACTGGACAGTTCGGAGTCCGGTGTGCTCCTCTGTTGTGTAGAGCGCACCGTACAGTTCGCTGTTGCGGGTCGTACCGATTCGGTCGTCTGTTTATACTTTTACGATCCAATGCTTCTGAAGATAGGACATCCGTTCTTTTGCTTCTGAGGGTAGATAAGAAAAATAATATTGCATGGTTTAGTTAAAATGATAAGCGTCATTTCTGTACGTTATATGTGATGATATAAAAAGAATCTCATTTATATGCACTATGGGGATTAAAAGGAAGAGCTTAACTTAACTTTATATTTCTTTATATCTATGACTGCATGGACCAACGACCTCATAAAGGCTGCAGGGAGTCGGTGGATGCAGGCGGCTACCGATCGTTCCCGCTGGAAATCGATGGGGGAAGCCTGTGTTTAACAAATAATTGTCCTAGGTGAGAATCGAACCTTGAACACTAGGTCTCATTAGCAACTGAACCACCGATGCAGTCATCAGCCTGTTATAGTCCATAATAGTGTGAACCAAGACAACTATTTGTGGTAACTCTGAGCCCCCGTGGCACAGGGATAAATTGCCCAAGTGTGGGCATTGCTTTACAAAAGTAATCAATAATCAATATCTTAATTAATTATAATCTTTTCGTCTAAAATGAATATCAAAAATGGATTAACGTATTTGTATTGTGTTTATTGGAAATATTTATGTTTTTAATTATAATTTACTTTTGGTTACTTTATCAGATACTTTACGTCCACTGCATCACTCTTTAACAGACCTTACCAAGCCAGGGTCGTTGATTGATATTGCGTAAACACCACGCTTGGCAAGCAGATTGGTGATCGCAGTAAGATGGGAGTATCTTTGAGCTCGTCAGTTTTCATAATATGGTCACTGCTGTCTTTCAAAAGATATATTTTTTTAAAATATCAATTCTTTTCCTTTTAATCTCCATAATTAAAAATAACAATAAAACTTTTGTTTACTATTCGAAACTTGTACAAATATTACTTATAAGTACTTATCCAAAAAAATATTTTTATGCCAAAATAATAATTATTTACTAGAGAATTGTATTATTAGAATTAATAACATACGAAAGAGAAGGCGACAAAATTTTGGAACATTCCATATCTATAAAGCAAATCCATTGAATATCATTCCGTGAAGATTTACAAATGTCATTCATATTTTTTTTATTGATAAAACAAAGTTGTGTTGCTATTGCAAAAAAATATTTTTTCCCAAAAAAAAAAAATAGATGAATAAATTCTTTATTGTATATTTTCACGAAAAAAAAATACAGAGAAGGGCTTAAAACTAACTTAACATAAGGTAAGTACAATTGGCGGCCTTATCACAACATGTGATTTCTTCCAGGCAACCGAGGAAGGAGTTATAGTAGAGGAGCCGTGGAAGATCAACCTTCACCCATCGGATAACCAGATGAGACATACTTTTTGTCAATTATTATTCATTAACAATCACACCTATGATAACTTGCATACCAAAAAGTGTTCATGGCTATTTTTCACAGAATTATTTTTAATCAACTTTCTTTCAACACCTTTACTCTTTTGATAACCAAATGAATTTTATCTCAATATATAAATAAGATGTAATGTAATAATACAAAAAGTGTAATAGAAGTAAGAATTATGGTCAGAAGGTTCAAAATTACTGTTGTGAAAACAGATGCCCTTTTTCACTAAAATCAAACTTAGAAGAGCATACACACTCGTTCAGGCAGAGTGCAGCTGGTATGTTGTGTCCTGTTCTATCATACCAACGTCCGACACTCTACTTTCTCTTAACTGATTAAAATTACTTATATTAGCCATGAATACTTTTTGATAGGCAAGTTATCATAGCCATGTTTGTTAATGAATAATATTTGACAAAAGTTTGTCTCATCTGGTAATCAGATGGGTGAACGTTGATCTTCCACGGCTCGTACACTTTAGATAAAGGAGTTTATGGGGCAATATGAACACAATTTTTTTTTCATACTTTGTGATAATAATCTGAGCAATACAGACGTACATTAAATAAATAATATTAAGTATGTGTAATTTATGTAACTAGCTAAAGTAATGTAAGCTGCCATGCACGATTGCTATAAATAATATTAAAATATTTAATTATTTATTAAGCGTAAAGTGAATTAGGAAAAAAGCATTTTTGTGAAATAGAAAATGTAAAGTGAAATAGAAAATGTTAAGTGAAATTAGATTTTGCATAATTTAAATAGGTATTTACTTTTGAAACAGTTAACGATAAAAAATATATATGTCGCAGCCAGATCGTATAATCCGCCGCATACATACGGCTAGTCGTTTTCAAATAGGGCCGTTATGAAATGCGGCCGCTGAATGATAAGCCATAGTTTTTCAACACTGCTAGCCGCAATGTAATAAAGCTAGTAAATATCCGCGTTGAATATTTTGGTTTACGTTATAAAAAACGGCTAGCCGTTTGTAATGCGGCGGATTTTACGATCTGGCTGCGACATATATATAAAGTTCTTCAAAATATAAGCTATCCCCTTAACAGGACATAGTATCATGTGTATTGATTATGTTAATGAATATTTTTTGTGAAAATATAAATTCTATAGAAATGACTTGACTTGAACAGCCCGTCAACGTCCACTGACCACTTATGGAAAAATCTGAGGTATATTGCCATAATCACCACGCTTATCGGGATGATTGTTGATCGCAGTTTGGTAGTAGTCTTAAACTGTTAGATTCTACTGCCCATCGATCAGCTGCATATCCCTTAGTTGCCTTTTACCACACCCATAGGAAGTCATGTAAGTGGGAAACTACACATCAATTTATTTAAATAACTTGTATGAATTAATGTATTATAAAATTGTGAATCTGTTTCGTGTAAAGTAGATAGTATATTATGTTACGGCTAAAGGTAGGTGTGAACATAAACTTAAGATTAGCCGGCTAAACCTAGGTCTAGCCGACTACATGCGGTTTAGCTTAGGTTAAGTTCTCAATAAGTCCCTTTTCAACCTCTAAATTAAACAATACCTAGGTATGGCAAAAAAGAAAATGGGGTGGTTAAAAAAAAATCCTTAACCAATGGAGTTGAACAGGGACTTATTCAGGGTGATCTAAGTTTAACCGCATGTGGTCGGCTAGACCTAGGTTTAGCCGGCTAATCTTAAGTTTATGTTCACACCAACCTTTAGCCGTTACATATATATTGGACCTTATATTCAAAACATTCAAATAAGTGATAACAAAAGATGGCCGCTTTGATAATATTAATATTTTTTCATTATTATATTTTGAAAGCAACCCGCCCCGGCTTCGAACGGGTGCAATGCTGATGTATTATACACACAAACGTACCTCTTGAATCACTCGATCTATTAAATAAAATCCGTTGCGTAGTTTTAAAGATCTAAGCATACATAGGACAGACAGCGGAAAGCGACTTTGTTTTATACTATGTAGTGATTGGAAAAGATAATTATGCCTGTATTTTATTAGTATATCTGTTAGTAATTTATAATAATATGTGTTTAATTTATATTAATAATAATTTAATAGAGATGACGATCAAAAAGTCAGTTAAATTACCGAAAAATATGAAAAAGACTGTATTTTTAATTTATCAAATCAATAAAATTTTACAAACATACAGAGCAATAAAGTCCAGGAGAGGTGGGCTTGTGACGTCACTCCTAGGCACAATTATACCTAGAAGTGACATCACATGAATTTTTAACGCGCTGTATCTTCGTCATTTTTTTGTTTACAGAACGAAAAATAAAAACGTGTCCAATATTTTTTGGTAATCTGACTCAGAGAACAAATGGTTTTTTTTCTCGTCATCCCTATTGTAATAATACATAGCTTATGAATTATCTTACTAATATAAACGCAAATATTTGTATGGGGATAGTTTATAAGCGGAATAAATAATATTAGCTGAATCGCGGGTGAAACCGCAGGTCGAAGCTAGTTGTAAGATATCAATGGTCCGCACTGAATATCGAATGTTGTAATTATATTTAAGTATTTTACTGTATTATTATAATTTGTAAGAAAAAAAACAATCTCAGGCATTTAGTAGAAAGTCAGTCAGTTTGTAAAATGTCTTAGTCGGTTTGGAAAAACTTTATCAATAAATGTCTTGGAAACATTTAACAGTTTAGTTTTAAGTTCCAATATTTTATAATTTGCCTAGACATTTTGTAAACTGACTATTTTGAACTAAAGTTTTTAATTTAATTGTCGGTCAATATAGAAATATATTGACCTTATAATGTATTATTTTTATTTATATTCAATTATTTCGGTTTTAATGTTTAAATATCCGGCATCGTATGATTAATTTTATTTTATATTATCTAAATATATTAGTTTTGAATGCCATATTTTTCTAATTTTACACTATATAGGCATATTACAATAAATCTCTGCTTTAATTTTATATTGACACAAAACCTAATATACAGACTGCACCGGTGGCTCGGCGGTTCGTAAGTGGCTTCTGAAACCTGGTATTCTTGGTTGGATTCCCACCTGGGACAATTATTTGTGTGAACCATGAATAGTAGCTTCTAGAGCGCGAGTTGTCTAAAAAAAATGAAATTCGCGATTATGTGTCTTAGTTACATGATATTACTGATCAATTTGCGTTGAATCATAAAATTATTTTGTGTAACTATCGAATTAAAGCAGATGGGATATTTGATCACTCATCTGCGCTGGCTTTGTGTAGGTAAACCTTACTTGCTTGTACACGTAGCCCGTGCACAGATGCGTTGAACTATTTGTAGTTATTGCCAAGTAATGTAGGTTCTAATATTATATGGTTTTTGGTAATGTATTATTTGATTGTTTATTTACTTAACAAATACAGAACTGATTTCAAAATTTCTTTCTCCGTTAAAAATACATGGGGAGTGAATGAAACTGTACGGGAATGCTGTTTAAGTTGTAATATATAAGGGGTATTCCAAATGATATGCCTTCCTTTTAATAGTTATCGCGTAAATTGTTGTGAAATATGTATTTTTTTTTCAAAAATACTTTTTAGGCTACCGTATAGGTGAGCCCCTAGGGGGGGCTGCGATACACTGAAACGACTTTGTCCCCCCAATACTAGGGGACAAAGTCGATTCCGTCCCCAGGCCTAGATTGGGGGACAAAGCTGTCCCCCAAAAATATTCAAAAGCAATAGCAATTTTTTCTTATAATCAGATATTTTTATAATTTCATGCAATAACTCTTTTCCACGGTAATAGGCATATATTTTGAATGCCCCTTACGTCATCAATAGACTACAATATGAGAGTAAAATAAAACGTAATAATTAAACACAACGAATATAATAATTTATGCTAATAAGAGCTTAGATACATACATTTATAATTCCACTTTTTATATAGTTAGCCACAAAGCTTTTGCTACTTCACCGGGCATAAAGGCAGGGCTTTAACCTTATTAAACTACAAACTAAGCAACTTACGCTAGAGGGCGTCCCCTGTGTGTCTTGGACCTCAGGGCAGGCGCTGACGGAAGGATAGAGGGTTTGTTTTTTCGTACGGACATACGTATTTAGCCCCTAGGATGTTTCTACTTCACCGGGCATAAAGCCGAGCAGAGCTCCAGCCTAGATAAATAGTTAAAACACTACAAACTAAGCAACCTGCGCAAGAGGGCGTCCCCTGTGGGACTTGCACCTCGGCTCAGGGCGGTCGCTGACGGGGAGATTGAGGGATTATGGCTTTTAGTTTTTTTAGTGGAGTTTTGTGCAACTGTTGCTCTACTTTACAGTTCGAGGGCCTCTCGGACTTCGGGTCTACGAGGGCATCTTAAAATTCAAGAAATGGATAGCATTTTTGTGGGAAATAATATTTTTGTCATGTTTCTGTTTGGAATATTTAAAACCATATTTATAAATTACTAGCAACCCCCCGGCTTCGCAATAGCTTACTCTTGAATCACTCTATCTATTAAAAAACTGTTTAATTGCGAGTTGGTCACGCGCACGAAGGGCTCTGTGCCATTTTCAAGCGTCTAGCTGTTGCCATTATTGATATCGAGCAAAAAAGGACAAAAAAAAAGTTTGTGGTATGGGAGCCCCCCTTCAATTTTTGTTATTTTTGGTATTTGTTGTTATAGCGGCAATAGAAATACATCATCTGTGAAAATTTCAACTGCCTAACTATCGCGGTTGTTAAGGTACAACCTGATGACAGACAGACAGACAGTGAAGGCTGAGTAATAGCGGCCCGTTTTTATCCTTCGAGTGCGGAACATAGGGACAGACAGAGAAAGAAGCAATTTTGTTTTATACTTTGTGAAAACTAGAGAGGTACCCTCTATCTTGGATAGTCACCGAGGGAAGGGGAGAGGGGGGTTGACCTTAGTTAACGCACATTTTTGTTTTGTTGTCTTATATTTAAAGTATTTCTAGACCTTAGAAGCATAATGACGGATGTACTATTATACTTCAGAAGCAATTGGTCGTAAGTGCCAGTTTACGATAAAGGCACATACGACGAATGTTTCTGACGTATAATGGCACATCAGACTTTAAGCTTCTGAGCGATTTATAAGTACATTTTACATAGAAATGTTAGTGTGAAAGGTTTGATTGTCAAAAGATCCAAGAGGACACTATAAACTAAGTAATCTGGGCCAGAGGGCGCCCCCTGTGGGACTTGGACCTCGGTACAAGGCGGTTGCTAAACATTTTTAGGTTAGTTTTGTGCAACTAAACTAGTTTTGAGCTGTATTATGTTATTTTATTCTGAACCTTATCGTCACGGAATAAAGTTTAATTGCCAATGACAATTATACCTATCATAAGACCATGGCTATATGAAATGTGCTAAAATTAACAAGTAAACAAGTAGTATATATATATTAATAAATGTGTAAAGTAAATTGTGTGTTCTAGCTTTGTATGGGCGTTATTTTGACGCCGGTTAGTATTAAAAATGTCTTATATTTTATGTGATGGAAGTAAGGTCGAATTTGCATTGTGATGTCGCATTTAAAAACAGATAATAATTATTTACTTGATGTTAGGTGTAAATGGCTAGGAATTAGTTATTTTGAGAATTAGATCACACGTATGATTGAAACTTGTAATTTTGTATAAAGTAAAAAATCATATTAAAATTAAGCAGAATTCTTAATTCTAAGTCGTTAGGCTAAGACATTTGCAATATAATCTATCTTTCTATAAAAAAATATGTACAGACCCAGCCATCCTTTCCCTGCTTCACAGTAGGCAGGGAGAAGATGTCTGATGTTTGTGTTTTAAGACCCTACTACCATGTAAAATCAAGTTTTTTTGTTTATGTTAAGTTGCTTGTTTTACATAAAGCAATATATAACAAAAGATTTAAGTGACTGCATGGTAAATTCGACTTTATACTTATAACATAAGGTTTACAATCCAGCGTTATAAAAGCGCCGTGCAAATTTAGTGTAAAAGGTCCTAATAGCTTTATATAGACTATGTACCTGTATATTTAGTTATTGTTGTATATTAAGCACAAAATACAAAAATATAATATTTGGAGTACATATAACTGTGTTTTAATTTTATCCTAGTTACTAGACACGTTATTTACTTTTTTTTTCTTTTTTTCTTTAGTTAGCCCTGAGGCTTTTGCTACTTCGCCGGGCATAAAAGCGAACAGAGCTCAAGCCTAGATAATGGTTTAAACACTACAAACTAAGCAACCCGCGCAAAAGGACGTCCCCTGTGGGACTTGGACCCCCGCTCAGAGCGGTCGTTGAGGGATTATGGTTTTTAGTTTCTTTAGGGGAGTTTTGTGCAACTGACGCTCTACTTTACAGTTCGCAGGCCTCTCGGACTTCGGGTCTACGAGGGCATCGCAAGGTACACGTTGGTTACTACACTCCAGAAGGCCTAGACAAAATGCCACTACAGCGGAGTGATCGCTAGAAGAAAATCGCTAACGTAAATGTATGGATGCTTGACATTGGTTACGTGATTATGCGGGCGCGGGAAAAAAAGAAGGGCATTCATTGGTTGATTGTTCTTTGAATCAAGCAATTTTAATAGTAAAATATATTTTATATTTATTTAAACGGTAAACTTGTTTTAAAATATAGATTTTCGTCTCGTTAACTGTCATTGTATTTTTCATAAAATTTATTACAAAAACTTGAACAGCTTTTCTCTACGAGATCGAATCAGAAATGAGGAGATACGTAGAAGAACGCGGGTTACCGACATAGTCCAACGGATTAGTTCGTTGAAGTGGCAATGGGCAGGCCATATAGCACGGAGAACAGATGGCCGTTGGGGCCGAAAAGTTCTCCAATGGAGACCGCGGATCGGCAAAAGTACCGTGGGACGTCCACCTACTAGATGGACAGACGATCTGGTTAAGGCCGCAGGATCACGGTGCAGGCCGCTTCTAACCGCAACAACTGGAGATCTTAGAGAGACGCTTATGTCCAACAGTGGACGTCCTACGGCTGAAATGATGATGATGAACAGCTGGTCAAGAATCGCTAACAAGGTTTATGAAACCGATATCTGGACAATCAAATCGCTTGTTTCAATGAAGAATCAACCAATGAATGCCCATAATTATTTATTTTTTAGCGTAAGCGATTTTCTGTTAAGGATCATTCTGCTGTAGTGGCATTTTGTATAACCTTTGCGCTAACGGGATGATCAGTAGTGCAATGGGTGGGGATCGAACTGGCGACCACATGATCGCAAATCCAACGCTCTAGCCATTTGGCTATGGTTGTAATATTACGCATAGACACAATAACTTGTATATCGGTCATTCAAAATGACTTGTAGATTGGTCTCAAATATTTTTTATTAAAATAAGTTTTATACAAAATATTTTTTATCAAACTAAATAAAAATAAATAACTCAAGAAAAACAATATACAAATTGATTTTTTTAAGTTATGTGTCTAATGGACGATGATTCTAGTTTATTCTTCAATAAACATACTCCCGCCCCTTAAAAGCCCAAGTAAATCCCTCCAAACAGTTGCTGTTTCGCCGCCAGAATGTAAAATAGGAACGGTCGGTTCGCATTGAATCTCTGCATACCTCTTATAGGTTTTACGTTTGTACCTATAACAAAAATTAAATTTATTAATGATAGCTTCTCGCGCGCGCCTGCGTCGCTCTCGTTCCCTTGGGATAACAAACAACATAATTAGGGCAGGTAATTATTATGTAAGTATATATGATTATAATTTATTATATTTATTTATAGCACAGTGTGACCTAAACCCGCATTTTACGCACGCCTTTCCGTGACTTAAGTTGCCAATTTCGACACGGTGCGTAAATTAATCGACTAACTTCACAGCGAACAAATGACAAAGAAAAAGTGACATGGGAGTCAAAGAGAAACGCTGTCAAATAGTTCGTTTCACGGAAATCGTAACTTTTGGTCTGAAATGGAGACTTCGGGCAGTGAATTTAGCGAAGATGAGAACAATGAAATTGTTCCGGACGCGATAAAAGAGATGGCGAAATCGGTGACGGTTGTTAAATGAATAATAAAATGACGACATAAAAAATTGCAATGATTTGAATGTGACTTTTAATTTAATAAATTTACCCAGCTCCCCCCCTGCTCTCCTCCACCGCCCCCCGAGTAACCTCGCTGCGCTCGGGCGCTAACTTGACGCCTTGCAATAATAATATACTGCTTAGGTCACACGTATCGTAATCCACCACCCCCCGCGAGTTTATTATAGACTAAGATTCTCTGCATCACCCAAAGGTTGACTGGCAAATAATGCCTTTGGCATTAAGTCCGCCAATGTACATGTACTGTGCATGAAGTTTAATAAATAAAATATATATATACCGGGCTTGGCCACCAATAATGGACATGCAAGTTATGGCATGGTGAACAATAGTTACTTGAACTTGGCTTAACACGTTACCACGTGTCTAGATTAAGGGCAATACAGGATATGTTTTATTATGGTTCTCACAGAAACCGGAGCTATGCAGCTAAATTGTGTGGTAATGCTCATTTGAAGGGAACAGGCCCTTTTTTTTGTTGTGCGGGGGGAAATGCATTTACGCATTCCCACCGCCGCTGCAGCGTAACCTTCCGCGCGCTGGCGGCGGGATATGTGGGACTCGACCTCTCCATAGCGGTGGTATGCTTACTCATACCACGAGGAGAGGACCCTACTCTACCAAAACCCCCGGACACTCCATCGATCCATCGTTGGCGGGTTATCATCACAAGGTAGCTACTTTTTTATTGCTCAGACTACAGTGTTAAGAGCAAGTAAAATGCCTTAATTTTTCCCCCTCTTACCAGTAGCCGCGGCAGCTTTAGTCCCCCTCTCGTCGACTTCAATGAAAGCCCTCTGCACCGCCTTAGATACATACACTTGTTCCCCTTTCACTATCTTCTCGAGACCAGAGCGTTTCTTGTCGAAGATACGCTTCAGACCCACCTGAAGTTAAAACTAAAGATTATATTGACATCATCATCGGCCCGTATAACGTGCACTGCTGAACATGGGCCTTCTCACGAAGAAGGGTTTTGCCGTAGCCCTTACGATCCGCATGCCGCAGTATTATTCTTTTTAGGGTTCCGTGTCCGAATGGTAAAAACTAGGCCCTATTACTAACACTCCGCTATCTGTCGGTCTGTCTGTGTGCGATAGCTAGTTGAAGTTTTCACAAATTATGTATTTCTGTTACCGCTATAACAACAAAGATTTCTTGTCCAATGTGGGGTTCAAACCCATGGCCCTATCTTAAGGTATCTTAGGTATCTTAAACAGTATTTTAACGGGTTTTTAAATAATTTCTGACATCTACAGTAGCCGCACACACTACATGATGACGAGCAGCGCCATGTAGCGCCTGACATCCCAACTAACCTGTATCGCGCAATACAAGTTCATGAGCCAATTCGAACATATACAAGTTCTGAGCAGTAGCAAATGTCCGTCGGCCACCGGGCATACCACCTCGCCCGGCAAAGAAGATCTTAATTTTCTGTGAAGGAATACTACCAACCGTTCCACTGCATAATCATTATCATCATCATCATTAGCCCGTATAACGTCCACCGCTGAACATGGGCCTCCTCGAGGGAGGGTATTTGCCATAGTCACCACGCTTGGCAGGCGGGTGACCACACAAGTATTATGTTGTACCACACAAGGAAACGCTGCTGCCCGTTCCTTGATATACAATTATTATAGATGACCAATGGCTTAGTGCTTTCCGAGGCACGGAGGGTAGTCCCACAACCAACCAGACCCGGAAAGAAATATTTAAATATTTTAATTTACACAAAGATTTCCTGTCTAGCGTAGGGATCGGACCCACGCACGACCTCCGAGATTTAAAGCGAGCCAAATACCGCTACGCTACGGAGGTTGTCACTACATAATGTTTTGTCAGAACTCACCTGTTGATAGATGTCGTCCAACCGTATCGGTGTTTCAATCTTAAACTTCGGTATATCTACAGACAGTTCCTTAGGGACCAGGCCTCGTATGATCTTGTTCAGTATTTGAGGAGATGACTTCAATGTTTTCAATAAAACTGGTAGCCCGTTGTTGTCTGATGGAAGTATTATTAACATGGATGCGTCATTGCCTTCGTATGGGATTTGTAACACCTAGAAAAATTTACAAAATCTAATAAATACTAGCTTTTTAGGAGGGCTTCCATAAAATAAACGTGATTTTTTGCCCTTTTTAGCCCGAATCGCACTTGGCCGGTCATTTTCAGGAATTACTTGACCTATTTTTAAAAATCTTTCGGTGTTAGATAACCCATTTATTGAGAAAGGCTTCGTCAGTATTCTTTTCGTCATATGCATGTCATCCCTACTACATGCATAACATGTCCATGCCATGCTAAGCGATTTCCTCTGAATTTTTCAGTCACTGGCGTCACTTTCTATACTCATTTCGAACCTGATCCAGTGCCGGCGTTAAAGGGGCGACGGCCTAGGGCGCCAAATTTGAGGGGGCGATTGGTGGGGATGGGATGCTTCCCCTGCCAAACTAGAACGCGATAGCTAAACCTTACCGATTTGTGTACTTGGTCTGTCGTCTCGAGCGTTTCTCGATCAAGAAACGAGAAAACCGTCTACTCGCGTCTACGACCGTTTACAATTTTTTAACTGCTACAAAGGGCAGAAGATGACACGTTCAAAATGGTTCAATATAATTTAGCTCTATTGAAAGGAAACATTATTTATACGTATAAGCGACACACGCCTGAGGGCGCCCTTAATGGGCTAGGATCACGGCTCAGAGCATCGCTAAAGACGTAATAATAGGAAATTACCTATGAAATTGCCGTTTTGTATGAAAAAATTTGAATGATTTTTTTTTCATGTATTTTTTGTTTGTATTAATTGAAGTAATCACCCATGCAATCACTGCATCTTTTCCAACGCAGCGGCAGTATATTGATGCCCTTCTTAAAGAAATCAGCTGGAAGGGAGGCAACAAATTCTTCAAAGGCATTTTGTACTGCCTCTCGGGTATTGAATTTTGTTCCCGCCAAGAAGTTATCCAAATTCTGGAAAAAGTAGTAGTCAGTAGGCGTAAGGTCTGGTAAGTAGGGCGGATGACGGAGAGCTTCCAACCCCAGTTCTTGCAACTTGGAGACCGTCTGCTGTGCAGTATTAGGTCGCGCGTTGTCGTGCAGGAGCAGCGGAGACGAGCGATTGACCAATGCTGGTTGGAGATGTGCCAGCTTCTCCATCATTTTTCTAGGGGTAAGTTTTCGTTTAGGGCATTGTTTAGGGGCTGATCCAGGATCCAACCAACTTGCTGAGCGCTTGCGGTTATCAAACAGAATCCATTTTTCATCGTAGGTAACAATGCGGTTCAAAATTCCTTAATTTGTGTGTCTGTTGAGCAGTGCAAGGCACGTCTCAACGCGTACTTCGCACTGGCGATCATTGAGTTCGTGGGGCACCCATTTGTTTAGTATTTTTACCTTGCCAATTTGACGCAAATGGACCAATATTGTTTTGACGCTAACGTCGAAAGCTGCTGCTAATTCAGCCGTAGATTGTGTATCATCAGCTTCCACATCATCATCATCGTCATCATCTTCCACTGCTGAACATGGGCCTCCTCTTAACAGACCTTGGCAAGCCAGGATAGTAGAGGGATATTGCCATAATCACCACGCTTGGCAGACGGATTGATGATCGCATTAAGATGTAAACCTTGAGCTAATAGATGCTGCTGCCCATCCATCAGCCATATGTCCCTTAGTCGCCTTTTACGACACCCATGGGAAGACATGCAATCAGCTTCCACAATCGCCTTTAATTCGTCATTGTCGACCAAAGTCTTCGGACGACCGCGAGGTTCATTTTTCAGGTCGAAATTTCCAGAACGGAAGGGAGCAAACCAATAACAGGTGGTGCGTTGGTTTGTAGTGTTAGCTCCGTAAACGTCGTTATGTTGCGTGCCGCTTATTCCGCGTTGCTGCCACGACGGTACTCATATTCCATTATTACTCGAATTTTTAACGTATCCATGATGACGAAAAAGATTGAAATGCTTTTGGAAAAAATAACATGTTTTTAAAATAAAATTAATTTGAAATTAGAATTCTTAGCCAAACAAAAATTATTTCGATTTGAAATGGCCAGTTAGTGCAGGGCATAGTGGCGCATTCGTTTGCAAAATCGTTTTACTTCGTAATTTTTTTTTTTAATGTCCGGGAGGTTCTCCTGATTCTAAAAGTGTAAGTGGACACTTGGTATATGTTGCAGTTATTGTTTAAACAACGAAAAATTAAAAATGCTGCAAAACAAGGTTTTTTGCAATAAATTTTTTTTATATACATTTTTTAGACTATTTTGAATCAAAAAAGTCCTTACACTTTTTACCGTATCTTCAACCCATGAATTTTTATTAATTTTTAAAAATTAAAACTCGTCGAAAATCGTGATTTTCTTGAATTAAATAGTGCACCTGAAAAAAAGATATATCGTGATTTATATTTTTTTTATCAAATATTTAAACTATAATAAACAATATGGCGTAACCAGATATCGAATATTTTATTAATTATTATGTTTTTTATCCTTAACAACAATATGCTCTTTACGCGCATGCACTTTAAGGAGAGTAGTGTTGCCATCTCACTCCCAGTCCTATTTATGACATTAGTAAGAGAGAGGCAGAGGGTACGCTTCGACAAATTTTTGCTGCTTTTTAGCAAAAAATCGAATAAATTTTTTTTTTCACAATTTATTATTAAAATCTAATAATTTTTTTCGTAGTACTTTTGCAATTTATGATTTTTATTCACTTTTTAGATACTTATAATAACTTTTTCATTTATTGGACTCGCCACGATCATTTGTTTTCAACAGTTTCTTCTATCTATGAAAAATTTATTTAAAATGATTGTTTATAACATTATTTTTTAACAACATAAAAAAGAACGAATGCACTTGTCTCAATCCATGAAAGTAGTGTAGTGTATAGTATTATAGTATATATATTATTATATTATAGTGTATAGTATTATATATATATTATATTATATATATTATATATAGGATTAAAAAAAAAGTCTTTTCTTAACTTTTTTCTCAACTAAGAAATTTTTGTTAACTAGTGAAACTGCATCGATATTTTCGACATCATAAAATTTTATAACCCAGCTAAGCCTATAGCGTTCATCGTAACAGGTAGAAATTTTTCATGGATTGAGACAAGTGCATTCGTTCTTTTTTATGTTGTTAAAAAATAATGTTATAAACAATCATTTTAAATAAATTTTTCATAGATAGAAGAAACTGTTGAAAACAAATGATCGTGGCGAGTCCAATAAATGAAAAAGTTATTATAAGTATCTAAAAAGTGAATAAAAATCATAAATTGCAAAAGTACTACGAAAAAAATTATTAGATTTTAATAATAAATTGTGAAAAAAAAAATTTATTCGATTTTTTGCTAAAAAGCAGCAAAAATTTGTCGAAGCGTACCCTCTGCCTCTCTCTTACTAATGTCATAAATAGGACTGGGAGTGAGATGGCAACACTACTCTCCTTAAAGTGCATGCGCGTAAAGAGCATATTGTTGTTAAGGATAAAAAACATAATAATTAATAAAATATTCGATATCTGGTTACGCCATATTGTTTATTATAGTTTAAATATTTGATAAAAAAATATAAATCACGATATATCTTTTTTTCAGGTGCACTATTTAATTCAAGAAAATCACGATTTTCGACGAGTTTTAATTTTTTTAAATTAATAAAAGTTCATGGGTTGGAGATACGGTAAAAAGTGTAAGGACTTTTTTGATTCAAAATAGTCTAAAAAATATATATAAAAAAAATTTATTACAAAAAACCTTGTTTTGCAGCATTTTTAATTTTTCGTTGTTTAAACAATAACTGCAACAGATACCAAGTGTCCACTTACACTTTTAGAATAAGGAGAACTTCCCGGAGATTTAAAAAAAAAATTACGTAGTAAAACGATTTTGCAAACGAATGCGCCACTATGCCCTGCTCTAAGTACTGCAGAACGGCAATTTCATAGGTAAAGACCTAATAATATCAGTTCAGTCGTTTTATAGTTTATTGGTATTTAGTATAAACATACAGATTTACTAACCTCAGCTTTAATATTCGTAGCATGGTTGTACGCGAACATCCCCTCCACATTCATCATAGGAACTTGCTTTTTACCGGACGGACTGAAAAAAGGCACCGGTCTCGCTTGTTCAAACTTTTTCTTCCATGTACCCTGAAATTCTCAGATGAATAAAAGTTTATGTAGCAAGCGTAAAGGCGCAAACGCATTATTAAATCGCGACGCGACGCCACGTGTCTACACCTGATATGCACCGTGCGTCAGTGCGCGCGTGGCGTCGCGTTGGGTGTTCATAGTGTGATTCTGGTCTACTTATAGAAAACAATACCTACATTTGATTCGACTCAACACGCGTCGCGTTTTAACAATATGTCCAGTTATTTTAATTTATATTTTAGTAGGCACACACATTTATTGCCCTAACGGTTGTCTTGTTATTATTTGTTTATTTTTGCTCAATAAGATTGAATGATATTGAGACAGAACTAGCGGTATTAATAGTTAAGGTATGTAAAGAAGTCAATTACAGACAGTTCACAGGATAAGACACAGTTCTAGTCACAACTATTGTACTTGGCTATATTATTATGGTCTTCAGTGAGGTAGGTGCAAAGATGGTACCGAAACCCAAACGTCTTTATCTTCAATATAGTCCTGAATACTATAGTAACCTTTTGACATGAGAACAGTTTTGACATGTGATTTAAATCTTGTATCAGACAAGTCTGTAATATAATTAGGGAGTTTATTATAGAACCTAATACAATTTCCCATAAATGATTTATTCGTTTTGCTAACTCTAAATCCTGGAACAGCAAGTTTATGTTTATTTTTATTTATTTACAAGCAGCGCCATCTAGCACATAGCATCCTAACTAACCTGTATCCCGCAATACAAATTCGCAAGCCAATAAGAACATATATAAGTTCTGAATATCAACTAAGGGCCGTTGCATCGACCGCCGGGCATACCACCTCTCTCGGCAAAGAAGATCTTCATTTTCTGTAGAGGAACTCCACCAAAAAATGAAGATAGACAGCCTCAGTAGCGTAGCGGTATTTGGCTCTCTTTAAATTATCAGAGGCTGTGGGTCCGATCTCCACGCCGGACAGGAAATCTTTGTGTAAATTCTAAGATTTCTTTTCGGGTCTAGTTGGTTGAAAGACTACCCTCCGTACCTCGGAAAGCACGTTAAGCCGTTAGTCCCTATTGTTATAATATCATCTATAATAATCGTATACCAAGGAACGCGCAGCAGCGTTTCCTTGAATGGTACAACATATTACTGCGGTCACCAACACGACATGCCAACCAAGCGGGGTGACTATAACAAATGGCCCATGTTCAGCAATGGACGTTATACGGGTGATGATGACGATGATGATGAAATCCACCAACCGTTCCTCTACAAAACCTTTATCTTGTTTTTTGTTTTAAAATATAACTCTTGCACTGGATTTAAATTCCTGTAATTTACGGACACAAAGCACACACAGGTTCAGAACAATTCATAATTTACCACAATAATTGTCCCGGGTGGGAATCGAACCCAGAATACCAGGTCTCAGAAACCACTACTATCCTACTGAATGACTGACGGATAAACGCACAGCCTTAACCTGAAAGTTGGTGGGTGTATTCTCTATATGGAGTAAACATTTGATAAGAAAGCATTTTCAAAATGTTACCCTTAAGAGGATGAAAAGGCGTGGTAACGTTTGTATAGAAAAATTGAAATCTACTCGGACAGGTTGCAAGTAACACCTAGTATATCATAATTTCAACCGTAGGACGTCCACTGCTCGATATAGGCCTCCCCCATAGATCTCCAGTTGTTGCGGTTAGAACAGGCCTGCATCCACCGCGATCCTGCGGCCTTAACCGGATCATCCGTCCGTCTAGTAGGTGGACGTCCCACGCTACGCTTGCCGATCCACGGTCTCCATTCGAGAACTTTTCGGCCCCAACGGCCATCTGTTCTCCGTGCTATATGGTCTGCCCATTGCCACTTCAACGAACTAATCCGTTGGGCTATGTCGGTAACCCGCGTTCTTCTACGTGTTTCTACGCGTTCTTACCTACCTAATATATAAGATCCCATATATAGGCCTTTTGTTTTAATATGATTGGTGGATTGAAGCTGACAGATTGAGAAGACATCCGGAGCTACCGCTTCGGGGCCTCTACAATAGTTTCACCCAAAATGAACACTTTGAAAAACAAATCTTTCAAATTCTGACAAGTTAACACTAGTGTTAACTTGTCGGAACAACGTTCTTCGCTATTTTGCCTTTAATTTTTCGAAGATAAATACAACTTTAAAAGAATCAACTTGGCTTTATTACAAATTGTCCAATAACGATCTTGACTAGAAAATATTCATTTTATTTGAAAAATAATTTGTTCACACCTTCCTTCCCCGAGGCCTTCAGACCTCTTAATCAGGCTGATAATGACGATAAAGGTGAAATAAGATAAAAAAATACTTACGGTAAAATAAATGGCATTCACGATGATCATACACATATCACTTCTTAAATCCGATGATTTTATTATTTTATGTATCTTGTTGCCTGTTTTTGCAGCAATCTAGAAAATAAGTCACCATGAGGCTTTTGCTACTCCTTTGGTCATAAAGGTGTTAGGTGAGCAGAGCTCCAGCCTTATTAAATGGTTTTTAAATTACAAACTAAGCAACCTGCGCAAGAGCACATCCCTTGTCGAACTTGGAAATGAGAACTGCCGATGCAGAGCGTCATACGTTGAAAGTTGAGCCAGGACTTACCCAACTGTTGATTTTAGTAGCAGTAACCTCTTTGTTACTGAAGTCAGTATTCTTAATGGACGATTTAAATATATCTTCAGCGTGTTTTTTGTATGAACCTCTAATCTGTTTGTCCTTTGCGATGTAGATTCTGCTCGCTATTTTCAATGTAACTCCTTTTAATTTTTCCAGTTGAGAGATTATGCGTTTGAAGGAGCCTTTTATCTGATAAATAAAAGGGATAAAGGAGATTAAATGCGTTTGAAAAAGGTAGAAATAAAGGAGCCATCTTGTAGTTGCAGGCATAGATAAGTCCACCCCATAAATATCGCAAGGACTAACAGTGGTATCCAAAAACAGTACTTGGTTTTAAGTATTGACTTGAGTAAGTAGTGTCTCACTGTCATGAATAATGAAATCATCAAAGTCACACCTGATATTGCCAAACTCATAGTTTCAAGTGTTATTCTTGCATACGACAGTAAGAGGCGCCTGATTGATGGGCAGCAACATTTCACTAATCCATCTGTCAAGAGTGGTGATTATGGCAGCATCCCTCAATGGCCTTGGCTTGCCAAGGACTGTAATAAGGCCCACGTTTAGCAGAAGACAGATAAGTATTGCCGATTAACGGCAAAATACTGCCAGTATAGCCGGTAACGCTGACCGATAGATTTCGAATTAGTTTTATTTTACATTAAATATAATCTATACAAATGCAAGATGGGAGTAACTTTGAGCTGATAAATGCTGCTGCCCATCCATCAGCCGTATGTCCCTTAGTCGCCTCTTACGGTGTACTAAGCCAGCACATCACACGACACCCAAGCGTGGTAATATCGGCAATATCCCTCAATGACCCTGACTTTCCAAGGTCTGTTAAAGAGGAGACCCATGTTCAGCAATGGATGTAAACAATATATACGATACATACGTGCTGAAAACATATTACCTGTGGACGGGAGACTCCTAAAGCCCTGGTGACCTCGTGGTTACTTTTCTGGCTCCTGCTGAGACCCAGCCCCAGTTTGGCGATGGGCATCAGAGCTGACAGTGGGGAGCTAATTAAATTCCTGCTCGGATACGCCTCTAATGCTAGTATCTGCAAAATTGATGATGATTACGGACCAAGTGGATATGTAGTATAAAACCAAAAGTGTGGATTGATTGCGTAAAAAAGGAGGTGTGTTAAAGGAGTAAGTATTGAGATGAATGGAATAAGAATACATGATTCTAGGCACACCTATAGTGGAATAAGGGTAGGAAGAAAACAAAGCAGATCATTTTTTTTCTCTTCATCAAACTGATTAACGTCCAATGCTGAACATGTACCTACCCTGAGGTGGTTTTTGCCACCAACTTTGGCAGGCGGGTTGGTGACCGCAGGTGTAATTGCTGTAAGACACAGGGAAAAGCTGCTGCCCTTTTCCCGGTAAACGATTATTACAGATGATGTTTTAACAATCGGGATCAACGGCTTAACGTGATTTCCGATGCACTGAGGGTAATTCCTCTACCAACCAGATCCGGAAAGAAATCATAGATTTCTTTTCAAGGGTGGGGATCGAACCCACGACTTCCGAGACTTGCTGTTACGCCACTGAGGCCGTAGCCCAATGGCTAGGGCGTCGGGCTTGCGATCATGTGGTCGCCAATTCGATCCCCACCCATTGCACTACCGACGTTTACCCACTCGTAACACAAGCATTTTAGCTGTGCACGAGGGTTTAACAGGAATACTAGTAGACAGCAAAACTAAGAAGGTAAACTTTCTAAAAAAAAAAAATATAGCGGTGAGAGTGTAGGGTGATTAGTCCCATTCAGAATACTTTACTGGAGCGAAGGTCTGCCTCAACTGTCCCTTAAGGTCGACGCTCTCAGGCTTCGGTTTGTCGAAGGGATCATCGTCATAATACTCGGATGTGGAGTCGGAAATTCGGCTGGACGAGTCGGATAAGTCGAAGATCTTCTTCTGACGTTGCGATTTTCCGGTAGATGAGATGAGAATGAATATGGCTGTAAATAATTTTGCTTTGCTACATTGAGGACGAAATGATTCAATCGCCAGATATTTTGACAGTTTCTGTCAGAATCTGTATCTTAATTAAAATTGATCTACCCGTAGTTATGTCAAACCCGAAAATCGTCATAAAATACATAATAGTAATCTATAATATACTAGCTGACGGTCCCGGCTCCGCACGTGTGCAAATATAGCCGATGTTACTCAGTGATGATGGAACATTCTAACGTTGATAGGCTTATCGAAATCAGTCCTGTAGTATTTGAGTTTATACGAAACAAACCTACTAATATACAAACTTTTCCTCTTTATAATATAATAAATAAATAAGTATAAGTATAAAGTAACATGTCCTGACTGACTGACGCCGAGGCAAAGCTACTGAAACTAGACTCATGATATTTGGACCGTGGCTTCCTTTTGACATATAGGTCCATGAAGAAAGTATTTTGTAAAAGTCAACCCCCAAAGGGTTATCGAAAAGGGGGGCATTTAATGCTTAAACGGGAACGGGCTTGAACGCACTAATCTAAGAAACGACTGGACCGATCTGAAAATTTTCTTTCAGTGTTAGATAGCCAATTTATCGCGGAAGTCTTTATATAATAGCCAATATTTGATAATGAAGTTTTCACGGACCGGGAGCTATGCAGGTGAACCCGCGCGTGGAAACCTAGTAATATAGTAATAGTAATAAAAATAACTAATCCTATTAATACTTACTTAAACTAAAGACAATTTTCATGTTAAAATTATGAAATTTCACTTCACATCTGTTATGGCGCAACAATTTGAATCGAAAACAAATAAAATGCTAAAGAAGATTAAAATTTAACTTCAAGGCACTTCATAAGTAATGGATTCGTTTTTTAATCAAGTAATGTAATCAATTTGAAATAATTGCACATTCCATCGTTCATGATTTCTCGTACGGCCATATGTAACCACAAGGCTTTTGCTACTGTACATAAATAATATGGCCAAAAAGAACATCGACCACCGGCAGGATTCGAACCTGCATCTTAGGGCCTAAGCACACCACGTTTTTTTAACGCGCCGTCGACGCGCGTTTTAGAAACGAAGTACTGAATTATGTGCGTATCGCGCCTGTATGGGTACAAAAGTCAGTACTTCGTTTCTAAAACTTTAGGTTAAGCCCCTAATAATCGAGACCTGCCGTCGAAATTTTGAAACATAGTATGGTAAACTATTCAAAAACATTTAAAAATGTAAAAAGGAGCATGTTCGAACTTTATTAAAAATCTATAAACTAAGCAACCGCAAGAGCGCCTGCGAAGGGCGTACCTAGCAGGAGAATAGTGGAGACTTGGGTGGATTTTAAAGATTTTTAAGGGAGTTCGTGCAACGGTCGCTCTAATTTTTAAATCATTCTACAATTCTAGAGCTCAAGAGCATAATGTCGGATGTGCCATTATACGTCAGAAACATTCGTCGTATGTGCCTTTATTGTGAACTGGCACTTACGACCAAATGCTTCTGAATTATTTAGTTCTTAGGTCTAGAATTACTCGTGATTTCTGAGATTGGGTGATAAGGGTTCGAGTCTCCCTCGACACAGAGATAATTAACGTGACTTGTCATAAAAAATGCTAAATACGACCGGCTTTAAGGGATCGTGAGTTCGATAAATTTTAAGACATATTCCGGGTATTTTTGGTTGAGGGACTATCGGTAAAAGGTTCGAATTCGGGGTCAGAATTCAAATCTGTTTTAAAGTTTCAAGTTCCAAATTCAAAGGTGAGTTGATTCTGTGAGTCCCATAAATAGGAGACATGAGAAAAAAACGGCTAGTACAGTGCGATCTTACCTTTAGGCTTCCCTCAATCGTGCGAATGAAGATCGACGCGTGCGCACCATGTTGTTGCAACATTCGTTCGCACGCTCAATGTGTGGTCAGCGTTAATTGCTATTCTTCAATAATAAATAAATAAAAATACTTACGAACACTCAACAAGAAATCATACGTTTATTTATTAGATTTACATTAATAATTTATTTTATATCTATGTATATATAATTTTATTGTTTTATAATAATATAATTACACATATTTAATATGAACACATATGTTTACCATTCTGGTTAAGGACCCAACAGTCAATTACACCTCGCATTACGGTACGCATACGCATACAATTGCAATGTACCTACCCTGAGGTGGTTTTTGCCACCAACTTTGGCAGGCGGGTTGGTGACCGCAGGTGTAATTGCTGTAAGACACAGGGAAAAGCTGCTGCCCTTTTCCCGGTAAACGATTATTACAGATGATGTTTTAACAATCGGGATCAACGGCTTAACGTGATTTCCGATGCACTGAGGGTAATTCCTCTACCAACCAGATCCGGAAAGAAATCATAGATTTCTTTTCAAGGGTGGGGATCGAACCCACGACTTCCGAGACTTGCTGTTACGCCACTGAGGCCGTAGCCCAATGGCTAGGGCGTCGGGCTTGCGATCATGTGGTCGCCAATTCGATCCCCACCCATTGCACTACCGACGTTTACCCACTCGTAACACAAGCATTTTAGCTGTGCACGAGGGTTTAACAGGAATACTAGTAGACAGCAAAACTAAGAAGGTAAACTTTCTAAAAAAAAAAAATATAGCGGTGAGAGTGTAGGGTGATTAGTCCCATTCAGAATACTTTACTGGAGCGAAGGTCTGCCTCAACTGTCCCTTAAGGTCGACGCTCTCAGGCTTCGGTTTGTCGAAGGGATCATCGTCATAATACTCGGATGTGGAGTCGGAAATTCGGCTGGACGAGTCGGATAAGTCGAAGATCTTCTTCTGACGTTGCGATTTTCCGGTAGATGAGATGAGAATGAATATGGCTGTAAATAATTTTGCTTTGCTACATTGAGGACGAAATGATTCAATCGCCAGATATTTTGACAGTTTCTGTCAGAATCTGTATCTTAATTAAAATTGATCTACCCGTAGTTATGTCAAACCCGAAAATCGTCATAAAATACATAATAGTAATCTATAATATACTAGCTGACGGTCCCGGCTTCGCACGTGTGCAAATATAGCCGATGTTACTCAGTGATGATGGAACATTCTAACGTTGATAGGCTTATCGAAATCAGTCCTGTAGTATTTGAGTTTATACGAAACAAACCTACTAATATACAAACTTTTCCTCTTTATAATATAATAAATAAATAAGTATAAGTATAAAGTAACATGTCCTGACTGACTGACGCCGAGGCAAAGCTACTGAAACTAGACTCATGATATTTGGACCGTGGCTTCCTTTTGACATATAGGTCCATGAAGAAAGTATTTTGTAAAAGTCAACCCCCAAAGGGTTATCGAAAAGGGGGGCATTTAATGCTTAAACGGGAACGGGCTTGAACGCACTAATCTAAGAAACGACTGGACCGATCTGAAAATTTTCTTTCAGTGTTAGATAGCCAATTTATCGCGGAAGTCTTTATATAATAGCCAATATTTGATAATAAAGTTTTCACGGACCGGGAGCTATGCAGGTGAACCCGCGCGTGGAAACCTAGTAATATAGTAATAGTAATAAAAATAACTAATCCTATTAATACTTACTTAAACTAAAGACAATTTTCATGTTAAAATTATGAAATTTCACTTCACATCTGTTATGGCGCAACAATTTGAATCGAAAACAAATAAAATGCTAAAGAAGATTAAAATTTAACTTCAAGGCACTTCATAAGTAATGGATTCGTTTTTTAATCAAGTAATGTAATCAATTTGAAATAATTGCACATTCCATCGTTCATGATTTCTCGTACGGCCATATGTAACCACAAGGCTTTTGCTACTGTACATAAATAATATGGCCAAAAAGAACATCGACCACCGGCAGGATTCGAACCTGCATCTTAGGGCCTAAGCACACCACGTTTTTTTAACGCGCCGTCGACGCGCGTTTTAGAAACGAAGTACTGAATTATGTGCGTATCGCGCCTGTATGGGTACAAAAGTCAGTACTTCGTTTCTAAAACTTTAGGTTAAGCCCCTAATAATCGAGACCTGCCGTCGAAATTTTGAAACATAGTATGGTAAACTATTCAAAAACATTTAAAAATGTAAAAAGGAGCATGTTCGAACTTTATTAAAAATCTATAAACTAAGCAACCGCAAGAGCGCCTGCGAAGGGCGTACCTAGCAGGAGAATAGTGGAGACTTGGGTGGATTTTAAAGATTTTTAAGGGAGTTCGTGCAACGGTCGCTCTAATTTTTAAATCATTCTACAATTCTAGAGCTCAAGAGCATAATGTCGGATGTGCCATTATACGTCAGAAACATTCGTCGTATGTGCCTTTATTGTGAACTGGCACTTACGACCAAATGCTTCTGAATTATTTAGTTCTTAGGTCTAGAATTACTCGTGATTTCTGAGATTGGGTGATAAGGGTTCGAGTCTCCCTCGACACAGAGATAATTAACGTGACTTGTCATAAAAAATGCTAAATACGACCGGCTTTAAGGGATCGTGAGTTCGATAAATTTTAAGACATATTCCGGGTATTTTTGGTTGAGGGACTATCGGTAAAAGGTTCGAATTCGGGGTCAGAATTCAAATCTGTTTTAAAGTTTCAAGTTCCAAATTCAAAGGTGAGTTGATTCTGTGAGTCCCATAAATAGGAGACATGAGAAAAAAACGGCTAGTACAGTGCGATCTTACCTTTAGGCTTCCCTCAATCGTGCGAATGAAGATCGACGCGTGCGCACCATGTTGTTGCAACATTCGTTCGCACGCTCAATGTGTGGTCAGCGTTAATTGCTATTCTTCAATAATAAATAAATAAAAATACTTACGAACACTCAACAAGAAATCATACGTTTATTTATTAGATTTACATTAATAATTTATTTTATATCTATGTATATATAATTTTATTGTTTTATAATAATATAATTACACATATTTAATATGAACACATATGTTTACCATTCTGGTTAAGGACCCAACAGTCAATCCATTCTTAAGTAGAAATGTTGATAAATAATTCGTTATTATGTACAAAATATAATACGTATGTACAAAATATAATACATAATTATTAATATCATACTTGACAGAACAGCTGTAGCCCAATGGCTAGGGCGTCAGACTTGCGATCGCCGGTTCGATCCCCACCCATTGCACTACCGACGTGAACCCACTCGTAGCACAAGCATTTTATCTTAGCGGGAGGGGTTAACAAGAATAATAGTGTGCAAAAACTCAGATAACAATATAAACAAAAAAAAAAAATCTAATTTTGATCAGCATTTGGTCGTAAGTACCAGTATACTATAAAGTCACATACGACAAATGTTTCTGACGTATAATGGCACATCCGACCTTATGCTTCTGAGCTCTAGAATTATTCTTAACGAAACGGCCAGTCCGTCAATCAAACACCGACATATCATTGACTGTACTAACATCACTTAACGTTAAGTAGTTGACTTATAGAAAGCACTTTTGAGTTTGGTGGTTTAAATTTTGTTTAGGTTTATGTTATTTTTTTTTAGCTATTTTATTGAATGTCGGCGTCCATTTAACGGGCTAGCTGTCCCATTGAAAAGCCGATCAAACTAGATTTGCTGCGACATACAAAAATATACATTTTGATATTAAAATATAATACAATATCTACCACAACTATTATGAGCGAAAAGATTGAGCTTAACGTTCTCATAACTAATAGTCAATTACATACAAATAAATTACGGATGCTGGAGCTGGCTTTGTGTCCGGTGAAGAAGCAAGCACTGTGGCTAAAAAGAATCATGTTAAAAAAAATCATACAAGAATGGTACGGTGACTAACTATATTCAATAGGCACAAAGACTAAAAAAATATATTAAGTCCGTCAGTTAGATTACAAAAAAATATTGGACACGTATTTTTTTATTTATCAAATCAATAAAAATTGACAAAGATACAGAGCAACAACAAACTATAAAGTTCAGGAGAGGGGCTTGTGACGTCACTAGTAGATAAAATTATACCTAGAAGTGACGTCACATGAAATTTCAACGCAATCTACGTCATATTTAACGAAGTATTGAAAAAAAAATACGTGTCCAATATTTTTGGTTATCTAACTGACGTACTAAATAGATTCGTTTCGTCTACATGGCCATTATTATATTATTTACTTAATTATGACACTTGGCCTAGTCTAACCAAACGAGACTATGCTACTGTTGTAACAAAACAACTTCAAGTTCAATAACTCCATTGGTTTAGGTTTAGGTTATTTTTTTGTATTACCCGTAACCTCGTCAGTTTATCAACTAACTAGTAAGTTGAACAACTGACGATTCTTATTATTTTCCGGTAACATATACTGGGTGACTTTTTTATCGTCTTGAAAATAATAGGGCGTGATATATATATGAAATAGATGTCTATGGCTAAGAACTCACGGAGCGGTCGTCACCCGCGCCCGCCGCGGTGGTGGAACTGCGTTTTTATTTCTCAACTCACGAGGCCGGTGATTTGCGCAGACACGCAGCCGTCGCGGTTTAGATCATCGCCCGCAAATTTGGCGGGCGATATTCGCAAGACGGTCGGTTACAAGACAGGCGGTTAAACGACTACGGCATGTGCATGTGGATTGTGTGGTCGCCCGTCAAGCGATCGCTGAGCGAGCGGGCGCAACCGCGCCGGGGTTGCAGGTGTCTGCCGCTCGCGCGATTCTACAAGTTGCCCGCCGGTGCCGCGGGACCCGCTAACAACCGCGCGCGCTACGGGTGTAAAACGTGTCGTGAAATGTGCTCTTAATTTTTGGATGTAAATTTACATCCTACAGAAGCTCAGGTGAAAACCGCGCCGTGAGATCTTAGCCTAAGGCATAGTTATTTTATCTTTTTTTTACTGACAGAGTGATAATCATAACGATAAGAATACGTACCTTATTAGGTCATCCAGTACATCGATGTTATGGGGTGCCAAAAAATAAAGGTGCGAATAAAAACGGCAAAATAAAAATACAAACAATATTTTTTTTATTCAATAGAATTCCTTGTATAGTGTCTACATCTAGATACGATACATATAATGTATATTACAATTAAATCACATAGTAATGCAATTATTTCTATATAACTAGCCCTTCTGGGTACGATGCTGCAATATTTGACGCTATTGCCACGCGGCTAAAATTTAGCCGCACAGCATAAATACACATGTAAATCCAAATACTTAATTAAATATAAGTAACATGTAAGGCAACTAAATCTATGTTTAATGCAAATTATATTTAGTTATATGTGTAACAAAATGTGAACTATTTTGTTTACAGGTTCAAAGCCTTATGGCTAAAATACTTGCATTGTATTATTAACATTTACAAAATCAATATTTGGTTTTCAATGAATACGCATCATAATTCACAGACAATGTTTTTATACACAAGTTAGGGCCACCAATCTAAAGACAAACCGCAGTGAATATCCCAACGTCCTACCCAGATTCTATACAATTCAATCACAGTTAGTAAAGTTCCCATAAGCGATTCTTAAAACAATCATATGTAAAGTAAAAAAAAATGTATTATTATTTATTCATTATTTACTCATTTATATCATATTAGCTTCCTCTAGTTCGCGTGGTAAGTAAGAAATAAATGAGTAAATCAAAAAAAAGAAATTTAATTAAACGTTTATTTAAACATCAAATAAATATACGGTTATCATAATTCATCTAAAGGCTATTTTTCAATCGTCAGTTAAAAATTATCAGAGTAATAAATTTTAATTCCGATTTAATATAATTTGTTTTTAAAGATTTCTAGCAGGGTTTTGCAGTCTACTAGTAACCTTGTTCACACCTCGTGCTAAGCTAAAATGCTTGTGTGACAAATGGGTTCACGTCGGTAGTGCAATGGATGGAAATCGAACCGGCGACCACAAGATCACAAGTACGATTCCCCAAGCCATTAAGCTACGGCCTCATATTTATTCTTCTAATATTTTATTGTCTGACGATTCATAAATTAGCCTTAAACATTACAAATAAAAAATGCATATTACCTAGTACCTATGGGAGGCGATTTTTTATCTTATGATTAAAAATTATTAATAACTAATGTTAGAATTACAACAAATATTTATAAATACACAATTACAATATCAATCGTTTTATAATTACGTATCTATACTAAATATAAAACACGATTATTTAAAGGTTGCTAAGTGAAGTAACTGAAGCGACGGTAGCCCAATGGCTATGGCTCCCAATGCACTACCGAACCCACTCGTAACTCAAGCATTTTAGCTTAGCACGAGGGGTTAACAAGAATACTAGTAGACTGCAAAAAATCCGTTCGTAATATTTTTATTATTATAATCTATACTAATATATAAAGCTCTCTTGAGCTTTATATATACATATATATAAATAAATAATCAAAGTGTTTATCAAACGACTAATACTGCAATTTTACACAAAAAATATGTTTCATAATATATACAATATGTAGTTAATAGTTATATTAACATTGAACATTTTACTTATTATACAACACAGATTAGAAAGGACTTTTTTACTGTTTAATACTTTAGGTATTTAACTAAGAATGTCCTCGAGCGTATGAACGGACTACCAGCTCGCGGCCCCGACGCCGATCCTACCCTACTCCCGCCGGCCGTCTAAATATGACATAATCAACTTGATGAACGGGCACGCTAATGTGGGGTCAATCTAAGAGTCTATTTATTTTCATCAAGAGGGTCTAGACAAAATGCAACTACAGTGAAGAGATCGCTTGCATAAAATCGTTAACGCTAAAGTATGGCGCTTGACATTCGTCAAGTGATCAGGAGATCTATAAAAAAAATAGCTAAATATGTCTGTCCGAAAAAAAAGAACGATTCGATCGATGGGATTAATAAACCTTGTGGATAGCAGAGATTTTGTCTACACCCTCAGAAGTAGAAGTTTATTTTTTTAGTAAATAAATATCTCCGTCAAATACCTAAAGTCGTTACATTTCACCCCAAGCAACCCCTCGGCCCAACATACAGTAACTGATAACATTTAAAAAGTATATATATCACCGGAAAATAATACGAATGGTAAGTTGATCAACTTCCGTGCCACTCATATTGTTAAATTTAGTTGCCAGTTTCAGTGAACGCGCATAATTATTATATTATTTACTTAATTGTTATGACACTTGACCTAACCTAACCAAACGAGACTATGCTACTGTTGTAATAAAACAAAAAAACTTCAACTTCAATAACTCCATCCCCCTTCGTCCTCCTGACCCTTAGTTTGCAAAGAACCATCCGATGCCCTCGTAGACCTGAAGCCCGAGAGGCCCGCAAACTGTAAAGTAGAGCGACAGTTGTCAAAAAGTCATCGCTCAATCTCATCGCCAGCGACCGCCCTGAGCCGAAGTCCAAGTCTCACAGGGGACGCCCTCTTGCGCAGGTTGCTTAGTTTGTAGTTTTTTAAACCATTTATTAAGGCTGGAGCTCTGCTCGCCTTTATGCCCAGTGAAGTAGCAAAAGCCTCTTGGCTACATACTTAAATCCATCCGAAAAAAAATGAACTCCATTGGTTTAGGTTCAGGTTTTTTATTAACTGCCCGAAACCTCGTCAGTTTATCAACTAACTAGTAAGTTGATCAACTTACGATTTTTATTACTTTCCGGTGACATTTATAAGTCTAAGCTTAATATAGTCTTCTATAATAATAATGTTAAGCGTATAACATCTAAAATTGTCGCTATGTATATAACAATATTTTGTTTATCTATATTAACTTGACAAATATTGTATCCTTGTCACTCGTACGTTGATTTATTCAGGAGAGAGCGAGACCAAACATTTATATTTTGTTAGAAGTAAGGTAGTTTGCATGGGCGCTCTTTTAAACTTCGAAACTAATAATATAATTTACTGTTTTTAAATATAGGATTATATTATAAATGCTTTCTATAATAAAATAATAAGAACAAAATGGAGACGAATCACGTAACGATTTTATTATGACTTTATAAATATATTTAAAACTAGCAGCGCCCCGCGGTTTTACCCAAGTTACTCAGCTCCAGTGGGTCGGAGCGTGATTTTTTGCAGCCTATATTTTAATTCAGCGTATAACCTATCCCGGTGCTAAATTTCAGCCAATTCCGTTCAGTAGTGTGGCGTGAAAGACTCACAAACATCCATCCATACTTTCAAACTTTCGCGTTTATAATATTAGTAGAATACGTTAAATTTATTAAGTAAATAATACAGTAACAATAACATAGGAAATGCGTTACAATAACCCTACAGTGATGTAGACATTTTATCTAAGTCATATCGTTACGTGATTAGACTCCTGTAGAATAATTAAATCGGTCGGGAGGAATTTATTCATTCATCATCATCATCAGCCCGTATGACGTCCACTGCAGAACATGAGCCTCCTCCTAAGGGAGGGTATTTGCCATAGTCACCACGCTTGGCAGATGGGTTGGTGACCAAAGTATTATGTTGTACCACACAAGGAAACCCTGCTGCCCGTCCTTGATATACGATTATTATAGATGATGTTATAATAATCGGGACCAACGGCTTAACGTGTTTTCCGAGGTACGGAGGGAAGTCCCTCAACCAACCAGACCCAGAAAAAAATCTTAGAATTTACACAAAGATTTCTTGTCCGGCGTGGGGATCGAACCCACGACCTCAGAGATTTAAAGCGAGCCAAATACCGCTACGCTACGGAATTTATTATAAGCACCTATATTTACACAAGCGCGTTAAAAAAACCGCCCGTACAAACTGGCAAGTGAAACCGTAACCAAAAAAAAAACTCCCTCCGCGCTAAAGCTCCGCGTTTCATGGTTCAGGCTTCGATTCTCTGTTGCACCAACACTTTATCTGTAATCAAAAACATGTGTTTATAAATTACTAGCTTCACCCGAGTAACTTCCGTTCCCGTAGAAACTACATAATTAAATATAGGATTGGATGTAGCCTTAGGGGCGCTATGGAGAAAGGACTTGAAAATTTTGCGTATTTCTTTTTTCCGAAGTTGTCCAGTTTTATTGCAGTATCAAGACGAGCTTGACCAGAGAAACCATTTAGCCTCTGAGAACCATAGCCTTCCGACGCACCGTTTTCGAGTTATGTCGAACTATCAAAATGGTTCATAACTCAAAAAATGCTCATAAATCAGAAACGGTGCGTCGGAAATTTTTCGAAGTCCCAAAAAAAAACGTTTTTAATTATTTTTGTTGTTTGCTTTCTTTGCTTCTCTTTGTGCCCTTAAGAGTATAATCCAACCCCTAAAAATCCGCCCCCAAGACTACCCACTGACGAAATACAGCCTTTCTCGATAAATGGGCTATCTAACACTGTTTTAAATCGGTCATGTAGTTCCTAAGATTAGCGCGTTCATACAAACAAACTCTTCAGCTTTATATATTAGTATAAGATTTAATAAGACTGGAGCTCTGCATGGCTTTATGCCCGCTGATGTAACAAAAGCCTCGTGGCTAACTACATAAACAAGTTTAAATTACTATCATCATCAGCGTGTCTAACGATTTTTGCGGACTATGTCGGCCTCCTTCTGAGGGGTTTTTGACATAGTCAACACACTTGGCAGGCGTGTTGGTGACCGCAGTATTATGTTATACAGGGGCTCTTCATCATCGTCATCAGTCTGTATAAAGTCCACTGTTGTTGTTCACGGCTCAGTCGCGAAGTTTGTAGTTACGATTTTCACGCTGGACCAGAAAAAAAATAATTGTTTCTGGGTCTTGTTGGTAAAGGGACTATCTTTCGTGCATCAGAACGCACGCTAAGCCGTTGGTCTCTGTACGAGCATCGCCAAATGATATGAATTGTTTCAGTTTTTACCTAACTAAGCATTACTAAAGTGCCGATGACTCGCGTAAATTTGCTGACTAGGCTATCGCACCCGCCACAAATAACCTACATTTCACCTTATAAAATAATATGTTTTGACAATAAACAGTCATCATTTTACGGATACAAAACAGTGATTTTATTTCCTGTCACATCCCGTGTGATTCAAGGCCGTCGGCCGCCGAGCACACCACCTCGCCCAGCAAACCGACAACCACATCTCAGTGTACGGAGTTATTGCTCCTACAGTCTCGATTGTTATTACATGATCTATAACAATCGTATACCAGGGAACGGGCAGCAGCGTCTCCTTGTGTGTTACAACATAATGCTGCGGTCACCCATTCGCCAGCCAAGCGCCGTGACTATGGCTAAAGCCCGGAGGCCCATATTCATTTTGATAATCACCTATAATTTAAGCACTTGGGAGGTTCACGGTCATTTATCGCACGACAGACGGACAGACTGATTAAAAATTCTGTAAGATCAAATAATTTTAATAATATTTTTAGCTACTTAAGTGATACTTTTGTTAGATTTAGTCTTATACAGTGTAATTTTGTCAAGTACAAGTGTATGTAAACTCAATTTTTTGTTGTCCGGGGAGAAATGCATTGACGCATTCCCACCGCCACTACAGCGTATTCGCGCGCTGGCGGTGGGATATGTGGGACTCGCCCTCTCCATAGCGTGGTATGCGACACTCATACCACGAGGAGAGGACCCTACACCACTAAAACCCCCCGGACACTCCTTCGATCCGCCGTTGGCGGGAGTCGGGTACGCATGAGCAATCCGGCCCCTGTATGTAAATTTCTAAGTGCTGAATACCAGCACTTAGGTATTTTACCAGCGCACGTGTTCTCTTCTTCTTGATCCTGGGTCCTTTAAGCGTAACGTGAAAAAGAATTTTGTAGGCCGTCAAGGTGAGGCCGACCACCGCAACGGTGCTCGCTGGTCGACCTCATTAGTGGGCTTCACTAGCCGCTTTTGGAGCCAGCTTAGACTGGATCATTAAAAAAAAAAAAAAATTATTCATTCACGTACCTGCAACTCTCCTCCGGCGGGTCTCATACGATGTTACAACAGCGGCAGTAGCGCGGCCGCGCGCCCGCCCCCCCGGCGGGGGGGGTGACGGGCGCGAAGTACGCGTGCACCTTGATGTTGGGCAGGTGGCTCTGGAACGACACGCATTACTCTTATTTACTAATAATATACATACATGTCGGAGCAGTGAAGTAACAAGCTTGTTTACATACTACTATAACTTCTGATTATGTCAATGACAAAACAGCTTGGGAGTAGTTGGGAGTGAGTTGCACTGTTACAATACTGATTTATTAATACTAGTAAAATCAAATTTATTTAAAAAAAAGGATTCCTCTGAGTTTCTTGCCAGTTCTTCTCAGAGTTGTCACGTCCAGAACTGGTGGTAGTAAAAGAAAGGGACGCATCATAAGAACATGATTTAAAATATTTTAAATGTGTCTATATGAATAAAGAATTTTTGACTTTGACTAACGCCATCTATTAGCGTTCGTGATACATTAATTGGTAGATCAGATTGACAATAGCTGTCATTGAATCAGTAGTTCGAGTCGAGGTTGACACATTTGACTTCCGAAGCTCGACCGCGCCGGGTGTGCTGATTCTGTTTAACAACGTGTAACATGGCGGACACCGATAATACTTTGGAGAATAATCCTTCTGCATCTCCGACATACATACATAAGCTCACGCTTTTTTCAAAGCGGGGTAGGCTGAGACAATGGACCTCCACTTGCTACGATCCCTTCACACATCATTCGCTTCATTCACTCTCATAACAGTCTTCATACAAGCACGTCAGTTTAATAGTATATAACCAGCCATTACATCTTTATAACTCCCTTCCCGCGCGCGGTTTCACCCGCGTAACTCCCGTTCCCGTGGGAACTTCATAATTAAATATAGCCGTGTAGGTGAAAGAATTTTTGCACTCTAAAATATGCTATAATATATATTTTTTTATTCATTAAATGTTTGAAAAAATAAATATAGCCAATAGTTATTAATAGCTTATTTACTAACACAAGACTGACAGATTTCTAGCACGCCTGAAATAAATTTAAACATAATTTAATAGTAAATGTTACCTATTTATAATTAATTTTATATGCATTGTGAATTTTCTTGACAAGTAAAAGTGTATGTAAATACCTAAGTGCTGAATAAAAATCGTTTATTTCGTTTGAAATCAGCACAGTAGTTTTTGAGTTTATTCATTACAAACATCATCATCATCAGCCTGTTGTAGTCCACTGCTGAACATAGGCCTCCCCCATCGATTTCCAGCAGGAACGATCGCTAGCGGCCTGGCTCTCTGCATCCACCGACTCCCCGCGACCTTTATGAGGTCGTCGGTCCATCGTGCAGGCGGTGGTCCCTGACAGTTCGTGGTCTCCAATCGAAAACCTTTTTGCTCGTGTGTGTGTATGCTTTTTACAAACGTACACACACACAAACAAAAATACAAATCTTTCCTCTTTATAATATTAGTATAGATGATAAATTAAAGGGGATGGAGGGTTAATGTTCGGCACTCACCCTTAACTTCCTAATAGCATTCCTGCTGACCATCTGGCAGTCATACAACTCTATGAGTTGCAGGTTGTGACATGATATGAGATGTTCCAGCGCGCCGTCCGTCACCAGGGGACAGTTGTCCAGACCTGCACATAACATACAACATTATTATTATAACCAGCTGCGGCCGGCGGTTTTACCCGCGTTACTCTGTTCCAGTGGGTCGGAGCGTGATGTTTTGTAGCCTATAAAATATGTTAATCCAGCGTATAACCTATCCCGGTGCAAAATTTTAGCCAATTCTGTTCGGTAGTTTTGGCGTGAAAGAGTAACAAACATTGTTTGTTTCAAAAGTAACATTTGTATTAAATACTCTTTTATAGTGACAACTCCATTTTCAGTGTACCTATTTGTTTATGGTCAATAAAAATATATATATATAGTGTGACATTAACAAGAGCCGACAACACATTGTTTTATTTGCAAAAAAAAAATCATTAATTTTTTCGTAAATTAATCTACAAATACAACAAACATCTCTTACAACCACAATGGATGACAATTGAAGACGTGAGTGGATGAAGGTGATAAGTCACAAAATCACAATTTCGAGTAAATCGAGTTTAAAGTTTCACTTTTATTTTTTAAGATAAGTCGCTACGAAACTGATTTTTTAATAAAACTATGATGCCAAGTTGTGTAAACAACCTGAAATATTAATGGTACGTAAGCAAATAAACAAATTAATATTTTTTATTATATAACTTCTAAAAAAACTACACATAACTCCTTCTTCCATAAACAAAAGTCAACTTTTCTGCACGTTTAGTTAGGTATTAAAGTAGGAATGTAAGTTGTACTGTCTTAATTATAATATAAATATTATATTTTACTTTACTTATATAATAATATATTGTTTTAGACACTATTTGGTATATCCCACAAATGTTCGAAATTTCTTTAGTGATCCTCCGTTTTTTACGTTGCACTTATAAGTGTTACTGCGTATTTCTAAGGTGTTTTTTCGATTTGTTTTGGTTTTTTATATATTAATATCTCAGAATCTTCACGGTCGTGTTGGTTACTAGTAGAAATAATAATAAGGTAATTTTGCCTTGTACTGCTTGCTCACTTACATTACCAGAACTACAGATCGAAAGGCTTTCCGCAAATAAAATATCATCACTACCCAAAGGAATGTTCTAGCATGACCGAATGTTTAAGGTATTAGGGGCTATACATAAGATGCAGGTTCGAATCCTGTCGGTAGTCTAAATATATTATGCTCAATTCAAAATATTCTAAAATTTAAATATGTAAATACGGGGGCGGTGTCATCGTTTAAAAATGTAATTCCAAATGCAACTTTGGACATGTTTGTCTTGTTTACTATTATCGATAGATGGCATCTGATCTACGTGTTAGACGTGTTACAAAGAGGTTGATAAATTTCAACTACCGGTTGGGTTCCACTGTGGCCAAATGGTCTAGGCATTAGAGGCTAAGTATACCTAACATGCAAGTTCAACTCCTGTACTACTCCCGGTCGTGTTAATTTATTAATGTTTTAACTTTTAATTTTAACTTAAAGAAACTAACACTTAACGCCATGTTTTTAAGCTTATCCTTGTAGTCATCATTGATTTTTTTTTCCGTTACTGGGTTACCATCAGCAGTATTTTAACAATATTTTTTAGTATTTTTTGTTAAAGCGGCAACAGTAATACATCATTTCTTAACATTTCAACTGTCTAGCTATCGCGGTTCTTGAGATACAGCCTTGTGACAGACAAATAGACAGCAAAGTCTTAGAAACAGGGTCCCGTTTTTACCCTTCGGGTACGGAACCCTAAACATGCGCGATAATGTGACAAAATGAGAATTAAAATAACTAAATGTCGTGAATAAATGTATGTGATATGCATGTCACGTAACACCTTCATTCACGAAAAAGTGACATCGCGTCGTTGAATCATCGTAAGCTGAGTGGTAGAAGGTGGTATGTACGTACATAACACTTTCTTCCACGAAAGAAAAACAAAGTCTTTACTTTATTTATCTGGAAGAAGGCGATATGGGCCCATATCTCTTTCATCCAGTGCCATTTTCAAAGTTAACTGTACATAACACCTTTTTCAACATATTATTTTGAAAAATAAGCCTTAAATCGACGGTTTAAGGCCAGTAGTCTGTAGTCATCGACATTTCAAGCTCATCTATGCAAAAAAACACAAAACCTCAAAAATGCGACATATCACCTTCATCAACTCACGTCTTTAATTATTTATAAGTAATTAGTTACACTTTTTTAAATGTTTTTGAATAGTTTACGAAAAAGTTTACCATATCGTCGGTGATACTGCAATACCGCGTATGTGGCAGTTGCTACTAAGGTGTGATTTCATATGTCAAGAAATATGTTTTTTCTTTATCTTTTAGGGCAAAAAAATATAATTTGCTATATTTGATTTCAACCTTATAAGCTATTGTCACTTACGCGGTATTGCAATATCATCGACGATATGCTATGTTTCAAAATTAAAATTAATAAAATTCGACCACCGGCAGGACTCAAACCTGCATCTTAGGTTAAGCCCTTAATGCCTTAAGCAATTATAGTAGAGGATACGATTAAGAACGACCTTCACCAATCTGTTTATTGGATGAAAGTTTTTTATATCAAATTTGATATATTAAATAATATAACGCGGGTGGGTTGACTAAGAAATTCCTGGCCAAACAATTATTTATTAAAAAAAATATTACTTATTTTTTTATTGTAAATCGAAATATTTTATTTTTTAATGCAGATTGTAGCAAAACAATATTATATTTTGATATAAAATTTATTTATTAAACAAATAGGTAAATTCCTATTAATACCTGGCAACCCAGTAGTTATGCCAGGAAACAAAAAGAAAACCCAACGTTTTTATATTCTATAGGCTTCATACTTTCGATAAGTATTAAATTTATTCGTTTAAAGTAAAGTAAATTAAATAATTAAATTAAATTTTAAAGTAAATTTTTAAATAATAATAGTTTGGCCAGGAATTTCTAAGGCAACCTACCCGCGTTATATTATTTAAGTCATTAAATTTGATATAAAATATTTTTCATCCAGTAAACATATCGGTGAAGGTCCTTCTTAATCGGATCTTAGACTATTAGGCCACGGTGGAACCCTACCGGTCATCAAAATTTATCATGCAGGTTCGAGTCCTGCCGGTGGTCAAATTTTATCAAGCTCAATTTTGATACATAACAAAAACAACTAAACAATCAATATTCTCCTGATAGACACTTTGAAACTCATAATAAATTATTGGTACATGACATAAATATTTGAAGACAATGAGTACAAACCTAAGACAGTGAGATGTTCGGCGGCGCAGGGCGACAGCGACAGCTGTTTGATGCCGTAGTCTGTTATCAACTCGCAGTGAGACAGGGTCTGGAAATTTTACATTATTCATTATTCATGTAAAAAAAATAGGCATTTTATATATGCATGGTTACGGAACTCTTTCATGTGCGTGTCCGACACGCTCTTGGCCGGTTTTAATTCAATGTTAATTAAGAATCAAATATTTCCTATTTATAACTATAGACACTAAGCAATCTGCGCAAGATGGTGCTAGTATACAGGGTTATTTGTAAAACACCAACAACCTCTTAAGAGGCCATTGTAATGTATCGCCTGAGGATGCGTAGTCCATCAGGGCTCACTGCTAGTCCTCGAAGAGGGTGTGTGAGGGGTACGATCACTATCACATAACATAAAACACCACTAAAACCCCCCAGATGCAGGTTCGAGTCCTGCCGGCGGTCGAATTTTATTAATCTAAATTTTGAAACCTTGTATAATACAATACATACCAATTTCTCTAACCTAGGACATCCCATGGACAGGTGCACTAGCGTGTTGTCCGTTATGAGGACACACTCTTCCAGATCCATCCGCTCCAGTAATCTGCAGCTCTGAGGAAACAAACACACGATATTATATGTATATAATATCGTAGGAGCGTCGGAATTGTGATCTTGTGGTAGCCAGTTCTACCCCCACCCATTGGACTACCGACGTGAACCCAGTCTTAACACCAAGCATTTTAGTTGAGCACGAGGGGATAACAAGAATACAAGTAAACAGCAAAACATTGTTAGTAAATAAAAAAATATGTGGTCGCTGGTCCGACGTGAACCCACTCGTAACACAAGCATTATAGTTTAGCACGAGGGGTTAACAAGAATACTAGTAAACAGCAAAACTTTGCTAGTAATCTTTAAAAAGGAAAGAGAAAAAAGAGAGAGAGAGAGAGTATGTTCTTCAGTCGCCTGTTACGACACTCATGGGAAGATATGGGGTAGTCTACTGTCATCCAGAATCCATACGACAGTTACGTATCTAAAAGGCCCATCAAATTAGTCCTTCGATTAAAAAATATTCTTAGAATCGTTCAATCCATGTAGCCTACTTTTCTTTTACTTTAACATATCGTTTACGTCCACTGCTGATCATCCATGTTAAGAGGAGGAGCCCAACAGGAGGGCCTGTTGGGCGCGTGGTGTCCGTCACGCGCGCGCAGCCCGACGCGTCCGTCAGCAGTACACTTGCTACATATGACTCACCCTGGCCAGCGCCTGGAAGCCGGCGTCGGTGAGCAGCGAGCACTGCGCCAGCTCCAGCGTGACGAGGTCGGGGCAGCGCGCCGCCAGCGCGCCCAGCGTGGCGTCCGTCACGCGCGCGCAGCCCGACGCGTCCGGCAGCAGTATACTTGCTACATATGACTCACCCTGGCCAGCGCCTGGAAGCCGGCGTCGGTGAGCAGCGAGCACTGCGCCAGCTCCAGCGTGACGAGGTCGGGGCAGCGCGCCGCCAGCGCGCCCAGCGTGGCGTCCGTCACGCGCGCGCAGCCCGACGCGTCCGGCAGCAGTATACTTGCTACATATGACTCACCCTGGCCAGCGCCTGGAAGCCGGCGTCGGTGAGCAGCGAGCACTGCGCCAGCTCCAGCGTGACGAGGTCGGGGCAGCGCGCCGCCAGCGCGCCCAGCGTGGCGTCCGTCACGCGCGCGCAGCCCGACGCGTCCGGCAGCAGTATACTTGCTACATATGACTCACCCTGGCCAGCGCCTGGAAGCCGGCGTCGGTGAGCAGCGAGCACTGCGCCAGCTCCAGCGTGACGAGGTCGGGGCAGCGCGCCGCCAGCGCGCCCAGCGTGGCGTCCGTCACGCGCGCGCAGCCCGACGCGTCCGGCAGCAGTATACTTGCTACATATGACTCACCCTGGCCAGCGCCTGGAAGCCGGCGTCGGTGAGCAGCGAGCACTGCGCCAGCTCCAGCGTGACGAGGTCGGGGCAGCGCGCCGCCAGCGCGCCCAGCGTGGCGTCCGTCACGCGCGCGCAGCCCGACGCGTCCGGCAGCAGTATACTTGCTACATATGACTCACCCTGGCCAGCGCCTGGAAGCCGGCGTCGGTGAGCAGCGAGCACTGCGCCAGCTCCAGCGTGACGAGGTCGGGGCAGCGCGCCGCCAGCGCGCCCAGCGTGGCGTCCGTCACGCGCGCGCAGCCCGACGCGTCCGGCAGCAGTATACTTGCTACATATGACTCACCCTGGCCAGCGCCTGGAAGCCGGCGTCGGTGAGCAGCGAGCACTGCGCCAGCTCCAGCGTGACGAGGTCGGGGCAGCGCGCCGCCAGCGCGCCCAGCGTGGCGTCCGTCACGCGCGCGCAGCCCGACGCGTCCGGCAGCAGTATACTTGCCACATATGACTCACCCTGGCCAGCGCCTGGAAGCCGGCGTCGGTGAGCAGCGAGCACTGCGCCAGCTCCAGCGTGACGAGGTCGGGGCAGCGCGCCGCCAGCGCGCCCAGCGTGGCGTCCGTCACGCGCGCGCAGCCCGACGCGTCCGGCAGCAGTATACTTGCTACATATGACTCACCCTGGCCAGCGCCTGGAAGCCGGCGTCGGTGAGCAGCGAGCACTGCGCCAGCTCCAGCGTGACGAGGTCGGGGCAGCGCGCCGCCAGCGCGCCCAGCGTGGCGTCCGTCACGCGCGCGCAGCCCGACGCGTCCGGCAGCAGTATACTTGCTACATATGACTCACCCTGGCCAGCGCCTGGAAGCCGGCGTCGGTGAGCAGCGAGCACTGCGCCAGCTCCAGCGTGACGAGGTCGGGGCAGCGCGCCGCCAGCGCGCCCAGCGTGGCGTCCGTCACGCGCGCGCAGCCCGACGCGTCCGGCAGCAGTATACTTGCTACATATGACTCACCCTGGCCAGCGCCTGGAAGCCGGCGTCGGTGAGCAGCGAGCACTGCGCCAGCTCCAGCGTGACGAGGTCGGGGCAGCGCGCCGCCAGCGCGCCCAGCGTGGCGTCCGTCACGCGCGCGCAGCCCGACGCGCACAACCGCCGCATGGTGCCGCCCAGCGCGCTCAGCGACGCGTCGGTCAGCGTCTGCCACGATAATTTCCACAACCTTAGAGACCCTAACGTCTTCGTCGTGCCAGCGTTAAACCGATGCCAGCGCTGACCGGCTGCCGGCGTCGCATTGCGAACTCCATTGTACTTTTTCGTAAAAAACGTTAGGCTGACGTCGCGTTAACGTGACGCTAGCGCTGCGTAAGCGTAAGGGAGACGAACAGCGATCACCGCGGCGTCGACTGCGAGTCAACGCTGCGGAGACGCTAACTACACTCGAAAGACGCTAGTGTGGGGGGTCTCTTAGATAAAATTATTGGTCTCGCGCATGGAGACTCACTGGCACAAGTAGATTGCGTTGGATCCCGATTTGATTTCATGCAAAAGGAAATATGTACTGTTCTTTGAATGATTAAGGTAAGCAAGTTTATATTTATATTCATTTTAAACAGCTCATTAATATGAATCATTAATATGAATTATAAGGTGGGCCCTAAAATGCTACCTTGAGGCACTCCATAACCTATAGGCAATATTACGCTCTCAGTATTTTTCAATTTTTACGCAGTGGTCCTACCCCTTAGGTAATCAGAGAAAATATCCAAGACAGCACCCCGAATTTCAATATACTCCCATATTATCCAACAAAGCTGGTACAGAAATGGTATCGAAAGCCTTTGATAAGTCAAAAGAAGATGCCAATGGATTTTAGCAAGACACTTCTATCAAGACTCTTGGCTACGTCTTCTGACAGGACCACAACCGTATCTTCGCTGCTCGTACCCTTTCTAATACCATATGTTATGGACTTAAGGTTCAATTTAGGTTGTGGGAATTCTTGCTAATTAAAATACGTGTTTGCACTATGCTGATTTATTATAGACTGAACTTGACAATATTTTCTTGGATATGTTAGGGCACACACACATGCATACGTACCTGATACACTCTTTCACACATACAATGATCTAACTCTCATTAGATCATTGTATGCTTCATTTTTGGCCTCCGGAAGTATGATCATGTGTCGCAATTTCGGTTGCAATTGAAGTGGCTGCCAATTCGACGGCGTCGGGACTGTCATATTCTATCTGTCCTCTACTCTATCCTTCATGACTCTAATGCTCCCTCCTATCTCCGTGAGCGCTTTGAGTATTTGATACCTAGAGGCAAACCATGTCGCACCGCCACTTCTCTTCTGCTAAAAAATCCAACACATGTCTCCAGTAGATATGATGGTTCTTTCACTGTGCAGGCAGTGCGTTTATGGAATTCACTTCCACATCTCATTCGGACTAGTCCATCTTCACACATTTTTAAGAGAAGAACTAAAGAATATTTTCTGTCTCTCTAACATTATATTAATAGATATGTACGTTTAAGTAGTATATTATATATATATATTTACATATATATTATATAGGCCGTGGGGTGCCGGCATAGAATGTTACCTCCCCATTTCTACTCGTCGGTGTCGTAAAAGGCGACTAAGAGAAATTCCAGGGAACGGGCAGCAGCGTTTCCTGTGATGATCAACTCAAAAGAACTCCACTGCGCTCGCCAACCCGCCTGCCAAGCGTGGCGAGTATTGGCAAAACACCCCTCATGGTGACACATACCAAGATCAGGCCCCTAGTCCCCGGCCGCTCCGCTAGTCCTGGCCACGGTACCAGCCATGGTAACGGCGGGGCAGGGGGTGCTAAGAAACTCCGGAAGAGATTTGGGTACCACCCCACACGACAACTAGCCCTGGTAACACACAACACACGCACTCTACCAAAGTCTTCAATCAATGTGTGTTACCAGTGATGACATATGGATCTGAGACGTGGTCTCTTACTGTGTGCCTCATAAGAAAGCTCAAAGTCGCTCTGCGAGCTATGGAAAGAGCTATGCTCGGCGTTTCTCTGCGTGATCGAATCAGAAATGAAGAGATCCGCAGGAGAACGAAGGTCACTGACATAGCTCAACGGATAAGCAAGCTGAAGTGGCAATGGGCAGGACACATAGCTCGAAGAACTGACGGCCGATGGAGCAAAAAGGTTCTCGAGTGGAGACCACGTACTGGCAAGCGCAGCGTAGGACGACCGTCTGCACGATGGACCGACGACCTCATAAAGGTCGCAGGAAGTCGGTGGATGCAGGCCGCTAGCGATCGTTCCCGCTGGAAATCGATGGGGGAGGCCTATGTTCAGCAGTGGACTACAACAGGCTGGTGATGATGATGATGATGATGACATATATATATTATATGTATATGGTATGTATTTTGTATAAGTATTGTATGTAAATAATAGCATGTAAGTATATTAGCTCATAGTGGTTTACCAGATCGGTAAACTAGTTTTTGTTGTGCACTAGCTACCTTTTTATTATATATCTCTGTCCTTGGAAGGTTTGCTGGAAGATAATTCATAATTGAATTAAGCTCGCCTTTGTACATGTTGTTTCTTTGTCAAAACTGTATTGTTACTTGTTTTTCTGTGTGTACAATAAAGAATATATATATAACTCAACACCATATACACCGTGAAATTTTAATGGTTGTTTTCCCGACGCAGAACAACTTGCTGTCGATAGTACTATCGAAACATTTTTTTTTAAAACATGTTTTGGATTTAAAATAATTAAAAAAAATATTAGACAACTCGAAAGCGTGATAATCAGTAGTAACACTAGACGAACCTTGTAGGTACTACTCGAATCGCACGCGCTGCTGACAAAGTAAAGAACGATCCATGAACGTTCAAAGCAAAATAAGAGCTCATTGGTAGTAATACGGCATAAAATAGCCTGCACGCAAGAATTACAAACGAGCCGGCTTCCTTTGTAATTCGCCGCGCGGCGCCGACGCCGGAACGCCCCGCGCTCGCCTACGACTCCCTCCTTCCTTAGTTGTCCCGTGAACGTCGGAAGCGCAGCACGCGTTATCTTATTACTTTATTAGTATTATGGATCGACATTACAGTTTTAGTAATTAAGAGTACGTCGCTATGGTGCAACTGTACGCTAGGGCTAATTATAATTCCCATACTGCTCGGCGTCTTTTCGCCGAGTTGCAACACTTGGCGTCACTCCGTCTTCGCGGGGTTCTGAACCCTCAAGTCATACAGGACCGGACGATCGTAGCGGCGACGGCTACTCGATTATGGGCAGTTCCAGGTACCAGCACATGCACAGGGCAGAGGTCGATCGGCCGTTCTTTAGCCAGAGCTCGACGAGGAGATCATCGAGTACTTCGAACGCGATCCTCGCCGAAGTACGCGAATGGCGGCAGATAGGATTGGCGTAAGCCAATATTACGTGTGGAAAGTACTCAACTCAGAAGGACTGCATCCATATCATTTCCGCGGAGTTCATTTCATTTTTCATTTTTTTTAAATACGCCTTAAATACTTTATTATCTAATTCAGAAAATTATTGTTCTTAGATAATAAACTTGTTTTAAGTTACGTTTTCTGTAATTTGTAGCTAAAAAGGTACTGGATAAAGCTTCTTATTATGATTGGGTACTGTGTTACATTACCTAAGGTGTAGGTATCAGCTGATTGACTAACCCGGGTCAACGAACGCGCGACCGATCGACGCGAGCGCTAGGTATCGCGAGGTATTACTATCGGTTCGATGTCACTTTCGAGTTTGGTTTTTCACGATTGTTAATCGGCCATTTTTGGTTCATAATATTTAGTTTTTGTATAAATTAAATGTTCAACTAAGACCAAATCTTTTCGCTGCGGGAAAACAACCATTTAAATTCAGCGTGTATAGCCAGGATGTTATTTGCTCCAATTTATTTATAATTAAGTATTGATTTCCTCGATAACTGAGCTATCTCAATACTAAAATTATTTTTCTAATTGGTCCTGTAGTTTCTGAGATTAGCTAATTCTAACAAACAAACTCTTCAGATATATATATTAGTATAGATATAGATGTACGACCTATTATGACGAACGCAACAATACAAAATAATTTCACTGACTCTAGCACCTATCAACATCAACGGCGAATACATCACTCACCTTTGATTCGCTGATGATATCGTGGTCATGGCAAAGTTGATGGAAGAACTCAGTACAATGCTCGAAGATCTCTACCGAGTCTCCCAACGTGTAGGTCTTAAAATGAACATGGACACGACGAAAATCATGTCTAACGTCCATGTTGTGCCAGCGCTAATAATAATGGTTGAGAATACGGTTCTTGAAGTTGTTGACGCATTTGTATACCTAGGACAGACAGTCCAATTAGGTAGGTCCAACTTCGAGAAGGAGGTCAATCGCCGAATCCAACTCGGATGGGCAGCGTTCGGGAAACTTCGCAACGTCTTTTCCTCCAATATACCTCAGTGCCTGAAGACGAAAGTCTTCAACCAGTGCGTGTTGCCAGTGATGACCTATGAATCCGAAACGTGGTCCTTTACTATAGGCCTTATGAACAGGCTCAGAGTCGCTCAACGAGCTATGGAGAGGGCTATGCTCGGGGTTTCTCTCTACGAGATCGAATCAGAAATAGGAGATACGTAGAAGAACGCGGGTTACCGACATAGCCCAACGGATTAGTTCGTTGAAGTGGCAATGGGCAGTCCATATAGCATGGAGAACAGATGGCCGTTGGGGCCGAAAATTTCTCGAATGGAGACCGCGGATCGGCAAGCGTAGCGTGGGACGTCCACCTACTAGATGGACGAATGATCTAGTTAAGGCCGCGGGTCGCTTCTAACCGCAACAACTGGAGATCTATGAGGGAGGCCTAAGTCCAGCAGTGGACGTCCTACGGCTGAAATTATGATGATAAAAGTACATTTCAGTAGTTCCAAAATAGTTACAGTAAGTCCAATCAAGTTTTATTTACTTATATTTTAACAGAAAATTTATTTCATCCTTTTTTCTATTCTAAAAGTATATATTTCATTTCATTTACATCAGTTTCAATTACTAGAAAACATTTTCAGTGGGTCCAAAACAGTTTTACTAGTACCATAATGGTTTCAGTGACTACAAAACAGTTTCACTAGTTACATAATAGTTTCAGTGACTACAAAACAGTTTCACTAGTTACAGAATAGTTTCAGTGCCTACAAAACAGTTTTACTAGTTACAGAATAGTTTCAGTAACTACAAAACAGTTTTACTAGTTACATAATAGTTTCAGTGACTACAAAACAGTTTTACTAGTTTCATAATAGTTTCAGTAACTACAAAACAGTTTTACTAGTTACATAATAGTTTCAGAGACTACAAAACAGTTCTACTAGTGACATAATAGTTTCAGTGACCACAAAACAGTTTCAGTGACTACGAAACAGTTTCAGTGATTACAAACCAGATTCTGTGGCTCCAAACCAGTTTTAGTGCTAGAAACTAGTTTCAGTGGTTTCAAAACAACAGTTTCATTGGCTCGAAAGCCGTTTCATTGGCATCAAACCAGTTTTCTTACAAAATAGTTTCATTGGCTCCAAAGCCGTTTCATTGGCTCCAAAGCCGTTTCATTGGCTCCAAAATAGTTTCAGTCGCTCCTAAACTGTTTCAATGGATCCAAAGCAGTTATAGCGACTCCAAATATTTTTATCTATGTATAAGATAATACTCACATCACATCCTTGTACATTAAGCGCCTCGAGGTTGGGACAGTGTGTAGCAAGCGCGGTCACGGCTCTGTCGTTCACGTTCTTACAGCCTGGGACAAAAAAACACACATATATATATATAAAAGAAAGTCGTGTTTGTTACAACACTTATAACTCGAGAACGGCTGGACCGATTGCCATGGTTTTTGATTTATTGGATTTTTTTACGTCCCGAATAGCAGAATACATTTTAAAAACAAAAGAAAGTCGTGTTAGTTACACTATTTATAACTCAAGAACGGCTGAACCGATTTGGCTGAAAATTGGTAGGGAGGTAGCTAAGAACTGGGAAAAGGACATAGGATACTTTTGGGTAGGGGTAGGGTAGGGTAGGGTAGTGGTAGGGTAGGGGTAGGGTAGGGGTATGGTAGGGTAGGGTAGGGGTAGGGTAGGGGTAGGGGTAGGGTAGGGGTAGGGCAGGGTAGGGGTAAGGGTAGGGTAGGGGTAGGGTAGGAGTAGGGTAGGGTTAGGGTAGGGGTAGGGTAGGGCAGGGGTAGGGTAGGGCAGGGGTAGGGTATAAAAGTCCACCCGTGCGAAGCCGGGGCGGGCCGCTAGTATCAGATAGATATTAGTTACTGTCCGCGACTTCATCCACGTAAAATAGGGACTTAATAATAACATAGATTAGACCACATAATGTCTTCCCAACACAACAACCTCCGTAGCGTAGCGGTATTTGGCTCGCTTCAAGTCTCGGAGGTCGTGGGTTCGATCCCTACACCGGACAAGAAATCTTAGTGTAAATTCTAAGATTTATTTCCGGGTCTGGTTGGTGTAGGGCAGGGACTACCTTCCGTGCCTCGGAAAGCACGTTAAGCCGTTGGTCCCGATTGTTATAACATCATCTATAACAAGCGTATACCAGGGAACCGGCAGCAGCGATTCCCTGTGTATTACAGCATAATACTGTGGTCACCAATCCGCCTGCCAAGCGTGGTGGCTTGGCAGGCGCGTTGGTGACCGCAGTATTATGTCCCACCCTCTTCCTCTCTAACCATTTACATTCATGTTCATTACGCTTTCAGTCACCTCCACTTCACATGACCAGGCCAATCAATTCCTTATGAAATAATGAATTTATTCACTTAGGTATTTACATACACTTGTACTTGTCAGAATCACAATGTTACACAATTATTCTTATTCTATGAATTAAACTTGATACTTAACTAACGGGTAGCAAATTGTATCCTACAATTTGCTACCCGTTAGTTAAGTACCTATCTAGTTTAATTCATAGAATAAGAATTACAGACAAAGTAGTCCGACAAAGTCGATCCCAACCCATTGCACTACTGATGTGAACCCACTCGTAACACAAGTACTTTTAGCTTAGTACGAGGGGTTAACAAGAATACTAGTAGACGGCAAAACTCTGAAGGTAATCTTAAAAGAAAAAAAAATTATAAGTTTGGTAAAAACATACACTTAAGTGATGGACACCTGGGGGCACCCTTTGCCCATTTACTCCATTTACCGGGTGTTATAACGCCACAAAATATATAAATCTTTATATTATATAACATTTTTTTAATTATACCCTTTCAATAAAATTTAGCAATAGCAGGGCTTTCTCCTACTATCCGTTATAACCCCCATAGTGTTATTCCAAATGGGCAGGACTTCTATCAACATTTTGGTATTTTTTTTATCATGATAAAATGATGAAATGAAATGTTAAATAGTTGCAGGAGTATCTGGATTAAGTGGTTAGGACCGTTTATTTTTTTTTTCCGACGGACATACAATAATGTAGTTAGCCCTTAGGCTTTTGCTACTTCACCGGGCATAAAGGCGAGCAGAGCTCCAGCCTAGATAAATGGTTTAAACACTACAAACTAAGCAACCTGCGCAAGAGGGCGTCCCTTGTGGGGGTTAGGACCACGACCCAGTGGTACCACTGATATATATTTGCAACATACCTCTACATATAAAGCTCCTGAGTTTAGGACATCCTCTGGCCAGCGCCTCTACACCATTCTCCGTGATGGACTGACACCATGACACGTTCACATGTGTTAGCATCTAAAACAAACACATATAACCTTTAAGAATACTGGGTGACTTTTTTTACCGGCTTGAAAATAATAAACCGTGATATGTGAAATATATGAATATAGAAAGCGGCCATAGCCCAATGGCTAGGTTGTTGGACTTGTGATCTTGTGGACGCCAGTTCGATCCCCTTCCATTGCACGACCGACGTGAACCCACTCGTAACACAAACATTTTAGCTTAGCACGAGGGGTTGACAATTATACTAGTAGACGGCAAAACTCGGCTAATAATATAAAAACAAAAAAGATAGGCATTGTTATTTTATATATTTTTTACTGACATAGAGTGATAATCATAACGATAAAAATACGTACTTGATTAGGTAGTAACGTTAAGTTAATTAATTTAGGTGCCTATAATACTAGGCCGCAATCAAATATGAATGACAAGAGTGATCGAAATAGCGTAACTACCTACTTAGGTACGCGTTTTTACCGTAACGAATTTCACTCTATGCCTGTAAAAAAAAGATAAGATAACTTTGCCTTAGACATCTATTTCATATACATATCACGCCCTATTATTTACAAGAGAGTAAAAAAAGTCGCCCAGAATATATCATCGGAAAATAATACGAATCGTAAGTTGATCAACTTCCGTGCCACTCATATTGTTAAATTCAGTTGCTAGTTTCAGTGAACGCGCCTAATTATTATATTATTTACTTAATTGTTATGACACTTGATCTAACCTAACCAAACGAGACTATGCTACTTTTGTAACAAAACAAAAAAAACTTCAACTTCAATAAGTCCTGTTGAACTCTATTTGTTTAGGTTTCGGTTATTTTTTAACCATCCGAAACGTCGTTATTTTATCAACTAGGTATTAACTTAAGACACAAAGTTCGCACTTCAGGGCCCCGAGTCTACTATCGTAATGGCGTGTCCATGAACTGTCAACGACAGACCAATGGTCGGTTTTTTTCCCATTTGGTAATCTACTAATCCTAATGACGTCATAATGGTGTCACGATGACGCAAAGATGACATTAGCGTAGTTGAATATAATAACAAATGATACATTTATAAGTATTGAAAAAGCCTAAATAAACATTACAATCTCCCTAACCATCTCCCCTGCTACTTCTGTTGACGGCCTATTTCTGCGGTAGCAACACTGACTGCACTTACAGCGCCGACACCATAGTGAGATTTGTAGATTACCGTTTTTGGCATAATGATACCATGATGGCACTACGGTGGCACAATACTTAAACAAACAGCAGACTCGGCCCCCGGGTATTTAACGGAGAAAATGTCGGAAAGTGGCATTTCTTATCCGATATATTAAAAAAAAAGTTTAAGTTACCGGACATCCGTCTGAGAGCGCCTTCAACGATATATCTGATATACTAGGACACGAGTCCAAGTTTATTCTGTAATATAAAACAATTTTGTTAATTTATATTATTACATCTATACTAAATATTATAAAGAGGAAAGATTTGTATTTTTGTGTGTGTGTATGTTTGTATTTAATTACGTAACGGTGTCCTGACGTGCAGCCGCTGTGCTCGCACACTTAGAACAAAGATTGGCTATTGTAGCCACATGAGGGCCTATGAAAGAGCAGATCAACAATGCTTCTAGTTTAATTTGAAGATACCATACCGCTAAAATATATCCAGTCGCTGTAGTCGAAATCGGCCAGGAAGATCATCATCATCATCAATTAATAAACCCAAAACCAAATGTGCCGATTTCAAAAACTCTCTAAACATTGGAAAGCTACATTCACCCTGAGTGACATAGGCTATATGACTATATAGTATAAAACAAAGTCGCTTTCTCTGTCCCTATATCCCTATGTATGCTTAAATCTTTAAAACTACGCAACGGATTTTGATGCGGTTTTTTTTAATAGATAGAGGGATTGAAAAGGAAGGTTTATATGTATGATACATCAGCATTGTACCCGTGCAGAGCCGGGGCGGGTCGCTAGTAATATTAAAAGCGGAAATATTTGATTGTTTGTACTGAAAATACTCCATAACTACTGCTCCTATTTCAAAAATTCTTTCACCATTGGAAAGCTACTTTATCGAGGAGTGACATCGTCTATATCTAGACTAATATATTATAAAGCTGAACAGATTGTTTGTTCGTTTTGTTTGCATGGACGGACTACCTCAAGAAATACTGATCCGATTTTAAAATCTATTACAGGGTCACATAGCCCATTTATCGAGGGAGGCTATAGGTTATATTAAATTATAAAAATATTAAAAAATAGAAGCGGCCGCTGCCCCAATGGCGAGGGCGTCGGACTTGTGATCTTGAGGTCGCCGGTTCGAACCCCACCCATTGCACTACCGACGTGAACCCACTCGTTACACAAGCATCTTAGCTTAGCACGAGGGGTTAACAAGAATACTAGTAGACTGCAAAAATTCTGCTAGTAATCTTTAAAAAATATACATTTATATGAACTTCCTACGGGATCGGGTGTTAAGGGCTTGAAGCTATTTGCATACCTTTGTAACTTGCTACATCTCCTGCCCAGCGCCTGACACGACTGGTCCGTGATCTTCTTGCACTTGTTTAAATTCAAATCTTCAATGTTTGGACACGACTGAAATAAATACAATATAAGTATATAAATACCTATGTAACTAATCATCATCATCAGCCCGTATAACGTCCACTGCCGAACATGGGCCTCCTCCCTAGAGAAAGTATTTGCCATAGTCACCACGCTTGGTGACCGCAGTATTTTGTTGTACCACACAAGGAAACACTGCTGCCCGTTCCTTAGTATACGATTATTATGTATCATGTTATTACAATCGGGACCTATGGCTTAACGCGCTTTCCGAGGCACGGAGGGTAGTCCCTCAACCAACCAGACTCCGAAAGAAATCTTAGAATTTACACAAAGATTTCCTGTCCGGCGTGGGGATCCAACCATCGACCTCCGAGATTTAAAGCGAGCCAAATACCGCTACGCTACGGAGATATCCCCCCCTCCCACACCGGACAGGAAATCTTTGTGTAACCGACGGAACTGTCGGTGGTTCGACACACCACACTCACAACACCCGTAAGCACCCGTGGGAACTATATTGGTGTCGCGACGATGACATTTGGTGATTACAGGATTCCAAGCCGTTGATAACCGGTATCCATCTTCCCGGTTGAAATTGGAATGTTTTTTTATTTCAACCGCTTCACGTACTATTCTCGAGTAATAGTAACGATCGGTGGAGAGGACTTGTAGTTGATGTAAATTGGCTATCCAATGCTTGGCTCCTGTGTGTGTTTGAGCATGTCGTTGATACTGACACTCATCAGTCTATCGGTGACCACGACTGGTGTAACCCACGTCGAAACGTCGGATTATTAAAAAGGTAATGATTTGCCTTAAAATTGTACCGCGACTGAGAACTACGTCTACTATAAAAAAAAATTCTTGCCCGGCATGGGGATCGAACCCACGACCACCGAGATTTAATACGAGCCAAATACCGCTATGCCACGGATTTTACCATACTATGCCATGACATATTCACACAAGTTCAATACTCACGTGTGCCAAGGTCTTAATAGATCCGTCGCCAATACTCTCGCACCCCCTCAGGGACAGTTGTCTGAGGAACCCGCCGCATCGTTGGGACAAATTCTCTATCACTGGACCCTGGAAAAAAGAACAAAAGATTACTAGCAGAGTTGTGCAGTCTTCTAGTATTCTTGTTAACCCCTCGTGGTAAGCTAAAACGCTTGTGTTACTAGTGGGTTCACGTCGGGAGTGCAATAGATCAAAATTTTGACTTTACAGAAGATAATTTATTTTACCATTCGATTCATGTGGCAGGTAGATACTTGTGCTCACTGTAATCGTCTGTCATTTCAGTTACTATACTTTATTTATACTAACATTATAAATAGATTTGTTTTTTTGTTTGTATTCAATAGGCTCCGGAATTGCTGGACTGATTTCACAAAATCTTTCACCATTAGCAAGCTATGCTAAGCTATATTTAATGACTATGTTTCTTTTTCCACAGCAAGGAGCGATACGCGGGTAAAGCCACGCGGGGAAACTAGTTTATCATATAAACTTAATTTTATAACAAGAATAAAATACATATATACAACTAAAAGTAGCTAATTTAAAATAAAACTAACCTATAAAATACTACTATTCCAAATCTATTCTACTTGGCAAGGTTCCCAGAATGCTGGCAGCATTTCCCCGTTGAATGGCAATGCTTACCTGCTGTGCAAAGTAAAAACCAGCACTCGGAGAACGTGCCACACTAAAGAGGGCCGCTGCGAGGTATTTATAAATTAATTTGGCTCCCGGTCCCCACGGCCCCAATGTTTCGACACCAAAATACATAACATTAGTAACTAACATAGGTACTATATTTGCGCCTCTTGAGATTCTCCGCGGATTCAGCCGCCATGCTAGCCCTACTCTGAGTCCCGGAAAGATGACTCACCAAAGACCGTACCATCCTCCAGGGCACCAGAGTCATTCCGTCGGGCCTCGTACCGTCGTCGCGCATAAGGCCATTATACTTATAAAGCCAGCCGTTTTAGAGCCTAATGGCCGAAAGTTTATAAACATACCTCTACATCTCTTTGGAATTCGAAGAGATCAATCCTTTGCCAGTTGGAGCCGTCCAGAGCCAGAATGTTCCATAGTTTTGATACCTGTTATAAATATAATGTATAAATGAACTGTTGTCCGATTTTGTCGTTTTTAAACCATTTAGTAAGGCTGGAGCTCTGCTCGCCTACGTAATGTAACTCTACAGTTCACGGGCATCTCGGAATTCGGGTCTACGAAGGCATTGAAAGGTTCTTTGCAAACTAAGGGTCGGACGCGTCGCGAGCGCACTCTTCTCCGGCGGGTCGGATATAGTGGTCTCGGTATATTGGTGTTAGTTTCAAACTTTCCCTCCCGACTCTTAGTTGGCAAAGAACCTTCCAATGCACTGTTGCACAAAATTCCCCTTAAATTCTAGTCATCATTACTCATCCCCCCGCGCAGTTTGCTGAGTTTATAGTTTTGAAATAATTTACTACGAGCAAAAGCCTGGAGGCTAACATATGTCCGTCCGAAAAAAAAAAACCAAATGTTTCATAGTTTCATTAATAAAGTCATCATATTGAGTCTGAAAGACTTAACTGTTTGAGATTAAATTTTGCACACCGTTTAATAAAAGCTGGTTTATGTCACTGACCTGTGCACATCTACACAGAGACACTACATCCAGGTACGACAGGATCCGGAGGAGCAGCTCCTTGGGCAGCTTCCTATTGATATGGTTGTCATCATCGCTTGAGAACCGAGCGATCTGCGGACAACAACACAGTTATATAAATGTATATATTAAACAACCTCCGTAGCGTAGCGGTATTTGGATCGCTTTAAATCTCAGAGGTCGTGGGTTCGATCCCCACACCGGACAAAAAAACTTTGTGTAAATTCTAAGATTTCTTTCCGGGTCTGGTTGGTTGAGAGACTACTCTCCGTGCCTCGAAAAGCACGTTAAGCCGTTGGTCCCGATTGTTATAACATCATCTATAATAATCGTATATCAAGGAACGGGCAGCAGCGTTTCCTAGAGTGGTACAACATAATTCTGCGGTCACCAACCCGCCTGCAAAGCGTGGTGACTATGGTAAATACACTCCCTCGGGAGGGGGCTCATGTTCAGCAGTGGACGTTACTAGCAGAATTTTCGGTCTACTAGTATTGTTAACCCCTCATGCTAAGCTTAAATGCTTGTGTTACGAGTGGGTTCCCATCGGTAGTGCAATGGTTGGTGATCGAACCACAAGATCACAAGTCCGACGTCCTAGCCATTGGGCTACGGCTGCTTAATAAATCTAGAGTTCAGAAGCATAACGTCAGATGTGCCATTATACGCCAGAAACATTCGTCGTATGTGCCTTTATCGTAGCCTGGCACTTACGACCAAATAGTGAACTGAAGTATAATAGTAGGTAAGTACGTCTTTATGATTCTGATCTTTAGAAATGCAAACAATCATATATTTCCTCTTCACAATATTAGTAAGATAAGAATTATACATAGCTCAGAAGCATAACGACGGATGTACTTCAGAAGGGCTAGGGTAGGGGTAGGTAGGGTAGATGTAGGACACCGCGTAAACGAAGTCTCGCCGAGCCAGTTTATTTTATACAAAATTTTAGTCTTTTATTTATAGATTGAGGCAGTACGAAGTCTGCCGGGTCAGCTAGTTAGTTATAAAATTTTAACTACATACTAAATTTCAAAATTGTGTAATTTCCGGCTTTGAATAGACCAGCCCATATCTTCCTATGGGTGTCGTAAAAGGCCACTAAGGACACACACCTGATGGATGGGCAGCAGCATCTATCAGCTCAAAGATACTCGCATCTTACTGCGATCACCAATCCGTAGTGACCAAGCTTGGCAGGCCTTTTTTTTCTTTTTTATTGTCCGGGTTGAAATGCATTTACGCATTCCCATCGCCGCTGCAGCGTAATCGCTCGCTGGCGGTGGGATATGTTGGACTCGCCATCTCCATAGCTTGGTATGCTAACTCATACCACGAGAAGAGGACCCTACACCACTTAAACCCCCCGGACACTCCTTCGATCCGCCGTTGGCGAGGGCCGGGTACGCAAGAAGCAATCCGGCCCCAAGCTTAGCAGGCCTAAGCGTGGTCGTTACGGCAATATCTCTCAACGAACTTGGCTTGTGAAGGTATGTAAAGGAGGAGGCCCATGTTCAGCAGTGGACGTAAGAGGGCTGATAATTATACTGCCCGCAGGATTCGAACCTGCATTTTTGATATAGCTACTAATAATGCACATAGCGTCCACTGCTGAACATGGTTCGCAAAGGGAGGGTTTTGCCTTTGTCATCAGGGTCAAGGATGGTGACCGCAGTATTATATTGTTACACAAAAGAAAACGCTGCTGCCCGTTCTCTGATATACGCTTGTTATAGATGATGTTATAACAATCGGGACCATTAACGGCTCAACGTGCTTTCCGAGCCCTCCCGACCCTTAGTTTTCAATGAACCTTCTGATGCCCTCGAAGACCCGAAGTCCGAGAGGCCCGCGAACTGTAAATTAGAGCGACAGTTGCAAAATACTCCCCTAAAAAAATAAAAGCCATAATCCCTCAATCTCCCCGTCAGCGACCGCCCTGAGCCATGGTCCAAGTCCCACAGGGGTCGCCCTCGTGCGCCGGATGCTTAATTTGTAGTGTTTAAACCATTTCTTTAGGCTGGAGCTCTGCTCGCCTTTATGCCCGGTGAAGTAGCAAAAGCCTCGGGGCTTATTAAATATGTCAGACCGAAAATTAAAAATCGCTTTCCGTGGTACGGAGGGTAGTCCCTCAGCCAACTAGACCCGGCTAGTTGTTTTTGGTTTTTACACAAATAATTATAATCTGGCGTAGGGATCTAACCCACGATTTCCGAAACTTAAAGCGACAATCATCCCACTACGCCACGGAGTTTGTCGGACTATAAGCAAAGTTAATTATAGAAAACATCTTAGTTCCAATATAACATGCATAATTTTCATATAAAAAGTAATATATTTATGCTAATAAAGTAATCGTTTTCAATTACGTTTTACTGGAATTTACGTACTTGTAAATAAGTTGGAAAATTTTAATGTTAGACATTACAAAATTTTAATAGATAGATAGTTACATACTTAGTTTAAATTATTTTGTTCTTTGTTATCAAGAATACACACTACAAGTATTCTTGTTAAACCTCGTGCTAAGCTAAATGCTTGTGACTTGTAAAACTAGCTACCTAGGATTCACGTCGGTAGTGCAATGGGTGGGTATCAAACCGGCGAACACAAGATCACAAAACCTGACGCCCTAGCTATTGGGCTACGGTCGCATTAGTAGAACAGAAACATAATTATATATTTATATATATATATATATTATATGTTAGCCCTAGATACAGGATAAACCTAGTTCAGGCAAGGTGCTAAACTATACCTTAAGTTATATTGTTCCTTATTTGTAAATTAAGACTAATTTTATCAGAATACATTTATTATTATTATTATACTTAGTCACTACACATACGGTGGCCTGGTCATCAAACCTAATAGCCGGACAGTCCAGCCAGTTTGGCCGCACAATTCGGTAGAATGGCCGTACATTGGGTAAAAAGGCCGGACAAATCGGTAAAAAGGCCGGACAAATCGGTAAAAAGGCCGGAGAAATCGGTAAAAAACCCGGACAAATCGGTAAAATGGTCAGACATTTGGGTAATAAGGCCAGACAACCTATATTACTAAGGATTTTGTGTCTCAGCATTAATAAATAAACTCTAGCTGTTCTGATTATTATCTGAGCATGGGGGCGACTCGCCTGCTCTGTTTGTTAGGGATATAACTAGTCAACCGTGGTAACTAATGGACCTTGTATGTGGTGGCCTTTATTGAATTTCTTAAGTGTTGTAGACCAAATTTTTTATCATCAGATAAAAATCATCAGAGGAGAGAAGATTTATTATCTTAATTTTAACACAACTTCCATACAAAAATCTGCCAAAATAATGATTTAACTCTTTAATAATTATTATTTCAATAGCAATTGCAAACCTTTGAATTGCCTCAAATATATTAACTTCCTAATAAAGAGCAGCCTATAGTTCTCCTCAATTCAGTCCTCTCAGTTCCTCAATAAATGGGCTATGTAATGTGCTGAGAGAATTTTTCAAATCCGACCAGTAGCTTCTGAGAATAGCATGTTCAAGCAAACACACAAACTCTTCAGCTTTATATATTAGTATATAGAAAAGAAAGAAAGAAAAATAATTATTCTTAATGCACTGTTTTCCGAAAAAATCAAATATCAAGTTAATTAAAAGACATTCCATGTGCACCATAAATAGGCACCAACTTTATGCTAACATCCAAACATTTGAGTATGTATATAGAAGGATAGATATATAAAATAAATTAAATTCAACATTTATTTTGTGTTATCATTTTAATTACAAATGTTTTTTTTTTTTTTTTTTTACTACATATAGGTTTACTTTTGAATTTACTGCCTTTTATGTTTTAGGTTAATGTTTTAATATTTTTTTTAAACAATTTAATAAAATTTAGTAAGCATAGTAGCCTATTTTATCAGAATCCTAAATGACCATGCCTAAAGTGTAGACAATCTCCATAGGGAAGCGGTATTGGGCTCGATTTAATTCTCGGAGGTGGGTTTGATCCCCACGCCAGGCAGGAAATCGTTGTGAAAATTCTAAGATTTCTTTCCAGGTCTGGTTGGTTGAGGGACTACCCTCAGTACCTAATAAAGCATGTTAAGCCGTTGGTCCCGATTGTTATAACATCATCTATAATAATGGTATATCATGGAACGGGCAGCAGCGTTTCCTTGTGTGGCAGAACATAATACTGCGGTCACCAATCTGCCTGCCAAGCATGGTGACTATGGGAAATACCCCCCCCCCGGGGTGGAGGCCCATGTTCAGAATTGGATGTTATACAGGTTGATGATGAAAGTGTAGATACACAAAGTTCTAAAATATTTCAACAATTGCCCATTCATTAATTACCTTTATATATATTTAATGAATTGTTCCCCATTTTCTATTTATTAATTTTATTCCATCCTAAGGTGGTCTGGAAGAGATTGCTGATTGCGATAGGACCAACGATTGTACATACATTCTTCTGCATTACATTATTTGGGTGTAATATTCTAGTGTGCAATAAAGAGTGTTTCTGTTATGTTATATTATTAAGGAATCTATTGATTACTATTATTATTAATACTAGCTGATGCCCGCGAATTTGTCTCCATGGGACCACCAATCAAATTTCATTTAAATTGGTGCTACAGTAATGGAGATTAGCCCCGAAACAGACAGGACAGAGAAACAAAAACATTTAAAAATATCTGGATGTGTTCTATTTTACTTTTAACATCCCCCTGACTTAGTTTAAGTGTTTTTTTTCTATGTACAGACATTCAATCTCTACAGTTTTATTTTATGTATAGATTAGGGCTATAAAGTTCTTATATCACATTTAATCAGGAAGAGAAAGATGTACCTGAATATTGTGGGATATAATAACAGTTACTAGCTGTGCCCCAAGGTTTTACCAAAGTTACTATGCTCCAGTGGGTTGAGCATGATGTTTTGTAGCCTATATGTTAATCCAGCTTATAAACTATGCACATGCAAACTTTCATCAAAATCCATTCAGTAGATTTTGCGTGAAAGAGTAACAAACATACATCCATACATAATTTCGTACAAACTTCGTCAATTATATTAGCAGGATATAACATTAACAAAATACCTATTACAAATAGCAACCCAAAGATAAATACAAGGGAAACCATGAGTCATAACTAGTTTATATCATTTTTATTGATTTACCACAACTATGAATACAATGTAAGTAGGTATCGAACAAAACAAATTATGAAGTAGGTACTTAAATTTAATTATTGTCGATTATCTAATTGATAAAACCGGGTAAAACGTTTCAATACATTAAAAGTAAACAAACACAGAAACTGCGCATTTCTCGATATAATTTATAATCGAAAATCGTAATATAAATTATCTTTTAGTCATTATTCCAATAGGTTTTTCGCCGCCATTATAATTGCCCAGGCAAAGGTCAAACAGGAGCCAGGATCGAATATAGAGCGTTGAAATCTCTTAAAAAATTAACAAAACAATCATTATAACGGTATTAAACCATTAGAACAAGAGTTGAGTGGCCGCCGCTGAGGTCATTACACTGACCTGACAAAGGAAACCACGGAATACTGACTACCGCGTGTGAATTAATTTTAAAACAAGAAAAAAACTCTACTGTAATACTAAAACTTATTGAACGACAAAATTACGCGAACGCAGTCTTCTATGCACATTTAAAAATAGAAAACGGAAGGAGTATTATCTCTGCCCGATTTTACACATTAAAATACGCAGTTGCTATGTAAATTATCAGTTTATATGCAATTATAAATGCGAAGGAGTACGAAGAACAAAGGAAAGGGCCCATAACAGCTATGTCAGCTGTTTTTATCAAAATGAAAACACAAACAATGGTATTTTTATCGATTGACATGTACTTACTTCAAATTTGCTCCTTCCTGAATAAGACATAGTCGGGTACGGCGTTACTTTAGCCACTATGTATGGTTTATGTCACTTATTTTTCGATTAAAATACGCGACTAAAGCGCACCATTAAACAAATATGGTGGAAAATTTATTTGATTTTTCGCAGACCGACTGCGCTAGCTACAGACGTCCTTCACTCAGCTGCAAACTGAGTTGCCAGGCAAAAAAAATTAACTCCCATATTTTTAAATTAAAATTAAAAGTAGATAAAAAGGAGTAGTAAACGTAGTAAGTAAGTAGTAGGAGTAGTAGTAATTAAACTCGGGGTATTATTTACTCACGAATTAACGAATATTTTCTTGCATACGCTCAATTATGAAAATTATCAAATTAAAAAAATATTTAAGTAGATCCAAAAAAAACCACTCACTTTAAAAATAATGGTTGTTGAGATTATGTCAGTATCAAACTTTAGGTTTTTAAAACCATCAAAATTAAAAATGTTAAACTTTATATTTTTATATTTTTTCATTTGGGTATAAAATTACCCAGAAAACTGGCAAATTTAATCACTTCGCAACATTAATAGTGTTCCAGTTAAATTTTTACGAATGTTAATCATAATAAAAGTTCATACGGTGCATTATTTTGACAAAGAGTTTTACCTTTTAATATTGCTATCTCGCTCATATGAAAATTTATAAATATTTTCTTTTAATATGTAATTTGAACTTGAGAAAAGCTTTTTAATTATTGGTATAATATAGGTAATAATAGTATATATGTGGACTATTTCAATAGCCCTTTTTTCATGGAGATAAATAATAAAAATCCACAATTTCTTTAGCGTACCGTAAAACCTGCTAACTTTGCCAACGGTTGCCGAATTTGCCATAGCCAACTTCTGAGGGAAAAAGTGTAGTTACATCTTAATAACAGTTTTTTGTCATGTATGTATGCCTTTATAATAAAATTTATTAGTTAAATGGCAACACCGAATGAGATGTGGCAACCCAGCTTGTTTTTTAGATGTCATTTTCAGCGGTTACTTTTTTCGAATGTTGGTGGCGTAAAACTTAGTGCTCCGGAACTTTTACAAAAACAAATGGGAAAAGCATTGCCTACGTAAGTACTTTTTTGATATTATGTTAGCATAATGTTCTTTAGCTAAATAAAAGCTGATTTACTGTGCTACAAGCTACCTGTAGTTCGCAATTGGTGTTGGTAAATTCAACAACCCCAATCACACCGTCCGTGATGGTGAATTTGCCATGTTTTGTTGGGGGTTAGGGCTGTCACATAATTTCTTTGAATATTTTAATTAAATTGTCGTTATAAGTACCTCCTTATAATATAAGTAGGTAGGTACCCAGATATTAAATACACAGTGCATGTGTATGAAGGTTGTTTAAAAAAAGGTATACAGGGTGACGGGTAATTTAAAAAGTATTTCTTTATTTTGCGTCAGTTAGAATTAAATTTTAATGTGAAGTGATTTAGTTATTTGCGCAATTACTGTATAGCGTTGCAATTTTACAATACTTTCCATAACATTTTTTTTATTTCCTTTTATATATAAAATATTGTTTCCATTGGAAATAATAGTTTAGATCGTGGTAATTACTTCTTTTGCCATTCACAAGTTCCATAAATGGTCCAAAATGATTTGACTAGACACTGTTTAACATTGTTGTAGTTGCTACCCATTTTACCTTTAGGTTATTTTCATGAGTGCTTTGAGTACAAAATATTGACTACATAAACATTTTGTTTTCCTTTTTTAGAAGATGGAAAAACGACGCCGCCGACCTTTGTTAGGAAACCGAGCATATAAGGAAACTAATTTGAGGTTAAATATGATGGTAGACAGGTACCTACCTACTTAGCCTATATTAATGAATATCTATTCATAACGAATAATAACGTGTTGATCTTACTAAAATTGATTATGTTTTTTTACCTTTATAAAATTTTATTATTTCCTACTATGACAACATTTTTATTTGACAACCCTAACCCTAACTTCGTTTTACTATGAAATATTTTGGAAAGGTTGGTGATTTTGCCACCTTCTTAGAGAGTAAATTACCAGTGCTAAATAATATAAAGTTTTCACTTTTATTTTACGGGATAAAGGAAGAGTGCAAATATATTACTTTTAAACCTCATAAACTCCAAAAAAAACATTTTAAATTTCTTAATGGCAAATTTACCCGAAGTGACAGCTGACTTTGCCATATTTGTTTTTATACTTATAATATTTTAATTTACAAAAATAAAATAGATATTTGGTAATAATATAAATTTTCATGAAATTTAATACGTCTAGGAGTAAGTTACTCTTTATGTTTTCATATAATTATATTTTTTTCAATCGAATTAAACTTATTGACACGTGAAAAAGTGGCAAAGTAAGCAGGTTTCACGGTACCTAGTTATCAATAATAATAAGCCGGCGCGGCGTCGGGATGTGACGTCCTCATCGCCCACAGTGACACAAACCCTGCCTCTGAGCTTGCCTTAACTGGCCGGCCAGAGTGAGATCAGTATCTCACTCCATAGACCAGTATTCCAGTACATTTAAAACGTTGATGGACACTTACGCTCATCGACGTTAAGGTAGTCAAAAGTGTTTACTTACTGTCTGAGTTTGAGAATATGTACCCGCCGCGTCGTAGGTATAATAACATAAAAATAATATTCTATGTGACAGTAGGTATGCCTGACGACGTTTACGTCTATTGCCGTCAAGGCCAGATTTAGAAGTCCGGAGGCCCCGGGACAACAAAGGAGAAGAGGCCTCCTGGCCACAAATTAGTTTCCCTCTAAATAAGTAGAAAATTTAAAGTATGTACCTACATACTTACTTTTCAGGACGATTTGAATTCTGATATTTTACTGATTGTCTAATTTTAGTGAACAAGTATACTTATATGAATAACCGTTATTACAATATTTAAGAACTATTATATTGATCATGATTCTACAAAGTACTGTATGTAAAGGTACAACACCGAAAAAATAAAACAAATGTTGTAGAGCTTACTCGTCAGAATTTGAAAGATTTTAAATCTCTATTGTGGGGGGCCCTCTATTGTGGAGGCCCCGGGGCAGTTGCCCTGGATGCCCTCCCTTAAATCCGCCCTTGATTGCCGTTCTGTCGTATCAAACATTATTATAATCCATGTGTTGTGGCGTTACATCCGTGGGCAATGTATGAAAAATTGTACTGACGCGAACGGGGTGGCCGGTAGGATAGTACCTACTGTCCATCAATGTGTTAAAATACATTTGTATAGCCCAAACCAAGTCTCTTCTTTTCATACCTATCTACGGAGGACTGTCTATTGGTATATCAATGAATATTCTTTCATAGATGCAGCCATCTCAATTTTATATTAAAAGGTACCAAAGGCCTCTTCAATTTTGGCTTCGGTCCTTCGGCCTTTAAAACAACTGACCGGCTGCCCATGGGCCCGTGGCAGTAAAATGTATCTACCAAAATAGGTACATAATAATAATAATATAAATATAATATAGGTAATTTATTCATAGTCACTTCTTACATTTAAAACATTCATATTCCTATAGTCTAACTTAAATTTATGGGTAGCTACCCATCATGGCAGATTTTTTTCTGTCATAATTTTATTTTGCATAACAACGAATAGCGTAAACTAAATTTCGCAGAAAGTCATTTGGCAGACACTTATTTATCATACACTCAAACGCATAATTTTTAATTCAGAACCATCGTTTGGCATAAACTTCATATCCATAATAATTAAGATGTAGAACCATAGTGTTGGAGAAAGTTCATAGTTAGAATCGTCTTTAAGTATAAATTTCATATCGATTGTCAATAAAAGGCAGAACTATCATATCTCGGGAAATTCGGTTCTGGCTATGTGTAGTTGTATGGCCGCAATTCTACCCTAACCCCACAATTCAGTTCTTGCACTCGCCGGCCGCTGCCGCGAATACCAAACGTTGTTTTATGAGGTAAAATGAAAAAACGATGAATTATTTGTCTATTTGACAAATAATTACGTTATTAAATACAAGTTTATCGGATAGTTATTACGTTAAATGAATTATTTGGTAAACTTATTGTTGTATAATGATGAAATAACAAATTTTAATCATGTTTTTGCCAATCGTTACTGCATGGTCAAGTGAAAATTTTTGAATGAATTTTTGGTGAATTGAATTAAAATTATTCCAAATCAAATTGTACTTTTCATAGTATGCCAAATAATCGTCGCTCTAAATCAGCGATTCCCAACCTTTAAGCAACGAAAGACCATTTTACAAAATGTTTATCTCTAGGTATATGGACCACCTGTTATCAAAATAAAATCACCACTATTGGAATAACTTCTGACTGGTATGTAAGTACTATGTTGAGCGACCAACCCACCTGCGTGGTTACTATGGCAAATAGCCTCCTTTGGGAGGAGGCCCATGTTCAGCAGTGGACGTTTTACGGGCTGATGAAGATGATGATGTTGAGCGAGTAGAAATTTTGCTGCATCGCAATCTATTTTGGGCAGCTTCAGGTTCACTTCTTGTGCTTCTAGGGACCACCAGTGTTTCGCGGACCACGGGTTGGGAACCACTGCTCTAAATAAACGTTTTTTAAACGAATTTTAACTTTGCCAAATAAAATTCTGCCAACTAAAATGTATGCCATTGTTAATTCGGACCTATAAACATTCAACCAAACAATAATTATACTAAATATTTTTTATGCCTTAAAAAATTCGTTTAAAGAAAATTATGCCAAGTGTGTTATGCGAAATAAAATTCGGAGCATTAAATTTCTGCCAGATAGAGGGAACCCTAAATTTATATTTAAAACCCCAAACAATGAGTGAAGATATAATAATAAATACTGCTACTTAAAGGGAGATAGTTTAATAACATCAGCTCGGCAGGCCGCATAATACCTCCACTGCTAGACAGCTCCGACAGACGCGCAGGAGTGCCTACTGCTAATTGGGCCGGATTGCTTATGCGTACCCGGCCCCCGCCAACGGCGGATCGAAGGAGTGTCCGGGGGGTTTTAGTGGTGTGAGTTAGCGTACCACGCTATGGACAGGGCCAGTCCCACATATGCCACCGCCATCGCGCGAATACGCTGCAGCGGCGGCGGGGATGCGTAAATGCATTATCCCCCGAAAAAAAAGAAGTGCCTACTGCCAGTGGCACCACGCCTGGCAGGAGGAACGGTGACTCGTTGAAGACACTTTTGATTTAATACAAAGTTTTTTCAATGTTGATTAGGCATAAGCACATTTTTTCCTATACAAATAGCAATAGCCCGAATAACGTCCACCGCTGAACATGAGCCCATCCTGACGGAGGATATTTGCCATAGTCACCACGCTTGGCAGGCGGATTGGTGACCGCAGTATAAAGTCGTACTAGGAAACGGCTGCTGCCCGTTCACTAGTATACTTAAGTGTACGATTGTTACCTATGATGATGATAACAATCGGGATCAACGGCTTAACGTGATTTCCGAATTATTCCGGTTGGATACCCCGTGTTTGATACCCTAGGGGATCCATTTTGTTTTATAATATTTACTATGCTGGTCTGATCCACCGTGCAGGGTATCAAAAATAAATTTAAAACTTTTATTCCGGTTGGATATATATTTTTAGTACAGTTAGTAACAAGACAAAAAGGGGGGTTTAGTTTTTTTAAATATCTCAAAAACCCAAAACGACGGCTAACAAAAGAAATTGTAACCGATAAGTGGTACCAACATGTAACTGATCAACTTCTCACTGGGAAATTTACAGTCGGTCACTGTCTGGAAAAATTCAGACTATAAGAAAGTTGTCCAAATTAAAGGAGAAAATTACGTTATTAGTTATTCGATCAATCTAGTCAATTATTTTATTTGATTATTTTTAATTTATTTGTGTCAAAAATTAAATATAAGAGTTAAATGAAAAACATGACGTCTTTCATTTAACTCTTTATAATAGTAAAGCTAAATTAAATTATTTATATAAATAATTTAATTTAGCTTTACTCTAAATTTTATTTAACATAACCTGAACTTCCAGAACTTCAGGTTATGTTTTTGTTATCTGTCCAAATCAAAAGAGCCAATGTCGATTGTCTGTGATGATTTTATATCGTAATATTAAGTTCTATTTTAGTTAATTATAATTGTCAAAAACTTTATTTTTTATGGTCTGTCGAAATAAAAAGATCAAATTTCTGATTGTCTGTGATGCCTTTCAGTTGTAATTATATGTTCTGTTTTTGTTATGTAGTTAATTAAGATGGTCAAAATCTTTTATAATTATTAAGGTTTGTCCAAGCAGAAAGTCGATAAGTCTGATTATCTGTGATGACTTTAAAATAAAACAAATATTTTTACATCAACAACTGTTTTTCTATTGACTGTACTTGCCTGACAAAAAGACTAAGGGGATCAGACTGGAATGACAAAGTTTACGGTGGATCAATCAGGAATTAAAACATAATAATAATCGGCAGGGGATCCAACCGGAATAAACCTGATTTCCGAGGGGTTTTTTTTTTCGCATGGACATATGTAGTTAGCCCCGAGGCTTTTGCTACTCCACCGGGCATAAAGACGAGCAGAGCTCCAGCCTAGATAAATGGTTTTAACACTACAAACTAAGCAACCTGCGCTAGAAGGTGTCCCCTATGGGATTTGGACCTCGGCTCAGGGCGGTCGCTAACGGGGAGATTGCGGGATTATGGCTTTTAGTTTTTTTAGGGGAGTTTTGTGCAACTGTCACTTTACTTTACTGTTCGCAGGCCACTCAGATTTCGGTTCTACGAGGGCATCGGAAGGTTCTTAGCAAACTAAGGGTCGGGAGGGCGAGGGGGATTTCCGAGGCACGGAGTTAAGTTTCACATTCTAAGTGGCACAAGAGGATCGCATCTCGATTTTCACATTCACATAATTTTATTAGGATGAAATGAAACCCTTTCGTTTTACATAAAAATACGCATTTATTTCGATAAGTACCTCTCCACCTGTTAAAAACCTACAAAAGTATTTTTTTCGGCAAAAAGGTTTGTGTTATTTTTAAAATTTTGAATCTTCTTTTTCTTAGTCGGTCCGGCATATCGGAGGATCGTGGTCAACATCAGGGTTGCACCTGGAGCGGATGATCTGTCTCAACCGGTTTTGAAACCTTAAGTTTAAACGGATTGGCTACTGGATTCTCGATCTTCTCGAATGGGTAATATGGATGAGTTTGCCAAAACGAAGGCAGTGTATATCTCGTATTGGTGTTGAATTTACTGATCTCCTCAACTTCTTCTGGCTGCAGGTGGAAGTCGAAAATGCTGAGGTTTTCTTGAAGACGTTTTGGATTCGTTGATTTTGCCACTGGCACCACGTTTCTGTCTACCTGTAATTTATAATTGACATCAACATCATCAGGCCGTATAACGTCCTGAAAATGGGCTTCTTAATAATGCGACAATTGTCCCATACACCTGTGTTTAGCGATTTTATGCTAGTGATCGGTCCACTGTGTTGGCATTTTGTCTAGGCCCTCTGTAGTGACTATAACGGAAGCCTGGCGCGACGGAACTGAGTTGTGTAGCTTTCAAACGTCCCTGTCTGCAAATTCTGCACTGCACTATGCTGTGCTGGCTGCACTATGTGCCTAGATAGTAAAATACTTAATGCGCGGAAGGCGCTGGTTATAAATCAGTTCTATCTTATCACTCGGCTTATACTCGTCTAAATTTTGTTTGTCGTAAAACAGCGAAAAATACTGAATTGTTTATAAGAGCGATTCAATTTAAACCACCTACATGCCAAATCAAACATCCTCGCGCATTACACAATTATCGAGCCCACCTCGATCCCCCACCACCACAAAACAAGTGTTGAAAATGCGAAGAGATGGAAGCCGGGGATGAGTTGGCCTATGACGGTTTTTTGTAGAGATGCTATCATTGCTATCGTACATTTGCATCGATAGTTTTACTAGGAGTAATGATGACGTTTGTGTAGCGATGCTGTCGCGATTTTAAAAAGAGACATCATCGCAACTAAATGTCCCGATCGATATATTGTCTCTCTTCCTACCTGAGGCACAATACCGACAGTGGTTTCGGTCAACCTAATAGTAATTGTATTGAGGATGTATGTATACTTGTGCTCACCATTGTCTCGCAAAATGCTTGTTTAAAGCCTCATTTGCTCTATGACAATGGCAATCTCTGCGTCTCATATTTCTCTATAGTCCTTAAATTTCTTTGTATGCTGAAATATTGACTGCGAAACTTGATGAAGGAGTGGTGTTAATTACAAGTTTACACACATATTGCTGATTAATGTACCTCTCGGAGGCATTTTTTAGGCTCGCGTATTTTTTCAAGAGCTAAGTCATGATATTTTCTTTCCAAACTTGAAAACAGTAAAAGCTCTCTATTCGCGGGGCTCTCTATGCGTTCCGTAAATGTGCCGCGAATACAGAAACCGTGAATATGGAATGGTATTTTATATAGGATTATACTTTATTACTTTATATAGGATTATATTATAATTTATATAGGGAATACGTTCCTAGGAGACAGTTTTTTAATAAAAAAAAATATCACGTTACGATGCCTCTTGCGCTGTGAATTTTTTTTTTCTCCAAGGCGTAATTAATCAAAGCATATTTATTTTCACTTTAAGTGGTAATAAAGTTTTTGTGTCAAAACTCGTATTTTTAGTCAACATTATAAAGCATTTGGGGGATAATGCTGCTTACGTCCGTGGGCTTTAGCTCTAGTCACCCACACGTGTCCCCTGGGTAGCGCCAAATGAACTCATCTGGTGGTAGGTTTCGACCGCGGTTTGTCACCACCCTCAAGGCAAAGCCTTGCTGCCAAGTGATTTTTATCGCGTTCCGGCATGTTGCCTTAAGTAGCCATTGTGGAAGGGGAGTCTGGGCAGTTGTGTGGCTTTGCGAACCGGTTCCGGTGCTGCGTGGTGTCTGTGCTGGGTGACTGTTCGCGGAGGGTAGCGGGATCCTAAGCACGGTCTTCCGCTGGCAGACCGCAGGTAGTAGGGGGCCCAATTAGTAGAAAAGCCACCTATGAAAGGCTGCCCCGCCAAGTAACGAAAAATACCAGGATGCGTCACCGTGCCGGTTAGCGACCGGATGCGAGGCCCCGGTGAACATCTCTGGGGGGTTTAGGGCGTCCCCGCGCGCTCCAGATCAGTCTCCCGTCGGTGCAGCATTACGAGTGTATTGCGTGGTATTTGCTCTTATTACACCTCGCCCAACTGTCCATTTCCTGCTTGTCTGTTAGCCATCAAAAAAAAAGAAATTGATACTCAAAAGGAAACTGGTAAAACAGCGGTTGCACTCCTTCGCACTAAAAGTGCACCTTTCTAACATCCGAGGTCTGCACTCCAATCTCATCCCGGTCCATCACCACCTTGAGAACGAAAAACCACATCTGCTGTTCCTCACGGAGACGCAAATCAGATGCCCAGCTGACGCACCATACTTGCGCTACCCTGGAGCACAATTTTAAGCCACGCGCTGGCACCTGCGTGTATGCTCGCGATGACATCTGCTGTCGACGTCTCCGTAACATTGAGGAATCCAGTTTCTCTGTATTGTGGGTTCTGGTGGACACTGGCTTGGAGCAGATACTCTATGCCAGTGTCTATCGGTCGCACACCGACAACATGGAGACAACCAGGTTGTTTCACTATCTTTCGGACTCAGCTGAACTAGCTCAGCTCAGGTACCCATCGGCGCTCCTAGTTTTTCTGGGGGACTTCAATGCCCACCACCAGGAGTGGCTGTACCCATACCAGAACACCGACCATGCTGGGAGATTAGCGTATGCATCTGCACTGACGCTTGGTCTCTCCCAACTGGTGACCGAGCCGACACGGGTGCCCGACATTGATGGCCATACGGCCAATTGCTTAGACCTTCTGCTGACAACCGATCCAGACCGATAATAAGTCGCGGTTACCTCACCGTTGGGTAGCTCCGACCACTGTCTGGTGAAATCTGTGTCTGTCTACTCGCCACCCGATCCCGATCTCAAGGGGACTAGGCGAGTATGGCGATACAAGTCAGCAGATTGGGATGAGATGCGGCCTTTGTACCTATTCAGGATTTCTTGAGGGGAAGGTCGATTCGAGTTGTCATTGATGGCGCCTCAGCCGATCTTCTTCGTATTAATGCCGGTGTCCCTCAGGGATCTGTTCTCTCCGCGCCTCTTTTTTTGCTGCACATAAACGACCTGCTAGTTACTTCCGATATCTTTGGGTATGCAGACGACAGCACAGTCTCGGTGAGATACTAGTCTGATACGAAGTCTGGGTCAAAGGTCCAGTCGTTCAAGGAGTCGATGATTGAGGGGGTGAACTTGATCTTGGAGGCTGTCTCCTTATGGAGTGATGCCAACCTGGTTGGGTTTAACCCCTCAAAAACACAGGCTTGTCTTTTTTCGGCGAAACGGAGTCCATTCCAACTGACTCCGACTTTCCGGAATGTCTCCGTTCCGATCAGCGACCATCTTGAGCTCTTAGGGCTTGACCTCTCTTCTAATCTAAACTTCGGTCACTACATCGAGTACATTGCAAACACTGCAGCCAAAAAACTTGGCATTCTCTCCAAGGTGAGGCGGTACATCACATCGGAGCAGATCTTTAGTCTTTACAGAGCTCAAGTTCGCTCCTCAATGGAATACTGTTCTCATCTTTGGGATGGGTCTGCTAGATATCAGCTGGATGCTCTGGACTCATTGGAGCGCCGAGCGAAGAGAGTCATAGGCAATAACTCACTTGTGGAGGCAAGTCTTCAGAACCTCGAACACCGTAGACGAGTAGCCTGCCTATCGGTTTTTTATCGGTTACATTTCGGGGAGTGTGCAGAGGTTCGACATAACCTGATATCCTGTCCGGTGATGGAAGGGTGAAGGGTCACCCATCCATCACCGGACGACTAGGCGCGGCGAGCGGTTTCACCCTTTTGTTGTAGACATTCCTTCAATACGCACGAAGCGATTTGCTTCTTCTTTCATAATGCGGACGGCTAAGGAGTGGAATTCTCTGCCGGGGACAGTTTTTCCGGAACGCTATAGTCTGGACATCTTTAAGGCTAAAGTGAACAGACAATTTCTAGGCAAGCGTGTATCATCTAAGGCCTTATCTTCGCCTTCTATCAAGCGAGATTATGGTCAAACGTAAGCCTATATTAAATAAATAAAAAAAGCACATAACTTACATTTTAAATCCAATGACCGACACGTTTACAACGGATACCGAATCCTTTCTATTAATATATGTATTCATGTATTGATGTACCGATTAGTTTCGCGAATATGGGAATTTTATGCCGCGAATACAGGAATTGGGTCGCAATTTTTTTAACCGCGAATAGTGAAAACGCGATTGAAGGAAGCGCGAATAAAGAGCTTTTATTGTAATTGACCGAAGGCAATACATTAAGTATCATCTTAAAACATGGGATTAGTGTAGCTCACTGCGACGACAGCTACTGTAACGTACGCAGCGCAGGCGCACGTCGAAATATAAGTGTAATTAACGCGAATTTTATATCTTCTTATAATAAATCCCCAGATATGGTAAAACATACACGCATAATATATTAATTCTATATAGTTCCTATCTCGCATAGTATAGGTACCTACCTAGTTATCTATGATGACAATTGAACATGCAACTTTTCAACTCGTCCAAATTAAATAAAAAATTAAATATGTAAGCGGCATATTTAAATATGCAAGCAGCGGTAACGTTTGTCGCAGCGGTGTAGGTCAAACTATAGTCCTAGCATTGGTCTAGGTTTAGTTCCTGTCAGTGGCATAGTAAATTCTAGACGGGCCCCATATCAACATTGATTGGAGGGGCGTTTTTCTCTTGCGGCAAACATTTAACGAATCTTTGCTTCTAGACAATGTCGAGCCACTGTAGTCTGGGCTTTGATTACAGCAATGACTATGACTCCTGTCTTAAAACAGACAGGAAGATATCTCCAATGACACTTACCAGCCATCTCAAAACAATCTGTGCACTAGTTTTCCCATATTTCTCTGTCAAACCCACTAGCAAGGGATGATTGGCCTTCGGGCCGGGGAAGTTCAACCCAAAGCGCAGCACCAGGGATCCGAAGGGACTGTATCCCATGGCAGTGATGTTTTCACTCTTGCAGTAAGACAGCAGGTCTTTTTGGATGTTTTGAGGTGATATCTGGAATAAACAGCCATGAATTAAATATATGAAGGCACGTATTAGTATAACAATAATATCCTCTGTGGTATAAAGTCTTCCTTTTAGTCTCGGAGGTCATGGGTACGACCCCCACTTCAGCAGCCCGTTTACGTCCACTGCTGAACATAGGCCTCCTCTTATACAGACCTTTGCAAGCCAGGGTCGTTAAGGAATATTGCCGTTACCACCACAATTGGCAGGCGAATTAGTGGTCGCAGTAAGATTTTTGAGCTGATAGCCGCTACTCTCCATCCATCAGCTGTATTGTATGTCCCTTAGTACGACACCCTTTGGAAGATGTGGAGTGGTCTATTCAAAGCCGGAAACCATACGCCGTACAAGAAATCTTTCCGTAAATTTCTCTCTGCCGAGTCTCAAAAAGCAAGTTAAGCCGCTGGGCCCGATTGTTATAAAATCATACTAACAACTGTATACCAGAGAACGGGTAGCAGCGTTTTCTTGTATGTTACAACGTATTACTGCGGTCACCAACCCGCCTGCTAAGCTTGATGACTATGGCAAAACTCTGAGAGGAGGCCCAAATTCAGCAGTGGACATTATACAAAATAATCATAACTTTATTATTAATTCGAAGCTCAATTTGAGAACCCTTGGTCTTCCGTACCTCAATCTGTAAAGCAGCAGGCCTCACTATGCCCTCCGCGATGACTCTCTTGATCTGGTCCTCATTGAAGTTGGACAGTCCTATGGACTTCACAAGGCCAAGAGTTAACGCGTCTTCCAGTCCTTTCCAAGTCTCCAAGTAGTCCACATCTGAGAAGGTATAGTCCTCCTAAAATAGAAAAAATATAGGCGTTACATCATTTCTGAATGGGAAGTTAAAGGATTTATCTAATGCTTCTAGAAAAAAGTCTTTGAATCAGACTTCAGCTGTCTACCAAGGAAAGCTCGCGATAATTTGTTCCAGGGCCTAATAAAAATAAAAGGTTGCCAGGAGCACTTTCTGACGGATATTTATGTCTTTAGCCATGAGGTTTTTGCTACTTCATCGGGCATTAAGGTGACCACAGCTCCAGCCTTATTAAATGGCTTTCATGACCTTATCCACACTGCTGGAATAGAGAAATCATTGCACAAAACGGGACACACACCACAATGATCCCCTAAATAACTAAAAGTTAATTGTTTAGGGGAGTTTTGTGCAACTGTCGCTCTACGTTACAGTCCGCAGGGCTCTCGGACTTCGTTTCTTCGAGGGCATCGGAATCCTATTTTATTATTTTCCTTTATAGCAACGAAAATACATCATCTGTGATAATTTATACTGTTTTGCTATCACATTTCATAAGATACAGTCTGGTGACAGACAAAAAGTTGATTCTTAGTAATAGAATCTCATTTTTACTTTTCGGGTATGGAACCCTAATTAGATAATTGTTGTTATTATACTCACATTAAGTCCGATAGGCCAGTGCATCAGGTACAAGTCGATATAGTCCAGACCGGTCTTGTTCAGCACTTCATTGACAGCTGGAACCACCTGCTCTCGCTGATGTTTTGTGTTCCACAGCTGAGGAAATAAAAATAAACTATGATATTAACAAAACCACAATCTTCTTGTATTATGTCCGCAGTTAGATTTGCTAGGCGTTCGAATAAAGCAGAAAATATTTTTTTTTATGCTGAGTCACAACTCGCATAAAGTCCACTGCTGAACATGGGCCTCCTCCCAAGGGAGGGTTTTAGTCACCACGCTTGCCAGGCTGGTAGGTAACCGCAGTATTATGTCTTAATGCACAGGGAAACGCTGCTGCCCTTGTTATAGGTGATTATAACAATCAGGACCAACGGGTTTCCGAGGCACGCAGAGATTTAAACAAAAAAATATTGTCCAGCGTAGGGATCAAACCCACGACTTCAGAGACTTAAAGCTACGCTACAGACCTTAGTAGTAATAAACATGTCATCTCTCGTCACGACACCCTGATCGATCTTCATTCGGACAGCCTCCCCTACTTCCGCTTCCGTCTCATAGATGGCAGCAGTATCTATATGCCGGTAGCCCAAGTCTATGGCGTGGAGGACCGCCTCTCGCACTTCTTTATTCTTCGACTTTATTATGCCATCCTGAAAAAGAAACAGTTAAAAATATTAATTTAAAGAATAAAACTTGCGATCATGTGGTCGCCGCGCCGGTTCGATCCCCATCCATTGCACTACTGACGTGAACCCGCTAGCGGGTGTCCGAAAACTATGCTAGTTATTAAACTTAAAAAAAAATCGTCTTGGTGGCGAAGGTAGGTAATTGCTTCAGCGACGAAAAAGCATTAAAATTTTGGTCGGTATGAATCTGTAGAAGAACGGTGTCTTGGCCGGGCGAGGTGGTGCCCGGCGGCCGACGGCCATTTGTTACTGTTCAGAACTTGTATATGTTTGAATTGGCTTACGAACTTTTATTGCGCGATACAGGTTAGTTGAGATGCTAGGTGCTAGATGGCGTTACTTCGTCTTCATATAGTTTGTGCTTTCGTATTTAGTATGTGAAGATCAAGTAGTGACTGACCTTATCAAATCCAAGGTAGGTCCCCAGCGTCAGCGCCGGCATCTCCCGTCCGTCATTCATTTGGACCTTCGGCAATTCCACTGCACCCATCTGAAAACAAACAAACAGTTTATTTCATCAAATTTCAGAAGTCGAATCTGCATCTTAGTTATAGCCCCTAATGCCTTAACCCAAGGCTGCTCAACCCCAGGCCCGCGGGCCATATTGTGGCCCGCGAAAGAATTTTAGGTGGCCCGCGCAAGTATGGTTTAAAAATACGCACCAAATTCAAAAATCCCGCCGCGCACGGTACATCCCGATTCAAACTTTATGACCTCTCTGAAGACAATTGACAATGGCAGAAATCACATTGATTGTATAAACTAGTTACCCTAGATTTAAGTTCAATTTTGTTTTTTTATTTAGATTTTAGAATAAGATACTCCTTGTTCCTAATAAACAATAATTCAATTATATTTTCTTAATAATTGAGTTTTTATTGCGCTTGTCCCGAGAGTAACTAAAACAGGAAATGTAAGTGGCCTGTCGTTAACGACTGAATCCACCGTTTGGCCCTACTCTTCAAAAGGTTGCGGTCTCATGGTTTAAATATTTAATTCCAAATGCAACTTCGCAAATTCAACGTGTTCCCAGAATGCTGGTGTCTACTTTGCCCAACAAATATGCATTGCCACTCAGCGTGGTAATGCAGCCAGCATTATGGGAACGCTACCCAGTGACGCTATTTTAGAATAGTGTTTTGTTTTACTTTAGTTTAAACTTTAGGTAGTTTTTAATTATAGGTTATTTTAATTTAATAGGTTGAGTCTTTAGAATTTTTTTGTTATTTCAATGATTTTCTTTCTTTTATTAAATAAATGCAACTTTGGTGCTATTTGTCGAATAGCGTTAATTATTATCGATAGATGGCATCTACGTTCCCCCTAGAGACGTTTTATAAAATATTGATAAAGTTCGACGACCGGTAGGATGTGGGCCGGATTGCATATGCGTACCCGGCCCCCGCCAACGGCGGATCGAAGGAGTGTCTGGGGGTTTTAGTTATGTAGGGTCTTCTCCACGTGGTATGAGTTTAGAATACCACGCTATGGAGAGGGCGAGTTCCACATATCCCACCGCCAGCGTGCGAATACGCTGCAGCGGCGATGGGTATGCGTAAATGCATTTCCCCGTGAGGATTCCAGCGTGCCCGAATGGTTAAAGCAGAGGCAGTAATCAGAAACGTTATTTCAATCAGCATCATCACATTAGCATGTAGTCGTCTACTGACGAACATAGGCCTCCCACCATTTCCAGCGGGAAGGATTGTTAGCGGCCTGCTTCCACTGACTCCCTGCGTCCTTTATGTGCTCGTCGGTCCATCGGACATCTCACGCTATATCTCCACAGAAATATAATAATACTTACTCATAACAGGTGTACTTACTACTACGTACTACAAAACAACAAAATAAAATAAATGCCGGCCAAGTGCGTGTCGGACTCGCGCACGCAGCGTTCCGTACCATTTTCATGTGCCTAACTCTTGCCGTTATTGATATTGAGTAAAAAATAGAAAGTTAGTTGAATGGGAGCCCCCCTGAAATATTTATTTAATTTGATGTTAAAGCGGCAACTGAAATACAACATTTGTGAAAATTTCAACTGTCTAGGTAGGCTAGGTATTGCGGTTCCTGAGATCAGGGCCGTCTTTCACCTATTAGAGGCCCTGGACACATTAGGACAGGGCTTATTAAAGTGGTCCACGGACCCCTTGGGGGTCCGTAGCATGTATATCAGGGGTCCGCAGTAGGTCAGTCTTGTCGAAGACAATCTCACAATTTATTCGTTCTCATTGATGCCAAACAGCAGCACCCTTCTCATTAACTAAGTAGTAATTTCCAAGGAGTCCATGGAATTTTTTAAATTGTGAAAGTCGTCCGTGACTGCTAAAAGTTTAAGAAACCTTGCATTAGGATAATGGGGCAAAGTAAATCAGTTTTTTTTATCCCCCTATTACAAATTTGACGATTCGGATCCATAGAATTATTCATTGGATCCAATTTATTACTTGTGCACATATCTTGGGTTACTTCTACTTTTGCTTGCCGGATTAACCATATGCTAATGCGGCTCATTTACGATTAGTCCTTAGAGTATGGCTATCGATTATCATTTGGATCGCGGGGCTCTGGGCACGTGCCCAGTGTGCCCAGTGGGAAAAAGGGGCCTGCCTGCGATACAGCCTGGTGACAGACAGACAGACAGCGAAGTCTTAGTAATAGCGTCCCGTGTTTACACTTCGGGTACGGAATCCTAAACACTAAGCTTGTGTACTGGTTCTTAAGAATGTACGCAAGGACGTTAGCCCTTCCATTTAGCTAATAAATACTCGTAGGTATTATATTTTATCACATTGACAACTGACAACCTCAGTAGCGTAACGGTATTTGGCTCGCTTTATATCTCGGCCGTGGCTTCGATCCCCACGCCGGACAGGAAATCTTTGTGTAAATTATAAGATTTCTTTCCGGGTCTGGTTGCTTGAAGGACTATCCTCCCTGCCTCGGACAGCACGTTAAGCCGATGGTCCCGATTGTTATAACATCAAAGGGCTGGAACGCAGCGTTTCCTTGTGTGTTACAACATAATGCTGTGGTTACCAACCCGCCTGCCAAGCGTGGGGACTAAGGCAACCCCCCCCCCTCTCGGGAAGAGGACCATGTGCACCAGTGGATGTTGTACGGACTAATGATGATTATATTTGATACTGGCTATATTTAATTATAATATAATAAAAATATATATAATAATATGCTACTCACGGCAGCCACAGCAAAATACACAATAACAATACCGCTTCGTATCATGTTTCAAACTGTAATGATACCTCGGCTACCGATGTTACTGAGAATACGAAACACATACATACCTACGTATGATCTTTAAACTAGTTTCAAAGTAGTAATTTATTGTACACGATATACTTAGGTTACGTTGCTACATGTTGTCCATATTGAAATAGTAATGATGATATGTAGTTGGCCGTAGCCCAATGGCTTGGCGTCGGACTTTTAATCTTGTGGTCCTCGTCGATCCCCACCCATTGCACTACCGACGTGAACCCACTCGTAACACAAGCATTTTAGCTTAGCACGAGGTGTTAACAAGAATACTAGTAGACAGTAAAATTCTGCTAATAATCTTTATAAAATATTAGCTTCCCGCGCGCGATTTCACCCGCGTAACTCCCGTCCCCGTGGGAACTTCATAATTTAATGTAGACTATATTAATCAGTGATAAAGTAGCACTCAAATGGTGAAAGAATTTTTAAAATCGGTCCACTACGTTTTGAGCCAATTCTTTACAAACATACTTACATACAAATCTTTCCTCTTTATAATATTAGTATAGAAATAAAAGAGCACCAGTGACTCAGTGGGTAAGGTAATTGCTACTGAGACATGGTGTTCTGGGCTCGATTCCCAGCCGGGACAATTATTTATGTGAACCACAAATAATAGGCATGAATACTTAAAACATCATCAGTGGTACCACTGGGTCGTGGTCCTAACCCCTTAAGGGTGCCCTCAGGTGTGTGTCGCTTAATTGTATGCTTTTACCTTTTTTTTCGATATTGATCCACTAAAATCTATAATAATTAATGTGTTTGAATTAAAACTTAAACTTATTATGAGTAAAATTAATGACAAGCTGACGGACGGACTGCTTTGCCTCTAATATCCTACAATTTGCTACCTGTTAGTTTAGTATCTAGTTTAATTCATAGAATAAGAATAATTGTGTAACATTGTGATTCTGACAAGTACAAGTGTATGTAAATACCTAAGTGCTGAATAAATTCATTATTATTTTATTATTATAAATCTATTAAGTCCGTCAGTTAGATTACCAAAAAATATTGGACACCAAAATACCTATTTATGTAACTTACCGGTTGATACCTAATTATAGTTCTAAAAATAGTCCAAAGTTTTCGCTTGGGGGATAAATATTATGATATTTATGCATTGTAAAGGTTATCTGAAAGAAATTGATAAGACTGCTAACAGTAAGTTGAGAATTAAGTATGTTGAAACAACATTTCACACTAACACAATGCAACACGTGGACACGTGTCGTCGGGTTATTGCAAGAACTCATTAACTGCAAAAAATTCACTAAATACGGTTTTTTCAATAGTGGACTTCTTTTGACACATTCTACAAAAGGCAAAAACTCATTTATGTCTATCTAGTCAATTTTTAGGCGCTACGGCCTTGACATTTAATCCATAACTGCAACTTTGAAAATCAGACATTTACAAGAAATCACTAAGCTGCACAAGTTATTTTTATCTATAATATAAAAATGAATCGCAAAATGTGTTGGTAAGCGCATAACTCTACAAAGCCTGGACCAATTTGGCCAATTCTTTTTTTTTTATGTTCGTGGAAGTTCAAGGATGGTTTTTACGGCGAGAAAAAATCGAATAATTGCCTGAAAACCCCTTAAAACAGCCTTTTTCTTTTTCCCATACAAACGTTTTCTAACTAAAATGTAGAGTCAATTTGAGCTTTATTTTGTTAATTAAAAACTTGAATTTTTTTGCCAAGATTTTTTAGGGTAGGTGTAGGGTAGGGTAGGGGTAGATTAGGGGTAGGTGTAGGGTAGGGGTAGGGTAGAGGTAGGGTAGGGGTAGTGTAGGGTAGGGGTAGTGTAGGGTAGGGGTAGTGTAAGGTAGGGGTAGTGTAGGGTAGGGGTAGTGTAGGGTAGGGGTAGTGTAGGGTAGGGGTAGTGTAGGGTAGGGGTAGTGTAGGGTAGGGGTAGTGTAGGGTAGGGGTAGTGTAGGGTAGGGGTAGTGTAGGGTAGGGGTAGTGTAGGGTAGGGGTAGTGTAGGGTAGGTGTAGGGTAGGGTAGGGGTAGATTAGGGGTAGGTGTAGGGTAGGGGTAGGGTAGAGGTAGGGTAGGGGTAGTGTAGGGTAGGGGTAGTGTAGGGTAGGGGTAGTGTAGGGTAGGGGTAGTGTAGGGTAGGGGTAGTGTAGGGTAGGGGTAGTGTAGGGTAGGGGTAGTGTAGGGTAGGGGTAGTGTAGGGTAAGGGTAGTGTAGGGTAGGGGTAGTGTAGGGTAGGGGTAGGAGTACCGCATAAACGAAGTCTCTACGGCCCAGTTTATTTTATACAAATGTTTAGGTCTTTTATGTATCGATTGAGGCAGTACGAAGTCTGCCGGGTCAGCTAGTTAAATAGATAATAATTAAAATACCTAAATCGAATTAAAATACCGTTTATCTCAGAATAGTGAACATGTCACATAATGACTTCTTGCAATAAGCCGACGATATTACGTATCCTACTAACATTATAACTGCGCAAGTTGGTAAGTATGGATGGATGGATGGATGTTTGTTACTGTTTCACGCCAAATCACTGAACGGAATTGGCTAAAATTTTGAACCGGGATAGGTTATGCGCTGGTTTAACATATAGGCTACAAAATGTCACGCTCCGACCCACTGGAGCAGAGTACCGGAGCGGGTAAAACCGAAGATAGTTCAAAATAAAGTATCATATTCTGCCGGCGACAATATTCACTTGAAACTATTTTTTGACATTGTGGTTAATATGGTAAAGGTGTTGGCTGGTCCTCCGCATAAGACTGTAGCGACACAATAAGACTGGTAGCGCTATCTAGTTTCCCAGCTAACCTGTACAAATCCAATTCGCAAACCAATTCGAACATATACCAGTTCTGAACAGTAACAAGTGGCCGTTCATCGCCAGGCGCACTACCTCGCCTGGCAAAGAAGATCTTCATTTTCTGTGGAGGAACGCCATGAACTGTTTCTCTACAACCACCCCACAGCGTCGGAGGGAAAGTTGAAAGTGTAAAGCTTTTCCTCCCCGAAAAAAAAAGGATCGACCGACTTTGTTTTATACTTGTAGTGATGCTAGATAGATAGATATTTTTATAAAGACCAAAATAGTCTCTTACCAAAAATTATTACGATCAGCGTAACCACAACTCAACGTCAAGGTCATGGTATAACGTAGGCTCAAGATGTTGCTCAAGGTCATCAATAAATATAAACTTTAAGTTTTAAGAGCTTTGAGCTACTACTTTTATGTTTCAGGTTTCTCTTGAGATTTCCGTTTGTTATTTTATTTTTAAAGGAATTAAATTTAATAAATGATTCGAAGCGGCCGTAGCCCAATGGCTATGGCGTCGGACTTACGCCTTCACAACCCGGGCGTCCTCTATAATTGGACAAATGGGCCACAGTCAATGTGGCCCAGGAGATCCCGCGGCGCCATATCAGCCGCGGGTGCTGTCGGGGAACCGCGGCGCCCCGGATTGCTTCTTGCGTGCCCGGCCCCTGCCAACGGCGGATCGAAGGAGTGTCCGGGGGGTTTTAGTGGTGTAGGGTCCTCTCTTCGTGGTATGAGTTAGCATACACGCTATGGAGAGGGCGAGTCCCACATATTCCACCACCAGCGCGCGAATACGCTGCAGCAGCGGTGGGAATGAGTAAATGCATTTCCGCTCGGACCAAAAAAAAAAAAGGGCGTCGGACTTGTGATCTTGTGGTTTCCGGTTCGATCCCCATTCATTACATAACCGATCGTTGTTAAGTTAGTTTTAAGTAATAATGACTATGAGTTATCCATTATAGAATTTGTTCCACCCGGATTTGGTGAAATGGGCCATTATAAGGCACACTGCAAACGTGGGAATGCATGGCAGTGTTACAACGACCTGCATAATAGAGTAACAAAAAGTAATAAAAGAGTAATAGCACATTGTATAATATATTTAAAGAAATATTATGTACCTCTTGTACATAATATTTTTTTTCATTAAATTGAAATTGCTTATCTATAAAATTGTTTTATTTATTGCGTTAATCACTTTAAATAAGTTTGGGATTCCCAACAAGTGGCGCCTGCTTATAAAATAATATTAATGTTATTGATTTCAAATTTGCTCATTTAATTCTACAGGCGTTCAGGCATCAAAATAGTAAATTGATTATAACTTTTTATCCTTAAAAGCTATGACGCCCAAAACGATGTATATGAAGGTAGCAATCTAGTAGCAACTATTGGTTAAAAAAAAACTCGATTTCTTAGCGCAGTTTATCCTCACTAGATAGGTGACAGCCATCCTGACATCAGGATGACTGGTCATCTTAAAAAGTAGTTTATTTAAAGTAATTCGGGGGTAGCAGTTATCTGACGATTAGTACCAACTAGAAGCAACTAGGTAGCAACTTTCTATAATTATTTCGATGTAAAATATGGGTAGTGACCGTCCATTCTGATGGACACCAAAAAACCCCCTCGAGAGGGAGGGGAGGCCCATGTTCAGCAGTGGACGTTGTAGGGGTTGTAGGGGGTACGGTGAGATCGAGGGATTATGATTGATAGTTTTTTTAAGGGAGTTTTGTGCAACTGTCGCTCTACATTACGGTGGGCCTTTTGGACTCGGGTCCAAGAGGGCATCGGAGTCGGGAGGGTGAGGGAGGATTCTGAACTGCTGTTTTAATTTACCAAAATGTTACGTATATATGTTGTAGTTTTGGAATAAAATTGAAATGGATAACTTAAAAGCATCTTCGTCCCCCACAAGTTTAATGGATGATCATGACGTCCTTTTTTTACCTAAAACGAAATGAAAAAGTATTTAGTAGCTCTTCTTTTTCCCACTAATATAAGCCGGATGTGTGAGTTTGTTTGTAAACATTGCTCTTGGTTTTATGTGCTAGATTGTTAAGTACAGTTGAGTACAAAAATTTACGATTTTCTGATGATAATGCTCGTCTTCTTCCGTGTAGCTTCTATTCCGTGAAGCTTTTAATATCTATATTAAAAGCCCACTATCAATACCAATAACCCAATGTTTCTTCTAATACCTTCAAGAATATGTGTACAAAGTTGCATTTATAATAATAAATAGTAGGAATGAGCTGCCGCCTTATACTTCGTTCTCGTATACCAATATAATAAGGACGCCACTACATCTGCGTATTTTGCATATTTTGTAGGCTGTCGAATTATGAAATTCCCTGTCCCGACTTTGTCTGTGCTACCGTATTGGAGATAAGGCAGAAAATAAGGATAAACAAATATAGACACAAATTAAAAAGTGTCCTTTTTTAGGAATTACTTACGTAGTTGGCTTTTCCTACTTCACCGGGCATAAAGGCGAGCAGAGCTCCACCCTTAAAAAATGGTTTAAAAACTAAAACTAAGCAACCTGCGCAACCTGCGCCCCCTGTGGGGCTTGGAGCTCGGCTCAGGCAACGGTCGCTGGAGATGAGATTGAGGGATTATGACTTTAGTATTTTAGGCAACTGCAACAGTAACTGTCGCTTTACTTTACAGTTCACGGGCGTCTCGGATTTGGGGTCTATGAGGACATCGGATGGTTCTTTGCAAACTAAGGGTCGGGAGGACGGGTAAAAAGTGTACATTATATATACTGATATATAAAGCTGAAGAGTTTGTTTTCTCGAACGCGTTAATTTCAGAAACTATTGGTCCGATTTGAAAAAAATCTTACAGTGTTAGATAACCCCTTAATAAAGGAAGGCTATAATAATATGCTATATTTAATAACGAAGTTCTGACGGGAACGGGAGTTACGCAGATGAAAACGCGCGGGAAGCTAGTACCTTATTAAATTAGCTTTCTACCAAAATCGGTCCAGCTGTTACTGAGTTTAGCCGGTATAGAAAAACAGGCAAACAATTTTCGTCTCCTCCACATTTATTAACCTACTCATTTCGTTCGGTTTAGGGTACTTTTAACCTGGCCTTTCTTAAGAACGTCCCCAATTTGAATATGGAATTGGCCTTCCCCTTCCAAAAGTAAGTTTATGAAATCAAGTAATTAATCATCTGTTGTGGGGGATAGTGCTGTTCGCGTCCGTGGGCTTTAGCACTAGTCACCCACACGTGTCCCCTGGGTAGCGCCAAATGAACAGCACATCTGTCTCAGCAGGTAGGTTTCGACCGCGGTTTGTCACCAGCCTCAAGGCAAAGCCTTGCCGCCAAGTGATTTTTGTCGCGTTCCGGCATGTTGCCTTGAGTAGCCATCGTGGAAGGGGAGTCTGGGCAGTTTTGTGGCTTTGCGAACCGGTTCCGATGCTGCGTGGTGTCTGTGCTGGGTGACTGTTCACGAAGGGTAGCGGGATCCTAAGCACGGTCTTCCGCTGGCCGACCGCAGGTAGTAGGGGGCCCAATTAGTAGGAAAGCCTATGAAAGGCTGCCCCACCAACTAGCGAAAAATCCTAGGATACGTCACCGTGCCGGTTGGCGACCGGATGCGAGGGCCCAGTGAACATCCCTGGGAGGGTTAGGGCGTCCCCGCGCGCTCCAGATCAGTCTCCCGTCGGTGCAGCATTACGAGTGTATTGCGTGGTACTCGTTCATGTTACGCCTCGCCCAACTGTCCCTTTCCTGCTTGTCTGTTCACCATAAAAAATAAATGAAATCGAGTAAAAATAGGAAACTGATAAAACAGCGGTTGCACTCCCTCGCACTAAAAGTGCACCTCTCTAACATCCGAGGTCTGCACTCCAATCTCATCCCGGTCCATCACCACCTTGAGACCGAAAAACCACATCTGCTGTTCCTCACAGAGACGCAAATCTGATGTCCAGCTGACGCAGCATACTTGCGCTACCCAGGGTACACCCTGGAGCACAATTTCAAGCCACGCGCTGACACCTGCGTGTATGCTCGCGATGACATCTGCTGTCGACGTCTCCGTAACATTGAGGATTCCAGTTTCTCTATATTGTGGGTTCTGGTGGACACTGGCTTGGAGCAGATACTCTATGCCAGTGTCTATCGGTCGCACACCGACAACATGGCGGCAACCAGGTTGTTTCAGTATCTTTCGGACTCGGCTGAATTAGCTCAGCTCAGGTACCCATCGGCGCAGCTAGTTGTTCTGGGGGACTTCAACGCCCACCACCAGGAGTGGCTGTACCCATACCAGAATACCGACCATGCTGGGAGATTAGCGTATGCATCTGCACTGACGCTTGGTCTCTCCTAACTGGTGACTGGGCCGACACGGGTGCCCGACATTAATGGCCATACGGCCAATTGCTTAGACCTTCTGCTGACAACCGATCCAGACCGATATCAAGTCGCGGTTTCCTCACCGTTGGGTAGCTCCGACCACTGTCTGGTGAAATATGTGTCTGTCTACTCGCCAACCGATCCCGATCTCAAGGGGACTAGGCGTGTATGGCGATACAAGTCAGCAGATTGGGATGAGATGAGGCATTTCTTCGCATCTTACCCTTGGCTGCGCTTATGCTTCTCTTTAGACGACCCAACTCGCTGCGCGGAGGCTGTTTCTGGAGTGATATGCCAGGCTATGGAATATTTCATTCCATTTTCTGATGTCTCACTCCAAGACAAAGCCCGTCCATGGTTCAACGCTGAAAGTGATAGTGCTGAAGCACAAAAGCACTCTGCTTACCAAGCGTGGGCGGATGCTCGAGCCCGCAAAGCGCCAAATGTTCGGAAACTGAAGAGAGCCTTCAATAGTGCTGCCAAGTTTTGCAAACGTGCCCTACGCAAGGCCCGCTTTGACCATATTGGCCGCATTGGAGCCAGACTAGCATCTTACCCATCTGGGAGTAAAGCTTTTTGGTCTCTTGCCAAATCGGTCGAAGCCAATTTCTGTCGGTCCTCTTTGCCGCCACTGCAGAAGCCGAACGGTTCATTAGCTCACACCGCCAAAGAGAAAGCAGACTTGTTTGCATCTCTATTTGCGAAGAATTCACAACTAGATGCTGCTGGTAAAGGTCCACCCAGGTTACCTCATTGCGCTTCCACTATGCCTGAGGTGCACATTCGGCAAAAAGTGGTACTTAAAATTCTTAGCACTCTTGATGTGAATAAAGCTAGTAGGCCTGACGGCATTTCTGCCATTGTCTTGCGGTCATGTGCGCCTGAGTTGTCTCCTGTTTTGACTCGCCTCTATCGCTTGTCCCTGACGACTGGTCGAGTTCCAGTATCCTGGAAGATTGCCAATGTTCAACCGGTTCCTAAGAAAGGTAGTCGAGCCGACCCTGCCAACTACCGACCAATCGCAATCACCTCCATACTCTGGAAGGTTATGGAGCGTGTTTTAAACAACCGTCTCCTAGCATATGCATTTTTTTATATAAATGTATATCAGAATTATTATTATTAATGTATATAATTATTTTGTGACTATAATTTGGTTTAATTTGCGATATTATCACTTTTATCGAATATCGGAACGCAGGATGACTGCACTGCACTGGAAAAAAATATTGTAAATTTACGGATAATATGTATTATAACTCGATATAAGGTAAAATATGCAAGTACCGTTGAGAATGGCTTAAATATGCCAATGCATAAGCAAATATGCAAATGCATATAATCCGGTCCCTAGTTATGATAATTCAATTCTATTAAGTATTCAACTTTATTGTTATACAATTTTATTACTCAATTTAATTTTTCATATTAATAATGTCTTAATTTTTCTAATTTATATTGTTATTAATTAGACCTAATTAAATTATTTGTTGCTCTCAATCGCTTATTAAATGCATGTGGTGTTAACCTTTAAGTAACTGTTGCACTGGTCACTGTTTGGTTTAATTTTATATATTTGTAAAATGTATTGGTGTAAACAGTTGTTGGTTGACCTAATAAAAAATAATAAACAAAAAAAAAATACCTGGAAGAAACGATCTGCTCTGTGACCGCCAATTCGATCCCGTCGAGACTGGTCTACTGGGGATCTTCTTGTTTATGCTACTCACTTCTGGAGCGAAGCCATTGAGAGACACAGTGAGGCTTTTGCCGTGTGTCTTGATTTCTCTAAGGCTTTTGAGGGTGTGGCACGCAAGTCTCATTGGTAAGCTTCCGGTTTACGGTATTGCTCCCGGACTTTGTACCTGGATTCATGATTTCTTGAGGGGGAGGTCGATTCGAGTTGTCATTGATGGCGCCTCGTCCGATCTTCTTGGTATTAATGCCGGTGGCCCTCAGGGATCTGTTCTCTCCGCGACTCTTTTTTTTGCTGCACATCAACGACCTGCTAGCTACACCTGGTATCTTTGGGTACGCAGACGACAGCACAGTCTCGGCGAGATACTTGTCTGATGTGAAGTCTGGGTCAAAGATTCAGTCGTTCAGGGAGTCGATGATGGAGGGGGTGAACTCGATCTTGGAGGCTGTCTCCTTATGGGGTGATGCCAACCTGGTAGGGTTTAACCCCTCAAAAACACAGGCTTGTCTTTTTTCGGCGAAACGGAGTCCATTCAAACTGACTCCGACTTTCCGAAATGTCTCCGTTCCGATCAGCGACCGTCTTGAGCTCTTAGGGCTTGACCTCTCTTCTAATCTTAACTTCGGTCGCTACATCGAGTCCATTACAAACACTGCAGCCATAAAACTGGGCATTGTCTCCAAGGTGAGGCGGTACTTCACATCGGAGCAGCTCTTAAGTCTTAAGTCTTACAGAGCTCAAGTTCGCTCCTCAATGGAATATTGTTCTCATCTTTGGGATGGGTCTGCTAGATATCAGCTGGATGCTCTGGACTCATTAGAGCGCCGAGCGAAGAGAATCATAGGCAATAACTCACTTGTGGAGGCAAGTCTTCAGAACCTCGAGCACACTCGAGCCTGCCTATCGGTTTTTTATCGGTTACATTTCGGGGAGTGTGCGGAGGTTCTATATAACCTGATACCCCCTTCACCCTTCCATCACCGGACGACTAGGCGCGGCGAGCGGTTTCACCCTTTTGTTGTTGACATTCCTTCAATACGCACGAAGCGATTTGCTTCTTCTTACATAATGCGGACGGCTAAGGAGTGGAATTCTCTGCCGGGGTCAGTTTTTTCGGAACGCTAAAATCTGGACATCTTTAAGGCTAAAGTGAACAGACACCTTCTAGGCAAGCGTGTATAATCTTAGGCCTTATCTTCGCCTTCCATCAAGCGAGATTATGGTCAAACGCAAGCCTATAATTAATAAAAAATAAAAATAAAAACTCCTTCCTGCCCTACTCCATTATTTGGGGTCGGCGCCAGTGCCGTAAATAGGGTGGTGGTGCCACCAGTGCCCTGACACAGGGTGTAGACTCTGAGGGGTGCAAGAATGGCTAGATCAGGCAGGACTATTATTCTTTCGGTTTGCTTATAATCTATATCTATATATATATATAAAAGAAAGTCGTGTTAGTTACACTATTTATAACTCAAGAACGGCTGAACCGATTTGGCTGAAAATTGATAGGGAGGTAGCTAAGAACTGGGAGAAGGACATAGGATACTTTTTATGCCGTTCCCGTCGTTCCCGTGTGACGTGTCATAAAACGTGGTATAACAAAACGCAACTGACATGGAATAACAAAACAACTCAGTCAAAATATAACCGAGTACCGATTTTGATGAAATTTGCCAGTCATCATCTTTAACACAGGGAAGGTTTAAACGCAAAGAAAAAAAGGGTAAGTAGGGGTTAAGTAGGTAGGTGTAGGGTAGATGTAAGGTAGGTGTAGGATAAGTGTAGGGTAGGTGTTAAGTAGGTGTAAGGGTAGATGTAGGGTAGGGGTAGGGGTAGGGTAGGGTAGGGTAGGGGTAGGGTAAGGGTAGGGTAAGGGTAGGGTTGGGGTAGGGTAGGGGTAGGGTAGGGGTAGGGTAGGGGTAGGGCAGGGGTAGGGTAGGGGTAGGGTATGGGTAGGGTATGGGTAGGGTAGGGGTAGGGGCAGGGTAGGGGTAGGGTAGGGGTAGGGTAGAAGTAGGGGTAGGGTAGGGTAGGGTAGGGTAAGGGTAGGGTAGGGTAGAGGTAGAGTACGGGTAGGGTAGGGTAGATGTAGGACACCGCGTAGATTTTGAGGCGGTACGAAGTTTGCCGGGCCAGCTAGTTGATTATAAAAATGTAATCTTAAGCATCAGGGCAACGCAGGGCGCAGAAAAGGTTATTTACGGATCTGGTCGGCGCAATATTCCATTCACTTTCATTTTTCCCTATCAGCCGTATCTTCCATACTCACATCTTTCTTACACATGTCATCTTTCAAACAGTCAATCCATATTTTTTTGGCCTTCCTCTTCCAACATATCCCTCCATCTTCATATTCAGCATCCTTTTCGTCACATTCATGTCATCCCTAAGCGATTTCCTTCAATTTCTCAGTCACTGCAAAAAAATAAATAGAAAAGCGTATTTTTCTTGTTAATTGTTTTGTCTATTCATTTTTCTTTTTACCTGTACTGTTTTTCGAGTTAACATTGCTCATTGTAAGCCATTGTGTGATTCTGTGCGTACATCTCAAACCAATGGTTAAAGTATGAAGATTACTTTATATTTATCGTGTTTAGTATCTTATGTGTTGGGAGGAGCAGTCAACAAAAATGATTATAAAGATCAATGTAAGTTGGGGTTTATCTTACATTATCTTATGGGATTTTTGTACTACAGAAACGAGCTGTAAGGTACATATATAATAAATGTCCGCGAGTTTCCCTACGGTAGAAATTCATAGAGACTAATATTCTTACAGTCGCATCACAATATGTCTATGAAAACCTTTTATAAGTTCATAAGAATATTGCTAGTTTTGAGAAAAAGCGACATTCATAATGTTAATACCAGATCTAAGCATAATACTTAGTAACTAGTAGTTAATAATGTAAGAGCTCTTTCTACAAACAAGTTTAAACGATATGTCAAAGATGAATTATGTGAAAATAATTATAAAATTTCTGATTATGTCAATGACAAAACTGCTTGGGAGTGAGTTGCTCTGTAACAATACTGCTTTATTAATAATTGTAAAATAAAATTTATTTTAAATAAAAGGATTCCACTGAGTTTCTTGCCAGTTCTTCTCAGAGTTGCCACGTCCAGAACTGGTGGTAGAAAAAAAGGGACGTATCATAAGATAATGATTTAAAATATTTTAAATGTGTCTATATGAATAAAGAATTTTGGACTTTGACTTTATGTTGTGACTATTTTCCGCGTTTTGCCCGCGTAACTCCCGTTCCCGTAGGAACATAATCATCATATTATGTTCCTTCGGGAACATCCATAATTAAATTAAAGCTATAGTCTTCCTCAATAAATGGGCTATCTTACACTGAATGCATTTTTCAAATCGGACCGGTAGTTCCTAAGAATAGCGCGTTCAAGCAATCAAACAAAAATCCTCTTGAGCTTTACAAATTACGAGCTTCCCGCGCGCGGTTTCAACCGCGTAACTCCCGTTCCCGTGGGAACTTCATAATTAAATATAGCCTATGTCATCCGGGGATAGTGTAGCTTTTCAACGGTGAAAGATATTTTCAATTGGTCCAGTAGTTTCGGAGCCTATTCAATACAAACAAACAATAAAATCTGTATGTATTAGTATAGAGGTAGATAAGAAATATTGAGATTAAAATTGTATACAGTGTGTGTTTTAATAATGTAGGTAAATCTAACGAGATATTATTACATGTTTTCAATATACAAGCAAAATACTGAATATAGTGAGTGAGAGTTACGCGAGTAAAACCGCGCGCGGGAAGCTGAAGAGTTTTTTTGTTTGATTGCTTCAACACGCAAATCTCACGTGATTAAGCGGGCGCGGAAACAATGACGGACATTCGTTGGACGATTCTTCTTTGAAACAAGCGATTTCGATCGTTAGGATTTCAGTTGTATAAACCTTGTAGATAGCAAAGCGAGAAGAGCTACATAAAGTATATTAAGTTTCTACAGTTACAGTTAACAGGGGTAATGTAACTGAAACCGCGAGCAGGAAGCTAGTTCGGTATAAAATAATTTCCCAATATCTTTTATTTTTTAAGAAAAATACTAGCAGAGTTTTGCAGTCTACTTGTATTCTTGTTAACCCCTCGTGCTAAACTATAATGCTTGTGTTACGAGTGGGTTCACGTCGGTAGTGCAATGGGTGGGCTTCGATCACAAGTTCAACGCCCTAGCCATTGGGCTTCGGCCGCTTAAAAACTTAAACCATCACATAAATCATTAAAATGTCCATCTTTATCGCCTTTTGTTCTAGTCTGCACGGATCCTCGCACGATGGCAAAGCACAGGGCTTACTCTGAGTGGGCTGATGCCTACTCCTGCACCAGACATCGCTGCCAGCCGGGAGGTCGGAACCTGGCTATCTACACTGTTGGGTACGTAACTCTAGGAATGGTGAATCTCTTTTAAACAAGTCTCTGAGGGGAACGTAGATGCCATCTTCGTTCGTGGAGATATTTGTCGAGTTATGTGTACCATCGATAATGGTACACATAACTTGACTAATATCTCCAAAGTTGCATTTGGAAATTCTAAGTAAATAGTTAGACGATGACACCTAAAATAACCTAACCTAACCTATACTATTTTATTTGCTGTCCGGGGGACATGCATTTTTGCATTCCCACCGCCGCTGCAGCGTATCCGCGCGCTGGCGGTGGGATATGTGGGACTCACCCTCTCCAAAGCGTGGTATGCTAACTCATACCACGAAGAGAGGACCCTACACCTCTAAAACCCCCCGGACTCTCCTTCGATCCGTCATTGGCGGGGGCCGGGTACGCACGCAGCAATCCGGCACCGACGGCACCCACGGCCAATATGGCTCCGCAGGATTTCCTGGGCCACACTAACAGTGGCCCATTTGCCCAATTATCGGGATGCCCGGAGTGTGAAGGCGTCCTTACTTCTCATGGTTCCTCGAAGGGACCGGGGCCCATGTGCCCCACTCCCCGAAGCTGAGCTTAGGGCGGTAGGCGGCGGGTACCTAACCTATACCTAAGATGCAGGTTCGAATCCTGCCGACGGTCTTAATGTATCACATCATGTTATAATTTATAGCACACAGGTATTAACGCGATAAAAATTACCTTTTTATATTAAATTGTAAATATAAAATTGTGATTACACATCATGTTGCTATCACAATTTTTGATATTAATGAGTGAATTCAAGCTAATCTCAATAATCTTGTTGCAGATGCAAGCGAGTTGAAGCTCCTGAATCAGCAATAGAGTGCGAAGAAGTGGTAGAAGATACAAATATGCAGTTTCCTTTCTGCTGCACGAGGCTTAGGTATAATGGAGTTAAACTAAATACAGACTTGTCCTTTTTTTCGGACGGAAATTATATGCAGTAAGCCAAGCTTTTGCTACTTCACCTGCCAAAATAAAGAGCACCAGCCAAAATAAATAGTTCAAAAACTACAAACTAATCAGCCTGCGCAAAAAGGCGACTCCTGTGGGACCTTGGCTCAGAGCGGTCGCTGGCGGGGTGATGAAATGATGACTTTAGATTTTATAGTAAATTTCGGGCAACTGTCGCTCTACTTTATAGTACGCAAGCCTCGGACGGTTCTCTGCAAACTAAGAATCGAGAGGAACCATCATTTTCATCATCACAACGTTCACAACTACAACGCGAACATGGGAATCCTCTCCAGGGAGTGTTGTGCCGTAGTCACCACGCTTGGCAGGCGGATTGTTGATTGCAGTAAGATGAGAGTATCTTTGTGCTAATAGATGATGCTGCCCATCCATCAGCTGTATGGTTGGTGACCGCAGTAGGAGGAGACCTATGTTCTGCGGTGGACGTTATATGGACTGCCAATGATGATGATGATGATGTTGATTGACTTAACCAACCCCATTTCTCAGATGTCTAGTGTTAGTGCGAGGAGAAGTATGGACCCGAGTGCTAGGCCAGCCCTGGGAGACTCTCCCGGCTGCTCCCTGGAGCCATATGTACAAGATGAAGAAACCTCCTCCAATGGACAATGCTTCCCTTCCTAAGTAAGTATATCGTCATCAAATTTAAATAATGTATGTAATACTGAATAAGTTGGTGCCTGCAATGTAATTCGTGTAAATATTAATTTCTTCTATTTTGGATTTAGAAAAAAAATATCCACAACAGTCTATACTAATATTATATTATAAAGAGGAAAGATTTGATTGTTTGTTTGTATAGAATAGACTCCGAAAGTACAGGACCGATTTGAAAAATTCTTTCACCGCTGAAAAGCTACACTATCCTCGGATGACATAGGTTATATTTAATCATGAAGTTCCCACGGGAACGGGCGTTGCGTGATTTAAACCACGCGTGGGAAGCTAGTTAGGTATATGCGCCATAAATGGGTGCTGACTTCAGCACGCTACATCAATAACATCAAGAATTATTGCGGCAGCGCTGGTGGTCTAGCCAGGATTTCGATAATTCATCCACCATTCGAAAGCTCCAGCTCCACGTTACCCGGGAGTTACATAGGCTATATTTAATTCTAGAGCTCAGAAGCAGAAGGTCGAATATGCCATTATACGTCAGAAACATTCGTCGTATGTGCCTTTATCGTAAACTGGCACTTACGACCAAATGCTTCTGAAGATCCGTACATCCGTCTTTATGGTTCTGAGGTCTAGAATTTTGAAGTTCTCACAAAAATGGTAGTTACGCGGGTAAAATCTTTCGCGGAAATAGGATAATAGAACAAAAAGACAACATATCTAATGTGGAATATATGCCTTTCAGAGATCAATTATTACAATTGTAAATAACCTTATCCGAATCAGCGATCTCTGAAATGAAAACTTTTAATGGTAATTATTAGTTTCTTGCAGTCTTTGTACTGCTAGTTGGTAAGTTGTTATCTTGACGTCCGGGTCTAGGACGCCCCGAGGCCGACGGTGTTTACGATGCTTTGTGGGCAAAGTCCTTTGGTCAGAAAATGCAACAACCAACGGGTTTGGGTGTTGCGCCGCGAATTCGAAGAAGCGCTCCGACGCGCGACGCCGCTTTCAACCACTGCCTGATGGAAGGCAGTTGGAGATCAGAATGCCAGTAGGGAGAACAAGAAGGAATTAAATTATGACAAAAATAGCGTGATATAACCAAAATTATCAAATTTAAATCATTTTGTTTCAGAACGGGGAGACGACAGGATCTCGGCTTAGGTGAAAGGTATATGTTTTTTTGTATTAGTACTATAGCGATATCTACAGTAACCGCAAAAAATACAAGTAGACTATCAGCGCCATCTAGTACCCAACACCCCAACTAGGTTACCTTTTTTTTGTCCGGGGGGAAATGCATTTACGCGTTCCCACCTGAAGGATTTGGAGCAAAACAAACCAGGATTGTATAATAGAGATTTACTTTATAACCAGACCATTTTTCTTCAGGCGTGGTTCCTCTCACCGCCTTGCTTGGTGATTTATTCTTAATAAATATTGCCGAATTCAACGTCTCTGCCCAGAACCTCCGGTCCATGCCTGCATCTTGCAGCATGCATCGTCCAGCCTCTACGATTGTCCGATTGGCTCGTTCCGCCACTCAATTATACTGCGGGGAATATGGCACAGTCATTTGATGCTTGATGCCATGCTCTTGTAGAAATCTCTGGAACTGTTTATTTACATATTCACAGCCATTGTCCGTTCTAAGAGCCTTTATTTTTAAATTAATCTGATTTTCTACATAACTTTTGAAATCTTAAATACTGGCAATACTTCATCTTTACTCTTAAGAAAATAACCAAATGTCATTCTTGTATAGTCATCTATAAAGGTTAATAGATATTTACTGCCACTAAATGAGGAAATTGACATAGGTCCACATAGATCGCTGTGAATAAGACCTAGTTTCTCAGTAGCTCTATTATAAGACCTTTTTGGGAATGGTAATCTACTCTGTTTGCCCTCATGACATGCTAAACAGGGAGTATGAGTGCTATCACTGTAATCGATTCCAATAGCCATGCCTCGTTTCAGAATATCCATACTTCGCCTATTCAGGTGTCCAAGTCTGCGATGCTATAATACCTGGGATGGCTTCGTGTCACACAGTTTTACAACTTCTGTTTCATGTTCCATAGACCGGTTCACATCCAATGATTTATCGAAATTCATCGAATGACACCCTCCAGCTAGCTCAGTAGTATTTGTTGAAGGCTGACTCGTTGTGTATAATTGGTAATCACCGTTGACTTTGTAGCACTGGCAACTACATTTTTCCCACAAACGATTTTGCACTTCTCTGCATCAAAGTGCACATCAAGTCCTTTGGCAGACATTTTTCCAACAGAAATAAGATTTGTTGACAAACCCGGCACGTAAATAACCTCGCTTATTTTCGTTAATTTATCCTTTTAGCAACAATTCCACATCACCGTGTCCTTCACTATCTCGTTCACTATGCATCTTCTGTCTATTTGCTACTGTCACTGAACGCGGAGCATCCACAGCATAGTTTTGTAATATATTTTTGTTGTTTCGCGTCAGTCGTTCAAGAACTGTCACAGAGTATATACGCCTTTTTTACCCCATGCCTATTCTTTAATCTGTCAAACGGAACTTAATACATTTTTTTGCATTTATTTAGCGAAATGACCGACGAAAAATTTATTGAGTTGGTAAAACTATATCCTGTTCTATATGACATGAAATTAGCAATATACAGGGTCATACTGCGAGAAATAATGCATGGGAAGAAATTGCCGAGCAAATGAATACACACGGTAAGTTTTGTGAAAATTATTATTTATTATACGAAACAAATTGATACTGTATACGCCGATATCGCTGTAGTATCTTTTGGGAGAGTAGCATGTTTTTAATTTTGTCTACCTCTCCTCACAATATCAAGTTGCCACGGAACGGCGCCTTCAGTACTAAAATATTCCTTGAATTTGTTTCTAACTGAAAAAGCATACTGTGAGGAATTTCTACGAATGGGATTTAAGAGTTCAAAGGCTGAAGATTCTGTCAAATTAGCTTGTAGTGAATCATCACAGTTTGAAGGCAAATCGCCCATGCCTAAATATTTATGTAAGCAACATGTTGCCAGAATAATTTTGTCGACCATATGCGGTTGAACTGCCATAGGACCAGCAAAAACTCGCCATCTTGATTTCAATATGCCAAAGGCAGTCTCGACTATACGTCGGGCACGAGTAAGCCGATAATTGAATATTTTATTGGGTTCATTGTTACGAACATCATTCTTGCTGTAGGGTCGCATTAAAAATGGTTTCAAGGGAAAAGCTTCATCTGCAACAATCACATGTGGCAATGGTTCTGAATTTAGAGTTAATGGTTTAGGGGCGGGAAAATTTAACTTTTTATCTTGTATTAATTTGCCTAAGACGTTAACCGTCTTATTAATAAACGTGGACTAAAGTAAGATTAACTTTACTCTAAGTATTAACCCGGTACTAACAAATTTCTCTATTAATAAACACGGACTAAGGAGTGATTAAGCTAATTCGACTCTAGTCTCGGTGTAAAAGTTAAACCATAGGGATACCTAGTTTAAGGACGGATTAAGCATAGAGTAACTATCTTTGACAGCTGTTTTTACTTTTTAGGTTAGATTGTAATATTGTTTGGTAAATGTTAATTAAAATGAATAGACTATTTTAGAGACGACTTATGGCTGATAGACGAAATTAATGAGGTTCAGAATCAGATGGACTACATTCCAACAATAAGGCGTGTTAAATTATACAAAATTCGTAAGAATCCACTTGAAGAACTTGAAACTGAATTCAAATCGAAATATAGGTTTACTCGATCTACGGCTGTTTTTATCATTGATATGATAAAAAATGATTTAGCTGGTGATGCGAGAGGTGGTTTCATACCGCCCCATATGAAAGTTTTAAGTGCAATAAGATCTTGGGCATGCGGAGAGGTAAGAATTTGACAATCAATAAAATAATATTCAACAATCTTTGCTTCTTCTGGGTATTTGTTATGTTATAAATCTTTTATATTTTGTGAATTCAACAGATTCAAGATGATGCAGAAGATATAAGTGGTAAGGGGTATGAGCCAACAATATCACTTGTATGCAAACAAGTTGCTTTAGCATTGGTGGCAAAAAATGCTCAATGGATCAAAATTCCACAAAATGATGCAGAACAGAGCAATGTGATAGAAGATTTTTATTCGATATGTAGATTTAGACAAGTGATTGGAGCCATTGACTGCACACATATTAGAATACCAAAAGTCAGTGGAAATATTTGACAATATTTAGGATATAGTTCAATTAATGTACAAGTTGTGTGGTATGAAGCCCAACTGTAGCAATATATATATGTATTAAGTTTCTATATAATTTGTCTTTTAATAAAGTTTACTCATATTATATCATTTGTTCTTATTTAAATAGGTGTTATACCTATATTATTATTATTTTGTAACAAAATAATCAAAATCTCACAATTCACATCCAAACGTCCTTATCTATATATATAAAAGAAAGTCGTGTTTGTTACAACACTTATAACTCGAGAACGGCTGGACCGATTGCCATGGTTTTTGATTTGTTGGATTTGTTTCCGTCCCGAATAGCAGAATACATTTTAAAAACAAAAGAAAGTCGTGTTAGTTACACTTTTTATAACTCAAGAACGGCTGAACCGATTTGGCTGAAAATTGGTAGGGAGGTAGCTAAGAACTGGGAGAAGGACATAGGATAGGACTTTTGGGTAGGGGTAGGGTAGGGTAGGGTAGGGTAGGGTAGGGTAGGGGTAGGGGTAGGGTAGGGATAGGGTAGGGGTAGGGTAGGGGTAGGGTAGGGGTAGGGTAGGGGTAGGGTAGGGGTAGGGTAGGGGTAGGGTAGGGTAGGGGTAGGGGTAGGGTAGGGGTAGGGTAGGAGTAGGGTAGGGCAGGGGTAGGGTATAAAAGTCCGCCCGTGCGAAGCCGGGGCGGGCCGCTAGTCATAGATAATAGAAACAACGTCTGTCATCTGTCACTGTCATTTGTTTTATTTCATTCGATAGTTCATTCTTTTTATTTTTAATTTCAACGGTGCTGCCATAGCTTGTCCGTTAAACCAGGCGTAACGAATGTATAGCTAATCCGAGTTTAGTCCACGTTTATTAATAACGTTATGAAAACGAAGTTAATACTTAGTTACACCAGAATTAGCTAAACCAAACGTAACTTCGGATTAAGCAAGAAGTAGGCCATTTTTATTAATAAGACGGTAAGACACCATCGCTGTTTTTACCATATGATCCGACGTCTATGACTAAGAATCTATATTTTGGATCTACTAAGGCCAGTAGTACGATTGAATTTGTCCCTTTATAGTTCCAATAATTCGAGCCACCATTTATAGGGCAAAGGGGCATTAAGACGGAAAATATGTGACCATTACGGTCACATATTTTCCGTCTAATGCCCCACAGCAATTGGGGAAATTTCTCGTACGGTACTGAATCCCATTCGATAGTTGAATCCTAACGATCTGAATGAATTACCCGTAGCTAAAAACCTATAACAGAAAATAAATAATATTTCTATTTTGATGTTTTGTTTCAGTCGAAGACATAAAAAATAAATGGGGAAAATTAAGGAACTGTTTTACCAATGCATTAACAAGACGTCGTCGCAAGAAGAGTGGTGAAGCAGCAACTAACATAGTTCCTTGGAAATTTGAAAAACAAATGGAATTTCTGTTGCCACATATTGAAGGGAGATCCACAGTTACAAACTTAGGTGATGCAAATGTTGACGATTCAACACAAGATTCTGAATTGCAATTTTCTGAAGATTCTGCAATTTCACCTCCTCCCACCATTCTGCATACACCAAGGACCTCTTCAAGTGCATCTGCTGAAAGTTTTACTTCGAGACGTACGAACAAAAGTGATAATGACAATAATTTAATAAAAGAAATGGTTGTTGTAATGAAAGAGGCGCAGGACATAAGAAAGAAGAGATCAGCAACTGATGTGGACGAAAATGACTATTTTTTTTGTCAATGAGTAAGCAACTAAAAAAGTTACCTAAAACAGATCAAGCTGAAATTAAATTTCAAGTACACAAACTCATACACGATTCGGAAATTAAAATTTTAAATACTCCGATTAATGTTATTCAAAATATAAATAAATCATTGATTGTAAAACTAGGACAAAGTACACGCACACCAAAAACAGAAAACACACATAATAATATGACAAGTGATTCTACACATATATAATTTAAATACAAATAAAATAATGGCAAATCCAATTTCAAAATAGAAATGACGATAATTCACTAACAGTTCTATATGACGTTCCAGAAATACTCATAGACGCTGAACAATCGCTGGAAAGAAATTTAAATTTGAAAGAATTTTACAACAATGTTGGTCAAAATGATATTCTTTAGTTTAATAATTGTTTTTTTTTTCTATTAGCTACTTACCTAAGACAAATAGCAAGTCTTTCTTTAGTGGTAATGGCTTTGCGAAATTTAGTGTCTTTCCTGTATATGTCACTTTGAATAAATTCGTGTATTTCCTCAAATTGTGTTTTAGTGTAGCCCGAAAATACATATGAAATCTTTCATTATCTTGAAGTAATTCCGGGTACAGATTATGATATTCGACACACATAATTCTCTTTTGATTTATTTCATATACCTACCTACCCAGTAACGCCTAGTTATTTTTTTTTATTGAGTCGTTTAAGAATCATATATGTACCCAGAATGTGCATCAAATCTTCTTCGAATTCTTCATCTGACTCGATTTATTACATTACACAATTTATTAAATCCATAGTACACAACCATACACTTCCACTGCTGTTAGCTAACTGTATTCAGAAATTGCTAGTATGTCGTGGCGTTGCGTGTTGGTAATGTGCACGGTGCATATCAGGTGTCGACATGTGGCGTGGCGTGGCGTTTTAATAATATGTTTCCGCCTTTTAACGTTCATAGTTAATGTCGTCAATAGAGTTCCGTTCCACGCTTTTTCACATTTGTCACTCCGTTTATCAGGTTTATCACCTTTAGTTGATTTAGTTGGACAGTTTTGAGCAAAGTGATTAGGTATTTTGCATATGGAACACTTGATCTTGTTGTTGACACTTCTAACATTTCGGCTTGTAAACATTGCAGTGTCTTCGCCCTTGTCAAAGTCTCTACTCAACCCTTTGTCTTCATACGCCATTTTCAAACTATTCCAGGCTTCATACCCAGTCGCTGCATTTCGTACATGAGCAAAAGACGACGGCTGTACCATTGAACATATTTTTGCAAGCGCCTTTTGTTGTTTACGCCCTTCCGTGACCTTGGAGACACCGGGAGCAGACTCCTCAATGCAGTCCCATAAATCTTCGTGTATCAAGTACAAGCTCATCATAAATTTCCAATTCCCGTTGTTAGAAATTCCGTTCAGTTTTTCGAAATTTACTGAGATTCCTGTACTCGATGCCGACGACGGAGCCATTTTAAACAAAGGTTGATCTTTTGGCATTCCACACCATAACTAATTACGTACTTATGTTTTGCGCGTATCCTGGGCCCATAACCTGAATTGTATAATTCAATAGAGATTTAATTATATAATATCAGAGCACATTGAAAGACATTGACAAGAAGAACTATAAAAAAAAAACAATCATACAAAGACAACAATACCAAAGACTAATAGTGGTTACCATTTAAACTGTTTGGTTTATACACTTATTTATTCTAACACCACCGCCGCTGCAGCGTATCCGCGTGCTAGCGGCGGGATATGTGGGACTCGCGCTCTCCATAGCGGTGGTATGCTTACTCATACCACGAGAAGAGGACCCTACACCACTAAAACCCCCCGGACACTCCTTCGGTCCGTCGTTGGCGAGGGCCGGGTACGAAGCAATCCGTCCCCCCGACGGCACCCGCGGCCAATATGGTGCGGGATCTCCTGACACCCCAACTTACCTGTATCACGAAATACAAGTTCGTAAACCAATTCGAACATTTACAAGTTCTGAACGATAACAACGATAACAATCGGCTCTCGACCGCTGAACATACCAAAATCTCGGCCCGCAAAAATCTTCATTTTCGGTGGCCGAACACCAGAAACCGTTCCTTTACAGTACCTTGCAGTAGTTCTATATATTTAGTAATAAAAAATCATCATCATTAGCCCGTATAACGCCTACTGCTGAACATGGGCCTCTTCCTGAGGGAGAGTATTTGCCATAGTCACCACGCTTGGCAGACGGGTTGGTGACCGCAGTATTATGTTGTGCCACACAAGGAAACGCTGCTGCCTGTTCCGTGATATACGATTATTATAGATGATGTTATAATAAATAAATCGGGACCAACGACTTAACGGATAGTCCCTCAACCAATCAGACCCGGAAAGAAATCTGAGAATTTACACAATTATTTCCTGTCCGGAGTGGGGATCGAACCCACGTCCTCCGAGATTTAAAGCGAGTCACATATCGCTAAGCTACGTTGGTTGAAAAAAAATGGTAAAATTTAGTTATTAAGAAGACATTTCTTCACTAACGTTATCTGCACTCAATATGATACTATCAACTGTTTAAAGGACAGCATAGATTTTCTGAGCACCTTATATAATGTTTATTGTCGGTGATAAATCTACACCAACCAACGGCTTAACGTGCTTTCCGAGGCACGCAAAATTCTAAGATTTCTTTCCGGTTATGGTTGGTTGAGGGCCTATCCTCCGTACCTTGGAAATCACGTTAAGCCGGTCCCGATTAATTATAACATCATCTATAATAATCGTGTAAAAAGGAACTGGCACAGCGTTTCCTTGTGGGGTACAACATAATACTACGGTTATTTTCCAATCACCAAAGATTTAAAGCACTTTCACAGATTCCTGGACCTGACGCCTCAGTGCTGCCATCTCGTGGACGTCATTTTAGAAAACCCTAAAGTATTGTTCGTGCAGAACCCTCACGTATATGAATTAATCACTGTACCTATGTCTTTATTTCAATTCAACACTATGTATCTAAAGCTTACTTGAATTCTCAGTTCTCACGACGAATTGGGTCCTATCTACGAGCTGAATGATCAAGAAGATAAAGCTTCAACAACAGAGAATAAGGAAGTGGTGCCCAAAGCTCCAACGCCGGATATCGTGGTAAGAAACAAAAAATACAAAAGAGAACGAGACAACGAATATTTTTTAATCGTAGCAAATAATAGGCATAAAACATTATAATTAGTCTGTCAGTTAGATTACTAAAAAATGTTGGACACGTATTTTATTATTAATCAAATCAATAATAAATTACAAAGATACAGAGTAACAACAAACTATAAAGTTCAGGAGACGCTTGTGACGTCACTACTAAGTTAAACTGTACCTAGAAGTGACGACACACGATATTTCAACGCGCTGTATCGTCGTAATTTTTTGTTCGAGGTACGAACAAAAAATACGTATCCAATATTTTTTTTGGTAATCTAACTGACGGATAGAACTCTGGAAAATTCAATTTCCTGGGGGTGAAAACGGGAGAATTGAACGGGACTTACACGGGTGAAACCGCAAGCAGGAAGCTAATCATCACTACATAGTATAAAACAAAGTCGCTTTCTCTATCCTTATATCCCTATGTCCCTAGCATGCTTAAATCTTTAAAACTACGCGTTGCGTAGTTTTTGATGCGGTTTTTTTAATAGATAGAGGTTTTAAAGAGGAAGGTTTATATGTATAATACATCAGCATTGCGCCCGTGCGGAGCCGGGGCGAGTCGCTAGTTATCAATAAAAGCCTTGTGGACATGCAAGAGATGCATGTGTACCATTTTTTTAAGACAAAAATAATTCCTTATTGTTGTTACGTCTGCCGCATGTCGAACAATCTATGGGCCCGTAGAGCCCAAGATTGGTGTCCCTAAACGGCCAGACAGGGACGCGGCAGACCAAGAAGGAGATGGCGGGACGACTTGGTGGGCTTCCTCGAGCATCGGCAAGACGTAGCTCAAAATCGAGAGAAATTGAAGGAATGGAGGGAGGCCTTTGCCCAGCAGTGGGACAGTACAGGCTAGTTATTTTTATTTATTGTTGCAGATTGCATTACAAACAAATGATAAATTAGAAGGTTACAAGAAACCTGAAGCTGTTAGGTAAGTGATTTCAAAATCTATAACTTAAACCCTCCTAACACTTAAAACAGTGGTCCTCAAACTGTAAAACGCTCTAGGCTATGACTATGTGAGGAATCATGCGGATTGATAAGCCTTAAACTTTCACTGTGCTTTGGGCAGGAATATAAGAAAATTATATGAACAAGAAATTTAAAAATCCAGTTCTGTCCTACATTTAACCCAATTAAATCTCGGAGGTCGTAGGTTCGATCCCCACGCCACGCCGGACAATCTTTGTGTAAATTCTTTCCGGGTCTGGTTGTTGAGAGACTACCCTTCGTGTCTCGGAAAGCACGTTAAGCCGTTGGTCCCTACTGTTATAACATCTTCTATTCTTCTTCATCTATAATAATCGTATAAAACAGGCAGCAGCGTTTCCTTGTGTGGTACATTATAATACTGCGGTCACCAACCTGTCTGCCAAGCGTGGTGACTATGGCAAATACCCTCCCTCGGGATGAGGCCCATGTTCAGCTGTGGACGTTATACGGGCTGATGATGATGATGATGAAGCAGCCATTAGCCGTTAGCGCACAGGGGGCTACACAGATATCTTCCACGGCCCGGGTGAATATTTGAACATAGACATATTCAGGATTCCTAAATTAAATTCAAATAATGCTTCCAATTACAACTTTTATGAATTTAACGTAAAGTTTATAGTGTAGATTAGCGAAATAAATCAAACGCACAGTATTTGAACTGCTAAATAGGTCTGAATCTGAAGCTGAAAATTTTCGTCGAACGGTGATGAGATATGAAACATACGGTAATTAGCATTTAAAAAATGGTAATTATGCTTCGTGATTGGTAATTAGAAATAAAATGAATAAATATACTTTAATAACATATTTATTAATTATCGAAGTGACAATAATTGACATTAAAGTTAGCTATTTAGCGACGTTATTGAATTTAAAAAAGAAAACAAGAATATCAACCGATTTATCTAAAAATCAATAAAAAATAAAATCAACTAAAACACTAGTTCAAAACTCAGTGTAAATATGTAGAACTTAGACCTATAAGTTCCATCTAAGACCGTCGTCTTAAACTCGATGAGATCATAAACCAAACTTAAAAAAAAACATTTATACCTAAATCCGAATGAGTCTCACTTTCATGACCAAAAACTTCACATGTACTTAATCATAAAATAATCCAGTCTTAAGTACTTAGATATGCAAAATCAATGATTTAAACAGAAAAATACAAACGATTTGTTATTCCTATGAAACTTTGGTAAATAACCAACCTGGACTTAAATTAAAAAATTAAAGAAAATAACAACAAAATAAACAGGATTTCAAAACTAAAACAATAATAATTATCTTTCTAGTAAACTAAATAAAATCAACTATAAAACACTAATTCAAAACTCGTTGTAAAAAGAACTCAGCAACATACAAGTCTCATCTAAAATATTTTTTAAATGAGATGATATTTCTTAAATTTAATGAAAACTAAAAAATATTATAACTCGAATCGGAATCTGTAGCACTTACATGACCAGAAACTTTGCAGGTAGTCTCAGATGCAGTCTCATGTGGATCTACAAGATCCTCAGTATCATCACATACCAATGATGATCCAAGACCATTAGCCTGGCCATCAATTATCTCATTAGCGCTTAGTTGCGATGTAGATTGAACGTAGTCTTGAAATATACCCGAAAAATTAATATCACTGCCAGAAATATTATACTGATTTACCATATTCTCAATGTGAATATTAGGGTCCAAGTGTAATTTATTATCAGGTTTTAATTCAGACAGCATTTTAACGGTGGTGTCTTCTCTTTTGCGTTTTGGCTGTATTAAAACATTACTTAAGATTTTAACAGTCTTGTTATTCGGCATAGTTTTAGGTATTACGGTTGTGGTCGCATCAATCAAATTATTATTCACATTCTCTTTATTTGTGTCTTTTGTGGATTCATTTTTGTCCTTACAGCACAATTTTCCAACAAATTTTGTATGTTTGCAGTCCATATCTAAGCATATAAAACAACTAGTTTCTCTAAAAATCAGGTGGTCCTTTTCTTTTCGCCATAATATTTGATGGACTTTCATTGTACCTTTTAGTGACTTTAGCTGTTCTGAAGGTATCAACATATCTTTTTCTATTATTTGGTATTCGTCAACAATTGCCAGGTTAATTTTTTGTGTGTTTTGGCGTACTATTTTTAAAAATCCATCTAATGTCACAACATCTCTACCTTGCGCTACAGCAGCGTCAGCAGTGCGTTTAACAACTGCTCCTACTCCATCTGCAGCACCTTTGCCGTGAGCTGATTCCGAGTAATTCCAGGTAACCATCTTTAGCCCATGAAAATACCAACACAGTTTAGAAATAACATAGAACATTGTTTTATTTCTGTACTGGCTACTTGGCGAATCTGATAAAAAGTGTAATGTGTCTATCTTTTTACTTGCAGAGTTCACAAATTCAAGTAAAGGGATAATGTGCGCCCATACAGCAGCAGAATCATGACGCAAGTTTTCGCTTACTGTACAAAATGATGTGTTTGTCAAATTGCTTGCATCATCTGTCATATAAGTATAAAACTGCAGTATGAAGTGTTAACTCTTGCCTACTTCCTCCAAAGTTGAAATTCCGGCTTGAACTTCCGACTCATATTTGAAAGCATAGTTCTCACTAAAATCTATATGAATGATAGCTTCATTGTCCTTGAGATGTTCCTTCAAATCTTTTACTGCAGTAAATTGCCACCTACGTGTGCCTTCATGTTTCAAGAATATAGGAATTATATTTTCTAATACTTCAATAGCTTGTTTCGGTGACGTGGTTACTTTGGTCTTTGCTATGATCTTTTTAGTCTTCACTACGCCTTTAACTACGTAAGTGCTTACCGAGTTTTCCCATTTATTGAATGATAATGGATCATCGTTATCGAATTCTTGATAATCAACTACTTTATTTTTGCACAAATTACATCGTTCCAGTAAGCACTCCGTTTTTGAGCAACATAGAGTGTTAATTAAGTCGTTAACATTTTTGTATTCAATTATCTTTTTTTTGTGCAATGCTTGGATCAAGAATTCTATGTTTGCATGAAGTTTACAGAGACATGTATCTCTTTGATTTACATTAGGTATAAGTACCCAAAATGGCCTATGTTTACAAAAGTAAGAGTAACTTACCTTGCAAAATTCAGTTTCAAAAATTTTGTGAAGGTTTTTCATAGTATCTAACAAATACCTCTTTTGTTTTCTTTCTTTCTTCTGTGTAATAAATTCTTTTTTGCCTGAAGTCGCTCTAGAAATATCGTCTCGTTCAAAAAATAATTTAATATCTTGTTTTAGTTTCTTATATTTGACATTTTGGTTATAAGTGTTCTTTAACTCTCTCACTCGGAAATTATTAGTTTCAAACAAAACCTTGAGATCTTTGAAAATCTGCTTATCACCGATAACAGCATCACTAAATACTCTTTTTTCTTTCTTCGATTTTTTATTTTTGTAGTTTGTTTGTAAGGTAACCCTCATTGCTTCCCCAAATAAAATTTTCTTCTTAGCTTCTTCTATTTTGGTTTTGTCTCTAAGTAGTGCTGTTACTTTAGAATTAGGACTCTGCAGTCGTTTTTTCAGTCTTATAATTATTTTCCTGTACGCAGTATTTTTTCGTTGCAGGGATTCTAATTGTGATTTATGGGTGAATTTCAACAAGAGATTTTTATGTATCATTTCGGTGGGATTTTTTTATTTCAATGCAATCTATATATTTTTAGTGACAAATAATACTTTAGTCTATTTTATAACATTGTGCGTGAGTGGACATCAAATATTATCAAAACTTACATAAATATTTAAGGATAAAGTTTTAAGAGTCCACTGAAATTAAAAGTGTCCACCGAAATGATAAAAATTACCACCGAAATGATAAATCCACCGAAATGATACAGCTAAGAACAACCGTGCCCCCAGCCAGGGTTCCGTACTTTGTTAGGTTTGATTTCCACAAATTTTAGATAAACACTGAGACAGGACAGTACACAGTTTTTTTAATATCATCATTAATATACAGATATTACAGTTAGTATTATTACATATATCATTCTTTGAGGTTACAATAACCTCAAAGAATGATATTAATGTAATGTAATGTTTATTATGATATGAATGAATAGTTTTTTTACTTTTATAACCTTTGGTAATTTTTGTGGTTGTTGTTGTGTGAAAATGTTGGAAAACTTTATCGTAAATGCTGGTAACCTTAAATAAATATTTTTGCTTGTTTATGTACTAATACTAATTTACTTGATATATTTTCAAAAGAATCAACGTATCGCGATTAGAAAGCTTAAAGTTTCTGATTAATATGATGGTTGCATTTGTAAGTTATGCCATTAATAGTAATACCTAATGTCTACCTATTGCACTAAGAGAAAAATGCTAGGTATAATTTAGTTAAATTGGTAACGAGAGGAGAATAGTGTTTCTACAGGTATATCAGTAAAACTTCTAAAATTAAATCAACTCTTATATTTTTAAAATACAATAAATGAATAAGAAACATTATAAAAATATCTTAGTAGTAATAGCTTAGTACTTTTAATCCTTTTACATAAACGTATGAAACATAACAGAAACCTGAGATTGAGATCACTTTATTCTTAAATTACTACAACAATAGAGAAACGTACATATCTAAATAGAACAAAAAACAACAAAGTTCTGTTCTACCTATAACTATAATTCGCAATTATGTATAAGTAATTCTTATACCTAATGCGAATTATAGTTATTCCAATAAAACAGTCTTTCTGGGTACGTATTTACGAGTAGGTTCAAGTATGTAGCTTAAAGATTAATTTTTCATCATGTCACTTTAAATCACACAATTATTTCTCAAATTCACTAATCAGCCTCTTTTCATGACTATAAATATAGGTTTTTAATTTAGATATGTACCTAATAAACAAATCTTCTTTAATTATCACACCACAGCACGTCTTTACTATAATTATTATAGTCATCAGTCTTCTTTAATAAGTTTAACTTCCTACCTAAAACAAGTCATGCCATTAAATGACAGCAAATATTTAAAAAACTAAATATACAATAACAAAAATCAAAAAATATTCAAATCAGAACTGGACGAAGACGAAGATAATCTTCTTACTTTTCTCTTCTTGGCTGTAATCATGATTTCTTCTTCGCTGTCAATATTTCTTGTCCGTTCATACTTTTCAATAATTTCAGTATCATTGTTTTCAAAAAATGAACACGATGGAGTGCTAAATTCATTGAAGTTTTCATATTTTTCGAGCAATGATTTGGGTATTATCGATGATTCCTGCTCATTCTCTCCTTTTTGATTATTCATTCCATCAAAGGAATGGGATGTTGAGGGTTTAATAATTGATATTTCAATGTTTGTGATTGAGTGTGTGTGTGGTTCATGTATGAAACTATTCCTTTGTAATTTTTTGGAAAGATTCTTTTCATTGAATGGCTTGGGACGTAGTACTAATTTTTCTGACAGTTGAATTGGACGCAGATGTGCTATATTTGTATTATTTGCAAAATTCGTTAATTGAATCCCAGTGAAGTCATGAAAACCTAAATGCTTGCCGTGAGGGCACCTAATAGTTTTATTTAGGCATTCTCTTTCAATACAGGACAGATGTCGAAGTGCCAAACGGTTTCCTGACTCTTTAGACCAAACAACTTGGTGAACTTTCATAGTTCCCGGAAAAGTCTTTAAGTCTTTGGGCAAGAGCCAATCTTTTTCTGTCACCTGATAATCTTCAACTGTTTCAATTTTCACACCTTTAACATAACACTGTAGGTTTTGTACCAGCGATTCAATATTGGTAATATCATGTTGATATGAGACTTGTTTATCTAGCGTTCTCTTTAATACTCCACCCACTCCATCTGCTGCGCTTTTTCCATGACCACACTCACAATAGTTCCAAATTATGTGGGTCAGCATCGGACAATAGGAGGATAACTGAGTTATTATATATAATATATTTTTATTCCTGTATTGCGCAGATGGTGAGTCAGAAATAACGTAAAGTTTACGAACCAGAGGAGCAGTTATCTCAATTTCTTGCAAAACAGGAATGAGGTGTGCCCATACTGCAGCAGCATCATGCCTTAAAGAGGTACTTACAGTACAAAATGACTGAGTTTTGCAAGTTTCGTTGTCGAGTTTGAAATATATTACGACAGTATGCAAAGTGAACTGTTGTCTGCTACCACCAAAATGAAGGGATTGAATTTCGGATCCATATTTGGCATTATAATTTTCACTGAAATCAATTTGTATAATACAGTCTTCCGTAGTCATATTTTCTTTTAACGTTTTGAAAGCTTGATTTTGATTTTTATTATTGACGCAATGTTTAAGGAATGGTTTCAGGCTATCTTCGAATTTTTTTATTAAATCTAGTGGTTTCACCCAACGCCTTACTTTTTCAACTTTAATAGCAGATTTTTCTACATTATTTTTGACATATATGCTTTTATTCTTCTCCCAACCCCAATACGCTATGTTCACTTCATTATTAAACTCTTGATAATCAATGTGTCTATTTTTACAACTTGAGCATATTCTTTGCAGACAATCGATGTTATCTTTACTACAACATAGGCTACTTAAAACGTCGGATATTGTATTTTCTTTGATAAGGCGGTTTCTTTTCATAGATTCAATCAAAAGTTTCATATTTTCGTGCTTTTCACATAGGCATGTATTTCGTGCATTCACATTTGGTTGAGTGACCCAGAAAGGCTTCATTCTTGAAAATGTTGAATAGCTTATCGGTGGTTCTCCTGATCCCAAATATTTCAAGTGTAAATTTTTAAGTGTGTCTGTCAATAGTCTTTTTTGTTTTTTTAATCCATGTCTAGATATGGTGTCATTTTTTCCAGGACACAGTGTTGAATTTTCATCATCTTCTAAAAATTTCACCACCCTCCTGAGAATTCGATTTTTTTTTTCATCAGGTTTTATGACTTCTACTGCTGGTTTTTCTCCTTTTTGGGTACTTTTCTTCAAAATCATATAATTGCTTTGTAGTCTGTTACACCTTTTTTTGAACATTTCTTTTTCCTTAGTGACCTGTAATAATTTGTTTTGTAATTCTGTTATTAGCTTAGTTTTAGTTTTTTGATATTTTCGAAATTTGTCTTTAAGTCCTCGCTTGAATTCTACAGATGTAATTGACGAGTCTGAAACAGGGCTGTTGGGGCATAATGTTGACTCGATACTACTTAGATTTGATGGACATGTTATTCGTTGTACGCCACTTGGTTGTACACAATGAGTGCCAGTTACTACATTGTCATCAATATGATGTTGAATATTGGAACCAATTGTACTATCGCTATTCATCGGCAAGCAGCGCCGAGCCGAAGATGGATTCCCTTGACGAGAAGTGCTTGGACCAGGATTGCTATAGTCAAAATTTACAAAATTTTGATGCGTTGATAGCAGGGTTTGTCGTGGACTGCTTGTGTATACCCGATGAAAGCTTCTAGCTTCTGTAGTATTAGAACGTTGGATTTGGATATTCGTACTAATACTATTGCTGTTCAATCGTAAGCTGCGCCGTAAAGTAGGCAAGAAGGAACTGTGACAGGAAGTGCTTAGTCCAGGACCATCACTTTGATCCCCAATTGTCTCATCCAGAGGGTTAGCACGAGCCGCTATAGGAGCTGGAGCTGCTCTATTTTTTTTTCTTTGGTAATAAGCAGCAGCACTTATTTTGTTTTTTCTTCTTAGGATTCTTAATTTTTTAGGGGTCATTAGATGCCTTGAAACAATTAATCCCGCTGCTTTTTTTCTGGCATACCTTTCTCTGTCTTTTCTCAAAAACTCTTCGCGTGAGACTTCATTGCTCTTAATTCTCTCTTTTCTTCTTCTTTCATACAACCTCCTTTTTTCCAACCTTTCTTCTCTAGTCTGTTGCTTAGGCCGCGGCATCCTAAAATCAAAATACACGCTTTTCAATTTTCTTCTTTCTCATATCCACAGACATACATTCATACACACTATACTATGATCCTATAAAATACTATACCTTCAGATACACCACGCGCTCACACACTAGCTCTCTTGCATTGACTCAGACAAACACTCACAGGCAATTTCTCATCACATAGGTATATCTCTTTTTTTTTCATATAACGTTTAAATGCTCTTTAACTTATTTGTTATATCTTGTAAAATTAAGAAATTTTGTAATTATATCAAATATTATTTATTATTGTTATTTACTCGTAATAAATGATATAAAAATAAAGGTAAGTGACTTATATTGAAGGTAAACCCTCGAAATAATTATTTTGTTGACAATTAGTAGGTATAATAATCTACACTGTGGTGACCCACACACTCATCACATTTTCGTTGAGCCGAACAAATGTGTATCTAAAGTATAGTAAACATGTACTAACTACATAGATATATGTATATATTATATATCTTAAGCACAAATATTACACAACAAATACACCTAAATAATCTAATCGACACTCTAGGTAAAAGTAGGTACATTACAAAACTATGACTTTGTATTTGACACCAGGATCTCTAAAACTTTATGTTTTTATCATTTCGGAGATACTTTTAATTCCGGTGGACTGTAATTGGTATAACAGTCCACCGAATCCACTGAAATGATAACACTGAGATGATAAAATAGAGGTTAGTTCTACATTTAACTCCGAAAAAAAATTATTTAAAAAATATGAACACTACTCAAACAAAACAGTACTTACTGCGAATTTAATACACAATTTTGAAACAAATTAAACAAATCTAGCACGAGTTATAACAGCCACCGAAATGAAACTATTTTTGTCCCCATATTACTGAAATGATAAACTTACTTTTTTGGCGGGAAACCGCAAGACGTTGGGACCGGTGCGTTCGCGCCGAGAGCTTAAGCCGGACTGATCCGGAGTGAGAAAAGGTGAAAGGGGCGTAACAACGCAATGTTGATGTGGCTATTCTACTAAAACTTACTGTCATCTGAAATGATAACTTTTTTCCAGACAAAAGTTGACTGCCTGTCAAATCCATGAGAAAGAAGATAAACAAACAAAAATTGTTTTATTTGATCGAATATATTATAATTTAATGATAACAAAATCAATTTAAATCCATATTACGAATGTATTTGCAGGAGAAGGTATGTTATGAGCGGAATTGGGTTCAGGACAGGTCACCGTGATGATAAAATAACACTTTGTAATTTTTTTTTTGGGTTTATTAGAGGGTAGATACCAATGATTTTTTTTGCCAAGGTAGAGAAATACATACGTTGTTGAGAAAAAATATATAAAATTAATAATCAGCACATTGCACTACCGTTCTCAGGTTTGCCGTGTATTTTTTTGCTTGGGCAATTCACCCTTATACATCTGATCTTTTTTTTCTATTATGTAGCGCATCTTTCTCAATTTGCTTCTTAAGTTCTTAACTAATGTTTCATGTAGATCGTTAGATGTAGAGGGTTGAGGCTCATTTTCGCAAATTGATTTTCGTCTTCTGGGTCTATTTTCATTGTTATTACTATTATCTTCGCTGACACTGGAACTTGGTGTATTTTCATTCATATGTTTAATTCGTTCCTTTATTAATTTATTTTTTTGAAAATGTTTTTTGTAGTTTTCTCTCCATTTTTTCCTCTGTAACCTTCTAGCTCTAGGTGTCATTTCCATAACTGACAATAGTTTTTTCTGTTCTCTTCGTTTTTTGTACCGTTGTCGTTCTTTTTCTTTTTCAAGGGCGTATAAAACAGGGTCTGCTTTGATTTTAGCGTATCGATTCCGGCGTGCGATTCTGGCTTTAGCCAATGTTTCCTCTTTCGATTGCTGTTTTTTCCGAGGCATGATTACTCTGAAAAAAAAAATATGTTAGTGGTAGGTGGGTAGTTAGTATGTAGGTTTATTTTATTGCGGAAGTGTCAGTTCACACCGAACGATCAACTATCGATCATGCATGTCATTAACAATTCGACCTTGGACTGGCCTAGCGGAGTAAGAAGTTTCAATATAATAAGAGGCCAGCTTATACTGGTACTAATTACCATTTTCAGTTGCTCATTACCGTTCGCCAAAATACGAACGGGAAAAATGGTAATTATACGAATGGTAATTAGGTATTTGTACACTTTCTCACATTATACGTTATTTATGGAACTTAATAATTTGGGAACATAATCAAAGGAAAGAGTATCTTATGGCGACTACTATAATGAATAAAAATGATAAATAAAAATAATAGACTTACCACGGGAAACTTGAACGGTAAGGAGATTTTTGTTTGCCAAACACGATTTCTGGGCGACTAAGGTAGGCTGGAGTTGGCGCCAAAACACTTTTAGACGTGTGCCCCGCACGAGTCGATACGCAGAACTGAGCGCGACCGCCGAGTTACTCTTTCGGTTAGCAATACACTACGTGGAAAAAATTAACCCTGCGACTGTGTCAACAAATGGTAGTGAGTATAAAGTGTTGGGACAATTTTCAAAGTCGTTATAAATTACCTAAAAGTGTTCTTTAATGTGTATAGTTTTGCTAATTGGTAAAGCATGTCGTGTACTATCTAAATTAATACTTAAAAATACAATCTTTAGGGTATATTTATAATTTTTCAAGCATGAACTGCTAAAATTTGGAGTTTGGGACACGAATGGTGATGAGATTTGGGCAATGTTTATGAGCGTAACTTAGTTATTTATAATAATAGGATTATATTATGTACATCTGTATATAGTGCTGGAACTATGTTATACGTAAAGTAAAAAAAACATAACTTTATATGTCACTAAGTAGTTATTTGGGGAGGGCCGCGTGATATGCACATGTTCAAAGAATCACCCGCCCACATGCGGTCTGCGGCCCCAGTTTGGGGCCGCATACATAAATTTATAGAGCCAGCTTCATTAAAATTAAGTTTCCGATTGTTTTAGACGTGAATGGAGTCAAAGGGCGAGCCCTGGACAAGAGATGTTTGAGGAAGACCATTTGCAAAAAGAGCGAGATGGACACCATGAGGTAGAGACAGACAGAGTCAAAGAAAAACCTGAAGTGGATCTGGAAGAGGCCACTGAAAAGGTAAGGTTAAAAATATAAACCTTCGATCACTCACCCCGGACCAAATATAACGCAAAAACGGAGATCCACGCACTGACGCCAGTAAAACTCTGCCTTGTTGTGTACATACACAGCTACTATGCCTTACCTTGTAATGCGTCAGGTGCTTGATTTCATAATAAACTTTACAATGGTGTCGAATTGTGTCGTAAAAGTGTGAACAAATCAAAGCTGAAAGTAATTTTCTTAACATTGGGGTACTCTGAAAAATCATAACACCACTATGACCCACACTAATGTAGAAAAAAACCAGCCTCAGTGCATTTTTCGACAGCTTCTTTCTTTGATCTGATTCACTTAAGACTTTTCGAATCAGTGGCACCCTGAGCCGTGGTCCTAATCCCTTAAGGATGCGTGTGACTCTACATAATAATATGTACAGTACACGAACAAAAGAGATAGGTTTACACCGTCAGTACCAATAAATTTAAAGAAATATGTTAATGTCACTACGACAGCCGGTAATTCGTTATGGGCAAAAGTTCGCTGCTAGCTTTGTACAAATGCACATACTAGTAAACTCTTCCCATAAATGTGTACCTGTAAATTTAAAAAGCGTTTCACAATGTGTATACCTATCTCTTTTGTTGACTGTACATCCGCTTAGGTGCTTACTTATTACTTATAATAATTAATGTAAATATTAACTTAGTATGAGTAGAATAATTAATTAAAGACGGCACACACGGATGGAGTGTGCCGTGTGGTTTCCGGCTCAGAATAGACCGTACCAAGTCTTCCCATGGGTGTCGTAAGACGCGACTAAGGGTCATACAGGCGAGGGATGGGCAGCAGCATCTATCACTTCAAGGTTCCTCACCATCTTAGGCCCATTCCCAATTGTTGACGTAAACGGGCTGATGAATGATGTTATATTGAATTGTACCTATGTGACTACATTCATTTTGCTACGACTAGGTATCAGTTTTATATTGCGAACCCAGTGGTTGGACAAACCTAACATAAGCTTTAAGCCACACATAATAACTGGTTCAAATAACCTAAGTTTTGTAATGGTTTTTCACTACATTATACTTTTTAGTGTTGAACAAAAATAAAGTAGCTATACAAAATACTGTTTTGAGCATCATAATGCTTAACACTGTAAGTATTGGCCTTAGACGATGATCCATTTTTTTTAAATGTTTTATGTCAAGTAATCAAAACATCAAGTACTCCTAATTTTTTTTTAATACGTTTCAATATTCTTCCCAGACAATATACTTTTTATTGGCAACCCTCACCGCACTTGACAAGTTATCTAGAGTATTTAAAGAAATATTCATTTTCAGCCACTTGAAATATCCGAAGAGAGAACGTATGCTGATGTAACATCACCCAAAGTACTATTTAAAGTGAGTAAGCTGATCTATACTAATATTATAAAGAGGAAAGATTTGATTGTGTGGCGACATCTACAGTAGCCGCACAAAAAACTACAAGAAGACAAGCAGCACCATCTAGCACCTAGCATCCCAACTAACCTGTATCGCACAATAGAAGTTCGCAAGCCGATTCGAACATATCGTCCCTTTTTTGATAAAACCGATTATCTGCACTTTTTTTCAAAAATGAGTTATTTACACCAAGCTACTCAACTTTTTGAGCTCTATCTACAGGTAAAACCGATTTTTCGATACGATACATAGGTAGTTTCCGAGATAGATACGCAAAAAAACAATTAAGTATATTATAAGCTTTGAAGTAACATCTGCATTCAATAACAGCTAAAGTCATAAACCTGTACGATTTTTTGTTAGCCTTGCAATCAAAAACACATTCCGTTTCATATCTTATTTTAGTTGCAATTTACTTACACTCTGAACATATTGTGGCATTGTACTAATACAAATTAAAATACTTTAAATGGTTCTGGTACTGCTGAATTATTGGAAAGTACTTAGAAGCTTACACATTAAAAATAAAGTAAGTAGTTCTACTTGCTTTTAACAGAACATAATCCTTCGCGGTTGTGCATATTTTAATTCAATTAAAAGAGATTATGCAGTTTTATTTGTTTTTTTCACAACATCAGAGATCGTATCGTTAAGATTTAAATACAAGTAAAAGCAACTATTCTTAAATAGTTTTTTTTTTCACCGAAGCGTATGGTGATATTTCCGAATATTCCCAGTCGCCCCCGCGAGGATTGCCACCGGAGGCAAATGGGAATCAAAATTCCCATTTGCCTCCCATTGCCCCCAATTCAGTTTCGCTGTACATTGCTTTCTCAATCGTAGAGAATAAAAGGATGAGGCAACTTATCCTAAACCTGCTTCTAATCTTTAAAAGAAACCGGCCAAGTGCGAGTCGGACTCGGGCACGACGGGTTCCGTATCAGTTACAAGTGCGTACCTATTTTTGATATCAAGAATAGAAAAAGCGTATGTTTATGAAATGAAATATTATTTTTTATTTTTATATTCGAGTTGATTGAATGAAAGGTAAATTGCGGTTTACGATTTATGACGTATTAAAAAAAACTACTTGCAAGATCTCGTTCAAACTAATTTTAGGTGGAAGTTTGCATGGTGCAAATACATCATAATTATATTTCTTTTCAGTTTTATCATTCTCTTATTTAAGAAGTTACAGGGGAGGGGACACACATTTTACCACTTTGGAAGTGTCTCTCGCGCAAACTATTCAGTTTAGAAAAAATATATATTAGAAACTTAGAAACCTCAATATCATTTTTAAAGACCTATCCATAGATAACCTACACGAATGTGTTTGATGAAAAAAGTCATATGATAGACCTCTTCCAATAACGGAAGCTAAGAAAAAAGATCTCATTAATCTATGTGAGAAGGGGGTTATACCAGAAGAGGACCATGGATGGTACAGAAGTTTAATACTATAAGATAATAAAACAGAATAATTTAATTCAGAGTGAAAAGCGTGGGGTGCTTGATAAAGTAAATGTCACAATCATTCTATTGGCAACTATCTATGAGAGGAGAGTTATGAAAAGTGGTAAAATGCACCCCACGCTTTTCACTCTGAATTGAATTATTCTGTTTATAACTTAAACTTTATTATAATTTTATTTTGAGGTGAAAATTATTTTCTATTTTTTAGTTCGGTTAGCTATAAAAGCGTTTTTTTAAGTTTTTTTTAACTATTATTAATTAATAACTAATGTTAAGTTGGGTGATACAAAGTTCATCGATGCACTTCGTATCACCTACCTACCTACTATTACTTATGAAAAAAAACTTCAAAAACTGGTTCAACCGATCTAGCCCAAAACGCTAGAATGTTCTGAAAGAAAAGAGGGAGGGTGATCCGGAAACTTAATGTCATCAGCCATCACAGCGACAGCACACGGTACATTGGTGCGAGGAGTTTCCGGCTTGGGCGGTGGAGCGAGAGTGATGGGATCCGTCCTCTTGCTACCGACTATTGCCCATTCAGTAGAAGTCCGCGGAGTGTTTTTAGGAGAAAGATCTCTCCTACCCATTTCACCCATTTCACCGAAGGCGCACAGACAGCAGACTGTCCCGCGAGCCTCGGCTTCGAGGAGTAGGCAACATAGTCCTAATTTCTTTTAGAGGCCGACCCATGATGCATAGTGTTGTAGTTGTGCTCCGTGCGCCGCCAAAAGGTGCATTGAATGGACCCAGGAGAGTCCATGACTGCTAGGTCATAGGTATCGCCACGGTACCGGATGTATAATAATATGCATTAGCTATTCCTGGTGCTCAATTTACTGGCATTTAGAGGAACATCCTGGGTTAAGTTAAGTAGGTAAACCATTTTCTAGTGATATAATAAGCATATCATCGCTATAAACAGGGGAGTTCTACATACTACCGCTGTGGCCGTGGATGCCTAATGCATTTTCAACCGGGAAAAAAATGGACATTGAACGACAGCGACGAATTTATTATAGGTAGTAGCAAATTTTTTTTACGTTTTGACGAATTCAAAGCTACTACTAACTGCAGCAGTTTATATTTTGTTCAAAATGTGGTCACAGTCCACGTCGAACAAAAATAATTAATAAAACAAAAAAACAATTCACACACAAATTAGAATTATTAATTCGTAAATTCATTAACGCCATCGATTATGAATAGAGTAAGTTTTCTAGATGTTTGAAGGCACCTTTTAAGCAGATAGTCTACCAGAATTCTTAATTTTACTTAAGTAAAACCAATTATATTTTTTTAAATTTCAATTTGTTAAATGTTTAAGAGTGTTATATTTACAGTTGTTTCTGGTACCTTATTACTTTCTTCGAAAGGTTACGGTGAACCTATAAGATAAGCTCCAAGTGATTTAATTAATGTTATACATGCTTATGTCACTTCACACATGAATTACTTCAGGAAAAACCAACTAAATGACCTCCCTGAAGATAGTGTTTGGCATTTTTTCAAGCATTATCAATGAAGTACTTCTATTTTTATGATTTACAAACACACTTTTTTAATTTTTTCATTATAATTACATGATTGCAGGTAAGATATATGTAATTTAGTTACATAATTTTTCTGTCAAACTTTTAAATCATCATTGCCACAAGTTTACTTTTCGGTAGATAATCGGTTTTACCAATAAAGGGACGATATACAAGTTCCGAACAGTAACAAATGGCCGTTGGTCGCCGGGCACACCACCTCGCCCGGCAAAGAAGATCTTCATTTTCTGAGGAGGAACACCCCAACCTCTTTTCCTTTCGTTCCTCTACAATTGTTTGTTTGCAATACGCTCTGGAATTCAATAAAACATGTTTTTATTCGCGTAAACCTATTACAGAGACTTGTAAATAGTCAAAACATATGTTGCCTTATCAATTTATTATGTTTAATTTATTAAGTTTATTTGATTATTGCACTACATGACCGATATCAAAAATCCTTTTACCATTTGAAAGTTTTGTTATCCAAGAATAACATAGGCTAAAATTAATTGAGAAGTTTCAACGGGAAGCGCGGTTAGTCAAGTTTTAACATTTTAACTCTTTTCTAGAGTCAGCATCAACAAATGTCGTGGACGGAGATCCCGCAGAGCCAATGGAACCATGAAATGGGAGATTTAGAAACCAAGGTAAAATATCTAGCGCCATAGATGAGAGCGGCGAACTTATTAAGACCTAAGATTGACTGTTTGCTGTGTGCGATCGACCATATGGCATACATAACGTTCGACATCAATCTATACTAATATAGTTATATAAAGCTGAAGAGTTAGTAGACTTTAGACTCTCAGAAACTAAATAGTCTCAGAAAATACTTGTCCGATTTGAAAACTTTTCAGTGTTAGACAGCAAATTTATCGAGGAGGGCTACATTTTATCATGAAGTTCTTACGGGAACAGAAGTAACGCGGGTGAAACTAGTTACTAAAAATGATAAATGGGTTTTATTTTTGCGGATTATAAAACGACAAACAGCTAAAATTGTGCGTCTGCGGCACTTATGTAGGCTGTAATCTACTAAAATATCACCTTTTTAACTTGTACGGTACTTACTTAACTTGACCGACTGTCATAGCTGCCGAGATCATCTAGTCTATGGCAATCGACCTGTTGGCGACCCCTTTTTTTGACGGGGGTACAATGCGTTACCCATCCTACCCATCCATTTGTGATCCCGAAGAAGGGTATGTAGGACGCTTCCGAATCAGAAAGGTCCATAAGGGAAAAATGACTCTCCGAAGAAATTCAGAGAAGAGGGCATACTCACTAAAAAGCCCTCGGGTGTTCGTTTATAGTAATCTTTTAAAAAAATCTTCTCATCTGATAGGACACCGGCTACCACCCAGAAGTGTCTGAAGAAAAGAAGGAAGAGAAACCATCGAACCTCCAAGCTCTGGTAGACGCTATCGGCACCAGGATGAGAGACATCGAAGACGTGGTGCAGCGGATGAGTGCCAAGGTCCAGCAAGTTAAGCCGGATGACACGAAGTAAGCAGTCCTTTACACTTTTAGCTGCTCTCCCTTCGCCCTCCCCTTCAACCTTTCCGATGCTCGACTTTACTGGAAGTCTGAGAGGCCCGCAAATTGTAAAGTAGAGCGACAGTTGCACAAAACACAAAGCAAAAGCCTCTTGGCCAACAAAAAATATTCGGCCGAAAAAAAAGAACTACATGCTACTTAGGTTCACATGCGTTAGACATCTGTTCCGCCCATATGTGTGCGAAGCTTTATATCGTGATGACAATCCAGGTTATGTATATGTCGCAGTCAGAACGTACAATCCGCCGCATTACTGGAGGACTGTAGGAGAGAGCTTCAGCTCTCAGATAATGAAGCAGTTTGTGAGGAGGGTGATAGGTACTAACACTAGATAGTAAGCTTTTGTATGTTACTAACACTATATGGATTCTTTGGTCCGAAATAAAAGTTTATTATTATTATTATTATTATTACATCCGGCTAGCCGTTTTCAAACAGGGCCGTTTTGAAATGCGACGGTTCAATAATTAGCCGGATTTAATGCGGCTGAATGAAAAGCCATACGTTTTTCAATACTGCTAGCCGTAATTCAATACAGCGAGTATATTGGTTTAGGTTTAGGTTATATTTTACCACCAAGTACCTCTTTCTATAGAGCTAAATTATATTAAGATTTTAATTATATAATTAATTATTGTTATTACTATACATATGACGTGATACTAGACTGGCTGACGGACTATTAGCTAATCCGCAATAGATTTTAGTTGCGATATTTTGTATTTAATTATATTAATTATATTTTATTGTGTATAATTGACAAGTACAAGTGTATGTAAATACCTAAGTGCTGAATAAATATCGTTTAATTCGTAATTCAATAAATCCGCCCGTTGGACACCATTGGTTTACCTACATAATGTAGAATATCTGTGCTAGTTTCAATTTCAGTTATCTCTTTCGGAAATTGCTTTTGGTTATATGTTTGAAATTGGCGTACAAGATTTCTCGGAAATCAATGTTAACCTGATGATAAGGCAAGTCTGTTCTTGGTAAAGTGGCTATCTTCGTCCCGCTCATACCTGTTAAAATGAGTTCTCCATCTCACTCAACCTATAAACGTTAGGAAACCGGAACCGAGTAACGAGGTAAGTTGTACTGGTTATGAGAAAAATCTAAGTGGCATGCTTTTAATATGATAGGTAATAAAAAAAAAACAAAACATTCTTCACCATCTGACGGTCTTTTAGCCTTGAGTGAGATAGAGAAATCATTTAGCAGGTATGAGCGGAACGGAGAGAGCCATTTTACCAAGTTCGGACTTGCTTCGTCACCCGGTTCCGGCTTCACGTTGATTTCAGGCACATCCTGTATATTATCGAGACAGTGAAAACTATATTGGTGTCAGACATATTGATCTATAAATAATTTGTGTCATGACGTCATTAGCATTAAAAGATCACATATTTAAACCTTTCTAGATTAGCTACCGAAACAGTTCTCTAAAAATAGGAATTGAAACGCTCAAAAGGCTATCGAAGCTAGTGCCAAAGTAATGAAGATTTTTTCATACTAGCCCTATGACGTCACAAAATAGCTGATAGCGTTTTCGGATTAGATGTTACATAGACTAAAAAAAGATGCTGCAAAGCGTGGTGTTGATAGCAGTATTTGTCAGATGAAGGATGAAGCCCATGTTCAGCAGTGGAAGTAAAAGAGATGTTAAAGTAGAAGATATTAGATATTAACGCGATAAAATACATTTTCTATTTTGTTATTTTATGTTTCAATCTAAATGCACGTCCATGTTCAGTGGAAATGAAGTCCAAATGATTGCAAATAATGATTTGTTGTCGTTTCCAGAATATCGAAAGACCCAGAACTGTATCCACAAAACACGAAACCTAAACGTCCTAATACGGATCCTGAAACTTATAATAGGTAAAAATGCATTTAAAGCCTTCTTTTCAATTAAGGAAACCCTCGTCAGAAGTCACTTCTTTACTTCAACAACTGCTGAATATGGGCCTCCTCATTACAAATTTTGGCAAGCCAGAAGGCCTAGACAAAATGTCACTACAGCGAAGCGATCGCTAGTATAAAATCGGTAACCAAATGTACGGTACTTACTTGACATTTATCACGTGATTTAGCGATTCTATTTAAAACATGAGGGGAATTAATTGGTTGATTCTTCTTTAAAACAAACTATTCGATGGTTTGGATTGCGGTTTCGTAAACCTTGTAGATAGCATAGTCTTGGCCCTCAGGGTCTTTGAGGGATATTCCCATAACAACGTTTTGGGTATTTTTGGGACTAATCCCACCCACACACCTACCACTGTAACTCTTGCAAGCCAGGATCAACAGTGGCACACACTGGTAATGGCAATGAGCACCGAGGCTCACCAAGTCCCGGTAAAAAGTTAAACTGCCTTGGGACACGCAACGAATTTAATCAGGAAGAGATTAGGAGGAGTAAGAAAAAACGCTTTAGGTAGCAGCAGTAAGATGTTTACTAACCTTGAGTTGATAGATCCTGCTGTCCATACTTAAGGTATATGTCCCTTAGTCACTTATTAGGACGCCCATGGGCAGTAATCATCTATTCTAGCCACTTCGTCAAAATGAAATAGATAAAAAATGAGATTTTTTTCTAAAGGTTTTCACACCGCGGCACCAAATATCTACACACTTACGTGGACAGCACGACAGAAGTACCGCTGTACATTGGAGACAAGGCTAATGGATACTTTAGTGATGCCAGTAACAATATACTGAGGCGAGCGATGCCGAGGGTAAGGGAATTTTGCAAAAAGCCAATTGTTAGTTCATCTGCCTGTTTACGTCAACTGCAGAACATGGACCTTTAACAGACCTAGTACCAGTCGTTAGGAGATATTGCCGTTATCACTACGCCTGGCAGGCGGATTGGTTATCGCAGTAAGATGTGAGTCTCTTTTAGGTGATAGATGCTGCTGTTCATCCATCAAGAGTATGTACTTAGTTGCAACTTACGACACCCATAGGAAGGTTTGGGGTGGTCTATTCTACGAGACGCCCATATCTCCTGGCGTTGGGCCGTACAAATTCCTACAGTTATAATAACTATGGTGTTTTCAGGAACCTCGACCAACCTACATGGCCCCTGTAGACACCTACCACAGGGCTCACGTACCAGACGTGTCAGCTGAGAGTGAAAAGAAGAAAAAACTCCATAAGAAGCGAAAGAGTAAAGGACGGGTGCATAAGAAACATAGGTAAGATCCGAGGCCTCGCTACAAGCATAAGATGACATTTGTAACATTAACCGTATGCTACTAATGTGTCTAATCTAGGGTTGCCATACGGTATGCCGGGACATGGTTTTGAGCATCATGTCCCGGTGTCCCGGCCAACAAGGCAATGGTTCCGGTAGGCCCACTAAAAAAAATAAGAACTCTGCTTCGATCGCAATACCCGCTCCTGTTTGCCTTATATGAGAACCCCTCTCGGGTCTGTGTGACGTGTTATAGTATCATCAAGACCGCAGAAGCATAAGGACGAATGTAAGTGCCAGTTAACGATAAAAGCATATACGACAAATGTTTCTGACGTATAAAGGACTCTGCCCACTATCCCGTAGCATACCATGACCGTGCTAGGAACGTATCGGGCACGGAAAGTAATCCGATACGCTCTACTACGCCCACTAGAGCGTATCAATTACGTATCAAAGCCGTGGGGTGACGGGAGCGTCCGCATATCATCTCCGTATCCTCCGCGTGTCATACCCAGATTTTAGTGACGGGAGCGTCCGCATATTATTATCATCTCCGTATCATCCTAGTGCTTAGAAACTTAGAAAATATAAATAATAAACGGGTGTACGTTTTATTTTGTCATAAGTGTACGATGCGCAAAGCGATCCCAAATCTTGCGCCGAGCGTTCAAGAACCGTGCCGGTATCTGTACGCGGTTATAACCCGCTTGCGCACCGGTGTGGCAACGTCGCGTGCCATGCACGGAGCGTTTCACCACCGGCAAAATATTCTCGCCGACAATTCTTGACGCTCCGTTCATGGTATGCGACGGTGTCGGTCGGTGACGGAACGGTCTAGTGGGCATAGTCTCATACTTTTCAATACAAAGAATATTTTTTTGGTTGTTACGTTCCTAGCACGGTCATGGTACGCTACGGGATAGTGGGCAGAGTCCTTTATGGCACATCCCACATTATACTTCTGATCTCTTGATATAAAGGCCGAGGCCGACGGTGTTTACAACGCTTTGAGGGCAAAGGCCTTAGTCGGATGCAGCAACAACCATCGGGTTTGGGTGTTGAGCCACGAGAGAAACAGCTATAATAGGATAATAAGTTTCCGCGCTGTTTCGCCCGCGTAACTCCCGTTCCAGTGGAAACTTCATAATGTAGATAGCAACACTGAAAGATTTTTCAAATCGGACCAATAGTTCCTAAAAAACAAAAAAAACTCGTCAGTTTTATATATAAGTATAGACTGGCGACCCGCCCCAGCGTCGCACGGGTGTAATGCTGATGTATTATACATAATTATAAACGTTCCTGTCGAATCACTTAATCTATTAAAAAAAAGTGCCAAGTGCGAGTCGGACTCGCGCACGAAGGGTTCCGTTTCAGTTACAAGTGCGTACCTATTTTTGATATCAAGAATAAATAAAAAAGCGTATGTTTATGAAATGAAATGTTATTTTATATTTTTATATTCGAGTTGATTGAATGAAAGCTAAATTGCGGTTTACGATTTATGACGTATTAAAAAAAAAACTACTTACAAGATCTCGTTCAAACCAATTTTCGGTGGAAGTTTGCATGGTAATGTACATCATATATTTTTTTTAGATTTATCATTCTCTTATTTTAGAAGTTACAGGGGGGGACACACATTTTACCACTTTGGAAGTGTCTCTCGCGCAAACTATTCAGTTTAGAAAAAAATTACATTAGAAACCTCAACATCATTTTTGAAGACCAGACCATCACACCTATGGGTTCGAAGAAAAATTTTTTTTTGAGTTTCATTTCTATGTATGGGGAACCCCAAAATTTATTGTTTTTTTTCTATTTTTGTGTGAAAATCTTAAAGCGGTTCACAACATACATCTACTTGTCAAGTTTCAACATTATAGTTCTTATAGTTTCGGAAAAAAGTGGCTGTGACATACGGACGGACAGACAGACAGACATGACGAATCTATAAGGGTTCCGTTTTTTGCCATTTGGCTACGGAACCCTAAAAACCGCGTCAAAATCTATTGCGTAGTTCTAAAGATCTAAGCATACAAAGGTACAGACAGATACCGGGAAGCGACTTTGTTTTATATACTATGTATAAACTTTTTAGCCTCTAACATTCAATACAATTTGTAAATATGTTAAAAATATTTTTCCACAGATCAAAAGACGACAAGAGGAAACGCCTAAATCGAGTTCCAACTTCTGACAAAGAGAACAACGTGGACTCAGAAGATATTAGCGGTCCCTCATAACTTGTAATGAATGAAATAACTATTTAATCTATAAATAAGATATTTATTGATAACATGCAAATGGCTGGGAGTCGTAGGTATATTTTTTTGTCCGGGTGGAAATGCAACGCATTCCCTCTGCCGCTGCAGCGTATTCGCGCGCTGGCGGTGGGATATGTGGGACTCGCCCTCTCCATAGCGTGGTATACTTAACTCATACCAGGTACCCTGAATCCGCACTATAAGATCACGATCATGAGAATCGATCACGGTTCGTTCGCGGTCCGATCTCGGTCTTGTAAAATAGTATTTATACACATTGCTCAATAAAAAACTCGTAATCCATACTCTATAAGGTCAGGTGGGGTAAGAGGAACATAGTTTACTGGTTTTTGAACATTACGACCTCCAGCAAGTAAAAATATGTACGTATTCTAATAGCAATACAAACAAAGTTTCGCTAGCGAACCATGCTAACTGTTATTTTAACACAGAAATTGATTCTTCCAGTAATAACGGAACAATCTGACTACAAAGCCAGGTATTCTAATTGTTTCTCTTTCCCGAAGTTTGGGGTAAGAGAAACGCTTCGATTCGTACAAGTAAAAACACGTATTTTTATATGTATCTCTAAAAATTTGAGAACTGCCTTTCGACGTAATGGAAATGAAACCATACCATAGTTAAAATATGGTCTAATTTAGCATTACCGAACAATTAAAAAAAATTGGGGTAAGAGGAACATATTAGTAAGGTCAGGGGTTGTAAACTAAGAATGTTAAAAATATAATAATATACTTAAATTTAGTTTTTAATAAAAAAAATAAGGAAAATATACGATGAATGTCACTAAGTGAGTGTGTTTTTATTTTAAATGTATCTAAATCGGTTTTCCAACTTTGAGTAACTCAACTGAATAAAAACAAACACAAATAATTGTAAAAATCTTTGTTTTACTTAAACAAACGTACAAAAATCTTAAAACACTTTTCTGTCTTTTTTTCACTCTGATCGTTATGCATAAACGAATATACTGCACTGCGCCAAAATATTCTCAACTTATAACTAAAAAATATTCTCCATTACTTTAATCAGTCTCAATCAACATAACTATGTTCTATTTAAATAAATAAACAAAACTAAAAAAACCTTTGCTTACTTTCTATATAAATATTACCAAAATAAAAAAATAGAATAGGAACTTCTAAAATCAAATTGGCATAGGCCTTAAATTCTAATATACTAGGCTTATCAAAAAGTAATGATAATCGGTTCATGTTTTCAATAAGGCTGCATAACCCGACAGTGCACCACTTTTAACAGCCGCCACTGCTTCTAACAATTTTTCTTTCGGGTAAGAGCTCCGTTCCGTTTTTCTTATATAATTTCGAGGCATTTTACTTTTTCTGTAACAAATAAATATATTTGTACCTCCAATACAGTAAAAATAAATTACAGCAATAGATTCTATTCTATTAACAATTGATTAGTGTGGTGTGTTTTATGCAATTTAGCGATTAACAAACAAGATATTTATAATCATCTTGATCAAACCCTCTATAAAAAAAATAACAAGCCTGTTGTAGAGATATCAACACATTTTGGCGCGCACACAAATTAAAGCTGTATAAAGCGCATGCACAAATAGCTCCGCGCGCCAAGATGAGTTAAACCATGTATTTATACTTACCTAATCTAGATAGGTGATTTTCAACTTGCAAAATGTTTGTTACCCCTAAAACCGGGAAAGAGGAACATAATGTTTCTCTTAACCTGGTATGGTAGCTCCTCTTTCCCGGCTTGGTATTTTGTAGGTTATGTTTTTGATGTCATCGAAAAAGCACTAAAAACACATGCTACAAACAACATAACATGCGGAAAATAAAGATTCAACATTAGAATTACACTTACCAGCAAAATTTGCCGTATCACAGATGTTTCTATCCCTTAAAAAATCGCCCACAAAAAACACCGCTAGGTCACATTTTTATAGTTTGTCAACTGATTTTTTCCTTCTGTTTTACTCTAGGTGAGTAAAATTGTGTTGTAGTGCCATCTCTCCATAAAATATTGAAACTATACCTAATACTGTTTTATCGATAGAGTAACCATAGAGCTGGGCTTTATAGTTTTCTATTTATGAGTTACTGTTTCTCTTCACCTGGCGTCCCTCTTACCCCACCTGACCTTACTAATATATAAAGCTGAAGAGTTTGTTTGCTTGCACTTATGATATCTTGAACGTATGTTAATGCAGCGTATAACCTATCCCGGTGCAAAATTTCAGCCAATTCCGTTCAGTAGTTTTGGCGTGAAAGAGTAACAAACATGCATCCATCCATCCATACTTACAAACTCTCGTCTTTATAATATTAGTAGGATGTAGTATTTGTTGTTATAGCGGCAACAAAAATACATCGTCTGTAAAAATATCCACTGTATAGCTATCACGGTTCACAGACGCTAATCTCACAAACTACTGGACTGTCTTATACTACTGGATGATATAATACTGGATTATCTACTGGCTATACGGTATTTTTCCCACGGGAATGGGAGTAACGCGGGTAAAACTGCGCGAGGAACCTAGTATAAAATAAATAGTTTTTTTTCTATGAAAACGGTGCTGCAGCGACATCTACAGTAGCCGCACAAACAATTAGAACACGAACAGCGCCATCTAGCGCCTAACATCCCAACTAACCTGTATCTCGCAATACAAGTTAGCAAGCCAATTCGAACACATACAAGTACCGAACAGTAACAAATTGCCGTCGACCGCCGGGCATACCACCTCGCCCGGTACAGATCTTCATTTTTTGTGGCGGAACACCACCATTCCTCTACATTGTCTATGTAAATTGAGATGAGAAATACCTAGTAGAGTGTAAAAACTATATACTACTAGCCCCGCAGTTTTACCCGCGTCACTCTGCTCCAGTGGGTCGGAGCGTGATATTTTGTAGCCTATATGTTAATCGAGCTTATTAACTATCCACGTGCAAAGTTTCAGCCAAATCCATTCAGTAGTTTTTACGTGAAAGAGTAACAAAAATCCATCCATCCATCCATCCATACTTACAAACTTTCGCGTTTATAATATTAGTAAGGATATATATAGTTTTTACTTAGAAAGGTACATATTTTCTTTTCCCCGTGTACACCCTATGCCCCTATTTCTTTTACTTTTTGGTCCAACATATGCATAAGGTTGCCTGGAAGAGATCGCTTTTAGCGATAAGTCCTTATCGCTAAAAGCTATAATTAGGATATGTCTCATATGATGTTATTAAATTTATTGTATTATTTTATATTTTGCAATAAAGTGTACTTCTTCTTCTTCTTCTAGGTATCTCATCTATTTATGTGGTGTTAAAATTTAAGCAGCAAATATACTTAGTTTTAAGTTTATTTTGTGTGGGGTTCATTGAAACAGATGTTAGGATAATAGAGGAGAAGGCTAACTAGTCGTAAGTATATTACTTTAACTTTGATAAACATGTCTTCGCTATTAAGCGTTTACTATGCATGCCAAAAACATAATTAAATATATATCAGTTTTATGTTAATGGAGCTACAATAATATAGTAATAAAGAGTAGAAAGATTTGCGGTCGGCGCAATATGTCATCCAGTGCCGGATGCATATAGCAAGAGTAGCAAATGCTACGGGCCCCGCGTGTTTTGGGGGGGCCAGCACACCAAGATACGTGCGCATGCAAGAATTGGATCCAATAAATAAAATAACGTATGGATCCGAATCACGGTACTTCACAATAGGTGGCCTAATAGGCCCAAAAAAAAAAGCTCGTTGAACGACTCTGAGTCATTACAAAGAGGGGAATCCGGACAGAATTTACTACCGGCCCCGCGCTTGCTTAATCCGGCACTGATGTCATCCTCTTCCATTTTTCCCTATGAGACGTCTCTGCATAGTCACACCTTTCTTACACATGTCATCTTTCACACAGTCTATTTATCTTTTTCTTGGCCTTCCTCTTCTAACATAGGTATCCCTCCATCTTATTCAGCATTCTTTTCGTTACATGCATGTCATCCCTACGCATAACGTGTCCATAATAATATGATAAGCCAATTCCTCTCAATAAATATTACAGTACCTAACTATAACATAGGAAAAGCGTTACAATCATCTTCATCATCATCAGCCCGTACAACTTCCACTACTGAACATGGGCCTCCTCCCGAGTGAGGGTTTTTGCCATAGTCACCACGCTTGGCAGGTGGATTGGTGACCGCAGTATTTTGTTTTACCAAACAAGGAAACGCTGCTGCTGGTATACGCTTGTTATAGATGATGTAATAACAAACGGGACCAACGCCCTCAACCAACCAGACCCGGAAAGAATTCTTAGAATTTACACAAAGATTTCTTGTCCGTTGTGGGGATCGAACCCGCGACCTCCGAGACTTAAAGCGAGCCAAATACCGCTACGCTACGGAGGTTTGTTTCTGCTTCGCGTAACAATAACCCAACGGTAATGAAGACATTTTTATCGAAGACAAATTTCTTATCGTTACGTGATTAGCCTTCAGGGCGGTCTTAGAATACACCGGGGCTCTTTAAATGAGCCCCCGTGTATGTGTTACCGATTTTCCAAAGAGCTGTGTTTGCCCTGTGGAGACTCGGGTTCTAGATAGTAAATAATTGGGATTTTTTGTATAAAACGATTCATTTTATAGGTAGGTTTAGTAGAATATAGTTTGTACAGTAGACGTTTAAAATGCAGTGGCATGTTTAAGTTTCTAATACGTTGTCCTAATTCTTTTGAGAAATTAACAATACCGTAGACCGGGGTTAATTTCACATTCTGGGTAACTTTGACAGTGATGGTGAAACGAAATTTGAAGGGAGGCAAAACGCCAAAATGGCATGCGGAAAATTGCTCCAGAAACGAAAGCTGGTGAATTTAGTTAAGAGTTCCTCCTATCATCAAATACGAGTACATTTACACGGCCAATGTTACCCTGAATGTCAAAGATACCTCGGTTGACCGGTACCTATGGCAGTGGTTACAGCAGTGGCCTCTAAGACCTGGCGTTTTGGGTTGAATTCCCGCCTGGAACATTTATTTGTGTTTTGGGACGAATAGTTGTTCTGATTATGTGGGTACTCTATCCGTGTATTATGTGTTTGTAAAGTACCCCGCGACACAATTACTTACAAACAAAACAAAATTGAATGCGAGCGATTCAGCAAGCAAATCATGTTCATCGTGTGTGTGTGTAAATTGTCGTCATAGAAGAAAATCGTAAGTCGAATTACTATTGACGCAACAGTTTTGTGAGACTGCTACTGGACTTTTAAGCGCAACTGTACTTGCGTTTTTTTTTATAAAATAAATATAATGCCTATCCAATATTTTGATGTTTTATTTACAAGAACATTGAGAACAGAACATACGGCTCCCCTCGAGTTTCTTACTCTCTCCACACCTGACACCGCTGAAGGTAAAGCTTAAAAAAACTAAAAGCATTTTTTTCGTACCTACTCTATATACTTACATACATAGGCATTTGGTATGAACCTGATAACACCGATAGTGCAATGTCTGTCACCGATGTGTATTGTCTGAAACCGACAGTGGAGTGTCTGACTTCGATAGTGTAGTGTCTGACACTGATAGAAAAGTGTCTGAAACCAATAGTGAAGTGTCTAAAACACACAAGATAGTGTAGTGTCTGACACCGATGTGTAGTGTCTGACACCGATAGTGTAGTGACTGACACCGATAGTAAAGTGTCTGAAACACACAAGATAGTGTCCGACAGTGAAGTGTCTGATACCGATAGTGAAGTGTCTGATACCGATAGTGAAGTGTCTGATGCCGATAGTTTTTTGTATGACACTGATACGCAATAGTTATAGTATTGTTAACACACAGGATAGTGTAGTGTCCGACAGTGAAGTGTCTGATACCGATAATGAAGTGTCTGATGCCGATAGTTTTTTGTATGACACTGGATCGCAATAGTTATACTATAGTAAACACACAGGATAGTGTAGTGTCCGACAGTGAAGTGTCTGATACCGATAGTGAAGTGTCGGATGCCGATAGTTTTTTGTATGACACTGATACGTAATTGTCAAGCACTGATAGTGTAGTGTATGACACCGATAGATTAGTGCCTAACTCTCATAGTGTAGTGTCAAACATCGATAGTGTAATGTCTGTCACCGATAGGGAAGTGTCTGAAACACACAGGATAGTGTAGTGTTTGACACTGATAGTGTAATTTCTGACACTCACATTGTAGTGTCTGATACCGATTGTGTAGTGTATGACACCGATTATGTTATGTCCGACACTCACAGTGTAGTGTCTGATACCGATAGATTTTTGTATGACACCGATACGCAATTGTTAAGCACCTATTGTGTAGTGTATGACACCGATAGTGCAGTGTCTGACACCGATAGTGTAGTGTCTGACACCGATAGTGTAGTGCCTAACTCTCATACTGGAGTGTCGAACATCGATAGTGAAACTCTGATAGTGTAGTGTCTGAAACACACAGGACAGTGTAGTGTATGACACTCACAGTGTAGTGTCTGATTCCGATAGTGAAGTGTCTGATACCGATAGTTTTTTGTATGACACCAATAGGCAATTGTCAAGCACCGAAAGTGTTGTGTATGACACCGATAGTGTAGAGTCTGTGACTCACAGTATAGTGTCTGACACCAATAGTGTAGTATTTGACACCGAAGGTATAGTGTCTGACACCGATAGTGTAGTGCCTAACTCTCATAGTGTAGTGTCGAACACCGATAGTGTAGTGGTGACACCGATAGGGAAGTGTGAAACACCGAAAGTGAAGTGTCTGACACCGATAGGGAAGTTTGAAACTCCGATAGTGTAGTGTCTGACACCGATGGGAAAGTTTGTAACTCCGATTGTGTAGTGTCTGACACCGATAATGTAGTACCCGACACCGATAGTGTCTGACGCCGACCGTATAGTGTTTGACACCGATAGGGTAGTATTTGACACCAATAGTGAATTGTCGGACGCCGATTGTGTAGTGTTTGACACCGATAGTGTTGTGTCTGACACCGATAGGGTAGTGTCTGACTCTCATAGTGTAGTGTCTAACACCCATAAGTAGCAGAGTAGATATTTTTATCTGTAATAGTTACTATATAATACTATATATACTATTGAACACGTACATAGATAGATCGATTGTTCTACCAAATATATATCACTTCGCTGAGTATGAGCGGCGCTTAAAAATTCACAATGTACGTACAAAAATATTGAAATTTCATCCATTATAACTGTAGAGGAACACGGAAAATTAAGATCTTCTTTGCCGGGCGATGTGGTGTGCCCGGCGACTGTCGGCCTTATGTTGCTGTTTTAGAACTTGTATATATTCGAATTGGCGTGAGAACTTGTGTTGCGTGATACAGGTTAGTTGGGATGCTAGGCGCTAGATAGCGCTGCTCGTCTTCTTGTAGTTACTGCGGCTATTGTAGATGTCGCTATAAAACTATCTCACAAGGTCAAAAGTAATACCAATAAATAAAACTTCAGAAATCTTTATCATCATTTATTTACATTCATAAAATCTTACAATGTACATACATCTAACGAAAATGCATTTACCTATAATACATTTGTTTTTAAACATAGGGATCTAAATCACAAACTAACTATTCTAAATATTTACAAATAAAAAAAGCAAATTAATTAAAAGAGTAAAAGGATTTTTTAAGATTACTAGCTACGGCAGATATGATAAGCAGCTATGCTGCTAGGATATAAACGCTAAGCTATTAAATTTCGGACCGTTTCCACTGAAACTAAGCTAAATAGCCATGTGTAAGCTATATAGTGGCTTCAGGTTCGGACCATCAATATCTAGGGCCTTCGGCCAACACAACTGCGGGCCTACCTTATTTATTAAACTAATTACTAGAGACAGATTTAGCACTTCTACATTTATCATGAAATAGCCCATACATCTCCGATAAAATAGATGAATAAAATGGTATATAGTACATTATCATCATCATCAGCCCGTATAACGTCTACTGCTGAACATGGGCCTCCTGTCGAGGGAGGGTTTGCCATAGTCACCACGCTTGGCAGGTGGGTTGGTGACCGCAGTATTATGTTGTATACGCTGCTGCCCGTGCCATGATATACGATTATTATAGATGATATTTTAATAATCGGGACCAACGGATTAGCGTGCTTTCCGAGGTACGGAGGGTAGTCCCCCAACCAACCAGACCCGGAAAGAAATTTTATAATTTATACAAAAATTTCTTGTCCGGTGTGGCGATCGAAAGCACGACCTCTGAGATTTTAAGCAAGCCAAATACCGCTACGCAACGGAGGTTGTTTAATTAAAGTATGCAATAATTAAACGAAACTTAAGAAGTATTTTGAGATGAGATTTCTAAACTAAACTAGGAAATGGTTTAAAACCGAATACATTTTCTAGATAAAAATAGCTAATAATAACCTTAGACAAATGATGGGTCTCGCGTGACTTGACCCCGGCAGAGAATTCCACTCCTTAGCCGTCCGCATTATGAAAGGAGAAGCAAATCGCTTCGTGCGTATTGAAGGAATGTCTACAACAAAAGGGTGAAACCGCTCGCCGCGCCTAGTCGTTCGGTGATGGAAAGTTGAAGGAGGTACAGTGTGTTAAACACACTACAATATTGAGTTGTACATTTACCGAGCTTTTAAGCTAGCGCGGTTAGTCGAGGGCGGGACCAAGCATTTATCTAAGCCAGTGTTTCTCAATCTTTAAGATTTGGCGACCCCTTTTAACGGGTTAAAAAGAAATCTCGGAGTTTCTTTCTCCCTTTCTTCTCCGGGTCGTCCAACTAGGTAGCTAGTGAAAGGTTGCAGGTTAGCTAGGGTTGGATTCTCGCCGGCAAGGACCGCGTTGTGCCCCTACCCCTGCCCTGTGATCCAGCGCCTGTAGGCCGTGCCAGCGATCACTTCCTCTTATATCCATATATCTGACTTTGTGACTTTGATATCAGTGGCACCTCTGGGTTGTGGTCCTAACCCCATAAAGGTGTCTCTTTTTAATTGTAAGCTTTCTAATTTTTTATGTAAATATGAACTTATTATGAGTAGAGGAATTAATGACACACGGACAGACGGAGCACATTGTCTGTAATGTCCTACAATTAGCAGCACTCACAGACTGCACTAGCTAGTTATAGTTACCTAAGTAGTTTTATTCATAGAATAAGAATAATAACCTATTAATTACATTTCTTTTTCATTGTCATTTTGACAAGTACAAGTGTATGTAAATACCTAAGTGCTGAATAAATTCATTATTTCATTATTATTGGTTGATAAATTCTGGTGACCCCTAGTGCCATAGACAGACAAATAAATCTAGGCCTCAGAAGCATAACGACGGATGTACTATTATACTTCAGAAGCATTTGGTCGTAAGTGCCAGTTCACGATAAAGGCACATACGACGAATGTTTCTGACGTATAACGGCCCGTCTGACCTTATTCTTTTGAGTTCTAGAATTTATATTAAGACTGTAAATGTTTTTTTTTATTAAGATGCGAGAGCACTGGTGGCTCAGCGGTTACGGTAGTTGTTTCTGAGACCTGGTGTTCTGGGTTCGATTCCCATCCGGGACAATTATTTGTGTGCACCATAGATAGTAGTTCTGAGTCTTGTGCTTTGAGTCCGGGAATTCAGCGTTTGTAAAGTCCCCCGCGACACAGGGATTAATTTCCCTAGTGTCTTAAAAAATCCCTAAACCGACGTGCTTGTATGAAGAATATTATGAGAGTGAATGAAGCGAAAGATGTGTGTAGGGATCGTAGCAAGTAGAGGTCCATTGTCTCTCCCTCCCCCGCTGGGAAACAGGCGTGGGCTTATGTATGTGTCTTAAAAGAAACTTTTTGCCGGCCATCCGACCCTCCGAGACTGTTATAGCGAGCCCCCGAGTCTGTCATCGCGACCCCCCGAGTCTGTCATAGCGAGACCCCGAGTCTATCATAGCGAGCCCCCGACTCTGTCATCGCGACCCGCCGAGTCTGTCATAACGACCCCCTGGGGGCCACGACCCACAGATTGAGAAACACTGATCTAATTTAATACCATATACAAGAGTTATATCAAATGCATGTCAGTTGCTTATAGTTTAATATCGGCTTGTTAAGGGTAGGCGCGCACTTTGAGTGTTTACCGCAGCCAAAGCATAGTGCGCTGAGCCTTAATACTTATGTTGTTGAACCCTGGTTCTCGATGACAAGCTTATCCGTTCTGTATAAATCGCCAACGATAATCTGAAAAAAGAAACATGTTTTTATAAAATTAACATTATAAAGGAAAAAGTATTTTTTTGAAAGTATCAATATTTTAAAATAAATAAAAAATACTGGCAAACATTCCTCATCATCATCAGCTCGTATAATGTCCACTGCTGAGTATGAGCTTCGTCCCGAGAGAGGGTAGTTGCCATAGTCACCACGCATGGCAGGCAAGTTGGTGACCGCAGTATTATGTTGTACCACACAAGAAAACGCTGCTGCCCATTCCTTGATATACGATTATTATAGATGAGGTTAAAACAATCGGGACCAACGGCTTTCCGAGGGTAGTCCCTTAACCAGCCAGACCCGGAAAGAAATCTTAGAATTTACACAAAGATTTTCTGTACGGCGGCGTGGGGATCGAACCCACGGCGAGCCTCGCCTTGCAAGGACGACCGGACCCTATCCTAGCTTCCTACGAGTCTTTCTCTTTCTACCAACTGCAACGTAGTGACACTCGGAGAAGAAAGACTATACGAAACTCCGAGATCATTCTTTTTGTCATCTTTTAAAGTCTTTGATTCATCATTTGTACACTTTTTTAAAACCATTTTTAGTATCTAGAGAGACATACAAGATATTGAGGTAGTCAATCTATTATAAAGAGGAAAGATTTGACTGTTTGCATTGAATATGCTCAGGAACAACAGGACCAAATTCAATAATTCTTTCCCCATTAGAGAGCTACCCTATCCAGAAGTAACGATTTAAACGAATTAAACGATATTTATTCAGCACTTGGGTATTTACATACACTTGTACTTGTCAATTATACACAATGAAATATGATTAATATAATTAACTACAAAATATCGCAACAGAAATCTATTGTGGATTAGCCAATGATCTGTCTGTCAGTCTAGTAACACGTCATATGTATAGTAATAACAATAATTAAATCTTAAATTAAAATCTTAATATAATTTATAATTATAGAAAGAGGCACGTCTTTAAACAATATTTTTACTATAAGTGACACACGCCTGAGGGCAGCATATTTAGTGATGAAATTCCCACAGGAGCGGGAGTTATGCTGGTGAAATTCAATATGATGGGAGAGCTCCATATAAAACCTGTAGAAATAATGAACTCACCTGTCTCCTGATAACAGCCAAGTTCTCTCTTGCAAAATCATATTCCTTCTTAATTTGTTTCGGGTCACTCAACGATCTGTTAGCTCTGAAGCTATCCTTTACTCTCCTCAAGGCATATGCTCTGGAAATTAAAAATATATTTCAGGTCTCATTATCATAAACAAACTTAAGACCTAGCTAGACCTAGAGAGAAACATAGAACTAAATGAAATAACAATTAAATATGTATCATCGTCATCAGCCCGAATAACGTCCACTGCTGAACATGGGCCTCCTCCCGAGGCAGGGTATTTGCCATAGTCACCATGCTTGGCAGGCGGGTATTATGTTGTACCACACAAGGAAACGCTGCTGCCCGTTCCTTGATATATGATTATTATAGATGATGTTATAACAATCGGAACCAACGGCTAAACAAGCTTTCCGAGGCACGGAGGGTAGTCCCTCAACCAACCAGACCCGGAAAGAAAGATTTCCTGTCCAGCAGCGTGGAAATCGAACCCACGACCTCCGACATTTAAAGCGGGCAAATACCGCTACGCTACGTTTATACTTACAGTATTATTAACTTTATTTATAAAAATAACTATAATATCAGTTGCACCGATACTGATAACGAGTGATCGGAATATCTCGGTGTTTGATTGTAAGCAAAACATGGATAAGAAACCATTTATCATAAACCAAGAATTTATTTAGGTACATATAGTTTTTCGAATATCATCTTATTGCTTCAAATGAAACGAAATGTAAAAAAAAACAATTGTCTAGATAAATATATATATATTTTCTTTTTTTATATTTCTAGCAGATTTTCGCATACTACCTAGTATTCTTGTTAACCCCTCGTGTTAATCTAAAATGCTTGTGTTATGAGTGGGTTTACGTCGGTAGTGCAATGGGTGGGGATCGAACCGTCGACCACAAGATCACAAGTCCGACGCCCTAGCCATTGGGCTACGGCCGCTTCAAATAGCTTATGTAAAAAAACACAAAGTTATTATTAAATATAAATTTTGTTGTGTTTTTCAATGTCAAATCAATATCTTTATTCACAGACACATTTTAAAATAATGTTCTTATGATGCATCCTCTTTGTTTTTTTTTGCCTACCACCAGTTCTACACGTTGCCACTCTGAGAAAAACTGGCAAGAAACTCGGAGGCATCCTTTTTTTTTATACATATGTTTGATATTACAATAAGTTTACCAGTATTTCATAAAAGCAAAAGCGTTTCCCAAGCTGTTTTATCGTTAACATAATCAGCAATAGGCTTTCCATTATTGATATCCAGTGTTTGTTTTTCGTTATTTAATATATCATCATCATCAGCCCGTATAACATCCACTGCTAAACATGGCCTCCTCCCGAGAGAGGGTCTTTGCCAGTCACCACGCTTGGCAGGCGAGTTCGTGACCGCAGTATTATGTTGTACTATACAAAGAAACGCGCAATTTAATATATGCAATTGTTTTTTCACATTTTGTTTTATTTGAAACCAAAAAAAATTATATCCAGTAAACTCCGAAAATAAATTTTTCCTTTCCAAGAAATGGTGTCTTATTTATAGACTGCTGGCATCCAGCACTGATATATTTGGATCACTGCAGTTGATAACCTTACATTTAAACAACAAAGCATGTCTGACCTAAATGATCCCAATTATTTATCTAAGTAACTAAGTAGCGTTGCCTGCAACTTAGTCTGTGTAAAATGAATGAAGTGAATGGTGTCGGACTTGTGATCTTATTGTTCGCCGGTTCGAACCCCACCCATTACACTACCAACGTGAACCTACTCATAACACAAGCATTTTAGCTTAGCACAAGGGGTTAACAAGAATACTAGTACTGCAAAACTCTGCTAGTATTAAAAAAAACAAAAATCCGATTTTGTTGTCTACTTTTTGGAGATTAGACTAAATACATGAATAAACATTGCTTTCCGCTGTCTGTCTGTACCTACATATGCTTAGATCTTTAAAATTATGCATCGGACTTTGATGGGGTTATTTTTAATAGGTCGAATGATTCAAGAGGAAGATTTATATCAACATTGTACCCATGCAAAGCAGCGGCGGGTCACTAGTAACTTATAAAATTACCTATTTATCAGTGAATGTCATATCAAAATCGATCCCACCATTACTACGATTTGCCAGAACCAACAGACACACAGACTTTTTGTTATTAGTCTATACTAATATTGAAAGAGGAAAAGTTTGTAATTTTGTATGTATGTTTCAAATAAACTCAAAAACTACAGAATGGATTTTGATCATTCTTTCACTATTAGAATGCTACATTTTCCCTGAGTAACATAGGCTAAGTCCACCCATGTAAAGCCGGGGAGGCTATAACCTATCTACCTACATGTTAAAGCCTCTTATTTTTTCATCACAAACAGACACACCAATTTGACTTGTTTAGTTTACTAATTCATAATTTATTCATAGATTAAAAAAAATCATTTTTCATATAGGAAAAATATAAGCAATCAATGTGACAGATATACTCTCCCATATCAATCATCTGAAGTACCTAGGTGATATGATGCATTTCAGGTCTTATTAACTTTTAATCAAAATAAATTCAAAACTGATTAATGTTACAAACCCAAATCCCAATCAAACATATCCTATATGGAAAACCTTTAGGAGAGGCTTGAAAACCACATTGGTAATCATGTATCCCCCTTGATATAGAAATTGCTAATGGATGGCCTCACTCAAAATAATATATCCTAAGACTACATGCTGACCTACTTTAAAAATGTGATTGTAGGAGTCGGAGCATACAGTAAGAGCAGCAAAAAAACAAACAACAAGAATATCAAGTTTTTTTGGGGCAGAAAATATTAGTAGGTTTTTTTTTCGAAAAATGTGCGACCATCCTAGCTTCTAAACACCTTTAAGGCTACACTCCAATCGATGATTAGATAAGTTTTACAGTTTACATTTCACTCAGGGATATCTATTAGGCCATCGATAGGTTTATTGCAATATATGGTATGATTAAAGTGTACGTTGCACACCTGTGCATACCGGGATTATTTAGAATATGTGACTGAATGTATACTATTGAAAAAAGGCTTGATATTACTAGATTATTTAATCGTTAACGCATTATGATTTTATGGCAGCATAATAAACCCTTAAAAAAAATTAAGATCTATATTTTTTGTCTGAAAAGAGGTTATGTAATTTAATTTTTTATTACCTGAAGTTATAGTTCGGAAACTTGTCAGCTTCTCTCAGAAGATTTCTGTAAATTGATAAAACTTGTACTCTAGTTATTCCTGACGACATTTTCTTTATTTTTTATAGACACGGTATTACTATTTTGCAATCTTGTGAAATTTAACTTGTAAATAAGATTGATTTACGTTTCACTCATTTGTTTGATTTAACCTTAACCTTTCAATTGTAATTAACTTAAAATAATAATCAATAATACTAATTTGTTTCATTCATATAAAATAAAATAATTAAAGTTTATAACAGTGCAATAATTATTGCACTGCTGTATAGTTATTTGCAGGGCATATTCGAAATAATTGGAGACGATTATTAATATAACTAAAAGTGACATTTACGTTTAACTGCGTTTAATGAAACGTATTCACGATTTGTGTTGCCATTTTTGCGCAAAGTAGCAGCTTAAAAGTAGTTCATAACACTATAGTATTTACTTAATTGTCAAAAAACTTAAATAATCTATAATCTAAAATGAAAGTTTGCACCATATTACTATTAGTTTTAGATATATTTCAAAACAATATTTGCTGAAATCTTTTATTACGAGCTGAATTTCAAAACATAGTAGATTCTAACAATCAGGAAATGGCAGTTCAGTCAGTCACTTAAACTTTTTTTTACAAATGGCTACTTCAGCTGAATGAAGTATAATGTGATATTCTGTTGTCATTGTAAAATAATAATTTAATTAATGTTGATAGTGTTGTAGTGCTAGTTAAATACTCCTATAGGTTTAATAAACCGAATCTCACTTCTGCAGACCCCGGATACTTGCTAATTGTGAGTAAAATTGTTAAAACATGACACTTTACTTGGAAGTTGTTTATTTATATTACAATTTTCACATAATCTTACTGCGTGACTTCCTATAAATGCTTATATATGCTAATTCCATTATTGTTAGCTATTCTCTGTTCACATTCCAAGAATTATGTATAATAACCACTTGTATTCGTCACAAATTGTTATGTGTACTGGCAATGAAAATAAATAATGATCTTACATTGTATCTTTTGTGAAAAAAAATGTGTTAGTTACTTCATATACGTAAAACAAAATAGCTTACGATTTACGCCCAAAAAAACATTACAAACATATAATATTCATACATAAAATTCAGTTGAAGTTTACATTACAGTTTGTTACAACACTCATGCTGGAAATAGCATGAATTACATCACATTAGTTACAGCTATTTAGGACAATACCAGCCTATAACATGCTTGTATTTTGCAGTATTCATTTAGAATAGTTTATTAGGTGTATTAACATAATTACAATGACTGATATATCAGGAAGTTGGAATATATACAATTGAATGATAATATTGTTAAGACAAGTATTAGGTGATTGGCTATGGTACAGTAGTATAATATCAACTTCATTTGCTTATCAAAAAAATCAGATGTTGTTTCGAATACAGATTTGCACAAGCCAAAAAAATTAAATAAAAGATTAGGCGGTAATGACCAACAAACAGACAGACAAATTAAAAAGTAGCCTGTATTATTTATACTAATATATAAAGCTGAAGAGTTTGTTTGTTTAAACACCCCTAATCTAAGCAATTACTTGTCCAATTTGAACAAATCATGCAGTTTTAGATAGTTTATTTACTGAAGAAACTTATAAGCTATATTTAATTACGATGTTTATATCTAGCATATGCTAGTACCTTATAAAATTCGCTTATTAATCAAACAGCACTGACCTGACAGACAAAAATCTATTTAATTGTGTTTATGTTATAACTACCTTAATACATTCATATAACTACCACCACCGCACTTAGCTCGCTTTAAATGTCAAAGGTTGTAGGTTTAGAATAGATATAACATCATCTTTAATAATCGTATATCAAGGAAGGGGCAGCAGCGTTTCCTTGTGTAGTACAACATGATACTGCAGTCACCAAACCACCAGCCAAGCTTGGTGTCTATGACTAAATACCCTCCCCGGAAGGAAGACCCATTGAATACATTTATGTGTATTTAACAGAGCTCCAGCATAGATAAATGGTTTAAACACTACAAACTAAGCAACCTGCGCAAGAGGGCGTCCCCTGTGGGACTTGGACCTCGGCTCAGGGCAGTCGCATGGGGAGATTGAGGGATTATGGATTTTAGTTTATGGGAGTTTTGTTAGTGCAACTGTTGCTTTACTTTACAGTTGGCGGGCCTCTCGGACTTCAGGTCTACGAGGGCTTCGGAAGGATTTTAGCAAACTAAGAGTTGGGAAGGCGAGGACGGACATTTTTTTTAGTTCGCGAATGTAATTACGAGAACTAAACTATCAGAATAGTATCTTCTCACATAAATCCGTTAACAATTGGCAAGGTAACCTATATGCCATCATACTTAGCATAGGTACTTAATTAGTACTTGGATTAGTCCGTCAGTTAGATTTCAAAAAAACATTTTATACATATTTTTTTTGTTTATCAAATCAATGACAATTGACAAAGATACAGAGCAACAACATACTATAAAGTTCAGGAGAGGGGGGGCTTGTGACGTCACTACTAGGTAAAATTGTACTTAGAAGTAGGGTTTCCACCTTTTTTTTGGTTTAAATAGTACTATTTACATAATGTTGCAAACATTACACAACCTCCGTAGCGTAGCGGTATTTGGCTCGCCTTGAATCTTTCGGAGGTCGTGGGTTCGATCCCCACACCGGACAGAAAATCTTTGTGTAAATTCTAAGATTTCTTTCCGGGTCTGCTTGGTTGAGGGACTACCCTCCGTGCCTCAGAAAGCACGTTAAGCCGTTGGTCCCGATTGTTTTAACATCATCTATAATAATCGTATGTCAAGGAACGGGCAGCAGCATTTCCTTGTGTGGTGGTACAACATAATACTGCGGTCACCAACCCGCCTGCCAAGCATGGCAAATACCCTCCTTCTCGGGAGGAGGCCCATGTTCAGCAGTGGACGTTATACGTGCTGATGATGATGAATGTTGCAAAATATATAGTACGAAATTCAGGAAAAAAAATAGTACACATTTATTTTAAATTATTATTTATTTTCCCATGTGTATTTGTAATTATTCTTTGCTTAAGCCATCAAGGTCCTTTTACCTATAAAATAATTTTAAGAATCTAAGCATGTTAGATCCATATTAAAATAAATCAACAATTCTTTTTTTTTATGCCACGCTGAGGGTGCGAACAAAATATTAAAAAGGGGTGAAATTTGAAAACATTTTATAGTACATTAGCCTATTACCAAGGTTACCTTTGCACCGTCTGACTTAGCATACCTAATTAGTACTTCGAATTTGTTTAACACATGTATTCATTATGCCTGCGTTAACAATTAACATCTGTAGTTAAGATGACCAAGGAATGGACCAAAGACTTTTATTAGGTTGTTGGTCCATTGGTCTGTTGTTCTGCAATTGAAGTCCGGTCCGGACGCTTCTCGGACGCCCTCTAAACTAAGACAAATCCGGGGAAACCCGGGTGGTTGGCAACCATACTTCAGAGCTATGTGTATACATAGCCTCTTGTTGCAATACTATCGACGGACTTAGTGTAATTAGACGCAAGGCTTTTGCTACTTCACCGGGCATATAGGCGAGCAGAGCTCCAGCCTTATTAAATGGTTTATAAACTACAAACTCAGCAACCTGCGCAAGAGGGCGTCCCCTGTGGGGCTTAGACCTCGGCTCAGGACGATTGCTGACGGAGGGATTGAGGGATTATGACTTTTAGTTGTTTAGGGAAGTGTGTGCAACTGTCGTTCTTCGTTACAGTTCGCGGGACTCTTGGACTTCAGGTCTATGAGGGGATCTTTGCAAACTGGGGGCCAGGAGGGTGAGGGAGAACGCTCTTCTCCGGCGGGTCGGATAGAAAGGTCTCTGTGTAGTGGTGTTGTTTCTTGCAGTTACTGTACTATTGGGTCTGACTCTTGCAATAGTAAGGAGTATCTCCCTTACTAGTTACCAATTTGAGTTCCACACCTAGCCTCTTAAAAGGGCCTTTGTCTGTACCACCCACGAGTTTGCTCTATTGCCGCTAAATCCTCTTCAAGAAGCACCAGATCATCGGCAAATCTTAGGTGGTTTAGGCGAGCTCCATTAATGTTCAGACCTAAGTGGTCCCAGTTTAGCTGTCTAAAGATGTGCTCGAGTGCGGCGTTAAATAGCGTAAGGGAGAGAGGATCGCCTTGGGGTACGCCCTTTTTTATAGGAAATTATTCTCCCGTTGATTCTAATTTAATACTGGCCTTGCTAGATTTGTATATTATTATATACTCTTAAGTATTTCTGTATAGTTGCTACAACAAGGGGTCTTGTTGTTCAAGTTTCCGCCATATGTATTGGTGCCTGAGGCTGTCGCATGCCTTTGAGCAGAGTTTCCCAACTATCGATAGTTTCGCTATCGATAGGTGACCTCGAAAACTAGTAACAATATCGATAGTGCTATCGATAGTATCGATAGTATCGATACTATCGATATCCCAAATTAACTAATACTATTGATTGGAAGAAATAGTATCGATAGTATCGATACTATTACATTATAATACTATCGATAGTATCGATTTTTTTAAAGCAATACTATCGATACTATCGATAGTATTTATGTATTAAATAATCAATACTATCAATACTATCGATAGTTTGTAAAACTATCGATAGTATTGCACCATCGATAGTTTAATAACCGCCGATAGTATCGTTTCCCAATTATAGCTTATGTAGCAAGTAGAGTTAAACTAATCTCACTCACTCACTGTGTCTTATGTTGTGTCACCGTTACTAGCAAAACTGGTAGCTGATTGTAATGATGGGTAAGTTAAACATATTTTAAATTAATATCCGTATGATTTTGTCAATTACCTAATAAATGCATTATTATTATCAATGACCATTTTTAATTTTATTTGATTTCATCATCATCATCAGCCCGTATAACGTCCACTGCTGAACATGGGCCTCCTCCCGTGGAAGGGTATTTGCCATAGTCACCACGCTTGGCAGGCGGTTTGGTGACCGCAGTACTATGTTGTACCACACAAGGAAACGCTGCTGCCCGTTCCTTGATTTACGATTATTATAGATGATGTTATAACAATCGGGACCAACGGCTTAACGTGCTTTTCGAGGCACGGAGAGTAGTCCCTCAACCAACCAGACCCGGAAAGAAATCTTAGAATTTACAAAAAGATTTTCTATCCGGCGTGGGGATCGAACCCACTACCTCCGAGAATTAAAGCGAGCCAAATACCGCTACGCTACGGAGGTTGTGTTGTTATTTGATTTAGTTTTCTTTATTTAGTAAAACTATCACTTGAAAATTTTGCAATTGGTATAAATTGAGGGCAATCTTTGACCGCTTTAATTATTTTTCTAGCTAAGAAGAGATCTCTAGTCATAATTGATACTGAATGTGAAACACAACCCCAATTATCTTATGATATGGGACCACACGGTCAACGCTGGGATTGTGATCAAAACGATTACTTTGAAGACGAAGATACTAAGAAATCTAAAGATGATGCACTTAAAAAACTAAATGTCGAGAATGCAAGCACCCAAACGCCAGAATATAACAAAGTTATAAATGCTAATATAATAAAATCTAATGAGAGTTTTGGTGCGTTTGTAGCACAAGAGCTGTTAAACGTACCATTATTCAAAAGGAGACAGATTATGTCTGAAATTATACGCTTGTTCGAACATCGAAGTCAATAATCAGAATTAGGAGTACTAAAAATATCAGTGAAATGATTAAATCTGTGATTTATCTATATATATAAAAGAAAGTCGTGTTTGTTACAACACTTATAACTCGAGAACGGCTGGACCGATTACTATGGTTTTTTGATTTGTTGGATTTGTTTCCGTCCCGAATAGCAGAATACATTTTAAAAACAAAAGAAAGTCGTGTTAGTTACACTATTTATAACTCAAGAACGGCTGAACCGATTTGGCTGAAAATTGGTAGGGAGGTTTTGGGTAGGGGTAGGGTAGGGTAGGGTAGGGTAGGGTAGGGTAGGGGTAGGGTAGGGTAGGGGTAGGGTAGGGGTAGGGTAGGGGTAGGGTAGGGGTAGGGGTAGGTGTAGGGTAGGGGTAGGGTAGGAGTAGGGTAGGGTTAGGGTAGGGCAGGGGTAGGGTATAAAAGTCCACCCGTGCGAAGCCGGGGCGGGCCGCTAGTTATTAACATAAAAATAACATTGTTTGTTTGTGTAAATTTAATTAAAATATGATCAAAATAGGTACAGCAGTTGTTGTATTGATAAAACCAATATTAAGAAATTACAAATTCAAATAACAAAACAATCAAATAAAGAAAAATAATCTTATAATCAAATTCTTGTTCCTCTATTCATGATAATTAAAAAATACAGTATCTGTATATAGGTACAGGCAACAAGTATTTTTTTTATTGAAAATCTTAGTGAACAAATTCAATAATGATTAAAGAAACTGATACCTACTCAATTAAGTTATTCGTTATAAAGTGTAGCCCTGTGTCAATTTTTGCTCAATCCGACAAAGAGTGCCGCTGTACTCTTCTCGAGATTCAACAGCCCACCGGTCATTCCACCGGTCACGATGTTTGGCGAACCAATCCCTTGGGAACGGCAAGCCAAGTACTTAGGCGTAATCCTTGACCGAAAGCTAAACTTTAGAGCGCATGTAGAAACCGTTCGTGCCCGGGCTTCACTTACGCTCAGTCGACTACACTGTCTCTTAAATTTACGCAGTAAACTATCACTTGATAACAAGGTTAGGATTTATACCACGTGTATACGGCCGATTATGACGTACGCGAGCACTGTATTCGCTCATACAGTGTCTAGCAGTTTGTACCGCTTACAAACTGTCCAAAGTAGATTCACTCGACGTGCCACCGGGGCACCGTGGTTCTTTCGTAATCGCAACCTGCATTCTGATCTCAAACTGCCTTCCATCAAGCAGTGGATGAAAGAGGCGTCGGAACGCTTCTTTGAATCCGCGGCTCAACATCCAAACCCGCTGGTTGTTGCAGTATCCGACTACAAGCCTTTGCCTACAAAGCGTCGTAAACACCGTCGGCCTCGGGGCGTCCTAGACGACCCGGACGACGAGATCACAACTTACCAACTAGCAGTACAGAGACTGCAAGAAACTAGCACCACTACACAGAGACCACTCTATCCGACCCGCCGGAGAAGAGTGCGCCCGCGAACGCGACGCGTCCCCCCTCGCCCTCCCGACCCTTAGTTTGCTAAGAACCTTCCGATGCCCTCGTAGACTTGAAGTCCGAGAGGCCCGCGAACTGTAAAGTAGAGCGACAGTTGCACAAAACTCCCCTAAATAAACTAAAAGCCATAATTCCTCAATCTCCCCGTCAGCGACCGCCCTGAGCCGAGGTCCAAGTCCCACAGGGGACGCCCTCTTGCGCAGGTTGCTTAGTTTGTAGTGTTTAAACCATTTATCTAGGCTGGAGCTATGCTCGCCATTATGCCCGGTGAAGTAGCAAAAGACTCCTGGCTAACTACATATGTCCGTCCGAAAAAAAAAAGTCAATTTTTGCTTGTATTCGGGGATACTCTTTAGGATTATTACGTTTTCCATACTTAATATTTTTATGTAATTGCTAGCTATGTATTTGAATTTTGGAAGGCAATACTATCGCCGTTTATAAAACTATCGAAGGTGGGAGCTATCGATACTATAGATAGTATTGCTCCTAAACATGTGCTGGTCTTCGATAGTATCGATACTATCGATACTATTTTTGTATATCAATACTATTGCCTGTATCATACTATCGATAGTATCGATACTATCGATAGACTATCGATACTATTGATATGACGTCAACTATCGATAGACTATCGATAGACTATCGATAGTTTAGCGATAGTCGACTATCGATAGGCAACACTACCTTTGAGTAATCTATAAACGCCTAGTAGATTTGTTTTTATAATCGTTATACTTCTGTATCAACTGTTTTATTGTGTGAAGGTGATCTATTGGGCTGAAGTCTTTTCTGAATCCTGCCTATTCTACGGGTTGGCTTTCGTTTAGTCTTAATGATATTCTTTCCAGGATCTTCTTTCTGCCCTTATCCCATATTAATAGGGGTCGGCGCAACACGTTTGTTTCTTCCATTCTGTCCTGTCACCCGTCACACTATCACTAACTCCTTTTTCTTTCATATCACTATTCACACAATCCATCCATCTTTTCTTTGGCGTTCCTCTCCCTCTCCATCCACCATTCTTTCCAGGATCACTTTAGCAAATACTTTATATATGTGTGATAATAGAGAAATTGGTTTATAGTTCCCGATCTCGTCTCTTGGGCTTTTTTATGTACTTAGTAGAATTATATAGAGTAATATACTTATAAGTGAATCTAATTATAGCATGATAATTAGAGGTTAAGTTTTTTTTGTTTTCATTCTCCAACAATAACTGTAACTAATTATATTATATGAAGAATATATTACAATAATGAATTGTTCTTTTCGGTAAATCACATATGAAAAATTGTTTTAAAGTGTTATTTCGCTCGTTACTACCTGTATTTCAACCAGATTATTGAATTATAAAGGTATTAAGTAGAACTCTGCCGGGGGGATACCCGAAGAACTATACAAGTGCTTGGGTCCCCCACACCAAACGGCAGAAGGCGGAACACCCGGGGGCTTTTTAGTGGGTCTGTCCTCTCTGCGGTGCGCCTAGCGCACCGCGTTCGATAGAGGGAGAGTACCACATAGTCCCTTCGCTGTCGCAGGGATCACGTAGTAGTGATCCTTGCGCCAGCGAAGGGATGCGTAGCGCATTTTACGACAGAAAAAAAGGCCTTATCAACAGCCTAAGAGTCGCTCAACGAGCTATGGAGTTCTCGAATGGAGACCGCGGATCAGAAAGTGTAGCGTAGGACGATCACCAACTAGATGGACGGATGCCCTGGTAAAGGCCGCCTCCAACCGTAGTAACTGCAAATCTATAAGGGAGGCCTAGGTCCAGCAGTGGACGTCCTGCGGCTGAAACGGTGATGCTAGATTAATAAGTGCTAATGTTATGTATATTGTTCCAGCATAATACATGGATGGTGATAAACACTGGTATGATGATGACCGACTCTACCAGTCTGGGAGAGACAGTGATGACAGCCCCATACTCTCTAATAGGTGAGTCTTGATATATTCTCATAAGAAGATATGGGTCTATTCTAAGCCAAAAACTACACGTCGCACGCGGAGAAGCGGCCGTAGCCCACTGGCTAGGGCGTCGGACTTGTGATCTTGTGGTCGCCGGTTCGATCCCCACCCATTGCACTACCGACGTGAACCCACCCGTAACACAAGCGTTTTAGCTTAGCACGAGGGGTTAACAAGAATACTAGTAGACTTAAAAAAAAAGAAGAATATTACGCCCGCGAACGGCACGCGTCCCCCTTCGTCCTCCCGACCCTAAGTCTGCAAAGAACCTTCCGATGCCCTCGGAGGCCCGAAGTCCGATATCCCAAAAACTGTAAAGTAGAGTGACAGTTGTACAAAACTCCCATAAGAAACTAAAAGCTAATCCCTCAATCTCTCCGCCAGCGACCGCCCTGAGACCAGGTCCTAGTCCCACAGGGGACGCCCTCTTGCGCAGGTTGCTTAGTTTGTAGTATTTAAACCATTTATCTAGGCTGAAGCGTCGCTCGCCTTTATGCCCGGTGAAGTAGCAAAAGCATCGTGGCTGACTACATGTCCGTCTGAAAAAAACTGACTCTCGGACTTCAGTTGAACCCACAATTAGCGCAATTGTAAAGGCATCGTATACAATACAGACAATGAACTATTAGCTGTAAGTATGACGGCTGTGGCATGATTGCATTTCTGCGGTTTACTTAGAGGTGACGGTTTGTGTAAGAAATACAGTTTAATCTATCTATGTATCTAGAGCTCAGCATAAGGTTGTATGTGCCATTATTCGTCAGAAACTTTCATCGTATGTACCTTTATTGTAAACTAGATACCCGCGCGCGGTTTCACCTGCGTAACTCCCGTTCCCGTGGGAACTTCATAAATAAATATAACCTATGTCACTCAGGGTGAATGTAGCTTTCCCATGGTGAAAGAATTTTTGAAATATGCACAGAGTTTTGAGTTTATTCATTACAAACATAGACAAAACACACAAACACACACAAAAAGACAAAAATACAATTCTTTTCTCTTTATATTAAATTAAATTAAATTAAACACATACATCTGGGAAATTCATTTCTTAAAAATAACGTCATCCAGGTGTGCACCATCCCGCTGCAAACATTCTTCGAATCTGAACCTCAAATTGGTAAAAACTCGCTGGCACATTGCACGGGGAATAGCTGCCATTTCTTCCCGGATATTGGTCTTCAACTGGTTAATCGTGGCTGGGTTATTGGAGTAGACTACTTTTTAGGTATCCCCACAAAAAAAAGTCCAGTGGCGTTAGATCCGGACTTCTAGGAGGCCATGCAATGTCACCTCGGCGCGATATCAGTTTCCCAGCAAACATCTCGTTTACGACCGCCAAAGAGGCATTAGCTGTATGGCATGTCGCGCCATCTTGTTGAAACCATGTCGCACGATTATAGGCTTCAAATTGTTGCAGTTGTGGAAAGAAAAAATCCTTTAACATGGCTATGTATCGGTCAGAATTTACAGTGACAGATTGGCCTTGTCGATTTTCGAAGAAGTAGGGTCCGATAATTCCGTTCTTGTTGACCTTGGGCGTCCCGCAGGCTTCTGTTTGAGAGTCGAACCAGTATCTTCGAACTTTCTGACCCACGATCGAATCACACTTTCTTTCGGACACTGATTTAGGTCATGTAATCCAAACTCACGCCGAAATAAACGCCGAACAATAACGCACGAATCGCGATTTTTGTAATAATGTTTAACGCAGAATGCACGTTGCGCTCCGGTGAAGTGATCCATCGCGACTAAATTTCCGGGAACCGAGCTACTTAACCCCACCACCCGCGCAGTCCCCTCTCTAAAGCTTCAAACGCAAGAGTGTTTTTAAAATCGTACGCCTTTCTGGCCCACCCTGTATTAGCATAGACTGGCACTTACGACCAAATGCTTCTGAAGTATAATAGTAAATCAGTCCTTTTGCATCTGACTTCTATAGATATTAATGCGTGACGCAAAAACTGACATTGCGGACGCGGACGGAGGAATATAACATTTCTTACACTTAAAGCTTATATAGAGAAGGAGTGCAGAATGCTAATTTTTTTTACCACTGGTCGACTACTAGTTCTAATAATAAAGCTGAAGTGTTTTGTTTGATTGATTGAACACGCTCATCTCAGGAACTACTGGTCCGATTCAAACAATTATTTCACTATTAGAAAGCTACGTTATCCAGGACTACATAACATACATACATACATAAGCTCACGCATGTTTCCCAGCGGGGTAGGCAGAGACAATGGACCTCCACGTGCTACGATCCTTACACACATCTTTCGCTTCATTCACTCTCATAACATTCTTCATACAAGCACGTCAGTTTAGGGTGGATCTTGTTTGACCTTTTGCGAGGATGTCTTCGATTTGGTCAGAGAACGTTCGTCGAGGTCTTCCCCTTCCGACTGTGCCAGGACTAACATGGGCATATATTTAATTATGAAGTTCCTACAAGAACGGAGGGTACCTGCGCGGGAAGCCAGTTAATATTATAAAACTGAAGAGTTTCTTTGTTTACTTGAACGCATTAATCTCAGGAATTACTGATCCGGTTAGAAAAATCCCATTTATCGAGGAGCACCAATGTTTAAATTCTCGTGGACGAAGTAGCGGGCAAAAGCTAGTCATTACATAGTATAAAATAAAGTCTCTTCCTGCTGTCTGTATGTACCAATGTATAATTAGAGCTTTAGAACAGGGTTTCTCAAACTTTCGGCTCCACGAACCCCTGTTAAAATTTCCAGGTAACAGCGAACCCCTTACTAATTAAATCCCCCGCCAAATAAAATAATAAAATTGACTATTGAAGGAAATAAGGTTTTTATTTAAATAAAAGGTAAAAAATAAAGTGGCAAAAGAAATATCTTTTTAATATTAATGTGATGGGTGTGCTTGTTTCTTGTCAGAAATGGATTCAATTTGAGAAGTAATTTGGAACAATGCCCATGCCCAAAAATCTATCAAATACATCCTCTTTACATCAGCTTGAAGAGTTTCATCTACGGACATTTCTAATAATGACTCCTGTTGCTTAGTACTCAAACTAAAAATTTGGTATGCTCTCGTTCGTGACCGCAAACATCCATCTTTAGCATTATCAATATCCCGAAAATATCTTTTCTGTTCGTCGGAGAGCTGAGAAAGATGCAGAACAATTTCATTTCGGAATCCACGGATAAGGCGTTTGTGTTCCGCGCGCGCCTGTCAGTTATCAAGCCACCATTACGTAAATCTTGTCGCGAACCCCCTGCCGTCGAATGGCGAACCCCTAGGGGTTCGCGTACCCCACTTTGAGAAATCCTGCTTTGGAACTATGCAACGGATTTTGATGCGGTGTTTTTTAATAGATTGAGTGATTCGCGATGAAGGTTTATATGTGTAATACATCAGCATTAAGCGCAGGCCACACTGCCAGCGGGCGGGCGAGCGAGCTAGGCGGCGAGAGAAGGAAACTATACAAACTATGCGGAATATTGGCGAGCTAACCTATGGGGTTCCTAACCTAACCTATCGAGGTGAACGAGTAACTTTGCTGAAATTGTTGGATATTTCGTTAGCTTTGCTCGCATCGCTGACGTAGGTTAGTCGGTAGCTCGCGGTGTGAACCGAAGTATGTAAAAGAGGTGAAACTATGTTCGCCCGTCTAGGTCGCTCGCTTAACACCCGTGCGACGCCGGGGCGGGTCGCTAGTTAACAATAGGAATGAATAGAGCGTGTGATAGAGAAAGTGAATGTAAACTATACAATAGCAAAATAGGGGCCCTTTAACAAAAGAATTCAGGTCAAATGTCAGGGATTTGACCTTACAATTTAGTTACAAACTGCTACTAAATATTAGTAGCTGTCTTTACATACGATGATTTTAATGCAAAGCGGCATGGCTAGGGCGTCGGACTTGTGATCTTATGGTCGCCGGTTCGACCCCTCCATTGCACTACAGTTTTTTTTGTTTTCCGGGGTAAAATGCCTTACGCATCCCCTCGCTGGTGCAAGGGTCACTATTGCGTGATCCCTGCGCCAGCGAAAGGTATGTGGGACTCTCCCTCTATCGAACGCGGTGCGCTGTCGCACCGCAGAGAGGATATACCCACTAAAAAGCCCCCGGGTTTTCCACCTTCTGACGTGGACCCACTCGTAACTCAAGCATTTTAGCTTAGCACGAGGGGTTAACAAGTAATATAGTAGTCTTTAAGAATACCCAACCACGTCATACTTTTATTTATAGGGCCTATACTTTTGTGTGTAGGGCCGATAATCGGGCAGATTTTTCTTGCTGGCATGTGCAAGCGGCCGACTGTCGGTGAGCTGTGTGCGTTAACGCATACTATCCGGATGGTCCATTTACACCGACGATCGGGTCGGTCGGGATGCACCGATTTCATTTCCGACCGACTTTTAGTAGGCTGTGTGCGTTGTACTATTGCGATCAGTACGTTCTATTTTCTCCTACAAAAAGTCGGTTACCGATTGTCGGACGTGGGCACCTTACACCTTATACTAATATTATATACGCGAAAGTTTGTGAGTATGTGTGGACGGGTGGATGTTTGATACTCTTTCACGCAAAAACTACATAGCGGATTTCGCACAAATTTAACACGGGGATAGTTTATAAACAGGATTAGCATATAAGACCCAATTGAATAGTAAAGTAGCAATACAACACGAATAAAACCGTGCAGCCCATATAACGTCCACTGCTGAACAAGGACTTCCTCCCAAAGATACAGATTTTTCCATAGTCACCACGCTGGGCAGGCGGGTTGGTGACCGTGGTAATTTGTTGTAACACACAAAGAAACGCTGCTGCCCGTTCCGTGGTTGTTATAGATGATGTTATAAAAATCGGTACCAACCGTTTATCGTGCTTTCCGAGGCATGGAGGTTGTTCCTCAGCCAACCAGACCCGGAAAAAATCTTAGAATGTACACCAAGATTTTCGATTTAATACGATCTGTCCTGAGTTTTCCAACTTCAAGTCCTATTTTTTTTATTGTGGTTGACAACCCTCTTATATTTGTCAACTGAAAAGGGCATGCCGCATGATGCACAACTACATGCACGCACACTCACGCCGCTGTGATTCTTTATAACGTTGTATGGTATTGAAAGACAGAGACAAATCAATTTGTTTATAGCGTGAGCGAAACAAGCGCGGTACTGATATCATCATCATCATTTCAGCCGTAGGACGTCCTCTGCTGGACATAGGCCTCCCTCATAGATTTCCAGTTGTTGCGGCTACAAGCGGCCTGCAACCACCGTGATCCCGCGGCCTTAACCAGATCATCCGTCCATCTAGTAGGTGGACGTCCTCTTCTACGCTTGCCGATCCGCGGTCTCCATTCGAGAACTTTTCGGCCCCAACGGCCATCTATTCTCCGTGCTATATGGCCTGCCCATTGCAACTTCAACGAACTAATCCGTTGAGCTATGCCGGTACCCCGCGTTCTTCTGCTACTGATGTAGGTACGTCAAATTGACGTCAGGCTAAAAGATCGTCAGCAGAGCAAAATGGCGATTAAAACATTAAATAAATATCTGATTTTTTTAGTTTTCATGTAATTATGAGTGAAATATGATTCCATTTGATTTGTGTTTTCTTTTTGAACTATTTATCCTTCTTTATCCCATCTAAAACAATACAAAATCATTTCGGTAACACGTCCGCTTGTCTCACTCGGCCGATTGCAACTGAGTGCAATTAGGCGTCGGGGACCTGATTTATGCGGTCCATCTTCCGCTATTTTGGTTTAATCTAAGGATGTAGGTACAGTCATTTCTGGAAATTCGCGATTTTTTTCACCTTTTCTTTTTTTTTTTTTGCTATCCGGGGGGAGTTCATTTACGCATTCCCACCACCGCTGCAGCGTATTCGCGCGCTGGCGGTGGGATATGTGGGACTCGCCATCTCCATAGCGTGGTATGCTAAACTCATACCACGAGGAGAGGACCCTACACCACTAAAACCCCCCGGACACTCCTTCGATTCGCCGTTGGCGGGGGCCGGGCACGCATAAGCAATCCGGCCCCCCGACGTCACCCGCGGCCAATATGGCACCGCGGGATCTTCTGAGCTTCGCGGTACACCTAAAAGTATATACAAATGATCTAGATTTTTAATAAAGAAAGAATCACGACGTTTTGTTATAGTGAATGTCACTGCCTTGGCCTTTAATAACTGACAATAACCATCGTAATTACGGCGAAGTAAAAAGTTGTAAATGGTTATTAATAGCTGTTACACAATGCTAAAAGGACTTTAGTAATTGGTGTAGGAAGCCATTGTGTGCCACAATTCTTACAATCGATATTCTTTAGCATTATAAAGAGCTATAGATTTTGTTTGCATGAACGCCCTAATATCAGGAACTACTGGTCCGATGACAACCTCCGTACTGTTGCGGTATTTGGCTCGCTTTAAAGCTCGGAGGTCGCGGGTTCGGTCCACACGCCGGACAGGACATCTTTGTGTAAATTCTAAGATATCTTTCCGGGTCTGGATGTTTGAGGGACTACCCTCCGTGCTTCGGAAAGCACGTTAAGCCGTTGGTCCCGATTGTTATAACGTCATCTATAATAACCTAGTTTTTTTTTTCTTTTCTTTTTTAAAATATTACTAGCAGAGTTTTGCAATCTACTAGTATTCTTGTTAACCCCTCGTGCTAAGCTAAAATGCTTGTGTTACAAGTGTGTTCACGTCGGTAGTACAATGGGCGGGGATCGAAACGGCGACAACAAGATCACAAGTCCTAGCCTTTGGGCTACGGCCTCTTTTTTATTAATTATCATTATCGTCTTATCCCCCTATTTGAATTTATTTTATTACCCTCGTCGGCAGTGGGTTATGTATAGTTTGTGTTGGGGAATATAAGATGACTTCTTGCTTCCCGCCTGCAGTTTCACCCGCGTAGCGTCCGTTCCCGTCGCAACTTTATAATAAAATAAAGCTTATAGTCTTTCTCGATAAATGGGCTATCTAACACTGAAAGAATTTTTCAAATCGGTCCAGGAGTTCCTGAGATTAGCGCGTTGAAGCAAACAAACAAGCTCTTCAGTTTTATACAGGGTGTCCAAGAACCTGGCGTCCAACTGGATTCCCACGATGCCCCAAGTTCTAACAGTACTCAGAAAAATATTTTAAAAAATCCACCCCATGTACTTACAGAATTATACTGATTTAAAAAAAAAGGGGAAATGAGCACCCTGTGACATACTTTTGAATGCTGTGACTGCTAATGCTGATAATTTCGATATTTCTTGGAGGTTTTGTAATCTAGGGTATTGCTGTGTCTAAATAGAATGTAAAAATAAAGTACTTATTGTACCATTTTAAAATAAAATATTATTTTAACTAAAGGTGATATGGAAAACTATTGAATTTCGCAACTTTGACCGACTGTAGTGTAAAAAAAATGTACCAAAATAGTATGGCAAGTGACGTCAAATTTTGACGCGTTTATTCCTCTTTTTAAAAAGGTATAATACTTACACATTAATTTGAAAAAAAAAATTTTGATAATATTTTTACTCAACAACCCAATTTTTACGATGTCTTACAGAATTCTTAGAAAGAAAAATTTACGACGAATTGAATCTAACCTCTAAAGAATTACTATTGTATGCTCATAAAAATAACAACAGGCCTCTCAAAAAACAGGTTAGACCGTAAGGGACGGTATGTGCATGCATCTCACCATAGTGATTCGTTATTACAACAGGAGGGAGCAAGACAGAAACTATCTTTGCGATTTGCTGGTTCTTCTTTATGGTTCTTCTTTATGGTACCCCATTATTCAGGTAAGAGTGAGGGAGAAAAAGGTTAGAGGTGCGAGTGAGATAGATAGTGACGCTATCTGGGATCGTGCTATTTAGGATAACAGTACGGTCAGTACGCGTCACTGCCTCCTGCCGTTACTACGCACCTCTCTCTTATTGTTACCATTGATCACGTACTACGATTTAAAGCTTTGTTTATTGGACTCGATTACTCTTTGTGCTCTGGACTTTGAAACGAACTCTTTACGACGACCTTTGCCTGTGTTTGGACAGTTTGTGTTTTGTGTGTGCTACCATGGCGACCTACACTCCGCAAGAATACGCAAATATGCACTACATTTATGGAGAATGTAGAGGTAATGGACGAGCTGCAGCGAGACTTTACAGAGAAAGGTATCCGAGGGCTACGCGATATCCCGACCATCGAGTTTTCATTAATGTGCACAGATCACTATGTGACGGGCGGTTCCCCAATCAAGTAGCTGGTGAAGGACGACCCGTAAATGACTTCATACGCGATGAAGTTTTAGAGGCGGTGTCGGCAAATCCAAGCATCTCTGTGCGAGGAATAGAAGCTGATACGGGGATACCGAAGAGCACAGCACACAGTATTCTCCAAAAAGAAGAATATCATCCGTACCACGTACAGCGAGTGCAAAGTCTTTTACCTCGAGACTATCCGAGCCGAGTCGCGTTTTGTGAAACAATCCTGCAAAAACATCGAGAAGACGAAAACTTTATCGACAAAATTTTGTGGTCAGATGAATCAACATTTAAGAAGGATGGCTACATGAACCTACACAACTTGCACGAGTGGCATGTGGAAAATCCGCACTTGATGCGAGAAGATAGATCCCAGTACCGGTTCAAAGTGAACATGTGGACCGGTATTCTCTGTGGGAATATTATTGGTCCATTTGAGATGCCCGAGAATTTGACTGGCGAATCATATTTAAATTTTCTTCAAAATGATTTGCCAAACTTACTAGAAGAGACCCCACCAGATATGTGGTTCCAACACGACGGCTGTCCAGCACATTTTCGCGTATCCGTTAGAGAGTTTTTGGACGAGCAATACCCGAACAGGTGGATTGGGCGATCAGGAACAATCCCGTGGCCAGCCCGCTCACCTGACTTAAATCCGCTGGATTTTTTTTTCTGGGGAACTATGAAGGAGCTCGTTTATGCGAAGCCCATTAATGACATCGCTGACCTTCGTGAGAAGATAACACAAGCAGTGCAGGTGATACGTCAAAAAAGTTACTCGCGAAACATAAAGCGGTCCTTTTTAAGGAGAGTGAGAGCTTGTATTGCCGCGGGTGGTCAACATTTTGAACATTTATTGTAATAAAATATCTTTAAACTAACATTCTTTGCTTTTATTCTACTGGGAACCCATCTACCTGTGTGTATTTCCTTCTTGCTCACTCTTGGAACCGAAGTAAATAATAGTAGTAACATAACAGTTTCTAAGATAAGAAAGGGTCCGACAGTTACCGTTAGTAGGTAGGCACTTCGTAAAAATTGGGTTGTTGAGTAAAAATATTATCAAAATTTTTTTTTTCAAATTAATGTGTAAGTATTATACCTTTTTAAAAAGAGGAATAAACGCGTCAAAATTTGACGTCACTTGCCATACTATTTTGGTACATTTTTTTTACACTACAGTCGGTCAAAGTTGCGAAATTCAATAGTTTTCCATATCACCTTTAGTTAAAATAATATTTTATTTTAAAATGGTACAATAAGTACTTTATTTTTACATTCTATTTAGACACAGCAATACCCTAGATTACAAAACCTCCAAGAAATATCGAAATTATCAGCATTAGCAGTCACAGCATTCAAAAGTATGTCACAGGGTGCTCATTTCCCCTTTTTTTTTTTAAATCAGTATAATTCTGTAAGTACATGGGGTGGATTTTTTAAAATATTTTTCTGAGTACTGTTAGAACTTGGGGCATCGTGGGAATCCAGTTGGACGCCAGGTTCTTGGACACCCTGTATAGGTATTATTATTATTCTTAAGAGCCTACGTTGTCCCACTGCAGGGCAAAGGCCTGCCTTCCCTCCTTCCATCTCTCGTGATCTAATGCGATTGTAGGCCAATCCTTTAAAAAGGAGTCCAGCTCATCTCGCCATCTTCTTCTGGGCCTGCCGCGTTGACGTTTTCTGCCAGTTGAGCTCCATAGAGTGGTTATTTTAGCCCAGTGCTCCTCCGGCATGCGGCAGATATGGCCAGCCCAGTTCCACTTCAATCTTGCAGCTGTGAGGCCAACATCAGCTATTTGGGTTTGAGAGCGAAGCATGGAATTTCTGATGCGGTCCGAAAGTTTGACAAAGTGTAAATAGTTATGATGGTATATACCTACGTTATCCAGGAAATACATCTTATTAATATTATAAACTCGAAAGTTTGTATGGATGTGTGTTTGTTACTCTATCACACAACAATTACTGAACTGAGCTGAAAGTTTGCACCCGGATAGTTTATAAGGTGGGTTAACATAACCGGCCCCCGCCAACTATGAGTTAGCATACAACGCTATGGAGAGGGCGAGTCCCACATATCCCACCGCCAGCGCGCGAATACGATGCAGCCGCGGTGGAAAAGAGCAAGTGCATTTCCCGCCGGAAAAAAAAAGTTGAGTTAACATATAGGCTACAAAATATCACGCCTCGACCCACCGGAGCAGAGTAACGCGCGTAAAACCTAGTGGGTTATATGTTTTCAGAAGTCATTTAAGTAATCACTGAACTACTGGTACAGTCAATTTTTGTTAATAAAAGATTACTAGCAATGTTTTTGCCGTCTAACTAGCACGAGGGGTTAACACTAGATTCTTGTAAACCCCTCGTGCTAAGCTAAAATGCTTGTGTTACGAGTGGGTTCACATCCGTAGTGCAATGGTTTATGTAAGATGAATAAATAGATTAATAGAGAGAGCCATGGCACCCATAACACAAGTTTAATCTTAGCTTGGGTGTCAGTGGTACAATCAGAGATTTATGCAATTTAAAAAAAAACCTTACTTTTTTACTACTATGTCAATTGCAATTTTTTTGGAAATAAAGTTTTATTTATTTATTTATTTATGGGTTTTGATCGAACCGGCGGCGTTCAAAACCTTCCGATGCCCTCGTAGAAACCTTCCGATGCCCTCGTAGAAACCTTCCGATGCCCTCGTAGACCCGAAGTCCGCCAGGCCCGCGAACTGTAAAGTAGAGCGACAGTTGCACAAAACTCCCCTAAAGCAACTAAAATCCATAATCCCTCAATCTCCTCGTCAGCGACCGCCCTGAGCCGAGGTCCAAGTCCCACACAGGGGACGCCCTCTTGCGCAGGTTGCTTAGTTTGTAGTGTTTAAACCATTTATCTCGATCCGAGAACCATTTCTAAAAGTATTTGTCATATGGAACCTAAATATAATAAGTTCTGTTCATAAAACTTGAATATGTTTGAATAAATTCAATATATTTTTTTTTCTTTTGTTTATGTCTTCAACTTCCGAAAACGCTATCAGCCATTTTGTGACGCAATACATCTTGTTAAAAAACATGAACGCGACCCTTTACTATTACACTTTCTGAGTCATGACGTCATCGATCTCGAACACAGATAAGGTATAAGATCAACATGGCTGACATCGTTCTCATCTCTAAATGTCAAGCCAATTTTAAAATATTCATTTAAGTGCTTTCTAGATATCAAATAAATGCCATATTTTTTTCTTGATCTAGTAAAACCATTCTAACCATATAAAAATAATTTCAAAAAAGTGTCAACTAGCCTATTGAACGTCTCTTTTTCCTTCGCAGATATGACAAATATGCCCGTCGTTACACCGAGTACGCGACCCCCAAGTTTGAGGAGCGGGAGCGACGGTCCACCCTCACGGTCCTAGCAAAGTTCTTCTTGTTCTCCACCGCCATGATCCTGCTGTGCGTCCTCATGTACATACCTGTATATAACAAGGCTAATGACCAGCTGTCTAAAGGTAACCACTGATTTTTATTTTTATTTTTATCACAATGTTAATGATCATTGTAGGGACAACCTCCGTAGCGTAGCGGTATTTGGCTCGCTTTAAAGCTCGGAGGTCGTGGGTTCGATCCCCACGCCGCACAGTGGGCTGGGATTACAAGGTTGGGTCTTAAGAGATCAAATGTATTTTTTTGGTATCTAGGCATAAATTTAAAACGTTTTTATTATTTGACTTTTTTTAATATAACGAGTAATTTTGGAGATATAGCCATATCAAATTTGTATGAAGAGTCATGTTATTTTAGTTAAGCAATTTATTCCAATTAAATTGAAATTGAAAATAATGTATACTTAACGGCCTGAAAACCTCAATACCTACTTAGTTCTTTAAAAAAAAACAATGTTCGACATTTTCCACCACCATAGGTAGATATGACGTAATTTGTTTTGAGACTTATTTCCGGGAATCAAGGGATAAAAGTGCGCGAGCGCAACAACAAGTTATTACGTGTCGTAACGTGATTGGTGCAACGATAGGGTATCTACTAGTGATGCCGATCGATAGTCGACTATCGATTATTAATCGATAGTCTATCGATAGTCAAACAATCGCATCATAATCGATAGACCTATCGATAGTATCGATACTATCGATAGCTCAGAATGAGGCAATACTATCGAATGAGGGAATACTATCGATACTATCGATAGTATTGTATCTCGGTAAGAATAAACTATCGATAGTATCGATAGTATTATTGTTCGCCAAGAATAAACTATCGATACTATCGATTGTTTTAGACTATCGATAGTTAACCAATTTACAATAGTATTGTTTACAATACTCAGTGATAATAGTCAATAAAATAGTCAATTGCCGTGTGGTCTCCGGCTTAGAATAGACCACCCCATGTCTTCCCATGGTTGTCGTAAAAGGCGACTAAGGGACATATGGCTGATGGATGGGCAGCAGCATCTATTAGCTCAAGGTTTACATCTTACCGCGATCACCAATCCGTCTGCCAAGCGTGGTGATTATGGCAATATCCCTCTACGATCCTGGCTTGCTAAGCTCTGTTAAGAGAAGGCCCATGTTTAGCAGTGGACGTAAACGGGCTGTTGATGATGATGATGAATAGTCAATAATCATATATACCTCTATATGCAATTTCAAACAGCTTCGTTTATTTTTCCTTTTAAACAGTAGCAATAGCACAGCTCGGTAGAAATATATATATGTATTGTTTAATTATATTACTGTTATAACAAATTCAATACTATTGCAAATTCGCAGACTATCGGTACTCTAAAATAAGCGATACTATCGATAGTATCGATACTATCGATAGTCCTTTGTTTACCAGAAGCAATACTATCGATAGTATCGATACTATCGATAGTCCTTTGTTTACCAGACAAAATACTATCGATAGTATTGTTCCTCATTCGATAGTATCGGCTTGTTCTGATCTATCGATAGTACAATCGATAGGATGCCCTTTTTCAGATGAAAACTATCGATAGTAAAACAATCGATTATTCGGCAACACTAGTACCTACGGAATGTTCGGTTGCATTCAAACGTACTTCAGTGTTCTATTACCCACCATAATAGACGCACTACCCCCACACATTCATTACTTACTTATTTGTTATTTTGTATTTGTGAAAATGTTTGAAAATTTAGTGACAAACCTTGATCTTTTCGTTATTTTAAAAAACAGTGGCAGTATTAAAAATAATGACAGTTTGTGTAGTGAGATAAGGTCTAAATTTTTAGTCGAATTAAGTGATGATCACGAAAAGACCTTAAAGTTGTTTTGTGCAAAATTTTGTTATAATTTAAATAGAAGATGGGAAAACGCTTATCGTAAAGAAAATATATTCAGATCTAAAAATAGTAAATGGTTACAAGAAAACATAATATGGCCGGACTGTATTAAGTGTTTTATAGGCAGTAATGAAGATCAACCAGCACCGAGTACATCAACTCAGTATGTATCACCATCAAAAGTTTCTGTCGGTGTCTCCACCGAACAAAGCCCAAGAAAATCTTTTTGTGAATTAGCGCCTAAACAGAAAAAAAGACGTGCAGAAAACTTTCATTTATCTTCGGACGAAATAAAATATGCATATTGAGCAGTTGAAAGCGGATGGGAATGAGGAGGTTGCTAAAATACTAGAACATTTACTAAAGAATCCCCAAGATGTAAAAAAAGTTAAAGAGTGCATATCTGTTAAAGAAAGAGTTAATGTGGATACCCTTGACAGTGATTAAATTAAAACAGTGCAGTGGCCAGTAGTGATTTTGATTTTTACTTATTTATTTATTTATTTTATTAGTCCTTAGTGGATTAGGCATAAAGGGGAGACCACCACATAAAAAAAACGCGCCTAGTTCTTAACCTCTATGGTGGTGTGGAATAGAGAACAAAATTTGAAATTGCGACCAAATCGCAGAAAATCGCAACCCGAGCATACGTAGAGTCAATTCTTTGAGAGAATTTGAGAATTTCGAGATTTTCATATTTTTTTCATTACTTCATACAAAAATTACTTTGGATATTTATAACTCCGAAAATACTAAGTTATCTAAACGACCCTCATAGAAATAATTACTTATAATCGATAGATAAATCCAACACAATATTTAAAATTTCAGAAAAAGAAACTTTTTTTTTAATGCTAAGTCCATTACCGGCCCGGCCGGTTTCAGCCCACTGTGCGCCGGACAGAAAATCTTTGTGTAAATTCTAAGATTTCTTTCCGGGTCTGGTTGGTTGAGCGACTACCGTCCGTGCCTAGGAAAGCACGTTAAGCCGTTGGTCCAGATTGTTAAAACATCATCTATAATAATCGTATATCAAGGAACGGGCAGCAGCGTTTCCTTGTGTGGTACAACGTAATTCTGCGGTCACCAACCCGCCTGCCAAGCGTGGTGACTATGGCAAATACCCTCCCCGGTAGGAGGCCCATGTTCAGCAGTGGACGTTATACGTCCACGTTAAATCTTAGAAGTTACACAAAGATTTCTTGTCCGGCGTGGGGATCGAACCCACGAACAAATCTCGTAGAACATCTTAATTTTAGATTTAACCACAAATATATTTAACACAATAGATTTGTTTTGTTAAAAGGGTTTTGATTGCGTGACCTTATTCAATAGGTTTTACTATTTCAGTATATAATTACTGCTGACCTTTCTTCAAGTTTTTATCATCAAGCTAATCGCGGAAATACCACCCACCATTGTAGTTTTCAGTATTGATAAAAAACTAGGTATTGATTTTTTACGTTCCCCTTAGTAACAAGAAATAATGTAATAATAATTAAGAATTAATTTATTCAGCACTTAGGTATTTGTATACACTTGTTCTTGTTAAAATCACAATGTAAAAAAAAACTATACTTAATAGAATTATTATTCATATTGTATGAATTAAACTAGGTAACTAACGGGTGAATATATTTAAAGGAAAAATAAATTAGTTCTTTTTTTTTCGCACCTTATCTCTCATTCCGCGAACATACAATCGCTCTCTCGTATATACAGATCCTTTTCTTTACCCAAAATCCCCAATCTTATCGTCAGCGACCGCCATGAGCCGAGGTCCAAGTCCGACAGGTGACGCCCTCTTGCGCAAGTTACTTAGTTTGTAGTGTTTAAACCATTTATCTAGGCAGGAGCTCTGCTCGCCTTTATGCCCGGTGAAATAGCAAAAGACTCGTGACAAACTACATACGTCCATCCGAAAAAAAAACCCCTCATATTACTCGATGGTATTATAACTTTGGCATTCCCAAAAGCTATAGTAATTGATGGTGTAACGATAAAACCCATGAAAAACACGCAATGTTGTATGAATACTAATCGTTTAACTTCATTATTTACTTACCCTTCTTTGGCTTTGATAAAATAGTTTATGAATTGATTAAATTGTATGTTTAGTTATAGTCGACATAACCCATAGGTGAGCAGTGATCGCTGTACTTTGAACTTTATTAGCTTGTAATAAAGTCTGAAATGCTAGGCTAATTGTTAAGTAAATGTTGTTTTGATTATTTGTATGTAGCCTTGATGGCGACAACCTCTGTGGCGTAGCGGTATGAGTCTCGCTTTGAGTCGTGGGTTCGATCCCCACACCGGACAAGAAATCTTTGTGTAAATTCTAAGATTTCTTTCCGACCGCGCTTATCGTGACCCTGCGTGTCTCGGAAAGCGCGATAAGCAGTTGGTCCCGATTGTTATAACATCATCTATAATAAACCTATACCAGGGAACGGGCAGCAGCGGCCCTCTAGCTCCTATTTTATGCAATGAACGTAAAGAGAACATTTGGACACAACTGTTTTAACCTACTTTCTTTTCATTCACAGGTTTAGTGGCGGGCTGGTCAATACACACAAATCGCGACACAAAAATCTATGTACAACCCAACAACCTAACAACAATACACGAACCAAAAAACATATGTCTCAAACACAACAAAAACAAATTATTTCTCCTTATAGTAGTCTGTTCAGCTACCACCCATTTTGACCGGCGAATAGCCATCAGAGAAACATGGGGCAACTACAAGACGTATCTAGAACTTTCTAAATTATATCACACTGTCAAACAGAGATATGCAAACTACAATTACACCTACGATTTGTATTCTGAAGATATTGTAAATATTAAAACAGATAATGCTACAATTAGGTCTAAAAGAGACATATCTAGTTTTAGCAAGTTAATACCAGAACTGGCTAAAGCATTGCAACACAATATGGGGAATGACAAGACTGATGAAGAGGTACCTGAAAAGAGATTTGATGATGACAACGATAACGCAATGTTGCCACAATTTGATATGAATGAAGAATTAGGTGAAAACACTGAGAACACAGATCAAAATTACGATGATTATGACACTAATGTCATGAAAATACCACCGAAAGGTTACGAGGATAACGGGAATTTAGAAAAAGTTTTAATAATGTTGAAAAACGATAAAAATTTCCCTAAAATCAAGGAGAATTTAGTTGATAGTAACACTGAAGTAGATTATAAAGTAGTTTTCCTGTTGGGATTGCCATCTAATGATAACGACTCCAGCATTCAGAATAAAATTGTGGAGGAGTCGGATAAATATGGAGATGTTATACAAGAGGGTTTTATAGATACGTATAATAATTTGACTCTGAAGTCAATAATGATGTTAAAATGGATTACCAATAATTGTAATGATAGTGGTAAGTATTCATTTTATATATTTGAGTAGCTTTCCTTGCTCCTCTAAAAGTGGGCTCTTCTTTCTTTACCTTCTTTCCTTTCTCTGCTTTCTTTTCTTTCTTTACCTTTCCGTTCTTTCTTTTCTTTCTTTTGGTAAGTTTTTTTTATTTGTTCTTTCTTGTCAATACACTGTCTAAATATTTTAATGAATCAATGTGTAATCAGTAGTTATTTGTTGTTTGGATTGTTCATGGAAATCCATTGTAAAACGATAATCTACCTGCCAACAATTAAGGATAAACGAATTATTTATTTGGGAAAACCCCGGAGCCCCGATTCCGGAAAAGAAGTCTTTGTTTTTAAATAAATACGAAACCATATATAAAAAAAAATGGCATTCTTCATTTCCCGCTGTTTGTCTGTACCTGTATGTATGCTTAGATCTTTGAAACTACATAACGGATTAAGATGCGGTTTTTTTAATAGATTGAGAGGAATTTATTATTATGTATGTATATTCGCACGAGTGACATAAGCATTTCACTCGTGTGAAAAGAAGTGTGCGAAATTTCATACTCCTCCGTGCAATTTTTGTAAATAGGGGAAGAAAGGGGTACAGAGTTCTTGTTTCACGTTTTAATTTTTTGTTTATATTTATTTCAGTCCGCTACATACTGAAAACGGACGACGACATGTATATCAATGTGCCAAACTTAATAGATAACTTAAGGAACAGGTCGAAGGAGTTCGACGGTAAAACTAAGAGTAGTACCAAGGAGTATATGCTGATAGGAGATCTCATCTGTGGTGCGCGACCTGTCCTGGACTCCAGTAATAAGTGGTAAGTCTTATTTATTGCCATGGGAACGGGATATGAAACCTTAAATTAAGTCTTATTTATACAAGGTGTAACGGAAAGGGTATATACATAGCAAGAGCAAGGCTTTCTTGGATGATAACTAACGATATGGCAAGGGTTATTTAATCCTATCTCTACAAGTCCGGAAGTAATGATTTTTTTTAATTCATAGATACCAGAAACCAAACTTTTCAAATTGAAATAAATACAGCACTAGCACTCAATCAACTGATCGATGTCAACGAACTATTTGCAATAATAAACCTAAACATAAACCTCTAAAATAAACCTCTTACTCCCGGTAGGTATTTCTGAATATTTATTTTTTGTTTGCAAAATAATACTGAGTTTTTTATTTTATTTTAAGTTGAAACCCTTGCCATATCGTTTGTTATGATCCAAAGAAGCCTTGCTCTTTCTATGTATACCTACCTAAACATAAACCTCTAAAATAAACCTCTTACTCCTGGTATTTCTGAATATTTATTTTTTGTTTGCAAAATAATACTGAGTTTTTTATTTTATTTTGAGTTGAAACCCTTGCCATATCGTTTGTTATGATCCAAAGAAGCCTTGCTCTTTCTACCCTTTCCGTTACACCTTGTATAATAATAAAAAATACAATTATGTTATAGTATCTCCTGTTCCCGTGGGTTCGATCCCCACACCGGACAAGAAATCTTTGTGTAAATTCTAAGATTCCTTTCCGGGTCTAGTTGGTTCAGGGACTACCCTCCGAGCCTCGAAAAGCACGTGAAGACGTTGGTCCCGATTGTTATAACATCATCTATAACAAACGAACCAGGGAACGGGCAGCAGCGTTTTCCCTGTGTATTACAACATAACACTGCGGTCACCAATCCGCCTGCCAAGCGTGGTGACTATGGCAAAGACCCTTCCTCGGGAGGAGGCCCATGTTCAGCAGTGGACGTTATACGGGCTGATGATGATGATGATCTCCCGTTCTTGTGGCAACTTCATAATTTAATAAAGCCTTTGTTACTATACAGTAAAAGCTCTCTATTCGCGGGGTATACGTTCCGTAAATATACCGCGAATACAGAAACCGTGAATATGGAATGGTAATTTATATGGGATTATAGGGGATACGTTCCTAGGAGACAGTAGATGGATCAATTTTCATAAAAAAATGTCACGTTTCCAGTGTTTGTTCCACATGCACTGGAAACGTGACTCTCCAAAGCGTAAATGATCAAAGCATATCTATTTTCACTTAAAGCTGTAATAAAGATATTTTTCGTGTCGAAAAACTTATTTTTAGTCGACATTATAAGGCACAGAACGTCTAATATGTGGCAGCATTAAACAAAAACTTAAGGCGTAGTCGTAATATCACTATAATCTTCATTTCTTAGTCCAGTTACCGACACGTTTATAAAGGAACCCGAATCCTTTCTATTAATATATGTATGTATGTAGTGATGTACCGATTAGTTCCGCGAATATGGGATTTTTTTGCCGCGAATACAGGAATTCGGTCGCAATTTTTTAATCCGCGAATAGTGAAAACGCGAATGAAGGAAGCGCGAATAAGGAGCTTTTACTGTATTAAAGAAAATGGAGCAGATTTTAAATATTTTCCAAAGAAAATTTCAACCCCTATTTTGTACTCTTAGGGGGTGAATTACAATAAACCATGAAATACTTATTCTATGAAATGCTCTTAAGAGCATGAACGACAAGTTTTATCAGAATCTTTGCTAATTTAGAGATTTGTCCATACAAACTCGCAACCCCTATATTCTTTCCTTTAGGGAAATCAGACTACTAGCACAGTTTTGCAGTATACTACGTATTTTTGTTAAAATGCAGTTACGAGTGGGTTTACGTCGGTAGTGCAATGGGTGGGGATCGAACCATTGGGCTACTGCCATTATTATAATTAATGTATTTTCAACCCTTTCCAGGTATAGTCCTCGCTACATGTACGGGGGGCGGGTGTACCCCAAGTATCTGTCCGGTACGGGGTACGCGTTGTCCCTCCCCGCTGCTAGCGCCCTCTACGACGCGGCGCTAACTACGCACTATTTCCACTTAGAAGATATATTTATTACTGGTATGTATTATATACTAGTTGCGCTCGGCGGTTTTACACGCGTTACTCTGCTCCAGTGGGTCGGAGCGTGATTTTTGTAGGCTATATGTTAAACCAGCTTATAAACTATCCGCGTGCAAACTTTCAGCCAAATCCATTCAGTAGTTTTTGCGTGAAAGAGTAACAAACATACATTCATCCGCACATACAAACTTTCGCATTTATAATATTACTGGCGACCCGCCCCGGCTTCGCACGGGTACAATACTGATACTAATACTACAGAATGTCTATAAACCTCCAACAAAACGGGCGAAATTTAGTCAAAACAAACAGAAACAAATTAATATAGGTACCTACTAAAACCAATGAAATAAGTAGATGGGTATACTTTTATCGTATGAAATACCTATAATCTTCAACTAACAATACAACAAACACTAAATAAATAGGTATTCAAATATATATCCATCATAGTTACAACGAACACAAAACAAAAAACCGGCCAAGTGCGAGTCGGACTCGCGCACGAAGGGTTCCGTTTCAGTTACAAGTGCGTACCTATTTTTGATATCAAGAATAAATAAAAAAGCGTATGTTTATGAAATTAAATGTTATTTTATATTTTTATATTCGAGTTAATTGAATGAAAGCTAAATTGCGGTTGACGATTTTTGACGTATTAAAAAAAAACTACTTACAAGATCTCGTTCAAACCAATTTTCGGTGGAAGTTTGCATGGTAATGTACATCATATATTTTTTTTAGATTTATCATTCTCTTATTTTAGAAGTTACAGGGGGGGGGACACACATTTTACCACTTTGGAAGTGTCTCTCGCGCAAACTATTCAGTTTAGTTCTATGTATGGGGAGCCCCAAAATTTATTGTTTTTTTTTTCCTATTTTTGTGTGAAAATCTTAATGCGGTTCACAACATACATCTACTTGCCAAGTTTCAACATTATATCTAATGCCTCCCTATTCCCATTTATTTAACTTCATGTCAGTAATGGACTGTATGCAAATAAATACTATTAAAAACAACTTAAATAGACTTCTCGACTTATGCTTAACAAATATTCATGCCAGTCAAACATACTCCGCGCCTATCACCTTAGTTCCGCCGGACTTACACCATCCACCCTACTACGTTTTAATACCACTTGATAGTCACTTAATTTAACCCTTACAGACCAAGCCGCACACTAGATATTGTTATATAAGAACGCGAATTACGAGCAAATTAATAGCTATATCTCAGAATTTGATTGGTACGAGCTATTTAGGGGTAGAACTGTTGAAGATAGCGTAAACATCTTCTACGAAAAAATATTCGACATTATTCGTAAACATGTACGCACTAAGCGTGTTCGTGACACTAAATTCCCAGTCTGGTTTACCCCTGCACTAATACATATCTTTAAAAATAAAAACCAAGCATGGATCAAATGGAAAGTGTACAAAAATGCATCCGATTATTCTACGTTCTCCATGTTTCGAGATAGGTTCCGAAAAGAGTCACTCCTATGTTATAACAAATATATGACCTCAGTAGAAGATAGCATACCTAGAAATGTCAAATATTTTTGGCTTTACATACATAACAGAACTAGGCAATCCGATATTCCTATAAGCGTATACTATGACGGCTCGGAGGCCAATAGCCCAGAGAGCATATGTGACTTGTTTTCTTCGTTCTTTCAATCTGTTTTTCAGCCCTCTGATGTACCTAATACATTTAGCATCGATGACATACCTGAACTTGATATTAAAACACCTAATAGTACCATTGTTAGTGATATTCATATAGTAGAAGAGGATGTGTTGAAAGAGCTGAAGGCGCTGGACGACACCAAAGGATGTGGACTTGATGGAATCCCTCCCATGTTCCTTAAAAAGACTGCTGTGACCATATACAAGCCGGTAGTCATATTATATAACAAATGTCTAAAGGAAGGTATATGTCCTGCTATATGGAAGTCATCTAGAATAACGCCAGTGCATAAAGGGGGAACAAAGCGAGACGTAACCAACTATCGTCCAATCTCTATACTTTCAGCACTATCTAAAGTATTAGAGAGATTAATTCACCGAAGCATATATCCGTTATTACATGGTAATATACTTCAACAACAACATGGTTTTGTCCAGAAACGTTCCACCATTACAAATCTTACTGTATACACCTCGGAGCTATTTGAGAATCTAGATGCAAATAGACAAACAGATAGTGTCTACACTGATTTTCGGAAGGCATTTGACCGAGTGGACCATAGAATACTTCTGGAAAAACTCGCCTTTAACGGTATTCGTGGTAATCTCTGGAGATGGTTCAAATCATATGTGACAAATAGAACACAAAAAGTCGTCATTAGGGGATATGAATCTAACACAGTGGTGATAACCTCTGGAATAGCTCAGGGCTCTATTCTGGGCCCACTTTTATTCATCTTATTCATTAATGACATACAACAATGCTTCCAGCATTGTAAGTTCTTATTGTATGCAGACGACCTCAAAATATACCGAACTATACATGACCCCTTAGACCAACATAACCTCCAAGAGGACCTAGACAGATTTACCAATTACTGTAGCGTAAATAAATTGCAACTAAGTCTTGAAAAATGTAAACTTATAACTTTTACACGAAAAAGATCAATAATGAGATATAATTATTCCATAGGCACACATAAACTTGATAGAGTCTACGCTATTCGCGACCTTGGAGTCACATTAGATGCTAAGTTAACACTGGATGCACATATTGACAACATCTGCAGCAAAGCCTATAGAATGTACGGCTTTGTTCTGCGAGCAACCAACGATTTTACACGTCCACGTACATATATAAATCTTTATAAGACCTTAATTCGATCGCAGCTGGAGTATGCTACATGTATTTGGGATCCCCTGTATGCTGTATATTCTAATAAGCTTGAAAAAGTGCAAAAAAAATTCTTCGATGTATGCACTACAAATGTTGCCACAGTTACTTATCTTATTGTAATTTGTTAAAAAAATATAATTTGTTAGATTTAAAAGCTAGAAGACTACAAATGAAGGCAACTTTTTTGTATGATATTTGCCATAATAAGTATGATTGCATTGATATCATCGATAACTTATATTATGCGGTACCTAGTAGAGCACGTATGCGACCCTGTCGCACAATTCCACTCTTTGCCTCACGAAAGTCACGCACTAATGCCTGCAAACGCGCGCCCATTCGCGCCTTAGTTGATTCCTACAATTATAACTTCAACAATATTGATATTTTTGCCCATAATGACTGCGCCTACAAGCAACTTGTGATAAAAAATTGCACACTTTGAACAGCAGTAATTAATAATAGTCTTTAATTAATCATATGGTCACCTCTCCCTTTCAATGACTAGTTCGTACCTTAAATTTTTTATTTCTTTTGTTGTAGGTGAGGGGGAAACTGTAAAAAAAACAATATTGTAAAATTGTTAAAATATGCTATGTATTACTCCTGTACACCTAGTTCGTATACATATCCGTGGTAAACGGTGTGGATGTCGCAATTATTCAAATGTATTAGTTCTAAATTTATTTACAATATATGTCATTGTGATATTGTTTGTTTACCCAATAAATAAAAAAAAAAAAAAAAAATTATAGTTCTTATAGTTTCGGAAAAAAGTGGCTGTGACATACGGACGGACAGACAGACAGACAGACAGACAGACAGACAGACTTCTAAGTTATTCATTTAAAGTATATAGTGTAAAGTAATCTGCATGAAATGCTTAAGAATATTAACTCATTTAAAATGATAAGGATCCGTCTGATTAGCTTTACAATTACCGCATTAGAAATGATCATTTACTAAAAGATATAATGGATATAGCAAGTTAACCTTGAAAGATAGACATATGCTATCGCGGATTTTTCGTAAATCTAAAAGAGAAGAATATTTCCGCCATACATTGTTTTGTTTTATCACATAGGGTTTAGGCAGCGTTTTCGTTGAAAGCTCCCAAATGGCTTAATTTTTTCCGACATCTCTGACAAATATATCAATATATATTAGTCAAATGTACACAAATACTAAACAAAGTATATACGTCAACCTTCCGGAAGAATAGTTCTATCGATTGGTAACAACCGCATTAAAATCCATGTAGTATTTTTTGAGTTTATCGCGAACAGACAGACGCGGCCGGGGACTTTGTTTTATAATATGTAGTGATGTAGTGATAGCGGTCGCCCGCGGCTCCGTGCGGATGTCGGTTACCGCTGCAAAAAGCCTACCCAGGAAAGACACGGTCAGCAAATGATTCTCAGGTCAATTCACAGACACAGACAGACATTATCCGCAGGCTGCACAGATTGTCTTTCTGTGGATGTTAAAGTTGTTAATTATGAAAATATTTAAATGTAATTAATACTAAGTTTTCACTTCTGCCGGCAGTTCCGGAGTGCAACCCGTTGTTTTAGGATAGGTAACTGAAGCGATTATTGTAGAGCTTCTCTATAAACAACTTTGAATGTAAATTATTTTCAGGTAACAAAATATACCGATGGTCGGGAGCCCCGACCCGTGATAGGGCAACGAAAAGTTGCAGCAGAAACCGTAATATTTCAATTTCGCCATAACTTTAAAACCAAACGTTCAATTTTAATCATTCAAAGATCAAATATTATCTACATAAACTGTACTTAGTGATGAAATAATTTATTTTGATAAGGATTAAAATAGCATGAGTAAAATAAACGCTTTTAAATGTAGTCCAAAAAATTCAAGATTTCTAAATAAAAAAATCGTTATTGTGCCTCACTCGACATAGATAGGTATAGTGTGTCGCGGACTTTTTTGTAGATATTTATAAGATCTTCAATTAATTAGAACATTTTATGGTTCTATCTTTTATAGTTTAGGTAACGTACGCAAAATAAGTAACTTTTCTGGTTGATTTTTTACACCTTGTGTCCGAAAAACCCAAATATCTTACGGAACCCTATTTATTTCCAAAATAAAATTTTGCCTTTGTTACTCGTGGATAATGTAGCTTTCGAATGGTGAAAGAATTTTTGAAATCGGTCCAGTACTTTTTGAGCCTATTCATTACAAACAAACATACAAACAAAGTTTTCCTCTTTATAATATTAGTGTAGATTAAGATTTATATCACTGTGTGACCGAAACCAGCACTTTAGCCTAAGAAGCTGATTTTTAAACAGTGCAGTGTGTGATTTAAACCTGCACTTTAGCCTAAGAAGCCGATTTTTAAACAGTGCAGTGTGCGATTTAAACCTGCACTTTATCCTAGGGAGACGATTTTTAAATTGTGCAGTGTGTAACCTAAACCTGTACTTTAGCTTAAAGAGCCGATTTTTAAACAGTGCAGTGTGTGATTTAAAACTGCACTAAAGTGCAGTTTTAAATCACACACTGCACTGTTTCTACACTAATATTATAAAAATATTTTTAACCTGTGCAGAGTGTAACCTAAACCTGCAATTTAGCCTAAGGAGTCGATTTTTAAACAGTGCAATGTGTGATTTAACCCTGCACTTTAGGTTAAGGAGCCAATATTGAACACCAATTGATAATTACCCAGTTTTGCAAGGTAACTTAACGACTGAAATGATCATGCAGAAAACTTAACTGAGGTTTGATGTCTGGTCTTCAATATAATTGGAATTAAAAACAAACGTACATATGATTAGGCCATTAAATTCAAATTCAAAATTCATTTATTCCGTAAAAATGGTTACATTTGTTTGGAATCGTCATATTTTTTACCCTACCGTGCAGTGTGTGACGTGGCGACTACTGAGAAACACTGCCAAAAAGTCAGTAGAACCCTATTTTAAAAAATAATATTATATCACAATATTTTATTAACCTAATAACAATATACTTTATTTTACATTGAGATTAGAACCATTTAATCCCAAGCATTTTTGTCAGAAAGATAATCAGAAATTTTATAATAAGCCCTGTTGCACAATTTGGCTTTAATAGTCATTTTAAAGTTATTATAAACCACTTTGCGACTAGTCTAGAAATATGAGTATAGTTAAGGGCAGAAGAATGTAAACCAATAAAAATCGTTAAGGCCCTGAAGGCTTCAAAGTTTGGAGACAAATAAAAATAAAAACTCTTATTTTTTTCAGGAATGTGCGCCAGTCGCGCTCACCCCCGGCTCGTCCCCCGCGACGACCCACAGTTCTCGTACCAGGCGTCGGGCGGGGGCGCGTCCACCGCGGCGTGTGCGGTGCACGCACGGGCCACCGCGCACCGGGTGCCCCCCGAGCGCATGAGGACGTTGCACGACCTACTGGGGAAGGCAACGTTGCTTGATACGTGAGTTGTAATACCACACTGTAAAATGTAAAATGAGTAAAATTAAATGACATAGTTTATTTTAGTATTAGTTATATGTATTACTAGCTTCTAACATCTCAGCATCCTCCTCCAACACTCAGAACCAAACTTGCAATAGACACGGTCGCTGCTGCGGATCCCGTATTGGATTATAAAGCCACAAACGCAAGTGCTTAAACTCTTGAGACGCTGTTTAAATCATCTGTTTAAGATGTAAAAAGGCCCATGACGATGATGACTAGCTTCTAACTCCTGTTCTTGTGGGAACTTAATAATTAAATATGGCCTATGGCCTTCCTCAATAAATGGGCTATTTGACACTGAAAGAATTTTCCAAATAGTTCCAAAATTAGCGCGTTCAAGCAAACAAACAAACACTTCCCGTCTTATTAATAAACGTGGACTAAAGAAAGATTAACTTTAATCTAAGCACTAACCCGGTACTAACAAATTTCACTATTAATAAACACGGACTAAGGAGTGATTAAGCTAATTCGACTCTAGTCTCGGTGTAAAAGTTAAACCATAGGGATACCTTGTTTAAGGACGGATTAAGCATAGAGTAACTATCTTTGACAGCTGTTTTTACTTTTTAGGTTAGATTGTAATATTGTTTGGTAAAAGTTAATTAAAATGAATAGACTATTTTAGAGACGACTTATGGCTGATAGACGAAATTAATGAGGTTCAGAATCAGATGGACTACATTCCAACAATAAGGCGTGTTAAACTATACAAAATTCGTAAAATCCACTTGAAGAACTTAAAGCTGAATTTAAATCGAAATATAGGTTTTCTCGATCTACGGCTGTTTTTATCATTGATATGATAAAAAATGATTTAGCTGGTGATGCGAGAGCTAGTTTCATACCGCCCCATATGAAAGTTTTAAGTGCAATAAGATCTTGGGCACGTGGAGAGGTAAGAATTTGACAATCAATAAAATGATATTCAACCATCTTTGCTTCTTCTGGGTATTTGTTATGTTATAAATCTTTTATATTTTGTGAAATCAACATATTACAGATGACGCAGGAGATATAAGTGGTAGGTAAGGGGTATCAGCCAACAATATCACTTGTATGCAAACAAGTTGCTTTAGCATTGGTGGCAAAAAGTGCTCAATGGATCAAAATTCCACAAAATGATGCAGAACAGAATTTTATTCGATATGTGGATTTAGACAAGTGATTAAAGCCATTGACTGCACACATATTAGAATACCAAAAGTCAGTGGAAATATTGGACAATATTTAGGATATAGTTCAATTAACGTACAAGTTGTGTGGTATGAAGCCCAACTGTAGCAATATATGTATTAAGTTTCTATATAATTAGTCTTTTAATAAAGTTTACTCATATTATGTCATTTGATCTTATTTAAGTAGGTATTATACCTATATTATTATTATTTTGTAACAAAATAATCAAAATCTCACAATTCACATCCATACGTCCATATCATAGATAATAGAAACAAACTTTTTACAGAGTATCTAAGACAAGTAAATCATTTCTTGGAAATTGTATAAGATTCTATAATAAACTTCCTTTAAATGTGACAGCTTTGCCGGACCATAAATTCAAAAAATATGTAAAAAAGGTCCTTATGACTCGAGGTTATTACAATATCAAAGAGTACATGGATGATGGAGATGTTTGGCGGATGAGTCCATCGGTTACATTGCGGCAGACTGGCACCTTTTAGCTATCACACCGAATTTGCAACTAAATTAAAAGTCTATGCTATGTAATTTATAAATTTGTAAATGTTAATCTATATGTAAGACAACTGATCAGACTGCAGGTATGTACCAAAAGTAAAAAAAAAAATATGTAAATCTGGAGGAGTGCTCCCTATACTCGATACTTACTTGAAACTTTCATTGTTTCCGTAGCAATTTCGTGCTGCGAGTACCTACTTATCGATGTATGGGGATCACTAACCTAGATACTAAAAATGTCTTTAAAATATGTACAAATGATTAATCAAAGACTTTAAAAGATGACAAAAAGAATGATCTCGGAGTTTCTTATAGTCTTTCTTCTCCGGGTGTCACAACGTAGGTAGATAGAGAAAGACTCGTAGGAAGCTAGGATAGGGTCCGGTCGTCCTTGCAAGGCGAGGCTCGCGACGCGTTCTATGCTTCTGACCTAATCCCAGCCCGCGCTGGTTGATTCTAATTATATTTATAATACGCGACTTTCACATGTCACATTGGTAGATTTAAATTCTATTTAATAACATTACTGTTGAAATGTATAAGTACTAATTAATTAGTCAAGATTTTTTTTTTTTTTGTCTTTGTATATTTTTATCATTGTATTTGACTTATAATAAGTACGATCGATTCGTCTACATTATCAATAAACGTTTTCATTTCATTTCATTTCATTTCAAACATCGTCTGTCATCTGTCACTGTCATTTGTTTTATTTCATTCGCTAGTTCATTATTTTTATTTTTAATTTCAATGGTGTTCATAGCTTGTCCGTTAAACCAGGCGTAACGAATGTATAGCTAGTCCGAGTTTAGTCCACGTTTATTAATAACGTTATGAAAACGAAGTTAATACTTAGTTACACCAGAATTAGCTAAACCAAACGTAACTTCGGATTAAGCAAGAAGTAGGCCATTTTTATTAATAAGACGGTTCAGGTTTATATATTACTATAGATTATAATAGACATGACGACAAAAAATAAACTATTTGATCAGTTAGATTACCAAATAATATTGGACACGTATTTTTATTTTCATTTACCATATCTTCTTCGTCGTTTCTCGTACCTTCGCCATTTTTTATATATTTTATTTTTAACTCGTTAATAATAATAAGTCGCGTAGTTTAAGAAATTTGATAAACCAGGGCGGGCTGGGATCTGGTCTAAAGCCGAGAACGTTTTTTTCTTTTTTTTTTCGGACGCCGAGAACGCCGGACATAGCAATATATAAATAACATGAATTTTATTCAGCACTTAGGTATTTAGCCTGAAGTCCAGCTACGCCTAGTGTAGTGCTATTCTGTACCTACCTACATTTTTTATTTATATGCCTACATAATCAATTTTTAAATTTATTTTGTCTATTTAGTCCTAAGATTTTATGAATAAACATGTATTTATTAATCTACACTTGTAATTACAACGTAGATACTAAGATAAATTTCCGAAAATCAATATCATAAACCAAATATCAATATAACAACCTCTTTAGGCATTATAATCATATTAAGGCGCCTATTCTTTTAAGGGAATGAATTTATGGAGAATATGTTCCGTATGCGCATGTAGTAGGTAATTATTTAACACATAAAATAAAAGCACGTATTCGTTTCAAGCGTCAAGGCCCGGATAGCTCAGTCGGTAGAGCATTGGACTTTTAATCCAAGGGTCCAGGGTTCAAGTCCCTGTTCGGGCGATTCTTTTTGTACATTTTTATATAACTATTTTTGTACGTGAAATATTTAATGCTTTTTTGCAAAGCATTTTTTTAAAGATTTATTTATTATTTATTTAATATTATTTTAATATGAAACATAATATTATAAGATTATTATGAATAGTTATTTATTATTTATAAACTTTACTAAGAAGATTAGTATTTAAATTAAATAAATCAATAAAATTCTTGTTTCTTTCAAAGTTAATTACGATATTTTAAAATAATTTATTGTAAAACTTTTAAATTAATATTTAAATAAGTAACCATTGTTAATATTACTCTAACACTTTGTACGGCAAGTCGTCTTCGTCTACCTTTTATTGATAAACAAACTTAAAATTAAGTAGAAATCCAAGAAATACTTAAAAAAATCGAAATAAAAATTAATTAAATATACCTACCCCCTTAAACGACAGTAATTTGCCCATTTGCGAGTTTTTAGTTATATTTACTGATAAGTGCGCTTAATGATTATTCTTCAGGTATTTAACGGAGAAATTGTCGGAAAGTGGCATTTTTTATCTGATATATTTAAAGATTATTTATTTTGCCAAAGTAAGTGTCAGTAACAGACCTATGTTAAGTCATCATTAGGTCATACACATAGAAAAAGCCTTATGAATATCTGTAATCAAAATTTTATACTTTTAGCATTGTATTGAAATTCCTTGGTCTACTGATGCTATTAACTTTTGAGGCTTATTAACAATAGACCCGTTGTTGATTTTCATACGACGTGCTTGTATGAAGAATGTTATGAGAGTGAATGAAGCGAAAGATGTGTGCGGGGATCGTAGCAAGTGGAGGTCCATTGTCCCTGCCTACCCGGTTGGGAAACAGGCGTGAGTTTATGTATGTATGTATGATTTTCATATTCGCTAAATAAACAATTATCTTAGTATAACAGTTAAGAATGCCATATTCCGACATATTCATCGATAAATACTTAAAGTGCGAACGTTGCGCTTTAAGTGTCGATTTAAGTAAAAGTGGGTACTTGTACTTAAATTGACACTAGCTTCCCCCGCGCGGTACCACTCGAGTTACTTCCGTTTCCGTCGGTAATTCATCTAAACTAATATTTAGGGGAAAGATTTATATGTAAGTATGTTTGTAACGAATTGGCACAAAAAGTACGGGCACGATTAAAAAAAATTCTTTCACCATTTGAATGCTACATTATCACTAATTAATATAGGCTATATTTAATTATGGAGTTCTTACGAGACCGAGAGTTACGCGGGTGAAACCGCGTGCGGGAAGCTAGTAATTAAATAGCCTATAGCCTTCCTCGATAAATGGGCTGCATAACACTGCAAAGTCAAAGTCAAAAATTCTTTATTCATATAGGCACATTTAAAATATTTTAAATCATGTTCTTATGATGCGTCCATTTCATTTTCTACGACCAGTTCTGGACGTGGCAACTCTGAAAACATTGTCATAATCAGAAATTTTAAATATAATAAGTCAGAAGTAATATTATTAATATTGTTAGTATTCTTATTATTTTAATTTTTGAATGCATTATTGCCAATTTTTATAGAAAGGTATATTTTTATTATTATTTGACGTTTGGCATGCGTGGCGTCAAAAACTGGGACTGGCTCGAATACCAGCGCTGCGCAATGATATTTTAGATTTAGTCTATTGACTTTGACTTTGTATTAGTAATAATAATCAATTTTTATGTTTTATTTCCTTGTATTTGCCTTAAATAAATGTATTTTCTTTCAGTCTTTTTCTTTCTTTTACATAATTTAAACTTGTTTGTAGAAAGATCTCTTACATTATTAGGAAGTTTGTTGTAGAAGCGTTTACATTGCCCCATAAAAGATTTGGTAATTTTTTGGAGTCGTCTGGTCGCAGTATCACCCACTTAGCTCCCGTTCCCGTGAGAACTTCATAATTAAATATAGTCTATGTGTTATTCTGATGTATAAGCAATATTATTGTAAAGTTTCATAAAAGTTCTGTAGTTTTAGCATAAAAGAGTAACAAACATCCATACATCCAAATATCCATCCACCCGTCCATCCATCCAACCATCCACCCACCCACTTTCGCGCTTATAATATTAGTTATTATATACTAATACCTAGTTTTTTTTCCAGATGTGAACGAATGCGTCTGACGAAGGTAAGAAAAGATCGACTAAAACCAAAAACACCGCCAAAACGACTCAAAAATTAGAGTCAGACTTATTCCTTAGTCTATAGCCAACTCGTCCGTAGATTATAAACCTACACATACATACATACACTTGTCTCTGGGTTCTATTAACAATCTTTTGGTTCCATTAAATATGTTTTTCTATAATAGAGCCATTACAAACGTGCGAGCCGAGTCATAAATCATTTTTATCAGACCTCTCGCTCACACTTACAGGCATATCGGAACTCTCGCTCGCACTCCTAGTGTTGTGTATAACAATAAAAAAGGGATTTGTCGATAGTCAATAGCAGTTAATGTGGGAAAGGTTAAGAAATAATGAAAATAAAAAATGATCAACGACCGCGGCGTCCTAGCTATCTGTGTCCGAGCAGCCTCCCTTTATCGATAACGAGTGACGCGGCATTGTCAAATTCCTTTGACGTTATGATTTATGACTCAGTTCGCACGTTATAATGGCTCTAGTATAGCAGAGATTTTGCAAACTACTATAACTATAGTATTCTTGGTAACCACTCGTGCTAAGCTAAAATGCTTGTGTTACGAGTGGGTTCACGTCGGTAGTGCATTGTGTGGGGATCGTATTGGCGACCAAATGATCGCAAGTCCGACACCCTAGCCATTGTAGAGTAGTAGGCTACGGCCGCATACTACCGTAAGTTTCTTTAGATATGTGTGTGATTCCATTTGAAAATATAATATCTAGTTTTTTTTTTAATTTGGCATAGTTTTTGGTTCATTTAGTCTTGTTTTATGGTTCCTTTTGACAAGTGTTTTTTGTCGTTTCGCGTGCCAAATTCCATATGTGCATTTTTAATTTAATTATGTTACATTTTTAAGTTTTCAAATAACAATGTGTAGTAATTTTTGTATTTCTATCAAGTCTTAAATACCATGTCAATAATATTGCATTGAATTTTTTGCAGTACTTTTTTATTAATAAGACTAGCTTTCCGCGCGCGTTTCCACCCGTTTCTGTATGAACTTCATAATAAAATATAGCCCCTAGCCTTCTTCGATAAATGGGCTATCTAACACTAAAATATTTTTTGAAATCGGACCCGTAGTAACTAAGGTTAGCGCGTTGAAACTAAACAAACTCTTTAGTTTTATATCTCGGGGACTACGAGACCGATTTGAAAAATTCTTTCAGTATTAGATAGCCTAATTATCGTAGAGGGCTATAGGCTATATTTATTATGAAGTTCTCACGGGAATGGGTGGAACCGCGCGCGGAACCTAGTATTAGTATATAAGTAATTCCAGTTTTTGTTGGTTCCCAAATACATAGCAAAATTCACATATGGTATTTGTCATGGGAAGCGACTTTTTGCCTTTAATTGGTACAGTTTGTCCCTATTCGTGCAGCAATGTCCTAAACAAACGATTAATTATTATTAATGTATATAATAGTATATATATATATATATATTATGTATATGTAACATTATAAATGTTATATTAACACCAAGTCCTATTTATATCCCATCTGATTTTGAATTGGGTGGTGATTTATTATGTAGTCTGATTCTAAGGTAGATGGGTAAATGGTCAGTGATCTTTATGATGGGTTTAACTACTTTTTATATTGTAGTCTCAGATTGAATAGCGGCGGTAGCCCAATGGCTAGGGCCTCGGACTTGCGATCGTGTGGTCGCCGGTCCGATCCCCACCCATTGCACTACCGACGTCAACCCACTCGTAACACAAGCATTTTAGCTTAGCACGAGGGGTTAACAAGGATACTAGAAGTCGGTATAAACTCTGCTAGTAATCTATAAAAAAAGGAACGATGAAGTGCTGCAAGTAACGCCCTGAAGCCGATAAAACTGTGCCTTGGCGTGTACATAGACAGCGTACCAAAACTATGCATTACATTGTCTGTCGATCTGTCGCAGCGTGAGGTGCTTAATGTCACAATAAACTTAAATATTTGTTTACAATAATGCCGAATTTTAATGTGAAATTGTGTGTAAATCAAACCTCGAAAGTTATTTTTATAACATTGGGGTACTGTAAAAAATTATAGCAACATTTTTACCCACACTAATGCAAAAAAAGGGCTTCGTGCGTTGTTTGACAGCGCTGCATCTTTACTTTTCATTTGGTATGAGATTGGTAGTACAAAAAAATATATCTTATTTTATGATTTTTTGAAATAGTAATATTATTTTTTAAACTGTGTCTGAAAAAACTTAAGAGATTTTTTTTGCAAAAGGTTTGTCACCTCTGACTAATCACTATCGAACCCCGTACCAATAAACGCTTTGATATCTGTTAGCGATATAAAAATGTGTAGAGAGCGGTAGTTGTCGTGTGTTCCGACAGTATCATAGTACGGGGGTGTCACTGATCATTTACGAATACCCTAGGAACAAACCTATAGGTACATATTTATATTATTGTTATAAAATGTATTAGTTTAAATTATTTTTAAAGAGTTACCAGAAAAATGATAATGGGTTTTAACATTCATATTAATTTGTTACACTAACTGACATTCGCTTTGCTTGTAATTTTATTAATAACTAATTATTCATTTTTTTAATATATAAATTTATCTTATATTATATGACACTAGGTTTTAACAATCCCCTCCAATGACAAATATAATATAACGTATGGATAGTATATTTTTGTACGTTTTCACAAATCATAGACGATATTAGAATTAAAAAACAATGCAGCTGACATTGATAGTCATAGTCATAATTTCTTTATTCGTTTGTTATAAATCATGTTCTCATGGTGCGTCCATTTCTTTTCCAACCATTGATAAACTTGTTTCTTGTAGTTGGTTCATAAATTGCACTTATGCATAGTTTTTCTACGGTAAATAATATATTTAAAATATATATTAAATTGTTTGTTATTAACTTTAAATTTCTATATAATTTGATTTTAAACTTATCAAATGAGTTATATAATTTATCAATGTTCATAAAAATATACAAAAATACATTCCTCTGCTGGAAAACAACGAATTATATACCAAAAACATTTTCTGCTGGAAAACAACCAACTACACGAAAATAACATTCCCTGCTGGAAAACTGCCAACTACAAAAAAAATACTCTGCTGGAAAACAACCAACTATAAAAATTATTGCGGCTGGAAAACAACTATTACCATTCAGCGTGTATAATTATGTATTTATTCAATGCTAGTACAAATAATGGTAAAGTACAATATATATAGTAAAAGTGTAATTAATGTGACTTTGATGCATTTTAGATAGATTTAGTTTTAGTTTTTGCTTGAGCCCGATTGTAGGAAGGTTATGGGTGGTTGCAGGTAGCTTATATTTATTATTATTTAGTTATATTAAAATGGCGCATAGCATAGCAAACTAAAGCACTGTGAATTGTCTTTAAGAATACACCGTGGTTTTGTAAGAAGGGAATAAATATCACAAACATGATGAATTGTTTTAAATCTTAAGCTTTGTCTTAAAGTATAATGTTATTTGGATATTTCGGTGGCTTTTATTCTTTTCTGCCTTATTGTAGTTCAATTGGCAGGATTACTATAAAAAAGTATATAAAAAAAGTTAAATGACAAATGGGCGTTTACTAAATAAAAGAGTCCCCCAATGATAAATTAATGTACATACATTTATCACTGAGGGACTCTTTGATTTTGAAAAATGAGTTCTAGTGCCTTGCAATACAAGATTATCTAGATTGTTTAATCGGTTCAAAAGGTTCAAAGTCATTTTAAACTGTAATTTTTAATGCAATTGAAAAAGTTGTTCTACTAAAAATAAATCATTTTGATAAGTATTAGCAACGATTAAAAACAACGGTGTATATACAGATTACAATGTGATGGGTGACCACAGAATTATTTGACTGTGTATTATTCCATATAAGGTGGAAGTGCTACCCATTATTTTTTACTAGCTGCGCTTTGGCCTGCGTTACTCTGCTCCAGTAGGGCGGAGGGTTTGGTTTTGTAGCCTATATATTAAGCCAGCTTATACACTATCCCGGTGCAAACTTCCGGAAGAAACAAACGTGTTGCGCCGACCCCAAGTAATATGGTATAAAGGCAGGAAGGACGTCAAGCCCCATCTCCTGAACTTTATATTTTGTTGTTGCTCTGTATCTTTGTAAATTTTTATTGATTTGAGAAATAAAAATATACGAGTCCAATATTTTGTAGCAATCTAACTGACGGACTAGGTGTACAAAATGTAATGTACATAGTTCGCAATGCAAAATTATTCGAATTGACTTCTTTTAAAATAGATGACGTTTATGGTTGGCAGGCAATTGTTTTCCTTAACCACCATCTTTGTAGAAATACATTGGTGATGGATACGATAACATTGTTTTAGTGTAAATCAATATTTTAACTATTAATACGGTGTGGTCATTGATGAGGAACTCCAACAACTACCAAATTATACAATAGGTTTTTTTAGTCATCATGCCCATTATGTCGGGGTAGGGGGGTAGCTACATTTATTGTTTTTCTTAAAAGCACTTTCCACTTTTATTGAATACTTGAAACTTGTTACTTGTTTTTTAAGTAGGTATACGTTAGTTTTCGGTGTTATGTTATTGTCATTCTAACTGACAATTTTTTTTGCACATTTTACCGCTACATTAAGGCATTAAGTGGCTTAAAAGTTATGGCAGTGGCATCTGAAACCTGGTGTTAGAGGTTCGACTCCCATCTGGGACAATTATTTGTGTAAAACACAGATAGTTGTGATGAGTGTGGGTGTGCTTTGTGTCAGTAATATATTGTTTGTTGTGTCTCCCGCGAAATTTTGGATTTCCGCAAAATAACGCCGGAATAATTTGATATTTTTAATTTTACATTATATTAATAAAAAAAAATCTAGAAAGAAGGTCAATTTTCACACAAATATTATCAAATTAAATCTAGTATTTGTTTTTTGCACCTTTATTTATTCCCGCTAATATTTTATCTATACATATATCATATTTGCGCTTCGAGTTTTTATATGTTTATTTTTTTTGTTCATTTTTGTTTTTTCTCATCAATTTCAGATCAAAGATCGTCAGCGTAGATTATACGTTCTCTATAAATTTCTTCGGCTCCTCGTATCCAACAATTGCTAGTAAATTTTAGCTAGGAAGCTTTAGCTTGGTTTATTTTGTATTAAATATATCAGTTAGACTGTTTATCTTAGTCGCCTGACAAAATCTCTTGATCATATTTACAAATAGAGAATTTATTAATATTCTTTATACGTTTTTTGGGGTAAGGCCGTTTGTGGGGTAAATCCGTATATTCAGAAATTACTCGTCGCAAACTTTGAAGTAAAAATATACTGTTCAATATCGTTTTCATCTATTTATGAGTACATTATTTAATAAAGATGTATTCATTATATTATATTTAAAGGAAAAAAGTAGTTTTTAAACGTCGAATTTTCAATCATTTCCATGTAACATAACACCTCATATTTGAAATTATCCTGATACTCCTTATAAGAAATGTTATAATATGAAACAATTATAATAATTATAAATAAAAATGATTACCTCAAGAAGCTGTATATTCAAACGTTTCCATTCAATAAGTATGATCAAGAAATTTAAGTTTGGTTGATGGGGTAATATCTTGTCTTCAATCATTCCGATTAATTAAAAATATTTTTTAATTATTTAGTATGATGTATTTTTAAATTAAAATAACTTTTAAAATGTTTCCGTAATTAAAATAAACGGAGTTACCCCATACATGGTTTTGCCCCATCTGACCTTTTTCATAGTCTAAATGTAAGCTCCGAAAGCTTGTTTTGAATACTCCAAAATAGATCTGTATATACATTTTGTCTATAATTCAATTAATTAAAAAAAAAACTCATTTAGCAAAAAAAGTATATTTTTTTATTTACATATTTCATTGTTTAATTAATTTAGTAGAAATATAATAGTATTTACGCAATGTTATCCTCAATGCCGCTTAATTGTTAGGTAGTCTAGTCAATTGATCATCACGTTCATAGCCTACTAGATATACCAGATATATTTTGTATAAGGTACTACCAAAACATACGCTATCTATTTTTCTGTAGATAGTATATTATAAGGATGGCATATATTTTGGTAGCACCTTATAAACACAGTATTGAATTCATTGTGTATATAAAAATACATAAAACAATTTTATAATATTTCGGGTAGCTACAATATGATTGGTTCTCTCGATAATCAAAATGTGTTAACACAATTGTAAATTTCCATGCTATTTAATACGTGAACGAATTCTTTTTTTTATATTAGCTAAGTAGAACTGGTTGTGTTTAAGTATAGACTAAGGATTTTATTTTTTGGTTAGTGTCATCCCCATTTGCCTTCCTATAATCGAATTGTATTTGTTTATTAGTGAAAATACACCTTAGTGCCTTTATTTATTGTAGTAGTGAACTGAAAATGCAATCAAAAATATTATTTTTATAAGCGTTATAGCATGTTTTAAAGATCAAATCTAATAATATTTATTTTGTAATTTGTTACAAAGCCTAGTACGCGTTCATTTGTGGATTAAATTGTAATACAATATATGAAATAGGGTATTAATGTACTTACCCAATTATTTTATAATGGGGCAAGTTATCAACGAACTTACCCAAGAGTTTTTTTATTAGGCGACTTTATCGTGCCATAGACATGGATGGCCATGAATATTAATTGTTGTTTTTTTATATATCTAAATTAAAAACATTTTTTTTAATCAATTTGAGATAATAACCATATTTCATGAAGTTTTATATCAAAATCACCGCTGCCCATCAATTTGCACCTGCTACCAATAATAGCACTAAAACTAACATGACATGTAATAACATTTTTTGTATCAATGGCCACATCACATTTTATGAAATAAAACTTCCATTTAACTTTATTACTGGCGATTAGAAACGCTAACTTTATCTGAACAAATATTTTAAACTGATGATAATATTTTTATTTTTACGTCTCTATAATTATTTATTATGAACTATAAAAATCACAAGATTATTATTTTTCTGGCAAATACTATCAACCATGTACATAATATTTTAAAGTCAATGTGTTAAAATTTAATTAACAATTAAATGTAAATAGTTTAGATGTGAATTTAGTCATAGTATCAAAAATAAGAAAAAAACATTATATATAATTCTACTGTACCAATTTTAGTAAATTTGCATCGCTCTTTCAAGGTTCTTATGAAAGGGATAGTGCAGTTACATGAACTAAAGCTTGCTAAGTTTCATAGCTATTTAGCAAAAATGTAAGCAATCAAATTGTATTAAAATTGGTTTAGGAGATGACATGAGACAATAGAATTAACAAAAAAAATATACTATCAGTCCATTAGTTACCGATAATTTGAAATAACTAGGTTATTTTGAATTAGTGACAGGAAATTCACGGATTTTCTTAATGTCTTTAATACGTTATTCATACTTTATACAATTTTAATAGATCGAAATTACAGAACAGTATTTTTAGTATATACCCCGTCCAATCTTAAAACGATTGAATAAACTGTATGCCTAATGTCTGCCCTGCCGTTGGGAATTAAAAATGTTAATTTGGTCGCGTATATACTCGATAATTATATATTTTATTTAAAATTTATACGCAAAAATTGAAATTTGTATAATTCTATTCATATTTCAAATAATATAAATATGCCTGAGAAGTTTCTGTCACTAATTTCATGTCTCCTTATACGTAGAACTTAAACAAAATAACGTCCCATATAAAAATATGTACATAAAGTTAGTTAGTGAAAAAGTCAGTGGCGTAGGGTCCAATAATGCAGATTTTATCTATTGTAAATATGCATCGTATTTCGTTAATCCAGAGATCGATCCTTGAGGGTTGGTAGCAACATCCCCCAGTTACTATTCACCATATTTTTGTTTGTTTGTTGTGACCTAGATCTTGTGTAATGGAGTCTTCTGTCCTAGATTACCTAGCAAATGTTAATATATTTTAAGTAAATATTCCTAAGATTAACTGTATCTCAATAATTGTGTATTTAAATAGAACTCCTGTTGGATTAATCTGTAAAATAGAAACTGGAGGATCTAGCAGCATTCAACCCATCCATGATATACTTAAATACAGCAAATATTATGAACCCTTCGCCACATAAAGTGTTATCGAATGTGCCTATAATGAAATGAAAAGTGGCGTGATTTAGTATTTACTTTAACTGCTAAAGCGTTAAGTCATTGCTGATAGTAATTTTTTATCCTTAATGTCCGTAGATAAGGTTTCATATCAAGTTATGGTCATATCATGTGATTTTTTTTTCTTTTTGTTTGAATATGAACCTTCAGTTGGAGTGCTTCAGGTATAATTTGAAAAGTATGATGATCAAAGTAACTGTCGTAGTGAAAATGTAATCAGCTTAATATAATTTGTCGTTTTTCAAAAATTTACGAGATTTTTGGGTACTTGTCTAAATAATGCTAATACAAAGTAAGTAAATGCTTAATATGCAGATTTCTCTTTGCTACAATTTATTATTTTCATATCTTGAAGAAATGTATGTGGTTATATTGGGTGCTTTAAAATGTTAATATAGCTAATTTTGAAAAATAATTATTGACCAAATAAATAATCCACTGTTAAAGAGATGATGTAATTTGTCAGCACCTTACCTTATTTTCATTTGGATCCTATCCTTTCTTTCATATCAGCTGATCATACTATTTGATGACCATAGCAAATCTGTCAATATGCTAAGTTTCATTACTAATATTTTTGATGCCATAAAAACGTAGTAAACGTAAAAACTTGAATAGTCAACACGATGCCATAAAAACGTAGTAAACGTAAATACTTGAATAGTCAACACTTCTGAAGCTTCAATTTGGCAAGTACCCTGTCTTATTTTACTTAAATTAGAAGATTTTAATTTAAATATTCGATTTTAGTTTATTCATGAAACCCATACCCATTGAACATAAACTAACCATTCAAATGTAAAAAATAAATAATACCTATATATATTAAAGTTGCGGTCTCCTCCAAGCGGGTTTTTAATACTTGTACTTATGTATATGATACGGTTTTGTGTGCGGGACACTGCCACAAAGCTTTATAATTACAAGCATACGAACAAATAGCGCCGCGTGCTCGGGAACTGAACTATCTGTATCTTGTTGCATGTCCTTTTAAGGTTGATTTATAAGGTATATTTATAGTTACCTGCCACTATTTACTCTCTGAAGTAAATACCTTGTTTTAGACATTCTCTTAGTAAGGGACATAATAACTTAATTAATTACTGTCTTAAAATAAATTTTAATGTGAAATCGTGTCTTCTCGGTTTGCGTTGTCCCTCAATTTTCAGACCTAGCATGAAAGTGAGACCGCACTTGTAGATACTCAGTCCAAATTATTGCTCAATTTTATTAATATTTTCTCTTTTCGACATCTTAAACCTTAACGACTTTAAAACCATTCTGAAATCTATAAAAAATAAATATATAAATTTGTTCTTTATTTATACAGGGTGTCCCAAAAGGTTAAGTAGCTGGGAAAGGGGGTGACAGGGGTGGACACAATGGTCACTAGAAAAATAAAAAAAAATCAGCTCTGGGTATTTAAAAAAAAAATGGCATTTTTTTAAAAACTTAAAATTTTACACCTTATTATTTTTGATGTTGATGTTGATGACCTTGTTGTTATTGAAGATTACATAACAGCATTTTTTTTAAATACAGCCATATTTGTAGGTAAAATTTTTAGTCTTTTAAAAAGTGCCATTTATTTTTTTAAACACCCAGAGGGAATTTTTTATATTTTTCTGGTCAACCTTGTGACCATCCCTATCACCCCTCTTCCCAGCTACGTAATTTTTTGGGACACCCTGTATAAAAAAAATGTATTAAAGAAGTTTTTATTTTTATTTTTATTGTATATGTTTTTATTTTAGTATATTGTAAAGTAACAATGTACTAAAATGTTTAGGGGCAAAGTGATTAAATATGAATAATTATGATTACCGGTTACTATTAATTTTTGTGTAAGAGAGTGTTTGTTTGCGCATATACATGTGCACTATAATATCACTGCTTAAAAACGAAAGAGACACAAATCAAAAACAAATAAAAATGAAAAAATCGTACCATTTCTGCCAGCATTGGTACTAGTTTTGCATTTCACTTCCTTTCGATTTGTGGTCCTTTGTTTCTAAGCAACAATATGTCCTGTGCAGTTGTCGTTTTAAACCATGACAGCTGAAATCGGTCAGGAGGAATATACTATTGATGTGTTTTGCAAAAGTTATGTTATGTCGATGTCGTCTGCATAATATAATGTACCTTTGTATTGAATAAATAACTATTTTTAGCGCTATAACTATATACCAGAGAATGGAAAGCGTTGACCCGTGTATACAAACTTCATAAATCAGTTTTTTTTTCTGTGAGGGGGGAGGATTAAGCTTTCCCTCCGCCACAGCTTTGTGGATTGAATAGATGATATAACCCACTCCATCGCGATGATTTGCTAATCATGATGACGTCTACTTACTAAAACTCCCAGGGTACTCTGCCAAACGCCAATAGTGTCATTAGGAACTGACGATACATGACATCCGGTGTTGCCACCAAATCGCCTTCCCAGCGTATTGACCATAATATATATAACAAGCCATTTGTGGGAAGGCCACTATCCCTTTTGGACCTTATGCAGCCTTATTGTGATGATTACAGCCAATTTTAATAGTAACCGGTGATTATAAATAATAATAAAAGAAAAGATATTAAGTAATTTGAAAAATTAATTAGATATTTAAATTTAGTAATGGTTCGTGGTGCTTTTGGAGAAATTTAGATGAAATTATATATTTTTTAAAAATAACTAGATTTTTTTAACTTAGAGTGTTTGATTATTAATATTTGTGTTATGGTGGTTGATTTTCAGTAAATATTTATATAAGTACACCAATTAATTAATAAATTGATTATTATTGTGATGTACCTGAGAATTATAACATACTACGTAGTAGGTTCTTTGAACAGATTACTTTATTCTAAATAGTTAGATTTTTCTATGAATAGACTGTTAAATAACGTCTCTTAAGACCTTTTGTTATTTGGTCCTAGTATAAAAATGTGTATTAATTAAAACACAAGAAAAAAAACTCATAAATTTGTCGGATATTTCGGATTGATGCTAAGTACAGGCGATTTATTTATAAAAAATAGTACCACTTTAATATATAAACAGATAACAATAAAAAGTAAATAATCTATAGAATAAATAAATAAAATAAAACGAGTACAGTTACTACCATATATTCTAAAATTAAAAAAATATATAAAAAATAAATCATAGCCACGTCTAAATAATAATATAAATAATTAATAAAACAATAACATTAACACTATTTAATTGTTGCATTCCTGTAAAAATATTAACATATAGAATATATTATCTTTTAACACAATTGATGGATATATACTTAAATAATGATAAAACTAAAACTAAAAAAATATATATTTAATAAGAAGTGGTGCCGTTATTGTTGATAGTTATATAAAATAAGCTTTTAATAGTTAAAACATAATATATTATTTAATAATGTTAATAATATATTTGCGTGGAAATTGTATTATAATCTTTATTGTACAAGTACATGAAAATATTAATGAAAAAATAATAATTCTGCTTCACATGCGTACAGTCAACCGGCGGGGCAATTTTATTTAGGACCAAAGATCCGATCGTAATGTGATAATTGCTCGTTGTTCAATGCGTCTTTCGTATGCTCCATTCGTTACGTTGAGAATACATAAAACACGTTGGACGGTGCACAGTATGTCAAATTGCGATCGGTCTGAAATGTAATTCCACTGCGGGGTTAATTAAAGAAAAAATAAAAGCGGATGGACATAATAATATGTAGTTAACCAGAAGGCTCTTGCTACTTCACCGGGCATAAAAGATAGAAGTAATGCATCGAAATTCAAAGAGCATTGCAGTAACAAATTATATGAATATTGTTTTGACGATTTGCAAGTGCCTGTAAAAGGTTTAAGTGATTTAAATTAAATAAAATAAAAATCATTTGAGGTTAATAAAAATCATGTCAATGTAACCCCGGTTGACGGTATGTTTTTGGGGCAAACTGAAAAACGTTGTTGCCCATCAATTTTATTTGTATGATGTCTGTACTTGTTTAAAATAAATTATGTATTATTCTATGTATAAATAGGTTTCTTGTTTTATAATATTTGCTTATAAAATAAGTTTAAACAAAACATGAGTTAAAATTAATCTCAGTGGAACAAGCCAAATTTATTACTAAAATAATAGGGATCTGGACTTAAATAATCTGTTTAGATCGTAAGTTTACCAAAAAATTTTGGACACGTAAAAATGACGAAGATACAGCACGTTGAAATTTCATGCTACGTCACTTCTAGGTACAATTTGACGTAGTAATGACGTCACAAGCCCCCATCAACTAAACTTAATAGTTTTTTGTTGCTCTGTTAATTTTTATTGATTTGATGAATAAAAAAATAACGTGTCCAATATTTTTAGTAATCTATCTGACGGACTTAATAGATTTTTTTAAGTCATCATCCCAATTGAATTAGTTCGAACTATTTGTAGCTTTGTTTTACCAGATTAGATTTGACGTAAATGTATTGTCTTTGTTTGTAGCTACCATCTTGTTTTGTTGACAAGAATACAAGCGCTTTTAAAACAACTGTGTAAAGCCAAAAAAGAAACGAATTAAAAAGTCATATAATCCTTGTAACAAATTGGGATCTCTTTTTTCATTGAATCCATGACGCCTTAATATTATTTAAATAAATTAATTGTATTCAGTTATGGTGAGAATATCAATTGTGAAGGTCATATCGAATATTGCGAATTTCTGTTAAGACATCGAAAAATGTCTTTTAAAATTCAAATTTGAAGGTCTAACATTAACTTAAAGGTATTAATGACAATACTGTCCTTTTCTAATACTAATTAAGTTGTTTGAAAAGTTATTTAAGAACTTTATCCAAGTCTTAAAATTAAAACAATACTATTAATTTGAAGACTTGAATAAGGCTAATCACAATATAATTGTAATTAGACAAGGACGACAATATTATTTTGTGTTCCCTGTCTTATAATTGTAATAATAATATGAAAAACAAAATACAGAAAAAGACTAAAAACTGAACTCAAGGAAGGTCTATAATTATGTCCTTTATTATTATTTTGTAGATAGGTTTTTTTTTTCAGTAATGTTAGACTGTCTTAACCATCCGGTACATTATTTTTTAATCGTGTTTTAAATAATAAATTGGTGGTTGTCGAAAGTTGTATTTTTAACAGTTGTGTTATTAACAGGTTTTGTAAATGAAACTTGATTTTAAATGTTTAAATTAAGTTAAACATCAATGTAAAAGTTTAACTTCAATATTGTGTCACAACTGAGTTTCATGTTGAAAAATACGAATATTATTTTTGTGAACAAATCCTAGTATAAAATAAGTTTTATTTGTTTTTTTTTTTTATTTGATTTTGCTTTGTTTTACATGTCATTCAATGATATGACAATTTTTTATTTTATTTTTAGCATGTTTTTTTATATATAGTAGTAATGTTAATAGCAGGCTGTGCAATGCCTATTCAAAAGACATAGATAATAGTTATCATATAAAATGTCGTGCGGCCTGATTTTGTGTAAAAAAACACTGTTTTTTTTAAGGTTGTTTTCGTGTTCTTATTATATTTTATGGGGTGAATTAGTATTCTGTAAAGTTAAAAAATATACCTAGAAATTTGCCATTACTGGTTAGATAAATTTGATTACCACTGTGGGGTGAATCAAGATAAATTTGTCTCATTTCACATTTTGGTACATATTCACCCCATATTCAATTGTATCCAAGTATTTAAATTTTGCAAAAACAGGCCGCACCTGAAAATATATAGTTATAAAAGTGAGATTACTGTAGACTCGTAGCGGTCGAAGTGGAATGAATGATATTATTACAAATTAGTATTTTTTCACGTAAATTTGAAATCTAATGATAAAGATACGCTTCGCCTGTCCTTATGCCTAGGTTATGTCAAAAACATTTATAAATAAAAGTTTTAAAAGAACATCTTTGTTGTTTTATTTTTAAAAAGTAGGTATGATTACATTTTGATAAGTATTCGTTCTATGTGCTATGTGTTTGAGTAAGTATTCAAAAAAATCTAAAATGCAAAGTAAATATTATAATATTTATTTATTCAACAACTGTTTTGTAATTTGGGAATAAACGTATAAACTAATCATAAATGTATCCATAGTCACAAAGTCGCGACTGTATGAAGCGACGTGCTATCTTATAGCCTCGGCTGGCGAAAGCTTGGTCTTCGAACTGGTCTAGAGGAGTCAAATGCTTGGACACGATGTCTGAAGGTGTGAGGCCAGAATCTGAAAGCAATATAGTGACTTAACTTTATAACGACTTCTACAGTAGCCGCACAAACTACAAGTAGACGAGCAGCGCCATCTAGCAATGAGCATCGTAACTAACCTGTATCACGTAATATAAGTTCGCATACCAATAGGCTAGTTGACACATGAAATGTTTCCCCTCTCGTCCTCCTGACCCTTAGTTTGCAAAGAACCATCCGATGCCCTCGTAGGCCCGCGATCTGTAAAGTAGAGCGAGAGTTGCACAAAACTCCCCTAAAATACTAAACGTCATTATCCCTCAATCTCATCGCCAGCGACCGCCCTGAGCTGAGGTCCAAGCCCCACAGGGGGCGCCCTCTTGCGCAGGTTGCTTAGTTTGTAGTTTTTAAACCATTTATTAAGGCTGGAGAAGTAGCAAAAGCCTCGTGGCAAACTACGTATGTCAATCCGAAAAAAAAACTTATGAAATGTTACAATGATGTTTATTTCTAAAAGTATTTGTTTGTTATAAATAATTTCCATATTGAGTTTATACTCAATATGAAAATTATTTGTTTCGAAAACGCTATCAGCCATTTTGTGACGTCATACATCTTGTTAAAAAATATGAACGATTCTTTACACTATATTACACTTTCTGAGTCATGACGTCATCGATATTGAACACAGATAATGTACCTATATAGATTAATATGGCTGACATCGTTTTCATATTTAAATATCAAGCTAATTTTTAAATAAGTATTCTCATATAATCAACTGTTATAATAATTTGTTTAAACTGTATAATATATCTAGTTTTTAAAATAATGTATAATAAAAAATAAACAATCTGGAAATGTTAGTCTGGATGCCACGACACAGGCTTGCCTAGTGTGTGTGGGTGTACAAGAAATGTAGGTACCTTTGTAAAATAATTGCAAAATAAAGATTTTTATTATTATTATATTAAAATATTTTATTTGGTGCTTTCTAGATCTCAAATAAATGCTTATCTTTTTCTTGATCTAGTTAAAACCATTCTTAACCATATAAAAATAATTACAAAAAAGTGTCAACTAGCCTAGAACAAATACAAGTTCTGAATATCAACAAATGGCACACCACCTCGCCGGGCAAAGATCTTAATTATCTATGGAGGCACACCCCTAACCGTTCCTTTACACTTTCTTTATCAATCCATTTACGTCTTCTACTCATGGGCCTCTCTTTAATAGACCTAAGCAAGCCACGGTCATTGAGGGATTTTGCCGTAATCACGAATCTCAGAAATAGGACCAAAAACGACTGCAGGTCATTTTGCGAATAATTCCTTTGTCTACTAAACCCACGTTTGGCTAACGGATTGCTGATAGCAATACGATGGTAAGTATCTTTGAGCTGATAGATGCTGGTGCCCATCCATCAGGTGTATGCCCCTTAGTCGCCTAGCAGGGGCCTGAGTCTACTATCGTAATGGTGTGACCTGCAACTGTAACACTGATGTCCGATGGTCGGTTCTTTGCACATTTGGTAATCTACTACTCCAAAAGACAAAGAAAACCGACCATTGAGACTTCCAAAAGTTCCAGGACACACCATTACGATAGTAGACTCAGGCCCCTGGGATATTGCCGTTATTGCCACGCTTGGCAGAAGGATTGGTGATAGTACTAAGATGGTGAGTAGGTATATTTGAGCTCACAGATGCTGCTGCATATCCATCAGGTGTATGTCCCTTAGTCGCCTAGCAGGGATATTGCCGTAAATACCACGCTTGGCAGAAGGATTGGTGATAACAATAAGACATTGAGTATCACTGCTGATAGATGGTGCTGCCCACCTATCAGATGTATGCTCCTTAATCTCCTTGCAGGGTATTGCCTTAATTACCACGCTTGGCAGAAGGATTGGTGATAACAGTAGGACAGTGAGTATCACTGTGCTGATAGATGGTGCTGGCAGGGTTATTGCCGTAATTACCATGCTTGGTAGAAGGATTGGTGATAACAGTAAGACAGTGAGTATCACTGTGCTGATAGATGGTGCTGGCTATACATCAGGTGTATGTCCCTTAGTCACCTAGCAGGGTTATTGCCGTAATTACCATGCTTGGTAGAAGGATTGGTGATCACAGTAAGACAGTGAGTATCACTGTGCTGATAGATGGTGCTGCCCTTCTATCAGGTGTATGCCCCTTAATCGCCTAGTAGGGATATTGCCGCAAATACCACGCTTGGCAGAAGGATTGGTGATAGCAGTAAGATGGTGAGTGTGCTCATAGATGGTGCTGCACAACTATCAGGTGTATGCCCCTTAGTTGCCTAGCAGGGATATTGTAGTAATCCTTTGTTTTGTTTTTTAAAGATTGCTAGCAGATTTCCAATCAAGTTGCAGTAGGCATTCTTGTTAACCCCTCGTGCCAAGCTAAAATGCTTGTGTTACGAGTGCGTTCACGTCGGTAGTGCAATGGGTGGGGATCAATCCGGCAACAAATTACCACGCATGACCATCTATCAGGTATATGTCGCTTAGTCGCCTCTCCTCTCGGAGTGTCTCGAGGAGAGTCAATGATGGTGAACTTACCAAGAGACTGGACTTGTATTCTGGGTAAGCCGCTAACTTCAGCGTGAATGGTGGAGTGCAAGAGTTCCATGTCTGTAGAGGGCATCGTCACAGTTACATGAACTAGAGCTGAAAATAATAAGAATATGTTAGTTACGGTAAATTTTTCATTCTGAGTATGTTTCGCTGGATCGTCTCGATGAGGACGCATTGAAACTTGGATCCGGTGACGGTTTGGATAGTTTTATCCAGCAATTGTCGAATTGTGATTCGGAAGTGGGCTGGACATCCGTCATGTTGGTAAATCATGTTTGCTCTTCTTTCTTCCAGTACATCCATGAGCAGTGCTGATTAATGATTTCTGAGGAAATCTTCATAAAGTTCCCCATTTAGTGTTCGGGGTAAAAAATGTGGGCCAATTAATTTGTCGTCAATAATACCCATCCAAACATTAAGCGAGAACCTTCGCTGGGATGCGGTTGGTTTCAGTTTTTTAGGGTTTGCTTCTGCTTTCGGTGCCCAGTAATGTAAGTTGTGGTAATTTGTGATACCATCACGATCAAAACATGACTCATCGGTCCACAGAATGTTTTTTAAAAAGTTTTCGCTGTCGGCGTCGGCACTTAGCATAAAACGACAAAATTCAAGCCGTCTGGGCGGATCTCCTTCTTCTAATGACTGGACTGGTTGGTAATGGTATGGATGTCGGCCTGAAAATTGTACTACAGACCAGACTTTCCACTGTGACACACCAAGCTCACGCGCTACGATGTTTGTCGATGTGTTAGGATCGTCAATAAAACGTTGAAGAATAAGCTCCTCGTCCTCAGCCGTGTATCTCCGGGAACGACCAGTGTCAACTTGCCTGCTTCTTTGGACGCTGCCAGTTTCAGATATTCGCCGATAAGTCGATCCGAAGACACTAACGTGGGGGAGTCGGCGGTTGGGAAAGCGAAGTTGATATTCTCGCCGCGCCTCAGCAGCTTTACCGTCACAAAGTCCGTAACAGTACATTATGTCAGCGTATTCAGGATTAGAATATGCAGCCATAGTCAGCGCTTATGAAGGCACAGCACAGCACAAGAGCAAGATACGCAGCAACAGTTAGGGAAATAGCCAGTAACAAAACACGAGCTTGCGCGACGTAGAGTTGAAACTAACTAACGCTGACGACCAAATTTTGCAAAATCGCGCCCCCTGTCATGCCGAGAGAACAATAGCGACCAATCACAAAGCTCCCCGAGTGTTTGGAGATCAAGCGCAGGTAAAAACTACGAATAATACGAATACGAAACAATAGGTTGACCGTCTCGCAATTTTACCTGCCCCCCATAAAACTCTTCTCTTCCCTGGCACACATGCAAAAGTATTGACAATCATATCTTTCTGAATAACTGATAAGACAAGGATATTTTCCTAGTAATTTGTAGAACAGGTGTAGGTGTAGCATTTTTTTTTGCACTAGACTACATTTTTTATGAAGTAATAGCAAAAATTACAAAAAATTAAATGTTTGGTTAGTGATATTTGCCAAAGTTTTAGGCATTATTGAACTTTTAATTATTAACAAAGGTCTGCTACGGCGTCAACTATGATAATAACTTAAATTTCAGTACAGTCGCGCCGTAAATCATTTTTAAATTGGTTTCAAATGATTTAATCTGGGATTTTTCATAAAAAAACTAAAACTCTTAACTAATTCAAAAACTACTGAATTTCGGTAGAACATTTGGTGGCTTAATTTATTGAATGTTAACCCTACTATGACGTCCTGCAAGGAATACGTCGAGTTACCAGTAACCCTGTATCTACCACTAAGGATAGTAGGATACAGCTGAAGGAGAATGTCGACAGGGATGGCTTCGTGATGGTGCAGAGAAAGAAAAAGAAGCCAACCCAAAACAAGTGCGGCACTGCACCAACCGGACCGAACCACCTGCTGCGTCCTGCTGTACCCGTGACGCCGCTCTACGTGTCCCGACTGCATTACTCTACAAACGAAGTGGACTTTGAGAGTTGTGAGGTTGGAATCACGTCACAACGTGAGTTTTAACTCCTTTGTGGTGAGAGTGCCAACTGAGCACCTTTCAAAATTCACTTCACCAGAATTCTGGCCTAAGGGAGTTGTATTCCGCCGTTTCCGTGGCCGGATACCGGATCCTGCGCAATGCACGGCGCCGATACTGCTGCTATTTTAATTGTTTATGTATAGTAACTATTTTATTTTATATTGAGTATCACTTATGTTATGTATGTAGGTAATATGGGTCTTTCTTACCTGAAATAAATGAAAAAATAAAAAAAATATTTGTACAACAGTAGACACTATATTACTTTACCCTGTCGCCGTTATTACTTAATATCGAACAAATAACCGCAAAAAAATAAGTATGTTTGTATGGGAATACCCTCCTTAATTATTTATTTTATTCCGTATTTTTTATTTGTTGTTAAAGCGGTAACAGAAAAACATACCTTCTTTATTAATAAATATCAGCTAAAAAAGCACTTTGCAAATATTTACAATTATTTTATTATTATTATGCGGCTACTTATTTTTTTTTTTATCCCGGTGTACTGCCTAGACGCATTCCCACCGCCTCTACAGCGTATTCGCGCGCTGGCGGTGGGATATGTGGGACTCGCCCTCTCCATAGCGTGGTATGCTAAACTAATACCACGACCCTACACCACTAAAACCTCCCGGACACTCCTTCGATCCGCCGTTGGCGGGGGCCGGGTCCAATGAGCAATCCGGCCCCCCAACGGCACCCGCGGCCTATTTGGGCCGCGGATCTCCAGGGCCACACTTACAGTGGCCCAATTATAGGGACGCCCGGAGTGTAAAGGCGTCCCTACTCCACATGGGTCAGCCTCGAAGGGAGCGGGGCCCATGTCCCCCACTCCCCGAGGCCGAGCCTAGGGCGGTAGGCGGTGGGTTTCGGCCCGCCGCCGACGGCCAGCACGCCGTCTGCGAAGCGGGTGGGCGGGGGGATCTACTTCCCTCTCCCACTCCGCGGCCTTCTTTCTGTGACATTACTTGTCTACAGAAGGAGGAAACCGCTTCCCACGACCTCTCGCTTTGGACCATCTTCGAAATGATGGTCGGCAGCGAGAGTACGTCTCCCACCACGCCAACGAGCTCCTCCCGCTCGTTGGCCCACGCCGGACACTCCACCACCGTGTGCTGTGCCGTATCGTCGGCACAGTCACCGTGGTGACAGCGAGTGTCCGGCTCTCTCTGTGCCACGTTGCACAGGTAGTGGCCGAAGCAGCCATGGATTATGCGCCTACCTTGTCCTACTGCAGGGTAAAGGCCTCCCTTTCCTCCTTCCATCTCTCGCGATGTAATGCGATTGTAGGCCAGTCCTTTAAAAATGAGTCCAGCTCATCTCGCCATCTTCTTCTGGGCCTGCCGCGTTGGCGTTTTCTGCCCGTTGGGCTCAATTTTTCCAATACTCAGATAAAATGTTGGTATAACGCTATTGTGTGCCAAGTTTAGCGCAATCCGTTCAGTGGTTCACGAACGTTTGATAAATAAAGATTATAATATTTATCAACCCTTTTACGTCCACTGCTGACTATGGGCCTCCTTTTTAACAGACCATGGCAATCCATGGCCGTTAAGGGATATTGCCGTAATCAACACGCTTGGCACGCAGATTGGTGATCACAGTACAATAGTATTATCTGATAGATGCTGCTGCCCATCCGTCAGGTGTATGTTTCATAGTCGACACTACGACACCCATTGGAAGATTGAACTGTAATTAAATAAAGGTTCAAAATACTCACGGTATTTCCCTCGAATGTGGTAGCGACAGTGAGTCGGTTCATGGTGAGATCTTCCATCAACCAGGAAGCGGTCTGCTTCCAGATCCATGTCACGACAGGTTAAACTCAAAACGACTTTATCAGTCACTGGATTAATGCTGTTGAAATAATACTATGGATTACGGTGCCTTTCTTCAACATCATGTACTTTACTTTTTACTTTGCCAGCCCGAAAAGGGGCCTCCTCTTTAACAGACCTAGCAAGCCTGGTTCGTTGAGGGATATTGTCATAATAAACACGCTTGGAAGGTGGATTTGTGATCGCAATAACATGGAAGTATCTTTGAGCTAATAGGTGCAGGTGCCCATCCGTTTGGTGTATTTCCTTAATCGCCGACTAAGAAAATACACCAAAGGGATCTTCCCTTTGGTGAAAGGAAAAGGGGTGTATGGGTGTGGTAAAGACGACACCCATAAACAGATATAGGGTGGTGTGATTTAAGCCGGAATCCACACGGCCATATCAACTATATCTAGGCTGCTATATAAATAACTAGTGCTAAGTTGCTGATGTTTTATATATAAGTATAACATTTTCTCTTGAATCACTCTATCTATTAAAAAAAACTGCATCAAAATCCGTTCCGCAGTTTTAAAGATTTAAGCATACATAGCGTAGTGTAGCAACCTCCATAGCGTAGTGGTATTTGGCTCGCTTTAAATCTCGGAGGTCGTGGGTTCGATTCCCACGCCGGACAAGAAATCTTTGTGTAAGTTCTAAGATTCATTTCCGGGTCTGGTGTGCTTCGGAAAGCACGTTAAGCCGTTGGTCCCGATTTTTACAACATCATCTATAATAATCGTATATTAAGGAACGGGCAGCAGCGATTCCTTGCGTTACAACATAATTCTGCGGTCACCAACCCGCCTGCCAAGCGTGGTGGTTATGGCAAATACCTTACCTCGGGAGGAGGCGCATGTGGTCTTTATACGGGCTGGTGATGACGATGATGATGAAGCATACAAATGGAGAGACAGCGGGAAGCGACTGTGTTTTATATTAAGTATGTGTAGTGATAAGGATGAATACTCACTGAAAGTCGCTAATAAAACAACGATGAAGGTTTTTAACAATCAAATTTGTCTCCGTATACGAAGTATTAAGATGTGCAATGTTGAATTTGAACTCAGGAATTGTCAGATGTCTATTGATCTTGCCCAACACCGTTCGGCTGCAATTTGAGTTTGCTTCAAACACTTTACTAATGCAGTCAAGGTCTTGCAGGGCGCACGGATAGACGTTTTGAGACTCGACATGTTTTTTATTCCCAAATGTCCCTGTGGATGGTTAAAAAAAAACATTTTGGAATGATGATGTTCCTTACGGCAGGCTTGGAGGAGATAGGGATTTTGCTGCGCGACCGAACTAAAAAAATGATAGTAAAACCGTAAGAAAAAGTCCGTGGAATAAAACCGTTAAATGTTTGTTTGAACGCGCTAATCTCAGGAACTACTGGTCCGATTTCAAAAATTCTTTCAGTGTTGGATATTCCATTTATCGAGGAAGGTTATAGGCTATATTTTATTTTCAAAAAAATTAGGGATCCGTAAGAAAATTACGATTTTGTAACCCAAGGTGTAAAAGCGAAAACCTATTTATGCGTGCGCTGCAAAAACTATTGACAATAGAACAAAATGATGTACTACGGGTTTGTAGGTCTTAAGACATTTCGTTGAGAAATTATCACGAGTATAAAAACGCAAAGAATTGGTACCTAATAATGAGTTATTTGCCATAATAGATAAAGCTGAAGAGTTTGTTTGCTTGAACGCGCTAATCTCAGCAACTACTGGTCCGATTTGAAAAATTATTTCAGTGTAAGATAACCCATTTATCGAGGAAGGCTATAAGCTATATTTTGTTATAAAGTTTCTACGGGAACGAGAGTTACGCGGGTGAAACCGCGCGCGGGAAGCTAGTATAGTATAAAGCTGAAAAGGTTGTTTGTTGGCTTGAAAGCTCGAACTACAGGTCCGATTTGAATAATTCTTTCAGTGTTACTTATTGAGGCTATGTTTTATTACGAAATTCCCACGGGAACAGGATTGAAGCTGGTAGCTAGTAGACATTATGATGAATATGTGTTTAAATTAAATTAAATATACCTTCTATAATAATTCCAAATAACATTGTAATCGAAACGAATATTTTTGTGGCCATCTTGTCACGGCTTAATAACAGACTGTGAATTAATTACGTTCATGAATGTATACTTAACTAATTATTCACATACACCAGTGTATATCAATCTTTTTGATTTCGACCCCTTTACAGGTTGAACAGACTTGTGATCTTGTGGTCACCGGTCCCCACCCATTGCACTACCGACATGAATCTATTCGCTAAACAAGCATTTTGGAACGGATTTTCCTTATGGTGCGTTGCGGAGGGGGAGCCAGGAAAACACGAACTACACTACTACTAAGACTACGTAAATGTGTTTTAATAAAATGCCTACTACTTACTATGTAAGTTGACTAGCATTTTAGCTTAGCACGGGGGGTTAACAAGAATACTAGTAGACTGCAAAACTACGTGCAACCTCATCATCACCAACATCTGCCCGTAAAACGACCAATGCTGAAAATGGGCCTCCTCCCGAGGGAGCGTATTAGCACCATAGTCACCAGGCTGGTGACCGCAGTATTATGTTGTACCACACAAGGAAACCCTGCTGCCCGTTCCTTGATATTCCATTATTATAGATGATGTTATAACAAGCGGGACCAACGGCTTAACGTGCTTTCCGAGGCACGGAGGGTAGTCTCTCAACCAACCAGACCCGGAAAGAAATCTTAGAATTTACACAAAGAATTATTAGTAACCTTTAAAAAAAAAAAGATAATACTTTTTATTGGCGACCTCTCTGGTCTGGCTTCGTGACCCCCTTCGGAGTTGAGACCAGATTGGAAAACACTGATCTACACTTAGGTATATTAAAAAGATACAACATTTGTTTCTTTTGTTTGTAATTTAACTCAAAAAGCCGTCATGTGCGAGTAGGACTCGCGCAAGAAGGGTTCCGTCACATTATTAAGTGCCTACCTCATGCCGTTATTGATATCGAGCATATTATATAAAAAGTTTGTTGTATGGGAATGCATCATTCGTAAAAAAATCATTTCTATCGCGGTTGTTGAGATACAACCTGGTGACAGACAGATGGACAGTGAAGTCTTAGTAGTGGCCGTAGCCCAATGGCTATAGAGCGTCGGACTTGTGATCTTATGGTCGCCGGTTCGAACCCCACCCATTGCACTACCGACGTGAACCCACAGTAGACTTCAAAAACCTCTGCTAGTAATCTTTTATTTCAAAGAAAGAAAAAGAAAAGAAAGAAAGTACCCTAAAAATCAATAGGAATTTGTGGAAAAAATAAGTCAGACAAACTTACAATTGGTTACTTTATAAATAATATGTAGGTAAATATCCGGATGAACAAATTTAATATTGATACAAATGTTGTGTCTGTACGGCAGATATACCTACAGAAGGTGTTCCCTAAATGTATGTCATCCCTGCATAGGAGATGATCATGATTTTTTCACCCCGTCCTTGTCACAGCTGGATACATTTGTGAGACTCCCCCCCTCCCAAGTGTGACGTCACATATTTTGCAATTGTCTCACCTATAAATTATTTTTTTTTTTATTGTAGACACAATGGTCGTTAATAGGGCAAAGTTTATGTTATAAGTCGTAGCACGAAGATTTTGAAATGTGACGTCACGAAATTTAGGACATCTTCCACCCCCTTGACACACAATGTCCCACTTCGTCGACCCCGTCCCGACGTGTGACGTAACTTATGGAATGGCCCCTTATTAAAAATAGGTTTTGGTTAAATATAATTCAGAGTCGCTTAACGAGCCATGGAGAGGGCTATGCTTGGGGTTTCTTTACGAGATCGAATCAGAAATTCGGAGATTCGTAGAAGAATGCGGGGGAGCAGCGTTTCCTTGTGTGGTACAACATAATACTGCGGTCACCAACCCACCTGCCAAGCGTGATGGTGACTATGGCAAATACCCTCCCTCGGGAGGAGGCCCATGTTCAGTAGTGGACGTTATACGGGCTGATGATGATGATGTAATTTATTCTGCATAGGACAGTATAGTTAACGTGATTAGTCGCCTACTTCTCCTTCACCGCGTGTGTGTTCTGGGTGCATCGCCTTTCACGGAAACTTCTTCACTACACATCATACTCTACATCTTCTGTTATATCATAAATTATGTGCCGAATATCATCGTTTACAAAGAGTGCATTCTTCTTTTGTGGGTCTGACTATACGCATCTATCTAATACAATAAAATACCGAAAAACTTACAAGACCTTTCATTTGTTAAATTTAAATTGGAAATTAAGAACATTTTAATGAGAAAGGCTTATTACGCACTAAATGACTATTTAAATGATAACAACGCTTGGTCGCTTGGCAAACCAGGAAAACGTAAAAATGTATTGAAGTCTTTAAGAATAAACGCTTAAGTATGACATTTTAATGTAGCTATCGTATTTTGTATGACTATATCTATAATAAGATTTAATGAAATGATTCATTTTGTATTTGACATTGCATATTATTTTTTATATATTTTATTGAAACATTCTTTACAATGGTCAATCCAGATGTTACATACTAGATTCTGATACTCAAAACTGTAAGATCGTCATGTTCACAATGAAAGTCATTTCTTGCGGCGGCGATGTGGGACGGGTCGCCTCCTTCCCTCTGATATGGCGAGGGAGCCGTTGGCTGTGTCACACGTCATACTCGTGAACGGGTGCTGCTTGCGGTGGCTGGTCGGCTTGCAGTTGAGGGTATTTACTTGTTATAACTAATTAATAGTCTTGTTTTCACATTGATAGTGTTTGGGTTGACATTGTTTAGGTTTGTTTATTTTAACTGTAAATGTGGATGGGGTGCAACCGACGTTATTTTATTATTTTCCTAATGTGCAAGAGTTTTCTTCCGCTTGAGTAGAACAATTATCTTTTTTGTTTATTATTTTATGAAATAACTGTAAGGGGCATGCCCCAGCCCACATACTGTTCAAACTGTATTAAAAATAATTATACATTTAAAAAAAAAGATACAGGAGAAAAGAATAAACCGGAGTTTCTTTCTGAGTTTCTTCTCCGGGCCGTCCACTTAGGTAGCTAGAGAAACCTGCAGGTTAGCTAGGCTAGGATCCTCGCTGGACAGACCGAGGACCGCGTTGACCCTTGCCCCTGTCGTGTGATCCAGTGCCTGTAGTCCGTGCCAGTGATCACGTCCTCTTTATTTCTCTTTACTTCTAGCTTCAGCGGCGCCCTAAGTCGTGGTCCTTACCCCTTAAGTGCCCGCAGGCGTGTGTCGCTTAAATTTAATAGAATTTGGCTGAGGACGTCTGATCTCGCCACTTGACCGCCGCGGTCATTGCACTCTAAAATGTGTTATAATTTTTTTTTTTTTTTTCATAATATGTTTGAATACAATAAATATAGTAAATAGATATTAACGTTAATATTAAGAGCTTGTTTACTGACACAAGACTGACAGACTTCTAGCACACCTGAAATAAATTTAACATAATTTAAAAGTAAATGTTACCTATTTATAATTAATTTTATATGCATTGTAAATTTTCTTGACAAGTACAAGTGTATGTAAATACCTAAGTGCTGAATAAAAATAGTTTATTTCGTTTATAAGATCGGCATATGTTTCTATCTAGCACATAGGAAGAATTTGTTATCACGGCAACGTGTCACGTTGCCTTGACGCTCAATACCTACCTTTGTTTCGACTGTTTGATACTACTTAGTAAGAATTGATTTGGTGGATTGAAGAGACAAGATATTCCACTTTGTTCACCTGCGTGATAGGTAAACAAGGTAACCAATTAAGAATAACATTCACACAACTGAACATGGGCCTCCTCTCGATCGATCGGCAAGCGGGTTGGTGACCGCTGTATTATCTAACTATCTGCGCCCCGCGGTTTTACCCACGTTACTCTGCTCCAGTGGGTCGGAGCGTGATGTTTTGTAGTTAATCCAGCGCATAACCTATACCGACGCAAAAAAATTCAGCCAATTCCGTTCAATAGTTTTGGCGTGAAAGAGCAACAAACATCCATCCATCCGTCCATCTGTACTTACAAACTTTCGCGTTTATAATATTATTAGGAAGTAGGATAACGCACAATAATTAGGTACAATATATAAAAAAGAACATAATCTGCGCATACCTTTTATTTTAAAAAGCATCAGAAATTATTTTATTCACAAATTGATTTGATCGGACACCCATAGTCACAGAGAGCTGACTGCACGAATAGCCTTGCAAGGGCGCTACTTCTGCAGTAAAAGTTTTCTGTTTCAAAAACGTTGAGCATCGTCAGATCACGGGTCAGGAACTTAGCCGTAGGACGATCTGTAAAAAAGTCATATTATTTGTTATTATCACCCCAAATATACACGTTATCTATACTACATTACACATCATCATCATCATCATCATCATCAGCCCGTATAACGTCCACTGCTGAACGTGGGCCTCCTCCCGAGGGAGGGTATTTACCATAGTCACCACACTTGGCAGGCGGGTTGGTAACCGCAGTAATATGATGACACAAGGCACGCTGCTGCCCGTTCCTTGATTTACGTTTATTATAGATGATGTCATAACAATCAGGACCACCAGCTTAACGTGCTTTCAAAGGCACGGACGGAGGGTAGTCCCTCAACCAACCAGACCCGGAAAGAAATCTTAGAATTTACACAAAGATTTCTTGTCCGGCGTGGGGATCGAACCCACGACCTTCGAGGCTTAAAGCGAGCCAAATACCGCTACGCTACGGAGGTTGTCTCGAATGTCTACTGGAAGAGATTTCTTTAGAAAATAATGAATACCATACCGTTAGGTGAAACAAGTAACTGAGGCAGCGCGAGGACCTCGGCCAAGGTGTGCGCAGCACAAAGGTCCATGGTCCGAGCAGAAGGCATGACTATAGTCAGACGTACCAATGCTGGAACAAACGAAACAATGTTAGAAGAAAAAAAAGGGTTTGTTTAATAAATAAGCACAGATTAAAAAGAACATAATATAACCTTAAAATTAAAATGTCCTCGCGAGGCGAGGTTCGCGACGCGTTCCCGGCTAAGACCAGATCCCAACCCGCGCTGGTTGATCTAATTTCTTAAACTACGCGACTTATTATTATTAATGAGTTTAAAAATTAAGATTATTAAAATATACAATGCATATTTTAAACTAATAAACTTAATTAAAACTAAGAATAAAACTAAAATAAGAAAAAAAGTGGGGAAATTAGAGGGCTTTCAAAAAATCGCTCTGCATCGATATCCGTCGGAAGAGTGCCCAGAAGGCTGACAGAATTGCCACGTTGAATGGCAATTCTTATGCATTGTGCTAAATACAAGCCAGGCCTTTGGTCACAGGTGGCGTCGACCAAGCGTTTCGAAAGTTGTTTAAAAAGTTTGTGAGTGCTGGGACACCATGGCCCTAATGTTTGTTTAAGTGTGTGTATCCATTCATAACTATTCTACTATTCATAACTCATGCCATCTACTGAAGAATTTATCTATATTTTTTTTTTTCGGAAAGACATACGTATTTAGCCACGAGGCTTTTGCTACTTCACCGGGCATAAAGGCGAGCAGAGCTCCAGCCTTTATAAATGGTTTAAAAACTACAAACTAAGCAACCTGCGCAAGAGGTACCCCCTGTGGGGCTTGGACCTCGGCTCAGGGCGGTCGCTGGCGATGAGACTTAGGGATTATGACTTTTAGTATTTTAGGGGGTATTGTGCAACTGTTGCTCTACTTTACAGTTCGCGGACCTCTCGGACTTCGGGTCTACGAGGGCATCGGATAGTTTCTGTATATAATATCATAAATATTGTTCTTAAATGTGTTAATGCAATGTAAATGACGTATAACAAGCGCGAATTATTCGTTTACGTTACTAATTAACTATTTCATTTCATTACATCATACACTTTGTTTCTTCAATTGGTTTTCCGTTGTGGCGTCATTTTGAAAATGGTTTTTTTATCACCATGGATTTAATTCGAGAAATTCCACAGCCATTTCTTGAAGTCATAAAAAGTCATATACTTACGATAAAGCGCTTTATAGTGATAGCTGAAAGTCTTGGGCTCCCGCAAGGAGATGTACTGAATCATGGTTCGGTTAGCTTCATGCTGCTTGTTCGGACAGTCTACGCCCAACACGGCTCTATCTGTCGCTGGATTGATGCTGGAAAATTACTTAAATTACTAGACGTTCTACAGTTATAAAATAAATTAACCTTCGTAGTGTAGCGCTATTTTGCTCGCTTTAATAAAAATTTATTTAGGTCGTGGGTTCGATCCCCGCGCCGGACATATCCTGGTGTATACATATGTAGATTGAGAGCGGCCGTAGCCCAATGGCTAGAGCGTCGGACTTGTGATCTTGTGGTCGCCGACTCGATCCCCACCCATTGCATTACCGACGTGAACCCACTCGTAACACAAGCATTTTACTGCAGATCTACTAGTATTAAAAAAAAAAGTCAGTTGATTGAACTGAGTATCAGCACTATATAAAAACATTTATGTCTCACTAGCTGCGCCCCGCGGTATTACTCGCGTTACTCTGCTCCAGTGGGCCGTAGTGTGATTTTTTATAGGCTTTATTTTAATCGAGCTTATTAACTATCCTGGTGCAAAGTTTCAGCCAAATCCATTCAGTAGTTTTTGCGTGAAAGAGTAACAAACATGCATCCATCCATCCATACTTACAAACTTTCGCGTTTATAATATTCATGAGGACAAAGAATTAAATTAACTTGTCAAAGAAATACAAGATTCATTAAATTATAAACCTAAAATTAACTTAAGTAACAAGCATTCAGAAGAAAAAACTTAGTATGTTTTAACAATAATAATAACGTTAAGGTAACTAACAAAATAAAGTTTACACGTTAAAATCACTTGGTAAATATAAATAATAGGTATTGTGGGTCCAAACTTTTATCTAAGACTAGTAGACCAGTGCCAAAACCTTTAAAAATTGTTAAAAATGAAAAAAATATATAGTAGTATGAAATCCATTGGAAAAGGAAGAGAATATAACAAAAATTAAAGGAAAACTAAATTATGGGCGACCTGAGGTTGGGAAGTGGTAAAAAATGGGTTTTTAAGGGTAAAAAAGGTTACCCTCGATTTCCGACAAAACTACAAGTCCTATGGAAAAAAGTTAAATAGCAAAGTTGTAGGTAATAAAAAGATCTACAACTTTTATATTTACACTTTTTAACCTAACCTCCAAAATCATGTAAAAAATTAAAAAAAACGAGTTTTTGGTTTTTTATTTTTATTTTTTACAAATTTTGATTTTTTTTCAAGAAATTTGCTGAAAACTTACCCGAGTATGTCCTAAACATACAAGATTGTTTTTTATTCAATAATTATTATTTTTCTCCTTATTTTGACTCAAAAATCGAAAAATCACACTCATGTTCAATTGAAAATTCTCACGTCAAAATATCTGTTTTTTTTTTAAAGTCCGTACCTTTTTTGTTCATTGCAATCTCTACTTTTTAATGATATAAAAAATGTACATTACTCATGTAAATTTTTTCATTAAATGCAAAAAACTAAAAATACTCGAATTCGTTTTTTTTTTTTAACTTTACGTACAATTATGACCTATTTATTAAAATGTATACTTTAATTACTCGAATAACGTAAGATTCCACGATATATTGATGAAAAAAAGAATTGTTAATCCATAAAACATAAAGATAAAAAAAGTCGTTCTAAATGTATTTATTCATCGTTAGATACCACAGGCCTTTCTAAATAACCTATAGTAGATCTTTGAAATCTTCAAGACCATTACCGTATTCGTCTCCAACATTATTTCCAGTATGTATTGGTTCTTTATCCGTAATTTCAGCTGAATCTTAACTTCGTCATAGGATTTTTCCACATTGGCGTATTTTGAGAATTATGACAATTTTAACATAAATTTATGCATTTTAAACCATGTTTTTAGCAGCCACATTTGAATCTGTGACCTAGCAGAGCCTATAAAGAAGTGGAGAAGACTCCACTTCTTTATGAAATACTTTTTGCTGGGCTTACATTTTCCATAGGTCACTCAGGTATACAAGTATAATCTTAAAATAGCAATGAAGAGGCATCTACGAATATAATTTAAAGAAGATTCATTCTACAACTTAATCAACATTTTGTAGGTGTCTTATTAAGTATTAACTTTAATAACTTATTTGGTTGTTGATTATAGTAGTATATTTTGACTTTAAACGTTTTGTTTATAAATGTAACATGGAATCTTACGTTTTCCGTGTAATCAAAGTATACATTTGAATAAATAGGTCATAATTGAATATATAGTTAAAAAAAAATCAAATTCGAATATTTTTCGTTTTTTGCATTTTATGAAAAAATTTACAGGAGTAATGTACATTTTTTTTAACCTTTAAAAAGTAGAGATTGCAACGAACAAAAACCGGCCAAGTGCGATTCGGACTCTCGCACGAAGGGTTCCGTACTAGTTGAAACTTTAATCGATGTTAATAATAGTTGATTGAATGAAAGGTAAATTGCGGTTTGCGGTTTATGACGTATTAAAAAAAAACTACTTACTTGATCTCGTTCAAACCAATTTTCGGTGGAAGTTTTCATGGTTATGTATATCATATATTTTTTTTAGTTTTATCATTCTCTTATTTTAGAAGTTACAGGGGGGGGACACATATTTTACCACTTTGGAAGTGTCTCTCGCGCAAACTATTCAGTTTAGAAAAAAATTACATTAGAAACCTCAATATCATTTTTGAAGACCTATCCACAGATACCCCACACCTATGGGATTGATGAAAAATTTTTTTTTGGGTTTCAGTTCTAAGTATGGGGAACCCCAATTTTTTTTGTTTTTTTTCTATTTTTGTGTGAAAATCTTAATGCGGTTCACAACATACATCTACTTGCCAAGCGACAACATTATAGCTCTTATAGTTTCGGAAAAAGTGACTGTGACATACGGATGGACAGACAGACAGACAGACAGACAGACAGACAGACAGACATGACGAATCTATAAGGGTTCCGTTTTTTGCCATTTGGCTACGGAACCCTAAAAACGTATCGACTTTTTAAAAAAAGCAGATATTTTGACAAATTTTCAATTGAACATGAGGGTAATTTTTCGATTTTTGAGTCAAATACTCAGGTAAGTTTTCAGCAAATTTCGTGAAAAAAAATCAAAATTTGTAAAAGATAAAAATAAAAAACCAAAAACTCGGTTATTTGAATTTTTTACATGATTTTGAAGGTTAGGTTAAAAATTGTAAATATAAAAGTTGTAGATCTTTTTATTACCTACAACTTTGCTATTTAACTTTTATCCATAGGACTTGTAGTTTTGTCGGAAATCGAGGCTAACCATTTTTTACCCTTAAAAACTCATTTTTTACCACTTCCCAATCTCAGATCGCCCGTAATTTATTTTTCCTTTAATTTTTGTTATATTTTCTTCTTTTTTAGGGTTCCGTAGCCAAATGGCAAAAAACGGAACCCTTATAGATTCGTCATGTCTGTCTGTCTGTCTGTCCGTCCGTATGTCACAGCCACTTTTTTCCGAAACATATATAATGTTGAAACTTGGCAAGTAGATGTATATTGTGAACCGCATTAAGATTTTCACACAAAAATAGAAAAAAAAAAACCCCCATACTTAGAATTGAAACTCAAAAAAATTTTTTTCATCGAACCCGTCCGTGTGGGATATCTATGGATAGGTCTTCAAAAATGATATTGAGGTTTCGTATGTCATTTTTTTCTAAACTGAATAGTTTTCGCGAGAGACACTTCCAAAGTGGTAAAATGTGTGTCCCCCCCCCTGTAACTTCTAAAATAAGAGAATGATAAAACTAAAAAAAATATATGATGTACATAACCATACAAACTTCCACCGAAAATTGGTTTGAACGAGATCAAGTAAGTAGTTTTTTTTTAATACGTCATAAACCGTAAACCGCAGTTTACCTTTCATTCATTCAACATCGATCAAAGTTACAACGACCCACAAGAACTTTTATACTATGTTACTTGTTGTATTCTTGATATCAAAAATAGGTACGCACTTGTACGGAACCCTTCGTGCGAGAGTCCGACTCGCACTTGGCCGGTTTTTTCCAATTGGTTTCAAAAATTATCTACCCTGGTCTTTAGCTCAGCCGTACAAACTTCATAATTAAATATAGCTTATACCTTTCTTCATTAAATAGGCTAAAATATACTGAAAAAACATTTAAATCGGACCTGTAGTTCCTGAGATTAACGCGTTCAAGCAAACAAACTCTTCAGCTTTATATATTACTAGCTGCGCCACGCGGTTTTACTCGCGTTACTCTGCTCCAGTGCGACCCACTAGCATGACGTTTTGTAGCCTATGTGTTAATCCAGCGTATACCCGGTGCAAAATTTCAGCCAATTCCGTTCAGTAGTTTTTACGTGAAAGAGTAACAAACATCCTGTTGATATCCATACTTACAAACTTTCGCGTTTATAATATAAGGAGGATTACTATATATGGATATCAACAAGTAAAGTTAGTGGCATTAAACCATTGAAGAAAAGTTACTTACTAAAACTCCGATACGAAACAGTCATCTGTATTCTTCACCACCAAATCTTTTTCCACGTATGAACAGTTGAAGTATGGTGTACTGAAGCGGTAATTCTTGAAGTACATCTCCTTGGAAGGACCAGGTACGGAGCGACTGCATCCTGAACGCGCTTCTAAAATGGTCCCGATGCAATCAAGATCGTCGAAGCTGCAAGGACGGTACACTGCAAAGGAAAAGGATGAATAAGAATTTTCATATTATTTTAAAGGAATTAAACGATATTTATTCAGCACTTAGGTATCTTTGAGCAAACCGAATGCGTATGCGTAGACGTAAGCGTAGACGTGCACGTACCGCTAGGTTGTAATGTATGGAACTGTATGAGACAGGACACACCGCTTGCGTAGCGTAGACGTGCGCGTAGACGTAATGCGTAGCCCTACGCAATGCAGCTCCCAAGGCACAAACTGACTGCGTGACCTACGCCGTAACTTACGCAGAGCAGAACGGCAACGTTGCATGATGACGTTGTATTCAATGGCGCGCCTTATTGGACGTCACACCGAACAACTTTGTACACGCACGTACCTTTGCTGTGCGTAGCCCTACGCGCGTAACTTGCTGTCAGTTGTATTTTTTTACCAATATACTGGCACGTAGTAGTGTTTTGTATTGTTTGTATAATGAATAGAGATAAGAAAGAAAAACTTATTGAAATTGCGCGTATATATGAATGTATCTACAATCCAAAAAGTGCTCGAGCCTTTATTCGCATCCGAGCTGAGTACGCAACGCACACGGCCTATTGCATACCCGACTGCGACAGCCATACTTATTGAAATGTATGTTAATTTGTATGTAATATTGATTGTATATTCTTAAATTGCTAAATAGTGTATGCCCCTAATGGGTAGTTATTTGAGTTACCATATCCTAATTAGTTATAAGACATATTGTATCACCAAAAAACACACAAATAAATACTTTGACTTTGACTTTTTAATCATTTGTCTGTCAGTCTAATATCACGTTATATGTATAGTAATTACAATAATTAAACAATATTTTTACGTATAAGCGACACAGGCCTAAGGTCATCGTTAATGGGCTAGGACCACGCTCAGGGCATCACTTTTTACAGTCATCATCATCCCGTATAGCATCCACTGCTGAACTTGGGCCTTCAACCGAGGAACGGGTTTGTCATGGTGACCATGCTTAGCAGATTGTTAAACACAGGGAAGGGTAGGTATGGCAGGTATGGCCACCGGATGTCATGCATCAGCAGTTCCCGGAGGCGTGTTGATAATGAAAAGATTATAATATTATTACATTCATTATAATATGAATTATTTCGGGTCTGAATGGTTAAGGGACTACCCTCCGTGCCTTGGAACGCACGTTAAGCCGTTGGTCACGATTGATCATCTATAATAATCGTATATATCAAGGAACGGGCAGCAGCGTTTCCTTGTGCGGTACAACATAATACTGCTGTCACCACCCGCCTGCCAAGCGTGGTGACATGGCAAATACCCTCCCTCGGGAGAAGGCCCATGTTCAGCAGTGGACGTGGATGATGATGATAGTTACTATAGGTATAGATAAAATAAATTTACCTGCCAACGTGTACGGGGCCAGTGTTGCAACAACTAAAATTATTAATTTAGCTTCCATTTTCAAGATCAATGCTTCTGCATTAGACAAACTAGAACTTACTAAGATTTAAAAGAGAAAAATACAGTATTTCTTATCTTTAATAAATATAATAAGAACTGTGTTTATGATTAATTGTGTTTTAACAAGTGTTCCGCATTAGTATTTAAGAAGATTTATCAAGTTAAATTGCATTTATGCAAATAGATTAGTTTCATCAAAACAATGAAAAGGATAATTAATCATAAGAACATAGGGTTAATAAATGGCATCTATACAAATAAATAAAATTGAAGTGTCTGTTTGTAATGGAAAAATAATAGGTTTTTACTTAATGCATACGAGAATGTATGTAACAAAAACACAATAAATTAAAATTGTCTTTATGTGTGTCCGTTCCATCCAGCTAATCAGGACGGTTTTTGATGTTGTAGTCTACTGCTGAACATAGGCCTCCCCCAAATGATTTCCAGCGGGAACGATCGCTACCGGCCTACGGGCGCCCACACAAAACCGCGATGCGATGCGATACGACGCCGCATGCAGCAAATATCTACGTGCAAGCTCGCAGATATTTGCGATGCGTTGCGAATTCGCTGTTTTGTGTGGGCGCCCTACATCCACCGACTCCCCGCGACCTTTATGAGGTCGTCGGTTCATCGTGCAGGCGGTCGCCCTACGCTGCGCTTGCCAGTTCGTGGTCTTCACTCGAGAACCTTTCTGCTCCATCGGCCTTCAGTTCTTCGAGCTGTGTGTCCTGCCCATTGCCACTTCAGCTTGCTAATCCGTTGAGCTATGTTTATTCTTTATAGTACACATGAAAATAAGTTATTAAAGTTCAACAATTAAAGATGATGTAGAATGGCGAGCTTAACTCATTTATGAGTTTTCTTCAAGCAAACCAAATTCAGAGTGAGATTTGGGATAAACGGACACGAACAGTGAACACAACAATAGTAACAATTTTTTGAGTACATTAAAATAATGCTAATACATTATAATACATATGAATACAATACATACATACTTAATAAAAATGGGACAAGGGACATACATCTGGGGCCGGATTGCTTATGCGTACTCGGCCCCCGCCAACGGCAGATCGAAGGAGTGTCCGGGGGGTTTTAGTGGTGTAGGGTCCTCTCCTCGTGATATGAGTTTAGCATACCACGCTATGGAAAGGGCGAGTCCCACATATCCCACCGTCAGCGCGCGCATAGGCTGCAGCGGCGGTGAGAATGCGTAAATTCATTTCCGCCAACCGGATAACAAAAAAAAAAGGGATTTACATCTGATGGATGGGCAGCAGCGTCTACCAGCTCATAGATACTCCCATTTTGCTGCGATCGCCAATTGTCTACCAAGCGTAATGGCAAATCCCGCAACGACCATGGCAAGCCAGGGTTTGTGTTTAGAGGAGGTCCATGTTCAGCAGAGGACATATACAATATTTAATCTTTTGTAATCTCAAGAGGAGCAAATATTGATAGTGGTTATGTATTTGTGCCTTTTGGTGTCGAAGCATTGGGGCCTTGGGGACCGGGAGCCAAATTAATTTATAAAAACCTAGCAGCGGCCCTCTTTAGTGCAGCACGTTCTCCGAGTGCTGGTTTTACTTTGCACAGCAGGTAAGCATTGCCATTCAACGGGGTAATTTTGCCAGCATTCTGGAAACCTTGCCAAGTAGAATAGATTTGGAATAGTAGTATTTTATAGGTTAGTTTTATTTTAAATTAGCTACTTTTAGTTGAATATATGTATTTTATTCATGTAACTAATAAATTAATTGAGTTGTTTCAGTGCGTTTGAAATCTTGAATTTTTGAAATCGCTTTAATACAATATTTAGATGTTGCTACTGAGACCCAGTAAAAACAGGCCAATTGCGATTGAGAGTCGCCTAGGATGGGTCCAGATCTTACAAGTAAAATTTGAAATAGTTCGTGTTTTCAGTTGCTGTAATTATTTTTATAGCAGCAACGGAAATACATATGCTGGGTAAATTTCAACTGTCTAGCTATAACAGTTCTGGAGAGTCAAAGTCAAAAATTATTTATTTATTTAACAATAAGCACACCAACTGCATAATCACACAAATTCGTATATACTATTATAATACTAACAATGTATATCATAGAAGTAATTACACAAATCATAGGTATGCATAACATTCTCATAATTTCAATTTGCTAGGAGACTACAAATTGCGCAGATTCTAGTTTAATTTTAAAAAGAAAAATAGAAAATGTGCAAATAAGGAATTCAAATGAATATGAATGTGTCGTGTCTATATGAATAATTTATTCATATAGACACGTTTAAATATTTTAAATCATGTTCTTATTATGCGTCCCTTTCTTTTTCTACTATACCACCAGTGGCAACTCCGAGAAGAACTAGTCAGAAATCAGAGAAATCCTTTTTTTAAATAAATATATAATTATGTTACAATTATTAATAAAGCAGTATTGTTTCAGAGCAACTCACTCCCAAGCAGTTTTGTAATTGACATAATCAGACATTTTATGATTAGCCTTTTTACATAATTTATCTTTGACTTTTAAAATTGTTTGTAGAAAGATGTCTTACATTATAACGAAGTTCGTTTTAGAAGCGTTTACTCACCCATACCATAAAATAATCTTATAAGACATTACGCTATGAAAATAAGTAAAGTAAACTATTTTAGCAGTATCCACATCAGTGAGTCGTCTCACAGTTTTAACATCATAAGCCGCACAGCTAAGTTTTCAGCTTAGTTTTTCACCCGAGGGAGGGTATTTGCTATAGTCACCATCACCACGCTTGGCAGGAGGGTTGATGACCGCAGTATTATGTTGTACCACACAAGAAAACGCTGCTGTCCGTGCCTTGATAGATGATGTTATAGGTAACAATCGGGGCCAGCGGCTTAACGTGCTTTCCGAGGCATGGAGGGTAGTCCCTTAACCAACCAGACCCGGAAAGAAATATTTAGACTTTACACAACGATTTCCTGTCTGGCGTGGGGATCGAACCCACGACCTCCGAGATACAATGCGAGCCAAATACCGCTATGCTACGGAGGTTGCCAAAGAAAAGTAGATTATTAACATTAAACCAATGGACTACCTTCGAGATTGCGTTGTTTACTTCGTCATAGTTGCGTAGCTGTCTACTTATTTGTCTGGAGAAACTTTGTATTATTAGGCCGTTTAGATCCACTGCTGAATATAGGTCTGTTCTTAACTTACCTTGGCAAGCCAGGGTCATTGAGGGGTGTTGCCTTAATCACCACGTTTGGCAGGTGAATTGGTGATTGCATTAGGATGGTAAGTAATCTTGAGCTTATAGATACTGCTGCCAGGTTGGCTGTATTTTTCTTTTCCTTAGTCGCCCCTTACGACACCCATTGGAAGACAGGGGTGGTCTTCAACGGGCAAAAAGGCGAGGGGGCTCTAGCCTTATGGTACAATGTACTTCTTAGTCGCTGATACCGACGTCAGCAAGAGCCGAGGTTAGTAAATAAAAGTCAATATATCAGCTCAATTAATCAGCTTTATTTATTCTATAAGTCATAGAGATATCTATGAAAACTAAACTATATCAACTTACGATCTAACTTAGATCTTTAAATTCTAGCGCCCTGAGTTAGCCTGGCTTGACCCTTACCCTTACCACAACGCTGGCACCAAATATACTACACACTTTTTTTTTAACTTTTACCGCATTGTAAGTCCACTGCTGAACATGGGCATGTTCTTACCGGACCTTGGCAAGCTAGGGTCGTTGAGAGATATTGCCATAATCACCATGCCTAGCAGGTGGATCGGTGATAACAGTAAGGTGGTGAGTTTCCTTGAGGCAATAGATGCGGCTGCTCATCCATCAAGTTTATGTTCCTTAGTTACCTTTCACAACACCCATGGAAAGACATGTGGTGCTCTTTTCAAAGCCGGAAGCCATTTATTAATTTAAGATAAATTGTGCAGTTACACTTCGACTTCACTTTTTGTTTTGTTTTTCATAATTTCTAATCGCGCTGTATAGTATAATCGCACTTAATATTACAACACTATAAAAATAAATCTATGGTCCCTCCAATAAAGATCAGAAGGTACAGTATGAAGATCAATGTTGATAAATCCGGTGACATGCCTTCTGTTTGACCAAAGACAAGGCTTTTCGTTGGTATTTTTTTTAACTGCTTTTGCCATTTCACCGGTACAGGCGAGTGGGGCTCCATCCAGCCTTATTAAATGCTTTATAGCCTACTACGGGACAATTATTTGTGTGAACCACAAATAATTGTTCTGAGTCTGGGTGTACTTTGTGTCCGTGAAATGTATGTTTGTAAAGTCCCCCGCGACACAGGGATTTATTTCCGTAGTGCGGGAGATGTCATTTCAAGAAAAAAAAAAAAATAAGAAACTTCTACCTTTAAGGTACTTGGACCTTGGTTCAGAGTGGTCGCTGACGAAGGGATGATTCTGTTTTTTTAGGTTTTAATGGGAGTTTTCTGCCACGGTCGCTCTACTAATTTAAATAATAAAAAGAATTTAAATTGATAATATGATATCTCTATGCTCCTGACTTTATGAAATCTTATATTTTAATTCAACTTTATTGACCTCAAACTTGACGAATTTTTAATCTCATTTTATTAAACTTGACATAATGTATTGTATATTATGCCTATTTTAAATGATTTACTATAATTATTTCATATTGACATGATAAACTTGTAGATATTCATTTAATGGAATGTGTTAATAATATATAAAGTGAGTCGTTATCTAATAGCATAACCCGTTTGCATGCCTTAGTTAAGGTAGTCAGTATAAGGATCATTTCAAACATAAAAACTGTAACTTGTACCTACTTTCTGTGCAAGTAAAGGACTATTCTATTCTATTCTAAGTTACAGGTCGCGGTCCTCTTGAACTTCAGGTCTACAAGGGCATTGGAAAATTCTTTGAAAACTTAAGGGTGGGGAGGGCGAGGGGTCTTTTCGTAGTGTCCAGTGATAACAGCCTTCTTTTATGGGAGTTCAGGTATTCCTGGAGCTACTTCACAAGGGTACTGACAAATCATAGACTTCATGAAGCCCCGAAAATAAGCAGGACCTCTGCAGTAATAGTTTTCTATTTCATAGATGTTCAGGAGACTCAAATCTTGAGTCAGGAAGTTAGCTGTTGGTTGATCTGTGAACAAAAAGATGATCTGTATTAAAGGCTTCCGTTATTATCTGATATTTTGAAGTACCATGCAATCGACCCCTACAAATGCTAAGTGGGGGGCTACGAGTTATTTTCTTTTTTTCGCTCGGCTTTGTGTAGTTAGCCACGAGGCGTTTGTTACTACACCGTGCATTAAGTCAAGCAGAGCTCCAGCCTTAATAAATGATTTAAAAACTACAAACTAAGCAACCTGCGCCGGAGGGCGCCCGCTATGGGGCTTGGACCTCGGCTCAGGGCGGTCGCTGGCGATGAGATTGAGGGATTATGACTTTTTAGTATTTTAGGGGGTTTTGTGCAACTCGCTCTACTTTACAGTTCGCAGGCGTATCGGATGGTAGATAGGAGTTCAAATACAAGGACAACTGGTGCCAGTACAGTTGATGAAATCCCAAAAAAAAAAATACAGCTGTTCCATACATTTAGGTTTATTTACCTTTTTTAAAATTACATATAGGCTTACGTTTGACCATAATCTCGCTTGATGGAAGGCGAAGATAAGGCCTAAGGTGATACACGCTTGCCTAGAAAGTGTCTGTTCACTTTAGCCTTAAAGATGTTCAGATTATAGCGTTCCGGTAAAACTGACCCCGGCAGAGAATTCCACTCCATTATGAAAGAAGAAGCAAATCGCTTCGTGCGTATTAAAGTAATGTCTACAACAAAAGGGTGGAACCGCTCGCCGCGCCTAGTCGTCCGGTGATGGAAGGGTGAAGGGGGTATCAGGTTATGTAGAACCTCCGCACACTCCCCGAAATGTAACCGATAAAAAACCGATAGGCAGGCTACTCGTCTACGGTGTTCGAGGCTCTGAAGACTTGCCTCCACAAGTGAGTTATTGCCTATGACTCTCTTCTCCAATGAGTCCAGAGCATCCAGCTGATATCTAGCAGACCCATCCCAAAGATGAGAACAGTATTCCATTGAGGAGTGAACTTGAGCTCTGTAAAGACTTAAGAGCTGCTCCGATGAGAAGTACCGCCTCACCTTGGAGAGAATGCCAAGTTGCAGGCTGCAGCGTTTGCAATGGACTCAACAAAATGTATGGAACAGCTGATTCTTTTTTATTTTAGTGTTGGTCCCATAGTAAACGTTCTTTATAGTCATCAGTACTTTCACTCCCTGAAAGGTTGTTGGTGTTTTAGCAATAACCCTGTATACCGCACTAGCCACCGTTATCCTGCCAGCTATCTCCTTCCATCTGGTGAGCTCTGGTGACCTTACTCACGCACAGGAAAATGAATTATCAATAACTAGCTTTGCGAATAGTTTCACCGGCATACCTTCCTTGATAAATATTTATTTATTTATAACTTTAGCACTTCCTTGATAAATAACACTGGAATAATTTTTCGCTTCCAAGTTAGCAAACTCTTCATCTTTTTTATTAACTAGCTGCGCCCCGCGGTAATACCCGCGTTACTCTGCTCCAGTGGGTCGGAGCGTGATGTTTAGTCTAGCCTATATGTTAACCCAGCGTATAACCTATCTCGGTGCAAAATTTCAGCCAATTCAGTTCAGTAGTTTTTACTTGAAAGAGTAACAAATATTCATCCTTTCATCCATACTTACAAACTTTGGCGTTTATAATGTTAGTGTTAGTAGTAGTATTAGTAATTAAGATGTTATTTGGCTGTGGTACTTCGTGTTAGGTGGAGGTACATCTCCTATAGAGCAGGTCAATGAGCGTAATAATGTGCTCTATTTCTTATAATTTAGCATGCTGATAGTTATTATGACTTAGGCATCTGTCAAGAAAGGATTTAACAAACTACACCACCTAAGTGGACGAAACTGGAGTCCAAATATTGTATGGAGGTTTCAGGACCGGGCTGAGTAGAGGAAGGCCACATCGGGTAATAAATTTTCCATGATTGCACCTCAAGTGTGGTGTGTCACAAGCTCATGCTTATGGAGGGGAGATTGGCAATCGCCTTAAGGCGGAAAGATTTTGTTAAAACGCGATGCGACCCGATGAAACCCGATGCGTGTTGAGTCGAATCAAATGTATTGTTTTCTATAGACCAGAATCACACTATGAACACCCGACGTGACGCGACGTGGCGGGTTAATTCGCATCGTTCACAAGCTTGCGCCCTATGTCTGGTCAGCCTCTGTTTTACTTTGGTCCATTGATTGCGGTGGCCGACCATTCATTGTAGAAGAAGATGAAAAATGTTGTCTTACCGTTGGGTCGTACATTTAAGTTTGGTAGTCCCAGTACTTCTGTGAACACCCGAGCTTTACAAATATCCATGTCATTGGCTTGCATCACCGTCGTCATACGGATCAAAGCTGAAAATAAAGGTGGATGTTTAGCTACGTTTTTTTTAAAGATTACTAGCAGAGTTTTACTATTCTTGTTAACCCCTGCCGCTAAGCTAAAATTGCTTGTGTTGAGTGGTTTCACATCGGTAGAGCAATGGGTGGGGATCGAACCAGCGATATATTTTATCAAGCGGCCGTAGCCCAATGGCTAGGGTGTCTGACTTGGGATCTTGTGGTCGCCGGTTCGATCTCCACCCATTGCACTACTGACGTGGACCCACTCCTAACACAAGCATTGGGGGTTAACAAGAATACAAGTAGAATGCAAAAAGCCTGCTTGTAATAATAAAAAAAAAAAAAAATTAGCCCTATGTGTCCCACTGCAGGGTAAAGGCCTCCCTTCCTTCTTTCCATTTTTCCCCATCACAAGTGGTACCTGGGACCATTCTTACAGGAGAGAGTCTAGTTCGTCTGGCCATCTCCTTCAGGGCCTACCGCCTTATATACTTACGATAAATTCCTCTGAAGTTAAAATTGTACGAGCTGTCTTCCTGCAAACTCTTGTGCTGGTAAAGATAACGCGTCGCCTCTTCATCTACGTGAGGACAATCTACTCCGATAACTATAACGCCAGTCAAACGGTTGATGCTGAAAAAAAAGTGTAAATAATGATTACTCTAGCTTCCCGCGCAGCTACCGTTCCCGGGGAACTTCATTTATAATACTGCTCCAGTGGGTCGGAGCGTGATATTTTGTACCCTATATGTTAATCCAGCGTATAGCCTATACCAGTGCACAAGTGAAAGAGTAACAAAAATCCATCCATCCATACAAACTTTCGCATTTATAATATTAGTAGGACTAATATATAGCTAAGGAGTTTGTTTTTTTGTTTGCTTAAACGCGCTAATCTCAGCAACTACTGGTCCGATTTGAAAAATTCTGTCTTTGTTAGATAGCCTATTTATTGAAGAAGGTAATAGGCTTTATTTTATTATGAAGTTTTTAAGGGGACGGGAGTTGCATGGATGAAACCTTATGAAACCCCATGGGTGTGGAAGCTAGTAATTAGATAAAGCTGATATTAAGTACATCTGGAAAATGTATTCAATGCAAATAACCAATCAAATCTTTCCTCTTTATTATATTATTTGTATAAGCTTAGCCTTCACGTTTCCCCATACCTACCTTAGTCGCCTCTTCCGACAAATAGGCGACTAAAGAAGGTTTGGCAACCACAATTTCAAAAAACTAGGAGCCAAAGTTGTATAAAACAAGGACAACCGTTTTAAAAACAGGATGCAGTAATAGTGTAGCAAAATTTCAATTAATTTAAATTCAAGTAATAATGTTTACGCGCATATTAATATACTTATAATATATACTAAATATATATTTATGTAGTATATATTATAAGTATATTATAGTGTATATTATTTGTAGGTTTATTCAAAATTGTCTTTGTCTTGAATAAATGTGCACTACATACTATTCTTCTTTTCTCTGCACCACCCTAAGGTTGACTGGTAGTAAATGCCTTTGGCATTAAGTCCGCCTCTGTACGCTTAGTTGTAACGTGCATAAAGTTTAAATAAATAAATAAAATAAAATACTGCTGATAGATACTGCTAGATAGTACTGCTGATAGAACATAGATCAGATCTATGTCGCTTAGTTCCCTCTTATGACACCCATGGAAAGACGGTGATCTTTTTTTAAACATACAGCGATTTATCCCGTTAGAGCGGTTTCGCGCTATGTCCGATCCGAATCCGATCCGAACCCGTGAAAATATTGGTCTAGAAATTTGGAAAGAAATCAGATAACGGAGATCGGATCTAGTGCGACCATATTTTCACGGGTCCAGATTGGATCCGGATCGGACGTAGTGCGAAACCGCTGTAAAAAACAAAGTATTTTCAGATACTTACTAACACTCAGAAACGATGCAAAGGTTTAAGTTTCTTATTATTAAGAATTTGTCGGTGTACGAACTATTGAAGAATGGTGTGTCGAATAACAGTTCAGGCAGTACAAACTCTTGTTTGATGTATCCTCTAACGCTTTCCACATTGCATAGTGAGTTAGCTTGTAGAACTTCTCCGATACATTGGTAGTCATCCAGTGGACACGGACGATAAATATGATCTGCAAATATATTACTAGGTACCTACATAATAATATTATACAACTAAATCCTCCACCGCATCTGTCTCTTTGCGAAAAACTTTTGATTTTCGGATGGACAAACGTAGTTAGCGACGAGGCTTTTGTTACTTTACCGGGTGAAATGGCGAGCAGAGCTCCAGCCTTAATAACTGGTTTAAAAACTACAAACTAAGCAACCTGCGCAAGAGGGCGCCCCCTCTATGGCTTGGACCTCGACTCAGGGCGGCCGCTAGCGATGAGATTGAGGGATTATGTATTTTAGTAGTAGTATTTTAGGGGAGTTTTGTGCAACTGTTGCTCTACTTTACAGTTCGCGATCCTCCCGGACTTCGGGTCTACGAGAGCATCGGAAGGTTCTTAGCAAACTAAGGGACGAAGACGGTGTTAATGACGCTTTGTGGGCAAAGGCCTATACTCGGATGCTGCAACAACCAATGGGTTTGGGTGTGGAGCCGCGGATTCGAAGAAGCGTCCTAACGCCTCTTTCATACACTGCTTGATCGAAGGCAGTTTGAGATCAGCATGTAAGTTGCGATACAACATGCAGCGTGATAATTGCCTAAATCCCGCTTTAAATCTTGAGATAGCTCAGACCTAATAAACGGAGCGCTAACACTGGTAAAAATCTGCCTTGGCATCTATATACACAGCATACGCACACACGCGTACCAAATGCCTAGCTTTGTCAGTCAATCTGACGGCTTCAGGGCAATGTTGGACAGCGTCTTTCCTTTTTTACCTGGTCTCAGACTTCATAAATAACTTATATAATGCGGCCAGCATATACTTAAAAATAAATTTACCTGCCAAAATATAAGGAGCCAGTGTTGCCGCAACTAAAAATAATATTTTCTCCGCCATTTTTCTCGGTTCCTGCTTCCTTCAAATCCGTGAACAGACTAACATTAAATATAGAAGAAATGCATTCCTTTTGTATTATTTATTAATTTGTAATATTACATAACATTATATTAACTGCATTCATAATTAATTTTGTTAGTTCAACTGTTATGTATTGTATTCTAAGAGATTTATAAATTTACAAAGCATTTAAATAAATAACGTCTCAAATGAATAAATAATAGATTTCATAATAATATTTTATTTGTTTTAAAAGACTAGTATATCTATAAATGTCAGCCGATAATCTCCGTAGCGTAGCGGTATTTGGCTCGCTTTACATCTCGGAGGTCGTGGGTTCGATCCCCACGCCGCGCCGGACAGAAAATCTTTGTGTAAATTTAAGATTTACACAATTTTTACTTTATAACCATCTGTAACTTCTTTGGATAATAAAATCATTATTATTATTAGTATTATTATTTATTATTTCTTTCCGGGTCTGGTTGGTTGAGGGTCTACCGTTGGTCCCTATTGTTATAACATGATCTGTAATAATAGTATATCAATGTCCAGCAGTGGACGTTATACGGGCTGATGATGATGATGATATAAATGTCATTATCAGGCCGTATAACGTCCACTGTTAGGGAAGCGCTGGCATGGCGGCTGAATCCGCGGAGAATCTCAAAGGCGCAAATATAGTACCCTCGATAGTGGTTATATATGTATTTGTGCCTTTTGGTGTCGAAACCTGGAGCCAAATTAATGTATAAATACCTAACTCGCAGCCGCCTTCTTTAGTGCGGCACGTTCTCCGAGTGCTGGTTTATACTTTGCACAGCAGGGAAGCATTTCCATTGAACGGGGTAATGCTGCCAGCATTCTGGGAACCTCGCCAAGTAGAATAGATTTAGAATAGAAGTATTTTATAAGTTAGTTTTATTTTGAATTAGCTACTTTTAGTTGTATATTATGTATTTTATTCATGTAATAAAAGTTATCTACATATTAAAACTAGGAGGTTCTACTTTTAGTAGGTACTCACGTCCACGTTCTCCCGGGGGAGTATTTACCATAATCACCACGCTTGGCAGGCGGATTTATGACCACAGTATTATGTCGAAACACACAAGGAAACGGAAATCTGTATTAAACATATTTTAGTGGTTGTTAATATTCAGATAGATTTATTATTGGTAGGACAATTACTGGCGTAGCTATCGAAGGGCTGGGTGGAGCAGTGCCCCGGGCCCCCGTGCTTAGAGGGGCCCGAATATCTCATTAGCAATGCCTTATTGCCGGACGAGAAAATATATGTGTAGATTCTAAGATTTCTTTCCGGGTCTGGTTGGCTCAAGTAAAAGCCTTCAAGCCTCGGAAAGCACGTTAAGCCGTTGGTCCCGTTGTTATAACATCAATTATTACAATCGTATACCAGGGAACGGGCAGGAGCGTTTCCTTGTGTATTACAACATTATACTGCGGTCACCACCCCGCCTACCAAGCGTGGTGACTATGGCAAATACCCTTCCCCGGGAGGAGGTCCATGTTAAGTAGTATACAAGAAACCTAGTACCGACCTAAGGTTTTATTCTTATAATCAGAATTTGCCTTGTAGATTCCATCTACGGACATTAACTGATTAATTATATTTAAACAACTGTAAACTTACTTTGTTTTGCAAGAAATCAATACCTCAGAAGCATACGGACGGATGTACAATACACTGCAGAATCATTTGGTCGTAAGTGTCAGTTTACATAGTTCCCAGAATGTTATGTGCTCACACGTTATACTCGTGAACGGGTGCTGGGTGGTGACCGGCAATCTGATGGATGTGTTTGGGGTAGTAGTACCTACATTTTTGTGACCTTTACGGCGATAATCATCTCATGTAGCTAGTTCCTTGGAAATGTGCGTTGATGCTACCTCCGTTTTCAAAGTGCAAGAGGTTTCTGCTTGGGGATTTTAAATCAGTATTTAACTGTATTTGTCCAAACGTATAGAGCGTGCAAAAAAAACTGTGATACCAAAGATGACGAAAAAGAAAAAGCCCGGAGTTTCTTTCTTCCTTTCTTCTCCGAGTCGTCCACCTAGGTAGCTAGTGAAAGGTTGCAGGTTAGCTAGGGTAGGATTCTCGCTGGCGAGAACCGCGTTGCGCCCCTACGCCTGCCCTGTGATCCAGCATCAGTAGGTCGATCACTTCCTCTTATGTTAATTAATCTGACTTATATATCAGTGGTCCTAACCCCTTAAAGGTGTGTGTCACTTTGTATTTTTTTACCAATATTGTATATTTTTACCAAACTTCTATATTGATCCACTAAAACCTATATTAATACTTAATTAATGTGAACTAAAACTTATGATGAGTAAAGAAATTAATGACAAGCTGACGGACGGACTACTTTGTCTGTAATATCCTACAATTTGCTACCTGTTAATAACTAATAAACTAGATACTTAATCTAGTTTAATTCATAGAATAATAATAATTGTGTAACATTGTAATTCTGAACAAGTAGGTAAAAGTGTATGTAAATACCTAAGTGCTGAATAAATTCATTATTTCATACGACGAATGTTTTTCACGTTTAATGGCACATCTGACATTATGCTTCTGAGCTCTCGATAAATATATTATACGCACCTGTTTAAATAATATATAACAAATAAATATACATAAAGTCTCATATGTAGGTATTTGTATAAATGTGTCATAAACATAATACTGCGCTCTCCGCCTTTTTTTGTTTTTGTTGTCCGGTGGGAAATGCGTTTACGCATTCCCAACGTCGTCGCTGCTGCGTATCCGCGCGCTGGCGGCGGATGTGGGACTAGCCCTCTCCATAGCGTGGTATGCTAACTCATACCATGAGGAGAGGATCCTACACCACTAAAACCCCCCGGACACTCCTTCGATCCGCCGTTGGCGGGGGCAGGCACGCATATTAATAAGCAATCCGGTCCCCCGACGACATCCGCGGCCAATATGGCACCGCGGGATCTCTTGAAACTGCGGTCTCCGCCTTCCAAGCGTGGTGACTACATATGGCAATTACCAGCCCCCGGGCTGATGATGATGTCTATAGCTGAAAGTGTTTGTCATATCTCAGTTCAGTTCATAAAACTGAAAGATGTCGGTAGTTGTCATAATTGATGATAGCTAGTAGCATCATTATTTAATTTTATGACAAGAAAGAAGACGAAATAATGAATTTTATTTAGCACTTAGGTATTCATATACGCTTGTACTTGTCAGAATTACAATGTTATAAGTTAAATAAAAAACTATAATTAACAGATAATTCTTACTCTATGAAATATCCGACTAGGTAACTAACAGAAGTAGGCAATAACAAATCTACAGACTACATAGTCCGTCATAATCCGTCTGTCCTGTGACAATTATTTCTGTTATATTATTATAAGAAGAAATTAAAAACGCATCAAAATTACAAGTAGTCTGAGGTATTCTATATCTATATATTATTATCTATACTTATATATAAAAATGAGTCCCTTTTTCCTTGGTCAAGGCTGCACCAATTTCGCAATTTTTTTTTTGTTGAGTTTGTCATTGTCAGGAGAAGGTTTTTAGGAAAGATAAAAATAAGAAAATTGCGCGGAAAATTTGAAAATTAAAGAATACTTTACCACCAAATTGAATTTTCTCATGTTACCTTAGTGCTTTGACAATATAAACCTTATGGCTTTTAAAGCAACATTGACAGAATGCGTGCTGCAAATATCGTCAAAGAGAATGTTAAAAATGAATATCGTTTAAAGAAGTGTCTCATGTACTCAGAAGCCCAAGTACCTACTAACGGTGAGAAAATTAGACGTCCTTCGCTCTATCTTGCGCCGACATTCCACGATGCCACTAGACGGCCAGCTATGTAATCGGCGGATTGGCTTTCCTATTTGTGATTCTGTCCAAATCGTACTGCACTTGCGCGACGACACTATCGTGCCCAAAGCGCACTAATGTATAATAAAATAAACAATAAACTTTCAATTTATAAACTAACCCTACATAAAGTCAAGCAGACTCTTAAGCCATGACTACTGTCGCTGAACTTAGCGAAACAGAGGAAGTTATAATATCTATTTCGTAGTTAGTACACACACACACACACTAAATACAGGCTTCTTTTAACCGTATTAATTTAGTTTATCTTACTTTTTAGTTGTTACCATATAATTTTTATTTGTTAATCCTATTACATAAGTTTCTGTACTATCTCCTACTGGGAGAAGGCACTGGCTCTTGTAACACAGGTCTATCATCTAGCGCAGGAGTCAGGGACTACACACTTTTTTTTGTAACCACTCTCTTGTGTAATAAAGTTTATTATTATTATTATTAAACAGTACTAATCAGTGTTTAAAACATTTTGTTTTTCGAACGGACATAATTAAGTTGTTAGCCCCGAGGCTTTTGCTACTTCGCGGGCACAAAGGCGAGCAGAGCTTCATCCTAGATAAATGGATTAAAAACTACAAACTAAGGACCTACTAACTAAGGACTAAGGACCGCCCCCTGTAGGACTTGGACTTCGGCTAAGGGCGGTCGCTTACAGGGAGATTGAGGGATTATGGCTTTTAGATCTTTTAGGGGAGTTTGGTGCAACTGTCGCTCCACTTTACAGTTCGCGGGCCTCTCGGACTTCGGGTCTACAAGGGCATCGGAAGGTTCAGTAATTAACACCGATTCGAATTAAATATTCATAGTTAAAACAGGACAACGTCTGTAGGGTGGGCTAGTCATTTATATTTAACTATCTGCGCCCCCGGTTTTATCCGCGTTACTCTGCTCCTGGGTCGGAGTGTGATTTTTTGTAGCCTATATGTTAATCGAGCTTGTTAACTATCCCCGTGCAAAGTTTCAGCCAAAACCATTAAGTAGTTTTTGCGTGAAAGAGTAACAAACATCCATCCATCCATCCACCCATACTACAAACTTTCGCGTTTTAAATATTAGTAAGGAGGTTATTGCTAATGGAAATAAAAGTAGTAATGCTCCCACCATTCAGCTGGAGTTCTTTTATGAGTTTAAGGCCCAGTCGGAAAGTAATAGTGGACTGTTTATAATAGGCTTATTGCCGGTAGATTACATTATCATACCTATCTAATTAGTTAAAATGTACAAAAACCAGTAGCACGCGGTCGGGACGTACGATTTTTCTTCATTTCATTTTTAAATGTTTTTGTATACTTTACGGAATAGTTTACCATATACTATGTTTCAAAATTGAGATGAATAAAATTTGACCACCGGCACTCGAACCTGCATCTTAGGTTAAGTCCCTAATGCCTTAACCACGGGCTTTTGGGCTACGGTAGAACCCTTTTTTCGGGGGGAAATGCATTTACGCATTCCCATCGCCGCTGCAGCGTATTCGCGCGCTGGCGGTGGGATATGTGGGACTCGCCCTCTCCATACCACGAGGAGAGGACCCTACACCACTAAAACCCCGGACACTCCTTCGATCCGCCGTTGGCGGGGGCCGGGTACGCATAAGCAATCCGACCCGGCTACGGTGCAACACTACCGGTCATCGAAATCTATCTATCTCTCATCATTTGTTTTTTTTTTTTTTTTTTCTTTTCGCTGTCTTCTTCGTTTGCTCTATGGTTTGATTTTGTTTTTAATTGAGGTTTATTATTTTTTAATGTGTTCATGATAGTTTTTGTATGAAAATATATACCTACTTAGTGTACTTAAAGAAGTAAATAACAAATAACGTCATGTTATTGTAAATGAAAAAATATTTAAACAGTATTGCTTGGCCTTGCTTCTTTGCTTAATAATATTTTGTTAACTTACTTATCAACTGAAATTATAGATTTCAAAAGTCTTCGATAATATTGTTGTACGCCATAGGTCGTGGATTCAATCCCCACGCCATACAAGAAATCTTTGTGTAAATTCTAAGATTTCTTTCCGGGTCTGGTTGGTTGGGGAACTACCCTCCATGCCTCGGAAATAGTGTTGCCAGGTCCGATTTGTTTTAAATCGGTACATGAGGTCAAAAAAATCGGGTATTAGGGTTGCAAATCGGGACAATAAACAAAAAACAAGGGGTTTTTAAGTCTATGTATAATTTATTGCGTTTTAAACTAATGGTGCAAGTATACCTAGTATTATATAAATTACCTAAATTAAATATGTATTTAATCTTACATAACAAGTATTCAGTCTTGCTGGACTATTCTTCTTCTTAGCGTGTCGATGATACATTAAATCTTCCCGGCCCAAAACTTTGCTAATTCCACCGCACTATTTGTGGCGTCCATCAAGAACTATTAGAAATTATTAAATAAATAGTACTTTAAGTGTAATTGACGCACTTCAGAAGAAACAAGTACCTAAGTATTTATCTAAATTTTAATTTTTTGATTAATCGGGCGTATTAATAGCGTCCCGATCAGGTACAAATCGAGACGCGTCCCCAGCCCCTGAAAATCGGGACACCTGCAACAATCAAGGAACGCGCAGCAGCGTTTCCTTGTGTGGTACAACATAATACAGCGGTCACCAACCCACATGCCAAGCGTGGTAACTGACATGAGGCCCATGTTCATCAATTGATGTGATACGGGCAGATGATGAAACCCCTTAAAATGAATCCAGTAACAAACGCAAGTACAATTTTTAAGTATAGTTATATATTTCAATGCAAAGACAACAAATGTTACAACAATACTGGAATATTGTATTGATTTAAATACTCTAAAGACATATAAACTACAATTAAATCAAAGCTGCACTTACCAGTAGTAGACTGACTACTTCAATATGGACAGTATTAAATTATTATTCTTGATAGCGGTACTCGTGCAATTTAGTTTTGCAAGTAAGATTTGAGTTTCTTTATATTTTTTTATGGATTTATCATTACCAAGTAAACAACCTCCGAAGCGTAGCGGTATTTGGCTCGCTTTATATCTCGGAGGTCATGGGTTCGATCCCCACGCCGAACAGGAAATCTTTGTGTAAATTCTTATTCTAATTCTGCGGTCACTAACCCGTCTACCCGTCTACCAAGCGTGGTGACTATGGCCCATGTTCAGCAGTGGACGTTAGTGAGATAGTAATATCTAAAAAAATCTGATAATGAGTTGCTCTGAAACAAAACTGCTTTATTAATAATTGTAAAATAAAAATTTATTTTAAATAAAAGGATTTCATTAAGTTTCTTAGCAGTTCTTCTCAGAGTTGCCACGTCCAGAACTGGTGGTAGAAAAAGAAAGGGACGCATCATAAGAACATGATTTAAAATATTTTAAATGTGTCTATATGAATAAAAAAAAATTGACTTTGACTCTAAGCCATTTCCATTAATTAGTACATTGGTGGTAACCTGTCTAACATCAGGTGTAGAAAACTTGCTTACTTCAGTTTTTTATCATTTAAACACAGATTATTGACACTTAACCAATGAACTACTCTAGAGCATCATAAACTTCGTCATATCACGTAATTAAATTTAATTAAAAATATATATTTGCCCAATTAAATATTGCGAAACTGTTACTCTAAAATAATGAAAATAGTTTATAGAGTGCGCGAGGAGTGACATCATGTCCGGCGACGGGCGGAGTAAACTAGTCGTTTTAGGTCTTTTTATATTTATTATAGCTCTAAACCTTGCTCGATTTACCACGTTTAATTCACCATTTACGCTATAGCGGGTATAGCATATGAACTTAAAGCACCACGGTGGCTAATAAATTACGAATCAATTTATTGTGTTAATCACCTTTAAAACAAGTCATCATCATCATCAGCCCGTATAACGTCTATTGCTGAACATGGGCCTCCTCCCGAGGGAGGGTATTTGCCATAGTTACCACGCTTGGCAGACGGGTTGGTGACCGCAGTATTATGTTTTGCCACACAAAGAAACGCTGCTGCCCGTTCCTTGATATACGATTATTATAGATGATGTTATAGTAATCGGGACCAACGGCTTAACGTTCTTTCCGAGGCACGGAGGGTAGTCCCTCAACCAACCAGACCAGGAAAAAAATCTTAGAATTTACACAAAGACTTCCTGTCCGGAGTGGGGATCGAACCCGAGATTTAAAGCGAGCCAAATACCGCTACTCTACGGAGGTGGTTAAAACAAGTGGATTGAATTTTTAAAATTCAAATTATCTACTTCACAGGTGAAAATGACCAAATTTACCGGCCCTGCAGCTTCAGAAACTATAAATGCATCGGTAACATTTTACAAGAGAGATCTAATTGCAGTCGCCCTTCCCACCCTTTTGTACCGGCCAAATTTGTGATTCCTGAAGTCACCATTCAAGCTCAAGTCTGGAATGCTTCGTATATCGAGACTGGCCTCGTTGTCAGGAAACTGGATCATTGCTGGGTTTCCGAGTTTTAGTAATTATATTTTGTATATGTTTTTTTTTCTTAAAAGATTACTTGCAAACTTTTGCCGTCTACTAGTATTCTTGTTAACCCCTCGTACTAAACTAAATGCTTGTGTTACGAGTGGGTTCACGTCGGTAGTGCGATGGGTGGGGTTTGAACCGGCGACCTAGCCATTGGGTTACGGGGCCGCTTCACTATACTATCAACTAGCTTCCCGCGTGAAGTTTCACCCGCGTATCTCCCGTTCCCGTGGGAACTTCATAATTAAATATAGCCTATGTCACTCAGGGTGAAAGTAACTTTCCAATGGTGAAAGAATTTTTTTAAATCGGCACAGTAGTTTTTGAGTTTATTCATTACAAACACACACACACACATACACAAAAATACAAATTATTCCTCTTTATAATATTAGTATAGATAGTTATCCTCAACCTAGCGTGGCGTAGCGGTATGAGTCACGCTTTAATTCTTGGAGCGTGGGTTCGATCCCCACGTCGGATTAGAAATCATTGTGTGAATTTTAAGATTTTTTCTGTCTCTGGTTGGTTGAGGGATTACCTTTCGTGCCTCAGAAAGCACGTTAAGCCGTTGGTATAGACTTTTATAACATCATCTGTAACTATTATATACCAAGGTACGGACGGCAGCGTTTCCCTGTGTCATCATTCTCCTGCCTTTATCCCAATTTATTTGGGCTCGGCGCAACATGTATTTTTCTTCCATACTCCTATTAGCCGCCATCTCGACAGTCACCGCCTTTCTAACCATAGCATCTTTTACACAGTCCATCCATCGTTTCTTTGGTCTTCCCCTTCTCTTACAGCTATCGACATTCATACTCAAAACTTACCTCACGTTATTTTCCTCATTTCTCCGTAACACATGCCTATACCAAGACAGCCGGTTCCCACACAACTTTTCAGCTACCGGTGCCACTTTCAGACTTCCTCTTATATACTCATTTAGGTTGAAAGATATTTATTTCTCACAAAAAAGACACTTACTTTTTTCCATATTATACCTACTAAATGATACATACACACAACAAAGGTTCCGCATACGTAAGTTGTTAAACTCATCCAAGGCATTCAGTCTTTAACCTTTCGAATATCGTAATTAGAGACACTATAGAGAGACAATGAGTGAGGGAATATATACTCATTTCTTATTCTACCCATTCGTGTAACACCACACAACCCTCTCAGCATTCTCATCTCAGCTGCATGCAATTGCCTTTCATCCCCGTTTCCCTGTATGTTATGACATGATACTGCGGTCCCAAGCCCACCTGCCAAGTGACAGTAAACCACGGGACCAAACGCTTAAAGACGCGGAGGGTAATCTCTCCACCAACCAAACCTAGAAAGACTAACTAAGCGGCCATAACCCAATGGCTAGGGGCGTCCGACTTGTGATATTGAGATCGTCGGTTCGTTCCCCACTCATTGCTCTACCGATGATAACCCATTCGCAAACGGTTCTTTGCAAACTAAGGATCGGGAGGACGAGGCGGGACAGGACGCGTTGCGTTCGCGGGCGCACTCTTGTCCGACGGGTCGGATATGTCTCCGACTTGTCTTGTCCGAGTGGTCTCTGTGTAGTGGTGCTAGTTTCTTGCAGTATTTTTACTGCTTGTTGGTAAATTGTTATCTTGTTATTCGGGTCATCTAGTACGCCCCGAGGCCGACGGTGTTTACGACGCTTTGTGGGTAAAGGCCTATAGTCGGATGCTGCAACAACCAACGGATTACGCCACACAGTTATGTATTGATGTTGTATTTATTTGTAGCTTCAATCCTGTAACCGATAAGGTAGTGCTAAGTATAGCGTGTCCCGACCTAGACTTGGAAGCAGACTTAGAACTGATCCACCATCGGCCACGGCGTGAAGATGACATCTATAACTATCATGTTAGAGCTAAATACCGTAAGTTCTTTTTTTGTCAGACGGAAATTCAAAGTCAATAATTTCTTTATTCATATAGACACAATTAAAACACAAAAAATATCAAAATCTATGTTATCTTTTCCTACCACAAGTCCAAGACGTGGCAATTTTGAAAGTGTGGCAAGAAACTCAGAGGAATCCGTTTTTTTAACACGCTTTTATTAGCTTGGGTTGTATGTAACGGAATCTTTGAACTTTATTTTCACCAGTTTCCAGAAGTCTGATTAATTTGAAACTTTGCATACGTATCAAGGACCGATGACAATGCAATAATTTGATAACAGTTACCCATTATCCTTAAAAATCTATCTAAATCCTTTTATAGCTAACCGAACTAAAAAATAGAAAATAATTTTCACTTCAAAATAAAATAAAAATAAAGTTTAATTTATTAACAGAATAAATCAATTCAGAGTGAAAAGCGTGGGGTGTTTGATAAAATAAATGTAACAATCATTCTATTGGCAACTATCTATGAGAGGAGAGTTATGAAAAGTGGTAAAATGCACCCCACGCTTTTTACTATGAATTGAATTATTCTGTTAATAACTTAAACTTTATTATTATTTTATTTTGAGGTGAAAATTATTTTCTATTTTTTAGTTCGGTTAGCTATAAAAGCGTGTTTTTTTAAACTATTATTTATTAAATAATCAATTTATCTCTTTTACAATATTGTTAAGCAGCAGTGTCATTCCAGAGCAAGTTACTCCCAACTACTCCCAAGTCATTCTGGCATTTACATAGTCTGATATTTTATAATATATATGTCTGTTTAAATAATTTAGCTTTGACAATGGCTTTAAATTAATCAACAGTTAGTTCTCTAATACTACTCGGGAGATTGTTATAATCATTTTTCAAACCAGACCTGTATTGTTTCTGAGATTAGCGCGTTCATACAAACAAACTCTTCAGCTTTTTATAGTAGTACTATCTTCCCGCGCGTTGTTTCACCCGCGTATCTTCTGTTCCCATGGCAACTTCATAATAAAATATAGTAATGGGCTGGCTAACACTGAAAGAATGTTTCAAATCAAACCAGCAATTCCTGAGATTATCTCATTCAAGCAAACAAATGATGAATCGATATAACTTTCAGCGCTCATCGATATGACGCTGATATTTCCATCAACTCGCACACTGGACCTCACTGAAGCGAGCACGTACACCGAAGTACATGGGGTCCCTGATTTTGTGGTCAGACCATTTGGTAAGTCAGCCAGTCAATCATCATCAGCCCGTGTAAAGTCCACTGCTGAACATGGGCCTCCTCCTGAAGGTGGGTTTTGCCATAGTCATCACGCTTGACAGGCGGGTATTACGTTGTAACACACCGGGAAACTCTGCTGCCCGTTCCTTGGCATACAATTGTTTTAGATAATATTATAATAATCTGGACCAACGGCTTAAAAGTCATCCTTTTCGAGGCAGGGGTGGAGAGTAATCCCTGAACCAACTAGACCCGGATAGAAATCTTAGAATATACATAAAAAGATTTCTCGTCCGGCGTGGGGATCGAACCCACGACCTACGAGACTTAAAGGGAAACTTGTCACGGAGACTGCCATCCTGTCAATAATGTAACATCTTCTTCATCTGCCTATTTACTAGCATCTTTGAGTGTACATAAAACTATGGAGCGCGGATATCACTGTAGTCCATTGCGTTGATTATAAGCAGATGCAATGTAGGTATGGTATGGTATTTATAGTGATATACCGCGAATTTTAGGGTTTCGTACGCGAAGGGTAAAAACGGTACTCTATTACTAAGATTTCGCTGTCTGTCTGTCACCAGGCTGTATCTCAAGAACCGCGATAGCTAGACAGTTGAAATTTTTACAGATGATGTATTTCTATTGCCGCTATAACACCAAATACTAAAAATAAATTAAATAAATATTTAAGGGAAGCTCCCATACAACAAACTTTATTTTTGCCCTTTTTTGCTTGCATTGCATGCCGATTGGCAAAATATGGCCGAACTATTTTCATATATAACGAAATTTTATAAAATAAATTTGCAAAATAAAATATATTTATGCTCGATATCATTGACATCAACAGGTAGACGCTTGAAAATGGTACGAAACCCTTCGTGCCCGAGTCCGACTCGCTTTTGACCAGTTTTTTTAATCGTTTGCCATACTCAGCAAAATTATTTATTTTTGGTAGTATCTACAATAAATTTACCTTGTAATATAGGCTTTAAAATCTTTAATTTTCAGATGAAAGGTCAGCTAGATTCGAGGCTGAGAAGATTGACTACAGCTATCTCAATAAATACGATGCTGAAGCATTCTACTACAGAGGATATCCTATAGTCCGCCATTTTGTACAGAGGATGCTGTGTAACTATGGACTTAAAAACATGAATCGACCCTGTTAAATCTGCCCTCCTGAATGCAAACGCAGTACTTGCAAAACGCGATTTCGAGATAAACGCGGTAAACACATTTTTTTATATCCAAACAAGAAGTCTATATTACATGACTTATATAGTGAACCTAAGAAATAAGAAAAAAACAATCTTTATGTATAGACTAGCTGACTAAGTAAAACTCTAAATTCAATTGAACTTATAATACTAGGATAGTGATCATGATAGAACCGAACTTACCATGATGTGCACTAAGAGCACGCATTCTGTCAATGTTATCTATGTCAAACGCCATAAGGTTACAATAAAAAAGTTTATTTTGTCAAAAAGGCTAAGGTAACATTAAAACATTTTATATGGTGTTAGAGCATTCTTATTTTTTTTCTTATAACAAATAGAACAAAAAATAATTAGCGAAATCGACCCCACCGTTCACGCGTGATGCCGTGACTGAGGGAAAAGGGATTCATTTTTATATATGTATATAGAAAAGGGTCCTGAAATGTCATTTTCGCAAAAAAGGGCAAATCTCAAAAATTACGACTACTGCAAGTACAATAAGCAGGGCAGAAATATACACTATGACTTTTTAGTTGCTGCAGCGGGATTTGCCATCTATACTAACTACACTAATATTATAAAGAGAAAAGATTTGTATTTTTGTGTGTATGTTTGTAATAAATAAACTCAAAAACTATTGTGGCGATTTCAAAAATCTTTCACCATTAGACAGCTACATTCGCCCTGAGTGACATAAGCTATATTTAATTATGAAGTTCCCACGGGAACGGGAGTTAAGCGGGTGAAAGCGCGCGCGGGAACCTAGTCAGTATTTGGCTCCCTTTAAATATTGGAGGTCGTGTGTTCGATCCCCGCGCCGGACAAGAATCTTTGTAAAGATTATAAGATTTCTTTCCGGGTCTGGTTGGTTGAGGGACTACCCTCCGTGCCTAGAAAAGCACGTTAAGATGTTGGTCCTGATTTTTATAACATCATCTATAACAATTGTATATCAAGGAACGGGCAGAAGCGTTTCCTTGTATATTACAACATAATACTACGATCTGCCAAGCGTGATGACTATAGCAAATACCCTCCCTCGGGAGGAGGTCCATGTTCAGCAGTGGACGTTATACGGGCTGATGATGACGATGATAACTATCGAAACTTAACATTAAAAATTTAAAAGCGACATGATTTTTATTGAGAGTTTTAGCGGTTGCTAATATCTACTTATCTTAATTATTTAATTTTTGGCAGTACAATCGTTCTATGTTTTTTTTTCGTTCCTCAAACAAAAAATGACCGAGAAATTTCATGTGACGTCACTTTTAGGTACAATTTTACCTAGTAGTAACGTCACAAGCCCCCCTCTCCTGAACTTTATAGTTGGTTTTTGCTCTGTATCTTTGTCAATTTTTATTGATTTGATAAATAAAAAAATACGTGTCCAATATTTTTTAGTAATCTAACTGACGGACGGACTAAATAGATTTTTGTAATTTTCATGCCTATTACAATGATGACGAACCTGTGTTTGGGGCTCCCGCTCGTACAATCTAGATTTAGTCTATTGCGTACTAGAGCTCATTTTGCCATGACCATTTATCATGCCGTCGCCTTAACGTACTAAAAGTCATAATCCCACAATCTCATCGCCAGCGACCGGAATGAGCCGAGGTTCAAGCCCCACAGGGGACGCCCTCTTGCCATGCGCTAGAGGGCGCTTGCTTAGTTTGTAGTTTTTGAACCATTTATTGAGACTGGAGCTCTGCTCGCCTTTATGATAAGTAGTAGTGAAGTAAAAAAATCCTCGCGGACAAATAGGCAAGTCTGTCCAAAAATAGTTGCCTTAAGGGAAACTATGGTAACTTTTATTACATATACCTATTTTAAAATTTTAATGTTAAGTTTCGATAGTAATGGTGATGGACTGATGGCAAATCGTCCTGACAATATTATTTGCAACAACAAAAAAATCACGGTATATCTACCTATACTTATATTTGTGTAGTGTGAATCTATGGATCTTGTCTTTGATAAATAGAGGTGTGCAAAAGTAATTCTCAATTTCATTTTGTAAGAATAAAATCTCATTCAAGCCCAAATTCAACATCACTCCCGTTATTCACACTCGGGGAATAAGGGTGGGATTTATCAGAGAACCCTACCTTATTCTCCATCAAGCAGGTTTTAGGCCTAAAACATCATGCTCTGTTGATCAGAGCATGATTTTTTAGGTCTAAAACCTAACTCTCACAAAGCATAGGTATTTAAAGCACAAATATCTTGGACTCTGGACCGAACACTAAGTTTAAAAAAAACACCTCCAAAAAGCAAAGGGTAACATTGGGGCCAGAAATAATCTGCTTGGCAGGCTTACTAGCACATTCTGGGGAATTTCTTCTTCGGTTCTTCGTACAACGGGGTTGTATCTCTGCGAACTAGTGTGGCAATTGAATGAAACTTGCCGAGCGCTTTCTGGGTGCCCTAAGGCAACCCCTCTTGTTAAGCTATAGGACTGAGGACTCTCTTGCTGGAATAGCTTCCGTATATGTCAGAAAAGAAGTTGGCTGGTATGGTAATAATGGTAGACAAAGGGCCAGGGCAGACCGAACTGCAAAATGCTCGCACATGGTCGACCATGCGCGAGCCGTGCCGTTCCGTAGGTTGATAGTCATACGTCTGAACGGTTTTCTCGCTGCGGCAACACTCGCACATGTTGACTGCATACTCGAACACCCAGTCAGCTATCTCGAGCATGGTCGAGCATCAAAGGGCGTGTATTCAATTGCGCGATATATGATAATAATCATAAGATATTTTTTTCAATTATCTCAGAAAAGGGCAATCAAAATCGACTCGATATGCTTAAGTCAATTTTACCTCCTCCAGCAAACATCGTGCAATTTGCGGAAAAATGACCACCTGGGCATAGGCGAGGCTCGCGACACGTCTAGTAGGCGAGGCTCTGAAGCTTAGATTCAGACGATGCCAGCCCATGCAGTTTGATTTTATTTTTTTATATAATGTGACCTGAAGGTAGTACAAGATGATCCCATTAAGCGGGAATTGCTGTAAAATGCATGTTTTTTAAGGTAAACCCAAAATAATGGCGATTTCTATTATTATATTTATCTATCTTCCCTCATATACAAAACTAGAACTTAATTAAGGTTTCATTAAAATATATCAGTTTGTTAAAAAGCATAGTAAGTAATCATCTTGTACACCCCTATGGGTAAGATGATCCCTAAGATCATCTTGCCCCCATTACGATAAAAAAAAAACATTTTTTGAAGAATAAAGTACGAATCTTACTCATGTTAAGGTTTTAGTTAAGTTAGGTAATTAAAGTTACAAGCGTAATAAAACCAATCTCTCATGTGAATACTTCTGGGTTCAAGAGGCTTATTCCTGATTTAACAAACTTATTAAATAAAATCATTTTTTTATAAGTTTAGTATTCAGACCAGCAGATCCATAGAGTGTTAGTAACAATATAACTTATAGACTATGTTAGTATATATAAAATTCATACTATATGGGAAGACTCACCGAGCCGTAACAACATGTAGCTCGGTGAACCTACCAACCAGGGCTGAATCGATCCGTTCATCCACCATCCTCAGGACTCGGTTCGAGCTCCGTCTCACCCTGTTCACCAGTGAGGCAGTCTTTTTCCGCATTACTGCATAAAAGTCATCAACGCTGGCATCGGCAAACATACCAGACGCATTACAGTAGCGTGGGAGCCGGAACAGAGCCCAGAAGATGCTGTTTTATTAAACGCGTAGGGTACTGTAGGATTTTTGTGTAAAGCTGGCCCACAGGCTACCCGTGTAAAATACTTGGCAATATGCTTTAAAAAGTGTGATCTTGACCTCGGCTGTACATTATTCATTGATTGTATTTGTTAGGATTGCAACTTTTAGGGAACACTCGCCAAACATTTTTGCAAGCTGAAAGTAATTATAAAATTGCATACATAATAAAATCTATATGTGCGTAATGATCCCTAGGGTTCATCTGGTACATATAGAATCATCTTGACCTAAGTCCCACTTTTTTATTAGCATAACCTACAACCACGCGGCTATGTTCGCGTGGTCCAAATATTACAATTAGGCATAATAAAAAGTCACAAATACAACAGTAATTACATCTGACTTTGTTTAAATAAAAATATCACAAAAAAAGGCATTTGTTGTTTCGGCACAATCGCAGAAGATCATCTTACCCCCAGGGATCAACTGGTACTACTTTCACCTATAACTATTACATGACATTATAACATTATTGGTAAATTGTAATAATCGTTGAAATATGAACTTATTAGTCAAGGGTTTTTGTCATTATCATAGTATTTGATTTGTAATAAGTTCGATCGATTCGGTTACGTTCTTTTATCAGTATAGACTAAAGGTAAGGACGCTTTAAATCTCGGAGGTCGAGGGTTCCCCACACCGGACAGGAAATATTTGTGTAAATTCTAAGATTTGGTTGAGGGACTACCCTCCGTGCCTCGGAAAGCACGTTAAGCCGTTGGTCCCGATTGTTATAACATCATCTATAATAACCGTATATCAAGGAACGGGCAGCAGCGTTTCCTTGTGTGATACAACATAATACTGCGGTCACCAATCCGCCTGCCAGCGTGGTGACTATGGAAATTACCCTCCCCGGGAGGAAGCCCATGTCCAGTAGTGGACTTTATTCGGGGTGATGATGAAATTGGAAGGTGTGGAAAAGGTAAGATAAAATAAGAATGCATATTATGGAAGTTCTTTTAATCCATCAATTTCGCAACCAAAATTACACAGAAGGGCTTGAATGAAGGTGCGAGCCATGGGTACGCCTCGAAAGCCAAAAGCTTCAGCTTCAAAAATTGCCGACAGCGTTTCATTGCGAGCCAACAAGTTGAATGCTGACTCATCTACAAATTAAAAATATATTAATTAAATTACGCGCTGATTATACATAAGTTTTAATGAGCCTAAAAGCGTCCCCTTCTTACTAAAGCGTAAAAATGGTACCTATGGTTTGTTCTGAATCGTCGTATTTTTCCTCCCATCATATTTTTTCTTCATTCCGGTTATAAGTCTCGCTTAGAATATCGGAGAACGTAGGTTTAATTCCTATTCATCAATGTTTTTTTCAGGACTAGTTGTTTAAGGGATTATTCTCCCTGTTTTGGTTAGTACGTTAAGCCGTAGGACAGACGGGAGGACGGTTTATCCGAACCGCCGGAAGAGTGCATCCGCAAAAGCGATGCTTGCAAAGAACTCTCCGATGCTCTCGTAGACACAAAGTCCAGGAAGGAACTGCAACGTACAGCTACAGTTGTTCAAAACTCCCCTAAATAACTTAAAGTCATAATCTCTCAAGTTCAAGTCCCAGAGAGGACGCTCTCTTGCGCAGGTTGCTTAGTTTATAGTTTTTAAACCATTTATTAAGACTGGAGCACTGCTCGCCTTTTTTACCGGTCAAGTAACAAAAGCCTCGTGGCAGTCGTGGCTAATATGTCTGTCCTAAAAAATATGTTAAGCAAAATATCCAAACTTTCTTTTGAAGCACATTATAGGTACCTTTCCCTAATTATACTTAACTTTAGGATACACATCTATGTCTGGTAATCCAAGTACTTGCGTAAAGACGGTGGCTCGACACAAGTCCAAATTATTCCACGGGAACACCACCGTTGAGCGAATTAGGGCTGAAATTATTGTATGTTTAATTACATTTATATGCTGGGTAACTTTGTTTACCGTCTTGAAAATAATAGGGCGTGATATGTATATGAAGTAGATATCTAAATTATTTTATCTTATTTTTACTCCTAATTTGTAGCCTGTTTTTTTATTATACAAATGTATGAGTAGTAACTAGATAATTCAACGAAAACTATTTAAATACTCTCTTTTCATTCGTGTGATTGCGGACTAGTTATTATAGGCATATATTTTATTATTATGCACGCGCTATGTAGGGTGTATTTCTTTTAAGTAATTTATGAGATTGTCGAAACTGTAATTACCGAAATACTAGAACAAATATACTGTGGTCTATAGATTCTATTACACTTACACAACACACCATATTATTATCAAGACGGTAAAAAAGTCACCCAGTTTTTTTTTTTATGAGTAATCTACTCATAGAGTTTTTCATTCTACTAGTATTCTTGTTGACCCCTCGTGCTAAGCTAAAATGCTTGTGTTACGAGTGGGTTCACGTCGGTAGTGCAATGGGTGGGGTTCGAACCTGCGACCTCAAGATCACAAGTCCGACGCCCTAGCCATTGGGCTACGGCCGCTTCCAGCACTTAACACTAGCTGTGTGGTGTCCGGTTTAGAATAGACCACCAATTCTATATTAAGGAACCGGCAGCAGCGTGTCACTGTGTCTGTTATTATATAATACTGCGTTAACCTGTCTGCCTAGCGTGGTGACTATGGCAAAAATACCTTAGTCCGGAGAAGGCCCATGTTTATTTGTCGACATTATACGGAATATATATAAAGAGAGATTAAATGATGTATAACAAGTAAACTTTGAATGTGAAAGGAAGTGTTTGAAGGGGAAGACCGAGGCTGACGTTCCACGTTCAAATCGAGGACGTTCTTAAGAAAGGCCAGGTTAGAAGTACTTTCAACCAAAGGACATGCATGAGGAAATTAATGGACGTAAAAGAGGCAAAAGTGGTATGTCAGGATCGTAGCAAGTGGAAGGAAGTGGTCTCTGCTTACTGCTATGGGAAGGAGGCGTGAATGTATGTATGTGTGTACGTTATACGGAATGATGAAGAAGCTAACTGTTATATTTTTATTCTTTTCAATGGTAATTAGATGTAATAGTAGTTGTTTTTTTAAAAGGATACTAGCTGTTTTTTACTGTCTACTAATTCAACTATACTTGTTAACCCCTCGTGCTAAGCTAAAATGCTTGTGTTACGAGTGGGTTCACGTCGGTAGTGCAATGGGTGGGGATCGAACCGACGACCACAAGATCACAAGTCCGACGCCCTAGCCATTGGGCTACGGCTGACAACAATGAGGCTGAAGCTCTGCTCAAATTTATACCCGGTATCGTAAATCGTTAAACGTCAAAAAACAGACTGATTGTTTATTTAGCAATTGAAAATAATCGATCTATATTATGTTTGTTTGTTTGCTTGAACGCCCAAATCTCAGAAACTACTAGTCCGATTTGAAAAATTATTTCAGCTTTAAGTAGCCCATTTATCGAGAAAGGCTATATATATATATTTCATACTAAAGTTCCTAAGAGAATAGAAGTTATGCTTATAATACGCATGCGAGAAGCCAGTTTAAAATATTATGAGCAACTATTGTAATGCCTGTATTCTATTCCATTCGATTCCATTCCATTTCGTTCCATTTCATGCCACTCTATTCCATTACATTCCAATGTATTCAATTCTATACAATACTTACGGTATATAGTTCTAACTTGAGAGGTGTGTACCTGATCTCCCTTAACTACTCTTCTTGTTATATCATGGTCAATTTTTGGACAGTCCATGGTCAACTCAACGTTGTGTGTTGCCATGTTGCTGATGCTGAAAAAAAGATATTCCAAAGCCTTGTTAAAGCTCCTATTATTTGTAGAACTGAAACGGACATTGAAGATGATCTGCCAGAATGGCAAGATAAATCAGTTAAATGTCAGTGGTGCCTACCTTACATTTGCGTTAGCGATTTATGTAAACGATCGCTCCGCTGTAATGGCATTTTGTCTAGCGACCACCCTAAGCCCATAATAGCGTTCGTTCTGAGCCCATACTAGCGACCGAACAGAACTGCCGCTAGCGACCGTCTTGAGCCCCCACTAGCGACCGCTCTAAGCCCCCGCTAGCGACCGTTCTAAGCCCCCGCTAGCGACCGTTCTAAGCTGTCGCTAGGAACCGCTTAGAGCCCCCGCTAGTGACTGTACTGAGCCCCCGATAGTGACCGCCCTGAGTCAATGTCTATACACCACACGGGGTGCCCTTGAATTTAGTTTATCGTTTTTAAACCATTTGATAAGAAGCCTTGCTCGCCTTTTTTCCCGGTGAAGTAGCTAACCTTATAAATAACTGCAAACTTAGTTACGAAACAAAATAAATAACAATACTTACACGAAATCGCTCACGAAACAGCCATCAAGGTTCGTGATGACCAGGTTTGTTTCGTGAAATGATGAGTAGAATGATGAAGAATTAAAATTGAACTCAGGTACAATAAACTGATGCGGAATCGAACCTTTGACTGGTCGTTGGCAGTAGGAATTTGCCTGTAAATATTTGGCGATGCATTCGTAGTTCAACGTGCATGGACGTACAGCTCCCGCGACTGTGCCTGCGGGTTAATTAAATATAATAAAGGTTACTTAAGCCACTTTACTATGCTCCAGTGGGTCAGATAGTTGTAGCCTATATGTTAATCCACCTTGTAAACTATGTGCTAGCAAACTTTCAGCCAAATCCAAACATTTGCGAGAAAGAGTAACATCCTTCAAAAATTTACATAATAGAACTAGTGGGACATTTTCTATTAAATATCCCATTAGTTCTATTCTTCTCATCAAGTTGTTCGAATAGAACTAGTGAGGAAAAAAAGTCTCACTAGTTCTATCATAGAACTTGTACGGGCCAACGACCGTACATTTGCCGCAGTCAGCATTTTACGTCCAACGTGACGAATTTGTAATAATTAAAGTTAGTTCACTTTCAGCAAGCGTATCGTGTACTCATTTATCATTTCACTTAGCATATAATTTAACAAGTATTTTATATTATTTCGGTAAAAAATAAAAGTGTGCAATTAATATCATCTATCATTTCTATCGTACATTACCCGTACATTATGGTCCTTCGCGCGTGTTGGTAAAAGCAGGACTATCCGCGTGTGAGGACAAGTTGTGATCAGTGATTATCAAAAACTATCAAGTTCATCAAGCAAGCAGTGCTGGGCGAGCAAGTACGCGCAGTGACTACGACACCAAACAAGGGTGATACAGCATAATATCAAGTAAGATCTTTCCAATTTTCACTTATAAAAATGGAAGACTTTGTAGCTAATCAGGAGCAAATAGTGGGTGCGATGGAGCAGCTTCTGTCGTCCTTCAAGAAGACAGGTCGTGATCGGCGAACGACTGACTATATCACCAGGAAACTGGACACGTTAGATTCATACTGGAAGGAACGTTCCGCAGGGATCTATTTTAGGTCCTTTTTTATTCTTAGTTTATATTAATGATTTGCCGTATTATTTGGAAAATATGTGCGATGTAGTACTTTTTGCAGATGACACTTCACTTATCTTCAAAGTGGATAGAAATAGACATGATTTTGACGAAGTAAATAGTGCTCTTACACGATTAACCGAATGGTTTACGGTAAATAATTTGGTCCTTAATACCAAGAAAACTAAGTGTGTTAAGTTTACGACGCCGAATATCAGGAATAAGGGACCCGAAATAATAATAAACAACGAGGTTTTAGAGACCGTCAAATCTACAGTCTTTCTGGGTATAACGCTAGACGAGAAATTACAATGGGGCTCCCATATATCGAGCTTAACTGGTAAATTAAGCTCCGCTGCCTACGCTGTCAGAAAAGTAAGGCAGCTGACCAATGTAGAAACTGCTCGTCTAGTTTACTTCAGCTATTTCCACAGTGTCATGTCTTACGGAATCCTGCTCTGGGGTAGGGCGGCTGACTTTAAAAGTATATTTATTTTACAAAAACGAGCGATTCGATCAATTTATCAGTTAAGTGCGAGGTTTTCCCTTAGAGAATTGTTTAAAGATTTAGATATATTAACAGTCGCTGCCCAATACATATACTCTTGTATTCTTTATGTTAGACAAAACATAAACTCATTTAAAAAAAGAAGCGACGTGCATAATTTAAACACTAGAAATAATCATAAATTATGTGCCGAATATCATCGTTTACAAAGAGTGCATTCTTCTTTTGTGGGTCTGGCTATTCGCATTTACAATAAAATACCGAAAAACTTACAAGACCTTTCATTTGTTAAATTTAAATTGGAAATTAAGAAAATTTTAATGAGAAAGGCTTATTACGCTCTGAATGACTATTTAAATGATAATAACGCTTGGTTGCTTGGCTAACCAGGAAAACGTAAAAATGTATTGAAGTCTTTAAGAATAAACGCTTGTATGACATTTTAATGTACCTATCGTATTTTGTATGATTATATCTATCATAAGATTTAATGAAATGATTCATTTTGTATTTGACATTGCATATTATTTTTTATATATTTTACTGAAACATTCTACACAATGGTCAATCCAGATGTTACATACTAGATTCTGATACTCAAAACTGTAAGATCGTCATGCTCACAATAAAAGTCATTTCTTGCGGCGGCGATGTGGGACGGGTCGCCTCCTTCCCTCTGATATGGCGAGGGAGCCGATGGCTGTGTCACACGTCATACTCGTGAACGGGTGCTGCTTGCGGTGGCTGGTCGGCTTGCAGTTGAGGGTATTTACTTGTTATAACTAATTAATAGTCTTGTTGTCACATTGATAGTGTCTGGGTTGACATTGTTTAGGTTTGTTTATTTTAACTGTAAATATGGATGGGGTGCAACCGACGTTATTTTATTATTTTCCTAATGTGCAAGAGTTTTCATCCGCTTGAGTAGAACAATTATCTTTTTTGTTTATTATTCTATGAAATAACTGTAAGGGGCGTGCCCCAGCCCACATACTGTGCAAACTGTATTAAAAATAATTATACATTAAAAAAAAAGATACAGAACAAAAGAAGACGGAAAAGAATAAACCGGAGTTTCTTTCTGAGTTTCTTCTCCGGGCCGTCCACTTAGGTAGCTAGAGAAACCTGCAGGTTAGCTAGGCTAGGATCCTCGCCGGACAGACCGAAGACCGCGTTGAACCTTGCCCCTGTCGTGTGATCCAGTGCCTGTAGTCCGTGCCAGTGATCACGTCCTCTATATTTCTCTTTACTTCTTGCTTGACCGGTCATTGCACTCTAAAATGTGTTATAATATTTTATATATATATATATATTTTTTTTATTCATAAAATGTTTGAATAAAATAAATATAGTAAATACATATTAACGTTAATATTAAGAGCTTGTTTACTAACACAAGACTGACAGACTTCTAGCACACCTACTACTTACCTATGCCTTAACCTACCTTACCTATTTATAATTAATTTTATATGCATTGTAAATTTTCTTGACAAGTACAAGTGTATGTAAATACCTAAGTGCTGAATAAAAATCGTTTATTTCGTTTATTATTTCACTGGGAAATCGACGGCGAACTTGACGGTGATGATAGAGAGTATGACGAAGTATTTACAGCGAATGAAAAGCGGTATAAAATCATGAAAAAAGCCATTAACAGCAAATTGTGGGCAACATCTCATACGGAGAAGTATACCCCAAAAATCGAAATCCCAACCTTTACTGGAAATTACTATCAGTGGGTTTCCTTTAAAGATTTATTTACTGAGACTATACACAGGAACTCTACTCTTAACCCTGCACAAAAGATGCAATTTCTAAAAAGTAAGGTTAGAGGCGAAGCTGAAAAATTAATACAGCACCTTGCAATTAACTCCGACAATTATCAAGTTTGTTGGGAGTTACTCAATCACCGATTTAATAACAAAAGGCTCATATTCACTTTCCACATAAATTTCCTTCTAAATTTACCCGTGATGCAGCATCCCAACGCTACACTTATCAAACGTATTCATGACACTATCAACGAATGTTCAAACTCTATCAAAAACCTTGGTGTTGACGTAAGCACGTGGGACCCGCTGCTGGTTCAAATTATGTCATTAAAATTAGATTCGGGTACTTATAACGATTATTTGGAATCCTTGAAGCAGCCTCGAGAAATACCGTGCTTAAAAGAATTTTTGGAATTTCTAGAAAACAAATTTACCACTATGGAATCCTCAGCTACACGCAGGAAACAACAACCTGCAGTTAAGTCAAACAGCTTGCCACCAACAGGGGTGCAGAAGCTAACGAAATTCCATAATTACAAAGCTTTCGCAACCAATCAAGTCTCATCAAAATTATTAAATCAAAACAAGAAATTTGTTTCACAAAAAGGTAATGTTTTGTGTCCAATTTGTAGCGAAGAGCATGGAATATATTATTGTCAGCAATTTCTTAGTATGTCACCGGATGAGAAACGAAAAACAATTACGAAACTCAATTTATGTAAAAATTGTTTATTTGATCATCAAGGAAAGAATTGCTTTTCGAGCAAAACGTGCCGTGAGTGCAATGGTCAACACAATACCATCTTACACGCAGTTTACGCGAGTTCAATAAACTCTGTAAAAAGCAAGTCCTCCAGTTCTGAAACACCACGTGGGAACTCATATGTTTCGCGGAACCAGGCCTCATCTGAAGTAATTATCACTACAGCTGTTATCAATGTTCAAGATCGATACGGCACTTATCATAAAATGCGTGCTTTGATAGATCAGTGTTCTCAGATGACATTAATTACAGAAAACGCCGCACAACTTTTACAACTTTCGAGAAAGAGATGTAAAGGCATTATTTCAGGAGTAGGGGAGAAAGAGAGCGCGTGTAAAGGAATTATAACACTAACTTGCTCTTCTATATACAACAAAGATTTTGAATTTAATGTAGAAGCTTACATTATGGACAAAATAGTCAAGAACCTGCCAGGTTACACAATCGTCAAGCAAAATTGGCCACATCTGCAAGGCTTACAACTGGCGGACAACGATTTTAATATTAGCCGTCCTGTTGACATAATTTTAGGGTCTGACGTTTTTCCTACAATTATTTTAGATGGTCTTCGCAAAGGTAGCAATACATCTATGCCAATTGCACAACAAACTGAACTAGGGTGGATTGTATGCGGCAGTATCATGACGTCACAAAGTCGCCAATGTTACGTGATCGTAGGTGATATCGACGACATCCAACGCTTCTGGCAAATTTCTATTTGCCAGAAGCGACATCACGGAAGATGAGGATTTATCAGCAGAAGATAAACAATGCGTCACTTACTTCGAAAACACAACGGTACGTAAGCAAGACGGCCGGTATGAAGTACGCCTCCCTCTTAAGCAAGAATACGAGAAGCAGTTGGGATCATCAAAATCAATAGCCATTGCCCAGTTTCATCAATTGGACGTAGATTAGCAAGAAATAATAACATAGCAAAAGATTACAGGTTATTTATAGATGAGTACATTGCACTCGGTCATATGAAACCTGCGTCAAATAACATAATATTCGATTATTATTTACCGCACCATTGTGTTTTACGAGCAGATTCCGCAACTACAAAATTACGTATTGTGTTTAACGCATCATCAAAAACGTCAAGTGGGACAAGCTTGAATGATATCATGGCACGGGGTCCGAATTTACAAAAAGATCTTCAGTCCCTTATTCTAAAATGGCGTCAGTATCAGTACGCCTTCACAGCTGATATTGAGAAAATGTTCAGGCAGATTTGGATAGCTGAAGAAGATCAAAAACTGCAAAAAATTGTATGGAGGGATTCACCTAAACATGCACTGAAGGAATATCAGTTGACCACCGTCACCAATGATACAAAAGCTGCTCCATTTTTGGCCATGATGACATTGCAGAAATTAGCAAAAGATGAGCAAGAACAACATCCGGGAAGTGAAGCTATCACCGCGTTACAGGAGTCGTTTTACATGGACGATGTACTTCACGGAGCGCATTGTATTCCCTCAGCAAAACTCTTACAAAAAGAGCTTTCAGATATTTTAAATTCTGGTGGGTTTCATTTGAGAAAATGGGCCTCCAACAGCACAGAATTGCTTAACGATATAAGTCCGGGACAGCCTGAGCAAGAAGGCTATGACTTTAACAACTCAGTGTCAGCAAAAGCATTAGGGCTTCGTTGGAACTGTAAGCAAGATGTTTTTCTATTTGAGCCGAAAATAAAGCCAAATATTATAAATCCCACAAAACGATCAATGCTTTCTGATATCTCTAAGTTATTTGACCCATTAGGGTGGCTATGTCCCTTGACAACAAATTTGAAAATTATATTTCAAACGGTTTGGCAAACTGACCTACAATGGAGTGACAAGTTACCCGAAAATATCAAGCAAGCTTGGGTCAAAAGCATAGCAGATATAGATAGTATAAAACATTATCAAATACCAAGATGGTTAGGCATTCGTAAAAATCAAGAAATCGAATTGCATGGATTCTGCGATGCTTCGACTAAGGCATATGCGTGCGTCGTCTATTGCAGAATCACCGGATCAGGAGCCAATTATATAATCCATCTAGTAGCGGGAAAAGCTAAATTAGTACCAGTCAGCAAGAATATTTATCTACCTAGGTTGGAGTTAATGGGCGCTCATTTGTTATCAAGATTAATTACCAAGGTTAAAAACTGTTACAGCAACTACCAAATCAGAACATATTGTTGGGTTGATTCGATGGTGGTTCTAGGCTGGTTAAACGGTGATACCGGGAAGTGGAAACCGTTCGTAGAGAATCGAGTCAAGCAAATTAGGGAAGTCATACCTACAGAATCATGGAGATACGTCAAATCCAGTGAGAACCCTGCGGACTGTGGTAGCAGAGGCATGTCAGCAACGCAGCTCAGGGAACATACACTTTGGTGGCAAGGTCCCTGTTGGCTACAAGGACCAATCGAATGGGATGTCGATCGACCTAAATACTTTACCGAGCAGGAGGTGAAAAAATCATCAAAACAAGTAAACGTTATCGCAAAGCAAGACAAAGATAGCGATATTATAGCAACATTGATATCAAGATTTAGCAGTTTTATGTTTATAATACGTGTAATAGCCTGGCTTCGTCGATTCATTACAAAACAACGTGTAGGTAACATCGATTACCTAACTTTGCAAGAAATCAAACAAGCAACTATTATTATAATGAAAAATCATCAGCAAAAAGAATTTAGGAACGAAATTTGCAGTCTACGAGATGGGAAGAATATATCAAACAAAAGCAAAATAATTAATTTAAATCCGTTCCTGGATACTCAAGATCTTTTACGTGTTGGAGGCCGATTAAGGCACGCTCGTATGAATGAAGACAGAAAGAATCCCATTATAATATCAAATGGAAGATTAGCAGAACTCATCATTGATTATGCGCACAAGATGACATATCATGGTGGGGCAAGATTGTGTCTAGCGTTTATAAGACAGAAGTATTGGATCATTGGTGGAATGCGCACTGTCAAGAAACAATTGCGCAACTGTGTCATTTGTCGACGTCATAGCCCCTACAAACTGCAACAGCTCATGGGTGATTTGCCGCAAGCAAGGTGCAACCCGGCGCCTCGAGCATTTTATCATACAGGCGTAGACTTTACAGGATACGTTACAGTTAAAGCCAATAAGGGTCGTGGCATCAAGACCACAAAGGGCTACGTAGCGGTATTCGTGTGTATGGCAACTAAGGCCTTGCACTTAGAGCTTGTGTCGGATCTTACGACGTCAGCATTTATAGCAGCTTTGCGTAGAATGGTAGCTCGAAGAGGAACGCCTGGTCACATTTACAGTGACAACGGCACCAACTTCTTGGGAGCTAGTAATGTCCTTCAACATGAGCTCGAGCAGCTGCAAATCAATCATCAAGATTTGTTGAAAGTAGTCAATGAAATGGAAATTCATTGGCACTTTAACGCCCCTTCGTGGCCTTCAGCAGGAGGTCTTTGGGAAGCAGCTGTGAAGAGTTTAAAATACCACCTGAAAAGGGTCATAGGCGAGCAAAATTTAACTTTTGAAGAATTCTCTACGCTCTCAACGCAATTGGAAGCATGTCTTAATTCGCGACCGCTTTGTCCATTATCAGAAGACCCGGACGATTTAGACTATCTCACGCCAGCACATTTTCTAACAGGAGGGGCTGGGCTAACTATCATGGACACAGAAAGAGATCTTCGGACACGATGGTATCTGACACAAAAAATATTTCAAGACACGTGGAGGAAATGGCGTAATGAATACCTCGATCAATTAACAGCCCGGAGTAAATGGAAGCATCAAGAAAATATCAGGATCGACGACGTCGTACTCATTCATCACGATAACTTACCAGCAGGGAAATGGATGATGGGCAGAGTCACCGAGTTACATCCCGGAGCCGATGGTTACGTTAGAGTGGTAACACTCAAAACAAAAAATGGATTCAAGAGACCTATAATCAAGCTATCCATTTTACCAACTCATAATGAAAAGCGTATTCACAAAACAACAAATCTACAGACAGTAGAAAATGCTACGTCTTCGAAACGTCGTCTATCGTTTAACTCTGTAGTCATGGCATTATTACTTTTTATGAGTATAATAACAAGTGCATCAAGTGCATACAACCTAACGGAAATCAAAGAGAGATACATATATTTTGATAAGGTTACCGATATGCGACTCATTAGAGACGAGTGGAAGATATTAGCCTACTACGACATGCACCCGTATCAACAAGGAGTATTGGCTCTAAATAAATACATACAGTACTTAGACAATCAATGCACAAAAATAAACAAAAGTATCCGATGCGATGTAGCATTATTACAATTACAGCACGGATACAATGAACTTGAATATTATAACCGTATGCTCCTAAGTCAGCATTCTCGCTGCGCGACAGCGCCGGGGCCTCATCAACGGTGTCGGTTACATCGCCAACAGCCTATTCGGCGTATTAGATCAACGTTTTGCAGAGTAATATCAAAGAGATATTCAGCTGATTAAGGACAATCAAGGGCATATGGCATCATTATGGCGAAATCAGACTTCTATCATAGAATCTGAATATGATATTTTAAAAAGAACCACGAGTTTGATTGACAAGCAGCATAAAGTAATCAACCAGCATTTATTGAATTTGGAAAATACCACTCACAACTTGCAGACAGAAGTCCAAAGCAATTTCAATTTGAATGTATTTACATTCACCGCTGTTATCGCCAATAATATGTTACAGAATCTGAAAAACATACAAGACATGTTGTCAGACACCATCATCGACATATATCATGGTCGATTTAACCCTCATTTACTATCACCTGAACAATTAAAAAGCGAACTAAGCACAATCGCAAGTCAATTACCCAAGGACTTCTCCCTGCCGATTGATGACGTACAGAACGATATGCAGAATATTTATAAATTACTTACAGTGAAAGCAAGAGCGTCAGAACAGTACTGTCTGTTTGAAATCAAGGTACCTTTAATCAGCCACAACAATTTTGAAATTTATAGACTGATACCTATACCGCAACAATCAGGAAACAACAGAGTTAGCATTGTACCTAAATCTGAGTACGTTGGTATCAACCTCCAGAAAGATATTTTCATGACAATGACGACTGTGGATTTACAGCAGTGTATACCTTGTGAAAAAATTGCCTTATGTCGTATACAAAACCCTGTCAGCCACCTTACTAACGACAACGACTTATGCGAGGTGAATCATCAAAGGAATCAATGTGTCACGAAAATAAAATCATGCAGTAATGAATGGATTAGAATGAACAATGTTAATTCATTTATTTACTTTTGCTGCAATGGGTGTCAGGCGCGGATATTATGCAACGATCAAGTTACCGCTAAACAGCTGAGCCAGTCAGGAATCATTAAAATCGGTCAAGGCTGTATGATAAAGACCAATAACTTCACGCTATACTCGCACAAGGATATGAGCAGCGACATCAAAATTTCGTCATACATAACCGACCCTGGGTATATACCACCGATAAATCACATCATCAATTTTTCTATGATAACTCCTATAGAAACAGTGAATACATCGGGAACACAAAACGAGCTGAATGACATTCATGACAAAATTCGCATTTTGAAAGAAAACCAAGGACAGATGGAGAACATCTCATATCACGATATCCATCACTATACAGCAATATACATAGTGGTAGGTGCTGTCGCGATACTTGGCGGTGTCGTCGTGTGGCTGTCGTGGCGAGGACGTGCGCCTCCCGCGCCACCTGTGGCGCCACTCAGCAGCAGCGAGGCGGCGGCGGCGGTGGCACCCGCGTCCTCTACAGCAGGCAGGGTATCATCTACTACCAGTGACAGTGATCAGTGTCAGTGTCAGTGTAAAGTGCAAGGATTTCGTAGAGCAAATAGTGCGCGTAAAAATAGGCAAGATAGAGGCACGTCCCCTTTTGTGAAAAAATCTGTGTTCAAAGTGTGTGAACAAACTGTGTAGTGTTGCGTTAATATTATCATTAGAGACAATAAGTTAATCAACTTTAGACAATAAGAACCAAGTGGATCATCTTTGTCAATCATACCATCGTCGTTCATGAATCTCTTTCACCCAACCACTTTCTCACCTTTTTGTTCCCCGGGAAGATGTACGGGCCAACGACCGTACATTTGCCGCAGTCAGCATTTTACGTCCAACGTGACGAATTTGTAATAATTAAAGTTAGTTCACTTTCAGCAAGCGTATCGTGTACTCATTTATCATTTCACTTAGCATATAATTTAACAAGTATTTTATATTATTTCGGTAAACAATAAAAGTGTGCAATTAATATCATCTATCATTTCTATCGTACATTACCCGTACAGAACTGTTGAATAGAACTACTGGGAATAAACCATCCATTCTTACAACCTTTCGCGTTTATAATATTAATAGGATTGCCGTCATTGCCTGCCATATCTATCATATGTGCGGTAACAATTGAAATAAGTATGTTTGTTTTTTCTTTTTTCTTTCCTACTTTTTCATTCACTCAACACGAAATCTAAGAAACTACAAATGCTAGGAGTGTCAACCTTTGCATGGGGGTTCGTTTTTGACATAGGGGCTCACTAAGACGGGATATTGCAAAATTCAACCCCTAAAGAGCTAAGAAGGGGTTCAATGTTCGTATGAAATGGTTTTAATAGTAGGGTTTCCAAATTACTAGAAAATAATTCTTATTTAAAGAAATTAAAATGTTTCTATTTAATTATGTTTAAAGCTTCGACTCCAAACTCAAATAACTACACTCTTTAATAACATTTATGATAGATTATTTTTATTGTTTAGAAACTACACTTTTAAAGTGGGGAGCAAGTTTTTGTGGAACTTCGTCATTTTTAATGATAACAATTCCGAAATTACGGTTAATTGGGACCGCAACAATTAGATTCCTGCGGGAGAGACGCTAGTTAAACCGCGCGCAATTGTATTTATTTAACATCTAGCTCCTTGTTGTTAAATAAATACAAAAAATAATAAAACTTAACGACAATCTCCGTAGCATAGCGGTATTTGGCTCGCCTTGAATATCGGAGGTCGTGGGTTTGATCCCCACAACCGGACATGAAATCTTTGTTCAAATTCTAAGATTGCTTTCCGGGTCTGGTTGGTTGAGGCACTAGCATACGTGCCTCGGAAAGCACGTTAGGCCGTTGGTCCCGATTGTTATAATATCAACGATAATAATCGTATCAAGAAACGGGCAGCAGCGTTTCCTTGTGTGCCACCACCAACCCGCCTGTCAAGCGTGGTGACTGGTAACTATGGCAAATACCCTCCCTGGGGAGGAGGCCCATGTTCAGCAGTGGACGTTATACGGGCTGATGATGATGATGATGAATAAAACTTGAATATTATAATATGACGACTAAACAATAACAGCGTAGATATAATTAGTATACTCACTTGCGGTAATTGCCACGTAACATGATAATATGGCAATAAAGCATAAAATATTAACACACATCTTGTTAAAAATATTTTCAAATGATAATGTCAGACGCATATTTGCTTTTATATAAAATATTTAGGTGGAAGGTGCTTTTAAAATATCTGCCATCTCTTTAATGGAATTCATATCGTATTGTATATGCTTTTTTTCATGAAACAGTTTTTCGCTGACGTAATTTTACTTTGGAATAGAATTTTAGTAAATAAATTTTATTGAATTAAGTTATACAAATAACTAAAATACAACGAAAAGAAAAACAGGTTTAAGTAAATACATATATATATATATATAAATGTATATTAGAACTACAGGGTTTTTCAAGAAGAACTTTGTTTTCTAAAATAAAATAAGACAAAGAAATTAGAGGAAAATGAATAAATTTTTTATTGTATTACAAAGAGAAAAGTTTGGCAATTATGAATAAAAAAATTGATATCTGGCAAATGTCCACCACGACCGCGCTGACAGATGTTGATTCTTTAATTAAATGTTTAATCACTTTTTAGAAAAAAGGAGGGTCTATTTCGTTAATGACATCACGGATTTTGAGTTTTAAGGCTGCAATCGATTCGATGGGCTCCGTATAGACTATGTCTTTAACATATCCCCACAAAAAATAATCCAGTGGTGTTAAATCATACGATCTGGCTGGCCACTTAGGGTCATTCCGTGGTTTCGTGCAAAAAGCAATTCCAGACGAATTTACCCATTAACTTATTACAAAAAGTAAACTGTTTATTGCTTAGAGCATAAAGACATAATACCTTTAAAAGTACTTAGTATCGCTAATATTACATATGTTTTTATTAATTATTTAAAAACACCACACAATAATTATTGATGACATGGATATCACTTAAATGTGGTTTGGCCTATTATAATAGGCCATAATTTAGTGGTGAGCATCTCGCGATAGCGTGATCCATTGACTGTTACCGCATTTCCCGCCTTATCTTCGAAAAATATCGGCCCACAGACACATAGCGCACCACACAGTGACACGTTGAGCATGCAAATGCTTCTCAATGAATGCTTTAGGATTTTCAGAAGCCCAAATGCACTTCGGCTTGTTGACGTACCCTGACAAATGAAAATGGGCTTCGTCTGAAAAAATGTTTTTTTCAAAAAAACCAGCAGGTTGTGCCTGAATCCCGCCGCCTGCCGCCCTAGTCTCGGCCTCGGGGAGTTTGGCACATGGGCCCCGCTCCCTTCGAGGCCGACCCATGAGGAGTAGAGACACCTCCACACTTCGGGCGTTCCTATAACTGGGCAAATGGGCCACAGTCAGTGTGACTCAGGAGATCTCGCGGCACCATATTGGCCGCGGGTGCCGTCAGTGGGCCGTGCGTACCCGGCCCCCGCCAACGACGGATCGAAGGAGTGTCCGGGGGGTTTTAGTGGTTTAGGGTCCTCTCCTCGTGGTATGAGTAAGCATACCACCGCTGTGGAGAGGGCGAGTCCCACATATCCCGCCGCTAGCGCGCGGTGGGAATGCGTCGGTCAGCTTCAATTCCTGCGCCAGTTGAATCTTGTAAGGCTTCAAAGCCAAATCCTTTCGCAAAATTCGCCATATTGTGCTTTTGGATAACCCCAACTGTTGAGAACGTCGTGAAATTGACAAAATTGATTGAAATTGATCTTCTTCAACACTGTGGCTCACGGCGGCGATGTTTTCTGTTAAACGACTCGGTCGAACACGTGTTGGTGTTGGCACATTTTGTACCGAGCCTGTCGCTGTGCTAAATTTCGCGACTAAATTGAGAAGGACTATTATGTTGTCCGAAAATATCACGTATTTTACAGAAATGTAACTTTAACGGAACGACCATTTCCATAATGGATTTGAATTATTTTAATGCGATTTTCGAGCGAAATTCAATTTATTGTAACAATTGCCACAGCACCTACTACGAATACCGCCAATAACTAAGTGTCAAAACTATCACGTTCTTGGTGTTGCCCCAACTGAAAAACAAAGTTCTTGTTCTTCATAGAGAAAGCTGCCAAGGAGTCCAAACCGAAAGTACGAGTACACAAGCGACAGCACTGGATGAGGGAAATCGAGGAAAGGCGGAAAATTAAAGCTGTAGGAGCAAATGTGAGAGCCTTGAACGAACTTTCTGCTCGGATACAAGCAGCGTGTAGACCTTAACATGCAACTTCGGAAATATGTGCTCACGCCGATAAATGCGAGACCAGGGATCGCCATCAGAAAATCCGCTCTATTACAAAAACGCTTACATGGAAGACATGGGCCATTGAGCATTCCTGTGGCCAAATGGTCACTGAAATTGATAAGATCTCTGAAATTTGGAAAGAATACTGTCTCTTTTTCAGGATCATCAATATCAAAGTGTGGTTTCCACAGAGCCCACGGACGAAGAACTGAAACCGATTATTCTCAAGGAGGAAGTAAGAGCAGCGATTAAGCACTTCAAGAATAAAAATTCTATAGGAAAGGACTCCATCGTCCAAGCTCGCATCCTCACATTTTTTGGGCACGTTTCTCGACGTGGCGATGTGTCCATTGAGCGAGGTGGTGCAGGGCAGACTGGAGGGTACCCGAATGCGAGGAAGATCTCCCATGAGGTGGACGGATCAACTAAAAGCGGCAATGGATGGCCCCTTTCACGAGTGCGCTAGACGAGCAACCAGGGAGGAATAGAAGCGAGCCGTCAAATGTGTCTCAAACCTACAATGATGACCACGACCGCTCTGTAGTAGTCTGAGAAGAACGTAACTATCTTATTAAGTACGTATTTTTATCTTTACGAATTCACTCAATGTCAGTAAAAAATAATTGATATAATAATTTATATAATATAATATATGCCTTAGACATCTATTTCATATACATATCACGCCCTATAATTTTTAAGACGGCGTCATTCTGTATATATATTATATTATGTAAGGTGGCGCCCCCTGTCGGTAATTTCGAATATGCAGCACGCGATTCACGCCCGCGACGTAGGTCCGCGGGCCAGCTACCGAAGCGCTACCAATCCACGGCGGTGGCTAACTCGCGACAAGGCTAAGTGTAAGTGTGTGCGTGCGCACGCCTCTCCCCGCTCCCGCGCGTGTCGCAACGACGCGCCAGTACGGTTCCGACCCAGATACGGGTAACCCACGTCCGATTATATAGCGCGCACATCGTACTCGGAACGTTATTCTTATTAGATTTTGTATTCTAACATGTGTGTGCCTGTATTCTAATATCTTTGTACAACAAACTGTACGAGCAAACTATGTGTTGAGTTTTCATTGTGATACCTACTACAGTGAGAACTTACAGTGGCGACCAACGAGCGGCATGAACCACGGACTTTTCGCTTCAACAAAATCATCGTGCTCAAAAAGTACCTATCGTACATTATTTTCGTGTTAAAACACGCAACACGATGCCGCGAAAAACCCGCCAGAAATCTAACATGCGATGTGACGAAGATGAAGAACTCGGGAGCCCGACGCCCACGCGCGCGTCCCCCCCGCATTCCGAGAGGCAATCTACATTTGATACGACTGTGAGGCATCATCCAACAGCCTACAGCTCGCCCATACTCCCAGCCATGACGAGGATCACCGGTACCGCATCCAGGCAGATTCCGATAGAAACCGAGGATCGGTCGGACGACCCGCCCACGCTGAGAATGACAGAGAGCCAGCTCGACACGCTTCTTCGAAGCGTCACGCGTGCGGTGTTAGAAGGAACGCCCACGCAGCCACCGACGCCGTCACCGGCGCCGCCGCGCCATGGAACGTTCGCGAAATGTTCGGCGCGCTTCGCAGGGTCATTGCCCTGCGACTCCGACGTGCTAGAAGCCTTTATAGACGCGGTAGAAGTGTATAAAGATTGCACCAACGTGTCCGACGAGCACGCTCTGCGCGGCCTGCCCATGCTCCTCACCGGCGAGGCAGCCGTGTGGTGGCAGGGCGTGAAGGCATCGACGACGTCGTGGACCGAAGCCATCCAGCGATTGCGCGCCATGTTCGGCGCGCCCCGGCCCCCCTACAAGATCTACCGTGAAGTTTTCGCCACCGAGCAGCAGGAAGGCGAGCGTGCCGACGTGTTCGTCGCGCGCGTTCGCGCGGCGCTCTCCAAGCTTCCATACACCCTGGACGACCGTATTCAAGTGGATATGTGTTACGGATTGTTACATAAACGTGTTCGTAAACGTCTTCAACGGGATGAGTGCGTAAGTATTGAGGCGTTGTTGCGAAAAGCGCGGGAGGTCGAAGAAAACATTCAGGAATTACATGTAAGTAAGCCTTGTTTGCAAGCAATAAGCAATAAGCGCGGTTTGCAAAGTAATGATAACAGAAATTTTAATTCTGACGCGACTGTCGCCGCCGATATGATTGGTAGTGATAAGGCATCTGTCAAATTTTCGCGCCAGTCGCGCCCACGGTGCTCTTATTGCCATAATTTTGGGCATTTTAAGACCGAGTGTAGAAAACTTTTAGATAATAAGCCGGATAGCTTAAATTCGAGTAAAAATGATAATAACGCGAAAAGTGAGTCTCCTTTACGTTGTTACGGATGTGGCCAGTTAGGGGTAGTGAGGTCGAAATGTGGTGTTTGCAAAGGTGCTAGCTCTAGCAAAACAGAAGATAAACGTGTTGACTTCCACAGCGTTTCAGGGGAAGAGATTTCTTCTGTGTGCACTCCAGCGCGCCCAGTGGTGCGCCTGACCGCCGCCGGCCGTACAGGCGTCGCTATGCTGGACACCGGGGCATCGCACTCTATCGCTAGCCACGGCCTCTATCACATTCTACGAGACACTGGCGCGCACTTCGTCGAGTCGCAGCGCACATTAGGCCTCGCTGATGGGACTCGCCGAGTGAGTAAAGTTTTAATTTGTGATACCACAATTGGATTAGAAGGACGTGACGTACCCATCCAGTTTATGATACTGCCTGATGCCACTGATACCCGTACATTACTGGGATTAGATTTTATTACTCAGGCAAGCATAATAGTCAACGCTCCTCAAGAATTTTGGTATTTTGCTGATCACCCGAATGCAAAGTATGACTTTATCGAATATTATTTACCATCAAAGGATGAACAGTTCCTCGCTTTGGATAATGACCAACCTGTCCATCTCAGGGATGATGAGGGCACCAAACTCAGCATCGAGCAAAGGGCACAGCTCGACCAGCTGCTGGGGAAATATGCTGATGTGTTCGCTACCCAAGGTCCGCCTACTGAGTATGCCATGCATTCTATCAAGGTTAAGGAAGACCAGCAGCCAATAGCATCCCCACCTTTTCGGATGTCCCCAGCCAAGAAAGAGATTTTAGAAAGGGAGTTAGGTAAATTACTGGAGGCCGATGTGGTGGAGGAATGTGAGTCCCCATGGGCCGCAAACGTAGTGTTGGTGGATAAGAGAGATGGGGGAGTGCGCCTCTGTATAGACTACAGAAAATTGAACTCGGTTACCGAGCCGGACCGTTACCCGCTCCCCCGCATGGAAGACATTCTTCATGAGGCCAAATCCAGCAATTATATGTCTACGCTCGACCTTCGTTCAGGTTACTTTCAAGCTCTAGTCAGACCGGAGGACCGGGACAAGACTGCCTTTGTGACCCCATTAGGTACATACAGATTTAAGAGACTTCCAATGGGCTTAAGAAACTCTGGTGCAACTTTTCAGCGGTTAATGGACCGATTCAAATCGAACCTCAAAGATATAAATATTTGGGCTTACCTCGACGATTTGTGCCTACTTTCAGATACTTTTGCCAAACACCTGCAAGACCTGGAGGCAGTGTTCCAGCGCCTGCAGATGTTTAAACTGCGAGTCCATCGCCAGAAAAGCTTCTTCGCCAGAGACTCCATCAAGTTCCTGGGACATGTGATAGTGCCCGGAGGATTGTCTGCTGACAGCCAGAAGGTTTCCGCCATCGCAGCCATGCCCCCACCACAAAACTTGAAGCACCTGAAGAGCTTCATCCAAGCAGCAAGCTGGTTCCGCCGGTTCATCCCCAACTTCGCCATGGTGGCGAAACCGCTGACGGATCTGCTCAAGAAGAGCAGCACCTGGCACTGGGACCAGCCTCAGCAGGGAGCATTTGAGCGATTAAAGGTAATGCTTACATCTGCACCTATTCTGCGACAAGCTGACTGCACGCTGCCCTACACGCTGTACACCGACAGCAGTGGCTATGCTCTCGGAGCAGTCCTAATGCAGGGGGAGGGCCCTGACGAGCGGCCCATTGAATATGCTAGCCGCCTACTTACTAGTGCCGAGAAGAACTACACCACGACTGAGAGGGAGGCACTCGCAGTCGTGTGGGCCGTGCAGAAATTCAGAGGCTATATAGAAGGATCGAAAGTGCTCGTGAAGTCCGACCATCAACCACTGAAATGGTTGATGAGCTTAAAGTCGCCCAGTGGACGCCTAGCCAGGTGGGCGCTAACATTACAAGAATATGTAATGCAAATAGATTATACACCGGGGAAAAGTAACGTTGTCGCCGACATCCTGTCACGTCCGCCGTGCGCCGACGATAACGCATGCGACTTTTGCTTCGCTTTCGTGGACATGCCCACGCGAACCCCGGCTGATATCAGAATGAACCAGGTGAAAGACCCTGAAGTAAAGAAAATCGTAGACAACCTAGAATCTAACGACCCATTCAAGGCACGAGTATGGTCAGATAAGGGTTACGTTATGTCAGACGGTATACTCCACAGGTGCTCGCCCGACGACGAAGAAGTCGAGCAGCCCTGCCTCGTCGTACCGGAGCACGAGCGTGCGCAGATCCTCGCTGAGCTCCACGACGCTCCCACCGCTGGACACTTCGGTGTCGAGCGCACACTGGCACGTCTACGGACGCGATTTTACTGGCCTGGTATGAGAGCTTTCGTGAAAGACTATATAAAGCGATGCGTACCCTGCCAGCGATATAAAGTTGACACTCGCAAGCCAGCCGGCTTAGTGCAGACTCCAGCCACGTCGAGACGTTTCGAGGTCATATCAATCGACCTGTTTGGTCCTCTACCCGAAACTCCAGAAGCCAACCGATGGATATTCATCATGGAAGACGTCTGTAGCCGCTGGGTTGAACTGTTCGCTCTTAAAGCAGCGACAAGCGTAGAATGTGCTAAGATTCTAATAAATGAAATTTTCTTCAGATTCGGCGTGCCGCGTCGAGTCATCTCGGACAATGGCGTACAGTTTGTCAGCGACGTCATGCAGCAAGCGTGCCATGCTATGGGGGTCACGCAGGCGCTCTCTCCGTTGTACCATCCGGAGAGCAACCCGATTGAGAGGAAGAATCGTGACTTGAAACCCCAGCTCGCTATCCTAGTAGGACAAGACCACGACTCATGGGATACTCACCTTGCCGCCATCCGCTTCGCCATGAACAGCGCTGTTACTGCCAGTACCGGATTTTCGCCTGCTTACCTGACATTCGGGCGAGACCTCCGAGCCCCTGTTGATGCTGCCACCGACGTCCGCAGCATCCTGGAAGAAGATAATTTCGTCCCCAGTTTCACTCCATACCTGAGAAAGATGGCCAACGTCCTGGCGGAAGCCAGAGACGTACACGAGCGCGCTCAAGCAGAGAGCAAGAATTACGCTGATGGAGACCGACGCCCTGCGCCTCTCTACGCCGAGGGAGACCTGGTGCTGCTGAAGACACACGGCTCCAACGACGCTGCTAAGGGGCAGACACCGAAGCTGCTTCCTCGTCGCGACGGCCCGTATGTGATTCGTCAAGTATGCGGTCCTGCGACTTACCTGCTCGAGAGGGTCAGTGACAAAGTAAGCATAGGTAAGTACCACGCTTCTGACCTCGCTCCCTTCATTGGCCCAAGTCAGGCTCCGCTTAAGGAGAAACGTAGGAGGGGACGCCCCCATAAATTAGGTGCTAGTCCTCGTGGCGACGATGCCACGAAGACTAGAGGGGGAGACTGTAAGGTGGCGCCCCCTGTCGGTAATTTCGAATATGCAGCACGCGATTCACGCCCGCGACGTAGGTCCGCGGGCCAGCTACCGAAGCGCTACCAATCCACGGCGGTGGCTAACTCGCGACAAGGCTGAATGTAAGTGTGTGCGTGCGCACGCCTCTCCCCGCTCCCGCGCGTGTCGCAACGACGCGCCAGTACGGTTCCGACCCAGATACGGGTAACCCACGTCCGATTATATAGCGCGCACATCGTACTCGGAACGTTATTCTTATTAGATTTTGTATTCTAACATGTGTGTGCCTGTATTCTAATATCTTTGTACAACAAACTGTACGAGCAAACTATGTGTTGAGTTTTCATTGTGATACCTACTACAGTGAGAACTTACAATTATTAATTATAATTAATACTTAGACTATACAGGTACACTCAGTGGAACGTAAACACATGAGACATTTATTTTGTGAAGGTCAACAGTGACGTGCTAACTTTTGAATTTTAAATATCTACTATAGATATGTTAGTCATTGTATTGCTTGTGTTGTTAATTTTATTTATGGTTTCGAATATAAAAAAGCCACAAAAATTTCCTCCCGGTAAGTGCTATTTATTTAATTAATAGAGTCAGGCGGAGTCGTAGTCGTGACCACCACCCTGATGATGGTACTACCTCTTTTGCATGTTGTGCATAATTTTTGCGGGCGGAAGGGCGGTGCAAAATTAGCTTTACATCATAGACATCTTTTTTAGCGGAATTAACACTAGATATTTTATCTTTTTAATTTTAATTGTTATTTATTTCTTGCCGTATGGGTTCCGGCTTAGAATAGACCACCCCATATGGTGTCGGGTGTCGTAGAAGGTGACTGAGGTATAAACAGCCGATGGATGGGAAGCAGCATCATAATCTCAAATCTCCGTTACGCGGATAATACCACCTAATTCGCGACTAGTGCTAGCTACATGGAGGACCTACTACGCAGAATGGAGAGGGGCAGCCAGGAATTTGGTCTAAAGATCAACCGCAGTAAGACCAAGATGATGATTGTCGATCGTGCCAACAACAATTCGCCCGTAGTCACACAAATATAGCGAATTGTGACGTTATACAATCGTATATCTACCTAGGAGCCCTGATCTCTAACAACGGAGGATGTATAGATGAGATCAAACGTCGTATGGCGATCACTAGAAGTGCTATAGACAAGTTACGGAAAATATGGCGGAATCGTAACATCGCGAAAACGACGAAAATCCGGCTCGTTAGAGCGCTTGTATTATCCATATTTCACTAACGCCGCTGAGACATGGACCCTACGCGAAAGTGAGAGAAAGAGGATAGATGCCCTGGAAATGTGGTGCTGGCGAAGAATGCTTGAAGTATCGTGGACGGTACCAACGCCTCCATAGTCCAAGAACTCCAAATCAAGCAGCGTCTGTCCTCCATCGTCCAAGCTTGCATCCTCTCATTTTTTGGGCACGTTTCTCGACGTGGCGATGTGTCCATAGAGCAACTGGTGGTGCAGGGCAGAGTGGAGGGTACTCGAATGTGAGGAAGATCAATCCGCATGCCAAGCGTGGTGACCCTGGTTTGCCGAGGTATGTTAAAAGGAGGCCCATGTTCAGCAGTCGACGTAGACGTATTGATAAGGCAGAAGTGATATTTAATAGTAAGGATTATGGCTGATGAAGTAGTACACAATTACAATTTACGTTCTAATGCTAAGTATATTTTTGGAGTTAAGCATCTAGAGAATGGGAATACTTTTTGTTTTAAATGCTTTAATAAAAAAATATAGCAGATAGTTAATAACGTCAATTGGAAGTCTGAAAGTGGCGCCCGTGACAGACAAATTGAGAAGCAATTGCTATGCATGGTATGGGAACGTGCATAGGGATGACATGCATACGTGAGGAAAATAATGCTGAATATGAAGATGGAGGGATTTGTTTGAACAGGAAGGCCAAAAAGAAGATGGATAGACTAGCGAAAGAAGATGACATGTGTAAGAAAGGTATAAGTATGGAAGAGAAGTCTGATAGGGAAAATGGAAAAAGAGGAAATATTGCGCCGACAACAAATAATGGGAGCAGGGCTGGAAGATGATGAGTTATTAACGTTAATATTAAGAACTTATTTATACACAAGACTTACAGACCTCTAGCTCACCTGAAACAAATTGAAACATAATTTTATCGTAAATGTTACTTTTTTCTAATTAATGTATGTAAATACATAAGTGCTGAATAAATATCGTTTATGTTGTGTATAGCTTATTAAACACATACATCGTCCAATCAAACAAAAATGTATTATTTCATAGAAATATTTCCCCTTAAAATCTTATTGTCTAATGTTAAAGTTACGGCAGATATTTTAAAAGCACATTATAAGCTATTTTACAACAAAAAGTAGCTAATTTAAACTATAGAGGAACGGTTTGTGATGTTCCTTCATATAAAATGAAGATCTTCTTTGCCGGGCGAGGTTGTATGCCCGGCGGCCGACGGCCAATTGTTAATATTTAGAACTAGTATAGGTACGTGCGAATCGGCTTGTGAACTTGTGTTGTACGATACATGTTAGTTGGGATGCTAGATGATGGCTCTGCTTGTTGTGTTGTGGTTTGAGCGGCTTCTGCAGATGACGCTATAAAGTCATACACACAAAAAGTGTTCTATAACTAATTCTTTGAACGTAATATGGGTTTGGGTACCTCTAATGGTTAATTGTAAGGAGTAACACAAACGCCTTGCTACGACCGACGAGTACTGTTCAAGTTTTGTGATGATTTTAGAAATCACATACGAAAGTATACGCTTCTACAACAAACTTCGTAAGAGATCTTTCTGCAAACAACTTTAAACGATAATATGTCAAAGAGAAATTATGTAAAAAGATTATTACCATTACCAGAGGGTGTTCATAGTGTGATTCTGGTAATACATGGGCAATACATTTGATTCGACTCAGCACGCGTTGCGTTTCGTCAGGTCGCGTCGCGTTTTAACAATATGTTTCCGCCTTTACATTTATTTAAAAAAAGGATTTCTCTGAGTTTCTTGCCAGTTCTTCTCGGTGTTGCCACGCACAGAACTGGCGGTAGAAAAAAGGGACGCATCATAAGAATATTATTTAAAATATTTTAAACGTGTCTATTTGAATAAATAATATTTTGATTGATTGATTAAAAGTAACTGAAACCAGAAAAAGTTTTTTTTTATTGCAGGTCCAGCATGGTACCCTATTATTGGGAGTAGCAGCATATTGCATCATCTGACACAGCAGCACGGTTCCGAATGGAGAGCATGTCTGGAACTGATGAAACGATACTCCACCAAAGTATTAGGAATGAAAACTAGTGCTGAATACCTAGTGGTTGTGTTTGGTGTAGACAATGTCCGTCGAGTATTGACTGATTCAGCGTTCGATGCTCGACCACATAATTTTTTCTCGCAGTTGAGATGTCTTGGCAAGAAAAATATGGGTATGTCTCAACACAATACTAAATAGCAAGCTTATCACGTAACTATACGACTGTGACTTCGATAAAAAGATCTTCATTACTGTTAGGTTTTCAACCTCCAACAGTGAATAAATGATATCCGGTGCTCCCTGATCACTCCTGAATGATGAATTAGAATTATTATTGAAGAAGATTTTTTAAACGGTTCATTCGTTATTGAATGTATAAATTTGCATAATAAGTATAAGTTAATTTTATGAAATAAAAGAGTCTTTAGCACCTACAACTCGTATCGAACCGAGGAAAACGTATGCGCATGCGATTCTTTTTGTGTGTGATTTAAATTAGGATCCCCTTGTAATAAAGCAATTCTAAAAAGGCCCCCTGCGATGACCGTACAATTTTGTTTGGGACAATACTGTTCTCTAAATTCAGGTTATAATCGCGAAACGCGTTATGTTATGCAATGTTTAAGGTAACCTTTGCATTTTTTTTAATTATTCTATATCCTTGATCCAAAACGGGCACGGACCATACAGTTCCACTTTATGGTTAACAGTTGCAGAAAATTCACCTAAAAAAGCACATAGTAAGATTATAAGTAAGGCTAGCTTTCTCGTCCTATGATAGCAAGCTTGATGGTCATATGTGTGTATTAAAAAAATACAAAATGGGCGGGTAGGCTTGTCCCTTTAATTGTCTGTCCACTGTTGAAGGGACTTTAAGTCATCACATTTTTCGCGGAGGGACTGACGACCGCAGTACTATGTTAAGCATTGTATTAGTTAGTTAGTTAAAAAAAAATATACAAAAAATATACAATAAACAAATATTTCAAAGACAACCGTTTGGGCAAAAAATGTGTATGCCAATAAATAGTTAAAGTAACTGGACCAAAACCTACGTTCTGCCCATTTGAGTATGTTTCGCCGGACCGTCTCATGTGGGTCGTGTTAAAACCGGCAGTAGAATAACCCACTGAGTTTGTTTCGCCGGATCTTCTCAGTTGGGGCGTATTGGATCCGGTGGTAGCATTAAAGCGCGTCCGTCGTTATATACTCATGGTCCACCTAAATAATGACAATTGTTCTAACCTAGTATAGACAGAACAAGCTATTTGACACAATATAGTTAAATAATAAACTAAGGCGTTAAGACTAAAATATTATTAAAATAATAACTTAAATACTTGTTTAATTTGAAAATTTATAAAATATTATAATTATAGATAATAATACTAAATACTAAATTATTGTTTTGACTATTTGCAAGTGCCTGTAATAGGTTTACGTAAATAAAAATGATTTTTATTTTTATTTATTTTATTTATACATAGTTAAGGCCACAGCCCAGATTCCTGGTAAATAATTGTAGTATATGATGGACTGAACTCCTAACTGAAACATTTATTTTCGACCAATCCCTTTTGTGACTGTTAGACCAGGGTAGAAGCCTTTAAAAATAATGAAAAGTGAAAAAAAATTATAATAGAATGAAACCCATTAGAAAAGGAGGGAAATATGATAAAAATGAAAGGAAAAATAATTTACGGGCGATCTGAGGTTGGGAAGGGGATGGGGGTGAGTTTTTAAGGGTAAAAAACGGTTTTTCTCGATTTCCGGCAAAACTAAAAGTCCTATCGAAAAAAGTCAAATGGAAAAGTTGTAGATAATAAGAAGATCTAAAACTTTTGTATTTACACTTTTTTCACATAACCTCAAAATTTATGTGAAAAATTCAAAAAACCAAGTTTTTGGTTTTTTATTTTTATCTTTTACAAAAAAATTTTTTTTTTAACGAAATTTTGTGAAAACTTACCTTTTTATGTCCCAAATACGCTGTAATTTATTTAATTAAAAATATTTATTTTTTCACCTTATTTTGAATGAATATCGAAAAAACACCCTAATTTTCAATCGAAAATTCACCCGTCAAAATATCAGCTTTTTTCAAAAAGTTGGTGTGGTTTCTGTTCGTTGAAATCTCTACTTTCAGATGGTGAAAAAAAAAATATATGTTACTATGGTAAATCTTCTCAGAAAACGCAAAAATTAAAAAAAAACTTGAATTTGAAAAAAAAATTTTAATTATTATAAATAATTTTGAGCTATTTATTAAAATTTAGACTTTAATTACTCGAAAAACGTTAGATTACATGTGACGTTGATAAAAAAAAAATTGCAAATAAAAATATACTACTATAATTAACAAACAAATAAGTTAATTAAATTAATATTTAATAAGACATCTACAATATTTGGAGAAAGTTGTCTAATTTTCTTTAAATTATATGCGTAGATGCTTATTTATAACTATTTTGAGATAAATTATATATATACCTGAGTAGATATACCTGAGTGACCTACGAAAAATTGTAGCCCATCAAAAGGTATTTCGTGGAGAAGTGGGGAAGGGGCTAGGCGGGTCTGGGTCTTACTACATACATACCTACTATTATATACTATATATTTCGTAGCAGCTGTTACAACCGCTAGCCTAACCAGTATTCGAAATACAGTACAGTATACAACATCGTTTATAAAAATACACGTGCACGCTGAGTTTCTTGAAGATAATTGTGACAAGTTTACTTAAAAAAACAATAAAACTTTTCTAATCTGCATAGGAAGGTAAATACTATCTCTATTTTTATCTGTATTAATCAACTCAACCATAAAAATCGTAATATTTTCTTTAAAAAATAGTATGCTTAACTTAACATAACCTAAAGATTGAAATTAAATGATATTTTAGTACAAGATAAAAAAATAATTATCTCCTTAATTTTGCACAAACAAATTTAGTTAATCCCATGAAAAAAAATATATTTCAAAATCTATAAAAAATATATTTAAAATCTATAAAAAATATATAAAATATATATCGTAAATATATTTCTAATAAAACAAACTTTTGGCCGATTTTCATATATATTTTATACTTTTTTATAGATTTATAATATATTATTTATACATTTTGACATTGATTTCTTTAATATTTTTTTTTCATGGGAGTTTATTCACGATTAAATAGTGAAGACATTATTAATTCGATTTTGTCTTTTCAGATTATCAGTATGGATGAATCTGTTTGTATCATTTGCAATAAGGCAGATGATAAGCAAGTGTATGCAATAAAAAAAGCAGCTTTGAATCGTTTAGTGGTATCCAGCAAAAAAGAATCGACAATAAATACAAAAAATTTGAGACTTTGACATCAGCTTTTATTCATCGAAGTTGTCAAAGTCAATATAATGACGAGACCGTGTCAATATAATAATATAATTTTTTAGATGAAATTATTTATAATAATTAAAAAAAATTTTTCGAATTCAAGTTTTTTTTGAATTTTTGCATTTTCTGAGAAGATTTACCATAGTAACATATATTTTTTTTTTTACCATCGGAAAGTAGAGATTCCAACGAACAGAAACCACACCAACTTTTTGAAAAAAGCTGATATTTTGACGGGTGAATTTTCGATTGAAAATTAGGGTGTTTTTTCGATATTAATTCAAAATAAGGTGAAAAAATAAATATTTTTAATTAAATAAATTACAGCGTATTTGGGACATAAAAAGGTAAGGTTTCACAAAATTTCGTTCAAAAAAAAAAATTTTGTAAAAGATAAAAATAAAAAACCAAAAACTTGGTTTTTTGAATTTTTCACATACATTTTGAGGTTATGTGAAAAAAGTGTAAATACAAAAGTTTTAGATCTATTTATTATCTACAACTTTTCCATTTGACTTTTTTCGATAGGACTTTTAGTTTTGCCGGAAATCGAGAACAACCGTTTTTTACCCTTAAAAACTCACCCCCATCCCCTTCCCAACCTCAGATCGCCCGTAAATTATTTTTCCTTTCATTTTTATCATATTTCCCTCCTTTTCTAATGGGTTTCATCCTATTATGATTTTTTTTGGTTTTATTAATTATCGACCCTGGACTATGTAACGAGACTAGGCACGAAGATTGTCTTATAATGATAATCTTCATAATTTATCCAACAGGTATCACATTCGCTAATGGAGAAATATGGCGTGAGCATAGACAATACGTGGTCAAACATCTGAAGCACGTTGGTTACGGCAAGTCTGCCATGGAAGTGGAAATACAAAATGAACTGAAAGAAATATTGGCTTATATTAATGACGTCGGAAGCAAACCTATTAATTTGGAAGGAATTCTTAGTGAATCAGTTATGAATGTATTGTGGAAGTTCGTTGCAGGTACGTGTTGTAGTCATCATTATCATTACTGATTACGTCGTAGATCCAGCGCAGCCATACTCAACCCGCGGCCCGCGGGCCACATGTGGCCCACCGGGCCTTTGAAATTGGCCAACCTTGGGTTATAATAATACGTTTCTTTTTAATTATTAAATATTTTAAGCTTTTATGTATTAAAGTTTTCCTTTTTATTACTCGGAAAATATACTTACTAATTTGACTTTAGGTTCTTATTTTAGCCTTTTTTTTTGTTTGTGGCCCCAGACACTTAGGCTTATCTAGCGGTACTACGCTTTGGTCCTGTTCTGTTATATCCTAATTTTATAAGTCCCTGCATACGCATTCACCTCCTTGAATGTACCAAATTTTGTTTTAACTTTTTCTTAGTTTATCTTTTTTAGGAGAACGCATCGAAAAAGACAAATTGAGGCACTTACTTGAACTTTTCAGACAAAGAGGCAAAGCTTTTACTCTGGGTGGGGGATTACTGAATTTTTTACCCTGGTGCAGGTTTATTATTCCCGAGATAAGTGGATACAAACTGATAATGCAAGTGAACCATGAAATTTCCAACATAATCAAGGTTAGTCAATTTCCACTAGGAGTGATATTGTCTTTATGTCGTTACCAAGTTCAGGAGAGGAAGATCATAGCAATAGTATGACCGTGAGTTAAACCGTTGGCCCCGATTGTAATTACATTATTTACAATAATAGTATAATCAAGGAGGGGGCAGCAAGTTTCCTTGTGTGTCACCAACCCGCCTGCCAAGCCTGGTGACAATGGCAAATACCCTCGCCCGAGCCGAGTCGCATGTTCAGCTGTAGACGTAATACGGGCTGATGACGATGATGACGAAGACGCTCAAGGAGTTGCTTTACTACTGAACTTACTGGTGAAGTTAAATTCACCAGAGATTTTGGAAATGACTGGCAGGATAAGTGTGCCCAGTGCTGTAAATTAACTGCTCTGGTACTAAGTGTACTTGAATTTGAATCCATCTGCCACTTAACATCAGGTGGAAAGTTGCATCTATATAAACTGACATATAAAGCTGTAGAGTTTGTTTGTTTGCTTGAACGCGCTAATTTCAGGAACTACAGGTCCGATTTGAAAAATTCTTTCAGTGTTAGAAAATTGATTTATCGAGGAAGGCTTCCTCGATAGTAGTAGTGTAGTTCCTGAAATTAGCGCGTTCAAGCAAACAAACAAACTCTACAGCTGTTTAAGTATGAACGGAACGGAAACGGGAGTAACGTAGCGCGCGGGAAGGTATTAGAATATAAAAAGTCCTGCTGTAGCCGTATAAGAGTATTACGGCTTCTAATGGTCATAGGTCTACTTCATCTTCTTCTTTTCGTGTCCACCAGGCGTTTAAATTTGAGAAGATCACTCGGCCACTTACACAGCATTATCAGTGGCGTTGCACACTGCACTGTCTAATTTGGTGGCAATTATTGCTTAAGTTAGCAGGTACAGGCGGTAAACTCTTGAGAAAAATCTAAGTACCTGCCTGAAGTCGGAAAGTTAATGAGCATTTTAAGATATCGTCTTCCAGAACGGATCGATCGAAAATTAAAGACCTTCCTTCGAACCCTTCTGTGATTTTGACACTTATAGTGCCTAGGGCACGGCGATAATCTTATAATAAAGTATATGTGCATTTTAAGGTATCTTCGGTCTTGCGCCTGATCACTCACCGGCCGTGTCGGTAAAGCAGTCCCACCGGATCATGAGAGTAAAGGAATAGAGACTGCACCCCTGTTTGTGCTGACGCTTGTGAACTATAATATCTTCTTTGCTGATGCTCTGTTGTTTTTCGCCGTGTGTTTGGCAGTAGTGGATAAGCAGCAGCATCTATCTGTTCAAATATACGCCCATGTTACTGCGATCGCCGATCTGCCTGCCAAGCGTGGTGATTACGGCAATATCCCTTAACTTCCCTGGGTTACAAATGTCTGTTAAAGAGTAGGGCCATGTTCAACATTGGGCGTAAAAGGGCTGATGGAGTAAATATGTTATCGATTTAATCCAAAAAAACTCTTCTTCTTCTTTCTGCCCTTATCCCATATTACTTGGGATCGGCGCAACACGTTTGTTTATTCCATTCTATCCTGTCACCCGTCACACTATCACTAACTCCTTTTTCTTTCATATCACTCTTTACACAATCCATCCATCTTTTCTTTGGCCTTCCTCTGCCTCTCCTTCCATCTACATGTATACTTAAAACTCTTTTAGTAACATGCGTTTCATCCCTCCTTTTCACATGACCATACCAAGATAAACGATTCCCTTTCAACTTTAATCCAAAAAAACTAAACAGCATTATTATTTTTAGGAAGCTATTACAAAACACAGAAACAAGGAGATACAAGTAGAAGATTTTATTTATCAATTTTTAAAAGAAATTGATGAAAATCAAAAGGCCTCATTTACAGGTAATCATCATCATTTCAGCCATAGGACGTCCATTGCTGGAGATAGGCCGCCCTCATAGATTTCCAGTTGCTACGGTTGGAGGCGGCCTGCATCCGCCGTGATTCCGCGGCCTTTACCAGGTCATCCATCCATCTAGTTGGTGGACTGCCGCGGGCACCGGCGTAAGAATGTTGCCCCCCATCTCCAGCCGCGGGCGCCGTCAGACCCGGCAAAGGGAAATTTCACCAGGAGATGGGCAGCAGCATCTCCTCGGATTACAACACCTCGTACTTCCCTCGCCATCCCACTTGCTAAGCGTGGCGAGTATTGGCAACCCCCCCCCCCCCTATGATTTACAGTAATAAAACAGAAAAAAATTAAAACTTCGCTCACGGAGCCTCTCGGACTTTGGGTTTATTACGAGGGCATCGCAAAGTTCTTTGCAAACTACGGGTAAAAGGGGACGCATCGCCTTCGCGTGCGCACTTTTCTCCAGCGGGTCTCTGGTGGTGTTAGTATCTTGCAGTTTCTGTACTGCTACTTGGTAAGTTGTGATCTCATCGTTGGGGTCGTCTAGGACGCCCCGAGGCCGACGGTGTTTACGACGGTTTGTGGGCAAAGGCCTATAATCGGACGCTGCAACAACCAAAGGGTAAGGCTGTTGAACCGAGGATTCAAAATAGCGTTCCGACGCCTCTTTTATCCACTACTTGATGTAAGGCTTTTGGAGATCAGAATATAAGTTGCTATGACGGATGAACTACATACCCTGGTCGCTGGTCGGCACGTCGGATGAATCAGAACGTGAACCATCCAAGAGCTTTAATTTTAAGCCTCATGGCTGCCTTTATCCTACAGGTCCTTTTTCTCTCCTTCCCTTTAGTGAGCTTTGGCGACAATCATGTTATTTTAATAATGTTATTTTGAGTATAGTCTTCTGTATTTGGGAGGTACTTCGCCAGACTAGCACTTCATTGAGCCTTTTTTTGACCACGGTAAAATGCGTAACGCATTCTCTCGCTCTAAAAGCTGGGCTCTCCTGGACTCTCGCCCTCCCAAAGAATAAGAGTCTATCAGTACATTGAGCCTACGCCTCTCCATGATAAACTTTCTGCTATTTTTTGTTACAGAAGATCAACTAAAGATAGTTTGCTTGGATTTATTAATATCTGGATCACATACTTCGAGCACTCTGTTAGGTTTTGCCTTCCTCAAAGCCTTGCTAAGACAAGATATTCAAGAGAAAATGTACAAAGAAATATATACAATCATAGGAGACAGAACACCTTGTTGGAATGATAACGAGAGGTATGTATAAAAGAAAATATTGAATGATGTATAAATTATTCTACTCGACTGAGTTCAGGAACAGCGGCAAAATTCTAAAGAGTTTGGTTGAGCAGGACATATTGTATATATAGACATATATTATATAGTGCCTGTCAAGTCTGTGCGTTCACACTCTGTGGGATAGTTTTACCGAAACAACCGGGTTCAGGCGAAGGACTAAAAACTTAACGTGCTTTCTGATGCACATGTTTACCACAAGCCACAACCAACTTTGTGGCTAAAATTAAAATCTGGACATATTTCATTTATTTGGCCAACCCAATACCTCCCTAGTTATCGTCCAACAAAATTACTGCTCTACGAACTGAAATGAAAATGAAAACGTTTATTGACAATGCAGACGAATCGATCATTCGTAATATATATGTCAAATACAATGATAATACAAACATTGTTGACTTATATTAGTTTATATTTTGACCAATACCGTTATAATTTGATGTTATATTTATAAATGAATAAAATATAAATTAATAATATCTTGTTTTATAAAAAAAAAACAACCAGCGTGGGCTGGGATCGGGTCTGAAGCAAAGAACCCGTCGCTCACATCGCCTCTCGAGGACGATCATACGCTATCCTAGGTTCCTACCAAAAAAGTCTTTCTCTATCTACCTACACCCGGAGAAGAAAGAATATAAGAAATTCCGGAATATTTTGTAAAAAAAAATATATATTCATTGGTTTCAGATTAACTTACACATCAGCATTCCTATTAGAGGTTCACAGGTATTACTCCATCGCACCCATGTTGGGTCCCCGACAGGCTCAAGAGTGTGTGTCACTTAATGGCTACCGCATACCCAAGGGAGCCACTGTGTTAATATCAATAGCCGATGTTCACCACAGCACAGAACTATGGGAGAAACCTCAAGAGTTTCGACCTGAACGCTTCATTGATGATGCCGGGAAATTAAAGAAGCTAGAACATATGTACCACTTTGGAGCAGGTGAGTGGTTTCCGGCCAATAATAGACAGTAGTTAAAAGAATCAGGCGTTACTTAGCGGTTATCCACAATAATCTAAATTACAAAGACACAACATCTAGTGTTGATTCCGCAAAAAAATGTGTCTTAATGCTGGGATACAATTTTGCACCGCCATCTAACCCGAATTAAATAATGCTCATACATACATACACACATAAGCTCACGCCTGTTTCCCAGCGGGGTAGGCAGCGACAATGGACCTCCACTTGCTACGAACCCTACACACATCTTTCGCACCTCTTTTCTTTCTTTCTAAATAATGCACAATATGCAGGAAATAGTAAAAACATGCAAAAAAACAATAGCCAACCAAAGATCATTGTATGTTTTCGCTTCAGTGTCTTAAGAGGCGACTAAGGGAAGCTCAAGGTACTAACTATCTTACTGCGATCCCCAATCCACTCTCTAAGTGGGGAAATATAACAATATTCCTCAACGGCTTTGGTTTGCCAAGACCTGTAAGGAGGAAGCATCTTCAGCAGAGGACGTAAATAGGCTGCTGAAGTAAGGATGATATCTTTTACGTAAGGGCAGCATGAGGAGTAGGGTCACACTGGTGCTGTGCGTCTCAAAACCCGCGTTAAAATAGCCTTTACAAGAACGTTTACTTCCAATGCTCACCATTCTCTTTACAGAACTTGGACGAGCAATATTCTTCATCCGTCCATCCTGTCCATCCTGTCCATCCGTCAGCTGTATGACCTTTAGTCGCTTCTTATGGCACCCATGCATGAAGATATGTGGTGGTCTACTCCAAGCTGTAAACCACACTGTTGAACAAAGGCCCCCTTTAAAAGTTGATAATTACAGATTGAGGAATGATATAATTAGACAACGTTGCGGTTTAAAATAAGATGTAGTGACAAAAATTGAAAAGAGTATGCTTAGGTGGTTTGGTCATGCGGAAAGTATGAATGAAAGGCGAGTAACAAAAGGTATTTACAAGGCAGATGTGAGTGGAAACGCCGGGAGGGGACGCCCTAGAAGGACATACACTGTCCTCATAGGTGATGTTCTTCTGAAAGGTAAGGTGCGTAGTACTCGCAACCGGCGTGCGTGTATGACCAGATGTATGAACGTGGACGAGGCAAAGGGAGTGTGTAAGGATCGTAGCAGGTGGCGTTCTGTAGTTTCTGCCTACCCCCATTTGTATTTGTATTTATTATTTAAAAAGACAACTCCCGCACTAGGGAAATAAATCCCTGTGTCGCGGGGGACTTTACAAACATTAATTTCACGGACACAAAGAACACCCAGACTCAGAACAACTATTTGTGGTTCACACAAATAATTGTCCCGGGTGGGAATCGAACCCAGGACACCAGGTCTCAGAAGCAACTTCCGTAACCACTGAGCCACCGGTGCAGTCCATGGGAGAAAGGCGTGATTATATGTATGTATGTAAAAGTTGGATTGCTATAATTACCACGCTTGGCATGTGGGTTGGCTGCAGTATCATTTTAAATAGGTCTAAGACGCTTCTTTTCTCTTCAAGAAATGCAGCATTGTAGACTTTCATCAGGAGCTGATAGATTCTGCAGCCCATCCATCAGCAGTATGTCCCTTACGACACATATGGGTAGATTAATTCATATTTTTTTTGTATTTTCAGGTCGTAGACGGTGTCCCGGAGATGCATTAGCAAAATCATACACATTTATAACTTTAGTTGGAATACTGCAAAAGTACCAAATTGTTGCCAGCCATGGTGCTCCACCTTCCGAAGATCCTGTCACAGGAATACTATCATCACCGACACCGTACACTGCTGTGTTTGTGTCTAGACAATAAATCAGTGCGCAATTGTATGCCCTGCTAAGAACATTTTAGGTGTTCCCAAAATAATATATTTTCTATGCTGTTTTTTGTTTTTTAAGATCATAAAGGCAGCCTCCGCAGCTTAGCGGTAAAAGTGTCGCTTTAAGTAAGCGGGCTCCGGTCACTTTCCTTAAAAATCAAAAGGATTTGGGTCAGACTTGATAGACACGCAGATAAAGAATTGTTTTGTAAATGGCGGCGGGTACATATGGTTTGGGGTTTTTTTAAAAAAAGATTACTAGCATAATACGGTCTCCTGATGGTGTTCCCAGATCGGTTGGACTCCCCTCTGCTGCGCCATTGGGTAAGGATCCATACGATCTGATATTTTAAATATTTTTTCTTAATATTACCTAATCTTAGTCAATAAATTATTTTGTTGATACTAACACTATAGACATATGTCGGAAATAAAGAATATGAATTTGAATAATTCTGCAGTCTACTAGTATTCTTGTTAACCCCTCGTGCTAAGCTAAAATGCTTGTGTTACGAGTGGGTTCACGTCGGTAGTACCAATGGGTGGGGTTCGAACCGGCGACCTCAAAATCACAAGTCCGATGCCCTAGCCGTTGGACTTCGGCCGCATATTATTTATTTATTTATCAATAGCACAAATACTATATTAGACATTCTTAACAAAATTACTAGGTTTTGCATCTGATATGTATAAAAATTACGGTGTACATAACATTGACTACAAACTAACTAGGTATTAGGTAGGTATTTAAAGGTTTAAGTTTCGGGCCTAAATATTTATAAAATTACAAACTAAATCTACTAATATTATAAACGCGAAAGTTTGTAAGTATGGATGGATGATTGTTACTCTTCCACGCCAAAACTTCTGAACGGAATTGCACCGGGATAGGTTATACATATGGGTTACAAAACATCACGCTCCGACCCACTGGAGCAGAGTAACGCGGATAAAACCGCGGGGCGCAGCTAGTAAGCTATAATAAGATTCAGGTTTATTAAACAAGTTACCGAAGATGGATTTTTATTTTACCCATTGCCTTTTGTTTTTACAAATCACTAGCGACCCGCCCGGCTCCGCACGGGTGCAATGCTGATGTATCATACATATTAACCCTCCTCTAGAATCACTCTTTCTATTAAAAAAAACCGCATCAAAATGGATGCGTAGTTTTAAAGATCTAAGCATACATAGGGACGGACAGACAGCGGCAAGCGACTTGATTTGTTTTATACTATGTAGTGATTCTATTTTAATTATTATTAATTTACGATACTAATAATAATGCCAAAAATATATAAAAATAATAAGCAGCAAGGGTTAATAAATTAAACACTGCATTTTTATTTTGCCAATTTACATTTTTACAATTTATTCTTTATTGCACACATATAAACACAAAAAGATATATTTATTAAGCAGAAAGGCGAGCTTAATTTTTTATGAATTTTCAGCCAGCAAACCCGGAGTATGAAAAAAAAATTGTGAACATAGGGCAATACCGTGTACAACCAACAAACAATTAATACCTGATCGGTATATCAAATAAAATAAATAATCATACCCCCTAATACTTACATACCATACTTAAATAAAATACCTACATATTTATAATAGACTACTTATATATTTATACATTACAATACAGAGATAGGAAATACTCCTTCACTCTTCTTTTAAAAGCAATTATAGATGAGCTAGAACGAATAGGTTGTGGTAGGGAATTCCATAGCCGCACTGCACGAACAGCAAATGAGCCATCATATCGACTGGAAACATGAGTATGATTTGATTTGATTTTATCTCTATTATTGGTGATTAAATTGCATCTGAATATATGTCAATGCGGACAACCTCCGTAACGTAGCGGTATTTGGCTCGCTTTAATTCTCGGAGGTCGTAGGTTCGATCCCCACGCCGCGCGCTGGGCAATACATTTTTAGGTATATTGTTGAAAGGTTCCTATATGAATAAAGATAGATATACCTATTGACTAGTGATGCAACAGAAGTGTCTTAGCGGAACCAGAAACGGAAACAGATTTTAAAAGTAAATTTTGCACGGGGATAGGTTGTACGCTGGATTAACATATAGGCAATAAAGATATCGACTAAAGTGTTGTTTATCCATATTTTTTGCGTCTGATAAAAAAATAAAGCGAATCTTATATTATAATTGCAGTTATGCTTGAGTAGGCGATAAATCTATAGTATTGTACCTAAATACGCCTAGTTACCCAGCGGGGTAGGCAGAGACAATGGGAGGTCCATTGTCTCTGCCTACCCTTGCTACGATCCCTACACACATCTTTCGCTTCATTCACTCTCATGACATTCTTCATACAAGCACGTCGGTTTAGGGTGGATCTTATTTAACCTTTTGCGAGGATGTCTCCCATTTGGTCAGAGAACGTTCGTCGAGGTCTTCCCCTTCCGACTGTGCCACTCACACTTGCCATATACATATACCTGTTTAGTCAGTCTTTCTTCATCCATTCTTTCCACGTGACCAAACCATCTCAATATTCCCTTCCCTATATTTGTAATCACGTCCTCTTTCACTATCAGGAGGTGGAGGTCCATTGTCTCTGCATACCCCGCTGGGAAACAGGCGTGAGCTTATGTAGGTATGTGTATACACGTAGTGACCGTCCATCCTGGTGGAGACTATGTTTTAATACGAGGTTTCAACGGGAACGGGATGTACCTACGCGGGCGAAACCGCGGGGGACAGAGTGATGAACAAAACAAATAATTTGAATGCTTCTTACATTTAATATTAATAACCAATGATGCTATAGTAAAAAAGAGGTGGATACCCTGGCTTGAAAAATGGCACCACGAAACTAAGCCAAATAGCTTAGTAAAAAAACAACAAACAAAGCAAACTGTGCAAGAGAGCGTCCCCTGTGGGACTTGGATCTTGGCTCAGGGCTGTCGCTGGCGGAGAGATTGAGGAATTATGGCTTTAAGTTGTTTTTTTTTTAAACATTACTGGCAGAGTTTTGCAGCCTACTTGTATTCTTGTTAACCCCTCGTGCTAAGCTAAAATTCTTGTGTTACGAGTGGGTTCACGTCGGTAGTGCAATGGGTGGGGTTCGATCCGGCGAACTCACAAGATCACAAGTCCGACGCCCTAGCCATTGGGCTGCGGCTTTTAGAGGAGCTTTGTGCAACTGTCGCTCTTTTTTATAGTTCGCGGTCCTCTCGGACTTCGGGTCTACGAAAGCATCGGAAGGTTATCGAGCATGACGTGTTGTCGTGCCTACCTCATTTTATACAACATCATTGAAATGAAAATGAAATAAAATGAAAACGTTTATTGATAATGTAGACGAACCGATCGTACTTATTATAAGTCAAATGCAATGATAAAAATATACAAAGAGAAATTAAAAAAAAATCTTGACTAATGAATTAGTATACATTTCAACAGTAATGTTATTAAATAGAATTTTAATCTACCAATGTGGCATGTGATAGTCGCGTATTATAAATATAAATACAATCAACCAGCGCGGGCTGGGATTAGGTCAGAAGCATAGAACGCGTCGCGAGCCTCGCCTTGCAAGGACGACCGGACCCTATCCTAGCTTCCTACGAGTCTTTCTCTATCTACCTACGTTGTGACACCCGGAGAAGAAAGGCTATAAGAAACTCCGAGATCATTCATTGTCAACAACTCCAGACCTCAGAAGCATTTGATCGTAAGTGCCAGTTTACGATTAAGGCAAATCCGACCTAATGCGTCTGAGCTCTAGAACTGTATCTTTTAAAACAATTTTTTATGTCTTCAAGTCTTATGGTCTACCTATTAATGTTTGTAAGACCATTGACGCACAGCCTGTATTGTACGAAGCTACGAACTATGGGATACCCTCGGTAGTAAAAAGCTTCTGCATCTTATACGTTGAGGTAACTGTAATCCAATTTTTCGGCCTCGAATTTAGCTGACTGGCAATCTGCAAGTTAGGAAATTATTAATTAATATATTATTATAGAAAGACATCTGCCGTTTACACACACAGTTCATGTAATTCAAATTCAAATTCAAAATTCATTTATTCCGTAAAAATGGTTACATTTGTTTGGAATCGTCATATTTTTTCCCTACCGTGCAGTATGTGAAGTGGCGACTACTGAGAAACACTGCCAAAAAACTCAGTAGAACCCTCTTTTAAGAAATAATATTGTATCACAATATTTTATTAACCTAATTGGGTGAAAATCATTTAAAATGACCATTGTGACAAAAATGAAATAACAAAGAAAATGTAACAAAAATGTAACGCGTAACAAAAAAATAACAAAAATGAAATATTAGGGCTTGTTTACAATGCGCATTAATATATGACTATGAGGTATTTATTTAATTGATTTCGTATTTGTGTACCGCAATAAAACACGTTACATGTCTTTTATCATTTGTTTTATTGAAATAAAAGGAACATTATTGTTCTTAAAAACCTATTTTTTTCTTTGGAGACAGCAAAGAGGGATCAACGTAATAACAGTCATCTTTTAATAATTTATAAGTTTTGAGAAATCACGTTGAGAATATTATTCTCAAATTATAAAGTTATCTAAAATAAATCAACAATACAAAAATAATAATATAATTTGTCAAGAGCTTTCATTGATGTTATGGCACTTGAAAAAAGGGCAAAATCAAACCTTTTCTAACACAATCGTTCGCTGCACTATTAACTTTTATAAAATCAGTACTGAGCCCAGCTACATCAAAATAAATACTATTATTATGATGACTTATTAACAAGTCTATAAACTTTTTTTTTATAAAACTACCTTAGTAGTTTTATAAAAAAAAGTTTATAGATTCAAAACTTAATACAATAGGAACTTAAAATATCCAGACATTATATTATATGTCTTGAATACAATCAAAAAATGTGTTATAAAATAATCATAAACTTAACAATAAAACCATTTTATAAAAAAACAAAAACAATGTAAAGCATTATTCACTTTCACTTGAACTAGAAAAAAATGATTTTTTCTTTAATGATACAAAATTAGACGCTGAACTTGATAGTTCAGCGTCTAATTTTGTTGAATGATGAATTTCAGGAAAATCTACTTTAAGGTTACAAGAAGACACATTTTGTCTCTTTGTGTTGCTAATCATTTTCCTTAAATCACTAAGTGAATAATTTACCTGAACATCAGACAGAATAGTCACAGGTGCCACATTTTTATTAATTGTTTTAATATTTATTTTATTCTGATGATCAACATTTTCTTTATTTGTCACGGTGGCATACGTATGGTCTGCATCCACAGGCGTTTTAATATACTTTAGATTGCTTTTTACCTTATCTTTAGAAGTTTCATTATTATCAACGACATCGAAAATGTCCAAAGAGTCTGAATCACAGTTGCCAGTATCTAATGTATCTTCTTGCAGAGTCGGGCGATGTTTTGAAGAAACCGGTGTTGTATTGTTTTCGGAATTCGAGATATCAGTTAAAGTATTCATATTATGTGCTTGTCTTTTAAATGGTGAAGACAAGCAGTCATCCGAATCGGATGCTAACCGAGTTCGTTTTCTGGGGCGAGGTTTTAGTAGGCAGTGTCTTTTAATGTCGAAACAATCGCAGAAACCTCTAATGCTTGAGCTGTTACAAAAACAACTTAAAACTCTATAGTTTATTTCATTACAGTTGTGTTCTGTTTCGACTTGTATTTGGTGAACCTTCATGGTTTTAGGAACTGGCACTAAAACTTCCAGAGCTGCTTGGTTATTGATTTTAATCTCGCTGATATCAGACTCATCAACACAGAAAAGATTAACCGTAGTGTCTTCTTTCAGAAGAGAGTACGCGGTTGAAGTGTCCAAAACGTCCATTCCATGTGATACTTTAGCATCTAGAAGTCGCTTTATAGCCCCTCCTACACCATCTGCAGCACCCTTCCCGTGGTACGACTCTGAAAAGTTCCAAGTCCCTTGTTTGAAATCCAACTCCTCAAGATATAATTTATACAGATAAAAATTCTTTTTCTGCTTGTATTGGGTGGCGGGGCCATCTGAAAATACGTGCACAATATTAATTTGCGGAAATTTTCTTTTGATATCCATCAGGATTGGTCTCAGATGTGCCCATATTGCTGGGGGTGAATGATCTGTGGAATCAGATAGTGTGCAATATGCTTGAGGTTTCGAACCTTTAATGTATATGACACTTGTGTGTAAACAAATTTGATTTTGCGACCCGAAGTGGGCAGATTGAATTTGCCGATGCATTTTACAATTGTAATTTTCAGAAAAGTCGCAGTGGATCATAACCTCGTCGTGTAGAAGACTGCTTTTCAGATTTCTATACACGTTATATTGGTGCCAAATATTAAAATAGTGCTCTTTAAATTTTGTAAGTTCCTGTTCAAAAATACTTATAAGGCTCTCCAGTTTTCCTGTTTTTGATTCAGTTAACACTATTTTAGTTTTCTTAGTTTCATCATTTTTTTCATACATCATCATACATCTTTCGTGGTCCACTGTAACCATGTAGCGATGTCATGTTTTTTAGCTTTAGTGAAATTGTAGTTTGGAGTCGTACCACGCATAAAAGATTTTTTATCTGTATAGATTATATCTTGAGGAGTTGAATTTCAAACAAGGAACTTGGAACTTTTCAGAGTCGTACCACGTAGGGCCGTGTAGGAGGGGCTATAAAGCGACTTCTAGATGCTAGAGTATCACATGGAATGGACGTTTTGGACACCTCAACCGCGTACTCTCCTCCGAAAGATGACCTACGGTTAAACTTTTCTGTGTTGATGAGTCTGATATCAGCGAGATTAAAAGCAATAACCAAGCAGCTCTCGAAGTTTTAGTGCCTGTTCCTAAAACCATAAAAGTTCACCAAATACAAGTCGAAACAGAACACAACTGTAATGAAATAAACTATAGAGTTTTAAGTTGTTTTTGTAACAGCTCAAGCATTAGAGGCTTCTGCGATTGTTTCGACATTAAAAGACACTGCCTACTAAAACCTCGCCCCAGAAAACGAACTCGGTTAGCATCCGATTCACATGACTGCTTGTCTTCACCATTTAAAAGACAAGTACATAATATGAATACTTTGTCTGATATCTCGAATTCCGAAAATAATACAACACCGATTTCTTCAAAACATCGCTCGACTCTGCAAGAAGATACATTAGAGACACTGGCAACGGTGATTCAGACTAAAGAGTCTGAATCAAACTAGACATTTTCGATGTTGTTGATAATACTGAAACTTCTAAAGATAAGGTAAAAAGCAATCTAAAGTATATTAAAACGCCTGTGGATGCAGACCATACGTACGCCACCGTCACAAATAAAGAAAAAGTTGATCATCAGAATAAAATAAACATTTAAAAAATATTTCAAAATTTGAGATTAATAAAATTCGACCACCGGCAGGTCGAATTTTATTAATCTCAAATTTTGAAATATAGTATAAGGTAATCTTTTCCATAAAGAGTTAAAAACATTTAAATAATTTAAAAAATATTTAAAAATGTGGCACCTGTGACAATTCTGTCTGATGTTCGAGTAAATTATTCACTTAGTGATTTAAGGAAAATGATTAGCAACACAAAGAGACAAAATGTGTCTTCTTGTAACCTTAAAGTAGATTTTCCTGAAATTCAAAATTCAACAAAATTAGACGCTGAACTATCAAGTTCAGCATCTAATTTTGTATCATTAAAGAAAAAAACATATTTTTCTAATTCAAGTGAACGGACATGCATATCAACTGCACCGCAAAACACTTGTAAAATATGAATTGTAGTAAACACATTCATTAAATACACTCAGACATAAAACATTAAAATTACGCTTTAAAAATAATATTTCATCAGCTATGTGAATGCGACTTTAGTTCATTTTAGTTATTTCATTTTTGTAACATATTTAAAAAGCGTAACAAATCATAACAAAAATGAAAAACCGCCATACTTTGATTGCAACTTCAAATGTGTTAAGCCAAACAGAAATCTCAATGAGTCCCAACCACTTTGCTTTTCAATAAGGGTTAGCAATAACCTATCTAATCAATCAATTAAATAATAAGAAGTTCTCACTTACCTGGGTTGTTCGAACAAAACAAAACTGACAAATTAAAATTGGAATTTTGCTCGCCGACACAGAAACACACGTCATTCACTTTTTGCACTCGAGAACAAAATGGCCGGCTCATAGTCGATTCTAGCATGTGATTGGCTCGTTATGGCGTAAATGTTGCCATTTTACAGTTACCAAAGTTTACCAAATTTTACTGTTAGAAAAATGAACAACAAAAATGAACAAAATAATGGACAGTATTTTCTACCCATTTTTTTATATTTCAAATAATTAACGTAAAATGAATTTTACCGAAACTAATGGCAATTAATAACGTCTTGATAATTAGTTCAACAATAATTTAATACTGTAACTAATGTATTTATTCAGAAGAATTTTGTGACGCACCTCGTGAAGAGGACAAATTATTTTGTATAGAGAATATTCGAGGTGGATGAGAAAAAAGGAATATAATTTGTTTATTCTTGGCAATGAATATATAAATCTGTATAATGCAGCTTGACAATATATATCTTAGTACTGATAAGTACTTTTTACGTAGTAAAAATAATTGTATCATAAAATATCGCGTGTGGACAAATTTTTCTACCAAAATGGTCATTTTAAATGATTTTTACCCAATTACAATATACTTTATTTTACATTGAGATTAGAGCGATTTAATCCCAAGCATTTTTGTCACAAAGGTAATCAGAAATTTTATAATAAGCCCTGCTGCACAATTTGGCTTTAATAGTCATTTTAAACTTATTTATAGACAATTCTCTTATACTATTGGGAAGTTTATTGTAGAACCGTATACATTGCCCCATAAAAGAGTAACTTATTTTGCGGAGACGGCTAGCATGAGCCACAAGATTATGCTTATATCTAGTATTTACACTATGTTTGTCGCTTTTTTTACAAAATGAGTCAATATTTTTATGTACATATAAACACATTCTCATATATATATATTGTGAATGTGATGCAACGGTTAGAATACTTATTTATTTCTTAAAACTTTTTTCTCAAGCTTTCTCGGGGACCCAGTTTGTAAATAGCCCTTACGGCTCTTTTTTGCAATATAAAAATGCTATTTATATCCGCGCAGTTACCCCAAAGAAGAATCCCGTACGACATTATGCTGTGAAAGTAACTGAAATAAACTAATCTAGCAGTATCAACATCAGTGAGCCGTCTAATTGTTTTTACAGCATATGCTGCAGAACTTTATTTTCCTGACATTTTCTCAATGTATGGTCACCATTGCAGGTTGAAGTCAATGGTTATACCTAAGAACACAGTGGTTTCCACAGGGTCCAAGCCATTTCCATTAATATTTACTTTGATGGAAACCTGTCTAATATTGGGTGTTGAAAACTTGATTACTTTAGTTTTCTTATCATTTAAACAGAGATTATTAACATGAAACCAATGAACTACTTTAGAGAGTGCATCGTTAACTTCTTCATAATCATGTAGTTTTCTATTAATTTTGAATGTCAAAGAAGTGTCATCCGCGAACAATACAATCTCATGTTTATCCCTTACGTAGTAAGGTAAATGACTTCATTTACGTATATTAAAAACAGAAATGGAATGATGGATGAAAGTGCGGCACGTTCCCCAAATGCTGGTTTTTACTTTGCACAGCAGGTAAGCATTGCCATTCAACGGGACAATCCTGTCAGTATTCTGTCAATTAATTATTTTCCTTTTTGCATTTTGTGCATATTTTTCTCACGCGGGAGAGCGGTGCTAAACATTTTTCCCAGCATTTTGATACATTTTAGAGCGGAATGAACACTAGAAGTTTTTCAAAATTGAGATTAATAAAATTCGGCAACTGGCAGGACTCGAACCTGCATCTTAGGGAAAGCAACCAATGCCTTAACCAATTAGGCTACGGTGGAACCACAGCCGGTCATCGAAATTTATTAATCTCTTTGTAATACGTCTCTAAGGGGGACGTTAGTGCCATCTATCCGTAATGATCCGCATTACTTCGCCAAATATTTCCAATGTTACATTTGGTATCAAATATTTAACGATAACACCGCCCGTTTTTCACATATCTTCTGGTCTTGCCTATGAAATTGCCGTTTTGTATGAAAAAATTTAATAATCACCCATGCAATCAATGCATCTTTGCCAACGTAGTGGCAGTTTATTGATGCCCTTCTTAAAGAAATCAGCTGGACAGGAGGCAACAAATTCTTCAAAGGCATTTTGTACTGCCTCTCGGGTATTGAATTTTTTTCCCGCCAAGAAGTTATGCAAATTCTGGAAAAAGTAGTAGTCTGTAGGAGCAAGGTCTGGTGAGTAGGGCGGATGACGGAGAGTTTCCAACCCCAGTTCTTGCAACTTGGAGACCGTCTGCTGTGCAGTCTGAGGTCGCGCGTTGTTGTGCAGAAGCAGCGGAGACGAGCGATTGACCAATGCTGGTTGGAGATGTGCCAGCTTCTCCATTATTGTGTTCAGTTCGTCACAGTACACATCTGCAGTAATGCTCACCTCGTTTGGTAAGAAGCTGTGATGAATCACACCGGCGCTAGACCACCAAACAGTGACAATCACTTTTCTAGGGGTAAGTTTTCGTTTAGGGCATTGTTTAGGTGCTAAACAGAATCTATTTTTCATCGCAGGTAACAATGCGGTTCAAAATTCCTTCATTTGTGTGTCTGTTGAGCAGTGCAAGGCACGTCTCGACGCGTACTTCACGCTGGCGACCATTGAGTTCGTGGGGTACCCATTTGTCAAGCTTTTTTACCTTGCCAATTTGACGCAAATGGACCAATATAGTTTTGACGCTAACGTCGAAAGCTGTTGCTAATTCAGCCGTAGATTGTGTATCATCAGCTTCCACAATCGCCTTTAATTCGTCATTGTCGACCAAAGTCTTCGGACGACCGCGAGGTTCATTTTTCAGGTCGAAATTTCCAGAACGGAAGCGAGCAAACCAATAACAGGTGGTGCGTTGGTTTGTAGTGTTAGCTCCGTAAACGTCGTTGATATTGCGTGCCGCTTGTGCCGCGTTGCTGCCACGACGGTACTCATATTCCATAATTACTCGATTTTTTAACGTATCCATGATGACGAAAAAACTTGAAATGCGATGAAAATGTAACAACAATCAATAAACAAATGACTACTTTTGGAAAAAAAAATCCACGTTAGTAAAAAAATAAAATTAATTTGAAATTAAAATTTTTAGCCAAATAAAAATTATTTTGATTTAAAATGGCCAGTACTGCAGTACGGCAATTTCATAGATAAAGACCTAATATGAAATGTTTTAAACACTTTATGAAAAAGTTTACTTTATAGAATATTTCAAAATTGAGATTAATAAAATTCGAAGGTTATTGGCTATATTTAATTACAAAGTTGCCACGGTAACGGGAGTAAATTAGGGTAAAACCGCACGCCGGAAGTTGGTTAATTATAAATCTCTTTCTCTTTATTCATCTATCAGAGATAGAGATAGAGAATAGAAGCCAAAACACCAGATGTCAGAAGTCACCAGTTGAATGATATGAATAGACTCAGCAGACGGTGTAATTAATTTTTCTGGAATGCGTGCTTGCTTCATTCAGGTCCAATCGATTGACAATTCAGTTGATGGGAATATTAGATTCATATCGATTTTAGCTGTTAAACAAGACAAAATAAGCCATCCACCAGGTAATGATTACCTATGTGAGCGAGGCACTTTACAAACACATGCGAGACATAAAGCACGGGCAAACACAAATAAACTGCCCTGCAACTTCTCTTAGTTTTTTTAAATAACAGATGCTGCCTGAGCCGGATTATCCATAACGCAAACTAGGCCTACGGGCGCGAAGGTACAAAGGGGCGCGCGGGTGGAATACACACTGGAGCAGCAACTGTAGTTGAGGCTACTACAAGTCGGTATTAAGCAATGCCAGCTCCAAATTGGTGTAACCTAAGTATACCACACATGTAGTAATGCCAACTACAGTGATCAAAATAGGGGCGCCGATGAGATGCTTGTCTACGGCGCTCTCAACGTTTAATCCGCCTCTTAATGCTGTACAACATATCTGGACAGATGTCTATTATAATTCAGAAGCATTTGCTCGTAAGTGCCAGTTTACGATAGAGGCACATACGACGAATGTTTCTGTCTGACGTATATTGGCATATCTGACCGTATGCTTCTGAGCTAGATAAGATAAGATAACATAAGATACTTTATTTCGCAAATATAGATACAGTATATGGTGTTAAATAGTATACAATTCAGCCATATTTTACCATAAAGCATGCCAAAGGTACAAGACTATAAATATGATTTTGTTTAGGGCAGTTATTATGTGATTTCTGAAGATTGCTATTCAAATACTTTACTTTACCAGCCACTTGACGTCCATTGCTGGGCACATGGCCTTTTTTTTCGGACGGACATAATATAGTTACCCCCGAGGCTTTTGCTACTTCACCGGGTATAAAGACGAGCAGAGCTCCAGCCTAGATAAATGGTTGAAACACTACAAACTAAGCAACTTGCGCATGAGGGCCCCTGTCCCATGTGGGACTTGGATCTCGGCTTAGGGCGGTCGCTGTCGGGGAGATTGAGGGACTATGGCTTTTAGTTTTTTTAGGGGAGTTTTGTGCAACTGTCGCTCTACTTTACAGTTCGTGGGCCTCTCGGACTTCGGGTCTACGAGGGCATCGGAAGGTTCTGAACATGGGCCTCCTCTAACCAGAGCTCAGCAAACGAGGATCGTTGAGCGATATTGCCATAATCACCACGCTTGGCAGGCGGATAAGTAATCACAGTAAGAGCGAGAGTATCCTTGAAATAATAGTTGGTGCAGGTCCCTTAGTCGCAAAAAAAAAAATAGTATTCTGCTAAGACAAAATTTGTCTTTAAAGAGTATACCGGACAAGACTTCGCTGTCTGTCTGTCACCAGGCTGTATCTTAGGAGCTGCGATAGGAGTTGAATTTTTTACAAATTATGTTTTTCTGTTACCGCTATAACAACAAATACTAAAAATAAAATCAAATAAATATTTAAGTGGTGCTGACATACAAAATACCATTTTTTTTTGCTCGATGTTAATTACGGCAACAAGTAGACACTTGAAAATGGTACGGAACCCTTCGTGCGCGAGTCCGACTTGCACTTGCCCGTTTTTTTAATATAACACCAAACGGAAACCAATTCCATTCAATACAAGCATTAAAAATACACAAGCCTCATAATTATCAACGTCATCTTCAAGCCGGGGACGATGGTGGATCAGCTCTAAGTGGGCTTCCAGATCCAGGTTGGGACAAACTACACTCAGCACTACCTTAACAGTTTTATGATTGAAGCTATAAATAAATACAATATACTATAATTAACTATTTTTAGTCGTTGACAATAGGCATGAAGAATAAAAAATTATATTTAGTCCGTCAGATAAATTACCAAAAAATATTGGACACGTATATTCTTTCGTTCCTCAAACATAAAATGCCGAAAATACAGCGCGTTGAAATTTCGTGTGACGTCACTTCTAGGTACAATTTTAACGAGTAGTGACGTCACTAACCCTGAACCTGAACCTCCTGAACTTTATAGTTTGTTCTTGCTGTATCTTTGTAATTTTTTAATGATTTGATTAACCTGCATGTTTCTTTAGCTATCTAAGTGGACGGCTCGGAGAAGAAACTCTGATTTTCTTTTTCCGAATTCTTCAGTTTGTTTGATCGCAGTAAGATAATAAGTCACCCTGAGCAGATAGATGCTGCTACCCATTCATCACCTGCATGTCCCTTAGTCGCTTCTTACGACACCCATGGGAAGATATAAGGTGGTCTGTCCACACGGCAGAAACGATGAAGGTCGATGTAGGTTCGGATCTTGGACTAAAAGTGCTATTTTATGTAAAATACACAACTTAAAGTAGCTAATTTAAATTAAAACTTACTTATAAAATACTACTTGTCTGAGTCTATACCACTTTGAAAGGTTCACAGAATGCTGGCAGCATTGTCCCGTTGAATGGCAATGCTGCAAAGTAAATACCAGCATTCGGGGAACGTGCCGCACTAAAGGGGGCCGCTGGGAGGTTTTTATAAATTAATGTTGTTCCCGGTCTTTACATAGGTTGACTGACAGGCGAGGTCATGCAAAAATTATTTCTTCCGAGAAAAATATAAGTAGCAGCCCGTAGTCTTTATTGTTGTACAGCTGCATTAGACACTCCCATTAGAAATTAAATATTATCTTTACAGGTGTTTATTACATTTGTATGGTTACTTTTGTCACTAAATACGATAGGCACTAATTTTTAATAGCACAGTACTTAGCTGTAGGCCATCGGTACAAAACGATAGATTTATCGCCTACTCAAGCTTAACTGCAATGTTAAATATGAGATTTGCTTTATTTTTTTATCAGGCGCTAAAAATATTAATAAACAGCACTTTAGTCGATATCTTTATTGCCGTGATAGTTTCAGTATTATCGTTGTAAAACATTGAGAGAAGCAAATGGGAAGTAATTAATGGCCACTGTGAGTTTCAATAATTATATTTATCAGGGCCACTACGACGCGGTGACCGGCCGACCTGATATCAGAATGGACGGTCACCCTTAAAATGACGTTTTTCTTCTAGATTAAGATGGAAGCAATTATTTGAGAATAGGAAGCAAATAGAAGCAATAGGGAAGCATTTATTGGGCATAAATTCAACGCTAAATACGCCTCGTGACCGGCCATCCTGATGGAGACGGTTAAACCGCCCGCGGGAATCTACACTCGGTTCCAAAAATAACGGGTCAGTCACATAAATCGTATGCCATCCTAATGAAACGAAGACTGTTCAATTGAGAATTTAATTATACAGATAAAAAATAAAATAAAACTTAGTTGCACCCACAATATTAATCTCTAAATTAAAAAAAAACTAAAGTAGTCATATTTTTCTTAAGATTACATTTTTTTTATGATTGTTTTTTTGCTGTTTTTCATCACTTTCTTCATTTATACTTTGTATTGCCTCCACGAGCTCTTCTGACAGCTTCCAGGCGACAAGGCATGCTGTACACCAAATTTCGGAGCCGTTGCTGAGGAATACCTTCCCATTCCTAGACCAGTGCTTGTTTGAGCTCGGGAAGCGTGATTGGTGGGGGGTTTCGACCTTTCACGCATTTTTGAAGCTCGTCCCAGGCGTGCTCGATGGGGTTTAAGTCCGGGCTTCGCGCTGGCCACTGCATGAGTTCGATACCGACCTCTTCAAGGTAGTCATGTACAATTCTGGCGGCATGGGGACGCGCATTATCATGCATTAATATGCCATGCCGGTCCATCCTGGCCATGAAAGGACCTACATGTTCATTGAGGATCTCTTCCACGTACCACTCTGCATAATTTAGAGTTCCATTTTGAATGAGTACCAGCTCGGTGCGGGCCTCAGCAGAAATCCCAGCCCAAACTTGTACGGAGCCTCCACCGTACGCCACTTTTTCCTCCACACACGCTTGATGGAAGCGCTCCCCTGGTCTTCTGTACACCAACTGCCTACCATCATGCTTATAAAGCATGAATTTAGACTCGTCCGTGAACATTACCCTAGACCAATCGTCTAGTGTCCAGTTTAGGTGCTCGCGCACGTATCTCTGTCTTGCAATTCGATGTCCCCGTTCCAGTTTGGGGCCATTTGCGGGCCTCAATGGTTTCAAATTTGCTTCAGCAAGACGTCTTCTTACTGTTTGAGCGCTTAAATTGCCACCTCCAAAGCGAATAAAGTGAGTTTTTAGGCCAACAGCAGTTTGAAAACGATTTCGGAGCATTGTAGCCACCAGTTGTCTGTCTTCCCTGGCCGTTGTGCATCTTGGTCTGCCATTTCCTGGTCTTCTAAGGTGTGATCCGGTCTCTTGGTACCGCTGGACTACCCGCTGAACAGTCGACAAAGATACACCAATGTTTCTGGCTGTTTCACGCTGGCTCCGCCCAAGTTCCAAAAAAGTTAGGATTCTGGTACATACCTCTAGCGTGACTGCGATGCTTCACCTCACAGAATAATAATTATGCACGTGGAAGACGTTCACGATATATTTTTTTGTGACAGAATAGAAATGGAAAGCATCCATAATGACATGAAACAAAAATATTGTTTTTAAAAATAGTCATTTTTTTAATTTTGTTTTTCTAATGAAGTTTTTTTCATCAACCAGTTTAAATAATATGCTATTAGAAGCGCAACTAAAAAGTCTTTATTCTGTTTTTTATTTCATTGATCTAACTTTTACAGTTCTGGAGGTATTTACATTTTTGTGACTGACCCGTTATTTTTGGAACCGAGTGTATTATATTTACAAAATTCTACATTTACATTAATTTTACGACATGCTTTTGAATGCACCATGAATTTTACTAAATCAAAGAAGCAATACAATTATCACTATAATATCCTATGAGGCTGCAGGAATACACCGCTAAAGAACCCTCATACCTCTATGAGATCACAGTACCAAAACTTATTGTATGAAGGTAACTGTAAAACAGCTTTATTTAAAAAAAGTGTTATAGGAATGGCTCCTGTTATTTTTTATAAAATTCCTAATTGTATTAAGGATCAACCTTTAGAAGTTTTTAAAAAGAGACTCACCACCCTTTTGTTGAATAATTGTTATTACTCAGTTCAAGAATTCTTAAATGATTCTTCTATAAATTATTTTTTATGTTACTAACGTTGTATAAGTTTTAAGGTTATTGTGAGCAAATGTCGCTCATAAATGTTTGTATGCCTAAATAGGCAGAATGTTCAAGGATTCCATATATATCTGTAACACCAATTGTAAACACCTACATTCTATGCAAATAAATTATTATTATTATTATGTGGGTACATTTCACTGCCACGGGCCCATGGGGACCCGGTCATTTGAAATGCATTCATGGGGCTGAAGCCAACATTGAAGAGGCCTTTGGTACCTTTTAATATCAAAGTGATATGGCTGCATCTATGAAAGTATATCCACTGATATACCATTGAGATGTACCAATGGACAGTCCTCCACAGATACGAAACTATTGCCGGAAAGGAAGAAACTTGGTTTGGGCTATACGGATGGGATGTTAAATGGGCTGGAATACTGGGCTATGGAGTGAGATCGGACATCTGCCTCGAAAACTCTCACATATTTTATATTGGCAGACGGTGACTCGCTGTCTGACACTAACCTACGAGTTAGCTTCGGTGGGCCCCCTATCAAAAGCCACAACATGGCGGCCAGGGGGCAACACTATGTAAACAGCTAAGGTTGTCGAGAGGTGAGACTGCGGGGTGCAAGATCCTTATACAGTCAAGTGCCCCCGGCGTTATGACATTTTGCACTTCCAACCTGGAGCATAGGTTCCGCTCTTGCAACTCCACTCTGGCCGGCCAGTTAAGGCAAGCTCAGAGGCAGGGGATGTGCCACTGTGTGTACGTGTGCATGTCTGTATGTGTCCCCGGGAGATAGGGTCCGTGGTGTCGCCACTCACCAACAAGCCGCCCTGCGATGACTGTTTGCACTGGATAAACCAGTGGGCGATGGGGTCGTCACATCCCGACGCCATTTTATTATTATTATGGTAATCCCACTTCGATGGAGGTTTTTCGGCATTAGCAACCATCCGACGCAAGGAAATCCGCACTCCAAGAATTTAGCTTAATATTTAACGTACCCATTTATTGTTAAAGATTGATTTATTAACCCCCTTTTACATATTTACGTCATTCGATAAATTTTCAGTAAAAACAATAAGAAAACACATGTTCAAATACGAAATCGACAGACGGTGGGATTGCGAATATTTAGCGACCTTCAATCAGCAATCGGCAATCCGGTCGCAATTTGACATATGCGCAGTGTCCAACGAGTTTTTGTATTGTCAACGTAACGAGTGGAGCCTACGAAATACGGATTTATTGATTTAAAATGCCCTCACGGTTAATCAGGCTATTTTACATGCGCGGTCTGAAAGGGTCATAGAGGACATGTCACATTTAAAAGAATTCCTGCACACCTAGGACTCCCTTCTCTATAGCGATTAGTCCTCCCGATCCTTTAGTTTGCAAAGAAACTTCCGATGCTTTCAGTTCAAACCCCTTTGCCAGCGACCGCTCTGAGCCGAGTGTTATGTCTCGCAGGGAATTTGTTTTTTCAGACGAACTTTACACAGCCAGTAGGCCTTGGCATGAAGGTAGGCATAGCTCCAGCCTAAATAAATGGTTAAAATACTTCAAACTAAGTAACCAGAGCAATACGGCGTCTCCTTTGGGACTTAGAACTCAGCTCAAGGCGGTCGCTGGCGGAGAGGTTGAGGGATTATGACTTTTAGGTTTTTCTCGCAGGGGACGGCGTCTTGCGCATATTGCTCAGTTAGTAGTTGTAATACTATTTATCAATTTATCAAGGCTGAAGCACTGCTCGTAAGAACCTACGTCACGCCAAGACACCACAGACATTTTTATAATACTAAACTTTCAAAATGGTTTGTGCGTTTGTTACTCTATTAAAACTACGCAATTGAAGACAATAGTACATTACGATACGTGTGACCTAAGAAGCACATTATTACACGGCGTGAAGTTAGCGCCCGAGCGTAGCGAGGGTGCTAAACGCCGTGCAATAATAGGCAACTTAGGTCACGAGTATCGTATACTATTTTATAGCAGATGTGACATAAACCCGCCCCGGACTCACGGGAAGTGGTGGATTACGATACGTGTGACCTAAGCAGTCTATTATTGCACGGCGTCAAGTTAGCGCCCGAGCGTAGCGAGGGTGCTCGGGGGGTGGTGGAGGGGAGGGGGGGGGTTCAGGGGAGGCGCAGCCCCCCCCCCCCGCTGGGTGAATTTATTAATTTAAAAGTCACATTCAAATCATTGCAATTTTTAATGTCATCATTTTATTATTCATTTAACAACCGTGACCGATTTCGCTATCTCTTTTATCGCGTCCGGAACAATTTCATTGTTTTTATCTTCGCTAAATTCACTGCCCGAAGTCTCCATTTCAGACCAAAAGTTACGATTTCCGTGAAACGAACTATATGACAGCGTTTCTCTTTGATTTCGCTGTCACTTTTTCTCTGTCATTTGTTCGCTGTGAAGTCAGTCGATTACTTTACGCACCGTGCCGAAATTGGCAACTTAAGTCACGGAAATGCGTGCGTTAAATGCGGGTTTAGGTCACACTGTGCTATAAAAATATTTGTTTATGATAATTTAAATAATATTGTATTGCACGCTGTGGTCTGGAAGGTCATAAGTTGGTTTTATTTACAATTCATACAAATGTATTTTTGGTTTTTACACTACACCGATGAAAAAAAATCCAAGAAGATCCATGTTATCCAGAAGACACATCATTATCATCATCAGCCCGCATAACGTCCTCTGCTGAATATGGGCTTCTCCAAAGAGGGATTTTGCCATAGTCACCACGCTTGCCAGGCGGGTTGTCAAAAGCAGTTGCCATTAAGTCGTGCGATAGAGTAATGCTGCGGCCCGTTTCCTGGCATACGATTGTTGTAGATGATGTTATAAGAATCGGGACCAACGGCTTAATGTGCTTTCCGAGGCAAGAAAAGAAATCCCGCAACCAACCAGACCTCCAGAAACATTTTTTGCTGGGGTGCTGTATAAAGTAAGCCATTTACCGCTACGCCAATGTGGTGGAGTAACATAGTTTTCTTTTATGAAGAGGTATTTTCTTAAGGAGAGATAAAATACGAAATTCATTAGTTTTCGAGATATTTATTTAATATGTTGACGTACGCCCCGAGGCCGTCAGTGATTACGACCATCCTTACCCATAGTATGCTACGAACCTTTCGATGCCCTCGTAGACCCGAAGTCCGAGAGGCCCGCAAACTGTAAAGTAGAGCGATAGTTGCACAAAACTCCCCTAAAGAAACTAAAAACCATAATCCCTCAATCTCGCCGTCAGCCCTGAGCCGAGGTTCAAGTCCCACAGGGGAAGCCCTCTTGAGCAGGTTGGTTAGTTTGCAGTGTTTAAACCATTTATCTAGGCTGGAGCTTTGCTCGCCTTTTTGCCCGGTGAAGTAGTAAAAGGCTCCGGGCTCCGAAAAAAAAAGGTGATTACGACGCTTTGTAGGCTAAGGTCTATATACAACGTTGATATGACAGAGGGGCATTAAATTACGCTACGTTTACTATACGTGTTTTTTATTTATCCGATACGGTATAAAAATAAAAAGCAACCAAATTGAGATTTTTTTTCTTTCAAACAAACTAAATAGCTTACAAATCAGGGTAAAACGTAACCACCCTTTGTAAATAAATTTCACTGACCTAGCAAAGCGGCAACGTCGCGCGCGCGCCGGTGCGCTGCATGTGTTATCTTGTGTCAAGGCGGGCGGCCGGTGGTGGCGCGGGCGGGCGCTTAGGCCTCCGCTCGCGCCGGCTTTTATGATAGGTAAGGTTTTGAAGTAGGTACGCACACAACAACAATCACAACAAAACCACTAAATTTTTAAATTCTCGATGTGTCCACCATTCACATTAATGCACAAATTATACCGAAAGTTAATTACGTCCTATCACAATAAAAGAACAGTCGATCACAATAAAAACACTAACACTATAATAATAAACCCAAGTTACGTGTCCTGTCAAAATAAAAAAAGAAATAATGTCTTAAACTTATTTAGTGTCCTATCACAATAACAAAACAAAATTGTCTGCGCGCGAGTTTGGCGTTTAGCAGCGCGTACGTTCCAAAAGGATAGCATCGGCGCACTGAGGCGCCCCACTTACCGATCGCAAGGATCTAGAAATGTCTAGAATGCAATAACAACACACTGACCTATTTCCATCTCTTTTACGCACGGGATGTTTTGCAATGATTTGCGTCAGAGCGGCAACAACGCATCGTAGGTTATACTCAGATTTATCGTTTTAAGGTGCATGACCTATGCGTAGACATAATCAGCTGTTAGGATAGATATACATCGTGTTCAAACGGCGCAAAAACTTAAAAAATCATTTGCGACTAAACTACTGCTCCTATTTAATTCATTTTTGGTACAGAGCTTGGAAATGGTACCTAGTATAGGCAGTTTAAAGGAAAGCCCCTCTGTCGTATCAACGTTGTATAAGGTGACTGGTAATTAGTGACCCATACCTAAACACATGATTGTGCTCATGATAACAAACAACTTTTACTATGGAAACTCTGAAATCGTGAAAAAAAAATCTATACATTCATGTTCACATAACTCGTCAACATGGTATGGAGCAGCTGTTTCTTTTTTCGCGATTTCATGTTTGGTGCCATAGTAAAAGTTGTTTGTTATCATGAGCACAATCATGTGTTTAGGTATCGGTCACTAATTACCAGTCACCCTATATATTGGGTCTTTACCTATGAAATTGCCGTTCTGCAGTATTCAAATCAAAATAATTTTTGTTTGGCTCAGAATTCTAATTTCAAATTAATTTCATTTTAAAAACATGTTATTTTTTCCAAAAGTAGTCATTTGTTTATTGATTAGTTTGTTCGCTTCCGTTCTGGAAATTTTGACCTGAAAAATGAACGTCGCGGTCGTCCGAAGACTTTGGTCGACAATGACGAATTAAAGGCGATTGTGGAAGCTGATGATACACAATCTACGGCTAAATTAGCAGCAGCTTTCGACGTTAGCGTCATAACAAATATTGGTCCATTTGCGTCAAATTGGCAAGGTAAAAAAGCTTGACAAATGGGTGCCCCACGAACTCAATGATCGCCAGCGCGAAGTACGAGTCGAGACGTGCCTTGCACTGCTCAACAGAGACACAAATTAAGGAATTTTGAACCGCGTTGTTACCTGCGATGAAAAATGGATTCTGTTTGATAACCGCAAGCTCTCAGCAAGTTGGTTGGATCCTGGTTCAGCACCTAAACAATGCCCTAAACGAAAACTTACCCCTAGAAAAGTGATTGTCACTGTTTGGTGGTCTAGCGCCGGTGTGATTCATCACAGCTTCTTACCAAACGAGGTGAGCATTACTGCAGATGTGTACTGTGACGAACTGAACACAATAATGGAGAAGCTGGCACATCTCCAACCAGCATTGGTCAATCGCTCGTCTCCGCTGCTTCTGCACAACAACGCGCGACCTCAGACTGCACAGCAGACGGTCTCCAAGTTGCAAGAACTGGGGTTGGAAACTCTCCGTCATCCGCCCTACTCACCAGACCTTGCTCCTACAGACTACTACTTTTTCCAGAATTTGCATAACTTCTTGGCGGGAAAAAAATTCAATACCCGAGAGGCAGTACAAAATGCCTTTGAAGAATTTGTTGCCTCCTGTCCAGCTGATTTCTTTAAGAAGGGCATCAATAAACTGCCACTACGTTGGCAAAGATGCATTGATTGCATGGGTGATTACTTCGATTAATACAAATAAAAAGTACATGAAAAAAATTCGTTTAAATTTTTTCATACAAAACGGCAATTTCATACCTATTAAGTATAAGGCGACCTTTATATAAAGGTACTGCAACCACCAACGGGTTTGGGTGTTGCGACGCGGATTCGAAGAAGCGTTCTGACTCCTCTTTCATCCACTGCTTCATATAAAAGGACGGAGATCGGAATATTAATTGTAAATATTTGATTATGATAGTGCAGTTACCAACGCGCCTGTAAATTATGACATTGTAAAATTCAATTTGGGGGAGGCATATATCGAGAAATGGACTTTAAACAAGCTATTAATGATGGCGGTTCGTTATTAATTATCCCATTACACTCATGAAACGTAAGCAATAAACCAAAGCGGGTAAACCCATACTACAAAACACGTTAATTAATATTTAGCTATTTAAAACCCTCATAAATTCTTCTAAATTGATTTATTAACCCCATTTCATACATTTATGTTAATCAATAAATTTCCTGCCAAACAAAGAACAACACATGTTCAAACAAAAAATCTGTTTCGCAAGGTTAATATAAATTGCCGAAATTAATTTCTGAAGACAAAAATTACATTAATTTCATCACAAACGGATCGGTGCAAAAAATGGCGTCGAAAATACTAGTTGTTGTTGCGGCGCTACTGCCATTCTGCGTTGCCAGTAAGTAAAATTTATAATTAAATCAATTACAATATATTTCTAATAAGTATAGCAAGAAACTCTAAGTAACAATTCTTTAATACCCAAGCGTTATAAGCCTTAAGTCTCGCAGGTTGGTTTTTCTGTTAAACCAAATAAATATTACCGGGTCTGATTGCGGACTACTCTCAGTGGCTTGACAAATCCAGGTCTTCCTAAATCTGTCCTAGTTTAGAGAGCCTCCGGGGAGCGTCCGGGTGGGGGTTCATTTGTAGTCCGGGCTTAAAAATTTTAAGTCTTGGGCCGTCCGCAACTCTGGCACTATAACCGGCCTCCTATGTAAAAAAACCTGTTGACATGTCCGCGTTCTGGACTCTATAATACGGGGTTTTCACTCTTCTTGGTTGTGATGCTTGTTTGGCCAAACCGTCATAAGATTATTCATTATATTGAATGGGCTGCATAGTTTATATGTGAATCCATGACATACACGTAATACTGCGGTTATCAAGTCAATGATGAAGATGATTGCTTGTGTTTTAAAGGTAAATCTTTTAAAGTCATGTTCATGTGCTCCACTCAACAACCATTCGACAATCTCTGCAACATAGCGGTATTAGGCTCGCTTTAAATCTCGTGAGGTCGTGGGTTCAATCCCCACGCCGGACAAGTAATCTTAGTGCAAATTCTAAGATTTCTTTCTGGGTCTGGTTGGTTGAGAGACTACCCTCCGTGCCTCGCAAAGCACGTTAAGCCGCTCGTCCCGATTTTTACTGTGTATTACAACATAATACTGCAGTCACGTGGATGCTTTGATAACCCCCTCGGGAGGAGGCCCATGTTCAGCAGTGGACGTGGACGTTATACGGTTGATGATGATGAGTCTAATATTGTTCTAATTCCATGTTCGTGTCTGCAGTTCCAGCAGAAGTGTTCCGTCCATGCCGGTTGGATGACTACGAATGTATTGGCGCAATCTTACAAGCCAACTCCAAGTGCGATGTACGAGGTGTCAAAGGTTACATCAGGCAAGAATTCGAAGTTCCCGAACTTCACTTCGAAGCTCCATTCTTCAACGCTTCATACATCGACAGGAACTTGATCACAAGGAATTTCAACCGTTGTTTCGTTTCTGAGTTCTAGTAAGTATTTTATAGGAAAGTGTCACCTAAACCCACACTTTTCGCACGTTTTTCCGTGACCTAAGTTTTCCGTGGCCTAATTCTGCACGGTGCAAATGAATCAACGAACTTGACTCATGCTAAAAAAATGAAAACAGAAACTTAATCTAATTTAAATTTAAATTTAATTGTCAATTGAAGCTTGAAAATTCACACTAAATAAATGATAAAATAGGGACAAATAAGCGATTCTCAGTGACATTATTTTTAATAATTGCATCGTCACCCACTCGTCAACTACCGACAGTAAAAGTGTGCCGACTGAGGAAAGCTAATATATTTTTACAATTTTTCTCAGCATAAACGGGGCAACTGGTGCAGCCGTTCTTGGTATCGATTGTCCTGACAAGGATCAAGAATCCAACCGGGTTCTCATCCAGCACAGGTCTTTGAGAGAAGATAGCGTCTTCAATTTCCGATACAGAGGAATATATCGTAAGTATAGATAAATCGAATTGTCTATTGACAAAAGACTGATAGACTTCCAGCACACCTTAAATAAATTTAAACATAACTTTACAGTAAGCTTTCGCTTTACCCGCGTAACTCCAGTTCCCGTGGGAAATTCATAATAAAATATAGTTTATAGCTTTCCTCAATAAATTGGCTATCTAAATCTAATACTGAAAGATCTTTTGAAATTTATTTATTTATTTATTTAGTTACAAAAACGATAAACAGGAATTAGAAATACGCATCAAAGAGCCAATAATAGGTCTCCGCGAATAAACAATTAAATATAGTTTTGATGTGTGATTGATGACATTTAAATCAAGTTAAACTATTATGTATTACATGCAAAATCAAATTTCGAGAAAAAATCAAGGCCGTCTCACTGCTTCTGGTTTGTTAGAAAATATATCAATGTTATGTATTTACTTTAATTTGTTTGTTGTATAAATTGGGCCAATAGTTCCTGAGATTAGCGTGTACAAGCAAACAAACTCTCAGCTTCGGTTAAATACAGTTGTATGGAAGTATCGTCATTTTTTCTTTGTGCACAACTAATATACATTTATGTTACTTTATGTTTAACGAGCTTCCCGCTCGCGGTTTTTCCCGCGTATCTCCTGCGTTCTCGTCAGAACTTCATAATTAAATAACTAGTCTTTAGCTAGCTATCTAGGATTATTCCACTTTGTTCAAATAACTTATGGCCATATGTCCATTGGCCATTTTCTAGAAAATCTCCGATAACTTTTTTTTTTTTTTTTTACAATTTTATAACAGATTGCTGTAGAATAAGTTATTTTTGCGTTCTTGCTGATTTAAACTATCTGATTTGTTCTCTCAAAAATAATAGATACATATTCATCGCCTATTAACATTGGGTTTTATTTTACAGTACTGATTTACCCATAAGATCCAAGATTTGAGGTGTTTTATTTCCGAGGTGATCTAAGTAGACTAATCAATTCCACTTTGTTCACCTGAGTGATATCACCCGGGTGATTTATTTCCGAGGTGATTAAAGTACACTAATCAATTCCACTTTGTTCACCTGGGTGATATCACCCAGGTGATTTATTTCCGAGGTGATCAAAGTAGACTAATCAATTCCACTTTGTTCACCTAGGTGATATCACCCAGGTGAACAAAGTGGAATAATCCACTGAAATCATTTTTCAAATCGGATCAGTTGTCCCTGAGATAAGCGCGTTAAAGCCAACAAACTAACTCTTCAGCTTGATTCAATATTTAATTGTGTTGCGTTCTGCTATAGGAAACATATACGGTCTTTAATATGTGACTAGCTAAAAGTGTATCTTTATTTTCAGCCTTGGTCCGTATGACGACGGTGATGCAAGCCAACAACATGGACCTTTGCAATCCTCGAGTGCTGACAGAAGTTCTAGGGCTACCCAACTTACTTATAACACCCCAAGGTTAGATTATTGAATCAAAATTACTTACAGGTTAAATTATCCTCCCGAGAGCGACCGCCCTGAGACTCAAGTCCTACAGTGGACGCTCTCTTGCACCGGTTGCTTAGTTTGTAGTTTATAAATCATTTATTTAGGCTGGAGCCCTACTCGCCTATATTCCCGGTGAAATAGCAAAATTGAATACCTCGTGGCTAACTACATGTTTCTCCGAAAAAAGGGCTCTCTTTAGTTCGACACGGGATGTTGACGAAATATCCTTGGTGACTCAATAGGATATTTCATCAGTGGGAGTCGATTAACCGATCATAACCGATGTACCGATTGACTCGAGAAAAGACGTTATAAATCAGACAATGGATTTCTTTTATATCCAGATTAGAGGTGTCCAATACATCTCACACAACCTCATGCTGCCGGCCATGATTCATAACATTAGACACTGATGTTAAATATGGCTGTGGTATTTTGTAAGGTGGAGGTACTATTCCATGACCTAAGGTGCCGCGATATGGTGGCTTACAGCAGCGATAGTCTATAAATTAAAAGTCACTCAAAAGCCATAGAGCAAGCTCGGGGATTTTTTTAAAGTTAAACTTCGCAATGAGGTTATCTAACAGAGAACTAAAGTTACGGACATAGCCCGCAGAATAAGTAAGTTGGGCTGGCCAAGTCGGCAGAAGACAACTATTGAAGTAGACGCGTCCTAGAGTGGAGACCGCGTCTCAGCAAATGTAAGGTAGGACGTCCCCTGCCAAGATGGACTGATTACGTGAAAAGAGACCGACTGGTTATTGCACTAACTAGAGAAGGATTATGTCCAGTATTGGGCTGGGAACAGCTGATGGATGTGGTTGAAGGTACTTCCCCAGTCGAGGACTTAATTGATCATACTAACGCTCCTCTCAAAAAATGTCATACATATCTAATTACACATACTTAATCAGTTTGTTTCTTTTACAGATGAGCCTACGGCCAATTTCTTGTCTACCGACTTGACACTCCTGAACGTGTATGAGACTGAGAACTTCTACTTCCGAGGCCCCGCTCTTGTCCGCGCTTTCGTCAAGTCTTTGCTGTGTCAGTACCCTTGTGACGTAGCCCCAGGAATACCCGATCTCCCATAAAGGAATACTACTTTACTATAAAGTATACATCGACCGCAACAACTTTACAAATATCAATACAAAAAATAGCCTTATATTTTTATGGTTAAAAACTAGGCTATATTATAAATGACCTCGACCATTTGACTGCATTCGGACCTCTCAGCAGGCTATCCCCGTTTCCATTAACTCTTCGTTATAACTTAATGCATTAATTATAAATGTTATTAATAAACGAATATCAATCATTGTTGAGTATTTTTATGTGTCCTTTTTTCTTTAGTAATTAATTTAATACAAAGCCATAGATAATCAAATTACACAATTAAATAGATACTTATGAAGTCCTCAATTCTTCGCCAACCGTCAATTCGTTGTGTGATTTCCGGCTTAGAATAGACCAACCTATAACTTACTATGAGTGTGTGTAAGAGGTGACTAAGGAATATACATCTGTTGGGTGGGCTGTTGCATCTATAAGATCGAAGATACTCCAATCTTACTGCGATCTCCTATCCGCCTGGCAACGACCCTGGCTTGCCAAGATCTGTGAAGGAGGAGGCTCATGTTGAGCAGTAGATGTAAGCGGGCAGATAAAGAACTTACCTACACGCAAACTCCAAGTACAGTTTCGAATGATTAAGATAAATCAGCAAGTACTTCTATTACCTTCAACGCAACCAACGTTGAATCGAATTTGATAACTGTAATAAAAAAATCTTAATAACTACAACGAAATAATTTTGTCCAATTCTTAGAGTCTTGAATGTTGCAATGAAAAAAATACTGTTTTTCATTTTTTACTTTTACTTCTTCGGTCTGCCTACAACTTACTATCCCATCGTTATCAACATCATTAGCTACAATAAGGTCAAATACTGAACATGGGTCTCTTTCCATCCTTCCTCAAGGTACAAAGGAATTTGGTGCAAAATCTCACTACGTACAAATGTTGTTGCCCATTCCATGGTACCTATACCTACGGTTGTCGTAGACGATGTTATAATAATTGGGACCAACGGCTTAACGTGCTTTTCTGATCACCAATCCGCGCTGGACAAATCCTACTAATATAATAAACGCGAAAGTTTGTAAGTATGGATAGATGTTTGTTACTCTTTCACGCCAATACTACTAAACGGAATTGGCTGAAATTTTGCACCGGGATAGGTTATAAGCTGGATTAACATTAAAGCCATTTTTTTTACTAAGTTTCTTCAGTTTGATATAAATATTGGAGGGTTTAACATAAAGACATACGCGTTATTATCAATGTAATACGCCCACGCAACGCGCAAACAGGCACGGTCGCCATTTTAGTTTTAGCAAGTTTTAACACAAACTGCGCCACAAATACAACCGAAACATTAAATTTACTAGCTTTCCTGTTTTTTTAAGTGGGTTAAATATAAACACATACTTACGCGTTATTATCAGTGAAACGTGACACCAATAGCGCGACCGGGCCCCGGTCGCTCTGACAGTTGAGAGGTTATGCTACAAAACATCATGCTACGACCCCTGGAGCAGAGTAACGCGGGTAAAACCGCGGGGCGCAGCTAGTAATATAATACACAAAATATTGCAAATTTGCTATATGTTTTCACATTTTACTTCGCTGAGCATTACAATGTAAGCGACTTTTTATTACGAAACACACTTTGAGTATAGTTGGACTAGAAGAAAATTACAACAATCATGCGCAGTTTATCACATCGGTTAAGTCGGTTCTTGTGTAAAAATTACGAATGTTTCATATACTGTTACAAGGGAATGCTCTAATGTATTCTGACCTTTCGGTTAATCGATATTAAAGTAAGTTCTGCAGTTAGTTTTTTACTGTGTTTAAATTACAGCACAACTACCATGTTGATTTATTACCACCCTAAGTTCGACTGGTTTAAGTCCACCTCAGTTAAAGTTAGTGCTAAAGTTTTAAATAAAATATTATCTTATTAGGGTTCCGTAGTGTCCGTCGTATATCCGTCTGACTGTCCAGGTTCGTACTCCGCCGTTACTGCATGTCGCCATTACTGATTGTCACGAAAATTGGTGCAAAGATGTATATTGAAGGTACAAAACTTGTTATTTAAAATTATGGATTACCTTTAAATACTTAAATACTTTTTTAACACCGTTGCTCGTAAAGCTGATGTAATTCTACCGGTTTTAAATATGTAAAGCGGGTCATAAAAACGCGTGTATTACCAAAGCAAATAGTTAAGTTATAGTCCATACAAATTCCATAACAGTATTATTTGCCATTTCGCGCGCTGTTGCTATATAAATTTCGAACTAATCGCCGCGCGGCGCCAGTCAGTAGGCAGCGCTAGCGCGCTGTTAAAATGGCGGGAAAGCAACAGTGTGCATTCACAGATTCAGTTTATTTAAAATAAAAAAAATCAGTTTATTCGGTAATTTAAAACTTGGCTGCATGCTCTAACGTCTTTGCCAACATTTACACGCAGCTACGGCAGAAACTTATAGTGGACTCGGTATCTACCAGTCGGTATTAGCAACTTATGTAGTTACAGTCGTCCTAACAAAATGTATGGAGTCGACCGCAAAATGAAATTTAACTTTATTAATTCAAAAATAGGCATTTTAGATATGCATGGCTACGGAACCCATTCCAGACACGCTCTTGGCTGTTTTTTTTTTACTTTAGCTTGTTTCTATTTTGTGTGTACTTTTTTCTTTTGAGTCAAAATGTTTACAAACTTCTATGTTTAGACATAAAGATTACAATATGAATTAACGAAAACTAATAATAAATTAAATTAACTTGTTAATTTACAAATGATTTTATTTAAATTTTTTATCAATACAAATATACATGATCTCATTCAAATATTTAATATTTACAATCAGTTATAGTCTTATAATTTTGTTCATTATAGTTGTGGTCGAAAAGTTTTTAATTTATACATTTATTTGCGAATATCCACCAACATTTTTAAATATAAGCAAAGTTACAACACCTTAAAGTTTCGTCCTTAGGCAAAGCTACCACAAAATAAAAAAATATATAAATAAACTGAGTATGGCTGACTTCATTGTGCGAGCGAGTGTTACCGCCGTTATAAAATATGGGGTCAGCCTAAGTAGTCCGCAATTTCATGATACTGAATTGGTGTCACAAACAATATGTAACTTTTTGAATTAATGAATTCATCGACACTTGTCCTAAAGTCTATGATTTTTTTATGTTCTGAATAACCGGTCTATATATAAAAGTAATTGGCAGTAAGTAGTAGTTAGTAAATTTTTTAAACAACATTTTGATTTCATTTTAATCCTTCCAACTTAATAGGGGATAATACTTTAATCTTTTACCATTAGCGCCACTGCCACAACACGTTTATACACCTTCATCTTGAGCTCAGAAGCATAAAGTCGGATGTGCCATTATACGTCAGAAACATTCGTCGTATGTGCCTTTATCGTAAATTAACACTTACGACCAAATGCTTCTGAATATAAATGTACATACGTCCTCATGCTTGTGAGGTGTACTTTTTAGATAGCTTTACTTTTTAGGTTATCAATTTAGCATAAAATAATAATTGTAGTGTATTTGGATGTTCGAATGAAGCGAATCATTCGTTTCCTCGTGATATTAAAATTATGATGACAAAAATTACGTTTTGTTTTGTTTTATTTTTACGGACAGTGGTGGTGGCACCATCTATGCAAACTTTGTGTTTTATGTCATATTAAAAAAACTCGTTTACTGTAAATAGTTCTATTATAACTTTGCCAAAGTTTTGACGCCTAATTTTCTTATGGAAGTCCGTTTCGTCCTGCTATTTCGCACCCGTAGTCACAGAGTAGCGACTCGACGAAGATGCGAGAGAGAGGCACACCTCTGTAGTAGAAGCTCTCTGTCTCATAAACGTTGAGTAGTGTCAAATCACGGGTCAAAAAGTTGGCAGTTGGACGATCTGAAAAAAATGATTGCATTACGAAACATGAGCATAATTTGCAGGAAAAAATGCAGTCACAATATAGAAGAAAGACAATGAAAAAACATCATCAGCTCGAATAATGTCCACTGCGGAACATGAGTGTCCTCCCGAGAGTAAATTTTTGACATAGTTATTTGGTAGGTGGGTTATCGACTGCACATCTTATTATGTTGTAACACACAAGGTATCGCTGCTGCCCGATTCATGGTAAACTATTGTTATAGATGATGTTAGACGTGCTTTCTGAGGCGCGGAGAGTAATCCCTCAACCATTCTGACCCAGAAAGAAATCTTAGATTACGCAAAGGCTTATTATCCGGCGTGTGGCTTGTACCCATAACCTTCGAGACCTATTCTCACCTCCGTGTGCAGTTCAGACCTCCGAGACCTATTTCAACAGCCTTGTCCTTGAAGTTATTCTTTCCCAAAATCATCACGAACATAATGTTACTAGTATACGGTCACCTTTTAGTCTAAATGCGTGTTACATACCTTGAGGTTGCACGTTCAATCGTGGTAATCCTAGCACTTCTGTCAAAGTGGTTGCTTCGCACAGCAACGTGGAGCCTCGCGGCATCACCACTGTCATACGGATCAGAGCTGGAAACAAAGAAAACCTTTAGATGGTCCAATAACCACTTGAAACATAACCCCAATATTAACTTCTTTTTTTTTATATTTAAAATTTATTAAATTCTGAATTCTATTTTCTTTAATAGTACCAGCCGAAAACTACCACGAGAATACCTAGAAGGGTATTCTTATCCAATGAGTCTTACTGTAGCATCTCCTTACTATTGCATTGTTTCCAGGGATTTTTTTTTTTTTTATAAATATTGCTAGCAGGTTTTTGCAGTCTTATAGTATTCTTGTTAACCCCTCGTGCTAAGCTAAAATGCTTGGGTTACGAGTGGTTTCACGTCGGTAGTGCAATGGATGGGGTTCGAACCTGCGACCTCAAGATCACAAATCCGACCCCCTAGCGATTGGGCTACGGCCCAAATGCATCATAGATACCTATTTCAATTTATGATTATAAGATATACTTTTGACTGCGAGGGTTTCTACTAAGAGGGATTTTTCTCTAAAACCCCTGGGTATTCATTCAAACGCCAGTTTGAGGGATACCAAGAACTCTATCAGCTTGACTTCTTCTGCCTTTCATAGGTTTATCAAAAAGGAGCCAGCGGAAGGTGGCTAGTCATTTCACTCACGGTACAAAGCTCTGATGTGGAACCGAAAGATCGCGTCGTTGTGCAACGAGCGGTGCTGGATCAGGACACGGTCCGATTCCAAGTCGAGGGCGGGACAGTCAATGCCGAGGATAGCCTGGTTGGTGGTAGTATCGATGCTGTAAAATATTTGGAATTAAAGTCTCAATCTCTTATCAATGATCTTCATCATCATCATCATCAGCCCGTATAACGTCCACTGCTGAACATGGGCCTCCTTACGAGGAAGCTTAGGGTATTTGCCATAGTCACCACGCTTGGCGGGCGGTTTGGTTACCGCAGTATTATGTTGTACCACACAAGGAAACGCTGCTGACAGTTCCTTGATATACGATTATGTTATATATGATGTTATAACAATCGGGACCAACAGCTTAACGTGTTTTCCAGAGTCCCTCAACCTACCAGACCAGGAAAGAAATCTAAGAATTTACACAAAGATTTCCTGTCTGACGTGGGGATTGAAACCACGAACTCTAAAATTTAAAGCGTCCCAAATTCCGCTACGCTACGGAGGTTGTCCAATGATCATAACGACGATATAATTTTCTAACGGCAATGGTCGTAAAATTGTCTGATAAGGTAAGTAAGTATAGATAGATATCAAATCAACTCAGTACTCACTAAAACTCCGACAAATAGCAAAGATCTTGGTTCCTCACGATCAAATCCTTGTCTATATAAGAGGCATTGAAGTATGGTGTCTCGAAGTGGAACTCTGGCACTCCATAAACATTGGGAATGAACCCTTTGACTGGACGTTTACAGTAGGAGTTCGCCTGCAGGTTGTCACCAACGCACTGGTAGTCCCTCAGGTTGCATGGACGAATGATCTCTGCGTCTGATGGAGTCAAATCGATTAGTAATCAAGTAGTCATGGCATACGAGAATATAATAATAATAATAATATTTATTTATTTCTCCTCACAATGATCTTAAGGCTAAGTAATTATATAATAACAGTCTTTTTTATAACATGTGAGGAGCTGGTGTCTGAGTTAGGCAAGAAAATGCCTGTATTACAGATCACCAGGCCCTCACCCCACGGATGTACAGAGGTTTTCATCAGTATGATAATGGTATTTGAGTTTCGTAAAGCCAATTAACCATTGAAATGGAAAAAATACTAATACAATTTAAGCTAGCAAAAAGAAAGTGATAAGTTTAATATATTAGAGCGCCTAGGAATGTGTGTGTGTGTGTGTAGGTGAACGTATGCGTAAGAGGGTACGTGTTCGTGTGCTTGTTCTTGTGCGTGTGAGTGTGCGTGTGAGTATGCGTGTGAGTGTGCGTGTGCATGTGCGTTTGCGTGTGCGTGTGAGGGTGCGTGTTCTATACTGCCATGTAATATAAGTCAACCTGAATATAACAGTAGATTTTCTGTTTGATTATAATTTAGTTTTTGCAGCCAGTCCGTAAGCAAAGACTTCCATTTACTTTTGTGCAAGGGATATATACAAAGTATCCGATTTATCTTGTTGTATAAATTTGGACCCTGGTAACAGAAAAAACGATGAGAAAAAGAAGTTTTGAATGACGTTATTGGGCAAACTTTATATTTACGGCGTTTATTTTGGTTTTTATCAGGCTGAAAGGGTGTTATGGAGTGTTGTTTTATTACTGTTTTACGGATGAATAGCTGCCGCACAGTCAATACATTCCATTTTATGTAGAGGTCTGATGTCGGGTGTATATATATATAATATGGGATAATATTCTTTGGGAAAATGTAGAAATGCGGGCGGTAACTATCTAATTTAAGGCTAAAGGCTAAGTTGACAGAATTGCTCCTTCAACAAGACTATTCCCAAACCGAGTCCCTACTTACTTACATTGCTTAATAATAATAACTATTTCTCGCTGCACACTCACCCACACTCTCTATATACACATGGGTTTAAACTCAGAATAAGTATAAGATATCAGTGGGTTTGAAGTTACATACATACATTCTTGAGTTGCACACCCTCATTACTTTATTATTCTTTTGTTTCTCCATAAATATGTTTTTATGTAAATACATATATAATATATATACCTAAGCACGATACAAACTATAGTAATATAATAAACAAACATTAACATGGCAAACTCACTCACTTCACAAGTTTTGTATTTATATGACACCTTATAGCTGATCACTGTCTCTTAAGATACAGGTCACCCTAGTTTAAGAGGCAGGGCTCACCCAATTGGCCGGATTGCTTATGCGTACCCGGCCCCCGCCAACGGCGGATCGAAGGAGTGTCCGGAGGGTTTTAGTGGTAGTAGGGTCCTCTCCTCGTGGTATGAGTTTAGCATACAACGCTATGGAGAGGGCTAGCCCCACATATCCCACCGCCAGCGCGCGAATACGCTGCAGCGGCTGTGGGAATGCGTAAATGCATTTACCCCGGGCAAAAAAAAAAAAAGAAAAAAGAAAAAGGTCTCACCCAATTGATGTAATATATATCTTGTAGTTACGGCATGTTTATGAAGTACGTATTTAGTCTTAAGCCAACCAATTGTAATTTATCTTGTACTTAATGTTATTATCATCTATATAATTATGTATCCTCATCTGTACATTTTTTTTTTAATAAATTATTATTATTATTTCAAATGCTACATTGGATAAATTTGTCGATTTAATGTGTATCATTACCAATAGATGGCACTAACGTTCTCCTTAGAGACGTTACAAAGAGATTGATAAATATCGACGACCGGTTGGGTTCCACCGTGGCGCGTGGCCGAAAGGTTAAGACATTGGGGGCTATACCTACCTAAAATGCAGGTTCGAGTTCTGCCTGCGTTCTAAATTGATTAATCTCAATTTGAAATTTAGTAATTGGTAAACATTTACTTTATTCCCGTTGTCCCCGTATGCCATATTCCCGTCACGGGGACAGCGGGACGTAATTAAATTTATTTCCCGTTGTCCCCATAACGTACATGCCGAATGTACGTTATAGGGACAACGGGAAATAACCAAACAAAACTACAACTTCAATAAGTCCGGGGAAACGGCGTACGGGGACAACGGGAATAAAGGAAACATTTCAGTAAAGTATTCAAACATTTTTAATACTTACTAGTTATCAAATACGGTGCGAAAGCCGCGGCGATAAGTAACCACATTTTGTACGACATGTTGGTATGGTAGACAAACCGTCCTTTGTCTCCCAAGGGCCTGTAAAGACTGACCCCTACAATATAAATCTTATTTTTCTACTAACAATATATAATAATTAACGCTTTTCTATCACTAGTTCTAGAAAAATAATGTCGCACTAATTTGTTTAGACAGTTGTACGCAATTTGTTTTACTAGATTTAGTTAAATATGACATTTAAAGGACAATTAAAACGCATTAATAATTGTTAGAACCTATATAACAAATAGTACATGTTTCTAACAAAGAAAACATAATTATCGGAATTTCGAAATATTTTGATATGAAAGTAATTAGGTTTAGGTATTTTGTCACGTTGTTAAAACTTTAATATGTGACTATGGTGGACCTACCTACACAAGTTTTCGAAATCGGAAGCACAAGAATGAGCGTAGTTGTTATTATACTTTTATATGTTATTTCGTTTGTAGGAATGTGATTATATAGAATCATTTCTATAATTTTATATCTGGCTCTAAAATCTAGCTACTTTTTTCCTTCTTTCCTCTATGGATGGTGATCCGCCAGTCGGACGCCTTCTACCCTGCGCCTTCTAACGCTAGTCTCAATTTAGTCTAGTCAACAAGTTCAAATTGGTGAAAAATAGTGATAAAGCTCTCGGAGTTCTATCTCCATTATTTACAATTTTAAATTAACGCTGAAAATAGGACTCCGCGCGGCCGCTACGGCATGCGCGCGCCACCTCAAAAGTGAGTACCCCACAGAAAATATATTTTTTATAGTATTAAATAACAATTAAGAAATTTGAATAAATTATGGTGTATTTTGAACGCTTGAACGAAAAAATTCCCGTTGTAAAAAGTTTTAAAATTAATTTTTCAACATGTTAGGATATTGTTTATTAGCATAATTTTTTCGGGCCTTCGTCTTCATTGTAGGTAATAAAAAATGTTTTAATAATTGCTCTAAAAATCTTTCGCTTATAAAACACACAAAACACTCACTTCACAACATTACAAAACGAAGAGCAGCGCCATCTACCACCAAGCATCCCAACTAACCTGCATCGCGCAATACAAGTGCAAGCCAATTCGAACATATATACAAGTTCCAAACAGTAACAAATTGCCGTCGGCCGCCAGGCATAGCACCTCGCCCGGCAAAGAAGATCTTCATTTTATGTGGAGGAACACCACGAACCGTTCCTCTACAAGTCTGAAGATCTGCTCGCCTTAATGATCAGTGACGTAAAATATACACAAATACGAACATTACCGATGAGATGAACCATATAGCATGCGGGCTTTGACTTTTCTTTTAAATGAAAAGCGACTCTTTGGCATCCTAATTTCAGGGGGCAAGGCACAAAACATAATACCTACAAATACAGGACTTAAAGTTATTTGACATCCGGTGCATTTCGCATTTAGCTCCTTGTTCAGAATTGGCAGTACCAAGTCATTAGTAAGTATCTGCACGGTACTGTGGTATCTGTGTTTGTACAAAAAAATGCCCTCAAGGAGCGATTTATAAATAGGGGGACGCTGCAAAATAATCTCTAGTGTGTTGCAATAAAAGATAATCTTCGTTGTACACAGGTTCGAATCACCTGTAATATATCATCAGCCCGTATAACGTCCACTGCTGAACATGGGCCTCCTCCCACAGGAAGGGTATTTGCCATAGTCACCACGCCTGGCAGGCGGGTTGGTGACCGCAGTATTATGTCTTAATACACAGGGAAACGCTGCTGCCCGTCCTTTGGAATATAATTGTTATAGGTGATATTATAACTATCAGGACCAACGGCTTATCTTGCTTTCCGAGGCACGAGGTGTAAGTAGTCCCTCAACCAACCAGACCCGGAATGAATTCTAAGAGATTCTTGTGTGGCGCAACATCCTTCCCTAAACTCTCGTCCTCGTGAGACAGTCCACCCCTCCCCTTGGGCCCTTGCGGAGGCATTCGCAAGGATACCCACTTCTACTCCTACAGGGTCGTGTAGGTATACCTAAATAGCCATATCCACAAACAACATTTTACATCGAATTGCGCAGTGAAATCTCATACGTCATTTACATACATATATAGATATATTTTTACCACTTTAGAGAGTACATAAATCATTATTTTAGTAAACATAGGTAATAGTATTTAGTGTCTACTTGTTCGTCTGTTTAAATATTAGCTCGCTTATAAGTCGCCACTTTAACTATATTTGAATTCAAATATACTTACGGCAAAAAATGACTAGTCGAGCTAATGTAGGGTTATAAGATTGCGCAGTTTCCATTCAAAGGCTATCTGAGATAAATTATTTATTTATTTAACCTTATTATTATAGTTACAAATGGCATACTTATTTTAACGGAACATAAATAATCTTCTTAGTAATTAACGTCCACTGCTGAACATGGGCCTCCTCGCGAGAGAGGGTAGTTGCCATAGTCACCACGCTTGGCAGGCGGGTTGGTGACCGCAGTATTATGTTGTACCACACAAGGAAAGGCTGCTGACCGTTCCTTGATATACGATTATTATAGATGATGTTATAACAATCGGGACTATGCTTATGCTTTCCGAGGCACGGAGGGTAGTCCCTCAACCAACCAGACCCGGAAAGAAATCTTTGAATTTACTCAAAGATTTTCTGTCCGGCGTGGGGATCGAACCCACGACCTCCGAGATTTAAAGCGAGCCATATACGGCTACGTTATGGAGGTTGTCAGTAATTAAATGAAAATCACAAATGGGAACTTACGCAGTTTTGCGCAATTTTACACGCCACCCTAGCGTGTAAAATTGCGCGACTACCTTATTTGCACGTATCACATCGTTTACTCGTAGAATAGGAAGGGTCCCGTAGCTTATATTAAGTATAATAGCTGATCTTGCCTGTAAAGTGGGTCGCTAGGTTGCATATTCTAAAGCAGCCAGTTTGGCCGGACATTTGAGTAAAAAGACCGGACACACGTGCTGCAGTACCGGCGCTGGGTGCGCGACACGTTCCACGCCTACTTCTCTCTTTCTTTTCTGATGTTAGACAAGACGACGCGACGTGGCAAGAAAAACCACGCGGTCGGTTGACCGCGTTGTGCGTATCTATTGTTTGTTAGTAATGTTTAATTAGGTATTTAATTATTGTGTAAAATCTAATAGGTAGGTACGTAATTGTATTGATATTTGATATTCTAGAATTAACGCGTTTTAAGTTTAAATAATTGTTTAATTTTCATATTGAATCAGGTGGTTTTGTGAACGAATTGAGTATTGAGGCGTCTACGCGTGTTATTGTCTACTCAGTATACGTAATGTGAGATATGTTATTATAATTTGTGTCTTGTAAACGAGGCATTGACAAGTACAAATTGTACCTAGGTACTCCTAAAAACTAGGAAAGTTCATAATTATCTCATAGATCTCCAGTTATTGCGGTTAAAAGCGGCCTGCATCCACCATGATCCCACGAACTTAACCAGATCATCCGTCCATCTAGTTGGTGGACAATGGTTGGTTACCGCGCATCAGCGCGGTCTCCATATGAGAACTTTTCGGCTCCAACAACCATCTTTCTCCATTCTATATGGCCTGCCCATTCCCAGGCAAAAAATAGTTTCTGGCGGTAAATTCCTCGATGAATTTTAAGATTAAAAATCTACTAGGTATGTGCAGTTTGGGAGGCTCTCGGACTTAGGGTTCAAGATGGCATCGGACGATTAAAAGAAACGTCGGGAAGGCAAAGGAGGACTCCGGCCGATCGGACAGAGTTGACTCTGTATAGTCTTATGCTTATGATGCTAAAGTTTGTATGAAGAAATCGAAAAATACATGAATGAAGTCACGGCATTAACTAGTTTAGGTATACCTACTAACATTATAAAGGGGAAACATTTGTTTGTTTGCATTCAATATTCTCGGGAACTACTGGACTGATAAAAAAAAATCTTTTACCATTATAGAGTCACCGATATCCAGGAAATACTTAGGATACCTACCTATATTTAATTATGACGTTACCACGGGAACGGGAGTTATGCGGGTGAACCCGCGCGAGGGACACTAGTCTTTTATAAGTTGGTTGATGACGAATATTGTTTACTATCTATATGTTTACATAATATCTAACAATACAAAATAATTGCATGAGGTTTGGTAAACAATAAACAAATGGCATACAATCGGTGCCTATAGTTCCTAGTACAATCATAACAATTGACACTGCACTATAGTAGGTACCTACAGATTTAATATTATTAAAATGACATACCTATACTTATCCACAATAGGTACTAACCGTGCGAATTAACATGGCACCTGGCTCGATGTCGCGGAGGGGGATTGAGGGATTATGACTGTTAGATTTTTTATGGGAGTTTTGTGCAACTGTTGTTACAGTTCGTGGGCCTCTCGGAGGATTCATCGACAAATAGGGTCTGTTCATGAATAGGGTATATGGTAAACTTTGCCGTACGATAAGACGTATATTTAACCGTGTCTTAATAATATAACCAGTAAACAAGATGTCTGGCTGCGTTCACCTTACCCCAGCAGGAAATGTATTTGTGAAACAAATTTTCATGAATTCATGTTTTTTTTAGATACACCCCGATCTTGAAAATTTGTGAGACTCCCCTCCCCTCCCTAGTGTGACCCCTTGTCACATCATGTCACACTTCATCGATCATCCCCATAACCACACGTTATAAGGGGTACTTACCTAGGTACCTACTTTATGGATGAGCCCTGATGTTAAATATTGTTTAACTCAATAACTGATGGAAAATTTAAATAAAACCATATTTTTATTAGTTACACATTTATTACTGACATAAACCACGTAAAGCTAAGTCTAGCTACCCTAATAATAAAATTTAACATAATATTAACAAAAGGACAAAGCGTCATGAAAAACAATTTAAAAAAATTAGTAAATTACATTTTTTTCTTTTGGTTGCAAGAGATTATATTTTATAAGTATGTATAATAATATTAATATATGCACTAGCATATACTTAATTCTATTTATATTATGTATCAAAAACTACATTTTTATGTATATTATATTAGTAAATCAATTTTTAAGCACAGTCGCGTTATAAAGAGTTTCAGAAGTGTCCGATTATTCAGACAACTTTGAAAAGTAAGTAGATTTTTACATTTTTAAGATACTCAAAACAACTATGTTTAAATCACACAAATAATTGATGATCGAGAATGATTATAGTTTTAATTCAAAAATATTCTTTGTCATAATCTGAAATGTCGAATTTCTTAAACGAAATTCAACACACAAATTAACTTAAAATACTCAAATTTTAACTTTTCAAAATTGTCAATTATACTACACGATAGTATAAAAACCATTCTTGATACTTTTAATAACGCATTTACAGTATAGATTACATTTGTATAATCATAATTTAATTTTAATAAGACACGAATTTAGCCAACACGACACCAAAGTTCGTGGTTAATACGACCATCTCCAATAAATATTATATTATTACAAGTCATTTAAATATGTCAGACTAATGCTACATTCCGACTTTTATATATTAAATAGTAAGTATCATAAGATTCACACATGAAATATCATATAACCTGACGAGGGTAATTTCTAAAATATCTGTTGTTTATTTACTTGACAATAATACTATTTTTTAAATATAAATCTCCAAATTAGATGTTATTATTTTACAATGACTGACTGATTAATCAACACCCAACCGATGGGGGATGGGCTAGTAGGTATTGTTTTGTTAACCTAGTCAGGTCATACTCTAACGAATAAATAGATTTTTTCTCGAGTACATATTTGTCAGAATCTGACATATTTATATCATATCTATATTGAATATATCTTAGGGCGTTTACAAAGTATATATATATTCTACAAGTCTATCTCTAGTCTAATAAATTGGTGTTCAAACCTTCAGTGGACGAATCGCTTTCGCGGGCATCTACGCTACGATTACACGAATACAATCAATATTCAATCCAAACACATACTACATAGGGTTCAAAGTTAAGTGTTTATAATGAAACATGTAAATTTTAGCTGCAAATTACATAAGGCACGTTATGAATAACATAATCGTTCATGACTAAATATTTTGGTAAGTATTCAAAACTGTCGGATCTGACAAATGATCTGACAGTTAAGATTTTTTTATGAAATAAATAATAATTTTTGTTACAACTTTAATACTACACATAAGTTTAATATATTATATCAAATTTCTCGTTAAATCAATTTCGAAGTCAAGTCGACACTTCGCCTGTTGTCACCATTACTACGCTAAAAAATAAAAATAAATAAAAAATAAAATCTGTTTTTGTTTATATAAATGCGTTATTGTATTTGTAAGCGTTACTATTTAGCCGCCTGTCAAATGGTTAAACTTAGTACAAACATTAGTAGTATATAAATATTCTCAACATTAAATATAATATTTTCAATACATTACATTAATAATTGCACCAAAACATTACTGATATCTTCACGGCATCGTGTTAATGGGGTTATTACATAGCTGCGACAAAGTTACTTCCATAGATTTAATCGTGTCCTAGAATGGAAACTGTGACTCAACAAACGTAAGGTAGAACCGACCCCTGGCAATATGGACGGATTACTTAAAGCAGTTTTTGCAAAAAGAATACTAGTATTCTTTTGAACTCCTCGTGCTAAGCTAAAATGCTTTTGTTACGAGTGGGTTCACGTAGGTAATGCAATGGGTGGGGATCGAACCGACGATCACAAGATCGCAAGTCCGACGCCCAAGAGATGACGATGATGCGAAACACAGAGTTTTATGGTGCAAATTATGGGAGGCCAATAATCCGTCTGTTATACTTATTCTATTTTATTTATTTGTTGTATTTTTCTTATCATTTAATTGGATTATTATAACTATTAGTAATATTACTTATATTCTAAAACCGGTTTATCAAAGTTTTACCAAAATTTATAAATATATTTTTATTTTGTAACAATAACACGACGCCGTGAATTGAATCAGTAATTAATATCATTTTGTTAATAATTGTATATTATTCATTATAATATTTATTTAAATATAAATGTATTCTCGCAATGGCACATTGGTTACATGTAATAGTCTGCATTATTAATAGTTTCTGTTCGCGATTTCGAGATAATAAATATTAATCTATACTAATATTATAAAGCTGCAGAGTTTGTTTGAACGCGCTAATCTCAGGAACTACTGGTCCGATTACAAAAAATCGTTCAGTGTTGGATAGTCCATTTATCGAGGAAGGTTATAGGCTATATTTTATTACAAAGTTCCCACGGGTACGGGAGCTACGCGGGTGAAACCGCGTGCGGGAAGCTAGTTTTATATATATATTGTATTTGTAAAGCTTCTATGTCTGCCATATTTCTATTAAAAGCAAAATATATTTATGTTTATTTAGCGGCCATATAATTTTAACATTTATGAATATTTTTATTTTTATAATGTTGCCGTTAATATCTCGAAATCGCTATTAAAATTATAATAGATAATATTAAAATCTTTAATATTTTTCTTCGTTTCTAAGACACTTGTAAGTTTTTTGTTTTATAAATTATTCTCTATAATTAAAAAAGGCACAAAATATCGAAAAACATGTTTTTATACTAACAATAATATATTATAATGGCACTGTAGGTTTTGAAAGGCATTTACAATAAGGACCCATAAGGGCTAGCACTTTGTGAATACGGGCATTAAGCCCACACTTAGTGGTACTCTTAAAATTGTCATTTCACTCATATTTATGTATCTCAAATAACATTTTGTTTATGCATATGTTACAGTACAAGCTATAACTATAGTAAATCCTAAGATTTAAGAGTAAGTCATGAATTAAATGATATTTATTCAGCACTTAGGTTCTTGTCAATTTACACTTGTACTTGTCAATTATACACATTGAAATGCAACTAGCAATAATATGGCAACTAAAATCGAATGCTGATTAGTTAATCATTTATTTATCAGTCTAGTATCACGCCAAAGGTATAGTAATTTGTAAATGAGTAGGTAAATGTAAAGATTTATGAAAATAAGACGATCTTTTCGGGCTTTTACCATAAGAATTTACTACATGGTTAAGTTAACCTAAGATTTACCAAGTAAATATTGGTAAAAGTTCGAGTCGCAAAACTGTTCGGACTTTTATCATTAAAAGTTGGTAAATCTTAAGTTTTACTACAAAATCTTAGCATTTGCCGTAGTTCTTGCTTTTACAGTAACATATATAACAAATAAAAATCATTCCCAGACTCAATAAATGTTTATGAGACAAATTACATAACTATTTCAATCTTTTTTTAAAGTTATAATTTATTTTTTTGGGTTACAATTCGCAATTAATATAGATTTTATCATTTATTTGGTGTATTCAGGTAGTGTTTTGTCATAAGTATAGAATTTCAAGAAATATTTTTTTATACGTTACTAGATAATTTAAAATTTTAATAAGTTACAAATTGTATTTTAAATAAGGTGAGCTGTTGAATTCGTAATATAATTACTATGAAATGACAATATTAAAAGTGCATATAACAGTAATCACGAAACATTCAAAATTGAATCTTAATCTATTCTTTGCTAAAACACCGTTTCCATTAAATAATATTTAGCACCTTGCAATTTTTAAACAGCTCTTAAACTTTTATGCTTATTAACTGGTATGTTTTTTTCCTACTAACATATCTTATCAGTTTTATATAGAAACGTATAATAATATATATTTATATAAAGATTACTAGCAGAGTTTATGCAGTCTACTAGTATTCTAGTTAACCCCTCGTACTAAGCTAAAACACTTGTGTTACGAGTGGGTTCACGTCGGTAGTGCAATGGGTGGGGATCGAACCGGCGACCACATGATCGCTAGTCCGAATAATTAAAATTTAGTTTTAGTTTTATTTGTTTTTACAATATAAAGGAACTATACATATATAATTTGTGTAAATAAACTGATTTATTTGGGATTTTGCCAGAAACTGAATCTATAAGACGATGTGTTAGTAGAAAAAACATTACAGTAAATATATTTTTATCAAACACACTTTTTTAATATTTTAATATACAACAGCAATACTTTTTGAGTCAATAGATACCTAGCATGTTTAAAAAATATCGACTAATGTAAAAAATAGTTTTTTTTACAAAAGGCGATATAAAAATTATTTTTTTAAATCGAGACGCTAACTTCTGTGTTAAAAAATATCTATTGACACAAAATTTTATATTTTTCGAGACTTTTATAATTTTTTTATGAAACATCAAATCACAATAAATAAAATTTCACATAATTTCTAAACCTTGCGTTAATTTCAACACTTATACACAATATTAGAGCGCATCACATTACCGTAGGAAACTATGGTAAAAAATTACCCTGACTCATTATTACCATCATTTTTTACCATGGTAAACTATCTTAACAATCCAAAACATAGGCACTTAGATCTATCACTACTTTGAGGTGCAATTTGGTAAAATACAGCTGAAAATAATGTCGTAAGACATATAGTGTATTGTAAAAAAAGTAATATTAATTCATCCGACACGATATGTCGTAACGTGTAAATAATAGATTACGACGCATCGCAAGATCATACGACACAATTATCTAGACTAGTAGACTTTACCAAAAATACCTTTCCAAGTTCCCAGCGGTAATACAAAGCATTATAAAACGGCAACTTCACAGACACACAACATTTCGAGACCAAACCAACCTTTTTTTCAAACCATCGGACACTAGAAGTTTCCAAATTTCTTCGTCACCGTAGAACTGGACTCCGACTTGTGAGAACTAGTCATAACTGATTTCCTCTCAATAGTTTCCGACGTAATTGTCTGTTTCGAGAACTTTTTGTCCATATTGTCAATCTCTTTCGCTAACTCCGAGGGTGTCTTCACCTTGTTCACCGATGTGGTAGTCTGATAATCCGAAGACTGGAAATCTGAGGGTCTCATGAAAGACCTACTGGTGTCAGAACTAATGTTAGACTGAAGAGTATTAAACCTTGAATCCAGAGTGCTGTATTTGGAGTCATTGTCAAAGGACTTCGACAGTTCATCGATACCCTCAAGCTTGATGGGTTCATATTTAGTATTAGTGGTGGTTAAATTAACGGGGGAGGAAGAGTAAATTTTAGTTGTTGTAATCTTTTGGGTTCCATTAGGTATTTCTTTGACTTCCGTAGTGGTCTCTTCCATGTAGTTGGGTCCACCGAAGCTTTGAGATTCCTTGTAGGGGGAAGACATCCTGTCAAAGTCAGGAGTCGCAGCTTTAACTAAGTCAGTGGTCCTCTCAAACTTGGGAGTCGATGTAAATGGCGATTTCACTTCCTCCCTAAACTCCGTCTTGCTGAATTCAGTTTTCGGGTAACTCTGGTAGGATTCGCTGTGGATTTTGAATTCTGATTGCTTGGTGCCACCGGGAATGGCTTCAGTAGACTTTTGGTGTTCAGAAAACGTTTGTCCAACTCCATCGAAAGGCTTCTTTAGGGTGGAGTAAATTGGTTCTGGTTTATCGTCAAACTTAAGTTCTCGTGCATTGAATTTTGGGCTTAGAGGTGTTTTTGGAGGGTCATAAGAGCCGTATTTTTGCTCCCTGTGCTCTCTGTGTTCGTATTGAGAGGTCTCCTGTGACTTGGTCTCGTGGATGGGCCGCGGGGTGTCGTATAGACGAGTTTCGTAGCTGTGGAGGTTAGAATTAGTTGGTTTATTATGTTTTTTAGTCGTTTAGTGGGGTGATGTTGTGGTTTTATAGACGATGTGATGTGATGTATATTTGAAGAGCTTTTTAATTCATCTGTTTATTTATGTAAGGGACTTTGTCAAGAAGATTATCTCTTTGTAAATCAAAATAAAACAATAAATTAACATGACAATGATTCAATTTTGGAACATAATAATGATTTCACAACATTTCGTCGTCCATAAAACCACAAAACCACAAATTTAATTCCCACCCTTATTTATTAAATTTACTCTTACACTACATTACCTTATAATAATTAAGACAAAGATAAGGGTGAAACAAGAATGAGAGGTGTATACCCATAGACCCCATAGATTAGAGCACCAACACATGCCATGCTAAGATTATAAAACTAATATTCACAAACGATAAAACTTGTACTAGAACACTACGCGGTTCAAATTATGAAAGTACCCTTTTTTTGGACAGCCAGGAGACTTTTGCTACTTGACCGGGCATAAAGCCTTAATTAATGGTAAAAAAAACTACAAACTAAGCAACCTGCGCAACAGGGCGTCCCCTGTAGGGCTTGTACATCGACGCAGAGCGGTCGCTGGCGGGGAAATTGAAGGATTATTACTATTACTTTACATGGTATTGCACAGTGCGTATGAGCACTAATTGCGTCACATATATAAAAAAATGCGCCTTTTTTAATTGTTTTTTTTTTTACTAAAAAATGACAATATTTAACTACTTTAAGTAAAATGTGAATTAAATTGCGCCGCAAAACTAGTTATATAATATAAACATCGTTTGTGAATACAGCTGTTAATTACTAAAGCGAAACAATTAAAAACAACAAATAAACATTAGTAACACAGAAGATGAACAAAGAAAATCGTAAAATAACCTTTACTTGTAGATTTAAATGAAATTACTGCGACGCTACCTAAACATACTAATTTAAAAACAATATCAAAATAAAATATCGGTAACAGATATCAAGTCACTTCACTACATAGTATAAAACAAAGTCGCTTCACTCTGTCTGTCTGTCCCTATGTATGCTGAGATCTTGAAAACTACGCAACAGATTTTAATGCGGTTTATTAAACATATGGAGTGATTCAAGAGGAAGTCGCTATTTGCTAGTAAAATATAAATCCATTAAGAGCCATTGTTTTAATCTATACTACTCTCTGAAGAGTTTGCTTGAACGCGCTATTCTCAAGAACTACTAGTCCGATATGAGTTATGCTTTTTTTTTCTGACGGACATTTGTAGTTAGCCCTGAGGCTTTTGCTACTTCACCGGGCATAAAAGCGAGCAGGGCTCCAGCCTAGATAAACGGTCGCTGACGGGGAAATTGAGGGATTATGGCTTTTAGTTTCTTTAGGGGAGTTTTTGTGCAACTGTCGCTCTACTTTACTATGAGTTATAATTATAATGTTTACATTGAATAGGCTCCGGAACTACTCGACCGATTTGAAAAATCTTTATGTTGTTAGATAGCCTATTTATCGAAGGCTAAGAAGGCTTTATTTTATTATGATGTTCCCGCGGGAACGGGAGTTACGCGGGTTAAACCGCGGGAAGCTGGTAGCTGTAATATGAATTAAATTTAAATGGTGTGTGAACACATTTTGAATGCTTCCCTTTTTTACCAAACATCGATACCCAATTAAGAGACAATTTTGAGTTTTTCACTTTACTTCACTGAGTTTTTAGCTCAAAATTTTATTTTCTGGGTCATTATTACATTCAAAGTGGCTCCCTACGGGCTATTCATCAGCCCGTATAACATCCACTGCTGACCATGGGCCTCCCCGAGGGGGGATTTTGTTATAATCACCACGCTTGGCAGGCGGGTTGGTGTAACTATGTTGTGAGACACAAGTCCCGTTCCCATACAATTGTTATGGCATGATGTTGTAGCAATTGGTAGCAACGATATTAACGTGCTATCCAAGGTACAGTGGATAGTTCTTCCACCAACTAAATCCGAAAATAAATTTACACAAAAACATCTTCTCCGGTGCGGGGATATACAACAAACACACAATTATTATAGATGATTTTATACCAAAGGCACAGAGGGTAATCCCTCAAACAACCAGTCCCAAAAAGAAAAGTTAGATTTTAGATAAAGACTTCTTGTACCGGCATGGGGATCGAACCCACGACCAGCGAGACTAACACCGCTCTAATTCTACTTTAAAAAGACAAGCTAGTTTTTTTTATTTCCAATCATTTAAATAACTGAATATTGATGGTGAGTTGATAAAATTGTTCAGTAAAAATGACCCAGAAAAGAATAAATTTAACTAACAAACTAGCCAAGATTAAAATAGTGTTTATGTTTCGTAAAAGTGTCAAAAATTAGCAACGAACACTGATTTACCCGTATTACAGACATAATGTTTGAATTCCTCAAATGCGGTGCTCAGAAAGTACTCCCCAAGTGAAAAGGTGCTCCAAATTTCCCTAAAATGTGGTGCTATATTATCAATGAATGAAAAAATCTAATTTTTTAGAATACTACACGGAAAAGTTTACCAATTACTAAATTTCAAAACTCAGATAAATAAATTTAGACCACCGTCAGGATTCGAACCTGCATAGGTTTAGCCTCTTATGCCTTTACCATTCGGCCACGGTGGAACCCAACCGTCGCAATTTATCAAACTCTATATAACACGTCTCTTAGACAGAGGTCTCCAAACTACTACGGCTCGCGGGCCAAATCCGGCCCGCCAGTGCCAACAATCCGGCCCGCGTCAGCTTAAGACTAGTGTCATCAATCTGGCCCGCTACACCCAATGTATTATTGTTGTTACTATTGCTGTGATAAGTTGAAAAAGAAAACACAAAATGATAACTACTCGGTCGCAAACCTTGCGGCTAGTCTTGAAATAAGAGTTAAGGATAGAAAAATTTAAACTGTTTTGGCCCTTCGAACATATTGAAAAAATCGTTATGGCCCCTAGGGTTCAAAGTTTGGAGAGCCCAGCTCTAAGGAGAACGTTAGTGCCATCTATTGGTAATGATAAACATATGCTACGGTTATACCTAAAATGCAGGTTCAAATCCTGCCGGTGGTCTAAATTTCATCATCATCATCAACAGCCCGTATTGAGTCCACTGCTGAACAAGAGCCTCATCCCGAGGGAGGATTTTTGCCATTGTCACCACGCTTATGTTGTAACACACAAGGAAACGCTGGTGTACGACAACCGTTCCCTGGTATACGATTGTTATAGATGATGTTATAACAATCGGGACCAACGGCTTAACGTGTTTTCCGAGGCACGGAGTCCTTCAGCCTAAATTAATTCATCTCAATTTGGAAATTTAGTAACTAGTAAACATTTGCGTAAAGTATTCAAAAGTTTTAGAAAAAAAACATTTTTTACCCCAATATTTTAACAACGACACATCTCCTACCCTCTGGAATATTCTCGAAGTATGACTAACCGCTAATCTGTGTCCTTTAAAAGCGACGCCCTTCTCGGCGGGGGAGGAGGCGGGCGTTCCCGCTTGTAGGATATCCTCTCCTCGACTAGTAGAGCCGTCCTGACTTCGGGCAGGTGGTATGTCCTCACTACCGCTTCCTCTATGCTTGTTCTAACCCCATGCAGTTATAAAAATTAGTTAGGGTTATTTTAAAACGGTTAATTTTGGTTACTGAGGTTTTGGTGCTTGTGAATATATAAGATTGTTTTAAGAAAAATTAAGTTTATTATTAGATTACGTTCTGCTCAACTCTTTAGAAAATATATACAATGAATATATATAAAAAAAAGTTAATATTTTATGCAAAATGTACTTTAAAATATCAATTTCAACAATTCTATTTCTGGCGGCTGATATTGGCCGTGGATCCATTCCTTAAATATATGTATATACACCGTATTTTTAAGTCGTTGTTAAAAATTGGGTAACAATAAACAATTGTTTATATTACCAATTTCAGACTTAAAACGGGCCATCAAATTTTAACCATTTCGTTTCTGGCAAATTATTTAATTGCATATAAAAGATCCAATTCTAAATTAAATATACATTTTTATCAAACACCTCTCAATATTATAGTTTTCAAATTAAGTAATTTAATTCACAAAAACCAAAACCTCTAAACCTGAAAGGGTAGATTAAATAAATTAAAATAAATTAACGCAGCACGTTAGCGCATGCACGGTAAGTTAAAGAGTAAAGTACGAAATACACAAAACAGTACAAAAGCTATACAGAAAGTACAGTAAAGTTTTAATCACAAAGGACATAAAAGAAATCAGAAGGAAACACAGAAATAAAAATGATCGTATTATCCCGTTGACATATAACTACATATTATTAACTTAACTATCAATTTACATTCAATTCACAAAAATACTCGAAAAAGTAAAAATTTTCAAGAGAAAGAAGGTTATTTTAATTACTTGTCGAGCTAAGCTAGAGAGCTAGATTTCGAAGTCGACATCGAAGAGCATTATAAATTTCCATCACCTCAATGCTATTGCTTAAATAGAGCAATCGTTGTTGCTTTTTATTCATTCGCACTGTACTTAAAAACCACGTGGCTAAGTTAGTGTAAAGCATTAAGCGCTTAACGTAAGATTGCAGGTTCGGACACTGTCGGTGGTATAAATTTAGTATTCTTGTAAGTTAAAAACCGTTATTATAAAGGTAACCGGTAAAATGTACAATTTGGATGATATGGCAACGGGATAAAGTTTTTTATATGTACAGAACGATGTTCTGATTTCGCTTGGACTCATGCTAGGAGCAATGCGTTTCATATAAAGCTGATATATAATATAATCGTTTTAGATATTGTCATACTAGTATAGCACATATTTACGGTTACCTAACAGTAAAAATCTTGAGCTCAGAAGCATAAGGTCGTATGTGCCATTATACGTCAGAAACATTCGTCGTATGTGCCTTTATCGTAATCATCAATGAGGCATCAATGGCACTTACGACCAAATTCTTCTGAGCTATAATAGTTCATACGTCCTTTTGCTTGTGTGGTCTAGAAATGTACAAAAAGATTTGTTTATGCCATGGGTTGCAAAACTTTTAATATAACGAAAAACACACCAATAACGTTTGATTTTGTCCGATTTGAAAAATTCTTTCAGTGTTATATATAAAGCCCATTTATAAGGGAAGGCTATTGACTATCGTAATTTTTTTTTTACGGGAACTGCATTGACGCGGTTAAAACCACGTGCAAGAATCTAGTTTCTGAATAAACCTATAAACAACTGAACTGATTGAGAATAAAATATATCATTAGAAAAAGTACATTATGCTTCAATACCAAAAGAATTTATTTAATGATGAAGTTCTCATGATGAAGTTCTCTCAGGGACAAGAGCCACGCAGGTGAAGCCGTCAGGGAAGCCTAGTATACTTTCTGAAGTGTAAAATAAATCACTTCATAGAATAAAACAAAGTAGCTTCCCGCTGTCTGTCTGTCCATATGTATGCTTAGAACTTTAAAGACTATGCAACGGATTTTGATACGGTTTTATTCAATAGAGTGATTCAAGAGGCAGGTTTATATGTATGATACATGAGCATTGCACCCGTGCGAAACCGGGTCGGGTCGCTAGTTAATAATATACAATAAAAACCACGATTCCTGTCATAAACAATCAATAAGTGAATAAAATTGCAAAAGCATAAACATTACAATCTGGCAGCATGATCCTAGCATTTTCAAAGCGAAATAAACTTTCACAAAATATATTTATTTATATATATACAATATAGTATGCATTTAGGAATGTGTGTCGAGAAATATCGACTTACTCTCGATTCATCGTTCTGTCATTTGTAGAAGTTCTGTAAAGAAATTTAAAGTGAAAATAGGATATAATTAGGTGAAGATACAACAAAAAAATAAGATAGGAAACTACAAACTAAATATATATTATTTTTAAGATTACTAGCTGAGTTTTGCTCACTACTAGCTAGTATTCTTGTTAAACCCCGTGCTAAGCTAAAATGCATCTGTTACGAGTGGGTTCACGTCGGTAGTGCAATGGTTGGGGATCGAACCGGCGATCACAAGATCTCAAGTCCGACGCCCCTATCCATTGGGCTACGGCCGCTTAGAAATTAATTACCCGGTCTGCGGGATATAAATATATGATACAATTCAAGCTAATTATAGAGAAGGTTTTGAATGTCTAATATAAGTACCTAAACTGGCCCTTTAGAACAAAAAAAACCGAATTGTGAAATCTCGTATTAATATTATATAAAAGCCTCTGTGGCGTAGCGGTAAGTAAGTCTCAGATTCAATCCCCACGTATCAAAAACTGTATGTATATGTAAAAATCTAAGATTCCTTTCCTGGTTGTGGGACCACTCTACGTGCTTCGGAAAGCACGTTAAGCCGTTATTCCCGATGGTTATAACAAGTGTATACCAGGGAACGAGCAGCAGCGTTTTCCTTTGTGTGTTTCCTGAGGCACGGACAGCAGAGGACCAACGATATTTTCTAAAAGGCCAGATTATACGTAAAAGTCACTGTAAGTTAAACTATTTATTCTAATAATTGAAGACATAACTTGATAAAGGTCGTATGTAACTTTGATGCTATTCGATTATGTGGCTTAGTCACAACAATTTAGGGTAAGAAATACATATTTCAGTGTTATACAAGCATTACTTATAGACATAATCAAGTTATATCTTCTATTATAATAGTATATATTTTCAGGGCAGTAAATTATGGAAAAGCAATGTTCTACGAAATTACTTTAGATTGAAACGGAATGAATAAGGATATAGTTGCATCACTACATAGTATTAAAACAAAGTTTCTGTCTATATGCTTAGATCTTTAAAACTACACAACGGATTTTAATGCGGTCTTTTTATAGATAGAGTGATTAAAGAGGAAGGTTTATGTATAATACATCATCAGCATTGCACCCGTGTGAAGGCGGGTACTATTAATATATATTTTCAATAACATCATTTGCTTGTTTTAAAAAAAAAATGAATTTGAATTATGAAATTATGAATTTATTTACAGAGGGCGAGGGGGGAGTTAGCGGGCGCACTTCTCTCCGGCGGATCGGATAGAATAAGTTTTATTTAATTTAATTTATTATGAGATATTATAATATATCGGCAAAACAATCATACGTCACGTCTGATGATAACGAGAAAACATACGCGAGGTCGACTCTAATAATGTAATTAATTATTATTAATTAATAAAAAAATATTTCCTTATTCACCCTGTTCAAAGACATAATTATCTACAAATAAAACAATTTCTAACCTTGTATGTTTATCCGTTGTATGTGTATGTGTGTGTGTCCGTTTTATCAAATATATACAATATATATATAAATAGGCACATATCATAAGTTATTCCAAGGCACTTAAATATAATATTCTTGTTGATAAAAATGTATAAAGAAAAAAATGTTTGTCTTTATCTGTGATCCGAGGCGGCGTGAAATAAGCAAGAAAAGGCTTGTTAATAAAGGAAAAAATATAAATTAGTTATTAAAAGTAGTAGTGTTGAGAAAAATAGTTTCTTTTAATATTCGTGGCTTTGTTGGTTCATTTTTATTTAATAGTTCAAAACAAAGTCGCTTCCCGCTGTATATCTGTCCCTACGTATGCTTAGATCTCGGATTTTGATGCGGTTTTTTTATAGATAGGGTGATTCAAAAGGAAGGTTTATATGTATTATACATCAACATTGCACCCGTGCGATGCCGGGGCGGGTCGCTAGTATAAAATAAAGTCGCTTCCCGCTGCCAGTCTGTTCCTATGTATGCTTAGATCTTTAAAAGATTTTGATGCGGTTTTTTTTTATAGATAGAATGATTCAAGGGGAATGTTTATATGAATAATAACGAAATCTACGCAGGTGAAAGCAGAATGCTAGTTGCATATAAAACACATCTATAAGCCATTTATTTCCCTTTAAAGCTGTAATTTTAAAGATAAATAAATTACCAATATAAAATGATAAGTTTCGTAACTATTTTTTATTTTTTTCATTAAAGAAAAATGAACCAACAAAATAATTGGCATATAAAATATATAACCGATTTCACGCAAATAAAAGCTATGAATAACATTAAATTTTCATGTCAAAAGGAATAAGATAAATTAGAGCAAAAACAACAAAGTTAATTTTTAATTTTATTTATAGAAATTTCGATCAAATTAATATTTTTATAAATAAAAACATATCACCAAAATGTGTGTACGCGCATAACTTGATATTAACTAGACCAACCTGGTTGATTGAAGACCGGAAAAATATATTAAACAAAAATTAGACTGACGATGCCGGGCAACAAAAAAAAGTTTATTTTTGATTTAATATAATACTCGACTATTACATAATTTAGACAAACGGCCAAAAGGTAACGATTAAATTCAATATAAAGTAAAATCCTTTACAATTTTCGTGAAATCGGTCAAATATTTTACCGAAAAAATACTGAAATTGCCCCAAAAATGACTTAAGTTGCCCCATAAAACAACATTCAAACTCACCGTGTAGTAAATCCTTCATAATTCTGTTTCGGGGTCTCTTCTTGAGGTCTAAAGCTGACAAAAGTCGGGCTCTGCATATATTTTTCTTCCCTATTAAATGTGCTGTATTGATTTTGGTTGTTATAAGTATTATTTTGTGAGTAACTCGTCTGAGTTTGGTTAAGGTTTTGATTGTGGGACAAGTTTTGGGGCAAGGTCGAGCTTGGGGCAAAGGTTTGACCGGTTTGGGCAAAACTTGGGCTTTTAGGTGGGTAGTAAGGGGGCGATATGGGAGATTTGGGGGGTCCGTGTATGGATGTGTTTAGTTGAGATATATGAGTGGAGAGGTTGGTTGTGTTTTGCGTTGTGTGGGCAGTGTGGGGGGAGTAGGTACTGTTGGGGGAATAGGTAGTATTCGCGAAGCTGCTGTTTGGCGTTTTGAATCTGTGAAAGATGGAAAAAAAATATGTTTATTTACCTGCAACTTTACTTAATTGAATATAATCTATGTTTTTTATAAATATATGAAGAAAAGAAAGTGATTTGCGGAACAAAAATAAAATTATGATTATTATAACTTTTTGGACTTTACCAAAGGCAGAACAACTATCATGGTTACACAAATAATTTTTCCGGATGGGAATCGAATCCAGAACTCAGAAGCAACTCCTGTAACCACTACTACCAGTGCAGTCAAGTCGTAGGTCAAAAGAAATTCAACATTGATTTTCAGTATAAAAGCGCTATGCCATAAATTAGCCATGCTTATAATCGACACAACGGACCGCGCCTACACAGTTAGCGACATACCTGTGCTGCCCCGAGGCGTCGCTCGTGTAGCCGAGCTGCACGTCTGTGTCGGTGTCATCTCCGGAAGTGTCTCCTGTCTTCAGCTTGTACTTGGCTTGGCGGATGGCGGTGAGGCGGCCGCGGGCTTCTTCCAACTCCTTTTCTATGCGGAGGACTTCGGACCTGGTGTACAAAGAGTAATATTATTTTAGCTGATTATAATATAATATTATTGAGAGCAAACATTATTACTAGAAAAATGAAATTCGTTATTGTACAATTTTTTTGTTTTTAATTTGTGATTATGACAAGTAGAAGTGTATGTAATTACCCAAGTGCTTAATAAACGAAGTATGGGGATGAAGATATATGAAGTTTGGGGGAATACGTTATAAATAATGATTTTTAATTATCAAAACCCTCCCTCGGGAGGTGGCCCATATTCAGCAGTGGACGTTGTACGGGCTGATGATGAATGATGATGATTTAATTATTTCAGATTCTCTCAGACCTCCAGTGCACTTCTTGAACTGGTATATTTCACATCATACTACGATTACCATTACACCTGTCGAACGTCATCATCATCAGCCCGTTCAAGGGCCTCCTTCCGAGGGTTTTTGCCATAATCACCACACTTGACAAACGGGTTGGTGACCGCAGTATTATGTTGTAACACACAAGAAAACGCTACTGCCCGTTCTCTGGCATACGATTGTTATAGATGATGTTATAACTATAGGGACCATCGGCACGGAGGGTAGTCCCACAACCATCCAGACCAAATTTACACAGATTTTTTGTCCTGCGTGGGAACGAACCCACAACCTCCAAAATACCGCTACACTACGCAGGCTGGCGAACATACCCGACCTCAAAAGTCCGGTAACCCATCCAATCCCTCACCTTGCGTCGATCTCCTGTGCGATTCCTCCCACCATCCTCCTGTTGAGGACCAGACTCCTTTCCTCCTCGGTCTGTATGGCGTCCCTGGCAGCTCGCACCAGGTTGTCGGTGGACCTGATGACTTCAGCACCGGCGGCTTGGAGACGTCGGGTGGACTCCGATGATGGGTCGGCCTTCACCTAATTGAAAAGATAATGTAAGGTTTAAATAGTAATTATGTAATTTCAGAAAATATAGTCACTATTATATAGCCCATTTATCGACGAATGCTGTAGGCTATATCCAACTTATATTATAAACGTGAAAGTTTTTAAGTATAGATGGATGGATGTTTGTTACTGTCTCACGTAAAACCTACTGAACGAAATTGGCTGAAATTTTGCACCGGGATATGCACGGGAACGGGAATTATGCAGACGAATTTCTTGGTAAGCTAATAATCTTCAGAAATAGTAAAACATCGATAGAGTTCTAAGAAGGACTACTTTTACAGACTGTCTAGACAAAGACATAGTTTTGCTAAAAGAGAATGCCCTGTTGTCTCTTAGTTTCAATGTAACAAATAAGCAATGAGAAAATGTTCCTTCTATAAAACCACCTGCAGTCAAGACACGGAGGCCGAATGGCCAGTCTGGAAACGAGTTTGACTGAATTCCTGCGGGCGTGGGGCAGGATTCCTCTAGCCGTGTGCAAAAGGGGCCTTTTTAAACATTTCCTTTTCTATATTTCCTATAGGTATGACTTTTAACATGTGCATTTTACCATTGTTCTCTATACGTATAAACTAAATAATTCTATCTCTTTTAAAAGACCCGAAAAATTTAACAGCATATCAGTTATAATTTAGGTAGTTGCAATGTAATCAGGGTTATCGCCGGGCACAACGTATTCCTGGCTACTTGACGATTTACCCATCACTTAGCCATTCCTATAAGATATTTATGCAATACAAATTACAAGAAAAACAACTACTAAATACAACAACTGGCAAGAAAATAAAAGGAATCCTTTAAAAAAAATGTTTTGATAATACAATAAGTTTAACAATATTTTATCAAGGTATGTCACTCCAAAGGCGTTTTGTCGTTTACATAATCAGCAATTTTGCACAGTTTGATTTTGACATAGACTTTAAATTTATTTACAGATAGATTTCTTACATTAAAAGGGAGTTTGTTTTAAAAGCGTATACATCTATATATATAAAAGAAAGTCGTGTTTGTTACAACACTTATAACTCGAGAACGGCTGGACCGATTGCCATGGTTTTTGATTTGTTGGATTTGTTTCCGTCCCGAATAGCAGAATACATTTTAAAAACAAAAGAAAGTCGTGTTAGTTACACTATTTATAACTCGAGAACGGCTGAACCGATTTCGGTGAAAATTGGTAGGGAGGTAGCTAAGAACTGGGAGAAGGACATAGGATACTTTTGGGTAGGGGTAGGGTAGGGTAGGGTAGGGTAGGGTAGGGTAGGGTAGGGTAGGGTAGGGTAGGGTAGGGTAGGGTAGGGTAGGGTAGGGTAGGGTAGGGGTAGGGTAGGGGTAGGGTAGGGTAGGGGTAGGGTAGGGGTATGGTAGGGGTAGGGTAGGGGTAGGGTAGGGTAGGGATAGGGTAGGGTAGGGGTAGGGTAGGGGTAGGGTAGGGGTAGGGTAGGGGTAGGGTAGGGGTAGGGTAGGGGTAGGGTAGGGGTAGGGTAGGGGTAGGGGTAGGGTAGGGGTAAGGTAGGGTAGGGGTAGGGGTAGGGTAGGGGTAGGGTAGGGTTAGGGTAGGGTAGGGCAGGGGTAGGGTATAAAAGTCCACCCGTGCGAAGCCGGGGCGGGCCGCTAGTTGTCCTATAAAAGAATTGCTTATTTTGTGGAGACGGGTAGCATGCATAACTAGATTATCCTTATTTCTAGTGTTTATGTTGAGTGTTTCTCAAAATTATTCTTACAAAATTATTCTTCATTAAAATTATTCTTACACTATTTTTCTTAAAATTATCTATATTCTTATAGACATACATAAGATTTTACAAATCAAATACATACTGTGATGCGACTGTTAGAATATATGTCTCGCGGACCAAGTTTATATATTAATATCTTCCATTTAGGTTTATTAGGCCGTGATCGCCTAGCTAGTTTAGGGCGTTATTTAGTTTAGGCAAATAAGGCTAGATAGTTGGGTTGTACAGTACCTTGCAGGCCACGAGCAGCTGCGCGGTGGAGGAGGCCACCTGGCGCGCGCTGGAGATGAGGCGCTCCTCGGAGCCGGCGCCCTGCACCAGCGCGTTGGCCGCCTCCACCAGCGAGTGCGCGGCCGCGGCCACGAGGCGGGCCGCCGACACCAGGCCCTCGGACCACTGCCCGTCGTCCGACGACGACGTGGGCCGCCGGGCCACCTTGCCCTGAGGACACAGGCAACATATTTATTATATACCCCATGTCTTCCCATGCCACGCCGGACAAGAAATCTTTGTGTAAATTCTAAGATTTCTTTCCGGGTCTGGTTGGTTGACGGACTACCCACCGTGCCTCGGAAAACACGTTAAGCTTTTGGTCCCGATTGTTATAACATTATCTATTATAATCGTATATCAAGGAACGGGCAGCAGCGTTTCCTTTTGTGGTACAACATAATACTTACAGTTTGTTTGTTGATTTAATTTTTGAAAATGTATGTTGATTTATACTAACAAATGAAGAATTTGGTTAATAATCATTTGTTGATTTTTTTTAAGACGGTTTCAAGACATTAACACGACATAATTATCTGACGACGACATTAAGTATATAAGTACAGTTTGGACTATTATATATTTTTTAAAGGAGACCCTTACAGTCTGTTTGTTGATTTAATTTTTGAAAATTCATGTTGATTTATACTAACAAATAAAGAATTTGGTTAATAATCATTTGTTGATTTTTATTTAATTTGTGATTTATCGAACCTGGCATTATGCGTTTCTGTCATTTTGCGAATCTGTCATTCCGCGAATCTGTCATTCCGCGAATCTGTCATTCTGCGACACTTGGCATTATGCGGTTCTGTCAATTTGCTAATCTGTCATTTTGCGTTTCTGACCATATACGCCTAAACCCACTAAACCGCCTGCCAAGCGTGGTGACTATGGCGAATACCCTCCTTCGGGAGGAGGCTCATGTCCAGCACTGAACGTTATACGGGCTGATGATGATGATGATGATATACTTGTGGGATATAATCAGGAGGAGAGCCGATCTAGCAAAAGTTGGTTATTCGTTAGATAGTCTTTTATTTTCTTCTAGATACTTCTTATATGTCCCGTCCTTCGTCTAGCAGCTTCCTTTCCAAACTCACTTTCACTCATTTCGATATCCATGATCCTTCAGTTTTACCTCATTCAATCATTCTTCATTCATCGCTTTCTCATTGGCTTAAGTGGTTTAACTTCCGTACACTGTTCATAAACCAATCAGTCATCATATCACAATTATCGTTCGCTCATTACTTTCTCATTGGCTAATTATCAACTACTGCATTCCGTTAATAAACCATCTTAACATTTTTTTTGGGACTAATCCCTCCCTCACTCCCGCCACTGTAACTCCTGTAAGCCAGGATCAGTAGCACACACGAAAGAGGCTCTAAGCTGTTAGGCTCAGGCTGGTCCCGGGACACCTAAATGTCGTGTCCCGCATCGAATTTAATCAGAAAGTTTATAGGAGAAGTTGGAAAGTAAAATTCCACTTCCCTCCAGCGCAATCGGGAGACATAAATGAATGAATGAGATATTTAACCTCAAGAAGAGACACTTACAATTGGATAAGCCAATTGCAAAGCACCACATCCTAACATTTTTCACATCTTACGTTCACAAACAAACATCTTCACTTACCTTCGGACACACCTAACTTACATTCCCACATACATATTATGACAAACCACACTAACCTGATCGATGAGCTCCCTCTGTGCTGCAGACGCGGCCCTCACTAATGCAGAGGTAGCCGTGATGATGGACTTAGCAGCCTCCAGGATCATCTCGTCGAAGTTCAGACTCTCATCCGCCTCCTGCGAGCAGAGAAAACAAAAAAGGTTACATTATTTTCTTCATGTATGCAAAATTTCATCTCACTCAAAGTAACTTGTCTAAATGAAACACAAATATGATTGATATTAATCAGTTAGTTGCCCGGCGCCGCGCCGTCGAGTCGACTACTCCTTGAGAATGGACCTCGGGGTGCTCTCGAAACGAATCCGATGATGACAAACCGTGAGTACAACCGGTTAGTTAATAAAAGTAAAACTTTCGTGAGTGGTACACAAATTTAATGTGTACCACTCACGAAAGTTTTAATTCTAAAAATGATTGATTATATTGAGGGGTAATAGGCTGATTGATTAATCTATGTTCTATGTTAATATATAAAGCTAAACAGTTTGTTTGCTTGAACGCGCTAATCTCAGTAACTACTGGACCGATTTGAAAAATTATTTCAGTGTTAGATAGCCCATTTTTGGAGGAAGGCTATGATTTTTTTAGCTATATTATAATGAAGTTACCACGGGAACGGGAGGTATGCCGATGAAATGCCGCGCGGGAAGTTAATTTATACAAAATGATTAGCTTTCCGCACGTAGTTCACCCGCGTAACTTCCGTTCCTGAGATTAGCGCGTTCAAGCAAACAATCAAACTCGACAGCTTCATATATTAGTATCGATTCAAAATTAATAATTATGTTTCATCATCAATAAGCATTATACGTTTTAATACATAATTTTTATAACACAAATATTTTGACTTGTTAAAATAATCCTAGAGTTAAACCTAAGTATAAAATGTTCTATTAACAATGCAAAAAATAAATGCTACACACACTACACACAAAATGTATACCTGACAAAATCAAATACTTCTTTTACATTATTACATTTTTTTAATTTGTCATCTCCAGGATTTTAAAATAATTATTAAAAAAAAAAATCAACATGCATGTTTTCTAGATATGGGTGCCAAAAGAATTATTTAGACATTCAAATAAAATCTATTGATTTTACCTATATGCCAAACTAAACAATATTTATATACAAAAAAACAGCACAATCTTTCGCCAATCTTCTTTTTCCTTCTTGTATCTTCTTAACTCGTAGTAATTGCCACAATCGATATGTAATATGTTTGATTCCTGGGTGATACAAATACAACCAAGAATATCAAACATATCTTACCGACTGAGGCTTTTTAAATGTCTTCTTTCTTCTTCTCTTCTCTTCTTGATGTTATCTTTTTTAATAAAAAGTATAAATATAATATGTTATAAAATAAAGAAATGGAAAAATGAATTTTACAAATGTGTCATAGTAATCGGTATGTTAGATTATTTTTAATCAAAAGCATGTGTAATGTATCTCACATAATATGTATCACGTATGTGAGACTACCCTATCTTTATCGCAATATGCTGCTCATACCACGAGGGGATGATTAATCCACTAAACAACTCGGTTGCAATACAAATACCCGAGTTGACCTCAAATATAAAATATTAGAGGATTAAATTTTTAATTCGACAGATTTTGTATGAACATTCTGTTAAAATGAAAATTTTATTTCTCTGATAATTTTATATTTTAAAAAAATCAGTTGTTTACTATGATATTGAAGTGAAAGCGAACATTAATTGACTTTAGGACGAAAATGTAATGTTCACGAAAGAACCGGTCCAGTCGTACCGAGGGGGGCCGGAGGTGGCGCCCTCACTTTCCTTCTTGCTCTAGACTGCACCACAAGCGCATAACATTAATATTATAACATACATCATTTAATACAGTCTACAAGATTTTGATTCATCTCCACTGAGATAGGACCCCAACATTCTTCCATTTCTTAATTGTAACAAAGGGTAATACAAAATTATATTATGTACCAAATTTCAGCCTCTATAAAAATGAATGTAAGAAAATAATATTACAGGCTAATTTTTCAAGTCTCAGTTAAAAAAATATCAAAGGAATAAAGTTCAAATATGACAGATTTTTATAGGCATAGTTTGTCAACATTTAAAAAATTTATTCCTCAAACCTTAGTCAAAAGTTATCCGATGCAAGAAAAATTGCTCAAAATAAATACAATATTAACTAACCTGAACTTTAACACTCTTCCTGGGTCTGAGCGAGTCTAGTTTCTTGGCTGCCGCGTCGATAGAAGCCGCGGCTCCGAGTAGTTCGTTCTCGGCGATAACCGTTGGGTCATCGGGGTCCACCCAGTCAGATCCTGCAGAATAACAATGATTAATTCAATTGTGTTATTAAAATTGGAATTATAAATTCAAAAAAATAATATCAAAGGACATCATCAGCCACGTAGCCACGTAGTCCACTGCTGAAGATGGGCCTCCTCCCGAGTATTTGTCATAGTCACCATGCTTGGCAGGCGGGTTGGTGACCGCTGTATTATGTTGTAACACACAAGTAAACGCTGCTGCCCGCTCCTTGATATACAATTATTACAGATGATGTTATAACAATCGTGACCAACGCTCTAACGTGCTTTCCGAGGTACGGAAATAAATCTTAGAATTTACACAAATATTTTCTGTCCGGTGTGGGGATCGAACCCACGTTTTCCGAGATTTAAAGGGAGCCAAATATAAAGGAAATATATCTTGACAGATGTAATTACACCCAATTAACAACTGTTAAAAGCTTTTTTTTTTTTATCAAAAATACAACTTACCTTTAAGCAGTTCAGCCGTGGCTATGATATCCGCCACCGCATGCGCCACCCCCCGCGACAGCTCGGGGAAGTTCCCCCGCGCCTGCGCATCCCCCCCGCACGCCGCCAACACCCCCCCGAGCAGCGCGCGGTACGCTTCCGCAGCTGCTCGACCAGACTCTAACGTGCGAGTGCGGAGCTCGTGCGTTTCTGCACCGAATGCTGCGCCCTGGGTTAGAAAAAGAAGTAAAAAACTTATTTAATATCTTGTATTTTATTGACATCGTTATCTTAGAATAATAATTGAAGCGGAAACAATAATAGTGTAAATGATCAGTTATTTTTTGTTAGCTGTGTGTATAGAAGTTATTAACAAGCATCTGCTCAGATATTAATGAAGTAATAAATGTTCAGATATTAATAGTAACTTGTAGTGTATAGAACTTATTGACATTTTAAATTGGTCAGAATTATTGGTTACCTTGTGTGCTACAATATATCTAAAGGCGACTGTACTATATATATAGGCTGATATGATGATGATAAAATATTATGTTACCTTGCAAGCGAGTAGTAAGTCGACCACGGTCTTCCGGCCCAGGTTGGAGGCAGCGGTCAGCTGGTCCTGCTTGTTCGCGTTCCCCGCGGCCACGGCCTTGGCGGTGGCCACTGTCATTTGTCGGGTACAACGGATCAACTCCTCTGGGGTGGCCGTGGATTTGGGAGGGTTTGGAGACATTAGAATCTGGGGAAAAAAATAATATAATTGAATAAATATGGCATGTAATCCTACTTCACTTTTCTCAGTTTGTTATCTACTATCTAGGAAAGAAAAGTAATATCTAATTTTTAAAAATGTAGTCGGATTGTCATACAAAAAATAATATTGCCGTTTTTTTGCTTGATATTAATAACGGCGCAAAGGATAGACACTAGTTATTAGTTATTTATTTTAAAATAATAATATAGTGTGTAATGTTGTTTAGATAATCGAACTCGGAGAGGCGCCATCAGTACATGGTCGATATTCCCAAAATACGTACGAAGCGCTTCGAGTCCACGTTTTTTTACGTACTGCGAAGACGTGGAACTCCTTGCCGGGGTCTATATTTCCCGATAAGTACAATATGGGTCTCTTCAAATCAAGAGTAAACCGGTTCCTTCTAGATAAGCGTGTTCCATCCTAGGCTATTCTGATGCTTAACATCAGGCAGGGTGTAATCAAACGCTAACCTATTTTAAATAAAAAAATAAATAAAAATCCGACTCACACTTGGCCGTTTTTTTTATTAAAATCCATATTGTTTTAAATATTTATCGACAATGTTACCCGCATGTCTCACCATGTCGCTGCTTCAATGTCATAGTGACACAAAACCAAATGTGTTACTTAACGATAATGCATTTTAGTCGCATGATATTACGGATCAATTTGTGTTGAATCATAACCTTGTTTTGTGTCACTATTACATTAAAGTTGCGATGTGTGTATTATGAGACTAAGGGACATACGCGTAATGGATGGGCAGCAGCATTTATCAGCTTAAGATTAATTAACATCTTATCGCGATCACCCATCCGTCTGCCAACCGAATATGGCATAATCCCTCAACGACCATGCCAAGGTGATAAGGAGGCAGATGTTCAGCAGTGAACTCCCACGGGCTGTTGAACTTACCTCAATCTCCTGCGAGATGGCTTCGATGGTAGACTCGAGGGCTCTGGTACCCCTCGTGTGCTCATCTTCCACCGCCTTGACGGTCTTCAGCAAGGAGGTCACGTTGGTCACCATGACCTGATGATGCAGAGCATACAGTCAGAAAGAGTAAGAGCCAGAGGTTGGAGGTTTGTGTGGTCGAGTTTGAAAGTACAACTCTAGACCTCAAAAGGAAAAGGACAGATGTACTATTATATTTCAGAAGCATTTGGTCGTAAGTGCCAGTTTACGATAAAGGTACATACGACAAATATTTCTGACGTATAATGGCACATCCGACCATACGCTTCTGAGCTCTAGAACTACATATTTTATTTTAGTTGAAAACTACTGTATTTTATTTTTCTTAAGACCATAGACTTTAGGGCTTTGGGTCTACGAAGGACAACGAAAAGTTAAAACACTTCTTCTATTTTTTTTTTGGCGTATATAATCAGGCGTCGCTTTGCATAAATCCATACTAATTTAAATTAAAAGCATAAAAAATCTTGGGGCTCTCTGACTTCGAGTCGACGGGCGCATCGTAAAGTTATTTGCAAGCTAAGGGTCGGAGGGGCAAGGGGGAAAACAACAAGAGTCACGCTATTGAAAACTGCACGGCCAGATTTACATAAAAAAATTATATTTTAAGCTTTGTATTGAAAAATCTACTCTATTTCATCTACAATACAGTTAATTTTTACATAAAGGTATTAAAGAGCTATTTTAAAATTAATATTTCATTAATAATATGCTAGGGACCCGCCCGACTTCTCACAGGTAGTAAAACTTTAATTTGCACAAAAACTTAACAAATTATGTATCTAAACCTTACTCAAGAATCAATCTAACTATTTGTGAAAATCCGTGCAGTAGTTTTTGAATAGACAGAAAGCCGACAGTAAAAAATCTTACTAACTCGACCAAACAAATACCAACATTTTTTATGTTTATCTCGCTTTGGGTCAATTATAAAACATGAAAAGCTTTGGGTTGCCAACTAGAAATTAGGTTTTTAATAAGAGAATGACAGAAAAAAAATATAACAACAACAAAATAAAATAACCCATATAGTGCGAACGTCAAAAGCGCCATGCCATAGCGGGAAACCCATAAGCTTTCAGATAACCATAGACAAAATACATAGATAAATAAAATATAGATTATAAAATAAATATGTTTTGTACGTCAATATTGGACATTTTTAAGCTGTGGCGATGAAAGCTTGTGGTTTTAATGTTATTCACGAATGACAAGCGTGGAAGCCTCCGCTTGATGGTATATGAATCCGATGTCTTAACTTATCTAGAAAAATCTTAATTAATAACATTAACTTATACAATTCGACTAGGAAATTATAGCTAATCTAATAAAAATGATGTTTAGTTTTAGTTAAGTATCTAATTCAGCCGTAAAGAGGCTAAGACGCCAAAATGATCTTGAGCATGGTAACATGGTAAATGCTTCTTCAATATTTAAGTAAAAGGTAGAATTCAGCTTGATAGATTTGATATAGTTAAGGCGATTTAACATGAGTATAAAATAGTATTGTTCATATTATTACGATGTTTCTCTGTATTAATTTAAATTTTAAAATCTTAACTATAATATTCCAAATTTATAGTATAGCACTAAAATTACTCGTTATCTAAATAATAACATACTCAAAGGACGGAACTTAGATTTAATCAAAGATATAAAATAATATTGTATTTTCATACCTGACAGCTTTTAGGCTAACGCTATATATAAACTATTATAATACGTAGCAATAACCAAATAAAATTAATTAATTTAAATCAAAAATAAGCTAAATATGTTTTGACTATTTACAAATACCTGTAATAGGTTTACGTGAATAAAAACTTTTTTTACTTATTTATTTTATCCTATAAAATGACCATTATTGCACGGTTTTGTAAGTGGCGTATATATTTATAAAAAAAAATTACTCCTTTTATACCAGTTTATTTACATTATTTTATTTATAGGAATGGCAACTATCTATATGAAATCAGGTATTATAATAGTGTCTTTATGTATATTTAATTCAAAATGCTCAATCCACAAACGACAAATCATACAAGCGAAGGGGACAACCATGCTATACAACAGTTAAATAACTTAATATCCTATGTTTTATTTTATTTTTTAATTAATCAAATATGTTCAATGGTGAATGATGGTGAAACGATAAGCTGAGGGTATCGGTTTTGGCACTGCACGCTTGATGAAAAAGTCAATTTAAAATAAAATAACTAAATTAAATAGTGTGAACTGTTTAGGGGCTGGGACTCTGTTTACCTACTGTATAAATTAAGGAAGTTATTCAATATATTAATATAATCAAGGACATCGTAACAACGGGACCCTATTAATAAGACTTCGCTGTCTGTCTGTCAACAGGCTGTACCTCAAGAGCCGCGATAGCAAGACTGTTGAAATTTTCACAGATGATGTATTTCTATTGCCGCTATTACAACAAATAATAAAAATAAAAAAATTTAAGGGGCGCTCCCATACAATTTTTTTGTTTGAAATTGGTACGGAACCCTTCGTGCGCGAGTCCGACACGCACTTGACCAGTTTTTTTTTAGAATCTATATGCCGTCCTTGCCATCTATTATTATTTAAATTTGTCATAATGCACTTACGTATTGTCAACCTATAACCAACGAATTAACTATTTACTTATAATATAAAGGTAAATGTAAAAAATGTGCAGTACATACACATAGGGCAAATTTAATAAATAAAAATGTAGAACTTGACAAATTAAAAAAAAAATAATAATAATTATGTCAACAAAATATTGTTACCTATCGAGTAGGCAGCTCATTCTATTTAGAAAGAATCTTCTCATCTCTCCCTAAAAAAACTTCCACACAATTTAAACAACACTATATAATGAATATGATAGCTTGATCACACAATATACCTAGCCCCAGTGCCAATGACATGAAAAAGCAGAATGAATAATGTGCTTGATTTCATCATTAAAAAAACCACATTAACATCCATATAGACCCCAAATCACACCAAAATCCGAATCACCATTTCGTAAGCGAGTGCCAAAATCGATTTCTCAAACAACGAATGATACCGAAGCACACCATTCCTTTTTAATTATTATTAATAAATGATTCTATCAACGAAAATATCTGACCGACTGATCGTCCCTCGTTGTGACAGCTTCAGTTTCCTTAAACTTATCATTCCTTATCTCATCTAGTATTTTCATCTGTTGTTCCATGCGGGAAGAAGGGGTGTATGGTCGAGTTAACACAGTAATTCGTTCAATGTCCTCTTTAGTAGCTTGTTTGTTGAGCACCCTTTCGTAAAACCGCCACCAGTTGTCAATAGAACCGTATTGCTGTTCCCTATTCTTTAAAATATCTTCGTAGATTCTCCACCAGTTATTGGCGTAATATTCTTCAGGATATGTTCTCGTAAGGTCGAATATTTCAACGTTGTTTTGGGAAGAAGAAGTCGACTTGGTGCTTTTAATTGTATCAGTTTTGTTATTAAGTGTGATATAGTGATGTATGTTTGTTATGTTGTGTGTATTTGTATTAAATTGTTGTTTGTGGTTGGAACTAACATTTTCTTTGTTCAAAGTCTCCTTTTTATATTTTCTAATGATATCTTTGTAATATTTTTCTAAGAGACATAATTCCTCGTAGGTATATTTGCTGGTGTCGATCTGTGAGTATATGTTAAGTATGTCTTGTACCTCGACTTTTTTGCGTTTGTCTATTTTGATGTTGGACAGAGCTTTCAGTTGTTCGATAAGAGGATCAAATCCTTTAAAAATAAAGTCCTTTTTCGCGAATTCTATAAGTTTCAGTACCATGTCTTCGTACTCCTTGTTGTAGGCTAAATCTTGGTTGATAGCCTTAGATTTGTCTACCTCTTCTATGAAGGTTTGTAGCGTATGTTTGTCTTTATCGAACTTATTTAATTCGTTGTGAAATTCTTCTAGTACAAGTTCGTGTCCACTGAACCTTTCCAGTTCTTTTCTCGCTTCTTCCATTTTGTCCAAATTCCTCTTGGCCAGAGCTTTCCACCATTCAGTGTCGTCTTTAAAGATTTTCCAGAATTCCATTTTTACTTTCCTAGTGATAGTGTTTTCTCCATTATCTACTGGACTTATAGTTTTTGTTTCCGGTTTAACTGTGATTTCTGTTACTCCAGCCTTTTGCTTTTCTTCTGGACTTAAAGCTTGTTTTAACGCGTCAGCCGCTTCTGGAGAATGCATGTTTACATCTAAACTGACCGGCCTTATCTTTTTAAGTCTGAATACAGGACTTTGAATGGAATCGTTTTCATCAATTTTATGTTTCTTAGATGGAGATATTTCTTTGACATCTTGTTTAGGTTTCTCAGCGGGCCTTTCTCTGATTTCAGTTTTGATAGTGGTGTTAACCGTTATCTCTACTTCGTCTAGATTTTCGATTACAGCTGAAAGCCTCTTCATTTCTGTATCTAAGTCGTTATTAGCTCTTAACCTCTGCAACATGTCCTTCTTTCGTCTAAATTCTGCTTTATCTCCTATATCTTTAACCATATCTACAAGTTTCTTGACTTCTCCGAGCAGAATATTTTCTCCATATTTGAGTACTCGCCAATCCATATCTAGTAAACTGTTTTTAGCGGCTAAATTGTATCTTTCGTTAAGATTGTCGTCTTTAGGAATTCTACGGTTAGGAATAAGCATTAGATTCTCAATATAAGTGATGATTTCTTCACAATTATCGTGGAATATAGTCGGAGAGACGTCGTCATCTTGGCTGGAATAGTCTAGGAGTTTTAGTAGTTCTTCCTCTTGGTCCGATTGGAAGATATCGGTTTCCGAGTCACAAGAATTGTAGTCGTTTTTGAAGGTGATAGAGCGTCGGTTTTGCTTTGGTATAGAGTTGGTGCGGACGGGCAGACTCCAACGTTTTGTTGTATCCGACAGCCGCTATAGAAACATATCGATTAGTGAAGGTGATTGCGAATAAGAATCGAATAAAATCGATTGACTTTTCTTTTTTATCCAATGTTTAATTAAATGAGTATTTTTATAAATAAAACTTTTAGCTTCTCTGCGAAAATTGGTATCTCAATTAAATTTATAGTTAAAAAGTTAATTTTATTCGCAATATCCCAACTCTAAGGCAGATCACCAAAATGTCCAATATTGACAAACACAAAACGTCACTATGTGCAAAAAGACAAAACATTATGACAAAGTAAACGATAGGCAGAACAAAAAATGCTAGAAATTAAATGTACTAATTTCTTGCTAATACATAATATAGTATTAAAAAAGAGCTAGATACGGTACGATATGAAACTAAGCTAATTGGCACACACAAACGTATGTCTGTCTAGTTTCGCATTTGCTAATTTTCATGCTATCCTATTTACTCTTTAGGGACTAATTTTGTCTTAACAAAACATGAGTATGACGTATCTATCTCTTTTTTGTAAAATATAATCGATTCTTATTAGACCAGGGCCAAAATCTTTGAAAATGGTTTAAAAAAAATAGTAGAATGTAACCCATAAATAAAAAAAAACTTGGTTTTTTGCATTTTTCACTTGAATTTTGAGATTAAGGGGAACAAGTGTAAATACAAAAGTTGTAGATCTTTTTATTACCTACAACTTTGCTATTAACTGTTTTTTACGCTTCAAAACTCATCCTTTACCATTACCCGACCTCAGATCGCCCGTAAATAGTTGTCCCTTTCATTATTGTTACATTCTCTTCCTTTTTCAATGGATTTAAACCTATTATAATATGTTTTTGGTTTGAACAGGATCTCGCGTGGTGTACGTGCGTACCTTGGCGGCGTGCTTGAGGCGGTGCATGTCGGGGTGCGCCACGTGCTTGCCCGCGGCCGCCGTGGTGGCGGCGGCCAGGTCCCGCAGCCCCGCGCACACGTCGCGCGCCGCGTGCAGCAGCAGCACCTGCGGCTCCGGGCTGCCCGAGCCCAGCGACATGGCGCCCAGCTTCACCACCTCGCACAGTTGCACTGGGGACCGACACAATCCAGGTCACACATCATCATCACTGCTGAACATGGGCCTCCTCCCGAGGGAGGGTATTAGCCGTAGTCACCACGCTTGGCAGGCGGGTTGGTGACCGCAGAATTATGTTGTACCACACAAGGAAACGCTGCTACCCGTTCACAACACTCGGGACCAACGGCTTAACGTGCTTTCCGAGGCACGGAAAGTCTCACGGAGTCCTTCAACCAACCAGACCCGGAAAGAAATCTTAGAATTTACACAAAAACAATCTGTTCCGATATTTATTCAGCACTTAGGTATTTACATACATTTTAACTTGTCAATTATAAACAATGAAATAATAATAATATAATTATATACAAAAAATGACTAAAAATCATTAAACAAAATTATTCTCTCAATCCTTCAGTCAGCGACCGCCCTAAGCCTCACTTTTTCATCAGAGATTACGTTCTTTTACGCAGGCTGCTTAATTTGCAGTTTCTAAACCATTTAATAAAGCCTGCTCGCCTGTATGCCTGTTATAGTTACAAAAACCTCACGGCTAAAAATAGATGAATGTCCGTAAAAATTACACTCGAGTATTGACAAAATCAATGGATGACTCACCGATAGTACTAACAGCGCTCTGCGCGGCGGTGGCCAGCTGTTCCTGTGTGCCCGCCGCTCCCCCCACCAAGGTCTTGGTGTCCTCCACCAGGGTCTTAGCGGTCTTCAGTATATTCTCGCGATGGTCCGAGAATGTGTCCGTCTCTTTCTCCGAATGGAGGGTACCTGAAAAAAGAAAACAGTTTACAAGGCATTCTATAACAAAAATGAAAAAAAAAAGTTTTTAAGATAATTCTAAAGGAGATTGCCCAGGAGCAGTACTCTTGATAAATGGCTTGTGTCTTAAAACCTTTAACGGCATGAAATATCTTAAATCAAAATACATTGTTTTAAAAGACTTTGATTTATATTTATATTGGCATAGTTTTTTGAACAATAATTAGTACTTTTATGTTTCCGACGTTATAGTTCGCCATTTTTTACTATCGGCTGTCAATTCTAGGCTAGGGATGTCCATTTTTTCTATTGCGGGTAATGTGCCAACCAACCTACATAAAATAAAACGATATCGATTTTGTATTGATTGTTCAATCTATTATTGTAAAGTAATAAAAGAGTTCTAAATCACATGTTTTTGCTGGTATTTTTAATATCAGTGGTTGTAAACGGCGGCATCGGTGCCAAGTTGTATTCGTAAAATACCACTGACTGGTTTACGGAAATCAATTAAAAATCGATATTTTATCAGTATGGGTACCTTATTTGACATTTATTGCGCGTCTGTCATATTTTTGCAATACAATACCTACAGTTATTTCTGTTGTTTTTGTTACGTTGGGCTTCGAGTCGAGCCTTTTACTTCACCTAGCCACCTGACAGAGCTAAACCGTAACAGATTTTACACAAATATGCTTCAAAGACACCAAACTCACCCGTAAACCCATTCAGACCCTTTTAAATAGTTTTTTTGAACTAATTTTTGGTCGAACATAAACTCAAAATAGTAATTTATTTTTTGTAAATATCTCTAAAATGCCATTGTAGTTTGTGTTAAATCTTTTGAGGTAGTATTTAGACATGCCATAGAGTATTTTAAAGATGATTTGATGAAGTCACAAAAATGTTGAATTGAGTACATTTGTCCATAGCGCCGTGGGCATTCTCCTTTGTTAACCTTTGGCGGTGTAGCGGTATGTTTCGCTTTAAGTCTCAGAGGTTTGATCGCGACGCCCGACTAGAAATGTGTCATCATCAATCATCATCATCAACAGCCTGTTTACGTCCACTGCTGAACATGGGTCTCCTCTTAACAGACCTTGGCAAGCCAGGATCGTAGAGGGATATTGCCATAATCACCACGCTTGGCATACTGATTGATGATCGCAGTAAGATGTAAACCTTGAGCTAATAGATGCTGCTGCGCATCCATCAGCCATATGTCCCTTAGTCGCCTTTTACGACACCCATGGGAAGAAATGGTCTATTCTAAGCCGGAGACCACACGGCAAAATCTTTAAATAACACGAGAAATGTGTATATTTAAAGATTAGATTCCCGCGTGCAGTTTCACCCGCGTATCGCCTGTTCCCATGGGAACTTAATAATTAAATATAGCATTACAGATACTCCTAGATAAAGTAGCTTTCTAATGGTGATAGAATATTTGAAATCAGTCTTGTAGTTCGAGAGCCTATTCAATGCAACCAATATTAGTATAGATACTTACTTAATATTATCTAATAAATCGATCTAAAATATCAGAAATACGTTTTTAATTCCAGCATTTTCTAAATTTCTCTTCTAATTTTCAGTACATCGTACTGCGATTTATTTCTCTAATGCAAGTTGAAATATATTTACCAGCGCTAGCGAAGAGTATGGTGGTGTCCAGGTCTCCGATGATGGCGGCGATGGTGGCGGCGGCGTCGATGCAGGCCTGCGTGCCGCGGGAGCCCGCCTGCAGCGCGCCCAGCACGCCCACCACCTGCACGACCAGTCACATACATTAACATTGAGTAACTTACGGTAATATTGAGTAACGTAAGTTCACATTGAGTAACATAGAGTAACTTTGAATAACATGACGTAACATGGGGATAAAGTTAAGTAAATGCGTTAACGTCGAGAGACATAAATTAAACCAAAGTAATATAGGTCTCGATTGAGTTACATTGGTCAACATTATGATATCATTATAATGTCAAAATGTTTATTGCTTTTATTTTTAACCGCGGTCGTTGTGGTCGCGGCGAAAACGTCACTTATGACGTCATGACTTACGCTCACGCGAAGCTCACGATGACCCATCTAAAAAGGTGGGTCGAAGTGATCGTTGAGAAAATGAGCGGCGTTTTCAAAAGCTTACGTTATTTCATGCGGAAAGAGATATTTTAGTAGAAGTGAATGTTTCTGCAGCGTAAACGTAAATTAATTAAATACACCAGCGTAAACGGAAATTAATTAAATACACCACTAATATTAAATATAAAAAATTAAATTATAATTTTTTTCAATATAAATCGATTCAAACAATAATTAATTGTTTATTTTCAAGGCTTAATGATTATAACCTAACCTCTTAAATCTTTTGCATTCTTTTTATTTACTCGCCGTTTGTATTATTTACCTCCACGCTCATAACGCTCTATAATCCATTCCACTTGAGTTTACGATAGTAACGCTCACAAGCAAGTGGAACGGGAAAAACTGCGGTCGTGAGCGTGATCGTTGTGAACGCTTAGTGAAACGCACCCTATATAATGTTCTTTATTTTTCTTCCTTTAGTAATACTGGATAAAACGTTACTAGATTGGACAAAGTAATATTACAGTTTCACTAAGATACTACTACTTATCTGTTCCAGATTATAGTTATTCCATCATTTAAGATACTCAGTTTAACTTAGTATAACATTTAACAAATTAAGTTAACTGTTAAGATACCAATATAAGGGTTAATATTACAATCCTTAGTTAAAAGTGATCAGAGAAAAATATACATTACTCTCAAAATCTATCAAATTTAAAATTTACTTCTCTCATATTTCTGATCTGTATAAAAAATTAACCCCTAACCATAGATTTTGTTATCTTAGGTTAACTTCAGTAAGGGCTGATTTTTCAACCATCAGTTAAAAGTTGTCAGAGGAATCAATTTCAATTTTGACAGAACGTCAATACAAAATCTGTCAAAATTTTAAATTTATTCCCCTGACAACTTTTAACTGACGATTGAAAAATCGGGCCTTACTCAAATTTATCTATAACATCAACACAAACCTTTTCATTGACAAGTTTGGCGTTGTCGGCGACTGCCCGTTGGTTCTGTGGTATGGCGGACAGGCGGCAGTGTCCGCCCGCCTTGATCAGCTCCGATACACTCTCACCCAGCTCCACCACGGCCACTCGGATCCTGAGGATAGAATGGTATCGTAAACGTCGGATATATGTAGTTAGCTATGAGGATTTTGCTACTTCAAAGGATACATCGCACATTTGGTAAGACAAAGGCACAAATCCATTGACTTTTTGGTCGTCAGCTACTTTTTGATAAAATAAAAAACTGAGAAATGCGCGATACCATCGTCGTTGCGGATTATTCTGGACTGAAATAATACCTTTGTCTATTTAAAAATAAAAACTATTAAAACATTTTTAAGCTGGCAACACTAATCACAGGCGTTTGACATTAGCTAATGTCAGATTTTTTAATTTAATTTTCAACTGTGACCAAGAAATTTCGTCAAATAACTGGAACAATGACGCAAACTGGCCACGTATTCCTCGTACGGGTGAAGTACAAGTTACCTGTTGGCCACGTCTCCGTTGGGCGTGGTGGCGGAGGCGCCCACGCTGTCCTGCGCGAGCTGCTCGTACTTGTGGCACATCTCGTTGCCGAGCTGCACCAGGCGACTGGCGTCAGTCGCCGACTTCGCGGTCTGCGAGTTGCAACATTATATTATTATTATTTACTTTATTCATCAAACTCTCTAACATTACAAAAATACAATTATAAATACAATAAGAAGGGTCCCAACCGGAAACGCGAGTGGGGTCCATGCTACCGGCGATTAGGCCTCTAGCGAGAGGAACCTCCGCACAATACGCGCCGTCTCCAAAAGAACCGCTTTTTGTACCTGGCCCTTGACTCAACCGCCAAGAGCCTTTTTATGTATCGGTCAAAGTTTTTATTATTATTATAGAAGATTACTAGCAGAGTACACTAAGTGCTGCGTAAACTGCTTGTGTTACGAGTGATACCGTTATACTCCATTATAGTCTGCATCAGCCTATGACACTACTTAGAGCAATTTTTCTTAATCCTCTGATAGATATTTTGTATCAGAGGAATAAATTTGACAAATTTGTATGAACATTCTGTTAAATAAAAAAATATGCGTTTGCAATGGGCATTTTTTTAAACCCCAGATAAAAATTATCAGATGTTAAATTCGACAGATTTTGTACCGATGTTCTATGAAAATTTAATTTTACTGTAAAACTATGTTCCCGATCGCTACTTTATTCAAGAGTATCTAGCTACATTTTAGTAAGAGAGTATATTTACCATATCAGTAGCGAGTTTGGCTATTTCCTTGGCGGTCCCAACCATGCGCGTCTGGTAGTCCACATACGAGTCCGTCTCATCGTACGTGCCGATCAGTGACATTCTGTAACAAACAAATCATATATTTATATATAAAGCTGAAGAGTTTGTAAGAACGTATGGGGAATATGGGGAAGACCTCGACGAAGGTTCTCTGACCAAATCGGAGACATCCTCGCAAAAGGTCAAATAAGATCCACCCTAAACCGACGTGCTTGTAGTGAATGAAGCGAAATATGTATGTAGGGATCGTAGCAAGTGGAGGTTCATTGTCTCTGCCTACCCCACTGGGAAACAGGCGTGAGCTTATGTATGTAATATGAAGTTCCTACGATAAAATAATGTTTATTGTGTTATTAAGGATAGAGACGATTCCAAGAAACTATAGATAATCAAAATAGGTCCATTCCTTCTTGCGTTGGTGCTGTAGTTTAATAAATATTACATTTATTTATATAAATAAAGACACAACAATTAAATTAACAATTTATATATCTAAAACTTTCTCAAAGAGCAATCTATCTATTGGTGAAGACCACTTGAGATTCTGTGCAGCCGTTTTAGAGTTTATCGCGAACAGACATAGATACAGATGCGGCGGAGAACATTGTTTTAATAAAATAGCCCAATATTCATTTAATTACTCTGTCGTCAATAAAGCTAAATACTTATTGCTTATTATAAACCCACAAGTTTGCACAAACAGCATTGCCAACTAACATATACATAATACATATATGTACGGCCGTCTGTCTGTCAATCCTTGTGGTAAATTGTACAAGTTGTTTACTAAGAACATTGTAAATAGGTCAAAAACGTAATTCTGTCTAGATGTCAGTTTAAATACTTTGTAGAATAAAGTTTTGGTTGATACAAGTATTATTTTTAATATGTCATTTTTTATTACTCAACTAGCTTTTAAGTCTCACCCGCTAACTCCCGTTCCCGTAGGAACTTTATTATTAAATATAACCTATAAGCTTTCCTGGATAAATGGGGTAACTAACTCTGAAAGAGTTTTTCAAATCGGACCATTAGTTTTTTTTATAAAGATTACTAGCAGAGTTTTGCTGTCTACTAGTATTCTTGTTAACCCCTCGTGCTAAGCTAAAATGCTGTTACGAGTGGGTTCACGTTCAATGGGTGGAGATCGAACCGGCGACCACAAGATTGCAAGTCCGACGTCTTAGACTACAGACGCATTGGACTAGGGACGATTTAAAGTCAAGTTCACTTCCTGTTCCTGAGTAGTAATTCATAAGTTTGATATATCAGTATAGATATTAAACCTACTTTAACTTATCCATGATCCTATGTCCAGCATCGAACAGTTCAGCGGCCACCGATCTTCCCGTCGACCGCGGCACCTCTGCACTAGAGGTACCCGGATAATTGTGTTCTATGTTTCTAACTCTACGTGTATACTTCGAATACCACATAGATAGGTTATGTTTTAATTATTATCTCTATAATTAATTTCGTTAATTAAGGTTTTAAGGTGTTACTTCGTTAGTATTTTAGATATTTATAATAAAAAAATATTGTTTAATGTACACATGTTTTTTCTAGTGTGTTTTGTCTTATTACAAGCCTAATTTAAACATGTATAAACCATCTTTGAAATTAACAAAACAACAGTCAAAATCAGCTCTTGTTAAGGCCCTATGAATGCCACATGTTTTTAAAAACTAGATTAAAATGAACAGCCTTTAGTAGTGGACTGTTGATTTGATTTACTCTAATGTAACACTAGGTGTGAATGCATTAAACTGTAGCGACATCTACAGTATCCGCACAAACTACACGAAGACGAGCAGCGCCATGTAGCGTCAAGCATCACAACTAACCTGTATCGCGCAATACAAGTTCGCAAGCCAATTCGAACATATACAAGTTCTAAAGAGTAACAAATGGCCGTCGGCCATCGGCGGTATTTGTATGTATATAACAACAAATAATTATATTCAAAAGTATAGATGATTAGAATTGAATTTATGATCGATCTAGGATTTATCAGTAAAAAAATCCTTCACGAAATCGAATATATATTACGTGAATCAAAATCACAGACAAATACCAATAATAACATCGTTACACTTTATAACCAAACCAAATAATCACAAACAGTCTAGCACTCCCAATCCTCTACATCACCCAAGCTATGACTACTACGTCATTGATATTTAGGTCCAAGTCCCACAGGGGACCTCGTGGCTTTGGACGATTTTTTTTTTGATTTTTTTCGGACGGACCTATGTAGTTAGCCATAGGGCTTTTGCTGCTTCACCGGGCATAAAGGCGAGCAGAGCTCCAGCTTAGATTTTAACAGTACAAACTAAGCAACCTGCGCAAGAGGGCGTCCCCTGTGGGACATAGACCTCGGCTCAGGGCGGTCGCTGACGGGGAGATTAAGGCGTTATGGCTTTTAGTTTCTTAAGGGGAGTTTTGTGCAACTGTCGCTCTACTTAACAGTTCGCGGGGCTCTCGGACTTCGGGTCTACGACGGCATCGGAAGGTTCTTAGCAAACTAAGAGTTGGGAGGGAATTATATTTACTAATACTACACAAGCACCGTTAATTAATTAATATCAATTAAAAATAGAACTTCAAAATTCTTGTGTACACCAAACAATATTTCACTTTCACTAACACCGAAATATCACCTCAAATTTATCAAAATATAAAGAAGTAACAAATCCGATTATTGCGCATGCGTTGATTACGGGCGCGGATCAGATGCTACTGCGCATAGTAAACACTGCTTGTTGCTATGACGTCACAGGCTAGACTTGTATCGATCGAAAGATTTATTGATGCTGTCGAGTCAGATTATATCGTTTTATTTTTGGTGAATATGTGAGGCTATTTATAAGTTGGTGATAGTTAAAATAATACATTATATTTAATAACTTAATTTTACGTATTTCCTAGTATGAGACCAATTTATCACGCGGTTTCATCCGCGTACGGGAGGTACGCGTAGGAACTTAATAATGAAATATAGCCTAAAGCCTTCCTTGATAAAAAGGCTATCATACACTGAAATATATTTTCAAATCGAACATGTTGTTCAAGAGATTTTGGCGTTAAAGCAAACAAACAAACAAACTATTCAGCTTTAAATATTAGTATAGATAATACACTAAATTGAGAAAACTTAATATAACGTATTTCCCAGTATGAGGCATACTTATCACTACATAGTATTAAACAAAGTTGCTTCACGTTGTCTGTCTGTACCTATGTATGCTTAGACCATTAAAACTACGCAACGGATTTTGATGCGGTTTTTTTAATAGATAAAAACTGTTAGATAGCCCATTTATCAAGAAAGGCTGTATTGAATTATGAAGTACCCTCGGGAACGCGAGTTGCGCGGGGAAGGAGTTTCTTATCAACGAACAGATTTAAATACAGTTTCACAATTAGACTGTATATTTGTAAACCAAAGCTTCCCACGGGATCTGGGACTGTAGCAGGTGAAACCAATCAGCTAGTAAATATTATATTACGAGATTTGGCCTTAACCGCCATTTCCATCAGCTGATGCAGTATATTTAGCTGTTGACGCATTTCTATTCTGGGATCTCACCCGCATTATATTGCATCATTACGCTACGATACAAAGGGGTAGGGCAGATTCTCCTGACCCTTAGTTTGCAAAGAACCATCCGATGCCCTCGTAGACCCGAAGTCCGAGAGGCCCTCAACCTGTAAAGTAGAGCGACAGTTGCACAAAACCCCCTATAATACTAAAAGTCATAATCCCTCAATCTCATCGCCAGCGACCGCCCTGAGCCGAGGTCCAAGCCCCACAGGAGACGGCCTCTTGCGCGGGTTGCTTAGTTTGTAGTTTTTAAACCATTTATTAAGGCTGGAGTTCTGCTCACCTTTATGCCCGGTGAAGTAGCAAAAGCCTCGTAACTACATAAGGGTCAGTAAGTTTTTATTTTTTTTATTTCATTTCATTTTTTTTTTGTTCAACCCGGTGTTCGAATTTGGTATTTTGCTCGTTACAGTCGAATATATTAACGCTGCACCGCGTATTCCCTATAAAACTGACATATATATACATTTTAAGATACAATGAGGTCATCAACGTTTGAAAGTTGGCGCTCGTCCAAATGTTACTCTCATTGAGATAGCTTGACACACTCCATCATTCATTCATCTGTATTTATAATAACAGTTCAAAGAAGACAACATGCAATGAAGTTCAAGCGCCTTTTGGAGAGATGTTGAGTACATATATCTACGGGAAAATAATAACAATCGTAAGTTAATCATGTTTCTAGTTAGTTCATAAACTAACGATGTTTTGGATGGTTAAAAAAAGTAACCTCAACCTAAACGAAGTTTTTTGTTTTGTTACAACAGTATCATAGTCTCGTTTGGTTAGGTTAGGTCAAGTGTCATAACAATTAAGTAAATAATATAATAATTATGCGCGTTCACTGAAACTGGCTACTAAATTTAACAATATGAGTGGCACGGAATTGATCAACTTACGATTCGTATTATTTTCCGGTGAAATATATACACAATCAAAATGACTGACTTCGTTTCCATCTCTATATGTCACGTTAACTTTAAAATATTTATTTACGCTTTCTAGATCTCAAAAAAACCATATTTTTTTCTTGCTCGAGTAGAACCATTCTTAACCACATAAAAATAATTTCAAACAAGTGTCAACTTGCCTATCCTTCCCGCTGGACATCAATGAGGGTAGCTGATAACGTTTTTTTTTTATTTTTTTTTAACTTTTCTAGTAGACTTTTCAATCTACTAGTATGCTCGGTAACCCATAGTGCTAAGCTAAAATGCTTGTGTTACGAGTGGGTTCACGTCGGTAGTGCAGTGGGTCACGTACCTGTGCTCGGTGAGGCGCGCCACGGCACGCTGCATCATGTCCAGCAGTGGGCCCACGGCGCCGCGCGCGGCGGACAGGTCGCGCACGCGCGCGCCCAGCTCGCCCAGCGCGCGCCGGCACGCCGCGCTCTGCGCGTCCACCTCCCCGTGCACGCTCACCGCCTGCACCACACAAACCATTATACTATTTGTTTTATTATACGTTTCAATGGAACAATTCTCCTTTCAAATTTCGGCATTTGTGGGTTTGACTTCTACGCTGGACAAGAAATCTTTGCGTAAAAATGAATCTTTAGATTTGCTTTACGTATTAAACGATATAAAAATCTAAGATTGTTATAATGTCATCTATAACATCGTATACCATGGGACGGGCAGCAGCGTTTCCTAGTGTATTACAACAGACCACTGCGGTCACCGGGACCCGGCACGCCACTCACCCGGGGGTTGCCGGCGGAGGTCTTGGCCAGCAGCACGAGCTGTGCGGCGGTCTCCAGCACGGTGCGCGCGTGCTCCAGCAGGTCGCTCTGCACGGCGGACTCCGTGATGTTGGACGCGCAGCCCACGGTGCTGGCCACCAGCGGCTCCGCGTACGACACCTGACACCACACGATTATTATATTAACTTTCGAATAAAAACGATTTCAAAGAAAAAAGCTATTCCAAAATTAATCAAATCTCATAATCAGAACCTAGCCAAACTCTTATCCCTGTCCTTTACAATGAAAAAAAGAATAATCGAAATTGGTTGGAGTAATATTGAGTTAATAGTTAGCACATACTTAAACTTTCAAATTTAGGACTTATTTGGTTTTCTCATAGATGCCATTGTCAGCACTAGACCAAATAGGAACCTTATGCAGATATTTAGGAGACGCTCAAGTTTATATATTGGTTGGAATTTTGAAGGTTATAAGCATATAAGTGGTAGGAGGAGTGAAGTTGGTCGGAGATTTAATGTATGAAAATGCACGGCCACCGGCCAGTCAGGTAACTTTGAAACCAGTCAATTACCGTTTGAGATACGTTAAGGGAGCATAATGTCCCAAGCAATATATCGAAATCTACCGTGTCAAAAGCATTGCAGAAGTACAACAATGGAAGCACTGTTAGATCTCCGTGCTCCATATTAGATTTATTTATTTTAAAACTAAAACATAGAACTTATGGAATTTCAGGCCTAAATTTAAATGAACTTTTATTTGGATGGACATAATAGTAGTCAAACCAAGAGACTTTTGCTTTCATAAGGGCGTACAGTGCCACAGTGCTAATATATTACATTAGTTGTTTAAAATAAATGTAAAGGACGTTCTTAACAAAAGCCAAGTTGAGAGTACCCTAAACCGTAAGATATGCATAAGGCGATTAATTAATGTAGTAATAATGAATATATATTAAAGTAAAAGTCAAAAATTCTTTATTGATATACGAGTAGACACATTTAAAATATTTTAAATCATGTTCGTATGATGCGTCCCTTTGTTTTTCCACCACCAGTTCTGGACGTGGCAACTTTTAGAAAAACTGGCAAGGAACTCAGAGGAATCCTTTTTTTGTAATAAATTTTATTTTACATTTATTAAAATAAAGCAGTATTGTCCAGAACAACTCACTCCCAAGCAGTTTTGTCATACATAATCAGAAATTTTATAATAAGCCTTTTTTTCATAATTTATTAACTTGTTGTATCTAACCCCTCATTTGGTTTGTTTGGTGGATCTTAGTGTCGTCTCGCATTACTAGATAGCCTTTGTTAAACGTCCTGTGAAAATTGAACGTAATTGAACGTAATAATTTTTTGTCGTGTACCTACCAAGCTGATATTTACTAAAAATACTTGTTTTAATTTACTCGCATGAAGGTTTTGTATTTAAATTCTGTATATTATACGAGTTTCATGCCATTATTTAGAGCCAGCGGCATCCTGAACCTGACAGAATATAAATTCAGAACATAAAAATGATGAACTACTAGACATAAAAATGTTTTTTATTTATTAAATTTATGTACACACATAACATTAAAAATTAATATATAAAAATAAAAGAAAAGTAACACAAAGGTACTGCTTATTTCTAATGTCTTTTTCCAGCAGACATGAGAAAGGAAAAAACAAAAAGAGAACCAGTATAGTATGTAAGTTTAGGAAACTAAGATACAGATGAACATGAAATAATACATACTATAAGGAATGAAATAAATATAATAAAAAACTTAAATACTTACTTATATTACAAACGCGAAAGTATGGAAGCATGGATGAATGGATGTTTGTTACTCTTTTACGCAAAACCTACTTAATGGATTTGGGTGAAACGCACGGGGATAGTTAATAAGCTCGGTTAACATATAGGCTACAAAAAATCACGCTCCGACCCATTGAAGCAGAGTAACGCAAGTGAAACCGCGGGGCGCAGCTAGTACATGTATAAATGCATATTAGGCATCATAGCAAATAACAAAAATATATTTTTAAAGACAATTCCCGCACTAGTCTGTACTAATATTATAAAGAGGAAAGATTTGATTGTTAGTTTGTATTGAATAGGCTCCGAAACTACTGGACCGATTTGAAAAATTCTTTCACCGTTCGAAAGCTACACTAACCCCGGATGAAATAGGCTATATTTAATTATGAAGTTCCCAATGAAACGGAAGTGGAAGCTAGTATAATATATAAACAATTGAACTCACGAGCTGTGTGACCGCGTGTCCCAGGTTCTCGGCCTCGCAGACGGCGGCCACCCGCAGCGGCTCCAGGCGCTCCAGCATCTCCGTGGACGACTGCTCCAGCTGCTCCGAGTACCCTGGGGAATAACAATTATATTTTACTTTCACATTCCCTTTACGTCCACTGATAATCTATATATATAAAAACAGGCTCCGTACCATTTTCAAGTGCCTGCCTACTGCAGTTATTTTTAAAGTGCAACAAAAAAAAGTTTGTTGTATGGGAGCCCCCCTTAAATATTTATTTGATTTTATTTTTAGTTGTTGTTTAATTTTGGCAATAGAAATACATAATTTGTGAAAATTACAACTGTCTAGCATTCGCGGTTCTTGAGATACAGCTTGGTGACAGAAAGACAGACAGCGAAGTCTTAGGAATAAAGTCCCGTTTTTACCCTTCGGGTACGGAAATATGAATATCGTCTGAAACAGATGCTTCGGTTGAAGTCATATTCATAAAATAATCAATTTATTATTTCTTTCAAAGAGTAACAAAACGGAATTTCTTAGTGCACATCACGATTAGTTCAGAGCTGTCACGCCTAATATTAAATGTTTTATATAATATATAATATAAGACAGGACGTTTCGAGTCAGCTAGTAATAAATATTTGTTGAGTCATAAAATGATGGTTTTAAAACGTACCTTGTAGTGAATTGGTCTTCCTGGGCGCCAGCTCCTGCCCCACGGCCTGCATGGCCACGTCGTCCAGCTCCCGGAGCTGCCGGTTCAGCACCTCCAGGGCCGACGAGCACTCGCGCTGCCCCGGGGCCTTGTCCCTGGGGACAGAGAATGTTATAATATGTTGATATTATGTCAAAATGACGGATAATATATCAGTTGTTGACAACCTCCGTAGCGTAGCGGTATTTGGCTCGCTTTAAAATCCGAGCAGGAAATCTCTGTAAACTCTTAAGATTTCTTTCCGGGTCTTGTTGGTTGAGAGACTACTCTCATCGTCATCTTCAGCCCTTATAATGTCCACTGCTGAACATGGGCCTCCTCCCGGGGAGGGTATTTGCCATAGTCACTACGCTTGGCAGGCTAGTTGGTGACCGCAGTATTTTATTTATTTAATATTTTATGTACACACGGAATAACAAAAAGCTGTAACCCAATGTCTAGTTCGTCGGTTCGATCCCCACCCATTGCACTACCGACGTGAACCCACTCGTAACACAAGCATTTTAGCTTAGCACGAAGGGTTAACAAGAATACTAGTAGACTGTAAAACTTTGCAAGTAATGTTTTAAAAAGAATGCTTACTTGATGTTAGTAACAAGGCCCTTAATACTGTCGGACACGGTCTTGCTGTGCGTGGCTAACAGTTGCCAATGCGATCGTTCCGCCGGGGCTAGAGCCAGCGCGCGGGCTGACTCCAGCATGGAGCAGGATCCGGTGATTATGTTCCTGAGGAGAAAAGGTTGTATAAGATACTTTGTTTAAACATTCACTAGCTTCCCGCCCGCGGTTTCACCCGCGTATCTCCCGTTCCCGTGAGAACTTCATAAATAAATATAGCCTATGTCACTCAGGGTGAATGTAGCTTTCCAATGGTGAAAGAATTTTTTAAATCGGCACAGTAGGTTTTGAGTTTATTTATTACAAACATCTCTCAAACCGTGAAACTCTTTATAATATCAGTATAGATAGTAAAGAAAATGTTTATATTGAAGAAAAATAAATTGAAGAAAATAAGAAAAAAACATTTTATGTCAAGTTTTCTAGAACATTATTATTAATTATTAAGAGCCTACGTTGTCCCACTGCAGGGCAAAGGTCTCCCTTCCTTCCTTCCATCTCCCGCTATGTAAATCGATTGTAAATTAGCTAACTAAATTTTATGCTTATTTATGGACAACTAGGTAAAGTAATCCGTGTCGCGGGGGATTTTACAACACACACAATTCACGGACACAAACCACACCCACACTCAGAACAACTATCTATCTGTGGTTCACACAAATAGTATCCAAACTATATATGTATACAAAAAATATGTAAAATTTACCTAATACAAATAGTGCAATACTAAATTACTCATATTAAAATATTATTCAAATTTTATCGTTCCAAAATTATAAATTATAATCAGTTAAATTTCTTAACTTCTTCATTTACTAACGCGGAATCAATCAATCATTAAGTTCTTATGAAAGAAAAAATAAAGAAAATTCAAGAAAACTTAACCTTATTAAATTGTCTAACGTAACGTTAGCAATTTTGACAAAATAAACGTTCTTAATGTAACCTTATGTCGTTTGACATAACATTGATAGAATGCTGCTCTTAGTGCACATCACGGTTAGTTCAGAACGATCACGTCTAATATTAAAAGTATAATTTAACATAGTGTAAGTAAAGCCAGGACTATGTCTGTCGGATCAGCTAGTATGTGATATGTACCTGCCACACTCGAGTATCGCCTCCTGGTTCCTCCTGGCCTGTATGGATATCTTGGCGGGGATGGACGCGAACTCGGGACTGTCCGCGAACTGGCACAGCGACTGCACCGCGTCCTGCAGGGGGCCTGTGGCGGACGCGCAACGGGCGCGGTTGGCCTACAGAGAATAAACACATTATTATTGGTATGCTCGGTAATACTTATCTATAATACACTTATATATAAAGCTGAAGAGTTTGTTTGTTTACATTAAATATGTAAGATATTATGTTTTATTTCATATACAGTAAAAGCTCTCTATTCGCGGGGTATACCTTCCGTAAATATGCCGAGAATACAGAAACCGTGAATATGGAATAGTAATTTATATGGGATTATAAACAATTTTCATAAAAAAATGTCACGTTACTTTTCATCCAATTACCGACACGTTTACAAAAGGATACCGAATCCTGTCAATTAATTTATGTATGTATGTACCGATTAGTTCCGCGAATATGGGAATGTTGGCCGCGAATACAGGAATTGGGTTACAATTTTTTAACCCGCGAATATTGAAAACGCGAATGAAGGAAGCGCGAATAAGGAGCTTTTACTGTATTAACAAATTCAATATTAAGTTTCAAATATCGAGATTAACAAATTTAGAACATCTTCAGGATTCGAACCTGCATCTTAGGTACTAGGCCTCTAATGCCTATACCAATCACGGTGGATCCCAATAAATTCTATTAAAAACTTCTCATTATAACACATCCCTAAGGGGAATGTAATTTTATTAAACTCGGTTTTGATAGTGGTGTGTGTAAAACTTTGCTGCAAAGTGTTCTAAAATTTAAAAATATTTAAACAACACTCACAGGAAAATGATAGTAAGCTAAGTACAAATGTTTGCATAGCGATATGGTGGTTTTCGTTGTAGTAATGTCTTACATGACTTAGTCGCCTGCACGACGTGTCACTAAAACTTGGTCGCCTGCGCGACGTGTCGTTATAACTTGGCGGCCTGCACGACGTGTCGCTTGGCGCTCGTATAGTGTAAGTATGTGAGTCTGTAGGACAGTGTGGGTGTCTCGAGTCAGTACCTCGCTGTAGTCGGCGTCGAGCGCCTTGATCTCCTTGACGAGTGCCGCGGTGCAGTTGGCCACGTCCTTGGCGGCCTGCACGAAGTGTCGCTGGGCGCTCGTATAGTGTAAGTATGTGAGTCTGTAGGACAGTGTGGGTGTCTCGAGTCAGTACCTCGCTGTAGTCGGCGTCGAGCGCCTTGATCTCCTTGACGAGTGCCGCGGTGCAGTTGGCCACGTCCTTGGCGGCCTGCACGAAGTGTCGCTGGGCGCTCGTATAGTGTAAGTATGTGAGTCTGTAGGACAGTGTGGGTGTCTCGAGTCAGTACCTCGCTGTAGTCGGCGTCGAGCGCCTTGATCTCCTTGACGAGTGCCGCGGTGCAGTTGGCCACGTCCTTGGCGGCCTGCACGAAGTGTCGCTGGGCGCTCGTATAGTGTAAGTATGTGAGTCTGTAGGACAGTGTGGGTGTCTCGAGTCAGTACCTCGCTGTAGTCGGCGTCGAGCGCCTTGATCTCCTTGACGAGTGCCGCGGTGCAGTTGGCCACGTCCTTGGCGGCCTGCACGAAGTGTCGCTGGGCGCTCGTATAGTGTAAGTATGTGAGTCTGTAGGACAGTGTGGGTGTCTCGAGTCAGTACCTCGCTGTAGTCGGCGTCGAGCGCCTTGATCTCCTTGACGAGTGCCGCGGTGCAGTTGGCCACGTCCTTGGCGGCCTGCACGAAGTGTCGCTGGGCGCTCGTATAGTGTAAGTATGTGAGTCTGTAGGACAGTGTGGGTGTCTCGAGTCAGTACCTCGCTGTAGTCGGCGTCGAGCGCCTTGATCTCCTTGACGAGTGCCGCGGTGCAGTTGGCCACGTCCTTGGCGGCCTGCACGAAGTGTCGCTGGGCGCTCGTATAGTGTAAGTATGTGAGTCTGTAGGACAGTGTGGGTGTCTCGAGTCAGTACCTCGCTGTAGTCGGCGTCGAGCGCCTTGATCTCCTTGACGAGTGCCGCGGTGCAGTTGGCCACGTCCTTGGCGGCCTGCACGAAGTGTCGCTGGGCGCTCGTATAGTGTAAGTATGTGAGTCTGTAGGACAGTGTGGGTGTCTCGAGTCAGTACCTCGCTGTAGTCGGCGTCGAGCGCCTTGATCTCCTTGACGAGTGCCGCGGTGCAGTTGGCCACGTCCTTGGCGGCCTGCACGAAGTGTCGCTTGGCGCGCGGCTCCGTGGTGCGGCCCGACGCCACACGGCACGCGTTGCACAGCGCCGACGTGTGCTTGGCCACTACCGTGGCCGCCGACAGCACCTGCGACCACCGCCACGTCAGACACACCCCAGCTACAGCAGCACGGGACCGCCACGTCAGCCACGCCAGACAATGACGACGTGGCTGTAGCAGCACGGGACCGCCACGTCAGCCACGCCAGACAATGACGACGTGGCTGTAGCAGCACGGGAGCCGAATGGACCATTGTGAACTTACTCGAGCGCGACGATTAAATAACTATACATTCCAAAAGTCTGACGAATCGAACGCAATGCAAGAGAGTAGAAGCAAAATATATTTTTCAAACGGGAGAGTTTAACTTATTAACTATCAATATATGTCACGCTTAAGTAAGTTTACAATAGCTCCTTCGGCTCCCATACTCCAAGTACATGGCCTCACACGAGTCCTCCTTCACCAACCATTATGAACCGAGATCCAAATCCTACAGGAAACGTCCCGCAGCACAAAAAAAGCCATTTATGAAGGCTGGAACTCAAGCCTTAATTCTCAGTGAAGTAACATAAGCCTTCGTGGCTGACTTCCATAAATGTCCGGCCCAAACAAAATGACGGCAGTATTAAGAGATAGTACACGCAAGTGAAGTGGTCTCTTTTGCGTCCAAGCTAAAAGTGGCCAATACATAAAATTACTCAATTTTATTAAGCATTTAAGTGTTTTTATATCGACTTTTAATTGACAAACTGGAACTAAAGACAGAAACACTCTTGTACGATACAAATCCAACTAATATTATAAACGCGAAAGTTTGTAAGTATGGATGGATGGATGTTTGAGGAACAAACATCCATCCATCCATACTTACAAACTTTCACGTCAAAACTACTGAACGGAATTGGCTGAAATTTTGCACCGGGATAGGTTATACGCTGGATCAAAACATCACGCACCGACCCACTGGAGCAGAGTAACGCGGATAGAACCGCGGGGCGCAGCTAGTGTATACATAATGCAAAGAAGTGCTTACTATGGACCGAGATATCTACAATGTTTACTATCAACAAATCTTTTGGCGAAACGTGATGTCTAGGAATAGAGATTTCTATTAACTTCAATTTTTAGATGTAAAGGGATAATTCCCATGTGACGAAACAACTAACGAATAGTAATGTAGATGAATGGAGAGGAAAGGGGGGGGGGGGCTAAAGAAAAGATGGATGCATTATGTGAGAAGTGATATGAAGGAAACGGGAGTGATAACGTGCCGACTGACAGGACAGAATGGAAGAAATAAATTGGGAAAAATAAATAGACGTATTATACAAATGTGTATATGTTTTAAATTCCATGCTCCAAAGAAATAATGTAAAGAAACTATAACTTATACCACTTAGTCTTGTAAAAAGATTCGTAGTCTTGTTAATAGAAGTGTATGTAAACCTGCTACATTGTTAAAAAGTCCTAAATTATTATAAAACAAAATAATATTGCGCTGGCGCTGGTTGATTTTAATTCTTTAAAATACGCGACATTATAACTATCATATGACATAATGCCATTGATAAATTTTAATTAATAAGTCGCTTTTTTCTTAAAACTATTAATATTCTTATGAACATATATAAGGTTGTCATATACATATTGTGATGCGACTGTAAGAATATGAGTCTCTTTGAATTTCTCCCGTAGGGAAACTCGCGGACCAAGTTTATATATATGGCCCCCGATCAAAAGCCACAACATGCCAGGGGGCCACACTATGTAAACAGCTAAGGTTGTTAAGAAGTGAGACTGCCATTGTTATTATACCTGTTGCTGGTTGCTGGAGCTGTCCGCCAGCGCCCGGCAGGCCTGCTCGATGGCGACGGCGGCGCGCCCGAACTGCGCCTGGTCCACCAGCCCCGCGCGCCCCGCCACGCTCGTCTCGTCGGAGACTGCCACCTGGGGACCATGGTTACATTAGATAATTGATCTCGCACACGATATATACCGAAATGTAACGAATCGAACCTTTTTTGGAGCTTTGTCTATTCTAAATTTTTGTGAACCTGTTATATTTTATAATTTCAAAATTCAGTTTAATAAAATTCGGCCACCGGCAGAATTCGAATCTGCATCTTAGTTTAAGCCCCTAATGCTTTAACCAATGAGAATCGAAGTAATGCGGATCATTACCGATAGATGGCACTAACGTCCCCCTTAGAGACGTGTTACAAAGAGATTAATTAATTTCGATGACCGGCTGTGGTTCCACCGTAGCCTTATTGGTTAAGGCATTAAGGACTTAACCTAAGATGCAGGTCGAATCCTGCCGGTGGTCGATTTTATTCCTCGCACAGAGCGTGACTGTCTCGCGCACTATTTTTTGCCGCATTTGCCAAATCTGATGGTGACATCTAGTCGCGCTAGTCTAGAGATTTTGCTAAGATGTTAAGATCTTATTCATCACTGTCTGCTACCCGTGACTTCATCCACGAAAAATGGGGATTTAAATTGGTACTCCCATTTTGATTGAGAGATTGAGAGAATAGGTGGAATACACGGACAGATAAAAAATAAAGAAACCTATCTAATCTATACTTCAATATTTTTATATAAAACTGAAGAGTTGCAGGAACTAATTGGTCCTATTTCAAAAAGAAACCACTTTCAATTAGAAACCTAGGCTATATTTAATGATGAAGTTTCTCTGAGAACGGGAGTCACGGCGCTCGGGAAGCTAGTGCCTAGTGAAACAATGCTGGCCACGTACCAGGTAGGCGGCCTGCGCGGTGCACTCCACCAGCCCCTGCACGGCGCCGGCCACGTGCCCCACGGCGCGGCAGAAGGGCTCCCACTCCGAGCGCTTCACCGAGCTCGCCATGCGGGACATGCCGTCGCCTGCGGACAAGCGCACACGTGTACGGTCCCGTCACATAACGCAACTGCTTTAATATAAAAGCTAGTCAATAAATGTGTCACCAACACCAAAAAAATAATATTAACGAAAAAGGTTTGTATGACGTACAAATTGGAAGAAATCTACGGGAAACGTTAGTTTTTACAAAGTTTTTAACATGCAATGTTGAGCACAAATACGCTCATGTCGTATGTATATGAAGGGTATGTTTGTGTGTTTATGTGCTGAACGCAGCGTTGCCAGAAGTTCGGTATTTGTCGGAACTTCCCGATATTTATATGAAAATAAATATTCCGCGCGGAATGGACTTAGTCCCGCTTTCCGGAGATAATAGGCATGAAGACTAAAAAAATGTATTTAGTCCGTCAGTTAGATTAACAAATAATATTAGATACGTACTTTTTTTGTTCCTCGAACAAAAAATGATGAAGATACAGCGCATACATTCCTAGGGTTGTTAAGATTTAAACAAATGTCGATAGTAATTATCGATTTATCTTACTAATATGATACTGTAACATATCATTGGGATTAATTTAATTACAAACGTTACTTAATTAAACAAATATTTTAATATAAGATACATTTATACTCTCTGAATCCAAAGCTTATTTTTAGAAATTAGATTTGATTTGCTCACTATTATTTTAGAACAAGTACGTTATGATACTTAAATATATAATAAAATTTAATAATTAATAAATTTTTAATTAAGTTTTATATAAAAAAATATCAATAGTTTATAGTCGATGGCCACTATGATTCATCGCCCATCACTTATTAGGTCGCCATGCCCAGAAAATATAGCATTGGCAGGTACTGTCTGTTTGTGCTACTAAATTCAAAACTTCATAGGCGTGATTTTACTGACTACTGTCGCAGAAATCAAGCTATATTTTATGAAGTATAATTAAAATTAAAAAAATAATTTAAGGCATTTTCGATATTCGAGTTCAAATAATGTTTGTAGAACTGTACGAAAGGAATACATAAGTTCTACAAACATCGTTCTAAAATATCATTTACACTGTTGTCAGCGTATTACTTCCGTAGTAGTTATTTTTATAAAATATATTCACTTCATCAATCGTGAATTCGTGACCTATAAAGTACCCTTTTTATGGTTTGTTTACCTTTAATCTCACACCTCCCTGAATACGGTATAGTAGTAACGTCACAAGCCCCTCTCCTGTACTTTATAGTTTGTTGTTGCTCCGTAGCTTTGTCAGTTTGTATTGATTTGATAAATAAAAAAATCTAATAGTAACCAAACTGACGGACTACATAGATTTTTTAGTCTTATAATGCCTATTTCTTGATAAAGTAACATACTAGTTGCATTAAAATACATATAATAGGGGCTATTTTTGCTATATATTGTCATATAAACATAATTTAAAAAACAAACTAAAATAGAACATTATATTGAAATACGTCTGGTTAGAAAAGGTTTTTACTATGTCCCGCTTTCAACGAATGAACCCTGCATTTTACCCTCAAATTGTATAAAAATTTCGCTTTGTAAACCAACAAAATCTAGCAACACTAGCTGAGCGCCTGTGTGGGCGCGTCCAGCAGGAGCCTAGTGCTCTCGATGTTACATGTGTGTGTGTGTGTGTGTGTGTGTGTGTGTGTGTGTGTGTTTGTGTGTATGTGCAACTCACTCAGGCTCTTGCTCTGGTCCACCACGGCGTCCAGGCATGCGAAGTAGCCCAGGTCGCTGAGCGCCTGTGTGGGCGCGGACAGCAGGGGCCGGGTGCTCTCGATGCTGCGGATGGCTGCTGAACATTCCTTCTGCCCGGGGGCTGCCTCCGTGCAGACGTCCACCTGGGGACAGAGGTACAGGTTATCTTAAGTCAATCACTGGCTCGCGCCCGCGACACCCAGACAAGGAGTTGTTACAACCGATTGATCGTCGCGTCTTGCTTTGTTAAAGACAATCCCACAATTTAACGTTGTCATTGAGGCCAAATAGCAGGACCATCATTAAATTAATATAAAGTGTAATAAAAGTTCCAATTATTGATTTTTTATTCAAAAATTTATTTACAAAAATATTTATGACAGTGATCCGTGGGATTGTTCAAATTGTTAAAGGGGTCCGTGACAGATAACAGTTTAAAAACCTAGTCCGTCTATGTCCGTGGTCATTAAACTTGCGGCCCGCGGGCTAACGGTGTCTACAATGCAACTGAAGCAGCACGCAATAAACAATTAAATTTTGCCGGCCCGCTGTGATACCCTTCATTAGCATATATGGCCCTTGAACAGGAAAGTGTGACGACCACTGGTCTATGTCCTGACATGTCAGATAGGTCCCGCCCCCGCGGGGGGGAGGGCGGTGCGGGTTAAAACGGGTACTTTACGGGTTAAAACGTAAAGTAAAGCGACAGTTGCAATCTACAAAATTAACTAAAAGTCATAATCCTTTAATCTTCCCTTCAGCTCGCGCCCTAAGCCGAGGTCCAAGTCCACCAGGGAGCACCAACTTGCGCAGGTTGCTAAGTTTATAGTTTTTAAACCGTTTAATAAGGCTGGAGCACTGCTCGCCTTTATGCCTGGTGAAGTAGCAAAATCCCCTGTCTAACTACATACATGTTCGTCCGAAAAAAGAATAGACGATTTAGCTGAGTAACGAACAAAAGTCACGGTGTATATATATTTATAAAGTAAATAATATATACTCACAAGTCTGTTGATGCTGTCGGTAACTGCGCGGGCCGCAGCAGCCAGTTGGTTCCTTGCGTTGGGACGAGTCAAGTCCTGAACAAATAATTAACTTTGTTTATTTATGTAAAATGAATACTACATACCAATACTAGACCTAGTGACATAAACATGAACATAAAATACTATTAAAAGGTTACTTAAGCACCCAATTTTTTATTTTCTCCATACTAATCAGTTTTAATAAAAGCATTTTCTGCTCCAATCATTATAATATAACAAACTTATACAAAGCCTTTCATCATTATCATCATCATCATCAGCCCGTATAACGTCCACTGCTGAACCTGGGCCTTCTCCCGAGGGAGGGTATTTGCCATAGTCACCACGCTTGGCAGGCGGGTTGGTGACCGCAGTATTATGTTGTACAACACAAGGAAACGCTGCTGCCCGTTCCTTGATATACGATTATTATAGATGATGTTAAAATAATCGGGACCAACGGCTTAACGAGTGCTTTCCGAGGCACGGAGGGTAGTCCCTCAACCAACCAGACCCGGAAAGAAATCTTAGAATTTACACAAAGATTTCTTGTCCGGAGTGGGGATCGAACCCACGACGTCCGAGATTTAAAGTGAGCCAAATACCGCTACGCTACGGAGGTTGCCCCATTTAAAAATTGAGATTAATAAATTTGATCCATCGGCAAGATCTGCATCTTAGAGCTATCGCTTCTAATGCCTTAACCATTCGGCCACGGAGGATCCCAACCAGCCGTCAAAATGTATCAATCTCTTAATACACGTGTCTAAGGGAAACGAAGATGCCATCTATCGATAATGTTTTACATTTCTCGACAGATATCTATAAAGGTACATTTGTAAGTTAATATTTATAGGGTGACACCACCCATATTTTGTAACTAAATTTCAAAATTGAGATTAATACACCATCAGCAGTATTCGAACCTGCTTCTTAGATACAGCCATTAATATTAGGTGAATAATAAATAGGTATTGAATAGGAATCTAGGTATTGTAAGTCTGTATAAAGTACATCTCACCTGGCTGACAGACTTGGCGGTGCCGAGGAGTTTGGACGAGTTGACTGTCACACTCTTCATAGAGGACACCATGAGGGTCTGGGCGTCGTGGTCCTGTGCACATACAAACATTCATTATTAAATGTTAATAGTTAGCTATGCAAAATATTAATTCGTATATAGGAGTACTTCAGTTAGCTATTTTGACTGGTAAATTTATTTGAATTTATTCTTAAGGTTTAATAAACATTCTTATGAAGAAAAACATAAAAACTGCGCGGAGAATAATAAAAACAATATTTTCGGTTATCAGGTTTGAAACTCCGTCACATTTTGAAAATGTGACGGTGATATCGTTCATCATCAAAGCATAAAATAAATGGAAGGAGTTAGTATTAAACGAGGTTGGACTATTTTCGTTTTTTTTTCTCAGCGAAATATCAAAAATCTTCATTGCTAACATAATATGTCGCACTCAAAGAGATAGAAAGCCGAGGTCCAAGTCTCACAGGGGACGCCCTCTTGCGCAGGTTGCTTAGTTTGTAGTGTTTAAACCATTTATCTAGGCTGGAGCTCTGCTGGAGTTTTATGCCCGGTGTAGTAACAAAAGCGACGTGGCTAACTACGAGAAAGATGTAAGAAATATTCGTATACTAGGTTTTGCGTGCGTCGTTACTTTTATTCGTGGATAACGTAGCCCTTTGGTAGTGAAATATTTTTTAATAGGGCCAGAAGTTTTGGATTCATTTCTTCTTTTAAAAATTACAAACGTGCATAACCTGTGCGAGAGGGCGTTCCCTGTGGGACTTGGATCTCGGCGCAGGGCGCTCGCTGGCGGCGGGATTGAGGGATTATGACTTTTGGTTAGTTGTTAGGGGAGTTTAGTGCATCTGTCTCGTGTGTGGGTGTGTGAGTACCTCGGTCTGGCCGCACATCTCCATGGCGACGCCGAGCAGGCGGTTGAAGGCGTGTCCAAAGTTCTGTCCGCTGTGCGCCAGCGCGCCCGGACGCTCCACACTCTGCGCCACGTCCGAGGACACGGTGTGGAGCCCCACGGCCGCCGCGTTCAGCTCCGACTGCAGCTCGCTGCACCACACATCCACCAACTTTATTATATCTACACCTCAGAAGCGGACGGGTGTACTATTATACTTCAGAAGCATTGGGTCGTAAGTACCAGTTTACGATAAAGGCACATACGACGAATGTTTCTGACGTATGGCACATCCGACCTTATGCTTCTGAGCTCTAGATATAAGATCACAATAAGACTATTGGATCCCTAGTTTATTTGAATATTGGATCATTAGTTTCAATTAACATCGATGAACATAACTAATAAAATTGGAGACATGAAAATTTATTTAGTCCAGTAATACTCTTTGATAAATGCTTGGTCTCGGGTTCGACTACATATCACGCTCGTTTGAAACCATAACTCATAAACACCATAGCATGCAACCACTCAATATTGTAGTATGTATAACATACCGATGGTATGTGATCCTGATGTCCTTCATATTTCTTGTAATATTATTTTAACCAAAAGGAAAATGTTTTTTTGACCCAAAAAATAAAAGTATGACCCCAAGCCTGTCACATGGTTAGTTTGAAAGGTCATCTCAAATACCTTATTTCTTTGAATAGAATAAAAAAAATCTCACCTGCAGAAATCTAGCTATACTAAGCAAATAATTATTTCTTTGAAAAAAAATGTAACTCGTAAACTTCAGGTTTGTTGCGTCTTTGCACACAGCAACTTCAAATAAATGAGTCGATCAACAATGGGTTCATGCCTGGGGACCGCAGATTTTTTTTTGGACCAGCGCTCACATTAAAAAAAAAAATTCTCCTTTAATAACATTTTCTGGCATACTACTTTGATTATTACCAAAATTTACCCGGCCTATAGACTTTCTAACGTATTATTTTATTAAAATCTTAATATTTAATGGCAAATAGTCCGTATACATACCTTGGTATGTTTAATATTCAAGTGATACGAGGACACTAAAATTTGTCTGGCCTTTATAAATCAACTTACCCGTAGCTCTTGTCTGAAGGAGGGAACTCTCCCATGTTGAGGATATTGAGCGTCTCATTGATATTCTCCATAGCCACGTCCAGCTCCGTGTGAGAGGGAATGGCTTCTAGCGTTTGTTCCAGACCCTGGGAACAGGATATTACAGTTATAAAAATGATGTAAATTTCCTTAAATATTCTCAAGCCTTATTTTCTAACTGATCAGAGATCATAAAAAATAGTTTTGAAATTATATTACGATATAAATTATACCTAAAGGGAAATGAATAATGATTTTGGAAAAACAGATCATAATGTTATTTTTTCAAGTTTTCTTATAATAATCGGCTAAATAAATATTTAAATAAATGTATCTTATATAATCTTACTAATTGTAGAAATATACAAATTTAAATAAAATCTGTATAATTCAAACTAATACTAACTTCTATCAATGGGCAACATTCCCATAATGCTAGTGTCGTTATATCAACAGCTCGTTTACATCCACAACTGAACACAGGCTTCCTCTAAACAGAAGTTGGGAAAGCTAGGGTCGTTGAAAGATATTGCCGTTATCATCACTCTTGGGAAGCGGGTTAGTTATGCCCGGTGAAGTAGCAAAAGCCTCGTGACTAAATACGTATGTCCGTCCGAAAAAAAAATTGCGGGATATTGATCGCAGTAAGATGGTGAATAGATGGTGATAGATGCTGCTGTCCATTCATCAGCTGTATATTCCTTAGTCGCCTCTAACGACTCCCATGGGTAGACATGGGGTGATCTAATCTAAGCCGGAGCTCAGCATTGCCCGGTATGTAACAATAGACATGGGCTGGTAAATTTTAGGCCGGAAATCACTCGGCATTGTCCGGTCAGTGATCATTTTTTTTGTTGTTTTTTTATGATTACTAGCAGAGTTTTTGCAGTTTACTAGTATTCTTGTTAACCCCTCGTATTAAGCTAAAATACTTGTTACTATTATTATGGGTGGGGATTGAACCGGCAATCACAATATCACAAATCCGACGCCGCTTTGTCCGGTAAATGATGATTAAAGTGACATGGGGACATAATATTCTAATTCTAAGCCAGAATTCATTCGGCATTGCCCGGTCAGTTGTAATTAAATGTAGGTATTGTTATTTGTTGGTGAACTCACCTGCGATATATCCTTAGCAATGGACATGATGGTGGTGGTGTCGACGGTCTCGGACGAGCTGAGGTACTTCTTCACGGTCTCCACCAGCGTCTCCGAGGAGTATAGGACTTGGCGCCCAGAGGTTATTAGTCTGTGGGGAACATTGCATAGTTATTCATAGTGACACTTATAGTTGACACTTTTTTTTAATTATTTTATATGTTTTAACTAGGCCAAAACGAAAATATGGCATTACTTTGGAGATCTAGAAAGAGTAAAATAAATATTTTTAAATTGACTTGACATTTAGAGGTGAAAACGATGTCAGTTATTTCGGTGTATATACATTATCCGTGTCCTGACATCAATCCTAGATCGATGACGTCATTACTCGTAAAATGTAATAGTAAAGCCTAATTTTCTTCAATAGCTCGATTCTAATCCCCCCGTAAAAATCATTAGCGAAGTAAATTTTATATTTGATAGATGATTTGTATGAATATTTTGATAATATTTCACATTCTTTTGATATTTTTTAAATAAGGTTATGTTACCATATTTACATCGTACTAAATATTTAGACCTTATTTTTCTTTTCGGGAAAGTGGTCGTTTTTCAAATTACAATATTCTTCAAACTCTATTTTGACGAAATATAAAACTCACGTAGTAAAAAAGTAAAGTAGTCATAAATGGTGGTCCAGCGACAGTACCTGTGCGCGGGCTGGGGCTCGGCGTGCAGCGCGGCGGCGCCCCGGGCCCCGTGCGCCAGCTCCCGCAGCGCCGCGGCCAGCTCGCCCGCGCTGCGCGCGCCCGCCACCAGCTGCGCCGAGCTGGACGCCACGGAGCGGGACGACTGCTTCATGGACTGAGAGGCCCACTCCATCTGCGCACGCACACACCCCACATTACTCCCCGCTCAACAACGCTAATAAGTTGTTGAATAACAAATATCCTGTTAAACCAGTGTTTAACAGAATATTTGTTAGGAATTTTTAATCTGTGATTATTTATTTAGCTAATGTTAAAAACAATAACGCGTCAAAGTTCATTAATTTCTAAAAGTTAATTGCAGTAGTCGACTAAGGAATTTCAATACAATGCTAACAGTATAAAAATGGACGAAAATATTGATATCCCATAAGGCCTTTTCCAAGGTTTTGACCTAATGGTGACTAAACAATAATCTGTTATTGCATATTACGTTCGCAAAACAAATAATCTATATTAATAAGAGATAGGAAAAGCCATAATTAGTCAAATAGTTTGTCAAATACCTAAATTGCGAACGTTGCACCTAAATGCATATAGTCGATAGCAGTGTGATACCCCATAAGAGACAATCTATCATTTTTTATATTATAAAAGCAGTTCAGACTAGACGAAATTTATATTTATTTAACTGACTGGCACAAGAGTGAGACTGAACGTGCCATTCGTTAATCCGGCTCTCAAGAATTTAGTTTCAATACTTTTTAATACAACACATCGCGCAATGGGAGCAAATTATACAAAAACTGTAATACTAAAAGTATGTAAAATTCTGAAGTACTCGAAATTTTTGATTACAGTCTCATTCGAAAATGTCTGGTATAATAATATATTTACAAGTTATAAAACCGTACCGTCTGTCCGGGCAGGGGTCTGAGCTCGAAAGCTTTAGCCGCCTCCTCCACCTCGTCCAGTTCTGCTTGTAGCGACTTGATGATCTCAGCCGCTGCGTCTAACTCCAACCCTTTGCAGGATATACGAGCGCGACCCACGGCTGACCTGGAGATTCAGTTCTTATTATTAATTTGATTTTAAATACATATGTATGAAATCTAAGGAATCTATACGGAGAAATATGTTACTATTTAACCATATTATTCATTATTTTCTAGAATTAGATTACTAACAAATATTGGACAAGCATTTTTTTTTTACAAATCCTTAAAAATTGACAAATATACAGAGCAACCACAAACTTGAACGTAACGTTCAGGAGAGGGGTGGGGCTTGTGACGTCACTACTAGGTAAAACTGTACCTACAAGTGACGTCACAAGAAATTTCAACGCGCTGTATCTTGGTCATTCTTTGTTTGAGGAACGAAAAAAAAATCGTATCCAATATTTTTTGGTAATCTAACTGACGGACTAAATAGATTTTTTTAGTTTTCATGCCCAATGGAATTCAATATGCATATATCCATAAAAATTAAATCTGCTTAGAATGAAACATTATTTTATACAAAAAAGGTATTCACTTTATTTTATTCTGATGTAATTTTGAAGAGACTTCCAAACAAAAGAAAGTGTGGAAACATATTTAGTGGTCGCCTAGTGTTCGAAATTCAACCATAAGTTAAAAAATATTCTGCACTCCTTCTCTATATTTTATAAATTATAACTGTGTGTCATACTTCTCCGTCCGCGCAATTTTCATAAAATTAATTATAATAAATAATAACCTATTTGTTGTAATAGACTTAGCGATAACATAGGTAATTGATCAGAATTAGATATATTTTGTAGGACGTTGACTGTAAGTAGAGTAACAAAGCACAAGTGATACGTACCGGAGCTCCGCGCAGCTGTGCGTGAGTCGGTGCGTGGTGTCGGCCAGCTGCTTGGCGGCCGCGGCCTCGGACACCGTGGGCAGCGCCCCGCGCGAGGCCGACACCACCATGCCGCTCGGCTGAGGACCACACACACTGTTATACAACAAACACCTCATACGGAACTTAAATATATTTAGCACTATCAGTTGTCTTATAAGGACCAAATGTATCAAAGCTTTTAAGTGTTGAACAATAATTCGTCTTATTTTTGTGTTATTATGTTGATATGGATTAGTTTTTGCTCTCAAAATGACTAATATTCTTATCCGTGTGATCGCTAGAGATATAAGTTAAAACGTTTCAAAATTCAAAATTCGACCACCGGGATTCGAACCTGCATCTTAGGTAAAGCCACTAATGCCTTAACCAATTGGGCTACGGTGGAACCACAGACGGTCATCAAAATTTATCAATCCCTTTATATTACGTCTCCAAGGGGGACGTTGGTCCTGCCGGTGGTCGAATTTTATTAATTTCATTTTGAAAACATAGTATATGGTAAACATTTCCGTAAAATATCCAAAAACATTTAAAAATAAGTTAAAACGTTTACAAACAATGTTAGACAAAACCAGAAGCCGAACAAATGTATACCTCAGAAACATAAGGACGGATGAACTATTGTCTTCAGAAGCATTTAGTCATAAGTGCCAGTATACGATAAAGGCACATACCAATATTTCTGACGTAATTACTTCCTTATACTTCTGAGGCTATGCGTATCTATGTATATAGAAGTTCGTAGGTAGGGATAGTAGTAAGGTCGCACCTGCAAGAAGGCCTCTGCGGCGGAGATGAGGTCGAGCTGCGCGGGCGCATGCCCGGGCCGGACCCCGGCCACCTGCACCGCGTCCACCACGCGCGGGATCTGCTCGTTAAGCACCTTGCATTCCTCCAGCAGGGTCTCCTGTGGAGGACCACCAATATTAAACAAGATAATATAGCCTACCTGCTTAGATATCATTTAGTTTACTTAGAATAGACCATCCCATATCTTCCTGTTACAAACTCCGTGGCGCGTAGCGGTATATGTCTCGCTTTAAGCCTCGGATCTCCGATCCCAACACCAGCCAAAAAATCTTTGTGTGTATTTTAAGTTTTTTTCCGGGTTTAGTTGGCTGAGGGACTACCCTACGTGCCTCGGACTACGCTTGGCAAAACAAAGTAAAGGTAAAGGTAATCCTGGCGAGTCACGATCGTTGAGGGATAATGCTATAATCACCACGCTAGGCAGGTATCTTGGTGATCACGCGTAAGATGGTAGGTAACCTTGAGTTAACAGATGCTGCTGCCGATCCATCCAGATCTAAATCACTTAATCACCGATAGCAAGACATGGGATGGTAAATTGCGACTTAGTATATACTTGTTTTCTTCAACCTTGTCATTTTTCTCGTAAAGTAAATTATAAATCCTAGATTGTCTATTATGAAAGAATAGAAATACTTAAACATCTAAGTAAATAACTATATGAGTATATTACCTGTGTGTACTTGTTGGAGTTGTACTGAGTAGCGTTGTGAGCCGCCGTGATCAGCTGGGTCGCGCTGGAGGCGGCTTGACGGGCGCTCTCCTGCACACAAACAAACAGACAGACTGTTAGTATACACATAGTCGGCGTATGTCGAGTACTATCCAGTAAATATTTCAGTTCATTAATAAGCTTTAAGTTGATTATCCTTGATGAGAGATTGAAATTTTCATAAGAGGTTTTTCGATACATTAAGATAAAGTTGTTATAAGTATGTTGTATTACTATGAATGTCAGTGAAGAACTGGCTACAATATTATCTTTCTTATTCCAATACGTATATCGTATTGGAATAAGAAAGATAATATTGTAGCCTAGATGTTTTTATAGATTATATTTACTTGTCTTGACAACAACAAACCAACAAAAAAATAATTAGCTAAATCGGTAAAGCTGTACACGGGGGATTCCATGACTGATTAAAACTCCATCGTGTGCGCAATATTTAAAAAATAGTGCGGATCGGACTGACGCACGAAGGGTTCCGTCATTATAACCTTTTTTATATGGGAACCCGCTTAAATACTTATTTTATTTTTAGTATTTGTTGTCAAAGCGTCCAACAGAATACATTTGTAAAAATTTCAACTGTCTAGCTATCGCGGTTCTTGATATACAGCCTGGTGACAGACAGACAGCGAAGTCAAGTAATAAGATCCTAATTTATACCCTTCGGGTACGAGTCTCTACAAAGGTATCTCTATGCAGATAAACCCATTGTAATAGTGTATGGACTCACCTGGAGCCTGGCGACCTGCGAGCCAACGATGTCCTGTCCCTGCGCGTAGTCCACGGTGATGTAGCGCAGCTCCTCGGCCGCTCTCCTCAGCGCGGCCTGCTTGTCCGTGTCCGCGGGGGCCGAGGCGCACTGCCTGGCCGCCTCCACCATGCGCGCCGTGGCGTCGGCCAGCAGCTTGGCAGCGGCCAGCAACTTGCGCTGGCTGTCGGACGGCTGTTGCTCGGCCTCCGTCTGTCAGAAGTGGATAACAATTAATAAAAAATAAAAAAAACAATTTTAAAAGAAACTGCAAAGTATTTTAAAAGTCCTTTCAATTACTATTGTAATGTGTTACAATTAATTAGGATTCTACATATGTACGTTAAATAATTTTATTAAACAATTTTTTATTCCTGTCATAAATTTACATAATAACTTTAAATTTTTTACTTTTATTTCATATTATACTTAGTTTAACATAAATACCGAAAATTTAAAAAAGCATATTTTGTAGAACCTAAACATGAGGTTTAAATTTATAAATTGTTGTTTTAGGTACACATTTTACGTAATTCAATGAATTAAAACACTTAATAAAGATAATCGAATAATAATATTTAATAATATAAAATGTATCACTCTCTCTCTCTCTCGCACACATCACGCTCTATATGTCTATCCCACTCTACCTTGATGTTGGTGATAAGATGTGCTGTGGCCTGTCCCAGCGCACGCGCATGTCGCACCATGTCAGCAGCAGTACCGGACGCTACCACTCTCTCGCTCGCACACATCACGCTCTCCACCGATCTCTCTGTCACGGTGGGCTGAAGTCGACGTTCTGAAAGATAGCATTAACATACAGAAAACTATATTTAATTAGCCTAAGAGCTAAAAGGACCCTGCAGGTATAGTTAGCCGGGAGGCTTTTGCTACCGGACATAAAGGTGAGCACCGCTCTAACGTAAAACGTGATTTGGAAACTACAAACAAGGGGCGGTCGCTCGCGGGGGGGATTGATGACTTTATAGCTCTACTTTAGAGTTCGCGGACCTCTCACACTTCGGATCTACGAGGGCATCGAATGGTTCTTTGAAAACTAAAGAGTCGGCGAGAGGGCGAGGGGGGACGCGCGTTATCTATGTGTGTCGCGTTCCCGGGCACACATAGATAGATCAGAACCCAAAGTAGTAAAACAATCGGTTTCAAAAAATACAAACTAAGCAGCCATGTATGTGCAAAGTGAATTTCGGCTAAGAATAGATCGCCATATCTTCCTTTGGGTGGGTATCGTTAGAGGCGACTCAGGGACATACAGCTGATGGCAGAGCAGCATCTATCAGCTCACGGTTACTTACCATCTGCGATCACAAATTCGCCTGCCAAGCGTGGTGACTATAATAATATCACTCAATGACCCTGGCTAGCCAAGGCTGGTTATGATGAGGCCCATGTTCAGCAGTGGACGTAATCCGGCTCTTGAAGAAGTCTCCTTTTAGGTACACAGAATGACTATAACAGCACAAACTCACCCAAATCACAATGCGCCAACAATCTCTCCAACTGCTCAGTGACATTCTGCGCGGCCGCAGTCAACAGTTCGACTCCCGGCGCGGCAGAGGGAGGCACAGAGGAGCAGGCGTCGACCAGTCGCTCCACCGCTTGGGCGACTTGTCGGGCAGCCGCCGTTAGTTGTTCCCGACAGGCAGGGTTGTGAAGGGTTGGGGCTACCACCTACAGAAGGAAATGAATATTTAAATAATATGATAGCATAGTAAACTTTTCCGTAAAGTATTCAAAAACATTTAAAAAATGTAATATTATAGCAGTTATGGCTAGGGTGTCGGACTTGGGATCTTGTGGTCGCCTGTTCGATCACCACCCAACGTGAACCCACTCGTAACACAAGCATTTTAGCTTAGCACGAGGTGTTAACAAGAATACTAGTAGACTGCAAAACTGTGCTAGAGATCTTTAAAATACTGTACCTTAGCACAAGCGACCAGTTGGCTGGTCGCCAACGCACAGTTTGTCGCGGCCGCAATGATAGCGTTTTGTAACGGTTGTTCATCTTTGCACTGCGCGGCCACGTTCTTGGCTTTCAGCACTAGGGCGGCGGTCGTGTTGGCGACTGCTTTAGCCAGGGATAAGAGGATGTCCTGGAAGAAAAAGGAACAATATAATAAAATAAAAAAACGACTTAAACAAAGATATTCCCAAATCAAATTAATATGCACTAAACAATAAAAAAAATCCCGTAATTAAAACCTAGCCAAACTGTCATCAGATTATCCTTGAAGTACATCTTATCCTTTACAAAAAGATCTGTCGAAATCGGTAGGCGTGACATAGAGTATATTCTCGATTATATTTATACTATACACATGGACGCGTGGTCCTAACCCATTAGGGGTGCCCACTTTTAATGGGTTAGAACTACGCCAGATTGTTATATATTAAACTGCTTTGCACGTTTGTCGGTGTCCCATTGCCAGAGCTGGCAGACTCGTAACCATTGTTTAGTTACAGAACGAAATTATTAAAGCCTCATCTTCAACTTCCAATATCATTGAATATAGATATTTTGATTGTTCATATTTATACATCTTCGTAACAAGCTTCATTCGCGCATTTTCACACGCGTATACCGTTTCTGTAAGACCTTCATAATTAAATATAGCGTACAGCCTTTCTCGATACATGGGTTATCTAGCGCTAAAATATTTTTTCATATCGCACCTCTCGTTCCTGAGATAAGCTTCAGCTTTATATATTAGTATATATAACAAGAAAAAGCTTTGCTGTATCTTGTTGGTATGACTTTCTCTTTACTGTCTGTTTCTAGGATAACGTAAATACAGCGACAACGATTACGGAGCAACTAACGAGCTACGATAACGCGTTATACAAAATTGGTATTAATAATGGCAATATTTTTTTAAATAACACAAAAGACATTTTTTTGTTCGTTCGGTGCTCCGTAATCGCTATAGCATTTTTACGTAACCTTACTGCGGTAAATAATTTTAATGAATCTTACAATTGCAATACAATCTTATGAAGTTTAATGTTCTAAAAACTGTTTAATATGGAAATCGTAAATAGAAAAGTATGGATATTTTTAAACCCAACCGCAGAAAGTAATCCCTGTCACATAGCACAGCCCAACTCAGGATAACTGCTTGTAGTTCGCACAAATATTTCGAATTCCCGGGTGGGAATCGAACCCAGAATACCAGGTCTAAAAAAGTACTGCCGTCACTATTGTATATCGATAGTTCCGTAGGTAGCATAAATAAAAATCACGACCAATTGGAGGTAGTTGCCGAAACCCGCGCTGTTTGAAGAAGCCGTTGCTGACACTCATCAGTTTATCCGTGACCACGACTGGTGTAAACCATGTCGGAACGTTGGATTATTAAAAATGTAATGATTTGCCTTAAAATTATACCGCTATTGAGACTACGCATCTACTATAAATTAAATATATTATTATTAAATGTTATTTTAAATCAGGCAATTATTTTCTTATCTCGCTGACAGCAAAAAAACCTCTAGCTCATTGATGATGCTTTCAATTATTATTTACTATTTATCGTACTGCAAATAATAGCAGTCTCGGGCCCTTATACTATTTACCTTTTAAAACGTTATACACCAGCTGTTATGGAATGCAACAACGATCATATAGCATAAGAACCGCAAACCATAAAAAAATCAGCGCTGCGATATTGTGTGTATAGTTGTCATCAATAGCTTTAATTTATAGTTTTTATTGATGACATAAAAAAAATGTCGAGTTGCTATTACAATGCAACAGTTTATAGCGCTGCATAACCTTATCGCTGTCGCTTTTTTTACGTAATAGGCCAGCCGTATTAAGTTACGTTATGTAGTTATCAATTTTATTCGGATCAAAAGCAAATAATGCAATTTGATAAGTGCCTCATTGTATGACTATTTTGTAAGAATTTCTCATAATTATTTCTCGAATATTATTATTGGTTTTTGATCCGACATTCCTTATATATATATAATCTACAATAACTACTGTCTACAGGGTAGTTAGTTACTTTCTAAATACATCCACTTTACACAGTTAGTTGTAAATAAAACAATATATTTGTTTAAAGCAAATGTATTAAGAAAATAACCCATCTATGGCAGTGTAGATACCGTAACCAAAATATAACGAAAATTGTACCATTACCATATTGTGCGTCTCGCTCGCACTTCACATATTACTTATACTGTGCAAGCGGGACAGAAACAAGAGTGACCGAAAAGTTTTAACTGACAAAAATTATGCCATCTCGCTCGCACTTAACAAACCGGGTATATTATGTGAGCGAGACAGTTATATGTGACTGTAAATGAATTAAAGAAAAAGACAAATAACCGTCTAGTGCCATCTCGTTCGCACCTTACATCCGTGTTAAGCTGTACGAGCGAGAGAGACGGAATTAATCAAATCTTATAAAGCGTGTCAGAAATATTCAACAATTTGAATGCATTGGTACAATTTTCTAAAGCATTTAAACTAACATTAATTAAAAAAACATAAAATTAAAAAAATATTGAGGCGAGTTTTGAGATTTTAAATGAAGTCTATAAGATGTAATGCTATTGGCAAGCTTGTATTACAAGTATGGCAAAACAATCAGATCTTTAATGATATAAGTACCTTCATAAAGTTATTTAACGCCAATCAAGGAAAATGTATATAAATAATTTAATATAAATATAAATAAATAAAATAATATAATAAAAAAGGTAATGATTTGCCTTAAAATTGTACCGAAATTAAGACCTGTCTACAAAAAAATAAGTCTATAAAAACGCGAAAGTCAAAAAAATTATTAATTATTTTTTCATAATCGAAATCGAATATAATTTCATAAACCTTCAATATTGAAAAATAATTTAATTTCCAAAGAAATTTAAGTATAATTTAACTCACCTGCACCACAATCTCAATACTCGCCTTATCTTTACAAAAACACAATAAAAAATAAACAAACATATACAATGGCAATCAGTTGAATTATGAATTATGAATGAAAAAAAAAAGTTTTTGTACTTTGTCATGGCAAACATCTTGTATCGATATAGTATACAAATTTTTAAAACAAGCTACCAAAATAACTCAACTTCATCATATAAACAAAACATTAGTTAAACCATTGTTAAAATAAAACTTCAGTTAACAAATTTTAACCCTTACCATCGCTTAAAAAAATAAAATTAAAAAAAATAAAGACTAGATTAGTAAGCTGCACTATGGTTACTGTTAACAAGTTATTAAAAAAATAAATTAAAAACAAACTAACTTTTATATAAAAAAAGGATATTAAACTTGCTTTAGTAAAGTTATTTAATAGGAACTTATTTTCCGGTATAAAAATACCTTGTATTTTTTTTATAAAACTGCCTATCCTTGGCACCACTCCAATTATCTATAGACACAGGTTCGTTTAACGTAATAAACAAGAACTCACAACCATCAACTTTATCTACAAAATTTATAGATTTGTCTATGGTTATTCATTTTTAAATGGCAACATTTGAAGTGATATTTAAATGGAAATGGCGGCAAGAGTTATATATGCCAATATTAAGCCAACTATATAAAATTGGAGAATATTGTTATTTTTCATTTGTACAATTAATATTAATTAATGTTTTCGAACAAAATAACATGAATAAATATTCCTATTGTTACTTTTTACTATTATCTTATCTTAAAAAGGCGTATAATTTTCACAAACAATATTTATTTTACCAATTTTGTTTAAAGTGCCAATAATTGGACGTTTTTCCGCTATAATATGATAGCAATACTGATATAAAAAAACTAATGATTAAAAAAACAAACAAAGGGTACAGGCTAAGAACAAGGCCTAATAATAGACTTTGAGAGAAGGCAATTAAAAGTTTGATAAGTACTAGTGGTCGGCTTGAGGACAAAGTTCGATAATAGTTTAAAAAATATTAGCATAATGCACTATTTCTCTATATAAACTATAGGTGAGCGTAAATTGCGCGGATGAAGGAGTATAAAATACTCCTTCATCCGCGCAATTTCCGTAAAAAGGGACTTTATATCCAAGAAAACTGTTAGAACACACAAACCAAACAATAAAACGAAAATTAAGTAAACATTGCTGCAATTTTGACTAGATTTTATATTCTCACTAGCTTCCCGCGCGAGGTTTTACTCGCTTTACCCAACGTTCTCGCAAGAACATCATAATTAAATATAGCACATGGCCTTCCTCGATAAATGGGCTATGTAAACACTATTTTTTTCTAATCATACTGGACGTATTTCCTGGGATTAGCGCATTCAAGTAAACAAACTGTCCAGCTTTATAATATTAGTTTACGGACATCTAAATTTGGTCATAACCTGACTAGGATCTCATAACTATTCTTTCTAAAAGCAAGTTCAAAATTCTTTAACATAACAATATAATATGTACAATTCCACCATTTTATATAAAGTGTACTCAATTAATACAAACACAGGTTTACTTTTTATTTTTATATAAAATAATCAAAAACCCCGTTAATAGAACAAACCTTAGGTTAAATCTGACTAACTGTTAGTTAGTTAATTAACGTTGAGTGGTGGAATTGACGCTAAAGTGAATAAATATGATCCACATAATTCTAATCAAATCAATATATGATCACCAATCCACTTTCCCTACACGATGTCTATGAAACAAGCTGATGGTGATTTACATAGTCTTTTTTTATGGGTCTAATCCCACCCACCCTCTCACCACTGCAACTCCTGTAAGCAAGGATCAACAGTCGCACACACTGGAAATGGCAATGAGCACCGAGTCTCACCAAGTCCCGGAAAAAAGTTAAATTTCCTTGTGACCCGCAAAGAATTTAACCAGAAAGAGAATAGGAGGAGTAAAAAAACCAATAAAGTCAGCATAACAAGTAACAAACTCATTTCCTATAGAGAAATCCTTTAAAATATAATAAGCAGTATTTTATTTTACTTAAACTCAAATCCCGCTTTTGGAAAATCACACCCAAACCTAGAACTGATCTTATTTCACACAAATAGTTGTCCAGAGTGGGAATCGAATTTAAAACAACAGTTTTCAGCAACTGAGCCCTTAGCACTGAGCCACTAGTTTCAATATTATGGATCACACTTATACACCAACAACTTAACAAAACTTACAAACTAAAAAAAATAAAAAAAATATCAACGTGCAGTCTTTTCCTTGTCTTTATAACAATTTTGATAACAAAAAATAACACAGAAAAATATTTAAAAAAATAATAGTAAAGCTAACATAGCTAAAGTTCATTTATATTTCATAAACATTGCTTCTATTGCATCATCACTACCTAGTATAAAACAAAGTCGCTTCCCGCTGTCTCTCTGTCCCTATGTATGCCTAGATCCTTAAAACTATTTTGATGCGGTTTTTAATAGATAGATAGATAGAGTGATTCAAGAGCACGGTTTTTATATATAATACATAAGCATTGCACACGTGCGAAGCCGGGGCGGGTCACTTTCAGATGATAGTATAACAATCGGGACCAAAACTTGCTTTTCGAACCGCGGAGGGTAGTCCCGCAAACAACCAGATCTGGACAGAAACCTCACACCATTTTACAATTTTATTATATACTAGCGACCCGCCCCGGCTCCGCACGGGTACAATGCTGATGTATTATACATATGAACCTTCCTCTTGAATCCCTCTATCTATTAAAAAAACGCATCAAAATCCGTTGCGTAGTTTTAAAGATTTAAGCATACACAGGGATATAGGGACATAGGGATATAGGGACAGAGAAAGCGACTTTTTTTATACTACATATGTAGTGATTTTGTCTGGCGGGGAATCGACTTTTAAGGTGAGACTTTTCGAAATTAATCGTCATGACATTGTAATAAGACTAGCAATTAGTTATCAAGTTTTATGCAATACTAGCTCCATCGCGCGGTTACACCCGCATAACTTAAGTTCCCGTAAGAACTAAATCATTAAATATAGACCAATAAAGGGGCTATCTAACATTGAAATAATTTTTCGAATCGATCCAGTTGTTGCTGAGATATTACCTTTGATCTTTATATATGAGTATATATATAGAAGTATATATCAATGAATCTTTTAGCTATGCTAGCCGGGCAGAAAACGATCCAGAAAGTAAGGAAAAAGACATGTATATACATTATTATAATATACGATGTGTGAAATATTCAGATATGTATGAGACACCCGTATCATGGTGTTTGGTTAGGACGGATTGATAGTATATGTGTATTAACCTAATATTAATAATTAAAAATTAATATTAGGGTACCCGGGACGCTTATTAAATCCATTTGTTAATAACATCTCATAGATCTTATACAACAAACCCAAAAAGATACCCAAGGCACGGGGGGCGGGGACCAAAGTATTCACATATTATCGGTATACTGACGGTGCGACCTATACACCCCCCGTCTCACCTCGCACATACCTAAGGCGTGGTAACATGGTACAGATGTACATAGTCAAACTATAGGTACTTTGCCAAAGAAAAGACTTTTAATAAGCTGTCTTTTTGTTCTCATAAATAAATATAATACACGATTATGGTTTTTAGTTTATGGACAAAGATTTTTATTATAAAGAACGGGTCCCTACACCAAAAGAAATAAAATACTGACCACCATTTTTCTTTTTGCCTTTAGAATATAAATATTGCATATTAATTATAAAACCACATAAATAAATCATTAATTTAACTCAACAATGACCCCTCTCTTAGATTTTAGCACGTCCAACTAACTCTTTAGCTTTATATATTAGTATAGATGTGTAAGTCTATATTATTATATAACTGAATCATATTATCCAGCCGGTAATATATATTTAATTTTAAAAAGTAGGGCACCAGCTTTATTAAATGGTATAAAATCTACAAACAGCCCAAGAGGGATCGCAAGCAGAGTTTTATTCGATTATCGATCTAATTCACAATTCGTGAGCCTCACGGACTTCAGGTTTGCGAAGGCATTGGAAGGTTCATTGCAAACTTAGTAATAAACATATTGATATTAATTTAATGTGGTCCTTATAAAATACATTCTACAGACACATAATCTTCCTACATCATTTCAAAGCATTTCTCTCCATCCCACCCGTCCGTTTCGTTACCATTACGACAACTGTCACCAGGCATCACGCACTGAATCAACAGCGCCAACAACATGAACAAAATCGACAGCAAACACAATATATTCAACCAATTCTCTTTCCAAATAGTTTTCAATTCAATTTCTAAGCATTCGCATTTCGTACAACACTTCAAGTCGGTCCTCGGACATTTTTTACGACAAAATCTACAAAAACCGCGAATATTTTCAGCTGTAGATTTAAATGTGGGGTTGTAGAAAATACGTATTTCAGTTTTACCTTGGGGTGTAGTGCTATTGTTTAGTATGTCGGTCTGTCTATCGTTCGATTCAGTCGTGTAATATTTCTCGGATTTTTTAACAAAGTTTTCAAAGCCATCTCTTTTGAGGACAGACAGAGAATTTTTGGTGAAACTTGCTTCAGCTGACTGCATGAACGTTTCTGTGGTGGTTAAAACGCGGTTATATCTATCAGGGTTGAATAACTTCATATTTAAGGACCCTGACACTTTAACATCAGGACCAGATTTGGTGACATCATTAACTATGGAATGACATTCAATTTTTTTTCCGTTAAACTTATTGAATTGATCATTAATATCATTTTTATCGATGTTTTCATTTTTAAAGAATTTCTCTCGTAAAATATCGTTTTTGGTGCGTCTATCCAGATTTATGTTTGATGATTTATCGATAAGATTCGATTTATCGATAACATTATTCGGTTTATCGATACCGTTATTACTTTTATCGTAATTGATATTCGCGTAATCGTGGTTCGAAAAATCCTTTTTGAAATTATAAATTTTATCTGAAATAGTTTTTGGGTATAACTTAGGGTTGTTACTATCTAAATAGCCTTCACAATTTTGTACTATCAATTCAAAATCGTTTTCCGTATTCGATTTTTGTAAGTTATTCTTTTTGAAAAGCATGTTACAATAGTCTAAGCTCCTATAGTAATCGCTGTCTGATTCTTCTTGAATCGCGTCTAGAGCTCTCCAATTATGCGTAGTATCTATATCTTCGTATATACCATCATCATAATCTAACTTTTTAATATTATTTTGATCATCATAATTGACATTTTCGAAATCACAATCGTAACTATTCCCCTTGTCTTTGGCAAAGAATACTTTATAGAAGTTATCGTAACAATAGTTGAGTTTGCGGTAGAGGTAAGACTTTTTGGTCTTAAGGTCTGGTACCTGGGTTTCCTTGTCCTGTTCTGTCTCTTCCCCGATGGTGTAGAGGACGGAGGTGGATGCCTCGCCCACTCGGGAGGCTGCGTTCAGCAAGTTCTGTCGCGGCTGGAATAGTAACAAGATATTTTTATATACATTTATTCACTTTAAAAAAAGTTTTCTTAATTTATACTTAAGATAAAGAACACTTGTAGATAGAGGCTATTGGCAGAAAATTTATATAGTATGATAGATTAAAACTATCTATATCAAATACATATTGAAGCTTCCATAGCGTAGCGGAGGTCGTGGGTTCAATCCCCACGCCGGACAAAAAATCTTTAAGATTTCTTTCCGGGTTTGATTTGTTAAGGGACTACCCTCCGTGCCTCAGAAAGCACGTTAAGCCGTTGGACACAATTGTCATTACATCATCTATAACAAGCGTATACCAGGAAACGAGCAGCAGCTTTTCACTGTGTGTTACAACATTATATTTCTGTCTGTTCTACACTCGTAACAAAAGCATTTTAGCTTAGTACGAGGGGTTCTCAATATTAGTGCAAAAAACAAAATGTTTTGGGTCAATTTTTGATTTTGGGTTTTCAAATAGCAGTTTAGTTTGGGGTCTATTTATGGGTTTGGGTCAAATTCACAGTTTCGGTTTTGGGTTCCTCACCTCCTTAGCCTCAGGCTCAGCAGCCTTCAGCAGGTCACTGAAGGCGGTGCACAGTTTCCTGGTGGCGTCCATGAGCTTGTCTCCGTGGTCGTCGTCCTCCATGAGGGCCGCGATCATCTGCACTCCTCGTGTCATGTGCGGCAAGTTCGTGGTGATGGTGGTGATGGCCGCGCCCACGGCCGTGTGGTCCACCTCCTCCGTGGGACCTGGGACCATGTATATGTTAGGAATGCTTGGAGATTTGTTTAAGATATAAATATGAGTCGTTGATTGTTTGTGACATGTTATGTTTATAATAATATTTCATATATCAGGATATTTGAAAATTATTTTTGCTTACTAATATTATAAAGTGAGGAGTTACTTTCACTTTATAATAAGTCTGTGTGTCGACCTTTCACGCCAATACTACTGAATCGATTTAATAAAATTTGATACACAGACAGAACCTGAGAAAGGACATAGGATACTTTTTAAAGCGAAAAAGGGATGTAGGGTGTTAAAAGGGGGGATGCAAATTAATTTATGTCACGCGGACGAAGTCGCAAACATTAGTTTGTCATAAAAATATTTAATAAATAATTACACTCGCTTCTGAACGCGGTTCTACGCAGTTAGCTCCTGTTCCCAGTCTTGTATTTATAATGTGTTAATTAAAATAAAAAAATACCATTATTAGTAACATTTACGTATTTTTTAAGTTTAACTTTGTTTTCCTAATTTTGAATATATTTTTATCTTAAAAGAAATGTTACCTCATAATAAAAATCTGTAATGTATAAACAGCGCATACACACCGGAAGTGAGCGTGACGACCTGGGCCGTGGCCGCGTTCATGGCCGCGATCTGTGACGTCACGACCTGCTTGTTGGTGTCCAGCGTCACCTGCTTCCACTTCACCGACGCCGCGTCCTGGCCCAGCGCTGGGAGCGTGGCCTGGGGGATACAGCCGTAGGGTCAATCTCCACAAGCCCGACGAGTAAAATCTTTGGGTAACTACTAAGATTTCTTTCGTGCCTCGGAATGCACTAGAAATTGTTATAACATCATCTATAACAAGCGTATACCAGAGAACGGATTCCTTGTGTGTTACAATATAATACTGCGGTCACCAACGCGACTGTCAAGCGTAGCAAAACCCTGCCTCTGGAGGAGTCCTATGTTCAGTAGTGAACGTTATACGGGCTGATGATGATAATTCTAAGATAATCTCCGTGGCATGGCGATATAAGTCTCTACTTAAGTTTTAAAAGGCGGTTGGGATGGGCTCACCATATCATTTTTTAAGTTATTGTTTGGTAAGACTACCATCGGAATCGGATGCCTCGGAAAGCACTTTAAGGCGTTGTTCCTACGTCATCGCACCGGTTTCACAAACCAACTTCCGAAAATAAATTTTTAATTTTACACAAAGGTTTCTTGCCTGGCATGGGGATCGAACCCACGATTTACGAGACTTATAGCAAGACTTATACCACTACGCCGTAGAGGTTTTTATTTATTTAAGGCTTACCAACTAAAATACATTCTTGTCATTCACTTAACATTAATTAGAAAAGTAAATGTATGCTTTTAAATTATTAAAGGTAAGCACAACATTTTTAGGGTCTGTCTGTTTGTCAGTAGGCTGTATCTCTGGCATCAGCTGGCAAATGCGGACGTTATATGGGTTGATGATGATGATGATGATGATGGAGATAAGTGGATAAGTGACATACCCTGGTGAGCGTCTCCTCGGTCTGCTTGATGACCTCTCGTCCGGAGGTAATGGTGGACAGTAGCGCTCGCTGCGGCTCCGTCAGGATGCTGCTCACTTGGGTCTGCTGGACTTGGGAGGCCTGGAGATATGACCAATAAAAATAAATCATTTTCATTTAAAAAAAAAATATAAAGATGTAAAATTTGTGAATTATTGACGAGGTTGTTGGATCTGGATCTACTGACCTTATTTTTCAAATAGGCTAGTTGACACATGAAATTATGTTACAATGATGTTAATTTCTAAAAGTATTTGTCATATGGAACCTAAATATAATTATTTCTGTTCATAAAACTTGAATAAATATGTTTTTATTAACTCAATATGAAAAATATTTCTTTTGTCTATGTCTTTAACTTCCGGTAACGCTATCAGCCATTTTGTGACGTCTTGTTTAAAAACATGAACGCGATCCTTTAGTATTACACTTTCTGAGTCATGGCGTCATCGATCTTGAACACAGATAATGTATATAGATCAACAAGACTGACACCGGTTTCATCTCTAAATGTCGAGCCAATTTTAAAATATTAATTTTAGTGCGTTGATCTAGTAAAACCATTCTTAACCATATAAAAATAATTTCAATAAAGTGTCAACTAGCCTATCTATTCTTTTACCAACAGAAAGCTACAGTGTTAATGAGTGTTATATACTATATTTTAAGTCAAGATTTCCACGGGAACAGGATCTACGCAGCTGAATATTCAAGCACTAGAAATGTAAAGTATAATATTTACGAATCTATTGAAGTATTCATTTTGATTAGATTTTAAAATTATAAAATAGTAAATAAACATAAGACTAAACTATATATAACATTATATACCTACACAACCCATTTCGATGACTACAGGTAGCCAATCAAGAGCAGCGTGGAACAAAACATCAATTACATTAGAATATTATAATCGTAACATATTTTAAATTTTCTTCAATATGAAGTCATAACCAGGCATCGACATGATAGTGGTTTTAAAAACCAATTTAATGGGAAAATCACTATTGGCCATCTATACATATTGACATAATCATTATTAAAAGAAAATGCTAAATAAATGATACTTAGTATGTAACCTTATAAATTTCTGTAATTATAACTAAGTATTTACTTCAACTCTACCGATACTGACCCCTGGTTATAACACTGTCAACTAAATTCTATGAGGTATATAGCAACATAAATATATACTAAAACAAACACTGTGCCACCATAATAATAAAAAATATTAGCATTCTGCACTCCTTCTCTATATAAACTATTATTATTAATCTATACTAAGACTACAAGCGGCCATAGCCAAATGTAGGCTAGGGTGTCGGACTTGTGATCTTGTGGTTGCCGGTTCGATCTCCACCCATAGCACTACCGACATGTACCCATTCGTAACACACGCATTTTAGATTAGCACGAGGGGTTAACAAGAATATTAGTAGACCGCAAAACTCTGCTAGTAATCTTTTTAAAAAATATGAAAAAAAAATATACAGAGGAAAAGTTTGTATTTTTGTATGTTGGTCCCGAATCAACTAAAGAACTACTGGACGGGTTTCGATAATTCTTTCACCATTAGAATGGTACATTATCCGTGAAGATAATGTAGCATTCATGTAGCTCGGGTAACATTGGCTATATATTTTTATTTTAACTGTGCACCCGTGCGAATTTCCGGAACAAGCCACTGATTCATTATAAAGCTTCTGTATATTTAAATGAGCCTAATAAACCGTCGAAAATTTTATGACTATAATTTTGTAACATCCAACCTACATGTAATTTTCTTAGGGAAATAATTAATGAATTAAAGGCCAAGGCTTTATCGGATTGTACTTTCATTAATTTTGGTGCGCATATTTTATCTTCTAAGGTGTGCCTTAGAAGATAAAATATGCGCAAACGTTCTCCAAACTACGGCCCGCCATTGCCAACAATCCGGCCCGCGACAACTTAAAGACTAGTGACATCGACCAAGCCCGCGCATCTAATGTCTTATTGTGGTTATTATTGCTGTGATAAGTTGAAAAAGACAACACAGTATGATAATTACTCGGTCGCGCACTTTGCCACTAGTCTAGAAATAAGAGTATAGTTAAGGATAGAAAAATTAAAACAGTTTTGGCCCTTCGAACATATTGAAAAAATCGTTATGGCCCTAAGGCGTCAAAGTTTGGAGACCCCTGTTCTAAGGGCCAGTCTTAAAAATAAGTCATTGAAGGCAACTAAAAAACTCAACAAATAATAAACAAGCAATACTAACAGCAGGCGGCGTGTGTCCCGTGATGATCTGGCCGGACACGGTGGTCTGCTGAGCGCCGGTTATGTGTCCCACGGCGAACGGCTTCGCACCTACAGCAAATTATATACAATAAGCGTGATTATAATATATGCGAAAATAAAGGAAAACTATGTAGCAAAAGTAAAAGGTGATTTCAACATTATGAAAAAATATATAAATTATAATACTTGTGTATTTTTTTTCGGTTGGACTTACGTAGGTAGCCATGAGGCTTTTGCTACTTCACCGGGCATAAAGGCGAGCAGAGCTCCAGCCTTAATAAACTACAAACTAAGCAACTTGCGCAAGAGGGCGTCCCCTGTGGGGCTTGGACCTCGGCTCAGGGCGGTCGCTGACGGGGAGATTGAGGGAATATGACTTTTAGTATTTTAGGGGAGTATTGTGCAACTGTCGCTCTACTTTACAGTTCGCGGGCCTCTAGGACTTCGGGTCTACGAGGGCATCGGATGGTTTTTTGCAAACTAAGGGTCGGGAGGACGCGGGGGGAGTTCCCATGCTAAGAACACTAACAGCTGCGGCCAGCACAGCATAAATTTTTTAAAAATCATTTTAATTTTTGTTCAAAATTATTTCAAATATTTTAGAACCTTAGCCTTAGTAGCGCAGGTATCGGAGGTCGTGGGTTCGGTCCTAATGTCGGACAAACTTTGTACAAAATATAAGATTTCTTTCCGGGTCTGGTTAGTTGTGGGACTACCCTCCGTGCCTTAAAAAAGCACGTTAAACCGTAGCTCCAGATTGTTATAACATCATTTTCATTATCATCAGAGGACAGTATTCTTACCATCGAGTGTAGTACATATTAAACTGAACCTATGCCTGTCGTTTGATATAGTTTGTTATTTTATACAGTACTTTACTACACCTTCATTGATAAATAAAGTTATTATTATTATTATTTTATGATTTTTTGACAAAACGCGATTTTAACTCAACTCCTTTTTCAGTCACGTACGTAATATAATAAAATAGCATAGTAAAAAAAGCAAAAAAACTTCTAATATAATTGATTGTGTAATTTATAATATAATTAATAAATAACTAACAACATGTAATAGGATATAATGATATAAGTTACCTTCAGCCCCGGGCCGGTGTACTGCGGGTTTGGCGACAGACTCGGTGTTCACTTTACCAGACTTGAACGTGTCGTGTTGGATTATGTTGGCTCTGGGGACAAACGAGCATACATTATACTTAATACCTTAACCTATATATTAGACAAGAAAGAATATTTCAGTTGTTATTATGTAAATACACATATTTTTTTACAAAAAAAGGTAATTGAATAAGCTGTATCAAGTGCCATTTATAATATTTTTGGGCTCAACGGCATAGGACAAGGCATTAAGACATGAAGGTAAACCTGCGCTGGAGGGCACCCCCTGTGGAGTTAAGACCTCGGCTCAGGGCGGCCTCTAGCGGGGGATTGGGCAATTACTTTATTTCATCATACACAGAAAATAATATATAAACATATAATAATAGACAAAGGATGTTACTAAGGCGATTTACATTCAATTAAGAATTTTCTAAACCCAAACACACTTGTAACTATTATACAACAAACTAGTTTAAAGCTAAAACAAGATAAATATCATATTACATAATGATATAGTAATTTAACATACCTATCAATTATTATTCCATGCCTCGGAAAGCACGTTAATCCGTTGGTCCCGTTTGTTATAACATCATATATAACAATTGTATATCAAGGAACGGGCGCAGCGTTTCCTTGTGTGGTACAATATAATACTGCGGTCACCAATCCGCCTGCTAAGCTTGGTGACTATGGCAAATACGCTCCCTCAGGAGGCCCATGTTCAGCATTGGACCTTACACGGGATGATGATGACCTATTATTATACAATAAGCGAGACATAAAATATTCTTTAATGTTTAGAGACAGGCTAGTCCAGATGAGATGTGGAAGTAAATTCCATAAAAGAACTGCCTTACAACGAAAGAATGCTGTCTACTGGAGACATGTGAAGGATATTTTAGAAGAAAAGAAGTGGTGGTGTGATTTTGTTTACCTCTGAAAGCGTTTACGAAGATGGGTGGGATTAGAATTTCGAAGCTTAGCTTTGATTTCTAGGGCAGTTAGAAGTTATATGGTGCTAATATATGCTCTCGAATGTCGATGTAACATAACATCACTAACCTCCTCTTAACAGACATTGGCAGGGTAAGGTCGTTGAGGCACGCTTTGCAGGCAGATAGGTGATCGCAGTGAGATGGGAGAATCTTTCAGCTGATAGATGCTACTGCCTATACATCAGCTGTATGTTCTTTAGTCACCCATAGGAAGATACGGGGTGGTCTAATCTAAGCTAGAAATAAGGGCTCCACAAGGATTCTATGTTTCTATGGTGGAGAAGTAACCCTTAGCTGGTTCTTTACCGTGTAGTGGTAACCCTCGTAACCCCTATTCTGATATTATAAAGAGGTAAAGTTTTGGAGTTTGTGACGTTGTAGGGGGATATCTCTGGATCTACCGAGTCGATTTCAGAAATTATTTCACCAATAGACAGCCACATCATTTGTGGAGGATCATATGCTATATTTTAAGTTCAAATGACGACGGGAACGGGATGTGCTTGGGTTCATGTATGCTGTACTGACTTGGAAGGCGACACGGAGTCCTCCAGCATGGCGGAGCCCTCGTCGCCCTCGATGCCCAGGTGCTCCTTGGCCCTCTGCTTGCGCACGATGATGTCGATGTAGCCGGCGATCACCTGCAGGATCTGCTCCGCCTCCGTGGTCTGCACCGAGTAGTATTGGTCACTGGGGAAGAACAAAGGGACATTATTATCAAGCCCGGATTTAAGAGAGGGCATCCAGGGCTACTGCCCCAGGGCCTCCACAATAGAGGGTCCACCACAATGAATGATGAATGCTTGAAAATCTTTCAAATTCTGACGAGTAAACTCTACAACTTTTCTTTTATTTATTTTTTTCGGTAGCTTTACACACAGTTCGTTGTAGAAACATGATTAATGTAATAGTTCTTAAATATTGTAATAACAGTTATTCATCTATACTTGTTCACTTACATTAGATAATCAGTAAAATATCAGAATTCTAATCATCCGGAAAAGTAGGTACATACCTACTTTAAATGTTCTATACATTTAGAGAGCAACTAATTTGGTGCTAGAGGGGCTCTTCGCCTTTGTTTCCCGGGGCCACCAGACTTCTAAATTAGGCCCTGATTATTATATTCTTTATTATTGAATACATTCTAAGAGACATAATAATATGGTGGTTTTAGTTATGGGTAAAATCAAATGTAGCATATTGAATTATTGTTCTTTACAACATACATAAAGAAAATAATTCTTGAAAGATGACATTACACCTTATAAGCAACTATTCCCTAAGGCGCAACGTTCGCACTTTAAGTATTTATCGATAAATATGTCCGAATATGGCATTTTTTAACTATTATACTGAAATAGTTGTTTATTCTACGAATATAAAAATCAACAACGGGTCTATTGTTAATAAGCGTTAAAAGTTAATAGCATCAGTAGACCAAGGAATTTCAATACAATGATAAAAGTATAAAAATTAGATTACAGATATTCACAAGGCTTTTTCCATGTGTTTGACCTAATGATGACTTAACATAGGTCTGTTATTGCCACTTAATTTCGCAAAATAAATAATCTTTAAATATATCAGATAACAAATGCCACTTTCCGACAATTTCTCCGTTATATATCTGAAGCCCGGCGATATGTGTAATCTACCTGTAGTCCCCGAAGTCCAGCGTGAAGGTGTTGGGCGAGGCACACCACCTGCGCACGGTGGTGAGCGGCCAGGTCTGCAGGATCTCCTTGGTCTTCTCGTCCAGGCGCAGCACCGAGTCCTTGGTCACGCCCAGCAGGCGGGGGACCAACTTATTCTTGCCTTTCATCTTTTCCTGTTTATCATATCATTAAATATAGTAATGTCTAAACAATACAGTTTAAAATCTATACTAATATTATAAAGACAAGAGTTTTGTGTTTTTGTATGTTTATTACGAATAAACTCTAAAACTACTCCGATAGATTTGAATAATTCTCACCCATTAAAATACAACATTATATCTGAGTAACACAGGCTATATTTTTTAGGTAATCTTAATAACGACATTTTAGAAGATATACTACCCTCCGTGCATCGGAAAGCATGTTAAGCCGTTGATCCCTATTGTTATAACATCATCTTATAACAAGCGAATATCCGGGAACAGGCAGCAGCGTTTCCCTGTGTATTACAATATAATACTGCGGTCACCAATCCGCCTGCCAAGCGTGGTGACTATGGCAAAACCCTCCCCGGGAGGAGGCCCATGTTTAGCTGCAGTGGTCGTTGTACAGGCTGATGACGATGATGATTATAAAGACAATAGTTTTGTATTATTGTTTGTATGTTTATTACGAATAAACTCTAAAACTACTGGAGAGATTTTAATATTTCTTATGAATTAAAATACAACATTATCCCTTAGTAACATAGGCTCTATTTCAGTAAGTTAGTTAATCTTAATAACTTCATTTTAGAAGATATTTGGTTTTTTTGAAAGAGATCAAAAAGTTTCAGCAAAAATAAGAAGTAAAATCTATATAATATCCCCACCTTAACCAAGAAAAAGGCGACCCCATAAGTCTTGAGGTCCCTGGCGCTCTTGGTGTACAGCACCTTGGCGTCCAGCTCGCTGAGCCCCACGTGCTTCTTGTGCTCTTTGAACACCTTCTTCTCGATGCCTTTCACCTTTACGTACGAAGCCGGCAGGAACTCTTTGAGGCTATAACGAACATTACAAACATTTTATACCATTAGGATTTTATTTTAAACTAGCGACCCGCCCCGGCTCCGCACGGGTGCAATGCTGCTGTATCATACATATAAACTATCCTCTTGAATCACTCTATTTATTTTAAAAAACCGCATTAAAATCTCTTGCGTAGTTTTAAAGATCTAAGCATACATAGGGACGGAGACAGCGGGAGGCGACTTTGTTTTATACTATGTAGTAAAGAAAATAATCTGCAATATCGATGCTCTCCACTAATGATAATTTGATTTTATCTCACCAACTATTTATTTATCATATCGTAATGTTTTTTATCATATCTTATACAGAAAAAGCTGTAGGTTTATACGATTTGCGATGCTAATGGAAATGCTGGACCAAATTAGACGGGATTTTCACTGGCAGATCAGAGTAACTGTGTAGTCTTAGTTACACTGACTCTTTTACTTTTAGTTTAAAAAAATAAAAAAGGCGTGAACGAAACAATACAAGATAAACTTAATAAACTTTTTGTTAAATTCAACGCGAAAAAAGTCGCGGACACAGCTACCATTAACTAAAAACATGCATATCCTACTAAAGTGCAGTCATTGAAGCGTTATTTGTCCGTTTTTTTTATACTGTGAACCGATTTCCATGAAATTTTGGAATTAAGCTCATGTTACCCATAACTTTAAAAGTGAAAATGATCTGAACTCCGCCTATTATTTTTAAAGGGTGTAAACAACCCCTTAATGGAAAGTTGACATTGAGCCATTTTATCGCTAGAAAACGATTCGTTTTTGGCCCATAACTCCTTCAATTCTGATGCTATCACAACTTATAAAAAACCATTTCAAAGGTAATTAAAAGAGCTACAACTTTTTACATTACAATATAGTGAAAACCCATTTATTTTAAAATAGTGAAGGGTCAAAGGGCTCGAGAGAGACTGTGATTGCGCTGCCGCGCGCTCTTTAAACAATCATATCTCCGTCAATTTTTGTGTTAAAAAAATATTGAAAAAAAATTTTTTGGCAGGAAAGACCTACATTTTTTATCATGTACTTTTAAATTATATCAATGAAAAATATGAATGATATGAATCGTATCATTCATATTTTTCGCTTTAATGACTGCACAACTAATATAATAAACGCGAACGTTTGTAAGTATGGATGGATGGATGGATGGATGTTTGTTACTCTTTCACGCAAAAACTACTGAACGAAACTGGCTGAAATTTTGCACCGGGATAGGTTATACGCTGGATTAACATATAGGCTACAAAACATCACGCGCGACCCACTGGAGCAGAGTAATGCGGGTAAAACTGCAGGGCGCAGCTAGTATAATATGTAATGTAAGTTAACACAAGTACTCACTCTAAGAATCCTGTTGTATGTTTGTCTTCCCGGTGATCACCAAACTGTATTTGACACTGGATACCCGCGAACTCGCAAGCTAAGGACAATCAAATAATAATCAGTAATACATAGTATAAGTTTCTCTTCAATTCTCGGAGGTCGGGGGTTCGGTCCCCACGAGAAAAGTAATCTTTGTGTAAAATTCTAAGATATGTTGAGGAAAAACGCTCCGTGAAAGATATGCAGTTGGTTAAGTCTGGCTTTGAGTCTTAGAGGTTGTGGATTCGATCCCTGCACTGGACAAGAAATAAGAATTTGGGTAAATAAAAAAAAACTTTCCAGGTCTGGTAGGTTGCTGGACTATCCTCTGTGCCTCGGAAAGCAAATTTTTTGATTGTTATAACATCATCGATAAATGAGCTGTCAAATACACTGAAAGATTTTATCATATCGGAAGCAGTAGTTCCTGAGATAAGCGCGTTCAAACAAACAAACAAACTCATCAGCTTTATATATTAGAATAGATACAACTTATACCTTTATCCTGAGTCACGGGATGTGTTCCGTCCACTATAGCGTCTCTGGCCTGCACGTACAGTAGACCCAGCTGCACAGGGTCCCTCGAGTCCACGTTCCGGTCCGAGAAGAACAGCTTGCGACGTAACAGCAGGGTCTCCGTCACATCGACACCCTGCTCCCGAAGGGTTTTAGAGGGTTCCACCCAGTTTACTGAAACAATATGTAATTTGTTAGTTAAAATTGGAAGTAATTAAGGAGAAAGGACTCAATCTACACAAATCTTAATATAATGTTAGAATATTTAACCAGCATATTAAATGTTCTTATGATTTTATGTAACCTTTGACTTTTGACAATATAAACTTTTTTAATGTACCCTTTTGTAGTTTGATATAACAGTCGACAGAATGCGTACTGTAAATATCGTCGAAGAGGATGTAATTTTTTTTTAAATCGTTTAAATCCGATGGGCATAAAGGCGAGCAGAGCACCAGCCTTTATTTAAAACATATGCTTCGGTGGGAGTTATATTGATAAAATACATATAAAATGATTTCTTTTTTACAAAGAGGAGAAGAATTTAGCGCTATAACACATAATAATAAAAGCTAAATTAAATAGAGTTTCATTTAAGACAGGACAACGTCTTTCGGGTCACCCAGTAATATCTGAATTGAACATCACTATGGCCCTTGTAATATAAAGAATCCCAATCATGTGATTTTTTTTAATTCAATTCAATTCAAAACATTTATTTCAGACTTTTCGGTCCATAGAGTGTTAGAAGTACATCAAGATGACGGTCAGCCTACAATATGTGCAGCCCAATCCAATGCCTCCAAATAGGACTATGGATGTAGCCTGCAATTACACTCAGGTAGCTGTTGGGACTTCCTAATGGCTATGGCGTCCCTCACCCATTGCACTACCGACGTGAACCCACTAGTAACACAAGCACTTTAGCTTAGCACGAGGGGTTAACAAGAATACTAGTAGTGTGCAACTCTGCTAGTAATCTTTCAAAATATAAAACCCGATCGTAAAACTGGTTGACACGTATTTTGATTATTATTTCTAAAGTTATAGTGGACATATCAATGTTGCAGACTCAATTATACGTGAACGTGATCTAACCTTCATCATCTGTCCTGAGCTTCTTCCGGAGCTGTTCCATCTTGGCGTCTCGTTCCTTCTCCTGGTGTTTCCGCTTCAGCGTCAGGGTGCCGTAATTAGGTTTCTCACAAGGATCTGGTTCTTCTTTCTGTTCTTCTCGTACCTGGGTGAGAAGAGCACAGATATAACGTGATTTTGTCTTCAACTTTCATTCTTTGTCACTATTTTTAATTAATATATTTCTTATAAAAGTTACTTTGGACTTTGAACGGGTCGCTCGATCGTAGTACAGCCTAGATATTTTTTTATTACAAGGGACTAGAGCTCTTTTTAGATTTATCATTTATTGAATTAAATTCAATAATTATTTTGTGGTAACATGGGTGTGTTAAATCTCGGGGGTCGTGGGTTTGATTCTTTAATCTTTGTGTAAATTCTAAGATTTATTTCCGGGTCTGGATAGTTGAGGGTTGTTTCCCTGCTCGGAAAGCACTTTAAGCCGTTGACTTCATATTGTTATAACATCATCTATGTCATTATATACCAGAGAACGGGCAGCAGCCTTTCCCTGTGTATTACTTTAAACAATTGACGTTATAAGTTATATATAATCCAATAGTTATAAAAAATATAAATTAATATTAGTAAGTACTAAAAAATCACGGTATAGATTAGTATTAACTCAATGACTTACAAGTCCATATTCATCGTAGTTGGTGATCCCGATCTTGGTGCAGATGACCACCATGAGGTTCGCGACCACTTGACTGTCGTCCACTAGCAAAGTTTTGACGGTACCTGCACAAAATATCCATAATAATATGTAACATAGCTATAAAAATTAAAATTAGTTAATATTACAAGAAGTTGAGTAGGATTTACTGAACCGATAGAATGCCACATTATTTGTGAGTCATAGGCTATGAAATGAAGATCTTCTTTGAGGTGCTATGCCTGGAGGCCAACGGCCATTTGTTACTATACGGAACTTGTATATGTTTATTTATTTATTTATTTATTTTAATGGAAGACCAACAGCACAAAAACGATGAACAGAAATTAGAAATACGCATCAAAGAGCCAATAATAGGTCTCCGCAAATAAACTGTTCAAAATGTTCGAATTGGCTTGCAAACTTGTATTGCGCGATACAGGTTAGTTGGGATGCTAAGTGCTAGATGGCGCCACTCGTCCACTTTTGTGCGGGTACTGTAGATGTCGCTACAGCTACATATTTACTCAAGGTTTCCACGGGATCTACGCAGGTGGAACCGCACTGGACCGGTATCTCATAACTTGAGAACAGCATTTTTTGTTGCGATTGTAATAGGAGGATAATCTCAGATTAATAATTGGTCTCGCGCCCTCGACTGGATACCGCCATTGGACTACAAATGCGGCAAAAGATACTTACCGAGCCAGTCTCACTCGAGGATTTTTTTATAAAATTTTGGTGACTTAGTACTTAATATGCTAGTTTGCGTAATTAACTGTGTTATGATTTTCTAACAAATGTAAGAAAATCGGATAATAAATTGATCAAAATAACTGTATCGCGTCTTTTAAAAAGAAATGTTACATATCACAGCATGGTACCCACCATCCAACATCCGGACCCTGAGATTCCTGGTCTTCTTGCTGTACTCCAGCAGGTCACCATTCCTCAGCATGTAGTAATCGAGGCTTCTGGAGGCTTCCAGCCATATGCCTTTCTTATTGTCTTCTTCTGATGCCAGGAAGAGACCATATTCTTTTGCTGGTGGAAGAAAAGCAATTGTTTACGAATTTGGTAAAGGAGGTAAAGAAATTTACGAAGTTATTAATAAGTTAAATGATAAGTCTATCTTGATATTTTTATCCCTTTTTGCGTATGGGCATATGTATTTAACCATGAGGCTTTTTATACTACATCGAACATTAAGGCGAGCAGGGCTAAAGCCCTTTTAAATAGTAGACTATGTGTCCGTTTGTCACCAGGCTGTATCTCATAAACCGTGAAGGTATAGGCAGTTGAAATTTTCTTACATTTCTATTGCTGCTATAACAATAAATATTTTATGATTTTTTGCTATTTTCGTACCATATCAAAAATATTTTGATAATATAAATGCATTCCAACTGTTTTGTTTTATATAACATTATAAATTATATAAAAATATTATATGTTATACGACACTCACGATCCCCACTGCTGGCTTCTAATATCTTCTCCCTGATGATGCGGCAGGCGTCATACACCGTGGTGGAGGGGTCGAACTGTATGGTCTTCACCACCTTGCCGCCGTCGATCGAGATCTTCAGCGATAGAGCCGCCATCTTTGTTAGCGAGTGGGCTCTGGGGACAATCGAGATTATTGGTTAGAAACTGTTTAACCTCACTGTATGTCTCATAAGAAAGCTCAAAGTCGCTCAGCGAGCTATAGAAAGAGCTATGCTCGGCATTTCCCTGGGGGCCGAGTCTGCTATTTTTTTAAGTATTGTGCCACCGTTCGGCATAATGATTTTGATATCATTATTCCGAAAGCGGTAATCTACTAATCTCATTATGGTGTCGGCGCTGGAATGGCAGTCGGTGTTGCTACCGCAGAAAAAGGCCGTCAACAGAAGTAGCAATGGAGATGGTTAGGGAGATTTTAATGTTTATTTAGACGATTTCAAAACTTATAAATGTATCATTTGTTTTTATATTCAACTACGCTAATGTCATCGTGTTGTCAAAGTGACACGATTATGACGTCATTTGGATTAGTAGATTACCAAATGGGAAAAAAATCGACCATTGAACTGTCATAGACAGTTCATGGACACGCCATTACGATAGTAGACTCGGGGCCCTGAGTGATCCAATCAGAAATGAATAGATCCGAATGAGAACGAACGTCACACAGGTCAACGAAGGGCAGGACAAATAGCTCGAAGAAGGACGGTCGATGGAGCAGAAATGTTCTACGTGAATCGTCAGGGTCTACCTGATGTACGATCGTGTCCTACTTAAACTACTTTTTTTTCATAAAAAAGTCGTTCACGTTATTAGTACCTACTCGTAATTTTAACTATCTCTCCCAGTGACCCTTTTCATTCAAAACGGTTATTAAGAAAAACTTTTTAACGTTTTACGAAATTTTTTTTTTAATTTTCTTTTTTTAAAAGTTTACTAGCAGAGTTTTACCACCCGACTTGTAGTATTGTTAACCCCTCGTGCTAAGTTAAGCTAAAACTAACTTTGAAATATGTATATTGTTAAGCTCACTTGTGTATAGTAGCAGCGTTATGGGGTCTGTCTTCTATTTCGTGGAGGTCTAGCGAGGCGGCGCTAGGTCTCCGGGGGCGTCGGTCCTGGCTGAAGGAGTGGTGACGAGTTCTTTGCTTCGAGCCCTGGAATGATGCACAGGTTCTTGAGACATGGTCGTTAAATTAAAAATTTAAATTAATAAATTAAGACAACCAGCAGGATTCGAACCTGCATCTTCTGTCTTATTAATAAACGTGGACTAAAGAAAGATTAACTTTAATCTAAGCACTAACCCGGTACTAACAAATTTCACTATTAATAAACACGGACTAAGGAGTGATTAAGCTAATTCGACTCTAGTCTCGGTGTAAAAGTTAAACCATAGGGATACCTTGTTTAAGGACGGATTAAGCATAGAGTAACTATCTTTGACAGATGTTTTTACTTTTTAGGTTAGATTGTAATATTGTTTGGTAAAAGTTAATTAAAATGAATAGACTATTTTAGAGACGACTTATGGCTGATAGACGAAATTAATGAGGTTCAGAATCAGATACATTCCAACAATAAGGCGTGTTAAATTATACAAAATTCGTAAGAATTCACTTAAAGAACTTGAAGCTAAATTTATATCGAAATATAGGTTTTCTCGATCTACGGCTGTTTTTATCATTGATATGATAAAAAATGATTTAGCTGGTGATGCGAGAGGTGGTTTCATACCGCCCCATATGAAAGTTTTAAGTGCAATAAGATCTTGGACACGCGGAGAGGTAAGAATTTGACAATCAATAAAATGATATTCAACAATCTTTGCTTCTTTTGGGTATTTGTTATGTTATAAATCTTTTATATTTTGTGAATTCAACAGATTCAAGATGACGCAGGAGATATAAGTGGTAAGGGGTATCAGCCAACAATATCACTTGTATGCAAACAAGTTGCTTTAGCATTGGTGGCAAAAAGTGCTCAATGGATCAAAATTCCATAAAATGATGCAGAACAGAGCAATGTGATAGAAGAATTTTATTCGATATGTGGATTTATACAAGTGATTGGAGCCATTGACTGCACACATATTAGAATACCAAAAGTCAGTGGAAATATTGGTCAAAATTTAGGATATAGTTCAATTAATGTACAAGTTGTGTGGTATGAAGCCCAACTGTAGCAATATATGTATTAAGTTTCTATATAATTTGTCTTTTAATAAAGTTTACTCATATTATGTCATTTGTTCTTATTGAAGTAGGTATTATACCTATATTATTATTATTTTGTAACAAAATAATCGAAATCTCACAATTCACATCCAAACGTCCATATCATAGATAATAGAAACAAACATCGTCTGTCATCTGTCACTGTCATTTGTTTTATTTAATTCGCTAGTTCATTCTTTTTATTTTTAATTTCAACGGTGTTGCCATAGATTGTCCGTTAAACCAGGCGTAACGAATGTATAGCTAGTCCGAGCTTAGTCCACGTTTATTAAAAACGTTATGAAAACGAAGTTAATACTTAGTTACACCAGAATTAGCTAAACCAAACGTAACTTCGGATTAAGCAAGAAGTTGGCCATTTTTATTAATAAGACGGCTTAGGTTTAGCCCCTAATGACTTAACCACGGCCACATTCAGCCATGGTGGACGTTAATCAGCGGTAAGCTTTCGTAAACTTTCCTTGAAAGTATTGAATAATTTTAAATGGTTGTCTTTGGTAAGTTTTTTTTGCGAACGGGCATGTGTATTTCTTAGCTTCGAGGATTTTGTTACTTCACCGGACAAAAAGGCGAGTAGAGCTCCAGGTTGTTAAAGTAGTGTGTTTCGATATCTACACTAATATTGAAGTTGTTTGCTTAATCTTATGAACTACTGGTCCGATTTGAATTTTATGATGAAGTTCCCACGTTAAAGGAAGCTACGCGAGTAAACCCAGGTGCGGGAAGCTTGTAGAAATAGTGGGTTCAATCCCCACGCAGGACAAAAAATCATTGAGTAAAAAATTACATATTTCTTACCTATGTATGTACATTGGTAAGCACATTAATCTGTTGGTCCCGCTTGTTATAACATCATTACTAACAAACGTAAACCACAGAACGGGCAGCAGCGGTTCCTTGTGCGTTACGACATAATACTGTCATCATCAACCCACCTGCCAAGAGTTGTGATTATGGCAATATCCCTCAACAACCCTGGCCTGCCATGGTCTGTTCAGAGTAGGCCCAGGTTCAGCAGTGGACGTAAATTGTCTGGTTAATAAAGTTTAAGTGGTATTCTGTAAGCTGGGAGGTATCTTCCAGTCGAGTTGAGGGCCCTTTTTTTTTTTTTGTTGTCCGGGGTGAAATGCATTTTTGCATTCCCACCGCCGCTGCAGCGTATTCGCGCGCTGGCGGTGGGATATGTGAGACTCGCCCTCTCCATAGCGTGGTATGCTAAATTCATACCATGAGGAGAGGACCCTACACCACTAAAACCAGCACTCCTTCGATCCGCCGTTGGCGGGGGCCGAGTACGCATAAGCAATCCGACCCAACGCATTGTGTATACTAACGCCACGTTAATGATAGCTACGACGACCTCATAAAGGTCAGGGAGTCAGTGGATGCAGGGCGCGAGAAATCGTTCCTGCTGTAAATCGATGGGGGAGGCAGTGGCCGACAACAGGCCGATGGCGATGATATGATAACTAAGAGTACTTACAGTCAACCAGCGCCAGTTATATTGTAAGGCGTGTTCCACACGCTCGCGGACGCTGCGTCACGTTGGCCCCGATGCTTGCGGTGTAGTAGTCTCAGCTGGTGTCTGGTGACAACATTACATTTACATTAATATCCAATGACAAAAAAAACTGAATAAAAAAGGGTATTTGGTCAATTTTCAATGTTTTTTTTTTGGCCCGGGGAAATTCTTTTATGCATTCCCACCGCCGCTGCAGCGTATTCGCGCGCTAGCGGGGGGATAAGTGGCACTCGCCATCTCCATAGCGTGGTATGCTAACTCATACCACGAGGAGAGGACCCTACTCCACTAAAACCCCCCGGACACTCCTTCAATCCGCCGTTGGCGGGGGCCGGGCACGCATAAGCAATCCGGCCTCCCGACGGCACCCGCGGCCATTATGGCACCGCGGGATCTCCTGGGCAATATTGTAACCCTAAAATGTTGACATTTGAGGGCGTTTAGTTTCCGGCTTAGAATAGACCACCTCCTACCCGGCTAGCATAGGCAGCGCGACTCTAGTCTACTCTACGGAGGGCGACCAATCACATTGCAGAAACGCACTGACACCTGACACTTTCTGCAATGTGATTGGTCGGTCTCCGTAGAGTAGATTCGAGTCGCACTGCCTATGCTAGCCGGGCTGGGTGTCATAAGAGACTACTAAGGGACATACAGCTGATGGATGGTCAGCAGCATCTATCAGCTCAAAGATCTTACTACGATCACAAATTGGTCTGCCAAGCGTGGTGATAACGGCAATATCCCTCAACGACTATGGAAGCCCATGTTCAGCAGTGGACGTCAACGGACTTATAAGTGAAATTAAACTAAAATGTTGACAACTTGCCAACGGAATACTCGCTGTTAAGTTATCGGATTAAACTTTCTAATCAGGCACAGTGATATAAGAAATATTTTATGACCGTCTAGTTTGTCTAGCGGCATTATATTTAACTGTAATTGAATCTATTTCTTTCCGGGTCTTGTTGGTTGAGGGACTACCCGCCGTGCCTCGAAAAGCACGTTAAGCCGTTGGTCCCGATTGTTATATCATCATATATTATATTGGTATTGGTATACGCAACAAGCGTATACCAAGGAACGGGCAGTTGCGTTTCCTTACAGTCACCAATCCGCCTGTCAAGCGTGGTGACTTTGCCAAAACCCACCATTGGAAGAAGGTCCATGTTTTCAGCAGTGGACATTAAACAGGCTAACGATGATGATGATAATTGGTTCCGAAACTACACCAGTCGAAATACCTATTAAATCCTATTACACATGCTATGATGGTGGCTATAAATACCTATAAAGTCCCAAACAACTAAGCCATCAGTCGTTCGCCATAGAAACCCATGGCTATATCCGTCCCACCTGCCAGCATATATTTATAGTCTCGGTTATTTTTAACGACGGTGTCGAAGTTTACCGTGCGAGAAGTTTCGACATTTTCGACAGCAGCTTGGTAGTTCATTACTGCCTATAATTATAATATTGCCTTATATTATTATATTAAATAGTTTTTGTAGTAAAAATCGTTGTAGCCTCCATACAACAATCGTAATTATTTTGCCGATTTTTGCTCGAATTTATAGAACAAACGAATAGGCTATGTAACTCCTGAATAACGTAGATATGGTGCATGAGTTTTTGAAATGGGTCCAGTAGTTTCGAATCTATTTCATGCAAACAAATAAATAATAAAATCTTTTCTCTTTATAGTATAAGTATAGACTATTTAGTCTTTCCGTAGTGAATAATTTCGAAGGTAAAAAATTGTTCCAGTTTTAGTAAAAATTCAAACGTTTTCTAAAACTAAGAACTAAAAACCGGATAGAATTATTATTTAAGTATGTATTTTACAACAAACGCGATTATTTTTCTGTTTTTGCTCGATCATAATAACGACAAGTAAACGCTTGAAATATTAACAGAATATAGAATATTCATATTCATTTTCATATTCATATTCATTTATTGCACACCATATGTAATTTTTAATATGTCTGTGTCTAACGTTGTATAGGTAGTTACACGGAACTCTTCGAGCTCGAGTCCTACTCGCACTTAGCCGTTTTTATTTACTTAGATATCTTTCCAAAAACAGTAACAATTAATATTCCTACAAGTGTCAAATATTAAAAAAAACAATAAGCTGTTTTTTTTTGTGGTCATATATATTTACAAGCCACGTAATAGAACTAGCATTACCGTCTGCAGAAAACTAACCCTTATTCCATAGACATACAGTTGAATTTGTGTTGAGTAATTAAGTCTTAACACTCGCAGTGCAGTACAGTACAGTCGACAAAAATAGAATGAACTCATAAATATAAGAGATCGCGTCCAATAAATGAAATGAGTTCAATGCTTACAATCTTTGTGTTAGGAATGTGGTTTGTATGTATGTATGTATATCTCTATCACTAAATAATATATAGCTTGCTTTTCGCAGTTTCACCTGCATAGCCCCAATTCCCGTAGCAACTTCATAATTAAATATAGCCTGTAGCCTTCCTCGATAAATGGGCTATCTATCATCGAAATAATTTTTCAAATCAAACATACAAACAATCAGGCAATTTATCATTGTGAGCTATGTTTGTTCATCATCATTTCAACCGTAGGACGTCCACTGCCTCATAGATTTCCAGTTATAATGGTTGGAGGCGGCCTGCATCGACCGTGATCCTGCGGCCTTTACCAGGTCATCCGGTCATCCTCAATAATAATTGTCAAAAAATATGTTTCATCTGGTTATCAGATAGGTGACGGGCAATCTTCCACGGTCTTCATTGGTCATTAATTTAAGTTTTTTTTTTTTTAAGATTACTAGCAGAATATTTAGCACACTACTAGTATGGGGCCGTCCATTAATCACGTGGGGCTTGAAAGGGGGGGGGGTTGATGAAAATCACGAAATGTCGCAAGGGGGAAGGGGGGTATAGTAAGATATCACGTTTATTTATTTTTGAGAAAAAAAACGTCCAGCCACACATTTATTTATTGGCCACGTGATCAAACTTCTCATTTTATAACTAAGCAACGGGAAAATGATATTTAAGATAATATTCTAAATAAAAAAAATATTAATGGTGTCGTGGGACACCAGGTAGGAACGAAGTTCCTTCTGCTAATGTAGAATCGACACAATTTGCAAAAGAAAAATCTTGCTCAATTTTATGTAGGTTTTCTTGATTTTTCTCTTAAATTTTGCTGATTAGTTTTTATTTAAGTACAGGAAAGTAGTTAGGAAATTCAGTATTTCAGGAAATAATAAATTACGTAAAATTAAAAAAAAACGTAATTCAAATTATCAACTAAAATAACAAAATATGTCTCTTTATTTTTGTTTGACAACATAAAATGACATAGAAATAGAAATAATTAAAAATTACAAAAAAACACGATTGTGCCCCTTATTATTTATTAGCTTTCCGCGCGCGGTTTCACCCGCGTAACTCCCGTTCCCGTTGGAACTTTATAATAAAATATAGCTTATAACCTTCCTCGATAAATGGGCTATCTAACATTAAAATAATTTTTCAAATCGGATCAGTAGTTGCTGAGATTAGCGGCAAATATAGCGGCTATTATGGCAAATAACTCATTATTAGGTACCAATTCTTTTCGTTTTTATACTCGTGATAATTTCTCAACGAAATGTCTGATTGGAATAAAACAAAAAGTATTTTACTTCTACATAAATACCCTTGATAACATAATGCTTAATTTAGATAAGGATTAATATTATGATATACATTTAACGTAGTTTCTTTCTTCAGACGATTTAATATTTTTTATGAACATAAAAGCGGTTATTGTGACTGAACTATGATAGTTAGATATATGCTCTCGCGGACTTTTTTGTATGTCTTAATAAGACCTACAAACCCGTAGTACATCATTTTGTTCTATTGTCAATACTTTTTGCAGCGCACGCATTAATAGGTTTTCGCTTTTACACCTTGGGTTACAAAATCGCAATTTTCTTACGGATCCCAATTTTTTTTGAAAATAAAATATAGCCTATAACCTTCCTCGATAAATGGAATATCCAACACTGAAAGAATTTTTGAAATCGGACCAGTAGTTCCTGAGATTAGCGCGTTTAACGTCTCATTTAACGGTTTTATTCCACGGACTTTTTCTTACGGTTTTACTATCACATTTTTTTCAGTTCGGTCGCGCAGCAAAATCTCTATCTCCTCCAAGACTGCCATACTAAAATACACTTGATGTTGGGTTGGGGATGGGGGGGCAGTCTTAAACCTCACCATGTTTCACCAAGGGGGAGGGGAGGTTAAAAAATGCTTAAAAAAAGATCACGTGATTAATGGACGGCCCCTATGCTTCGAAACCCCTCGTCAATGGGTGGGGATCGAACCGGCAACCACATGATCTCAAGTCTGACGCCCTAGGCTAGGGGTCTCCAAACTACGGCCCGCCTGTGTCATCCAACTGGCCCGCGACAGCGGTCTTATTGCTGTTACTATTGCTAGAAATACGACTATAGATAAGGGCAGACAATTTAATCTGTTTTGGCCTTTGAAGCATACTGAAATATCATTATGGCCCCTTAGGCTTCCAAGTTTGGATACCCCTGCCCTAGGCATTGGGCTACGGCCGATTGTGTTTGTACCGACATTACACACATTACGACTAATTCAAACAATATAAATTCATATTCAATAAAAAAGCCGACACCCAAACATGCAACCGATATAACACCAACCCACCCATAACAACATAACGTTAAAAACCCCTAACATCTCACAAAATCAACCCTTACATTTCACATAAATATTATTTCCACTCACTAAATTAAACTAAATCGAACCCCAATCACTCGAGTGCGAGCCATAAAACCGGCTGCACCACATTTTAAACTAAAACAAGAAGCGAGTTACAACCTTATTCTTTACCCATTAAGATACATTCTTATTTCAGCAATACTTTAATTTCACAAAACTTAAAGTTACACAAATTTAGACCCTATTCTTAAAGCATATAGGTCAAAAATTCATTAAAAAGATTCCCAAATACATTGCAATTTTCAACGTTATTTTGACACAAGTAAGGTCTCAAATCATTTCGAGAACTCATTAAACTGTATCAAATTTGAGTTTTGTGATTTTCAACTTTACGGCTAAAGTGTTAAGGTCGAATATTGTTGTTAAAAGTCGTATATTCATAACACATCCATTTATTGCGTATAGTTTTGCATAAAAAGGCCCTCAAACTCATAACAGTGGAAACGTCGGAATTTTAATAGTTCAATATAAAGTTTTGTGAATGCGTTCATTTGTTGTTTATGGTCGGCAATTGATGATATGCGCGATGACGTCACGTCCTTAAAACGATTTTAATCCTGAATTCTTTCTGTATGTGGCGTTTAGACAATAAATTTGTAATAAAGGATGCAAGATGGAGATCGTTTGTTAGATTCTTGCGTCGGGCATAATATTTTTGTATAAAATCAAACATTTTTTTTCAGGCTTGGTAGGTTGAAGGACTACCACTAAAACGTGTAGATCATCATCATCAGCCGGTACAACGTCCACTGAACATGGGCCTCCTCCCTAGGGAGAGTTTTTGCCATAGTCACCACGCTTGGTAGGCGGGTTGGTGGCCGCAGTATTAAGTTGTAACATACAAGGAAACTCTGCTGCCCGTTCCCTGGTATACGATTGTTATAGATGATGTTATAACAATCGGGACCAACGGCTTGAAGTGCTTTCCGAGACACGGAACCTTGTAGATACTACTTGGTATCTACAAGGTTTATGAAACCGAAATCCCAACGATCGATCGCTAGTTTCATAGCCATCAACCAACAAATGCACGTCATTTATTTCCCGCGCCAAATCACGTGACCAATGTCAGGTATAGGTACATTTGCATTAGTGATCGCTCCTGGCTGTAGTGGTTTTTTGTCTAGGTCCTCTGAATACTTTTAAAGCAGAGTTATGTATTTTTAAAGAACCCTGTTAAGGTCTTGTATTATAAAATAATAACATCTTTGAATTGAATTTACTAAACTTACTTTTTCTACATATTTATAAAAATTTTGCTACACTATTCTATGACCTGGTTTTTTCAATTTTAAGACCTAGATTTTTGAGAGTGTGATTGACAACCAGCTATAACATCCTAACAGGAATAAGCCACAGTTCCAGTCACCATGTATATAGTCCACTATTTCTTTTCACCTGGTCCATAATACCATTTAGGCGCGATTTGCCCAATCGCGAATTGGACCAATCGCGAATTGGATCAATCGCGAACAAGGTGGATGGAACCAATCGCGCCTTAACGCTCAATATACTATACTACTCTATGTAAATGTATACAAATCAGTTTGAGACAGGCTTCATAAACCGATTGTTTTCCTGATCAAGTATGCATAGAGTTGAAAGCATGTCACTACGCATTATGATGGATCACTGAGCTATTAACATCGGATGCTTGCTCCGCTCCAATTGGCCTTGGATTGATGTGCCATTAGATTACATATTATCTCTACAAATATAATAAATGCGAAAGAAGATCTGTATGTTAAGCTTTCACGCTAATTAAAACACGATTTGATTGAAATTTTGCACACAGATAAGCCTTAAGAAAGGGCATTAGCTACCTTTCATTGCGAAAGCTACCCAATGTAACTATTTAGCACAAACGAAGTAGCAGGAAAACCCTAAGCAATTATGTATAATTGGTAAAGATGGACAGCCTTCGTGACGTAGCGGAGAAGTCTCACATTAAAAGCCCACGGCAGACAAAAGCTTTAAAACTTCAAGCGTCACAAGAAATCCTTGTATAAATCTAAGATTTATTTTCAGGTCTGGTTATATTTGAGTAACTACTTTCCGTGCTTCGAAAGTTATAACATCTGCAATAACAATCTTAAACAGGAAACGGGAAGCAGCAGCGATTCCCTCTGTGTTACAACATAATCACAACTGTGGTCACGAACCCGCTGACAAGCGTGGTAACTATGGCGAAACCCTCTTCGGGGAGGATGTTTAGCAGTGGAAGTTAAACGGGCTGATGATATCGATAGGTAGAACTAATACAATTTTCTCAGCATCGCAAAACACAAGAATAAAAATAAAGTTACATTAAACTTTTGAAAGAATATTAATACTAAATATACTGATTAAGTAATTAATTTTCGTTCTCAGCATTCACTCTTACATAGTATATTATAGTTTCGGCCGTAGCCTAATGGCTAAGGTGTCAGACTTGCGATCTCCACCCATTGTACTACCGAAGTGAACCCACTCGTAACACGAACATTTTAGCTTAGCACGAATTAACTACAATACAAGTAGTGTGCAAAATGTTTATAAGAGTTCCCTCAAATAATATCTGATCTGTCAGTCTCTTTCCTGTCATCACATCTTCTAACGGTTACTAAGCAACACGAAAGCGTCGTCACCGTTCGAATCAGTTCAAGCGCCAGTGACCGCGCGAGGGTAGTTGTAAATTATTTTGGTGGCTCACCATCCGAGCGGAAAAGTGGAGCAAAGTGCTCCTATACGGTGATAAGTTGTCAAGTATCGTTGTATTGCGAGGGGAGTGTGCATTTATGGAGGCTCACGTGATTTTATTCGTGTGACGTAAAGATAGATAGCGGTAATATTTCTACTAACATTGGTATGCAAGAAGAATACTTGGCTTTAATTATTCACTTGAGTAAGTATCCTCTACAGCTATGGTTATAGAAATTATTAAAGTGACTCGTGATAGTCCCAAGTAAATAGTATTGTTTTGGCATAGCTTTGAGATGAGAAGTCTTTTTATCTCATTCGTACTACTGTTGCGTAGCAGATAATTACAAATGCAACGACAGCTAATGATTGTATAGCGAATGAACTGTACCTTTAAACCTCCCATAAGAAACTCACCTTTGATCAATAAAGTTAATTCTTTCTTTCTAAAACTACAATTCCCGGACTTTTTCAAATTAATCTTTTTAACACCTCATTCACGGACAAAAAGTACACGTAAATAAACAACGACTTTCCGTGGTTCACGCAATTAATTGTCTCGGGTCGGAATAGAACCGAGAACACCTAGTCTCAGCTGCAAATAACGTCACCACTGCACAATCATCACTAACAGATGCTATTTCAACAATAACAACTAGCAAAGAACTAACAAGCTAAAACTGAAACAAGTTCTATTAAACACACCCTAAGCGGCAGTTCTATTATTGATGACAAATAACTTAAAACAACAAACTTGGTCAGAAAGACAGCACGAAGATATATCGCAGACAATGTTCAAGGCGGTAAATGATTGGTGATTGAAAACAACAGATTTATCGGAGGGGTCAATTTGTTAATGCGGTGCAAACAAGGGGTGTGCTCAGATGACAGTCACCAGATATAACAGAAACTCACGAGAAAAGTTAAATGGTTGAAAAACATGCAGCGGTATTTGTCATGTCAACTCTACAACTTTTGGCCAAGGAAATCTCAGAAACCGATTTGTGTTGTTAATGGCACGATACAATGTTCGCTACAATTCTATTGATGAATTTAGAAAATGTACATTCGTTTTAATTTTATTTATAAACTTCAGCACATTAAAAGTACATAATAATATGCGGACTTAAAAGCCAGAGGGTTTATTTACCAGTCTACCATAGAGTAAAGACAATGACAAGGTAGGTAGGTAGTACCTGCACTACAGAAGAGACTCGTGCCTGTTTTCATAAATTAAGTAACGTTCTTGAAGAAACATGAACTTAAGGTATGTTACCTTTAATTTAAATAATATTGTTCCTAGATCTCATCGTCTTTTATTTTCTCATTTATAAGAACTGCGTTTTGAAAGAACGCTCAATTATTACGATCATATCATGGACTTACATGAATTGCCCTGATAATAAAGACAGCATAATTTTACTACAACATGATATAGATAAACCAAAAACGAACCACATTCCAAACATTCAACTAAATAAAGTAACGACAAATATTAAAAACAAATATTGATCTAATATCAAGTTAACTTAACCGAAAGGGGTAGAAAATAACAGCGATGAGCAAATCGCTAATATGGAACAACAAAGGGCGCGTCGAGATGACACTCGCCATACAACACAAAGGGAAAAATGATACAATGGAGTTCGTATTGAAACAAAACATTATGGTGTTAGGTTTACTGGGCCATGGGTGACAGGAGTACTTAACTGTCCATTCTTTCCGAAGACGGTACAATTTTAGACGAAAATGATATTTTCCTTAGTGATGATGGAGTGACAGTTAATGTGGGAGGTATTGATAAAGAAAATGAGGTGTGTTCAGTAAATTGATAAATTAATCAGCTTTTTTCCGTATTAACTATGTTACAATTAACAGATTTCAAATATACATAAATGGTCATATTTGCTTTTTTCAAAAGGTCTGAAATAGAAGCGACAAAATGTTAAACAGCGTCAAGTATATGGTTTAAGTTCTAATTTTTATAGAATTTCTAGATTTTATCTTATTTGAAAAAAATCTCTTAAGTTTTAAATTGGTAAGAAATTAATAGGAAATATCACAAAACAATGACAAATTGTTCCAAAATTAATATGATTTCAACATTGATTAAATTTCTTAGAAATCCATAATCAGTTATTTATTAGCGAGTATTAATTACTGCACTGAATTATAAGACGGCTCATAAATTGAAAACGACGCCAGATGACTCACACAAATCAAATACACAAACTAATAATCTTAGCAATAAAACTAAAAGTCTATAAACCGAAGAAAATCTATAATCTGAGGAAATCCGAACAAACAAGTAACACGCATGCGTACCTTACACCCCCACTGCGGATTAGGTGGCAGGCGGTGGAGGGGATCAATAGACTCAGGCGCCGACATGTCTGGCGCCTAGGTACAATGTCTCACTCGCACTTAAGGCTCTTAGGAGGTTTGGCAGTGTTATCTCGCTCACACTTTAGGTAATAATATCTGCGGTACGGGGCGTGGTCTTAGGTATACATAAGGGTATATAAAATCTTTGGGAAGTAAATGTTCGAGAAGATTCTTGGCAAGCAAATACAGATGTTTTTTAAAAGCTTCTAGACAGTTGCCAGGATTTCTGACAAGATAGAGGGAGGAAGGCAAGATATTAATGAGGTTTCTCAAAGATCAGTAATACGAAATGTATCTTTAAAATAGCGTTTTTGGAGAGTAAATGAACCTTATACCTATACCTTTGATTTAAATCGTATTTTACACATAAACATTCCTTTAGTTACGAAAAGTGCGATTGATATCAAATTGATATGATATCATAATTTAGATGTTAAGTAATAAAATTACACCGTAGTATATCCTAATGACTTAACCAATAAAGATAATATACGTATCCATTACAAAACGAATAAAAACTACACTATAAACGGTAAAAGTGATGAAAACAACGAATACAATAACGAAGGTAAAAATAATGAAGTTAAAAATTTACTAATATGATATTCGTAAATTTTTTGTAGTCATATATCATAATAAGCACAGAGTATTCAGGATGATATAAATATATTGTGTAATTATAAACGAATAAGACGCTTAATAAATACGAATAACATTAATAATTAGATATATAATTAAAAATATACTAGATGTCATCAACTTCCGGACACCACAGGAAGACGTCCCGGGACGCAGGAAATCCGATAGTCCAGATTCTATTAGCGAATTAGGGGATAAGTGACCGGACACGGGGGGTGATTTTAATATTAGAGGGAAAGATGTTTGTGCGAATAATGTAGGAAAATATGGGGATTTCAGTAAATAGTTTTATGTAGGTGATGTATTAAATGTTGACGACGACCGTGTTGGAGATGGGAAGACAAAATATGGTGATATAAATAAGTCGTATGTGACATTCTTTTTCAATGACTGATATTTCTTTTCGAGTAATTGACTTTAGACTGACTGTACTGATGACTGGGATGACTGCGACTACAGTGAATCTTGAGACTTAGTTTTTGCGTGTCATTAGAACAATTATGATAAATGATTGTTTAGTATCACAAGAAATAAGATTTTTGTACCGCGAGCGAGAGATGTCTAATAATAATATATGTTTTAAAATCATTAATTAGATTTTACTTACAGTAGTAAGTAAAATCTAATTAATGATTTTAAACTTAACACAATACAGAAAACAAAGCGTATTCATAGTAGGTATATTAAAAGAGATTTTAGTAAAAAAAGCTTATTATAACCTTTGACTAATATTTTAATGACCATTTTTATTTAAAATGAGCATGTCGAGGAAAATACTTATGAAATTATATATAATTAATAAAATCTGTAAATAACTGTAAAAATTTTCACGCCGAAAGTTTAATATGAAATTGACTGTATTTAAGAACTTTGTAACCTGATTGTATTTTTGCAAATAAATTATTTTATTTGATTATTTTTTTCTAACTGCAAACAATATCTGCCGTCGAATAAATAATAAATCTAACTGTTGAAATAAGTAAAAAAAAACTCGAGATATTACTCAAAAATCTCAAAAATATAGTTAAATTAAAACTCTATACATTATTAAGGGAGTAAAGAACTGAAATTGTTATTATGTTGTAAAGAAAAACTCTGGGCAATAAATAGTGGGTTATTTAAAAAATGTTATGATCTTGGAAACTTTAAGGAATTATATATTTTATTAAGAGAAAGTAAATCGTTCAAGTCATTTTTTATATTTAAAACTGCTTTAACATAAATTATTATAGTATAAACGTTTGTTAGTTAGCCATTCCAGCAAATTACAGGCATTATAAAAATAATAAATGCCTCTGCATTTCACAATTTACACAACCATTAATTTCGCTAATTTAGAAAAACGACACACCAAGATCCTCCATCAACGTCTACCGCTAACTCGACAAATACAAACAGGCCCCTCTCTATCTTATCTCATCTAATCCTTAAACAAGTCATCCTAATTACCATTCGTACATCAGCAGCAACAAGCCAATCATCTCCACAGGAGGCACACTCCCGTCGCGAGACAATATTGACTCTAATACTAATCAATGACGTGGGATACGTGGACAATTTGCTGATTACGAACCAGAAAATTACGGTGTTGCAGACTTCAATCTATTTGAATTGAAAGTAGTGTAAACAAGTTGGAAGGAAGCTTATTAAAGTGACGGTATAGAAGATAAAGCTTGGGTTCCAAACATAGAAAATTAGTTTGAACTTAGCTTTGTAGACAACGTAACAATGACGTAACGAGTTGAATTTAATCTATCTATATAGTTACTCAGCTTATCAAATAGATAATATTGAATAATACAATCGTAAACGTAAAAGATAAGATTTTAATACTTATGAATGAACTTATAATACCTACGTCAGGTCCATAGCTGCCTGGACGCAGCAGCGACAAGACAGTCATTGTACTTTTTAATAATATGGCTTTATGATTTCGCATTTCTATTACTGGTATACTTGAAAATAATATAAGATAATAGGTAGAATTATTTTCGATATTTACAACACACATAAGAAAAAAATTCTAAAAAATAATAAAACTATAAATAAGAGTAGTACTAGCAAATATAAAGACAAAAACATTTAAAAGCAACCATAAGGGTTACGAAACCCTTTTCCTAATAGGGAAAACTTAGTAATTATCAACAGAAACGTGCGAGATTTTAAATGGACTATTCAAACTTAAAATTGTATAATTGAAAGATACACAACCGATGTGTGGGGAAACTGAACCTTGAAAGGTTCTAACGAGGACTAATCATAGAGTGCTGCGTTAATTATGATTCGGGACTCGGGTATGGTTTTATTGAAGACGTGAATACGTTACGTGGTTTAGATCTATTGAAAAGGCAAATTTAAGCCAATTATCTAACATTCGACCGTAGGAGAGAAAGTAAAATTACTCAAAAATAACATGACATCTACAAGAAAAGGTCACGATGATAAACGGAACTCTTTTACCAAAAGTTAATAAGAAAACCTAATTATTTTACGTACCAATAAAAATAACAAAAAAATATATAAGTATACTAAAAAAAAAGTAAAGCTTTGAACAACTTACAATTTTTACCAACGAATATCACCAATTCAAGTAACAAAGTAAAACGTTCTACAGAATCGCTTTAACGTACACATCAAAGTGGAAACTGGAAATATCTGAAATGAATTTATAAGGCAAACAATAGCTTTTTACTAAACGGCCATTGGAGAGTTTCAACCACCTGAAACTGAAAACTTTAGTTTGAACACGTGGCGTATACAAGTGGCACTTACCTCGATCGGGAACGGCGTGCCATCTCTTCGTCTCGTTCCCACTTTAAAGTAATACTTTGCCTTCTCACTCTCTCACACCAAGCGTGCTTTTGTATCAGAAAATAAGAGAATTGTAAGAAATTGAAGATTGAAGCTAAGTGTAGAAACAAGGGCCAACTAAGCTTCCCTGTGGTGCACCTCACAGTAGTAAAGTGGTATGCAATGCTGCAGTGTCTGTGGCCGGGGGTGAGAGAGTGGGACCTCCGCCTCCGCGGACGGTCCACGGAGGAATGTCCCGCGTCCCCGGCATAGCGCCAGGATCTCGCGCTTGCCACTATCAACGGTTTCAGAAGCTCATGAGGGGTAGATCCGCGCACGCGTACTGCGCACAATCGCAGATCTCCCGTCCTTCACGCACCCGCGTAACGATGGGGGAACGATCAACGAACTTTAGGGATGATTTTCGGAGGGTGAAAAGACGATGAAAGATGGAAATGCATCTCGGACTCCGCTCGGATTTCCGGAGCTCGTGATTTTGTTTATTGATTCGTAGCGAAGACTTCTATGGGATGCTTTTTGGGGACGTTGGATTAATCCCCTTATCATGTCAATGTAAGATTTAGTACTTATACACTAATAAAACTTTTTACTGACCATTAATATGATAGATGATATACAATTTATAGACAACATTCGAGTTCTCAATTATAACAATAGAGAATGGTTTCTCCCCCTTTTAACAATACACCTGTGGCCACTTTACTCGACAAAAGAGCACTGATTGACGGGGAACTTAAAAACTACTTTTGAAAAAACGTTTTTATTTTTAGTAGCGTAAATTTTAAAATGATATATTTATATAATAGTACGATGAAGTCTGAAAGCGTGTTATTGTAGTTAACAATTATGAATATTTAGATAGTAAAGTGCGACGGTGTAGAATTAATGGGTCACGACACGAAGGGTTCGGAGGCAACTCCCGCAGCCCGCGATGTTCACAAGGATGTTGATGTAACAAATTGTGATGTCAAAGATGTGATTATAGATATCGGGAATATGGACACTAATTGCAATGTAAACAAAATTACAATTGCTTCATTTGCACACTTGTATGGATAGGAATTATATCATGACAAAACATTGATTAGGTATTTTATTTAAAATAAAAGTAAGATGTGTGCATCTGTTTTATGTTTTTTTTTTTATTATTACAATGATAAATATCTAAAATAGCTTCCCGGTTTCAACCGCGTAACTCCCGTTCCCTTAGAAACTTCATATTTACTACTTAAATTTAGTCTTCCTAGATAAATGATTTTTTCAATTGGGCACAGTAATTCGTAAGATTAGCACATTCAAGCAAACAAACAAACTCCTTAGTTTAATATACTACTCTGTTCACGCGCGATAAATGGGCTATCTAACACTCACAGAATTTTTCAAATCGGACCATTTGTTCCTGAGATTAGCGCGTTCAAGAAAACGAAACTCTTCATCTTTTTTATATTAGTATAGATTGGATGTATTTTACGTGGGTAACTCTCTTCATTTTGCTAAGATCGTGGTATTGTCTCTTAAGTTAGATCTCATTGATTCGAACTCAATACTCAACTTACCAATTTGAATGATGCCACTTTACCAACACATTTGCAAAGTAAATAATGGTGCTGTATCTGTCAAGAATCAATTATTTGTTGCAACATCGAGTGGTGCTACAATGAGAGTGGTTTAAGTGGCTACATTACTTGTTTTTGGTATATATATTTGCTTATCATCTAATCTGATCTTTTTTGGTATATTGATTCATAACTATTTTAGGACGGATCGTTATGTGAAAGCACAAAATTATTACAAAAAGTGTTTTATAGGTCATCATCATCATCAACCCATACAATGTCCACTGCTGAACCAGGGCCTCCTCCTGAGGGAGAGTTTTTGACAAAGTCACACACACACAAGATACAGATGATGTTATAACAATCGGGACCAACGGATTAACGTGCTTTCCTTTAGGAAATCTTATAATTCTCAAATATTTCTTGTCCGGCGTGGGGATCAAACCCACGACCTCCGAGATTGAAAGCGAGCCGTTATAGGTGTGTATGTTAAATTCTTTTGAGTTGTTTTTGACATATTGCGTTGGCCGGCGTGTGCCTGAATATAAGTAACGTAATGGAATATTTAAGATATTTCGTGCATAAGTAATAGTCAAATTGTATCTTAATGAATAAAGACATAATGAATGACTTAAGGCTAACATTGTCAGATATATACTTTTTTTAAACAAGTTCTTCTTTTCAATCGAAAATGTGTGGGTAGAGAAAGTGTTACGGAGATGTGTACTCCATCAACTATTTTTCAAGGTTCAATCCCACATCCTGTTTTCTCCTGCATAGACTTGAATAGCATCCAATAGACACTTAAACAAGCACAGGCAAAACATACATACGATCATCACCAGCCCGTATTACGTCCACTGCTGAACAGGGACCTCCTCACGAGGGAGGATATTTGCCATAGTCACCAAGCTTGGCAGGCGGGTTGGAGACCGCAGTATTATAATGTACCACACAAGGAAACGCTGCTGCCCGTTCCTTGATATACGATTACTATAGATGATGTTATAATAATTGGGACCAACGGCTTAACGTGCTTTCCGAGGCACGGAGGGTAGTCCCTCAACTAACCAGACCCGGAAAGAAATCTTAGAATTTACACAAAGTCCAGAGTGGGGATCGAACCCACGACCTCCGAAATTTAAAACGAGCCAAATACCGCTACGCTACGGAAGTATAGGAGAGTGTGTTTACGCGATTAATAGCGAACCCTAGGTAGCTTCTTTGATCTTGCTTTTACATATAATTAGGCAGAATTGAATGGATATAATTATAATAGATGCGCTCCCTTCTAAACTGTCAATACAGTTTGTTGATTGCCGATAGATAAGTGTTTGTGGTTATAATTATCTTGATTATAGGTACACACATGAAGGAGATGTACGGGAAGAAATTTATGTTGACAACGACAATAATGTAGATGAAAATGCAAACAAGAATATCCGCCATTTTCCTGAGAGTTTAATCAAGACTTTTGTACTAAACACATGAAGTACATTTCGTATTTACAACAATAATAACCTCCGTAGCGTAGCGGTATTTGGCTCGCTTTAAATCTCGGAGGTCGTGGGTTCGATCCCCACGCCGGACAGAAAATCTTTGTGTAAATTCTAAGATTTCTTTTCGGGTCTGGTTGGTTGAGGGACTACCCTCCGTGCCTCGGATAGTACGTTAATCCGTTGGTCCCGATTGTTATAACATCATCTATAATAATCGTATATTATGTAATGGGCAGCAGCGTTTCCTTGTGAGGTACAACATAATACTGCAGTCACCCACCCGCCTGCCAAGAGTGATGACTATGGCATCTACCCTCTCTCGGGAGGAGGCTCAGCAGTGGACGTTATACAGGCTGATGATGATGATGATGATGAGTGAAGATGAGAATAATAATAAGCATCTACTCTATTTAGGTACCAAAAATACATTTTGCCACATTTATTTCCCAAAATCATAAGAGAGATAAACTAAATATAAAATCAAATCCAATTTATTTGTAAAAAACAGGTAACATCGAGTTGTTGCATTATTACAAATTACATTAAAGTGCACTGAATGATAACCTCTAGGAGGTATACGAATGCGGTATTAATAACAAGTCAAACAATTTTAATTACATAGCCATAAAATAATCTTCTAAGGAGTAGGTTATAATTACAGATATAATAATTTCGTATAGTCAATCATCATCATGATCAGCCCGTATAACGTCCACTGCCGAACATGGGCCTACTCCTGAGGGAGAGAATTTTACATGGTCACCACGATTGGCAAGCGGGTTGGTGGCCGCAGTTTAATGTTGTAATACACAGGGAAACGCTGCTGCCCGTTCTCTAATATACGCGCGTTATAGATGTTATAATAATCGGGACCAACGGCTTAACGTGCTCTCCGAGGCACGGAACAAACCAGACCCGGAAAGAAATTTTAGAATTTACACAAAGATTTCTTGTCCAGTGTGGGGATCAAACTCCTAGACTTAAAGCGAGCCAAATACCGCTACGCTACGGAGTTTGTCGTCAATAATAAATTAGCAAACCTAGATTAAGATACTAATACATTGTTAGACCAAAGTCATTTTGCTGGAAATCTAACCCAAAACTTTAAGCTCTATAATCGGAGGCAAGGTAAATGTGTCTGTTTGGTTCTTAGACATAACGTAAGTTCGACAAAGATAACTTTATCTTAAACAAATTTAAAAGCTACCGAATGAAATAGTGAAGTAGAGCGTCCTGTTTTAAATAACAAACCCAAATACTTTTTCAAACAAATCCTTGCACTTTTTCTTTTTTAAAAACAAAGCAGGGTTCAATATATATTTATTGGGGGAATCGCTTACACTTAGACTGAATTGAACCCCGCTGCGATGCATAGAAACCGCATTTGGGCGGTTGAAATGAATGTTTTTTGGGTAACATAGCTTTAACTCAAAAAAATATCCGAATAAGTATGACCATTATAGTCTAACTAGTTGCGTTCCACGGTTTTACCCTCAACACTCAGCATCAGTGGGTCTCTTTCTTTTATTAATTTTTTTGCACGGACATTATGTAGTTAGCCATGCGGCTTTTGCTACTTCACCAGGCATAAAGGCGAGCAGAGCTCCAGCCTAGTTTCAGTAGGTCGAAGCGTGAATTTTTGTAGCCTATGTGTTAATCCAGCTTATAAACTATCCGCGTGCAAACTCTCAGCCAAATCCGTTGTGTTGTTTTTGCGTGAAAGAGTAACAAACATACATTCATACATTTTTATAAGCTTTCGCGTTTAAATTGTTAGTAGAAAATAGAATGCTAAGTTAGGTACAATGAGGCCGATCCATCTAACTAGGTAAGCTAAATTTAGTCGATATGTTATCTTATTGAAAACTATCTGTCCGTAGCGTTGCCAGTCAAAAATAACTGAAATTACTCGTAATTTTTATTTTTTTATTGTATTAAAATCCGCCGATTTGGTTAGTTCGTTCTTAAATTATGCTCGAACATCCAATTTAGCGACTTATTATTACATATAGACTAGCTGTACTGGGTTAGCCCGTCAAAATTTTTTAACTTTTCAATATTATTTTCCATTTTTTTCTAAACAAACTTTGTCCGTAGAATTACCAACACAATAAAAAAGAAACAGCCAAAGTAGTCAAGTCGTTCTTGATTTGTGCGCGTATACAGGGTTTTACAAAAAAATATTTATGCAGATTTGATTTAAAATTTGAAAAATACTATTGATAAGTTCTCAAAATAGCTATCAGATCAACATTAGAAACCAATCAGTCAACTTCGTCTGGTTAAAACATAATTCCTGCTCTTGTTTGGCACAATTAAAATATTAAGTAATTTTCAAAATCTAGACTAATATAAGCTAAAGAGTTTGTTTGTTTGTTTGCTTGGAAACTCAAACTACTGCTTCGATTTGAAAATTCTCCCTGCTTTAGATAGCCCATACATCAAGGATAGCTTATTTTCGGATGGACACATGTAGCTAGCCCCACTGCTGCCTATTTGCCCGGCAAAGTACCAAAAGCCTCTTTAGTACTTCACTGGGCAAATAGGCTATATTTTATTATGAATTTCCCACGTGAATGGCTACGCAGGTGAAACCGCGCGCAGGAAGGTGTAATAATAAGAAAATACCATGTAGTTTATGACATTCTACAATTGAAAAGTCTCCGTCTTATTTCATAGGCAAATAAATGTTAACTATAGTTATATCATTGTTTGTTAGATTGCATAACTCTTGAAATACGGGTCCTAAATCATAGAATAACTTTTGATTTAGTAGGGAACGAAAATGTGCAAACAGTGAGCTAATTAAAAAAAACTAAGTAATCATAAAAATAACAACTAATTATTAAAAAAAACACCTGTGTCGCTAAAAAGTAAAACACATATCCACTTAATATATTTCGCACCTTTAGAAATATAGTAACCCATTTGAAAATACCAAATTTTAAGTAAATGGCGAAAAAGGATTGTCAAATCCATTAATTTTGTAAAAATTAAATTAAATATTCGGTGGTTTCTAAAATATGTGTATTTTATTAGTTTTTAATTTCAACCTTTTTAATATGGGTCGATGCAAATGTTGAATTTAGGTCGTAATATGAATTAAAGTCACACATACGAAATTTTGAATTAGGTCACTATATTTCCAAGGGTGCGATTTAGGCAGATTCTATAAATAATTCCAATAACCAGAAATAGAGTTATTTTTTATGAATAGCGCGCATATTGACTGAGTCTACGTTGAGCCAAACACAGCACACGTACCACATACAATTTTACCGCTTGCAAGGTATAAAAAAGGTCATTTAGAACTATAATTTTAGACTAAATCATTAAAAATTATAGTATAGTTTATATAAATTCAACTCACCAGTAATATTCGTGTCGTCGCGTCGTATCGTTCGTTTCTACTATTCTATCAGTTACTATAGGCACTTCGTTTGTAAGGCACTCTGCGTGTTGTTTGTCTTCTTTTCTATATATTCATACCTGGGAAAGAAGAAACAACACATAAATAGACAAGAAAATAAAAAGATCTTATGAATGAATGCTTTGTGAAGTAAATTACTTCGATCTTAAACCATTAGCTTTCAATTATGGAAATACCATCATAATGTCAAAGGTCATTCGTGTTAACCTCTCGAGTTAAGCTAAAATGCTTGTGTTACAAGTTGGTTCACGTCGGTAGTGCAATGGGTGTGGATCGAACCGGCAACCACTAGATCACAAGTCCGACGCCCCTATCCGGCGGCTACAGCCGCGGCCGTTAACTGCGACTCTTATTATATTAAAAAGTAACAATAAACCAATATAAACTACATGTAACCCATACAACATTTGCATAAAGATTACCCCTAAGATAAATATATAAGCCAATAAAATAAATTACAAGCCTACGTTTAATTATTTTCTCTTTTTATTTATAAACATTTATTTAGCACATGCACATTTTAAAGCTTTTATAAAATTGATTGAAAACAAACATTATATATATATATATATATATATATATACTAGCTGACCCGGCAGACTTCGTACTGCCTCAATCGATACATAAAAGACCTAAACATTTGTATAAAATAAACTGGGCCGTAGAGACTTCGTTTATGCGGTACTCCTACCCCTACACTACCCCTACCCTACCCCTACCCTACACTACCCCTACCCTACACTACCCCTACCCTACACTACCCTTACCCTACACTACCCCTACCCTACACTACCCCTACCCTACACTACCCCTACCCTACACTACCCCTACCCTAAACTACCCCTACCCTACACTACCCCTACCCTACACTACCCCTACCCTACACTACCCCTACCCTACACTACCCCTACCCTACACTACCCCTACCCTACACTACCCCTACCCTACACTATCCCTACCCTACACTACCCCTACCCTACACTACCCCTACCCTACCTCTACCCTACCCCTACCCTACCCCTAATCTTCCCCTACCCTACCCCTACCCTACCCTACACCTACCCTAAAAAATCTTGGCAAAAAAATTCAAGTTTTTAATTAACAAAATAAAGCTCAAATTGACTCTACACTTTAGTTAGAAAACGTTTGTATGGGAAAAGAAAAAGGCTGTTTTAAGGGGTTTTCAGGCAATTATTCGAATTTTTCTCGCCGTAAAAACCATCCTTGAACTTTCACGAACATTAAAAAAAAAGAATTGGCCAAATTGGTCCAGGCTTTGTAGAGTTATGCGCTTACCAACACATTTTGCGATTCATTTTTATATTATAGATATATATATATATATAATATTACTTTTATAAACATATAGCCTACCCTGTCACATACATTACTATGTTATTGAGTTTAATCAGATCTATGGTGATATTTTATTGCATTCTGAGAATGCACTACAGTGCAAATGTACCCTTGACTCATCAATACTGAGGGTGAACTCAATTTCATGACAGGCCCACCACATGGAGATTAAATAAAGATAAAACACCGCCTTAATTTATAACCGTCGATACGCGCGATTCAATTTATAGATACTACTACATTTTAATTTGTTGTCAAAGTAATTTATCTTACTTCCCCTCCCAATAAAAAAAAATGCAATTCAAACTGTTTTTACAACTACCGGAAAAACAACAGTGTAATAAATTTAAACAAATCAAAACGGCATCTCGGTAAATTCATATGATCCGGTCCCACGTTGGGCGCCAAAGTTCTGAGGACGTAAAAGCTGTATATAGAGCCACTAGCTATATACATCGCTGGCTTTCTTCTCGGCGCCAGTCAGTCCGGCGCCGTCTGGCTGTCTGGCCGCCTCGGCGGAGCCTGTTACATAACCTGAGCCTCCGATCTCCGCCCGGGATTCAGGAGCATTATGTAGAAGATGCGATAAGGATGAAATATGAAACAATTTTCTTTATTACCACGCTTTTGTTGGCCAATCTTGGGGTTGGGGCGATGAAGTTTTATAAACTTTTGATGTAGTTATAGTTAAAGTAGGTTTATGCAAGTAATTCTTTAGGGATCTAGCAAGTCTATTAATAAAGACAAACTTTAAAGGCAATATTTTTAGTATAATTGTCATTTCAAAATTTAACTGCATTAAACAAATATTTCAGTTACGATTACGACAATAGTAAACAAAATTTAATTTTAACCTTATATTATTACTAGCTTTTTGCTTTCACATCAATGCGTCAACTTTCCTAGAAGACTGCAAAGAAAAAAAAAGGTCAACTATAAAGCCAGTGTTACTGCGATTCTTTTATTAATAAGACTAGCTTTCTTCTTGCGGTTTCACCCGCGTAATTCACGTTCCCGTAGTAACATCATAATAAAGTTTATCACTGAAATAATTGTTTAAATCGGAGTGACAGTAGTTCCTGAAATTAGCGCGTTCAAACATACAAACAAACTTTTCAGCTTTATATCTATGCTAGTATATAACGCTGAAGAGTTTGTTTGCTTTCAGTGTTAGATAGCCCATTTATCGCGGTTATAGGCTATTTAATTATGAAGTTCATACGGGAACGAGAGTTACGCGAGTGAAACCGCGCGGAAAGCTAGTGTTAGCATATAGATTTTGAATCCAGGTGTACGTTAAATGTGGTTAACCACATTACCACTTGTCCGGCAACTGATTATATTTCATACAAGTTTATGCTTTACGAACATTAGAGGAAATATATTATTATGATTTATTTAACCATATGAATGCTACTTTATCCAAGCATTACATTGACTATTTTTGAGTCGTATGGGAACGGAAAGTATGCGCATTAGCGTAGTCTATACTTATATTATAAGCAAGCTGCGCCCCGCGGTTTTACCCGCGTTACTCTGCTCCAGTGGGTCGGAGCGTGATGTTTTGTAGCCTTTATGTTAATCCAACGTATAACCTATCCCAGTGCAAAATTTCAGCCAATTCCATTCAGTAGTTTTGGCGTGAAAGAGTAACAAACATCCATCCATCCATACTTACAAACTTACGCATTTATAATATTAGTAGGATAAACTCAAATAATACAGGACCGATTTCAAAAATTACTTCACCATTCAAAATTATATTTTATTTTAAAGATTACTAGCAGAATTTTTGTACACTACTAGTTAATACTTCGTGCTAAGCTCAATTTTTGTGTAACGAGTGGGTTAGCGTCGGTAGCGCAATGGAAACAGTGTGCAGTGACCAGCAATGAGCCTACATTTTATAAGTACTTGTGTAGTACGTGATTTGAAATTCCGCTTTTTGGAAAATTGAAAGCTTATGTCGTGCTTGTTTGGATAAGAATTTCACTAGGAGATAGATGAAATCACATGTAATATAATGTACTATTTTAGAAAGCTAAGGAGGGGGTCATTAAATAACATTTTTTTTATGGCAACATATAACAACTACAAGTGAGGATGGATAATATCCTCACGTTTTAATACTATGAACATTGTTATCAAGATAATCTTTACAAAACCATTGTTAAGTTTTCTTTTATTAGACTTCCATTTGTAACGGACAAGCATTGTAGTTTCTTTTTTTTATACCACAGTACTCACGAGTAACGACGAGTTTAAATCCAGAGAAACTCGCAGAAGTATTCCTTTTATTCCTTTTGAGATTCGGAACACAACAATACACAAGGACTATACTATAAGTATAGACAGATCAATCACCCAATCAGTCAGTAGCGTGTAACACATGTCGACCGGCGCGTGCGCATGACAAGCGGCACGCGCTAACGTTTAGGGTTGCCATTTGTACTTAATTTTAAGTTTATTATTTAATTTTGCAATGTTTTGTTTCTAAATTAATTATATTTAGTTAATGGAGACAATAAGGTGCGGAAAATTACTTTTAATATAGCGGCCATAAGTAATCATAATCAGCCCATATAACGTAGTTTTGCCATGATCACCACCCTTGGCAGGCGGGTTGGTGACCACAGTTTAATGTAATAACACATACAGGGAAAGGCTGCTGCCGATATATATATAGTAAATAATTGTTATTACACGATGTTACCGGTACTCAACGGCTTAACGTTTCCGAGGGACAGATTTCAACTAGAATACTACGATAATAATAATAATGAATAGCAGTAGATGTTAAAGTTTATACTAAAATAAGCGATGTACATTGCTTGGTCTTTTACTAAATAGGTACAATGTGGTGGTAACCCTAGTATAATACATTGCGCAATGCAATGTTAAACAATGATTAGTATCGGAGCCCACTGAGGCTTGTGGCCACCATAATGCTTGTGTTTGTATGTTGTACCACATATGCCTGCTTTATAAATAATTGAATATCCTGGCATATTATAAGCAATGTCCTCCGCCGCAACTGTCTGTCCGCGATTATTCCAATAACTACTGAATGGATTTTTATGCGGTTTACACCTAAAAACTATGATTATTGATAAAAGTTGATGTACAATTTGACAAGATTTTGTGTAAATTATGCGGTTGGCTATGAAACATGCAAAAGCAACGCGACAGCCGATATTTTTCCATAATTTAGCACATTAATTGCAAAAAGCCAAAATATACTGCGTTGCTTATTGGTGGCTAATTGTCAACTAAAGCTAAAATGTATGTGGTGTGGTTATAACTACGTAAAAAAAACATAGATGATGGTACACCAACTGCTAATGTGCTTTTAGAGGTACGGAGGGTCTAAGCCATTTTAATTAAATAGTACATTTAAGTATATGTAACAGTGGTAGAAATAAAAAAAAAATTGCACTAGCTGCGCCCCACGGTTTTACCCGCGTAACTCTGCTCCAGTTGGTCGGAGCTTGATGTTTAGTAGCCTATATGTTAATCCAGCGTATAACCTATCCCGGTCAAAATTTTAGCCAATTCCGTTAAGTAATTTTGGCGTGAAAGAGTAACAAACATCCATCCATACTTACAATATTAGTATATTAGCATTCTGCACTCTTTCTCTATATCTATACTAAAATATAACGCTGAAGAGTTTGTTTGTTTAATAATCTCGTGAACTACTGGTCCGATTTTAAAAATTATTTCATTGTTAGATAGCCCATTTATCGGGGAATGTTATAAGATATATTTATTTACTAGCTTCCCGCGCGCGGTTTCACCCGCGTAACTCCCGTTCCCGTGGGAAATTCATAATAAAATATAGCCTATGTTCTTTCTCAGGCTCTAGACTATATCTGTACCAAATTTCATTTAAATCGCTTCAGTAGTTAAGGCGTGATTGCGTAACAGACAGACAGACAGACAGAGTTACTTTCACATTTATAATATTAGTACGGATAGTACGGATGAAGTTTTTACTGAAACGGGAGCTACACGGATGAAACCAAGCGCGCGAAACTAGTAAACTATAAGTGTGCGAAATTTCATACAATTTTCGTAAAAAGAGATACAAAGGTTCTGCTTCACGCATGCATATTATATAGATTAGTAGCAACACATGCATAACCTTTTTTTACTGAAATAATCATCACGCTTGGAAGGCTAATAAGATATTTTTTCAGTTTACTTCACCGGGCATAAAGGCGAGCAGAGCTCCAGCCTAGATAAATGGTTTAAACACTACAAACTAAGCAACCTGCGCAAGAGGGCGTCCCCTGTGGGACTTGGACCTCGGCTCAGGGCGGTCGCTGACGGGGAGATTGAGGGATTATGGCTTTTAGTTTCTTAAGGGGAGTTTTGTGCAACTGTCGCTCTACTTTACAATTCGCGCTTGTGTTACGAGTGGGTTCACGTCGGTAGTGCAATGGGTGGGGTTCGAACCGGCGACCTCAAGATCACAAGTCCGACGCCCTAGCCATTGGGCTACGTCCGCTTCATCGCTGCTGCCCATCCATCAGCTGTAGGTATATTCGTTAGTTGCCTCTCACGACTCCCATTGAAAGACAATGGATGGTCTTTTCTAAGCATGTTCTACACAGCAATTACAAACAATTTATTTCTGATCTTCATTTATATATCTATTCCTCATTCATAAATTGAAACAATTAATTGCCTTTTCTAGGGCATCTGTTTTAGACAAATTTTATCATAACGGCCAACTAACCCAGTTCAAGATGTTGCAACATTAGTTCCGTAAATATCCGCGGTGCGTCGTGGCGCTGGGGACGGTGAACTAGATTTCCGTTTTACAGGAAGTTATCAAATTTAGTTCTGGTGTTATATCGGGATATTTAATGGGGTGTTTCATTCTTTGGGAATCTATTAATTGATGTGCAGATTAGGATCTAAGAGGACGTTTAAGCTTTGACAAAAATAGATTAACAGTTTAATTTGTAAAGATACAAATGAATAAAGTTAAAGTGTCTGTTAATAAAGAAAAATAACAGGTTTTTACTAAATGCACATGAATGTATGTCCTTATAAAAAAAAAATTGTATATATTTTTTTTGTGCCTGTTTGTTCCGGCTAACCTTAGCAACAACCCAACCGATTTTGACGGGATTTTCACTGGTAGATTTTTTTTTTAAGTTATAATAAAGGCTAGTTTTTTTTGTCCCGTGTATTCCGCTTAATTTCCTTATAGACGGAACTTTATAAAATCCTTATTGACGCGGACGAAGTCGCGGGCTGAAGCTATAATATTATAAATATACGTAGTTAGCCACGACTCTTGCTACTTCACCAAAATTAAAAGTAAGCATGGCAATACTATTTAAACTATACTAGTGTAGAGTAGACATTCGATCTACCCGCGTCACTCTGCTCCAATGGGTCGGAGCGTGATATTTTGTATCCTACATGTTATGGCAGCTTATACGGATTTGACTGAAAGTGCGGGGATCGTGCCGACTTTCAGTCAAATCCGTACCTACTGTAGTTTTTGCGTAACAAACATACACCCATTGGATACATTCTTACCAAACTTTCGCGTTTATAATATTAGTTTAGATAAGTGTGCGAAATTCCATACTTCTTCGTTGGCGCAAAAAGCGCAAAAAGGTGTTCAAAGTTATTGCTTCTATTTATATAAAAATGAATCCCTATTTCCCTTAGTTACGGCATCTAGCGTGAACGGCTGGATAGATTTCGCTAATTATTTTGTTGTTGTGTATGTTATAGTCAGGAGAAGGTTCTTATGAAAGACTAGATTTCTGCGCGCGGTTTCACCAACGTAGCTCCCGTTCCCGTGGAAACTTCATAATAAAATATAGCCTTTGTTCACCGGAGATAGTGTAGCTTCCCAACGGTAAAATAATTTCCAAATCCGTCCAGTAGTTTCGGAGCCTATTCAATTTAAACAAACCAACAAACAATGAAATCTTTTCTATTTACAATATTAATACCTATGGAAAAAAGATAAGAAAATTGCGCGGAAAATTAGAAACTTAACCACCATGTTAAACGGGACGGTTTACAATGGCCATTGCTTTGTTTTTGTCAACTTAGTTAGTAAGGAATAATGGGCATGAAGAATAAAAAAATATATTTAGTCCGTCAGTTTCCGTCATTACTTTTTGAGGGCCACAAAAAAAACAGGCCCTTATTACTCCAATTTCCCAACATCAAGCACAATACATAATAAACCGCTTTCTCTGTAGCAGGTAACCTTTACGTAGGCAGTCGCCCACCGGACATGACGCAAGCTGACCTGATCTCATGGCGCCGGTGGGCGGGAAACGCTTCCACTCCTTTAAAATAGTTTACACAACAAGAAACTAAGAAAACGACGATAATCTTTATATGTAGAGCTTAGTAGCATAAGGTCGGATGTGTCATTACACGTCGGAAACATTCGTCGTATGTGCCTTTATCGTAAACTGGCACTTACGACCAAATGCTTCTGAAGTATAAGTACATCCGCTCTTATCTTTCTGAGGTCTAGAATATATAAAGCTGAGTTTCTTTATTTGTTCGCTTGAACGAGCTAATCTCAGGAGCTAATGGGCCGATTTGAAAAATTCTTACAGTGTTTGATAGTTTCTTTATCGAAGAAAGCTATAGGGTATATTTAATTATGAAGTTCCTACGGGAACGAAAGTTTGCGCTCGGGAAGCGAGTTAATCTTTACTAATATTATAAAGCTACAGAGTTTGTTTGAACGCGCTAATCTCAGGAACTACTGGTCCGATTTCAAAAAATCTTTCAGGATAGTCAATTTATCGAGGAAGGTTATAGGCTATATTTTATTACGAAGCTCCCACGGACATGGGAGCTACGCGGGTGAAACTGCGCACGGGAAGCTAGTACTAAGTTCAAATGTTAATAATATAAATATTGATGTGTGTTTGTATATTTCCTTATCCCAAACATGCTACTCTATTTCAGATCTGATAAAAACGCGTATAAGGTACAAAACTCACTGAAATGGGTACTGAAAACAATAAATCGAAAAAAAGTTATCGTAAAGCAGATACAAAGGACGTTTTCACAAATCGGTTAGCAGACATTGCGCAACTCTCAATGTCGCGGCAACAGAGAATGTTTTGCACTGACCATTGACCTTACTCGATACAAACATACAACTATATTATACAAGTCTACTTAGCGATAAAGAACAAACTGAATCCTTGAGCTGTAAAATAAGATTTAAATTAAAAACCCAAAACTAATTGGATGGACTTATTTAGGAGTCAAATTAAATGAAAATGAAAACGCTTATTGATAATGGAGACGAATCGATCGTACTTATAAAATAAGTACGATCGAGTCAAATAGAATGATAAAAATAAAAAAGCAATCTTGACTAATTAAGTAATTAGTTTACGTTTCAACAGAAATGTTATTAAATATAATTTAAATTTACCAATGTGGCAAGTGATAGTCGCGTTTTATAAATATAATTTGAATCAACCAGCGCGGGCTGGGATTAGGTCAGAAGCATAGAACGCGTCGCGGGCCTCGCCTTGCGAGGACGACCGAACCCTATCCTAGCTTCCTACGAGTCTTTCTCTATCTACCGACGTTGTGACACCCGGCGAAGAAAGACTATAAGAAACTCAAGATAAACAAAAACACATACTGCTAATTTTACGTAAAAAATGCGACAAAAATAATTTGGTAGAATTTATCGCCAAACGTCGAACGCCAAATAAAACGTCAATAATGTTTGCATTGGCAAAGCAACGCAACTTTTTTTACGTTGTCCTATGTTGATGTTTGCTATAAATAAATTAACAACCTAAATTGTATCCAAAGGTAGTTGACAAGCAGTTTCCAATTGCTATGGCAACGCAATGTTGCCATTAAACTGCAATTATCGCTGGCGGATTTTTATTTCGTAACTTACTGCCGTTGCGTCACAGTTTTTTTTTTTTAATATTAAGAAAATTCAGTTTAATATATGTTTGTTGCAGTAAACAATCATAATGTCTGAATCCACACCAGCTCCCGCCTAAATTCTAGATCCAGAGGGCGTCCTGTTGCACAAATTGGTTGGTTTGTAGTTTTTGAATCCATTTAATAAGGCTGGAGCTCGCCTTATTGTCCGGTTAAATAGCAAAATACAAATAGATAGTATTCCCATTTTGTTTGTAAAACACCAAGAAACCTTATTCAATTTCACAAAACAACCCCAAAAAGTTAAAGTACTTACATAATACTTCAATAATTCTTTTTTAGGTTTTCACTTTAACACGCTACCTACTAGTCACAAACACTTTAGTACAGCCAAACTCCTATGTTAAATTCGTTAAACCACCTCACTACACCATAACTAATGAACGATATAACAAAAATAATAAACGAGTGACACACGTAACAATATTTAGCCTTAATTGTTTACTATAATATTTCTGAATAAGAATTACGTATATTTGTGTTATTTCAAGGAAAACTTATTGATTTCCTTTAAGGTCAGTAATACTAATCTTCGAATAGGTTAATAATTACGTAGCAGTACAGGTATTATAAGTCTCGTTTTATATCTCAGAAGTTGTGAATTCGATCCCCGCGCCAGATAAGAAATCTTTGTGTAAATTATAAGAATTTTTTTCCGGGACCTACTTGTCTCGGAAAACACGTTAAGCCATTGGTACCGATTGTTATCATTTCACCTATAACAGTCGTATACCAGAGCGGGCAGCAGCGTTTCCTTGTGTTTTACACTGTGAGCGTTCACCAAACCGCCTGCCATTCGTGGTGACTATGGCAAAACCCTTCTTCAGTAGAGGCCCATGTTCAGCAGTGGGCGTTATACGGGCTAATGATGATGACCAACGATGTAATTGACTGTTATATCCTACAATTTTTTGCTCCCTGTTAGTTATCTAGTTAAATTCATAGAATAAGAATTATAATGTAACATTGTGATTCTGACAAGAACAAGTGTATGTAAATACCTAAGTGCTAAATAAATAAATAAATTATGATCGCTGGGTCCGTGAAATCTGAACCAAGAACACCAATTCTCAGAAGCAAGTACCGTAACCAATGTGCCACCATGACAGTTTTCCTTAAACACATACTTGGTATTTACCTCAGTCATACAAATAAGTTGGTCATCAAACGAAAATATTATAAGTTTAGTGGCACAAGGTCAGTCCAGTGCCGCGGCCATAACTGGAACTTTTACGCTAATAACTTGTTATTCATCGGTTATTTAATAAACAATTAAATGAATTAATGGTCATTGTGTCATCTTTCTTACTTCATCATCATCATCATCAGCCCTTATAACGTCCACTGCTGAACATGGGCCTCCTCCTCAGCTGGTGGAGGGTATTTACCATAGTCACCACGCTTTGCCGGCGGGTTGGTGACCCCAGTATTATGTTGTTTGCATGGTAATATAATAACGAGAAAATAAACGTATTTTTGTTTGCTGCGAATTGACTTAAACGCCAGCGGCACTATACATATTAATGTTTTACTAATAAATCTACTTTCTTATGAGAGTTAAGAGGCTGAAGCCAAGGCAAAAGCTAGTATCTATAGCAAACAAACTCTTCAGCTTTATCTATACTAATCATCAAAACCCGTTTACGTCCACTGCTGAACATGGGCCTCCTCTTAACAGACTTTGGCAAGCTAGGATTGTAGAGGGATATTGCCATAATCACCACGCTTGGCAGACGGATTGGTGATCGCAGTAAGATGTAAACCTTGAGCTAATAGATGCTGCTGCCCATCCATCAGCCATAAGTCCCTTAGTCGCCTTTTACGAAACCCATGGGAGGACATGGGGTGGTCTATTCTAAGCCGGAAACCTATACTATATATACTAATATATAGAGATTAAGTTTCTTGTTTGTATGAACGCGAATTAGTGAGAGAATTTTTCAAATCTTATTTGGTCCGATTTGAAAAAAACTTTCAGTTTTAGATAGCGTATTTATCAATGAAGGCTTCAGGCTATATTTAATTTTAAAATTCCTACGGGAGCTGGAGTTACGCGGATGAAACCGCACACGGGAAGGTAGTTACCTACTTAATACAAATAAATTTTATCATTTTTATAGTTAAAATCACCTTTATATCTATACTAACTTATAGGTACATAAAGCAAAAGAGTTTGTTTGTTTGCTTGAACGCGCTAAACTCAGAAACTATTGGTTAGTTTAAAAAAATATTTCAGTGTTTGTTAGCCAATTTATCGATGAAGGCTATAGTCTATATTTAATTATGAAGTTTCCACGGGAACGGGAGTTAACACCGGCTTTATAATAGTATGATACTAGTGACGCTGATGATGATTTTGTATGAAACCCATGAAACCATGATTAACTCTAGTGAGTCATAGAAATAAGCGGGAAATCATTGTACGATAAATAAATATAGTAACATTTCCTCTACTCGAGTGGTGATGACTCATCTCATCTGGAACAAATCTGGGAATTCAATAATAATAATAAAGTTTCAATGATGATACACAATTAACTTTCTCTCTCTCTCTGTTCCCGAATGAGGATTTTTGTCAGTCACCACGTTCGGCGGCTCACATAATCTGACAACCCTAGTTGTTAGATTGTCGGGATTTGACGGGATTCTCCCGAATTTTTGGATACCCTCCCAACTCCCGACAAAATAAAAACTATCTCGAAAAACAACTTCGTTTTATAAAACAATAATTTTAATTTGCTTGTGCATAGATTTAATAAAGACAGAGTTAATGATTCGACTCAATTTTGACGAAAATTGTTTGAATTTCAAGTCTTCTTTAATTAGTGAAAAAGGACAAAACATTGTTAAATCTGTAAAAAGTAACACAAAATCCATGAGGCAAGCTGAAAAATAAATTACTTTATAAATGTTGCTGTTTTCAATATATTTAATTTGATTTTATTTTTATATCTCCCGACCTAAGTCCCAAAACCCCGAAAATTTGTTATTTTGTCCCGATAATATGGTCATTTAATCTGGCATCCCTACTTGACGCCTGGCAAACGTGGATTATGACAAAAATCAGGGGTGGGTGACCAAACGCAGTGTAACGCTGCTGCCTATTACCTTGTAAGTATACGATTTATAGATGATGTTATATCTGAACCAACAGCTTAACGTGCTTTCCGCGGCACGGAGAGTGGAGTACGCTCAACTCAACTAACCAGTGCCGGAAGAAATATTATTTACACAAAGATTTCTTATCCGGCGCGGCGGTGGAACCCACGACTGAAAACAATATGTTTATCACTACGTCATGAAGGTCTATAAAAGAAGTCCTTATTTAAGGGCATGGAATTAAATTAAGCACAAAAAACAGAAGAAGCATCTTATTGCCTTATTGTCCAATGATTCATGTTCAGGTGGATCATGAGTACTTAACAAAAGAGTGGTTATTAATCAAATAATGCATGGCCACACATTACTAAATCTGAAGACAGACAGTCACGATTGGTGACCTGAAACTAAATTATTATTATTAACAACTGCTTAAATGCTTTTAAAACTAAATATTTATTTTTACTTGATTTCAAAAGAAACAGAAACACGTATGTTTTAAGTAAGCTACAATACTACTAGTGGTCTGAATAAAAGTCAAAATATACATCGTTCATTGCGCTTAAAATGGTGTCTAAACTTAATGCAACTTTGCACCGCCTTCCGCTTGCAAGAATGGACAATATGCAGAAAGGATAATAAAAACATGCAAAAATACAATCACCATCCGAAGACCCGACACGTGTTTCGCATCTCCACAGAGCATCATCAGGGTGTTGTTACGAGTTGTCAAACGATACTAAAAGATCGGAAGCGCGGTGCAAATTGAGTCCCAAAATTTTCTCATTTTTAGCAGATTAATAATATATATTACTTGTTTTTTTATTTAGACTAGCTTCCTGCGCGCATTTTGACCCGCGTATATCCCGTTCCCGTAGGAACGTCGTAATAAAATATAACCTATATCCTTCCTCGATAAATAGGCTATCTAACACTGATTTTTTTTTTCAAATCAGACCAAATTCCTGATATTAGCGCATTCAAGCAAACAAACACGATCATCAGCTTTATACGTTAATAGATTCTATTAATGAATACTAACAGTATTCAAAAATAAATTAAACATATAGCAGGTGCAATACCAAGATATTTACAATGTGTGCTTAATCTATTCGTAGGTATTACATGTCAAATGTTTTAACTGACTCTGTAATATAGTTGTAACACCATCGTGCCTTGCTTGTTATTTTTTAAGATTCCGTACCGAGAGTAGAAACGGGACCCTATTATTAGGGTTCCCAACCGAAAGTCTTTCTGTCCCTATCTATTCTTAGATCTTTAAATCAACGCAACGGATTATTATGTGGTATTTTTAGGGTTCCATAGCCAAATGGCAAAAAACGGAACCCTTATAGATTCGTCATGTCTGTCTGTCTGTCCGTCCGTATGTCACAGCCACTTTTTTCCGAAACTATAAGAACTATAATGTTGAAACTTGGCAAGTAGATGTATGTTGTGAACCGCATTAAGATTTTCACACAAAAATAGAAAAAAACAAAAAATTTTGGGGTTCCCCATACATAGAACTAACTGAAAAATTTTTTTTCATCGAACCCTTACGTGTGGGGTATCTATGGATAGGTCTTCAAAAATGATAATGAGGTTCCTAATGTCATTTTTTTCTAAACTGAATAGTTTGCGCGAGAGACACTTCCAAAGTGGTAAAATATGTGTCCCCCCCCCCCCTGTAACTTCTAAAATAAGAGAATGAAAAAACTAAAAAAAATATATGATGTATATAACCATGCAAACTTCCACCGAAAATTGGTTTGAACGAGATCAAGTAAGTAGTTTTTTTTTAATACGTCATAAACCGTAAACCGCAATTTACGTTTCATTCATTCAACTATTATTAACATCGATCAAAGTTACAACGAACTACAAGAACTTTTATACTATGTTACTTGTTGTATTTTTGATATCAAAAATAGGTAGGCACTTGCAACTAGTACGGAACCCTTCGTGCGAGAGTCCGACTCGCACTTGGCCGGTTTTTTAATAGATAATATAATTCAAGATGAAGGTTTATATGATAATATATCAGCGTTGCACCCGAGTGAAGTCAGGGTGGGTCGATAATTCAATATAAATGTGGGTACATGTAAGTTTGGTGTGTCCGAAGATAAGTGAAGATGTTCGTTTGTGAACGAAAGATGTGACAAAAGTTAAGATGATTTATGAACGGAATGCGAAAGTTGATATTCTTTTATTGCTGGATCAGCAGCTCTCCTCCTGATTATATCCCACCCATATTATTAATTAATAAGAGCTGCGAGACAGTTTATATAATACAATTGTCAATATCAGCCTGTATAACGTCCACAGCCGAACATGGGCCTCACACGAGAGGGTGTTGCCATAGTCACCGCAGTAATATGTACATTGTACAAAGGTAAATGCTGATGCCCGTTACCTGGTATACGATTGTCACAAATAACATGACAATGGAGTAAAGGCTTAACGAGATTTCCAGGCATGTTGGCTGAGGGACAGCCCTCCGGTAGTCCTTCAAACTACCAGCCAGACCCGGAGATACATCTTTGATTTTACCCAAAAATCTTTCTCCGGAGTAGGAATCGAACCTCCAAATTTTCAGGTGCGACTTAATCAATGTTTATACCAGGCTGTCTATCCATATAATGTCAAAGACACTGTTAATCTTCGAGGGAGATATAGTCCACATAATAATTTACCATCCACTTCTTGAAATAAAGAAAATACTAGCAGAGTTATTGCACACTACTATCGTATTCTAGTTAACCCCTCGTGCTGAGCAAAAATGCTTGTTTTGTGGGTCGGTAGTGCAATGGGTGGGGATCAAGCCGCTAGCCATTGGGCTACATCCGCTTCGAAGCTTCCTCTAGTTATTTTATTTATATTTACAAAAAAAACAAAACACAAACTGCCAAACACATGAATCATAACACAGGGAGTATTACTCTGAGAGCTGGATAAATGCCAAAACTATACAAGTACTTCAGAAAATGCTTCGTTAACTGATAACAGTAAAATTTGGAAAATAAAGGTTCTCGAAAAGCATCCACTGATGGAACACTTGGCGTCTTCCCACAAGACGGACAGACTACCTGGTGGCCTATTAAATCGGTGTAAAAATTCTCTCGATCGATTTCGACCAATAATCACTCAGGATCTTTAAGAGTTTCTTTGCAGTCAGGTTACTTGTGTAATCAGCCATGAGGAAGCCATTTGCTACTTCACCGGGCATAAAGGCGAGTAGGGCTCCAGCCTTATAGGTTTATAAACTAACAAACTGCGCAACCAGCGGCTACTGAGGAACTTGGACCTCGGCTCAGGGAGGTACTGGCGAGGGAATTAAGGGATTATGACTTAGCTTTTTAGGGTAGTTTTGTGTAATTTCTTGAAGAGAGGCTTCTCGCATATGATTACATTGAGTAGACTTATGACTATTTACCATGTAACCTGCCTGGATGCCGATAGTTCGGATTACAACATCAAAATGTTTGACAGATTCCCAGATTATTTTGTTATTTCCGGGTATTTTCTGTCAATTTTGAAAATGATAATGACTGATTTGATGGCTAATAATGACAAATGTTTTAATAGGAATCTAAGGTCAAGAAGGAATCAAGTAATATTAGAAATTCTTGCCTTTTGCGAGTCTCCTGACAGAGGACTAAAATGCAGGTGGATCAAGAAAACCAGCTGCGTTATGCATAGGAATCCTAAGAGGTAAGTCGCCGAACGGTGGACTTTTAAACGTATTACTCTCAAATGTCATATTTTAATCAAATACTACAGGGCTCTGGTTCATTACTCGCGGGTTGGATCATCGCCAAAAATATTGGGTACATTAGGCAAATGTTTGATGAAATAGAGATTATCTCATTGTAAACAGTCGTAGGTGGTCCCACTCGAAGAAGACCACCCTCTTAGGACGGAATCATATCAACATCAACTTTTTTAGGATCAATGCTGGATATTTTCCCACCATTATAAAGTTTAGTACCTAATCTTATTAATAATTGGTGTATGGTTTTTAGCTTTTATTCCAATATTTTTACTCAATTTACTTCTTTATAAATTACACGATCTAGCTACCCGTCCAGGGTACAAGGACACCAAAAGTGACTCTTGGAGGAGAGGTACTTTCGAGGCCCTTGCAGTAGTTTTGATACGAGTAGTCTAGAGCCCCCTACGCCACACAAATCGGCGTATGGAATAACAGCCTAAGCTTGGCTCACGCGGTTTGCTTGCTAAAGTAATGTACGTTAAAAAATACGCAAATCTTTAAACTCATTTTTTTCGATTCAGTAGTCGCACATCGTATTCGCGTTAACAAGTAACGCTAGACAAAGGTCGGCCAAGCCCAAAGTATTCTTAATATGCTTATCTGACCTTGATCTACAGCTGGTGGACCGTACACTTCAGTACTAAAGCTCCATCCGTCCGTCTGTCATAGCACTGTATCTTTGACGCCACATTTAAAGACAGTGCATAAAAAATCGTAACTATTATAAATGAGAAAGTAACTCTGTCTGTCTGTTTAATCGTTTCATTAAAATCTATTCTGAGTCTTAACCACACGAGTCCTTTTAATGGCATTAGTATAGAGATAGACTAGACCTAGGGAAAGCACATAGGCTACCTTTTATCGGGTTCATTCCACTTTGAACACCTACCACCTTTTTTTTTAAGATTACTAGCTATGTTTTGCAGTCTAGCGCCCCCTACGCCACACATATGCACACACACACACTATTATACTTGTTAACCCCTCGTGCTAAGCTAAAATGCTTGTGTTACGAGTGAGTTCCCGTCGGGAGTGCAATGGGTGGTTCCAACCGGCGACCGCAAGATCACAAGTCCGACACCCTTGCCTAGCCTAGGTGTTCAATATGGAATGAACCTTTCATCGAATCAAATTCGCAAATCTGCATTAAGTGCCTGCCTAGCTTGATCGCGCTTGTCTCTGGCATGACCAGAGATTTTATTCTTTCTTTTTATGGATAACTGGTTCACCCGCGTACCTACCGTTCCAGTAAGAACTTCATAATTAAATATAGCCTCTAGCATTCCTCGATAAATGGGTTATCTAACACAAGTGTTACAATTTACAGCAGTAGAGTAATTTGGATAAAATCTATGTAAAATCTAATATGTATTGATATACCTACAACTACAGTAGATAAGTAAGAACAAGAAATATAGAGGTGGAAACTTCAAATGTCATTTTTCGGCGCTTTTTATCTTCCCCGTGTGCGGGTCCAACATTGACTTGGCCCTTTTTTTTAGGCTCGAGCTCTGTTCATCTTTATGCCCGGTGAAGTCGCAAAAGCCTTCGGGCTAACTACATAATATCCGTCCGAAAAAACGAATCTTTTTTTTTCTTAAATCTAAGTTGATTGCCAGCCTCCTCGAATTTGTTACTTGAAAAACTATGCATCATCACCTTATTTATTGATGACGGACCAAGAACCAATATGAGCCAAATTGCGTTTTATAAATACGATGACATCAGTATGTTTGCATAACGTAACATCAAGGCAATTTCTCGGAAGAGGTAGGCAGAGTACGCCTACATTTTGGTACGATGTAAGTCTAGGAGTCTGTGGGTTCGATTTCTAGCGTGTCTAACAGTAGAGCTTATAGATAAGGGCTATGGTTATACTTTGGTATAAATCAGCGGTTTGCACCGCGACTGTTTCATAATGAAAGTCATCTTACTAATATTATAAACGCGAAATTTTGTAAGTATGGATGGATGTTTGTTACTCTTTCACGCCAAAACTGCTGAACGGAATTGATTGAAATTTTGCATCGGGATAGGTTATACGCTGGATTAACATATAGGCTACAAAACATCACGCTCCGACCCACTGGAGCAGAGTACCGCGGGTAAAACCGCGGGGCGCCGCTAGTTATTATTATATACTAGTTGACACGACAAACGTTGTCCTGTCTAAACTAAAACTCTATATTAAATTGATCTTTTAATAGCTCTGAACTTTTTTTTTCGGACGGACATATTTATATAGTTATCCCCAAAGCTTTTGCTTCTTCACCGGGCATAGGTAGGCTCTGAACTAACCGTGATGTGTACATAAGACATTCAGTTTTTTTAACATCCTCTTCGACGATATTTGTAGCACGCATTTTGTTTGTCAATGTCATTTAAAAAGCGCTAAGGTTGCATTAGAAAATTTAATATGTTTTATTATTAAACATCTATTCTTATATTTTATAAACCGCGCAATTATTTTACTTTTTTCTTTCATAAGAACCATCTCCCGAGAATAATCAACACAAAATAATTAGTGAAATCAATCCAACCGTTCAAGCGTGATGCCGTGTACAAGGGAAACAGGGATTTATTTTTATATATGTACTAGCGACCCGCCCTGGCTTCGCACAGGTTCAACGCTTATGTTTTATACAAATAAACCCTCCTCTTGAATCACTCTATCTATTAAAAAAACCGCATCAAAATCCGCTCCGTAGTTTTAAAGATCTAAGCAGTAGGTATGCTTGGATCGCGCGAGGTTTCACCCGCGTAACTCCCTTTCCCGAAGGAACTTCATAATTAAATATAGCCCATGTCACTCAGGGTGACAGTAACTTCCCAATGGTGAAAGAATTTTTGAAATCGGCACATTGGTTTTTGAGTTTATTCATTACAAACATACACACAAAAATACAAATCTTTATTCTTTATAATATTAGTATATATGTTACGGGCAGGTTGATAAGTCCGGGCATTATTAATAATGGCCGGTCCGTATTAATAATGCCCGAGTCAATTGGGCAATGTGATTAAAACAGCATGATTAATCACTTTTCCCCGGCCATTACGAATAATGCCCACCCTATCTTGGGCAAAGTAATAAAATAGGTGAAATGTAGTGTTTTTGTTTTATTAAATGAAATTAAACTTACAAAATTTTATATGAGCAGCGCAAAAGGTTTTTAGGTGGTCAAAAAAAATAATAACCTAAACCTAAACCAATTTATCACATTGCCCGGCTACTAGTAGGGAATTATTCATACTGCCCGGTCCAAGTGATAAATTCAAGCTATCTCAAACACTGACTTATTACATGGACCACGGGCCTTCGGGCATTATTAATAATGGCCGGTCCTTATTAATGTTGCCCAGTTAATCATATAATATATACAACTATAGATTGGATGAAACGCACGTATGAATGGCGGTAGTAAAGTTATCTACGTCGCTACTGTCCTCCCACGCATGTGTGTAGGCATAGATTATATCGATCATGTTTTGCTTCTTTTTTATAATAACGGGAAATGGTATTATAATAGTTTTTCTGTCATTTATTGGGTTCCGTACCCGAAGGTTAAAATCCGGCCTTGCTAGCGTACCCGGCCCCGCCAACGGCAAATCGAAAGAGTGTCCGGGGGGTTTTAGTGGTGTAGGGTCCTTCTCGTGGTATGAGTTAGCATACCACGCTATGGAGTGGGCGAGTCCCACATATCCCACCGCCAGCGGGCGAATACGCTGCTGCGGCGGTGGGAATGCGTAAAAGCATTACTCCCCGGAAAAAAAAAGTAAAATCCGGACCCTATTACTAAGACTTCGCTGTCTGGCTGGCTGTATCTCAAGAATCGCGATAGCTAGACAGTTGAAAATTGCACAAATTATGTTTTTCTGTAGCCGCTATAACAACAATCACTAAAAACAAAAATTTTGGGGTAAAATTTAGCAATTCCTAAGATTAGCGCGATACAGTAAAGAAAAAAACTCTTCAACTTTATATATATATTAGTATAGAAGAATAAGTATAGATATTTTTTGAAAGGCTTACCCAAATTATTTTGACCCGCGTAACTCCCATTCCCGTGGGAACTTCATAATTAAATATAGACTACGTTATCCGGCTTTCCAACGGTGAAATAATTTTTGAAATCGGCACAGTAGTTTTTGAGTTTATTCATTACAAACACACACAAAAATACAAATCTTCTCTCTTTATTATAATACCTATTAGTTTACATAAATAGAATGACGTCATGTGTAAAATTGTTGATTTTAATTCTGTGAAATTATATATTTGTAGTACATAGACCGTAATGACGTCACACCATCACCATTGATCATGTTTTTTGTACTTGATGACTCATAATATATAAAAACAATTTACTCAATGAAACGATTGAACTTTGTTTTGGCTAAACAACTCAGCTGATTTTGATGTAAAGTTTGTGCAGGGTTTTCTGGGTTGGGCTGGATTGCTTAAGCGTAGGTACCCGGCCCCCGCCAACGGCGGATCGAAGGAGTGTCCGGGGGGTTTTAGTGGTGTAGAGTCCTCTCATCGTGGTATGAGTTTAGCATACCACACTATGGAGAGGGCGAGTCCCACATATCCCACCGCCAGCGCGCGAATACGCTGCAGCAGCGGCGGTGACTAAAAAAAAAAGGCTTTTCTGGGTTTCCTATGAGAAGTAGGGTCGTCTCTTAACCTGCATTAAGCAAAAGGGCCCTTAAAGAAGGACCCGGGTGTCGACCATCGCATGTCATGCATCAGCAGTTCCCGGTGCTCCCATTATTAGCGTTTGGAGAAGCACCGGAGAGGTTTTAGTAGGTAAACCGTCTCTTCATGGTATGATTAGCATATCATCACTATGGAGAGGGGAGTCCTACATACCCTGCTGCTGCGGCAATGGGGATGTCTAAACCACTTCCAACCAGAAAAAAATCAGGTGTTCAAAAGTTTAAAGAGAACATTTTGGTGGTTTTTTTTTTTGTGAACATGTATCACTGCCATTCAGTCTGTTGTTACTAGGTAACGGGCATAAAGGCGAACAGTATAATCTAGTGTGTATATTCAATAAAAAACAAGAAAGTTCTCTTGCATTTCAAGAGATCTTTCCAACGATACCCTACACTATGGGGTTAGTCGAGTTTAAAAAAAATTTAAATTCACTTTTCGGTATGGGAGTTTTCTGAAAAAAAATATATTTTTCCATAATTTTAAAAAACTAAGTTTTGGATCCTCAATATACATCTCTCGACCAATTTTGCGTGACAATCGGTGCAGTAACGGCGGAGTACGAGCCCGGACGGACGGACGGACAGACGAATGGACATGACGAAACTAAACTGTAAACTTTAAACTAAGCAGCCTGCGCAAGAGGGAGCCTCATCTGTAAATATAAAATATAGCCTGTCTTCCTCGAAAATTAGGAATTAATAACCCTGAAAGACTTTTTTAAGTCGGTAGTTGTTCCTGAGATTAGCTCATTCAAGCAGACAAACTTTACAGCGTTAGGTATATATATTAGTATAGATATCGATTTTACATTCGCTAATAAATAGCACTGCATTGTATGACATAATCGATCTATTTAACAAACCGTCATCATTCGAGGACGTCTCGCGATTGACCTATTTTAACGCTGAAAGATCAAAATTCGACCGTATACCAATATACTTAAGGTTCTTGAAGTTTTCTACGTAAAACGAATGATAACCTATATATGTCAATATCTCGTCTTTTTAGGATTCTGTGCCACCTCAAAAGAGCAAAAACGAAACGAAAAAGGAGTACTTTGTTGTCCGTCTGTTTGTCAAGTCCTTTTTACTCAGGGACGCGTGGTGGTATCAAGCTGAAATTTATATCAAATACTCAAGTCTACTGTCCCTTGGAGCTGTGAAAAATTCAAACTTCTAAGCCAACTCAATAAAAAAATACAGCCGTTCAAGCGGCAAATTCTCGAAAGGGAATCAAAACCCAGGGAACTTCCTGTGAACTCAGAATCTTTAAATTTGGTATGAAGCAACGTCTTCTAGCACAGATAAACGAAAAATTTGTGAATACCATATCTTTATAGTAACATCATCACAAAAACAGGTTTATACGGAACCCTCAGTGCGCGGGTCCGATTCGCACTTCAACGGCTTTTTTTTCTCAAAAAGCTTTTATGATAAATTAACTACTTCCAGTGACGAGGCTAGACTGAAATTGAATGGCCAGGGCCGTTTTTAGGGTAATTTGCGAAGCGAAGAATTTACTATTAATCTAAAGCCGAAAAAAACGGTCTCAAGGGCCGTTTTAGGGTTCCGCACCCGAAGGGTGAAAACGGGACCCTATTACTAAGACGTCGCTGTCTTTCTGCCTGCCACCAGGCTGCATCTCTAGAACCGCAATAGCTACTAACAGTTGAAATTTTCACAAATTATAAAATACCTACACATATTTTTGTTGCCGCAATAACAACAAAATATGGTACTAAATTAAACAAAATAAATATTTAAGGGAGGCTCCCATACAACAACCGTGATTTTTTTGCTTGATATCAATAACGGCAATAGCACTTGCAAATGGTACGGAACCCTTCTTCGTGCGAGTCGTTTTTCAACTTCAGAATGATAGTAGTCTCGGTTGGATCGTAAGGTAGGGCTTTTGAGATGCAAGGCCCTTATGCCGCAAGAGCCGTAAGTAACCTTGAGCTGAAAGATGCTCCTGCCCATCCATCAGCTGTATCTCTTAGTCGTAAGTCGTAAGATTTGTCGTGGTGTAGTAGAGCGACAGTTGCACAAAACCCCCTAAAATACTAAAAGTTATAATCGCTCAATATCATCGCCAGCGACCGCCCTGAGCCGTCCAAGCCCCTTGAGGGGGCGCCCTCTTGCGCAGGTTGCTTAGTTTATAGTAGTTTTTAAACCAATTATTAGGGCTGGAGCTCTGCTCGCCTTTATGCCCAGTAGCAAAAGATACGTGGCTAACAACGTAGTACGTCCATCCGAAAAAAATGGCGTGGTCTAAGCCGGAAACCACATTATTATGTGGTTTACGGCTTAGACCTACAAATAATTGGGTAAATGCAATCACAGCATTTTGTGAATACAAATAACAGATAAAAAGTCAATGACCTCATTATCAAGATAGATAAAATGACATGTCTATCATCTCATGAGATTGTGAAAAAATACAAATAAAGTAAGCAGGTGTATATATTGTTTTTATTCAGATGGACATTATGTACCTAGTTAGCATAAAAAAGACATCAGATACATGAATGTACTATTAAATGACACAAGCATTTCGTCATAAGTGTGAGTTTACAGCTCAAAGTTTGTAACAATCTTACTGCAATTAGCAATCCACCTGCCAAGCATGATGATTATGGCAATATCCCTGAAAGACCCTGGCTTGCCATGGTCTGTTAAGAGGTCCATGTTTAGGAGTGGACATAAACGGGCTGGTGACATAAGTAAGAAGTAATCTTTAATAAATATTGAACTACATAGCACCTCTATTGGAACCTTTTTTTATATAAATTTATCCTGCAACACAGAGATCTGTTCATTGAACAACAATCTATTTGTGTGGCATGTTATATCTGGGATATATGTTTTCATCAGCGTAAGACATTCAGTAATGCTTTACTTTATCTCTGTCATCCAAGGAATCTCTCTGCGAATTTTGGTATTCCATGTCTTCAGTTGCAAGGACTGGAGACTGCCTGTTCCCTGCAGCTGGTCTGCTAAATCATTCCTATGAGTAGTCAGCCATTGGAACAGTTATTGGAACTTGTACCATACATTCTCGGTAACCACTAGCTTGTATTATACATTATCTTTGGTATTGTGACAACTAAATATAGTAACTCAGCTACTTATGAGTCATACAGCTATGCATTTGTTTATGTTAATGACATTGTGTTACAACTCACTGATAACCAGTCCACAACTATGTGTTAATAATATTATGTCTTTGAATTAAATTGTATTAATACTGCATGTATGATTTGAATTTTAATGTCTAAGGCTCATTTTTTAACTATAAGACAAAAATTATCACAGCAATATGTAAATTTAACAGACATTTTAGACAAAATGTGTCAAATTTTAAAATGTACTCTTCGGATATTTATTATTATCAGACAATTGAAAAATCAGTTCTAAACTATTTTTTGGAAATTTAAAACTTTAAAATGGTGATATTTGTAGTTTTATTGTTATTTGAATAAGTTTTATTAGCAAACCCTCATACAATGCTCTCTTTAACAGTAAAGTGTTCATCGTCCATTAATGACATTTCCAAAAACAAGTGTGATTTAGTTTTTGAATATCTTGTAAATTATTAAAACATATCACACAGTCTAGAGTATGTTATGTGTAGAGTAGAGAGTACACTTCATTGCACCAAACTTACAATAGATACATGACACATACATATATATAATAATAATAGAAATAAAATAAATGGATGTACAAGCCATGGTCTTTTCACAATTGATAATGTGATGGTAGAAAAAAAAGATATATTGATCCTCATAAAATTAGCACTGCTTGATTACACCATTGGCTGATGAGTTGCTATAGCTACTGCTTTGCCAATTCCATAAATGCCAGTTTATACCACTGCCACTCCTACAGTGGGTTGTAGTGTGATGTTATTTAGCCAATATGGTCCAGCTTATAAACTATCCCCATATAAATTTCAGTCAAATCTGTTAAGCAGCTTTTGCAGGGCAGAGTAACAAACATTCATGTTTAAAATATTAGTAGGATAGGATAATAAACAGATTTTAATAGCACTGTATTTGTCAATATAAAGTTAAATTAATTATATTAAATAAAAAGACACTAAAAATGCATGTAATCAATTAATAATTAATTTTCCCCATCAATTAAAACATGTAATTATGATAGAAACCTACCATTCAGATTCATTACATATTATGTACCTATATAATAATAATTAATTGACCTAACAGGAAATTATAATCATTCATAATAATTTCATGAATAAACATCCATTTAAGGTAAAAACTTGTTAATATATAATACTATACAAGTAATTTTTACTGTATACAACAGATTCTATGGTGTTACATAGGGTAGCCACCTTAGAAGTATTGATTATAAAGTCCCATAAAAGGGACTGTCCTCATGGCAGAGGTATTGATTTTGTGAAGGCTTGTGGTTAGGTAAGATTCGTGACCCACATAAATACGTAGCAACGAGGTAATATATAGTAGCAATTAGTCATTTCATTCCTATACACACGTAATGGTAATAAAAGCATAATAAAATAATTTAGGAACACTTTTATAAATGAATCGACACATCGATCGAAATTGTCGAAATTCAGACTATGGGCCCTTTCAAATTTGGTTCAAAGGTTAACCAATCTACATCGCAAAAGACACATTAATTACCTCATCTAAAAACCGAGTATTGTTCAGTAATTCTATTTAAAATTGTGACATCACTTTTACTAATGTAGGCGCCATACACAAGGCCGCAATATTTAGCCAAATTACAGCCATTTTAACGATTAAACAAGCCATTTACAGCGGCCATAGCTCCTTACAGTATATTAATAAGAATTTACAAGGCTTCCTCTCAACAAAATTACACAAATATCGACTTCTGTGGCCGAAAACATAAGTTACCTCTATGTCAACAATGGCTAATGGTATGATTTTAGAACAGTAAACATTTAGGGAGAAATAATTATAAGGGCTAAACAGACGCTTTGCTTCATGTGTAACAAGAATAACGAAGGAATTGGGTTACACAGAGCTTCCGATCGATATATTTATACAAAATCCTGAAAGCTCCAAGTAACAAGATGGCGGGAATATAACGCGACCAAAAAGAAAGACTAGGGCGCGGGAGGAAGTGCATCGATAATGACGCGACCCAAATTTGGTCGGGTTATACATCTGATCAGACAGATGTAAGAATTCACGTTTCCTACGAATTTTCTGTAAAGTTGGTGAGTTTGCGATTATTGTATGTGATAGATTTGGATGTTACATAACTAGTCTTACCGTTTTCATTCTCCATTAGCGCTTAAAACAACACAAAACACTTAATTTTACACAAGCACTCACACGCCCATACAGTATGTAACAACATCACGAGTTGACTGCGCCATCTGGCGCGTTCTTGATCTAATGCTGCAATTACCTGTCACCTGCGGCTAGGTTCACAGCGGTGTTAATTTAATTTCGACCGTGTAATTAGTATAGTTCACTTTAAAATTTTCTATGAACAAGGATCTATAACACCTTATTATTATAAAAACAAATAAGTTTCTGGCTAAACGAACGATTGCCTCATTGAAAATGCGGCTTGAATTCAAGTAACGCACGTAGTATTGATTTTTCGCCGCAGCTGATTCATACGACGTCCGATTTCGCGCAAACGAGAACAAAGTTTGACTCATCGTTATTTTAGTTTCATCTTTACAAAGTTGGTTTAGATATTTAATTGTTAAATTTGTTAAACTTATAGATATTCAGTTAGAAATATTCAATGAGATTTCTATACATATTTCGTATTGAGGCATTGCCATACATGGTCAGCTGGCCAGCGCAAAATAAGGCAAGCGGCTCTAGTAAGAATTCTTGTAACAAGGTCGGCGTAGGCTGGATGGCAATCTTGATGGTAATTCTAGTTGCCTACGGTGACTTCCGTTCCGAGATGTTCTAATACTAATACAAAGACCGTTTAAATGTCCGCATTGCAGCTTCATTTATCGAGTTACCTGCTACTAGTTATGCTCTTAAGTACCTATATAGGTATTTAAGTAATTAACCTACCATAATTTAATATGAATACCTATAGGTACTATAGGTGTTCATATTAAATTATGGTAGGTATATTCTATTAGATACGATTTACACAGTTACGTGTAATGGACATTTTATTTCTATAAAGTAGGTAGGTACCTATATATGATTTCTACAGTTGACAAAATAGAACACATATTTCGAAGAAATTAAGAGTTAATTATCGTTCTGGTTATAGGTGAATCATATTCCAAGGAACGTGTTTTAGACGAAACATTAGCATAACATTGTTGTAACTAATAGCGGAATACCCCTCTTCAGGTTCTATCGTACATGTAATCTATTACTTGTGTACTATATCTATTACTCTTGCTTACTAGAGTAAGTACACTGTTATAATCTCATAAATATTTTTACCCTGATAAATTTTGATTATCCAGCAATTTTACTTTGTTCCTACTTTTTACATGTAATTTCTTCATAGATCAAATTAAGAAATTATCATAAACTTAAAGTATCAACTTCTTATTAGGATGATTGATAATAAAATTATGTTTAATACAGCTGTAGAGTTCGTATTATCAATTCACGCAGAAGTTGGAAAATGTTTTTAGCTATCGCCGATAGATGGCAGTCCGAGAAGTAGGTGCCTATACATTTTTAATTTCATAAATTGTATTGCAATTTGATGTTTGATCAGCTAAGTACGAACTAGCAATTTGAAAAAAAACTACAATGAGCATGGATTCATATATAAGAAATTAAGCAATGTTGTTCCCAAATTCCGGAGAGCCCAACTTCACTATGTGAAACAGCGGCCAAGCTTCTGCTTCCGGACTATTTAACTGAGTGTTTGTTTAGAAACAGTGGGTGTGTTCAGAAACATATTGCTACTTATGTTTATAACCACAGAACAGAGAAATTTCTCTCCTCTGTGGTTGTAACAACATTAGGTTCACATTTTGAGAGGACTTTTATTTGGAAATTTAAAGTCACGAGAAGTCGTTCGTCATCCGCACACTGTAATTTGACATATGTGGTATATTTCGTAAAATCTAACATTTCACAACTCGGGCTGACCCCACATTACGTGCGTCTCTTGAGCGGGTGAATGACTTGAACGACGCGAACGCCAAAATCCCGACCGCTAACGCCGCCGCGCCGGCGTCGTTCGTATGTGACACACGGTCGAGGAATATCTAGTGTGAAGTCAGCCAAATATAGGTACTTTGGTTTTAAAAAGTTAGACTTTTGATATAGGTTCCTAAGTAAATGCATTAAATAGACATGATAAGCGGTAATAATAATCTAGGTGACGCTCTCTACTACACACTTCGAGCCCCTTGTAGTCTGGGGCCCCGTACCATTACTGGCGGAACCACCAAAGGGCTGGGCAGGGCGGGGCAGGGCGTTGTACGCCGGTGTGATCCGCTCCATGGCGCTCTACGGCGCCCCCATTGGGGTCGACGCCCTGAAGAGGCGAAACATAGCCCTGCTGCGACGTCCGCAGCGGGTGATGGCCATCAGGGCGTCCCGCGCCTACCGCACGGTCGCGTTTGACGCGGCATGCCTCCTTGCGGGGTCCCCTCCGTGGGACCTGGAGGCGGAGGTTTTGGCCGCCGCGTACCGGCGGAGGTGTGAGGGGGCGCGTTCTGGCCGCGACCCCTTCCCGGAGGGTGTTGCACGGTGGCGGACTGAGATCCGTCGCCAAACCCTCCGGAAATGGCAGGAGCGGCTATAGGCCGCGCCGCGGAGCGGATTGCATACGGTGGAGGCGATTCGGCCCCATTTAAAAAAGTGGGCCGGTCGCCGTCACGGCGACGTCACCTACCACGTTGCACAGGTAGTAACAGGCCATGGCTGCTTCGGCCACTACCTGTGCAACGTGGCGCAGAGAGAGCCGGACACTCGCTGTCACCACTGTGTCTGTGCCGACGATACGGCGCAGCACACGGTGGTGGAGTGTCCGGCGTGGGCCAACGAGCGGGAGGAGCTCGTTGGCGTGGTGGGAGACGACCTCTCGCTGCCGACCATCATTTCGAAGATGGTTCAAAGCGAGAGGTCGTGGGAGGCGGTTGCCTCCTTCTGTAGACAAGTTATGTCACAGAAGGAGGCCGCGGAGCGGGAGAGGGAAGTAGATCCCTCTGCCCACCCGCTTCGCAGACGGCGTGTTGGCCGTCGGCGGCGGGCCGAAACCCGCCGCCTACCGCCCTAGGCTCGGCCTTGGGGAGTGGGGAACATGGGCCCCGCTCCCTTCGAGGCTGACCCATGAGGAGTAGAGACGCCTCTACACTCCGGGCGTCCCTATAATTGGGCAAATGGGCCACTGTAAGTGTGGCCCTGGAGATCCCGCGGTACCATATTGGCCGCGGGTGCCGTCGGGGGGCCGGATTGCTCATGCGTACCCGACCCCCGCCAACGGCGGATCGAAGGAGTGTCCGGGAGGTTTTAGTGGTGTAGGGTCCTCTCCTCGTGGTATGACTTTAGCATACCACGCTATGGAGAGGGCGAGTCCCACATATCCCACCGCCAGCGCGCAAATACGCTGCAACGGTGGTGGGAATGCGTCAATGCATTTCCCCCCGGACAAAAAAAAAAAAAAAAAAAAAAAGGGCGGGGCAGGGCGGGGCAGTGCCCGGGGGCTACCATGCCTGGGAGAGCACCAAAACCTTATTAGCAATCCTCGTTTTAAAAATATGTACATATGCATATAATAATATACACATTACGGATGGGATTAAATTTTATTTTTAAAATTATTTTCTGAAGTAAATTTAAAACCAAATAACTATCTGTTAATTGCGCTAAAAAATGTGTCAAAATGCTGGGATGCCTTTCTTGCACTGTGTTTTGCGCAGTAGCGTGAGACGACGAGGTAACATCACCTTTTTTTTTTTTTATTCGGTGGGAAATTCATTGACGCATTCCCACCGGCGCTGCAGCGTATTCGCGTGCTGGCGGTGGGATATGTGGGGCTAGCCCTCTCCATAGCGTGGTATGTTAAACTCATACCACGAGGAGAGGACCCTACACCACTAAAACCCCCCGGACACTCCTTCGATCCGCCGTTGGCGGGGGCCGGGTACGCAAAAGCAATACGGCACCCGCGGCCAGTATGACACCGCGGGATCTCCTGGGCCACACTTACAGTGGCCCAAGGTAACATCACCCTGATGATGCTCCGTGGAGGAGCGAAACTCGTGTTGGGTCTTCGGCTGGTAAATTTATTTTTGCACGTTTATTTTTCCTTCCTGCATGTTGTGCATAATTTTTGCGGGCGGGAGAGCGGTGCAAAAACGGCTTTCCAACATGTTGACTCATTTTTAGCGGAATTAACACTATATATAATGGTTTTTAATTTAGATTAGTATGGATATCTGTAAAGAAACGCCTGATTCAATTAAATATATTTTCTGAAGGTTAATCGTAGGTAGGTATTATAAAGCTGAAGAGTTTGTTTGCTTGAATAAACAAACAAATTGTTCAGCTCTTTTAGTGTAAGATAGCCCATTTAATAACTAGATTCCGCGCGCGGTTTCACCTGCGTGACTCCCGTTCCCGTTGGTAGGTAGGTACTTCATCTATACCAGGGGTGGCCAACTTAATATGTCCTAAGATCGACTGTTTACTATTTGCGATCGACCATACGTAACGTTGAATCACGTATCGTATAAGTCAATCGAATTATACTTAAATAAGTATTATTTTAGATTATTATACAACAAATACAAAGTTTGTGCATCATTCTGTGACACGTATTTGTAGATTAAAATAGGGTAAAATAACACTTTTTAGTATACAAGTGGATCGATTGTAGTAACTGCCGGGATCGACTAGTCGATCGCGATCGACTGGCCACCTCTGATCTATAGGTACCATTATGTATCATCATCATCGTATTTGCCATTGTCACCACGCTTGGCAGGCAGGTTGGTGACCGCAGTAATATGTTGTACCACACAAGGAAACGCTGCCGTTCCTTGATATACGATTATTAAAGATGATGTTGTAACATTCGGAATCAACGGCTAAACATGCTTTCCGAGGCACCGAGGGTAGTCCCTCAACCAACCAGACCCGAATATATTTTTTTTGAAATTACACCAAGATTTCTTGTCCGGTGTGGGGATTGAACCCACGATCACCGAGATTGAAAGCGAGCCAAATACCGCTGCGCTACGGAGGTTGTCATTGATATTCCTGTGTTGATTTTCAGAACTTGTGTCTATTCGAATTGGTTTGCGAAATTGTATTGTGCGATACAGGTTAGTTGGGATGAACGTGCTAGATGGCGCTGTTATGTTATGGTTGGTGGGATTTCTATAGATGTCGCTTCAGGATGCTTTGCTATTATTTTACATAATGTTTCAGTCATCTGTTTTTACGCCTAATACCTATAAAGTAATAGCAAAATCTATTTCTAGCATATTTGATATATCTTATTGAACACCTGGTCTGTATAAATAGCCCAGCATTTTTTTTTTTGGACTTATATAATTATGTAGTTAACCCCGACGCTTTTGCTACTTCACCGGGCATAAAGGCGAGCAGAGCTCCAGCCTAGATAAATGGTTTAAACATTATAAACTAAGCAACCTGCGCAAGAGGGCGTCCCCTGTGGGACTTGGACGTCGGCTCAGGGCGGTCGTTGACGGGGAGATTGAGGGATTATGGCTTTTTTTTTGTGGAGTTTTGTGCAAATGTCGCTCTACTTTACAGTTCGCGGGCCTCTCGGACTTCGGGTCTATGAGGACATCTAAAGGAATTCTTAGCAAACTAAGGGTCGGGAACATTGCCCAGCTAATAAATGGTATTGTACGTGCATTCGCTCTCATCATATATACATTGTACAACATTACATGCATGATTGTGATAAAAACTTGACATAGAAAAAAGAAACAGAGCAAAAGAGACGAAAAAAATAATATCGGAGTTTCTTTCTTCCTTTCTTCTCCGGGTCGTCCACTTAGGTAGCTAGTGAAAGGTTGCAGGTAAGCTAGGGTAGGATCCTCGACGGCATGACCGAGGACCGCGTTGTTGCTTATTCCCCGAACTATGATCTCGCGCCAGCTATCATCACCACTGTTGGTAAATCTACTCTTTACTCTACCCTTAAGGGTGCCCTCAGGTGGATGTCGCTTAGACTTTGGCCGATTCTTGGAAGTTATATTTAGACCTGTTATCTTTAAGGCATCTTACTATAATGTGTACAATTGTCATTTATCGCACGACAGACGGATAGACTGATTAAACAATCTGTAATATGTAACATTTTAACAATGTTTTTAGCTACTTAAGTGATACTTGTGTTAGATTTAGTCTTATACAGTTTAATTTTGACAAGTAGGTACAAGTGTATGTAAATACCTAAGTGCTGAATAAATTTCATTATTTCATTATATCTCCAGGCGATTTGTCACGTGAATGATTGTTATAATTAAAAAGTGTGCGCTCTTAGATATATCTTAGATAACTGTTGGTTTTTTTTTTTCATTTTAAATTGAATTTTTTTTAAGGGAATTATCATATTGAACAATGAATTAACAAAACATTACACTTATTGTGGCGTACCTAAGTTTTATAATATATACAGGAGGCTAAGGACGTAACGATATGACTATGACTTCGATAGAAATGTCTTGATTACTGAAGGGTCAATAGCTTCAACGGCGGATCGAAGGAGTGTCCGGGAGGTTTTAGTGGTTGGTAGGGTCTCCTCGTTGTATGAGTTATCATACCACGCTATGGAGAGGGCGAGTCCCACATATCCCGCCGCCAGCGCGCGAATACGCTGCAGCGGCGGCGGTGGGAATGCGTAAATGCATTTCCCTCCGGACAAAAAAAAAAAAAAAAAAAAGGGTTAATAGCTTGTTTCAAAGAAGAATCAACTACACAAAAATCGTAGGTCGTGGGTTCGATCCCCACACCGGACAAGAAATCTTTGTATGAATTCTAAGATTTATTTCCGGGTCTGGTTGGTTGAGGGACTACCCTCCGTGCGTCGGAAAGCACGTTAAGCCGTTGGTCCGGATTGTTATAATATCATCTATAATAATCGTATATCAAGGAACGGACAGCAGCGTTTCCTTGTGTGTTACAATATAATACTGCGGTCACCAATCCGCCTGCCAAGTGTGGTGACTATAGCGATACCCTGCCTTGGGAGAAGCCCATGTTCAGCAGTGGACGTTATACGGGCTGATAATGATGATGACCCACAAAACAATTTATGCACTAGCTCGCCTTTTTCTTTACCTACATGTTAATATAAGTTTATGTGGGTTAAATAGGTATAAACACAAACGCACAATTATTAATAAATACCGTAAAATACAAACGAAGTGCCCAATTTCGTGACAGACGGCTGACAAATGAGGGATTAGCGTAAGTAAGAGCTGCCATGCGTCCGGGATTCCCCCGATTTGTCCTAGTTTAAAGAGAGTCTGGGGAGCGTCCGGGCCGATTTTTATTTAAAGTCCGTGTTTAAAAATTGAAAGGCTCGGGGCGCCGCATTTAAAAAATCCTGATGGCATATCCAGGTTTTGGGCTCTAGAATCCGGGGCAGTCACGCGTCTTGTCCGGGTAGCAAATTTTTATAGATGGCAACCCGCTGTATTGGCATCGGCCCTCTGATGATCCGATGGCCATAGAATGCCACAGATCAAGTCAATGCTTCTGTAGGTTCGCAACAATCCCGATATAACAAGATATAATTAACGATTGAATTAATTATATGGTTTATGTATTCATAAGGGTTTCCAAAAATAATCAGGGCTGGTTATTAAAAGAACAGAAATCAATCAAACTATAAAAAAAATATTATTTTTTTTCGCTTATATTGAGCTTGTGTATTTTCACCCTTTTCAGTATGCGCACTTTACGGAGACTCACATTGTATAACTAATAGACCGCCTAAAATCCTGCTACCGTGGGAACTTCTTTATAAAATATACGATTCGCTAATTTATTGATTGTAGCCTCTTTTATAAAAACCAAGATACATCATATAGAACTAAAAGTCTTTAATTTGAAATTAAAAAAAAAAAAGATTTCTGTCTGGTTGCTAGAGGCAGTAGGTACCCTCCGTGCCTCAGAAAACACGTTAAGCCCTTGGTCTCGATTGTTATAACATCATCTCATCATCATCGGCCCGTATAACGTCCACTGCTGAATATGGGTCTCCTCCCGAGGGAGGGTATTTGCCATAGTCACCACGCTTGCCAGGAGGGTGGCCCAACTAGCAAAATCAGTATTTATAACGATCTCAAGACTACTTTTATTTTCACTTATAAGAAACTTGTACCATGCTACAAAGCTGGATTTTGGCACAGTTATACAATCAGTTATTTCTATATCTATCTTATAAAATGTTACTAAGCCATATAATATACTTGACGAAGCGCAATACCTTCTATAATTATATGAGACTACACAATTACAAGTACAAACGCTCTCGTTAGTATCTGTCATAAGTATTTTACTGAAGCAATCTTGTTTATATGACACTAGTAATGTATTAAGTTATTTGTTATAAGTATATTTTAAGAGGTTATCTTTGTTGTTGCTTCGGCTCGTGGTGCCGGTGGTAGTAATGGTAATTAATTACTAATAAAAAGGAAAGTAAAATGACCATTGATACTATTTTGTGTTATTGTAAAACACTAATACATTTAAAAATATAGTGTGTGACCCGTGGGGAAGTCATATTTACTGTAAATGTGTGCCGAAATATAGTTTATTTTACAATGCCCTCTGAAAATAACACATTAGTATATTATTATAAAGAAATGATTTAATGATATTATTATGTTTATTCGCCATGTTTTAAAATTGCTCTTCATAAGTACTTTATAGAACCATCGCAGGTAAATTAGTACTTGTAGCAGTTTCTGTAATTCTGTCCAGGTAACTCACCTCCATTTTAAAACAAATTAGGGTTCCCTTGAAGTTTGCCTGCTAATTATTGATTTTCCTTTTTAGGATTTAATTAACAAGATGGTCGAATTACTTGATGTCGACTGCTTTTTGACAAAATTTTCATTGATTTTACTTAGAAATATGAGATGGCCTTGGACAATTACACATTTTGTGTTATCCGAAAGCTGCAATGGGTGTGGATTTCCAGTTCATATAAACAATATGTAAAGACCTATATACTCATTTAATTTGTAGTCAAGAAAACATAATATTTTTATTGTATCTTAAACAGCTTTTCTTAAGACGAAATGTCAACAAAATGGCTAACGTTTACTAGTAAAGTGATTAATGTACTAACTTATAAGCTTTTTTGATGTTATAGCTCTCTTTTTAAGTACATTTAAAATAGTCTCGAACAAGATTATGACGGCACAAACTTGTAATCGTTTTAGCTAAGTATGTTGTAATATCATTTTCTCTCACAAAATGCTACTATAGGATCAAAATATTATTCAGGATTATTTAGTTTTACTGCAAACAATTATAGGAGACTTATTCCTAAAAGTGTCCTAAAAGATAATCTTGTAGTTAACTAAAAGACTGAGATATAAAGGCAATTACTCTTGATGAGTATGCTTGTGAAATGCTATTACTAGTAAAATAGTCCTATAAATGTTTTAGAGGTCAGTCTTGTAGCTAATTGTAAGACCTAGATATATGTATATGTAAAACGAATGTATTTGAGTATGTTAAGGCTTGGCAATTGCTATTATAAGTTACAAGTTCTACCACAATGCCTTTACAAGAACGTTATTAGTAGTGACAGACTTATAATCTTTCCTTATAGGATTATTTTGCTTGTTGGGTGGTGACCGCAGTATTAGGTACCTATGTTGTAACACACAAGGAAACGCTGCTGCCCGTTCCTCGATATACGATTATTATAGTTGTTAAGCCGTGATTTCCGAGGCACGGAGGGTAGTCCCTCAACCAACCAGACCCGAAAAGAAATCTTAGAATTTACACAAAGAATTCTTGTCCGGCGTGGGGATTGAACCCATGAACTCCAAAATTTGAAGCGATCGCCAAATACCGCTACGCTACTGAGGTTGTCATATATCATCATCTATAACAATCGTATACCAAGGTATGGGCAGCAGCGTTTTCTTGTAGGTAATGACATAATACTGTGGTCACCATACCGCCTACCAACTGTGGTGACCATGGCAAATCCTCCCTGGGGAGGAGTCCCAAGTTCGTGTGAACATTATAAGGGTTGATAAGAATGAAGTGTGAAATTGGCATGATTCTTAACTTTTCATCAAATTTCTAAAATTCGCTGGGGTAAAACGAAGAAACTTAAACTTAATTATTCCGCAGTAATTGAAGCGTGAAGATAATCGAATGAATTAAGTAGTAAAACCATTAACAGACGCCCAAACGATTTAAAATATATTAATAGCGAATCTGTTAACTGGTACAGTCGCACGCGAATACAACTGAGAAGTTCGACAAAATTACATTATTGCGAAGCGGTAGATCATTTTTCGTATAAACACTTTGATAGCCGAGTTGTTTTGGGGCTTGCTAAAATAACGTATACTAAACTATGGCTTTATTATTATTATATAATTGTTGCTTAAAAACTAAACAGCCACAAAGCAAAATCAAATGAAAAGTTAAAATCGTACCAATTGTGCCAGCATTAATACTTACTATTTTTGCATTTAATTTCCTTTCCATTTGTGGCTCTTTTATATTTAAGCAGCGATATGTATTGGATCAATAGCTAAAAATTACGACATTTTTTACTTACTTTTCATTTTATCGGCTCGTTAACGTTTACTGCTTAACATGGGCCTCCTATTAAACAAACCTGGGCAAACCAGAGTCGTTGAGGGTTATTGCCGTCATCACCACGCTTGGGAGGCGGATTACGGTAAATCACGGGGGTAATTCCGTTTATTTTAACTTGTTCTTCTATACACAACGTGATCTAGAAAATTTTAACAATGTGTAGGTACTTTTTAAACCAATAAAAGTTTAGTATTACCGCAAGTACTACATAGGAAAGTTGTAAATATTTGTTATAAAATAAAACATTACGGAGCATAATCCATTTCTGTCCATATCTGAATGAAAGTATTTGATAACATTTGGCACTTACACTAAGCATGTTTAACACCAATGTTTGTATGACATTTCAGCAAATCCCTTGACCGCATATATAAGCCGTCAACCACTCACTATAACTAATTGCTTAAGCCGACTGTACCACAATCAACTTATTGCTCAACTTCCTCACCACCCTTGCAATAAAAATATTCATACCATCTTCCATCCTTCTCTCTCTTACTCAAACCATCGTAAGAATAAACGAGAGGTGTATAGCAATTTATCAAAATGTAGCAAGGGATGAAATAGAGATATTTATCTATATTAGTGCTGTATCTTTATCCCTCTTGTCGTTAGGGGGTAAGTTATGTTCTTATGTTCAGTGAGTTTTTTTTTATAAATAGCTAAGTGAGAGTATTTGGGGTCGCGAATGTTTTTGCTTATGTTTTGTTCTTAGGGTGTGTTGTTCAGAGTTAAATGGTGTGTAAAAGTTTACAATGCTGTATGGTATATTTGGTCTGTTCTATAGTTTATGACGCGAGTTTAAATTTTGGATGTATTGGGTTCCGGCGAAGTGCCTGCACAAATGATTACAGCAACGTTGTGTCTCATATATTGTCATTTTGTTAGTGAAGGCACCATCAATTTATGCATATAATTTTATTTTATTCTACCCAGAGTCTAAGTCTATGTTGTATCCTTATTATAACGAGCAGTTTTAAATCTTAGTTACATTTGTAACCGATCAAAGTATTATTATTGAATGGCAGCATTATGTCCCACTATAGATATTGTAATTTTGTAAGACAAAATTACAATATCTACACATATTTCGCTATTAAATACAAGAAAGTCTAAAATAGAAAAAATAAACAATCCTTTGTAATACAAAAATCGGACCAAATTCTTCTTATTATCAACTAAGCGGCCGTAGCCCAATGGCTAGGGCGTCGGACTTGTGATCTTGCGGTCGCAGGTTCGAACCCCACCCATTGCACTACCGACGTGAACCCATTCGTAACACAAGCATTTTAGCTTAGCACGAGGGGTTAACAAGAATACAAGTAGACTATAAAAGTATGCTAACAACGTCTTTAAAAAAAAACTATTGAAATAAGACCACAATAAAAGTGAACCAACTAATATGTTGTATGTGTCACCCTCAAGATCCAATTAGTAAAGTACGATACATTAGTAAAAACCGCCAATTTATTGTCACAGTCTCTCGGTTTCACTGCCAGAATCCCAACCACTTTGTCTTGAGAAAAAATTGGTCCAAACTCATTGATAAAACAATCTTCATGGTTTGACATATCGATGCAGATTAAAGACTCATCGAATTCTAAACCATAGGTTTCTACACATCTTGAACTACTTGCCACAGTCACCTCAAACTTTTCAAACGCATTGGTCAGGTACAGGCTCTTGTCCATAGTGGAAACGGTTTTCCAAATACTGGCATCCATATCTGAGGCTTGTTTTTCGTCGAAAATTGCTGGCTTTATGGTGTTTAAGGGGTGGAAATCGACGTTGAGTTTGGCGACAGCTATGTCATGTTTTGACATGGGGTTGGAAATGTTGAATTTCTCGTGGAGACGCCACAATAGGATGGGGTAGGTGTGGGTAAGGTTGCGGGCATATTCGTGGTAGAGGAGGACCCTGTGGGTGGAACCGTAGCGCCTGGAATTGGTAAAGAATAGTTTGAACTTGTAATTATTATCACAATTAGAACCTTACTTCTGAACATGGGTCTTGTAAAATAGCGTTTTGAAAATTCGCAAAATTTCTAAAAGAAGCGTTGTAACATTGGTGATCTATAGTAATATATACAAATATTATAAGGAGGACATAATTTATTGCTTGTTTGCATTGAAAAGGCGCCGAAACTACTGGACCGATTTCAAAAATTCTTTCACTATTAGAAAGCTATGTTCTTTAGGAGTAACATAGACTATATTTAATGATAAAGTTCCCACGGTAACGGGAGCTACGCGGGTGAATATGATGCCTATGTGTCCTATTGTTATGAAGTTCAAAGCACCGCTACTTGTGAGTGTTGCATATTTTCATCCATCTTATGTATCTACTCACAATTTCATAAAATATCTTTGAAAGTAGAAGTTATAAAATAATAATAATAATAATTTATTCAGCCAAGTGACAATGACAATGTGATGTTCACATAGTAAATCCTTATGAAGCTAACTATTTTTAACATGCATAACTAACTAGGCTATGTAAGTAGCAGGTTAAATTTGCCTCTGACTCTCAAACTAGATGAGTCCTGTGTTTTAAGTCATCAGGGCATATTTAGTTCAACCCACCTGCAATGTGCCGAAGTGACTACCCATTTAATTAGGATCACACTAGCAAAGCAGGCGAAGGACCACAGCTTCGAAGAATTCCTGGTAATGGCTGCCACATATGGAAACCTCTCAGCTAAAGCCAGGGTCAGATTACTCTCGTCACTAATGGGTATCACCCCCATATCTTTAGTAAAGTGGTAGATGCTCCCAACATTCCCAACCTTATGGTCTTCTACATTTATGTCTGTGGCAAATTTCACCATGACGCAGACCAACATGATAGCTAGTAATATAAGCACGGTTAGCAGTATACACGATAACTTCATTTTGAAATAAAAGTAGATTTCTGTTTGATGTGGGTGATTTAGTCCATTGTTGACGAAATGACGAAAGTGACAGAATTACCTAGGTTATGACAAGCATAGACGTAAAATGCTTTTTTTCAGGAGGCGTCATGTAAGCAATGGAATATTATTAAGTGACTGTTCTGAGTTTGTAAGGTCTGCATCACGACTTACGGCCCATGTCGTTATTGTCAAAACCAGCACAAAAAAAAGTGTTAGCACATCAAGGGTTTCCGAAATAGTTTTAAAGTCTTGAACTTTTCTCATGGAAGGATATAACGGGCATATGAGTTAGGTATATATATTTATTTTTCCAAGCCAAGTCACGAAGCTTTTGTTACTTAACCGAGCAAAAAGGCGAGCAGAGCTCCTCATTACAAAAATGGTTTAAAAACTCCAAACTGAGAACCCTGCGCAAGAGGGCGTCCCCTATGGGGTTTAGACCTTGGTTCAGGGCGGTCGCTGACGATGTGATTGGGGGACTTATTTTATTGTGGAGTTTTGTGCAACTGTCGTTCTACTTTATAGTTTCCGGGCCTCTCGGCCTTCAGGTCTACGAAGGCATCGGAGGGTTCTTTGCAAAATAAGGGTCGGGAGGACGAGAGGCGACGCGTTGCATTCGCCAGCGCACTCTTCTCCGGCGGGTCAGATAAGTAAGATGTACATGGATCTATCTAAAAACGTGAATTGCTTAGATGTCGATGTCTTTGGATAATTCCTTGAAGTAGCATTAATTACCCAATCATTTTACAATAAGTAGAATGAGTGCTTTGAAAAATAAATGGCTAATAGTGAAAAAAACAGAATAGTCATCAGAGAAAACAAAATATCAGTTTTGGGGGTTTTCGCAACCGTTCAAAGCGATACCATAATATCATCTACAGCTTACCTAAAAATCGCTAGGAATAGTTTTTTTTATAAATATATACGTTTTTATTTAAATTCAACACTTACAATCATCTTTGGCACGGTTTATTAAGCCATGGATACAATATTAACATAATATTGCAATGATGATTATTTATTTTGTTCCAACAAAACATTTCAAAACCGCAACGAAATAACCAAACTTCTGTAATATTATATTTTTTTATATTATACGAGTAGATTCATAGAAATATCAATTCTATTTTAGCGTCCTACGGAACATTTTCCAGCTGTATTATTGGTAAGAAAACGTGCAAGTGATTTTGATCTTTGAAAACTGGTAAATAAAGGTACTTTTTGAATAGAATAGAACTTATAAGGGTGACTTGGAACATTTGGTTTTGTACCATAGTCGATCGATTAAGGGATGACTTTTGATTGTTAAGGGCTATTTAATTTAATCAGGTGTTTATGTATTGTAAGTTATGGGGTAGTAATAACTTTATAATTCATACAGTATTCAATAAAAACCATTACAGAAATCTCAGAAATGGAGTTAGTGGACTGCAACAAGTTATTGTTATTATTATTTACTGTCAACTTTGTGACGTAGCTGTACCTATAAGTATTACTTTAAGCCTCGGAGGTCGTGGGTTCGATCTCCACGTCGGACAATAAATCTATATGTAAATTTTAAGATTTATTTCCGGCTCAGATTGGTTGAGTGTCTGCCTGCCGTGCCTCGGAAGGTGGCTGTTGTGACTTTACAGCATACTATATATGTATATATGTATTCAGTAAGATGAAGGTAAATGGCTAGGAGCGTCGGACTTGCGATCTGTGAGTGCCAGTTCGATCTCCACCCATTGCATTACCGACGTGAACCTATTCGTAACACAAGCATTTTAGCTTAGCACAAGCGGTTAACAAGAGCACTAGTAGTGTTTAAAAATTTGACTAGTCACAAAATAGTATCAAACAAAATCGCTTCCCGCTATCTGTCTGTCTCTATTTATGCTTATCCCTTTAAAATTACGCAACGGAATTTGATGCGGTTTTTAATGCATAGAGTGATTCAAGAGGAAGGTTTATACGTATAATACAAGCATAATAAAGTAAAGGAACACTGATCATTTTAGAGGTGTCTAATGTGATGTCGTAAATAAACACTTTTTTTGCGCTTACATTGCAAACGCTGGCTGAACCCTACGAAATAATCAAAATAAAATAATGTACTACAGTATAATTATTGAACACTTTAAAAAGGTCTACATAATAGTCCGCGATGGTATGTGTCTTATCTCTTAAGAATAACCCACAATAACCATTTTTTATCCTTTACTTTTTACAAGAAATAATGGCTTATTTACGAAGCGATTTTAAGCCATACAGCATTAATCCTTATCTAATTAAAGTACCTTCAATACAACAATGTATTGAAGGTACTTTAATTATGTGCATGTGTAAACATGTGCGTTCGTGTCTATAAATAGCATTGCACCCGTGCGAAGCCTGGACGGGTCGCTGGTACCTAAGTAATCTATAAAAAAACCGTATTCTGTACTTCCCCAATCGTAGCACATTGTATTACTGGTACTAATGCTATACTCTATTGGTAAATTTCTGTTAAAATTTTCCGCTGAATTGCTTACATCAAAGTTCTCAATAGTTTCCTTACAAGTAAAAGTTTTTCCATATATTTTCTATTCGCCCTTCGTCTAGCAACTTAACTTAGATCGATAAGACTTGGTAATCTGCTGACCATTAAGTGTCGAGTTTTATTGCACCCCATATGGCCAGCTTTAAGGGTAGAAACGCGATATCTTGTATTAGGATCTGAATGATCTAATTAATGGAGTCTGCGAGTAATTCGTGTATTGTGGATATTTCAGTTGTGTCCCTGGAGACTCGTAAAAAGGCAAATGAGCGGTCTGGGTCCATTTTCTTAAAAGTTATTGGTAAATAAGGAAATAATGAATTTATTCAGTAATAAGGTAAGGTAAGGTTTCACAAGTACAAGTGTATTAACATACACTTGTACTTGTCAAAATCACAACGTAAGAGAAATTTAATTAATAGGTTATTATTATTATTCTATGGATTAAACTAGGTAACTTACATCTGTTACCTGTGAGTGCTGCTAATTGTAGTATATTACAGACAATGTACTCCGTCCGTCCGTTTGTCATTAATTCATTAATTCCTCTACTCATAATCTATATTAATATTATAAAGAGCCGAGGAAAGGTTGTTTAAATCGGCACAGTAGTTTAGGTTTTGATTTTATTCATTACAAATCACATAAATACAAATCTTTCCTCTTTATAATAATAGTATAGAAGTTATATAGATGGATCCCTATTTCCCTTGGTCACGGCATCACGCGGGAACGGATCGACTGATTTCGGTCTTTCTTTTTTTGTTGTTAGGAAAGTACAAATGCGTAGATTTTGATTTCTTCATAGTTTGCCGTGCCTTTCCTTCTCCGTAGTGGTAGATTGTTTTAAATAATCTTGTTTATGGGATATCTTTGACATATAGCGAATACAACTTCCAAGTTTCAGGTTTCTACGACCAGAGGTTTATTTAGGCTGTGTGTTAACGCCGGAGTGATCCGCTCCATGGCGCTCTACGGCGCCCCCATTTGGGTCGACGCCCTGAAGAGGTGCGACGTCCGCAGCGGGTCATGGCCATCAGGGCGTCCCGCGCCTACCGCACGGTCGCGTTTGACGCGGCCTGCCTCCTTGCGGGGTCCCCTCCGTGGGACCTGGAGGCGGAGGTTTTGACCGCCGCATATCGGTGGAGGTGTGAGGGGGCGCGTTCTGGCTGCGACCCCTTCCCGAAGGGTGTTGAACGGTAGCGGACTGAGGTCCGTCGCCAAACCCTCCGGAAATGGCACGAGTGGCTAGAGGCCGCGCCACGGAGCGGATTGCGTACGGTGGGGGCGATTCGGCCCCATCTAAAAGGGTGGGCCGATCGACGTCACGGCGACGTCACCTAAACCGTTGCACAGGTAGTAACAGGCCATGGCTGCTTCGGCCACTACCTGTACAACGTGGCGCAGAGAGAGCCGGACACTCGCTATCACCACTGTGACTGTGCCAACGATACGGCGCAGCACACGGTGGTGGAATGTCCAGCGTGAGCCAACAAGCGGGAGGAGCTCGTTGGCGTGATGGAAGACGACCTCTCACTGCCGACCATCATTTCAAAGATGGTCCAAAGCAAGAGGTCGTGGGAGGCGGTTGCCTCCTTCTGTAAATAAGTTATGTCACAGAAGGAGGCCGCGGAGCGGGAGAGGGAAGAAGATCCCTCTGCCCAACCGCTCCACAGACGGCGTGTTGGCCGTCGGCGGCGGGCCGAAACCCGCCGTCTACCGCCCTAGGCACGGTTTTGGGGAGTGGGGCACATGGGCCCCGCTCCCTTCAAGGCTGACCCATGAGGAGTAGGGACGAATCTACACTCCAGGCGTCCCTATAATTGGGCAAATGGGCCACTGTAAGTGTGGCCCAGGAGATCCCGCGGTGTCATATTGGCCGCGGGTGCCGTCGGGTGCCGAATTGCTTATGCGTACCCGGCCCCCGCAAACGGCGGATCGACGGAGTGTCCGGGGTTTTAGTGGTGTAGGGTCCTCTCCTCGTGGTATGAGTTTAGCATACCACGCTATGGAGAGGGCGAGCCCCATTGCGATTGCGTCAAAGCATTTCCCCCCAGATAACAAAAAAAAAAGGCTGTGTCAGTCAGGACAAAGAGTTTTTTACCCGACTGCGCCAGACATTGTTGGGCACGCTCTGTAGCCTGACCGGCTTGATGGATTTTAGCTTGAGCGGTGTCGTTAGATTCGTGTTTACTGTGAGTGTGATATACTCAGTCAGTATATCAAAATAAATAAAAAAACACACAAAAACGCAGTCGGGCTTTTTAGTTTTTTAAGTTAGTGTTTTTATTTTAATTTAGATGTAATAATACAGTAGGTAGTTTTTTTGTAACAATGGCAGTATGAAAGTATTGTCGTTTGTTTAGCTGGTGGTCAAATTGCAGAGTTATACGAATTCCCCAACAATTAGTGATCATCATAAATTTAAGACCCTAAAGAGGTCACGTCGCATCAGATGTCTTACACATTATTTCCTCTTTAGTTGTTCTCTGTATCATGTTTAAAACATACTCATTTTCCACTTTTCAATTCAACTTGTTTATTTATCTATACTTCTATAATAATATTATAAAGAGAAAAGATTTGTATTTTTGTGTGTATGTTTGTAATGAATAAAATAAAAACTACTGTGGCAATTTCAAAAATTCTTTCACCATTGGAAAGCTACATTCACCCTGAGTGACATAGGCTATATTTAATTATGAAGTTCCCACGGGAACGGGAATTACGTGGGTGAAACCGCGCGCGGGAACCTAGTTTATTATAAAGAGGCAAAGTTTGAGAAAAAGTGTAACGGAATTTGGCTCGCTTTAAATATCGGAGGTCGTGGGTTCGATCCCTACGCCGAACAAGAAATCTTTGTATATTTATTGTCCGGTTGGCTGAGGGACTACCCTAAAGGACGTTAAGCCGTTGGTCCCTATTGTTATAACATCATCAATAATAATCGTATATCAAGGAACGGGCAGCAGCGTTTCCTTGTATGTTACTTGGTATGGCAAAAACTCTCCCTCGGGAGGAGGCCCATGTTCAGCAGTGGACGTTGTACGGGCTGATGATGATGATGATGATCATTTATTTATTTCTTGCTTTCAAATAATTCAAATAAATAAATATTTAAAATTGAGGTTCGTACGGGAACAGTGATTGTGGATGAAATCGCGCAGAGCAGCTAGTTTATTATATAACTTAACCAAAATTAAGAATCAAACTTAATCCAATACATAGAAACGAGCAGAAATATCATTATTTTCATTTATTTCCAAAAAATTTGTTGTAAAAGAAGAACAAAAATGATCTGAAATGCACCGCCCACTCGTGCGGCCCGCCAACCAAAACAAAGACCCGCCCCCGGATGCCTCGGGGAATTTTCCGCATTGCCTTGTTTGATCCACTTTATTTTGTGTGATACTGTAAATATACATGTAGGTTATATACCTATTTACAGTAAGTATATTGAGCAAGTAAAGCTACCTCATTTATTTACGACAATAATTTTCTTGTTCCTTGGAAATGTGGCAAGTGCAAGGGGATTATCCTGCTTGAGGATTTTAAATCAGTATTAATCTATCTATGAAAAAGTCTAGAGCATCCATAAGCGCACATGCTATAATTTCACAATATTCGAAGTCAAAAAGTCTTTATTCACATTCAAACATTTAAAATACCTATTTAAATCATTTTCTTATGATACGTCCCTTTCTTGTTCTACCGCCAGTTCTGGACGTGACAACTCTGAGAAGAACCGGCCAGAAACTCAGAGTACTTTAATAATGAAATATTGTAAAAAATAGCAATACATAATCTGTGACACGAAAGGTGACGAAAGAAAAAAGCCCGGAGTTTCTTTCTTCCTTCTTACTTGAGTACTAGTTTATGTAAATACCTAAGTGCTAAGATAAGTCATTATTATTTCATTACCAGTTGATGCTCGCGACTTTGTCCGCTGTTTATTATTCCTTCGGTTTTTTAACTATCCCACGGGAACTCAATAATTTTCTGTGATTAAAAGTATTTAAAATGTTGATTGGGGATGTAAGGTACCACCATGCATAATTGTATTTAATTCGTTAAACAGACGGGAACACTAAAAAAATTAAAACGAATCTGGATGTGTTCTATTTTACTTCTAACATCCTCCTGGCTCGGGGAATCTTAGAAGTAAAATTGCGATCTTTTATTATTTCGATTTAGCGTTTTTTTTCTATGTACCTACAGACATTCTACCTATACAGCTTTATTACCTATATGTACCTACCTATAGATTGACAACCTCCGTAGCGTAGCGGTATTTGGCTCGCTTTAAATCTCGGAGGTCGTGGGTTCGATCCCCACGCCGGACAGGAAATCTTTGTGTAAATTCTAAGATTTCTTTCCGGGTCTGGTTGGTTGAGGGACTACCCTCCGTGCCTCGGAAAGCACGTTAAGCCGTTGGTCCCGATTGTTATAACATCATCTATAATAATCGTATATCAAGGGACAGCAGCGTTTCCTTGTGTAGTACAACATAATACTGCGGTCACCAATCCGCCTGCCAAGCGTGGTGACTATGGCAGATACCCTCCCCCGGGAGAAGGCCCATGTTCAGCAGTGGACGTTATACGGGCTGATGATGATGGATTTAAATGTACTTTTATTGTATACTAGCGACCCGCCCCGGCTTCGCACGGGTACAATACTGATACTTATACTACGAAATGTCTTTAAACCTTTAACAAACGGGCGAAATTTGGTCAAAACAAACAGAAACAAATTAATATGGGTACCTACTAAAACTCAGTGAAATAAGTAGGTGGGTATACTTTTATCGTATGAAATACCTACCTATACTCTTCAGGACTAACAATACAACAAACACTAAATAAATAGGTATTCAAGTAGATACTTGAATACCTATTTATATTTTGTTTTGTGTTCGTTGTAACTATGATGGATAGATATCCCTCATAGTTACAACGAACACAAACCAAAAATTTGCCTTATAATTGTTAAGGATCGAGCGCGCATAATCGCATTCGGCCTACCTCACTCGCTGCGCTGCGAAAACAGTCGCTGTTATTTTGCGATAACTTCTAAGTTATTCATTTAAAGTATATTGTGTAGGGGTAAAATAATCTGCATGAAATGCTTAAGAATATTAACTCATTTAAAATGATAAAGATAAATACTGAATCCGTCTGATTAGCTTTACAATTACCGCATTAGAAATGATCATTTTTCTAAAAGATAAAATGGATATAGCAAGTTAACCTTGAAAGATAGACATATGCTATGCAGACTTTTTTGTAGATCTAAAAGGGAAGAATATTTCCGCCATACATTGTTTTGTTATATCTCATAGGGTTTAAGCAGCGTTTTCGATGAAAGCTCCCAAATCAATATATATTAGTCAAATGTACACATAAACTAAACAAATCATATACGTAAACCTTCCGGAAGAATCGTTCTATAGATTGGTAACAACCGCATGAAAATCCATGTAGTAGTTTTTGAGTTTATCGCGAACAGACAGACAGCCAGACAGACGCGGCCGGGGAATTTGTTTTATAATATGTAGTGATAGCGGTCGCCCGCGGCTCCGTGCGGATGTCGGTTACCGCTGCAAAAAGCCTACCCAGGAAAGACACGGTCAGCAAAATGATTCCCAGGTCAATTCACAGACACCGACACAAACATCGACGAAGCAGTCATTATCCGCAGGCTGCTCAGATTGTCTTTCTGTGGATGTTAAAGTTGTTAATGATGAAAATATTTAAATATAATTAATACTAAGTTTTCACTTCTGCCGGCAGTCCCGGAGTGCAACCCGTTGTTTTAGGATAGATAACTAAAGCGATTATTGTAGAGCTTCTCTATAAACAACATTGGACGTTAAATTATTTTCAGGTAACAAAATATACTGATGGTCGGGAGCCCCGACCCGTGATATGGCAATGTAACTGGGTAACTTTACCCATGCGTAAAATATTCTTTGCGTAAATCAATTCCTACTAATTTGAATGTTTGGCCCTGGGATTTGTTTATCGTTAGTGCGAAAGAAATTTTACTGGAAATTGGAGCCTTTTGAAGGGTATAGGCAAATCAGTAGGGATCATGGGTATTCTTGGTATATGAGCTAATTCACCAGCTGCAGGGCCGGTGATAATCTTCGCTACTATTAAATTATCTTCTAGCTTCTTTATAAGAAGTCTCGTGCCATGTTGGGGGGGCTTAAATTTCTGAGAAGCATTATTGGCGTGCCATGCCAACTTTTAACGACAGTTCATGAGGTGGTAGCCCAGCGGGGTTCAGAGAATTTAAAAATTCCTGGGGGTAGTGCACTGCGTCCTCGATGTTAGTGACGGTGTCCATGGATTTATCAGAAATCGTAATATATTAATTTCGCCATATCTTTAAAACCAAACGTCCAATTTTAATCATTCAAGGACCAAATATTATCTACATAAACTGTTCTTAGTGATGAACTAATTACAGTTTATTTTGATAAGGATTAATAGCATGAGTAAAATAAACGCGTTTAAATGTAGTCCAAAAAAATTTCAAGATTTCTAAATAAGAAAATGGTTGTTGTGCCGCACTCGACATAGATAGGCATAGAGTGTCGCGGACTTTTTTGTAGATATTTATAAGATGTACAATTAATTAGAACATTATATGGTTCTATCTTTTATAGTTTAGGCAGCGTACGCAAAATAAGTAACTTTTCTGGTTGATTTTTTACACCTTGTGTCCGAAAAACCCAAATATCTTACGGAACCCTATTTTTTTCCAAAATAAAATTTAGCCTATGTTACTCGTGGATAATGTAGCTTTCGAATGGTGAAAGAATTTTTGAAATCGGTCCAGTACTTTTTGAGCCTATTCATTACAACCAAACAAACAAACAAACAAAGTTTTCCTCTTTATAATATTAGTATAGAAGTGTAGATTATGTTTAGAGCCATGATATGAATGATACATCGCAACCATGTATTTTCTGAGATATAAGGAGTAGTCCCAAGGCTTGTGATAAAAAGATTAATCAAAATATACTTATAGCAAGTTTTTTGATAAATTTATCCTTGTATCGTGTACTTTATGGATAATCATGAACCCGATACGATATAACTATGACTTCGATAAAAATATATTTATTACTGTAGGTTTATTGTAACGCATCTCCTATGTCATTGTTACTGTATTATTTAAGCTACGTTAACTTAAAAAATTGATATATTTGAAATATTTTTACTTGCATAGTAAACGCTGAATAGCGAAGACATTTTTATCAAAGTAATGATTAGCCTCCAGAATCACTATCCATGGTTCATAAAAATATTTTATGGGAGTCTGAATGGAACAACAGGTCTCAGAGGCAAGTACATTACCACAGAGGGACTGGCACAGTGATATTGTACCAAAATAATTGTAATACCCACGTTGTATAAGAAAATTCCCGAATCCACACAAGTACGACATTTCATATGTTAGCTTGTTGTCTTCCAAAAACATTATCATGAAGATGTAGGGTAACTTTTGAATTGAGCAATTATATCCAAGCTATAGATCACACTTTACACTGAAAGGTGTGCTCTATAGCTTGGATTAATACCCGTGCCATCAGACCTACATAGGCACAAATGTACCTAGGCTTACAGGGTATATGTGGGTACTGATGGCACGGGTATAAACCACCGTCGTGTCTTGATGTCCACGCTTTATACTTTTAATTGTATAATTTACTAGCGACCCGCCTTGGCTTAGCACGGGTTCAACGATGATGTATTATACATATAACCCTTCCTCTTGAAACACTATCTATTAAAAATCGCATGAAAATTCGTTGCGTAGTAGATCTAAGCATACATAGGTACAGACAGACAGCGGGAAGCGACTTTGTTTTATACTAGTAGCAGATATAAGGTACAGATTAAGATTTTATTTGCTAGCAATGAAACGAAACGTTAACCAAACTTTTTTTTTTTTGTCTCGATCCGCCGCGCTCTGTGCTATGTATTAAATAATAGTGGAAATAAACAGAAGTATAAATTAAATAAACGCCTTTCATTGTGGAACTTCGCGCTCACAGCAGTCATCTACAGCAGAGACTAGTCTCTGCTAGTAGTGAATAAATTCTTGCCTAGTTCGATATTTTCAACAAGAGTTCTACCCCAAACAGACATAAAATATAGTGATCGGCTTTTAACAGTTTGTTGAACGTATCGAAGCGTGCCCCAGAGGGGACGTAACTTAACTAAACTAAATGATATTTATGTGTTTTTCAATTTGATTAGTAAAACGGGCGAACGCCAAAGTGTTTTTCCGATTATTTTATTAAATGTTGAGTGTCATTTGAACAACAATAAATAGGTCGTATTTAATAGAAATGACTTAATGGATTAAATTTGTGAAAAGTCTAATCATATGACATCCACTGCTGAACATCTGCCTACTCCTGAGGGAGGGTTTTGACATAGTTACCACACTTAGCAGGCGGGTTGGTGACCGCAGTATTATGTTGTAACACGCTAGGAAACGCTGCTGCCTTTTCCTTTGTATACAATTGTTATAAATGAATATCCGTGTCTAAAACTCCATATTAAATGTAACTTTTATTATTAGGCGTATTAGCTCTGCACTAACCGTGATGTGCACTAAAAGCAGCACGCATTCTGTTCATGTTATAAGCCATGAGATTACATTATAAAGCACTAAGTTTATACTAAAACATTTAATATGGTGGTTAAGTATAAGTATTCTTAATTTTTTTTAAATTCCCCGCAATTTTCTTATTTTTTTTCTTTCATAAGAACTTGCTCCCGACTATATCAAACAAAACAAAACAATAATTAGCGGAAACGACCCAGCCATTCACGCGTGATGCCGTGGCCAAGGGAAATAGGGATTCACATTTATATATATAGAAGAGAAGATATAAATAGATTACGAGATTGTTGTTAGTCTAGCAGAAATGTCGGTCACATACCATTACCGTACGTACCTAACTAGAAAGGTCCTGGTCGTCGGTAAAAATATTCATTTTTTTTTTGTAGGAATACCTATTAGCCCGAATTCTAGCAGTTGATGGTATTTCACCTGTGTTTGTGCACACAGTTGTACACTATAATATGTCCTGTGCTGCTATTCTCCTTAGAGATTAGCCGCCGTGCCCGAAAACGGTCGCGAGAACTATCTATATATTAGTCACCATCATCAGCCCGTATAAAGTCCTCAGCTGAACATGGGCCTCCTCCAGAGGGAGGGTATTTGCCATAGTTAACACGCTTGGCAGGCGGGTTGGTGACCGCAGTATTATGTTGTATCACACAAGGAAACGCTGCTGCCCGGGTGCCCGTTCTTTGATATAGGTACGATTATTATAGATGATGTTATAACAATCGGGACCAACGGCTTAACGTGCTTTCCGAGGCACGGAGGATATTTTTTTTTCGGACGGTCATTTGTATATAGCCGGGAGGTTTTTGCTACTTCACCGGGCATAAAGGCGAGCAGAGCTCCAGCCTAGATAAATGGCTTAAACACTACAAACTAAGCAACCTGCGCAAGAGGGCGTCCCCTGTGCCCTCGGCTCAGGGCGGTCGCTGACGGGGAGATTGAGGGATTATGGCTTTTAGTTTCTTTACTTCGGACTTCGGTTCTACGAGGGCATCGGAAGGTTCTTAGCAAACTAAGGGTCGGGAGGGCGAGGGGGGACGCGTCGCGTTTGCGGGCGCACTCTTCTCTGGCGGGTCGGATAGAGTGGTCTCTGTGTAGTGGTGCTAGATTCTTGCAGTCTCTGTACTGCTAGTTGGTAAGTTGTGATCTCGTTCTCGTCCGGGTCGTCTAGGACGCCCCGAGGCCGACGGTGTTTACGACGCTTTGTAGGCAAAGTCCTGTAGTCGGATGCTGCAACGACCAACGGGTTTGGGTGTTGAGCCGCGTATTCAAAGAAGCGTTCCGACGCCTCTTTCATTCACTGCTTGATGGAAGGCAGTTGGAGATCAGAATGCAAGTTGCGATTACGAATGAACCACGGTGCCCCGGTGGTACGTCGAGTGAATCTATACTTTGGACAGTTTGTAAGCGGTACAAACTGCTAGACGCTGTATGAGCGAATACCGTGCTCGCCTGCTCGCGTACGGCATAATCAGCCGTATACACGTGGTATAAATCCTAACCTTGTTATCTAATGATGCGTGAATTTAAAAGACAGTGTAGTCGACTGAGTGTAAGTTAAGCCCGTGCACGAACGGTTTCTACATACGCTCTAAAGTTTAGCTTTCGGTCAAGGATTACGCCTAAGTACTTGGCTTGCCGTTCCCAAGGGATTGGTTCGCCAAACATCTTGACCGGTGGAATGACCGGTAGGCTGTTGAATCTCGAGAAGAGTACAGCGGCACTCTTTGTCGGATTGAACGGACTACGGTACGGTAGTCCCTCAACCAACCAGACCCGGAAAGAAATATTTAGAATTTACATTAAGATTTCCTGTCCGACGTGGGAATCGAACCCGACCTCCGAGAATTAAAGCGAGCCAAATACCGCTACGCTACAGAGGTTGTCGTATATATTAATATATGAAGCAAAAACTGTTTACTCCTTTTTACAAAAATTGCGCGGACGGAAGAGGATGGAGACGTAAAATAATACATTTTGCACATTTAATTTAAACGTATATAGAGAAGGAGTGCCGTATCACACAAGAATCAAGAAGATATATAAAATGAGACACATGCTACAAAGGTAGACCTTCCGATGCCCTAGTAGACCCGCAGTCCCGTGCACAAATCTCCCCTAAAAAAACTAAAAGCTATAATTCTCCCCGTCAGCGACCGCCCTGAGCCGAGGTCAAGCCAAGTCCCACAGAGGACGCCCTTTTGCGCAGTTTGCTTAGTTTGTAGTGTTTAAATCATTTATCTAGGCTGGAGCTCTGCTCGCCTTTATGCCCGGCGAAGTAGCAAAAGCCTCGGGGCTAACTACATATTAAAAATAAAAGAGGGAAATCTACCTACAGCTTATTTCAAAACAAGAAATTTCTTCCAGCAGACCCGCAAAAGCAGAAAGTACCTAATTAACAATTTTTTTTTAATCATCATCATCGTCGTCATTACAGCTGTAGGACGTCCACTGCTGGACATAGGCCTCCCTCATACATCTCCAGTTGTTGCGGTTAGAAGCGGCCTGCATCCACCGTGATCCCGCGGCCTTAACCAGATCATCCGTCCGTCTAGTAGGTGGACGTCCTACGCTACGCTTGCCGAATTTAAAAATAAACAAACAATATTTTTTATTTTTATTTTTACACATGCTTGATTCCGACCTTGCCTAATTTCGCCTTCCTTTTTATAATTTCTGTTTTTGCGTGTCTGCTGGACAAAATTTCTTGCTTTGTATTTTATGTATTTTCATCATATCTGCATGTGTTATACAAAAATATAAAAATAATTATGAAATAGCAATTGTATCTAATAACTATAGCGGATATGATGATGATTTCATTATCATATTTCATGATTTGCTCATGTAGCGAACACAGGGGGTTCGCTACATGAGCAAATCATGCATATCAGAAGCGAAGATCTCCAAAAATCGCGTATCATCCTCCAAAATTAAAGTATTTGTACAATAGTCGAGACGAAGCCAATAAATCAGCGCCCCTCGTCTCGGCTCATTGACTCCGCGCTTCGTACGAGATGGGTGGCCACCTACTTGGGTATAAGTCACTCGAGGAGATATGGAAATAGTTGTTTTCTTTTGCGAGACAAAATTTGAGGGCCAAAAGATACTAATTTCAGAGTTGTCCCTAAATTTTTATGTTAGCAAAGATAAAGATTAAAGAGTGTCGACGAGGAGGAGACCTGGTTGAAACTATAGAAAACAATACATTTGATTCGACTCAACACGCGTCGCGTTTCATCGGGTCGCATTAAAAAACAGAATTGACAGAGGTACACTTGGAACACATAAAAAAAGAATTAATTAAAAAGGACAAGAAGGAAACTTATACTATTTGAAATTAATCTAATAAACAGACCATGGCCTAATAAATTGCTATCTACCTAAAACCAATCTTATTAAGTACTAATATTATACATTTAAAGATGTATAAGAATGTATGTAACGCTTTTTGGAAATATTTAGATAAGTGTATGTTACTCCAATCACGCCAGAACGGCTCAACTATGGCGGCGTGTTTTGTAGCACACATATTATTATGTATAGTAGATAATTATACAAGGTGTAACGGAAAGGGTATATACATAGAAAGAGCAAGGCTTTTTTGGATGATAAAAAACGATATGCAAGGGTTATTAAATCCTACATCTACAAGTCCGGAAGTAATGATTTTTTAAAATTCATAGATACCAGAAACCAAAGTTTTCAAATTGAAATAAATACATCACTAGCACTCAATCAGCTGATCGATATCAACGAACTATTTGCAAGTAAAAATAAACCTCTTACTTAAAGTTAGTATTATTTATTGCAAAATAATACTACTTTTTTTAAAAATTTTGAGTTGAAACCCCTGCCATATCTTTTGTTATGATCCAAAGGAGCCTTGCTCTTTCTTTGTATATACCCTTTCCGTAACACCTTGTATAATATACATTACAATTTGTCTCGGTTAAGTTAGTAAAATATATACTGGAGATAGAAATTCACATTGCGACTGTATGCAGCCAATAAGTACCTGAGATTTTTTACAAAATATTGTTTTTTTTTTCATTATATTTATGAGATAATCGTTTTTGGGCTGACTTACCCTAAATATAACATCAATATTTTCTTATTACAAATAATTAAACTAATGTCAAATTAATAAACTTGTATACCTATATGTTTATAAATATATTTTGTAAATGCCTTATATTTTGAGGTGTTGGCAACGGTCGATTTAGTATTTATATTATGATTCCTAAAAATGCATTTGAAGCAATACGCTGTACTTAAAAGCTATTGTTTTAGGTTGAAGCGGTTAATCGAATGGCCAATGTGTAAATGCTCTTAAGTGATCTAAGGCCTTAAGTGGTCTAAGACCACTGTATTCAACGGTCTTGCCGTCATGATGTAAAGTCTAAATGCCAAGGTACTCAGGTTACAAGTGACAAAGTTCTAACCGTGACTACAATGGTTTTTTGACATTGACTTGAATAAAGCGCGCGGTTGTTTTATGCGATAAACGCTGCGTTACACGCAATGCGATTATATGTCGTAAATTTATATCTGCGCTTGGCGCTGCGTCAACCGCGTAAAACAATGGTTTGTAATTATATTACCTGATATGAAATTATGTGCGTTAATCGCATTGCGTGTAACGCAGCGTTTATCGCATAAAACAACCGCGCGCTTTAAAGTTCTTAGTGTCGTTTCCACGAAAAACATCCCTTATAAAACCCTTACTGTATCTATCCCCATTATAACGAACAAAAATCATCCCAAAAACTAAACACAGAATCACATCCTCAACAAAATAAATTACCTCACATCCGCCATTTTGTTCGCAAAAATAGAAAAAATAGAGCTGTATATATCCAAAAGTGCAAGATCACAGAGTCACAAATAGGCGAGTGGCGGCAGATCGTACGACTTCCGGTGGAGAGCTTCCGGCGTGACGTCAGCGAGGGGGAAGCTATGGAGACGAAATTTGGGGTGGCCAGGAATATAGGGAAATTTGGGATTATGTTGTTTTGAGTCTGTCTGTTTTAAATAAATTTATGAACGCTGTAACCTGCGTCAGATTGTAGCTCCGCTTCAAATTCGCAAGATATTAATCAAAATTCCTGTATATTCTCAAACTTTTGAAGTTGGAGTTCAGTGACAATTTCAATGATAGTTGAAATGGTGGTGTAAACTCTAGTTACAATGTATTTATGTCTTAAAAAAAATGTATATATTATTTACATATCTTAAGTAACCTCTTCCTTTAAGATCTCGTAGGTTGTGGGTTCAATTCCCACCCCAGCGGTTTTTTTAATGTATAATGTAACATTTATTTTTGGGTCTGACTGGTAGTGGGAGTAGGTTTTTTTCTTTGTCCGGGCGGAAATGCATTTACCCATTCCCATCGCCGCTGTAGCGCACTCGCCCACTCCATAGCGTAAATATGCTAAACTCATACTACGAGGAGAGGATCCTTCACCACTAAAACCCCCCGGACACTCCTTTGTCCACCGTTGGCGGGGGCAATCCGACCCTAAAGGGAGTACCCTCCTCTCTCGGAATCATCAGTGACGATTGTATAAATAACGGTCAGCGGAGTTCAGCTGCGTATATGCTGTACATACCACAGAGGTCACCAATTCGCCTGGCCAGCTTGGTGACTATCACAACACCCCGTCCGAAGAGGCCCACTTCTTTTGAGAAATGCTAGTAAAAAGCGAATACTAATATTAATCTCGTTTGGACACCCTACAACATCAATTCATACCGTAGTACTCGTAAAATTTTATCTCTTCGTATCTTAATATTAATATTTATTGAACAATATAAGTTTGTCGAGCCGATAGAGGGGGCCATTGTGACAGTATTGATTCATTAGTTTATTGAACAGTTTGTTGTATACATATTTTCTTCGATGACTTGTAGGTTCTACGCTAAATGTATGTAGATATAAAAGACTAGATTTAACTACCGTTCCCGTGGGAACTTCTTAATTAAGTATAGCCTATGTCATCCGGGGATAGTGTAGATTCCAAACGGTAAAATAATTTTTCAAATCGGTCAAGCTATTTCGGAGCTTATTTAATATATACAAACAATCAAATCTTTCCTCTTTATTTTATTACTTGCTGATCCGACTTAACTTAAACTAATAGGCTTTTGAGGCTTTTGCTACTTTACTGGTCATAAAGGAGAACAGAGATCCAGCATAGATAAAATTAGTGATAGCTCTGAACTAACCGTGATATGCACTTAGAAATTCAATTATTTTACCTCCATCTTTTTGTAAGAAATAATAAATTCAATATCACTCCGACCGAATTATGTTAAATCGTTATTTTTTTTACATCCTCTATTTCGAAATTTCGGTAAACGGAAACGCTTTCGGTAAATGTTATGTCAAACGTCATATGTATACCGACATTCAAAATGTTTATATAGTCAAATGCGCTAAGTTACTTTAAAAAATGGAGTATAGTGGTTATGTTTTCTAAAATTTTCTTATCTTCCGCTCATTTTTTATTTTTTTCTTTCATAATAACCTTCCCCAGACAATAACAAACCCAAGAAAATATAATTAGCGAAAACGATCCAGTCAGTTCACGCGTGATGCCGTTACCAAGGGAAATAGGGATTTATTTAAAGATTATTATTAGTATAGATACACCGTGATTTTTACTTGTTGCGAATCCTCTGCGATAAATTATATTTTTGAAATATAATCAATATATTATGTATATGTCACCGGAAAATAATACGAATAGTAAGTTGAACAACTTCAGTGCCACTCATATTGTTAAATTTAGTTGCCAGTTTCAGTAAACGCGCATAATTATTATATTATTTACTTAATTGTTATGACACTTGACCTAACCTAACCAAACGAGACTATACTACTGTCGCAACAAAAAAAAAACTTCAACTTAAATCATTCCTGTTGCACCCCATTGGTTTAGGTTTAGTTTTTTTTTATCACCCAAAACCTCGTTAGTTTATCAACTAACTAGAATGTTAATCAACTAACTAGTATTTTTATTAACTTTAACTTTTTCAATATCATCAAAAATATCAGCTTAAAATGCACTAAAGCTTATTTTACCATAGGCATACGGTTTTCATTGCCGTATGCCTGAGAAAAACTGTTTTGTTACACATATTAAGTCTTTTTAAAAAAAAATGTTGGCAAATAATCCTGCCAATTAAGTACTAGCGATTAGAAAATGTATAAATGGCAACCGTTAGTGATCTATCAACATACAGCCTAAACAGAGCGGATAGAGTTTGAAGCATCTGCCGTCCTCGCGAAGACGACCGTTCCTATCCTAGCTTCCTACGTGTCTTCCTCTATTTACCTACGCTGTGAAACCCGGAGAAGAAAGACTCCTTTTTGTCATCTTTTAAAGTCTTTTGATTCATCAATTTGTTCATTTTTTAAAACATTTTTAATATCTACTTAGTGATCCCCATACATCGATATGTATGTACTCGTAGCAGGAAAGAGACACGTATGAAGCCGCGGATTAAAGCTAGTAAAGAATAACAATAAAAAGAAATATTTAGGCATTCCCGTTGTATCATCAATCCTTACCACGACATTCATTAAAAAATATAACAATACCTACCCTCCATGTATTAACTACCCCTTAGAACATCTTCCGAAACAAAACGCTCATTAAAAATTCGCCATTTGTTGTCTCAATTTGTGCTACAATTAATAGGTCTCTAACCACGACATGTTAATAGCGGGGGTGAAGATATAGTTATACTTGTTATGGAATCTGTTAATTTTAATGTGCGTCGGGGGTGTTGTGTACAGTTTTATTGTTTTAAGGGTAGTTTTAGTAGTGAGTTGACATGTTTAGTGGTAGAAAATTCTATGTAGGTACAAACTCCGTCCCGCGGTTGTACCCGCTTCACTCTGCTCCAGTGGGTCGGAGCGTGATGTTTTGTAGCCTATAAGTTAATTACAGCCAATTCCGTTAAGTAGTTTTGGCGTGAAAGAGTAACAAACATCCGTTCATCCATACTTACAAACTTTCGCGTTTATATTATAATATTAGTAGGATGTCGCAGGCATCCTCCATAGCGTAGCGGTATAAGTCTTGGAGGTCGTGGGTTCGATCCCCACGCCGGACAAGAAATCTTTAAGTAAATTCTAACATCACTTTCCGGGTCTAATTGGTTGAGGGACAACCCTTCGTTACTCAGAAAGCACGTCGTTAAGCCGTTGGTCCCCATTGTTATATCATGATCTGCAACACTTTTATACCAAGAAGCAGCATTTCCCTGTGTATTATAACATAATATACGCCGTCACCAACCCGAAACCCAAGCGTGGTGAATATGGCAAAACTCTGCACACACAGCACCAATAAAAATAACCATGTATATAATGTATGAAAAGATCGAACTACGGGAAATCCTAAGATTTATGAGGAAGTCTATTCTCGGGCTTTAACCATTACAAATGAGTACATCCTAGGTTAAAGTTCGAATCGCAAATCTGTTCGGACTTATATCATTAATAGTTGGTAAATCTTAGGTTTTACTGGAAAATTTTAGGATTTACCGCAGTTCGAGCTTTTAAAGTAACATAATTATAGTTACATTTTCTTAATTAAATAAAATTCTAAAATAATTAAATCAAGTATTTCAGTAGGTAAATTCTGTGCCTCCGTTATTTTAATGTTATAATATATATATACGTATAGGTACCGAAATAATTAATCAGTTTGCAGAAATCAGAATATAATAATACTTTTTTTTACAAAATTACAAATTATTATTGAACTCACAATTAAGATATTCCTTACCCACCATCTTAACTACCCCGCACCCCATCCTCGGGGGACGAATATCATTTATAACAGAGCCACCATTAACAATATTTTAATAGTCTTTATTATGCTTATTGTTTTAGTGGGCAGTGACTGGCAACACTGCTACAATTATGTTCATTCTCTATGGTTCATTGTTGGAAAAGAAATTGCTAGTCATAGTGCTTTTGTTCGGATAAATTATTACAAAAATGACAGTTGTTATGTTATGCTTTTGTTGCCTTTATAGCTTTTTAAGACGAGCTTCTTAATGAACCAAGATCGTTAGTTACATTAAGTAACTTTTTCTTTTAAGAGAAATCGTAAAGAATAGATAAGTAATCATATGTACGTTACCCTTTGGCCGTAGCGGTATCCGAACTATAGAACTTTTCGATGCCTTCGTAGACCCGAATAGGCTAGTTGAAACATATGAAATTATGTTACAATGATGTTTATTTCTAAAAGTATTTGTCATATGGAAACTAAATATAATAATTTCTGTTAAAAAAACTTGAATATGTTTACATAAACTCAATATGAAAATTATTTTTTTTGTCTATGCCTTTAACTCCAAAAACGCTATCAGCCATTATGTGACGGCATACGTCTAGTTAAAAAACATGAACGTGATCCTTTACTATTATCTCGAACACAAATAATGGCTACAGACCAACATGGCTGACATCATTTTCATCTATAAATGTCAATCCAATTTTTAGATATTTATTTTAGTGCTTTCTAGATCTCAAATAAATGCCTTTTTTTTTCTTGATCTAGTAAAACCATTCTTAACCATATAAAAGAATTTCAAAAAAGTGTCAAGTAGCCTATTGCGAGAAGCCCACGTACTCTCAACTAGACTGGCAATTGCACAAAACTCTCCTAAATAGGCAAAGGTCATCTTATAAGCCAGCGATTGCCCTGAATCGAAGTCCAAGTCCCATAGCTGGCGCCCTCTAGCGTAGGTTGCTTAGTTTGTTGTAGTTCTTAAGCCATTTAATAAGGCTGGGATATGGGGTGGTCTGTTCTAAACTCCGGCTTGGGTGTCATAAGAGGGAATTAAGGGATATACAGCCGAAGAATGGAGCAGCTCTATCAGCTCAAGATTAGTTACCATCTTACTGCAATCGGAAATCCGCCTGACAAGCGTAATGATTTTGACAATATCCCTTATTAACGACCCTGGCTTGCTAAGGTCTGTTAAGAGAATGTTCAGCAGTGGAAATAAATGGGCTGGTGAAGTGATGATTATGGCTGAAGCCTTGCTCGCCTTTATGCCCGGTGAAGTAGCAAAAGCCTTGTGGCTAGCTACATATTTCCGTTCTAACAAAAATAATCCTATCTTTAAACTACGCAAGTACTGAGTTTATTTCTCTTCACTAAATAGTTAGTATAAAACAAAGTAGATTCCTACTGTCTGTCTGTCCTTATGTATGCTTAGATCTTTAAAACTACGCATCGGATTATTTTAATAAATAGAGTGATTCAAGAGGAAGGTTTATATCTAACTTATACAACAGCATTGCACCAGTACGAATTCGGGTCGCTATTTTCTTATAAAGATTACCATAACAAAAAAAAAAACATTACAAAAACTATTTCTTGACATTAAATGAGATTTATTTAGAAAACAGTAAACTCCATGTTTATAACTATCGTATATCTGCGCCCCTCGCAGACAGGCAGACAGGCCCTGGTGTGGGGGACGACAAATATAAATCAACCATATATTTTATTTGTTACTTATCATTGAATAACATCTCGACTTGAATGCAGCGATATGTATCTAATGTGAGATATTGATAGAGATTTGTAATTTATGTTAAGAACTGATTCATCTTTTGCCTTGTGGCTTGTGAAAATAATACGAATCGTAAGTTGATCAACTTCCGTGCCACTCATATTGTTAAATTTAGTTTTTCCTGTTTCAGTGAACGCGCATAATTATGAAATTGTTTACTTAATTGTTATGACACTTGACCTAATCTAATCAAGCGAGACTGTGCTACTGTTGTAACAAAACAAAAAAGCATTACCTTCAATAAGTCCTGTTTAACCCCAATGGTTTAGGATAAAGTTATTTATTTTTTAACCACCCGAAAGTTAGTTTATCAATTAACTAGTGCGGCACGTTCTCCGAGTGCTGGTTTCTACTTTGCACAGCAGGTAAGCATTGCCATTCAACGGGGTAATGCTGCCAGCATTCTGGGACCTGGAACCTTGCCAAGTAGAATAGTAGTATTTTATAAGGGGATAAAATATAATGACCACCAAAAATATATACTTGACACCAGAAAAATAAAGTCTAAAATTATAATAGTACTAAGGTAAAGTCACCAATCATGGACAGTATAAGCGATTTTTTTTTAAATTTACTTTATAATTTCTCCAATTTTCAATATACATTATTTGGGATTTGGAGGTAAATGAAAAGCTCTTTGCTCAATCAGTATTCAATGTTTAATTTCAGTTTAGTACTCAGTAAAATAAAATATTATAAATAAAAAACACTCCTATTTAGACACCATTAATGGACGGCAATAATCCAGTGTAGGACCCCCAATTATGGACATTATCTAATTATGAACAGCCATTAATGGACAGTAGAAATCCAGTCTAGGACCCCTAATAATGAACAGCTAGTTATAGAAATATGAATAATCTAGTAGGTAAAAGACAAAATTAATTGTTACTAACGAAATGCTTCTTTTAAGCGTACGGGACAATTATGTTTAAAAAAAAAAAACAATATAAGTACCATTATTATCAAATCAGTCTTATATAATATATCAAAACAATACTCGAAAGTCTAATTTAAACAAAATAAAACATTTTTGAACAATAATTATTTAAAATCAATCATAAAACAGTCTTAATTCGACACGAACTTAAATGTCTATCACAACTATTATTGTATTATTGAAATATCAGTCTCAAAAATCACGTTATTTTCCATTGCGAACAATATATCAATGTTATCCCTACACAAGTTACAGGAACTCGCAAAAAGTAACAATCTATAAGCGCTTTCATCACAATTAAAAATTCTTTCAGGGTCATTTATAACATCAAGCAAGTCTTTATTTTCAAGGTAGCCTTTAATTACTTCAAACCAACGGATTATGTCATCTTCTGTGACTTCATTTCTCGCTTTACTTAAATGTTGCGCTGTGCGTTCAGAGAGATCTGGATGCCTTTTTAAAAACGAAGAGTACCACTTTTTTCCTGGCCGATTGTCTGTAAACGGACAAGAATCTAAATTTTTCTCAGATATTATTTTTTGGACACTATCAAGCAATTGTTCTTTGGTGACAGGGAAGTGTTTTTCAGCCATAAAGATTATCCATTTTACGAGTATCCTTTCTTCATCGTAGGTAAGTACAGTAGCTGGACCTAGATTACAATCTATAGGACTTTTCCCAGTGATTTTATTATGTAATGTTATCCTTGGGACTCCGTATCTTGTAGCAGCAACAGATATTTTTTCTCCTTTTCTTACATCTTCGATAGCCTTAGCCATTTGTTCTTTTGTGAAGTCTTTTCTTGGTGCCATTTCTAAAATATATTTTTTGTATTAGAAATACGTTGAACCAATTACAGACACCCAGTCATGGACAGAATGTCAATTATTGGATAGACTAATAATTTATTGCAGGTTTCTAGAGAAACATGTAGGTATACAAGCACAGACGTATAATATATGAAAAGTAATAAAAATCAGGAATTTCCCTTTATGGACACTATGGTCCATGATTGGGTGTATGTGCTTGAATGATATCCAGTTATGGACACCGGTAATTAAAAGGTCAGAATCACAATTACATTTTAGGTTATATTATAAAAGCAATGTACTACTATTGATAAATCACTAAATAATATCAATTTCAACAACGACGATATACCTGACACAATATAAGATGCTAAGCGTACTTACTTGCATCGCGATTCTTCTAATAAATTACGATTCTCAGCACCAAATGACACCGCGTAACTAACAATCGTTATGGCTGCCGTCAAAATGGGTGTTGGCCTCAGGTGTTGGCTGTCAAAAACGGTTGGTATGACAGCTAAAATGTTGGCCCAACTGAATAATGTTGCCAATTGAAAAAGAATACTGCGCGTTTGTTTAATTTCGGAGGTAAATTGAAAAAATGTCCATGGCTGGTCCGCGTCCAACATAGGCGCCTTTACCTTAGCTATTTTAGTCACGACTGCACTTCAAATTGTATTCAAACACCAAATGTAGTAAATGATCAAATCTTAGCGAGCAAATTATTGCGCTATTTCTACCTTAATAAAATCAATGAAAAATGACAATCGGTTAGGTTAGGTTAGAGCTGCGGCCATACAACGAACCGAATAGTAAATTAGTAAAACATTTAGGTACTTTTGGTGATCATTTACTACTTTTGGGTTAACAATGATTTATTTGGAGTCATTTTGCTTAAATACGATAGCGAAATGTTAAAACTTTGGTTACAATTTTACATTAAAATGCGGGTTTAATTTTGGTGATCATTTTTACTATATCTGATGGTAAGTTAAACATAAGCCTTTTATAAGTAAGTTTTATTTTTAATTAGTTACTTTTAGTTTTGTATTTTATTCATTTTTGTTGAATAAATAAAGTATAGCTAATCTATCTATCTTCTATATATATATAAAAGAAAGTCGTGTTAGTTACACTATTTATAACTCAAGAACGGCTGAACCGATTTGGCTGAAAATTGGTAGGGAGGTAGCTAAGAACTGGGAGAAGGACATAGGATACTTTTTATGCCGTTCCCGTCGTTCCCGTGTGACGTGACATAAAACGTGGTATAACAAAACGCAACTGACATGAAATAACAAAACAACTCAGTCGAATATAAGTCAGCGGTTCATTTGTTAAAAATGGTATAACAAAACGCAACCGACAGCTGAGCATATTTAAAAAAAAAGTCTTATTTTATTTTCCCATTATTATAACTGTCAAACGTTACAGTTTTGTTCCGTCATAGATTGATTGAGCAACCAAAAAGTGACAAATAGTCGATAGTATTTTAAAATCAGAAGAAGTACATTTCTAGACGAAAGTTCATCTGTCACCATTGTCAAATATTTCCCCTGTTCCACGTATCCCTACTGACATATCCCCACTGGTAGGGATACTAGGATTTTTTTTTCCAATTATAGCCACCGGTAGGGATATATGGAATATTTTGCTCCAGATATCTCCACCGATTTGGACTGGTTGGTATAGGTGGGTTCAGAATTTTATTTTGAAAAGAGTAACGATATACTTAGTACACTGTTCATGTTGTGATTCTGGCTTCTTTCGGTCATTTCCAATTGCTTAAACTCTTCCGCGGTGATATTGAAATCTAGAAAACTTACTCTATCCATAATCGCTGGCGTTAATGAAATTACGAATTTATAATTCTAATTTGTATGTGAATTGTTTTTTTGTTTTATTAATTCTTTTTGTTCGACGTGAACTGTGACCACATTTTGAACAAAATATAAACTGCTGCAGTTATTGCTTTGAATTCGTCAAAACGTAAAAAATGTTTGCTACTATAAGAAATTCGTCGCTGTCGTTCAATGTCCATTTTTTCCCGGTTGAAAATGCATTAGGCATCCACGGCCACAGTGGTGGTATAGTATGTAGAACTCCCCTGTTTATAGCGATGATATTATTATGCTTATTATATCACTAGAAGATGGTTTACCTACTTAACTTAACCCAGGATGTTCCTCTAAATGCCAGGAAATTGAGTACCAGGAATAGCTAATGCATATTATTATACATCCGGTACCGTGGCGATGCCTATGACCTAGCAGTCATGGACTCTCCTGGGTCCATTCAATGCACCTTTTGGGGGCGCACGGAGCACAACTACAACTCTACGCATCATGGGTCGGCCTCTAAAAGAAATTAGGACTATGGTTCCTACTCCTCGAAGCCGAGGCTCGGGGGACAGCCTGCTGTCTGTGCGCCTTCGGTGAAATAGGTAGGAGAGATCTTTCTCCTGAAAACACTCCGCGGACTTCTACTGAATGGGCAATGGTCGGTAGCAAGAGGACGGATCCCATCACTCTCGCTCCACCGCCCAAGCCGGAAACTCCTCGCACCAATGTACCGTGTGCTGTCGCTGTGATGACTGATGACATTAAGTTTCCGGATCACCCTCCCTCTTTTCTTTCAGAACATTCTAGCATTTTGGGCTAGATCGCTTGAACCAGTTTTTGAAGTTTTTTTTCATAACTAATAGTAGGTAGGTGATACGAAGTGCATCGATGAACTTCGTATCACCCTACTTAACATTAGTTATAAAAATCATTGGCATATCATCGATCATGGATAGAGTAATTTTTTTTATTGTAATCTTATGGCGTTTGACATAACATTGACCCAATGCGTGCTACTCTTAGTGCACATCACGGTTAGTTCATTGCTATCACGCCTTATATTAAAAGTTCAATTCAATTTATAGTTTTAGCTAAGACAGTACAACGTCTGTCGGGTCAGCTAGTATAATATAAAAAAAAAAAACTAGAAAGTTGATCAACTAACTAGGAAATTGATCAACTTACGGTTCTTATTATATTCCGGTGACATGTATAAGCTGTCCAATCGAGTTATCCCTCAGTCACTTAGAGGCAGCCGGTTCTTTTAGTGTGACCGTAAAAATATTTGTATAAATCCAAAATGTACTGTCGAATATTAGCATAGCACTGGACTATGCCCATCGTTGTTTTAAAGTCAAACCTTAATAGTTAGCCTCGTGACTTTTGTTACCACACCGGCCATAAAGGCGAGCAGAGTTCCAGCGTTAATAAATGGTTTAAAGACTACAAACTAAGCATCCTGCTCAAGAGGGCGCTCTCTGTGCGACTCAGGGCACCCGATTCAGGCTCATTGTGACTTTAGATTTTTTGTGGAATTTCGTTTGATTGTACTCTTTCCCGGGCAATCGATCAATATGTTATATCTTTTAGTAACCTTTTGCTGTTTTATTTGCTTTTATGATAAGAAATTCAACTGGAATCCTTCCATTTTCATCTATTCTAGGTACCTATTACAAGTCTTCCAATTCGATGACAAGCGAGCTTTCTGCAATTTTATTGGACGGTTGTAAAAATGTTCTGTCACTCCGCAACCGCTACTCTCAATAAACACAAACCAAACCAATCCACTCCTCCAACAATCCCTCTTAACCAAATCTCTTGCACAAATTCGCTAACACTCCAAATATTAATCTTACAAAGTGGTCCGACCCCAGTTATGATCGCATCCATTTCGTTACAGTTATTTATCACCTCACTGAGTGAAACCTTTTCATAATAAATGCCATTTGTAATTCCTGCTAATGTTATGAAGTAGCACCCTTGTTTCTGTTAAGTATACCTACTGCATAGTATAATATTATATTTAAAGCCTAACTTAACTAATTCCTTATTGACAAATGTTACTACATGCTGAAAGAGTTTTTCGAGGATCAATTTAAAGATTAATTTGAATAAGAAATATCCTTCATAAAAGTAGGTTGAAATGATGATAAGGTTTAACTAAATTACGATTTTCATGATTCCTTTGACTTTCTTGCCAGTTCTTCTCAAAGTTGCCACGTCAAACTGGTGGTAGTAAAAGAAAGGGACGCATGATAAGAATATAATTTAAAATATTTTAAATGAGTATATGAAATAAGAATTTTTGACTTTGACTTTGATGATTTAAGATATTGTTGATTATTATTAATATTTTGTTTGAATGATATAATTTTAAAACTAGGATTTGATTTATACACATATAATTTAAATGTTATTTAATTTTAATGTATATTTCCTACACCCTCACAGGGTTTATGTTGGATACCAATATTTGGAATGAACACCTTTTGTAACACATGAAATCAATAAAGAACTTACTGACTTAATTAATTAATATTTAGTGTATACCAGCTAGAATACCAGCGCTGCCGCAAGGATCTTTTAGATTATTGATGTAGCTTTATGCTGAAGCCTTGTATGTGCAGTAAATTATATAAAATTTTCTTTCTTTCTATTGAAACAAGCTTGATAAGCATGAAGAACATACCATTAAAATTAGTAACCATCAAAGGTTCTTCCAGTTGTTATAACATTTGTCTGTTTGGATACAAAATAAACGTATCCCAAGCATAAAGTATGCGTGAGATCCATCTATAAACAACCCACGTGCGGCGCGGCGCGCGGCGTGGGGATCTAATCCACCATCTGCGTAACTCAAAGCCGGACTTACCTAGCCTTACCTTACTAAACCGCCACGCCACGTTATGCCGGCTCAGAATAGTCCACTCAATTTCTTCCTATGGGTGTCTAAAGAGGCGACTAAAGGATATGCAGCTGATGTTTGGGCAGCGGCATTATACTGCGAACATCAATCCGTCTACAAAGCATTATGGCAATTATATTTGTTGTTTAAAAGACAACTCTTGCACTACGGAAATTAATATCTGTGTTGCCCAGGGTCAGAACGACTGTCTGAAGTTCACACAAATAATTGTCCCGACTGCGGGAATCGAACCAAGAACACCAGGTCTCAGAAACAATTGCCGTAACCACTAAGTCACCGGTGTAGTCAGCAATTTCAATATGCCTCTACAACTCTGATCTGCCAAGATCTGTTAATAGAATGTCCACGTTCACCTATGGGTGCATGTAAACGGGCTGCTGAAGTCATCCGCTACCATGGAAATTTATATATTGTCCACATAAGTCAAAACAATGAATATTTCAAGAAGTTTTGCAGTGAAACTGCCCATATATATTTTTTGCCCAAAATGAGCAAAGTTATACTATTATCTGTACTTGCCATTCCGAAAATATAAGTTACTCTATAAATTTCTTTCTCCAAGTTTCCTTCGCCACACCTCCGCGGTTTTATACCGCAGTCAAAATAAAACTACTGTCATAATATGAACCTAACAGCGTTGAAATAAGGTTCAAAGTATTTGGTTACTGTTGATACCAAACGTAAAGTTGCAAAAGTTAATTTCGGAACAGGGGTACAGGGCGACCAATGGCGGTGCACCGGTAACAGGTGGGCGCGAAACTCCGCCATCTTGGAGTTTTAAAACGTTATGTGTAGCTCGATATATTTGTAAATGCAGGCTTTTGGGTGGGTTTGAAAGTATATTTGTATGTATTTTAGTTTTATATATTGACTAATCCAAATAATTATCTATATATATACTAGCTGACCCGACAGACGCACAGTATATTTTTTTACCCTAAAATCGTACATCCCTTTTTTATTCGCTTAATGGGTTAGCGTAAATGATTCTTAATGCAGGAGTAGAGCTCCCGAGTGTCAATTTTGCCTAATAACAGAAATACGTTTTTTTTTAATCTATGGATTTCCTAAATTATCATAGAAATGTAAACAATAGAAATGTAAAGCATGTGTGAAACTGGAATTAAGTTAATCTTGTATCATAATTTGCATGAATTCCAATAATATAAGTGAGCAGGATAATTTATTAACAAACACCATAAAATTTTGACTATGAGCCGAGTTCTGGTTGAATTTGTTTATTTCAGTTTTAATTTTTTGTGGTCACATACACGTGAATTAGTATTCCATTCCCAGATGATTATGTTTATTTAAATATACTTATTATATTCACTTAAAATTAAAGACTTATTCCGTAGGACTTCTGAGATTTTATACTTCCTACATTTCAGGTTAGGGTTGTCACTTACGTTTTTTTTTGAAATATTAATGAAGTATTATATCATATATACATACTTCCAATGAAGGGTGTTATGTGGTACAGGGAAGGGGTCCTTCCTTTTCAGGCTTGTGCTAAAACCCTGCGTCTATACATAGTACCTAGAGGAAAGGGGGTAAGTTCAGTTTCAGATTCTGAGCTTATTTCAGCATATTTTTATTGTTTAAGTGTAGAAAAAAAGATAATTAGATTTGAAGGTTTATAAATACAATAATATGAAAAGAGCGGAAAATCATGCGGGATGTTAGTGCAATCTAGCGTCCCCTTATGTAAGGGCTCTGTCATCTGGTGCGAGAACAAAAATGTCCTTTTTTTTTGGTTCAATTAAAAAAGTCAATAGCAGTTTCAATAAAAAAATAAATAAAAGAGAGTTTAATAAATTTTGATGAGAATCTGAAATAAACGTAGATTGTGTAGAACAGATTAGTGTATAAGAAATCTCTAGAAGCTAAATTAGATTTCAAATGTTCGTTCTTTTGTAGATTTTTTAAATATTAAATATTATATATCGCAATGCGGCATCCCTAAAACCATAGAAACCATAGAAAAAATTACATAGATATATCTCCCATGTCCTATGAGATTTGGATTTGATTTTTTTTATTATGATGATGCCTATCTAAATAATATAATGATAATTAAAATTAACCGTAATATTTAAAAACACTCGCGGAAATAAATAAAAACGAAATACTTAAAAATGTTAATTTCTCACTTTGTAATTCGCGTAAGTCAATATAATTTTGATATTCGTATGCCGAAACATCTGATTTATAACCCTAAAAAACAACAAGTCCGATAAATTTATATTATAGTTAATTATGTGCATTTTTCAAAAAATACCTAAAACATAAAAACATTTTTTTATTACGGTCCTATCAAAAACTGACACTCGGGAGTTCTACTCCTGCATTAAGAATCATTTACTCTAACCATTTAGCGAATAAAAAAGGGATGTCCGATTTTGGGGTAAATAAAAATATACTGTGAGACGTCCTGTCTCTAAAAACTATATTATAGTTAATAGAATTTTTAATATTAGGCGTGATAGCTCTGAACTAACCGTGCGTGATGTGCACTAAGAGCAGCACGCATTCTGTCAATGGTATGTCAAACGCCATAAGATTACAAACATTAAAAACGATTTTATTGTCAAAAGCATTCAGTATTCTTAAATTTTCTTATTCTCCACGCAATTAGCTTATTTTTAGCTTTCATAAGAACCTTCTCCTGACAATAAAAGACAACAAAATAAAAAAATAGTGAAATCAGTCTAGCCGTTCACGCGTGATGCCGTAACCAAGGGAAGTAATACATGAAGCAAAAAGTTTGTACCAACCCCTTTTTACGAAAATTGCGCGGACGCAGGAGTATGAAATTTTGCTCATTTATAGTTTAGGTACAGATTTTAAATTATAGTCGAATTTCGACCATGGGGTATATAAAATTCCCGATTTATCGGGGAATTTACCGATTTCATCTCTCTCCTCCCGATTACCCGATTTAGTGAAATTTTCTCCCGATTTTTTTCATACCTATTCGTCTAGTTTCAATTAATATGTGTTTTCATTTTATTTAAAAGTTGAATTAGTCGGGAGTGTTCTTAGCTATGTTTGATGAAAATCGGTCCAAGATGGCCGCCGCCACAAAATGGCGGAATAGATAATATATTTTTTAACAACTCCCTCAATATGGATATGAAATGGAAGGTTTTAAATAGTAGAATAATGTACTCTATACTGAAAGGGAATGAGGTGTATTAACTAACGTAATCTCCCGATTTCGAGCGGACAATTTTACAGATTTTTAATTTTTCACTTTTGCATCACTGCATGGGGCGACCACCATTATTATGAATAAGAGTAGATAAGTTTTTATAAGGTAGTAATAGGTATTCAGATAAGCGGCCATAGAGGTAGTAATTATATAATTATCATCATCAGCCCGTATAACGTCCACTGCTGAACATGGGCCTCCGGCGAAGGGACCCACGACCTCCGAGTTTTAAAGCCAGCCAAATACCGCTACGCTACGGCGGTTGTGTAAGATAATATCGGTACGGTAAAAATAATTTAAATGTTTTAGCACAGGTGTTTTATGGTAAACTGAATTCTGGTTTCTTTGCATATACAATTATCAACAACGGTGTTGTTACAAACGGAACTAACGGCTTTACATGTTTTTTGAGAAGGGGAACCAACCAGAAAAATATATTACATATACTTTTTTTTTCATCATCATTATCAAAAATCTGTTTACGTCCACTGCTGAAAATGAGTCTCTTCTTAACAGAGCTTGGCAAGTCAGGATCGTAGAGGGATATTGCCATAATCACCACGCTTGTTAGGTGGATTGGTCGTCGCAGTACCTTTAGTGATTTCAACAAAGTTTTATCAGCATTCTCCCCGTTTCATCAACAATGTTTATCAACTGTTGCTCAACAAACTTTTACCATTAATACGAGGCTTTATTAACCTTATCTTCAAGTTTTTTGAACAGAAATTCCATATGACAATTTTTTTTAGAAATAAACTTCATTGTTACATAATTTAATATGTGTCATCAACTAACTTATATATATGTTTATAATTTTAACAAGCAAGGCAGAATTTCAACGCGATCCCTATCTCTATGGTTATAACTGCCTATAGTTCTTGTTTATCCAGTTTGTTTGCGGAAAACATCGACAACTTATAAAGTAGTAGACAAAGTAGGTACATACAATGCTTATCCAGCGGTTTGGCTACATTGTGTATGTGCCGCGCCTGTACACCCTAATGCGTTTTAGTCTAGGATTCAACAGTACAATTCTTATTCTGACTAAGTTGAAATGATAATATTAACCAACTAGCTTCGCGTTGTCCCATAGAAACTTCATAATTGAATATAGCGTAAAGCCTTACCCGAAAGATGAGCTTTCTAACACTGCAAGAACTTTTCAAATAGGACCAATAGTTCCTGAAATTTGTGCATTCAAAAAAACGATTCAAACTCTTCAGATTTTTATATTAGTATAGATGAAAGAATAGATAAGTACAAGATTTACCTACAACTTTCGTAGCACAGTGGTATATGAAGTCTCGCTGAACCTAGGTCCCGGAGGTCGTAGGTTTGATACACGCGCCGGATAAGATATTTTTGTGTTCAATTTAAGATTTCTTAAGATGTCTGGTTTGTTGAGATCCTCCGTGCCTCGGAAAAGTTCTTTAAGCCATTGGTTTTTATTATTTTAACATAAGTTATAGCAATTGAATACTAGGGAGCGAGCAGCAGCGTTTCCCTGGGTGCGTTATTCCATAATACTGCGGTCATTAACCTTCCTGCCAAGCGTGGTGACTATGGTAAAAACCGATTCCTCTGGAGGTTTGGTCCAGGTTCAGATGTGGACGGTATATGGTCAATTTTCCTATTGACTATGTGCAGTAGTCTATGACTCAGGTTTCAGGCTTTTATTAGAAAAAAATCATAACCTCAAAATTAGTTTACAAAACTTACAGAGTCTTGGCAACCAAATTGACACAACATTTTGGTAGGATAGATTGCACAACTGGAGTATTATCAACCATTTTATTCTTCTGTCTGAGACACTCAAGAGAGTACTTGTAGTAAACATAATTTATCTAAAATAATATTTGAAAAGGAACATAAAACTCTTTGTCATGCAGGGCCTCAACTACTATTGGCACACATTCGTCTTACCTATTGGCCTCTAGCGGGAAAAAACTTAGCAAAGCAAATAGTACGGAATTGTGTTCGTTGTACTCGATTCAAAGCTCAGCCTGTCCAGGTTATTATGGGTAACCTACCTTTTGATAGAACTAATCTTGAGTTCCCTTTTTTAAATACAGGCCTTGATTATGCCGGACCAGTGCTGATAGCCGATCGTAAAGGTAGAGGTTGTAAAATAATTAAGTCCTATATATGTGTTTTTGTATGCTTTGCAGTCAGAGCCGTTCATCTAGAGTTGGTATCCGACCTTACAAAGGAGGCTTTCTTAGCGGCTTTCAGCCGATTCATTAGTCGACGGGGCAAACCTCAGCGGGTATACTCCGACAACGGCACAACCTTCGTGGGAGCTTTTAATGAGCTTTCGCGCTTCTTGCAGGTGTCTTCAAAATACATATCCTCAGACATCGCAAATCAAGGCATAGAATTTAAATTTATTCCTGCTTACACACCACATTTTGGTGGCATTTGGGAGGCAGCGGTAAAATCCACCAAATGTCTATTACGCCGTGTCATGAGCCTCACTCACTTGACGTATGAAGAGCTTTCAACATGTCTGATACAAATTGAAGCTATACTGAATTCCAGACCCTTAACACCCCTATCAACAGATCCCTCAGACCTATCTTATCTTTCCCCTTCTCATTTCCTCCTCGGACGAGCTCTGACGTCGATACCTCGCCCTCAGATCAATGTCGTCAACATCCAGCGATTACAACGTTTTGACCGCATAGAAAAGTTAAGGCAACATTTTTGGCAGCGCTTTGCTAATGAATACGTGTCTCTCCTACAGCAACGAACCAAGTGGCAGACCGGTGGGCAGGACTTAAAAACTGGAGCCATGGTCCTAGTGAGGGACGCGAATCTTCCACCTCTTCTGTGGCTACTTGGAAGAGTTGTAGCCGTTAAGCCAGGAACCGATGGGCACAGCAGAGTCGCCGACATTCTGACTAAGAAGGGGACTATAACTCGGGCCTACAATAACATTTGCCCTCTTCCAATAGATTGAACAGACTTCAACCCCGGGGGGAATATGTTCCTGCGTCTCATCGCGCCGGGCCGCCTCCGCGCCGACCGGTTTAAAACGACTGCGGTTCTCACCTACGCGACCCCGGCTCTCAGAAGAACATTCACTTTACTGCGACACGTATGTGCGCACGCACCGCGGCAATCTTTGTTTACCAGTTACATCCTTATCTTTAATACAGTTATCAAAAATATATAAAGTATTTTATTAGTCAAGACCCCCAGCCATACACCTGGAGCTTGATATTCAGACAGTGATCCGGCTCGAAGGACCACTGTCTGAATATCAAGCTCCAGGTGTATGGCTGGGGGTCTTGACTAATAAAATACTTTATATATTTTACTCAAGAGTACTCAAGAGAGAGGAGAGAGGGAGTACCTACTCAAGAGGTTTTAATGATAATCACTGATTGTGTCCGTAAATAAATCACTAATTCGGATTTTGAAACATTTGATGAGTTTCGAAATTGAGATTAATATAATTTGACCACTGGCAGGAAAAAAAAATAATTAATCTCAATTTTGAATATAATTTAAGGTAAACTTTTCCATAAAGTTTTCAAAACCACATCCACGTCATGGGCATAAAGGTGAGTACGGCTCCAACCCCGAAGACAGGTGATTCTAATTAAAATAAGAATATTCTTTCTGTACTCACAGTTTTTGAATATTTTACAAGATTTTACCGTAATTTTAAATTATTAGACCTTTTTATGAGTGTATCATTAATATTGTCAGATCCTACACTATGCTGTCTCCCGAAAACGAAAAAGGCGCCCACCAGTCTGCCGCCATAATTTTCACTGGCGCGCCTTAAAAACGTCGTATCTCTCTCAGTACATAAAAGTAAAAACATACTTTATTAATACTACTTAAAGATCAATTTTCTATATCAAAAATATGCAGTTTCAGTATTGACTTTTGGGTGTAAATGGTTGTCTGCGTTTTATGCTACCAGTAATAAAGTACATTGTAATTTCTACTCAAATTCGAGGTCAATAAAGTTTATTTTGGATTGTACTCCAAAAATATTGGGCATTGCAGTGTTTTTACACAGTTACCTATGTAAGGTTTATTCCGAGATGTTATTGGCTTTTGACATAATAAGTACCTATAGTATAAACTTTTTCTAAATAATCAATTTAGCCTCCGTGGCGTAACGGCATAAATAAAGTTCACTTTAGGTCTCAGACGTGGTTTTTTTTTCCTACGGACATATGTACTTAGCCCCGAGGCTTTTGCTACTTCAACGGGCATAGAGGTCGTGGGTTCTTCGTGTATATTATAAGAATGTTTTCCGGATCTGGTTGGTTGAGGGAACACCTTCCGTGCCTCGGAAATCACATTAATCCGTTGGTCTCGATTGTCATAACATCATTTATTTCTATAACAATCGTATACCAGGGAATGGGAAGCAAAATTTATCTGTGTTACGACATAATATTGCCTTCAAAAAGCCCCATTTTCAGCAGTGTACGTTTCAAGGGATGATATTAATGAGAATGAGGTTTTATCGTTCGTTACTGTATTGGGTTACTTACATTAACTTAATAATGTACCTACCATATTAACTTTTTTTTTTCGATCGCTCTTAATTATAATAGTTAGCTTAGCCCTGGCTTTTGCTACTTCACCGGGCTTAAAGTCGAACAGAGCTCTAGCCTAGATAAATGGTTTAAAGTTTAAACACTACAAACTAAGTTACCTGCACAAGAGGGCATCCCCTGTGAACTTAGACCTCGTCACAGGGCGGTCGCTGGCTGATGAGATTAAGGGATTTTGACTTTTTGTATTTTAGGGAAGTTTTGTGCAACTGTCGCTCTACTTTACAGTTCGCGGGCCTCTCGGACTTTGGGTCTTCGAGGGCCTCGGAAAGATCTTAGCTAACTAAGGGTCGTGAGGGCGCCCCTCGCCCTCCCGATCCTTAGTTAGCTAAATAGCCTTTCAGTTTCCTTACAGTAATATATACGAATATAGGTATGATTTTAAAATGTTTATAGTATACTTTACGTAGGTAACAGTTTATCGATAACTAAATTTCAAATTTGATATTAATACCTGGGGATATTAATATCAAATTAGAAATTTAGTAATTAGAGAAGTGTTATTATAGTACATTACGATATTAGTGCGTTATGATGGTTATATCATGCGAGGCGGAATTTCAGCCCGAGCCGAAGGCGAGGGCGTAATTGAGCCGAGCATGTTATAACCAATACGCACGTATATCGTACGACGTTTTTTAACACATTTGCGAGGAAACTGGCTGAGAAAAATGGCGCGAGGATTAAGTATTTTCTGCCGCAGCTGCGTGAAAATGTTGGCAAAGACGTTAGAGCATGCAGCCAAGTTTTTAAATTACCGAATAAACTGTTTTTTATTTTATTTTAAATAAACTGAATCTGTGAATGCACACTGTTGCTTTCCCGCCATTTCAACAACGCGCAAGCGCTGCATACTGACTCGCGCCGCGCGGCGATTAGTTCGAAATTTGAATAAGCAACAGCGCGCGAAATGGCAAATAATACTGTTATGGAATTTTTATGGACTATAACTTAACTATTTGCTTTGGTAACACACGCGTTTTTTATGACCCGCTTTACATATTTAAAACCGGTGCAATTACATCAGCTTTACGAGCAACGGTGTTAAAAAAGAATATTGATAAATTTCGACGACCCATTTGGGGTTCCACCGTCGAGGGGCTAAATCTAACTTGCTGGTGTTTTCGCTTCTATAGTGCATTAAATTAATAAAATACTTAATATTTATCCGAAGCCCAGAACCGAATGCAAAAAAAAGGCTTAAACTAGCTATTAATTTATTAATTCACTCTATTGTGTACCTTACATTGAAATGTGAAACATCTACATTGTTTGTATACCCTCTGAGGGCGAGAGCCTGGAGAACCGTCATACAAGTCCTGAACCTAGTGCAGACTTCAGCTCTCATAAAGGTTTATGCCATTAATCAATTGGTACTGTCTCGAAAATATTATGTATCTTTATATTATATATCATATTAGGGGGCAAGAAAAACGACAAAATACACATGTATAAAATTGGTACATTTATTTATTAATAAGGATAATAAGGCGAATCCTTCCAAAAATTGATGTCGAGCACCCGATACCCCACGTCATATGTCTTCAGCAGGTCCCGCTCCTCTTGTCCCAGCTGGAAGTCAAATACTTCAATGTTCTGTTCTATTCTCTTCTTTGTCACCGATTTTGGTATTGGAATGACGCCCAACTCGATCTGAAAGGAGATAAAGTATATTAAACGAGATTAAAAAAAAGGCTTTCAGAAACACACTCATAATAAAAGGGCCGTAGAGCGGAGCGACCGCTGCGCTAGCAAAAAAATCGCTTACGCAAATGTATGGTTCGTACTATCTATGTATAAGGTTCATGAAACCTTCGTAGCGTAGCGGTATTTGGCTCGCTTTAAATCTCGGTTATCGTGGATTCGATCCCCACGCTGGACTATAAGATCTTTGCGTAGATTCTAAGATTACTTTCCGGGTGTGGTTGGCTGTGGGACTACCCTCCGTGTCTCGATTTCTATTTTATTGCGAAAGCATTTTAAGCCGTTGGTCTCGATTGTTATAACATCCGTTCTTACAATTGTATAAGCGTGGTGACTATGGTAAAAACCCTCCCTCGGGAGGAGGCTCATGATCAGCAGTGGGCGTTGTACAGCTGATGATGATGAATCACATTTTTTTATTGTTTTTTTATTTGATTAACCAACAACTGTTTACACCAATAAATTTTACAAATCCATAAAATTAAACCAAACCGTGACCAGTGCAACAGTTACTTAAATGTTAACACCACATGCATAAGCGATTGAGAGCAACAAACAATAATTTAATTAGGTCTAAATAAAAACAATATTAGTACCTAAATTAGAAAAATTAAGACATTATTAGTATGAAAAACTAAATTGAGTAATAAAATTGTATAAAATAAAAACTGAGTAAAAAGGTTGTAAAAATAAAATTGAATACTTAATATAATTGAATTATCATAACATTCATTACATTATAAAATAAAATAGTTATATAACATTAATTTAATGAATTAAATTACGCATAACCAACATTAGCATATATAGGTAATCAAATTATATTATTACATTCATACACATGACAAATATCAAGTATTGTTGCTATTTAATGAAACAGAGATAATTAAGATTACGGATATTAAATACTATTTGGTGTTGTTGGAGCTTACAGTAATATAACATTAAATAAACAATTTTGATTAATTTAAGAAACTTAGTTTAAAGTAAGCCTCAGATAACTTACCATATATTAGCGTTAGCGAGTTAAGGCGAAAATACTTTATAATGTGTTTTCGCCTTAACTCGCTAATTAAAAAGGCGCCGTGTTCGGTGTTCATAGTGTGTTTCTGGTCTATAGAAAACAATACATTTGATTCGTCTCAACACGCGTGGCGTGTCGTCGGGTGGCGTGGCGTTTTAATAATATGTTTCCGCCTTTAATGCTAGCGATTGCTCATTTATCTAGGCCCTCTGAATACGCGAATATAATCTTTAGTGCAAAGTGGCATATAGCTTCATGGAACCATAACTGACATCTCAATGTTCGGTCTTTGGTCTCATACCTAATATAGAAAGATTTTTGGTTCGGCATGGGGATCGAACCCATGACCTCCGAGACTAATACCGCTACGGAGGTATGGTACACGCCAATTTCGGATTAGTCTTAACATAATTCTGACAAATCATAAAAAATTGCAGAATTAGACCCCTGAACATCTCATCCAGAAGTCATTTTTTGTTTTAGAACTTCCTACTTATCTTACCAATATATTAAACGAGATTTTTTTATGAAAATAATGTATGGATGTAACTATGTTTGTTACCTACTCATTCACGCAAAAACTACTTAATGGACTTGACAGATTTTTTTTACGCGGATAGTTTATAAGCTGGATTAACATATAAGCTACAAAATATCCTGCTCCGACCCACTGGAGCGAATAACGCAGGGCTCACCAAGTACCTACTTTATAAAATTTCAAATAAACTTACCAGGTATCTTAGCGCGATTTGTGGAACAGTCTTATTGTATTTATCAGCAATGGCTACCAAGGCGGGGTCAGTGGTCCGGGGAGGGGGGGCGTCAGGCTTCGCTTTGTTATGGAACAGGGAGCCGAAGGGGGTGTACCCCATGACGGTGATGTTATGTTGGCGGCAGAACGCCAGGAGTTCTGGCTGTTGGAGGTTCAGTTGGATCTGGAAGATAAAAAGATGGTCATATATAAAAAAATAACTTTATATCATTAACTTTACGTTATCAGCCAGTAATGTTCACTGCTGAACACGGGCGTCCTCTTTAACTGACCTTGACAAGCCAGGGTCTTTGAGGGTTGTTTTTGCACATTACTAGTAGGTATTGTTGTTTACCCCTCGTGTTAACGTCACAAGTGCAATGGGTGGGGATTTTACCGCGGGCTTTGACCTAACATACCCCACTCCGGCAACCGGCACTGCTCATAACTTCTATCTCTTTTAGACACGATGCTAAGTGAGACAGCGTGCTTTTTGGCCGCGTCCATAATTGCATAAGTTGATAAAAAATTCTATGCAATAGCTCTACTGCGGCTCCAAGTGCCACACAGTTTTTTTTCTATTTTTTTTCTGTAGCTTACCTCATTTTGCAGAACAGCTGGAACGACCTTGGTAACTTTGATCAGTCGGTTGATCTGTTCTTCGTTAAAGTTGGAGACTCCAATGGCCTTCGTCAACCCCTGCGCCTGCGCATCGATCATTCCCTCCCAGGTTTCTAAATAGTCGATGTTGTTCGCGGAATAATTTGACTGGAAGTAAGAAAATATATTAACATCAAAAATATGGCCCTATGAATAATTCGCCAATTGTTTTTGATAAAGTCTACTAGAATTTTATGAATCGTTGTTATCAGACTTCAAATCTGTAAGGAGCAAGGAATTGAGTCTGAAATGGTTCAGTATCATCAGACTGTATAACATCCACAGCTAACATGGGCATCTCTCAGGGAGTTTTGCCGGATGCTTGGCAGGTCGGATTGTACA